>JAGFBZ010002526.1:232500-2845438 GCA_018398805.1 Hirundichthys speculiger | reverse complement strand
GTGGGGGGGGACAGATAGGGATCAATATAAATCTGAGGGGCACCCCCCTGTCCCCAGTGACATCTGCACCCTTGAGCTGTAAATACAAATAATTAATATTGTGTAGCATGGAAATCTTGAATGGGGATAAAATGTCACTTTTAGTTATTTATCCCTTTAAAAAATTTGAACTTTTCCTCGATTCAAAAACTTTGAATCGAGGACTCTTGTCTCACATGGACAAATATTTTACTCCCTTTCACAGAGTGCCTTGCCAGGTGCCCACACACATCTAAGCCTTATTTGTCTTTTATTAAGACTTTCTATTACAACCCTCATCATCTTGTTGAAAGCTTCAACTTTGATGGCGTTACATTCTTTTCAATTACACTTTCAGAAAACAGAATTCACGTGGGTTGAGGAGCAGCGTTTAACAAAAACTGTCGGTCCTCCTATGTCCTCCATGCAGCACAAATGCTAACAAACAGCATGTAGTTGGAAGACTGCCAGTTTCAGCCTTGTTTTTTCTCTCAAGTGCTCCCAGAGGAAACAGTTGTATTGTGTAACATGCTGGGGCCCCATACTCCTAACCCAGTTACTTCTGCACACACTGTGGTCTCACCCTCACGATCAAGCTTTGGCTTTTGGCAAGCATTTTTCAACATCTTCACCATGATTTTTCAAGCTCTTTTTGATTATATGGACTTTACTTCTTGGCTGTTGTTAGGTTTCATGTTGCTGCTTTTGATTGATGTCAAAAATTGGAGGTCTCACAACTTTCCTCCTGGACCTTTGGCAGTGCCTTTCCTAGGAAATGTCTTCACTGGTGTTGACTTCAAAACAATGGAGAAGGTGCGTTGAGCATTCATATTTGTTGAGTATGTGCTTGTTTCTAAAAAGAAGATGGTGAAATTGTAGAACAGCCCTGAAATGTTTAAAGGGGAATTTGACTCACAGGCACTCACACTGTTAACGTACCAGGGTAAAAGACATGACGGTAAATGTACACTAGCAGGAAATGGAGAGTCAAAAGTTATCTTTCTGGACATTTTCACAAACCTAACTCAACATACAGACCATCAGAAACAGAGAATCTTCCCATGGTGAATTGAGATTTATTGTTAGGCAAGGCAAGTCTATTTGTATAGCACATTTCGTGTACAAGACAATTCAAGGTGCAATACATAAAACATTGGAAGCATTACAAAAGCATTAAGGAGTACATTAAAACAGGAAGGAAATAAAAGAAATGAAATGAAATAAAATAAAATATCGAAAACCCTCAAAGAAAATAGGATAAAATACAAAAAGTTTATCAACAGTTGTTTTTGATTAAAAAAAAAGAAATTAAAAATTAAGAGTGCAGATAAAATGCAAGAAATAAAAGTTAATTATAAGTTCATTTGCTTAAAGGTGGCAAATTGAAAAGTTTTTAACCCTGATTTAAAACTGGCAAGAGTTTCAGGAGACCTTCAGTTTTCTTGGAGTTTGTTCCACATGTGAGGAGCATTAAAACTGAACGCGTCCTCTCTATGTTTTGTTCCAAATCTAGGAACAGAAAGTAGACTTGACCCCAGTGACCTGATGGTTGGTTCATAACAAACCAGAAGATCCTGAATGTATTTTGGCAATAAACCAGTCAGTGCTTTGTAAGTTAACACCAGGATTTTGAAGTCAATTCTTTGACAAACAGGAAGCCAGTGTAAAGATCTGAGGACTGGAGTTTCTTGGTGTTACTGAGGACTCGAACATCAGCGCTCTGGACTGACTGCAGTTGTCCAATGGTCTTTTTAGGGAGACCTGTAAGGACAGCGTTACAGTAGTCCAGTCCTCTGAAGATAAATGCATGGACAAGTTTTAATAAATCCTGCAGAGTCATCTGTCCTTTAATCCTCGCTATGTTCTTTCAGTGATAATAGGCTGACTTCATGACTGTCTTGTCCATGAGTACACCCAGATTTCTGGCTTTGTTTTTGGTTGTTTTAGTCATTTAAGGGAAGAAAGTTGTGACACATCCAATCTCTAATTTGCATGCAATGCATCTGGTCAGTGTTTGGATTGGACTATAGTCTCCTGGTGAGATGGTTATGTAGATTTGTGTGTCATCAGCATAGTTGTGGTAAAAATACCAGTATTTTGTTGTTTTTCATAATTTGAGTGAGTGGGAACATGTAGATGTTAAACAGCAATGGCCCCAGGATGGAGCCAAGGGGAACTCCACAAGTTTTTTTTTGTTTTTTTTCTATAGCTTTTTCTATACAGCTTTTTCTATAATCTTACTGAGAAAGGGGAGGTTTGATATCGGCCTGTAGCTGCTCATAAGTGACAAGTCTAAGACGTTCTTTTTCAGGAGTGGCTTGATGATGGCTGTTTTTAGGGTCTGAGGGAAGACACCTGAAAGCAGAGACGTGTTTACAATCAGTGAAATATCTGGGGCTGTGCATCCTGAAACAGTCTTGAAAAACCCTGTTGGCAGGGTATCAAGACAGGTAGTGGTGGTTTTCAGAGGGCAAATGATCTCATCCAGGTTTTTTGGACCGATTGGAGAAAAGTATGTCATGGTGTTTGTGTCTTTGAGTGGACACAGTGGTAAGACGTATGTCCTGCTCCTGGCATGGAAGCACGCGCTGACTGCCTGATTTTCTGAATTTTGTCAGTAAAGAAGGAAGCAAACGTATTACAGGCCTGGTTGGATAGAAGTTCTGGGGTTAATCACACAGGAGGATTAGTTAACCTGCCAACAGTAACAAACAGGGAACGAGCATTATTGCTGTTCTTAGCGATGATGTCAGAAAAGAATAATTGTCTTGCATTTCTCAGCTCCAGATTATAAATTCTCAATCTCTCTTTAAAAATCCCATAGTGAACCTTACCAGTGTGGCATTTTTCCATGGAGCTCTCTTTTTGGCAGTGATCACTTTTACCTTGATGGGAGCAATGACATCAATAATGCTTTTAATTTTATCATCAAAATGATCCCTAAACTCATCAACTGAGGGCCAAGAGAGGGCGAGAAAGCTTCATTTCACTGGCATTTTAACCCATGTATTGTTTTTTTGACAACCACTTTTTGGACATTTTTGTTGACAATGACAGCACTCTCAAAGAAAACAGGAATGATCAAACAGAGCAACATCCATCACCAAGACCTTGGAAATATTTCGACTTTTGGAGAAGGCTAGATACAAACAGTGCCCTTTGTTATGGTTTTTTTCCTTCATATGCTAAGTTAGACCAAAATTATCAAGAACACAGCACAACTCTGGTCATTCTGTCCTGGGCATTATTAGTATGGATGTTGAAATCTCCAACAATAGCTACATAATCAAAGTCAACACAGATTATTGACAGTAGTTCAGAAAACTCTTCAACAAAAGCTTATAGAGCGTATAGGTTAAGGAATAGCACATGACCAGGGGAATTTTTGTGGAGAGCTACATATTCAAATGATGCAAAGTTTTTATAAGACATCTGTTTATATTGGAAGGAGCCATGAAACAAAACAGACACTCCCACCTTTCTTATGGAGTCTAGCTTCACTCACAAACTTAAAGTTTGGAGGAGTTGCTTCAATAAGAACAACTGAATCATTTTCTCTGTCTAACCAGATTTCTGTTAAAAAGTTTAAATTAAGTTTGTGCTTTTGTAATAAAGTCATTGATTAGAAATGTTTTTCTTGCCAAAGATCTAACATTTCAGTGTGCTTGGAGCATTATCTGCCCAGTTTTTTGTTTTGAGCAGGTTGATGATGAGGAATGAACACAAGATTTGAAGATGTTGGGTGAATCTTCTTTCACTGCATATTTACCAGCCTTTTTCTGTTACCTATTACAACAGGGATAGAGTCCAACTTTCTGTGACTTGCCAGAGCTACATTCCTCCTCTTGTCATGTAAAAGAATAGATATTTTAACACCTTCTACTAAACAGTCCCGGCTTTATTCTGGGAAAAGTCTGGACTGCTGTTATCCTTTCAACCTGGACCCTCCACCAATCACACATCAGACTGCAGAGACAAACTCTGATACAGATGTGGAGGGATGGGAGGGGGCGGGACTAGATGCAAAAAACTTCAGCGGCTGTGTTGGGGGCGGGGGTGGGGGCTGGGGAGGGTTGGACGCGAATAAAGATCCTTCCTCTTGCTTCTGATTTCTTTCCTTTACGGCGCTCCTGCTGGATGGAGGAAGATGTAGTTTCTCCTCAAGGTCTTCACTGGCACTGTTAGAATAGACAATTGAGATCAACTGTTTATAAAGGTGGTTTCAAAGGAGATTGTGCCTTTGTTCTTTTTTTCAAACTTGAGATGGTCATGGAATCATCTACTTTATCAAGGCCCCCTTCCCAATCCTCTCAATCCTTTATTTTTTCCTAAAATACCAAAGTCTTTGTCCGTGAGACACTTTTTCTCTGATTTTCCACATGCAGCTCGCTCAGGAGTATGGCCCTGTGTTCAGCTTGAGGAGAGGCAGTGAGAGGATGGTGTTTATTTCAGGATACAAGATGGTCAAAGAAGCTCTCGTCAACCAGCTGGACAGCTTTGCTGATCGACCTATTGTTCCTCTTTTCCATGTTATCTTCAAGGGAATTGGTGAGTAGTCAAGCCCACAAGAGCAAATGTACAGTAGGCTGCAGCACAGTCATCAGTAAGCGACAGTATAATGCTGAATTGTTTTGTTTTTTTTCCCCATTCTCAAAGGTATTGTTCTAAGTAATGGTTACCTGTGGAAAAAACAGAGGAAGTTTGCCAGCACACACCTGCGTTACTTTGGAGAGGGCAAGAAGTCCCTGGAAAACTGTACTGAAGTGGAAAGCAACTTTCTTTGTGAAGCCTTTAAAGACGAACAAGGCAAGTGAATGAGAGAAATTCACATGAAGTGTTGGCGAAGTGGCTGAAGTGATTTATGGTGACGATAAATCAAAATATTTCCAGGAAGACCATTCAACCCTCAGTACACCATAACAAATGCAGTGAGCAACATCATCTCCTCTGTGGTCTTTGGGCATCGCTTTGAATACTCTGATACAACCTTTCGCAAAATTTTGGAGTTGGACAATGAGGCTGTTGTCCTTGCTGGCTCACCTTGGACACAGGTAATACCTTTCTAAACTACTTGTATGATAACAAAACCATTGGTGGTTGATTACTGATCTTGGAGGTTGACTTATCCACAGCTCTATGACGTCTTCCCTGGCTTGCTGAAGTACCTGCCAGGTCCTCACCAGACTGTCCACTCCAACTACAGGGAGATCCTGATCTTTCTCAATAAAGAAATAGAGAAGCACCAGGAGGAGTGGAACCCAGATGACCCTCGGGATTATATTGACGTATACCTGGCAGAGATGGAGAAGGTAACATATTTGTGTGTTTACAGTGAAGTACACATATAGAGATAAAATTATAATTTCTCAAGTTGGCATTGAAACAAAAGTCAACCATAAACTCCTTAAAGCCAGATAATGTCACAAGGAACCCTCTGCCTGTAAATGGTATGAAAGAAGGTTTTCCCCATTAAAAATATATTCAAATGTATGTAAGGGACCAAAATGAGGATTCTGCCATCCAATTTAATCAAACAGGCAAATATGCTGTCCTTTGAAACCATCTATCCACCAAGAAATGGACAACCATTGTAGGACAGTGTTCCCCACCATGAAACTGGTCTGTGAGTTCTAAATGTTTCCCTGCTTCAACACACTCGATTCAAATGAATGGATCATTACCAGTTTGTCATCAAGATCTGTTAATCATCCAATCAGCGCAAAAACATCTAAAATATGCAGGGTTGCCTTTGTTATCATCTGTACAATGTCATAAAACAATGTTAATTTCTTTTGGTACAATAGAAAAAAGAGGATCCCCAGGCTGGTTTCAACACTGAAACCCTGCTGATCTGCATCCTTGACCTGATTGAGGCTGGGACAGAATCATCTTCCACCACATTACGTTGGGCCCTTCTGTACATGATGCACTACCCACAGATACAAGGTTAGAGTCTCATTTACCACAGAAGGAGCTGACATATTCAAGTAAAGGCTGAACTTGGTAATATGGAAGTTCAAAAGTGATTCGCTTAGAACAGCCTAATATAATTGTGACTCTGCTTCCTCTCTCAGAAAAGGTCCAGGCGGAGATAGACAGAGTGATTGGACAGTCTCGTCAACCCACCATGGCTGACAGACCCAACTTACCGTACACTGACGCTGTCATCCATGAGACCCAAAGGATGGGCAACATCGTTCCCCTGGGATTTCCTAAAATGGCCAGTAAGGATGCTACACTGGGGGGATACTTCATTCCCAAGGTAGGAGACTATCTATCAGACTCTCCCAGAGATGAATATCAGGTTGTAGACTCTGCAAATAGATTGCTGTCATCAAAAATGCCTTGCGACTCCTTTTCCAGGGCACAGCTATCACTACGATCCTATCATCTGTGCTGTTTGATAAGAATGAGTGGGAAACTCCAGAAGTATTCAGTCCTCAGCATTTCTTGGACTCAGAGGGCAACTTTGTGAAAAGAGATGCCTTCTTGCCATTTTCAGCAGGTTTTTTTTTTTTAACCCTTTTTGTCTTCGATATTAGTTTTATCTTATCAAAAATAGTGTTCACATATTACTATTTAAAATTGATTATTGTAAACACCAATGGTGGCAAATAAAATCTCTGATGTTTCCCCTCCAGGTAAACGAGTGTGTTTGGGGGAGCACCTGGCGAGAATGGAGCTGTTCCTTATCTTTACAACTCTCCTCCAACGCTTTACCTTCTCATCCGTACCTGGAGAACTGCCCAGTTTGGAGGGTGTGTTGGGCTTCACCCATTCCCCTGAGGAGTTCAGGATGCTGGCGGTGCCTCGCTGATGTCATCACAACCAGACACGCAGCGAGAATGAGGCAGATCTCTGCCTACTTTTTAAGGACTTCCAGGTCAGACCTCAGTCTAAAACTCTTGTCTAACTGTAAAGGGCCTTGACATTCATGCATTTGTATGAAGCAATGACTGGTTTGAGGTTTTTCTACAATAAATATATAATACATGTGTGCCTACATTCATCAGCTCTTGTGCCTTTAGATGCTTTTTAGTACATGATGTCATGAGAATTTAAAAGCTATGTTTCATTGTTAAAACGGAGCCAAAGAAGTTCATTATCTATCACTCATTAGATCTGCAAAGGTTCACGAAGGGGTTTTGTCCTTATTTGGTTTAAACTGGTTTAAATGTTTTTAATTTGTTATACCATGGTACTCAGACAAACAAACAGTTTGGTGAACTTTGTGCCTGTAAATGACTCAAAGCTGTCCACAAATGATAGGACTCTTTGCAATTTCAGTCAGTCGATCTCAAACACTCTATGTTTTAATTGTAAAAAGACCAGTAGAAAGTCTCAAGAAGAGACCACATATTCAGAGCTGTTGGAATGGGAAGCAGCAAGCTCAGTACCATGATTAATTTCTTGTTTGTTTGTTTGTTTTTTTTAATTTTACCTCTGCTTGGAATTTCAAAGACATATCACCTGGTTAAACATGTTAATTCATTACATAAAATACACTGGAATACAAACAGTTCTGTGGACAATGCAATGCACCGACATAAAGTTGATAGTGGTTGGCATGATAAGAATGTAGAGATCTTTGCAAAGTAATTTATCAGGAAGGTCAAGTCTGGATGGATGGATAAATGGTTAGGTGGATAGCACACCCTATTTTTAGTTTTCTATGAAAAGGACTGTCACGGTTGTGGGAGATATGCACATGGTTTTATATCATCATTGACATGTAACACTTATTCTGGGCAAAAGAAACTTTTTTCATAAAGAACGGTTTGAAGAATGCTCTGCTTTTGGAGATCTTGTGCATCACATCTGGAATAGGAGTAAATGAATAATGTTGATATATATATATATTTAAATTCTGAACACATCAACTCAATAAGCACAACGATTACATAACAGATAAAACTTTACAAAATGATACACAACATAACAAGTTGCTCATTTTCCTTATTTTTAAAGAACCAAGCAATTTTATATTCTTCTATAATACATTTATTTGCTCAAGTTTGCTGAAAGGACATAATACAATTAGATGAAATGAGCTTCAAAAAGTTACCATAAATCCACTGAGTTTACATTATTGATTAAACTGTGCAATGTTATCCAGTATGCACTAAACCAGCTGGGTGCCTTTTGCTGTTACTGCACTTTGTATTATTGGTTCGACTCTGTTTGCTCTACATCTAATCTCTGATTAAGATAACTGTAAATACAATAAGAGGTTTTCACTTGATGTATGTCATCATGTTGATTAGCTAAAATCTCATGAGTAACTCCTGTAATAATAGTAGCTTTCATCACACTGGACAAGCAACACAGAGGTCATGCTTGTCAAGGGGCAGGTAGGTGTGGTTTGCAGCATGCTTATGCAAGCACTCATTCACCTTTGTACAAGTTATGATCTCTTGGATTTTTCAGTGGCTTGTCCTTGGCGTACTGATCACAAAAAGCATAAATCCAGCATGAACAAACTTTAATAACAAAGACTGGTGCTGCAAACAGGAAGAGAAAACCTCCATCTGCTTGGACATTCCTACTGCTGCTCCTAGGTTTGCTACTCGGAGCAAAACTAGTAGTAGGTTGCTTTATAGCTTTTTGCTGAATTTTGATCTGAAAGGGCCATAAAAATAAACAAAAAAGGGCTTTTCTTGTTTGTTTTTATATTCCTTCTTATAGCAGACCTCTTCAAAAACAGGAAACTACCAAATTTTCCTCCAGGACCACTGGCTCTCCCCTTTATTGGGAATTTCTTGAACATAGATGGCAAACGTCCACACATTTATTTCAGGAAGGTATTGATTTATAAACATGTTTCAGTTTAAGGGGCTTCTGAGACATCAAATATTACAGTCATTTTGAAATGTAGTTTTGTTAAAATGTGTGTTTTGTGTGTATGTTTGTTTTTGCATATTTTTTTCAAGTAAAATTCTACAAAAGCAAGACACCCTAGTGCTTGTTGCTAATTTATTGGATTCATGTATTAGAATTAAAATCAATATTCATCAGAAACTCTGCACAGTTATAGAAGACAGCTGCATATAAGGACAGTGGTCAGACCTGCTAAAGAGTAAAAAAGATGAAAACATTTTTAACTAGAAAAGCACTCGGAGAGCGCAGACCTCCACCAAGCGCAATAATTATTGAAAATTTGAAAGTGATCCAGAATCCAGGATTTCTTCCGGATCACACCCAAAATGAAATCAGTTCTTCCTTTTCACATTTCCGACAACTCCTGAGAATTTCATCAAAATCCATCCATAACTTTTTGAGTTATCTTGAACACAGACAGACAGACAGATAAACGATGGTAAAAACATTACCTCCTTGGCTGAGGTAACAATTATCCGAGGAAGCTGGGCTCTTTTACTGTGTACCATTTTCTTTTCACTATTAAGTTCTGTACAGACATATCAAGGAAATGCTGACACCTGGTGGTTAATTGTAAAAATCTATGGAAAAAAAAAAATCCTTGAAAATCCTTCCTTGAAGGGAACTCTTTGGAGTTAAAACAACCCCAGGTCTAATATTGAATGGTAAGAAGTATAAACTTTTATTAGGGACCAAAACTAGGGATGTTCCTGGCGACTAATTTCCCTGTAGACTAAACGAAAATTTTAATTAAAGGAGCAATAAGTGGAAATCCATTATTTAAGACTGAAGGAATTAAAAAATCGCTACATGGAGAACGAGAGGTGTAATTTCATCTGGAGTATAGGATGACGTCACACACCCGCTCTCTGTTGATCTCCAGCCTCAAGTTTACAAGCCGGTCCGGCCGCGCGTTCATGTGCGTTCATGTGAAACTTCGCCTCCTCCCTCCTCCCCCCTCCCTCTCTATAAAACGCGACAGCCAGTGAGTAGTGACGGCGGCAGCATTTTCGAACTGAAATGGCAGACAGCGGAACAAAACCTTCCAATGAAGACGAGCAGGAGCAGACAAAAAAAAAAAACGGTCATTGGCAAAGAAATTGTCCGATAAAGAAAGAGATAAAACCAGAATTAACATTGGCCTGGTGGCGTTTCCGAGGTGGAGGGAGCTACGAGAGCTAAAGGGGCTACAGTCGGACTCGGATTTATTTACCGGTAGATTGTATTTGCAGGAAAGCTATTCACTGCCGTCATATTGTTACTAACGTTGAACTGTCTGCTAACGCAATTAGCGGCGAATAGATAACGTTTTGATGCTAATGGTGACTCACTAAATTAGTGACATAAAGATTAATTTACGGACAAACCAGTATAAACATTATAATGTTATAAATAACTTACTTGTTACTACTCGCCATGGTGATGTTTTGCTCGGTGTAGGTAGATCTTCGAAGCGAGCGGGGGGTGTAGTGGGGGAGTGTGTGGAGGGGAGGAGGGGGGGGGTTGGTGGCGAGCAGAGGCAGAGGGAGGTGTGGCTAATGGCACACTTTGTTTTGGTCTACAGGCAGTGCTCAACAGCAAACCTAGCGGTGAAATGATTTCGCTTTTTGCTCCTTTAATTTACGGACAAACCAGTATAAACATTATAATGTTATAAATGACTTTCTTTGTTACTCGCCATGGTGATGTTTTGCTCGGTGTAGGTAGATCTTCGAAGCGAGCGGGGGTGTAGTGGGGAGTGTGTGGAGGGGAGGGGGGGGGTTGGTGGCGAGCAGAGGCAGAGGGAGGTGTGGCTAATGGCACACTTTGTTTTGGTCTACAGGCAGTGCTCAACAGCAAACCTAGCGGTGAAATGATTTCGCTTTTTGCTCCTTTAAATTGGCACTGTTGCTTCCAGTTGGGACAGCGACTTGTGAGCGCTCATTTTCTGCGATGCGCCGGGTCTGCAACTGGATGAGGACAACTATGGCCGTCTCAGCCGTCCACCCGGTGGCGGACGGCCTCGGCGCCTGCAGCACAGACCGGCCAAGCAATGTAATGTGATCACCTGTAGCCAGTGATGTCAAGCGGGGTCATCATGAATCATACGAGTCAGGTGGGTGTCTTGACCTCTGCCGAACCCCTGAGACTGACCCACTGAACCATCATGTTTTTTTTTTTTCCAAGGTGGTTTATTTTTGAGCAATGGTGAAACATGGAAGAAACAGCGACTATGTACAACCGTACATGTATAGTATATTTTGGTGAATAGAGAAGCACAACAATTACAAAAAAATACAAAATCAAACATTTACTTTCAGGTATACACAAAACACTGTTAAGTTTAATGTCTTCCTTTGTCTTAAATAATTAATTTTATATTATGTTTACATTCATATAAATGACATAAAATCTGTCAAAAGACAACACAAGGAGATTTAATGAGCCTCAAAAAAGTACCACAAACTCACTGATTTCACAGTGATTTATTTATAGGACTGTGCAATGTTGTTCGGTTTCTCTTATCTTTTGACAAACTTGGACAGATGCAAATTTTTTTTTCAGTTGAATAATATCTAGCCGTTTTGCCAAGTCACAATGAACCTGCATTTTTTTTCCCCGCTGTGCTGCACATGATACCCTCTAACATATGGTTTACATTTCTTCCATTTGTATATTTGTTTGTATGCTTGAACTTACCAAACCAGCCCAGCTTATTTAAACTTATTTACATTCCACTGGTTTCTCCACAACATTTTACCTCATACAAAAATGACCTGTTTGCACTCCTGTGTATTATCATGTTGCTGTGCAGAAAATCTTATGAGTAACTGCTGTAAAGACGCAAGCTGTCATATACTGTTCATTCAGGTAGGTGTGGTTTGCAGCGTGTAATGCAAGCAGACCTTTGTACAGGCTATGATGAGCTGGATTTTCCAGTTCATTGTCCCAGGTGGGCTGGCCACTAACAGCATCAATTACGCACGAACAAACTGTTAAAAAAAGAAAAAGACTGCTGCTTCAAACAAGAAGAGAAAATCTCTCGTCTGTACGGACATTCCTACTGCCCCTTGCTTGTTTTGCTCTCTTTAACCATGTGGCTTTATAATTTTTTACTGGATTTTGACATCAAGGGGCTTTTATTGTTTCTTCTTATATTCCTTCTAATAGCCAACTACCTCAAAAACAGGAAACCACCAAATTTTCCTCCAGGACCACCGGCTCTCCCCTTCTTTGGAAATATCTTGAGTATCGATGCGAAACAGCCTCATCTTTATTTCAGCAAGGTATTGATTCATATATAAGTTCCAGTTTCTGTGTCATAAAACATTACTTCAAAGCTGTTATGTAATGAACCTCGAAAATTGTGTATGTTTTTAAACAGTGCACTTTAAGCGATGCCCATTAGCTTTCAATAACAAGTTAACGTCAAATGCTGACACCTAGTGGTCAAATTGTAAACATGCATTTGGGAAATGGTATTCCATGACACTTTCATGGTCTCTAACTTTTTTTGTTTTGTTTTTTTATGTGAGACTTGAATGTTGAAAATCATGTTTTTAATTGATTGCTGTATTTTTCCACAGTTGGCTGACATTTATGGGAATGTGTTCAGTGTTCGCTTTGGGAATAATGCAACAGTGTTTGTGTCAGGGTACAAGATGCTTAAGGAAGCCTTAGTGGCACAAGCTGAGAACTTCGTGGATCGACCATATAGTGCCATGGCTGACAGGTTTTACTCTGGTACCACAGGTATGAAACTTCTTTTTGTTATTTGTCCACTGTATTTGTCCCTATAGCGGTTTTTGTGGTCAATAATTATAGTCCCAGCACTCATGTTTTTTCCAAGGTGGTATATTTATGAGCAATGGTGAAACATGGAAGAAACAGCGACGCTTTGCTCTGTCTACCTTACGCACCTTCGGCCTGGGAAAAAACACCATGGAACAGTGTATATGTGAGGAGATCCGATACCTGCAGGAAGAGATAGAGAACGAGAAAGGTGAGAAACAATGACTGCAACACTTTTTAAACTCATAATCTTGTAAAATCAACAACTAATGATCAAAGTAGCATTTTTTTTTTAAAGTAAGCACCCTCCTCTTCCTCAGGTGCACCTTTCAGCCCTGCAGGATTGTTCAACAATGCTGTGTCCAACATTATATGCCAGCTGGTGATGGGGAAAAGATTTGACTACAGTGACCACAACTTTCAGCTCATGTTAAAATATACATCAGAAGCTATTCAGTTGGAGGGGACCGTATGGGCTGAAGTAAGTCAATGAAATCCTCCTAACCACTAACATAGAGACACTGTGATGTCTATGGCGCTAATTCACAGCCAAAATACAGAGGAGCTTATTTATACAGTGAGGAGCGAATCAATACTTTACAACAGCACATTTCTTTGTCGAAAGAGCGCAAAGCTCTGAACGCAGACGCGTGTTTGTATGCAAGTATGTTTGTAGTAATTTTATTTTTTCTCTCATTACCTATACATCCTGAATAGCTTTATGATGCTTTCCCTGGAATAATGAAGCACTTACCAGGTCCTCACAACAAAATGTTCCACAATTATGAGATGATACAAGAGTTCATCAGTCAGGAGGTAAAGAAGCACAAGAAGGACCTGGACCACAGTAATCCCCGAGACTACATTGACACTTTTCTCATTGAACTGGAGAATGTATGTAAGAAACCACCTGACAGCCATTTCACTCTACAACAAATCCATTTCTGATAAACTAGCAGTCATTTCTGATATCTTTGCATCTGGTCATAGCACAAAGACGGTGAACTGGGTTTCACTGAGACCAATCTGGCCCTCTGCTGTCTGGACCTCTTTCTGGCTGGAACAGAAACCACATCCACCACTCTGCAGTGGGCTTTGATTTACCTCATCAAATACCCCGATATCCAAGGTGGGTGACATACTGGAACTTACAAGAAGTAAAGTGAGGATGCCAATAAGTTGCTTTTTTAGTTCTCAGTTGCTTTAAAACAAATGTTACATGGGAGATACTTCTGAAGCTGGGAAAAGCAGATGTTTATACTAAATCCACAGTAGTCCATTTTTGTTTCTGTGTGATTATCAATAACAATAATACCTGCCACTGTGAGGGCCAAGTGAACTGTTGGTTAAAATGCTGTTAAGATAGCCACATGTTAACATACTGCTACATACTGCTTCCTGAACCACAACATTTGGAGTTTGACCCAAACTGCAGACAAAGTTGATCATGGGTGAAGTGTCTCAACAAGCTTAAATGCAGTTAATCTGCCACGTCGGCCTCGCTGCAGATTCCCACAGTTCAAAACATACCCCTGGTAAAATATATCCCAGAAAAACATGCTCATTCTGATATTTTTACTTTAGGGTTTGGGTTTAGTGGGTTAGAATTAGGATTAGATCAGTGTACAATGTAAATTTGGTGTCCATTTATTGAAGTACATTTGTGTTTTACAAAATCACTTAACTATTGTAGGAGTGTGTGTTTTGTCCCTTCTCCAAGTCTACAGCTGCTCCTTTCTCTGATCCAGTTAAACTGACTGAAAACTGGAAATACACAGTAGTGTAAATATTAACTCTGTGGAGTCATTTCAGCCTTCATTCATTCATTCATTTCATTCATTCATTTTTCGATTTAAAAATGATTTTACATCCACCAAATACTAACATTTATTTACTGTCATTAGGGCTGGGCAAGTTAACGCGCTATTATCATGTTAACGCATTAATTTATTAGTGGCGACATTTATTTTATCGCGCGTTAACGCATGTTGCTCAAATGCTTTTGTTTTGAAAAGTCTGTTAATGGCTGCTGCGGAACCGGAAGACAAACGCAGGTTAACATGCGGAATAAGCTAAAACAGACATGGAGAACGGTAAAAATCGGTGAACTTTACAGTTCGGGTAGAAACTCAGGTAGCAATATTAACAATTCTGTCTGAAAAAAAAAATTCTGGACTGCAACAAAACTTTCGTGTCATTCCTCCATGTTACATCAGATCTGTTCCATGTGTTTACTGTCCTGCTGTTCTCTAGCTGGTTACTTCAGTGCGGCTCCATCTAGTGGCACAGATGTGTAATGACAACAGAAAGTCCAGTCCTCGATTATAAAACAAATTCAGTTCTGTGGCCCGTTTTTTAATTTCGTGTTTTTGATACAAGTTTAAAATTGAAATTAAAAACAGGCTTTTTTCACTTATTTGTGTTAGATTAAAAAACAAAAAATGTGATAAAATGTCACTCTTTAATTTTTTTTTATTTTTTATTGATAATTGAAAATGGAAAGAATGAATGATACATGGATTGGTAAAGTTACTGAACTTTAACATGGACATTTTCATTTTAAAGTTCTCCCAGACAGAGGATTCAACAGAAACAAGGTTATTTGTAACAACTGCCAAGTTGAACTCCCCGTTAAAAGTTTCTGCTGTTACCTCAGAAATGACCTGTTTTAATGTTATGATTGTGCTGAGCCACAATCATTTTGTTGGATTTCGTTTGTAGACCTTTTTATTTTTTATAAAAAACAAAAAGACATTAATGCTCTGGCAGTGGCAATAAGCTTTATTTTATTTTACATTTTTTAAGATGAGATTTACACTAAATATGTGTTACTGACAAGTGCTGATGTTAAAAGTGTTTGAACAACAAATGTTATGACACTTTAGTTCATATGGCAGCAGAACATTTCAATAAAAGTGCATTTTACACTACTTTTGAATTCATTATTTGATTTTGCATATACAATGCAATTAATCGTGATTAATCAGGGAAATAATGTGATAAATCATGATTAAAAATTTTAATCGTTGCCCAGCCCTAACTGTCATACATAAAGGGCATCTTTGGAGTCCTTTTGACCTAAATTAGGGTAAATAAGAATAACATTAGTGTCTGGGGTGAGATAAATGCCTCTTTTTTAAAATAAATTACTCAGACTTGTTAAAACTCTGTAGCTATGTTTAGTTGTTGCTCACCATTGCTCAGTGAGACTAAAATTTTGTTATACATATTAATTTCATTTTACAGAGAAAGTCTAAGCAGAGATATGAGACAAAAATATATACATACCTGAGATATATATTTCCATACAGTCTATTTGGATAAAAGAGCAAAAAACAACAATTATTTCCCCTAAGAAAGTTCTAAAGTTCTGAAATCTCTTTTTACAGAGAAAGTCCAGGCAGAGATTGACAGAGTGATTGGACAGACCCGCCAGCCCTCCATGGCCGACAGACTGAACCTCCCTTACACTGATGCTGTCATTCACGAGATCCAGAGGATGGGAAATATTGTTCCTCTCAATGGATTCAGAGAAGCTGCCAAGGATACAACTCTTGGTGGTTACTTTATACCCAAGGTGAGTTCATCTGCAGTGTTTTAAGTTCAGTAGTTTGTGAATTTGTGTTTCTGCAGAGCATCTTGGTGTTATTCTGTATATTTGGTGTTTTTAGGGCACATCCTTGATCCCCATGCTGACCTCTGTGCTGTTCGACAAGTCTGAATGGGAGACTCCAGACACCTTCAACCCTGGACACTTCCTAGATGCTGAAGGAAAGTTTGTAAAGAGAGAAGCATTTCTGCCCTTCTCCGCAGGTACAACACAGTTTTGGTTTCCAGAATACCCACAGCCCACTCAGCTAAGTTTGATCAATTCTTCTTGCCTGAACAGGTTCCACCCCCTAATTCTCATTAGGTCATCCAAAATTCAAAACTGGAAGTTTTGTGTTTTGAGATTTTGAAAAACCATCAACACATTTATGTTTTTTTAAAGAAAGGACAAACTAAAATAAACCGACAAAATAAATTTTCTCCAATAATTGTGACAGAAGTTGGTGCAAATGTTGAGCATAGCACAAAAACAAGCATTAAAAACACAAATTTAATTTCACGGTGACTTTAAAATCCCATTCATGTCAACCTGTATGTGTTTGTGTGCACTCTTCAGGGAAGCGCGTGTGCCTCGGAGAAAGCCTCGCCAAGATGGAGCTGTTCCTGTTTTTGGTGGGCTTACTGCAGAAGTTCTCTTTCTCTGTTCCTGAAGGAGTCCAGCTGAGTACAGAAGGAATTACAGGAGCTACTCGTGTACCTTATCCCTTCAAGGTTTATGCTAAGGCTCGTTGAGTCATGCACAATCTCACTTACAAAACTCACTCAACCAATGGTTTTTAGTCTTAGGACCAAATTGGGGGGGGGTCATTTCTGGTTATTTTACTGTTGTATTGATCTACTGCTGTCCCTAGTTAGTGATATTATTGATGTATACTGTTGTTTGTTTTATGTTGTATTGTTGTGGCCATGGTGGCAATGAAGTTTCCCCTTTGGGGATTATTAAAGTTGAATCAATCAATCAATCAATCAATCAAATGCAAAGATTGAATTACCTTTGAGTCTCTGTTTTTCACTTCTTTTTATGTTTGTGTGTATGATTGCTTTATAAAAAGAGAACTTATTCATTCTCTCTAATTCTACTTTTCCTTTTTTTGTCTCTTATTCTACTATGAATGTATCACTACTGAAAAATGGTTTTATTAACATACAATATGTCAATTTACAGTTATGATGCACAATTTATGTCATGCATAAAAAAACTGTGGATAGTAAACAGAGGTCTGGCGAGTGACTTATTCATAAATCTTGCTCTTGTTTATTGTGTGTTTGTTGATATATATATATATATATATATATATATATATATATATATATATATATATATATATATATATATATATATATATATACCCAGAAAAACAGTTCCACTGTTTTTCACTGCATTACTGTTTTCTCTCTCTCCCCCTCTCTCTCTTTTTTTTTTTTTTGTTGTTATTGCCGGCAAGAAAAAAAATGTTATTATTCCACTTGTTTTTTGGGGCAGGTTTTTACAACTTTCTGGTAAAAATAGATAAATAAGAGGATTGCTATCTGTTTAATCAGCTTTGATAATACTGTATATCAGTTATGTAAATAGATCCTTCCTATCCATAGTTATAACAATCTACAGTCATGGAAAAAATTATTAGATCACCATTTTTTTTCTTCACTTTCTTGTTCATTTTAATACCTGGTACCACTAAACATCATCATGTGACTAAAACAGACAGAAAAGAAAACACTGAATGCATAAAAGCAGTGTTTTTGGCAGTACAACGCCATAGCTATTGATGTAAAAACTTAAGTGATTTAGGTCATAATCAAGAAAACCATGGAAAATTGTAAGATATCAGCTCTTAAATAAAACTCTTATGAGCAATCTTTGTGGTTATGGTTATGTTTGTCCAAACAAATGTACCTTTAGTTGTACCAGGCAGTAAAATGAACAAGAAACTGAAGAAAACAAGGGTGGTCTAATAATTTTTTCCATGACTGTATAATGACTCTTTGAAGAAACTCAAATAACCGCAAAATATAATTTCCCTTCAGGGATTAATAAAGTATTATTGAACTGAACTGAAAAAAAAAAAAGAATTAAATGAAAGTGCTATCAGGTAAATCCAGCGTCACATGGCAGCTCTATGTTTAAAATGCAGATGTGCTTGTTTTTTTTCAATTTTCACTTTAATGTATCTGTTGGAGAAAACAACTATTATTAATCAACCTGACATGTTACCCTGTTCTTTTGTTAATCACTGTACATGCTCTGTTGTATGAGCATCTTATATCTGCAAGTAGGAACTTTTCTGCCCCACACCACCACACACACACACACACACACACACACACACGACAGAACAACTGCTGATTATGAACCCAATAAAAACAACTGCTCAGGGGAGCATCGGCGGAGTTGAACGTCCAGAGTGTGACCTCTGTCCGTGCTCCCCTTGCGCAAGTAAAACTGAGAAGTTTGTCTGAGTCTCTGTCTGTTCACAGTGAAAAATCTGTGTTAGATCCAACAGTATCTATTTTCTATTTTTACTTGTATGTTTTCGTTATTTTTCAAATATTTTATGCTGCTTTAGTTTAGTCTCTTACACTATTAGTGAATATGTTCCTACGCTGTGAGTCAGCAGAGCACCATCCCATCTCTAACTAGGAACTGTTGACAGGGAGAAAAGTCATTATCAGTCCATCTCTTCTTTCCTTCCTTGCTCTCCATCACAATGTGGCTGTGCTACTTTTGGATCAGTCTGAGGGGAGCTCTGCTTTCTGTTTTAGCCGTTCTCCTTCTAGTGTATTTGCTGAGCAAAAGAGCTCTGCCTCATTTTCCTCCAGGACCACCAGGTCTCCCTATTTTGGGGAACGTCTTCAGCATTGAGTCGAAACAGCCTCATATTTACCTCACCAAGGTAAGCCTGCGTTTGACCTGATTCTGATAAGTTCACTTGTGCACAGAAAAAGAAATGCCTAATAATTTCTGATAGTTGTACTTTATAAAACAACAGTTGTTTAATATAATTGGGGAAATAATACATTTAACAAAATTTTTACTTTTCCCAAACATATTTTTGTTAAATAAAAAATGCTGAAAACCTGAGGAACAATGGACACGGGAGTCATGAGTCATATGCTGGATAACAGGCCACCTATTCTCTGCTTCTGCACCAGCTTGCTGACGTTTATGGGAATGTGTTCTGCATACGTCTGGGAAGACACAAAACTGTGTTTGTGTCAGGGTGGAGGATGGTGAAGGAGGCTTTAGTCACACAGGCTGACAGCTTTGTGGACAGGCCTTACAGTCCCATGGTGACCAGAATTTATTCAGGGAACTCAAGTGAGTACATCAGTTCCAAACAGGTCAACCTGCCATCAGCACCTGGGTAATGTTAAACTTCTTTCTGTGCCAGTGGGTCTTTTCTTCAGTAACGGGAAGGTGTGGAGGAGACAGCGGCGTTTTGCCATGGCCACATTACGCACCTTTGGTCTGGCCAAAAGCTCCATGGAGAGGAGCATCTGTGAAGAGAGTCAACATCTGCAGGAGGCGATGGAGAAGGAAGAAGGTTGATAACAGCAAAGGAATCAGATTGAAGGGAAATGAAAGCACACGACACTCATAGTGTACTGTGACAGACATTTCTTTTTTTTCAGGTGAGTCCTTGGACCCTGTGCCACTCTTGAACAATGCTGTGTCTAACATCATCTGCCAGATCTTGTTTGGGAGACGGTTTGAATACAATGACCACAGGTTCCAGGCTATGCTGAAGAATCTGACTGACATGGCCTATCTGGAAGGCTCCATATGGGCTCTCGTAAGGCACAAATCACACCCAGACACTTTGAATGGCAACATCAAATCACAAAACCAGAAAGTAATAATTTTATTATTCTCATCTGATGGACAGTGAAAGTACAGAAATGTGTAAAAGCTGTCAGTGTGTCAGTTGAAGTTTCCTTGTATAGATAATTTTGTGAGCACCGCTGCATTGGTTTCTTGTTTCTTCTCCTAACAGCTATATGATGCATTCCCAGCACTGATGAAGCACCTGCCAGGGCCTCACAATGGCATCTTCAGCAGTTCCAAATCTTTGGAGACATCTATCAGGAGAGAAATAGAGAGACACAAATTGGATCTGGACCCCAGTAACCCACGAGATTACATCGACAAGTTCCTCATAGAAGCGAGAGTATGATGCTCACGCTTGAATCCCCGTTGAAACTGTTGAGGACAAGAAACGAATAACTGACTGTAGGTTTGTCTCCTCCATCCCTTTACAGCACAACAGAAACAGCGACAGCGGGTTTGATGAGGAAAACCTGGTTCTGTGCTGCCTTGATTTGTTTTTGGCTGGCAGTGAAACCACTTCAAGAACTCTGCAGTGGGGACTCATCTACCTCATCAAGAATCCTCCTCACATCCAAGGTAAGGTCACATAAGACCCAGTTTTAGAAAGAACTGAAGTACCAGAAAAAGAATATGTTGAACATCAATAATTAAATGTGATTTGTAGGCAATGTCCAGTCAGAGATTGACAGAGTTATCGGACTGACCCGTCAGCCCACCATGGCAGACAGACCAAACATGCCCTACACTGATGCCGTCATCCATGAGATCCAGAGGATGGGAAATATCGTTCCTCTCAACGGGCTCAGGATGGCTGCCAAGGACACAGTGCTGGGAGGTTACTTGATACCAAAGGTGAATCTGATCCACACAACACAGCAGCTTCAGTCCACTAAACGTTCTTAAAAAAGGGGGAAAAAAAACCCCAGAAAAATAAAATGTCTGTAGAAGAAGTTGTCTCTGCTTTAACAGCAAAAGCTTCCGATTATAGATTGTAAACAACATTTTCAGAAACAGCTTTCTAAAATGCAATAAAATCTTGAATCTGGAGCTTCTTGATTAGTTTAAATCTTTATTAACCAATACATTCTCAGAGGAAATATATTTAGTCTCGTGACTAAATGACTAACTTCATTGTATTTACAAAACTGAAGCAAATCTGGAATCTGATACCAGTAACACATTAAAAAAGGAAAGTTCATAGCATAAATAAATAGAATTGAACTGAAGGATTGTACAATCAGTGAATTAAATGGTGACAGGGTCTCATGACTGGGTATTAAAAAAGATCCACCAATGGATTACACTGTTTTTGAAACAGCGAAAAACCCTATTGCATACTCACTTTGTCAAAATGTAGTATGCATAGTACAGTATGTAGTATGCAAACAACTATACGTGGTGCAGCATGTGAGAAGTACCCAGATGGTTTGCAACTTCAGGGTCCAACTGACCGGTCCACCTCACACACTGTATTCCATAATGCAATGTGCTACCACAGCAAAAGCCACTTAGAGCGGTCATGTGACCAGTTTCAGTTGTGCTGTGGCATGGTTTTTCATAAGGTGGCATACTACACACTAACATTGACCGCGGGAGTACTTTGCAGTAGGTGTTGTGTACTACATTGTAAGTGTTGTACGTAGTATTCAGTTCTAAAAATGGTCACAGTCTCTCAAAGTAAGGATCGTTCACTACTCTTTACTTTGTAAACTGTTAAAATTTTTGATCAGTTAAAAAAAAAATCTCAATGCAAGCTTGCAAAGAAGTTGAGTCTTTAAAATGTCGAGTGCATATTATGAAAAGCTCTGGGAATTCTGGGAAAATCTTAGTCTGCAAAACACTCTGGGATACATGTAACCTTCAAGCTCTCAGGCAGAACTGCAAGTTCCTGTAAACCCTCACTGACTCCTCTAAGATATGTGCATAATCCTTTGTCCAAATATCTCCAACTGTCAGAGTGATTTTCTAATACTGTTTCCTTGTCTTTGGTTGTGATGTGTTCCCTGCCACTGCTTCTTTTCACCCCTGCAGATTTCTTTCACAGATAAACAGCCATCATGTTCAGTGGGTACAGAAATACACTAAAAAACCGCCGTCACTGAACACAGTCCACTGCTGTGTCCAGACTGACACTGCTGTGTGCAAACTGAAATTGTAGTAGACAAGGAGAAAGTCATGCAGCAATCCTGTGCATAAACTCGTATAAGATGGGCAGAAAGATAGTGGACATGTGGTCTGTGGACAGATGAGTCATAATTTCAGCTTGCCTTGAGAAATACCACCCATGCTGTCGTCAGTGAAAGATGCAAAAGCCAGCGTCTGAGATGGTATGAGGGTGCATCAGTGTCCACGGCATGGGTGAGCTGCATGTGTGAAGGTATCATTGATGAAAAGCTTCTCATGTTGGAAGTGTATAGTTCATCATTAAGTGGACAATCATACAACAACCGTAGATTGATCATCAGCTTAAATCTTGGATTTGGCAAAGATGGACACAAATTCCTGCTGAAAAAACAACAACTGGTGTTTTCAGTTTCCACATTATTGAATGTGTGATTAAAAAGGTTGATGTAGCACTGTAATAAACATGCCTCTCCCCACCTGTGTGTGTTGTGGCATCAGACCATTGATTTTTCTATAACAGATTTTCAAAATACAATTGTGCTGGTCAGAGGAATAACTAAAATATGTACTATAAATTTATATTTGTCAAATAAAAGGTGCAACAAAATGACAAATCACCAATTTACATTTTGGTTGCACTTGAGAAGCTTTTCTAAAAAAAAAAAAAAAAAAAGTTATATACAAATTGCTAACTGCAAATACAGCTCCCAACATTCAGATAACCCCAATTATACCATATAGTATGCTATAGCTGAGGTGAATTTGTCACTGCCTGTAACTGATGACTGACTTAAAATCAATCACAAGCAGAAGAGATTAGAACTACAAGTTTCAACTTTTATGTGTATACTCACAAACCTTAACCTGAAATATAAAACAGCCATTTGATCCTTCAAACATAAATCTGATTTCGTGATGTGTTTCAGGGAACTCCAGTGATGCCTAACCTGACCTCTGTGCTGTTTGACAAGAATGAATGGGAAACTCCAGACACCTTCAACCCTGGACACTTCCTTGATGCCGACGGCAAGTTTGTAAGGAGGGAAGCATTTTTACCTTTCTCTGCAGGTAATTTTAACATCTAAGTATCTACTCTGACTTCAATCATGTGCTAAAATAATTCATTTAAAAAAAAAAAAGAGGTTGCAGAACACGTGCTTGTGGGATAACGAGTTGTTCTTCCTAGGAAAGAGGGCATGTCTCGGCGAGGGCCTTGCAAGGATGGAGCTGTTCTTGTTCTTTGTCAGTTTATTTCAGAAGTTTCACTTTTCCACTCTTGCTGGAGTGGATCTGAGCACAGAAGGAATAACTGGAGCCACACGCACTCCACACCCTTTTAAAATCTTGGCAAAATCCCGCTAGGCCTTGCAGAGTAAATCCTGAATATGAGACGATGCAGAAAAGATGAAAATGTTTTGTGTTGTCTGTGTGTGTGCGAGCATAGAAAGGATCATTTATATATGATAGTGATGGTACAAGGAAATGTTTTATGCAGTAGGTAGGGTATGACAATGCTTTGTTCTGCTACAAAACATAACTATGTGTGACAGTGATGAATTCTCCTTTTTTACAACAATCAAAGTGTTCACTAACCTGTAGATTGCCACTCAAGTTCCCAAACTATCAAAATACATTTAATTTTCTACCCATCACGTTATATGGTTATGGTTCCCAATTTAAAAAATAAATGTCCTTAGAGAAAAGCCAGGTTTTCAAAATTTTCTTATTGGCTCTTACAGATTAAATTACAGATTAAAAGTTATCAAGGTGGGAATGATTGTAAATTGTGTTTGTCCCTTCAAGGTGCAAAAGATGTGTAACAAGATGTAAATAAACACTGAATTATCCAAGAATAATGTGCAGTTCTTGTTATTCCCAAGAGTTTTTAACAGTTTTTAGGGTGTTTTCATATATTGTTCTTTTTTTTAGGTGAGCTGAACTCAGTGGTCTTGAGGTGGGCAAAATGTGAACCAACAGAAAGGGTTCACAGGAACTCAGTTCTTTTGTGCTTTCAGATTATGAACTGATCCGAAAAAGGACCCAGTTCTCCTTCTGTTCCACTTCAGATCTGATGAAGCCTCAGTCTCTATTTACATTAGTTCCCTTAGAACTCACACCTTTACTGCTTTGGATGACAAGTCTCAGGACCAGGGTGTAATTGAAAAATGGGAAAAATGGGAAAGTAAACCTGGATTCACAATGCTAAACGAGCCACTCCGTGGACTCCAGGCAAGCCAAACTTCTGAGTTTTTTTTTTTTTTTTTTCAGTTTTCCTACAGAGGGTTTTCAGTTCATTTGGAGGTTTATATACGTGCTAAAAATGCTGACTAATTGCTCCGAGTTCAAGAGGGAAAACACTTAGTGATCGATGCAAAAGGCAACTTTAGAAAAAAAGATTATTTATTCACACCCAAAATACAAAGCTTTTAAAATTTAAACTTCCTGAATTTCTGATAATTCACAATACTTTTTTTTAAATCATTTACACAGAATCATTTGACAACACTCGTGGTTTCTATACTGTACTACATTTGATTGTACTTCTCATTTTTATATGAATGACAATTAAAATTAGCGATCTATAAAAATCATTCACTGCAAAGGAAAAATCAAAGTAGGATCTATAAGTTATGCATTCTGTTAACAGGTAAAATCCTGAAAACAGAACGCCTCTTTAGTGTTGTTGAAGACATATAAAGTGAGAAGGCGATGAAAAGCCTCTATGCTGTGAAACTAGAGCAGTTAAACTGTAGCAGACAGCTAAGAACCTACAATATGAAAGACAACATCTGCTTCTGTACAGTGCTTTTCACTCTCAGCTGCCATTCATACTTTATTACAATGACTGAAAATTAAACTCTAGTAACTGAAAATTCTCAAGTTACAATTTGCAGTTAGTACAGTAGGTGAGTGATCAACCTGGTTCTCACATTTGGATCAAAAGCTGGTGTTAAATCTTTACATTAAAAATATACAATTTATACACATTATAATTTTGATTACACACCAAATAAGATTCAAGATATCCAGTTAATAGAAAGGCCCATCCATGGAGAACCAGTACACCACTCTGGAGTAATTGAGAGAGGAAAAACAAAACACAATACACCAATCCTGGGTTTGTTGCAGCACCTCAAGAGTTGATTGAGGTTAATATGACTTCTAGGGTTTTCACAGCTTGTGAAATGATGGTCTTGCTCCATTTGAGTTAAAAGAAAAGAAAAAAAGCGCTGGTGTCCAGCACCACATATACCAAGTGTTTCCTAAAAGCAAATCTGTCTATCCATCAATCTGCTGAACGACACTTCATTATATACACTTGTACGATCACATTTGCATTTAGTTGGCTTTAGCATAAATGACCATTTTTAAAGTCACATTCGTTAACGCACTGGCCTCCAGTTTTAGATATAAATGTTAAGTAGTCATTTGTTTTCCTGTCATTCCTGACATAGTAGGACTGGATAAGCCAAACTGATTATAGAGGGCATCCAGCTGAGTCTGCAGACTGAAAAGCAAAACCAAAGGATAGAGTGCTCATAAACTGCAAATGTACAGTTGGAGCAGTATGTGCCGTCTTGGCTTATGAGGTGAACTCAATTAATGTTCTTAGCAAGATCGGTGTTTCAGGCTAGTATACATGGGGACAGCATGCTATAACCTTAGGTGGGTGACCTGTTGGGCTTTTTCATAAGTGCTCAGTGATCCTGATCAGCTTATCCTTGACCCCTCCTCAAAGGCTGAGAGCAGATGTGTTTAAGGTCACTTGAGTGCTCATTTGATACAGAGAGTAAGGGTAGTGCATTTTTGCCTGGTTTGAATAAGGTGAGACGTTTGGCTCAGTGACACAGTCTACTTGGGCGTAGTGGCAGGCACACTGACAGAAGCAGTACGGCGGGGGGCGTTGGAGACTTGGCGCTGCTGCGACAAGAAGGATTGGCCGGGGGAAAGCATGGAGGAAGAGCGACCCCCGAGACGTGACTCAATGGCCAACTTCTGAAAGTTCAGACTCTGAGAACAAAAAGGGTCAATTTCTCAGAGTAAATTGAGCATTGGTCATTTCTGAAGTACAGGAGGTAAACATGCGATGGGAACTTTGAGTTGATGTTATTTTACCTTGTTATACCAGGCTGTAACAATCAGCTTCTCCTCATACTCTCTTAGTCTGGCCTGCTCACACTGACGCTAGGAGGGAAATAAGTTAAACACCAGTTAAATTCTGAACTAGAATTACTAAATTAAATATACTAAAGCTTAAATGTGAGAATTTACTTCAAGGCTGACGATCTGTTTGTCCCGATCTGCTAACTGGTTCCTCAGAGCCTGGATCTCAGCGGTGGCAGGATTCAGCTTTGGGTCCAATGCTCGTATTACCTTCAAGCAAGGATGGTTTGGCAATAAATTATTGATATTGTATTATATGTACCCTCAAGTTTTAGAAATCAACAAAATAAGATATAAAGTAACTCACATTGCGAGCTTTCTCCAGGTACATTTTGTACCTCTCTTCCATGGCCTTCATGTCATCATCCTTCTTCTTCAAAGCAGCCATCAGCTCATCCAGTTTTAAGGCTTGAAAACAAGAAGTCACTGGCTTTCAATTTTGTACTTTTGACAGTAGAGTGCATTGATGGTAAAACATGGACTTACAGGTTTGTGTGTTGTCGGGCTGAAGGTCCTCCAGCAGCTCTTTCTTCTTCATGATTTCATCCTGAGCCTCGTTCAGCTGGACCCTGAAGAGAAATGAGAGCTTTATTTCCAACTATCGGAGAAAATACAAGTTCTGATGACATCCTGTTCTGTTGTGACAATACAAAGTCTAGACACACACTCACATGTGTGCATCCAGTTTTCGCTTTCAGGTTTGACTGAAAGAAAAAAAACATAAATGTGGTCAAATCAATTTATTCATGAATGGTAAATATAAATGAATGAATAAATGTGTTGAAGTGGTCATCTCTGTATCATCTTAAAAAGCAAACTGTAAATAAAGTTGATTTTCTTGCATAATGCTTCACCAGCACAAATATCTTCAGATCAACTCTGTACTGGTACCATAGCGTGTGGCACACTTACATCATCAGGCTTGGACGCCTGGCCCTGCAGAGCCTTCTGGAGGTCCTCAACCTGCTGCTGCAGCTCACTGATCCGCTCTCGGCTCAGTCTGGAGATTAACCAGGACGCACATGATGGTTAACGTGCAGGAAGAATTTCTTAGAAAAGGTAGTAAACAGAAAGAAACCCTAAAAATTGGACATTAACTCTGTTAACCTGTTCTCAGTGTCTAGTTCACTACGCGTCTTATCTGCTTCTGCCAGCTGGGTCTGAAGAGCAGCAATCTTCTCCGGCTCATATTCCCCCTGCTGCACCCTCAACATCTTATTCTCATGCTGCAACCTGATGAACTTTTCTCTTAAAATACAAATAAAACAATGGAAAAAAAAAAAAAAAAACACAAAGTCAGTACTCGCACATCACAATGGAGCAGAGAGGATACAAATCACATGAAGCTAGTACCTGTATTCAATAGGTATTAACTCAGCTGCCAGGTTATCATGGCTGGGGCTGCCAGAGGGGAGCATCCCTATGTGAAAAAAATGATACGTTATTATTAATGAACCAACAAGTCAACTGTAAACAGCATTATTACAATCTTATAAATCAGGGACCTGCTTGAGAGAGCTGGTGCTGTTGAGCCTGAGTGCATCGCAGTTCCTCATTGGTTTCCTTAAGTGAATCTCTTTCAATGATGATCCTCTAGGAGAAGACAGATTTTTTTTTTTGTTTTTAAAAAGAAAAAAACTTTTAGTTTTATTGCAAGAAAATTATCATTATTATTTCCATTTTAAAAGCTGCTGCACCTCTTTCTCTTTCATGACAGTTTCGTGCTTCTCTTCCAGCTTTTTTCGTCTCATAAGCTAGGTTGTCTGCTCGCCTAGTCTCCTCAGACAATTTTCTGTGTAGTTCCTGAACCTTTATTGAAAAAAAAAAAAAAAAGTTAATACCACCACATGTATCCTTTAGATGCACCTTTGTGCATAATTTAAACAGTCTTTGCTGAAGCTGTAGTTTGTAAGATTTAAATAAATAAACCTGTAATTACCTCCGTCAAGGAGGCTATGTTTTTGCTAGCGTTTCTGTCTGTCTGTGTCTGTCTGTGTTCAATATTAACTCAAAAAGGTAAGGATGGATTTTGATGAAATTTTCAGGAGTTGTCAGAAATGTGAAAAGGAAGGACTGATTTCATTTTGGGTGTGATCCGGAAAAAATCCTGGATCCTGGATGACTTTCAAATTTTCTATAATTGTTGCGCTTGGCGGAGGTCTGCACTCTCCGAGTGCTTTTCTAGTTTCCCTTTAATTCACAGCTGTGTTGATTATTTACCTGTCGTTTGTATGTTTCAAGTTGTGCACGGGCTGCATTGGCTTTGCGCAACTCCTCTTCCAGACTGACAGTGTTTTGCATGTAGGTCATGTTATTCTCTTCCAGCAGCTTCATCTGCCTCTTTAGATCACCAAGATTCTCCAACTTGCGCTTGTACGTTTCCACTGAGGCCTCCAGCATCACCACCCGATCCGAGCAGTTCCTGTGGGAATTCAACACACTTATCAGTGTTTCATTCAGAGCTGAAGCAGTCATGTGTGGTGAGAACAAAACAGAAATATATGGGGAGAGATTGCCATCTTTAATCAAGAGCATCGTTTTTTTTTCTTTTTCATTTGAGAGTTTTAATCAGTCCTTTCACTGTCAGATACTGTGCTGCTCTCCCTCAAAACCCCTTGCTTACAGTAAATACAATATGTTCTGCTCCACTTCAGAAATTTGTAAGAAAGTCTTGACTTCAGCTATCTGGTGTTTTTGTTGGTACATACAACAATCCAAAGTGTGAACAGAGTTCACAAAAGTTCACAAATTCAGTTTGTATAAACATATCTTCTAGCAAGCAGGGACTTTGTGTTTGAGGATATAAGTGCTTAGGGAGAGCAGAACAATATCTGAGGAAGAAAACACTGATTAATGTTACTAAACTGAAAAACTATGCTCTATATTAAAAACAGGAATATAACCCCATAAAATACAGATGTAATGTGCATCTGTGCACATTACATCTGTACATACATAATGTGCACAGATGCAACAATACTTAACATGTAAGATTAGCTTACCATTATACTATTACTATTGTACATTCTTGGCCAGAACAAAAAAAGTATACCTGTAATAAATCTATGTTTGAAAGTTCTTACTTCAGTAAGAACTTCACTACTTACAGTAACCATGACAAAGAACAGCTTAAGAGAAAAAGCTTTTTCTGCCATTAAGCTCACAACCAGTACACCTATTAGAAAATTGTGTCTTAAAAAACATATTGTTCCATTAAGATTGTGTCTTAAAAACATATTGTTCCATTATCCAGTCTTTTCTGTATACCAGAATTTTTAATTATAGATAGATAGATTAGATAGATACACTTTTTTTTTAAACCAACACTCACCTAAGTTATCCAACCGTAAGATAGTTTCTCCGTAGGAGGCAACAGAAAGTATCTGTATTCTCAATCATAAGGTTTTCAATCTTAAGTTTAGTAGGTTCTATATTATGCATTCAAAAAAAAAAAAAAGTTCTCCTAACATGAACAAACTGCTGCAGTACAACTCCAATGATGTAGAAGTGCTAGTGCCAGAATGACTGGAGAACGGCCTTCAGCTCTTTCTTCTCTGACTCCCTCTCAATTTCTTTCATAAAAAGACTTTCTTCCCCTTTACTCTTGGTTTACTCTTCAACACAATTTAAGCCTGCTTCATTCTGTCTGTCCACTCTTCGCAAAGAGAAAACATGAAAAGACAGCTTTCTTTCAACTCTCTTTACTTCAGCCACACCTCAGGACATCGAGTTCATCTTTAAGAGCCCGTGATTCCTCTGCCAGGCTTGTGAGCTCGTCACTACGGTGCTGAAGATCAATCAGCTGCTTCTCCAGCTGCTCACAGTGGATTCGGTAGTCATCCTTGGCAGCCTCCAGCCTAGAAGAAGCACATACACATTATCATTTAATCTCTGTCGTAATGAGGTAGTGGAGATGCTTTCAAGAGGAATGTGACAAACCTGAAGTTCTCCTCCTGCAGTGTTTCTAGTTGTTGCTGCAGCTGACTGTGTTTTCTCCCTGAGGGTGTGCTTGGGTCATCAAATGTGTCTAGCTGATTCGCTCGGTCTGTGAGGACATCATTTTCAGCCAATAAGCTGTTCCGTTCCTCTTGAAGAACAGCCACCTGAGCGGGAACAATAAGGTGTGAGAGTACCTCCTCTGTGAAGTTTGATTTCAAAGTTAAAGTCAACAGGAAAAAGATGTGGCATTAAATCTCCACTTGGTCAATTATTGCATGCAAAGCAGAAAAGTCACAAATCCTCAGTGGGTCCACAACAAATAACTCTCTTTCTCCCCCAAAGTCAACAATGAAGTTAATCCATGCCAGAAGCAGAAAACACACACAAAGCAGACATGTTAATACACAGTTAGTAAGCTTTCCTTTCCAGCCATCATATTAAAAGTTTAATTCACCAGCCCTCATAGTTTACAAATTACTTATTAGTCTGCCGCAAACATGTCCCTGTTTATCAACAATATGTAAATAATCTGAAAAGAATTATATGTAAATAATAAATAAGTAAGAAAGTCAACAACTAGGTCAACAAAAGTATCAAAAAAGATATTTACTTTTCCTAGGGATTGGTTAATATGGTTGAAAATCAATATTGCTATGATATATATCTCTGGAAAATCCCAAATAACCCCTGGCTCCACATTAACTGACTTTGAATGGGATGAATGACGTCAAGCATTGCTAAACTAAGTTGTGGGTTCAAAGTATTGCATGAGCACCACTATTCAAATCAGAAACTGAGATAAAGTTAAACTTTTCAGGAGCTGACACAAGCATAAGCCAGTTAAATAGCTGCCACACAGCTGGGTCTCATTTCAGATTTTTGATATCGACTTCAACACTAATACCTTATCTTCAATATAATTCCTGAAGTATATTTTTTTCTAAACAAATTGAATATGATTTCAGCATACAGGAAGTTAACCAAATGACAGCATGTGTTTTAACCTGACTTATGTTTAAGCCCCATTAGGTATCAATATTTTTCTGCTCTTAAATCTAGAGAACAAGTGAGAGAGTTGTAAAATTCTTCTACCTCGTTATTCTGTTTGGTTGTGGTGATTTGCAAATGGAATTCACTAGCCAGAAAGGTCTCTTCATCTAACATAAAATATCTAAACAGTCCTCTGTCCCTTTTTATTTTAAAACCATCATCAAAAGTTGTAACTCCAGGGACTTCACCTTGTCACCCCAAGTACTGAACAGTTCTAACCAAACACAAAAGTTCTAACTTAATGATTCATTTGTGCATCCATTCATTCAACAAAACACCCACAGTCCCTACACTGTCACAAAGGAAAACAAACAAACACCTCATTATTTCAGTCTGAGCTTTTCTTAGCTCAGTTTTCTGAAAAAATTCAGTTCAATCCATAAGAGGAAAAAAATACTAAAATACTAAAGACTCCAGTCCAGGTTTTACCTCTGATCTCTACAACCAAAAGAAGAAGAAAAAAAAACTACAACTCAGTTTAATGGCTTTGCAGTAGTTCACTCCAGCAGTTATTTACTATATTTCAACAGTAACTACTCACGGCACCGGGCAGCCAGCTGGTAACAAGCCAGATGAATGGAATTAAAACTCCAGAAAGCAGGTGAGAGCAAAAACAACAACAAATCCATCCTGGGTAAATCCACCTCCGCAACAAAGGGAGATATACTGCTTGTTAAAAACTGAATAAGGTGAAAAAACTTCCACATTGACTCTCAGTCCCCCTCTCCAGGCTGCACTGAAGCTACTATCGTTTCCAGGGATTTTAGAAGCTGATGCTGCCTTCCCATGTCAGAATAGAATTAGGTATTGAAGAACACAGTTTTTCAATACTCATTGGTATCAAAGCAACTCAAGAAAGACCAGAAAGATATCGATTTTTAATATCCACCCCTACTTGTGTATTAACAAAACAGAGGAAAATCTGATTATTACATTGTGCAATCTTGTATGAGCAGACTATGACACTCATCTTAGAAATCAACCCTGAAGAAAAGTAGAGATAGTGGATGAATATGGTTTGCTTTGCATTTCAGCAAGAGACAACCCAAAGCATAAGACATAACCCCTGTCAAAAGCTGCCGCAATGTTCCTGTGTGAGTGTAACTGTCACGGTCCTGCAGCACAAAGGATGAAACTCTCCTTGGATCCAAGGTGAAACATTAAACAAATCACACTGTGGCCTTAAAATTTCATTTAGCCTAAGGGCATAATTAATATATGGTCACCACTGTAGCAATACAGCTTAAACCACATGCCTATAAATAATATGATCAGATAATAGCATTGTCTCATTTTAAGTTCAACTCACTACAAGCAAACCCTAGACCAAAAATGCATTCTGAAAACAGCACAATGTCGCTGTCCCTGAAAGAAGAGGACAAAGTGGTTGACATAGCAGGCACATGTTCATGGGTGAATAACTGGAATAACACCAAAATTATTAAATGAGAGTTGCATGACTTTTTTCCGAGCAGCACCCTGATCAAGCTCTCTGTTAGCAGAGTTAGAGGAAACGTCTGAGTGGCTGGTTTAGAAGTTTTTAGTTCATCCTTATAATCAGTTGTATAGGACTTACCTCACTGGACACAGAGACGAGCAAGACTGGGGACAGATCAAATCAATCTGTCAAGAGTCCAGTTAAACAGCTGATCAGAGTCTATGCTGAATTTCGTCCGTCTGCACAGAGCTGAGTGAGGCCTAGCAGTGGCCAAGTATGGGCTGGACGCCACACTGAACCCAGTGGAGCCGAGACTGTGAGCTCACAGCCATTCTGCCACAGCAGCTCCAAACAATAGACCCAAGCATAACAGCAAATTACACAACTCCTGTTTAGACTGTACCAAAGGCATGCATGAGTGTGTAAACACAGAGAGCTGGATATCTCCAAACTTGTGAGATGTTGCTGACACCAGCTTGAAATTACCAATATTTATGTGTTTTTCTGTAGAATTTCTTGTTTGAAAGGAATGAGTGCGTGAATTAGCTTCGTATTCACCTGCATGTCCAGCTCTTGACAACGCTGGACTAGTGCATCCTTTTCTGACAGAAGTTCAGCAAGCTCCTCAAAGGCTTTTTTTAGCTGTACAGATGAATGAGAAGCAGAATTAATAACACATAATAATATGCACTGCCATACATTAAAAGAAATAATGAATAAATAAACGACAGACTGGTTGTGCTGCTATGTCTAATAGAGAAGACTCATTAGTTTTTTTGTTTTGTTTTTTTTCTTGATACAGGACCTGAAACAACATATAATATGTGGGATTTTATTTTTCAAGCACAAATTTTGATAATCATTTTCAAAAGACACACAAACTAGTATAATTTCAAAAAAAAAAAAAATTAAATAAAATAAAAAATTAAATGCTGCAACTGACTGTGCATTCTTTGATGTTGGCTCCTCCTATCAAGAGATTTCTATCATTGTGAAGCAGAATTCACCAAAAATTGACTTGTCAGCCACTAACAAGTTACGTGAGCTGGATTTAGACATTTGTGAGACAGGTTAGTTTTACCCTACTGGTGATGTGTTGTTGCAATAGTAATAACAGAGCAACAGAATAACGACACTAACCTCCAAGAGACCCAAACAGTTTCTTCAAAAGTTGAACTGGGCTGAAGGAAACTAATCCAACATCAGTGAGGGACAGCCATTTTCAATGTTCACCTAAATTTAAGCCTGTTACACAGGACTAGTCTTTCAATTCATCTCCCAGTCGAAACCACTGATGCATGGAGCGCGACATTGTGAAGTGAGTGTTGATACAGTGGGGTCTGGGGTCCTCTGTCCTGTCATAACACTATATTGATCCAAATGATTAAAATCTCCATGGAGAGGTTAGAAGGGGTGGGGTTCACTTCTTTTGAGCTAGAAACAACAAGTTTAGCTATGACACATACTGCTTGCCAAACTCTATACTACTGACCTTTGCAATTTTTACAGCTCAATAATGCTCAGCAAAGTGATGCAGCAGCACATTTACAAAACACAAATATGCTGACTTACAGTGAAGTGTACCACTTTCCACTTTTTGTACGTGTGCACATTAGTAACTTACACTTTGATTGCTGAAGAAAAAATGATTTTGGGCTGTTTTCTGCTACTATTAGATTTTTTTTCCACGTTCTTTTTGCCATTTTGCAGGGGTTAAAATTAAAACAGCAACAGATATGGAACACCTCTTCAATTTGCCTTTGTCAAAACATTTCCCAGCAGAAAGTACTAACTTTACATGACATCATTCGGAGAGAAATAACAAACGTTGTAATAACTGACCTGCTGTTCCAAGTCTCCTGATGGTTCTGCTCCAAATGGGGTCATGGTCTCTTTACTCATTAGCTGAAGAAGAACATGTCACATACTTATTAAGGGAGTCACAAAGCCTCAACCTGGTTTGGTTTTTAACCGCACACAAGCATGCATTCTGCTTTTCAACAGTAAATGCTTCTCCTGAAATTCCTCTGAGATTCTGCAGCCTGAGTTTATCAAAGAGGCATAACCACATAGCAAAACCTTTCTGGTTGATTAAGACTTCTAATCCAGGCAACTAAATGAACTGACCTCCTGGATGGCTGTCATGACAACATGCTGTACAGACTCCTCCAAGGTCATGATGATCTGAATATATTCTGCCAAAATAATGAGAACAAGTCATTAGATTAGTCAAGTTTCATGATGCGACACGGTTTATATTAGTGTCCCAACGTTGCCTTTGTTAGTGGCTTGACAGTTCAGTATGTGTATCCTGTTTAGTCCTTACTTGTCTTCAGAATTTTCCATAACCTAGAAGCGGTGGCATACCCTGTTTGCGCTCACATCTGACGGCACAGCCCAGTATGAGCTGCAGCAGCCTTCCCAGCTCTGTAGGATCTGAATGCTCAGCCACTAAAGACAGATCTGGTAAATGGAAAGTCTGAGATTTCCTGGGTCAAGACCTGATGGCACACACACAAAAATAATGCACTTAACAGGAACTGATGAATAAAACACTTTGTATATACAAAACAGCTTTCTACATTTTAATACAAATAAAAATTACATGGTTCCAATCTATGGAATAGCAGGACACATTGTGAAAAACAGGTTTGAGCTGTTTGGTGTGATTTAAATAAGCTATAAACTGTATTTCCCCTAAGGCCAGGAACCCTCAAGAGATAAGATCAAATGTACAGTAAGTGCTTGCTCCAATCACCTAAGAACTCTGCAAAAACAAGGGGACATGGTTTTATTTCATACCTCGTTGTAATAGTCAACCACCATCTGAAGAATCTTCTTGAGATTGTTCATCTGAGGATATAAATTGCAGAGTCTCCTTAAAATCCAGATATAAATCAAAAAGACCATAGCAGACAGACTTCCCTGTCCAGTACGACTTATGTTCATGCAATAAACAAAAGACCTCGTTTCAAAACACATACATATGAGAACAGAGCTGTGTCAGAACAAATACTGTCACGAGCACCTTTGGCTTGAACAGGACCAGAAAAACAAAAATCAAGCAGCTAAACAGAATTAATCACCAACACTTCCATTACTTGTATGTATTTATCTTAATGCTTATAAATAAAAACAGCCTACAGAGGAGGATTAATTTATCCCAACCACTTAAAATCAAAGAGCAGGAAAAGAAGAATCACCCTGACAGCTAACTTATTATTATAACTTATTATACATTTCAGCAGAAGAGTCAGACCACGGGGATATAATCAGGGCTAAGTGAGATGCAATGCCACTGGACCAGCTTAGTGGTTGGTGCAAAGGACAGTTTACTAGGTTTAGAGCAAAACAAGAATTTAGCATACAAAAGACTCAGCAAAATATGAACAGTTAGACAAAGCAGTGGACATGGCAGTCCTTTGTACCTTCAGTCTCCAGTTGTCTTCGACATCCGTTTTGATACGAGCCAGCCATCCGTCATTGAACCATGACGGGTCTCTGCAGCACACAGAAGGAAACACATACTAATGTCTTGATGACTTCTTGGTTTAACTTCCAATTTTTTTTTTTTTTTCAATTTAAATATCCTAAAACACTGTTCTCTTGTTAGCGTTAAGTTATACATGATAGAAAGAATTAGTTTCCATAGCAGGAAATTTTCTCACTGAAACAAAACACAACATGCCATGAAAGATGGCAAAAACTTTGTTGACAGAAAAAGAAAGCAAAAAAAAAAAAACAAAACAAAACAAAACAAAACACACAAGAGGAACCGACAAAATCAAAAACTTGTAAACTAATCTTTACGTTTCAGATACTAGGAGTGAAATGATCCATTGATCTACATTGATTTAATGTTGAATGATCCAATAGCATCAATACAAAATGAAAATATCAATCAGATATCAGTACATGTAACAGACATTAATACATGTTATCACGTGGCATTTTGAACTATATTGCCAAAAGTACTTGCTCACCCATCCAGATTATCAGAATCAGGTGTTCCAGTCACTTCCATGGCCACAAGTGTACACAATTAAGAGCCTATTCATGCAGACTGTTGCAAATACTTGTGAAAGAATGGGTCGCTCTCAGGAGCTCAGTGAATTCCAGTGTGGAACTGTGACAGGCAACTGTCAGCTGTATTAAAAGGAAATAGAAGTGTTTGGGAACGACAGCAACTCAGCCACGAAGTGGTAGGACACGTAAACTAACGGAGCGGAGTCAGAGGATGCTGAAGAGCATAGTGTGAAGAGGTCGCCAACTTTCTACAGAGTCAATCACTACAGACCTCCAAACTTCATGTGGCCTTCAGATCAGCTCAACAACAGCGCAGAGAGCTTCATGAATGGGTTTCCATGGTGGAGCAGCTGCATCCAAGCCAGACATCACCAAGTGCAATTCAAAATGTCAGATGCAGTGGTGTAAAACACGCTGCCACTGGACTCTAGAGCAGTGGAGGAACGTTCTCTGGAGTGATGAATCACGCTTCTCCATCTGACACTCTGATGGAAGAGTCTGGGTTTGGTGGTTGCCAGGAGAACAGTACTTGTCTGACTGTACTGTGCCAAGTGTAAAGTTTGGTGGAGGGGGGATTATGGTGTGGGGTTGTTTTGCAGAAGCTGGGCTTGGCCCCTTAGTTCCAGTGAAAGGAACTCTGAATGCTTCAGCAGACCAAGACATTTTGGACAATTCCTTGTGTGAACAGTTTGGAGCTGGTCCCTTCCTCTTCCAACATGACTGTGCACCAGTGCACAAAGTAAGGTCCATAAAGACATGGATGGAAGAGTCTGGTGTGGATGAATTTGACTGGCCTGCACAGAGTCCTGACCTCAACCTGATAGAACACCTTTTGGATGAATTAGAGCAGAGACTGAGAGCCAGGTCTTCTCAGCCAACATCAGTGTTTGACCTCACAAATGCACTTCTGGAAGAATGTTCAAAAATCCCCATAAACACTCCTGAACCTTGTGGACAGCCTTCCCAGAAGAGTTGAAGCTGTTCTGGCTGCAAAGGGTGGACCCACGTAATATTGATTAGGAATGGGATGAACTAAAGCTCATATGTGAGTCAAGGCAGATGAGCAAATACTTTTGGCAATATAGTATCATTATTAAAGGAACAACCTGTTTATCATCTAACTGTTTAAATGAGCCCAAAAATAAAAATGTGAAATGATATTTTAGCTACTTGCTGTGATTTGATATGAATGGAAGTGATTTTGTTCAATAAGCACATTTCAATAGCTGGCTCTTGAATCAAATTGTTTTAAAATTAAAATTGTATTGTGGCAGTTTTTGATACTGACAAACAATGATCTGTCATCTAGTTAATCGATAAGATATTGTATCATGATGAAGCTTGTGATTTCTTCCCCTATATCTTTTGCACATTGAGGATTTACGTAGCTGGTTTGTGGTTTGGAATCACAGCAAACTGACCTGGGAAACTAAGTATATGATTAGCAGCTTCATTTTGTGTGTTTTAAACTACTTTAAATGGTGTATTACAATAGTTAACTCGGACCGAGTGTCCAGGTTAACACTGCAGCTAAAAAATTAACTGTACATACAGCTGAGGAGGTTTGATCGTTACAGATATACTTTTGGAACTGTTTTTCATGAACTCCTTAAACATAATACACAGCAGGCATCATTATGTTGCAGAATCACTGATGCCCAACATGATTATTTGTAAATAAATAATACACATGCTCTCTCACATCTGATGCAGGGCCTGTGACATAGATGCTCCAGTGGTGAGCTCCTCTGCTGTACTGCAGGGTGCAGGAGTATTGAAGGTCTGCAGCTGACACCCGGAAAACACAGATTCAATGTTGTTATTGTCAACAATCTGAAGGAAGAATATTTATAGAAAGAAAAGGAGAAAGAAAAAAAGAAAAAACAAAGAGCAACAGAAGAAGACAAACTTTCCTGATAGTAGATGTAAATTATTCAAGTGGAAACCATAGTGTAGGGTGACTTATCCTGATCGTATTCCAAAATTAACAAACCTGTCTAAAGGTTTTCAATTTGAAAAATGCCCTCCACCGTCAAAAATTAATTCCAATGTTTGTATACAACCGCTAAACAACTTACATCCTACATCAACACAAGTGTCATTTCCTGTGAGATACAACAATTAAAAGAAAATGTTTCTGAAATGTGTTTTTGTGTTGTGTTTTCTGTTACGTCCCTGTGTTTGTTTCTTTTGTTTATTGTTGTTGCAGATATAAGTTCATATATATCTTACTCATATGGTTATAAATACAGCAGCAGGATGTCTGGTAAACGTGACATCAGCTCTTATTAGAACACATTTTTTTTTCTTCAAAAAACACCAATGAAAGCTAATAAGATTTCAAGCCATATACATCTACAACAACACACAAGCTTCAATACTATGAGTAGTGTATTTAACTACTGCGAGTGTTGCTCACATTTAATCAGTTACATAACGTTAGCAAAAAATCCAAAGAGTGGCTTCCCACAAATATCACCTGGTTAATTGGATTACAAGACTACGTTAAGCATGGGTTAACTGAACAAGCGGACATTGTCTTTGTGTATGCTGGGTGACAAGTGCCAGCAGAAAGGATGTGCGACAGTTTATGCTCCTCACCTAGCGACACTTCGCATCGGTTGACTGACACTGTTGCTACAGATACTGTTGCTACAGAGACTTTCTATGAGGCGAATCTGTTCGCTCTAATAGCAACGTACTTCTACTGAAAATCACTCGCTCTCCTTCCCTCGTAACCGCTTCATTTCCTTTCAGCTGGTGAAGAGTGCTGTCGCAGAACCCCCCCCACCGACTAGAAACAGGTAAAAGAAATAGCTCAAAAGCTTTCGGCGACACGTTAACTTGACGAAATAAACTCACCCATATTATAAGACTGTCGACCAGCGCCGTTTTGCTGTCTTCCATTTGTGACCCCCCCTTTGGCTAAAAGCAAAAATCTTCTCCTCCACCTGTCAGCAAAGCTCTTCCGCTCCTTTCCTCTGCATTTGACCTCACCTGCTTCCAAAGGTAAATTTCTAACGACAGAAACGTAATGTGGAAACGAGTGAGCACATATCCGTCATAAAATAACGTATCCTGTACGTGAATAGAGTAGCTACGTAGCTCTTTTCACGTTCACATGCTTGTAAGGTGGGTTGGTGTGAAGCGAATAAGGGATAAAAGTTAGACCCAATCAGATTTGAAATCAAAGAAGATTGACGGCTATTTATCCGCGCTCCGACCAATCACAGGGTTGTATTTGGATTTTGTGCACGCTTTCAGTATTTAGTGAATTATATGTTTTCTTTTTATCATACGCTTGTCAGACACCGTATCCAGTTACTATTCATCCAGTTACTGATGAATAAACGCGGATATAAACTTTTTATAAATATAAAAAAATTATAACCGGGTGTGTGTGTGCGTGGGTGTGTAATATTTTAAAGCAAAGTGATTAAATGTGTTCAAAGGTATTATACACAAGGAAAAAAAGTAGTCATCATTTATGACTGCAATAGATTTCATTGGGTTATCAATCTCACGTGAGTGTGTAAATGAGAGAATAAAATTCGGATTGCTTTTACTCACTTTTAGATAAGACGTTATGTGTGTATGTGACCTCTTGAACCACGAGATGGAAAATTACAGGAGGGAAGAAAAAAAATCGGCAAGATGTATTCTCAGGAATTACCTGGTGGACTCGACCAAGAGAAATGTTTAATACTCCTAAAATGAATGAGGTGAGGTCAGATTTCACCCATGTGGCCTGGTTGATGGGTGTACCAGTGACCTCCATGCCGTTTTGAAATATCAGGGGCTGAGGACCCTTGTTTTATCTGCTGATATCTGCAACTCACTGATGAATGGCAACTATTTTTAGATGACCTGCACCACACTGACTCTCCAGTTTCTATCTGAGGTGCCAGAATAAATATTTGTCAAGATATTTCTGCACCGCTCATGGTTTAGTGAATATGTGAGGGTCGTCACAACTTCACCCACTGTCAGAAAGAAATCTTTCTAGATTGCTGACATTTTCTGCATCTTGAGTTTTGTCCAACATTTTGACAGTCATTTTAAATCTAATGGTACAGTTCAAGAATAATGTTCAAAAAGATGTTAATGTACTTAATGCTTTCAAACTTTTGTTAATTTTGCTTTATATTGTAGATCTATCATTTGGAAGAACTAAAGTTACACACTCAGACACAGTAGGAACAGGGTATCACAAATATGTGCATCATATTCAGTGTTATATAAACAGATGAGGACTTCCAGTTGTATAAGACAACAAGTTCCAGGACTTGAAATTCTGTGATGAGGATTGAGGATTAACTCCCATCGCACATCACTGGATACACGATTATAAAAATGGACATGACAACGTACACATTGGGATCCTGCATAGCATAGTTGTATGTGTCAAACCTTGTTTAACCTTGCAGTAAATCCCGTTGGGCTGTGGGGACCATCTGAGTTAGCCTGCAAAACTTTCTCTCCACAACAATCTTAAGATGGATAAATCCTTTTCTTTTTTAATTTCTTGAAAATAAAAGACTGGCTCCTGTGTACCTAAGAAGCTGTATATATTTTCTTGGAGGTATGCTTCGGATTGTTGTCTTGTAAATGTAAATCTTTGTTCACTCCTTAGATCAGAGCATTTTTACATACGGTTGCTCTGTATTTTCCTGCAACCCTTCTTCTTTCTATCCTGACTTGTTTCCCAGGCCTTGTCACAAAATCACTTATCAGAAGCATTATGGTGCTGTCACCATATTTGTCTGTGGGATGGTTTGATATGACCAGATAGTATAAAGTTACTTTTATCAGATTAGAAGATTTTGCCTTTCATGGCACCATTTTGTAAAACTCTCACCAGGCTGTTTTGTGGCATTTACTAAATAATGACTTCTGTCTGACCATTCTACCATAAATACCTTCTGGTGAAGTGCACCTATAAGAATCTCCAATCTCCTCAGCATATGCACAACTCTGGATCTCATTTATAGTGACCACTGTCTTGTTGGTTGGGTCAAAGCCCTTCATGTCTGGTTAATCAGTTTTTAAGTGGCTTAAATCTGCTTCCATTTTAAATCCATAGGGGCTACTCTTTAATCGCTGAAGAAGACCTTCTGGTTTGGTTTCACTATGATATAAACAGAACTGCGAGGCTGTACATAAACAGGTGTGTGCCTACTTAACTGCGTTCAGTAAACTAAATCACTTGCAGGAAATAGTGACCTCCTTTTTCAATTTAACACAACTGAGAGTGAAACAGCTATACACACCTTACTTATATCTGAGTTGCATCATAAGTAATGCAATGACCACTGAAACATGTGGTCTGAATATGTATGTAATTGTCATATTTTAGTTTTTCAGGTTGAATACCTTTAGATGCCAATTCAAATACCTGTTTTCTTAGTCTAAAATATTGTCAAAGAGAATGTCAGCTCTGTAATAATAACCATAAAGATAATTTTTAATTTCTTTCTGTCAGTGACTTCTGGGAGGTTGTATCTGGTTGATTTCACAACTACTAGTTCATGGTGAGTGAAGTATCACATGGTCAGGATTTTGGCAAAGTAAACTCCAGGTAAATGATTGGCTAGTTCAGATGTTACCTACACAACGTGGCGTAGGAGGAACATTATCCTGACCTGATCATGTGATCTAAATGTTTTCCTGTGATATGATCAAAGCCACAAATGGGTTAATTTCAGAATCAATTCATCTGAATAGTTTTTACTTTAAAAGTTGATCACAGGCCAGTGTAAAGTGAAGGTGTGTTATGGTGTAGCATTTCTAGGTTGAGCCAACTTTGGTAGCGCTCCCTTTAAGCAGAACTGTTCCAGCTGATATAGGAGGGTGTAGTTGATCATTAACAAGCAGCTTCAATTTATTTTGTGAAGGGATGTTGTCAGTCAGTACTTCATTTCCTTGCAGGAAACAGAGACTACCGTTCTCTGTTAGACACAGATGAGGAACTGCTATACACACCCAGCACAGATCTTAGTTCAGGTGAGTTGCATTTTCTAATGTTTGCTCCTTACAAAGTGTTAAAAGTTAATTTAGCTTTGGCAACATTTTTAAATGACAATGTTTTGATCCTTCAAAAGACAACAACAAAAAAAAAGAATAGAAAAGAAATAAGCAAAAATGATGCCTTCTTCAGAAAAATGTCTTCTGAGAATGTGTTGTACATGTGCAGTGACATATTTCTTTAGTATCAATACTCTGTTTTGAATTTTCAGTAACAATGTAAAATTGTCATTTGAGTGCTGATGTTTCTGTTAGTTTTAAAATTTAATCAGAAAACCTAACTTAACTCACAGCAAGCGTTTAACTTCCACAGCAAGCGTTTCAACCATTTAAGTAAAGTGACAAAATGCTGTGGTCAGAGCATCAGTATCTGTGACCCACAAACAGAAAAGAGCGGAGTTCAGTCAACCTTATCTCACAAATCGTTAGTTATGTTTCAGTATCTCCCCACCAGCAAATATAAGAGTTTATGTTTACGGTGTGTTTATCATTGTTATCATGTCATGTTGCGTTGCAGACTGAACCATCTGCCCTCTAAAGATCCACTGGGTTACGATCACCTGGGGTCATCTTGATATTTATTGTTCACACCCGAGCAGTCAACGTCGATGTATGCAAGCTGTCATAAGGTGAGAGTGCCTCAGTCGTGCACGTACACTCAGTGACCCTGTTCTGTAAATTTCCTTACGAGATTTTAAATATGGCTTTTATTTGTGTCACAGTTCTGTAGACAAACTTGACCATACTATACTACTAATCTCACTTTTTCCCCTGTGCATGCTTGTAAACATTTGCCAATTACTGAGTTTTTTAAAATGTATTGTTTGTTTTATTTTGTCTCAAGAGAAAATCAGTCAGATTTGATCAAATTCAATTACCTCTTCAATTTCGGCCTCATATTTTCTTTATTTTTTGTTTTCCATACTTCTCATTCATTAACACTCGTCTGTGTTTTTTCCCTCACTTCTTTAGGAATCTCCACAGTCATGTCTGTCCACAAGCAGACGAGACTGGCACTGCCCAGTTTGCTTGCACACAGCCAGTTTCCCAGTCCAGACCAATTGCGGCCATTTATTCTGTGGTATGAGTTCACACACAAAAACACACATACTGACCCATTTTTCTGACTCTAAAAGTATGACACCAAAGTCCGATAGTCCTTGCTTTCACCTTTTCACTCTATCATCTATGCTGCTAGATTCATTTTACATTAACTGCCACAGTTGCTTACGTCACATCATGCGTTTACACCTTAGTCATTCATTGAGTGCAAAAGTATATTGTTTATTGGTTATGGTCAGTCCCATGATTTATAAAGCTCCTGTTTGTTTTTACTGGTTGTGTACATCCCATGGTCAGATCCTGGGACACAGTGTTTGTTCATATATATATATATATATATATATATATATATATATATATATATATATATATATATATATATATATATATATATATATATATATATATATATATATATATATATATATATATATATATATATATATATATATGTGTGTGTGTGTGTGTGTGTGTGTGTGTGTGTGTGTCTGTGTGTATTCAGTATCTTATCTATTCAATACCTATTATTAGAAATTATGGCACAAATGCACTCCTGTTTAACTGCGACATTATCTGTTACAGATTACAAGACCGTCTTTGTCTCTCACATGTTCACCTTTATCTTGGCACACCATTTACTTTTAACTCAGTTACCACAACACCAGCCTCACAGTACTTGCCTTATCTCATTTACATATTAGCTACTTTTTTTTAATTACTATTAGTGTCTTGTTACTTCTACTTAAAAAAAGTTCAGAGGTTAATAAAGTATTATTAAACTAAATTACCTGTGTCTTTTACACTCATAACCTCTTTGCTATGATCAAGAACCCTCTAATGCTAAAACTTTATTGGACTTTTTTTTTTTTTTAATAATATTTTATTCTTGCTCAGGAGGTGTATTATTTTATAAATTGTTAAAACTGCACCTTTGATTTTTCAGCTCCCTGTCTGCTTACGTACTGGAGACATGGCTCATGGTTAGATGCAATCAGCTGTCCCCTCTGCAGACAGAAGGTATATCGCACAAGATAACTTTTCTGTTTATTATCAAAATTGTTTATTTATTAAACCCATTCTGAAAGTGACAAAGTGAAACAAAAATGGTTGTTATTTTGCAGGTCAGTGTGCTGCTTAATCTGTTTAATGAGAGTCTACCAGACCAGCAGTCAAAGGAAGTACTTGGAGAAATCACAGACTACAACAAACGTTATTCTGGAGCCCCAAGAACGGTCAGTACGAAAACAACAGAGCATTTGTGCAGTTTAATAAAGTCATCCAACAGTCATAAAATGTATCATCAGATAAGGTTGTAGATGCAGGGGTCCTTCCACTATTTCCTTTTATAATAGGTTTGGTAACATGAATTCCTCTTATGCAACCCCAGATTAATTGTTCTATACAACAAAGTGTCAGACAAGAGGATCTGTTTAACACCTCACAATGACACGGCTGGCCAAACCATGATATTGAATTCTTTTCCTTTGAACTACCACTGGTTTCCCACAGGGATCTCTTTCAAATACCCTTAGATAAATAAAACTTATGTGGCAGGACCTGGTTTCTCAGTGCTACACTGATCTTGAAAGTATGGCACCAAATCTAAGTTAAAGAGATGTAGATTCATTCTTTTTAGGGAAAAAGATCAAGTTTGAATATATGGTAAATGGACTGCTTTTATATAGTGCTTTCAAGACATCATGGTGCCCCCAAAGCGCTTTACAATGGCCTCTCATTCACCCATTCACACACTTGTGGGCAGCTGCTGGCATGCAAAGCGCTCCCAGGTCCACCAGAGGCAAGTGAGGGTTTAATGTCTTGCCCAGGGACACTTTGACATGTAGACAGTTGGAGCTGGGATCAAACCACCAACCTTACAGTGACTGGACAACCCGCTCTACCAACTGAGCTACAGCCACCCATATGAGAGCATCTTCATCTGGAACCAGTCAGTATGCATTCAGATCTAACTCATCTCCCACCTATAATATCTCTCCAGGTAACTGACTACCTTTGTGACACCCCCATGATTCTGCAGTTGCTGTTCCGTAGCCTGGGCACAATGGGAGGACTTGTATGGCTGTTTCTCTTCAGGGTGGCCCTGTGCTGTGTGGGGACTGTGGTGTCCATCTCCTTCCCCATTGTGGACCATGTATCCTCATCAAGTCCCCTGGACACAGACCCTTCCCTCTGTGGACTGCTGGGGGTCCTGGACGATGTGGTGGTGGTCATTCTGGTCCTCATCTGTGTTATCAATATCAACCAACACATGGCACCAGAGAGAGAGCACTCTTCAAATGTGATAACCTAACTGGAGTCACAAGGAGCTCACTGTGGTCAGATACAGCTAATGTCACTATGGGCTGTTTGATGGACTTGTATTGGATCTCTGCCCTCTAACTGTTGGCAGTTGGATAAGGAAAAGCAATATTATTGACAACTACAAACCAAAGTTTGTTCATAGTCTGGAAACCAGACGGTGTCTGAACTCCTTAGTCTGCAGATTTTAGGTATGCTCGTCAAGTGTTTACAGAGCTTTTGCAAGTGCGATACTTTAAACTCAAAGCTCTTCGGTGCACGGTTTAGTTGTGGTTACAGATTCTAAAGTTCCTGAGCTCTGATGTGTTCAGCTGCGGCTTTTTTAATTCATGCTGAAAAGGGAACGTTGCATCCTGCCCAAAATTACAATACAAATTTGTTCACATTTAAAATCACTACATCCTGTCATGTTGGTATTATAATGTTGACATTTCTGTAAATATGTAAGATTGTAAAAACATGTTTTTATTACTAAAATAAACAATATTTATATTCTTACATGTTTTTAAACCTATCATGTCACACCACACGTGCACTTTTATTCATTTATTCAGTTTACATTTCAGCGGTGCAAATCTGATCATGTTAAAAGAACCATTTAGTGTTTTCAAATACAAAATGTGATTAAAGTCAATACAGAGTCATCAATTCTCAACTGCCTCAGAATCATTAAGAATGATGCATGAAGACCAAAAACAGGTACCACTGAAAGTAAAAGGGTGCATCACTTTATATTTAAACGTACATAATACTTTGACATCACCAGAACCATGTAAACGGACATATCAATCTGTGTTGCTGCACCAGGTAGCTGCGTTCCTGAACATCTGCAGCCAGGGTGAAGGTGTGAGAGAAGGGCGGAGGTCCCTGGGAGCCCAGGGCCACTGCCAGCCCAGGGTGCAGCGCTCTGGGTGGGGCATCATGGCCAGGTGTCTCCCATCCCTGGAGCAGAGCCCTGCGATACCCTGCGGCGAGCCGTTAGGGTTCAGGGGGTACTCTTCAGTGGGGCAGCCCTGATCATCGAGGTAACGGAGTGGAGCAAGTCCACTAGAAATAATCAAGTTTTGGGCATGGGAGCTACGGAACTGAAACAGACCTGCAGGAGGGAAAGAGTTGGCATGAAATCATTATCAAACAAAGCAGCTGGTTATAGAACATGTTGACCTGTGGCTAATGAGTCAGCAAAATTAATCATTGTGCAAGATCAAAACTTCCACACTGAATAACCTACTTGTGCTAAGTTATAGTTATGGTTTTAGTTAACATTAATATGTAATTGCTCTAGAATCATATTTGTCAAAACATGCACACACTCATGTGACCTTATGGGACATGCTGCACGATTCACTTCTAAAAGAGCTGGAGTGGTTCTGTCTCTACCTTCTCCATGTGCAACCCAGACTCCCAGAGCAGAGCCCTGCATGCCTCTAAGCCAGATGGACGGGGACTCCTGGATCCCAACGCTTACAAACCGTGACTCAAACCTTGCAGATTTATTATGGGTCAGCACCACTTTAGAGTCTAGCCAAAAGAAGAAAAAGACCAAACAATGAGACAAAGGCAAATCAAGAACAAAATTAGTCTCAAAAGTGGACGTTTACACTGCCACAAATGCAGTAATAATAACCGGTTTCAATCACTGCTGCCACCCAGTGGATACTAATTTCGCAGCACTTGGGTTTCCTCTATTAAAACATGCCCCACCCCTCATCCTCCTCCTACCTTTTCCTTCCTCTTCCTCTCCCACCCAACCCAACAGGGCGAGCAGCTGGCAGCCGTTGCACACTCCCAGACTCACTGTGTCTTCCCTCTGCCGGAAGTGATCAAACTCAGCCTTAGCTTTAGGATTGTAGATAGCAGTTGCAGCCCAACCTTTAAGACAGAAATATGGCATTACACTAGAAATATATATACATCTCAAAAGTGGTCCATAGCATGAAAAGCACATTTCACATTAGCACCAAAAAAAAAAAAAAAAAAAAAAGTGGTCCATAGCTGAGTATATGTGTCATCTTACTGACCTTTAGCTGATCCCAGGACATCTGCATAGCTGAATCCACCAACAAAAACAACTGCTTTGAAAGCCTCAAGGGTTAAGGAACCAGAACACAGATCCTGCATGTTTACGTCCCAAACCTGCACATACAAGATGAGAGTCTTAAACACTGAAATGCTTTGACTAACTGTTCATGAGGCTATTATTATAACTGATGACCTCAAAGCCAGCCATATACAGCGAGACAGACATCTCTCGATCTCCATTGCTGCCCTCTTCTCTGACCACAGCGACACGTGGCGGTCCTGCAGCTGAGAGAACATAACATACTCTATAGACAGCTGATTGACCAAACAAACAGATTTCAAGGATTACTTCCTAATGAAAATATCCATCTGATGCAGGTCTAAAAATACAATATAACTTAATTAGTGTAAATCTAATCTTACCAAGCTGGTGGATGCTGGGTATTTCAGATGGGTCGAAGCTCAATTTAAAGAATGGCTGTGTCCTCTTGCGTAGCCCCTCCTCTTCCTGTTTAACACAGAGCTCATTGGCTTGAAGGCACTCCAGACGGAAACTTGTGTCCTCCCACAATGCTCTGAGGTCTGGCAGCTGTTCTCTGAGGACTTCCTGTCCATCCACACAGACTCTGACCTGAGAGACACATAATAGAAAACATGACAGTGCTCATCACAATTGAAGGAAACAGACTTTTTGAACACTTCACAGGAAAGGCAACTCACCATAGCTTCTGGACCGAAGCCACAGGTTCTGCCAATACGAAAGCACTGCACACCTGTGTCCCTGTATCTCTGAGAAACGGCTTCAAGATCAGACTGTGAAACTTCTAGAACCAAACCGAGCTCCTCGCTGAACAGCAGCTCTATGACTGCAGAGTCAACAAAATGTAACAAAGACACAGAAACTGTTCATTATGTAACTACAAAAGATTACAGGGAAACAAAATTAAATGGCGCAAATCAACTAACCTCCAGTTCCTTGTGATGACAGCTCAACATCAATTCCACGGTTTCCAGCAAATGCCATCTCTAGCAAGCAGGAAATGAGACCTCCATCACTGATGTCATGTCCTGCACTCAGCATACGATCTGGGAGAGCAGAAATAAATCCATTTCAGTTTCATCTTACTGAGCCATATCTATGAGTTAATTTCATAACTATAACACATTTAATATTTCTCCATCAAGCCTAAGCATATGATTTAATGTCAAGAAGCACACTACAACCACTAGGTGGCAGTCTCACAGTGCAAAGGCACAGAAAATTAGAAAGAATCTAAGAATGAAAACAACAAAGTCTGTTCACAGACTGAAACACTGTAGACACGGTTAACCTTTTCCCCAGGTTACAATCTTCCCTGTGACTTCAAACTGACCCTGTATGAGTTTCTGAGTGGTGTTGAAGCAGGCGGTCAATAGTCCAGGTTGATCCAGGTCAGGAGAGCAATCTCCCAGCTGGCTGTAGCACTGAGAAAGAGCAGACCCTCCCAGGCGATGATGGCCTGGACTAAGAGGAACCCACAACAGCACACCTGCAGACAGAAGAAAAAGTTCAAAGGCTGGCTGCGTGTTTTGGAGGATGCATGTGTTCGAAAGACAGATCTGTGAGGTCTAGGTGGAGGGAAGATAAAAGAGGACACTTTATATCCTGCAAGTTCTGTTTCAGCCCCCAAAAAGTCAGTAATTATGGGTAATTAGATTTGAAGTTCTGTATTTGCATGAGTTAGTGTGTCGTGCCTCTGCCATCTGGATCCTCAAGGTCAGGTGTCACTGTGGCAGTGATGTCAGGACAAACGGCATATGCAGAAATAACCAGGGCACCTGCAACAGAAGCAGAGGAAAAGTTGTGTTTAGTTCCATGAAATAAATGAACCTGCACACAGAGACCCAGAAACAGAAAGCAAAAATACCTGGAGCTTTGACCGTTTCCTTCCCCACTCTTGCTGCCATACTTAGGGAGTCCTTGCCACCATCAATAGCCACTCCCAGCTGGCTCATGACCTCACACATGGCTTTGCAAGCATCCCACAGACATGCCCCCTCACCATGCAGCTTGGCAGCCCACATCCAGTTACCACTACACTTCACATCCTAACACGGACACATAAAAAAACAAAAACAAAAAAACAAGTATTACTGGCTATGTGTGCCTGTTCTAGCCTAAAGAGGACCTGATCTACAGAGATGCCATCTAATCAGGCACAAACAAATGTATATACTGTCAAGTGAAAAGTGAATATCTTCGTTTTACTTCCTGGTGTTAGTTATGTAACAATAACACCACCTTCAGAGCTGTGACTCTGGCAAACACCAGATTGGTCAGAGCCTCTCCGACAGCCATGCGAGCCCCCGCTGCAGGACAGACCAGTCCTTTAATGGGCTGCTCCCCGATGGCCGTCGCTGCTCCCTCCACACTGAATGGTGAGAGAGCAACGACAGCCACGTCGGCCAGTGGGGTGTGAAGCGGGCCAACGCACTGTTGCTGGGCAACCAATCCAGTCACAGACCGGTCCACCTGACAGAGGGAGGGAGAGAAGACGAGGAGTCACAAAGTGTCTGCACTAATTTAGTTTTTACGGACAGAAACGATGTCAGACAGGAACACTCAACCTTGTTGGTCAGGTAGCGTTTGGAGGCCACGGCAGGCAAACGTAAAACTCGCTGCAGAGCGTCTTTGACCGTCAACCCAGGAGGAAGTGTCAATGGCTGATGAGTTGAAGCCAGTCGCTCCATCTTAAACTCCTTCTGTGGCATCTTCCCTAGAACCCACTCAAGCTGCAGGTCGACAGGATGGCGCACCCTGTCCGCCTGATCACCGCTGCTTCTCTCATCGTCCACTAACACAATCTGTGGAGAAAATTCCACTGAGATAAACACCTTGGAATCTTGCTGCGTGAGGTTTAGCTTGTCAAGCAGCATGACTGCTGATCAGTGAAATGATTTAACACCGTAGATCAATTAGATGAATAACACGTGCCTTTCCGTCTCCTGTGATGTTTCCAACAAAGTCAACAGGACATTTCTCCCTCTGACAAACCCTCTCCAGGAAGGATCTGTCTGGTGAACGCAGCAGAAGAGCATTGCTCTCCTGATATTCTGCCCCCCACAGCTCCAGTACACTCAGAGTGGGGTCACCTTTCTGCACAACAAAAAGTTATGGGAAACAATATAATCTGACGTAAAATTGACCAAAGAGAATTAATCTTAAAAAGGTGCAAAGCAAACCAATCATTTCCAAGTATTCCTTGGCAGGTTACCTTGAATCTGTTGCAGTAGATCACAGCTCCTGCAGGCTCACTCAGCTCTTTGAGTACATTGCCTGAAATAAAGCATATGGCTTAATAGTTTCACTTAAATCTTGATTTTTAATGCTTATACAAATCATAAGAAATCTTTGATAGTTCTAGTACCATTTCCTCCTGCCCCCTGATCATGAATACTACAGATTGGGTTCCCGTTGCTTCTTTCCAGACAAGCCCTGAGAGCACGATTCATCTTCTGCTCCATCTCTGCATCTCCCCTCTGTACTGCTCCAAGATCCCTGTCGCTGCAGTTGTCTCCTTGGACCTATAAGCCAAAATTTTTTTTTTTAATCAATATTTAATAATATCAGCACAGAGTGACACCACTGATAATCTCAGTGTGATGTAGTGTAGTGTCCATACTTCAACAGAAGAGGCCGCTCCGCCTCCTACACCAATCCGGTACACAGGGCCTCCGATCTTCACCACTTCCATTCCCTTATTGATGAGAGTAATAGAAGCAGTCAAAGAGTGTGAGTCATTGATCAATATACAAGAAAATATGGCTTTGGAATTGATTACACTCAGCTGAAACACAAAGCTAAAACATTACCAAGCTGGGCCTCCTCTTTCTTCACATGTGTGTCTTCCACAGACCCGAGACCACCGCTGAACATGATCGGTTTGATCCACTCCCGGCGCTCCCCGTTAGCCAGCCGCATGCCAAAGGAACGAGCAAAACCTAGAGGAGGGTAGTGGTGTAAAGCTGCTAACCAATGCAAGGATATTATTTTAAAAGGATATAGCGATTTTGTTTACTTCTGAAAGCCAATTTCCAGCAGAAGTGAAGACATCACTTTTGTTTCTTCATCTTACAGCATGTGCTGATCTGTTGTGATTATTCCTACAGTAGGTGAAGTAGCAAGTTCTCTTGCCTGACAAGACGGGTTCTCCAAACTTGTTGCCGTAGTCCGAGGCTCCATCACTGGCCTCGATGGCAACCTGCAGTGGAGCTGCGAAGCTCGAGGGATACTCCCATCCTTCCCCTTCAGACTCCCAGGGGAGGTCGTACCCTTGGGGGGTGGGGGGCAGAGACAAAATCATTCATTGAAGAAGGTTTTAACTGGACATCATTCAGGGACAGGAGATCTATTTTCATTGTTATCCTCTGACACTGGGTTTCTATTATGTTGCTTCACAAAGCTTGAGTTAAGTTAACCTAACTCATTCAAGTAAGTGGAAAAGAGATGGTGCTGACACCAGGTGACCGCTCTCACAACCATTCTCACAAGAACAATCTATAAGGAATAAAAAAATACAGCAGAGTCTTAATCATAACCTTCAGATCTTCTTCAACACATCATAATGTTGATTTATATATTTACAGTAATCCCCCACACTTCGCGGTTAATGGGGGCTGTGACCCCCCCGCGAATGGTGAAAACCGCGATGTGGATGTACATGTATATTTAGATACAGTATATATGTATGCGCGTACGCAAAATCTACAGAACGTACACTTACTTTGACGATCTCTCCTCTGTGCGTAGCTGACGAGAGCAAGAGATGGGAGCTGCAGGGACACGTGTCAGCCAATCAGCGTACAGACAACCGACGGCACAGTAATGCCCGTCGTAGCTAGGGTTGGGAATCGAGAACTAGTTCCTGTAGAGAACCGGTTCCGTGTGTTTCAATTCCATGGAATCGTTATGCAGTTTATCTAGCGATTCTCTTATCAATTCCAACCAGCACGAATCTCACGTAATTTATGCGAGTTACGCACAGCCAATTCCAAAAAGCACTTACGTGATTTAGTTACGTCGGTTTAGCACGCACATTGTAGTTGTAAACAACAATGGTGCCAACCAGGTTCAAACGCTCCAAAGATTGGCTTCACTTCACAAAGCAAGATGGCAACAAGGCAACTTGCAGTCATTGCAAAGTGGAGATAACAGCGTCGGGAGGGAACACGACTAACATGCAGAAACATTTGCGCACACAACATGCGATAATGATAAACGAGTGTTGTGTTTTTGACGAGCTACGAACTGATGGATCTCAACCCAGCAGCAGTTGCCAAACTATGATCACCTCTGCAATTACTACGGAGGGCAACTCTGGTAAGTAGCTATCCCGCTGCCTATGTGCTTCTTTGTAAAACACGCTACAACATTAACGTTATGCTATCAAACAAACGCCTTCTGCATTACATTTAGAAGATGACCGTGATGAGAGAGAGTCTGGCTGGCAGACATGCTTATTTTCTGCAAAGGATTTGTTAATTCTTCATAGTATTTGCAGATTTGCACTATGCACTGTTCCGTTGTATTTGATAGTATTTATCTTTCTTTATTATTATTTTTGAGTGCTTAGTGAGCTTATATATCCTTTTAAAAAGGAGATTTTTTTTAATTTCTATTAGGAAAAATCTATTAGTAAAATGTTACACATTCTTGTATATTTACACAGTTACATATTACAACAGTTAACATGTTATCTTTGGGCCTCTTTTGACCTCACTGTTGAGTTTGTAAGGTCGTGACTTCTAAGTAAAAAAAATTGATGCTAATAAAACGGTTTGTTCTCCTTTTTCCCCAAATTAGAGTCGATAAGAGAATCGATAAATAACCGAATCGTTAAACAGTATCGATAATGGAATCGGAAAAATCTTATCAATTCCCATCCCTAGTCGTAGCAGCCAATCACAGGCCTTGATTTTCGTACATGGGGCATCCCGTGTCGGCTCTTGTTGTTTCCTGAGACTCGTTCTGGATGTGATGTGTTTCGCTTCAGCCTCGCGCGCTTCGTTTGAATTTTTTTTTTGATGAGTATTTTTGAAACCTCCGCGATGTACTGAGACCGCGATTGCTGAGATCGCGAAGTGTGAGGGATTACTGTACTTGTCTGTGGGATATACGTGAGTCTTTAAAAAAAAAAAAAAAAAAAGATAGCAGTGACATTAAACTTTGAGAGTCTATAGGAACACCGTCTCCTCATCTTTAGGTTAACACTCAGGCTTTAAGCGTGAGTCCTGGACCACCACAGATCTTTTTTCTTTGCCTTAACTGCTAAGAAATATTTTAAGAAATGATATCAAATTCAAAGTGAGGAGAGACTTTTTAAAATGCTGCTCGGTGCCTCCTTAATCACCGCAGCTGTCTTTTCGCTCAATTTACAATTTACTGACCGAAATCAAACTTGTTTGAACTCAGCTGCCAGGCTTTCAGCCAGAAAGAGGAGGCGTTAATGTTTCAGGCTGCCAGAGAAACCATCATTAAAAATATTAACACATCTCATTGATTGCTTTTCATGGCCTCTGCCCTGGATATATTTAATACCTTTTAATATATAATGAGCTTGCACATAGCTGGATAAGCTTTTTCTGTTTTTTATACATTTAATGATGCATAACTGTAAGACGTTTTTATCTGCATTTTGACAGTCTGTCTTGTGTGAAGAACAGATTTAAGGCTTAAAAAAACAAAACAGCTCTAAAAACATTAATGTTTACAATGGTGATCACTGATGTGTTGATACAACCCACGTTAAAAGTCCTGAGTGTCTGACCTGGAATGTGCAGGTTTCCAAAGCAGTATCCTGCCGTTCCAGCAATGACATGCCCTCCTCGACCAGCACTCTGAACATCTCTGATACGGCCTCCCGTTCCCGTGGTGGCACCGCTGAACGGCGCCACGCCTACAAGGTCAGGAGGGGTTGAACATTCTCATGTGGATAACACAACATGAGAACTTGTGTGTGAACAAGAAATGTCATTTGTGTGTCCCGACCAGTTGGGAAGTTGTGCGTCTCTGCGGTGAAGATGACATGTCGTAACGAGGGCCGCGTCTCATACGGGCTGGCTTTGGACGGGTCTTTTGAGTAAAAGCACTCAAGCTCCATGCCTTTGATACCACTGGACACAGAAAACCAGACACATTTACCTCCGTCAGTAAGGGAAAATGTATATAAATAGATCAGAAACTACATCTGGCAGCTGTGCCGTTTACATTACCTGCTGTTGTCGCAGAATCTTATGACGTTATTCTGGTTGCTGTGGAGCTGGGTGTCCATTATGAGACTGAAAAGAGTCTCTTTCTGCTCCTGACCGTCAATCAACATCCGCCCACGAAAGAACCAGTGGCGGCTGTGCTCACTGGGACGTCAAGATCCAGAGAGAGCACCAGAACATAAAATTAAAACTCCTGAAGAACAAAAACTGGAAGGCAGAGAAACACACTCACACACCACACAAAGCAGTCCTGCGAATGTGCTCAGTCCCACCTGTTTGACTGGGCCAGGTCAAAACACTCAACGCTGGTGGGGTTCCTTCTGATCCGCTGGAACATCGATGTGTAGTAGTCCAGATCCCAGGCGTCAAAGGCCAGACCTGCAGAAGTCACAATACACAAAATGACAAAATACAAGTGAGCACAAGGCAGGAAATAAAAAGGTTTCTTCATCATGCAAGTTATCTGTTCAGTAGCTTCTGATATGTTTTTATAGGTCAATGCAGACGTCAACACGTTTAACAACACTCTCATGCACAGACAAAGAAGTGAACAATCTGCATGCAACAAAAGAAGACAAAACCTAACACCTACTTGATGCAGTTTTGGTTTAAGTGCACATAAATGGGATCATTTCAGTAAAATGTGAAATTAACAGAGGCTGATAATTTATATCATTATTATGCAATGTTTACAGGATATTTTCAATTACTTTCATCCCTTCTATTAGCCATCATTTTTTACTAAACTAGGGAAGCCAAGCATTAAAAATCAAGTGACTACTTTAGAAAACTAAGCAGCCACATACTCAAGCATAGACACCATTTGAATTATTTCCTTAATAGAGCAGATGAGTTAGAATTCAAAATATGCACCGAAATGAACCTCATCCACTTGATCTGCTTGAGAACATTAATAATACTGAGGATAGAAGCAGAGCATGAACGCAAGTAAGCACGTTCATTGTGGTCAGTGTGACCTGAAATAATATATTAAAAGGCATCAAGTATATCCAGGACAGAGGCCATGAAGAGCAATCGAGATGTGAAAACACTGCGTATGAAGAGCGGAACAAACACAGTCACAGCAGAAACACTGTCAGTCCATTAAAACTTAAATGTGAGACTTTCAATCTTATCTGACAGGAAGCTTGACTTGTTTGTGTTTGGTAAAATTTCAGGACATCTTTATGGGCATCAGGAAAGTGTGACGAGTACATTTTCACATATTTTTTAAATAAGATGCTGCTCTTCCTGAGACAGCGCGAGGCAGAATGGGTGTATTGTGGAATAGCGCCGCTCGTGGTGGCAGCTTGTTGCAGCAGCTCCAGTCGTTTGCTTACTTTTGTGCATATTCTTGAGGTTTTTTTCTACACAGTTTTCTTCACTGACAACAGTGATCTTTTTCATTTCAGTTTGGATACTGTGCTGCTTGAAGAATTTCCTTTGTTACTTTGTCTTTTTAACCACGTTATGATGAGTAACCACAGCAACGTGATGTGTTGTTTACAAGGGGGAGCAGCTGATCGAGGTTATAAGAGCCTAAATTATACCCAGACTGAGACCCAAAGCCCTCGATGAGTTGAAAATGGGAATTTATGGATGTAGAGTAGCAGTGCATTATTATGTGTGGCTAACAGACCACAGTTTGAGACTGAATGATGGTGTGTCTGATGCAGGTGGTCAGCAGCACAGGGGACTGTACTCTCACCATTCCTCTTCACTCTGTACACTTCAGACCTTCAGTACCAGTCAGAGTCCTGCCATCTGCAGAAATACTAAGATGACTCTGCAGTTGTGGGCTGCATCACTGATGGACAAGAGACTGATTACGGAGAACTGGTTGACGGCTTTGTGGAATGGTGGGGGACCATTATGTCATCTTCAAATAAACATGACAAAGGAGATGATTGTGGATTTAAGGAGGATCAGGATCATGTCAAATAGCATTTCCATCATGGGACAAGAAGTGGAGGTGGTGGCGTATTAATAACTCGTTTAGACAACAGACTGGACTGGAAATGCAACATGGATGCTGTTTGTAAGAAGGGACAGAGCAGACCACATTTCTTAAGGAAGCTTAGGTCCTTCAGTGTTTGTAAGAAGATGACGCATTATCTTCTATAAGACTGTCAATTTCATCTGCAGTAATCTGTTGGGGAGCAGCAACAGAGACAGTGACTTAAAAAAAACTGAACAAACTAATATAGAAAGCTGACTCTGTTCTGGAGCTGACTGCATAAAAGAAGAATACTTTATAAAATAAAAAATAAACAGCCCTGAGCATCCTCTTCACAACAGAGTGATTCTTCAGATCCACTACAAAACAGACCGCTACAGGAGATCCTTTGCAGATGATACACAGCTGTACATCGCCATGTTTCCTGATGACACGGGGCCAATTATTGACAGTGGAGGAGGACAGGAAAGGGGGCAGAGAGAGAACGGGGAGGACATGCAGCAAAGGGTCCCACGGGCCGGGAGTCGAACCCTCGACCACTGCGTTGAGGACTATAGCCTCTGTATATGGACCACCTACCGGACGGCCCGATGCCCTTTTTAACTGTATTTCAGATATCAAGACATGGATGGCAGAGAATTTCCTACAGCTCAACCAGGACAAAACTGAGGTCTTAGTGTTTGGTCCTGAAGGCAAAAGAGAGAAACTTACTAAAACTACAAGACTTGAAACCTGCACAATGTTTCAAGTACCTGGGCGTCACTTTTGACTCTGAGCTTACTTTTATTCCTCATATCAAAAATGTAACAAAGACAGGTTTTTATCATCTTAAGAACATAGCGAGTCCGCCTGTTTCTCTCTCAGGCTAACACGGAGGTGCTGATGCTTTTATCTCCTGTCGTTTAGACTACTGTAATGCGCTGCTCTCTGGTCTTCCCAAAAACACCATTTCTGGTCTGCAACTGCTCCAGAACTCAGCAGCTCGTGTGCAGACGAAGACCAGGGGGCGGGAACACATTACACTAGTTTTAGAATCACTGCATTGGCTCCCCGTGTGTGTTTCAGGATCTATTTTAAGGTTCTTTTATTAGTTTTTAAATGTCTTAACGGTCTTGGGCCATTTATCTGATCTGCTTTTATCATATCAACCCTCGTGGACCCTGAGGTCCTCTGGCACTGGCCTTTTAATCATCCCAAGAGTTAGAACAAAAACCCACGGTGACTTTTACTCTTATTTCACTGTTCTTAATCTGTAATGAGTTTATTGATTTAATTTATGTCTTAAATTTATTTCAAGTCTGTGTGCATTTTATTATCATTAAATATTTAAATTTTATTTTTAAATCCTAAACTTTAAAATTTCCAAATTTTCACATTACTGTATCTAATTGTCTGTTCTCATCTTTTTTGACTGTCTTTGAATCTTTTAGTTTTTAGCTCCAGGGTTTCCTCATGGGGGCCCTCCACACTGGGAGGTGTGTCTGGTCTGCCCGCGGGGGTGTGGTCTTGGAGATCCCTCGGGCCTGGAGGACTGGGGGGGGTCTGCACAATGTGTAGGTCTACCCTGGTCTATCTGGGTTGAGGTGGTCTCTGTGATGGTGCTCCCTGTGGCTGCGGGCTGTGGTGCCTCTCAGTGTGGATGGGCTCCCATAGGTGGTTCTTCCTCACCTGGATCCTCAGTGTCCTGCCATGTTACTGAACTATTTGCTTTGTGCTGTGTGTGTGTGTGTGGGGGGGAGAGAGCGATGGGTTTTTATTATCTGTTATTATCCTGTTTTGTTTTATTTTGTGAAGAACTTTGGGTTGCATTTTTAATGTATGAAAAGTGCTTTATGAAGTTTGATTTGATTCCTGCATATAGCAATAACCTTCTGTATTAAGTCTTTGAAGAGACTTAAATAATGGCAGTTACTGCAACTATTGATTTCCCTTTTGGAATTAATAAAGCATTATTGAAAAGAATTTCATTTAATTAAATATAGATTTGAGGTATTTGGATATGATCATACTTTTAATTATTCTGATTAGTGCTGGGCAATATGACGATACATATCGTGGGGACAATATAAAAGTGTGTATCGTGCCATTTCTCTTATATCGTTTCTATCGTTTCTAACCTAATTTTATCAATTATTACAGCAAATATGTAATTAAATATCCTGCAACGACAAATTTGATAGAATCATATCTACTTCTACAAAGTAGCTTTTTATGTTTGCACTTTTATTCATGGTTAATGCCTTAAACAGAGTTCTCTTCAACCCTGATGTTTACTTTAGACACTTTATATTGGTTTGCAAACTTTGCACTACAAGATTACAGATTTCAGAAAGTTGAAAAATAATTTGTGTTTTTTTTATAGCTGAACTTCAGTGCAAAAATGTGTTTTTCCTCTCAGAAACTGTTGTGCACTTTAAAAAAAAAATGTGAAAGCTACTGTACCTGTGTACCTACCTGTTTTTGCTGCACTAAAATGTATGTTTGTGACAGTTCGGCTAAATGTCCTTTCAAAATAAAGTTGAAAAGTAAGCAATGAAATTTTTGTCAAACTTTTCAGAGAATAACTGAAAACATACTTCATTATGGTATATCGTGATATATATCGTTATCGTGATATAAAATAGTCCATATCGTGATATATGATTTTTTCCATATCGCCCAGCACTAATTCTGATTATCTTTGTTATATGACATTATTATCATTATTATTATCATTATATCATCATCTAGATCACACTCAGCAACTGGCTGATACTTAATAAACAGCTATGACTGATTATTAGTCAGATCACCATTCAGCAGACATGATCTCTTTTGGGTTCAGGTCCGCTGATAACACTCACACCGAGCACAGATATGCACGTGTCAGTTAATCAGCAGCATCACTGCTGTCGTGTGACTTTAACCAGCTGAGAAGTAATGTCATGCATCATGTGACATAATGACCTCCTTCAGCACACACATAGTCTACTTACACACTGCTGCAGGACTGAGAGAAAGCATGAAGAAAAAAAGAGGAAAGGTCTGTCATGGTACATCAGATACAATAAAAGAAGTGGTCAGAGTAAGAAAAGTAAAAGCAGCAAGCAGGGGGGCTGGAGCTGGCTGCAACAGTGTCAGTCTCACCCAGGTCATCGTTTGCCATCTCCAAGGCGGCGCGACCCTTCCCCAAGATGTCCACCTCAAACACTGGCTGCGGTTTGGTTTTCACAGTGAAGGAGGTGATGGGATGGTGATAGACACACTCTGTCATGCTGTCATGTAGACACTCTATCAGCTTCTTTACGTCTCCACTGAGCTCACTCAGATTCCCTCCATTCTTGGGCTGAGGAGGAGAAAGATGAGTCACTTCAGAGCCGTGAAAATTAAACTCTCAATCACTGTTCTCCTGGATCAGTTTCTGAATGTTCACACCTTGATGAGAAACCTGCGCGAAAGCTCAATTCGAGTGACGTGAGTGAGCCCAGCGCTCTGGCAGATGGACACAGCGTTAGTGGACCAGGCAGTGGAGAAGTTCAGCCTAAAAACAATGAGGAAAATACTTTTTGTAGGACCTCAGGCCATGACACATTCACAAATCTGAGGACAAACATTCATGTTGCTCTTGTTTGTGGTCTATCCTCTCATTCTACTAATACATTACATTTCTATAAATAAATTACATTTAAAGGCCAGATCACTATGATTCTATTATAGAAAAGACCAACTTATCTAAACATCGTTTATCCTCAGTAATGGAAAGGCTTTTTGAGCAGCCTGGAAAATGCTGAATCTTTCTCTCTAAGGTTGTCAAGAACACGAAAGCTTCCAGATGCAACTGGTGGCCCTTCAGACTTTCTGTCCTGGTAACTAGTAACCTTTACCATTTTATTTACAAATACAAACATTTACAATAGAAGTTGTCCCCAATATCAAGATAAGATTATAACTGAACTCTGATTTTAATGAAACCACAACAAAAACATGAGCCGTATGACTGTTACATGTTTTATGACTTGCATCACCACCATCTGAATGTGTGAAAACAAGTGTGCGTACAAATCAAATCTATAATTTTGAAAGTCTGAAAATATGAATCAATTCTATAGTTAGGAAGTTTTTGTCAGCTCTTGTACATGCCTGACCCAGTACCCAGTGGATATGCTCCTGTTGACTGATCTGATTTGTGTGAGTGTTAAGCAATCACAGAGCCAGCCAGCCTTCATACTGGGACTGTTTGGGAAAATACTGCCACAACTGTCCAATCATCATTCCACATGCTCATAATGAATCATTTTCTGGAATATTTGCATCTTTGTTTCTAGTTTAAATCCATCGATGTAAAATATGCATGTTTCCATGTCCCTGTTAATCTCAGACACAGGAAATTCAAGGTTTTTATCTTCTAGAGCAGTGATTCCCAAAGTGTGGGCCACGGCCCCCTGGTGGGCCGCCGCGGTACTGCAAGTGGGCCGTGAGAGGTCATTAAAATTAAACAAATACATTTTAAATCCTCGATCTTTTTAAAATGTTTTTTGATTACTGTTAAATATTAACGACATGATTTAAAAAACATTAAGAAGTAACAAAACAAACCAGTTAATTGTTATACTACCATCATCTTAACTTACTATGACGTGTCACCTTATTTGTTGACCCCTTACATTAATGTCAGAACATAGTTTCTAGTCCTGTATGTTGATCACAGTTGTGATGTGTTTCGGTGGGCCGCAGAGATTTTTCACATTTCAAACTGGGCCTTGGTATTCTGAAGTTTGGGAACGGCTGTTCAAGAGGGTATTTAATATCAGTTAATCATTATTATTATTATCTGGCCCTATGCACTATTTCCATGTCTGAAGTTGTGTGAATGAGTCTCTGTCTCCCTCAACAAGGAAGACAGAAAGATGTGGCTCCCTGCAGTGGCTTTAGATCTTAGTGGTCCTGCTCCATCATACAGCTGCAGAAGTACTTCTCCATATACTATAAAGCCTGGTTGCAGCGATGAATCTGATTGGTCAATCAAACTGAGCTTCTCTATCTGAACTTCAACTGGGTATGGAAAAGGCATGATAAAAGAACTGAACTTGCAAAATTGACTTGTATTTTCAGGCTTGAAGAACAGAGCCACACTTGAAGATTTAATTCTTACTCATAAATTTGATCCATACTTGCAGAAATGTAGGCTTGATTTGCAGTAGCGCTTTTTTCTTTGTTAATTATATTTAACATATCTCCATATATTTTCAGCCTTAATTAGGGATGAACATTAAACTCAGTATATGGAAACAAATACAAGTACCTGGGCCCAATCTCCACCAGTTTCTCTCCGCTGCCTTCGGTGAGATGTGGTTTCTCAGACAGCGGCTCCGCCTGCAGGGGAGGGCGAAAGAGCCAGAGGAGAACCTCCTTCTGATCGACACCGAGACTCTCACAGCCTGCCTGCAGAGATCAGGAAGAAACAGTCAGCACATCGAAAAATGGATGACTGAAAGAAAGAACATGTGTAAGCCAGACCAATAGAAAACCCCAAAACAACAGAAGAGGAAAACAAAGATTTTCTTAATGGTCCGGCTGTCTATGCCATTTTAAAACTTGTAACATCTCACCTGTCAGCTCCACATTGTAGCACAGCTCAGTTGTGATTGACAGGTGTGGGGAGAGCTTGGCTGCTCTCTGCAGGGCTCGTCCATTCAGAGCCTCATTACTGTAGAACCTCACTACAGCCATGGCTGACAAAGAGATGAAGAAATCAAGTCCAGTTTACAGACTCAGGGACAAGGCTTTGGAAAGTCTTTCACAGATTGTGAATATTTAGTAACAAAATGTCTTCAACCTATTGCAACTGCAATTTCTGTAGGAATGGATCAACAAATCAGTGACCAAAGGTCAAAGCTGATCCTCAGTGATTTGAGAGGCAACTTTTCAGACAGAGGTCAACCTCTCACAAAAGTGTGTTGAAGCAAAACTGTCTTCTTTGAGTCATACTGACCAACACTGACTTACATTCAGCAACAGTCATGCAAATAATAATAATAATAATAATAATAATAATAATAAGAAGAAATAAGAAACAAAACACCCTCCCCCACCACATATTGGCCCTTTAGATGGTTTGATCAATAACCTATCGTCGATACCATCAGGAAGATAGTTTTAAATTCATTCTGGAGCTTGACAACAAACAAACACACAGGCGCAGACAGAAAGGACCGTCTCCAGTGACGAGGAACAGAGGGTTTTGTTAAATGTAGTAGGTTCTTTACAAATCTCTGTTGTCATCAAGGAGAGAAGTATCATAAGACAGCCTTAAGTGCAGGAGAAAATGTGCCAAGTTCTCCAAGATGCTTGGAGCAATCTCTGTGTTAAATTGTAATGACAAAATGAGGTCACACTAAAAATATTAAACTGATTTAGTTTGATTATGGTGTATGGGGTTCATAAATTGATTAATCGCATCATTTTGTGACCTAATTTTCTGTTCATGGCTATGAATTTTTCACAGTACTGCGCTTTTGACTTAAAAGATGTGTTTGCCTCTCAAAAACTTAATTCTTCCGCCTCAAACACAAAACAAAACACAATGGTTAGATTTAAAACTGTGTTTATTTCATGGATCGTTCACTTCAGGAATTATTGCAACTCTACATATAAGTATGAGTGTGTGATCTCCTGATTGTATGCATATAGTAAGTCACACACACCACGGTCAGGAGATTTCTGTTAGTGCTTAACCACACATGACAGACTGCAGCTCCACTTAAATTTACCACACACACACACACACGCAGGCGCGTTAAAGACTCACACTCCTTAACAGCATGGATACATCTTTTATGATTTTTGAAAGTTGCATGGCAAGACACCACCATCACAGCAAATTAATGCCATGACAGTTTCATTGTGTTCACGTTAAAAATGGGAGTTTAGGCGTAGTGTCTTCCAGTTTGCAGCATGGCAGCTAAACGCATCAGAATTAGCAGAAAGCTAACTTACATGTAGCAGCTCCAGTAGTTGTCTGGTCTTTAAGGTGAAATGTTGACTCGCTTCTCGACCCTGGAGTCCTGGAGGAACTTCTGCTCCTGCTGGAAGACCTGGAAGTGGTCTATTTGGTCAGGTCTGGAGACTGTAGGGGCAGGATGAATGGACCCATACACTCACGTGTGTGCCGCTCCAGACTTCACGACGCATGCGCACTTGGGAAAAGTTGCATGACCTGATTCTTTGGCGTTCCAGCATGTATGCGTGTGTACCAGCTCTGATCTGTCCCAGTGTTTGTTTTATAAATCTAAAACATATCTGCAGGAGTCAGCAACAGCATGTCTTAAAAAAAAAAAGAAACTTTCACACGGAGAAAAGATCAAAAGCCACAGTCTTAGATATATTTAATAAATTAAAGGCAAAGTACAAAAAGAAAGGAAAAAAAAAAGAACAAAAAGAAGAAAAATTGTACATTTCATTCTTCCCAGCCCAGCCCAGCCCACCACCTGAAACTCTTCAGTTAGCCTTAGACAAACAATGCTCATTTTCTCATTTCAGACAAGAACCATAAAACAGACCAGGGAGCAGAGTTGAATGTCAAGACATTCACGGTTCACATGAGAGTGAAGCAGAAAAGCTCACTTCAGACTTTATTTCTGCCTAGGGTATCAGCCAAATATCACGTCTTCCTACAGCTTCTCTCACACTCAGTATTTTTGTCTCCTGAACCCCACCCACCCAAAACACATACATGCTACATGTCTGCAGGCACCTTGGATAAGACAGAAGGATTAGACTAGAATAAAGTTTTTGTCAGCGACCGCAAAGTACATTTCAATGCTGAGTGTTATTAGATGTCAGTTAGTCCTGCTGATTCCCTAGACAGTGTATTTTATAGCCTTCGCTTCACTTCACCAATGTCTCAGGAGGTGTAATGGATGAGCACAGAATGACGTCAAGTGACTTTTTCATTGATAGATTTTCATGACCCTTCCTGGCGCTCTCCAAAATGGTGACCCAGATGAGTGAGGGGACTCTGGGCCACTTGTTCACAAGCATTTTGTGAAGAGCAGTAGCTGCTGTCAACAGCAGACTGATGGATGAGTCTGGTCATTGATTCTGAATATGATACGGATGTGGTATAGACTTGATTGGCTGCAGAGATGAAATATGGGAGGTGCCAGCCCAGTCTTTTATGAGAGTCTCCTCAGTGAGTGCAGTGCGAAGAAATGAATGGACTCTTTCAATAAAAGCAAATGAAAACTATGCATTTGTACTGTAGGTCCGATATAAGTGCACTGAACAAGTGGAAAAAGATACTTTAGTGCACACGCAATCTCTCATACATACAGGTATGAACACATGTATACACTCAAATTCACAAAAGTGTTCAGCGATAACTGTTAATATGCACAACTTGATTAATATTTTTGCACAGTTGCAGTGACTAAGAAGTTCACTGCCAGTATAATTAATCCCTCCAAAAGCTGTTTCTATTTTGTTTTTTAGATAACTTTAGCCTCTCTTGGTTGCCATGATCCCATTTCCCTCCAGGTATCACTCTATGCAGTCCTGCTTTACCGCAGGGACTACTGCATTTACATCCCAAGGAGACTGCAGTATGACTGGATGGAATTTTATGTACATGAGGTACAGCCCCACAGACAGAGGGCTCGGCAAGAAATCACTCATTTTAATCCGAGTTACGTGGTCTTCAGCTCCTTTTCCTACTCATATTCCCCTACAAGGTCTTTAATAAAAATATATCTATAAATTCAGAAAACAATTCACAATTTGGCAAATGTGGAGGTCAAAGGGAGTATGAGAAGGAGTAAATATTATTATTAATATCATTCTTTCAGCAGAATTCCCTCCTTAAGATTGATCTTTCTCTCTTCTCATTAGCAGCTGGACTGTGAATACCACTCTATCTGTGTATACATATACATTTATATAAATCATTTAATTTACTTTGAAAGTTAATGTCAAGTAGCTACGTACGATACCACTACCATTTCATATGGATGCTAATCACCAGCAAACAACCAAGAAACCACAGGAAGATCTAGAAATGCAGCACAAGCCAGAGACAGAAGGAGGCACGAGACAGCATGCTGGGTGTGCTGCTCAAAGCCCTTCCAACAAAAAGACCTTTAAAGAGATAAAAGGAGGGATAGGGGGAGAGACAGAATTAATCTTATAAGTGAAAAGAATCCTAGGAGCAAAGAAGATGGTCTCTATGAAGCAACCAGGATTTAAAGTTTGTCTGTTGATCTGATGGCAGGTCCGTGCTGGAATGGTTCCATGTCTTGTCCTGTGACTGGGTGGGTTATCATTACAATCATTTCATATCTTCATGGGGTTGGAGAGAACAATGGTGCTGTGGCATCCAGCTGTTTTGCACTGAGGTCAGAGGTCACAGGTTAAATGAGAGTTCAAGGAGTGAATTTCAGTATTCAGCAGCGTACTCTGTACCATGGAGACCTCTGCACAGTAGCGTGAATTCCTTCACTATGTCCTTCACTCTTCTCTTGTTCACTCGTTCTCTGCATGACAGAAAAGGCAAGGAAAGCACAATCCATTTAGCATATGAAGAAAAATGTGAATGTGGTCGACTTATCTAAAATAACCTCATGAACAAATATCCATGTGTGTTTTACCTGAGTATCTGATGTGAAAAGTTGTCTTTTTGCTCAGCAGTGACACGGGATGAAGGGAATCCTGGGGGCTGTAGTGCTTCTTTCAACCACACAGCGAGCAGGGAAAAGCAGTGCTTGTTCAGACTGAACAGCACTTCAGCAAACTGGTCCATGAGACTCCGAGATGCCCCACCTCCAATCCCCTGGTTGAATGAGGCATTTTAAAACATGGACTAAGATTCTTTCAGGTATCAACTGTTTTCCATGTGATGGCAACTGTATATGTTGGCATCATGACTGAATGAGCACCCTGCTGCTTTTCTGTAAAAGTGGCAGCAGCCTTATCACATCGGTACGTAAGCGTACTGTCAGCCCTATGTAAGTCTAATGTTTCTAAAAACAGCTTTACAGTTAGAGGAAGCAGAGTCGGATATAAGATGCATAATGTGGCACTTCTCACCTCCAACACAGCTTGTATCAACAGCTTGCCATCCTCCTGCATCACCCTGGCTAAAGGAGGCACATCTGAACAGTGGGGTAACAGTTCCGTCTAAGGCAGAAACACAAGACGGTTATCAAATCTAAAGCCAAATCACTAATTTGGAAAAGGTGAGTGAGGCTTTTGTTTTGTGAGTGTGGGAACTTACAAAGAACAAGCACGTTGACTTGACAGTCGGAGCTTCAGGAAATTTGAGTGACAGAATTCCTAAAGATGGCAGGGGGAGACAAGAACTTCTGAGGGCCGGAGTCAAACATTTACAGAATGCACTTTGCACCCTCAGATGCAATTTCTACAGATACAACAACAGTGTAGGGGTATTTGTTTGTGCAAGTCTTGTGCACACTTACCACAGTGGAACACTGCTTTCGCATCTAGACTCTCAGACAAGAACAAATCGGGCTTCCGTTTGAGCGCCTGTGAGGTAGATGAAGGCATTAAACAGAGTATGGTTCCATCGCCCGACCCAATCGTTACTGCTTCACCACATTCCACTGCATAAGCTCCTTCAAAATACTGCTATCAACAATGCCTACTAAGCCTGGTAGCCGGATCTGACAGCAAGAGAGGACGAGATCTGCCTACCAGACTACAGTGCTCTCTCCGTCTGTTTAGGAAAGACTTTATCCAAACTCATACAGAGATCCTCCAATGCAAAACTGAGCAGGTATAACAAACATATTACAAAAAAATCAAACTTTGAAATTATTTGAAACTTAAGTCAAACTAAAAGTAATGATGGTTTTGGATCTGTTTCTTCAAATCAACATTATTAGAAACATTACTTTTCCTTGTTTTTGGTTGACTGGACAGAATATGCAACAGAAGTGTGTAAGTAATTAACGTGCAGATAAAGAGAAAGACAACTCATCTCATAATAATGAACTCATTCAGGATGGAGGAGAGGAGAGAGGGAGAGAGGGAAAGGGAGAAAGATGAAGGTCAGATCTATCCAAAGATAGAAAACAAAGTAAGAATGAAGACGAAAGACAAAAATATAAAACAAGAGAGCCATCGGCCATTTTTTTTTAACTGATTAATATTAGTTTAATATTAATTCATTTGGGCACTGAATGGCTCTAGGCTGGAATGACTTCAGAGGAAGACTGGGCTCAGAGACTAATCAGTCACCTGGGACCACAATGCTCACACTTTTCTTGCTACATCATCCTAGGGCAGTGGTTCTCAAATGGGGTACCCGTACCCATGGGGCTGCTTGCAGGCACTCCAGGCGGTATGTGAGATTTTTAAAATATATATATAAAAAATATTATCAAATGAAAAACTCTTTTAAAATTGTTATTTAACTAGTATTTAAATCAATTATTTAAAAAAAAAAAAAATCAGACTACCTGCTACTTTCCGTAGGTTATTCAATTTCATTATTCTAAAACCCCCGTACCAGAATGGTTTGACCACAACCTGGCAGATGCCACATAACATCACCTGTCAATCAGCGCCACCATGACAACTCAAACAATAGAGTTGCAGTTGAAGCACAACATGGAGGGACAAGCATCAAAGAACTTGAAACCAAATCCGGACAAAATTCTAGCAGTATTCAGAATATGTTTATATAGGATTTACATCCACGAGCTGTAACCCACCCAATGCATTATGCTTGTTTTTGGGTTTTTTTTTATTTTGTGGGAAGAGACTTAAAGATTCACTTTAAGTTGATAATTATTTTATGTTTCACAAATCTTTATTTATAATAAACTATTTCCGTTTCCAACAAGTTTTTAGTTATTTCTATACTTTTTTAAATTTCTAAATCGTTGAAGAGAGACCACCACTAAAGAGCAATCTTTTGCCTACTTACAAAGTTTGATAAATCAGACACGGATGACAAAGTGCCATATTTTAAATCTTTTTTTTTCCCAGCTCAAAAATGCTTTGCTCTGGTTAGGGGGTATTATAATGAGAAAAAAAAAGGTTTATAGGGGGTACATCCCTGAAAAAAGGTTGAGAAGCATTGCTCTAGGGAATCATGAACTAAAATTTCCCTTAGTGCACTGATGTTTTTCCAAAGAGCAAATGTGCTCCAATAAGGAACTCTCAGAAAAGATTGTGACAGTTTAGTGGTGTTTAAAATGTTGTGTTTTGTGCCAAATTAATTTTGCACAAATGTTGATTCTTTTACTCTTGAAGTATCATAACTGAACTGGTACAGGGCTCTCCATGATGGATGAGAATGCTCCTGACATTTCCAAAACTCAACTGCCACATATTCACAGTAATCTCTATAAAGTAAGAGTTTGACCTTTCCATTAAAATGCTTCCTAAAAAATCTGATCACAAGCAGCCAAAGCTAAAGCAAGGTCCGAACACATTTAAAGATGGATTCAGATCTGATTATTCGGGATACATTTGAAGGTGGCCTTGGACCCTTGTGTCCACATTGTCTTTGTGGTCTGAACTTAAAAGGTGTCCTGAGACAAATTCAGGGACCACCTCATGAACTAACATCATCAGCTTAGCTAATGATTCATTTGATTTTGCACATGAATGGCTGCAATAATAATCTTTGTCATTCGATTTCTTCTTCATGTTTGAAGCGGATCTTTACTTGTATTGTATACGCCTTGATTTATATTGTACATATTCTTAACTGAATACAACGTGGAAAAAAACAACAAAAAAAAGTAGTGGATCCCTTTTATCTAATTATTTCTGCCTGTCTTAATTTATTTTTATGTTGAGTTTCTTTTGGCTGATTCCTTTGGCAATTAAAAATAACATATTTGGCGTTTATAAGTAAAAAAAGATGTGAATATTTATTGAAATATAGAGCAGTTAGGTCAAACGCGATCACTCAAGATGCATTTGAGAACACAATTTAATGCCAAGTGTGAATACACGTTGTTAGCGTTAGCCACTTATGATCCAATTTCTCAGGAATGCATGTTGATGCAAGGTCAGAATGGCCCTTTATTTCTGATGACATTAAACTGTTAGTGAGAACTCATTGCATAATTATACAGGGGCTAAAATAAATCTCTGTCTGAATTCATTTAAATAAATTAGCTATCTGAATACAGTGAGTTTTACATGAAAGAGTAAAACAACACTCATGATCAGTGCTTTTTTTCTTTAAATCTCCTAGTTGCTTGGATGGTTTCTGCAGGTAAATGGGGAAACTTGGGCTCATAAACATGTTTGTGTGGTGAGGCGACTGTTAGAGAAAGTGGTTTGAGCAGAGACAAATGTCCCTTCTTCAAACATTTCCTTAAAGTGCTTCATTCCACTGCCTTACTGATGTGATAACTTAGGGCCCAGTAACGAATAGAAAGAGGTATAGAGAGAAAGAGAGGAGAACAGAGAAACAGGGAGAAACAAGAAAAAGAGAGAACGAGAGAGAAACCCAAAGTGAATGAAATAAGAAACCAAAAACACACCTGAGCTTGGAGTTGCATAAATGAATCAACAATATCAGGATGATCCCTGGGTCCTATAATATAATAAAGATGAAACTTAAGAAATCATAAGAGAATAATAATATACAAACAGCAACTTAATAGATTCAACAGTCATGTGGAAATAAAAGAAAACTAAAAAATATTTCATTGAAATAATTCACACGTGAGTAAGGAACAAAGGGGAGGGGCGGGGGGGCATATGGAGCTTTGGCAGAATCTTGGAAGAAGAGACCAACCAAAAACAAATAACAGGCAGAGGACAGAGACATGGGTCTGTTTGGAAAGAAACAAAAAAGAAGTAACGAGAGAAAAAGAACAAACCTAAAAAAGCAAAAGTGGGTTTGGAGTGGGAACCCAGGAGGCACCTCTGTTACGGTTAGTTTGGAAGAAAAGAGACACCAAACCTGAACAAACCCTCTTTCACCTCCTTTTCCACCGACACTAACATTATCAAATAATTAGCAACACATTTCCTCTCCTTTAAATAAGTGCCTTAGAGGAGGAGGCTACTGGAAAGGGTCCATTCAGGAGCACTGGTCAATAAGATCCCTTTTATTTCAAAGGTGAACCCACTGCTCTACAAGTCATCCCACTCAAATAGTCACATAGGCTCTTAGATCACTACCTCCCTTATGCTGGACACACACCACAAGACTTTTAAAAGTAAACCAATTTATGGATGATCCACAATTAACCCCAGTTCTGAAAAGGCTTCGTAGTTCAAGGACCCATATTAATCCCAAACTTTCAGATCCAATCTCATGGCTCAAGCCTGGTGGAACATTTTTAATGGAACTAAATGTCTGTAGTGAGTGCCCAGCTCTGGCTGTTCCCAGTCTCCAAACAAGCCTCCTGCTTAATACTCCCCTCCAACCCTCATCCATACACCACAACCTCTTTAAAAAATGCAGGGTTTATTCAGAGGGTTGCGATGAAGAGTCTGACATCAATTCTAACACAGCAGTGGCTGCAGACATACTGAGCAGGCCCTCCCTGCCATGTTACGTGCCAGCGAAACTACATGTCTCTTTATTGAGTCCTGCTGTGATACTGTCTATTGGAGGCACCTGCTCAGAAACAAAGCTGTTTAGACGCAGGAAGAGAGCCATTACAGCCATTACTTAACCAGTCAAAGCAGGAAGAGAGGAGAGGGGGAAAAAGGGACAACACAACGGAAGGGGAAGCATCAGACAGACCTGATACAAATATTCAAAGCCACATGTGGTGAATGAGATTAACTCATTAGTATTAACATTAATGTCAGTAAATGTGATTGTTAAATGTGATTTGAAACACTACTACTGCTTTTACAAAGTTTTGTTTAAAAAAGGAAGGAATTGTTATGCAGTCAAGAAGGCTGCACTATGAATTTCCCCATATGTTTACCATTAAATAAAATGGAATAAACAGATATCACGTTGAGAGAAATATATAAACAAATCACTAATTGGGGAAAAAACTGTCTGCATTGATAAAATCCTCATTTGAGACTTTCCCCCCTAAACATACAAAGCAGGTAGAAAACATTGTGTGGTTCCACTTGCATTAATGAGTAATAAGAGCAAACTTTGAAATGCCACTGAAAGTCCAACAGCCTTTAACCTTTTGGAATTTTCCTTTTGATGGCTCCCCAGGCTGAGCCGTATCAGTGAGGTCTCACAATGTGGCAGCAAATCAAGCACCACAGTAATGGGAAATGTCAATGCAGTATAAACATATATCTGCATGGGCTTTTTTTTCTTCACCAAAATTCATTTTCAGATATGTTTTTGTCCCTTTGCTTCACCAAGGTGGAACCGCGTGAAATGGAAACAGGTCACAGTAGTGAGACTTCCACCCCTGCTGTACCCCTACCTTGCTGGAAGATGGAGAGTGTTACCGAGGTAACCAGCTCAAACAGAGCCTTGATTGGTGGGAAGTGGTCTGTCTCACTGGCGAAGATATGCACCATCTGGAAGAGCATGACCACAAATCAAGCACTATTAACGGTGTTTACTTGTCCAAACACACCAGGAAATGGAAAGCTGCATCGTACAGACAGCATTGTTACATGCAAAGTATTACCTGATGACTGCTGCTAAACGATACATTTTTTTAAACAAGGTAAACATGTTTTTATAAACTGTGCTTAAAAATATTTTTTATTGAGCTTATTTATAACTTGAGGTTGTGGAAAGCAGCATGCCTGGACTTCATGATATATATCGTCTTCTTGATTTTCTATTTCAGTTGAAGTAGCCACCGCACAACGATCAATCATTTCTTCACATTGTTGCTGTAATATGACCTTTCATGCCTGGAATATTTGGTATGCATACATCAAATGTAGGAGCATTCATATTGATAGCCAAAATGCCAGATGTCATCAGAAAAGATCTATCTGTATTTTATTCAATTATTCAATTTTATTCAATTTATTCAAATTAAAAGAAAAAAGAGTTACCATTACTCATACATTGGATGAAGTTTTACAAACCTAGGGCTTGTGTCCACCTAACATTTTTTGCTGAGCACCAGCATCTTCCTTCAACTGTTTCCATAAAGGTAAGTGCAAAGATGTAAAGTGCTGTACCCCTTGACCAATGGATTCACAGACAGTTGTCTAATACAGGCATCAGATTGAGTTGTAAAAGCTGATCCATCTAGGATATAAGGTTAAGTCTTGTCTGGTGCTCATGGTGGAAAAGCAATGTTAAACATACGCAATGACAGAGATAACACAAAGCAAAGGGGTCATTCTGGCATATCATAAACCAGGGGTTAAAGTGCATGCGCTGTCAAGATATAGTCACAGAAACAAACAAAAAGCCCTGCGTGACTGAGTGATTTTTTGATTAAACAGGCATGAAGCGCTTCACAGCACTTTGCTTGTGCCTTCCTGTAACAAAAAAGTGCCATGCAAACACATGCCCTGACGATGAATTTCTATTATCCTTTGATCTGTTAATGAGTTCACTCATACACCATCCCCTATAATACATTAAATAAACACCCTCAAAACTCTCACCATGTGACTACAAAGTGTGTCCATTCAGACAAGCTAAGTGTGTACCTGTCGTGTGAGGTCAAGAGCTGAGGCCTGGGGAATTGTACTGTACATTTGGCCAAGCATCTCACTCAGCTGAGACACCATGGGAGCAAAGTCATGGAGAAGAGTCTTCACTGACTTCTCAAAGATGGCACACACCGCCTACGGGGTATGACAAGAACTGATTATACTGAAATGTGTGAATCACAAAGATCAAAGTGGTGGTGTGACATTATCTTGAGAGCATACCTCTACAACCTGCGAATCGTTTAGCCATTTGCTCAGTACGGTCTGTATGAGAGCAAAGACTTGCTGCAAAACCACCACCACCTGAAATATAACAATAAAGGCAATGAAGAGAACCCAAGTCACATAGAAAAGAAACATATTCATATTTATTCATGGATACGTATTTATTAGGGATGCAACGGTACTCGGTAAAATACTGAACCGTTCAGTACGACCTGCACGGGACAATACGCTTTTATGTCCCGCGGTATTTATGTTCCAATAACTTTGCACTGGACTTGGACAACAGACCTGCCACTGCATGTCAATGTCCACTCACCTCCGCTCACTCAGTGACCAACCTATCACACTTTGGCCGGTTGGCTGCAGGTCATAGACACAGAAAAAAAAAAACCAGCAAGCATGGCCAGCGGTAGCGGAGAAATTTGGAAAAACTTTTTTTAATCACCGGTGTGGGAGCATTCTGGTTTTGCTGTTGAATACACCGGTGAAGGAGTGAAAACAGTTAACAGAACCCAATCTTCCACCTCCCTAAACCCGCGATCTTACCTGCGTAAGATTCAGTTGTTACCAGCTGTGCATCTTGGCGCAGCTGATGTGCTTTTTAAAATACTGCAGAACGAATCATTGGATGCGCATTTAAAGATCACAAACAATTAATGTTCCTGTCCCTCCTCGACCACCAACAGTTTCAGACATATCGGAAATAAATTCCTACATCCAACCTTTTCCAGCTTGACACCAGAGACAAAGATATCCTTGGTTTCCTCCACAGCAGACATCTGGATGAGATCATGCTACAGCTGTACAGACTGACGTGTCTGGCTGTGACTATTCCCACATCCACCACAACTGCTGACCAGACATCCTCTGACCTCAAGAGAATAAAAACGTATGCAAGTAATACTGTGATGCGTAATCGAGAGGTAGAACCGTTTGTGCACGTCCACATGTGACCAGGTGGACGCACATTTATTCCATTTGGATGTGTTCTTTTACGCACCGACATGCGGGTTGTGCTTTCCACAAACTCTGTATCTTGCGTTCGTGGGTTTAGGGTAGCGGGTGGTCTGAAACTGTACCGAAACCGTACCACAACCGTGACACAAAAACTGCGGTATGGACCGTACCGTGAGCCACCTGTACCGTTGCACCCCTATGATTTTTATGACAGGACAACTTTTTTCTGATGTCCACCTGCCTGCCTCCAGTCAGTGATGCCAAATGTTTTCAGTTCTGGAGATGGCAAAGGGAGGGGCTTTGGAAAACAGAACCTATACTGCTAGAAAGGCAAAGCACCTTTCATGTCCATTAAACTGGACTAAACTACATATCTGGCAGGCACATGTTAAAGCAGCCAAATTCTGATAATAAAAAGAATCAATGTGTTTGGTAACTGACCGGGTTTGGTCCAGGTGGAGGTAGGGGTGTTTTGACGGGCGGTGCTGAGCCATCCGCTGACTCATCATCTTGCTTGCTAATGTCGAGCGTAGTGAACAGGTTGGACAGCAGCCCCAAGATGTGGATGATCGCCAATTTATTAGAGGGATTCGGCTGAGGAGGGAAAAGAAAAAAATAGATTACGTCCTGCGAGTAAATTGTTTATTACAACCTGATTCTCATTACGTGCATCAGTGATGTGTTAAAAAACATTTACCAAGTCAAAGAAATCGTGAAAGAGAGACAGGCAAAAAAAAAAAAAGTTTATTTCAAAACAGGATAAACAGTTTAAAAAAGTAATTAAACTTTAATAGTCTATGCTGGGTCATTCCACCTCAATTCAACAGGACCTTCCCGCATGACCATCTCTGATTTGCTTGATATTTTTTTCTTATGAACTTTGAATATAATGTAGTAACTTTCTGCAATATTAGCCTGGTACTAGCAATAACTTCGGATTTATACATTTTTGAAAAAGTGCCCGTACGGCCATTTTCGTGACATTCCTAAATTATTACCATTTTTGAGGGGCTGTATCTTTGAAACCGTACAAGCTAGAGAGCTGATTTTTTTTATGCTGTTAGTCCTGTATGTGCACTCCTTACAGGGTCAGTTTCAGGTGTCTTCTCATTGCTGTTTGTTTTAAAATAAATTTCAAACATCCAAAATAAATTTCACTCGCTTTGTGCGGTTCACATTTCAAGTCCCCATTTGGACCCCTTGTAATAGTAGCTGAGACTTACTTTTTTTGTTGAACAATCTCCTTCTCCTATAGAATAAAAATACATAAAGAATTTGCAGAAACAATTGTATTTTAGTTCTCATATGACCCAGCAAAAAACAAACTTTGCATTTTATTGTCGATATTCAATTGGCAATTAACAAAATATGACAAGATGTACCAAAAAACTAAATATACTACCAGAAAGGTAATGACAATATCTGTTTATATACAAAGTTTCAAGATGGTACTAAGTCTCTAAGTTACCTAGAAAAAATTCTGAAATCGAGCATTTTTGCCATTTTTTGGAAATTTCAAGAATATGCTTGTTTTGTGTGGAGAACTTTAAATTTCACAAATGGCAAATATCTTGATATGGAATCTTGATATGGAATGAGGATCAGTGAAGAAAAACATTTAGCTGCAGAAAGTGATGGTTGATAATAATCGAGAGTGAGAAGTTCAAAAGTCTCAGCAGCACTTCTTTTTGTAGACCCAAGTACAAGCATAGGCTCACCTGCAAGTCTCCATGGAGTGCTGTAGAGACCATTCCAAATCAACTTTAAGGGTTGCAAATTGAATTGCAGAAAAAAAATTTTTGGTTAATAATACAATAAGTGCAAAAACTGGGCATTTTTTTCTTGTGATGCAGACAGATGTTTGCTTCTGATGGGAGTCCATCAAATCCACACCTGTGAAGCAGCATTTCTCGGTCATGTTCAGATAAATCCTGTACATTGATCAACTCCTTTGAACTGTAAGAAAATAATTATGATAATATGAGATATTGTACACTACTCCTGCATCACTTAATTATATGAATAAAGGAATGAACATCAAGCTGGCACATAATAAAACCAAAATTATACTGACCGTTTCAGACTTTGGACAAAGTCCAGTTATTGCAATCCTGTTCTGAACAAAGTTTTTCCCAATTGTACAAGTATCCAAGTTCTCTGCCATCTTCAAAGATTTCACATTCACTGCATTTGATTTTGAAGCTTGGTCTACAATGGTTATTGATCAACTGAACAGCTCACTGAATTTTCTGATGACATAAGCATGATGTCATGCACTGAAGGCCAAGGCACTTGTGTTACTATAAGTTCTATATTTACACATTTATTAATATGTTAAAACCTCAGCTGTGGCAATTCAGCATAGCACTACCAGTACTGGTAATTTTGCTACACAATTGATCATGTTTATCTAGTATAAATCACAAAGCACTTTTGCTTGAGTCATTCACCAAACTTTCACAGCACGGACAGGGAGGAATAAAACATGCAGCAAACTATTTTGTTTAAAAGGCCTTGTCCATTTGAGATCAGCAAACATGTCCAGACAAGACAATACAATGCAGAGGTACAGCCTGTATACTGAAATGTACATTGAAAACTTTCTCTGGTGCTTTTCTACAAGTTCTCAATAATTCGAAAAACGGCAAAAATGCTCGATTTAAGAATTTTTTCTAGGTAACTTAGAGACTTAGTACCAACTTAAAACTTTGTATATAAACAGATATTGTCATCACCTTTTTGGTCGTATATTTAGTTTTTTGGTACATCTTGTCATATTTTGTCAATTGCCAATTGAATATCGACAATAAAATGCGAAATTCGTTTTTTGCTGGGTCATATGAGAACTAAAATACAATTGTTTCTGCAAATTCTTTATGCATTTTTATTCTATAGGAGAAGGAGATTGTTCAACAAAAAAAGTAAGTCTCAGCTACTATTACAAGGGGTCCAAATGGGGACTTGAAATGTGAACCTCACAAAGCGAGTGAAATTTATTTTGGATGTTTGAAATTTATTTTAAAACAAACAGCAATGAATAGACACCTGAAACTGACCCCATACAGAGTGCACATACAGGACTAACAGCATAAAAAAAATCAGCTCTCTAGCTTGTACGGTTTCAAAGATACAGCCCCTCAAAAATGGTAATAATTTAGGAATGTCACGAAAATGGCCGTACGGGCACTTTTTCAAAAATGTATAAATCCGAAGTTATTGCTAGTACCAGGCTAATATTGCAGAAAGTTACTACATTATATTCAAAGTTCATAAGAAAAAAATATCAAGCAAATCAAAGATGGTCAAGCGGGAATTTTTTTTCTAATCTGCTGATTTGAGGTGGAATGACCCTGCTATATTTTTCAGTTTGCTAAATTTTGCTAATTTTTATTTTTATTTTCATTAAATACATAAATATGTATAAATATAAATATTTTCAATATGTAATTGCTATGATTGGGTGTTTCTTATTATTGATTTCAAAATTAGAGTCAATGAAAGGGTTAGTATCATAATTATTCATTGACAAAAATATTTATTAATTTAAGTCACAACTAAAAGGCAATCATTTTTTTCTCAAATACAGTATGTACATGTGCTTTTACTTGTTCCAAGAGGTGGTTAGGACAGAGGAGGAAGAGCTGCAGAAGGACTGTAGATTTTGGCCTTTTTCTTCTTCTCTCCACATTTCTACCTTAACCCAGTTTCAACCTAATCTTAACTTTAAAGAAACCATAAAAAATGTTGCCACCTTTGAACTTAAAGTTTTACATTTTTGATTGCATAGCTAGAAATATCCCCACTGTGTGATGATAGCAACACATTTAGGTCCTCACAATGATTCATACCTGGGTCTCACACATAAATACACACACAGCACACAAGGTCATAAAGGAGAAAACACTAAATAGGATTTCACTGGCAGAATAAATCACTGCTGTGCTCATTATACAACCAGAACACCACATAGAGGAGAAAGATGTGGCTGCCACACCGTCTATTAGCCAGATCTCTTTTCAGATATACACCTCTGCCTGTCCAGGTCTAGTCAGCATCAGCAGTACATGTGCACACCCTGCTCAATGGCCTCATTTATCCATCTGTTTTCTTAGGTCATGCTCATCAGACATCATCTATCACGAAGATATAAACGAAAAAATATAAATGTCATAGATATAAACTAAAGGTGTCACCACTAGGTGCCACTGTTTGGCCAACTCTACACACAACACGCAATTGGCTTCACTGGTGAAATGTTCACACAAAGCTACTCAGAGGACAGTAGGTTCAACAGGAAATGAGGATGGATAAGACTTTTTGAAGGGTGGATAAGTAAGACAGAAATAAAGTCAGACAAAGAGAGAGATGAAAAGCTTAATCTAAACTGACATCTTTATACACCCCATCCAAGGCAGTGTTGCTAACTTTTGTTATGATGACTCATTTCCATTTTTTTTTCTTTAGTTTTCTTGTTCACTGCTGGTAGAACAAGAAAGCTCAAGAAAATCTTCTCTTTATCTGCTTTATCTTTTTCTGCTGGAAATACATATCAAACTATTTTTAAATAAGAGCATCTTAATAGTCATATTATTCAGCATGACAGTCTGGAGCCACCTCGGTGGTTTAGTTGTAGTGCTGTTGCCTACCATGTGAGAAGCCCTGGGTTTGAATCCTGTTTGCATCAGGAAGGGCATCTGGCATAAAACTGTCCCTACCCAAACATGTGAATCACTCAGCTGCATTGACCCCAAAGCGGGAGCAGCCGAAATGAAAGTTTTATTTAGCATGACAGTTCAAAAAGTCAGGCTCTACTGAAAGTGACATTTCAGAAAAGTTTTTCTTTAACGACAGGGTGAATTATAAAATGTCCTACTAGTGTGTTTGTGGAAGAACCTTCAATTTTGTAATTCTACATCTACTTTTGCTGTAGAGCATGGATGTGTGTTTGCATGAGTGAGAGAAAGTGAGCATTTGCTTCTTCCACATGAGGCACTTGACCATGGTGCGGGGTCAAATCCAATCTGGTCCTGCAGAGAAATGATCCACTGCAGTGACACCACACTGACACAAGGCCTGTTCCTGCTGGCCCCAGTCCAACTGTGCCTGCTCCATGTTTGTGTTTGTTTGCTTATTTGCATTCAGTACTGACCGTCTCATCCGCTAGCTTCTCCAGTTGCTGAATGTAGGGGGTGATGAGAGAATGAAGGTTTCTTAAGATGTCCTCCACAGGGAGAGCAGAGAGCAGAAAACCAAGAGCCTGCATCAGCCACATACACTGGCTTGTCTATAAGAGGAGATAATAACAGGCTTGGTTTCAGTTTACACAAACAAGGAGCTTCAGGACATTAAAGACTTCTGTATAAAGAAAGCAAACACATTTTTAGCAACAAGTAACATAACATGAGTAAACCACAGGCAGCAAACATGTTAAATTCCTTTACACCATTCCTTATCTAAATGCCACTTATAAACTGCAAAAACAGATGAAAAGTGAATGTAATATGGCAGACACTGACCTTGTGGATCTGTTTTATGAGCACCTCCTAAGGAGAAATAAAATTGAGAATGATGACTCTTATGTTGAGGACACAACAAATCCAGCTTGAGGTAGCATTGTAAAATACTCCAAGAAAAACATCTCAAGTGATTTCAATGCTAAACTATTATTTCTGGAAAACATGAATATTACAAAAGTCAGCACAATTGCCTGAATTAAAACTAACAAATGAGTAGTTGTACTATTAATTGCTTTCATAGTTGATCAACTTGCCAGAAAGTGAAAAGGCATGAAAATGTGCACTTGCCTGAGAAACTGCTACTATATTGGTTGCGTATGGAGGCAGGTCATATTTGCATTCCCTGCAGATTTTCTTGAGTGTTGAGACAGAAGAAACAGAAAGGTCTGGGTTCCCTAATGCTTGTAACACCAAGGGCAGGACACTACTGAGCATGACTGGATGGTCTGCCAACCACTCAGCAAGAGCACCTAAAAAACAAAGCATCAGTTCAGAGACATTATGAAAAGCTGTTTGTATGAATAAGACCCCCCAGCAACACTGTGTACTCTAAGCTTAACTAATTCCTTGCTTTTATCATACAATTTCTACTGTCTCACCTATAGTGAACATCACTGTGTCTGCTAATTGGACATTGTTGATGTTGATTCTCGGGATGAGTCCTATCAATCCTGGGATGACGTCAGAGTAATTCACATCTATCGTCTCTGCTATGGACTGGAAACCATACAGCAAAGCTTCGGTGTGCTGGAGAAAGAAAAAAGGAAGATGCATTTGTAAATGAAACTTGAGAATAAACAAACAAACATTAATTTAAGTATGCATATGGATTCTTTTTTTAATTCTCTAGGCTTTTCTTGATCTTACGTTGCATTTTAAGTGCTTTCAGTCAAGGTTTTTGTCCAACATGGAGAGAAATGGAAAACAGCACACACATATCAGAAGCTGGAACTGTGCTTTTGCGGCAGTGGAAGCTAGGGCTATCTTTGTGTCAGCATGTGCTTATGGCCCTGAGCTTAATGCTTGGAGCAAGAATATTCTTTGCATTTCGATTGTGGGGCTGATTGCCCAGGAGTATTGTACGAGAATTGACTCCCAACATTCTGTGTTACTGTAGATAAGTCAGAAGGCAGAACTAAGGTAACTCGCAGGGCAGTCTGGAAGCCAGGTAAGCTACAAGAATGCGCTGTGCACATATACAAGAAACCGAAGCAGCCATTTGTCTGCTGTTGTTTTCTCTCTGTGGAAATCATATCAACAATGCAAAAAAAAAAAAAAAAAAAAAAATGAAGGATTTGTAGCAGTTATTCCAAAAAGCTTTTTTGGTTGCACAGTAACAGAGAACAACTACAATGAAAGAGAGAATGCGATGAGAAAAGGTGAAGTATTTATCTTATGACATATTCTCAAATTGCTGAGGAATTGCTGCGGTGTCACCAAGCAGCAGTGGTCTTCATACTGAGAATTGGACTGTGTATCATTCACAAACAAAACCCAGCAGCAATAAACAATTCCACTGGTCAAGTTCAATATTTACTGAATAGCAAAAAACACAATATTCCAGTCAGATAATGACTTTGCTGTTTAGCTAGCAAAACCAATTTTATTTAATCAGTTCATTCTTTAATTTTTTATACCAGCTTTAACCTATTTAGAGTCTCGGGGTGATGGTCCCTATCTCAGCTGTCCCTTTTAAGAGGTGTGTACTTCCTAGATAGGTCACGGGTCAATCACAGGGTCACATGGAGCCACACTAAACAGCCATGCAAGCCAATGCTCACTCTTAAGGCCAATTTCAAATCCCCAGTTAACCTAACATGAATATTTTTGGACCATGTCTTACTCACCTGCCATGATGTAGGCTGGTCTGTATTGGTCAATAGTCTCCCTAGTTTATCATAGAGGTTACTTAGCAGCTCTGCTCCGAGCATCTCATACACGTACATGAGTGTGTCAGAGATATCCACCCTAAAGAACAGACATGCAAAGACAGACATTTTAGGGGCATGCTACCAGGTTTTGCATCCTCAGCTCCAGTCTAATGACAGTCCATTAGAGTAAAACATACTCGTTTGCTGACCAGTCATTCCTGCCAGTGAGTAATTTTTGAAATATTTATCAGTCACTTCAATAACAGTGCACAGTAGAATACAACATGTGCAGTACATGGATGCAAGCATGCAAATGCAAAAAAACTAAAATATGCATACCTGTAAATCCTAAATTGCTCCTTTTCATCTGAGGACCAGGTTGCATACTCCTGGTCAGAGGGGAACTGTGCTTTGTGCAGCAGAACATCTACCAACTGGAAATACACTGGCCTGTAGACCTGAAGATACACTGCTTGCTTATCAGACTCGAACGACATGATTTCATCCTGAAAAATAGGGAATAATGAGGAAGAATTACAGTAAAGTCTTGTGTCTAAACCACAAATAACGTGTGTACTTAAAAGCAAAAAAATAAAAATTAGGAAAAAAACAAAACAAAAAAACAAAAAGCAATCATTGAGACTACCATAATTATTTACTGTTTTGAAATGGAGAAATACTGCAGTGAAAAGAAGAAGATATAAAAAAATATTAAAAAAAAAAATCATGCATCTGGGTGTACAGGGACAGTTCATGTTATTACACAACCCATATAAAACCAGTATTTCAAGCCTTTCTATCATATTTTCAGCATATTTAGTGGGCCAACTAGCTGGAAACATCATACTTAGAAAATACATAGTAAGCCTTTTTTTTTTTCTTTTTTAACCAAACTTTAAGACAAAGTTCAAAAATAGATTTTAACATTTCTTACTTGCAGTGTGTACCAGAAGGTGAGTGTGAGGGAGCTGGTGGTCTCATTGACTGGGTAATGGCCAGGGATGCCTGTACAAAACATGATCATGTTGACCAAAGCCAGGAAGCTCTGCCAGTGATCCACCTGCTCCAGCAGAGTCCTACAAAAAGTGACACAGATGAGTATTATAGAAAGACAGTGGAAAAGTAGCTTTAAGGAAATGCATTGTATCGCCAATAGCTCAAGTGTGCATTGCTGGACTTGTTTTAAATGTTAAGAGGCCATCTTCTTTTGTGCAATGGGTTATTTCAATGACCTCAGCTAAATAATAGTCTTCTTTACTTTACAAAAATTAACTTTAAAATGTTACATTATTCAATTGTAGATTGCAGTGCAAAATAAATTAAATTAACATGATAATAATATTAGCAAAAATGATAAATGTTATAAATGTTAAATAAAATGTTTCTTTTATGTAAATGACTTGTTTCCATAATTTACAAACACAGACACACCTGGAGTGGTTCTCTCCCAGTGTGACAGCAATTCGGCAGATACCATGGCAGGTCTCCATGTCTCCATTCTGAACAGCCTCTCTGAGCTGCTCCTGGAAGGGCCAGCACTTGAGGAACCAGCTTCAGCAAAGTGTTCACATATCTATCAACCATGCACACAAAAACACACAAAGACATACAATGATCAAAAGAAAACGCAGTACACAAAGGCCAGGAAGCTCCAGCTAGTACAATGAAACCGACTCATGCTGCTCACAGCTAGGTTGGTGTATTTCTTTTTCCTTCCCAAGACAAATATTTATTTCAATTCAAATCTTCCATTCAACTGAGTCCAAGCTCTGATCCAGCACACCCACCCTAAAAATCCCACAAATCTACAAGGGAACCAGAAAATCTATTCAAAGGTCCCTCTCACAGCGGCTGTCAGTTATTATTGTGTCTTCTTGTTGCCTGTCTCAGCCTTTTATAATTCCCTCACTCCAAATCAAAAACATACCCACAAACTCACATAGACATTCACAGTTACACATACACTGCACAGATCATGTGATGACATCAGACATCACTCCCTCTGTCATCATAAATGACAGCATCCCAAAGGATGGCATCTGGAGATGAAGGACAGAGTGTGCATTCCTTGAATGTCACAGAGAGGATGATATGCGTGTGTAAATGCTATACATGTAAGCCATATTACATGTGCCCCAGGAGTTTTAGGGTATGCAGGATGTCCTGCTTCTTTCAGAGGAATATCAATAAACGTTCAGGTCCTGGCTGATGAATATTTAATCAATGACACAGCAAGGTTGTTAGATCTCAACAGTATTTCAAAACAAAATAGTATAGAACTGCTACCCCAACCTCAAAATATTAAGAACCACATGAAGATTTTTTTTTCAAAAAAGAAAAGCCCTGCCATCATCAAGTGTTAAGTGTGTGGATTAGATGGGAATTCTTAAGCCCTGCAGCAAAGACTTAATTTGTCATCTATTTTGTCTTGTCGACATTTAAGATGACATATTGGTTCCCTCACCATGCCACAAAGTGGTCAACCAGTTCTGCAAAATCAGTCTCTTGTTCATCACTGATACAGCCCACAACTGGAGAATCATCTTAGTATTTCTGCAGATGACAGGACTCCAAGTGGTACTGGAAGTCTGAGGTGTACAGAGTGAAGAGGAGTGGTGAGAATACAGTCCCCTGTGGTACTCCTGTGCTGCTGGCCACCTGCTCAGACACACGATCATTCAGTCTCACAAACTGTGGTCTGTTTGTCAGGTAGTCAGTAATCCAGGTGACTGTGGAGGCATCCACCTGTGTCTTCTGGAGTTTCTTATGTAGTAAAGGAGGCTCAATGGTCTTTAATACACTAGATAAATGGAAGAACATGATCCTCACAGTGCTGCCTGCTTTGTCCAGGTGACTGTGGGTTTGTTGAAGCTGGTGTATGATGGTGTCTTCAACTCCAATCCCATGACGATAAGCAAACTGCAGTGGGTCCTAGAAGGTGCTTGTTTAATTATTCAGGTGGACCAATAAAAGTCTCTCCAGGACTTTCATGATGTGGGATGTTCATTGGGAGAAGATGAATTAAATCTTTTTGGTACTGGAACAAGGCAGGAGTTCCTCCACAGCACTAGAACCTTCTCCTGGCCCAGGCTGATGTGTAAGAGGTGCTGTAGAATCCCACATAGCTGGTCCACACAGGCTTTCAGGACTCTGGGGCTGACTGTTAGAGACAGACAGGTGGGTGGGTGGGTGGGTGGGGGGGGGGGGGGGGGCACAGCATTTCCTGATATGGTTGGAGACAGTGATGGAGCAGCAGCAAGATCCATGACTGAGGTGGAAGATGTGACTGCTGAGATGGGACAGGGAAGCTGTGGGTCAGGAGAGGCTGGGAGGTCTGTTTGGCTGGGGGCAGAGGAGGAAGATTAGCTTGTTTCTGAACTAAACCTGTTCATTGGCTCTGCCCAGACTTTCATCTATCTGATCCTCCTTCTCCTTGAAGCCTGTGATCTTATCATCCCTGACCACACATCTTGTATGTTGTTCTGCTGGAGCTTGTTCTACAGTGTTTTCTCTAATCTTGACTTTCAGTTGTTTTTGTACAGACCTCAAGAACTCCCTGTCTCCCTCCCTGAAGGCTCTTTTGTTCTTGTTTAGAAGCTCTTTCAGGTCACTGGTGATCCAAGGTTTATTATAGGGAAAGCACCTCACTTCTCTGGTGGGTCATGCACACAGAAGTTTATGTAGTCAGTCACACACTCACTCATGGCTTTGATGTCATCTCCATGCATCTCACAGCGTGCTTCCCAATCTGTAGCCTCAAAACACCCCTGCAGAGTTTCTTCAGCTTCCTGTGACCACCCATTCATAGTCCTTTTGGTCACAGGCTGCCTCTGGATGATGGGTTTATAGGTTGAGAAGCGATAACCCAGATTATGATCTGCTTTACCCAGAGCAGGTCGTGCAAAGCAGCTGTATGCATGACATGCAGACATTTGCATAAAACAGATGCAACATTTGGTTCAACAGATCATCATCATTCAGATCCAACATCTCTTGGTGGAGCAGCTGACAAACTGTTGAAACGTTGGAAATGTGACAGAGAGAGAGACATGGTTGAAATCACCAGGAACGCGCTGTCTTGTCATGTCTGTAACTTAGCGACAGCGGAGCTGATGATGTCGATCCAGCTGATGGCAGGATGTAAACTGTCACTGCAATAACACTGGTGAACTCTGTCGGTAATGAATCAGGATGAAAACTCATAGCTAACAGTTCAATATCTGGGCTGCAGAAACAATGTGTCACAGTAGCATGTCCTGGATGACACCATCTGTTGTTGACAAGCACTGCAATTCCACCGCCTTTGCTTTTTCTACTCTTCTTCATATCCCTGTCCGCCCTAATTGTCTGAAATCTGGGCAGAGAGCCTGGAGTTTGGAATATGTTCCTGAGCCACGTCTCGGTGAAACACACGAAACTGCTTTGCCAAAACTCCAGATTCATCCTTTTCACCATGTCAAGCTCCTCCATTTTGCTAGTAAAAGATTATAAAGGAGGGAAGAACTGGTTTACGAATATGAATACAAATGCCTTTATTGTCATTGTACAGGTTAAACGAAATTTGACTGGCTTTTTCCTTCCAGTGCCAGATAAATTATTTACAATAAATAAAAAGCTATATAAAAGAAGTATCAGTTAAATAAGAAGTATCAACGTATAAAACCATAGCAGCAGTATAACTTCTAAAGAGTAGTGTATTTTCATTTCTATTATTATAGACTGAACAGCATGTGACACATTTAAATATTGGACTTTCTTTTAGCTCAATATGCAGTGCATATGGGTGGATTTATTTAAGATTTTTGTTAAACCTCCTTTTTCTCTCTCTTTAACCGCAGCATCTCCTCCTCAACTCGTGGGGTATTTGGGGTCTCAGTCTGGGTATAATTTGGCTTCTTGATATTTTGATCAGCTGCTCCTGCTTGATAAGCAGTTCTCTCGCTGCTGTGGTTACTCATCATAACAGGTGGTAAAAAATGAAAAAATGACCAAGAAAAATCACCTCAAGCAGCACAGCATCCAAATCATAATGAAAAATAGTTAAAATGCCCAAAATGTCATCCGAGAAACAAATAAAGGTAGAGCCAGAGAAAAGGGAGCCACCTGAGTTAACAATCTTATAGCCGCGCAAAGAAACACTAAAAGGTGAATTCAGTTGAAAAATGCATTTAGAAAACATTTTACATTGTCCAACATGAGTTGGGCAATGTTGGACCTGAGTAATAAGGTTGTTGTTTTTTTTTTTTTTTTTAGAAAGCTACTGTCTCAGCAACACTTGATAGAAAAAGAATGAGAAATACAAGTTCCATAAGAGTCCTTAAATAAAGTAACAAATTTAATAACTTAGAGTCTGACCCGAAAGACCAATATGAGTAAAAAACATTATTTTATCCCTCAAGTATCAACTGTAATCAGGAGCTGTTGGTTACCTCCACCAAGGAGGTTATGTTTTTGCCGGCATTTATCTGTTTGTTTGTTTGTCTGTCTGTCTGTGTTCAAGATAACTCAAAAAGTTATGGATGGATTTGGATTAAATTTTCAGGAGTTGTCGGAAATGTGAAAAGGAAGAACTGATTTCATTTTAGGTGTGATCCGGAAAAAATTCTGGATTCTGGATTCATTTTTCAAATTTCAATGCAGGGGGTCAAAAATTTTGTTTCTCAATATATCTCCTCATAAAATTTTACTCAGGGATTGACACTCGGAACCTCTATCAAATTTCAAAGGCTGATCCGGATCTGATCCAGAAGGCGGATTTTATCGCATTTTGTAAATTGCTATATGGGGGAATTGTTGCGCTTGGCGGAGGTCTGTGCTCTCCGAGTGCTTTTCTAGTTTCAACTGAAATTACTACAGGTCTGAACAGTTTGTATTAAATTCTTTTGGTTTAAGTGAACAGAAACAGGATTAGGGAAAATCTACAGCTACTCGATTGTGAAAAAAGTCATAACCACAATTATTTTGGTCAACACTAAAGTCACAATTGAAACTAGTTATCCACTGAACCATGTTGAAATTTCCACCGTAAACTTTAAGTGCAGGCTGATTAAAACTTCAGACAAAATAAACATTATTCAGGCAAATGCTGCTGAAATAATGCCTTAAATATTTTTCTCCAGAAGCACTAGCGTAACCTCAGTATTACCTGCAGTGTCGACTGAGGGATCATAACTCATGGCTCTCAGTCTAAGGTTTGTGCCCTTGAACTATTTATGTACAGAAATTTCCCCAGATTACTTTCATTTAATGACATTATGCTTATCTTGAAGGAGAAATGTGTAAATCCCTTCCAATCTTTCTCTTTTTTAAAATTATTTAAATTATTTTCTTGTGCATTTGTTAAAAAAGAGGATATCATCTCCCCATCTTTTCTCCTCAAAGACTCAGCTTTTCATTGATGTTGCTTTTGTACCAAATTGTCATTAAAATCATCTGTCGATGTCACTTGTTTGAAATAATCATTATTTTTAGCTTCACCTCCCTTATCTCACTAAACTGCCCCAATACCCTATTTTTTTTTAGAGTGTGTTGCAGAACTGAAGTGCAAAAATGAATACATATTGATAAATCAAATGAAGTTGACATAAAAAAACACATATCATATATCTTGGGATCATATGATCTGAAAAGAAATCAAAGTCAAAGTAAATCTAAGAATCATTGCAATTCTTATAAAATGTATTTTTCAAATATGTATTTCACATATTATGTATTTTTCTGATTTGAGGCAGCAGACTGAAGTTGTTTATTTGAATCTTTGATCTAGACCTGTGACTAAGGATGATTTCCTTTATAAACATTTTTTAATCAAACTTTTAAACCACTAACAGGCAAAGGAAAACGTAGCCAGAAGAAATGATGATTACATGAACCTTCTGATCAAAATGTAAAGTGCAGAGCAGATGGGTTCTGGAAACATTCATTACTTGAATTTCCCTTGGGCCCTCTTATGAGACAAAAATCTAGTTCTATGGTCCTGCATCAGGAAGCCAAGCCTCCAGTTCAGCAGCAAAAGCTGATTCAGCTTTCTCTGGAGGAAGCTCCACCCCGCTGAAACATGATGCATATGAACCTGGCCCACATGTAATTATCTAATACCTGTGTGTCTACTGGGCTACATCTTCTGTGCATGACTGACTAAGATCAAGTCGAGGATCTGCACTTTATTTCACTGACGGAGTGACCAAGTGACACCGTGTGGGGGTGTGTGTGTGTGTGTTCATTCATGCATTCAGAAGACTGTTCATTTTTAATAAGACGCCTTGCAAATGCAGGTCATGCACTTTTAGCTCAGGAAAAGAGGACTTGGTGGGTACGTAATGCCACTGAGAAAGTAGAATTAATTTGTATTCAATTCCCTATTTCTGCTCATAAGAGATGACATTCTAGAGATTCCAGTAAGATTGTGTGCTGCAGCTGACTCTCCACTAACTCATCATCTCTTTTTAGCTCTTGTCCTGCTGTTTTACACTGACTCCTCCTTTAATGTCTGGTCTTTTAGTGTCTCTTTTTCATTCCACCTTCTCCCTCCCCCCACATCCCTCATCCTACCTCTCCTCCCCTCTGCAATTACTGCAACACTCAGAGAAAGGGGAAAATAGGTTGCCTGGCAACAGGATGCAGCTGGACCAATAGCAACCACCAAATGAGTTGACTGTAATGCATTTAAACAGAGAGAAACACGAGACAGGGAGGAGGGCTTAGTGATGGTAAGAGATGAGAAGGGGGAAAAGAAGCGCACAAAGAAACAGAGGGAGAGTGGGACAAAAGATAAGACTGATAAAACAAAGACACAAGACGTGAGATAATGGAAAAAAAAAAAAAGATTGTTACTGACTGCTTTTCTGAGGAAAACGGAGGAAAAAAAATGCCTGGTCCAGTCTGACAGTTGTTTTTGTGTCCATTCTCAGTTATGCATACGATATTCTAATTTAAACCACACAATACGCCAGTAACAGCGGAGGCCACATGTGTCTCCAGAGACACAACTAGCAACACATTGAAGACCTCTGACAGAAGCTGACAAACACCCATCGGCAAACCTAACATGACAGGGGCTGTGATCAGATGAGAGTGGGGCACACACGCACCCCCCCCCCCCCCCCACACACACACACACACACAATATAATCACAATATATCTTTGATATGAAATATTGGCAAAAACTTGTCAGAAGAGAGAAACATTTTACAAGGATTCAGAAGATTTCAAATCATTTCTATTTCAAGAGAAACATAATATGTGTGCTTTGTTGTTTGTTGTTCTGTGACTAGGATGCTCTACCTGTAACTTCACTCTCATTCATGGTACCTACAATCTACTCAGCACTTTGTCATTTTGTTTAAACAACATGTAAGCAACACCTTCAAGGGTCCGATGCACCTGTCTATAGAACCATAAGAGTGTGGAGGATTACCGTAAGTCTTATTCTTGAACACTTTCACATGTTCCCCTGCTCTCTTCCTTCTTCAAGCATCCTTTCCCCTATTCGCACCATCCAGCCCACTTGTCTCTTGGGGAGGAGTAATGGGTCCCTGCCATGTCTGAATCAACCAGGGCATGATGACATCACTCCCCAGCTCTGTAACCATAACAACGCCAGCCATCCGAGAAATGCTGCTCTCCTCCCCTTGGCTCTCAACTTGCCCTGTATCATTCCCTCCTTCTGTCCTTCCTCCCTTCCATCCCTCTCTCTCTGGTTCTCTCACAGTATACACCCAGCATATTTTCTTGCTTCACTACTGCAACCTTTCTTTCTCCTCCATCTCTTCTTTCACTTCTTTGATTTTTTTTCTTCAGGTTTAATTTATCTAGTAATGGTCACAGTAACCTTTTCAAACCATAGTATTGCCATTTCTTTTTGAAGGCCCTCTTTTATTGGAGTTGGTATCTGTACACACTGGAAAAAAGACAACGTGCATACCTCTGGGAGTCCGGTTGCGAGATGGCATTGACTATTGCTTCTACCGCTGTGTCAAAGAGCTCTGGGTCAGGCAGGGCACTGAAGCAGTCATGCACCAGGCCTTCACTTTCACTGAGGGGCACATCCAACAGCACCCATGATGACAAGCAGCGCAGGACCCGAGCTTTCACTGCCCCTGGGCTATCTGTCCTCCGAAGCAGTTGCTGAAGTAAGGGACAGACCGACCCCCACTCTCGGCCCAGGGCTCCCCGGACCTAGACAGACAATGATTCCAAAGGTTACACTGCTTCATCATGTCAATGTATGGTATGTTCTTATTTCTGGACTGAACAGCGATTACTTAAAATGTTTATATGGTTATGCTAATAAGATTCTGAATTTATTTTTTACTTAATTTTGACACTTTATGTTTTATAATATGATATTTGCCTTCTCTCAACTGACCAAGTCAAATATATCTGATTCAAATAAATTGTGGAAAAATATCTTTGCAAATATTAAATAAACAATTATTCAGTCAGTCTATTATTTAATTGCAGATAAGGTAATACAGTAACGTAATAATGGATTCAAGTTAACTCTAATGCAGCAAGGTATGAAAAATATCTGTGAATAACAAACAGGTGGCCAGACAGGGGAAGCTAGCACCAGGAGACATACCTGCCCCTTTCGGTACTGCGGTAGGCGACTAGTTTGGAACTCCTCAGGGAGGACAGTGAGAAGCTCCAGCAGAGCCAGGCACCGTGCCCGCCCATCTACCCCTCCCCCCTCCTCCTGAAACACCCGCACCATTTCTGCCACTGCACCGGGCCAAGCCTCAGGCATCGTGTTGAGTGCCAGAGAGGCCAGTGCCACGCACAGCCGGGTGAGCACCATCTTAGACCCGGAGGAGAAGCAAGCAATCTGGGAGAACAGCTGGCTCTTCAGAGACTCATACTGGTCTGTGGGGATATCTGACCAGTACCGAGAGATCTTGGTATGAAGTGCGCTTGCACCAAAATACTGGATCTCTGGTACCTGTGTGAGAAAATACAATGGATTAAACAAAGGGTTTTTTTTTTGTTTTTTTTTTTTTTAAGTTTCTGTGTGCATATTTGAGTGTATGTGTACCTTATCTGGACTCAGTAGGACCCAGCAAAACTGCCAAGCCTGAGGTGAGACTTGAGCTTGCATTAGCCATTTCTGTGCCAGATTCTTGTTTTCTATGTTGGGATCATAATACAACTGGTGGAGGGCCTGGGAATAAAGGAGAAAGACAGAAATAAGACAAAAAACAGCCAGATGGAGCTAAACTGTACAGTAGGTTTTCTTGCGTGAAATGACTTGCAAATGCCTTAAACATAGTAACGACAATGGGTATCTGAGAAAACAGACCAGATAACAAAAACAACCACTGTCCATTGCTTGCTAAAAATAGCTGGTTACTTTGGAAAAGAGCACACAAAAACACATACTAGACACATCACCCTCAAAACCTGAGTAGACAGGAAAGCAATGACCTGAAAACTGCACTTTGAAGTACCAGCTCTGGGTAATTTGAGTACTTGAGTTAATAGAGGATGAGAATAAGTGAGACAAAGAGAAAAATATCTTTAGATAAAAAAAGTTTTAAAAAAATTGCTTAAAGGGAAAGAAAAGAAAGACAAAAAATGAACATGAAATAACTCCAATATCTCCAATTCTTGCAGTGCTCAAAGATTGGCTCTTTAAAGCAACAGCCTGTAAAGCTATTTACTTATCTCTCTTTCTCTTACACAAACACTCACAGACATGTGCATGCTCACTGAACAAGGGTGAAACCACTGGCTGCTAGCACAAAGTGTCTCACAAGCAAAACATAAAGGAAAATTCAATCAGAAAGCTTTTAATCCTTGAATTTCACCCCTGAAGCTCCTCCAACTCCTCCATCACCAGTCCTCTATCTTTCCATTTCATCTCTTATTCTGCAGCATAAACTTGCCATCAAATTTCATCACATCCTTCCACTTTCAATGTTTAACAATCATTTTTTTAAGATAAAAAATGTCCCTATTCCCTGGGAAATAAAAGCTCTTTAATAAGGGAAGCTTAAAACTGTGAAGAAACCAGGGTCACAGAGAACAATGACACAACTGCAGTGTCAAAGGATATTATGAATACAAAGCCACTGCCAAATGGAGGAGTATCAGTTTGTGTTCTCTCGATCTATTTCCTGTTGTGCGATTATTTGTCTGCACTTATTCTACAAGACAATGAATGCAGCTGCCTATGTGTTAATGATCTGTCTGCAGAGGGCCATGTAGCATTTGCACATCAGTAAGTGAAGGAGAGCTATAGGTTCCAATGTAGTATATGCAGCAGGATCATAGATTAGCTGCACAATATAAAGTGTATGATGTCTCTGTTTCTAACCATCTGCATGCTTGATGCTATCTCAAAGTAGTTTTATGTTTGTTCATGTTAATGCCTTAAACAGAGTTCTCTTCAACCCTGATGTTTACTTTAGACATTTATATTGGTTTGCAAACTTTGCACTACAAGGTAGATTTCAGAAAGTTGAAAAAAATGTTTAATTTTTAGCTGAACTTCAGTGCAAAAAGTTTTTCCTCTCAGAAACTGTTGTGCACTTTAAAAAAATGTGAAAGCTACTGACCTCTGTACCTACCGTTTTTGCGCACTAAATGTATGTTTGTGACAGTTCAGCTAAATGTCCAAATAAAGTTAAAAGTAAGCAATAAAATTTTGTCAAACTTTCAGAGAATAACTGAAAACATACTTAATTATGGTATATCGTGATATATATCGTTATCGTGATATAAAATAGTCCATATCGTGATATATGATTTTTTCCATATCGCCCAGCACTAGATGGGAGGTCTGTGTGCTTCACGAGAATTATCGACCAGTCTTTGTAGATTTGTTTATTTTTGTTTCTTTTTTTAAAGAAAAAAAAACACACAGACTTGTAAAAACAGATTATGATACAGTCTCCTTAAAAACTACAGGTTATTGTAGATGAAACATCACAACAGAGGTCATGAAAATGAATATGTTAGTGCTGAGATTTGGCAGAGTCTTTCTTAGTATCATTATCTTTGCTCTAAAAGGCATTAGCATGAGGATGGTTTAGCCCCTTTCTGTAAATCAGGGTGTGATATCAAAGCAGCAGAGAATCATTACCTCAGTCTACTGTGTTAATGCAGACCTCTACGTATCCAATCCTGAATAGTGCTATGTGCATTATTAAAGACACAAAATCTGATCATTTTACTGCTTTTATCATTTTTACAAAGAACTGTTGCCTGCCTCTTCCTATAAGCAATTAAGACAATAATTACTTGACTAACTGTAATTTTCATTAAGAGGTTCTTACAACAACAACAACAACAACAAAAGGATGTATATCTATTGAAACACCAGATTCTGATTTAACCTGCACTCGAATAAGCTAATTGCCAGAACAACGTGGTTTCAAATGAGGATGGCATGCTCTTAGCAGACTTTGCCAAAGGTCATTATCTTTTTTCTGCAGTCCTTTTCCAATGGGAGAAAGGAAGGGGAGGAGAAGAAAAATTATCACTCAGTCAGACAGATTTACTGACTGACTCATTACTAAGAATTGTATATACTAAGTATATATTGTCGAACTTAGGAAAAATAAATACAACTTACTGCGCCGTGTTAAAAAAAGAACATAGGATACTTACACAAAAAAATATATATTGTTGATTATGAGCAAACATAAAGCTATAAAAAGACACACCTCAAATGATGTTTAAAAAAATCATAAAAGTCTCTTTTCCTTTACATTTTTAATAAGCTGAAGAGTTCAAACCAGCAAACACACATATAAAATGCAAGTTTGCATAATCATGGACTAGTGCTTCCTAACATTCAATCCACAGGAGTGTTGCATTCCAATCTATGATGCTAATGGGAGAGATGTACTGAAATTGTGGTGCAGAATTCATCATCCTATCACTGACCCACCATGACACCGTTCTATAACTGTGAGAATCAAAGACCTGCACAGGAATGATGATTAATGAGGGAACAAAGAACAATAGTTTGTGCGAGTGCATGACAGGGATTGTTGACAGCCTACAGCCAACACAGAAATTAAAAATAGCACATTGTTGCCAATAGTGATAAAATCTAAGCAAAAGAATTACATTTAAGAAAAAAAAGGTCTTTTACATCAACTGTGTGACTTGCAGACCTCATTTACATAAAAACAAAAAGAGTGCTCATCACTTAAAGTCTTCAAATCACTGGCACTATGATGTCATTTTCAAAATTACCGATGCAAAAAACTGAACACAAAACTCACATTTATCACTTGTGTATCATGTAACTTCGAAGAAATGTGTTCCACCTTGAGCTATTTATAGATAGGTCGATAAATGGATATTAAGTAGCATCCTCTCCAAGTAACAAAAAGCTGCTTCATACACCATGCATCATTTGTCTCTGATTCAGCTGCTCTGCTATATTTCAGCATACCGTATATTAACCTGGCACTTTGAGACATCTTCCAAATGTCTTAATAATAACACAGCAATGTAACTTTTAATTTTCAAATTCTAGAAGTGCACTACAATTTGAAAGCCAGGGAACTAAGAAGTATTGAACAGACCTTTTCACTACTGTGGCTCTTGAAAAAGCATTATGAGTGATTACAAATACTAAAGGTAACAGTAAGTCACCTCACCCCGGTCCAAGTGCCCTTGAGCAAGCTGTTGGACAGAACTGACCAGCCTCTTTTTGATGATAAAGTAACTGCTAGTTTCAGCAGAGTTGCAAAAATTTCAAACTCCTAACAGCACACAGTAATACCGTACAATTTATAGCTCTGAATTTTCTCTACATGTTATTTGCTATACGATTATAAATGTAAGGCAGTGTACAAACCCCTTCCTTTATACACAAAGATACCGACAATGTCGCATGTTGTCTGACAGCCCCAATATTGAACAAAGAGCTTTCTGTTGAACCCATACAAAGACACAACCAGCAAGCGTCATCTCTTGCCATGTAATCAAGAAGCAAACACTTCCCAATAACTCACTGTATAAAAATAACACAACAGTGCCCATGTTCTTAATTTAAACTGCTGCCATTTCTCTAACCATTCTTTGAGAAAAGCCAAATTTATTGAACTGTTCATTACCAGCATCATGCACTGGTGATATCTTTACCCAGTAGGGATCAACAATATATTGAAAATGTGTTGTCATCACAATCTCTATATGCGCACTAACAATATGCAATATTGCTACTTTACATGAAGATTGGTGGTGTTGTTAAAGTTGATGTAGGTTGCAGTTATTTATTTATTTACATATATATAATAAAACCCTGCTGCTGAAATAGAAATAATACTTTTTTTGTGTGTCTGCATTAGCTATTTACTGTCAGGGGTCAGTTTTACAGCCAGAAAGACATTAACCCATACATTGAAGTATCGGTTTATATATCGCAAGTCATATCATCATCTCAGGTTTTAACTATGACAGCACATACTGCGTGTTTTCCTAATATCTTGCAGCCCGAGGGCACAGTTATCTGCTGCTGGGACAGTTTCAAGCGAAACCTTTCATCTATTCTTGCTGTACAAGAACAGCATCGTACCTGTTTCATAACAATGTGTGATCATTGCAAAGTCCTCTATGAAGAATAAGAATGTTGAGGGTACTGAAAGAACAAATTTCACCCAAGTAGAAAATTACTAAACTTACAAAATATAGGTGATAAAAAAGTGCCATCAAAGATGATGCTCCTAAACCGTTCCCGAGCTACTGATCCTTGATTAATCACATACAATTATCATAACCTGTTTCAGATTATTAAACCAAGCTTGTTTGTCTTTTTCAAACATCATGCTTTCTCTTTGCTTGCTTTGGGTATTTTGGCAAGCAAGGATGAGTTTTCATTGTAGATAAGTCACTTAAAATACTAGAAAAAAACCTTATAAAAAAAATAGATAAACGTTTTTCACAAAGATTTACCTTTACAGATCATAAACTATCTATGACATTCCCCATCACATAAGTTATATATATTTGACTATACATTATTTAACATGCATGTTTTATTTTTTCTTTTACTTTAGTTGATGCAATGAAAATGAAAGAATATATAGATTTTTTTTCATCATGATACCATCAACATCATTCTCTTAATTAGTAGAAATAAACAAAATTACCTAAGGCAGACAGGACATGCGCACTGTGCATCATTCCTGTTATATTATATGAGACACCACGGCATTAGACCAGACCCTTTTCCCCACAGGAATGTGCATCTCTCTGCAAGACCAGCCTTTAATCATTTCTATCACATCACCAACCTCCTCAACCCCTCCTCTCTCTTTACTGGCACCTCTTTCAATTCATTCTCCAAGCCGTCTTCACCATCTCATCACATCAGCTCTATTCTTCCACTGAGCACTGTTCTCAGTCACCCTTCATCCTCTCCATTGTCTCCCCACCCTTCTCCTCATGCATGACTCTGCAGCCACCCAGCAGGGAGATTGATCACAACAACCTGGTAGTCAACACTGCCTGGCAAGCACATGCGCAAGAGCACCTACAGCCAAATATATCTAATCTAACTGAGAAAAACAAGACCCAAAGAAGCATTTTGTACATAATCAGAGACTGTAGAGTTGGCAGGGTACAGCCTGGTAATAAGCTCTCATCTGACTGTTCTTTGTCAAAATTAACAATTTAATCTTTACATAAATAGAGGAGCAAAACTCCAAAACATGTACAATTTACGCCCCCAGATGCAAGTACTGTAAAGTATAACATTTTATAACATTAAGAGTCAGCGTGGTAGATAAAGCTCTACTCAACTTGTTTGTATAAAACACTGTCATACTTTACCCCACGAACATCCATTAACGAAAGTGGTAAAAGAGTTCTGACAGTAACCGATCAGAAAACTCACCTTCTCTACGTTTTCCACTGTGAAGTCCACAGCGTCCGGTGTGGCTGCTGTTCTTCCCAGCGTCTCCATATCTCCGCGGATACGGAGCTGTCAAGCGTTCAAAGAGAAGATACACATTCAGTAACGGACACAATTTACGTTTTCTTAATAAATAATTTGCAATTCCAAGTATATGTCCCCAAGAGCAGTCTGAATGTTTAAGTTATTACAGTATAATTAATTGTGGATTATGTATGACATCTTGAGGCTAACCGGCAAGCTAACGTTAGCTCCCCTAACTTAGCTGAGGCTAACCTCCGCCATAGAAACACATAGCAAAGGCGAGCACTGCTATGCTAAAGCCAAGCTAGCTGATGTAGCACTGCAATTATACGCAGCCCTGGTGGCAAACACAAACTAACGATACAGCTGCGATAGTAGTCATATTGTGACAGTACTATCAAAACAATGCGATTTCCGCGTGTTATCTCTAGAATGTCATGACGGCTGACATTCACACCTTTCTGTTCAGCGACTGTATGAGACGATGCTGGCAGCTCCCAGACTCTTTGCTGCCTCCGCTCCCTCACTAGGAGCGTTTTGGTGCTACATTCAGTTACTGTTGGAAATATTGTAACTCACCAAAAACGACCCAAACAAAATTAATAGCGGTTTCAAAAGATTAAAAAAAAATCTAAATAGGAGAATACAGTTGTTGGCAGAAACAGAAAAACAAAGTATGTTCCTGTTATGAATCAATACTTTGTTAAACTGTTGAAACTAAAATTGACATGACTAAACTTAATTTTATAATTGCGGAAGACGCCTGAACATATCACATATGACTGTGAATGCGGCATCTCCCAGAAGTGCCTTGCTCCCAAGACATTTTAGTTCTTTGGGATGATATAAGCCTGCCAAAATAACTGAAAATATTAAACCTTCTTGCAGAATCATGTAACATATGATAAAAACCATCCCATACAATATAAAATGACTACATTGTTTTCCGTCCTTCTCCAGTAAAATACATGAACAAATGTTACTAGATATTAATAAATATTATTTACATTATTTGGTAGGTGCGTGCAATATTTTGAATCTGGCAGCAGGCAACTAAATAATTATCTTTTATAAAGTTTCTAATTATCCCTAGAAAACATTATGATAGGAATGTAAAGAACTGTTTTAATATTCGTCTTTCTCGAGATCGTTTTTAACTGTATATGAAGGTAACTAAAAAAAAAATCTTGAAAAAAAACTACAGCTTATTTCACGGGAAATCATGATGCTCATCCCATAAAAAAAAAAAAACAGCCTCTTTTAAAAGTTTTACAAGAACCAAGCAGCACTGATTTAAATACACGTAAATAATGTGAGGAAAATGTCAAAGGCACACATAAGATTCTTGCCGCTATCTCGGTTGTGTACCAAAAATCCCGTGCAGTTGTGAGGCAACACCGCCCCCATGTGGTCTACTGAAGGCATCGCATCACCACACTGAGGCAAAGCGCCAGTCACGTATTAAATAAATCAATAATTAAATAAATAAATAACACAAATTCCAGAATATATTTAGTTCAACTCAATTCATTTCATAGCAAAAGTCGTCTCAAGATCCTTTCCAAAGAAAGTAAACAAGTTCAATAGAGTCCAGTTAAACTCAATTCTCTTCAAGCTAATTAAATCAGTTGTATTACAATCAAATTAAACTAAAAGTTGCGAACTTTATGAAAAGCTGACCAGCACGAGATTTTTAAAAAAGAAAGAAAAAAAAAGGCCTCCATTTAGGTCGTATGTACAATCTTAAACAAAATCACCAGCAAACGTTACAGTCTGTTGCATCATTTGTCAATTTGAGAAATCCCCCCGTTGGTTTAAAATAATAGCTCTGTAAAGTATGCGTTATTAATTCTTAAAAAAAAAAAAAAAAAAAAATCCCCTCCACGACATTCGTTGCCCAGTTGTTTACTGGCTAGATGACGGGAATCATGACGTGAATGTACAGCTGAAGGACACTTAAATCAAAAAGGACACAAAGCGAAACCCTTTGACTCAGACCTCTGTGCTGTTGGACAATCATGCAGCGTCTCAGAATTTGGTGACTCTCAGAGCTGTGTTCAACAACTCCGGGCCACTTTCAGACTTAAGCTTACGTCTAGTTTTCTGAATACGAATCACGACTCGGTGTCAGGCGCTTACAGTCAATAGTCAGGCGCATTGACTATTTTGAACAGCGAACACGTGGCACTGCTGAGAGAGAGAGAGAGAGAGAGAGAGAGAGAGAGAGAGAGAGAGAGAGAGAGAGCTGCATTCCCTCCTCCTCCTCCTCCTCCTCCTCCTCCTCCAGTCCCTCCAGCCACGCATACAGTGTTAGTGCTGCGGTGTGTCTGCAGTGGGGAGGAGGCCTGAGATTTCTAAACAACCCAGAGAAACTCTGCAACAGGACAGTGAAGCAGAACTCACCGTGGGAACCAGTGGAAAGGATACTTTGATTATTGTTTTGTGTCATCCAAGGAAAGAGATGATGGAGACCAAACTTTTGGCTGTTTTTTGTGCGCTTCTGGTCCTTAACTTGGGATCCGCTGATCATGGTATGTATTTGTATGTGTTTATCTTATTATTGCCTTTGCACAGTTTGCAGTTCTGTTACAGTGACACACCATTAGTCTTACATCATAATAATAATAATGAGGATAACATACTGTCAGATCCGGACAGCTGTGGTGCTTTTAGAGCAGCGTCTGTCAGTGTTATCAAGTCAGACTGTAAAGTGAGCTGACATGTTCAGGTTTATCTCTCTTGGAGCAGCATCAATAAGACAAATTGCCTTCTCAGTTTTATTTGCATCAGTCTTCCGGCAGGCTGTTGAATAAACTGCAGCACACCTAAAGCAAACCCATTTGGATTTCTCTGACATACTGCTCCTTATTAACATTTTCATCATTCAGGCTTTTGCCTTTTATTTAAGCATCACAACACAATCTGTTACACCACTTCCTCCCTCTCAACCCCATTTCCCTCTTCCTGCTGTTATATCTGCACACCTCTCACATATCCTGTGTATCTCTACAGTTAACCCACCTTTCACTTTCTCTACCTACTCCATCCACTCCACCTTTATTCTTCTTTCTCTGTAAGCACCTCCTACATGAAAGGAGTGACACCACTGGCATTTGGAAAGTTTTTATTGAGCTGTACTGCATTTCCAAATGAACAGAAACCAGCATGACTCCACTGAATGAACAGAGAAGTACATTGTGATAAATGACACCTCTAATTGTGTGCCGCGGCACACTGTCATTGTACTGTGTTTGTGCTAATTGGCTGGTTTCTGCAGTATATATGGAGTTAATGCAGATGGTTGCAGCTTCAGTTAACTGAGGCCAAGAGGAAGAAAAGAAGGGAGAAGTGGTGGTTCATAAATGTTCTACATTAAAATCCCTCTGAGCTTTCACATATCATGTTACAAGGCCAATGCCCTGAAGTCCAGACTTCTACCTTGAATTGGTAACATGCATTTTCCTTAAAATAAAATAAAAATAAGCATCATGTATAGAACTAACAGTTGAAGATTTCTACATGCAAGTACCTCCTGGTACAGAAAAGAGGAGGAAAACCTTTTTTTTCTTCTTTTTTTTCCTAATTAAAAGAGACAATGAAAATAAAATCAATTTCTTGTCCGAGCACAACATAAATAATTGAAGATCTATACCTTAAAGTAAAATAAATTTTATTTATGGATAATTCATTTATGTGGATGGTTAATTTTGAAAACCTACATTTTTTATTGTGTGAAAAAGTCCTTGCTTGCAATGTGATGTTACATTTAATTATTTCATCCGCCAAGGAGGTTATGTTTTATCTGTCTGTCTGTCTGTGTACAAGATAATTCAAAAGGTTATGGATGGATTTTGATGAAATTTTCAGGAGTTGTCAGAAATGTGAAAAGGAAGAACTGGTTTCATTTTGGGTGATATCCGGAAGAAATTCTGGATCACTTTCAAATTTTCGATGACATTGCGGTCAATGGGACCAAATTTTTTTTTCTTAATATCTCTGTTAATTATTGGCCCAAAACTCATGAAATTCCACTCAGGGATTGACAGTGGGAACCTCTATCAAATTTCAAAGGCTGATCCAGATCTGATCCAGAACGCGGATTTTATCGGAATCTGTAAATCGCTATATGGGCGAACTGTTGTGCTTTTTGCTCTCTGAATGCTTTTCTAGTTAGTGATGCTCATCTCTGGTAACATGTCATCACAGCAACATTCAGTCATAAATCCTACACAAACATCTGTATATATTAGAAGACTTGCAGCTTATGTATAGTACACATGGAGCTGTTTTCAATCCTCAGTTTCTTTCATTTCCGTGTGAGAATTGAAAGTGATCTTTAGCATTGACTAAAATATCGACAGGGTCACATGCTGTGAAAACGTTGCTTATTTGGCTTCACTGGAGCAGTTGAACAGGCCTCGTACTCACTGAAAGGTGCTTATTTCCAGCCCTGACTCCTGAAGCAGCAGACATCTGCTCACAGAAAAGCGGTTGGCTGTTCCCCTCAGTGGCAGGGTCAAGAAGTGAGCAACAGCTATTTCCCCAGGTGCATGTCGCATTGGCCCGAGAGCCTGTGAGTAGGGTCGAGTAATATCTAGACAGAGGAGTGTGCTATCATGAAAAACAGTGAGTCGCTTTATGAATTTATTCTGCACACACACACACACACACACACACATACACATGTTCGACCTAAGCAGCTCCAATGGAGTTAAAGCAAGGTAACAAGGAAAGTATTATGCAGTTAAGCACCTCTGTCTATTTATGAGCGTGTCTGTTTTTGTATCATTCAGAGTTCAAGCAGGTCTCTCTCTCTCTGTCAGTGTGCATCTGTCTCTCTGGCTCACTTTCTTTCACAGTGTGTACTGATGAGCTGTGTGAGTGATTATGGAGGTAATGAAAGGCATCAGGGTAGTGTGTTAGAGAACGGTAATGACTTTACATTACATTAGTGCTCTGCTTTCCATCAAAAGTGAGCAGAGAAGAACACAGATGGAGCCTTGTAAGGCTAAAGACCTAAAGACAGAAAGAAGACAGAGAGCTTGAAGGTATTCATTATAAAGATATTACTTCAAAGGCCAAAAATTATTCATACCTTATATGGACTGTGGTTGAAAACACGTCATGTCAGGGCCAGTTACAGTCCTGCCTCCCTGGAACTACAACTATAAAATTAATATATTCAAAAACAAATGTAAATTGACTATTTTATAAATTCAAAAAAATTACATCACAAGTTCAAAGTTATTAGTTAGAAATGAAAGCCTTTAATTTTGGTTATAAAATAAAAAAGGCCAGTGAGACAACAAATAACTGAATACAATTAATTAATTTGAATGATTTCCTTTAAGGAAAAAAAACCACCCACTATGACACCACGGCCATTACCATGACTGAAGTAACAAATTATGATTATTGTTTTAATGCATTCAAAAGCACTGATCAAAAACACTGAAATATAACAGTTACAAAAACCACAGAACAAGGGAATGGACAAGCGTCAAGTCTTTAACAGTGTTAAGGAACTATGGAAAAAATGAAAGTGCTAAGACACTTATATGTGACTGTACAACACTAAGACGAAGAAGAAAAACACTATGCAGGTGTTGATCTGGAGTGGTGGTTATAGCCCAAAATATGACACGAGTACTGAAAGAAATAAGCAATAGTAAAGATTATTGCTCCTGTCCTCTGTGGATACAACAATCCAAAGAAGAGCTCTTTGGGAATTCGGTGCATCACGTTGTTTACTTTTGAAAAAATGAAGCCTATAAGGGATAAAACACCACAGTGGGAGAGGTTAAATCATGCTGAGGGCCTGCTTTGTGCTCTGGTACTGGAGGTACTGTGTAGTTTAAAAGAAATGATTAAAACTGAAAATGATGACAATGGTTTTAGACTGAAATGTGTTTCCCGGTGTCAGAAACATTCTCCAAAAAAGGTTTTCATATATATATATATATATATATATATATATATATATATATATATTTTCATATATATATATATATATATATATATATGTGTTGTATTGCCATATTAACTAAAGTTCAAACATTTGTGTTCAAACACTTAACATCAGCACTTGTTAGTAACATATATTTAGTGTAGATCTCATCTTAAAAAATGTAAAATAAAATAAAGCTTATGGCCACTGCCAGGGCATTAATGTCATCCTGTTTTTATAAAAAATAAAAAAAGTCTACAAACAAAATCTTACAAAATGATTGTGGCTCAGCACAATCAGAACATTAAAACAGGTCATTTCTGAGGTAACAGCAGAAACTTTTAACGGGGAGTTCAACTTTGCAGTTGTTACAAATAACCTTGTTTCAGTTGAATCCTCCATCTGGGAGACCTTTAAAATGAAAATGTCCACGTTAAAGTTCAGTAACTTTACCAATCCGTGTATCATTCATTTTTTCCATTTTCAATTGTCAATCAAATATAAAAAAAAAACTAAAAAGTGCCATTTTATTATGTTTTCATTTTTTTAATCTAACCCCAAAAATAAAAAAAAAAAAAGCCTGGTTTTTTTTTTTATATTTCAATTTTAGTCTTGGATCAAAATTACAAAATGAAAAAATGGGCCACAGAACTGAATTTTTTTTTATAATCGAGGACTGGACTTTCTGTTGTCATTACACATCTGTGGCACTAGATGGAGCCGCACTGAAGTAACCAGTAAGAGAACAGCACGACAGTGAACACATGGAGCAGATCTGATGTAACATGGAGGAAAGACGCGAAAGTTGTTGCAGTGCAGAATTTTCTTTTTTAGACAGAATTGTTAATGTTGCTAACCGAACTGTAAAGTACACGGATTTTTACCGTTCTCCATGTCTGTTTTAGCTTTTCCTTAAGTTTACCTGCAAATTGTCTTCCGGTTCCGCAGCAGCCAGTAACAGACTTTTCAAAACAAAAGCATGTGAGCAACATGCATTAATGCGCGATAAAATGACGGCGTTAATAAATGAATGCGTTATCGCGATAATAACGCGTTAACTTGCCCAGCCCAAATATATATATATATTAGGGCTGGGCAAGTTAACGAAATAAACATCGCATTAATAACGATAATAACAATAATAGAGCGATAATAACGCGCAAGTTAACATGTTAGTATCGCGTTAATGCGTTATCATGTAACATGATGCCACTATTTAGCTTTTAAACTGCCATTTTGAAGGTTCAGGTTCTGCATGTCTCCATCAGGATGTTGGTCTTTCCTGAGCTGGAAGTCACCCTATTTAGACGAAAGCATGGAGCTAGACAGACACACCTGATGATCCGATAGGACAAATATCTCTTCTTTGGAGCCAAACAGTTATTTCATTATGGAAATATTTTCAAAAAGACCACCAGCACACCCAGAAGGGAGTGAACAAATGAATGGCACCAAAATGACTTGCAGGGAAAAGTAACTGACTTAACATTTCATGCAATATTTAATATATATAATGGATTTAACTTTCTTAGCTTTCTAAGAGAAGCCTTACTGGAAATATTACACAAGCTGTTCAAAATGATTAAAGCTCAAGAGATCATGAGTAGCATCACTTTGCTTCACTTTAAAGGCTCATGTACAAATATCTGTTATGGCGGATTTGCAACAAAATAATCATTGACCTTGGAGTTGAACCTCATTGGGTTCTGAATCACTACTGAGCAATCAGTAGAAGACTGTGGGTGTGCTGGGTATATAACTATATTTAAGTGCTGCATTGCATCACTGATCTTAGTGATCAAACAAGGAGCTTTTCTTGTCTTGATTATGATTAATGTTTTGATTCAAATGACTATGGATATCGCACACTGTCTATTGTGCAGCGTTTGCAAGAAATAAAGAGAAAATGGTTAATAATGACTAAAAACATTACTAAAGAGAACTTTTTCCCTGTCTTTTTCTCAATCAGGAGAAAACCATACTTCCTCTCCCACATCAACAAGCAAGCCTGGAGAGGGGGCAGATGTTTTGAGTCCAGTTGGAGGCTTGGTGCCTGGTTCTACTCCAGACCCCACCAGTCATCCACAGGGTATTTCTGACACCAACCCAGCCATCAATGGCACCAGCAGTCTGAGCAGCAACGCAACTACAGGAAACCAAACCATAGCTATGTCACACAAACCAGAGGGAGATAATGGTAACTATACACGTCCAACAATCTCCTTCATGTATTTACTGAGAAAACATAACAGAGGACATTATGTTAACATACTTGCCATCTTTGTGATGTGCTAATTTTGAACAGGATGTTAAGCTATTGTCATTGTCTGTTTGAGGCTTGCCAGTGAGGAAGTTATATCACACACAAGAATGGGAAGTCCAACAGCGGGTAGCTTTTAGCTAAGGAGCTATATTTATGAGCTTATCACATTTTCCACTTCCAAAAGTGGGCCACAGAGCCAGTGACAGCCATGGCAAAAACACAACACAGACAGCGAGAGTGAGAGGGTTCAGTTAAGATATTACAAAAGTAGAGCACACAGAAGGGCTGAACACTGGATACACAGCAGAGACGGAGTAGAGGTAAAAGTGGGCAAATATGTAAACTCATGAAGGCCTTAATTTAAAAAAAGAGTGAAATCTGTCTGGAAAGAGATGACAGTGTGCTTAAAGAAACCTTGGTGAAGATGTGATTTAGATAGTGCTGATGAGTGAACTGATTTGATACTGTGTGACTTTTCACAAGAGGGTGACAAAGTGAGATCCCCCACCCCCACTGGTGTTGGTTCACACGTTTGACTCAACAATTTTATAGCTATTTTTGTGAAACTCCTCTGTATCATTTAAGCAGGCAGGAAGGCATAATTATATCTAAGCTCATATTGTTTGACTTTTAATTTTCCGCATCACACTGGAGGTGCGTGGGTTTTCATTTATGATTCTCAAAGGGTTGGCAACTCTTGACTCAAACAGCCCTGGAGGGGATTTTTTTTTTTTTTTTCCAGCTGAGTGATGCTGCTTCTCATTCAAAGTGTTGTACTGGTTCTGTGGTACCTTAACACGAACAAGACGGGGAACAAAACACTGTGATGGTTGAAAAGCCCTGTAAGAGTCTAGGGCCGCGCTAGCAGCTCAGCGAGGGTTGCTCGTATGATGATTATAATTGCAATGGCTTTGATGATGTTTAGTAGGACTTATACTTGCAATGCTCATTATCTTTGTTCAGTTTATTCTCCGTCTTTGTTAAGAGTATTATCATATTTTAAAATGTGCTAATCACTACTTAACACAAAGAACAAAAGATTAAAAGTGGAATTGGAAAGGATATTGGTACAGAGAATGAATGTCTCATGATAGTCTATTTAAAAATAGCTGAATTACTGTAGCCCAGAACAAAGTACCACTCTGAAAGCTAAAAGTCAATTATTTTTTTATAAGGCAGAGTCTCTGATTAATTTACTTCAGTTTAAAAACATGAATATCTCAGAGGCCAAATTAACCCAAAGTATCTACATGGTTGAATATAACTTTGCAGCTGCAATATTTTTGATTTTTTTTTTTCTCTTTCCGCAGCTACAGTTACTCCTGTAACGACATCTGTTCCAGAGAAGAAAGAAAGCACAACAAACCAGCTGCCATCGCAGCCCCCAGTTGTTCCCTCTGAGAGCCACTCCTCCATCTCTGTCCCCCTTCCCACTCTATCTGTAACCACAGCACTCACCACACCTTTATCAGATCACAACAACATGTTAAATCATTCCGTTTCTTTGGCACCTGGCTCCTTTCCAGCATCAACACCCTCCTCCGCTTCTACCCAAACACCTAAGCAACAAAACCCCAAAACGCCCCCCGCTACCACCACTGTCCCTACTGCTGGGTCCAGCTCAACATCCAGCTCCAGCTCATCTTACAACTCCATCAGCTCTCAACCATCAACAAACACTTCACAACCCAGCACAATCCCCGTCAGCTCCAGTAAAGACCAGTTGAAGTCCACCACCACCACTGCACCGAGCAACACCTCCGTCCAGACCAGAAACCACGCTGAGAGTCCATCCCAGCTCAACATGGGGGGCGACTGTGAGTGCAAAATAACTTCTATGCTGGTATATGAATTTCCCCTGGACAATTCACAGAAGTGCACTGGCTTGACAACAAAGACGACACTGTTCATTGTTTTCCAGCACAAGCCCGTCATTGCTTCTACACACAGAGACACAACACACACCACAACACACTCCTCGTTTACATCTTCTACAAGCACTGTCACCACCAAGCACTCAACAATCGTGAGTTTGTTTTAGAAAGGAACAGAGGCAGTCATGGGACCCAGTTGTTGTGAATTCAGTTAGTTTTTTTTTTTGTTTTTTTTTTTTTAGCCTTTTGTCTGTCTATTCCAGTGGACAATATATCTGCTGATTTTCTTTCTGTATCCAGACTGACCACACTGGGTTTAGACAACATTTATGTTTCTGCCTTGGGTGTAGTTTTATCAGACCATAAATGCAAAGGAAGTAAAGAGCTTCCTTCAGCTGATCAGGCTGCTTGAATGCAGTTAAAATATTCTCTGCTTGTCTTACTCTGTGGTTTTATGAGACGCTTGGCGTCTTGCCTCTTTCCAATAGCCAGAGGAACAGACAGCTTTCACTGCTCTGTGGCTGTTTGTTTCAACCAAAGGATATTAAGCAAAGAAAAAAAAAAAGTCATGTTTACTAAACAGTCATCCTTAGCAACATATATCCAGACAGCTCCTGCACAGAAACATACAGAGACAGAAGGGCAAGATCTTAGAGGTCATTCTAACATTCCCATCCTGTCTGATATCTCTGTTCTGAGCTCCATAATGCTGCAGCTACTCTACCTTGTTCCGGTTACAACTGTTAATGACCCCTCCGGAAGTTGTTTTCATCATGATGGCATCACGATGAGGAAAAAGTGAACACCGTTCTACAAGCGGCAGTTAGCTACACAGATGTTTATGCCCCGCTGACAAGTCTTCTGTGTTTCTGTTCCAGCAGCAAATGGCCCTCCCACGTTAGACCCCCTCCTGGCTGGCCTGGTGTCAGCCTTCATCCTCACTGCCATCGTAATCACTCTGCTCCTCTTCCTAAAACTCCGCCGGAGAAACAACAGACCAGAATTTCGCAGGCTGCAGGACCTACCCATGGTGAGCATGACCACGACAACATCCAGTCTGTGATGTAATTTGAACCGACCATGTAAGATTAACCATGAATATCAGCAAGTTTGGTCATTAATTATTTCTCTAAGTCTTAATTAGAAAGTTGGTATTATTAAGCAGAAATAAAGTCAATTCAAACAATTAGATTTTTTTTATATACCAACTCTAATGTATATTGGTTAGTTATGTCATTCCATTTTTCCTGCTTAGGATGACATGATGGAAGACACACCCCTGTCCATGTACAGCTACTGATGGAGTCACAACAGAACTTTTGGCACCCAGACGTTCCTTCTTCAGTCCAGATGCAGGCCAGTGTCATTGTTGAACCTGGTATCTTCCCCTTAATCTGCACCAAACAGAGATAAGCCTGGGTGGGTGTGAGCACATTCATGAACTGCCCTCATCTATGCACATTATTGGCACTCACAATGGAAAGAAAAGACATGACTGAAACTGCAGTGGACTGATGGATCCCTTTGAAAACAGTCCCTTTTTTTTTCTGGTGTGCGTTGCAAATTAGTCACTTCACCCCATATGTTGGGGGTGTAATTTATAATTTGATGTCCATGGAGTTCACAAGAGTAGACGTAGAGCAGGGGGCAACACCATCAGTTGTATCGCTGAGGGTTAAGGTTCAGGGAAACTCGGACCAAGCCCGTTGAGCCAGACTGTTACCTTTGCTGGTGCAAGTCAGGCAGAAATGAAGGCCGAAAAGTCTGATAATAGAGGATGATCAAGACATAAACAGGCTGATTATAGTGTTAACAAGGTTGCACTTTACTTTTTCAGGAGTAAGGAAGAAATAAGAAAAATGTTTTTTGTAAGAGGAAAAATGAAACTGTGTGTAAAAAAGGTAACATAGCAGGGTGAGTGTAAGTGTGAATGGATGTGTGTGAGTCTGTTCCAGGTGTATGATGATGATGTACTGAAGACATAGCTGGGTATATTTAATGTTTCTTTCTGCGTGGGTTTCAGTGTCTTCAGGCCTGTTTTAATTACTTTTTTTTCTTTTTTTGCAACTTTCTTCCCTGCTGGCTTTAGTCCAAGAAAGAGTGCCTTACACAGCATAAAACAGCTCTTAACGAATTCTGTTTTTATATGTCAGACAAAGTAACTTTCAGATTTACCAGTCATTCCCAAATCTTTGCAATTCCCATTCCAACACACTCTGAAGGCAAAGCAGCTGCACTGACTTGCTCATGTTTGAAGATAAGCCTTAAGCATACCCACCACGAGACACTCCTTCATACAGTGACAGCTGCAGACATAAGTTTCCACATGTTGTCTTTGTCCTATGCATTTTAAATACTACTGATGAGCACATCATGCAAAGTCTTAATGAAAATTCCTCATACAGTTGCTGCATTATCATTCACCACACACAAACATATTCAAGGTGGACAGACCTGGTAAATTTAGAGCAAACCTTACCTACTAACGGTGCTTTTAAAGTTTTTTTTTTTTTCATTTGCCACTAACAATTGCAGATAAATGCAACATAAAACTGTTAAAAAAAAAGATGTCACGAGCCACCAGAACAGATACAAACCTAGTGCATAGATTATTTATCAGTGGGACAACGCAACACTTAATCAGACTATTGAATCTTGGTGATATTGGTGGTTACTGTCTAAATGCTGTGGACTTCCAGTTGGGCTGAGGTTTAGGGAATGTGAAGGCCATAGTAAATCATTTCATATTTTTCATATTCTGTTTTGAACATGCGTGTGTGTGTCTGTGTGTGTACACAAGTTGTATATTGTCAAATTCTCAAAGTTTTAAAAGAAAGCTGAATGCATTGTGCTGCCTTGCTGCCATATGTGAATTATTTAGTGTTGGTGATTTAAGATTAAAGTTATTTTGAAGTCATTCTCTGGCTTTTCTCTCTCTTTATTAAGACTTTTTGGTATAAGAAGGTTTTGACCTCAGCACCACCAACAGTACAATCACAACAAAGATCCATAGAAGCTGCAACAGAAAAATTATGCTCCTCTTTTGAAAGACAGACTTGTACTGTGAAGACAAAAACACAAGACATGTGCAGCCTCAGGGACAGAACCAATGAACAGCTTTTTCTTATTTAGTCATTATGAGGCTGTAATAACAAATGGATGAGCTTCATTCTTATTAAATGTCTGTTCAACCACCATATTACAAATGACTGTATACAAAAACAGTACACATCGGTCCTTGCACCAGCCTTGCCAGCCATTCTTAATTATTTTCCTCTTTGACACAAAGAATTTGTTTGGCACCTCTGGATGTGACTTTGATTTCAAGTGGGTAGTTTTAACAGGCATGGCAAAAACTACCTCTGGATGCCAAACGACAGGCATGCAACTAACCAGAGAAACAAAGCAAGGGATGTCAGCAGAGCAACCACCAGACCAGTTCTAGCAAAAGACATCCAAAATGCCAGTGAATGACTGTTGTCATCCTTGCAGTAAGACACGTCTCACCATCCAAGGTGTTATAAGCCATTTTGGTTGTTTTGAATAGTGACTCTTGGAGGCTCCTGTATGGGTCATCGCATAAAGCCTACCCCCACCCTGCTGCGATTGGTTCGGTACTTTCTGTATGGGTGTAAGTTACTTTGAATGAGAGACGTACCAGATGCATTTTAAAAGACAAATCCAGTAAAGTGAAAGCATATGGATGGCCAGGTTTTTCTTGCACAACTATAAACTATAGATATTCATGAAAATATTGTGTTTTTTAGTGTTCTTAGAAAGCATTTTATATTTTCCTGTGGATTAGTAAGAAATCTGTTGTTGGAAGCAAGTATATATATATATCCTGCTCGTCAGCGTCCAATGACTCTGCACCATCATACAATATTGATAAGGATTGTCTGAAAGCTTAACTATTTACCAGATATACCTCTTGCCTGGCACAGTATGATTCATGTTAGAAATGATGGTATGAATTCATCTCCAGCTGTCTTGTTGATGAGAGCAGTGTGAAGGAGGAGGCATCGATTAGGCTAATGGATTTTGATTCGTGGGTGCTTTTATTTCAGCGACGTGAGTCTCTCATCACATTCTTTCTGTAGAGAAGAGTGCATGATGGGAGGATCAAATGCTTTCGACACTGAAGAAAGCACTTCTGACATTGTGCCAACTTTGATCTCAAAAACTTTTAAGTTCTCAAAGTTGTGGTGGATCTTTACCCCTGATGTGTTTCTGTATATAAAGCAACCACTTTAAGTCCAAGTGAGGTTTACTGAGCCTAAATCTGCTTTTTGTTAAACCAGTACATTTAAAGACACCAAATTAGAGCAATTTAAGCATAGTGAGGGGTCAATTTTATTTTGCAGACCATTGCTATGGTTTGAAAAACACTTATTGGATCCATAATGTGTCGCATCATCGATCATACTGGTGCTATGGGCAGAGTCCTGCCCAAATCTTCATCAGATGAAAGCTTTATAAAACCCAAACATTCAGTAATCAGAAAGAAATATGGTTTTAATCTACTCTTGCCTTAAACCAAACATTGGGGTTTAGTAATCACAGTGCTTCTGTCTCTTTGGTAGGGCCCATAAATTACTGTCAATGGGAAGAAACATCTGCGTAGAGGGTGTGGCAGTGATTAAAATATGATCTACTTTGAGACATAGTGGATCTTTTAAAAACACAGTTACAGGCCTAAAGCCTTCACATCATGAAACAAATGAATGAAAAGCTGATAGGAAAAAAAAAGACTCAACAGCTGGCTGCCTCTTCTCTCTGTTGCCCCCACCCTCTGAGCCCGTACATGTGGAGACAGCTCCATACTGTTTAAGCAGAACTTCCTTTGAGTTAATTGTATACTTGGTTGGTTCAATTATATACTTTATATGACATTTAGATCCGTCACAAACAAACTTTTATTTGCTGTTCACACTATTCTACAAAAAAGAAAAAAAAAATCATGTTAAAACCCATCTAAAACTTCTTGTACACCTACAAATTACTATATTACACTTTTCTGTATTTTCCTATTATGATGAATAGTCGTCTTAGAAGTGACTGAAGGCTAAAAAAAGAAAACAAGGTAAACTTTGTTTTTGCCATTCTCATGGACAAAATGCTTAGTTTTCAAGATGCTGAGGTCTCTTCCTTTTGGAGAATTTTTTTTTCTAATATCACTTTTCTATGATGTCAGTCATCGAGTGCGCAAACTCCTTGTATGTTCATATTCTATTGGTAAACAGTGAGTGTTTCCTCATTTTAATGCGAACACTGTGCAAAGAGCAAAGTTGTTGAGTCCTATCGTTATGCCCTACTTCAGTTCATCTCAGCAACAAGACTTTGGCCCACCAGAAAAGACTTGAGCCATATTGCTTATTGTCAGGAAGAGTCCGTCCTTGTGATTTTCCATCTTTGCTGTTCTAAATTACAGGATTAAGGACTTACTGGGTGCAAAGCTACTCTAGAGGTACCAGAGACTTAAACTAAATGGATGAAAATAACCATAAAATGGCCACTTTCATAACGTTTAACCATTTCCCATAATAACAAAGTTTCCTAAAAAGTATAAATGATGCATAAAATCCTGTCTAACCAGGCTATTTAAACATCAGCAACAATACTAAGAAAGGCAATTTATGAACTTGTTATATGGCTGTGCATTGGTTTAAGTGCTGAGTCTTCAGGTTGGTATTGATTTTTCATTTCTTTTTCAAGGTACCCCAAAAAAGCAATACGACTATTTGTCTTTTTGCATCTAGTTTTATTAATAAGTTTTGGTGTTTACAACCAAGTTGTACATTAAAGGTAGTGCTCTTGGAAATGCCAGTGTTTCTGAGTGGATCCCACATCCTCACCTTTGCCAAGAGCTTCCCTGTGCCTAAGCTCAGAGATCATTAAAACTTAGGTCCTGATCCAAACTCTGGGTTCACATCATCATCTAGAAGATCATCACCATCAGCGTCATCATCCTCCACGTCTGATCCTGGAACAGCAAACTCTCTTGGATGGGCTCGGCCTGGAAGTGCTGGCAGACATCAAGAAAGAAGCACTTAATTTGTATATTTGGATGACTTGGCATCTGTTTGCTGTGCTATCATGTGGGATTACATTGGAAGCCATTCAAATGTTTTCCCATAACTACTGTGCCCCATTATGCGTGTGCACGTGTGTGATTGCAGAGTTCAAATTATCCTGGTTTCATGGGCCCAAATCACTCTGGGAAACATTAAGGGGAGAGATTATAATCTCTTCCTGGAACATTCAACCTTCTTTTACTGTAATTCAAAGGGGTGAGCAGCACATAAACTCACACAAGCAGTGCCAACCTCTAACAAAAAAAAAAGAAAAAAAACAAAAACAAACTGGCTTTGCTGAGTCTGATTGGGGAGGAAATGACAGCTTTAATGCTTTATCTGCAGATGGAGGAAGAGTGTAGGACCACTAATGTGCTTCTGTGATGTTAAATAATGCAATCATCACTTTTATGTTTACTTTTTAGCTTCTACTATTTATTTTTACACCTTTTTCCTGCTCACACCAGGGGACTTCGTCAAGTACTGTATTACGTGCTTTATTTTTTTTTCATATTTTTTGAATTTCGTAATTATTAGAAATTACTTTCCTTCCTGTCAAGAGTGAAGCCTGGTTTATGCTCAGAAATCACATCGTCTGCGTGCGTAACGCTGATAACGCAGAGATGCCCCCCCCCCACGTCCTCAAAATTGTAGGTGACTGCAGACAGTGCCGCAGAGAGGAGAGAAAGGAGGCCTCTGATTGGTCAATTCTACATCTGCGTAAAAAAAGAGCACGTCATCAAAGAAATGAGGAAGTACCCACATCTGTACGATTCTCGTTCTCCAAACTACAAAGACAGCACATATTCTAGTAATTCATGGAGGGAGATAGCGATGAATGTGGGTCTAGATATGGCCGAGACATTGTGGAAGTGGAAAAACGCAAGAGATAAGTTTAGTAAGTTTAGCTAGTTCGTGATTGTCCCTCTTGCGTTGTGGCGTGGAATAAAATAGCATAGACCGCGCTTCAAAATTGGGCATAAATCAAAAATAACTGCGGCATACCGGCGACAAGCTAACTGCGACACATTGCTGCGAGAGTATACACAGCCCTTTAGATGATTAGATCAGGAGTCAAGCCTGCATCCAGGAAACTGTTAGCTTAGCTTATCATATAGACAAGAAAATGGGGAAAAAGCAATAATGTGTATGCCAAATTCTTAAAGCAATGCAATGACTTCCTGGAGATTGCCAGACGACCACTAGATTCTCAGAGGCAGATATTGGAGTGGTACAATGTTACAGAGATATTAGAATAATTCCCCAAAATATCAGTCTATTACTGTAATTGACTGTGAACTAAAATACCAAGCACAGTGGTTTGCTTTCCACACTGAGTCAGCCTTAATAGGATGATTCATGGTGAAGGTTGAAGGGAGGCATTGTGGGGGGAAGTACATGTTCCATCTTGCAAAAAACGTCAGATTGTTCGCATCTGTTGCTTTGCGTAATATTTCGTGGCTGAGGATCCCATTGTTAGAACACGTTTATAATGCTGTATACTGTACGTAGGTCAACAGACAGCCTGTGAGAATGAAAAGAGAAATGGTAGTGATGACTCAGAACTCTGTTCGAGCAAGTGGACTAGTGGGCAACTGTGAGTGTGTTCCAATTCAAAATTCACAAATTCCTACCAGGGCCTTTGTCATCTAGCCATGACAGATCATCTGAGCTGATCTCTGCGAGGCTTGGCGTTGGGCTAAAATCTTCAGAGTCAGACTCTGGCTCTTGATCTCTAACCCTTCTGCTCTGTCTGTGAGGGGCTGGCAATGGTGAGGCCCCTGAGTCAGAAAAGAAAGGACAGTTAGAGATTTATCACTCTTTGGATGGCAGAGCCAGGGCAGGAGAGGCCTTTACCCGCTGTGTGTGCTGACAGCAGAGGTGTTGGTTCATGCCCTCGGAGAATGAGACTCCTCACCTCATCCTTCAGTTCTGCCACTGTTGTTCTGTTGTAAAAGATTACATTCAGCACACATCACTGACTGCGACATAAGAAAAACAAACCTTTTTCACACATGCATGCAGATGCTCATACATACCTAATCTGACGGACCTCTTGTTGAGTGTGAGAATGGTCAGTGATGGCCTTTATCAGATCAGTGCTGTGAACTCTGTAGCTGTCTGTCAGTTCCTCCAACGTCTGAGCAAAAGACACAAAAGAAAGAATTATGGAGAAAGCAGGCAACAAACCCACAAGTTGACAAAGAGACACATAATGCAAGTGTACCTTGCAGCTGCGTTCGTACTGTCTCCTGCTCTCCCTGTCTTCTGCCTGTTGGAGGAAAATGTCTTCCTCCTGCCTCCCTTACAAAAGGAATGGAGAGATGTTGTGACTGAGATTGTTCTTACATTTAGAGTTAACGCAGAAGTACCAGAGGTGTTTGTCTGTGACTCACTTAGCCGTGTTTTCAACTGATCCAACTCTCTCCGCAGGTGTCCCAGCTCCTCTCTACGAAGCTTTGAGCTGAAACTGAAGAAACAGTAACAAAGGTTGTGAATCCCCTCACATGATTGCCCAGGAGCAAGGCTTTTAAAATTCTATACGAGGAAGTAATTATTTTAGTATCACTCCTTAGCTGAGCCCCTGACTGGTTGTGTCAACAGCTCAAGCAATTGAACCACCTCTCTTCCATGTTGCCTTGAGTTGCAGCTTGAGTGATATATCCCCGCAGGCTGCTGATCTCACGTCCAACTTCTTTCCTCCACTGCTCCATCCTTCTCTCCAAACCTGGACTTTGTCCCATCCACAGGTTCTCACTCTCTCTTTCTCTGTCCTTCAGCTCCTCACGCAGTCTCTGAACCTCCTCTGGAGGGGAATAATGATACTATGAGCAGGTCATTTTCTCTCCATAGATAGCCTTATGGACTCATCTTAATGTGTTCTTCACATCCTTAATAGTGGATGAATCCTTACTGATGAGAGCACTTTGCTTCCAGGTCAGGAGTCAAACCTGCGACCGCTGCAGGAGGACTGTATAAAGCTATGCAGCAGCCCGGTCATGATTTATTAATTTTAAAAGCGATGTACAAATGAAGCACAGTCAGATTAAAAAATAACAATAAGTTTAATTATTATAAATAAACACAACTGTAAATAATAGGTGAATGAATATTTGTAGTTCCAGAAAGTGGTGCCAAAAGTGGCGATGCTCCACCAAACTGGACCCATGTTTTCCTTTAAATCCACCTCCTTCCTGTAGCCACAAGATTTATGAATACCGATATCATTTTCTGGCACATCTCTGGCAACAAAGTGAACCCGCACGTATACAGTTGATCAAAATGAGAAATGCAAATTTAACATCTTTGAAAGAAAATATATACACTGCATGCAGTGCAGCCCTTTAACAAAAACGTAACAGTTAAGACAGACAAGCTGGGCTGTTGTTTCTATTCTCAGTTTTTCAGCATTTTGAGGAAAAGCCTAAAACACTGGAGTTAGAAAAGAAAATAACTACCATTCACAAATCTGTTTGTTCTGGCCATCATTTTGAAGTAACACATATACAGTCTTTAGCTAGACTATTTTATAAACTGGCATTACATAAACGTTGAACTTTCGAACTCAGCTGAATTAGAAATAATTGGATTATGAATTGGAATGAACAGAATTATGAATGGGAATTAAAAAGATTATAAATAAGAATGAATTAGATTATGCATGAATGACAATTATCTGGGCTGAGTCAGAATAAAATTGGACTCAAATGGATTTTATTTGACTTTGTAAACTTCCATAAGCTTTCTGTGTAAAGTGTCTTGAGATGACTTTGTTGTGAATTGGTGCTATATAAATATAATGAATTGAACTGAAAAACTGAATACATGCCAAATATTTTACATCCCATTTTCAGCCTGATTCTGGACTCCACTTATTTTCATTTGACATGAATTAGTTGATTTAGTTTTAGTGATTTAATGAATTGATTTTGTTTGGATGTGACTAGATTTAACAGTAACTGAAAATGGCTCAATTTTTCTGGCTGAATACAAAAAGAACCAGACGTCAAAGTGTTAGTGAGCAGATACTCATAGATCCAGGTAAATATTTTTATGATTCGGTAGGTTTGATACCTTGTAGAGTCTGAATATGTGACTGTTGACATTGTTTTTCCCTTTCCTGATCATAGAGCTTCTGTGTGAGGGACTCAATTGCCTTGAGAAAAGAGAGGAAGAAAAAAAGAAAAAAAAAAGAGCAATTGGGAAAGAGATTTGGAATTTTGTCACTCCTGTAGATTAGCAATGTATTAAACTGTATATGCAACTCTCTTCTGTGAAATAAGCACACACCTGACTCTGTATCTGAAGTTGTGACTGGATGGCAGCCAGGTCTGCCCACTGTACACCAATGCCAAGAGATGGGGGAGGCTGTCGGCAAGGCGATGCTCCAGGGAGAACAGCAAGAGAATCCACCCCAGACTTGAGACCGCTCTCCCTCACTGGAAACAAGTCTGCACCTCAAGAAGCAAGGGTAAAATAAATCTACTAAACAACTTAAAATCACTGTCCCTCCAGCTGAGATTTGATCCACATTGCAAAATCAGAACAAAAGGAAGTTAAATAAAATAAACTTTTAAAAGTAATTTCCCCTTTTCTTCATATTCAGAAACCGAAACCTGTTTGTTCACCCACCTTTGCTTCCTTTGGAGAATTTCCCAGCTGAGGTCAATCTCTCCTGTTGACACACAAAATTACTTTTAATTGTAAAGGTTACCTCCAAAAACAATTTCTCTGCTTTGAGTTACTCTGGTCGTGTTTAATGGAGCATTGCTGCCATCTACAGATTACCATAATAATGACAGTCAGTGTGACAACTATATGCTCTCTTGTCAAGACAAGTCAAAGTTTATTAACACAATTAAAACAATCTCAGTTGACCAAAGTGCTGCACAGACTAAAAATGTATTTCTAAAAATTCTCTAAATTATCTATAAATATAAGCAATATATATATATAAAAAAAAAAGAGAAATAAAGAGAGTTAAAAACATTATATCTAATAAAACAACAATTTTATAATAAAACAATAAGAAATAAAAACATAAATGAAATAATATGATTAAGATCTATATACAATAAAAGCCAAGGTTTCATGGTCAGGCTGGAACAAAAGCCAGGGAGAAAAAGTTGGTTCTTTACAAGGATCAAAAATGTTCAGTGGTCTGATGTCAAAAGGTAGACTGTTCCACAGAAAAAGCTCTATCACCTCTGATATTTAACTTAGATCGTATAACTGTTGAGGGCTGCTGGTTGGCTGACAGTTCTCTGACTGGACTACGAATGTCTAAAAGCTCTGATAAATAGGGTGGCACTATACTATTAAGACTCTTGAAACTGAACAATAAAATCTTAACCTGGGCAGGAAGCCAGTGAAGGGAAGCCAGCACTGGAGTGATTTGCTTGAGACTGATGATAAAGGGGAATTTTGTATACAGATGTGAATTCAGGGTAAATGCATTAAAAAATAAATCAATAAAAATATTCTGCTCACTCTCATCTTTGCAACATTTCCATCCGCAGCTGACAGGAGGGAGCTCAGCTGATTGTCCCAGTCCATGGCCCAGGTGAACTGGAAAGTCAAACATCAACAAGTAAAGCTGCCAAATGCGTCACTGGTCAGCAACTAATCCTCTATCCTCATGAAAGCTTGCAATGCTCCGTAGCCTGACAAGGGACGTTACACCAAAAAGGATAGTAGTACAGTAACTTAATCCGTGTTGTGTGTGTGCCCGGTGAGGTAACAGCCGAGTTAAGATTTGACACTAAAGAGGAGGATAAAATTACAGCAGCTCTGCGCAGATGCACATCTTATTAACACATATCAGCTGCTTCGTACAAGTTGCCTCGCCATACAGTTGAAACTTCATAGATGAAGTGCATTTCAGTAGGAAAAAATCATCTGAACACCCCAGAAACCGTTTTGAAACGGGAGCTATGCTCAGCTGTATTTTAGCAAAGTAGATTTAAATCCAGAATTCATAATGGTAGAAAATATATACATGTATACTTTACCTCTACAGTACTTTATAATTTTTATAACTGTTTACTATCGGAGACAAAATACAAATTCCATGACATTAAAAAATTCTCCCACTAGCAAACCAAGCTACATAAAACCTCACGACTCCACTTTTAAATCCAGGAGCTCACAGCGGCTCCGTGATTGCGTAAGACGCAGGCGCCTGGGGTTTCTGGGGATTGTAGTCCTTCAGTTAACCTACTAGTTTGACAAAACTAATTAAAATAACTAGTCCCGCAGTACTCACCCGCTCGGTAATACGTGTTGCAAAATGTCTTGACTCTACTTTACAAATTTCGTAGAAACAACCAGAAACTTAGCTCAGTTTCTGACTTTGACACACCAGAGAACACACACCCCACAACCCAAAGCTGCTTGATTAACATGAAACAATGGCAGCCTCTACTGTCAATGTGGAAAGTGTAACAGGGCTATTAAAGGGCTCACTAACAACACTAGGATTTGAGGTGTACCCATTTAAGGTATAGTAATAATAATTTCTTTCTGGCTTAAAGCCCCCACAGTTACCAGGGCTAAGTGTAAGCTTAAAGTGCGTAATGTAATACAGCCACTTCTACGAAGGAGAAATGAGAAGTTGTTATAGCAAGACAGTTTTGAGTAAAATGTGTAAATATTTGTTTTCCTCCTGCCTATGCGATTTGTTTTAAATACATCAAGAGACATTCGTGCACAAGCTTATATTTACTTTATATATTCATCTGAATTGAGGTGCACCTTTTGTCTCCTGGAGGTTTTTATCTGACACTTTGTCCCACCGTGTTCACAGGTTGGTTGGTATAACGCAGTGCTCCCTCCCTCCCTCCGCCTGTCTTATCCAGATGACACCTTGGCTGTGGTGGTGCTCAGCACTCCTGCTATGTTTGAACAAGCTTTCCTGCCCTTCATGAAGCAGAAGAGCTGCCACAGGCTGTCTGACCCCATTGATCAATGTGTCAGACACTGCGTCGCCTCTGCTGTTTTACAGGTGAGGGTGAAAGTGTGAGATGTAGAAGGAGACTGACAGAGATGCATGGAGCTGGCTCCATGTATGTAGAGGGTGTTGATGTGGATGAGATCATCTAAGATATAGACTGTGTACAATTTGTGACACAGTTGATATTGTACATATATTTCGTCTTATTTAATGACCAGATGGAAAAACCTGTCTTTTAGGAAATCAAAAAATTAAATACTTATCAAACTCCATATTACCCTTCACAATGATTCAGCAACAGATGTAGTGAAAGTTACCATATAAGGGTTATCAAGTGGGTTGAAAAGGTCCCTTCGACCAGGCATCAGACCCTTATAGTCCTCCAGCCCCCTGTTGAATGAGTGTGATTTCCATTTGTTTTATTGTCATTCCAATATCTGATCAATTATGTCAATATACTGATACTGATATTGGGTTATATCAGTCTTGTTCTGTACACCTCAGACTTCAAACTTACAACTCAGAGTCTTGTAATCTCTGGAAATACTCAGATGACTCTTCTGTTGTGGGATGGGTCAGTTATAGACAAGATGCTGAATACAAACAATTGGTGAACTGATATCCTGAGAAAAAGAGGAGGAGGTGGTAGAGGAGTACAGGTACTCGAATCTGGACTGGAGATACACTGCTGAGGCTGTCTTCAAGAAGGGAAGAGCAGATTCATTTGCTTGAGGTATCAACAACACTTTGCATCCTCTTCCTGCTCAAAGCTACAACATTCTTAGTGGATCTTGCTTGTGTAAGCACATCTCACTTTTGGACCTGAGGACCAAAGTGTGAGTTAGGGTGAAATCAAACATTTGAGGGTCTTGCAGAGTGTGTCATCATCTTGGCTAACTACGGTCAGTCTGTGATTGCATTCATGACACGTCACCTTTATCTCATTCTGCCTCAGTGTTTTCCAGGACAGAAAGTGGATGTGAGCTATGACTATGAGCTGCTGCCCAGCAGGAGGCCGAAGTTCTTGGCCCAGACTGCTGCACATGTATCTGGAGCAGCATTTTACTACCAGCAGTCTGATGTCACAGACCACCCCTGGGCCACAAATGTAATACCATATCCATTTATTTGTGGAAAGACCCAGTAAATGTTCGAGCTGCATGTCCCATCCTGTCCGCTAACTGCACTTCTGCGTGTTCTGTTTGCTTGCAGAAAATGTTTGGAGTATGTGTGCATCCAAAGTTCGGGGGCTGGTTTGCGATCAGAGCTCTGCTGGTGTTTAAAGAAGAGACGGTGGGCTCTGAGTTGGTGCAGCCAGAACCTGTTGACTGTGTGCCCTCCAGAGAGGGCAGGATCCAGCTGCTGGAGGCTTTTAACTTTCACTGGGAGGTACAGCACCAAAGTCCTTTTTAGTCACGATTTGTGTGCCACAGCTTTTAGATGAAAGACTGATTCATGTGATGGAGGTGCTGCAAACCCCCTTCTGGGAGGATTTTATTCAGTTGTTAGCGTAGGGGTTGAAATGAGCGGGAAGCCTCTGTGTTGTTCGACAACCTCTTTCATCAGGATAAAGCATTTTGCATTCTTATTTTCTTCAACTAATAAACTATTTAATACTTACAGACCACTTGAAATTTATTCAGCAACATAATGCAATTGAATTTTCTGCTTCCTTCCTGGAAAAGGTCATCTATAAAAAAAAGTATATAATTTTCTTCTAATAGTGTATTTGATTTGGCCTCACTTTCAGTCACACTTATGTACATAAATACAAAGTCCACATTCAAACTTGTAATTTTAATTTATTGAAAGAAAAATATAATTCACAAGATGCCTTTTTGCATCACTTCGCTTGGTCCCATTCCTCACTAAACTCTTCAGATTGTTTAACCCCATATGAGAAGAAGTTGGAATAATCTGGAAAAAATATTTTTGATTTTACTTGGACATTGATTTCTTTGCAGACAAAATGAATCCAAAAATTCAAAGTTTGTCTCCAGCTTTATTTCTTTTGTAAATATACATCCATTTCAGGCCTGAATCAAAAACGTTGGTACAAGGGCGGTTTAGTGGTAGAAAGAAAAGAAAAGAAAAGAAAGGGTGTTGTCATCAGGTAATTGTAAGAATCATTTGGTGTAAAGCAGTATCCATGAAAGCCTGAGCTTTTGAGGTGACAATACGGGCAGAGGATTTCCACTTTTCCAACAAATGCATGAGGAAATCATTGAAATGGTTAAAACATCATTCCAGGAAGAAAGCTTTGCATATTTCTCTCTTTACAGTGCATAATGTCATTTAATTATTCAAGGAATCTGGAGGAATTTCAGTGTATAAAAGGCAAAGGTGAGAGCCAAAGGTGGACGCCCATGATCTGTGATCTGTCATCTCTCAGAAAGCACTCCTTTAAGAACCTTCTCATATGGCTGATAAAACCACATGGACAGGGGATTGTTTTAGGAGACCTTTGTCAAGCACTCCAATAAAGAGCTGCAAATGTTACTTGAGAATTTTGTTTCTGCACAGTAAACATTGATTCTCACCTTTTCCAGAAGTGGTGCTTTTACCTCTGGGCTCAGAGGCATCCAGGGTAGACCGCCAAACAGTGGAAATGTGAATTGTTTCAGATCTCCAGATCTGGAACACTCCAGATCCAGGTCCAGGTCCAGATCTAGATTTTTTTTTTTTTTTGGAGAAATTGGTGTTGTGCTCTAGATCAAAGATGAAAAGGACAATCTGAACTGTTATCAGCAACAAGTCCAAAATGTGTGTTCAGGGTGTGTTCTGGAACGGGGTTGTATCAGTTCCCCAGCAAATGCCTTTTAAGCTTTTCACATCAAGGAGTCCAGTTCTAACAGATCTATGGTTAATTACTACATGTGTCTTTTTTCTGGGTTTATGTAAACGTGTACTGGACTGTAACGTCTGTAACATGCTTCTCCTGGCGTGTGGTATCTTTGATTTAAATGGAACCTGTGCTTTATTGAATGGAAATCTGTATTTCACATTTGATTTTTTCTTAATTGGTAAGAAAAAGAACAAAAGTGACCAGAAAGGATTTGGCCAGTGTAAATCAAGTGAAGGTTCATCATATGAGCTGTTTTCAACTTTCTTACAGTTTTCCTAGTTAGTGTATGATTAAATTGTTCTCGTATTTTTCCATTTCAAGGACTGGCGGTACAGAGACATTGTTCCTCCAGTGCAGACCTACTCTCAGAGGCAGAAGGACTACTTCTCCACTGTCCCAGCACAGCGTTTCGCTCTTCTCAAGACTTGGGGATTCCTGCCGAGTGATAATGACGAAGCTGATTCCAGCTCAGGTGCAGAGAGTCAGGTGAACGGACATGGCTGAAAGAGAGGAGGAGCTGAGAAGTGGACGTGTTGCCCATCTTTCATTAGCTCAGTGCTCTTCTGCCTGTTGGACTCTGATGGAATTTATTTGAAGCTCACATTGGACTTTTTTTTTTTCCAGAAGATGACCAGGCGATGATGTTTTTCATCAGAAATCAACACTACTTGAAAAAAAAAAAAAAAACCAAAAGCTCTTAAAATGCAACTTCTGTTTTAGTAAATGGCTTTAAAACTGTCATGTTTTGTTTTTTATGTTTGACAACACAAAAATAACACTGTTATCGCTGTCTGTGTAACAAATAGTTCTGAGTGGGTATTTTCTTAAAACAGTTTCGCTGCTTATCGAATCAGACTCCATTTCCTTTGCACTTTATCCATCCTTGTCTTCAGTGATGCATGCTTGGGTTGGCTACGTAGTAACATGTTGGTTTTTTTGTGTCGTTGCATGAGGAACATCTCAGATATTACGACAGTGAATTATTCTCTAGAAAAAGAAAGTAATCCATCCATCCATCCATCTCTCCTGTATTTATGTTCAAGTGTCATGTTCTTGGCTAATTTCAACTGTGACTAAGCCTTTTGTCCGTGGCTCAGCGCTCAGCAGGTGGCTGTGGCTGCACGCAGTGATGGCTGGGCACATGTGCACACAGTTTGTCCCCTTTGTAGTTAATATTTAAGGCTGCTCTGATCAGGTGCACAGAGGGGATAAGTGTGTTTGAGCATGCTGCCCTAACAATTCGAGGGAGGCTGCTGTCTCACCGAGGCCTCTAGGTGTCACCGTTGTTTCTTGATAGTGCTGGCTGAGAGTTTGCGTTGCTGCTTTCTGAGGACATCTGCAAATGTTCAACGCTTGATGAAGTCCAGTGCTGACTGCAGATAACCTGCATCGCACTGTAAAGTATGTCTGGTTTTTTTTTTTTTTTTTTTTTTTTTTGACCCTGAGGTTGCTGAAGGAATGTGCAGCTACTTGTTCATCAATGTATAACTTTGACTTTTTGCTTTTATCAGTTTTGGAGACTTTTTCTGAGCTGTCAGAGGTTATTTTTCACATTTTGTCTTCAGTGCAACACCCCATCCCTCTGTCTTTTATTGCATCTTTCCGTGCACCCCCGTCTCCCTCCCGTGCTATTCTGTCTCTCTGTGTACTGAATCAGCATTTTCCGAGCAGTATGCCGCAGGCCTGCAGAGAGCCAGGCCATGGATTTAATTATATTCCCACAGATACTAGTTTCCTCCTCTGTTGCCCATTTCCACACCTTCACCCCCCCCCCCCCATCTTTCCTCACTTTGTCTATGCATATGTGTGAATTAGTAAGTGCTTAATCAGCAGAATCTTCTGAAGAATTAACACATAATGTAACCACATAACCTTTTATAGTTGGGTTGAAACTCCTCTTTATTTATTTATTTATTTTTAAATTTTAGAATTACATGTGATGTTCTTTTTAGCTGGAACACTCAAAGCTGCACAATTAAAATGTGATGATGTTGATTCAAGGCTAATTTTAGATTTTCCAGCAGGTATTCGGCCCAGGACTGCACAATGAGACTTGCATCAGAACTTTAACAGAATATTGCTCTTTCTGTTGGAGTTTTGTTTTCCTTTCTTATCACTTTGATGTCTTAAGCGTTATTAGATTTTAGTTTTGTAGGGGTTGTGTTTTCAAAAGCCTAGTCTTAAGCAGAGCTCGGGTTGTGCATTCTCTGAAGACAGCATTGCAGTGTTGTCATCAGAGGAGAATGTGTCTCACCTCACTGCTGCAGCTGACACTTTTATTAGGGGTATCAGGAAAAAAAAGGGTGGTGGTGGGGGGGGGACACCTGATGATCCCTCTTTGTGTAAACTATGAAAGCTCAGCAGAGAACTGCAGTGCCAAACTAGCATGGCTCCTGTGTGTGTTTTTGCAGAATTCATCGTTTTTTTTTCTTCTTTTTTTTTTAGATTTCAGATTTCATAAATGATACATTAAAGAGTTTTTGAACTAAAGCCCTGCAGCAAAGGCTTGTAAAACAAAATGGAAAAAAGATATGATGCATGGTTGCGTGCTGCAGAGTGATCTGGAGCTGAGATAGTTTTGGGCAAAGATGAAAAAGAGGAGAAAGGCAGGGAAAAAGATGAGTGGTATTTCATGGGTTGAGGATCAGTGAAGCGCTTGCTATCCGCCCACAGACATCAGCTAACGAGATGAGAGGGGAAAGGCCAGCAGTGCACCAGCAACAGAGGAACTGGGAACTGAGTGGGGGGAGGAAAGGACCAGCATCCAGAGAATCCAGAAGAGTTTTACACTGAGCGTTCACAGTGCTGTATTCTATTCAAAAGTAATGTTAAAAGATGAAGAATGAAAGAATGAGTTTTTTTGTTATGGCAAAGAGGTTCGGATTTGTGAGAAACAGAAAAGAGTCGAAATGAGATAAAAATTAAATGAGTGCGCATAGTCACAAAATAATCTCACGTTCTTTCAAAGGCTTGCAAACCACTCTGTCTATGTGTGTGTGTTTCCTGAGGTTTTAAAATTTTATAGCTGTCTCCTTATCAGTTTCGTGGCTTAGCATAATTAATTAGTCCCCTGCCTCAGAATTTCCCCTCCAGCCAGCTGAAAGCCGGTTGCTGGTTTTGGATGAGGAGAGGGAGTGATCAGCCTGGTTCAGAGGGAAGGGACTGGGAACGGGGCAAATACAGAAGTGTCCAATTCTCTCATTATCAGACTCAGACCAGGTGATAAAACCAGAAATCCTTCCTCTCTGTACACCCGTAAACACTGAACTCTGGTGTTAAATAAAGCAACAGATCAGAAAGTAATCCTCTTTTGTTGATTTTCTTTTGGTTCTTACACCTCAAACAGTTAGGTTGATAGACCAGACTTCACTTAGTTGGTTCAGATGTAAACAAAAGACAATAATGACACAGCAAATCAAGGTTGTTCATGCTGATTAATTAGGATTCCATATTGTTTAGGTTTAAAAGAGCTGGGATACCGTATTTTCTGTTTGTATCTTAAAGAGAATGGAAGAACAATAGTGATGTCATTAAAACCTTGGTAGAACAACAAGACTAGAGGTGCCTAAGACTCATAAATCATCTAATCTTTACCAGGGGAGTTTAGGATTTTCTCGATGACTGCTAAGCCGTGGGTTCAAGCCCCAACCATCACTCCTCCATCATCATGCTCATTAGTTGGAATGAGATGTTGTCGTTGCCGTCGTGTTGTTTGATTTTTCCAAGTATGGCATTGTGCATCATGACCACATGTCTTCACTTCAGTCTCATCTGTCCAAAGGGCATTTTCCCAGAATTCTTTTTGTTTGTTTGGGTGCAAATGTGCAAGCCTAAGCCATGCTGCCATGTTCTTTATAGAGAGGAAAGATTTTGTCCGGACATCGGGTTATTACTTGTCGGGATGTCCTCTCCCGGGACGACTGGTAATTCTATAATGTTGACCTCTTGAGAATAATCTTTTTCACTGTAGAATGATGGACTCTAAATTGTTGGAAAATTTCCTTTATAACCCTTTTCAGATTGGACAACAGCATCTGCTTCTCTCAGATCATTGCTGATATCTTTCATCTTTGGCATTGTTAACACTCACCTAAATGCTCCCTTCTTCCTCTTTAGAAAACTGCTGGATAACAGCGTTCACCTGACACTCCATCACCTCCACCACAGCTCGGTCATTAAAGAAACGGCGCACTCCACTGCTGTCCAACAGGACCCGTCTGAGCTAAAGTTCCATCTACGTGACCCACTGTTTTAGATGACCTGTATTTGACCTGTATCAAGAGTCACGTGTTGGCGTTATTTCCAGAAGCGTTGATATGATTGTAGTGTCAGGTGTGTGTAGACAAAATCAACTGTCTTGGTTCATAAAAAAGGTTAGAAATGAAAGAAACAAAACATGCATCCCATGTGCAGAAAAAAACTAAACTAAACAAAAAAAAAAGCATAATATGAAGAAAGTTTTTTTTTATTATTATTATGCATAAGAGATTGGTACAGGCCAGTGATCACCCATCTAAACATGAGAGCTTAATCTGCAGGTCTTTTTCCTTGTTTCTAGTAAGTGCACTAATGTATCTTAAAATATTATTGATCCACTCATTAAAGTGTGTAAATTGACCACTGAGTTTAGTTTAGCTCAAACTTAAGTGTCAGTTATGAGATTACAATTGCTGCTGTTAAAAAAAAAAAAAAAAAAGGCAAAGCCTACTCAGCACTTGGTGTATAATACTCTTTACACTAAGACTTAGGTGGTACTTTTTTACAGCTTTCAAACCATTTATCAGTCTTCTAAGTGCTCTGGTTAACTGTATGCAAATTACTACAGGACCCTCTAAACATATAGAAAGGAGGGACTTTCCAGGTCGTTTCTGTTTCCTCCTGAATGAAATCAGTGAGCAGTGACCTCACAGGTCTGCTGCGCTGCTACATGGCACTACCTCTGTATGACTTAATTCATAGCTGTGCATAAAGTATTACATCAGAGCTGCTGGTAAACTCTAAATCTGCTGCTTTTATGGTATCAGCTCCTAACTCCACCTCTCAGCATGAATTAAAGGAAAAAAAAAAACAACCTCTGAAGTAAAACTGTCTTCTCCTTGATGTTGATGTACTTTCCTGTCCTTTGATCTGTTTTCTGGCCCTTCATCAATGGAGGATCCTTTGGGTTAACCAGCTGTTAAAGCAGTTGAAAAGGTCTGGTTGCTTGGGCCGCCCACCACCTCCTTCCCCTTGTCTTTTCTTTCATGTTTCTCTCTGGAGTCTCCCAGAGAGATCAGCTTCTTGATCCCTGTTTCTGGGCAGTAGAGGGAACTTATGCTCAGTCTTACCTACGACTGGATAGGCAAGGAGGATGACTGTCTAGTTCAAGTATATCATGATATGTGTCTGCAGCAAAATGGCAATTAATGTTAGTACATTAGTACATAGTTCGTCAAAATAAATCGCTATTTTAAGCCTCTGACAAGACTCCACAAACTCATTCCAGTGAAATGAAAGTGTGGATAGGGCCCCAACAGACTAATCTGGGTATTTTAACTTAACTGTATGTGTGCAAAATGTGTAGAAAAACGGCTGTTTGTACAAGTATCACTGTAATCTTGTCATAAGTGGGTACAAGTCAACTACCGATGTTGCGCAAGCTGTAATAGATGCAAAAGAAGGAGAATGACCTCTATTTCTAACACATGCCAATTTTGTCTTTTTTTTTTGTCTATATTTACATTCATGGTTAGTGCCATCATGTGGGAAAACCATTTAAAGTATACATGCAATTTAATCTTGTAGCAGATTTGTTTTTTCTACTAATGTGAACGGTGAACGTGTTCTTCACCAGTCCTCTCTGGCAGTAAATTCTAATGTCTTTACTAACATCTTAAATCCTGATTCTGTCAGAGAGGACTAGAAAACACCAGCAGTGAGACATTTAAAGACAAGACAAGAGATACGACAGTGAGGGGGTGGTGTGTGCTGGGTTGTGAAGTGTGACTCCAAACATTTCTGATCGGCCTCCTTATGGTCCTTATTGAAAGTTTGCACTTACCAGCTGATAATAGAGCGAGAGTTGTTTCCACTCCACGATGTTCCTTTTAACTACAGTGAAGCAAAGAATTTGACTAAAAGCATCATATAAAAATGTGTTTTTATGCATGTCTACCAGTTACTAAAATCGCCATGTTTTAAGCCAGGCTTGCTATTTGCATGTGAAGTGCTGCAGGCATTGAAAGCAGAACACAAACACTAATAGTACTTTCTGTTCATACTGATGCATTTTAATGTACATCACTTGAAAACTGACGTTTTGCAACTGTTATCCAGTTTTGCCAAGTCCTTTTTGCATGCATGTCTTCAGAGTAAAATGTGGCATGAGTTTCCTCTAATCAGTTGAGTGCTGCTTCTGTTGGACTTTAAAGTCTGAAATGGGCTCATGTGGAGCAACTGAGAATCAGTGCAACTTAGTAAGCGAGCACCACCGAGTAAAATATCCCTGGTAATGAAGATGGTCACAAGTCAAGTCTTATTCAAGCCAAACACTGAAATATTCACAGCCTGATGTGGAACTTCATCTCATCTGTGGACACTGAGGAGTCGGCTGGTTTTGAAAGCTCAGAGCACCTGCCGTCCGACATTCAGCACCAGTAAGTGTAACGGTAGAACACATGAATTCATTAGGCTCAGACTGACCTGCTATGACGAGCAATTTAGTTTCAAACACAGCTAGGCACCTGCGGGAGAGAGGAAATTAGCATTTTAAATGGGGACGATTATAGGCCAGGCCACAGTGTGCGTGTAGGGTGTGTGTGCCCATCGAGACACACAGGCATCTCGTCTCTTCTCACTTAACTTGAGTAACAAAACGTGACGGTTTTTGCTATCTGAAATATTGACACAACATAATGCTGTCCTCCTACGCCTCATACTCGCTTTATAAATAGAGTACCAGTGCTGAGCGCAGCTGGAGAGCACTTCTCAGAGCACTTGAATCTGACACATAGCAACGAAACTACAGTGCATTACTCCTACATTTAGCTGGCAGGCTTTACAAAATAGCTGCTTTTGTGAGTGTCTAAATTACAGAAGATTTTGATGTGATGGTTTAGGAGCATCTCCGCTCAGGTAAAAAGCACTGAATATTGAGTTTTGCTGTGATTTCTTTCTGCTTTTTTACCTCACACAAGAGAGACACACCACAAAGTTAAAGAAATTGTTTGGGTCTTTTGTAATAGAGGCCTGCGACAACCTGCCACAAAACAGAAAAGAAGAAAACAAACATAAGCAACTGCTGGGCCTTTTTCAAAACCGCATACTGCATACTGCATACTGCCTGTACAACACAGTATGCAGTATGTGCTGCATGCTGGCATGCCAATTGTCATTAAACCGTTTTCTGTTGTAGTGGCCCATGGTATTATGAGAGACACAATGTGAGGTGGAGTAGCGCACCATCAGGGTATTTTTGGCATTCTGTGGATTGTGCGGTTGTTTGGATACTGCATACTATATTTTGGTTAAATCAGTATGGACGAGCAGTTTAAGTGAGTCATGTTTAGAAAAGGAATAGCTTTGAAATGCTAAAAACTAGCAGAGGATTTATTGAGCCAATTGCTGTAACAACTGCTGTTGTTAGCTTAGGTGACAGGTTTAAACACCCGGGTGACATTTAAGTCATGCATCACATCAACACGTTACAAAGCTTTCTGTTGAGATGACTAAACTCAAATCAGAGTTTGATACAAACTGAGAAACAAAAAAAGAAGAAAAACTGGAGGCAAGGAGGTAATAATTATATTATTTGGGTTAAAAATTTGGGGCAGCACGGTGGCTTGGTGGTCAGCACTGTTGCCTCACAGCAAGAATGTTCCTGGTTTAAACCTCAGCAGGGGCCTTTCTGTGTGGAGTTTGCATGTTCTCCCTGTGCTTGTGTGGGTTTCCTCCAGGTAGTCCATCTTCCTCCCACAGTCCAAAGACATGCATGTTAGGTTCATTAGTGGTTCTAAATTGCCCGTAGGAGTGATAGTGAGTGCGTGTGCTTGTTTGTCTATATGTGGCCCTGTGATGGACTGGTGACCTGTCCAGGGTGTACCCCTGGCTTTCACCCAAAGAGAGCTGGGATAGACTCCAGCAGATCCCCGTGACCCTGCAGAGGATTAAACGGGCATAGATGATGGATGGAAGGTTAAAAATTTGAGAACACGGCCACAGGGATTAAAAAACAAAAAAACTTTTTGATAGGATAGCCTAACTTGAGCACTTGGCAAATAAACTGCAGTCCAAAAACAAGGTTGTGGACAGAAGCACAGGATTTAAAAGAGAAAAAATAAGAGGGCTGAAGTGCCCTTACTTCAAACCAAGATACAGATAAAACACCACTAAATGCACGAATGCTCGAACATCCAGATGCTCTCGGGGACATGATACTGGCTGGGGACATAAGACAAGAATTTTACATTTTTGCTGTTGACTCAGCAGCTGCAGACTTTTTCTGCAAATGGCCCAGTTGGTTCAGTTCAGAAGAGAACTTGGTGGGGGTCCCTGTGATAAAGGTCTGTTAAGAGGAGTAAAACAAACTAATGTAATCAGTTTTCAAATTGTGCTCACATCACTTATAAACCGCTAGAGGACTACTTCTACAAAAACAGTTGTTCTCATCTAAAAAGATATCTGCATATAATCAACAGTGAGTCCAAAAACATGTAAATTAGGCTGATTCATGACTGCGAAATGTCTGGGAGAAATGGCTCTGACCTGACCACAGCTGGGATAGGCCTCAGCCCACCTCCACTCTGAATTGGATGAAATGAGTACTTTAAAAAATGGGATGGAAGGAACTGGACTGTGTTTAAGTGGACTTGGATTTAACTTTTACTGTAGTGAGTTCATTTTTCATGAACAAATAGTCCTACAACCTACAAACACACAGAAATGAATTAAAATTCAGTGTGCATTCATCTTTTGCAACTCACATAAAAGAATTTTGATTATTAAAAAAGTGAAAAAATAATCAAGATTCTGTAAGCAACGTATATGTATTTTCTTAAAAAAAAAAAAAAAAATTTTCTTTTCCAAACAAAGAACACTGTTGTCTGAGCAAACAAACGTCTCTTCTTTGGATGAAAATGAACATCTCATTAGCTCTCTCACAACTCCCTGCTCATGTTCAACTCTGTCTGCACACTAAAGATGTGTGAATCCCTGCAGATCAGAATTAATCACCCGGATCCGTCGGCGGTCTCCAAAGTCATGAATCCCAAACTCTAAGGAGTCAAATCCCAGTAATGGGGCTGATAGTCACATCAGGAGTGTGTGGGAAATACAAATCATTTACACAGGTTATTGATTTATTCCCCACCCCCCATATATCCTGTATATTACAGCAACGAAACCATCTGAAAGCTTCCAGCATCTACTGCACAGAGTGACTATTAGCTCCAGCTGTGGAAGTGTGTGGGACGCTTTCCAAGTATGTGACTTACTTGTGTACTGAGCAGGAAGAAACATGATTGTTTATTTATTGGTATGATGAAGGCACATCAGAAGCACCCAGCATGAAGCTTTACCACAATGCTGCTGTGTGGGGGCTGGGGGTCTCAACTTTTTTTTTTTTTTTTAGCTCTGCACATGCTTTTATTTTGTTTCCCTTATAACAACTTGAACAATAACTTCAATGAGTTGGCTGACAGAAAGAAGCAGGATGTGGATACAACTGCGTCACACCATTAATAAAAGGTTAATTTCATCTTGTGAGCTGCCTCCCACTGAGCGATCAAGCTAAACTCGTCATCTTTTACATTCTTAAGTATTGCAATAATAAGTACATTACTATTTATTAAATAAGGGCTTAGTGCAGTATGCACTTATAGGTTAAACTCATGTTTTACCAGAAAGGACCAACTCAGAGAGAATAATAGGGAAAAGGAGAGGCATGCTGAGTGATTTGTAATTCAATATCCCCATCTATTGGTGCCAGATATGAAGGCAATCTAAAATATTGTATCATCTATACTCTTCAGAGATCACGATTCCAAGAATAGGATACTGGACAATCAATAAATAAATAAGAATAAAAATACAGTGACAATTTAGAAAAAGTCTGAGCTATTTGATTATATTCTTTGGCATTTGAGAGAGCTAAAAATTCCTATCAAATGGGTCCATACATCAAACTTAACTCTATACTAACTTAAAACTACTTTAGATCTTAATTTTATTCCACTTTTGTCAGATTTTGACATCTTTTTGTTTTTAGTATCAAATCACTGGTTTAATTTCTTAAAGACAGAGTTTAGGAAGGCCGTGTAGTCTAAATAGATTATGGCCCCGATTGTACACTTCCCACTACCCGCTACCCGCAAATTGGGGGTATAGGAACCGCTAACCGCTAATGCAATCTTCCTAATGCAATCCTAAAGCTGTTACCCATTATCCCTTGCTCACTTTGTAGGTGTGGCAATGGGCGTATCTTTTTCTCTTTCCACAAACTCGGTATCTTGTGATCACGGGTTGCGGGTAACGCACTCTGGATCACTTCTAAAATTTGATCCAGAATCCAGGATTTCTTCCGGATCACACCCAAAATGAAACCAGTTCTTCCTTTTCACATTTCTGACAACTCCTGAAAATTTCATCAAAATCCATCCATAACTTTTTGAGTTATCTTGTACACAGACAGACAGACAGACAGACAAACGCCGGCAAAAACATAACCTCCTTGACGGAGGTAATAAAAGAATGTCAGAGACAAATTTTTTAGTATTATGTTTCTTGTGAGTATATGTCCACTAGCAGTGGAATTTACTGCGATGCAAGAGGGCACCATCAAAAATCTTGCCTAGGGCACCAAATAGGTTAAGGCCGGCCCTGTATGTCAGAGGAGGAGGAGGAGGAGGAGGAGGAGGAAGAGGAAGGAAGCTCTACAGCAGAGTCCCAGACGAGCTGCGCATCCATCCATTGCTGTATTTCGGACACTAGTACTCCGATTATAACTGAACACCACACTCTCAGAAAGTATGCAAATTCAGAAAAAGAGAGTGACTTTACAATACATGCTTTTTTTTTTCTTTTTCACAGAATAGGCTTTTGTCTGCTCACATTAAAGTGTTCTTTTCTCAAAACAGAAAATGTTTTAATTAGTGATTGATTCATGATTAGTAGTGAATGAAGATATTTTCAAAACATAAAGTTCTGGCAAAATACATGTTTCTGTGGTCTAAAGGTTATGCTGTGTTGAAATGGAAAAACATTTTCATGAAAAGTTCTATATGGAGTTTAATGTTGTAACATTATTGTTCTTCACGTATTGTGCGAATACCCCATTGATGTTATTCTTTTAGATGATGAACAGTATTAAAATCTGACCCCTTGATGAAGGGACCATGAAGCTTTAGCTGTGGTCCTTTGTGGTAACTGATTCATCACTGTCCAGGTTGTGAAGATCATCAGTGCCCTACTGGGACATTGAAATACTGAGAAAATTAATTACATGTTCATTACTTCATTTGTATCGGGTTTATAGAAATCCCAGTCATTTTTATCTTTTATAACAGTTTTCAGAATTTAATAGAAGTCATTTGGTAGCAAATTAGCATCTGTGACCAATTTAGTTAACCTGATACAAAAGTTTATGTTGTTTAAAGTGAGTAAGGCTCTTTGTTTGTGACCTTCTGGTAGGAGACATAACCAATGAATATCACTTTGGTCCAGACAATCTGCCATGAATTGATACAGACAAAGTCATGGCTATCAGAGGATGAATCCTACTTACAGTCGGGGATCACCTGACCATAATCTTCATTTTTGTGGCAACGGGTCACGAAAATGGAAGCTCTCGCATGACCAACTTCTGTAGCATAAACACTAACTGTGGCATTCTACAACCCCAGTTCCTAAAAAAGCTGAGACATTATGTAAAACGTAAATAAAAACAGAAGGTCATGACTTAGAATCCCATAAACCCATATTTTATTCCCAGTAGATCATATCAGATGTTGAAACTGAGACATTTTACTATTTCATGAGAAAATATTACCTCATTTTGATGTCAGGTGCTGACATCTCAGAAAAGTTGGAACAGGGTGATATTTATCATTGTGTAGCATCCGCTCTTCTTTTAACAACTGTCTGTAAGCATCCGGGAAAAATGAGGACACCAATTGCTGGAGTTTTAGGAGAGTAATGTTGTCTCATTTTTGTCTGATTCAGAACTCTATCTGCTCAAAAGTTCTGAGCCTTTGTTGCTGGATATTTTATGATGGTTCCAAAAGGTCTGGGCTGCAAGCAGGCCAGTTCACCCTTTGACTCTTCTCCTGCAAACCCATGCTGTTGTGATGGATGCAGTATGTGGTTTAGCATTGTCTGGCTAAAATATGCAAGGCCTTCCCTGACAGAGAAGTTGTCCAGTTGGGAGCATATGTTGCTCTAAAACCTCTGTGTACTTTTCAGCAATGATGGTGACTTTCCAGATGTGGAAGCTGCCCACCCCATAGACACTAATGCAACCAGAGATGCCATCAGAGATGCAGGCTTTTGAACTGTCTGCTGATAACAAGCTGGATGGTCGCTCTCCTCTTCAGTCTGCAGGACACAATGTAAATGGTTTCCAAAAAGGATTTAACATTTTCATTCATCTGACCATTTTAGAAGAACTTTGGCCCAGAGACGAAACTGTCTTTACATCTGAGAGGCTCTGCCTGTCTGAACCCTACTTTTATATCCCTTCATGTTGCTGACCTTTTTTGAGACGTGTTGCTGCCATCAAAGTCAAAATGAACTAATATTTTCTATAAAATTGTAAAATGTTTCAGTTTCAACATCTGATGGTGTTCTTTATGTTCTATTTGGGATAAAATATGGGTTCATGACATTTGCAAATCACTGCATTCTGTTTTTATTTACAACTTCTTTGACACTGGGGTTGTGCGCGTAGTCCATAGTGCAACATTTTGCATTAACATAGCTGTCATAGGTTCTGTTATAAGATTGGGTTGTAACGCAACAAAACACACTACTGACTTCAAATAAAATATGGTGCAATATTTCGTAAGTAAGTGCAGCCAATTTGGATTGTCAGTTTTTCTTCCCAGATGGATTTGCATTATCAAAGTAGTTTTTAAACAGAATACTCGTAGTTGGTGTAGTGAGATTTATATACCATCTTTATTTGCTGGTCTGTTTTAGTACCTGACCTTTCACACAGTGAGTGTGTGTGTGTGTGTGTGTGTGTGTGTGTGTGTGTGTGTGTATTGAATGGTAGGTGGGTGTGTGGAGGATATGGCTGGCTTCTGCTTACACAACAATTCACTCCAGCATGCAAATGCTCTCTACTGTGAAGGCATCCACTGTGCTAAATCCATTAGCACTTTAGCCTGCAGTCACAAATTCTCCTCCTTTTGTTTGTAGTGATGCAAAAAAATAAAAAATACAAAAAAAAAAAAAAATATCCTCGCCTTGTGAAAGGCCAAGAAGCCATGTTCAAAGAGTGACTGTTTTTCATTCAGAGTCTGAAATCTCAACATGGAAAAGACCTCAGAGACAGATTCTTTTAACAGATGCACTATTAATTAGCACCGGCAATAAGTGGCGCCTCTATTAATCGTAATGGTAAGGGACTTTGTCATCTTTATCAACAACTAGAAAACAGTGCCTTAATTTATTCAAGGAAAGGATGCACAGTTGTTACAAGTACAGAAAAAAGCCACAATGATCTCACCACCCAGTATGAAACCATTACAGAGTGAAACAAGCTAAAGTGCCGATAGTGTCATTCTGAAGCCATCAGGATTCAAGTGAAGATCTTCTCCACAAATGCTGCAAACAAGGCTTAAAGGGGTTTCCATTTACTCTCTCTCGCTCTCTCTCTCTCTCTCTCTCGCACACACACACACACACTGACTTTGATTTCAGTTTGGCTGAATCAGTCTGGTTGAGGGCTCTCCCACACACACCATGATCATGCAAGCACACAGATCTTATATCAGTTCAACAGCAAAGCATCTTGGTGAAAAGAGGGAGGGCCCATGTGGAGGACAGGAAACAGCTATATGTCTTCTCTTTCTTGTCCTTTCTTCCCATTTTTTTATCCTGCATTGACCCCTGAAGGGCTAATTTTAGCGTCACGCTTTGGTACAGTATCTGACCTTACTTATTGCAGTTATTTATTTTTTCTTTTCTTGCTCAATGAAGTGCTGTCCAACACTAGTTTACACTACTGTCTGATGTCAGACATACTTGTGATTAATTTTGCCACAAAATGCAAGCCAAAAAGGTGCAGCCGTGCATAGCTTCTTGGGTGATTAAGAATTACTAAACAAGGTTTGCATCACCTTTGTGGGGTGAAAGAAAGTGTGTAGTCTTCAAGAGGATTATCAGGGAAAGGTGGGCCGAAGGTATATCGTAATGAAAGACAGTAATCTCCCTTTTAATCTCCTGAGATGCAATAAACATCCCAGCCAAACTCATTACCACTCTGCAGACTGGTAGGGGAAGGGAAATAGGGCGGGAGTTAGGAGTATAGGGAGTTGTTGAATTTTTGCCAGTGCTCTCTTGATACCATAAAACTGCAGGTGAGAAGGAAATCTTTCCATAATGCACGTTGTAGTGGTTATTTAATTGCTCTTTTCCAACGGAAATGCATTGTTTTTTTTTTTGTTTTTTTTTTTACTGACCCAACCGCACTGTCTTTGGCTTGACTCAGCTTCAGAGTCTTATCTGCGTGGGTTTCTGCTCAGCTATATTCAGCGTCTCCTGAGAGGAGTCAGACTACACCTTTACCTGGAACAGGTTCAACAGGCCATCCATCACACAAGCACTGCTACAGAACTGTGCAAGGTGCTGAGCCAGCACTTTCTGAGAGAAGGGATTGTGAGAATCTCACCCTTATATGTGTTTTGACAAAAAAAAGGCATGGTGGGAGTAAAAGGAGGTTGCAGGGGTTACCTTATAGGATATACCTTTTTCCGTGCAGAGGAATCCGTCTAAAGAGGACAGCCTCTGCAACATGACAGGGCATCCTCCATCATGTTGATGCCCTTCAGTGTACGTTTAACTCTTCATACCAGGCCTCGTGCTTTCATGTCTCAACCTTTTTTGTTTTCAATAATCTCTCATAACTTTTTGAAACCTTTTTACATGGATGATGAGGTTGAACCGTGGGTTGGCAGGGAGCAGTTGCTTGACAAAAAGTAGAAACCCCATGATGCTGTCATGAACACAATGATTTGCTCCCTGGGTTGGGTGTTGGGCTAGCTATCTCCACACTGGTGTATACTCAATTTACAACGTGAAACTTTTGTTATGGTTACACCTGGCATCCACACTACCTAGCAAGTTTGACTTTGGTTAATGGAAGATTTTTTTTATCCACTGCATACACATTTTAAGTTTGTGAAGGCTGGGCCTGTAATATTGTGTGGATGGACAAAACTGAAAGCTTTTGTAAACAACAGCCCCACTTATTCCCCAGTTCACTCTGCCTCTGTAGCGCCTTTATTCCGCCTCACAGCACTATTTGAATCGCACAGAGGAATCGCATGAACCCCAATGCCAGAACACCTAGTCAGGTGACAAGTGGACAGTGAGAAAAGAAAAATACTGGGTTTTCCACCTCAGTGGTCAGAGAGGCAGAGACCAGCAGGAGTGGCTGTTTTACCAACTTTGTCACTCATCTTGGGGCACTAGCGACCAAGGGAACCATGCTTTCATGCTTAGCAACCTGGAGGAGCCTCCGCCAGTTGAAGCTGGCTGTTGTCTTCCTCTCGGTGAAACCTGGTCAGTGTACCCCCCCAGCAGCCATGGTAGCACCCCAGCAGCAACAAGGAAACTGAGGCCAGTCCTGCTGTGTTCAGGCACTTTCATTTTTTATTGATGTTTATTCAGCACTTACCAAATAAAGACAACCAATGACCAGAAAGATTTAGGGACTTCAGGTTGAAGCTGACAAGTGTCATGTTTTTTGAAAGCACATATTGGGGAGGGAATATTGCAGCTTTGTGGGGTCACTGTGAATGCACATCTTGAGAGAGGGCGCTGAAAGAAGACTTATATCATATGACCATTACCAGAAGATAACAAAAACAGACTAGCAAACACAACAGTGTTGACGACATGAAGATGAATTAGCGGGTGCTGCTGCCTTTGCTGTCCTCGGTTTCAGCTATTATGCAAGTAGTTCCTGCATTTTATAGTACTACAGCTATCTTCATCCACAGGAGGAATGCCGCTACATAAGCAATCTGCAACTAAGGTCATTTCCTCGGCCAGTGAGCTTGAAAAGTCATGTGACATGCATTTATGTTGAGTTCCTCCCAAATGGAGTTAAAGCACTAATGAATCCGCACTGGTGTGGACACTGCCTAACAAGCTGCCTAGAGCTTCAGATGGGTGACATAAACCTGCTCATTAAAGTTTCAGAAAGAGAGATAATAAACACAAGAGTCTGCTAAGAGTCTCTCAATCAAAGCAGTCACAAACATTTTGTATTTGTGAAGTCACCTTGTTTATTCTTGTTACCTATTACATGCCAAAGAAGGAAACCTCATAGGTGATGATTTCATCTGGACTTGCACGTCTCTCTGACAAAACACTGCTCCAAAAATGATGAAGTCAATCTAAGTCCTGCACTAAAATGAAAATTACGACTCTTGGCTAAGAGAAAAGGCAAAAATAGAAAGAAAAAAAGGAGGAGAAGGAGCATTCAAGAAAAGATGAGACCTCATTAAGGTTACAGCAGTGCGAGTGTGAGCACGCTCATGTGCCAGTGCAGCAATTATGATCCAGTCATTTTTCTGTGCATCAGCGTACATGTCACGTGTCAGTCGGAGCAGATCTCAGAAGCCCCTGGGAGGGTTAAGTAAGGAAACAGAGGAGATTAAGGTGGGGAATTCTCAGCAGAAACATCCAAATCAGGAAAGGTGTCGACGAGAGCCACCCTGCAATGGGACAGAGAGGACCAGAGGCAGCTGTGTCAGATTCTGCTGGAAGACAGGAGGCTCAGCTGAGAAATGGATGGCAGCTGTAAAAGGTAAATTACCAAAGTAGATGCATTAGAAGTTACTTTCGATATGACTAAGAGTAGTATTTGAAGGAGGATGTATTTAAGCAGATTTTATGTGGGGGGGTCCATCTTTGGGGCGAGGTCATGTTGAGGGAGGCGGTGAGGAACCTGGTGAGGAGGGGGTGGGGGGGTCCTTGGAGGCGGTCCTGTGGTAATGAGCTATAAGTCTCAGAGGAAGACAAACTCTATTACAGGAACACTGAGCAGCTATTCTGAGCTTTAATCTGGCTGGTTCACCTTCTCCTCAGCAGCTCAGCACAGTTACAGGCTCCCCCTCTGACCACCCAAACGTTAGGGGAGATGGACACATTAGGATCACGTTGAGAAGTGTGTCAGATCCGGAAAACAAATCTGGAACTGAGTATCACACTGCAGCGGAGGATAATGACCACTGTGACACCTTTGAGGCAGATGTGATTTCTGTGTTTTCTTCACATCCATTTATTTTATTTTTCACTCCTGTTCTTTCCATTCGCTCCCGTCCCATCAGAATCCTGTTTTATACATCCAATGAACAACCTCACAGGCATTGTGCCCTCTTTTCTCTACAAGTTCAGTTTTCGGTCCTGGAGGGAGGTTTGCCATCAGACAGGAGGTCAGCAGGTCGGGTTCAGAAAGCCAAATGTCTGCTGGGGGACATTTTCTCATCATGTAAAGCTGTTCTCTGTGATTCCCTTTTTTATTCATTCAGTACTAAACCATCAATGTATCTGCTGTTTTGTACACATCTGCTTCAGCAGTGAGACATCTTGGGTTTAAATTTTGGGACCCCCCCACTTTTATGTTGTGACTTATCTTGTGAGCCATAACAGAAAGTTTCCAAAGAGATGCAGTATCATCGTAGCCATAGACATGGCGACCTTCAGCTACAAGACAGATGCACCAGAGTGGAACTCTCACATAGGTGGCATACCTGTTATGTAAACCTCAACAGGTGCAGACCAGTTAAAACAGTTAGGATGGAAGCAGTGGGGTTCGGAGTGGCTTATAGATGTTTTTTTCATGTTTGTTCATCATCAGTTTATCCCATTCGTTAACTTTTTTTAATCTCATGTTTCGGCATTGATGTAAAAGAGATGCATTCAGGTGCATGGTGCATTCAAATGAAGAGGAAGATCCCTTTCGAAATCATTTGTAGAGTCTGCATGACATTGGTTCTCACAGACAGGCTCTTGAAGAGCCTACTAGCAAGCTGCTCTCTGGTAGGGGAGATATTTCTGAAACTTGACTGGTACTGGCTTGGAAATCAGAAAATACAGTTGACTTCTTCAGTTTTGCTGTCTTTAATTTGGATTTGTTAACGGCACTTTCACCATAGCTGGAATGATTTTAGATTGATTAAAAACAATGATAGGTTGTTAGAAAACGCCACCCCACAGCTTTGTCTTGCAATTACATTCACTTTCAAAACACCCATTTAATCATGCTTATGATTTTCTGTTTTTTTTTTCACCATAGTCTAATTCTTGTTGCAGATGGAGTAGGATGGAAACATTGTACAGTTTCACCAATGGAAATGGTTCCTTGCTCTTGTTTCTCTGTGACCTGGTGACACACTGAGCTGTCAGGATCGATTGAGGCTCCTCTGAGCTGGCAGCAGAGAGCAAGCGTGGCATTCTGGCTTTGGTGTGCCATGTCTGCCTAGTAGAAAGCCCATGGCCAGATTAACGCTCCATTAACCAAGTGGAGTCGCAGCAGTCACTCCTCAGACACACTGTATCTACTTAACATTTGCACAAGCACATGCATTAAAAAAAAGCATCAATTTTACACCATTAGCTGGGCTGCCAGACTGAACCCTCACACCTTCTGTGAGCAGGAAAAGGATAAACTCTCAGTCCAAGGTGTCAACTAATCTACTATCTTCAACCGCGTCTCTATTTTACTCCTTCTTCCCACGCTAAGTGCTCCACTGCAGTATCTGACCCACCCAAGAAGAGGTGAAGCTGGATAATGAAGTCGCTGTACCTGCCAAAAAGACAAGAGGAGATACAGCAGGTGGAGCAGAAAGGAGAGCAAAAGACAAATAAGAGGATAAATGAGAACAAATAAGGGGAAGTGGAGAAGAAATACAGTAAAAGGAACCACGAGTAAAGGGACATTCAGGGCCACACAAGAGGCAGGAAAAAATGACAAAGGGATTGAATGAAGCTGCAAGATAAGAGAAACTAAAAGAAGGAAAAGATGATTCAGGGATGACAGCTTTTGAGAAAGGTTGCTGAGACATCATCACGTTAATCCTTCTCCGTGACTCCTTGGTCCTCGTGTTCCTCCCATCTCCAGTGACAGGGTGTTGGTGCAGAGGCCAAAACAATCACAAGTTGTCCTTCCATTCCACCCGTGGTGCTGTAGCCATCATGTTTTGTTTTGTTTTTTTAAACCATCATTATTTTTCCTTGTGTGTTTTTTTGTGCCTGTGGGACATGTTAGACAAAAGAAGACCCATAGACAATGACTGAACGAGAGCACAACCACTGGTTAAACATCAGTCTGTTATTTTAATTGATACTAAAAGATTAAACGTTACTTAATATAAGTTACTGCAGTTTTAAATAGTCAGTACTGCTAGTCATACAGAGGGAGTTTCTGTGTAGATCTCTACAATGATGCTCTGTTTGAATGTGTGTGAAGCCAAAGGTAAGAGACCTATTATTACTCAAAAGATCGGCGCCCAGTGATTTACAAGCTGTAAATGTTTTTGTCTATGAGTGTGTGTGTGTGTGTGTGTGTGTGTGTGTGTGTGAGTATGTGTTATGGGTCAGCGACCCTCAATACTTTCCTGTGTGTGTTTTTATCCGTGTGAATACACATCATGTGCTTTAATATACAGAAGTGTGCCATGTTTAAATCAGTGTGAAACATCTTGCATCCAGCACCCTCTGCGGTCCTCTTCTGACCTCTAACATCAGTGTCCTGGAGTCTGGACGTGCTGGAAAAGGTGCTTGTTTGCCACTTTTGAGAGCGGATATGGTTTTCAATAAAATATGACTAAAACCACCATTGAACCTTGGAACCACGATGTAAGACATAAATGAGAACTTTTACTTGCTCTGTCTCAGAATGTTGCATGATTCTTGAATAATAAATACAGATTTTAAACACTGTTGTCTCTTTGTGTTTTAACTAGCTTGCTTTCTCTGGGATGTAAATTTAGTCTGACATGACTTATTTTCTCCATTTCAGCACAGCTACCTACTAAATGGCCGCCATCACACACATTCCTCTCAGTATTCTACTGGCTGAAATGTCAACATTTTCAGGGCTTGGGCACATTTTCTTTTGTAAAGGCAAATTGGTGTTTTTCTCCAGCTAGGGTTTTATTCTCGTGATTGTGGCCAATTTGACTCATGCTGATTGCCCTTCAAGATGCTTGTTTTCTTCTCACGCTTTGGGGCTGCTTTGTGTGTTAACTCCCATCTGGACATTCAGACAAGCTGTTGAACTGAGCAGAATCTCCAGAGTTTCAACAACAGTGGCCATGACTTTAGCATTAGCAAGGCTCGATACAATTATGGGAGTAAAGAGCCAGGTTGAAACATGCTAGAATTTTCCTTCAATCCTCTCCTTGTGTTTTCATCTGTGGTTCAACCGTCTCTACACTTCTCAGACTCCTTTTAATGTCACTCAAGAGAAGGCAGTCAGAGGGAATCCTGCTGTCATCCATGCTCTCCTCTGATCCCACACAACGTCATCTACAAAAAGCTTTTTTATATGCGGTGTGTGACTGTACAGTCTCATGTTGATGCTGAAACCTGATATTAATAGAAAGAGTTCCATCATCTCTATTGAAACTTTGGCCCACTGCAGTGCTGTCATGAAATAGGCATGTAGGGGATGTGAAGAACAATATTAAAACTTGAACTGGTTAAAAAAAAAAAAAAAGGAAGAATCTACAAAGGAAGGAATGTTCATTTTTTTCCCCAGAAGGCAGTTTTGTGCTGTGTGTGTGCATGTGTGCAATGATGGGATGTATTATTGACTTATTGCATTAGAAGAACTCTGTGCTTCATGCTCACGCACTAACATCGCCCTCAGAGAAATAAAGGGATCAGATCAGACTGAACACACAAACCCAAGCCCACACCCACCCACGCACACTCGCAGACATATAGCTGATATTTGTGCGAACGCAAAATGTTTTGGCTTTCGCATTGTAGTTGTGCTCCTGGGGGTTTGTGTTCTTTGCACTGCACACATATTTCTCGGTGTCAATAAGTCTGTCTGCGCTCTATTCTGTCTCCCTCCATGGAAAGCTTTCAGAAACGCCAGAGCTGTGAGATCAGCAGGCAGAGTTTCGAGGGTCGTGTGATGGATTAGAAGTTGCTCTTCAGCAGTGGTGTGAGCAGAGCGGTTGTCAGCGCAACTAATGTGAAGGCAGAAGGGAGGACGGAGAAGGAGGAAGTGGAAGGTTGGGGTGGTGTGTGTGAAAGCAGGTGGACGTAGGGGATAAAGAGGGGAAGGAAAGTTGTCTGCCAAGTGAGGGGAGAGAAAATAGTTTTCTGTGAGCCTCTGGTCTCTGCTCTAAGCCCCTGACAACACTTCATTGCCCACATTGTGCACTTGCAGTGTGTGTATGTGTGCAGCCTGATCTCCAGAGTAATCTAGAGCCACACATGACAGACAGAGTGTGTCCAATTTATAGGAAATAGAGCCTGGCTCAAATATTACTGTGGTTTATGAGAGTGGTCCATTTCTTTCTTACACCCAGAGTGTGTGTGTGTGTGTGTGTATGTCTGTGTGTGTGTTTCTGAGAGAGAGGGAGGGAGAGAGAATTAGTTTCTTTGAGATTTGTCACACCATGCCCAGAGAGTGGAGGTTATCTGTGAAACTGAGCTCCAACAGGCAGTCCAATAAAAAGGCACACAAACAGTATACACACAACTATACAGCAGCAACCTATATTCCCTAAAGAAGACATTGAATAAAAACATTTTTTTAATCTATTTTTTGTGCTTGGTGTAATTTATTTGGTGTGAAGTGGCTAAACACTAAGAAATTGCAATATAACACAACTATGTCGCTCTGTTTGGGGTGGCTTAGGTATGAAACTGTGTCGATTCACTGAACTGTTGGGATGTGTATGGTACTGTGACATCACAGATCCAGATCAGAGTACCAGGGTTGGTGAGTATCACCACTCAACTTCACGCTGCTTTTACCTCAGAAGTGGGCAGCACAAGAGCTGTAACACTTATTTCAAAAGGAGGCACTCTAAAGCTATGAACAACGTTGTAAAGACATAATTAAAATGGTTGCTGTTGTACTGTATCTTTGATAAAAAGCATCTCAAGGTATTTAATTAAGACCTCAATAATTTATCAACTTCCTTTAAAGTTATGATTTCTACGATTTTATCCCTGGCTGATTGGAAATTATTATAGTGACATTAAATCTACAAAAAAGAAAAAACACTGGTTGAGCAGCTGCTCAGATAGTGACGGAGCAGTGCAGCCAAGTCTTATTTATTTCTTTATTTTACAGCGACGCCACTCAACAAGATTTGGGGAGTTGTCAAATAAAGCTCCCCGGTGCACCGTCTGTGAATGCTTTTAATGTGTAGTAGCTGCAGAAAGAGATGTTGGCCCTGTCTCAGCTGTAAACTGGAAAAAACCTGTGACGCAGCTGTATGAGAAAGCTGCACGCACTGAAGCTGATATTAGTGAGATGACATTTTAAAAAAGTTAATTAGGTGCAAACATCATTTTGTGTGAATCCTTTATGTGTAGAAATGAAGCAAGGATGAGGATGTCTGCCACAAAGACAGAAAACTTTGCGTATTGTGAAATAATAAGATATGAAGATTTTGGATACAGTATATATTGCTGTAAGATGCCAATTAAAAACATAATCGGATGAGATAAGGGAGTGAACTGTTTTTAATCTTTAGGATTAGAAAGCTTTTTTTGTCCAGTGAACATTCAGCACCTGACGTCAGACTCAATGATCGCACGTGTGTGTATGAAAGAAAAGGGTTTTGCAGCAATGTGAAGCCTTCCCATTTTTGTGGTACAAAGATTCTTACAATATTTAACTGGATAGTTTTTATTCATTTGAGAATTCCTGTTCAATTACAGCACAAGAATTCACATTAGATTTTCTGTATCACCAAAGAAAGTGTTAGAAAACTATTTTATTCTTAAAGCAAAATTTCAGTATTTTTGAAACCAAGGCTCTATTTTCACACCTTTTAGGATCTAAATGATTAAAAAGAAGTTTGGAATCAAATCCATATTGAGTGAGATGACAATAACCAGCAACTGCAAAAAGCCTGTAATGTAATCCATGGGGCAAAGTGAAAATACTTGTCTTTGGTGGCTCCGATTATCATCAACAACTTCTTGGATAGGCTTCCTGCTGAGACGGATCAGTCTCTGCTGTGACATAATTCAGGGACTGGAACTCATGGAAAGCTACTTGAGTAAGAAATGGATGTAAACACAACTGCCACATAAATCCAGATTAGGAGGTCCAGTGAAATAGTGATGAGACAATTATATGTGAGACTTTTGTCCTGCAGACGCTGATAAAAGTCCTTTGTGAGTCTGTGATTTTTCTAAGCTTTAGTCAGGGACACTGCAGTCTGAGCATATGTGTGTCTTCCTGCGTGAGTGGTCAGAGAAGAACCTAAAGGTTCTTTTCATCCTAAAGGATGAAAGCAAGTTCAATTTTATGTGACTGAAATCAAACCTAAACTGCTGCCAAAGTGGGGAATCTGAAAAGATGAGTGTGACAGTGGGTGTGGAATAGTTAAAAAAAACAACCAAATGGAGGAGTTGAGGTGTCTTGATCATGAGTGAGGGAAGAAGGAAACAGGAGATCAACTGGCCGACTGGTGCAGCGTCTGCAGTAACATAGACTGTGCACCAGTGTGTTGTAGTGAAGAAAGACGTGAGCTCACTGTTTATGGGTAGTTTTTTTTTTTCTAACTCTCCTGTGGTCATGAACCATGGATAGTCACAGAAAGAATGAGATTGCGGATACAAGTGGCTGAAATGAGTTCCCTCTGTTGGCTGGCTGGACTCTCCCTAAGAGATAGAAAATGTTCAAATTGGATATGTGGAGTAGAGTTGTAGCTCCTTCACATTGAAAGGAGTCAGTTGAGGTGGTTTGGAGCATCTGGTGAGGATGCCACCTGTGTATCTCCCTAGGAAGCTGTTTCGGGCACGTCCAACTGGGTGGAGGACCCAGGACAGACCAAAGACAACCGAGAGATTTCTCAGCTGATTTGGGAACATCTCTGTTTGCTCTGGAAGAGGGAGAGGCATGTGGCCGTGGAGAGAGAGGTCTGGACTGGCCCTGCAACCTGATCTTATAGAAGTGGAAGTTAATTGACAGATGGCTGGATGGATAATATAAAAAATATGACATCACTACCAGGGTTTGTAATTCAGAAGACCGAAGATAAAGCCACAGAAATTAAACATGTTGCCATTGACTGCTCACCTTTGCTTCTAACACTCAACATTTGTCCTCATATTTGATTCCATTAATCACAGCTGGTCTGATTGAATGAAAGAACAATATGAACAGTACAATGACAACAGCATGTTTCACTTTGCAGTGTCCCTTTCTTTTTTCTTTTTTCTTTGAATTACCGACTCAGACAGTTGAGTCATTTTTTTGGATAGATTCTCGTTGTACTCCTAGGATGTGTGTGAAGTCTCGTGCAGCTCTTTTTAAAGTATCACAACTGCAGACTCACATCAGCAGGTGAAGTGAAAGTCTGGACTGTTTTTTAGTGCATCACTGTTGTCTTTCCGTTGTCCTTATGAATTTCTCCTGCCTTTGTGCTTAAGAAATGAATTTTTGAAAATTCAACCATATCCAGGATTGGGGTAACTGAGGATTTCTGGGTTAATTCTTGCTCTTCACTTGCTAGAATGAGAGAAAAAGATCATGGCATGTCTTAGAATATAGCCCTTCACAACCCAGCCCTTCACAACCCCTAAGTGTCAGCATAAAATAAACTGGGGATGAGACTGAGACCTTTAGCCTTAAAAACATTCAGACTGCACATATCTGTGGTCTGGAAAAACAAAAACTTACCCCATTTAATTCTGATGACTGGACACTGCAGCCATTTCACAGTTACCAGTTATTGTGTTCTCACTCAATACTGGACTGATCCGAAACACTTGTGTGCCTATAAATCCATTAGACTATAAAAGATAAGGAAATTAGGCTCCAGCTACAATAAAACCAGAATCCCCCTGCAAGACGTTTATTGCTTATGATTCATGATGTACAAAACTAAAGAAAAATCTCAAAGAAACAACAGAGAAAACACTGAAAATACTGTTCATCAGCAGGTACAGTGTGTTAAAATCTGTTTCAGACGTCCCTTTTTGGACACACACACACACACACTCACATTCATACGTATACAGGGAGGACTGAAAGGCTGGTTCTGCAGTCTGCAGCTTTGCAGCAAGCCATCACAGCACCACTACTTTCTAAATGGCAGACTAACGATATTTTCTCCTCTGCGCATTAATGTAGGAATGATCCACACACAAAACACACACATGCAAGCTCACACAAAAATGTTATGGGTAAAGAGATGACAAGAAATTGATAGCAGTTACACAGCAGCCCCTCCCTCTCACTCATCTCTTCTCACAGCACCTTCGTAATTTTTTTCTGAGCAAAAAAATGTTGATTTTTTTTTTTTTTGTCCTACAAAACCTTCCACTTTCTTCCAGTGTAAATGCAACAACTGCCTCAAAACTGTGATCAGGGATATTTTTACTCTGTGCCCTGTTCAGTCGGACGACAAGATAACACCAGTGCAACCTCTTTCAATCACACACACTCACACACACTGCTTTTCATTCTTTTTGGTGCAGTGACCGACTGGCTGTCCTCTGACCCATTGCTGATAAATAACTATCATATCATGTCTGCTAAACAGCTCTATATTTGAAAACTGACATTCATCCCAGCGAAATGGCAGCGCTCTCCAAACAAGAAGAAGTATAGAGTGTGCGGATAAGTTCAGGCATGCTGCTGAGGGGTCATACTCTTGTGAGCCAAATGTGTTTTTTATGAATATGACATAACACAGGAAGGATGGACACCAGCAATCCGCGGCCCCTTTAAGCTTCCCTTTGAATAAATGATCCGATAATGACAGCATAAAGATTTAGCAGGTGACTTATATGTCTGGGTGTGGGTTTCAATGTTTGCTGTTGTTGTGTGAAAGCTGATGACGGTGTCAGATTGAGGATGGGGAGGGGTGATAAGAGGACGTAGTGATGCATGGCAAGAGAGACCAAAACAGGAGTGTTAATGTTCTCAGGCCTGCGGCTTTGACTTTAGCTGTGCCCTTGAGATTCATTGTGTGTCTGAGTACGGGCATGTGTGTGTGTGTGTTGTGTGTGTGTGTGGGTTTTCGTTTGTGGTTGTGCTTTAAAGGGAGAAAGATGATTGCTCTATTCACATGTGTCTATCAGTGAAGATGTGCAAGTTCTGCTGTGACACACTTTGATGAGAAGTTAACCTTTCTTTGTAAAATCAAACTCTTCACGTGCATCCACATGAAAGTACTGCATAATGCCTTGATCATAAACCAAGCCAGAAAAATCAATAAATATACTTGCATCTATGCGTAGAAACACAGAGTGACACATACACACACAGACAGGCGAGCCCTCTTGAGAGTTATGCCCCCATCATGGCCATTTGGATCCATTCAGCTCAGAACATGAATATGAGGCTGGTACACAATATGAGGCATCAATCAAGCTGCTTTGCACATCAGTTGGGCTCAATTCCCCTGTCTGATGGTAAATTTACTCTTTCTCTGCTCCACATCCACATAATATCCAGCCTCCCAATCATCCTGTGATGGGCAGGGTGAAACACAGCAGGATAGAGGAGGAGGGGCTTTGGATCATTGTCCATTCATATATAACTCATCATCGCTGTTTACAGAGATTATCTGTGATAGCTCTGCCCTCAATTAAACACACTCAGTCACTCGTACATTAACACACTACTACTAATGCTCCAGAGGCCCACTTGCACATTAACAGTTGGATCATAAACTTCAGCCTGGTTTGTTCACTGCAATATGAGCTCAACTTGGAGACATGTCCAGTCTCGTTATGTAGTGCCATCATTAAGTAGATGATTGACTCAATCCCCCTCATCATCACTTCTTTTTTTTTTTTCATGTGCAGCCACTATGAAACTGCTCCACTACAACTGAAGCTCATGAGAGACAATAGTGAGGCATTTCATCATACAGTTAAACTATACAGACAAGAGAAACCTGAAGAAGATCACACAGAGAACACACAAATTACAGCAGTCATTACAGGAAGTTCTGCCTGTCTTTGCAGGGGAATGACCTTAAAGAGGAACTTAACACCAGAATGAAAAGCAGCCCCATAAGCTATTAGGAAGCAAGTTTCCATTCAGAAAATGTTGCTTATTGTAAAGTTGTTGTATTGATGAAATCAAAGTGTATGAACGTCCTATGGAAACAAGCTAAGTTAATCTAGTTGCAGTTAATGGAGTTGTGGTTTATTCCACAGTGGTTTAAAGGAAAAGCACCCCCACAACTGTTTAATTCAGCCTGATGTCAGATTCAGACTACACAATATTTCCATCTAATAGCAACTGTTTTTATATTAGGTAACTATGAAGTTATGCATTTTTGGCGTGAATCTGCCGAGAGGCAGGAGAGACTACATGTGGGAAATCATTGCTTGCAGCCTCTCACAGCCAGTGTTACATCATGGGGAGCCTGGGGATGGGGACCATCTAGTAGAAATAATAACTTTGAAATGAGTCCATCTGTGGGTCAAAACCAAGGGCCAGCCTCCAGTTTTGAAAAATGAATCCACTGTAAAGACCCAAAATGTGCAGTTCCCAAAATGACCATTATGGGGGAGGTTCCAAAAGTGAGTCAATGTGCACCGACCCCCATGTCAAAGGCAGAGTAAGGGATTTCTGGGTGATGACAAACCTGTTGACATCTGATGCGAAACATCAACAAAACACAGAGCTAGCTCCTCCCTCTCCCTCTCCTTCTGTCCAGTCCAGAGAAAACATGCCCCACCATAAATTCTCCCAAGCCTCCTCCCTCCTCTACGTCACGTCCACAAGCTTGATCAAAAACCCTCCCCCTGTTGGTGATTGGCTGGAGCAGCGTTTGTTCTGGTTTCAAGCTGCACCCTCTTTGTTTGTCCGCAGTTTATGGAAAAAGGGGTGTGTAATCATCAGTGTAGTCACAAGATAGGCAGCTAGCAGATAGTGAGGAGACATTCCCTGAATATGACAGAAAGTGTTCGGTGTTTGAAAAAGAAAATGCTTAGAATCCCTTACCATGCCTTTAGAATATTCAAAGTTGGTTGAAGATTACCTCCTGTACGAAACAAAGGATGCATGCATTCGATCAGAATGAATCTAAGACAATCTTACTTAGTATTATAGGTTAGCATATGCTAAGCGAAGCTTAAAAAGCTAGCTTTCGGTTACTGAGGTAAGGTGGGCTTGTTCCAATCAACAGCCAAGTCTGGTAGTTTCATCCAATTGTCCATTTTTAGATTAACCAGGGGTTGAGTAGAGTGGGCTCCTGCAAAGATGGTGAAAACCAGAGCCCACAAAATTGGACTTTCAAATAACTCTTCATAAAACCAATAGGTGACGTCAGAGAGGGTTTGTCCAGTTCTTTTCATATGGCTCATGGCCAGAACTGAAAAACAACAAAACAAGAAAACATCAACTGACAATTTGAGGCAGACTCCAAAAGTGAGATCATCCCTTTTGACTCCATGTAAAAAACAAACAAACCAAAAAACAGCTTAACAGAGGGCATAGAGACGTTAAAAGCAAAGTACAAAAGTGGGTGTGGTCTCTGTAGCTAATTTCCTCACCCTTGACAAACATCAATACAGGCAAAACTACTTTGAGGAATGGGGGAGTCACATGTCTGCTACTCAGTGAATCTTAATGCATGTGCTTAGAGTTCTCTGGTTTTCAGTTCACCTCCTTCACCTTCAGCACTTTGGAGCTGAACATTAAGGACAGGTCTTGTAATTTGTCACATGACTGCAGACCTAAAATATAACCATCAATGATTATGCCAACACTCACTTCCTGAGTCCAAAACTCTTTCTACCAACTGCTGTCCTTCTGCTTGGACACTGTTTGCCATTTTATTGTGTAGTCTGAACTGAACTGGGCAAAACTCAAATAATTTCTGTGATCCAAATGTGCCTCATAGTGACACCACTGTTAGGAAACCTCATTTGATGTTGGTGTGAACTTTGGAGTCACAAACACACCACAGAGTGCACATCCACTTGACTGTAAGAAGACAAAGCAAACTGGAGATCAGAACAACACAAGATTTTCAGGTGGTGTTGTTAAGGTAACCTGTGGAGTTTTTATTATTATTATTGGCCAAAAAGACTTGTTTACATTCAAAATTTATCACATAAACTCATTTGCTGATATTCCTCAGGCCAACATGCTTGAGCCCAGCTTTCACTGTCTAACCAGCGATCTTCTTCTGTCTTAGTGAGTTTCCTCCTCTAGCTGTCAGAAAAAAACCAAACAAACCCACTTACCAAAGCAGTGCTCCAAAAGTAGTTAAAAAAAAACTCCACAGGATACTTTTGAACATAAAGCGCATCGTGTGAAACTGAGTTGGACCAGCTATCCCTGAACCAGTTAAGTTTGTTCAATTTCTGTAAGTTGTAGTTCATTCGTATTAAGTACATTCACACTGTTGTGCCTTTGTCATGTCAGGCTTTTACCAAAATGTGTTATTTTTCTCTCTCCCTTTGGACGTATTCTATCTGTAAGAGACAACAGTGACTGCTGACTATTTCAAGTGAATTGCCTTAAGGCATTCAGGAAAATAAGATCTGAACACTGAAATGTACCAGTTTCCCATTTGTGCTGCAGGAGAGATAAGGCATCACTCTCTGTCTACCCCCCCCCCCCCCCCCCCCATACCCTCTTATGTATTTTTCATGGATGTACTGTATATGTGTGTTTGAATGTGCCACTCACACATCATGTCTTGTGATAATCATCATTTACAAGGTGCTACTCAGGAGCACTTTACAGCGTATGCAGGTACATCCACACACATTTTTATTTGTGCGTGCGGGGTTATTGCTCTCAATATTCTCAGAGGTCGTTCTGTTCTCCTGAAGTGAAGGCATAGTCATCTTTTATTGCTGTCTCTGTCTGTCTCCCATTCTCTCTCCCAGACACACGCTCAGCCACGTTCACACAATCGCACACATTCACTTTCCAATACGTTAAAGAGCATATTAAGACCTAAATCTGTAACGCAGACAGACAGGCAGATCTGAGTTCATAGCAGGGCATTTGGTGTCCCTTCTGGCTCCTTCACCCCTCTGTCTTTCTCCCCTTACTTCTTGCGTGTTTCTTCTCCTCGCATCAGTCCATCACACCTGAATGCCAGGTTTGCTTAGATCCCCGTTGCCCTGGTTGCCTCCTCCTCCTCCTCCTCCACCACAGCCTCCCCCACCTCCGCCCATCCCTCCCCTCTCGTCCTCATCATCACTGTCCAGCTGCTCGCTCTTCCGCTTGCTGTAGCGCTCGTACAGCACCATGAGTACGCCCATCACCCATGCCGACACCGTGCCTGCTGAGAAGATGACAAAGCCAATGGCGATGAAGAAGAGGTAGTCCCAGTAACCCAGGCCCTTGGTGGCAGTCCGCCCGCAGCTGCATGCCGACCTCCGCCAACCGCTGGCCCGCCAGCTCGGGGGGATTGTGGCAAACTGTCTGGCCCTCGTCTGGAGGTGAAGGAGAGAAGGAAGGAGAAAGAGAGATGAAGGGTAATGAGCATGGAAATTAATTAGGAAGGATATTGTATGAAAGAGGGCAGGGGCAGGGAATAAGAAGTATATATGGTTGAGGATGATGGGTAGAGTATTAGGAGAAAAAAAGGAGGGAAAATGTAATTAATTTGGAGAAACTGTGGGCAACTCAGGACTCACACAGAGCCTTTAACAATGCTGTGATAACCTTTGTGATAAAGATCCCCCAACAGGAATAATAGATTTCCTCTGAGCAATACAGGTCTTTGGTGTGTAGGACATGGAAACATTATTATGCTGCACACACTCACAAATGCATGCAAGGAAAGGTGACTTCAGGCTTCTGACACGTCAACCCCCCACCCCCCCACCCCCATGTGCACATCATTACACACCAACAAATGAGTCTGCAGCAACTGAGCGATAAGGAGATGAATGTTTTGTCTAACAAAACATCTGCCGCTCATTATGAGGAATAAGATAATGAGCCTGAACGACTGTTGACCACACACATCAAAACGCCTGGAATAACGAGCATTCCAAACACAGAAAAGTTTATTTGGTGAGTTTAATATTTTAAAGGTCAAAAGTCACAACAGGCCTAATAAGCCAGACGCGTTTTCAAAGTCTCGCTAAAGAGTTCATTAGCGAGGCTTATCAGCGTGATTTCCCTCTGCTGCAGAGACTTTGTGGCGTTAGCATGTACACAACCCTCATGTAGATAGAGAGGAACCCAAAACTTTGAGCACCCTTGATAAAAATGTGTCTTCTCTGAAAATATTTTACTGAGGATCCCAGTTCTCTATTAGTTTGTTATGCCCATGGCTTCTTTACAATTTTTCTTAACTTTGAAATTGTGTTCCACTTTCAAAAAGCTTTACAAATACTTTGATTCCTAAAACCTTATTCCATCAACCAGCAGCTACAGAGCCCTTTAAGTGGCTTCCTAGCACTCTGAAAATTAAAATAACTGACCCACACAAAGAAGGAGATGAGAGAATATCAAAGTGGTTTCAGGTGGCCATTTAATCAGGTTGCAATGTGATTAAAGAAATGGCAATTAACAGGACAGTTGGTGGTCAAATTGTGTTCAGGAAGATTTAACAGTCCCTCCAGTAGTCCTGCTGAGGTTCAGCACAATTCAGTTCAGTTCAGTTCAATTCAAAAATACTTGACAGAACCATATTAAATGGTTTACCCTTCAAAGGCATTGAGTCCTTGGAAGAAAATCTCTACCACAAGCAACAAAAGTCAGATTAACAAAGTCTTAGTTCAGCTCAGGTCATCGTTTACTTGCTGAGCTTTTCACAGTGACAGAAATTTTGACCACGGATGCCAAAATGTCTGTTTTTACATGCAACCGTATACCAATCAGTGTGAAAGCAGGCCATTAAAAAGACTAGTATGATCAGAACCAAGAAAAGAGCAGGATACAGCAAATGCCGTTTTCAATCAGTTCATCTGACTCCACCGGTGCCGCTCCTCCCCTCCCACCCTCCCTGCATGCTTAATTGCCTTTATACTCTCCAAAAATGACAGATTTTTTTTCTTCAAGATGAGAACAACGAGAGACATGACAGAGCCTATAAAGAGATGGAAAAGCAGACTGAGACAGCACTTTTAAGGATGAAAGTCCAGAGAAAGTACAGACAAAGATAACAGAACAGAGCACAGTTTAAAAAAAGACAAGAGCAAATGAATGCACAGACAGAAGGAGCATTTTTAGAATATTAACACACACGAACACTGGATAAAGTGAGTCTGTCCTCTTAAGATGAGAGATGAGATGGCTTCAGTCCTGTCCGCTGATGGATTACCAGTGGTGCTGTTAGCAATGCTAATTAAACTGCACTCATCTACCAATAAAGCAAAATATCTGAATAAAGCAATGAGTGACTGCAGAGGACAGCAAGAATTATTCGATATGATCTATGCTTCTCAGACTACTTGCCAGAGCTCTGCATCACCTTGACGATTTCTGTTGGGAAACTAATGGCTTACAAACAGAAATAAACCTAAATCCTTCCTTCCAAATCCTATTGTATCTTATTCTGCACATATAAGCATGCAAGGCCTAAAAATAACCTACAGATAGATTAGTCTGGTGGTCAGATTAGTCAAATTGGATGTATGCAACTCTTAAATAAAGCAAATCAGTTAACATGGTGATCTTCTGACTTATTCCACAATGTGCTGGAGAGAAAATCCACAACACATCTGCAGTGGTTTGATAAGGTTTTTGATCAATACAGATTTATCGATCACCTCGCCGGGAGGCTTTGTCTCCATCTTGGGAAGAAAAGTAGTGTTGATGCAGCTCTGTCACATCTGCCGTTGAAGTAGCACATCCAAACTCTTTTGTAACAGGATAGCTGTGATGTGTTTGTTTATCTGACAGCTGTCCCTGTCCAGGCAGAAATAGCAGGGAAGCCTGGAGGGCATTAAGTTACAGAGATAGCCTTCAACTTTAGGAAAGTCATTAGGAGGATTAGTGATTAGAGATGTGCTAAGATTACTGTCAGGTTACTCTGTAGCATTAGTTCAATAGCGTTTACGTCAGGAGATATGCAGTAGCCCATGTAGTCCCCTCAGTCGATATGCTTTCCTATGTTACTCAGAACGTATACTGTAAACTAATATTTTATCTTCATCCTCATCCTTTTTCTATCCATCTCTCTGTAATTCTTCAAGTTTAGAAAATAATTATGCATTATTCTCCATGACAGTGTGCACACCTATAGCAGTACTCCGCACAGAGATTGTAGTAACTTATCATAACTGAAACCTAATAGAGAAGGCCTGCAATCTGTTGCAAAAATAAGAGACATGGCTGTCTTCCAACATTGAACCTTGGACACGTGGTTTCAGGTTTTTTTTTCTTTTTTTTGTGTGAATATATTCATATTCCAATAGAATCTATGATTTTTTTCTTTCTTGATTGTACTATAGTTTTATGATCATTACTAGACTTATTCTATATTAATTAGTGATTTCAAAGGCCCATTCTTATTCTTATTCTTCTCATTCTTTTTCTTATTCATCTTATGAACATAGCACTCATGGATCATCTAACTGCCACAAGTCATGATGTGGATTGTCTCAAAAAAATGTATGTGAATATTTCTATACAGAAACATCTATTTCTGAATTCTATATCATTGAGTTTATCAGGATGATTTTTAAAATAATAGTTGTTTCTGAATAATTCAATTCAATTCAATTCAATTCAGTTCATTCAGTTCAATTCAATTCAATTCAATTCAATTCAATTCAATTCAATTCAATTCAATTCAATTCAAATAAATTCAATTCAAATTAATTCAATTCAATTCAATTCAATTCAACTAATAAGAAGTGCTTCTTTTCATTGCAGATATATTTAAAAAATGGAAGATGCATTTAATACCATCCATCTATACGTGCTGAGGCTGTGAGGGCAGCAGCCTGAGCAGAGAGGTTCAGACCTGTCTCTCTGACCACCTCTGCCAGTTCTTATACTGAATACTGAGGTATTTTCAAGGCATCTCCAAGCTACCTGAGAAAAGTCAAACCACCTCCTCTTGGAGGTGGGAGAGCAGCGCAGCTACTCCAAGTGTCTCCTGAATGCTGCAGCTTTTCATTCTGCCACCCTTCAGGGAAACCCCCCACAGTTTATGATCACAAGTGAGAGTAACGACACAGATCGACTAGCAAACAGACTCTTGCCTTTTGGGCCAGCTGTCTCTTCACTACAACAGACTGGTACAGAATCGACATTAAGGTAGACACCGCACTGATTCACCTGTCAGTTTACTGCTCCATTCTTCCCCCACTCATGAACAAGACTCTTAAGCTTCTCTGCTTAAGTCAGAACCTCACCCCAAACCTGAAGAGGGCAATCCATCTTTTTCCAACAGTGAGAAGAATGGTCTCAGGTGCTGATTCTCATACCAGTTCACACATTCCCCAATCTGGAGGCATGAACACACTCTTCACCCTGGGCAACTCCAGAGTGGAACAAGGTCCAGCTCTTCTCAAGGAGATACTGACCATATCTAATCTGTACCTTTCAGCCTTCCTCACAAGCTCAGGTTCCTTACCCACCTTCATTAAACAAGAGCCACCCTGGGGTGCTGCCCATACCACACCTGAATCTTGCACGTAGTAAAAAGTATGATAGATTAGATATGTTTCAAAAACATGTGAAGGAATTTAATTTAATTACGTTTTTGAAAATATTCAATCTATCATACTTTTCACTTCTTGTAATTTGACATCCTGGAAGTTATTTGGTATTGGTGCTCGGCTAACTTCAAGGTCTCCTATCACACTGTGACATCCATACTCACACCACTACTACTCATACTCAACACTTTAACAAGTAGACCTGTGAACAGGGGCAACCCAAGTAAAGCAGAATATCACGTGTAAGGGGGCAGAACTCACATTCAGTTATTCCAGTAGAAGTAGACAGGATCACCACTCGTCTCACAGTCAGTGTTGATCTGTTCCTTGATGATTTGATGGGAACATAGCCTGGAATTTCACAGGAGATTCAGGTTTTTTTCTCACCCTGGCACTAAATCAGCACCATCTCAGTCAGTGGGAGTGTGCTTTGTCGTTTCAAAACCGGAAGTTTACATGACATGCAAAAGCTCCAAATGCAGCCGGTAATGACTAGTTTCAACTGAGGACACCATAGAGGATACCATAGCACAGGGGTGTCAGACTCATTTTCACTGAGGGCCACATCAGCATCATGGTGGCCCTCGAAGGGCCAGATTGGCAGCGTGAATGCAACAAAATGCAATATAAATCAAAATAAATTAAACTACACCTTGTTAAATAACGGTTTCTGTATTTATTATGTATTCAAGTGTCAAATATTTAACAATTATTATAATTATTATTATAACAATTATTATATTAAACTCAGGGTTTGTGGTTGTAAACCTGCTCTTGCACAGGTAATGGTTACAAGCGGAAGTGATTCTTTGTTAGCATACAATTTAGCATACTTAGCATACTTAGTCCATTTAGCATACTCTTCACCTTGAGGTACAAACATGTATTCGTTTTCTCATCGTTCATGAAACTGTCTTCCTTGTGCATCAACTTTTTCTTTTCTTGGACATGTTAGGATTAGTTTGTAGAGGTTTTTCTTAAATTCGTCAGTTCTGAAAATCGTCTTGATGTCTTGCTCATGGTTAAATACTGTTATCTTGTGGGTAACAATGAAATGCTTTGTGGAAGATGTAGTTTATTCTTCATATGCGCTTTAAAGCACCATAAACTTATTTTCAGTCTTAAAATATTGGTTCAAAATTTAAGCCAATAAGCGCAAGCTCTCGAGGGCCACGTAAAATGACGTGGCGGGCCACATTTGGCAATGATGAAATGCATTGTGGGAGATGTAGTTTATTGTCCATATGCATTTAAAGCACCATAAACTTATTTTCAGTCTTAAAATATTGGTTAAAAATTTAAGCCAATGAGCACAAGCTCTCGAGGGCCACATAAAATGACGTGGCGGGCCACATTTGGCCCGCGGGCCTTGTGTTTGACACACGTGCCATAGAGAATACCATTTTCGCTGTACTCGGGTTTCCCCTGTTCTGATGGACAAGAGTATTTGGAGGCTGTCAAAACAATGACAGATTTCATGAGGTCCCATGAACTTAATACTATAATTCTCTAAAGCAGTGATTCCCAAAGTGTGGGCCGCGGCCCCCTGGTGGGCCGTCGTGGTACTGCAGGTGGGCCGTGAGAGGTCATTAAAAATAAACAAATATGTTTTAAATCCTCAATGTTTTTTAAAAAATATATTCTTGATTACTGTAAAATATTTATGGCATGATTAAAAAAATATTTAGAAGTAATAAAACAAACCAATTGAGTGTTATTCTTAAGTCATCTTAACTTGATATGACAAGTGTCACCGTATTTGTTGACCCCCAACATTAATATCGGGACAAAGCTTCTTGTCCTGTATGTTGATCATGGTTGTGAATAACGGTTTGGGTGGGCCGCATAGATTTTTCACATTTCAATTTGGACCTTGGTATTCTGGAGTTTGGGAATGGCAGGTCTAAAGAAAAACACTTGACATTATTTGTGTGCTCAGATGACTTGGCAGCAAATGGCCTTTGTGCCTCCCTCCTTTTATTTCTCGGTTTTTCTTTCTGAATCACCTCACATGGTTGTCCCTCCGTCACTCTCTGCCACCATCTGTGATGGTCTGAGCTGCTCAGTCTCATTATCCTACCAAGCCTTCCTCCAGTCAGGGGTGAGGAGGTTGTTGTCCAAGATCTCTCACAGTGTAACATCGGTAACCTGACAGGAGGACAGTGAGATACAAACACTAGCTGCGCAGACATGCACACACAAGCAAACAGGTCGCCTGGGGGATCTGAGCCTCATTTGTCCTCCTTCTTCAGTCACTCTTAGACATCTTGTGACAATTCTGACTCTGTTTACCGTTCTCGGCTGTGTGATGCTGCCACCTGGTCTCCCCATCAAAGAAAAGTGAGACAAAAGCTGAGTCAAATCTTGAAAATAGCACCGCAAAAAGATTTGGAGAGTCTAGATTTAATTGTAAATAAAAGTATTTGAAACCCAGATTAAATTAGCTCATCTCTCTTACCCATGGATTGTTTTTGCAGCTCTCCAGCCATGGTCTAGATTGCAGTTTAGGTTGGCATTACCACCATGATCTACCGGTCATCAGACCAATAAGGCATGAGTTCAACCTTAATATAAGATAAAATATTGTATATTAATTCATTTGTTTACACTGTATATGAATTTTAATTTTATATCAACTTCCTCCACGTGTGAGTTGCATTTGGTTCCTACTCCACCACCCGTGCTTGTCACGTACCACTCAGTGGCCATCTGCCTTTAGGTTTACTGTGCAGCTGTATTATCCCGCCTGCACACATGTCGTTTTCTCTACATCTTAGAGAAAATTCAAGGCTGATTGCCCTAATAAGCGATAAGAGGAAATAATTGAAGCATTACTGGAGAAAACAGGGAAAGGTGGCAGTCAGGATGATTCACTCTGGGCTCAGGCAGTCTTCACCGTCTGTTTCTTTTGTCGCTCAGTGTTTTCTCACTCATCCCATCACTCAGTCTGGCAAACCACTCAGACATCATTCTGGCAGAATGCCCTTGACATTTTCTGTTTGTCCCTGTTTTTTACACTCCCTATTTCTTCTGCGGAGTCTTCAATAAAATATTCCCATTGGCATCTTCATTAAATACAGTTAAAATCATGACACAATTGTTTTCAAGCCCAGTCTTTCAGGAATTAAAATTTCATGTTGTTACAGTTATGACCTTGTCTACGGGGTCCGGTTTTTATTACTCAATATTTGAGTTAGCAGCACAGAGAAATCATCCTCTGGTGTTTACAGAATATTTGATTTAAAAGAGACACATTCTGCCCTTTTTTTCAAAAGATATGTGACATTCTTTGGCCTAAATATCACAGAAATACACTACAACAGCTCTCCTTTCAAATATGTCTTTGCAGGACTGTTCAAAGCAGTTGGTTTTAGGGGGTGGAGTCAGACACTCAATCCTCTTCTCTCTTCCGCAGGACCCATCTTTCTTTAAATCGGCGGTACGGCTTTATATTTTCTACTTCTGAGCAACAGCAAATGCAGCATGAAGGGAATCTGGGTGAAGATAAAGGTGCGGAAGCTTAAAAATGTACTCTGATCAGGGTGATGTCACAAAACATCACAAATCTAAATAGCTAACTCTGTGACATATTTCCAGACTTGAGTGGCCGCAGACGAGGTGACACGGTTTTGTAGATAACAAAATGCATCCTGCATCAAAGACTTTTTCAGCTGATCGGCAACAGTGTTGGGTGGGTGTTAGTCTACGTGAACACAGGGACACATTACATTTGTAATAATTAGGGCTGGGCAACGATTAAAAATTTTAATCACGATCAATCGCATTATTTCCTTGATTAATCACGATTATTCACATTGTATATGCAAACTCAAACATTGTATTCAAAAGTTGTGTAAAATGCACTTAAAATGTTGTGCTGCCATATGAACTAAAGTGCTGTAACATTTGTTGTTCAAACACTTTTAACATCAGCACTTGTCAGTAACACATATTTAGTGTAAATCTCATTTTAAAAAATATAAAATAAAATAGAGGTTATTGCCACTGCCAGGGCATTAATGTCATCCTTTTTTTTTTATAAAAAATTTTAAAAAAAGTCTACAAACAAAATCCAACAGAATGATTGTGGCTCAGCACAATCAGAACATTAAAACAGGTAATTTCCGAGGTAACAGCAGAAACTTTTAACAGGGAGTTCAACTTGGCAGTTGTTACAAATAACCTTGTTTCTGTCGAATCCTCCGTCTGGGAGAACTTTAAAATGTTCTGTTCAGTAACTTTACCAATCCGTGTATCATTCATTCTTTCCATTTTCAATTGTCAATCAAAAATATAAAAAAATGTAAAAGTGACATTTTATTTTGTTTTTCGTTTTTTAATCTAACACAAAAAAAAACCAAAAAAAAATGCCTGTTTTTTTTATATTTTTATTTTAGACTTGGATCAAAAATACAAAATGAAAAAACGGGCCACAGTACTGAATTTGTTTTATAATCAAGGACTGGACTTTCTGTTGTCATTACACATCTGTACCACTAGATGGAGCCGCACTGAAGTAACCAGCTAGAGACCAGCAGGACAGTAAACACATGGAACAGATCTGATGTAACACGAAAGTTTATTGCAGTCCAGAATTTTCTTTTTTAGACAGAATTGTTAATATTGCTACCTGAGTTGCTACCCGAGTGTAAAGTACACCGATTTTTACCGTTCTCCATGTCTGTTTTAGTTTTACCACATGTTTACCTGTCAATTGTTTTCCAGTTCCGCAGCAGCCAGTAACAGACTTTTCAAAATAAAAGCATGTGAGCAACATGCGTTAACGTGCGATAAAATAATTACCGGCGTTAATAAATTAATGAGTTAACGTGATAATAACGCATTAACTTGCCCAGCCCTGGTAATAATAATATTTACCATCCCTCGTTTGTAGTTTTATGTTGTGGCTGATGAGTGAATATCTCAGTGTTCAAATTTTGGAAGATCCAGGTGAGTGCTTGCCAGCTTCAGCAGAAATGTATCCCTTTTTTATCTTGCCTCTGCACCTCACTTGCCCATTATGCCTCTTCAATGTCATGAGGCACATTTCCATTATCAGGGATCCGGGGTACAACCAGGAGGATAGAATTGTAACTGGGCCGGCTCTTCCTCATAATGGAAAACTTCCGCTCCATATCACCTGGTGGCTGTAGCGCACTGCTCAAGTTTTTTGTCAAATGGCAACAAATTAAAAAAAGAAAATGGTAAAGTCAAAGAAAAAAGAGGAAGCATTAATAAAAATGACAACTGGTTCACGTTTCAACTCTGTAGAAGTTTTATAAAATTAATGTTTATGGGGCTGTTCCTGGTAATGGAGACACACGTCAACGATTTAGGCCGCATAAAACTAACTGGAAGCCTGCTAGTGCAAATGCACCAGTAGTGTCTGGACTTTGTTCTTGTTACCTTGTTTTTCAGGATTATACAGTTTTTTTCCTCATCCCCTGTCTGCCAACCTGTCAGTCCCTTCCCTGATCATTCACGCCGTGTTTAATCAGCCCCTGTGAGTTTATATACATTGTCCTGTCTTTCCTCCCCTGCCAGTCCATTTGTCGTCCTTCTGTCATGCTTCTCTGCTGTGCTCACCAGTCATACTTTCCCTGTGTTTCTCACCTGTCTCCTGCTTGTGCTCCGTGCCTTAGTTCTGAGGGGTTTGATCTTGTTTGGTTTTGTTTGTTTTTTATGGATATCCTGCTGTATCAGCAGTTTTGTTTGATGGAGGACTTTGTTTGTTATTCCTGTTCCTCTGCATTTGGGTCCTACCCCTGCATTTCTGACAATTACTCATAAACTCTCTGTGTTGTGAAGCACGTGTAATGCTTTAAAAAGAGACAGATATGCCAGGAACAAACCGTAGGATAGTTTCATGTTGGGAAGAGTGTGATGAAGAAGCTTATAAGAAGGAAGGAGACAGCGAGGTAGAGAGATGTGTGTGTGTCCAATCCAGCGCTCTCAAGGCAGCTGCTGCAGTGTCAAAGAACCCACCGTTTCTGCATGCTTACTGCACTGCAGTTTCCACATATCTCCAATTTAAGCAAGCTCTGGGTGGGGAACTCTGCAGCACAAACTAGAGACATAACTTAAAACATTATGTTGTGTTGTGATGAGGTAGTCAGAACTGAAGCAGTAATGTTTGCAACAAATGCCTCACACTGACTCGCGCACTTATCACAGTGTGACATTTTAATTACTGTTACAGCTCGATATTCAAATTGAGTATGAGATGTTAGTTTCTGCCATTTGTCAGAACGTACCTTTAACTTTCAATTAGTTACTTCATAAAGATCAAGAAAATTCTGATGAGTATATGACTTCCTTGAGAAAAAGATACTTTCTTCAGTGTAGTCAGACTGGTCAAATGTTTACAGCCCCCCTATGTGTCTTTTTGGTCATTTGCATCTGATTGGTCAAATGTCTTCCATCCTTGTGTGAAAAGCAGGGGAGCCTCATGCACACACATGATTTCTGGTTCCGGTGATCAGGACCATAGTTAATCTGGACAGTTGTGGTGGTCCAGGGATCATATTAGGAGCTGGCCCACTCACTATCCATCTGTCTGTCTGAACACTACACTGGCTAACCGCTGATGCTATATGATCATGATGCACACCTGGAGGTTGTCCATCTAATGAATGTGCAACATCCCTTCAGCCTATGATAAAATCTGACCGATCAAGGTAATCCTCACCTGATGACATAGTTACCTGAAGTCCTGAAATAGGCTTGGATTGTAGAATTTGTCACTTAATGTGTTTGTACGGTGTTTTATGCTGTTTATTTTGCATTAAAATAAAACAACACCTCATACACCTCTTTTTTGAACTTACAATAATGTCTAAGGTAAGACTTCATTGTTGCAGAAAACATGGAAAAGCCTGCCATTATTTTCCAACAATCACCAGGTCAGGAATCTTTGCCAGCTGGTGGTCTGTCCTGCTTCTGCTTAAAAAAAAAAGTTTTGGTTTTTTTTTTTTTTTCTCTGCAGAGCACGTATGACCTGATGTCACAGTGTTGAGGTGATCTTAGAAGGGTTGTGGCCCATGACATGTTGCAGGTGGTGTTGAGAAGTTTGCCACTGGCTGCACACAAAACCCAGCGACTCAGTGACACACTCCAGGTCAGGGGCTACGAGGATAAAAATAGCACAGTAGGAACTAAACAGCACAAATCAGAGGAAAACACACAGAAAGCGACTTGCTGTCTCACAGAAACGGGGAGCTGCTCACGACACAAGTGAACTCTCACTCCTCTGAGCACTCAGAGCTGAGCTTTCCAGGAACTGTGAAGCGTGACCTCGGTGTTTGTTTTATTCATACAGAATTCATGCAGAATTTATAGGCTTAAATTAGAGTCAGTAAGATTTTTCATGTTTCTGATAAAAGTGACACATCGTACTACACCATCAGACGACGTTTCTGGGGAAGACGGAAGGCTCTGATGAAAGATGTCAGAGGTATTTGAAAAACTCTCACGTCTGGATAAAAGAACACAAAAGAGGTAAAGTCACATCACACACAGAGATGATCTTAGCTGGGAGGTATTAACCTGTGGGGCAGAAAACCCATCCTGTGAACTGGGAGCTATTTTTAAGAGGATTAATTATGCCAATGCGTATGGTAATCAGTATGGGTATGTGGGGGGGAGGCTGCATGCTGCAAACACCGGGATCTCCTAATACCTTTCTGTGCAGAAAGTTAACTAAAAAAAAAACTGTTAAATGTCTGGCCACCAGCCTGATTCGTGATTGCACCTGCTCCTGTGCTTCAACATTGATTTCTAAACTCCTAGATGGACACAGATCACTGAAACAAATAAAGCTCTGAGACATTATTTCTAACTTTTATGCATTTTCACCATTGTGCTGGATGACCTTTTCTCTTAGCAACAGAAACTGAGAGCAATTCATATTGTTTTGAAGGCCAAGTGTTTTCCTATTTTCATGTATTAATCAAACCTTTTTCATAATGCGACAATTTTTTCCAATAAATGTGGGATGTGCAGTGCAGTCAAGCCAGTTTGGCACCTGAGCTCTTACTATGGAACCAATAATTATGCGGACATAATGGCATTTGGCATTCCCTGAAAAAGATGCAGTCTGGACTGCAACATAGTTTTTCACTTTACCTTAGCACATTTTAAATTAGCTCAGGTCCATAGAAAATATGTCTGCATTTATTACTGTGCTATCTGAGGAATTGAGCCTTGTTTCTCATGCAGAGAGATCTGTCCTGATCCTCTGAATCTTTCAGAGGCATCACGTACAGTCACAAAAGTGATGTTGTAGTTTTATGTTCAGAAATATTTCTTTTTACTTCTGAAAGCTCTGTATTTTTTTTTTCTCACTCAATTATTCTACTGATCTGTTATCCATTAAAACTTGTTGATATTTGAAACAAAATGTCAACAAAACACACTGCAGTAGCTCCTCCCTCTTCACTCTCTCCACTCCTCTCTGAGAAAACAAACCCTGTCATGAACTCTCCCGAGCATACCCCCCTCAAGCATGAACCTCTCCCCCTGTTGATGACTGGCTCGAGAAACACTGGTTTTGGTTTCTGGGGAGGCAGGCTGCACCCGCTCAGTTTGTCTCTAGTTTACAGAGCTAAGGCAGTGTATGAAAACTGTTTTTTTTTCTTTTTTTTTTTCTACAGTGCAGTCACAAGATGGGCAGCGAGAGGTTGGCGAGGAGATATTCACTGAATGTGGCAAAAAGTAAAAAAAAAAAAAAACCTCTTAGAACCACTTACCCTACCTTTAATAGTGGAAACAATGAACAATGTTCAACGAAGCTAGTCTTTAATTAAGGAGTTTGAGTTGAAAGTTTGAGTAGGTAGCCTAGAGCTACAGCAAGAAGGACACACAGTCTCTGAGGCTCCTCACTTCAGAAACCAGACTTCTATACTGTTTACAGCATGTGTCTGTGGTTCATTTATGAGATCAGCTATACATATAGATGCACAGATTCTGAGGAGAATGTTTAATAAACTTATACATAATATATACTGCATGCTGAGAAAGTTGAACACTTTGCTGAAAGTAAATTTGAGGCCCTAAGCCATAGTTGACCCCCTAGAGACTTTACTATAAATAGTAAAATCTTTATCAAGCTTATTTTCTTGTTATTGGGCTCACAGGGAGACACATCAATATGCTACAAGCACCAAAACGCAATATATATGAGACCTCAGCCAAATGTGACAAACAGTAAAATGATGATAGATGACAGATAACTATAGAAACAAAATGAAATCCAAAACACAGTTTTTAAGCTTAGGGCTAAAAATGAAAGGGTACAAAATACAAGATGGGAAAAAAACAAGGCAAGCATAATTGATATATTTTCTCTGCTTGTGTTTCACCCCTCCACTGTCTTTCCACTGAGCTGCTCATTTCCAGTTAATTTATAGCGATAATTAGCCACAACTGCAGTTCAGATAACTGCATATTTGCATAAACTACAAAAAAATTAATGGACAAATCATGAGATTTTAAGTCACTGAATAATTGAAATGAGGAGTTTTAAGCATCTGCATCATCATTTTATCTGCTTAGTCTAAAAAGTTAAGAGAATGTAAGATATTTTTAATCTACACTGCATAAATACACACAAAACACTAACAACAGGATTGTTTCAGACTACAGCAGCACATCAACCAGTGCTTTCATACTGTAGCTCTTTTGATGGTATATATGTGATAGAAGTTTTATATCTTTGTTTAGAGTGTGATTGCACAGGAGTGCGTCCGCTTTTTTCCCTCTTGCAGCATGAGTTCATGGGTCTATGCTGACTACCGGGTCAGGTACTGCGCTGCCTCACAGCAGCAGCGTAGTTGCTTCTGATTGAACAGAACTGACAAACATTCACCTTGACACTTGTTAAAACATTCTGTTTATGAATACCTTGATTTTTATGAATGACTCTTTGACACATTGCTGATTCTTTACGTCCGGTTACTGTGTTGTTTTCTTAATTTCACCTGAGCAAAATGTGGGACACCTGAGTCAGAGGGATGTTGAATGGCTTCAGGTGACCTCTCTATTAAGAAGGGCTGTACTAGTTCAAGTTGACTGAGCTTATGTCCCTCAGCACAAAAAACATCCAGGGCCCCTTCTGCACATGTACAAAGGTACCCCATTCAGCACTATAAATTACACTATGATATACCTTTTAAAAAATCTTGAGCACCCCTCTACTCCTGGTGAAGCTTGACTATTTCACTGTTTACCAGCTAAATGCAACATACTGAGGTTACTGAAGACTAAGAATAGCTGACCTTTTCTTCATAACGTCCACAAGAACTGAATAACACACGCCTTCACACTTCTCTCCTCACAAATATGGCATTAGTCAGATTACCACCATCCTTCTTTCCATCATTTCTGCATATGATCTCTTCTTCCTCCGGCAGAGACTGAGTGAACAGTGAGGGAAGTGAAGGTCAGATATCAACAATTTGCGCTTTCCTCCTCCCTCTATCGTTTCGTCTTATCGGTCTTGCTCTCTTTATCACCTCCCTTTTTTCATTCCCACTCTGGCATATTTGCATTAATTCTCCCTTCGTCGCTCACCCTCTTTCATCGTTAATCACTCCATTCTCCTCTTCATCTTCTTCCTCTGAGCACTTCTGTTTCTCTGAGTTTTGCTCCATCATCACCCTCATTTCCAATCTGATTACATTTGGCCACATACACACACATGCACGCACACGCGTGCACGTACATGGATGCAGTCACGCACAAAAACTCCTGCACTCCCCTCTGCGCCTAAGGTGATCACATCACAGATGCCCACACATGCATCAGATCAGCCTTGGTTTCAAGTTCACACCGTAAAATGCACAGGGACATTAAAATATATACAGGCAGACCAGTTGAATTTGATATGCTTCTCCACACCAGATGGGTCTGAGCAATGGTTCCAGCTGATAAATAATGGATCATATACCTGTGCTAAAGTGAATTGATGCCTGCTTGTCATAATGACTGTTTTAATGGGTTTGAATGACAGATCTAGGGCACAGAGGATTACTGACTACTTGGTAGTCTGTATGTTTTGTTTTTTTTTTCTTGGATTCAAAGTCCAGTTGAATCTATTTCCACTGTTTTTTTCAGCCCTTTTCATCTTATCTCACCCTAAATGTCCTCTTTTATTTTGAGGCACTCTTTTAGTCAGCATCTCACCTTGCCAGTAATCTCCAAATGCCATGGAAATGGATTTTCTTTCATTCCTTTTGCCATACTTCGAGCTCCCTGACCTCTGTTTTCTCTTTCTCTTTTATGAATATTTAACTCTTGCCCAATGTGTGGCCCCCTGGTTTGGCTCTTTGCCTCCCGCCTATGAGCTGTCCAGAACACAGAGGGGCAGCCAGAAATACTTTTCCCAACACTGGAGACATAACACCAGAAACCATGCCAGGCAGGAGCCAGACAGGCCACCTACATTATGTGTGTTTAGCAGAGGAAATATTTGAATTAGCCGGTGTTTTAAAGAGGTATTGTCCAAATTGGTCTAGAGTCAGTAGAATTGTTCTTTCAACAAGCTCCATCATGACATGAAAAGATGCATCTGCTCTGATAGAACAAATATGTTGGGACAGAAGTTAACACATTATGGAAGTATTAGATATTGGATTCCTAAAAACAGGAAACATTTTATTGAAATTAGTTTTATTTGATGTAACATCATCACTTAAAACTCAATTGTGGTCAGAAATGAAATTAAAAGAAGTGAGGAAAAAAAAACCCTGACATTGGTAATGCAATACATTTAGATGTAAAAGACTTTGTTTGCATTTTAATGTAAGAAAATGTGATCACAAAAACTAGCATTTTGCATTCCTTATTTCCACAACTGCAAGCAAAGATGCCTTTGCAAATATCACGGGACAGTTGCACCGTTGGTTAGGCTGTGGCTAACTTAGCTGATGTTTAACATGGCTTTACTTAAACTACAATGTTTTGAGCTCAAAGTTGAACATGACTGCAGTCACAACAAAGTTCATCATGCAGCTTCATCTGATCTGCAGTTAAAGTGTCTTGAAAAAAAGGAAAAGAGCACCGCACCGTCAACATTAACCCTGCTGAGTCTGCACTGGCTCCATGAAATCAACTGCTTGACATACAAAACTGATTTCACAAAAAAGGATAATAATAATAATATTTATTTGCTCAAGGGGAAAAAAAAAAGCACAGCTATTAAATCCTGTCATGAAAATGTTCAAAAAGAAGCTGACGTGATGATTCTACCACTCAACCATCTAATTAAGTGCTTAATTCTGATTTTTACAGGAATCATAAGTTATGAGCAGAAGCACCACAAAATAATTAAAAAAATCAACATCACCTGGGGCTCAAATTATACTACATATGATGTCATACTCAAACCAATGAGGTGAATATGAATTCAAATCAGTCAATTTAAGTCAGTCAATCAACAAATTATAATTCAAATCATAAGAGCCCGTGCACCTTTATGTATTGATGTATGTATAAAATCAGCTTGAAAAGAGAGAACTATTGCCAAAGATGACTACCTGCTAATTACATAATTATTGATTTATTTTTTACAATTTTTTTTCATGAAAAGGCACATTTGCTGAAGTGGTACGGTGCATCCTGACAGGGCTGTTCAACACAGGTTCCCCGGGCCTTCTAGGAGCACACAAAGACTGATGCACCAAAAGTGCTCAGTAACCACTTCTCCAGACCTGATATCAGTAAGACAGGCATTAATGTCATCACTTTTGCACACGTGCACACATGCATATGTACATGTTCCCAGAATGTGTCACTATGCACCTGGATAAAAAATGTACTATAAATGAGTGTTTTGTTTTTGTTGGGCTTTAGTATAGAGACAGCACCCTGCATAAATCTAAATGAGGGTGAATATTAACAAAAATAGCATGTGGAATTAGTTACATGTCTCCTTGTGATAAGAAATGACTTGCCTGTATCATGTTTAAACAACCACGCAGGAAGGGAAACCTCTACCGGTTGTAGTGACATATTTTTGAGGAAACTGCAACTGAGATCAAGCTAAACCTTCGCTGCAGATTAAACCACAAATGACACTGCAGCGGGGTTTAAGACATCATGTGACTGTCTTACATCACACAGGGATTTAACACAGGGCTGATTGTTAAACCTCATCTAGTGAGTGAAAGTGCAATTAGCTCCATTTGTTTTAACCTTTGAATACCTCACCTGTGCTGTTTTTTATCCCCTCTGTTACAGTTATAAGCTTGTTTGTTTTTTGTTTTTTTACTGACCACCTGATTGCAACTCAAACTTTGAAATAAGACAAAGTTCAACAGTTTATGACTTTGTTGGCTGTGGCTAACATGTTAGCAAACTTTGCGTCTGAACATCCAAATAAGGAGCAATGTTACCAGATTACCCTAACCAACCACTACTCCACCAACGGAAGGGTATATGAAAAGCTTTGAAGTATGTGATGTAAATGCTGAAGCAGTTGAAATGGAGACTAAAGCTAGACATTGTTCTCTGCATCGTTGCATTCGATAGGACGGTTTTCCTTATGTCTGTTGCGCTGGTGATAGTATCAGAGAGTACGAAATGGCGGAGTGTGTGAAAACTTTGGGTCATCATTTAAAACAATTGAGGAGAAGCTGATTGAAGCCATGACGCGTTTCCTGCTTATTCCTACTTATTTATGATCCCTTGCTGCCTGCCAAGTGAAGGAAATAGGCTTGTATGAGGGTGGCAGGAGTTGAAAGCAGAGCTAATTTCATTTGCTGGGTTGATCTGGTTAAAGCTGTTGCTTAAATTTATGCATTACAACAAAGCAGCAAGGTTTAAGTAAACCTCGGATGGAGCTGTAACTTGAACTTTTCTTTCTTTTTCTTATCATCTTTGTTAATGAGTTTTGCATATATTAGTGTTATATTTTTATTTCATTTATTTTGTTTAGACCACAAAAATCCATATTGAATAGTAAGAGTAATTGCAGGGACATATAATATCCACAGCCAGAGCCTCCCGACATTGATCATATATCTAGACTGCTTTTTGGCTTTTTTCTTCCATTTACTTGTGATGTCAACTACGCCTTTCTGTCAGTTCTACTCTGTAACGCTCTCTCATCGTCTCTCTTTCTCATGGACAAATGCTGCTTGAAAGCATCCACCAACCTCACAGCTTTTCTAAAGCTGTGTATTAACTTTGATGGCTGCCAGAGTCAAGCATACCGTGGAAAAGAAATGCAAAGTGACTAAGCAGGAATCCATGTAAACCACCAACGATTTGAAAGAGACTGTCCCAAATGTCTGTGTGAAGATGGTGAGCGCTCCCAAACATGCATACTTGCATGCACCTGATTCATAATCCCTCTGAGAGGCAGAGACAGCTGGAACCTCTGTAAGTTAGACTCACAGCCCTGAAGTTAGATCGGAAGGGCAGACACGACCACAGATACGCTGCATTATCTAACATATACACGTCCTCACTTGACCCCGTTCACTTCGTTATGCCGGTTACTGCATTTGTTATTGAGTGTCGTAACCACGCATGATATTTCACAACGAGAGACTGAAGATGTGCGTTCCTGACAAAATTCCATTTGTTACATTTTGCAGTGTTTAACAGGCAGAGGGATCACAAATAGCTGTAATTTCATAGTTATTAAGAGAGACGTGAAGCAGTACAGGTGTGAGCATTTCTATCACAGCCGGGCTTGACTGTGGGTACTGGGCTGTGCCGTCTACTTTATTCTGACAGTTGATTCTCAGACTTGTATATAGTGCAGCTGATGAGAGAACAAGCAGTGTGACTGCATGTGTTTCTGAGAATTCAACATGGATCACAACTATGGAGGTTTGTCATCTTGAAGAGGCCTTCCTCTCTAACCTGCCATCTCACCTGAGATCATGCACTGATCCACACACACTAACATACAGACACACACACACACGCAGACTCTCCTTAGTAGTAGGAGCCGCGTCCAGCTTTTTTGAGTACCATCATTTACCATCCGGGCTGAAGGGACAGAAGCATACATCAACGGGAGTGTCAGCACACCCAGGTGGCATGCTGTGTTTGTGTGAGTGTTCATTAAAGTGTTTATGTGAGTGAGTGAGTGTTTGCAAGCCGGAGGGGTTGTCGTCAGGATAAACTGTTAGAGAAGGACGCAGCATTATTACTGCCCTCGGGCCTCAGATAGACAGCACATTAATGTCAGTAGGGAAAAGACAGAACGTAAGGCAGCCATTTAGAGCAACACCCACATTCTAACAAGACACGAGCGTAATTCAGCTGCTTAGAACAAAGCCCAATTAACATTTTTCAAACAAAGCTCATGTGAGCTTGTCCTCACTGAGAAGGTCACACGTTCTGTTGTTCGGTGATTTCTCGGGTCAGTCTGGCTCAAAGTCTGCTGACTTGTCGGTGCAAACCTGAGATATTATTGAGAAGTGAAGGGCAGTTTGAGGGGACTGCGTTGCAGAGGGGAGCAGGGGAACCAAATCTTCAGATTGCTCTGACTCTGAGGTCAAGCCATTACATTCAGAGTTTGTGTGAGTGCTTGCCAAAGAGCCTGCATCTGCACACATGGGAGCGCACGTGGAGGTATGCGCATGCATCCAGAGATACAAAATACAGGGAGAGAGACATCTTAATAAGCTTCCATTTCATCAGGAACTAAACTCACCAAGCGCTCATAATGACATTACCTGAGTGAGCTTAAGTGACAGTAACAAAAGATAAAACCTTGTGGCTCATGTTAAAGCACAGAAACTGTCTGTTTGCTTGCCAGGGCAGTCAGAGACGCTTTCAGACACAATTACACAGCATAGATGGATGTAAAAAGCATTAATCTGGACTGCCAATGACTCACTTAATAGTTAATTATCACCCAACATTTCATAAATGACCTTGAAAATCCCTGTTTTGTTTTTTTTTTTTGCTTTGCTTTTTTCACATGAATGTATAAATATCTACCAGGTCCCCACCATCCTCACCTTGGAACTTGAACCCCTCAATCTGCACCCAGAGGCAGAGGTCCTCCGTGTCACAGTCGCACCTCCAGGGGTTGCCGCTGAGGCCCAGAGATCGCAGAGCCGGCAGTGAGATCAGGCTGCTGATGTTTAGGGCCGTCAGGTTGTTGCGGCTCACGTCCAGCACCTGCAGAGCAACGTTCTCCGAGAAGGCGTCCGGGTGGATCTCCCCCAGACTCGGGTTATCCGTCAGACGGAGCATCACCAGAGACGCCAGAGGTCCAAAAGTCCGGTCCTCGATTTGCAGCAGGGTGTTGAAAGACAAGTCCAGGTAGGCGAGTTTCCGCAAGTTCCCGAAGGTGGACTCGGAGATCTCTGTCAGCGAGTTGTTGCTACAATCCAGGTAGACCAGGTCGGACAGGTAGTTGAGCTGCAGCGCCGGCAAGTCTCCGATGCGGTTGTTGGAGATGATGAGCTGCCGGGTCGCGAGGGGCAGGTCGTTGGGGAACAGGGTGAGATCCTGCCCCGCGCACTGGACCACCAGCTGGTCGTCGCAGACGCATCTGTCGGGGCAGCCGGCGGTAAGAGCCGGAGAGGGGGCCACCCCCATCACGAAGATAAAGAGGAAGAGGAGCCGAAGGGATTGGGCACTGGGCTCGGGCAAGAGACGCATGACGAAGCCGCCCAGAGCGTCATGAACTCGGGCTGAGCTGGACCAGCACTCCCCGGCGCTCCCCGGGCATCCTGCCTGGGTCTGAGGAGCTGGGCGGGAGGACAGATGTCTGCTTTGGGTGCCTGCCTGTCGCTGCCTGAAATCCTGGCTGCCGTTTATAGCCAGCCTCTCTGCCGCTATCAGAAAGAGTGTCGGTCAGTTTCTCACACGCACACTGGCGTGCCGCGCGCGTTGCCGAAACACATAATTTCAGAAGGTGACCGAAAGACGCGCGTCACACTATAGTTGACACTCGTGCAGCCCACCCGACGACCACAGAGCCCCTGACTGCTGTCGGAGAGCCCAGCTGTGCCTCATCTCTGTGAACCGCTCGTCTCCAGCGGAGTGCATTGTGCGTACAGTTTCCAAAACAAATGGCACGACTTGCGTAAATTTCCCGAATCCCCGCTTTTTGGTCAAGTCTTCTCGAAATCTTCTAAACGGAGGCGCGCTTCGCTCCCGCGGTCTCGGTCGTGTTTGTGGGAGCGTGGCCGGGGCTGGTGTGTGCCAGGGACCGATGATGTTCTCCCCCCGGAGCGCAGAGGGAAGCGCGTCCTTCCGCTCGGCTCTGGCAGCTCTGTGTGAGCGGCCGCGGCGCGCTGCTGCGCTGCTCTGGTGCTCTCTCACCCAGCGCGCTCTCCCTCTCCCTCTCCCTCTCCTCACCGCGCACACACTGCAGCTCCTCGCGCGCTTAAGCGTTTAACGTGCTGTGTGTGATTTGGTGACATCAGCAGGTGTTGCCCTCTCAAAAAAAAAATCCAGAGTACAAACCTGTCAAAAAGAAAACTCAAAGAAATGGGGAAAGTGCGTGTAGCCTGTGTGAGTGTGTGTGTGTGTGTGTGTGTGTGGATGAAAAATACCCAGTCATAATCTTGCCTGAAAGCAACAATCTCTCAGCCATGCACAGATTTAACAGGCCTTATCTCATGTAGTTGATTCATGGCTAATTCTGTCTTCTTTCTGTCCTCCAGCGGCTTCTTGACAACATAATACGTTCAGATTGGATTGTGTAAACTCTGCTTTTTTATTTTTTTATTTTTGGGATTGTCCATTTTTAATCGGCTAGTCATACACTAGCAATCCAAATACATCACATTATTTATTTATTTAGGACGTGAATGACAGGATAGTGGCTATCACCTCATGTTTATTAGTCTCTTTAACATCCGTAGAGGAAGTGGAAGAGCTGGCACGCATGAGGACTTAGTGAGGATCATTATGTAGCCATAATTAAAGTATCAAGCCAATGAAGACGCTGAACAACTATTATGACAGTACTTATTCATCATTTATTACCAGCTGCAAGTTGTGTGCTGAAGATGCTCTCAAGCGACTCTCCTGCAGAGGCCACACAACGTCATTTGCCACTGAGAAGGTACTTTGAATTGCAAGCGGTGAACCACCTTAACCTTAGGCTCGTCCAACTGTTGGGGCATATATTTCTTGGCTTCGGTGTTGGGCATTAGAAAACAAGATCAATACCACTCTAAAGGATCTCAGCCAATGGTGCAGAGTGGATCCCCACACGCTCTTTCTATCTAACTCTAGCAGCACTGCACATCCTGACGGCCTGTGAGACCAGCTTTGCTCCAGGCTGAAGCACCTGGCAGAATCAGCTGAGTGATCCCTTGTCTTGCAGCAGTGCAGCATTTCATCCTATTGGCTACAGGCCAGCAACAACATCTGTCCAGAAACAATGACTGCATCAAGACATGACATCCTGACAGCAAGGCAGGAAGACTTAGGCCAGAGGTTTTGCTTTCTAGATGAAATTGCTGCAACTCACCAAAGACTAAATCTCTAGTGATGCTTTGTGCCATTTTCCAGTAGTGCAAGAAGTTGAGGTGCAGAGAGCCTGCAGCTGTAACTGGAGAGTAAAGATTTTAGTAAAGACAGCTGCAGAATGTTTGTGGCAACATCAGCATCAAGACCACTCTGAGAGGTGGGACGGCCCTCCAGTGAGAAATCAAAAACACATGTGGTTTAGGCAGTTAACACAGATGTAATTTTTTTGTCTCGGGTCCACAGAAGTCCCTTCACAGTAACGTATCCAGGATATCCATCTGTTGTCAACAAGCGCTGCGATCCCTCTTCCTTTAGTCTTGCCGCTCTGTCTGCAGTCTCTCATTTATCTCTATAGAGAGGTAATGGAGCCCATAATGCAATCCTACAGCTGTTTCTTGGGGAAACAAATAGTAGTTTGTTTGGCAGCAATCTCACATTCCCATGCATGACGAAGAAGTGGAAGAAAGTTATTTGAATTTGCTGGACCTTGTTCTCTTTGCTTCTGTTCTTCAACTCAACTGGATCTGGTGTCTTCTACTTGGACCCTGAAAGTCATTTGGCTGCTCCCACATGTGAACAGCTTTCTCACTGGTAAAGCTGTTCACTTTACCAGTTCACTTTTTAAGGTGCGGTCTTCCCTTAAAAACGCATGTTTTAAAGTGCTTAAAAGGCGCCAGATTTACCAGTAGAAACTGTCTAAGCAGTCCAGTCTTGGAAAGGAGCATAAGAAAACCTTTGCAAAAAAAAATAAATCATACTTTAACAGAAAAAAAGCTCAGCCTAATAAAGAAAGACACAAGATGACAAGAGCTACTGCAGGCTGCCACTAGACTGTCATCCATCTAGAAATTACCCCTTAGAAAAGCATTAGACAGTAACGAAGGCATCATCACTTTCTTGACTATTCTGCAGACTTCCTGCAGCAGGTCAGAGTAGTGTTATTACTGGATTATGAATGCCACGCCAACATTACAGATCTTATTTGTAAGGTTATCTGATTATCCAGGAATTAGTTGTTTTTTTTTTTTAACTCAGATCTAAAAACTCTGTGCTTTCACTTTTTCCAGTTAATAAGCTACTTAATCCAGCTTTATGTTTATTAGAGCAGTGTCGATGGTTCAAGAAGAACCAGCCAATAAATATATTCCCTAATATGTCTAACTGTTTAATCTAAATGCCATGAAAATTAGGGAATAGAGACTGAGGTGGATCATTAGTTCCAACAAAAGTTGTGACAAATGGCCGTGATATATGTGTGTGCACCCATCAGAAGCACTTATCTGCAGAAATGTGAGGAGTTTCCAACCTGGGGGTCAGAATTTTTTAAGTAGTTAAGTGTGAATAAAAGATCAAAGGGTTGCTGTATCATTACACAGACAGGAAATTAAAATGATTAGCTCCACAAAATTAACTTTTAATTTTCTTGAGCTTTTATCTAATCTTTTTTCTGAAAATTATGCAGTTCTTCTTCATTTAATATGTGCATACATGAAACAATAAGATGGTAGCCATATTTCCATATTTAAAGTTTTCACTGCTCACTGTTGAGTAACCTGTGGCCAGGACACGCACAGCTGCATGAGGAAGGACAATATTACAGCTCTGACACAGACATCCTTTCATTTCAGAGATGCTGTGGTTCAGGGATGGTCATCTATTTCACGTCTGATATATCATTATTGAAGCAGAGCTCCGTTGAGAGCAGAGCCGCCTGGAGAAAAATGAGCCTATTTGATCGGTGTCGCTTTCTTTCGGCCTGTCTGCTCCCTCTGTCATGGGTTTGCTGCCTAAATGGCCACGCTGGATCGTGTTTGCAGATAACCGCTCTGGTAAATCCTGACCATCAGAATCGTTAATGTAACTTTCCTCACTGACTGCTCCGAATGGTGTCAGCTTCCAGAAGGGGTTGTGTGTGTTGTCCACGTGCATGAATGTGAGTGTGAATTCGACGAATGTCGCATGTCAGGCGTACATGACTCTGAAGGATTTGTCTTGTATGATCGTGGGAGCGAAGCCTGTGGGTTGTGTCATGCCTGTGGATGTTCCTTGTTCATGTGACTGTGCGTATATGTGTGTGTTGGTCAGGTGGAGCAGTGAAACATCTTTACTTTTTAATGAAGGTGTGTGTCGTGTCATCTGTCGGCTGCCAGACGACCAGTCTGATCCTCAGCCTAAGGGGAGAACCACCTCTGCTATTTGAGGTGTCAGCTTTGCCATGCATCCATAACCTCACGTGTTTTGTTTTTCCTTTTGAGATTGCTGGACTAAATAATGACAGATGACACTTGGTCCTATCTGCAGATTATACTCCATGCAGACTGAGCTCTGCCTTGATGGTTTCCTCAGTGTAAAGCCATAACTCTTCCCTCCCTTTCTCTCTTGGTGGTTCAGTATGGTCATAACTCTTTTTCCATCGTGCTCCCACATTCTCTTTTCAGCACATAACCTGCTCCATCATTCTAATGTAATTGAGCCAAGAGCACAGCCATCTATCAATCAGTCTTGACTTCCTCTGTCCTGAGTGCTGGATTTGTGAGCGAGTGATCTGGGGAGAGAGAAGATTAAACATGGAGAGACAGAACTCACAGATATTATGTTTTATTTGTGGCCTATAATGGATCAGAATGTGGCTAAAAGAGGAGTCATCTGGTCAAATGCATAGTTTTGTGTGTGTGTGTGTGTGTGTGTGTGTGTGTGGGCAGTTGTGTCCAAAGAGCATTTATAATCATATTATCCTTTTTTTCCCTTTCTTTTTCCAAGCAGCAATCCCTGGATCCATCTCTAAATACCTCTAACGTCTCTCTTTCATTTGGCACTGAGCCTTTTGTCTAAATTGTTCTCCTGGATGTGTCTTTATAGACACAATGCAATTACTTAATTTTCAGGCGAGCACAACAATGAATAAAGCCGTGACACATAACTATTGTTTTCTTGTATGGTTTTCTAGGTAGATTAAGACCCTGCATGATATAAAAGAGCCTGGCTCTTGGACTTTATTGGTTTCCACGAAAGCAGCTCCGTGCAGACTGAAGTCAGGAAAGAGAACAATCTGTTACTATCATCAGACACAAAGGTCAATCACGTTGCACTCGCCCTGAGCAGATCATTGTGCCATCTTGCTCTTGACAGGCATCTCAGTAGACGGGCGCCACTCACTCCCTCCTTTCTGACTCACACCCGACCTCATACTCCGTCAGCAGGCATCCCTGCTCAGTGTCGGCCCCGGGCTTTGATTAAGCTGAGAGTAGAGAGCTGCCTGCGTCATTCTGCTTAAATCAACTTCTAATTCTGATAGAAAGAAGAGGCAAAGAAAGAAGAACATTTTTTTTTTTCTGGAAGAGGATAGAAAAAAAAGGAGGAACAGTTTGCCACTGAGTCTGGCAGGTGAGGAACATGAGACCAAGCAAAGGTGCTTAGTGAACTCATATAAAGGAAGAAGGAGAGCAACAGGAGAGAGCACGATCCTACATTCAGACATTTGATACAAGGCTGACCCCTGCAGGACTGAGAGGAAACTCTCTCAGGTGAAGGTAGGATTGCATGGGATGCTGGATGCAGATTTGACGCTTGGAAAAAAGGCAGGTTGAGGGAGGATTAAAAAAACAGTAAAAATTCCTTATTTCTTTTTTGTTGTTCTGAAGGCAATAGCTGGTCAGTCTAACCTGTTTTTGTCTCAGAGCACGTGGTGGGATGTGTGTCCCATTTCTTGTCCAGGAACAAGCTGCCTGTGTCAGTCAGAGTCCATCAGGTTCAGTTTCTGTCACTCAAACACCCTCACTCTCAAACTGCCAGTGTCATCTTCCATTCGCTTTCAGTCTCAAGGCACACGCCAGAGGACGAATGAAAACCTGCCAGACATCAAATCTGAACAACCGGTTCTGCAATAAATCCCTCAGATAACGTTTCACCTCACCGCAACAGAACCTACTAATACCGATCCCTCTGATGACGCCACATCAGAAGCAGCATGCATATTTAAATGTCTCCTTCTGTCTTTCCTTCTTTATTTTCTTTTAGTCAACAAATCGATCTCTTATAAGTGGCAAATCTACATGAGTGATAAGTGTGTGCATCTGTGCTGTCATGATCATGGCTTCAGTTTCACCCTACCCACTTCCTCCTGATCCGACACCCTGCAGCACACACAGCCACCTACACCCTGCACTCTCTGCACCCATCATTAATTCAGATCGCAATTATGAATTAATATGATTCATTACCTGAGCCTGTGGCATCAAAGTTAATTAGGAGGAGTAAATAAAGCCAGGCAGCAGTAAAACTGACACAGAAAATTGCTGTGACAGATGGAAAGGAATCTGATTGATAACTGGTGGATTTCTGCCACAGTGTGAAGATCACATGCACAGACATGACTCTCTCTCATCTTAAACCTGATGTCCCACAATGCCTCTGTCCAACTGCGTCATTACATAACTTGTAAAGGCCTACTCAATAATGCATGGTCAGGCTAGACGTAAACAGCCTGTCGGAAAACTTTACCTCAGCAAGCTGTTTTATTTGGACTGGACACTCCAGTGGTGTGGCAGCTGGAGGACGGTGTGTGTGTGTGCCCTTACTCATATTGTGGCAACAAAAATGTGATTACACAAGAAAAGTGAGAGAATTCATAGTTTTTGAGTTCACAAATATGTCTCCCTAAATGACTAACTTGGATAGGGGTAGGGTGTGTGTGTGTTTGTAGGAAAACACAGAGGAAGTTCATTCAGCTATATGCAAATGTTACAGCTCCCTCTTGGAATCCTGTGTTTTTTCATTTATAAACACCATCTGCAACTGACCTCTTTTTTTTACAAGGCAAATACAACTGAATAACATAACTTTATCACTGTTCCATTACTAATTTACCAAAAATTAAGCCTAAAAGGACAAACAAAACAAAACAAAACAAAAAACATAAGCCAAAGCTAAGTACACCCACGATACAATCATTTTCAAAACAACTTTAAGCAGCAATAACTTGAAGTAGTTGTTTTCTGTATGAGTTATTCAGTCGCTCACATCCTTGTGGAGGAATTTTGGTCCGCTCTTCTTTACAGCGCGACCCAAGGTCACAGAGGTTTTTGGGTATCTGATTATACACAGCTCTCTTAACCTTGGGTCTTTTGTTTTTCAGTCACTCTGATGCAGAGTTATTGGTGTTCTTGATATCACTGTCCTGTTGGATGACCCATCTTTAACCAAGCTTTTAACCGTCAGACAAATACTCTGGTATACGGAGGAGTTAATGGTTGACTCAGTGACTGCCGTGCTTAACAGTGGCTATGAGGTGTTTCTGCTACAATGCTGTTTGTTTTTTGCCAGACACAGTGCTGAGAGTTATTACCAGACAATTTCACTTCAGTCTCATCTGTTTAACTCTCTGAAGCTCAGCCATACTTTTACACTGTTTTTAGGCAGAAGAGACTTTTTTTTCCTGGCACCTCTTCTAAACAAACCATACTAATTCAGTGTTCTTCTGATGTTTTTGACTTCAACATTTAAGATTCTCAGTGAGGCCTGTAGGGTCTCAGACAAAGAACTCTTGTTTTTTTTTTTTTTTTTTTTCATGTTTCTCTCACCATTCAGGGTGAAAATGCTGGGAAAACTCCTTCTGTGTGTATGTCTTCCACTTGTGAATTACCTTTCTCACTGTCAAATGCTAAACTTCAAATTGTTTGGAAATTGTTTCATAACCCTTTTTCAGACTAATGTGCAACAACACTTGCTTCTTTAAGCTTCTTCTGCATTTCCTTGTTTCTTACCAAACAATGACAATAAAACTTCTATTACTGTTCTTGTACAGAGCTTTGCTTATGTCTTTCCCTCTTAGCATTATATTAACATACACCAGAGTGCTCGGCCTGCCACAACATCTGCTTTTATAGAGGCCTCCACACCTGCTGATAATCAGTTAATAGAGGGTTAGTGATTAACCTGCACCTGGCTACAACTTTATAAATCCTATGGAAACAGGAAGAGGAGTTCTTAGTATTGATGACACGATTTGCTTTTTTAAGCTTAATTTCTGTTAATTGAATAATACTATAATGAAATAATAGTAAATAAAATTTATGTCTAATAATATGAGACACCATGATAATATTTTTACGTTTGGTATGCTTTTACACACACACACACACACACAAATAATTTCTTTTTAAAAAAGGGTTGGAACTTTTGCACGACTCTAAACTTTCACAATAACATTTTCACTTTGAGACTTGCAGAGAGAAATAATGAGTCCATTAGGTAGACAAAAAGAGGAAATAGTTTTAGGAAAATACAAAAAAAAAAAAAAAAAAAAAAGGAAAAAGAAAAGAAAAGGAAACTTGCAACTTCCACATTTGAAGCTTATTCGACACAATGACGACCTGTAGCGTGACGTCACAAGTCCCTCCTCTCACAGGAACAAACCTGCACCACAGTTCCTGCCGTCAGGCTACAACTTTGTTGTTGCTCGATCTTCCTGCCTCTGGAGACCAGACACAACAGTTTCCAGCGAGGATGACGCCTCTCCTGTGCAGACTGGCGGTGTCGGGTTGCTCGTCGTGGCGCTGCAGCCCAGCCGCCCGCTCGGTCTCCCGGGCCGGAGCGCGGCTGTCGGCCCGCGGCGGCCGCACCTGGACGGGAAGCAGCGGCGCAGACACGCGCGGGCAGCACACACAGACGGCAGAGGCCGTAGAGGTGGACTTGAAGCGGTTAGAGGGGAAAGACGAGGGTACGGATACCTTTTATTGGGACTTAACATTGTTCAAAGTCACACTCGACAAAAGACCTGGTAGCAAACTCAAGTGGCCAATTATATTAAAGCCTGTATGGAAGCTGTTCCTCCTCACTGAGAAACTGTATTCACTCAGGTGATGGTACACCTGTTATTACTACTTATTTCAAACAAAACAACAACAAAAACGTATCGATACCACCAGTATTCACTGAAAATGTACATAGCCAGTCAACAACGAGATATAAGACAACAAACAACATTGAGACAAGTTGCTGCTGCTGCTTTGTAGTTGTATTTTGTGTGGACACACTGCTGTATCCTGGTATCCTGGTATCCTGGTATCCTAGTATCCTGTATCCTAGTATCCTAGTATCCTGGTATCCTGGTATCCTAGTATCCTGGTATCCTAGTATCCTGGTATCCTGGTATCCTGGTATCCTGGTATCCTGGTATCCTAGTATCCTGGTATCCTGGTATCCTAGTATCCTGGTATCCTGGTATCCTAGTATCCTAGTATCCTAGTATCCTGGTATCCTGGTATCCTGTATCCTGGTATCCTGGTATCCTGGTATCCTGGTATCCTGGTATCCTAGTATCCTGGTATCCTGGTATCCTAGTATCCTGTATCCTGGTATCCTGGTATCCTGGTATCCTAGTATCCTGGTATCCTGGTATCCTGTATCTGGTATCTGGTATCCTAGTAATCCTGGTATCCTGGTATCCTGGTATCCTGTATCCTGGTATCCTAGTATCTGGTATCCTAGTATCCTGGTATCCTGGTAGTATCCTGGTATCCTGGTATCCTAGTATCCTGGTATCCTAGTATCCTGGTATCCTGGTATCCTGGTATCCTAGTATCCTGGTATCCTGGTATCCTGGTATCCTGGTATCCTGGTATCCTGGTATCCTGGTATCCTAGTATCCTAGTATCCTGGTATCCTAGTATCCTGGTATCCTAGTATCCTGGTATCCTAGTATCTGGTATCCTAGTATCCTGGTATCCTAGTAGTATCCTGGTATCCTGGTATCCTGGTATCCTGGTATCCTATCCTGGTATCCTGTATCCTGGTATCCTGGTATCCTGGTATCCTGGTATCCTAGTATCTGGTATCCTAGTATCCTGGTATCCTGGTATCCTGGTATCCCTGGTATCCTAGTAGTATCCTGGTATCCTGGTATCCTGGTAATCCGGTATCCTAGGTATCCTGGTATCCTGGTATCCTGGTATCCTGGTATCCTGGTATCCTGGTATCCTGGTATCCTAGTATCCTAGTATCCTGGTATCCTGGTATCCTGGTATCCTGGTATCCTGGTATCCTGGATCCTTATCCTGGTATCCTGGTATCCTATTTCCTGGTATCCTGGTATCCTAGTTATCTGGTATCCTATCCTGGTATCCTGGTATCCTGGTATCCTGGTATCCTGGTATCCTGGTATCCTGGTATCCTAGTATCTGGTATCCTGGTATCCTGGTATCCTGGTATCCTGGTATCCTGTATCCTGTATCCTAGTATCCTGGTATCCTGGTATCCTGGTATCCTAGTATCCTGGTATCCTGGTATGGTCCTGGTATCCTGTATCTTATCTATCCTGGTATCCTGGTATCCTGGTATTGGTATCCTGGATCCGTATCCTTGTATCCTGGTATCCAAGTATCCTGTACTTGTATCCTGGTATTCCTTATCCTGTATGGTTCCTGGTATCCTGTATCCTGTATCCTGGTATCTGTATCTGTATCCTGTATCCTGGTATCCTGGTATCCTGGTATCCTGGTATCCTGGTATCCTGGTATCCTAGTATCCTGGTATCCTGGTATCCTGGTATCCTGTATCCTGTATCCTAGTATATCCATCTGGTATCCTGGTATCCGTATCCTGGTAATCCTGGTATCCTGGTATCCTGGTATCCTGGTATCCTGGTATCCTGGTATCCTGGTATCCGGTATCCTAGTATCCTGGTACTATCCTGGTATCCTGGTATCTGGTATCCTGGTATCCTGGTATCCTGGTATCCTGGTATCCTGGTATCCTGGTATTGGTACCTGGTATCCTGTATCCTGGTACCTGTATTATCCTGGATCCTGGTATCCCTGGTATTGTATTGGTATCCTGGTATCCTGGTATCCTAGTATCCTGGTATCCTGGTATCCTGGTATCCTAGTATCTGGTATCCTGGTATCCTGGTATCCTGGTATCCTGGTATCCTGGTATCCTGGTATCCTGGTATCCTGGTATCCTGGTATCCTGGTATCCTGATCTGGTATCCTGGTATCCTGGTATCTGGTATCCTGGTATCCTAGTATCCTGGTATCCTGGTATCCTGGTATCCTAGTATCCTGGTATCCTGGTATCCTGGTATCTGGTATCCTGGTATCCTGGTATCCTGGTATCCTGGTATCCTGGTATCCTAGTATCTGGTATCCTGGTATCCTGGTATCCTAGTATCCTGGTATCCTGGTATCCTGGGACGGTTCTGCTCTGTGATAGTTGTAGGCGATCCTGTCTCCTCAGTGAAACTTGGTCTAGAATTGATAAGAGAATTGATGAACAGTTGGATCAATGAGTATGATCAATAATGGAATTGATATTGATTAAAATCTTATCAATTCACATCCCTGATCCTGTGCTTGGTTCTGGCGGAGGTCACACTAAATACTACCTTTTTTATGTAGATTAATTTTATTCTAAAAAATTGTGTGGTTTTACGTTGAGTACTTATGCCATTATTGAGAAAAAAGTGGTCAATGAAATGGTCTAAATCTAGTATTACTGGATTTTATTTTCTATCTTGAAAACTGTAATTTCATTTAAAATGATAAAACAACAAGTGAATAATCCAACTGAATGAATCTGAATGAACAGATCCCACGACTGTGTTATAATTATAAAACTTGCTTATTTCAACTACGACTTCAAGTACTTCTGTTACTGATAAATAAACCAAATATTTCTTTGAATAACTATTATAGTGACATAATTTCCCTGAACCTGGAACATTGTTCAAACTCAGAGATGTTTGATGATGTAAGTAGGAGGAAGCTTGAAAGCTTTTGTTCTTCACTTGAGTTTTCCTTTCAAATGATATTTATGTGAGTGATTTTTAGTGTTTCTTGTTAATTTTCTCGTCATCTTATAGTTTTAATCAGACCAATGGTAAATAATCATAGCATCGTGATCTGTTACACTGTGATATTGTATTTTTCTAAATTCTGAGTTCTTTATTTATATTACTATTTACTAGTAAAAGTCTTTCAACAGCAACAGGCAGTCAGCAGTTGATGGTTCTGATAAAAGTCTAAGCCCCTTTATTAAAAATCATGAAATTAATTTCTTGTTGCTATCTTGTCTTTCTCTCGTCGCTCTCGGTTTTTCAGGGATTGTTGAGGTGCTGATGTGCCGACACAGAGCAAGAAACGCCCTCGGCCACGTGTTTGTGTCGCAGGTGAGCACGCCAAGCTGGCGTTTATACACACATGTAGACGCACACGTCAGCTGACACGCAGAATCCTCTGTGCATGTGCTCGTGCAGATGAGGGAGCTGGTGTCCAGTTTGGCCGGTGACTCGGCGGTGCGCGTGGTTATCTTCAGGAGTTTAGTACCGGGGGTCTTCTGTGCAGGTGAGGGACCTCTTACGTGTCTGAAACCTCCTCCTTTAAGTCAAAATAAAGTGTACGTATGTCATTATGTTTACGCAGGGGCCGACCTGAAAGAGAGAGCTCTGATGAACGACGCTGAGTCTGACCTGTTTGTTCACGGCCTGCGGTTCCTCATGACTCAAATAGGTAGAGGAATAATCAGTCAATAAATATCAGAATAAAGTTTTGATCTCAGTGTCTGGAAAACAGCTGTAAACTTTTCTTTTACTGCGGCAGCATCATTGCCCTCACCGACCATAGCGGCCATGGATGGTGCCGCCCTGGGAGGTGGACTGGAGCTCGCTTTGGCCTGTGACCTACGCACTGCGGGTGAGTGCCCCCCCCCCCCCCCCCGCCCCTATCAATCCTGAACTGGAGGAATCTGCATCACGCTTGAGTAACATCTGCTTTCTCCTGTCACAGGTGATGTTAATTCAGTTGGAAAGGGTATGCCATGTTCTCTTTGCAGCCGCCACCATCCAGTCATATCAGATCAGTGGTGGAGTGTAATCAGGGAGGGGGGGGGGGGGGTGGCAGCTTCCACTTAGAGTCATTTCTTTTGACTGACAGCTCCCTTGTTGCATCAGTGTCGATCAGCGTGGCTCTCAACCTGACTGTCAGCACTCTCTAGACTGTTACAAGAAACATTCAGAGTGGTCACTGCGTTATAAACAAGTCAGAGTGTGTTATTTTCAGTTTTGTTTAGTTTGTTCCCCTGTTTTGCTGAAATTTGAAGACTTTAAAATGAGACAAAGTAATTCAAAGAGTGAAAAACCACTCTGGTTAAATTTAGCTTGTAGATGTGTTCAATGACATGGGGTCATTCTGAGTGGAGTTGGAGAACTAAAAAGTTAAGGACAGAGTTGCCTGTCATGGCCCACTTGATAGCTTGTTGAATTTATTGATTTATAGCATGCACTGTAATCTGCAGATTAATTACTTAGAAAGATATTTGGTTTTTTTTTTTTAATCTGTCACTCATCTGTTGAAATGATGCACAATGCATACTGTACTGCAAGCCCCTCACCCCCAACTTAGAAGAGTTAAAAGGATCACCTCATAAAGATTTGTGCCTACAAAAAACTTTTATCAATCTTTCAAACCTTAATTAGTGTGTTAACGTTGCAGTTTGTTCATATTTTTAAGAGAATTGTAAATCATAACAATCAGCAACCGTGGACTCATCTATGCTGATGCTTTCCAAAATTAGAATAATTCATACCCACAAAGCCAAGAGAAAAAGAGGCTGCATGCATCTGAAACACTGTGAATACACTTTGGAGATGCAGCGTGGTCAGATTACAACCCGTCTTTTTCTCCTCCTGACAAGATGATATTTTGAAGATGTCTGTTCTGTTGATGAGCTCTGTAATGATAACCATCTGCCCAGCCGTTCACATAGATGTGTCAACATGTGATTGGCTTATTAGGCATGGCAGCTCCATGATTGGTCAAGCACGGTTGAGTTAGGTGAGCAGGTGTTAGTTCCCATCGCTCTGACAGAGGCATTAGTCAGACTTTGCCCCTTAATGGCACTCAGAAGCACTCACCTTCAATTGTCCTCTGTGTGTGTATGTGTGTGTTTCAGCGTATTCCACGCAGATGGGTCTGATCGAGACAACACGGGGGCTGCTTCCAGGGGCAGGTACGATGAACAGAGGCCACAACAAAAAAAAGAAAATACCCTGAACTGTATTGATTGTCTTATTTGAGAGATGAAGCAGCTGTAAAAGGTTGACCTTGCGGTGGTTTGTCCTGCAGGGGGCAGTCAACGGCTGCCCAGGATGGTGGGCATCACTATGGCCAAGGAGCTCATATTCACAGGTGGTTATAGAGAAACATGACATGTTGCAGTAGAGTGCAAGACGGTCTTCTGTGTCACTTCATCTCTTTATCTGTTACCAGGTAGGCGTGTGGGAGGGCAGACAGCTCTGGAGATGGGGCTTGTAAACAGAGCTGTGGAACAGAACCAGACAGGAGACGTGGCATACAGAGAGGCGCTCAGCCTGGCCAGAGAGATACTGCCTCAGGTTAAAATGCAAACTCTCACTTTTTTTCCCCCCCATTTTTTTCACGACTCAGACTCTGAATCCTTCTTCCCTTCAGGCAAAGAGCTGCTTTCTTTCCTCTCTTCTCAACAGTCCATCTCTTCTGCTTATTGTTTCCCTCTTTTCATCTCTCCCTCCTTCGTATCCTGGTGTTTTCTTCCCACCACCCTTCTCTCTGCTCTCCCCTCTCTCCAGGCCTCTGTCATTCCATATATCTTTCACTCCAGTTCAGATGCCTGCTGTTGGCGGAGCCAGAGTGGCAGTCAAGTGGAGAAACGGGCCACAAATAGCACTACATGAGCACACATTTGCAGCCTCATGCTCAGGCCGGTGTGGACTGGGTGACTGATTTGTGATTACTGGAATAGAGGCAGATTAGATCCAATGATAGGCCTTATAAACCCACAAATCCTGATAGTGTTATGGCTGCTTTTTTTTTTTCATGTACTTATTGAGTGATGAGTTGTAGTTGCAGCAGAACAACCAGATGGAAGGGCACCCAAGATGTACCCTGATCACATGCTCATACCACCTCAGGTGACTCCTCTTGCCCCAGAGGAACAGCGGTGCCTGATGTCTGTTAAAGCTTTGCTCAGGCCCCCTAGAGAAAACTTCTGTCAGAGCCTTGTAAGCCCAGCCTCAGTCTTCCAGTCACTACCCAGAACTCACAATTATAGGTGAGGGTTGTTTGCAGATCAACCAGTAAAGGAAAATGCTTTTGCTTTCTGACTTGACTCTCTTTTCAACAGTATTCCTATACAATTATATTCCTGCTAATGCTGCTACCATTTCTAATCCTCACGCAACAAGATCTCAAGGTGTTTAAACTCCTGACATCTGGGTGGGAACCCAGTTCAACAGAAATCCTTTTCAAGAGGAGATGCTCTCTTGAACTCAGCGAGGCGGAGAGACCCTCTCAAAGAACACGAGCAGGAACGACAAAGTGATGTAACTGACATGTAACGCTCTTCCACTTCTGTTTCCCAGGCTCCTATTGCTGTGCGGATGGCTAAAGAGGCAATGAATAGAGGCACTGAGGTACATTGTGAATTATCGATCTCTGCTGATTGTTACAATTTCTTTACATCAGTGAGAGTGGTGGCTTTAATCCATCTCTTTCAGGTTGACATCACTTCAGCAATGGCTATAGAGAGGATGTGTTATGCTCGGGTAAGTCTTCCAGTGCTGTGATGTTTCCAAAAATACTAACAAACACAGATGTATTTGATCCCACTTTATTAACCCCTAAATTCCAGTGAAAGCAGCCCATCTAAATCTTCTTGGATGCAGATTTGATACTCACTCTGACAGCAGCTACCCTCAGATCACTCGCCCTCTGCCTCTTTTCAGGTCATCCCTACGCGAGACCGAAAAGAAGGTATGGCAGCCTTCATTGAGAAGAGACCTGCCGCAGTACACCGGGGAATAAATCTGCATCACCGACATGCACAGCTGCATGGACTTGCTTTCTACAGCCTCATGCCAGATGAACGGTTGACATTATTTGATTTTCTACTGTGACGGTACAGTAGCTAGGGTCAGCCTGGGTGCACACAGCAGTGGCTGTTTGCCTTTAGTGACAATCAGGATGAGACTGAGCTGATTTTACTTGATGCCAGACAGAATAGTGTTTTAGGACAATAAAGTTTAGTCTGTTTTTATTTTTACTTTGTTTAAATCCATATCTTATCGGTATGAACCTTGGTAGTTGAATGAATAAAAAGGCAATGCACACGTTGTCCCCAGTTTGTGGCAACATTATGTACATTCTTTATTTCTAAATCTGCAAATACAACTCTAAGCAGCAACATGGCACAGTCTTAGCAGACATACAGAAGGCTGAGTTTTTTCATTTTCCATTTAAATTATTAACTTCTTTACTTGTTAGGGAGAGGGAAAAAAAACATGTTCATTCAGGATGATGCTCAGCTAAACAATCCAGTTCATGAGGAGCAACCAAAAATAGAAATCTGTCATCTACTCTTTGCTCTTGTTGAAACTGCTGATCAGTCAGGGGGCCATGCATAACTGGTAAGCTCAAACAATAACAGTTTTAACAAAATAACAAGATCATCATATACATAACAAATGAGGTCATGTATGTACAGCATGATTTACTGACAGCAGAGTACCATTGCGTAGCCCAATATTTTGACTTCTATCCATTACAACTAGTCATCTATGCAGGTCTTGACCTGCCACCCTGATCTACTTTGCCTCAGTTATCACATCTGTATGAGGGGTTTGACGGGAGTCTGTAAAAGAGATGGTATGGTATTGTTTGCATAGAAAATGGTGATGGGGTTGTCATAAGAGCAGAACATGAAATAAAAGTGTGCCAGGGCAGTGGCATCTGTGGACAGCAGAGGGGTAACTGACATTATGGCAGCCCGATATCACATGGCCTATAATTTCCTTCTTAATAGTTTAGATAGCACCCCCCAAAAAAAACAAATAAACAAACAAACAAAAAAAAAGAAGACATACAAATATAGTTTCCATGCAACCAGTTCAACCAGTCCTGAACAGTAACTATTTTTTCCCTCATATGTACAAATTACATTTGCTCTTGAAAATGCAGTTGCTTGCACTGACATACATACACACATGCTCACACCAAAGTCCGTCTCTCTCTAATGCATTAGGAGGCAGAGCAACTATAACAATATATATACAGATTTCTCAGAGAAAATGCTTGTGACTCGATACATCATGACCACACTACCCACATCATTATCGCCATTTGTGTCCAGATGGAATATATTTGCAGCAACCCAGGGATGACTGTACTATTCAACTTATGTAAAATCTGAAAATCCCTTGAGGTTCCTGCACTGCTGGTTTTGCCACCAATAAGACTGATTTTGAGTTGCTCAGTGTTTTTGAAAGCCTAAGACACTAGAGACTCAAACTTTCCTATAATTTAGGCTTTCATTTTTAATGTTTCGAACATTGGTTCCCACTGAACACACCCTTGGCAAGTGTCCTGCCACATAAAATCAAAAGCATTATCTGATTAAAGACTAAATGAAGAGGGCAGCACCAGTAGTTTTGCAGACCCGGAGGCATGGGTTTCAGTGAAAATAGCACTGCTATCAAAATCCTAACAGGCATTCCTAAAATGAATAGTACAAGCATCCAGACCAACATGCTTGAGCTCACAGCAGTGTCATGCATATATTTAAAGAGTAATCAACCAATTCAGACAATGAGAGCACTTGGCAATACTATGAGAGCCCCAGGGAGCCGACCCTCTGCTCAGCTGTTGGGGGTTCAGTCCCAAACAGAGATTTAGAAGTGTGTGCTGGCCTGTTTTTTTTTTTTTTTTTTTGGTTCATACAAAATAACATCTTGATGCCAAATGCCAAAGTCAACTTAATAAGACTGAGCAGAACAAAAACTTCAAACTGAGCTTAATTGACCATCAGCTTATCATGTTTTACATTTTCACCACAGGATTTGCACACAAGATACTTATGTTTTGAAACAAACACTAAGAAAATAAATAAGGTTAAAGTGTGCAAAGAATTGCAGTGTCTGTCCTTTATTCTGTTTACTTTTTAGGGATTCCTGTGCAGTTATGTGCATTCATAATTAAGCACATGTGCACAAACGCAACTCCTCTCTCTGTGGTGGGACTCAGCCTCAGGCCTTCTCCTTCATCAAGGAGTATTGTTTTCTGAAAGAGAATATGTACGTAAAGAATTAAGAACCTCCAACAGATGCGAATCTGAATTCTAAAAAAAGCGACTGCTGTGGGAGTGGCTTTACCTCTACGAGGTTACTGTGGCGGTGGGCGGCGGCCTGTGTATGCTGGCTGACCAGTACGAGCTCTGTGGCGCTGCAGGCTCTCCAGAATGCTTTCAGCCAGCAGTTTGACATCTCTGTGGGTCTGTGGGTGTTTGTGAACATGTTCCAGCTGCTGTAGACCGCCCTCCTCCAACAACATACTGCAGTAGCGAGAAGCTGCAGACAAAAAAACAATACAGTATGACGCAATAACAGACGAATGGTTTAAGTGAATGGTGTCTGTAAAATGAGCAAAGTGACCAGAGTTGAAATTTAGTTTTATAAGTGCATTTCTGTGTCTCTTACCATTCTTGCTGCATACATGTTGCATGGCCCAGGCTGCCCACAGCTGCACACCGGGTGTGTGAAAACACTCCAGCAGGGGAAAGAAGGGGTTAAAAGACCTAGAATGAGACAGACAGTAATTTCTTTAACTGATAATAATAATAAAGTGCATTTCTGTTGTTTTCCTTTTTGCCAATTTGACAAAAAAAAAAAAAAAAAAAAAAAGGTTAAGGCTAAAAGGTTTGCAACCCAGTGTGACAATTTCCTATAAACCAAAAGGAGTTCCTGTTCATGTTTTATCATCCTTTATTCCCTGTCTATTCATTTGGATTTAATTTATCAAGACAATTCATCTTTCCTCAATTTTTTCAAAGGTAATGAATGGTGGTAGAAATTCAGTGTTGTAATGCAGCTAAGTTTATTCACCCAAGACTTGTGGGTAAATAAAATCAGGAGGTACTTCGAAGGTATTTTCATTTATACTATAAAGACCTGAGGCAATAATCTATGCTCTTCGGGCATTAATGAACTCACAACTTTGGACGTTTCAATTTAAAATAGTTCAACTTTAAAATCATTTTCACTAAATACTAAAACAAAAAAAAGCTTTAAAGTTAGTTTTACTTCAGGCCAACTATAACAGTAAAAGCCTGAATTCACTTTTATCCATGTGTGATTATGGTCAAATTATAAAATAATATGTGGCTAGAGTAAGGTCGAACATTTTTCAGAACACCATGCATGGCTTGTTCCTGCCATCTGCTCCTGGGACACAAGACATCTACTTTCTGAGGAGCTTCAAACACTTGAAGTAGTGTGCAAAACAACTACAACAACTCTAGACACAACTTTCCTTTGTTTGTTTCTTCCACAACTGCACCTCACCTGTAAGCCACCATTTCACACTCAGGTGGGGGCCACTTCATGATGACTGCATGCTAAAGAGACACACAAACGCATGAGGTTCGACAAAGGTTTGAAAGCATGTTTAAAGCATTTATGTACATATCAGCAGTTATGCCTATTCCTACCAGTTGCTCGAGTAGTGACGAGCGCAGAGTGTGGCTGAGTGTCCAGGCCTCCTCTCCTCGTGATGTCAGATGTGCGAGGATTCCTGCAGCGAAGTAGCTGACCTCCACCTCGGGGCTGTGCAGCAGAGTGCTGATGTGGTCCAGAAAGCCCTGCACCATTAGCTCTCCATGCAGCTCCCCAACCTCTGCGATGTTGTTCTATATAGAAAAAGGTGAAAAGGTAATTGTGTTCATTTTGTTAATTTAGCAAACATTCAGTGTCTTAGAAGCGCAATAAACTCACCAGAAGACCAAGAACCTTCTGCTGAATGGAAGATTCGTTTGGGAAAGACTGCAAAGACGGTTGGGGGAGGTGTGGATAAAAAAAACAACAGTGAGTCACCAAGCCCTATGCACTAACAGTAAGATGATTGCTGTGATTTATTTTCTACAGTTATCTGCTTTAGACTGTCTGTATGCTGTGCTTACTGTTGATTTACACGTTCATGTTGATATTTCTGTGTACCTCTAGAACTTTAATGAACAGATCCAGTCCCTGGTTCTCAATAAAATGTCGACAAGTTGTAGGAGATTCATCTGTGAGGTTCCAGAGAGCACTCAGAGTAAACTTGAGGGTTGCGTCCACCACACCCTGAGTGGCCTTCTGACGCACAATGTGGAGCAGTTGCTGCATATCAAATAAAGTGCATCTGTGTTCACATTTTTGGGGAAATAAGTGAGACTAAAGAGAAATCAGCAACTTTATGAAAGATAACAAAAACACACCTTCACTATGAACAGCTCTGCTCCAAGCTGGGCTGTCTGTTCTGTGGACAGCTGCAAAGAACAAACATCACAGTGTTCCAAATCTACCCCCATACAAATATATTTAGATGGATATTTATAATGTATGGACAACAGCAAACCTGACATTAAGAAAAGGCTAAATATACCTTAGCAGCCAGTATGGAAATAATAGCGACAGCCATCCTCTGCATGTTCTGGTCTTCATGGTTGCAGAGCCACTGCATCACTAGTTTGGCAGCCTCAAACCTTAGAAAGAGGAAGACAAGGGATAACATTTAGCAGAAAAAAAGAAAAGCATTTCAAACCTTTTCACAAAAGATTTTCAATAATAGCCTGTAAATTATTCATGCACATTTAGAGTGAAAAAAATGGTTTACTTTTAGTGTTTTTTTTAAATTAAAAATACTGTTTAAACATGTGTCTATATGACAAAATATTCTATTTTTCACCTGTTGAATGGAACCTCTTGCAAAATGCGATCACTGCACAGAGACAGTAGGCAGTTCTTCTGCAGCTGCAGAAAGACAGAACCATCAAAACATCAAACTGTTAATGCTCTTTTTTAATCAGCTGATGTTATACACAGCTGTAGTAAATTAAGTGTACAAAAATATTTTTGAATAAACAATAATCATATATGTGCAGTTCATACAGAACAAATTTGTTTAACCAAGACATGCGTTGTTTTAATATACTATATAAAAATACTTTACACAGTATTGGTTTAAAATAGATGCAGTGTAACTTATAAGTAGTACTAATGAATAATATAAAACACATAATGTCTGATCAAATTTTATTCCAAAAGCCCATGTTGTTAACCATTTTAAAAACAAATTTACTCACTACTGCATTGCTAAAAGAGGGAAGTGGCTTTTCTGGTGCTGGCAAGATTCCTTGCCATCAAAATGTTCAGGTTGTCACAATACACTTTGATTGCAAAGATGTTTTTCCTTTCTCTGATGTTTCTCAACTAAAAAAAATCCCATTTTGATTTATAATGCACACCTCTGTACAAACAGATTCAGTTTGAATGTACTACATTTATACAGACGCCTAAAAAAAACATTAAAAAGTCACAACTGGCTAACATTTGTTGTGACAGTAGTCTTAATGTTTTCAAGACAGATATTTTTTTTTTAAAATAGCATTTTGTTTATTTTGTGTATTTCATTCTGATTTTATTTGAAGCACGTTTAAGTATTCTATTTTGTGCTCACCATAGAAATGAAAATTGTTACCCATCTACCACAACATTTATATGCTTTAACTTCACATCTGAGTCATTTTTTTAAACAATTAATGTTACATAAAATAACACCACTTATTGGAACTGGTGACACACAAAACTAACCACGTTTCATGTATGAAACACTCTTATCACTTGTGCGTAACTTGTTGAATGGATTCTCCGTTTTAAAATACTATTCACTATGACTGAGAAACAATGACAGGCATGAGGCTACCTGTTGGTGGTTGGGGAAAGTCCTCATGGCCTCCAGCAAAAGCTGAGTGACTGTACTCAGCAGTCGGACTGGCATTCCTGCTGCCAGGTCCTGCTTTGTCAAGTTGAACACACACGCACTCGCTGCCAGCTGGACATTTAGAGTAGCCGGGTGATTCTTCATACCCAGAACTACAAGCTAGAGAAAAATAAAAACAAAAGACACAAGACACAAGGAGAAATATTTTGTAATGGGAACCTTTGACATAAAAAGACAAAACACATTATTTCCTTACAGAATATGCAAACGTTGCCTTAAAAAAAAAAAAAAAAAAAAAAAATGAGTTTACCTTTAGGATGTCAGGCCTTGGTTTCTCCATGACATGAGTGAGGCTAAACAGATGAAAACAGGGCTTCTCTGACAAAACCCTCCCTCTCACTGTACCGCCGCAATGCCTCACAGATCTGAGTCTCATTAGCCTCGCCTGTTACCTGTTTGCACACAGAGAAAAGCTTAGCAAAGCTGAATTTCAGTGTTTTTCTGATCAGAAGTTGATCAGTGTGCAAATACCACATACTTTTAGATTTCCCTCTCCTGAGAGAAAGTCAGAAAAACCAGCATCTGTGGCCAGAAGTCCCATAAAGGTCATCCCCTGGTCTCTCCTCAACAAATGCCTTCACAGCTGCATCTGTCACCTGTGACATTCACAAATATGAGAACTTGCTTGATTCTGAAGTCCACACTTCACATTTTAGCTACAGATTAATTGAGAACCTCATGTGGTCATGCAGGCACCTACACACCTGTTTCCTGCCTGACACATCAAGGGAAACGAGAGCCGGCAGGATCCCTGGCTGTCCAAGGAGTTGACGAGCCACATCAGAGGTAAACTGCTTATCATCGCTAATGTCCAAATGCTGCGTTTACAGGATTGTGTGTGCACACCATTAATCAAGGATGGGATTGTTAGACAACAATTATAATGCATTTCTTCAAATGTAATAAATAAACCGAAGCATATTTAATATTGGGCAAGGAGAACTGGAGATCCACTTTTCCACTAACCTGCAACACATTCAGCTGGCCTATGACCCCCAGCAGCTGAGCAGTGCTCATCTCCAGCCTCTTTAGCTGGTGTAACGTCAGCGAGCGTAGCCGCTCCTTCAGGCCCAACAGCGGGGTCAGGTTGGTAACTGAAGTGTTGGAGAGATCGAGGCTCTCAAGCCGAGGCAGGGAGCATACATCAACAAGCCCCGAATCATAGAAGTCCACATTGGCTAGTGACAGGGAGCGAAGGCCCTGGAGGAAGCTAAACTGATACCAGATTGGTTCTTCCAGAGAGGACATTGTTAGACCGGTGAGAACAAGCCGTTGAAGAGATTCCTGCAGAATGTTTGAGGGGAAAAAAATAAGTTAAAATTATGTTAACTCCCAGAAGAGGATAATGTGGTTCAGTTGTATGCTACCTGACAATATTTATTGGTGGCCAGTCTCTGTAGAATATCAGAAATGGTTAGGTCTGCATTGACCCTGGCTGCATCCAGCTCCAGCAGTCTGTGGGGGCACAAGGCCCTCTGGAAGGCCTCTGCAGAGATCCGTGCTGTACGGATGCAGGCTCGTCTCAACCGCAGGTATTCACAGTTTCTGAACACCCCCACTGTGCTGTCATTCAACAGGCCTGGAGTGGAATAAATAAACTAATGTCATGGTTCATGTTTGGGATTGACACGGGGCTGAACAGGATTGAGAATCAAGTCAAAGCTGATTCATATAACACATTTAAAAGAACAGGAGTTGACCAAAAGGGTGTTCAAATTGCACGGATAAAACAAAAACATCTACAATAAATACTAAACTGAGTAGTGCTGGGCGATATGGAAAAAATCATATATCACGATATGGACTATTTTATATCACGATAACGATATATATCACGATATACCATAATAAAGTATGTTTTCAGTTATTCTCTGAAAAGTTTGACAATAATTTCATTGCTTACTTTTCAACTTTATTTTGAAAGGACATTTAGCTGAACTGTCACAAACATACATTTTAGTGCAGCGAAAACAGGTAGGTACAGAGGTACAGTAGCTTTCACATTTTTTTTTAAAGTGCACAACAGTTTCTAAGAGGAAAAACACATTTTTTCACTGAAGTTCAGCTATAAAAAATATAAACACAAATTATTTTTCAACTTTCTGAAATCTGTAACCTTGTAGTGCAAAGTTTGCAAACCAATATAAAGTGTCTAAAGTAAACATCAGGGTTGAAGAGAACTCTGTTTAAGGCATTAACCATGAATAAAAGTGCAAACATAAAAGGCTACTTTGTAAAAATAGATATGATTCTATCAAATTTATCATTGCAGGTTATTTAATTACATATTTGCTGTAATAATTGATAAAATTAGGTTTGAAACGATAGAAACGATAGAAACGATATAAGAGAAATGGCACGATATACACTTTTATATTGTCCCCACGATATATATCGTCATATTGCCCAGCACTAAAACTGAGAACAATAAACTTCAATTTTATTTATTTGTATAGTGTCTATTACAATGCAAATTGTCTCTAGGTGCTTTACAGAGACCCAGATCCTCCACTTTAAAAAGAAACCTTAAGCAGGATCTGGCTCATAAGGGGGAACCTTCCTGCCGAAGAGCATCCGAGTAAAGAAAGAAAAAGAGAAGGGAGATACGAGAATAGGAAAATGTTTTCATGAGAACTTGAAAATGATCAAGTATGTTAGCAGCTCTAATATAAAGGTAAACTGTTTTACAGACTGGTGAAAATGCCCTGGCACCACTGTCTTTTAGTCAGAGCATTATACAATAATTTGTCTGTTTGACTTGATTCTATCAACATACTACCAAAACAAGCGGCTCAAATTTTTTTTTTAAAGTCCTGTTTTGTAGAGTATTGAAGAACACGACAGAAATCTTACTGAGAAACTATCATCATACAGGTATTCACGCATTTATATTTCCAAGTTTATAACTAATGAGCATATAAACGTTATTACATTACTGCAAGAAACTACATGTTTGACACTCAAAATTCATTGCAAAGAGCCACTATGCCCCAAACTTACTTGTCCCTATGACCACCAAAATTCAAACAAACCCTTGTCCATAAGGCTGTGCGACAGAAATAAGTCCAGCAAGTGTCGTTTTTAACACATCAGATGGGCAGGTTTACCTTCAGAGGCCATCTTGGCCAGCAGCTGGTCTGCCAGCTCCTGCGGGAAGAGTACAGCCTCCCTGAAGCACAAGGAGCCATCGGGGCGCTTCATGCAAAAACACTCCAAGTTCTGGCTCACATATGTGAGGCACAGGTCTGTCAGAGACGCTGGAGACGCATCATCCTGAAAAAGAAAACAAGATGCTTGTTAATGTAGGCGGACCTGTGAATTTAGACATTCATTTTCAATTCAACATAATGACGACATGACATGTTCTCCCGAAGCCAAAACTGAAACTTACCGTGTTCAGGAAACTGCAGGCCATGGTCGTTTTAATAAAATAGAAAAAAAAAAATGTAGTTTGAGCTTACACAGCCGTGGCTGGTGTCGGTAGCTCCACGGAGGCCGTGGCCTTTTCTTACTTTGTCAGTGAACGTTTCAGTTTACAGCGTCCACCTGCCCGCACCGGGCCGAGCTCGTGACGGTCACCGGGAGCGCAGGACGACGCGCGAGCACCGATGAACGTTAGCGGAGAGCGATGCAGCTAGCTAGCTCACTTGTTGATGCTTCTGGGCCGGAAAATCACTTCGTGTAGTAAAATATAAAAAGCGGTCAGGTGTGGTGGGGTTCATGTCGATCGATGGCTATGGCGACCAAAACTGTGAGCGGAGAAGCCACTTGGGGACGTAGTTTTCACGGCGAGAAGTTGAGTCTATTTTTGACTGAACCGAATACAGTAAACAAAGGTCACAGCACCGGAAGTACATTAGGACGGGGCGGAGCTACGGAAGCCCGCAGAGTAGGGTCACTTACGAAATCGGCAAGACAGACGTGCTTTTCAAGGGGAACGTATCATTTGAGTAACAAATAATATTTGTACACAGCGACGCTTCGACTAGCGGGAGCCACGTTGGTTTTGCTGTCAAAGAAGAGCTCGTGTGACATTCATACAGTTTCTCATTTGCTAAGGTTAAGCAGGAGTGGACTGGGAGCTGAACCTCTAGCACACGCGACTGCGGACGTTCAAAAATTGTTGAGATATGGCTGGACTTATAAACTTTGAAGATGAGAATGAAGTTAAGCAGTTTCTGGATAATTTGGGAGTGGAGTACAGTTTTCAGTGCTACAAAGAGAAGGACCCTGAAGGTAACACAGTTCACACATCAGTGGTCGTGAAACGCTGACCTCAACTTTGAAATGTCTTTGAAATGTCTAACCCAGTAATTCTTAACCTACTCTATTTTTCTTACTGCATGTTCCAAATAAAACACACTTTTTCTATTTTGAAAATAATCTTTCATGATAAAAAAATATGTATATGTTTTATTTGCTGTTAGTTTTTTTTTAAAGATAATACAATCATGGCTAAATGTTTTGAGAATGACACAAATATTACATTTTCACAAAGTCTGCTGCTTCAGAGTTTTTATATGTTTTTGTCAGGTGTTTCCATGTTATAATGAAATACAATTAGAAGCGTTTCATCAGTTTCAAAAGCTTTTATTGAGAATTACACATAATTCATGCAATAAGTCAGTATTTGCAGCTCTGACCCTTCTTTTTCAAGACCTCTGCAATTCTCCCTGGCATGCTGTAAATCAACTTCTGGACCAAATCCTGACTGATGGCAGTCCAATCCTACATAATCAATGCTTGGAGTTTGTCAGAATTTGTGGGTTTTTGATTGTCCACCTGCCTCTTGAGGATTGACCACAAGTTCTCAATGGAATTAAGATCCGGGGAGTTTCCTGGCCAAGGGCCCAAAATCTTAATGTTTTGTTCCCCGAGCCATTTCCTTATGACCTATGCTTTATGGCAAGGTGCTCCATCATGCTGGAAAAGGCATTCTTCACCACCAAACTGCCCTTGGATGGTTGAAGAGAAGTTGTTCTCGGACGTTCTGGTACCATTCTTTAATTCATGGCTGTGCTTTTAGGCAAGATTGTGAGAGATCCCACTCCCTTGACTGAAAAGCAACCCCACACATGAATGGTCTCTGGATGTTTTACTGGTTGGCACGAGACAGGACTGATGGTAGCGCTCACCTCGTCTTCTCCCAACAAGCCATCTTTCAGACGCCCTTAAACAATCAGAAAGGGGATTCATCAGAGAAAATGACTTTACCTCAGTCCTCAGCAGTCCAGTCCCTGTACCTTCTGCAGAATACCAGTCTGTCCCTAACGTTTTACTGGAGAGAAGTGGCATCTTTGCTGCCCTCCTTGACACCAGGCCTCCCTCCAAAAGTCTTCGCCTCACTGTGCGTCCAGATGCCCTCACACCTGCCTGCTGGTCATTCCTGAGCAAGTTCTGCACTGGCGGCGGACCCGATCCCACAGCTGAAACACCTTCAGGAGACGGTCCTGGCGCCTGCTGGACCTTCTTGGGCACCCTGGAGCCCAAGAACAACTTCTCCCAACCATCTAAGGGCAGTTTGGTGATGAAGAATGCCTTTTCCAGCATGATGGAGCACCTTGCCGTAAAGCAAAAGTCATAACGAAATGGCTCGGGGAACAAAACATTAAGATTTTGGGCCCTTGGCCAGGAAGCAGCAGACTTTGTGAAAATGTAATATTTGTGTCATTCTCAAAACTTTTGGCCATGACTGTACACATTACACAGACCAAGTGACTCCAAACCTAAGCCAAACTGTTGCACATAAAAGACAAAATTGTCTTTTGGTTTGTAATTTTTTTTTTTTAAGAAGTTTAAAAGAGAAAAGGATTTGTGATATTTGAATCTCTATACTACAACTTGGCTTACGTTTTTAGTCACTGAGTCGTGTGGTTTGGAAACTATAGATAAACATGTTTAAAACACACTGATCCTTGGTGAATGTCAATCACATATCCATTTACCTGCATTCACTGTGCCTTAATTTTGGTGTTCCTCTGTGGTAAACTCTTTGATGTGATTTTAGGTTGCCAGAGGCTTGCAGACTATTTGGAAGGGGTGAAAAAAAACTATGATTCTGCAGCACAAGTTCTCAAACACAACTGTGAGACAAATGGATACGGAGAGAGCTGCTATAAGCTGGGAGCTTACCATGTCACAGGCAAAGGTAACATTGTGCAAACTATTAGGTTTGTCTTTTTACCCTTTTCACTTCCATATCTCAAGGTGAATTATTGTTCTTTCCACCCAGCTTAAGAGTTTAGATAATATCAAAAGAGTCCTATGAAAGGCTCCACCCTTACTTCAACAGGTCTGTCTAGAAGTTAATATGTTGATACAGATAGAATTCAGACATGAAACTACTCAGCAGGATACAGAGTAATAACTGCCTCCTGTGATATAGAAATTTGTGTTAGTTTGTTTCACTGGGATGTTAAATATCTCAACAAAAATTAAGTAAAATTAATAGGTGAAAATATATATACCCTCTCATGTGGAATCTTGCATTTTTGAGAATATATCAATGTATTAATTGAAATATTTATTGTATTTTAAGAAACTCATGCATATATTTACAGTTATTTTAGTGACATAAAATGAAAAGACTGATGGACTCTTATTTGTATGTTAAGATTCATAAATATCTCTGCATACAGTAGTGTCATTTTCTGAAATCTTTCTGCCAGGTGGCGTCACAGAGTGTCTAAAAACAGCATACTCTTGCTTTATGCGCTCTTGCAATGGTGGAGGAAAGAAGTCTATAGATGCGTGCCATAACGTTGGTCTGTTAGCCCACGATGGGCGAGCGATGGAAGGAGGACCTGACTTCACGGCAGCTCGGGAGTACTATGACAAGGCCTGCGCTGGAGGCTTCGCTCCTTCCTGCTTTAACCTCAGCGCCTTGTTCATCGAGGGCAATTCTAAAGGGCTGCCACCAGATATGACTCTGGCTTTGAAATATGCCAACAGAGCTTGTGAGCTGGGACACGTCTGGGGCTGTGCCAATGCGAGTCGGATGTACAGACTCGGGGATGGTACGGAGAAGGACGAGAAGAAAGCAGAGGAGCTCAAGAATCGAGCGAGGGAGCTGCACGGTTTAGAGAAGGAAAGGCAGCTAAAATTTGGGGAGTAGTTTTTGAATGAATGAATAATGATGAAATAATCATCGGTTTGGTTTATCGGCACATGGGGTGTTCAGTTAGATTGTTTGCTTGAGCAAATGAAGTCTCATCATGGGTTACCAAAGTTGATGCGTTTGTTTTTAAATGAACTGACATCAAGTGAAGCTGCTTGGATGATTATAGTCAGTAGATGGTAATATTGGGGAAGCAGTCTTTATTTGTATTTTATACAAATTGTGTCAATATTGTAACTATAAATTAATCTCAAATGAGCGGCTGTTGTTGGTTTATTTATTCTGCTTCTGTAATTTGCAGCTTGTATATGATGAATTTGACACAAGCATGCAGTATCAAAGTACGGTGGTGCTTGGCTACAAATCACAACATTTCACAAAGCACACTCTACAAAGTAGATCGCACAGTAACATAAAACCCATCTGGAGATGATAATTAGGTTTTCCAAATCATGTTTCACTAAATGTACATACACGCACTCAAAAACAACAAAATTCTCCAGAGAAAAAGACAAAAACAGAAAAAACAAAAAACTTCCATTGCAAGTTCTCCCTGTTCAGCGTCACCACAGCTGAATGACTTGCATGAATTTTACACCAGATGCCCTTCCTGATCCAACCAGGATTCCAACCCAGGACCTGCTACATGGTAGGAGACAGCACTGCCAATAAGCTACGGGGGAGGGGTACCAAGGAGAAAAAAAAAAAGACTACACACTTGGAAAAAAATATAAAAAACATGACAAAATTTAAAAAATAATTTACACAACATCTCACTAGGCACACATTAACAAATGATACACCAGGGCATTTTACAAAGAATATATATGTTTTGAAAATGCTGGGTTTCCTGTGTTATTTTTTATTACTTTGAGAATTAATTGTATATGTGATACTATGTTTTTGTGCTTTGCAGCTTCAGGCCGGTATAGCTTGGTTTGAACTCAGTTGTCTTTATCAGCAGCCTTTAAAAAATATGCATGGAGTTCAGCTGTGAATAAGTCAGTCAGTTTTAGATCCCAGCACAGAATTTCATTAGAGTTAAACAAAATAGTTGCATATGAAGGGCTTTCAATTCTAAAGTTCTGGAGCAGCTTGTAATACTGCTTTTCCATCCTTTAAGGAGAGAAACAATACAGTTTTGTGTAACCAAAAGATTTTTCTTATGTGAGTCTGACGTGACTAGCAATTCAGAAACTTCCAAGATAACAGAACCTTGACACTTAGTTTAGATTACCTAATAAAAAAATGATGCCAGTCAGTGACCTGTTTCATATTTGCAGGGTAGTGTGACGTCACAGATCCAGATAAGAGCAGAATTATTCAGTCTTCCCATCTTCACCCCCTTTCAACTTCAGATCATGCAACATTTGCTGTACCTTGGAAATGCGTCCCTGAAAATAGGTGCACCAGCGAAACAAAGAGGTCAAGCAAAGTGTCTCCCTCTACCCTCTAAAAATCACTGATATGAAGGCATTCTTTAAAATATTCACTTTTGTTATTAAGTCTTATGGTATCTTGACCAAAGCATGTTAGAAAACACTTCATTAATTCCTCAAGAAATTGTCACAATTTGAGAAAGAGGGCAAAATGTGTTTTATACGCCAGAGCGGAGGCATAGCATTAGTATGACCACAAGGGGGCGGCAGAATCAAACACATGAACTTTGCGCCTTTTACAACTCGAACAGAGCGCTTTATTTTGTACTCTATAATACACAAAGGGGAATGCGAATCCCATCTGTCAAAGCGACACTGTAAGAGCAAGATGTGTACAATGCAGACAGTGATCAAAGATCTCTGTGCTGCATGAAGAACTAAAGTCTGTTGTTTATATGCTGACCAGACTGGCCCCCGTTTACACCCTGGAAGCTCCGCCCGCTCGCCGTGCGGGGCGCCTCCTCAGTGCTCGTCCCAGCACCGCGCTGCCTCATTCAAAACAGAGCACAGCTGTTGCGAGACACACCGTGGTGACTTAAAACGGTCAGCTCGCTCTTATCCTCTGATGTACACACTGGAATATCCGAACCAGAAAGAGAAAAGCGGCACACTTCGGTGAGTTAAAGAACATTACGAGGAAACTTTCTAACCTTGAACCACACCGTTCACTAATCCACCCTCAACCGTCGCGTTTGCTAGCTAACGCAACGTTAAGCCCGTTGAACCTCTAGGGTGTGTTTGTTTTTAAATACAGGATGCTCCTCCATCTAAGTAAATCAACACACACCGAGAGGAGGGGAGATGTGATAGAAACGATGTGCTAATTTCAGGGGCCGGTTCTCAATTTTGTTATAAACACTACACTGTTGCAATGATATATTTTGACCTTTTTTTTTTTTTTTAAGTTTTATTTCCAACCGCACGTGAAGATATGGTTACCTCACCCAACAGAGGCAGCAGAAAAGAGTTGGATGTAATGTCAATAAATCATTTCAGGCTAGTGAGCCAAGCTAGTTAGCGATATGTGTTAGATGCTAATATGGAAGTGAGAGGGGAGAGTCAGTGAGATAGTCATTTGTGATTTATTTTCTTTTCTTTTACTTTGTTGACTTACGTGTGCGCACACTTAGCTTTTGTTTCAAAGGCCACAGAGTTCATGTCGACCTATTTGTTCTGCTAGCCCAGCCCAGCTTGGTAGCCGTACCCACTGCAGCCTCCTTGCTCCAGAGAGCTCATTGGCGGTGCACCCCCTGCACAGTTGCCCTCCGGGGAGTGCTTTGGGCGTGGCGGGGGTTCACCCACGAACAAGTCGGTGTGCAGTCTGCAATAAAAAGGGCACTCAAAAAGTTGTCAAGAGCCAATGCTAAGGCTTCACTTTTGCGAACAATAGGGCTGTCAGTGTGATATTGTGCCACCCACCTAACCTATGTGTCTTTAAGAATAGACGTAAGGCGTTTTCTACAATCAGATCTATAAATACACAGTATCGTGCTAAAGCAACAAGAGTAAAGCCTTTACTCTTTTTTTTCTCTGCAATTATAAATGTAAAAAGGCCTCCAAACTCATCTGAGACAGGTCTATTCTCTGTGTTGCTTTTCTCTCTATAACGCCATTATGATCATCAGCACTTCATTCTTTTCTTAATAAGATTTTATTAAATAAGAATAGTCTACTTACCTGGAGTTTTAGTATATAAAAAATGACCAAAAGCCTCTTTTCTGTTTTTTCAATTGACCTGACTGCCTAACAGACACAAACACATAATATTCAATGTAAGGAGAAGAAATATTTCTCAACTGAGATAAAACAAATTGATTTTAACTTTGTTGCTGACTATCCATAGCTTTTTCCATGAAAATATACAAGAAGTCCAGAACACTATGACACCAAATAAATATTTTGACTTCAAAAACAAATTATACAATATTGCAGACTGGAGACCATTTAATGTGCAGGCAAGCAGGGAAAAAAAAACATATTTGAAATCTGGGTGTTTGGGATAAATTCATGAAAAATTATGGCAGAGAAATCTAGAAGAAACAACAGGGGTTCCTGTGATGACCATATATGGCCTTAATGTGCCTTGAATATTTATTCTTGACTAAGACACTCACATTTTACCAACAAGCCATTAAAATCAGCATGCTGTTTTAAGTCTTGACAAGTGTTCTCAGATTTAGTACACATTTGTTAATGTAAACTTGATCAGTAATATCATTTAAATTGTGCCACAACCTTAAGGAATTTCTTATTTTTTTCAGTTACAAGAAAAAAAAAAGAAGAGCAGAACCAACATCTGAAGTAATATGTTTTCTCAAACCTGTTTACTACAATGTCAGACTTAGATCTTATCTGTCAATGCTCACTTGATTTGCAATTCAGGGTATTTAAATTTGAATGACTCAATGCTGATATGTTAAACCTCTTCTTTCTTGCATTTGATAAAAAGCCACATTTTAATAACAACTGATTTAGAATCTCTAAGATTAAACAGATATTTATTAGGTACTCTTGTTATCTACATAATCTCTATTTACCACTGTTTGTTGCTGTTTTGTGAGCCAGGGAACATCTGCAGATACAAACATTTAATTAAAGAAAACAAACCTGAGTGAACTGTGCCCTTAGTGGCTTTTGGCTATTAAATTGCCTTTCCATTTTCAAAAAGAAGCCTCCCTCTGCTGAAAAACCGCCCCTCCAACACACTCTTTTGTCAGTGTCCTCTGTGACGCTGCTGTTGCTCGCTCCTCTCACCCCTTTTTAAAGGACTCTAAGGAATGTTCCATATTGATATTTTGTGAGCTGTGTGGAGCTGCTGTTCTCAACACTTAACATATGACCCAGAGGTCAGTGGTTCAGACTCATGACTAGCATGCCTTTACAGTGCTATGGTGTGGAGTATCTTTTAGAAGAGACTGATGCAGTCTTCTTTGACAGATGAATGTTTTCAGAACATATTGTTTGGGTAGGAAACAAGAAAACAAATGCTCTCAGATCTAGTATGACTGAGCGCATGTAAAATGCGACAGTTAAAGTTTAGCATTTAAAAGCAAAGCAAATGTTCAGTTCTCCAGATCCCAAAGAAAGAATCTGTGTGTAATTCTGTCTTGGGTTTTCACTAAATCCATTTTAGTGTAAACACAGGAAATGATGTGGATTTTTTGTCATCCTCATAGATCACCATTTTAGCATTGATAGTGGTCATAGTGGATCAAAAACATTTACCCATGTAGCCCCAGTGTTAGGGCTTAGACTTTAATCCAATAAAGTACTGTTGATTCAGTATTCTGTCTTGTACACAGCTTTGCAGTGGTCTTAAGCACCACAGCTTCCATCTGCATGTCCATTTACACATTTTGTATTTCATTAACATTGTGTATTTTTATAATAATCATGTTCTTCATCTCTCTTCTCTTCCTTCTGTAAGCATAAACATCATTTTACATATCTGTTGCTTGCCAAGAGAAATGGTGTGAATGGCTGGAGGCTTTGCTGAAGCTCGGTTGTATAGTGTGTTGTATTTTATTTTTTTTATTACCAAAGTCTTGATATACTACTTAATCATTTATGTCTTTGCAAGAATGACATGCTTTAATTTAAACATTTTTTTCAATCAGAGAAAGTCATTAATGATATGCCGAAAAAAAACAAAACACCCAAATATAAATATCAGTCACAGTTCAAGTTTTGTTCCTTGATTAATGAAACAGTTGTGGGCTGCATGCAAGGTAATCTGGGCAGTAGCTAGTTTTAAGAAATAGTATTTTGTTAATGAGACAATACACACCTCCACCTTCTGGACCAAGCTAATCCCAGGGATGCCTCATGCAGACCCATCTGTTCAACATTGTAGTGTAACTGCTTTATCCTGCAAATGTGATTAGTTAGAGATTACATTGGTGTGTGTAAAATGAAACTCCTTTCTTATAATCAGAGCCTTATGTTTGCAACGATCTTGGATTAAAACACTTAAGAGATTCTATGCTATCAAGTGCAACCCAAGATTATGTTTGTTTTTTACATTACATCATGTTTATTTTCATTCATGTTGCATGGATGTATCTCAATCAGTAAATTGCAAACAAAAATAAGAAGTCAGTTCAGGTTGAGTGCTATGAGTATTTTGGGAGCTTTTGGGTTTGTGTTGAGCTTTTTCCCTGCGTGACCTCGAACAAACGCAGTTTCTCTGTTGTCAGGGTAACTTTGTGTGTCTGGCACGTCCATTCAGCACAGATGGAACTGCGAAGTCACATGTCGTCAGACTCTTCCTCTGATGCCCTCCTTCCTTACTTGGCTTCCTCGCTACAAGCGCAAATGCAGTGAGCCTTGTATGTGTTCATTCTTGATTTTGATTTAAATTCCAAAAAGCCATCTAGCATCTATCCTCAGAACTTCACAAGATGTTTTGCAACAGTGATACTAATATTGTGTGTTTAATAACGGTCATATGAAGTGTTATAATGTTCCTGCAGTTGGTTGAAGTGGGTGTCTGTGGATTGGAGCTTGACTAGCACCTGATTAGTTGGCTGTGTGCAAATGTGAGAGAAGATAAGAGGCAAGGATAATGCATGATTTCACTGCAGAAATCTCTCAAGCAGACACCATGTTCCACTAGACTGAAAACATGTTTCTTTTTTTCTAGTACACAGAAGAACATTTGAGGAAGTGATGCAAAGTTATGTGTTTGCCACGTGATTCCTGCTGTGTAATCACAGATCTTGTTTAGAAGAAGTTGCCAGCAGGGACAGTTGGACACCGACGGTGTTGTAGCAGAAACTGTACACAGAGGCCCAGTCTGATGACTGAATCTGTCTCCTTCACAACCCAACTGACAGAGCAACATTAGCAGGAGCCCTGGAGCTTTGAGAGCCCTTTGGCCTGATTTCTTTTTTCTTTTTTTCACTCCATGGATGGGAGTAGTACACATGCACAGGGTTACGCAGTGAGTGAACCACTGCACACCCCAGTCAACGCCTCTACTTCCTAGCTTCCCCTTTTCTCTGTTTTTGGGTTGTGACTTAAATGTTTTCTGCCTATATTTATTTTTTCCATTTGTCAAGCAGGTGGTAGGGCCCTATGAAATCCATTTTATTTTTTCTTAAATTCCGTTTTAATTTTTTTTAATTGAACTTAGTCTTTCAGAAATAGGGAAGTTACTCAAGGAAAAGCTGAAAAACCACATCAATAACAATAGCAAAATTGTGGAACTCATTGTCATGAATGACCAGTGCTGTTGGTCATAAGAAAGTTTAGATTTCACTTCTTATTTGAACATTTGAAACTGCTTTACAGTAGGCAGGTTCAGAAATTAATGTCTTTAACTGGTCTTCCCTCATAGTGTGGGAAGAGTAGGTAGTTGGCTTTATTTGAACTTGTGACATGTGTCCTATCTCTTAAAATGTAATGGTGCACTGGGTGTGCATGATGTGGGTATAAAACTTTTCACTTTAAAGTGCAGAGCTGCATTAATGAGCTTCATGGATCAGATGCAAGCAAGACAGTAGCCGAGGCAGTTGAGGGGATGCTGGAAAATAGAACATCCCTAGAACATAATAGAATATTAGTTGAATTTCCCTTCTGGGATGAATAAAGTATTTTTCATTTCATTTCATTTCATTTCATTTCATTTCATCCCCATGTCCAACATTCTTGTTGTTTTTCATAACAACACAAGCAAAATGGAGGAGAAAAAACACGGATAGGATGCGTGTGTGTCACGTTAGGGATGCTTTGCCCACACTCTCTAGCTGGTGGTCAATGAAGGCCTGCCTTCCCAGAGAAGCAGGAGTAATGCTCCAGCAACCGTTATCTGTGTTGTCAGATTACTGTTTAGAAGTAAATATACTTCTGATTAAAAGTAAATATAGTAAAAAAAAAAAAAAAAAAAAAAAGAATCATGACATCTTTACTTAATTCTGGTTTTCTTTGTGAATCTGAAAAAAAAACTATGTTTATATTTACTTTTAATTTTAAATAAACTGGCATATTATTATCTCAACATAAGCACAGATAACACAGATAGTAGGTGTTGACCAGGGTCGGTGTTTGTCAGATTGTTGTTGTATGTCAGGTTGTTGCTGTTTGGTGTTTTGATATCAGAGGGCTGTACTACGAAGCAAGTTCAACACAGCCAGGCTTTCTTTGGGTGAGCTGGCTTAACAAACCTGAAACTCGCGATCAGAGATAACTGGTACCACGACGGTGGTTATCAACTATCTTTGTTAACCGCGGCTTTCTGCTTTCTGCTCTGTGCGCGTTCACATAAAAGGGGGCGTTTGACGCGTCATTTGACGCCTATTCCGGATCAAATGGATAGATGGCGGTCCGTATATTTCAGTCAGGAGGAGCAGGTTTTAATAATGCAGGGCTATGAGGATTTCAAAGAAATCTTTACGGCCAAAAGTAACACTGTAGGTGCGAGGAGTGCTGGCAAAAAATTGCAGATCGTGTAAATTCGTAAATTATATTTATTTCACCACTATATTTATTTCACAACCTTAATTAATCCCCCTCCCTCTTTTAGAGCGCTTAAACTTTAAACTTAATGCAGCAGATTTAAACATTATGTAGGTTTGACTGTCCCATTATGAATGATAAATGAAAATCACTTTAGTTTTTTGCTAAATCTATGTGAAATTAATTTAAGATTTAATATTATCTGTGATATACCACACACTCACCGGCCACTTTAATAGGTACCCTATCACCCTGGGGAATCTATGAATTATATCACAACATTTCACATGAAATTCCACGTCACACTGATTATCAATATAATGGACTATTAATTTATGTTACCTGATTTAGTAAAACGCTTCTTTTATTTGAAGCGTGGGCAGATGGCCAGGGAATACTACAAACATATTCAGCAGTTCAGTAAGAACAAGTACAACCTTTATTCCAGTATTCTGGCTCAGATTTTCTGCATCACCAACTGAATGCATGTAGGTTCCCGTGGCAAAGAAACGCAAAGAAACACACACCGTTACTGTGAGCGCACGGCTGCGTTTGGTGGCGCTGCCAATATCTGGCTCTAGCAGATTACAAATGTAACGTATTCCCTCAGCTGGAAATCTCTAGCGTTCATAGAGAATATGGTCATGGGAAGCCAGCGGATCAGTCCGGTCTCTGAATACTCTCTTCCTATCCTCGCACAATCCTGGCGCTAAAGTCAACAGGATTGGGTGAAAGTGAAAGGGCGGTGCTTTTTAGAGCCGATTTGAGCCTAAACTCTCCACATAACCTGCTCCGGACCAGGCTAAGTTTGCAGAGTAAGTTACCATGGTGATCTAGCCAGGTTAAAAGAGAGCCACCTTCGTGGTACCGGAAATCCTGGTTTTAGACTCAACATACCTCGCTAACCCTCTAATCTCGCTTCGTAGTACACCCCTCAGGGGTCCAAAGTAAGTTTTGGTAAAAGGCTGGAGAAAGAGGCACCAGAATTTAAAGCATGCTAAGTGGCAGCTATGAGGGTTCTGTTTCCTGTGACACTGTCAGGTTGGTCTGTTGACCCCTGGTCCATGCTATGTTTTTGTTCCTCATATCTGAAATATTCCCAAGCTACATCCACACAATGTATCTTGTTTTGTATTTGGCTTTGTTTTAGTAATATTAAAATCATTATTCTGTTTTTAAGTGTCGGGATTAATATAAAAACCCTTAGGTCATCTTTAGCTTGGTATTTTCTTCTTTTTACTTTTTAAAAAAAAAATAAAATTCCCGGCCATCTACTGGTATTACTTTAGTCAAGTAGTTGTGACAACCCCTACATACAAATGTAGCTTCATTATCTATATCCCATTCTACCAAACTGTGTAGGTTTTATGAGATGCCATCCTCCAAATTTTGACCTTGCTTGGAACTTCTTGGCATTACCTCAAGGAGATAGTAGTTACTGTTGGCTGAGGTGGTGTATGGCTGTGTGCCATTGTGTTGAACATTGAAAAAATATAAACGGTAGGAATTTCCAGCTCTTACTAAACAATTTCTAATTGTGTAGTTTTGTCAATTTAAGTACACAAGTTGTAGGATGTGTTTCACTTACTCTCCTTTTGTATGGGCCCACAGTTTATGTACATACGCTTGTGTTCAGTGGTATTTAAAATTCCTTCAGCCTTCAGTTATGTGATTACTTCACTACACTGGACAGTTTTGTGTACTTGAGTGTTTAGAGTCAAATGAGTGTCAAGACTTTTGTGGTGTCCTGTTCCACAAATGGAGAATTAAGACGTGCTGGTTGAAGTGGATATAAACAGACAGATGCCTCACCCTTCCACTTCCCCTGCATATTGTCTTCATCCACCGGTTTGTATCTGTGCCTCTGGCTGCAAGGCTTTTTGTTCTTACAACCTCATCTATCTGTCTCAACATTGAGTGTTTTGGCTTGGAAGGAAAACTGAGAGCTCGCCTTGGCCATGTCACGGAAACTTCTGCACTTTGTCCTGAACACAGCCAAGGACAATATATCTCATACAGACAAGTAATTCCTACTCTTTGTTCTCTTTGAGCTCTCTTCCTTGTACTTCCCTCTGTTCCCTGTGTTTTCCCTTGCACGCATTCATCTCCATCAGTTGGTTCATAGTGATCTTTTTAAAGGCAAACACAGTGGATATAAGGTATCATCCTCCACACCTGTTCAACTTTTCACCTTTCTTTTGAGCATCCAGCACCCCTTTGAAAAATGAATAGTGATTCACCTCTCAAACAGCAGTTTCTCTGTGGCTTCTCAAAGGGTCCATTTAGACTCGTGTGACTGAGACACTGTGCTTCCTGTCGCTTTAGTTGGCTTTCCCACAGCTGGGCCTAGACTTGCAGATGAGGACTTGTATGCACATGCTCGTAATTACACTCTAACAATCACCAGTTTTAATGTGGTTATTTCAGGTATACAGTATTTATTTTTATTTGTAATAATATTCATGATGATTAAGTATAAATAGTCATAAATAGTTTATATTATAAGTTGTTAGTATTTAAGGCTGTGCAAGAAGAACTTGGCACGAGGTTTGACTGTTATTGAATGAACTAATTCCAGATTATGTGAGCAACTGAAAGCTGTTGAAATTGATAACGCTCTGGAAAGCTTTAATGAACAGACCCACCTACATTTGATTCTTTGCTTTGGATTTGAGAGGAAAACTTAAATGTGTGTTGAATATGACAAAGGTGTGGGGGTTGGAAGAATTTGGTAAGAGGGAGAGTGACATTGCCTCTGGAAACAACGTCTTTCCTATTTTTAGTCAATAGATGAATGCTTAGTAGCACACGGATTCTTCCTGTTCCTGTCTCCCGGGAGAGCAGAGGCTTGAACCAATAGTGGCTGCATAACTTGGGCACTCCAAATTGTAATTTGTGTGTCTGCACGCGCTCGTGTGTGCACTCGGTGAAGTCCCTGGCCATGCTGCTCTATGGGAGGAGAGGATCAGGAACAGGGTGTGAGGGGCTCTTTCAGGGAGAGCGGGGATGAGGGGGGGGGGGGACTGAAGAGATACAGCTGTTTCCTGAGTCTCAGCTGTTGCTCTTCATCTATTCGATGTGGCCTCAGTTTTCTTTTCTCTCCCTCTGCCAGACACACGTTGTGTGGACGCTGTGTAATGTTCTTGCCTTGTTGGTGAAAGATGAATGAATCAATCTTTTTCTCATTGCTGTCTGATGAGAAATATTCTCCATATTAGTAAAGTACTAGTATAGAGGCAATCATGACCAGCTTGGGTAAATTTGAGCTGCTCTTTGTCTCAATATTATTATTATTATTATTATTATTATTATTATTATTATTATTATTATTATTATTATTATAAATTCTTGTAGTTTTTCTTTTTCCTTGCCATGAATTCAGGTTCAGATTAGTGCTCCTCCTGTATTTCTTTTTCTTTCTTTTCCTTCCTAGCCTCTCTCTCACTCTCTCTCTGTGCATGTGGCGCAGCGTGGCAGTGACATGATTTAGTCTCTCCAGTGATTTCTGACCACAGTGACCTCTCGCAGCAAATGGCTTTCTGTGTGGTGATAATGTGCCTGGCCTCTTTGACAAGAAGGCTGACAATATATATGTAGTTTTGGGACTCAGATTTGCTGCTATGGTGACCATAGGCAGATCACACCTGTTCTTCCTCTTGCACTTTATCTCTACATTTCTATTTCTTTTTGGTAGGACTGATTATGTGTTAAGTTGTATTTATTTATTTTTTTTCATCTTTATCTGGCCCTGGATCTTGGGCAGCACCATGTGAGAGGAAGTCAGGCATGCAGTACTGTCTTTGTGTTTGAGAGCATGTGTTAAGCTGAATGTGAAGCCTGTTGTCTGTTTTGCCCAGTTAAGCAAGTTCTAAGTGACTTGAATTCTGGATCAAAACTACATGGCCAAAAAAGTTGAACCAAAAGAACACAAAATCCAAGACACTTCCCCTTTGTCTTACTGATAACTCGACTGTACAGACTGCCTCTTTACACACAGAATAGTAAGTTTGATCTAAGGTTTTGTCTGGTGCGCTGCTATTTTTGGGTAAAGTAAAAGCAAAGTTGGCCCATCTAAAAATGAGTAGAATAGCCTGCAAGAGGAGAATAACAGATGAAGTTCACTGTTTATGGGGCATGGGTGACTTTGTTGCACTTAAGAAAAAAAAAGCTGACAGTTCAGTCCAGCAGTCTGGTAATTTGGTTACTGGACTCGCTCACAGATTTTTTTTTCCTCTTACTTTTTTTTCTTTTTCCCTTTTTCCTTCCATAATCCAAATAAAACTGCCTTTTAATTTAATTTTTTCCCCCAAAGTTTCTCTGCAAGGTTAATCTTTGTCACAAAAATAAAGTTGGAATGTGCCTGTCTATCTGCAACATAAGTGCCACTGGGATCATATGAAATCTGTTGCATACAGAATCATAAAGAGCTTACGTCCTTTTTTGTAATAGCATCAGGCTTATACATCCAGGGTTTGTCAAGTCTCCAGCTTAGCCAGTTTCCTGCACCTGTGTATTTGTCATGTCTAGAAAGAAGGTATTGTTGTTCCAGTATTTCAGGTGTTTGTGTGTATCTTTTGCCCCACATATTTTTGCAGTTTGTCAGGTTGCAACATGCAACTTCCTCTAAGCTTGCTCCAAAGTCTTGAGGCCTCCTCCGGTATCAAGTTCTGGGATACGTTTTTTTTTTTTTTCTTCTTCTTCTTTGTATTCATGTCAATAGGAAGGTGATTGATGCAATTTTCATGGTAAGGGTAAGGAGGTTTTGTCAAGGTGCCATCACTTAGCTTCCATTGATATTAAGTGGGTAAACTCAAAGAGAGCTAAGAAGTATTAATTGATCTGAAAATTTACTGTATAAAGTTTACACAAACTTGTTCAGCTATTTTTTTTCTTTGATTTAAAGAATTATTCTGGTTTCTGTGGATTTGACTTTGATTTCCAGGGGAAGTACCAACGGCACAGAAGAAACTGCCTCTAGATGTCATTGGTTAGACATTCAAGCAGTCAGAGAAAATTCTCCATGTGACATAGGCAGAGCGACAGCTTGACGAATGGGAACAACGGGAAATGATCGTGAATTTTCCAGTAAAAAGCTATGATTAACATTTTTACTAGGGATGTCCCGATCCCGATCGGCCTTCGATCTTAAAAATTTAAGGTGGATCGGATCGGCCGATCAGCCTTATTATAACACGCCGATCTTTTTTTCATTATTTTTTTCCTCAAAAAGTGATCCTGATTAACAAAAATTAATAAAGTAATCATATTACACAAACAAAAATATTTTTTAAACTATATACATTTAATAATTTGGGCTGAAATGAGGTTTCCCAGCAGCGCTGTCTTGTATCCACCTTAAAAGTTTCAAGACCGGCGGTGTCAAGCTAAACTTTAGCAAAAATGTCAGCAGTGTGGCAGCGCTATAAAATTACAAAGACCGACGCTTCAACTGCGACTTGAAATGTGTGGAAGGCTGATATATCATGATGGGTAAGTAAGAAGAGAGTTTACAATACCACCAATTTAATCAGACACTTAAAAAAGCACGCAGCACCGATCACCGCAGCCTTCTGTCAGGTGCCGTGGTGCCGTGGCACCTGCTTCGGCAGCAAACGGTCTGTGAAACTTTTAAAGGAAAGAAACTCCCGAAAGACTCGGAGAAATACAGAAAAATCACAGAGCTAATCGCGGAATGTATTACTGAGGACGACCAGCACATTTACAAGGCATTTAACCGGCTCATTAATTACCTCGAGCCTCGTTCCCGACATTACATGCACGACAAAGGACACAAAGGTGCGCGAACATGTGCAGCGGGTCTTGAAAGAAGTAAAGTTAATATTTTATGTTATTGTTATTCTGATGTGATTTCATTGATTGCAAAGACTTCTGCTAGTGTTTTCATTGCCTTAAACTGCTAGCCAAGTTCACCTGCTGTTATTTAAATGAAGTGCTATGTTCTTTAGTACTGAGACTGTTGAACAGTCACTGTTCTGTAACTAAATGTGTTTTATAATAATTCTCCCAAACAAAAAAGAAAGAAAGAAGAGTGTTTAAATAAGTTATTGTTTATTTTATGAGATGATAAAAGCTATTAATCTCAGCTTGGATGCAGGCCTTTTTATTAATGTACACAGGAAATAAAATGCATAGGAAATTAAACTCTGTTTGCCCACTCAAAAGAAGTGAAATCGGATCGGAAAAAATCGGAAATCGGCCGATCATCAAAATTAAAAGATCGGAATCGGATCGGGACCCAAAAAACGTGATCGGGACATCCCTAATTTTTACTCATCGATATCCAAAGTGATATAGGAAATTCTACAACAGTCTTACTTGATTTAATAGTGGCTCTTGGATGCTCCTGCATGGGTCATCACATAAAACCAGCCCCTGCCCTGTTGCAATTAGTTCATTATGTTCTTTACTAGTGGAAATCACTTTAAATTAGGGGTGTACGGATAACTATCGGACCAATAACAGGAAATTATGACGTCATTCCAATAAGTCCGATATCACGACAAATAGCCCTGATAACATATATATTTTTGTCAACACAGCAGTGCCTCGCTCCACTCTGAGTCTAAAATGACCGGCAGTGAATGTTCATGTTCAAGTAACGTCGGAATAATCACAAAAACGATTTCTCAATCAGGAAAATCAAGAATACCCCCTCATGCCAGAAAACAACTTGTTAAGTCGGTCATAATTTTAGTAGTTGCTGACTTGAATCGATATTCAGTGTATTTCCCCTCATGTTACACATAAAAAAGAAAAAAAATAGAAAAGGCTGAAAGAATGACTAGCAAACCAGGGGAACGTCGGAATTTATGTTACACCTTGAATGCAGCCTGCAGCACAGTGCTGATCACAACAAATATGGCGGGGTTGGCATGGAGCTTCGTTAAAGTTTCAGAAGAAGATAGTTTGGTGGCTATTTGTGACGAATGCTCCAAGCGAATTCTACGAGGAGGGAAGCACAAGCTTTAATACATCAAACCTGATCAGCCACCTACAACATAACAATCGCTTCCATGGAGTTTTGAAATCGCGCTAACGCGAGCTAATGCTAACGTGTGCAAGCCAGCAGCAGTCTCTCCTCTCCTCCCCTCTCCTCTCCTTCATCTCTCTCATCTAAAGCTTCCATGAGATAAAAAAAACAAAAAAATCACTGAACCTCATTTACTGTAATTAAAGGTATTAATTTAAATGGAACCACAAGTCAAAATCCTTTAAATTTTAAATCCTTTTCAGTTTGTAATTTTGATGCATGTATTTGATCAGTTCAAGGAGGACTGTATTTTTTTTTTTATATCAGTCAGTAATGCAGCTTATTTAAGTTGATGTGAGATATCAAATATGTTTGTTTGATAGCTTTATGAAAATGTTTGAGAGGCTTGCTAGTAGTTTTTCAATGGAAAAAATAAATATCTGTTAATTTAAAGAGTCCAAACTATTTTTGATTTTGTTTATAGTATTGATGTAATGATCTTAGGTATATGTGTGTGTCATCGATTATCGATATCGGCCTTTAGGAGCTGAAAATTATCGGTTATTGGTATCGGTTTTAAAAAACAGTTATCGTGCATCCCTACTCTAAATGGCACGATACCAGGCCCATTTCACAAGAGAGAATTTTTGCAAATGGCATCACAGGCCAGGCTAAGTTTATATTTCATGAAACCCCCCCAAAAACACTGGGGATCAGTTATTGGGAGGGGAAGCATGACTATGGTGCTATGGCTGTTGGCCTTCACCAGCCTTGTGGACAATGTGGCTATTATTGTATATATTTGTGGACATATCCAATCCTGATATGAATGTTGCGAGCTGCAGTTCTTCGCCAGCTATTCCTTGTTTTAAAACCAACAACCAGCAACAAACAATCAGAAAAACTGACAAATGCCCAGTGTAAATTTTGGTACCAGCTTTATAAGTCTGTTATACTGAATATAACCCAGCTCATGCAACCCATGGTTCTCTATAGCACCCCAGTAATAGGCTTGGGTGGTATTACGGTAATACCATATACTTCCGGTATTTAAAAATAGCAGCGGTATCAGTTTCAATACCGTCATAAAAATGCAATGAATGATTTCTGTGGTTTAAAGTTTAGTTTCTCTCCTGTATCCCTGTGTGTACTGTGTGTTCTGCTTTATTTTACCGTTTATTTGTGTTCGCTCGCAGCTCATCTCGGTTTGACTCGTCCTGTTAAGGTACTGACGATGAAAACAACACTTCCTGAGTTTGCTGCTTCAAAATAAAAGCTTCCAATTAAAACTAATAATGTTGGACTTTTATGCTGAAGAATTTATAGGAAGTGAAACGTCCGGCATCAAACACTTTACTATAAAGTGCGTTTCAGCAAACACACACCTCGGCTGTGTTGCAGGCAGAGAGAGGAGCTGGAGCAGAGAGGGGACAGTTAAAACTACAGTGAAAAGCAAGAAATACACAAATAAATAACAACTGTAGTTGAGCCAACATTATATTGAAGCACTGAACTGCTGTTTCGAGGTAAACTCGCCTTTTTTTTCAGGCTTAAAGCCCCGCGGCGGCGCACATAATGGGGACGGCTGTTTTGACGCGCAGCGCCCACCGGTGGTGTTTGTTCGCCTTAATAGTCACGGGAATACCGTATACCCCGGTAAAATGTGAGGGAAGTTTGACGGTATCAAAATTTGGATACCGCCCAAGCCTACCCAGTAAGTCACAAATAATTGACGTACAAGCTTTTCCTATCATTACTTTGTCAAAGGGGGTATGTCTACTTCATGAACAGGATGCCAACATTGTTTACGATCTGTGGTTTAAACACAATTTTATTCCATATTTCAATCGATGAGAACATCATATTTGGGTACTTTGCGTTTGTGCATTGTCTCCACCCCACCCACTTTTTGTGTGAAAACATATTGAATTTGAGTGGAGGTAAATACAACTTACAAAACGGTACTGTCTTATTATTAGCTTTATATAGATTTATAATATTTAACGCCTGTCAAAGTGGATGAACAATCTTTCTAAGTTGCCAGAGATGTCATATCTTGACATATATAATTACAATATTGAATCTCCAGGTAACTTATTTCTCCTCCTCTGACTGGAAACATCACAACCAGATGGTTTTGTTTAAGTCATTTTCTTATATTAAACAGTGACAGCCTGAAAGATAATAGTGTATCTGTGCCCAACTCTACCATTTCTGCAGTGTACTTCAAGCATCGTGCCCTGCCTCCGATGTACACAGCCCAATGCTTGATTTTTCCTTGTATGAACATGTCAAAATGTTGCTAATTATAAATATTAGTAAATCAGTGGTAGCCTTAAGCTTACTTCTCTCCAGGCTGTTTTGCGGAGACCTCTTGGTAGATTTGTGAGCAGTTTTATTGCTCTCATGGCTTGGTATTCAGCCTTGGCTTTGATCCAGAAAGCTGGCATAGATGTCATTTCAAACAAATGTTTCAGTGTTCAGTTAAGTTAGAAGACCTGTGTATTAGCCTTGAAGGTGCAGCTATGCAGACAGTGCTACATTCCATGACGACCTCAGATAAGTATCTTTTGTTAAATGCCTGTTATTCAAGGTATTTCATCTCCTTTTTTTTCTTTCTTTTTTTTTTTTTTTTTTTTTTTTTTAAAGACAAATATCTCCAAATCACTCTCACATATCCAGTAGCAATATGGCACCATTCTGTCCTCTGTTTAGTATGTAATTTCACAATGCTCAATACTCATATTACTTTAATTTCACTATATAAAGGGTCACCTGAAGTTGCACAGAGGTGTCCATACTCGCTATTGTGTTCCATTTCCAAAAACCCTTTACACATCATGGCTAATGGATCTGATATTGGATGATGTTGAGCTGAAAGCATCCGACAGCTATTCCAATACAGATAAATAGTGGATTTTACTAAGCAAGGGGCAGGATTACACTGGCCAAAAAACAACAACAAATGTTCCAAATAAATATTACATCACTCATATGTTGTTGGATCAAATTGACATTAACAATAAATGGACCAGTGAACCATTCTGACTGTATTCCCGTGTCTAACAGCTAAGCTCTGCTTTTAATTTGTTTTTTTGTTTACATATCCAAAGTTGAGATGGTTTCCCCTGATGCATCTGACATGCACTGTTACCTTTAGCCTAAAGAGTAACTTGCCTGGTTTCCATGAGAGGATTTTACTACTGTGTGTTACTTGTGCCAGTCCTCAGAGGCTCATAGAGGAAGACATTGAGATCATATCAGTTTCCTTAAACATTACTATGCTGACTAACTGCTCCATTGCCCTCTATTGTTAGATTGCCCTTTCCTTGTTAATAGTCCATGAAGGGAATGACCACCAACAACATTGCTGCCAAAATCATACTTCCTCTTCTTCCTCTCCCTCCCTCTCCTTTCCCTTTAGTCTTTTTTTCCAGTCATCTGTCATGGTACTGTGGTCGCCAAAGCCTCAGCAGTCAAATTGAACTCACACACACAAAAGCACAAACAAATTCTAGACAAGTGTTCTTCTTACATGTGACAGCCTGCCGCTATGAGGTCCTGCCACATGCCTGCTACTTCCAAACTTGGCTCTATAGCTTCTTTACAGTTTATTTGAATGATAAGCTGAAACTGTTGTTTAGAAACGGTTATTTCAGTGGTTCCGTCTAGCTATAGATCAAAGACTGGGTGAAGGGAAGTGTTGACTCTTTATTATCAAGGTCTATAAAATTTGAACAAACTTTTAGAACCCAATATACTTGGAGCTCCTTATCATTATTATAGTTCACACTGGATGTTAGATATTATTTTAGATAATGATATTTTCAAATTGATCTAAATATCACATGTGTAACTGGTACTTGACATAGGGCTGGGCAGTTAATTGAAAATTAATTGAAACTGACATTCAGAACCAATAATTGATGTATTCTTGCTCATGTCAATTATTTATCTTCTTTGAAATATTAATTTAATGGCCATAAAATGTGTGTGCTCCTTTTCACTCATTGTAAAATCAAAGATGTGTACTCTTTTATTTAAAAAATATTTAGTTTTAGTAGTTGATTGTACTGGCAGCAAAAACCTTTCAGTGATCTCTTAGGACAAGAAACAAAATAATCGCCCATTAACTGTAATCAAAGTAACTTGTTCAATTAATCATGATACTGATTTGAGGTCATATTGCCCAGCCCTAACTTGATGTGTATAACATTGTTTGTTTATACACTGCCTGACCAAAAAAAAAAATTCACCACCAAAATAAAAGGTCATACACTCTAATATTTTGTTGGACCGCCTTTAGCTTTAATTACGACATGCATTCGCTGTGTCATTGTTTTGATAAGCTTTCGCAATGTCACAGGACTTAGTTCCATCCAGTGTTGCATTAATTTTTCACCAAGATCTTGCACTGATGATGATAGAGTGTGACCGCTGCACAAAGTCTTCTCCAGCACATCCCAAAGATCCTGAATGGGATTAAGGTCTAGACTCTGTGGTGGCCAATCCATGTGTGAAAATGATGTCTCATGCTCCCTGAACCAGTCTTTTACAATTTGAGCCCGATGAATCCTGGCATTGTCATCTTGAAATATGGCCGTGCCATCAGGGAAGAAAAAAAATCAATTGATGGAATAACCTGGTCATTCAATATATTCAGGTAGTCAGCTGACCTCATTCTTTGAGCTCATACTGTTGCTGAACCTGGACCTTGACCAACTGCAGCAACCCCAGATCATAACACTGCCCCCACAGGCTGGTACAGTAGGCACTAGGCATGATGGGAGCATCACTTCATCTGCCTCTCTTCTTACCCTGATGTTCCCATCACTCTGGAACAGGGTCAATCTAGACCCATCAGACCACATGACCTTCTTCCATTGCGCCAGAGTCCAATCTTTATGCTCCCTAGCAAATTGAAGCCTTTTTTCCGGTTAGCCTCACTGATTTGTGGTTTTCTTAAGGCTACACAGCTGTTCAGTCCCAATCCTCAAGTTCCCTTCGCATTCTGCGTGTGGAAATGCTCTTACTTTCACCATTAAACATACCCCTGAGTTCTACTGTTGTTTTTGCTTCGATTTGATCTCACCAAACGTTTAACTGATGGCCAATCAAGATCATTGAAGATTTTTTTTCCCAGCCACTTTTCCTCCTCGAAGACGATGGGTCCCCACTATCCTTCCAGTTTTTCATAATGCGTTGGTCAGTTAAGAACGCAGTTAAGAACTGTAGTTTCTTCAATCTCCTTAGATGTTTTCTCTGCTTGATGCATGCCAATGATTTGACCCTTCTCAAACAGACTAACATCTTTTGAGAAATGAGAAGCAACTTATTGTACCAGTTGGGGTTAAATAACTTGTTGCCAGCTGGAAGATAATGGCCCATGCAGTAATTATCCAATAGGAGGCTCGTACCTATTTGCTTAGTTAAATCCAGGTGGCGACTTTTTTTTGCCCAGGCAGTATATGTTGCTGTTAGCTGAGCAGAATAAGAATGGGTGTGTATTTCAAGACTCAATAAATTTATCCATCTGACAAATCATTGACAATAATCTGACAATAATTATGAAGATAAAGCTTTCAATATATATCATGGCATTATATACATGGTATTTTTTAGAGTGTTTTGATAGTTGGAAACTTTCTCTGATCATAAACAGACCTTTTGGATGGGTATAAGATGCCGACCTGACTGGCTGTATATAACGTAGGAATTTGTAAGGTTTGGACAAGCCTGTGAAGAGTTCAGATAAGCTGCTGCATCTGTGTAGGTTGACTCCTCTAATTCAGGCACTCATGTGGAGTGCTGAATATTTCTCTGATAAATATGAACTAATAGCTAATGGCTCTATATGTTTAAAGGTACTGTGCCATTTGCTCACTGGGTTAGTGGAGAAAGTCTTTTTATTTTTCATTAAAGAAAAAGTCTGTTTAGCATCGCGTGGTTGCCATTAGATTTTCTACGCAATTTTGCTTTTAAATTACTGATAACAAGTCTCTTTTCGTTGATTGTGTCATACTGCTATATTTGATGTGTTCACTTTTATGTCCCAGCATGCAGTGTAGGCTCTGCTGGCAGGACTTTTCTTTTTCCTTTCAGTTGTTCCTTTTGGGGATTGCCACAATGAATCATCTGCCTCCTTCCAATTTTATCTTCTGCAGCCTCTTCTCTCACACCAACTAAAAACATCACTCATAAATGAATACTCTGTTGTCTGTATGAATGAGGGATGGATGGCTGTAAAGCCTTCTGCAAAGCTGTTTGCATATCTAATGCAAAAATGAGATCTTCTGTACTTGTAGAGTCGGGGTATTTATTCTGACAATATTCCCTCTATGCAGATACACTTGTGAAAACATTTAATCATATAGTCTAACTTGTCCTTGCAGAAGGATCTAAGCATCAGTGTAGGGCCCTATGGAATCCGCGATCACGGAATCATGGAACTGGAGATTAAAAACGGAATTCACTTTAAGGGCCCAATCGTACACCTCCCGTTATCCGCTACCTGCAAATTGCAGATTTAGGAACCTCGGCTAACCGCTAATGCAATCTTCCGCTTCCCTAAAGCTGCTACCCGCATTGCCGACTCCCTTACTAACGTTGTAGGCGCGGCAATGGGCGTGTAATTTGTTTAGGATAGCAACCCACGATCGCAAGATACCGAGTTTGCGGAAAGCGCAACCCGCATGTCGGCACGTAAAAGAGCGCGTCCAAATGGCATAAATGTGCATCCACCTGGTCACATGTGGACATGCACAAACAGCTCTACCTCTTGATTACGCATCACTGTATTAGCTGCATACGTTATTATTCTCTTAAGGGCAGAGGATGTCTGTACAGCTGTGGCATGATCTCATTCAGATGTTTACTATGGAGGAAACGAGGAGATCACAGAATACTGTTGTGGAGTTTCTTGTACTGTGCACGTATCCCTCTGGCCCTCTCCTTGCGCTCGGAACACTAGAGATGCGCTCAGTGGTAGAAGGTAGATGTCATCATGGGAAAGGAGGTGGAGGTGTTGGAGGAATACAAGTACCTTGGAGTTCAGCTTGACAACAGACTAGAGTGGAAATGCAACACAGAATACATCTACAAGAAAGGTCAGAGCAGACTCTACTTTTTAAGAAAGCTGAGATCTTTTAATGTCTGCACCAAGATGTTGCACATCTTCTATAGGTCTGTTGTTGAAAGTGCAATCAGCTTTGCAGCCATCTGCTGGGGCAGCAGCATCAGAACCAGAGACCTGAAGAGAATCAACAAACTGATCAAGAAAGCTGGAGATGTGCTGGGTGTAACTCTGGAGCTGTTGGAGCTGATTGTACAAAACAGAATGCTGCACAAGCTGATGAAGATGATGGAGGACTCTTCACACCCTCTCCATGACACAGTAATAAAACAACAGAGTGTGTTCAGTGAGAGGCTTCTTCAGGTCCGTTGCAAGACAGAAAGATACAGAAGATCATTCCTGCCAGCAGCCATCAGCCTCCACAACAAGACATCCTACTATTATTAATTCAATATTATTATTGCTGGTCATTCATTTATTGTTGAAAAAAAAACCTTACTACAATGTTGAATTTCCCTTCTGGGATTAATAAAGTATTTTTCATTTCATTTTAATACTTAAAATGGAATTCTCAAAAATTAAAAACCGAAAAACACCAAAAATGAAAAATATTAAAAACCGAATTTGAGAAAAAAATAAAACTGGTTTCATTGGCCCTATCAGTGGCATGTTAAGTGATGGTGTGAAGAGGCTGTTGGTCATGTTCGCTCGTCAAGAATGCACGCATGCAGACACACATGCTCAAAACTGTTGCTCTGCAGGCAGTGCCACCAAGCCCTGCATTAACAGCGAACCTGCTGAGTGAAACCAATATATATCGACCTGCTGTGTCACACAGCTGTTACCGTGTGTGTGTGTGTGTGTGATCATCCTGGCCCCTCTTAGTTCCAGATCAATAGCATCCCCCCCTCTGGGAGGCTTGATGAGAACCCAGGGAAATCGAGAACCTCGAACCAGCCTTGGATGGCATTGCATTACTGAAACACCAGCAACTAGTTCAACAAGCCTCGCAAAAACATTCAGCTACCTTGGAAGTGGAACTTGTTTTAATATTTGTTCTATAAATTGAAAGTGAACACGTAAAGTCTGTGGCTGCAATGGGTTTTATAACCTAAATATGAATTCTGCTTGAAATATTGCAGTGTTATACGTGGTGGATGCTGAGTGAGTTGATGTCTCAATTTCTTTACACGTTTGGCTCTATAATTCCTTTGTTTCATACAATATTATGTGTACTGCAGTACTTAGGGGAAAGCTCATTTGCAAAGAAGATGGCTTTGACTATGATAGTGTGAATGCTTTTTGGGTTCATACGTGTGGGTGTGTGTTCTTACTGTGTGCATTAAAGAGAAGAAAATAGAGGCCCGGCTTAATGGGTTGTCACATCCGTCACTGCTCTGCTCAACACACTGACCCACTTCGACTCACTGACTTTGCTACATGTGCACCATGCCTTTCAAATGCATCATGCTCTCTTTCTGTCAGACAGATCTGAAAGCACGTCTGTACAGTGCATTTATTATAAATAGACAAAGAGGACCTACTGAACATTTTGCCATGAAGCACAGCAGAACAGTAAAGATATGTGTTCTCTTCAAACAACTACTTGTTCACTGATCATAAAGAAGAGATCTAAGTCTTGCTACAATCATGAAGGAGGACATTCGTGGTGCTTCCACACACTGGCTGCAGATTCATGAAGGCTGGGAAAGCTGTTAAGTGTCAAATGCCGTGGCGCAGGCTGCGACTGGCAGAGTTGTCACAACTGCTCTGTTGATGTTGAATGCTAAACAAGTCTTGCACTCATGCAGGATCATTTATTTATAGTCTAGCATTTTGAAATGTGTCCTCCAATCACACTGTGCTGTAAAAGGAAGCACAAATTTTGTCTATCACATGCACTATTAAAAAACACACTTGCACTTGTTTCCTTGTGCCTGGTGATGGGTTATGCCCTATTGAGGAAAAATGAGCAGTGACACATTTTGAGACATTAAAAGTGGATTGTAGTGGGCGGTGCTTGAAGAACAGTATCTTTCACATTGAATGCTTGACCCCTGAAGCATTTCCACAGCACAGGTCCATCTGGAAAGCACTGTCACAGTTTTGTTATGGCTATTACAGATGAATAAAATATGAAAGTACATTGTTAATTTCACATTAAAAAAAAAAAAAAAAAAAAAAAAAAAAGGTGGGGCGTGGGGGGGGACGGACTACCACAGTTGTCAGTCTTTTTCTTTCCATCAAGCAAAGGTTAATTGGAAAGTTTTAAAAGCTTTTTGGCCCTTGCTCTTGTGATTTGCAAAGGATCAATACTCAAAAGTACAGAAGACGTGTTTCATGAATGTGTTGGAGACCGGCTTTCATGGGCCTCTTGTGACAGAATTGTGCAGGGTCAGGGCAGAGTGCATGCCCAAATATACTAACAAGACAAAAACACTTGGCAGTTCACCGTGTGCTGAGTAATAAGGGCTGATGGGCAGCCTGTCAAAGGCAGTCTAGGAACTTGAATGGAGGGAGAGGCAATCTCCTCGAGCCGTCTGATTCACAGCACCTGCTGCACACTGTAATGAGTCACATTTAGTTTAACGACACATTCCCTCCTACAAGCTCCAACATGATTTTTTTCTACTTTCTGTGACTCCTCCACTGTTTTTCTTTCTGTCCTACTAAAATCTCCATCTTTTCCTCTTTATGTCTTGTCTCCATGTTAAACAGCCCTTTTTCTTATTCCTTGTCTTCCCAAATACAAACCTTACCTAATCACTACTTGCACCTGATTCTGTCATCATATCAACATTCCCTGAATCTTGAGCCTCAGGAAGAAAAGCACTCAACTATGAGGAATTATGTCACCAAATCCAACACATTCCAGCTCAGTTCCCTGTCAGAGAAGGAGAGATGTTAGAAGACGAGAAAGAGGCTCTGACATATGGAATGTGGGCTAGCTATGATTAAAAAGGAAAGACCGTGACCCAGTGTTTCTAAAAAGGCACGGAGGTGTTTGGCCTGCAAGTAGCTGTAAAGATAGATGTAAACGGGCAAAACTGATCCACATTTATACTAGTATTTCAGCTCTGTGTCAGGAAAGATCTCCATCTATATGCTGTATCTATTTACTGTAGTGTCACATGGCCATCCATGTTTCATGGGCATCTGCGCATTAATATAAAGGAGCTGAAAACTACATATAATCATTGTTACAGATGGCTTATAATGGCCGTCCTTGTGTATGTCGACAGGAGCAGCGTTATTAAATACAGACTTTGTCTGCAAAACAGCTGATAGCAAGGACAACAAAGTCCACATCATGTGCTGCTCTGTCTCCATGTTTTTTTACACAGCTGAGGTGCATCTGTGCATCATCTTTTGGTGACGGTCACGTGATATAGATTTGGTGAATCAGGGGTGAATCAAGGATATATTACCAAATCTGTGCATGTTATCTGTCCATACAGTTTCTGTTTCGTCCATCTGCATTATGCTGCAGATTTTTACAAACTGAGAAAAGGTCTGCAGCGGATCAAAATTTCTGGTGTAGTGTGGATAATTGTAAGAAAAGTGTCATGGTTTTAAATGTTTTAAATTGTGCTCTCAACATTGCCAAAGACTGGCAAGCAATACAAACAAATTGCCAGGTGGCGAGCAGAAACCTGCTGTTTCCTGGGGAAGCAGGCACCATGCTCAGAGGAAAGACCAACATGTGAGCATGGTCCTTGCTATATTTGTGTGCCAAAATACTTCTGTTTTGCAAGCACAGAACTACATGCTTTGTATGATGACCTTAAATAGATGTATGTTTTGATTTTTGGACATATTTATTCAACAAATGTTCAAAGTTTATGTTGATTAATGGAAACCTAAGCATTTTTTGATCTTATCATGAGCTTTGGACTCCTATCCAATACAGTGACGACCTGGAGGAGATGAGCTGATCTCAGCCACAATGGCCAGTCTGAGTCTGGTCTGACAGCATGAACAGTTTGCCTTCAGTCACATGGGCTGTTTTCCCTGAGAGTAGTGAGACCCCTACTGCCTAATGTGAGTTATGCACTGCAAAAGGCTTGCGCGCGCACTGAGAGGAGGATAGAGGCACAAAGTCAGGGAGGATTTACAACAAATGATTGAAATTTGCAGGAACTTCAGTGTTCAATTTGTTTTTCTACAAAATAAAAACTAAAAATGAAAGTAACCCCTGCAGACCCTGATTAACTGCAATCCTTCTTGAAGTATTTTACAAGAAGAAAATACAATCTCTTTTGTTTATCTGTTGACTATATTGTTGTGTTGCAGTGTACATCTTCTCTTTTATACTAAAGAAAGTTCATGGTGCCCAAGCTTTCACAACTGGAACTGCTTATAGTTCTGCGTCTTGTCATTTCTTTCCTGTATTTCCCGGTGAATTGTTGAGCAAAGATCAGAACAGCGATCAGATTTTTTTTGTTTATTTCTATTGGTAGCTATGCTTGTTGCTTAAAGCTGTCTTGGTTTTTTATGTGGTCAGACTAATCATGCTTTCCTCCCTGTTTCTCTCTGTTCTTTTTGCTTTCACACAGACAACAGGAGCCAGCCTCAGAGACAGACAGGACTTGATAGGGAAAGGAGGGAGAGGAATTCAGAACAAAAGGCAACTTCTTTTCTGGCACCATGCACATCTGACACATAACTGGTGAGTATGGTATTGCCAGTGCAAGGGCATGTTGTTTTTGGAAGTGATGTGTTTTCATAGTTATGTCTTTGTGCCTGCAGGGTAGTATGCTTTTTCATCACCTTGGGTTGATTGTAGATGTTTGAAGATGGATACATCTGAACTACAAGGGCAAATTTATTGTTGAAAAAAAAAAAACCTTACTACAATTTTGAATTTCCCTTCTGGGATTAATAAAGTATTTTTCATTTCATTTCATTTCATTTCAAATGTTTATTTTTTATGGAATCTCCTTTGGTCTAGATAAAGTTCCATTTATTGTGTAAGGGTATATTTCAAAAGTGTAAAACTTTTTGCATGAAAAGTTATCAGCAACTTTCCCAAGTATTCCAAAATCTTGCATTTATGTATTTTTTAAAAAAAGTTTATAATCACATGAATTCTATCATTTCCTCTAACTGTAAAATTGCATCATTTGTGTGTTGGTACATTTGATATGTACTGCACAAGAGACATTGAATATTCACAGACGTAAGATTTAATAAACAACCGACTCAGGCTTGTAAACACAAAGCTTCTATTACTTCCTGTACAATTATGCTCTACTGTCAAACAACAAGAGGGAAGTTGATGATGTACCTGTTTGCTCTTGGCTTGGCCGAATGCAACTGCGGAAGGCCATTAATGGTTCTTAAAGTGCAGGGTATTTAGGAATGAGCCAGCTGAAGAGACTGGCAGTCACACGTACACCAGGGATGCCCTCGTTGGCCTTCAGTATTCATATTCCATTTGTCATTGTTGCCTCTCACTGTATTCTTGGCAAAGAATAGTTGGATGTGTTTTGCAGCCTTGAGCAAAGAAGAATATTGAAGCTAAATAGACTTTATCTGTTTATGCAATTTCAGTCTCTTTGTGCAAGGAGCATCTATGATTCATAGGAGTATGTCATTATGTCTAATCACATGTTCATGTAGGTGTTTAGTGTGACATAAGTAGACAGAGCATGTTCACCATTCAGTAATGGCTGTTTTTGTTGAAACTATATTGATTCACAAGCAAGGGTGTGGGAAATAGATTGAAAAATAATTAAGGTTATTGCCTTAAACTTAAAAGAACATACCACTAGTTGAAGAAAGTGAACTTTAATTTTACCAATAAATCAAGCACGGCTTGCTGCCGCTTTGCTCTTAATTCAGTCATTTCCTCAACGGTAGATAAATCCAAGGTGAAGAAGACTGAAACACACTTGCCACAGAATAAAACTTGCAAGTTTAAACATGAAAATTGAATGAATACAAGCCTTTAAGTGTCATGGAGGGATGAATCAAAAGCTACTATAGATGAACAGCTGGTGAAACTTTAGCTAGGTTACCAGTGTGCCAAGGACCATTTCAAATCATGTCCCATTAAAGTAGGGGAGGGCTAATGGAATGCTCTACTGTCATTGAGAATGAACTGGTTGGACCTCTTTAGTTTCAATATGGACTGAGAATAGATTCTCCAAACTGTCAGCCAGTAGAATATACTGTACTTGCCCTTCACCACACACACATTGTCTGCTACTGCTGGTGTTGCACAGCATGTCAAGCACAAACTTAAAGAAATATTTTTTTTCCCTTTCTTTTTTTCTTTTTTTTAACGAGTACAGTCATGGCACAGTTATCTCTGAGTTGTGGTAATCATTTATGGTTCTTCATATAATTGTTGTGAATATGTACTTTTGAAAGAGAGACACCCATAAAAAGAAAAAAAAAGTGACAGGGCTTGGCACAGAAATCACCCTGTCCACTCCCTTCAGTGCCATCTTCCCAGTACATACCAATGGTATTTTTTTGAACATCCAGAGTGTCTGCCAGATTCTTTCTTTCTTTCTTTAATGTTTGATCCTGTGCAATACAGTGAGTTGAATGTTATCATTATCTATCTAGTGTAGTTTAGTGTGGTCTGAATAGGCCCTGAGTAACAGTAGGTTGGGTAAGCTGTTTAGAGCTGTGAATCTAACAAATCACAAACTACGTTTCCAGAAGACCTCTCCTAACGCTTATCCTAAGCTCCTTCTGTCCTGTCCTCTCAAGTGTAGTAAAGACAGGCTGTGAAAGTGTAGGTCCATATGGCATGTGCAAACCCGCTGTAACAATGGAAGAACATGCTGGGACTCTTATCATCATCACATATTCAGCCATAACTAATTTTCTGAGGGTAAATTTAGATAAGTAGTCAAGGAGCTTTTAATAAATTAAATGAATCTGATAATATGCTTAGCCACATATTTCGTCCAGCAGGTGGTGCTGCTGCCACAAGTTAAGGGGTCGCTCTTGTAGGGATGGAGGTGACAGTGATCAGGATGTGGTGTAAAATTTACTCATTGTCATATATATGTGTGTGTCTGTGTGTGTGTGTGTTCAGAGGGCCAAACAGGCTTTCCTGCAGCCGAGGATGATGAATGATCTCCTGTGCTAGTGCTCGATGGTGTGGGAATGATGGACCTCCCTAATGGCCAATCTAACACCACCAACATCACTGCAGCAGTCTCTGAGGTAAGGCACACCTGGTTGGCAGGCTGACTCGCTTCCTTGAATAGAATATCTTCCTGTGCTTGCTGCTCTGACCATCTTTAGGTACTGACACCGTCAGTGTGCAGTATCATCTTTCTCTTTAACACACAGGACAGATGGTTGAGTTGTTTGTGTGTATGATTTTTTTTATTTATTTATTTATTTAATTTTTTTCCCTACCAGAAGAGCAGCAGCTCAGAATCTCTCAGTGATAAGGGATCTTCAGAGCTGAAGAAGAGTTTTGATGCTGTTGTGTTTGATGTGTTGAAGGTCACTCCTGAGGAATATGCAGTAAGTGATGTTTAGGCATTTCCATTTCTGTAACTTTGTTCTTGTTTAGGTTAGTTAAACTGTATCTAAGAGTGTTTTTAAAAGGAAAATGTTCAGTAAGCACATATGTGAAGTGCTGACTTGAGACAGGAAAAGATGGGATGATAGAAGGGGAAATGGGGTCAGAGTTGGGATCAGTAATAATTGATGATGTTTTGAAATATTAAGCATTATTAGAATTCCCTCAGCTGCTTCTGCACAACCTTTTCACTGATGTTTGTGAATAAATCTCATATCATATCTATGGAAGTGACTGTAATTTTGATGCCTTAGATTTTTTCCAAAAATTATATAAATAAAACACTTCTCATGATGACTGGGATCCTATTAAAATTTTTTTGAGTGTTTTACCTTTACCTTATTTAACCACCAGAGGGCGCCTTCTAGCTTCCTTCTTTCATAGTCTGCCCTCCCTGGCAAACAAAGATGATTAGAAGTGCTGTCAACAGAAAAGTAAAAACCAGAGAGGTCTTATATGATGGGTTGTGCATTAACACAAGCACGTAACCTGGCAAACAAAAACAGTCGTACAGTATCAAAACAAGTTCATTTGTGGAGCACAATTAAAACTATCAAAGTTGAGCAAAGTGCTGAACACAGTGTTAGGCACAACTAAAATAAAAGGCAATAATAAATAAAATGCAAAACATAATTTAAAAAAATGACATATGACGTATTATTGCACTAACCTACTTTACCAATTTGGAATATTTGCACTTATGTATTTTTTTTTCTTTTCTTAATGTAAAAGTATATGTATTATTTTCTCATCCTTTCTTGTGTACTCTTAGTTCTTGCTTCTAAACAATATATTATGGCTCACACTTAAGTTCAGGACTGTCCTTCACAGCTGTCAGGTTGTGTTTTTTTTTTGCATGCCACATATATTTTATATTTTATTTAGGTATAAAGGTATATATTAGTTTTCATTAGTTTAACATTGGTTTTTCCACAACATTATAACAGCTGTTTTTTTGGTTTTTTTTTTGTTGTTCTCCTTCAGGGCCAGATTACACTCATGGATGCTCCTGTATTCAAAGCCATTCAGCCAGAGGTAAAACACCATTTCATCTTGAGGGTGTAAATGAAATTGTAGCATGATGTGGGTCTAATTTTTCACATTAAGTATAAGACATCAGGTGCCTTAGGTTATTTAAGTGACACACAGGCGTTCTAGGACCTCATGGAAAACTGATCTATTTTCATTTAAATTCAGAAGTAACACAGTTTAATGTTTTATACACATTTAAAAACAAGACAATACAGCATGTATTTTGAAAAATAAATATTTAAGATTATGTTCTGTCTCACTTTTAGTAATCAAATTTAAGTAAACATTTAAAGATGTATAAGAACCTTGCCCTGCAGTCTTCATTTGCAAACATTTGTGCTATAGAATAGGTCTTTCTGAAGTGCTCAGTGACTTCAAGTATGAGACTGACAGGATGCCACCTTTGCAATAAGATGGTTCATGAAATTTAATCCTTGCTGGATAGTTTATGGTCAACTGCAAATGATATTAGAAAGTGGAAGTGTTCAGGAACAACTCCTCGGTGGAAGTGGAAGACCATGCAACATCACACAGTGGGGTCATGCCATAACTAAAGATGCGGGCTGCTCCCCCTTGTTTGTCGCCGCTGTTGTGCTGCGGGTGGGTGGCGACAGGGGGTGGTGGCTGTCTTGGCTCACCTGGGGGGGTCGCGTCGCATCCCGTCCCGTCCCGTCGTGTCCCTTCGCGTCCCTTCGCGTCCCGTCCCCCTGGTTTTCCCCTCCTTCCCTCTCTGTCTTACCCATCTCCTCCTTCTGCTCTCTGTTGGCCGTTGGTGGGTGGCGGGGGAGTGCTGCTGTCCCTGGGCTGCATAGGACGACATCTACCAGGGCTGCATTTTCTCTGGTGCTGCTGCTGGGGGCTGGTGGGTGTGGGAGTCCAGTGGGAGTTTTATGGAATGGGTTTCCATGGCTGAGCATCTTTATGCCAGCCTAACATCAAAAAGTCGAATAAATGCCAAGCATCGTATGGAGAGATGTAAAGCATACAGACACAGGACTGGAGCAGTGAAAAGGTTTCTGTGGTGTAACAAAATGTTTTCTTGTGAGATGGACAGGTCTGTGTTTGGCAGATGCCAGGAGAACATTACCTGGTTAGTGTGAAGTTTGGTGGAAGAGGGATAACGGTATGTGTTAGTTTCTCAGGATTTGGGCAAGGCCCTAATGTCCAGTGAAGGGCAATCTTAATGCTTCAGCATACCAAGGCATTTTGGACAATGCTGTGCTTCCACCTTTCTGGTAACACCTGAGGTGGTTCGAGCATCTGGTCAGGATATCTCCCGGACGCCTCCCTAGGGAGATGTTTCAGGTATGTCCAACCAGGGAGGCTCTGGGGCAGACCCCCAGAGGAGCTAGAGGAGGTGTTTGGAGAGAAGGTGGTCTGGGCCTCTTTGCTTAGAGTCTTATCTTGGCGACCCAAATTTGGTTATGTGGAAGTTAATAAATAGATGGAAATTGTGGCTTGAATAAAGATATATAAAGGCACTCTGCATAGGCAGACAGGAGGTGATCTTGCCATCAGAAGATCAAACATCAGACTTTTAGGTTGAAATTTAAACAAATGATTTATGACAGAGCTCTTAATCAGCAAAGGTTTTGCCAAAAGTGTGCTGTTACATTGTGCTCTCAGAGGGTGAGTGTTGTGGCTTAGTTTGATCTCAGTAGGGGAAGCAGCGACAACCACTGACTGAAGACATACCAACATTTCACAGTGAATAAATGAGGGGGAAAATACTGATTACTCAGTACTTGTAACATGATTTGCTTGTAACAGTACAAGAGAATACTAAATGGAGTAATGAGAAACGAGAGAAAATGATACAGCGGTGTCAAAAATGGACTACAAGTCAAGTCTGAGGGTATTTTGAATGGACTTCCCTGTGACCAATGAAAAATAGGACTCCATTCCTCAGAGGCACAGTCCACCGAATGGCTCACATCTTTATACATATAGAATTTACATCGCAGCAAACCAGTGGGCCCAAAAATGCAGAGGACCTAGAGGGGCTGACTGCCATGGTCACCTGACCTCAACCCCGCCTAACATTTCTGGGGCACTAAGACAAATGAACATTCCTGACATCCCAAGAAGCCCATTGGGGTGTTTAGCGCCTGCTGGGAAATATGGGTTATTGGGTTTAAACAAACAGATTGAGATCATCTTGAGCACTGCAGTAATTAAAGCAGCAAATAATTTAAATAATTCATCTTTTCCACTCAGATTTAAACATTTATTTACCAGATGATAATAATGTTAAATTGAAAACAAATGTTAAACAGGACTGTTTTTAATCGTGGTCTCAGCCTCATGAACCCCACTTATCTTTCCTCTCACAAAATATCTAAACGGTTTGTCTTCCAGTGTCTTTGAATATCTGTAACTGGAGTTTTTGTTCTGAGAAACATGGTTATACCAAAGAAGACCATAAGTGTCTCATCTTTCCTTGCCACCTTGTCTGTTGGTGCGGTGAGATCTACTGTAGTCATATGCTTTTTTTTTTTTCCTCTTTGTGGGTTAATGGAGCTCTTCTTGACAGCAGGAATGGATAAGCTGTGTTTAAGGTCAGCCATGGTGGCCTTATAAAAGCAGCAGACTTACCACAACTCAGTGTGCTGTGGTATCTGAGTCTTGTTAGTGCATAAGTGCAGCGCTTAAAGCACACACTTCATGCGCCTTGTGATGTTTTGGTTCATTGTCATTCTACGGCATCTGCTTTTTGAGTCTTGACAATAGTTTGTTTGATCAGAGTAATGGAAAAACAAAATAAATAGAAGCAGAAATGGTTTAAGTTTTTTTTGTCTTTTTCCGTTTGATGCAGAATCCCACATGAATGACTTAAAATGGGAATGAAGAATGATACAGGGAATTGTGCAGGAAGAGAAAAGGAGTGAGTGGTCTGATTTTTTGAGAAGGTGATGAAGGCTGCAGTCTAGAGGGACAAAAAGAGCAGAGTGTACACTAAGCAGAGTGACCCAGCAGGGTCCTGGAAGGTGGATGAGTGGGCTCCGGTGGCTCTGCGCTTTCACTATGCTTTTGTGTCTGAGCACTTGCTGAGAAAGGGGACACTGCTATGATTTAACCCAACTCAGCTTGAGTTTCCACCGCTGTCTATCTTCCCTGTCTTTTTTGTAGACACATAATGGGAAAAGCAGGCCTGTGTGTGCATTTGTTCATGTGCGGCTGCTGTTTCACTCTGTTCACAGTCTGAATAGGAAAATATGGAATTACTTACTCGATTCCTGGAGTTGTGCAATAGTGTTTTTATTGACATCTAGCCCATGTTTGCCTTTTAATCATTTAAATGCTTTATTATAACAATGAAAGTAAGATGTATGCGTGTTTGGTAGCTAATATTGAACTTACTGATAGCCAGGAAGCAACCTTGGGCATAGTTTAGATTTAACAGGTATAATAGTAATAATTATATTGATATTTTCATTTTTCTTGTTTCGTTCCTTTGAGATGAAGAAGTGGAAAGAAGGCACAGTATGTGTTTGTTTCCATCATAGGATATGAGGTAATTCTCATTTTGTTTAATCAATTTGAGTGTGTCAACCTTCGCTCAGATGCTATCTGCAGTAGATCTTCTTGCATTTCTAAACTCTTGACATGGCCAGATGTTCTTTGGAGAGTTTCAAGTTGATATTTTATTTCTTTGGGCGACAACAAATAAAAGTTGGATTAAAAAAAATCCCCTGATTTCTTTCCTGATTATCTATTTTAGGTCTGTGGTACAGTTGATTAAAGAACCTTTTTACTGCAGAGATCTACAGGATGAGGATGCTTAAGCAGTAGACATACTATAGATAAACCAAACTTGTGTCACAGCATGATGAACAGAGAATACAAAAATCATCAGTCTTTTAGGTTGAGCCGTTGTTTTAAGTGTTTCTTCCAAGATTGCTTTCACTCCCTTTTTCATTTGGCTCGCTACTTGACATAATTGAATTAATTATAAACAAGCTCTCACTTGGCCCTTTGGTGGTTTTGTTTCAAAGGTATTTTTCCTTTTTCAGTCTACATAAAGACATCATAACTATCTCAATATAACAGTATGAGAGCAAGTTTCAGAGAGACACATAATTAAATCTTCTTGCATGCGCTGGCAAATTTGCCCCAGACAAGATTGCAGCAGAACAGAGGATGCTATTAACTCAAATGTTCCAATACTGACATGAAGCAGATGTATGGAGGGGAGCCTGAAAGGTTCTGCCAAAACCTCTGACTTGGGAAGAAATGATAATCGTTTGTTGTAATCGTGGTAAAGAGATGCATATGAACTACAGATGAATACGCAAAAACTGTTTGGAGATGGTTTAAAGTAGGGATGCACCGAAAATTCGGCCACCGAAAATTTTCGGCCGAAAATGGCCCAAAAGTGCATTTTCGGTTTTCGGCCGAAAGACTTTTATCACCGAAACAACACGGCCAAAACAGGATGTTGTGATGACGAACAAAAACCGCGGCACACGCTTGTCTGGAGAGGGGCCAACATGTCTGTGGTGTGGACGTATTTCAATATAGCTGAGAAAGAGCCACGGATAGCGATTTGTAAAACATGTAACGCTGAAATTTCAAGAGGGTGTGAATCTGCAACGAGTTTCTCCACATCGGGTTTGATTTATCACCTGAAATCCAAACATCCCCATCGCCATTCTGAATATGAGAAGGCGGCGGCACAGAAAAGGAAAATCCCTCCGAGCGCGCCCACTCCATCTGTGGCGGACGTATTTGAAAAGGCAAGAAAGTTTTCCAGTGATGGTGCCAAGGCAAAGGGCATTACACAAAAAAATATGGAATTCATTGCCTTTGATGATCAGCCGTTCTCTGTTGTAGAGGATGTGGGATTTCGTAGGCTGATCGAGCACATTGAGCCCATAGGCGTAGTTTGACTTTTGCGTCGGGGGGGGGGGGGGGGTTAAGTACTTTCAACAAACGGCCGCACTCTCACGCAAACCGGCGCGCATGCACGCGAACCGGCGCGCATGCACACATATGTGCAAACTCGCGCGCACATGATGGCACACAAGATACACTCACCACGAAACCATGAAGTCCAAGATTAGATGATGTTCAAAACCAGTAGTTGCAACAGGATACAGTACACAGTAGATGTTATAAATGTTTAATGTTAATGATGTTAAATGTATTAAGAAACAAAATATAACATGATTCATTTAACTGTCACAATATACTGCAGTTTATTTTGGACTTAAAAAGAACATTACGGTCAAAAACATTTATTTATTTTTGCCAGTTCGTTGACAGTGCAATTACATATTTCAGCCACCAGGGGGAGCATTGCCCCCCCCCCCCCCCCCCCCCCCCCCCCCCCCCGCAAACTCCGCCCATGATTGAGCCCCGTTATTCCATGCCGAGCAGACGACATTTCTCAGACGTGGGTTTACCTGAGCTGTTTAAAGGAGCAATAAGTGGAAATCCATTATTTAAGACTGAAGGAATTAAAAAATCGCTACATGGAGAACGAGAGGTGTAATTTCATCTGGAGTATAGGATGACGTCACACACCCGCTCTCTGTGTTGATCTCCAGCCTCAAGTTTACAAGCCGGTCCGGCCGCGCGTTCATGTGCGTTCATGTGAAACTTCGCCTCCTCCCTCCTCCCCCCTCCCTCTCTATAAAACGCGACAGCCAGTGAGTAGTGACGGCGGCAGCATTTTCGAACTGAAATGGCAGACAGCGGAACAAAACCTTCCAATGAAGACGAGCAGGAGCAGACAAAAAAAAAAAACGGTCATTGGCAAAGAAATTGTCCGATAAAGAAAGAGATAAAACCAGAATTAACATTGGCCTGGCGTTTCCGAGGTGGAGGGAGCTACGAGAGCTAAAGGGGCTACAGTCGGACTATTCAGCTATTCACTGCCGTCATATTGTTACTAACGTTGAACTGTCTGCTAACGCAATTAGCGGCGAATAGATAACGTTTGATGCTAATGGTGACTCACTAAATTAGTGACATAAAGATTAATTTACGGACAAACCAGTATAAACATTATAATGTTATAAATGACTTACTTTGTTACTCGCCATGGTGATGTTTTGCTCGGTGTAGGTAGATCTTCGAAGCGAGCGGGGGTGTAGTGGGGGAGTGTGTGGAGGGGAGGGGGGGGGGTTGGTGGCGGGCAGAGGCAGAGGGAGGTGTGGCTAATGGCACACTTTGTTTTGGTCTACAGGCAGTGCTCAACAGCAAACCTAGCGGTGAAATGATTTCGCTTTTTGCTCCTTTAATGTTGTTGCAGCTCACGTCCATGAGCTTATAGCTGCAGATATTTTTGTTGTAGTCCTACAGAGAATTTTTTTTAAATGCACTTGACTTAAATGCACTGTGTTTTTATGAGAGAACATTTTTACAATCTTTCAGCAGGCCAGTCAGTTATAGGCCTGTATTATTATTTAATGTACACCTGAGTGGGGTCAAGTTAAACATTTTTTTTTTGAATTTTGTTTTATATTGTGCATTGTTGTAATGTCAGTGCTAATAAATATTTTCATAATTTTGCAATTAATTTATTCTTTGTAGCATTAATATTAATTTATGCAATGGTAATGCCTTGATTTTAGTGAGGTTAGTTCACAGTCATTGCCATGAATGCAACGGTACTAATAATTGGCATAATAATTTATTTCGGTGTTTTGGTTTTCCGCCTTGGTTTCTTCATTTTCGGTTTTCGGTTTCGGCCAAGAATTTTCATTTCGGTGCATCCCTAGTTTAAAGTCTGGCCAGCCTCTTGGAACAGGAAGCATAATTTACTCCAAATAGCTGTGTGAACAAGCTGACACATGTAATCTTAAGGGAAATATTGCTAATCAGAGAAGCCACTTTCTCTTTGTCATTAGAATTTACAGCTGAACACTGGGTGCAGAATCGAAACACACGGATTTCTAATGATGGATGAGTTGACGGCTCAGAAACAGCTAAAACACATGAGACAGAGCTCTTATCACCTCTCTGGAAAGGCTATTTTCCAAGTTTGAACTATGAATTGTCAGAATCTTGTGGTCAAATTGGAATGATACAATTGATGCAAACACAAGATTTTTTTTCTTTGTTAGATAATCTGTACTGCAGAGGAGATTTATGTTTAATATGAAATCCACAGATGAATTTCTACTATGTTATTGGCTCTTCGTTCGCAAAGTGAACCATTAAAATGACAAGATGAATCACAAAGCGGGAGAAGAATGGATGCAGACTTCAAGGCTAATCGCTTCTTCTCATCTAGATTTATAAAGGAATTACTGGTTTAAGGTTGTAGTATTAACTGGCTCAGTTTATCTTGATCAAATATCCTTCAATACTTAATAAACACTGGTAACATCTTGCAAAGAAAACTGTATTTATTCAATAAAAGAGAAAGGTACAGAAAGCCAGTGTAGAGGAATAGGGATGAAATAAAAGAATGATGGAGAGCTTTTTCGCCCGTTTCTGTTTTTCCACTTTTGTTACCAGACATGTGGCTGATGATCTGCAGCTGGATGTTTATGAAATACTGTCTGAAGGGAAAAAGAGCAAGTGAGTGATGCTGAGGGGCTTCAGGGGAGAGGGCTGCCTTTTGTTTTTAACACATAGTCATGACAACGGCCAAGTGAATGATTAGTGGTTTTGGCTGGCAAGCTTTGCTTAAGCTATCATGAAAACAGCAATGAAATTGCATTTTAAATGTTACTGAGAAATATGTTAGTTTCTCACAAGTCTGTGGACCCAGGTAGAACTGTTCTGAAGGTTCCCGAGGTCTTGTACGAGACATGGAGACAATTATGGCTTGTAGTTGGAGACTGTCCAGGCTGCCTTGAATACAGCTGAATTTTTTTTTTCTTTCTGTCCAACATTCTGAGTGTCATTCATTTAAAACTGTGAACAACTTATTAAAAAAGGTTGTATAAAGCTTTATCCAGAATGTGTAGTCTGCACATTTTTTTAATACATACATTGAACAAAACCTTTTAGCAGCCAAAACCTAAAGTACTTATTCTCTGTATTATCATCAGTATCTCACCATAGAAGAACTTTAGCCCAATTTTCCTCACAGTTTTGCTAAAGTTATTATTATTTTTTACGCAGCTCTCTTAAAGGATTTACATCAGATTGAAGTCTAGTCCTTGACTGAGTCATTGCAACATCTTGATTCTTTTCTTTTTCAGCCAGTCTTTTGTTGGTCGTCTCGTGCATTTGGGATCGTTGTTCTGTTGCATGACTACTTTCTACCAAGCTTCAGTTGTCTGACAGTTGGTCTTACGTTTGGCCCCAGAACACTTTGGTATGCAGAGGAATTCATGGTCAACTTAATGACTGCAAAGTACCTAGGTCCTGTGGCTGCAAAACAATCCCAAATCATTAGTTCTCCATCCCTGTGCTTGACAGTTGGTATGAGATGTTTGTGCTGATATGTTGTGCATGGTTTTCACTAATTGTAGGTATTCATTGTGAAACCAGAAGTGTTTTGGTTTGTTCAAGTGCAAGTTTGCACACCAAAGCCATGCTGCAAAGGCTTTTATAAAGAGAAGTTTATTTTTTTCATGTATGAGATTTTTTTCCCCAGACAAGTGGAACGTGTGCAGCCTTTCATTAGCTTCAACATTTAACATAGGGGTGCACGATAACTATCGGACCGATAGTTATCGTGGTAGTGGTAGTTATCGTCATCCTGATAAGTCCGATATCACGACGAATAGCCCCGATAACATATATATTTCTGTCAACACAGCAGTGCCTCGCTCCCTCTGAGCCTTGAATAACCGGCAGTGAATGTTATTTTTAAGTAACGTCGGCATAATCAGAAAAACGAATACTCAATAAGGAAAATCAAGAATACCCCCTCATGCCAGAAAACAACTCGTTAACTCGGTCATAATTTTGGTAGTTGCTGACTTGAATTGATATTCACAGTATTCTCCCACATGTTACACATAAAAAAAAAGAAAAAAATAGAAAAGGCTGAATGAACGACTAGCAAACGAGGGAACGTTGGAATTTACGTTACACTTTGAATGCAGCCTGGAGCACAGCCTACTGATCACAACAAACATGGCGGCGTGGAATTTCGTTAAAGTTTCAGAAGAAGATAGTTTGGCTTTGGCTATTTGTGACGAATTCTCCGAGCGAATTCTACGAGGAGGAAAGCACAAGCATAAGCTTTAATACCTAAAACACCTACAACATAAGACTTGCTTCCATGGAGTTTTGAAATCGCACTAACGTGAGCTAACAGAAGCTAATGCTAACATGCGCAAGCCAGCAGCAGCCTCTCCTCCCCTCCCTCTGCTCTCCCTCATTCCTCTCATCTAAAGCTTCCATGAGATTAAAAAATAAAAACTACTGAACCTCATTTACTTTAATTAAAGGTATTATTTAAATGGAACCACAAGCCAAAATCCTTTAAATGTTAATCTTTTTCAGTTTGTAACTTTGATGCATGTATTTCGATCAGTTCAAGGAGCCTTTTTTTTTTTATATCAGTCAGTAATGCACCTATTTAAGTTGATGTGAGATATCAAATAGGTTTGTTTGATAGCTTTATGAAAATGTTTGAGAGGCTTGCCAATAGTTTTTCATTGGAAAAAATAAATATCTGTTCATATAAAAAGTCAAAACTATTTTGATTTTGTTCATAGTATTGATGTAATGATCTTTGGTATATGTGTGTGTTATCGGTATCGGCCTTTAGGAGCTGAAACTTATCGTTTATCGGTATCGGTTTTAAAAAACAGTTTTCGTGCATCCCTAATTTAACATATTCATCTCTATTCCTCTCTACAGAGGGGGTTTTAAATGTTTTGAAGTTAATAGATGTACATGTAATAGTTGGCGAAGAAGCTCCAGCAGTAAAATGAGTAAAATGTTTGAGCAGGGATTCTTCCAGTATAGGGGGGGACTTCACACCCTCCCTATCACAGACTTCACACCCTCCCTATCACACCTCTCTGCTCTCATCTCCCACCTCAGTCATGGATCTTATTACAGCTTCAATGCCGCCGCCCCCCCCCCCCCCCCCCCCAAAAAAAAAAAAAAAAAAATCAGGAAAAGACATGGAAGCAGAATAACCATCTGCTTCCATGTCCTTCCTGCCTTTCTCCAGTACCCAAGTGAAGAGGTAGCTGGAGAGACTGAACTGAAAGAAGGAGATCCAGTGGGTTGTAGATGGTTTCTTGTCTTGAAGGCCTGTCTGGACCAGTAATCTGAGACTCTAGTACCTTTTGAAAAAAAAATATTATCCATCTGCTCTCATTGACAATAGACCACTTAATCTATAATCCTACATCATGAAACTGGAGAGACTGTTCTTTACCCAACTAAGCAAGCAAACAAGCACCTTTCAGGGTCCACTGCAGTTTGCCTTTTATCATTGGGTTGGGGTTTAAGATATCATCTACCAGCTTTTGCTACTACTCACCATTCCTCTTCACTCTTAGTTGTACTGTAACTCTGAGATCTACAGAGCCCTGACATCTCCACAATAATCACATGACTCTGTGTGACGGTCAAAGTGGTGGAGGACTGAAGATACTTGACTGTTGACTTGGACAAGACACTCAATAGGAGCTGTCTACAAAGAGAGCAGACTGTACTTCTGGAGGTGGCTTAGGCTTTCAAGTGTGTGCAGGAAGATGTGGCATATCTTCCTTAAGTCTGAGGTGGAGATTGTCGTTTTACCTACAGTCATCTCCTGAGGTAGCTGGATTAAAGCCAGTGAATCAATGAAACTGAACAAGTTTTTAAAAAAGAAAAGAAAAAAAAAAAGAAATACTGACTCTGTGCTCTGGTGATCCTGGAAGTCATTTTGTAAAGATGAATGTTGTATAAGCTGCAAAACATAATGGACAGCACTTCATATCTTCTGATTAACAGCACTTGGTTACGACTCACTCTCTTCATTTCTAAGAAGCAGTAAGGCTGTTCTTAGTATTTGCAGTTCCTCTGCATTTTGATATATTTTTAAAATAAAGTTGATTATTTTAAGCCTGGTAAAGATCAAATGATTTATATCTATTTATTTATTTAGTTTGGGGTTAAATAAAACCTTGGAATCGACATGCAGAACCGTAGAAGCCTTATAACTCTGGCCTTGTCTTGCCGTGCTGCAATAAGAAACAAAGCACAGAGTAAAAAGTACAGAGGGGCATGTATTCCTAGAAAAGTGATTCTTTCCATTGCTGCTGAAAACGGTAATGGTAGCTACTACTTGCTCCAAGGTGTCTGCCAAGTCTATTTTTCACTCAGCATTTTTTTAATCATCTTCTTTCATTTTTTTTTTTTTTAATTTTCAATTTTCCTTTGTTCTGCCCTTTTTCTGTTTAGCTTGAACTGAAACTAGCATGCAGATCTATGGGCCAGTGGCTTATAAATTACATTCTGTATAGCAAGACAAGAACTTGTTTTTTTTTTTTTCCTCTCTTTTTCCCCACTGTGTCCTAAGGTGCTAATCATCAAACACAACTCGGTTGATTTTTCCATTACACTCCTTCTTGCCATCCTCAATAAATCTCATCTTTGCAAAATCCTCTCTTTCTTGTGGAATTTTTTTCCCCCTCAGGCTGACTCCCTCTGCTCCTTGTCTTCTTTTTTTTTTAAATTTTTTTTAATTCTTTTTATCAGAACTTCCTGTCTTGGCCTGTGGCCTCTAAATAATGTTCACTAAGATCCCAATACACAGTTTTCCATTCAGTGTGTTGACAGTAAAAAACAAAAGGGATCCCTGTGGGATCTTACATAAGCTCATTGCACTTTGTGGCATAAGTGCAGTTCTTTTTTTTTTTTTTTTTTTTTTTTTTTGTAGATTTCTTACTATATATTGATACGGCGCAGACAACACTTTCGTGGAAGTGAAAATTAAACAGAGATCTTTTTATTTAAGTTGATAATACAGTTTTCTTTTGAGTTATGTCAAAATTTGATGTAACTCAATTAGGGCTTGGCAACGATTAAAATTTGTAATCGTGATTAATCGCATTATTTTGCTGATTAATAAAGATTAATTGCATTGTATACGCAAAATCAAATAATAAATTCAAAAGTAGTGTAAAATGCACTTTAATTGAAATGTTCTGCTGCCATATGAACTCAAGTGCCATAACGTTTGCTGTTCAAACACTTTAACAGCAGCGCTTGTCAGTAACACATATATAGTTTCAATCTTATCTTAAAATATATTAAATAAAATAAAGCTTATTGCCACTGGCAGGGCATTAATGTCATCCTGTTTTTATGAAAAAAAAAAATCTACAATCAAAATCGAATAAAATGTTTGTGGCTCAGCACAATCAGAACATTAAAACAGGTAATTTCTGAGGTAACGGCAGAAACTTTTAACGGGGAGTTTAATTTGGCAGTTGTTACAAATAACCTTGTTTCTCTCAAATCCTCCGTCTGTGAGAACTTTAAAATGAAAATATCCATGTTAAAGTTCAGTAACTTTACCAATCCATGTATCATTCATTCTTTCCATTTTTAATTGTCAATCAAAAATTAAAAAAAATTAAAAAGGGACATTTTATTAAGTTTTTCGTTTTTTAATCTAACACAAAAAAAGAAGAAAGAAAAAGCCTGTTTTTTTTATATTTCAATTTTAGACTTGGATCCAAAATACAAAATAAAAAAATGGGCCACAGAACTGAATTTGTTTTATAATCAAGAACTGGACTTTCTGTTGTCATTACACATCTGTGCCACTAGATGGAGCCACACTGAAGTAACCAGTAAGAGAATAGCACGACAGTGAACACATGGAGCAGATCTGATGTAACATGGAGAATTGACGTGATAGTTTTGTTGCAGTCCTGAATTTTTTTTTTTCTAGACAGAATTGTTGATATTGCTATCTGAGTTGCTTACCGAACTGTAAAGTACACGGATTTTTACCTGCTCTCCATGTCTGTTTTAGCTTTTCTTTATGTTTACTGTTTTCCGGTTCCGCAGCAGCCAGTAAGACTTTTCAAAACAAAAGCATGTGATAAATGAATAATAAATGTCGGCGTTAATAAATTAACGCGATAATAACGCGTTAACTTGCCCAGCCCTAAACTCAATATATCTCAGTGGGATGCATGACACATAAATGGTCAGCCGGGGGTTAATTATACTTCCCCAGTATTGTAGCCAGTTTCTCTTCACCCGACAAGACGGGAGTGCTCCAAACCCAGACCAGCATGTGGAAATGACAAGCTGTCTGTGGTTTGGTGGAGCAAGTGTTTTTTTTTTTTTTTTAATGCAGTGTTATTTTATTACACCATTTAAAACATTCTCCTTGTGGAGAATGTTTTCTGAGCATTCTAGTGCTCAGAATGACTTGTCAAAACCTTTCTCAAAACACTTAGGTGAGTTTATTTTAATGTTGCCTTGGGGTTGTAGGTGTAAAACGAGGCTATAAAACCACAAAAATAAAGGATGTTAAATCCTTACAGTTTGTGAAGAGGCTGTGGGTAAGTATGTGAGGAAACAGGATTTTGTGATAATGTTATAATGACATAATAACTGAAAAACAATGGAGCCTAAACACACCAACCTCTCTCTAACTGAGGAACCTAATTATTTTAAGGATCAACATGTTGAAGGAAAGGAGAAAGGAATGATTAAAATGAGGACACGATGAAAGCAAGCACTTTCCAAAGGACAGATGTTGCATAACTGATGGTGCAACAGGGTGGAGTGTCCTTCGATCTTTGATGTTGGGTCTTCTCAGAGCTTTTATAGTCTCCTTCTGCCCGATCCTGCTTTCTTATATTCTCATCCTTACGCGGGGACAACAAACTCAAGACACCACCTCGCCCTTGCTTGAACGTCTGCTTTTTAACATCTGTATTTGATATGTTGATTCTTTCCCTTAGAGACTCGCTATTGAAAGAACAACCTCTTCTTGCAAGTAGAAATCCTGATGTAATCCAGCTCAGGGAGCAGTGAGCTTTTTGTGTTGCTTCCAGACAGTCACACTACCTCACAGGGATTATTGTGTGGAGGAGCAGTGGCCTGATTCAGCTCTTCAGATTCTTGCCCATGTCAGCCAGGTTGGCGGGGCTTAGGAGGAGGGCTTGCACAACATTTTTCCTACTTTGTGTCAGTGTCCCTGGCCTATGGACAGCCTGCAGGGCTAGAGGGGCCAGAGAAGGGAATGGGTTCCCCTTGCACTGTCTGTGTGGTCTTTGTCTTTACCTCATGGCCGAGGAAAGCAACTGAATGCCTGACTGCAGTCCTAACTGGTCCAGTCTGGTGCTCAGAATGAAATGACTGTGTTGTTGGAATTTTTCTGTGCTCACGTTCCAAATTCACCACACTTTGTTGTGATAACGTTTACTGAAAACACTATCTCAGCTCCTGGTTCAAATGCTGCTGCCTCTTTATATGACGTCATATTCTTCAGTCATAGTGTCTAAAATATGATTTGTTTTTTTGGCATTTGGAAAACATTGCTTTAGTTGTTGGTAGAGAAGAATGCTGCACTGTGGAGTGTTCTGACATTTTTTTTTTTTGGGGGGGGGGGGGGGGTATACATTTTTAGACCTTTCCTACATCAAAAATTATGAAATGGTCTTTTTTTTGTGTGTGTGTGTTGAACTTTGCATTGGTTGCATTTATTTTCCTCTTATTTAATGTACCTATTGCAATATTTTATCTTTATCTTCACACTTGTGCACATTGTCATCCTGTACCATTTTTGATTAAGGATGCACGATAATTGTTTTTTTTTAAACCTGATACCGATAACCGATAACTTTCAGTTCCTAAAGGCCGATACCGATAACCGATAACACAATAAAAAATAAGGCACAGTGCATAGTGTCCTGACACAAGTTAGACTTGTCAGTGTAAATAAACTGAAAAAGTGCACTCCATAGTAACAAATAAATTACGTTTAAAGGATTTTGACTTGCGGTTCCATTCAAATGAATGCCTTTGATTAAAGTAAATGAGGTTTAGTAGTTTTTTTTTCTTTTTTTTAATCTCTCCGAGGCTTTAGATGAGAGAGATGATGGAGAGGAAAGTGGAGCGGAGGGGTTGACTTGCTGCTGGCTTGCTGATGTTAGCTCATGTTAGCTCATATTAGCTCATGTTAGCTCACGTTAGCGTGATTTCAAAACTCCATGGAATCGACGGTTTAGTTTCAGGTGGCTGATCGGGTTTGACGTATTAAAGCTTGTGCTATTTTTCCTTCCTTCGCTTGGAGCATTCGTCACAGATAACCAGCGAACTATCTTCCTCTGAAACTTAAATGAAGTTCTACACCATCGCCGCCATGTTTGTTTGTTTTTATCAGCGCACTGTTCCATAATGCTGCATTCAAGGTGTAACGTAAATTCCTCCGTTCCCTCGTTTGCTCGTCGTTCTTTCGGCCTTATCTATTTTTTCTATTTTGTATGTGTAACATGTGGGAAAATACTGGGAATATCAAAGTCAGCAACTCCCAAAATGATGACAGAGTTAACGAGTTGTTTTCTGGCATGGGGGGGGTATTCTTGATTTTCCTTACTGAGAAATCGTTTTTCTGATAATGCCGACGTCACTTGAACATAATATTCACTGCTGGTCCTTCAAGGCTCAGAGGGAGCGAGGCACTGCCGTGTTAAAAAAAAAAAAAATGTTATCGGGGCTATTCGTCATGATATCGGACCTATCGGGATGATGTCATAATTTCCTGTTATCGGCCCGATAGTTATCGTGCACCCCTAATTTTGATGATTTTTCTTATGAACAAGTCTTGCTCACTCTCTCAGCTCTGTACCAAAGAGAATGAGTTCCTGCATAATTTAACATGTTTGTTTTTACAGACATTCATTAATCTGTCTGAACATTTTACTGGATATCGTCTTCATCCTTTTCCCCCCCTTCCACCTCATCTGCTTTTCTCTCCAATCATATCCTGTTCTCTCCCTTCTTTCCATTTCCCGTGTGAGCACAAACCAGTCTGTGAAATACATTAGTAAAATGTGTGCGTGTATGTACAAGGGCCCTGGCTCAGTGCATAATCTCAGTCTCCCTTGATTGTTTATATGTTTACAGGAGCTGTCAAGCTGTGGCTGGAACAAGAAGGAGAAGCACAGCTCTGCTCCAAATGTTGTTGCCTTCACCCGCAGGTTCAATCAGGTAAGACACAAACATCATTTGCACTTATGTCACATGCAGTTAAATCTCAGTCAGGTTTATCGGTCAATAAATGTATTCATAAATCTGTACATTTATGACACTTGGCCACTGAATGGGAGAGACCACAGCAACTCTTTCCATATTGGCCTCTGCCTCATTCGTCCAAATGCTAAATCATCATAGTTCCTGTCCTTGAAGTAATTCTTTTTGTAGCTGTGTTTGACCTGACAGTACATCTTGATGTCTGAGTCATGATTTGTTTGTGTATATACTTTTGTTTTTATATATTTATTAATATAAAAATAAATTCATAAGTAGTTCCCAGGTAAAATGGGTCAAAAGGGAAGCCAGCTTGTTTTGGTCTTTAGCAGCTCACCGTTTATGACATTCATGAACCCATGATGTGTATCTATTTTGCATGCCCCCTCAGTGCCCATTACATGACATCAACAGGAAGTTGTTGGTAATGATTCTCGGGGGCAGTCATGCCCTTTAATCCACTGCCAGTGTTTTTGCCAGTCTCCATGAAGATCCACTTTACTGCCCTCCAGTATAAATATGAGACGATCTAACAAAAATGTGTTGCTGTGGAAACTTCTCCATGTATAGCAGATCACAAACTGTGATTCAAGATGTTTTCTGCACTCATTTAACTGCTGTGAGCCAAGGAAAATGAGCTTTTTGGATATAAAGACTTGGCTCACAAAGGCAGAGTCCCAGAAAGCCCCTTTGCATGGGTTGAAGCCATATTCTCCTTTTTTTTTTTTTTTTTTTTCAGGCCAGTGTCGTGTAATATGTCTTATTAGGTTTTGCAGAGAGAGAAAATCCGTATTTTTAATCAGAAGCAAGATAGGTGCTGGGTATAATCCAGTGAGATTACAATGACAGGTAATGTGTTAATGCACTATCAACTTAAAAAATAGTATTTCACATACTAATAATGACACTTTTTTATTGTGATGAAAATTCTAGAAAATGCAGTCCTAAACTCCAGATTTTTACTTTAAAAGCACTTAATTCTTGCACTTTTATATTTAAAAAAAAGAAATCAGTTTGAAAAGCATTAAAAACATTCACTCTTTTCCGTCTCAACCCTGGCAGCAGTTCCTAGTCTCAACAGGAACCTTTGTCATTGTGGTGCATTATTAGCTCAGTTATTACTGTTCTTGGCTGTACTGACCTTGAAAATACCGTAGCACATTCTCAACTTAAAGCAACTGCCTTGGTAATCAGAAAGCTGCTAAATCAATGAGCAGAGCTGAATTATTAAAAGTCTCAGGAGCTTTTGCACCACTGACTCAAAAGCTGTCTTTAGTCAAAGAGGAAAAACTTCGTGAAAGATGATGGTGGAAATTTAGCCACATTGTTGTTTGCCAATGACCATACCAATAAAGGAAGACAACTGCTCTTTACTTTTTAAATTACTTAAGTGTGTTATTATTTAAGATGGGAATACATTTAGTTGGCAGTGTATCATGTCATTACCTGATGAGGCTATCCTCTGCACCAGCTGGTGAAAAGCTACCTCCTCCATAAAATGACTGTAATGTTCCAGTTTCCTGATGGTAAAAAGTCCTGTTATGTTTCCAGAAGCAGCATTTCCTAGTAGTAGCATGTCTAATTAGCCCCGCGTCTAACTTGCTTTTACTGTTGGGGCCAACTGCAGTGATGGACAGTGATAAATGACTTTTTGTTTGCATAATTCTGGTCTCCATTTTCTCTTGTAGCGGAATGTATAACATTTATTTAACAGTTTCTCTTCCATGTAAGTTCACCGTGACACTGATTATTAGTAATCTAATCTAAATGTAAAAGTTCAGTGGATAATGGTATTTTTTTTATGAAGTATGTTTTCATTTAAATATCTATAATTTTGGTAAAACCTCAACAAAACAAAATACATGAATTTTGTAATGACAGGAGAATCATGCAGTTAAGAACTGACATGCTTGACTGGACTGATGGCAGGACATCAGGGATCAGCATCAGTTAATCTGCATTCCTTCTCACATGCCATTAAACTGCTTGATCCACAACTATCACCTTAATTTCAGATATGTGTGCCTCTTCCTATTTATGATTTTTGAAACAATAAGGCCTTGTAGCTCCATCTGGAGGCCTTGATATGCTCAAAAACACTGCTCCAGAGTTGTCATCTTAGATTTAGGACATGCTGTATGAGATCTGTAAAAACACCTCCGTGTCTGGAAAGTCTTCTCATCCATTGATAAATGCATCAACTGTACGGGAAGCTTTGCTGTCATGAGTCATCTCATCACTGTGCATTTTTGGAGACATATTAGTATATGAAACTGCTCTGTAATGAACCCCAGGGGTTTAGTGATTTTGGAGACATGCTTTGTCCAGACTGATCTCGGATATCAAGTTAGACCGCAAAGGAACCTAAATGTGAAGCTGCAGCATGTTTTGCTTCCAGATCAGAATCAAGTTTGTGGGAAACCCTCTGTTCTGTTCAATAGAGGCTGAGGGTAAAAGTAACAAAAGGCAAATAGCTTTTTCACACAAGGTCACCACCTTAACACAGCATTAGAATAGATTATATAAGAAGCCAGTCAAAGTCGGGTTCTACCATCTGTGGATCTCCTGTCGATTTTCATTACTGTCTAGCTCTTTTTTTATATATTATTTCTGCTAAATCGGTAAAAAATTAAAGACACGTCTCTTATGTTCATTTATTGTGGATACAGATTGAAGATAGTTTGACGTGTGTATCCTGTTTTTAAAAGAAGACTGAGAGAGAGAAGGAGAAGCTGGATACATTTATGTCTTTACTCCTCGGCTCTTCTCTGAAGCAAAAAGAACCTTTGGGACTGCTTCCAGGAAAAAGTAGGCAGAGATGGATAGGTTAGGTTTTGCATGCATTAAGAATGGTTGGAAAAGGATGGAGAATCAGCTGCAAACACACTCCTCTGATTTATACACTTGCATACAGAGAATGCCTTGTAGTCCATTAATAGAGGAATGTCCTCCAGTACGGGGAAAGGGAGTTAATCAAGGAGATGGATGTGGAAGTAAGACATTGGAAGAGTTTGTGGTATGTTTGTCAGAGGAAGACAAAGAAATGGTCAGACTGCATGTTTTATCAGAACACAATGTGCAGACAGCTGTGGGCTCTCAAAAACCCTTAGAAGCTAACTTCCCTCCCCATTACCCTCTCTATTCTCTCACTGTTCTCCTTTTCCCTCTTTCCATTCCCTCCATCCCAGGCGCTTAAACACTGATTTATTCACAGACATGGCTGAATGTTTATGTGTAATCAGATTTTTTACTTGCCAGCAGTGTCTCTTGAGAGACAGATCTCTGACATCACCTGTAGTCTGCCCAAGTCCTCTAAACACACACACACACACACACACACACAAATTCTTCCCCTCAACTCTTGGTGTGTATCAGCCAGCAGATGTTCTCAAGTGACGGTCTTGTTTTTCCTCAAGAGCTAATTTCTAATTGACTATAATGGAACTTTCCTGTGAACAGTCTGTCTGATGCTAGATTATTTTGCTGCCATGATTCTCTACAACTTTTGGCTCTTGAGTCAAGGTCTGAGCTCTGGTTATGGAGAACTCAAAAGTCGCCCCCCCCCCCATTTTTTAAAAAACATATTTTAACAAATTGTATTCTGCTTTGCAGATTGCAATGTATTTTTTGTTGTAATTCTGTTGTAAGTCTGTAATTTGGTGAGCTTGTGGGTGTCTTTTTGGTGCCGTAATCTTCTTTTGTTGCTGTTTTCCAGACAAGTTTCTGGGTGGTACGAGAGATCCTCCATGCACAAACGTTGAAGATCAGAGCTGAAGTGCTGAGTTTGTATATTCGCACTGCCAAGGTACGCATGACTTCGCCCAATACAATTTTATTCTTCCAGTTTCCATGAATCTTTGCAGCATAAACTAAACAATTGCTTGTTGTCCTTGAAACCTTTCATAGAAACTGTGTGACATGAACAACCTCCATGCAGTCATGGCTGTGGTGTCAGGCTTACAAAGCGCTCCCATCTTCAGACTTACCAAAACGTGGGCGGTAAGTGTATATATACCATAGTTTGAAATCACATGTGTGTTACTTGTGGAGTGCTGTGAATAAACTTAAATTAAACTTCATAAAGATCATTTACAAAACACCAGACACAATAACAAGGACTAATGATAGGATATGTGATAGAATAAAGAAAATGGAAGATTTAAAAAAATGTATATTTTAGAATTTTCATTAAATACACTAAATTCTTGTCATTTTATTAGATGACAAACAAGCATGCTCCATCTGTGGAACTTGCTTTCTTTTCTAGACCACTTTTTCCTGAATATATGAAGGGATGACACTGTGCTAGACACATGACGTAATGAGCACTTTTATTTAAAGAATTTAGCCTCAACATAGTGTTGTTATTTACATGTAACTAAAATGGTTAACCTTAAAAATTAGACAATCGTTAACCTACATAAAACACATAGAAGTGTTTTATCTCCAAATAGCTACGTGTTGTCACTTTATAATTCTAAATTTTTTTTTTTTTTTTTAATTTTACCTCCACCTGGGGGTGGGGGGTCTTAAACCAACATTAAGTATGTATCACTATCAGGATATATTGCCATGCACATCTCCTTTTTGAATATGTCGATATCTCATAACACTAGTATATCACCCAAACCTGTGTTTCTGCATACAGACTTGATGTTCACAATTGATGACCTGTGTCTATTTTAGTAACACGCAAGTCACAACTCACCTGTGTTAGTATTCTAGATGAATATATGGAGCCCACATAATGCCAGAATATTGGTGATTTTTTTTTATTTTAATTTTTTTTTTTATTGAGTTTCACAAAACCATTTGTGAGAACAACTCAACTGTTTGCTACTCTGCCCCTGGTGGTCAAGTCAAAACTAGCCTTGAATACAAAATGAGTTTCTGCTTTGCTGTGTATCTTTTGTCGCTGTTAGTGCAGTAGTGCTACTCCTCTGGCTGTTCTCAGGCATTTTGTATATAGTAGCAATGAACTGTACATCAAGTTAAGCTGTTCTCAAACTACTAAATTATAAGTGAGTGAAGAGAAGCTGACCAACATTTTTAAATCCCTACTAATGTGTATTTCTTCTTGCTCTGATGAAATGCTAACCTCTTTAACTGTTTTATACCCTCTTTCTGTTTCCTCTCTACTTTGTCTTCCTGCTAATGTCACAGTTATTGAGTCGAAAGGACAAGGCAACGTTTGATCGGCTTGACTACCTGATGTCCAAAGAAGACAACTATAAACGTCTGAGAGACTTCATAAGCAGCCAGAGCATGGTTTCCTGTATACCATACCTTGGTGAGAGACAACAATATATTTCACAGTCAAAGACCACTGTGGTATGTGATCTTTGAAAGTTGTGCTGAGATGCCTAAAGTTGACCTTCTAAAATGTTAAAGCTGTTTACAGGTTTTTATGTTTGCATCTTTGTTAAGCATCTATGTCTAACTAAGCAAACTGCATGTGTGTAGTGTCGTTACATCATGTGTCATTCAGTCATGTTGTATTGATAAGTCTTCCTTTTCTCCATCCTTATTTTTTAGCAAGTAGCTTTATTCCGCTGCAGCTTATGCTGTTTTTTTCCCTTGTACCCTATCATTCATTGTCTTGACTTTTTATTTTCCTTGGCTTCCATGAACTGAGAGGAGCAAATGCTAAAGATAAATTTGGTGTTTGTTGACAAACAGATATATCCAAGTCCCTTGGATCGGGAACAGACACATTAGTGAGTACACAAGAGAGGAAAAGTCTTCTTCCTTTCATTCAATACTTGAGCCTTTCTGAGTGTAGTGCCACAGTATGACGTCTCTCAAGAATCCCTTATGAGTTGTGCAAGGAAAATGCCCATGTGTGGTTTTACTCATGTACAGTTTGTTCTTGTTTTGACTTGGTGATGGCTGGATGACTTCGACATTATTTACTGCCAGAAGATTTTTTTTCCCCTTGCCACAGAGCATGTTTCAAAGCTACTGCTGTGAGATTAAGCATAGACATTAAATTGTGTACAAACAAACACAGATGCAAATGCCGCTCCAGAGCTTAAGAGTCTGTTCGTCATTACAGAAATCTTTAACTACCAATTTTCCCCGCCATGCTCCGTCATGGAAGGCAGGTAATGACAGACATCAGGACAAATGCAAATCTCGAGCTGTGAAATGGTAGACATGTGCCAGCTTAACTGTATGTCTTCACTGTGTGGGCAGCGGTAAAAATTTTCCATTAAGTAAGTCTTCTGAATGATGTGTGACTAGCTGGTTTGGCTTCAGATGGAGTTTCTTTGTAAAGGAATGTGTGAGCAGGATGGTGTTCCCTCATAAGATGAACTTTTCAGTCACGCATGTGTGTTGTGTGACTAGTTATTGTGAGAGTTGAAGAGAGCCAGGTTGGCACAGAAAAGGAAAATCGCTACTCTGTTGCTCTGGAACATTTCCTTTAATCATAAATTCACTCGATCCCTCTCAGAGATTGAAAACCACACCACTTGTTCCAGAGCATCACTCCCAATGCATGTGTTGGATTGTGTGTAATAGGTACATTTGTGGAGGCTCTTGTTGTGTGTTTTGTATATACGTTTACTCTGCTGATTACTAATAAGCTCAAATTAAAGAAGGCTGAATGAATGAATGAATGAAGAATGAATGATCATAATTTGAGGTTTTGACTTGTAAAAAATTTGTGTAGTTGTACAAACTTGTAGTTTGTTTTTGTCTTTGCCACATCTGCATTTTTGCAAGTGTGATGAATATCTCTGGTGATAACCATGTCTGGTGAAAGACCTATGTGTCTGCCCTTCAGTAACACAAGTTTGGTTTTTCTCTGTGTGCGTTTGATGCTGTGATCTCTGACCTGCTATTAGGGCTTGGAAAACACAGCTCCCTCTTGTTTGCATTCATCACAGCGTGAGCCTGTAGAATGTTCAGATGAACTTGTTCTTGCTCTCAAGTAAATTGCTTAAAAACAAAGAGCCCTTAGAAATATATGGCACTGCAAAATGTTTCAACTTGTTATCTTTCCAGCTTGTACACACTACCAGCCATGCACAGCAGTTCAGTTAACATTAGAATGCTAAACCATTCATATGCTGTACCCAAGTGTTTGAATAGTGCTCATAATCCAATATAAGGTCATGTGGACCTTTCAACATGAGGCGAAAATATAGACTTGAAGCCTAAAATTTGTTTTCAAGGACATTTGCACATGTTGAATCATAACCTGCATGCGGTTATAAACGGATGCATATGTTAAAATAGAAGCTTATGGGCTCTGTTAGATGAATGAGTGTGTGTGAAAACACAAAGGATATCATGGGACTTTTCTGAATTATCTGTTTTGGCCTTCATTAGTGGAGAACGATTTTTTTTTCAAAAGGATGGAGATGAGCACAAAGGCTCCCGCTGGTTTTCCTGAGAAGTGGTTGCTGTGGGACACAGTTTAGTGTATCCAATAGCCAATGTAATGGAAACCATCAGGATTTCAGTGGGATATGTCTAAGATCAAAAAAGCCAGCCAACTTAGGGGTTACTTCCCCACTGGTTCCAATAACTCACACTCCAGTGTGTCAGGAACCGGTATAGCCAGTCCTACTCAGGCCTGAACTCTAGAAATGCTGAGATGTATAGTATTTTAGGTGTCTGATAGCAGTCTGTTTAGCATAACTCTTGGTTTTTCATTTTACCATGCTGTGTACTGAACTAGTGTCCTCCTTTTGGTTCTACAGCATTAGACAACAGACTCTCTTTTGACTTACAGTGCATCTGGGGGAAGACTGTCATGTGTCGAACTATCATTTCAAGATGTGTTTATCTTTCAAGATGGTTTTATTCCTTTAAATGAAGTAATGTCAAAGGAATGTATCCCTCCTAGTCCTCTCAAGCCACTAATTGCATCTCATCATACTTGGTTTCTTTTTTCAATTTTTCAGATTTTTCTTTCATTGCAACATTAGCTAATCTATATCGAAATCTACATCTTTATAATATGATTTGCCTCTGCAAAGCTGTCTTTTTCTCGTCTCATCTCATCAATTTCTTTCAAACCTCTCTTGTGCTTTGGCCGTCTTCTTTTCTGAACAACAAAAATGTTTACTCTGCTCCCTTTTCCCCCTTTTGTTGAATTTTGAAGTCACCCTGACCCCTTTCAATGCTATGGTAAGTTCAAAAGCACTTATTGTATACCAGATCATATATAATGCCGTATTTTAGGTAATTGTATCATTTGGCTATTTATTCATGCCGACATGTTGATGTTCCTTAGAACACTACCATTAGTAAAAAAGTAGAACACAATTTAATGTTTTTAAAAATATTTTATTTTCGGATGACTGGTAGTACATGTTGCATTTTCTTCATGCACAAGTCAACTAGACATCCTCTCTGGGACATTTCTGTTATATGTTTGTGTGCTTTTGTTCAAATGTTACTAATGTGTTTCTACACTGGGAAAAAAAAGTAATTAGAATTGTTACAGGAATAGATACATAACGGCCTTGACTGACTACTCTTGCTATAAATACACTGATAAATTACAAATAATGGCAGAGTAACAACACCAATCACTTGGCCTGAGTTAAAGCGCACCTCTTAAATTAACTTTCACAAATAAATCCAATGATATTTACATACCAGAGCCAGCTCAGCCATATCCACAGTGGACAAGCATATAGTGACATAAGTTCATTCCCTTTTGGGGATTATAAGGAACCCCAGAAGTCCAGAAAATCCCAGAAATAAATGCACAGTAGCTTAAGGCCTGTCCATCTTTTTTTTTTTTTTTCAGGTATTACTTTAAAACCACTTAAAATTTTTGTGCTATGTGTGTGACACATCCTAGTAAATCAAGTGCACTTGATTTGCGTTTGCTTTGTATGGGAAGCATCATTTTCATTAAGTCACTATAAGCGTCTCAAAAGAGATCCCCTGTTTTTAGTAAATTACCATTTTCCTTTATTACATACAGAGTGTCAAGAGGACAGAATAAAATAGGACATTTGAGAGTCATACTGAATGGCCTCAGGGAGCATGGTGGGCAATTAATGTCCGAAATGGTGGGTGGAGCAGAGCAGTTGGTTAGGGAGAACAATTAGATTGGTTTTCATCTCAGACCCTACAGAGACTTGTGGAGTCATTATCAGCTGTGCCCCTGTCTCTTTTGCAAGGGACTGTTATACAATGGCAGAAATTCACAATTCTGTCTTTAACATAGTATAGATGGGTAAAAGTAAGCTGGAGATGGGAGGAAACTGCGGTCTAAGGTTTCAGTCGATTGGTCTGATCATGAGGCGGACAGACTTGAGAGAGTAGAAACCACCTCCGTATTCTTCCCAAAAGATTCCATCCTGAAATTTGCTGCGGTAAACTCCCCCGCTGTACCACACGCCATTCAGATTGGTCTGGCCACAAGCATTGTACCACCAGCCACCCTTATGGAAATGGGCACAATTACCTAATAAAAAGAGCATAATGGCAGAGGATAAGATTTTAACAACGTGCTTCCAGTTATACACCAAAGTTGGAGGAATTTGAAGCTTTTTGAACTGGTACATTCACCTACCGGAGAAGGTGTCCCTGTCACGATCGAGTGTGGTGAACTGTTTGCCATTGTGACTAGTGAAGGAGTCCCCGGCATTGCCCTGATAGGTGCCCAGTCTTAGCCGATAACCCTCGCTCTCTGACTCCAGGTGGAAGCTGCTGTACTCGGCGTACACCTTCTTTCCCATCCAGTCTTCCAACTCTATCATCAGCTTATAGTTTCCCTGTTTGGCCAGGTTGAAGATGTTGTCCAGCCCAAGCCAGTGTTCACCATCTATGTTGCCAAAGCCTTTCTGTAAAGGACAAGTACCACAGTATATTCTTTTCAGTTGTGGTTTATGTTGAAATGCCACCGCATTCTTCATGTGATATTGCTGTGGTTCAGCTAACTGGTGAATGAGGAGATGTTTTATTATTGGTCCAAAAAATACAAACAGTGAAACAGATATATGAGAGATTAAACTGCAAAATGCTGAGTTTAAATGAGGCTAGTCCTTGCAATAAAGTTATGTGAGATCAAATCTGTTTCCCTCTGAGGTTACATTTGTGTTAAAGTTATGATCCATGACTTGTTACTCAAATGAGGGGAATGGCAGAGGCAGTGGTAGTTTGGCAGAGGTTGGATGGAGAGGGAAGCACAGCAGGTGCAGATCTGCTCCAAACTATGCACGTATTTATTTTAAATTTTTTTTTATGCCTCAGGGAAAACTCTTGTTTTCACCTTTCTTCATGTAAAGAAAACCAAAACAAGTATTTTTCATCACTGGGTGCTTTAATGAAAGAAGCACTCTTTGTCAGACATTCTCTCCAACTTGCTAGTTTAGATCCTGTATCACATCTCAACACGAGGGAAGAAAAGGATAATGGTATCATGATCTGTGGAGTATGAGAGTGGAGCTCTATTGTTCCCTGGTGAGGTTTATTTATACATTGGTTCTTGAATGGAGATCTTAGCCACAATTTCAGTATGAGGAAATCCACCAGTAAGCTGTGTACACTGTATTGGACCAAGTGCTACTTCAATGACCTCAGCATGAGCTGCCATGTCTGGTTACTTGAGAAGGGGAAGAGGGAAATCTAGGAAAAAGTTCACTATCTTAAGGGATTTAAACTTTTGTCAAGCCTTGCATTCAGTTTGTTAAACTTAATGCTTCTTCTGATGTGAACTTACCTTGTAGTTATCCCAGTTCCGAAAGAAATTAACAGAGCCATCTCTTCTTCTTTGCAACACTGTCCATCCTCCATTGTCGAGGCTGTGTTCACACCAGGCCTGGATCAACTGGTCACTGTTGTCCGTCTTAAGAAGGTACATCCCACTGGTGGTGTGGCCTGCCTGTCGCACCTGGTAACAGTCCCTAAAAGGACCTGGTGTTTGAAACATAAGCTGTGATTGTTATGTTAGATGTTTGATGGTGTATCAGGATACATTCTTATTCCAATCTCAACATTACTACAACTAGATTTACAAAATGTAATAAATGGGTTGCTGAGAGGAAAAAAATGGAGAGGTGGAACGTCTGCAAGCCTTTGTGGTTTGTTGTTAAGATGTATCTCTATTGCAACACCTATCAACTATCGTCAGTCTATCCTGTCAAATGGTTTGTGGGCAAAGACGGCAAGCTCCCTGAAGCCAGTATTTACAAAAATAAAAAATAAAAATCTGCCTTTATACAACCAAACTGGCACATACATTTTTACCTAGATTGAAGCTGTTATGTTGGCGGATTCAAAACTTAAGCAGCTAAATATAAACTAAGCATATTTCCTCTATTCTGCCCTGTGTGAATACTAGTTAAACCAGGATAAACACAGGCCTTTAAGTGGGGGCCTCCAGGCCCAGCACGACTTTGGAAGGTGGTTTTTCTAAGCTGAGGACTAAAGCACATAGGGATCTAGTGTAACGTCCCTGGACAGATACCTAAAACTTCCCAGCACAGCCATGTATTTTCCTAGTCATGTCTTCATCAAACCTCTTTAGGTTGAGGTTAAAAATAAATCAAAAATAGTGGCTTAAGAAGGGTGTGACTAGACCAAACTGTGGCCAGGCAGTGTGTATTTACAGTACTCGAGAACCTACATGGAAGAGTGTGTGTGTTAAGGGGACTGTGGTGTTTTGATATTTCACTGTCTACTGAAAAGCGTATCCATATATACTGACAGTCATTCAAATGGAAAAAAAGAACATTTGAGAGTTAAATTTGAGGAAGTGCTACCACTTCCTCACCTAATAGCCCCCCTCCCGGGGCTTTAAAGTATGCCCTCTTTGCTTCTCATTGTTGGTGCTTAACCTCACCGAAAAGTGGTGAGAGCTTTCTATCCTAAAAGACAGAAATTCTCTGACAGGATTTTGAAGATTTTAAGCAAAGCACTTATGGAGGTGCTTTGGTTTATTCACACTTCAACTTGTATCAGTGTGTGCTGTGGCTGTAAAATTTTTGACTTAAACTTAAATGGATGCGAATTTGTTAAGTTTACCCCATTTACATTTTTCTGAATATTTTTTTCAGTTAATCACATCCTTTCGCTAAGCTCAGTTACTGCACCAAACTGATCTTGCCTTATTTCCCATTTTGTCCGTGGGGTTAATGTTAAAAAATGATGTCATCCATTTTGCCACCAGGTTGTATAACCCCTGTCATTATTCCCCACCGTCCTCTAATTGCTAGTCAAAACACAACAACTTGAACCAAGTTTTTGGAACATTTTCCAAGTAGCATTCTAACTTTGGAAATTAGATTCATATTGAAGTTGATCTTTTTCAGATGTCAGGATGATTCAGTCTTTGGTAGATGAGAAGTAGCTTTAGAGAGGATCCTTGTTTATCTAATTTGTTGGTTTTGAGCAGGAGCTTGAGGCTCGATGGATTAAATTAGTCAGTGGACCTACACTTTGGCTAGTCCTGCCCCCACAAGTCTTCGAAAGATGGTATAAACCTGACCCAAAGCCTTGCAGTAGGTAAATGTATCCTCATCTTTTCAGTGTTGTTCAAAGAGGCCCAATCCACATCACACTAATTTAGTACATATGCTCAGTGAAGTGCAGCCAAGTGGAAAAACAGGAATGTATGATTTCACTGCCTCCGTAGCACGCCAAGGAAGAGCCAACTGTGCCTCAGCATTACCAGCCATGGTAAAAAATGCATTTTGAATTGCAATCCTTAGCTAATTGTACTTAAGCATATGTGCCCAACTAAATTACACATTTGCAAACAGTTATTCGAGACATTTGCTTTTTTAAAGTGCTCCAACTGTACACTTATTCCTCTGACATCCACCACCATTTGACACAAAAATTGGTACGTACCATCAGAAGTAAGCGTTCCCTGTGGTGGTGGAGGATCAATCTCAAAAGGGCTTGCAGTGGGAAACCCCTTTTGTGATCCTCGTGGGAAGGCTCGGTTGTTATTATTTGGTTGAATCTCATTGGTGAGACGGTTGTTAACTGGTATGGTCTGCGGCACCACCTTCACCAGTGGAGGAACAGGGGGCAGATCAATGCGTTCCCGCGTCCTCGGGCATTGCTCCTCTAGTGCAGAGATGAGAATGGACTGGTTATTGACCACCTCAGCCATTGTGGCATACCGGGCCGCCAGCTCCTTGTACCTTGAAGCCAGTCGCATCATCTCTGAGGTCACATTCAGGACACGGTTCTCCAGCTGGGCTAGCTCCAGAGAATTGTCTCTTTTCCTGATGATCTCATGCAGCAGCTGCATGTAGAGCTGGGTCACCCTCGAGTTCATGTTTCTGCTCTCTTTCCGCAGCAGCTTCATCTCATTCACCAAGTTACCATCTACATCTACCACCAGCTGCAGTGTCTCAATCTCTCGCCGCTGTTTGTTGAGCACCTCCCGCACATCTGCAATGTCCATGCGGGTCACTCTGTCTTTATCTGGCTCAGGGCCTGTTGTGCTGGCACAGATTGGACCTGATGACAGATATTAAATATTTAAAAGATTAAAAAAAAAAAAAAAAAGTATTGGGGTGCAATGGGAAGCAAAATGTCATGATATTGAATGTGTATTTCCTAAAGAGACCAGTCTTTCTACCTGTGATTTTCTGCTCAGGTACTAGGAAGGTGTAGGAACACTTTTTAGCATCAGGATCTAGTGGAGCTCTTTTACTCCTCTGAAGCGAAGGCTCTTTGGTCCTCTGGGCTTCCCTGGAGCTTCTGCAGTAACTCTCCTCCCAGAGGGAGAGGCAGAGCAGGGCACACAGGCTCCACATCAGCCCCTGCATTGCTGCTGGCTGGATGAACTGATGAACAGGCCTCCCTGAAAGAATACAAGACCTTAGGAGATAAGAGAAAAGAGGCAAAGGGAAGCCTACCGCTTACAGTCAGAAGGGCTCTAAGCGGTAGGCTTGCTGAGTTGCTTTTCCAGCGCAGGACAAGATTTTAAAGAAAGTATTTTGACTGTTTTATTGTCCATAATTTTTCAAAAAAAGGATGCAGTAGCAGATTTGTTCTGTTGACATTTTGCAAATTTTGCCTGGAAAGACTGAATCTTTTCTGTTCAGCCAGCAGGATTATGTCTGTTTTACATTTTAGATAAATTCCCTGCTGACAGACACTCCATGTTTCCAAAGTTCTGTCAGTTTTTACCTAACAAGAAGGCCTTAGTTTCAGAATTACATTGTATTGTTTTTTTTTTCTTTTAAATATACTTCTATTATCTTGTATAATTAAGTATGTACTTTAACACTCTTCGTTTGGCTGCATAAGTCTTTTCAGGGAACCCTTTATAAAACTCATCATGCTCACTGCAGGAAGTCTAGCAACACATTTAGTCTCCAGACTACATCGTGCTTCATGCTCCTGGAAAGTGATCAATTTTCCAAGTTAGTCCATAAATAAGATGTAAAGAATAAAAAACAAAACAAGGTGTCTTAGTCACATAAAAACACATTGTAGTCAGTTAGGATTGACCTTGTGTCCTCTTCAGAGGTGGGACAAGCTGACCAGTCATGTAAGCAAAATGTTTCCTACTATCATCAGAACTCTTGGCAAAATCTGTATTCAAGTTGAGTTTTTTTCCCTCTGTTATAAAAGGAATAATTATGTCAGTGAGAGATGAATCCGAATATGACCTCAGTGTTGCATCATGAACAATTCAACATTCCATTTTTTCTCTTAATCCTTAATGAGGATTAAGAGCAAAGCATTTGATATTATTTACTTTTTGTTTGAATTCACTTTGCTTTTACTATCATAGGTTTTATTTATTTTTTTGTTGCAATCTTATTTCCGTTATGGACATGACTTTTATATTATTATTTTAAGTCCCTATCAACCTTGGCAACACTGATTCAAGCATCATTATCAGCATATAAAATCCTTTTATTTCCACAATGCTATCTGTCTGAATATAATAGAAATGCAAAATCACTGTGCTTATGGAAATCTTAGTTTCAAGGTTCGTTTCATACAATTTGGTCTTAAATATCTAACCTTATTGTAACAGTTACTGTTTTTTTCTTTTTTCAGTACCAACCATTCTCATCCTCATCTCAATGTAAAATGCACTGACCCTCAAATTCCAGTACAGCTACTGGGATGGCAGTAGGAGGTAGTATTTGTGTTTCACTTGAAAGATTTTACAAAAACACATGCCCAGTCAGTCTCAACAGGGCTGTGTATGAAGGCATGTAAAAAGGAAAGGGAAAAGAAGAAAAAAGAAATGTGGTGGGTGGGGGGCTTGCAGAATTGCGCATCATAATTTTCTGTGATTTTAGTTTTTTTTTTTTTTATTATTATTATTATTATTATCAGTATGCCAACACAAAGACTCACATTTATGGTACTGGTCCATTTAACACCTGGACATGTGTAAGATCAAGACTCTCTAGCTTTTCAGTTCACACCATCTCTCCTCCCAGTTCTCATTCAGTGCCACATCATATAGGCGTACCTCCACCCTGAGACTCGGGCCCTGTGTGTCTCTCACATGACGCCATTGTGGTTTTTCAGGAATTCTGGTTTGCATGTCACTTGGAGCAATGTTGAGAGGGAGCAGGATTACAGTTAGTACAATAGAGTGCACGTGCGTGCGTGCGTGCGTGCAGTCTCTATGGTATGCATAAGCTTGTGTGTCTATCTGTGTGATTGAATACTGTGTGTGCATGACTATCCAGAGACGTTATTCATTTTCATGGTCAGTCTTTTTTTTTTTTCCAGCAGCCAGTGTGTCTGACACTGTAACCAGGTATTGTATCCTTGCTGACCTCAGTGAGAGCTGCTAACGACTTTAACAGCAGCATCAGCAGTTTCTCTTTTCAACTAAGGCTACCTTCTTTTTTTCTTTTTTCTCTCCTCTCTTGTTGCTGTGATTTCTAAAGCGATGTCTGCGTATATATGAGCTAAGCACAGTTGAAGTTCATTACCTGCATCTGTTCCCTTTTCTTATATTATTATTTTTTTCTTCTTCGTCTTCTCCCCTCCATTCCTGTCCTCTTGACTCTTGAGCCTCATTCCCTCCTGGGTGGTTGCTCTGAGTATGAGGGGCCGAGCCTCTTTCATGGAACCCCAATATATCAAAGACATTCCAGGCAACACTGAAAGGTCACATGGTGTGTCACGAAGGTACAAAGTTTACAGTGTTTTCTCAGAACAGGCAGAGGAACTCTTTTTTTTTTTAACCTCAGAAAAAAAATGATGAAGTGTTTCATGACTGTAGGTGGTTTAGGTGGGAAACATAAGTCTCACCTGTCTGAGAGGGACCTTGTCTGGAAATGTGCTCATGTTAGTACACTACCTTTATATTTTGTAGATTGTAAATTAGAATTTAATTCTGCAAGCAGAAAATAGCATTTGAAAGAGAATAAACTGTTTGTATTCCATCATTTCTTTCTTTTAGCCATGCTTGACCTACTGGTCTGCATAAATAAAAGGTTCCAGGGGATTTATGTGTGCAGCAGTAGTGCACATCTGGTGCTCTTTAGATTCAATAACAAAAGGAGCAAGACATAAAAGTATTTGTGCATGTGTGAAAACACCACTTTGATGCATCTCAATGGGTTGTAGTGAACTTGTTTTCTTTCTTTCTTTTTTATTTAATGTATATATGCCCATTTGTAAAACAATCTAAAACAGAATTTGTGTGGATTTCCTTCCATTTATTGGAATAGGGTTTGATTTGGCTCACAGGTATAAGTGCTGCTGATTTGTTGTTGCTTTGGGAAATAAATGTTACAATCAGAACATACTGCAAAAGGTATAAAAAGTTCAAGGACTACACAGAGAGGAGATACGGAGTGACAGGTTAAAAGACAGAAATGAATCACTGTGGTCTAAAAGGACAGCAGAGTTGATAGTGGATTAAAGACAGATAAGCTCAGCAGGAGTGGAAAGTGGGACATGGCCCCTTTTGCTTTCTTGGCTGGGTGAAATGAACATAGCTTGAGGCAGATCCACTTGAAGATAAAATACCCACATTTGCTTTCTCTTCTCTAGCTTTGGCTTTCTTTCTAATGTGTGTTTAATTTCCAAAATCCCTCTTCTTTCCTTTACTTTTCTCCCTTTTATGAATTCTTTCCTTCGTCTTTGCTTTCTCTGATATCCCTTTCACACTTTGCAACTGGAATTAAATAAAGACATATGGAAGTCAAATGCTGTAAGTAGTACACCGACTAAGAAAAGATTTAAGCAATTTTCCCCTAATGTTGACATGGTTTATTATTATTGTTGTTAGTTGCATTTTGCAGATTAATGGTATATTTATTTCCACAGGATCCATGTGAATTTAATGAAATAATGTCTGAATCAAAAGAATGTGAAGCAGTCAGAAGAGCCCTGACCTGTGTTTTGGCAACAAATCTGAGCTTCTTCATCTTCCCTATTGCTCTTCTGGGTCCTCACTCCCTCATAATTCCCAAGAAAGAAAAGATGGGTTTGACAGCTTCTTAAATTTTCATCACTTGAGACACTTGGACGTTACTCTGGTGGCAGTAATGGGAGTCAAAGGGCAGAGCCTGCTTCCTCTGTTCTGTTTAACCGCACACACTTTTCCAACTGGGTACTAGACACAATCAACCCCCCCCCCCCCCCCCCCCCCCCCAAATGAATAGTAATAATTTCAAAACTTCAGACTTCTGGACTCCTTCCTGCAGACAAAAATAAACTCTATATTTTTTTCTCTCTTTCTGGCAATAAGATCTTTTAGTCACCGTGTTAAACACTAATATAAGATATATGCCGTTTTTGCCACAACACTCCTCACTCACTCATTCCTGCCTTTGATCTCTGCTTATATTGTACATTAATCCTTATTAGCTCTGTGCCTTGGTCGAATTCTGAAATAATTATTTTCTGCTGGTGGAAAGAAAGGAAATGAGCAGAGAAGTTATTTAACAAAACAGCTGCTTATGTTTCTTCTAGACAAAGCCTTTTGAAACGGCAAATGTTTTTAACATGAACTAATAGATTAACATTCATGTTCAATAAACTATTTGCATGGAACTCTGGCTCAGGCATCTGGTCATAGCTGAAGGGAGCATTAACTGAGCTCTTTATACTCACGGTATTATACTTGCAACCAGTACATATGTGCGGTTTTTGAAAGGAAGTTAAAAGACCACAAATTAAGTGAATAAAATAGAAGTGTAGATAAAATATAGTCATCCTTATAATAAAAACAAACAAACTGAACCAACCACAACCTCCCCAGAAGGATTTACAAAGAAGAAACAAACCTACTGTTGATTCTGATATTGTGTATGGTTATTTGACTGGACATGCCATGCATGTGTCAGGAGATTATAAAATACAGATCAAGGGTTATTGGATGCCAAAAGTGTGTCTGTGCTCTGTTGGTTTCAGACTTTGTGGTGTCAGTGTCTCCTGCTGGGATTTACCAATTCTGATGTGTCAGTCTCTAGTCTGATGGACTGCAGCTCAGCAAGCAGGAACAATACACTTGGCTAAAATTTATTAGGATTTTTGTAGTAAATGTTTTTCCCAGTCCCAATATTCCCTGATTCCACTCCAGCCATCTGGTCTTCAGACTTTCCCCACAACAAGTCCAAAATGCCCCATAACACACAGCACATCACTGGTCAGAAAGAGGGCAACAAAAAAAAAAAAGTAAAAACAAAATGTGGACAAGCAAATGAGAGGAGTGGGATTGGAACAAGCAACAATAAACAGCAGCTTTGGTTTACATGACAACATGGAGCTCAGCCAGTTTATGTAAGCGCACAGTCCAAGACGGACTTCCTTCCAAGCTGACATCCACACGATGTTACCAGCCACTGCTTTTAGCTCGATTACTGCTCGTACACATGTGTTTTCTGGGGGAGTCTGTGTGAGTGTTTGCACCTGTTGAAGCAACTGGAAACACAGTCACAAACCTGACTGACAGGTAATATGCTTTTTGTTGGCTTTAAATCATCAGATGCAGTGAAAACCTGGGCCAACAGCCCTGGAGTAGAACAAAGCACAAATGAGGAACCCATAAAAGCAATTAATGAAAACAAACAACAGCATACACACACTATACGTATTAACAAGGAAAACTCATAAAAACCTCACCAGCAAAAATGAAAATACCTCACAAAGCTCTAAAGACTACTACTACTTACATCATGGTATGTTGATGGTGCTGATTTATATATCTAATAAAATGCAAAGACTGAAATCAAGGCAGGTTTGAAGAACTGCAGGATGGGTGTCTTTGAATTTAAAACTGAAGGATACAATTAATATTTTTAGTCTGTCCTGCTATTCTGGTACTCTCATGATCCTGGATTTGGGAAGTAGAACAAACCCCAAAACCCCCCTGAGGCCCTGTGGGCCCCCCATCTGTTTTGCTTCGTCTGTAGAGAAACTCTAAACATGTGGGCTGATGTTGGGGTCAGAGGTCTGTATGTGGGATTAGGGTGCAGCCCCACCCTTCCTCTTCCTCACCCACCCGCTCATCCGCTCCAACAATCTTGCAATCAATTGGTCTTTGTGAGACGTGGATTCCACCACTTCCTCTTAATGCACAGCACACACATTGATGCACAACTACGCTGGTTTGTGGTTTGTTTGTAGTATTCAAGTAGGCAAAGTTCAGATAAGACGCCTGTTTGCCTTATTTTGTCAAGATAAGGGCCCTTAACTGCTCACGACCCTCCTCCATCACTACAGGACACTTGTCTTACCTCCCCCATCGCAAAGCAAACACACAGCTGGTTTCTCACCACAACACTCTGTGTCTGCACAAACACCAGAATATGTGCACAAACAAGAAAATATTAATTCTAGCCTGCCATTGTGCACAATGTTTAACTAGTGTCTGGCCTAGTACTGTTACCCAGGATGACCGCTTAGTCAACAGGTGGCTAGTTTCTTCATTGAACTGGAAAAGAAGACACTTGGCTTTGAATAAATGTTTCACACTGTGAAAGAGAACTGGAGGAGAGTCAGGAAAGAGCGGAGAGCCAGGAAAAGAAGCATTAAAAAGTTATGACATTTTGTTTGGCTGGATATTGTAAATTTTCAGATTTAGGAGGTGACGTGTAACTCCTCATACATACTCTTTGTTGGTATTTATTTCTCCTTTGAGTCACACTTCACCTTAATCTCATATGTCAGACTACACCTGCTTTATATTAGTTGAATCAACATGCTAGAGCATGTAAATGTACTCAAACAGCACTGGACTCTCATTTCTACTGGCTTTACTGAGATGTGTGCCTTCACCTCTCTTGTCTTTTTACCCCGACCTTCTGGCTGACCTCGTGCTGCCTGTTGCGACCTGTCTGTTCAGCTGTGTCCAAGACCTCATTAAGGCTATTCTAAATAAGCTCCAAAGTGTTGTTATAGGCTTTCCTTCACCCCCCCCCCCCCTCAAGTTGTTTTACCTTTTTGTAGCTCCTTCTGAATTCAAAAGTTGCACAACCTGCAGTGTGTCTCACCATGCAGTCTTGATGGGATATAATGTGACTTGTTTTTCTGTGGCTGGACTTAACCACATGTGATGAGTAGTGGTTTTGGACAAATCCATGGCTGCATTCAACATGTGTTATTTTTGTCTGCTTCTGTGTGTGGCTATTTTTCTTTCTATTCTTCTTTATCTTTTTTTTTTTAATGGATAAGATTAGTTGTCTATAACACATGTGTGCCTGTGAAAGGCTGACACACAGGCTCAATCAACCACAGCTGGTTGGTGCTGCCTGGTGAGCTATCAATCATCTTGTGCGTTACCAAGAAGCCTGTGACAGAATGCCCAAGGGAGGGCAGATGGGTCTGACAGCCCTTCCACTCACTACCTGATTAACATTTATTAGTCTGTCCAGAGAGTTTTAGAGCATTAAATAGGAAAGTCATTAAACTGAGGTTGGAGGTTAAGAGATTGGTTAGTTTATGTGTGTATTGGTACTAAATTACCCATTTAAAGTCTTTCCCCCACTTTGCACTTGAGGCTCAGGTGAACCTGAGGACCGAGCACTCGTGCTGCAGCACGGAATGTTCTGGACATGTCTCAGACAGCTGTTACTGCCTCCTCTTTGTCTTTGTGCCTTTTCTCCTCTGTTCCAGTCTGAGTTATTAGAGGTATTGATATTATGATTTATTACTCTAAAGGAAAAAGTGCTAAACCTCTTGGAATGTTTTCTTATTCTTTTCTTTTTTTTTTAAAGTTCATTTCAACTCTTTTTTTTTTGACGGTCTGTGCATGTCTCTCAAGGTCATTTAGAACATTCACAGATGTGAATTGGTAGTGAAAATAATGTTTTCCACAGATCCCAACAACACACCAAGGCAAAAGGGAAAAAATATGAGAACAGTTGTGAGGAGTTAATATGCAAGCACACCAGAGAGATAAGAATTCCAAATCTTTGATGTCATGGCAGGATTGTTAGAGAAATACTGCATATCTATGGGATGTATTTGACAAGGGATGTGGTTAAATTTGGCATCTGGTGAATTATCATTTATTTCCACTAACACAACCAAGCAAAGTGGAGATTGCACACTCTTTGTGAAAAACAGTGTGCTCATTTTTGAGGAACATGTCACCACCTTGTTAGGGGTAGTCCTATTGATATAACCCTTCGCTAGCTGAACTCAAGTCCTTCCTTGCATCATGGTTATAAACTGGTCTCAGATGGTGCCGTATTAAGAAACTGAAAGCTGAGAGAAAAAATAAACAGGCCTGGCTCCAGCGCTCAAATCTCTCCATCTGATCAGATCAGTCTCCTTTAAGCATGGTAGTGGAACGGCTGACTTTATCTTTCTCAGGACTTCTCTTTCCTCTGCCTTTCTGTTCTTTTCAGCAGGGTGTTTAGTATATTTCAGAGATATTTTCAGATGGAGTTTAACTTTACTTGTAATGTTTTGCTCTCTTAGGTCCATAAGAAAGAACTTATTTGACTTGAGTAACTGTTTAAATTACTTGGTATAGAACAGATCTCACTTCTGACCTTGCCCTTTGAAAATGTCAATCACCAATCACAGTACTTGAATGATTTGTGTTTTTTCCGTTACAAATATAATCTTACACTTGTAAACTTTTTATTGGTCTTGCATATTGTTGCATTTGTATTCCTAGCATGCCATATAAAAATATTACAAACTCAAAAAGAAAGCCAAAGAAGTGTTGCTAAATGTTTCTGTCAGCAGTCTCAACATTCAGTCACGAAACGTCCCATTCTCTCAGTCAGAGCTCTCACAGCTGCCCATACGCACACACTTGTGCATACAACTTCCATACACGCAAACAACCATCCTGCTGACACATTCCAACAACAAAATTGAAAACAGATCAAACTTTTACCTTTTTGTTCCCAGTGTTGAATAGGGATGTTTTCCTGCAGTTATAGTCACGTGTGTGTCATTTTGTCTTCATTTCTCTGTCTCTTCTCGTCCCAATCCTCAGAGGTTTTCCCCTCCACTCACTGCCTCTCTTCAGTATACAGCTGCAGATCACAAGGCTTTAGTCAAGGCCCTATTTCCCACAGTGGTATTAGCTGTCCCGGAGCTCAGGCTGGGGCATGGTTCAAAAACTGGCCACTTCAACAGACTGAGCTCTAACCACTGATGCCTTGAGTTTTCACAAAGGATGGGGGAACCTAGAAGAGGGAAGGGAAGGAGGAAGATGGGGGAGGAGAAGAGGGATGAGGGTGTGGGTGTTGGGGAGTGCTTTTTTTTTTCTTCTTCTTCTTCCTCACTTTCTGTTTTTTGGAGTAGCCCAACCTTCCTCTGATGTCACCCTGATGGAAAAAAGACATGAAAAGAGAATAACAGAGCTGGCCCATTAAGTTTCCCATCCCCAGCAGTGACCATCATGGTTCTTGTATAAAGGAAGTGGTTTAAGTAAAAGGAGACGAGACCTTTGCGATTAAGTGTTTTATTGAGTTTAGAGCACAGACACGAGCTGCTTAGACTCCATTTGTCCTAAATTACAACTTACAGTTCCCCTCTTCTTTTTTTCCCCCGTTGTCTCCTTTAGCAACAGGAAGAACTGATTGAAATGCTTCAGGGGTCTCTGGGCGCCTTCCTGTCGAAGTGCTGGACACAAAAGCAGGGGGATAAAACTGACCTCAGTTAGACGTTGCTTTTTTATTGATATTATTATTATTATTATCAGGGAAAAGGATGTAGGAGGGTATGTTCTCTCTGGTCTGTAACCACATTTTTCCCCACACACTAATCCTCAGCTTTTTCCCCTCATAAAAACATATACTACTACTATGCATCTGAACCAGAGGTTTTCTGAACATGCAGCTGTACACTGATGTTCCAAACACTGGATTTCTGCATGACTAATTGCTGTTATCCCTGACATGGGCGCAGATGAGCAGTTAGAGCAGTTAGAGCAGTTAATCCTTCATGATCCCTCTTTTCCTCCTCTTCTCCCCATCTCTCATGTTCCCCTTGCAGCCAAATCTCTGAATACTTGTAAACTCATGTTTCCACTCTCCCACTCTAATCACATACTGATTTGTGTGCATGCTTCTGGGAAACTGTTTGTGATACCATGTAGATACTTTGACAGTTTTTTCTGGATCTGTAGTTTTGGGTTTGGGTCGGACCACACATTATTGTAAATCCACATGTTTGCACTTATACCTGAAAAAATGCACTGTTTTTCAAGAGGAAGGAGGGTTGTTGGGGTTATCTGGTCTACCATGTGATAACTGCTGCTTCTGAGTTTGTCTCTCAATGTCAATATTTGTGCAATGAGAAACTAAAAATCTGAGTTCTGCTCCAAGTCTGCTGAAAAGTAATGGATGGGAAAGGTGGGAGAGGAGGACTGGGGCGGTAAGAGATGGCCTTGGGTTGGAGAGAGTGAGGAGAGGATCTGTCTTGCAGTCAAGGCATTAATTTAGAACCAGCAGAATCAAATCAGGGGGCAAAAGAAAGTGAGCTTGAAAGTAAACTGCATACAGAAAAGCTGGTTTGTGCAGGTTGTGTTTTTCCATTCCTGTCTGTTTTTTACTCGGGCTGTATATCAAACAAGGAGACTGCAACTTGCAACGGGTTTTGCTCCACACAGACACACAGTTGCATCATACACAGATGGAAATGTGACTCAGTTGTCTTGTCCGGTGTTGTGTGTGTCTACATGTTTTCTTTCTAATGAGCTGATATTTGGGTGTTGTGTCAGGGAAACTTCTGTTTTAGTGTCAATTACAACAACATTCAGACAGATGGAAGCTATGCTTGCATTTCTTAAGCTGATGCTTGACTTTCTTAATGATACGTTTATTGAGGTAAGAGGTCTGTGCATTTTTCATAATTTAATGCATGCCTTTTTCTGTCTGGTGCTCTGTTTCAGGGATGTACCTGTCTGATCTGACGTATATAGACTCGGCCTACCCTTCCACGGGCAGCATATTGGAGAGTGAACAGAGATCCAACTTAATGAACAACATTCTCAGAATCATATCGGACCTGCAGAGATCTTGTACCTATGGTGAGATTCAAAAAGCTACATGCTGGTAAACTGCATATGGGTTGGAAAGAAATTCTGGGTCCATCTTCTATAATGGAGAGGAATGTTTAAATTTAAAACATAGGAGGGTTAAACTGACACATTTTCAATCTTTACAGAGATCTGAATATGTCATGTTAAAGTATAAGAGGGGATAAGAGAAAGGAGTTGGTAGAAAGTGGCATAATAGCCTTGCTGCTTAATTGCATATTCCAAATCAGACATCATAAGAGTCCCTATGATTTATCATAGTCTCTATGTGTTTTAATTAGGCCAGATGAAATTCACTGATGCTTACTTTCCATCAACTATTTAAAGTATCAACTTAGAATACTGGCATTTTATTTTAACTTTTTTTCTAGGAAAAAATAAAAACTTGAAATAAGATTGGGAAGCAGGTCCCTGAAATAGTGTCAATATATAGTCGGAGAATTTCCTAATTTGACAGTTTTTTTTTCTTTTGTTACTTCCATTTTTACCTTTTTTTTTTCTTCTATCTTAATTATTAACGCAGCCAATGGTCTTTGGACTCAGTCAAAACTGAGTAAGAATGTGATAACTGACAACTGTGAAGGACGTGTAATGTAATGCTAAATGCATGAGGCAGTCATCGGTGTTGGCTACAGATGAAACGGTACCCTGGTAACAAACAACAGTTGTTTCAGATTAATTTTGTTTTTTACCGAAGGGGAACACGTTGATCCTTTCCACCAAAGTGGTTTCAGCACTAGTTCAGAGCTAATACTAAATTTTGAACTTTTCCGACAGCTGACTGTGAAGAAAGCACTGGTTCAGAGCCAGGAAAACAGCTGCTGTGCTGGCACCAAAACTGGTGACATCAGTGGCAAGAGATGGGATTACTGTTACCAAGCCACCACTGTCAACTCACGTCTGTGTTGAGCTTGTAGAAAGTATAATACAACATATTAAAAATCAACAGCTGGCATTCATGAACTCTGCCCAATGCACTGCTGAAAAGGACATTCACAATGGCTGTTTTAGACTGAATATAAAAACTGTTTACATCTTCATTGATAGACATTGTTGTTTCTTTCAACATCACCTAATGCCTTTTCATAGCATCGCGCATAAATGCCAGTCATCCTCTGGAAGCGTTGGTTGGTGTTTGTGAACATTATCTGCTATGCTAATTGATAGTTTTTGCATCTTCATCATTAAATAATTTTAGATGTGTCAGTATAACTTAATGGTATGTGTTTTCCTTTTTAAAACAACGGTTATAAATCCTGCTTAAATTGGAGTCACCATTTGAAAATGCTGGTCAGCATAGCACTGAGCACCCTAAACACCAACTATGGTCTTCAATGACCTTAATGAAGGCACTCTGGCAATATGAAGACAGTAGCTTTGAAGACTCTTAGGACATCTAATATCAAACTTCTCATAGTTGGACTAACACTCCTACATCATCCGATTGAAGTTGAGCTAATCCCTCCACTGGGCTATGGACTGTGTTTATGCTCCATTGTTCTCCAAGCTTAAGCTTTGAATACTGGAAGAAGTTTATACGCTCTGAGGTCAAGTAGGTCAAAAAAAAAGAATAACAGAAATTAATTGTGCAGCAAGATCATTTCAGTAATTTCTGCTTTTAGTCGTATCAATAACACATGCCAAACAAAGGTTGGACAACATGGCTCAGAGTTAAATTCCTCAAACTTTTTACGTGACCAGTCTTAATTCCTTTCCACAACTGCGCTCTCTGTTGTTTTGGTTTTATTGTCATTGTGCTGTTTCTTCTGATTCAATTCAATAGAAGCTACCCAAGTACCGTGAAATGGTCCTATTTTGATCTGATAGGTGGCATTTGCATTGCAGAAACGACCACTTCTGGTATTGAAAACAACAAATTGAAGTGATACTGATCATTCATTTTATGTAATTTTCTGCCTTTTAAACAATCATGGTGTACTATTGTGATGCTGTGGAGTGCGCACCATATGGCTCCAAAGCAAAGACGCTACACATCTATCACCTTATGACTGACGTGACGTGGATAAAGTGGCATGAGAGGAAAGACAAAATGGCAAAGCATGTGCTGAACCTCACGAGAAATCCAGGCTCTGTTCCTGTTATTTTGGCAAGGAAAAGATCCAACAGAGACGGCTGCATGAGTGGTGATCCTGTCTATTTTCCCTGACATAACGGGAGGAAGCCACTAGCCACCAGACCGGAAAGCAACAGGTCTGCAAAGTGCCGGATGTGAGCGAGATCTGCTCTCTTACACATCATGTTCTGCAGTGCTTGGGTAGCCTCAGTTCAGTTCAACTCAAATCAACTCAACTTTATTAATCCCCAAAGAGAAATTAATTGTTGCAGTATCTTTCATTCTTTAAGTCTCTTCAAAGAGTCATTGTCGATGCTTATAGCTGTGGGCAAGAAGGATTTGTTGCAGTTGATCTGAAGAAGCTGTTGATTTATGATTAAGGAAAATTTGTCAACATAAATCACAAAAAATCAAGATGCTAATCTTCTCCACTAACACTCAGGGTGCGGCCTTGGAAGTGTAAAGTGTAAAGCTGTGATTTCATTTAGCCATTATTGTTGCCGTGGCCTTAGATGGTGTTGACACACATTATTGTCTGTTTGCTCATGGTGTCTGTCTGTTTTCATCCCTCTCTCAGACATACCAGTGTTGCCTCACATACAGAAGTATTTGAACTCAGTCAGGTATATCGAGGAGTTGCAGAAGTTTGTGGAGGATGACAATTATAAGTAAGTAACAAGTCACACAAAACAGAATGTATATAAACTCAACAACTGCCAACCTACAGTCACAAAGCTTTTCTCTCTTTATTTCGATTCATTGTTGCCCCAGATCCATATTTCCTCCTTCTGCTTATTAACATTTTGCAGTGGAATATTTCCAGGTGTTGAAATGCTGAATATTTTTTAATAGGTTGTCACAGAAGATTGAGCCAGGCACCAGCACACCACGAGCCAACGCCTCCAAAGAGGATCTTGCAGGTGAGTTTCAGTGAACATCTCCAGTGAACAGTTCTTCCTATTGATCTGGCTTTCACAGTTTGTGCTTTGTTCGCCATTTTCTTTTTTGTTACAGGTCAGGAAGCATCAGCATCTCCTCTCTGTAGTCGGAAATGTTCAGCAGGAGCAGAAGGAACCAAAGTCCCAGCCACGCCTCCATCTCCCAGGAACCTGCTGCCCTATGGACATAGGAAATGCCACAGCCTTGGCTACAAGTCAGTTTGCTTTGGCTTTAATTAGTTTACTACAAGAATTATTTTATACCTCTCTTGAAGAAAATAAAAAGTGATATTCCATTAACTAACGAAAAAATCCTGGTGCTTTAGTCTATATCTCCGTGTCAGCTATTTTATTAATAAATATACACATTTTTTTTCCAGTTTTATTCACAAGATGAATACAGTGGAATTTAAAAGTGCTACGTTTCCCAATGCGGGTTCTCGCCATCTTCTGGATGACAGTGTGTTGGAGAGCCACAGTCCCAGCAGGGGCCAAGCAGAGAGCTCCACTCTGTCCAGTGGCATTTCTCTTGGTAAGACTTGAGTACTTGTAAACACGATGCACAACTTTGCTATTCAGTGTCCTTCTCCTCATCACGTGTTTTCCGTTATAGGGAGCAGCGAGGGCTCTGAGCTCAGCGAAGAGATGTCTTGGCCAGCTTTTGAGAGGTAATATATTATAATATGTGGTCCCTTTTCATCATATCCACGTGCGATGAGTCGATAGTAAGACATTTCCATATCTCTGCTGTGATCATCTCATTTACACATGATGCGCAGCATTGCTTTTCGCCTCACACCTGAGGCCATCATGCCTCATCCCTCCACTTCTGCTCTCAGCCTCCAACAAAGATATAAAGACCTTTCAGCTTCTCCAGCAGCCTCCAGTGTATTATGTACTGATCATTTAAATCCTTCAACCTGTAATCCTCCTGTATGAAACTGCACTCACCAGATCAGCAATAAAACCCCTCAGGTCAAGAGAGTACCAGCCTAAGATCATCCCTCCCGCTTTTCCAACACACCATTTCTTTAGATGTTTGAATTACCTTACATCATTAATAATTCCTCTAACCAGAGACTGCTGCTCATTTTCGCCCTAACCCATGCTAGAACAGAAACAAACCAGCAAAAACAGCCACACATCTTAACAGTGTCCCGTGCCCCCTATCCTGTGCTATCCTATCTTATCCTATTCTGAACAGGACTCGGTTCTATCACTCTCTGGGCCCAGTGACCCCGCATCCCCTACAGAGGAGTCCTGAGGCCCAGCAGGTACACCCACCCCGACCGGAACCAACTTGATCTGAACCGAACTCTCTCTTGCCATCACTTTTTGCCCTGCAGTCGCTGCCAGGGGCCACTGCGTGCTGGTGCTTAGTGTGCTTCATGATCAGATTACATGTGTGTGTTGGTGAAATTGCAAATTGGGTGAAGGGAAAAGGATACATTTTTTTGTGGTGATGATTCCTCTCTTTTGCTTTGTATAATTACTGAATTTGACACCCAACTGAATTTTTTTTTTTTTTTTTTTTTTTGCATGTATTGCTTCAGTTTTGCCGACACATTTGGGGGTTAAATTTGAATTGCTCTTGTCTTGTAGCATTGACTTAACAGGATAACAAAGGCAGTGGTTTAGAAGTTAAGGTCTGGACCCCACATTGATACTAAACACTATTTAATAAAACAATGTCCCTTTTTCAAAGCACCCTGTGCTCCAGTTCTCATTTAGTTAAAACCTCAGATAAGAGTCAGAGTATATTTCTGCTTAAGATATTTTTTCCAAGGTATTGCACAACTTGGAGAGGAAAAACATTTTTCCACACAAAGACTCCACGTCTAACTGGAAACAAACTGCTAGGATCCTCCTTTCCTCAAGTAGAGAAAAAGAGTCTTATCAAAGCCAATTTTCATGTAGGTTGCATATTAAGCTTCCCTTGTTGTTATGGAAGGTTTCCTTTCTTTCTTTTTTCCTTCCTTTCCCTCCATCAGGCTTCACTAGGCTTCTGAATCAAGTTTCCTGCTCAGATCCTCCAGACAGAGACAATCTGCACACCACCTTGACTATCTCTGCTTTTCTTTCTGCAGAAAGAAGTATTAAGATTTATACCTGTGAAATTCAGTTTTGTCAAAACAAGGCTAAAAAGGTGCACGATACAGATGGTGATCGGAAAATGAAGTTACTTATGTGGGAAGCAGAGTTATAGAAACTTTGCAGATTGCATCTGCCTGAACTTAGTTTCTCTTATTTGACCTGGTATGTTCACATGCGTGGTCTGCTGTGTGTTGGGTATGTTTCTATATGTAGCGTGTAATGTTTGTTTCTGTCCTGTTGCAGCTCAGCTGAGTCAGAGGAACTTGCAGTTCACTTGTACCCTGGAGCAGTCACAGTACAAGGGGTGTTGAGACGGAAGACGGTGCTCAAAGAGGGCAAGAAACCAACTGTAAGGACACATGCATACATAAAACCTTGTACATAGCTGTAAAACCTTGAACATGCTTGCTTCCATGTGCTTTTCATACAGATACTCAACACAGGTGCACATGGGTTGTAAAAATGGAAATAGTCTGCAGAATACAAACTGGGCCTCAGAGAGTCCTCAGCCAACAGAACAACTCTTTTTCTGTCCATATTGTGTGTGTGTGTGTGTTTTCATTTTCCTATTTCCTCTGTAGTCATTTTCATATTTGCAAGATTACCCTACTATGTTTTAGGTGGTAGGTAATCTGAGGCTTTTCACATACTTGAAATGACTGTAAGGGTGATTTACAAGTTTATACATTTTTTTTCACCTGTCTGGCTTGAGTCTCCATGCTAGAAATATTAATCATTGTCTTAATTCTTTCTTTCTTTCTTTCTTCTTTCTATCTATCTTTCTATCTATCTATCTATCTATCTATCTATCTATCTATCTATCTATCTATCTATCTATCTATCTATCTATCTATCTATCTATCTATCTATCTATCTATCTATCTATCTATCTATCTATCTATCGTAACACCCACACTCCCTCCCCCTCTTGTTTTATATTAGTTGTTCATGTTTTCACTATGTTTTTGTTTTAATTGGATGTATGTTTTCAAGTCTGCAGCCAAAAAAGAAAAAAGCCCAGCAGATACTCCAACAGAGTTCTTTCACATCATTACTGATTGTTCTTCTGTGATGTAAGTGACTGGATTTCACTTTGTTCATCCAGGTGGCATCTTGGACCAAATACTGGGTTGCTCTTTGTGGAACTCAGCTTTACTACTACCCTGCCAAGTCCCTGAAGGCCACTGAGAGGAAACACGTAAGGGCCATGAATTGCATTTTTGCTGCAGGTGCCAGAGGCTCTGTTTGTTTGGCCAGACCAGGACAACAGATAGGATATGAATGCACCAAGGCTCAGTTTCCATGTGAGCTTCAGTTGTTGATAGATGCGAGGGCAATTATTCCTAAGTGACTTCAAAACACCCTTTGTTTTACAAGGATACAACATATGATTGCAATTACTTACTCACTCTTAAAATAGTTTAACTACAAAATGATCTCAGGCAAAAACACTTTATTCTTCATGTGGTCTGGCCTTGTTATGCACTGGGAAAAGGAAATAAAGGCAATAAGCTACACATTTTTTATGTACCTCTGCCATGATCTAAAAACAAGAAGGCTGGACATGTGTTTGGATGTGAGACTGTTTGGACTGAATCAGTTTGACAAGAACATCTGCTGATAATGTACACTGTGCAGCTCAGAGGAGTGCACAGGGAAGAGAGGAGGAATAAACCACAAGAACTGGAAAGAAAAGGAGAGGACTTGAAAGGCAAGCGCGTGTGTGTGTGGGGGGGGGGGGGGGTCTAATCCAGCTGACTGACAGATGGTAGCACTCATTGAATAATGACATCACTGTAGTGCTAATGAGAAGCTGGTGGATTGTATCCATAAAACTGAAAGATTACACACAAACCTTTTGTTGTTTCTGTCGCTAACGCTTTCCTTCTGAGGTCTTTTTTTTTAAGCAGTTTACAAAAAAATTGAGGATCGCACAGACAAAAAAAATGTAATCAAACTACCTCCACATCACTCTTCATCACTAAGCAGATTACTGCATTTAACCAGTGTCCTGATGTACCCATAAACTGTATATTCTTGTAGCATATACAGTCTGTTGAGCTACCACACAACTTGTCTGTGTTTTGGCTTTGTGGCTTTTAACAAGATTTTTTTTTTAATACTGAATGTTGGATAGACAGCCTGTAGCTTTCTACAGTTTTCAACAACTTGTCCCTACTGCTATTCATGTGAGACTGGATCCATTCACCTCTTGTTCTCATAGAGGAGCAAAGTTTGTGTCATTTGCAAACTTACTACATCAGTGATTTTGTTAAGTTCAGTGTTTTAAGTTTAACAGTGTAATGATTGCATAATATGAGTTGTTTCTTGATTTCACAAATAAAATGTTAGCCAGTGGCCAAACTGTACTGCCAAGTCACAGTATGACAAGATACGAATTGACAAATATGGAGTCGTGCATGCATCATGTCTGCAGGTGACATTTAATGTTTTTCTGGTTTGTCATCGGCAGGAATTTGAAGAGTTATGAGGGAAATGAATGGAGTCAGAGAAAATCAATTGTTTTTAATTGTCCTTCCTCTAGTTTAAGTCCACATCCAGCAAGAACGTGTGTGTGGTCGGTCTCATGGCTATGATGGCTGACGATCCAGAGCATCCTGATGTCTTCCTGCTGACTGACTCTGAACACGGTGAGGCTCAAAAAAAAAAAAAAGAGGAAAAGAAAGGACACACACTGATTAACAGCCTGGTTTCTAAAAGTGGATCCAACACCCGGGTGAACAGGGTCAGTGCAGTTTGGTAAATGAATTATTTTGATCTGTTTTTAACAAAAAAAAAAAAAAAATCTGAAGTTGTTACAAGTAAGAAGTTTATTGGAACCATGAGGATTCAATATCTTCCCCAAAGACATGTCAACATGAAAAGAAGGAAGCTGAGGATGAAACCAACAACTTTCTGTTACAGGGATGGTTCTTCTAGAAAAAAAAAAATCACAGTGAAATGAAGGTGATTGACATGATTACTTAAATGGTGACTGTACACATATTTCTAAAAGAAAAAAAATACAATTACGATTGGTCCCATGTCACTTAATAGTAAATCTCTTTGTACCTACTCTGGTCTTATCCTGTATTATCAAAAGAACATGCTCACCTTTTTGTCCTGACGTTTCTGTGACCTTGTGAAATCAGAATCCTTGTTTCTTTTTCTGTGGTGCAAGTAATTCAGGGCTTCAGCTATCTTTCCACACTTTTGAGAGCGCAGGTGGGAAGGAAAAACTCTGCATCTCTCACTGTTTGTCTCTGTTGCCTAGGTAACACCTACAAGTACCAGGCAGGGAACAGGATGAACGCTTTGCTGTGGTTTAAACATCTGAGTGCTGCCTGTCAAAGCAATCGACAGCCGGTACGAAGGAAACACAAATTCACACAAACACGGTTGAATAGTTCTTTCTTTGTGTAAATCTAACTTTTTTTTTTTCATCCCCTCTCCAGGTGCCAGCCAATCTAATGTCATTTGAGTGACCGGTACTGAGGCATGGGACTTAACTAAGAGGGGACTGAAGACAAATCAGATGAGGAGGATGAGGAGGAGTACTCACTCAGTAGTGGGAGCTTTCACTGCCATGAGCCCTGACAGCCGATTCTCCTATTCTAGCCCCGGCCTCACTGCAGCCTCACCTGCCACCACTGCCTTAATCTGAGATCCTTGTGTGCTTGTGTGTTAGAGAACACATCTGTGTGGATGGTGTTGACTGTTTTGGATGCATTGACTACTGAACAAGGACCTACACCACTGCTCTTGTCTCCCATTTACTGTGTCGTTCATTCAGCATTTCTGTGAAGCCCTTTTACTTGTCTTCACACACAGATGAACTGTCCCTGGAGATGCAGGGATCTATTTCTATTTTTTCTTTCTTTTTGCTTTTTCTTCTTGAACGAGAAAATTATTTTTATTCATATCCCTTTCCATTCCCAAATGTAAGAATTGAATCTTTTTTTCAGCTGGACACACAATCATAAAAAACACTCTCACAACAGACCAACCCAATGGACACGGTTCTGCTTATAAGTTCACTCTCAGTCACTGGTCTCTTCAGTCGGTTGCGTTGGTATAAAAATCACAGGATTATTATTATCACATTCTGGCACACTTTTAAGGCTCTTTGATTGCATTGTTGTAAATGTAAGGGCTCTGAATTGCAATCAGTTCCAACAAAGGAACAATTCTCACATTTCCTGAATGTCTTCATTTTTTTCTTGACAGAATTGAACCCCCTTTTTTTTCATATACAGAGTGTTTTGTGTATGTTTTTGTATAACTGCATTGGGGGGGTTTGTTTAAATCGGAGGAATCTTGTCTGTGGTCCACATTGGTACGATTAATCCCAGAATCTAAGCTAAGGTACTTTCACGGTTTGGGCAGACACTTAAACCTTTTCAGACCTGCATTTCATTTTTTTCTCCAGTTTTTTCTTTTTTCTCTTTTCCACCTAACATCAGCTTAAGGAGACACTGTTGGATTTTCTGGACTCGCACAAATTTAACACTAAAGACTTAAAACTGTGAAAGGGTCCAAGATAAAGAGCAACAAGAACTCATAACGTGTGTGTTGTTTTTTGGGTTTTTTTTTCTCCTCTTCTTTACCTTCTCTTTGTTACTTGTTATGGTTGGAGTTTTTGGAACAGACACTCAAAGCTACCTGGAGCCATACAGTCTATTTTACTTCTTGTTTGTTTATGTTGTATTGTGGCGTTTAGTTTTTCTCTCTCTTTAATTTTTTTTAAATTTTATTTTATTTTTTGGGAGGGATGTTGCAGTTCACAGTATTACAGTGTCGTAGATGATTGCACAGCAAAGGAGGCTAGTCTGTTACGTTTGAATTTTTCAGTTTTTCTTTTTTGAGCATTTATTTTGAATATTTTATTAACATGTGAATATGTATATGTATTTTTTTCCCCTGAGAAAATGCTTTTTCCCTCCTTAACCTGGTCCAGTTTTAAGCCCCATAAATAAAGTAAAATAGGGGGGGGGGGTGGGATTTAAAAATTGCATAAGGTTGATAGTAATTAGTGTTAAGTGATGTTTGCATCACTGTTTTCCATCAGATTGACAACATGTTCAGAAAGGGATAGCTGCACTGTGATTAGGTGTAGTTGCTGGTTTATCTCACTGGGGGAAAAATAGGATTTTAAAATGTGCCCTTTGGGTAGTAGATTTGTTTGTGAGCTGCAGAAAGACTATTGCTGTTTGTTTTTGTAAAAACATTAGCATGATGCTGGAAAGGACAATTAAGAGGCCCTTTTTGCCCAGTAATATTCAGACATTGAATTTAAATCTTTTTTATTTTTCTTTTTTGAACCGCTGTTTACATTGCATGTTTACACAATCTTTTTTCTAATCCCTTCACTGATCCATTTGTACTTTAGAGGTAGAAAGTATTACTGTGTAGAAGTCATATATGTCCAGCCTGGCATTGGAGCACAGAGGTTGTTTCAGGCTGTTGATGAAGGATGATTGGATACGTCCACCCCCCCTCCAATCTCGCAGCACTGATTTTTCTTAAATGTGCTTCAGACTGTCCTCTCCTCCAGACTAATTTCCAGTTCATAGAAACACTGATGCTTTAAACTCCCCTCAGCACATTTTACTGTACAATCTATTCATTTAACTTAGTTTAGTTTAGTTCATTAAGACATAAAAAATCAAGTCATTTTGGGTAGCTGTTAACTAATAGAGACATTATCGTGGATGAACCTGTGGAAAAATGAATGAGGAAGCCAAAGTTGGGCTCTTGTAATGTGATGGCCACTGCAACCATGTGTGTGATTTTTGGGCGCCTGTGCACATTGTCAATTTTTTTTAAGCAATGTAATCCAAGCCAGATTACACAATCCCCCCCCACAAAGGTTGCCTTCGCTGCTGAGCAGTGGGGGTGACCAGCTACCCAGTCATCTGTGAAAGTGGCTGCCAGCTCGTGCTACAACTCCATGTTGGGTTATGTTGCACTGAAAGTGTGAAGAAAGGAGGACAAGTGTGCAGACAAGAAGTGGGAACTGAACTCATCCATCTGCATCCACTGTGGAAAAAGAGACTGCTTAAAGCGACACAACCCCAGAGTGAAGCACTGACTGGTTTTCCATCCCTTCTGGTGGTCAAAGGCACAAAAGGGGCTGTGAATGAAACATGTTAAGTGGATGAAATGGTTCATAATGACTGGTTGAGGAACTTGACCTGTGTTTAACCACAAATGCTGGTTATGTTTTTTTTTTTTTAATTGATCAGATACTCTTAACCAGCTGTCATTTGCAAAGTATTGAAGAAGTGTCGAGTTGAGCATGAATCAATGAATGGCTGTGGACAAAAATAGCTGGAATGGATAGAAATCCTGACAGATATCCCCTCCTCACATTTCTGTTCTTTGTATTTGCTTTATATGATGTTAATTAACAAACCTGAAAGAAAAAGGTAAATGAAATGGAAACTGTTGTAATTAATGGAGTTAATGAGGATCCCCAAGTTTTGAGTTTTATACCTAATGAGAGCAGAGAAGTGTTTTAGGGGCATTGTTTAAGGTTCAGTTTAATTCATTTGAATGTATTTTTTTAAACATTTCCCAGTTACCTGTTACCTGAGTTTACAAAAAAAAAAAAGAAAAAAAATTTTTAAACAAAAAAAAAAAAAAAAAAAAAAAAAAAAAAAAAAAAAAAAAAAAAAAAAAAAAAAAAAAAAAAAAAAAAAAAAAAAAAAAAAAAAAAAAAAAAAAAAACTCCCCCCCCCCCCCCCCCCCCCCCCCCCCCCCCTTTATTCACTTATGTGCAGTGTATGGTCAAAATATTGGAAATGCATGTTTAATTTTAGAACAGTTCAGCAGCTTCTTCAATTTTGAGCCAAATCACTACTAAGATCGTTGCTCCTTGATCCATTTTTTTGGCATGAGAGTGGAAAATTCAAGTGTCCGCCACTCTTTAAGGTTTTTTTTATTTTTAAATATGAAGAAACTTGATTTCTTGCTTTACTAGGTTGTGTTGTTTCCTTTAAATTGGCCATGCTGTCTGCAGATGCACAATTTGCCTAACTTTTCTGTGTTTAACTGTTAAGTGAATCATCCTCTGAACTCAGTCTTTTTTTTTTTTTTTTTAACGGCCATGCCAAAAAATCATGGGTTCACATGAAAGAGATCAACCAGATGAAGTGTTACTTTTTTTTTTTGTTTTTTTTTTTTTTTTTTTGAACCAATGTGACTGTGCCAGCTGTGCACATGTCAGGTATCATTCACTGTTTACCAAGGATGGCAACCGCAGCCTTTGTTTGAGTCATAGAAGCTGAGGGATGTGATGTAAAACTGACCTTCACCTGGCTGTGTGTGCGTCTGTCTCTGCCTGTGTCATGATTGTGGGAAGTGCTGTGACCTCACCTCTGAGTGATGCGCTGCCTAGTATGAAGACTGAACCAATAAACACTCTGCCCTTTTTTTTTCCTCAACTACTCACACTGCTTTCTTGTGTATCAGTCTCTTGAATGTTATGTGATTATGGAATGAAGGACTGAGTAGTGGTCACATTGCTAGTCAGACTCAGGCACTTTAAAGATTTTCAATTTTTAATGTTAGGTGAGATCAGCTGAAATTATTGATGACCGTGAAGTTTGTATTTTGTGTGATTTCATCATAATGACTTTGGATGCATTTTGTACCACTGTCCATTCACATCCTTTGCACTGCAGGTGTAAGCCTTTTGTAAATAAGGAATGATGGGTCCAGATTACCAATTTATATTAAAAGTAAATAGTGGGACACTAACACATTTAGAAATTATAAAAACAAAAAGATGAAAGGTGTAAGTCTTTATTGGGTCATACAGTCAGATAGTAGCATGATTTTAAGTTGTACCTGTATTTGTGTTGTGTATGAGGCGCGTCGGTACCTTGGTCGGGTTCAGCGTGAAACACTGCCATCTAGTGGACAACTGGAGCCATTGCAGCGCTAGGAAGCGCTTCGGAAGTGGATACAGCAGGGCACTGGAAACTGAACAGGGCGGAGAAAGGGGAGCAACCGAGGGGATTGTGGAAAATTAAAGCCTTTTAGCACCCACCCAAATCCTATTCAATTTTGATGTTTTTAGAAGTCAGGCAGTTGGAGCCTACTACGTATATCATCAACAACATATGGCTATAAGGTAAGTGAGGGAGCTCGGCGGCCAGTAAACACAACAGACGACCTGCTGTATGAGGCTAACGGGCTGTTAGCCGCTAGAGTAAGGTGTACGCCGGTTTGCTAAGTGTTTGGCTCTGTTGAGGAAGATGTGACCATGTGTGGGAAGATTTTTTGAGCCGATAGGGCAGATCACGTGGGAGTAATCATCGTAGAAAGCAACATTTAGAGGTTTTAGGCGGTTTTCGTGCAGTCAAAACAGGCCCGCCGTTTCACTATTAAACAGTAAAATCATGAAAGACCGATTGTTTAGGAGAAGCTACTGCCTGCGTGGCCAAACCCGAGTCTCTCCATCTGAATAAGCGATACTTATAATGTTTCTGCTCACTTATTGCCGGCCTGCTATTATTTCAGACGGTTAACATTATTGTGGACTTGTTAGCCCTTAGCTTACGTTAACTACACCAGGCAGGTAACTGTCAGGTAAACGTGGCAGTCGCATTTAACGGCTGTGATTGGTTGCCAACAAGTGACGCTCCGGGTTTTCAGCCCGTAAATGGACGTGTTAAGCTATAGAGAGCCTTGAACTCTGACATCCATGAGATTTTGTCAATTCCTAGCTTGCAGCGTTTGGCAGGGGGGACTGTGTTGTGTCGGGCTCTGCACCACAACAGGATGACATGTCCCTGAACGCATCACTGGAAACAGACAGGGTCAACATAAAGGCAGGAGTTTGTCCTTTTACCCTGCACAGGAGAAATTGGATTGTTGTCTGTGTGGTGCAGGGACCAACATAAAAGCCAACTACAGATGGAAAAAGAAAGCTTTGCTGTTTCCACAATGCACAAATGTACACAAACCAGGCTATCATTCTGACATAGGACCCCTGGCTTAAAAAAAAAAAAAAAAGTTATCACTACTCTTGAGGAAGGAGGCTGAATGAAGATGCTTATTGACATGAAATGAGTCTGGACTGCTATCCAACCCATTTGCAGCCATTGCCACTGGTACAGAACGGATCAAACCAGTCACAATTAAGGTGGGTTTTGTGCAGTGACTCATCATTCCATCTTGTCCACAAGGTTGTTTTAAGTCAAGCAGAGGCTTTATCTGCATATGATTTCACTTTCCAGGAGGCAGACCCAGAAGAAACTGCATCTGGATGCCACTGGATAAGCATACAGCCAATCAGAGAATCAAAGCATGTGACGTAGACAGAGCAACAACCAGACTAGTACCAACAAAGAACATGCAAAATGGCGTGCAGTAACATAGGAACACTGGTAAATGACTTGTTGTTGGTTTTGCTGTAAAAAGTCGTTGATCCAAGGTGTTAATAGTGATTCTAGCCATCTTGATTGTTTAAAAAAAAAATGGCTCTTGGACATGTCTGGATGAGTCATCGCATGAACCCCACCCCATTGCAATTGGTTCGGTATATTCTGTACCAGTGGGAATGGCTATGAATGTGAGGGGTACCAGACCCGTTTCATGAGAGAATTTTCTTGAAGCGCATTGTCTTGGCTGGTCAGGCTATAAAAAAAAAAAGACATGGAGCAACTAGACGATTTTAGCATATTTGCATATCAGACAAAGTAAGATGAAAGCAGGCCATCTCCCCTAAGAGCTTCAGGGCTTTATCATGTATTTGAGTTTGCAGGATAATGAAACTACTGTCCTCACTCACCAGTTGCACTATATCAGTGTACGAAGGCGATCCTCGTTAAACCATCAACAGCAGCTATGATACCAGGAATAGTGTCTTGCATCATGGTGTTTCCCCCTTGAAATTAAGTGGGTGTAGCCTGGACAGCTATAACTATTCACTTCTTAAAAAAAATTCTCTCGTGGAAAACAGATCTAGTACCCACTCCCATTCACAAGTCAGTTTCATCTGTGCAGAATGTTTTAAACCACCTGTAAGAGGGCAGGCCTTTAGTAATTAAGTTTAGCTAATTAAGTTTTAGCTGAAAAACTGACAGCAGTCTTTCACCAGCATCTCTACACTGCACGCAATCTTGGATGTCTTGTTGATACTTGCCTGGTGGTCGTTGTACCTACAGGGTAAATCTTCGGGGTGTCCAAACTGGGTCCTTTGAGGGCTGCTGTCCTGCATATCTTAGATGTTTACCTGCTTTGGCGCACCTGATTCAAATAAATGGGTTGTTAGCAGACATGGATGGAAAGCTGGTGGTGATCTGTTCAGCTAAATCAGGTGTGTTGTGCCTCGGAAACATCCAGGACCGAGTTTGGACCCCCCTGATCATAGTATACAGAGGCTGTTTCTTCTGCTTCCCCTGGTTCTTGTCTTCTGGAAAGTTAGAGTCAAATCCAGACAAACTAGACTGTTGTATGTATGTTTGAACATGGCTTGCCAGTCTAGAAGGAAAAACATTCACAACGCAAAATATTTTATTTACAAAAGATATTTGATTCTTGCTTTGTAAATCATAGCTCATAAAATCTAAAGTGTGCATATAGTGTCTTTTTTTTGTTTGTTTTTTTAGACCAAATAGAGGAAAATTTAAAGACTAATTCATTCAGAAATGTGATGGAATCACCTCGGGATTTGAGTCTCTGAAAAGAAAACCTGCTGAACTGCAGATGTGCAAATTCGTCAGCAGTTTAAAGAGAGTGCTTGTATTCATTACCTGAATGAACTGATGCACCTGACTGTCAGGGCACATGGCTTCAAAAAGAGAGCTGCTATTTGTAATAGTGGAAGGGAATTATGAAACTCTTTCAAGTGGGTCATTCAACATAAAGTGTGACAAAAGATGTCGGTTGTTCCCAGTGTCTTAGTTTGAAACAAGCATCCCTCTTACGTACCCTATATAAAATGACACAAAGTTTTGTTTTTTGTTTTTTGCCTTATGTGTGTGACATTAAGTCAGACAGGATTACCAAAATTATTTATCTTTTCTAAATACCAGAATAATGAGAGAGAGAATGTTTTAGACCATTTTTTTTCCCCTAAGACTTTCTTCAAAGTTAGATGTGTGTTAGTTAGAAGTAAGATGTTCATCCTTGGGTATCATTTCCAGATGTTTGAAGGTGCTACATTCATTTGTTCAAACAATTATACACAAGTATAAACACCATGGGAATGTCCAGCCATCATTCTGTGTTCCAGAGAAGACCAAGCTTTGGTGTGAAATGTACAAATCAACGCTGGAACAAAAGCAAGACACCTTGTGAAGATGCTTGCTGAAGCTGGTCAGAGAGGGTCATTATCCTCAGTGAAACAAGTCCTGTACTGACATGGACTGAAAGGCGACTCAGTGAGGAAGAAGCCATTACTCCAAAAGCAAAATAAGACAAGCAGATTACAGTTTCCAAATGCACACATGGACAAAGACCTTGATTTTTGGAGACATGTCCAGTGGTCTGATGAAACTAAAATTGAACTGTTTGACCATAATGACCATCATTACATTTGGAGGAAAAAGGGAGAATCTTGCAAGTCTGAGAACATCATCCCAACTGTGAAGTACGGAGGTGGAAGCATCATGTTGTGGGGGTATTTCACTGTAGGAGGGATTGGTGCACTTCACAAAACAGATGGCATCAAAAGGAAATAACATTATGTAGAAATATTGAAGCATCATCTCAGGACATCAGCCAGGAAGTTCAGACTTGGGTGTTTAGCAATTAGAAATAATTTTGCTAATCCTAACTGATGTAAAACAGGGAAGGTTTTGTCCGATTTAATGTCACAGCCTTCCCCCCCCCCCCCCCCCCCCCCCCCCCCCCCCAAAAAAAAAAAAAAAAAAAAAAGACATCTTTTTATTCTGTGTACATAAGCTTCTGGTTTTAACTGTAAATATAGAAAAGCCAACATGAACATCCTTTAGTGCCTAAATAGAAAAACAAACCAAGATTACAGGAAATAGAAACAGTCATGGACTGTGGATAACCAAGTGAAAGTGTTTTTTTCAGTAATGAATCACAAATCTGCACTGGGCAGGGAGATGATGCCAGAACCTTTGTTTGGTGCAGAGCTGATCGAGTGAAACACTCAGAGATGACTGCCTGAAAAACAAAAAGATTCATGCAAAGAGAATCGCTGGGATGATGGTATGTGTTTTTCCAGAACCTTTCTGTATGTTTGTCGAGCATTAACACTCCCACGCAGATGTGCAGATTAGCATGCGGTGTTCACAAATGTACCTTTGTTCTGTCACCGCGGCTTTTCTTTCAAGTCTGCCCATGATGACGGTCTGTTGTGAGATCTAGCCATGAGCTACAATAAAAACACTCGCGCTTTTATTCATCAGACCACAGAGCAGTTTTTTTCTTTTTTTTTTTTTTTGCACTTTAGCTCAGTTCATTTGAAATAAACCAGGTTACCAGAGCAACATGCGCTGTTTCTAGATCTTGTTTGTATACAGTACTGTTCAAGTTTCAGGCACTTCTATTTTTGTTGTATTATCAGTTATATTGATGTTGGTATTTTTTCCCCCAGTCTCTTTACGATACAAACAAACATGGCATTAATCCTCATCTCTTAAACCTAAATAATCCTAGTTAGCATCTTTAAAAACATCTGTATGGGACAGTCTCTTTATAAAGAACCCTCTCTGTGATGCTCTTGTTAACCTTGGCCCTAAAACAGTTTTAGGTTGTTTTGGTGACATTAAATTCAGAATAAATATTTCTATTTATTTCTAGTTTTAATAAATTTAAGAGTCAATGAAATTCCAAAATTTAGCAAATTGTCGATGTATTGCTCTTAAACATACAGTTTGAATAATTTTCAGATAATTCCCTTTTTCCTTTTTCCTTTTTTTTTATTGGGAAATAGATTTGTATGCTGGGCAGGCTTCAGCTGAGCTGCAGAACTGGGCCATCCTCTGCTCTTAGGGGGTGGTAACAAATCAATCAGTTTTCTCCACTCGTATTAACGGCAGTGCAACTGTCCTGCATTCTTTCGTTTTCTGTGTTCTCATTTCTGATTCCTCCTCCCTTCCTGCAGGTGACGGTGTGTTTTCCCACCTTGTGACTCCAGGGTGAAATCACCAAACCCCCCCCCATTGTTTTGAGGAGTTGGTGCTGAAGTCCAGGCGGGCGGGAAGGAGGCAGCGAGTTGCCGGGGCCATGCATCACGGGTGAGGGGGCTTCACTGCAGGGGACACACACAACGCCGGGTGAGGAGGGGGTCAGGGCCGGTCAGTGTGGAGATGAAGCTCAAACAGCGCATGGTGGTGCTGTGTGCCGTGCTCCTCCTGCTGGGCCTGGCCAAGATCTTCCTGCTGGACGGAGGTGAAGGATCTGCAGCCAGTCGGCGCGACCTTAGAGCCTTTCGTAAGGTCAGTGTGCATCCCCACTGGTGTGCTTTGAAGATTTGTTTAAAAGCAGATATATATATAAAGACAATGTTTATTTAACAGGATGAACTAAATACATAACAGTTATGACATGGTCAATCTAATTATGTAATTATTATATTATAAGGACAGTTGAATCCAGAATTTATACACTGTATAAAAAGACACATAACCATTTTTTTTCATACTGTCTGACATTAGATCAGATTAAAACTTTCCTGTTTTAGGTCACTTAGGATGACTCAAATTATTTCGATTTGCTAAATCCCAGAATGAGTGAGAATTTTTTCTGACATTTTTTTATGACTTTCTTCAAAGTCAGAAGTTTCCATACACTAAGACTACTCTGCCTTCAAACAGCTTGGGAAAGCCCAGGTGATGGTGTCATACCTGTGGATGTATTTTAAGGCAAATTTCAACCACACTGCTTCCTGGTGGAAGATATCAGGGTGAGAACTCTGGACCCCCACACGCCCGGATCATCCCTGGGTACAATTTTCAGATGCCTGACGGCGCCACGTAGATCTGTTCAAACAATTATATGCAAGTATAAACAGTATAGGAACGTCCAGTCATCGCACCGCTCATGAATGAGACGGGTTCTGGGTCCCAGAGATGAACATGCTCTGGTGGCAAATGTGTCTATCAACCCCAGAACAAAAGCAAAACACCTTTTGAAGATGCTGGCTGAAGCTGGTAAGAGAGTGTCATTACAAAGAGCAGGATATAGAAATATTGAAGCGACATGTTTAGAAGTTAAGCCAGGAAGTTAAAGCTTGGGCTCCAGTGTGTCTTTCAGGTAGACAATGACTCTAAAGAGTTTTCTGTCCCATTCTGGCTTTCAGCAAACTGAATTAATTTTGGTAATCCTATCTGACCTAAAACAGGAAAAGATGGTCTGATTTCATGTCAGATAGTGAGGGGTAAAAAAAAAAAAAAAAAAGAAAAAGGTTATGTGTCTTTATATAGAGTCTATGTCAACCTCTGGTTTCAACTGTACGGTGTACTGTAACCCTACTTTTAACAGATGGAAGCGAGTCTTTCTCTTTCTCGTGGAGCTCGCCTCACCCACACCCTCCAGTCTCCGTGGGAGATAGCGAGCCAGTGGGTGGGCCCCATCGAGGTGTACCCTGAAGAGACCCCCGAGATGGCTGCTGTGCTCACCGCCCTGAGCACAACCAGAATAGAACGTGCGGACGTAGGATATAAGGGCACTCAGCTCAAAGCCTTGTTGGTGCTGGATGGAGGGCAGAAAGTTGTCTTCAAACCCAAAAGGTCTGACATATCAAACATAGGGTTTAGAATTTAAATTATCTGCTTGAGTGTGATTTAATGTTTTTTTTTTTTTTTTTTTTTTGTCTTTCGCTTCTCCAGATACAAGAGAGACTACGTAGTTGAAGGAGAGCCGTATGCAGGTTATGACAGACATAACGCAGAGATTGCTGCTTTTCATTTGGACAGGTGTAAAATCATCACTGTTTGAGTCCTGTCTTTTATTCTTCCACCCTCTCATTTGTCAGTGAAAGTAACACTTCTGTCTTGTCTTGACTTTCCAAACTCTCTGCAGGATCCTCGGTTTCAGGAGAGCACCTCTGGTGGTAGGCCGATACATCAACTTGCGAACAGAGATCAAACCTGTGGCCACTGATCAGCTACTGAGCACTTTCCTCATGCAGGGTGAGTATCTTCTTTCACCTTGTCTTATCTCTGTCTTTAAAATGAAACTTCTAGCAATAAGGAGGTAGATTTATTGATAACAGATTTATTGAATCCAGTTTATTTGTCATTCTGATCTCAGTTTTTACTACCCCTTTCCTCTCGCTCTTTGTCAGAGTGTGTATTTTTCTGACTGTACAGCCAACCAGCATATCAACTGTCAGGCCCACTTTGCTAAAAGCGTGGCGCTGTTTGCCATATTTACCTCCTCATGTAAGATCGGTATTAAATCCATAATTTAAATTTCATACTCCATTTGTATTTTTTGTTGTTTTTTTTTTTTGTTCTTCATATACTAAAGAAAAAATGATAAATACTGACACAAGATAATAAAGACACAAGCTACTAGTGTATTGCATTCTTGCAGGATCCCTGTGCAACGGATATTAACTGTATCGAAGGGAAACTGATACTTTAATAAAGGTCAGTTGTAGGTGAACTCATCAGAGCAGACATGTAAAATCTTCAGTGACTTTAGATGGAATTTCTAAAGCGTTTGAATATAATGGGACTTGTCGATAGGTATGGAAATTTAACAAATGCAGAGGCTGCAATGAGAGATGTCTGCTCGGAAATTTGGTCTTTTTTAATAGGTGCTTTCACATTGACATTTATGATGACACAGTCTCAGGAGTAGGACTTGGGGTGGTTTTATTGTGGTGTAATAATATAATATTTACCATGAGACAATCATATTTTGCCTAAGCAGTATTTATTTGTCATTAGATTCTTTTTTATGCATTTTTTATGCACATGTTAATACTCAATTTTGTCAGAATTTGTCAGTCTGCTGATCTAAGGTCAGTTGATGGTATCAAAGACTTGGTATTAAATACTACCAGAGCTACAGCACAAAACCAGCCTCTAGCTGTTTTAAAACCTCATTAATATTCAACATAGTTTCAGACAAAAATGCCAAATGTTATGTTACTTATGTTATGTTGTGATCTTATCAAGTTAAGAGAATCGAAAGTCTGTTTTTCTTTTAACAAGGACATTTTTTCCCAGCACTGTGGTCTCATATCTCATTTGACTGGTTTACAGGCTGAACAGATAAAATTCATGCCCTTTTACTTGTGTATTTTTTTGTTTCTTTTTTTAAAGGTTAAAATCACCCAAATCCCATAATTAATATACAATCATGACAATGCGTATGCACAATTTTAGATTTTATTTGTTTAATTTAGTAAAATTCTAATAGAAATCATTTTTACATAAATCTGAGTGATAAAACCTTAATATGATTATTCAAACTTTAACATGATTATTTATTGTACGATCAGTTAATCTTTGGTAAATGAAGCTGATGCACATCCGTCATCAAAGTAATAAATGTAAGAAGTAAAATATTAATTTGATTTTTTCCCCCACAGCATTTATATTCAAAGGGACAAACAAAACACCCACAACCCACAGAAATATGTAACATTAGCAGATTTTGCAAACTTCTTCCATTGAAGAATAATGGAAGCTGCTGTGTGTTGTAGGATAGATGGATAAATGGATGACACCAGAGTAATTCTGTGTGTTAGATGGATTAAAGGATAAATGGAGGCCGCCATGCTTTTTGGAAACCACCGTTGCAGCAGAAAGATTTGGATGGCCTTCAGCAGATCTGCATTTCATTAATCGTGCCTCTTGAACTTTTGAGTTCCTTCCATGCCTCACATTTTATTGTGCATGCCTTTCCAAATCATTTGTTGTCGTTTCCCACAAATGGACTCTGTCTAGGGAATATGATCAAGAAATGGAACATGCTTGAGATTAATATCATTTTTTTCTCACCAAAAGATCTGACTGTGACATTTTAGTTTTGTAAATAACGAATTAAAGATCTGTTTTTCTTCATGGTGTAGTAATTTCAAAATAATAAAGTTCAAAATAAGGAATTTTATAAACAGACTTCAGGGTACCAAAATGTAAAAACCTAAATGTGTCTGAATACTTGCTAATGAATAATGTATAATATACTCAGTAAGTGACCCAATTGCCCTTTCTGTGACTCAGCGTGACTCATCTCTGTAACAACCTTTGAATTGTGGCCTACAGCGATTGGGCAAAGAAAAACCCACCACCAGAGTAGCACCAACAGACATACTGATGTGTCATGTAGAGAAATTAGTTTCTTAAGTAAAGATAAACTTCAAATCGTTAATTCATGCTGGCCAAAAAAGATAACTGTACTTTGATAAATTTGTCATGTATGAAACTGCACAAATATGAACTGTCGAGACCGTTTTAAAATGCCTTCCACTGGAAAAAAACAAAAAACAAAAAAACTTCTCCAATATCATTTTTGATGTTTTCTGTATAATAACTGCAGCAAATAAAAAAACAAAAACCGAGCCTCAAGATGATCAAAATTCAAGTGCAAGATTTATTGGAGGCTGACCTAAACCAGCTTTCTTTCACACAATAAAGGTGCTTTTAAAGCACCTTTGTCTGGTTAACAGTTCAAAAATAAGTACGAGTAATGTCTTCAGACTTTTGTGATTACTTGTCACCAGTTAATAGCCCCTGAATCTGCTCCCCAGTAGACTGAAAAGCAGCCAGTCCCAAGTTGCTCTGCAGTTTTTGAGGATGGATGCATGAATTTAACCTGTCCTCTGGTTAATGCTCATACTGCTGAAGAGGCCTGACTTACTGTAGGCCGTATGCATCTTCTGGACTTTGTTCTCAGTGCCCACAATGCTTTTTTCATGAACTATATCCTTAATATAATCAGTTATTAGTTAACAGTTGTTTTATGTAAATCTCTCCGTATGACACCTCTCACCTCTTGACCTCTCAAAAAGGTAAAAAGCATTTTTGTTCTTGAGACTTTTTGTTGCTTATTTGGATGCTGCTTCAGATTACTTTGTCATGCAGGAGTCTGAGTGGATGCCTCTTTAGTTCAGAATATGTTTTTCCCCTCAGAAAATGTCATAGTTTGTGCATTTTCTCCTGTGTGAGTGTTTCATTAAGACATCATGGTTAAGTGGATTTATTTTCATCAGTACTGTTGTTACTCCCTTCAGGTAATAACACATGTTTCTATGGAAAGTGTTACTACTGTCGGGAGACTGAACCCGCATGTGCAGAGGGAGAAATAATGGAGGGGTCATTAACCCTTTGGCTGCCGGATGTCTGGCCGCTGCAGAAACACAGACACCCATGGGGACGCACGTACAGAGAAGGGAAACTGGCCAGGTGGGTATTGAGCATGCGGTCACTGCAATATTAGTTTTTAAAATCCAGGAAATTATTATAGATGAATTATTTTGTTTGAAGTTCGTCAGGAAAATGTTATATGCTGCTTTAGTGATGCTGGGTATCAAAAACTTTTCTGGATTTGAGGTCAGCACTTCTTAAGAGGAAACACTTCAGCCCCTCCTTCATTCCTGTTAGGAAGTCCTAAAAGGCCAGTAATATGTTTCAATAACGGCCAACAGTATCAATCACAATAAGCAAAGCCAATCTGAGGAAAACCTTTCTTGGTATGTTTGAAGCAGATTGTGGACTTGCATTAGATATTTGATGATCCAGGACTCTGAACTTCTCTGTTTCTAATCCTTTGTACTCCCACAAAATTTAGTCTTCCAATACATTTGAGTTTTCATCTGTCCTTTGATTGGTAATTTTTCAGTTGCAAATCTTTCTTTAATCTCAGTTTTGACATTTTTACACCACAGTTTAAGGGTGGGAAAAACGGACTAACTGAGGGGAAAAAAGAAAAAGGAACCCGAGTGAGAATGGGCGGATTAGAGTTCACGTTACACTGTGTGGCAAGCAGAAGCTGGGATGAGACCAGCAGAGCACCCAAAATCAATAAGCAACAAAAAAGTGGAAAAAGGAGTGCTTAATGGGACTATTATAGTTGCAACTGGTCCCAATTGGCATCAATCCTGCTTCATTATGGTCTCACAGATATTATGTTTCTTCTTGTTGACACGAGTGACACAAACCAAACAGTATCTGAAACACGCTGAAACAAGACACTTATAGTCCTTAATGTGAACTGTCACTGTCAAATATTGACAAAATATAAATTGTATCAGATTTGGGAAATGTGGCTAAAATATTTCCAAGCAACACCTCCAAAATAAAAAAAGGAAAAAAAAAAGTCACTGGACTCCACATGTTAAACCTGCTGACTCCACTTAGCTTTAGATAAAACAATTAGCTTGTGGGTTCGCCCACTTTTTCCACCAACACTGTGAATGTTTAATGAATGTAAAAAGACTAAAGAGATGAGAAACTTTAATATTCATTCTTTTTAGACTTGAAACGAGACTTATCAGAAGATCAGATCATATTTCATGGTAAATGAGCCTACATTTTACTTTGTATTATTTTTTTTATTTTTTTTTACTTTTTTTTTGTTACCACTTTGTTTATTGGTGATGAGATGGAGGTCATAAAGAAAAGAAGAATGTGACTGCGGGAAAAGCTGGTTGGGGTTTTTTGATGCTGCTTTGCTGTCTCTGTTACTGGAGGAGCTGAATGCACCAGAGGAGTTATATTGAATCAATCTACCAAAGCACTTCAGACTGAAATGTGGTACACAATGTCAAACAGCTGATGAAACAATGCTTCCAGTTTCTGTAATTACTTTTTTGTCTCCGTTTCTGGTAAATTCAAATTGATTTCATTCCATTTATGTCTGGGGGAAATCAGCAAATATTTTCACTTGTGAGTAAATGTTCCCAGTAATTCTGGCCAGGCCTGTAATTTTACAGTGACAAATGACAATGAGAACGTACTGTTTGCATCAGACAAATGCTTCACATTTTTAATGCCACAATGTTGAAAACGTCAGGAGTGGAATCTTACTCTATCATGTTACGTACCTGCTCATATAAGCTTACTCCACATGCGTGGTCCTGTCTTTTGGGTATTTCTTTAGGAGAAGGTGGCTTTGCTGCCTAATGCTTACTTGCTTTACAGATTTATTCATTTGAAATGTGGTATATTTTGACCGGATTTGAATCTGTGTTTTGTTACACAGATGGGAGTATGACGAAAGCTACTGTGAAGCAGTGAAGAAAATGCCCCCGTATGATGCAGGGCCAAGGCTGCTGGATGTCATCGACACTTCTGTTTTTGATTATCTCATTGGGAATGCTGATCGACATCACTATGAGAGTTTTCAGGATGACGGAGGCGCCAGCATGCTTATACTGCTCGACAATGCAAAAAGGTAAATAACAACGTAGAGGCACCGCAATCAAATCTCCAGAATTGTAATGGTCTAACACAACCTTTTCAAGCACCTCATTAAATCAGCGTCATGCAAAAAACAGTATTTAAGATACTGTAAAATCTGCGTCTGGTCTCAGGATAAATAAATCAGGCATAGACACAATTCCTGTATTTACCATTTTAATTACATTTCCATCTTATTTTCATGTTCAGTTTTTGATCGGCTCTCAGGTTGGCCATCTTTTCAAGAAATTCCTTATCGCCAATGAAACGACTTCATAACCGAGTCACGGTGAACACCCGCTTCCATGAAGTGAAGATGCTGAGCTCTTTGGCATCCTTTCAAGTTAGGTTTGTTTAAAAACTTAACAGCAGAAACTCTTTGAATAAACACTTAGCAAGGTGAGGCTTAATTTGGTAATGAACAAGCCTTGGAATAATTTTTTTTTTTTGTCTTAAAACCTTATGTCTCAGATTGTTCTCTGATTCAGATGAAAGTAGCTGCTTCTTAGCAGTTTGACAGGTGTGTTGGTCTAGCTTTCAGCTCTGACGACAAACCAAACTGAGAAGTCCCTCATTAGCTGAGTTTTGTTTGTTTCCATTTGAAAAAAGAAATTTCCCCAAACAGGCTGCTGTCTTTAATTTTAAGACATCTCAAAGAAATGAAATATTTTATTGTAGAAAGGGGAGCTGATTTGGCAGTGACCCATTCATGGCAAGACTGATGCCCCTTCTTGCACATCCTCTTTTTAAATAAAAGCAGAATGGAGGTTGAAGCACCACTGATATGCCTCAGAGGTAGGCACAGGGCCGGGGTGGCAGGTATTAGTTAAAAGTGAAGTAGCTCATGCCTGGAAAATTTGCAAGAATGACAATAATTTTGAAAATATGCCACAATCTTGTCTTTCTACCCTGCATCAAAAACCTCTAGAACACAAGAAGGTCCACTTGCATGGCCATAAATGAAAAAGGTGTTTGTCTTTATGAAGTGGTGATGTCAGTATGAGTGTCCCTGGATCGTGGGGTGATGCAGAGCCATTTTTCACTTTTCATTCTGCAAAGCATGATAGAAAATACACATCATAAAATGAAGAGACTGCCACGTGCTGCAGGAAACTGGCACTAGCGACCAGCTACCTCCTACAAGGGCTTGTATATTATCAGTTCAAAGCTGATTTTCCAGAGATAGCAACGGTAGATGGATCATCTCTCTCCTACAAAAACGTCTGGAGCCAGCAGTCAGAGAACAGCGGAAAAAAAAAAAAAGATAAAATAAACAACTTCACTTAGTATAGCCCAACTCTGAAACTGGCTTTGCCTTGGTGTTTCACCATCATAAATCATTTTCCAGTGCATTAATCCACTGGATTAATGTAATCCCAACTCATGGACAGTTTTTCTCACAAATTTAATTACGCTATAGTTTTCCAGAGTTATAGAAAGCATAACTTTATGCTTTCTATCTGCTTATTATCAATGGATAACACTTATTTGATGTTCCTTACAGAAAAATATGCAAATTGGCTTCCACCAAGCTACTGTAGACTATGATACTCTGTAGCACAGGGATGGGCTAATCCAGTCCTGGAGGACCGCTGTCCTGCAACTTTCAGATGTTGCCCTGCTTCAGCACACCTGATTCAAAGGAATGGGTTGTTACTGGTAACGTGCAGACCTGTGGGACAAGCCGATGGTGATCCCTTCATCAGAGTCAGGTGTGCTGTGGCAGGGAAACGTCTAAGACATGCAGGACAGCAGCCCTGGAGGTCCGGGACTGCCCACCCCTGCTCTAGCAGGAAGATGGGCTTACTTCAGGTCAAGGATGAGCGGGGATTTCCCTATGTCTCATCTAGGTAACAAGGTATTAGACCATCTGAAGGATATGTAATGTGTGAAAATATAAAAAAAACATTTGGTTTTACAGCGACAACAAAAAAGGTGGTGGACAGGTAATTTCCCAACACTCTCTGTTGGACAGTTGCCAACAGAAAGTGCTGCCAGCCACCGTGACACACCTCTTCAGTCTGATGCTTCAGTCTGTCCTGCTCTGCTTCTACCTCGTTGCATGAGACATGCCACATGGATGGAGTGTGCATGAGGGGTGTACCACGGAAACGAGCAGACCTAGAGCTGACTGATGGAAAGGGCGACAAATCATTTCCCCTTTATTGTCGGATGTAAAAACATTTTAGCTCATAAAACAAAAATAGCTTCTTAAAATGATCACATACTCGAGCTTTAAGTGGGAACTTTGCTTCTAACAACACAGCTGGCTATTGGTGGTGGTTTAATGAAAAATGTGCACCGATATAGTGAGACTGTTGGGTGAGAAGGACTCACCCTGCTGTAACTTTGAAGTAAATTCAAATCCATGTTAAACCCTTTAAGCTCTGAGAGGATGTGGCCCGTTTTTGCCTTACTGTGTCTTATATGTTCATATTTTATGATTGCTGCAACATGTCTGTTTCCTTTAGCTCCTTTTGCTCTTCCAAAGTGGTGAAGTAATTCTGAGAAAATTGTCTGCATCTAATAAGGAAAACAAACTGGTGCTCGAGTGCATTTCTTGTCTAGACTAAAACAGCGGATTATCTCATTTCTCTTCCCTCCTAGAAGTGTGTTGTGACTAATCCTCATTTTTCCCAGTTGTTTATTTTTAAACAACTATTTGTTTAAACAACTGGGACAACTAAACAACAAGGAGACATTTCTTAAAATACTGCTACCATACCCCTGCTACCTGTTTCAGACATGTTAAACCAGATGTGTGTGTGCGTGTATGTGTGTTTATGTGATAGATAGATAGATGTGTATAGATTAGGTATAGATTTATTTTGTAATTTTTTTTTTTTTTTTTTTTTTTGAAACTGGTCCATACAGTATATTATTTAGATTTATTTACAAAGGTTCTATATGTTCCAAAAGTATGGGATTATTGGATATTGATTTATGCATTTATTTATTTATTTTCAGATACATAGATTCCCGCTAGTGTTAACATTGTCATGCTTTATACAATTGTTTTGACATGTCTGGAATGAATCAATAAAATGAAAAAAAATGAAGGTAGTATGTGAAGGTTGTGTTTTGATAGATAAAAGCAAAAAAGCAGCTATTGTAATGGTGTTCCTGCATATCATATTGTCTTTCAAGATTCTGTGGAATGATGTTTGATTTTTTTTTTTTCTTTCCCACTAATTTAGTCTTGATGGAAAACTAGTATATACCCCTGAGTGCAGGAAGATTTATTTTTCTTTCATAATTTCATAATAATTGACTACTTCTAAAATGCTTTTACTTTGATCTTTCTTGGGTGAATATTGGCAGAGAGGTAACGTCTAGTACCCAAAAACAGACATGTCTTCCACTATACGGAGAAAAATAAATAAATGACTGACAGTTATTACTTTGACAATAAGTCCATGGAAAGCATTTCATTTGACAGGCCTACTGTTGGTGCCAATTGCTGCTTTAACTGAATGTTTTTTTCTTCAGTGCAATGTATCGGGTAAGAGGGAAACTTCTATCGTAGCAATCACAGAACTGTGTGCTAACTTTGAGACTATCGTTGAAGAACTCCTGAGCGTTAGCTCATTTTTCCTGAATGAAGTGCAGCATAAACTTTGTTCCATTTATTGCGACTCTGTGTATTGGAAGTATGCTCATCATGCATTTTGATTGTTTTCTCTAAATGCCAGTGCTCACAGGACTCTGGCTATAAAGCACTGATATGCTTTATGTAATGTTTCTTTATTAATATTGTTGTTTTTTGCAGCTTTGGGAATGCTGCTCTGGATGAAAGAAGCATCTTGGCACCACTGTATCAGTGCTGCATGTAAGTCTGGGAATGTTCTTCTTCCCAAAAGGGCTTCTTATGTCTTTATCTTCTTTTTTTTCTCTCTCTCTCATTAAATTCCTCTTGTCTGTGGCAGGATTCGTGTGTCCACCTGGAACAGGCTAAACTTCCTAAAAGGCGGAGCGCTGAGTTCAGCTATGCGACAAGCTCTGGCGTTCGATCCCATCTCCCCAGTCCTGGCTGAACCACATCTGGCAGCCCTCGATAGGCGTCTGTCAGGAGTCCTAGCAACTGTGAAGCAGTGCATGGAGGCACAGGGTCCAGACAACACTCTGATAGAGGACCGAATGAACCTTCCACATCCTTAAAGACGGGGGCTGTAAGTTAACGGTGTTCCTGGACTAGAGCAGGGAAATACCCCAACAGGTCAGCCCTGGCGGAAGAAGTGAGTAAAAACATCAACGTGGTGGATCAAGAAAAGGAGTCACGGGAATGTAGCTATAAACGTCCTCTCAGGATCAAGAACAGCATCTACTGTAAGAACTGTCTAACTTTTACTACTGGGGTCAGGGAAACTTCCACCCTGTGCCAAATGCTCCCCCATGGTCAAGCTTTCCCACAGGACTCCAGCTGAGGAGGAGGAGGGTTGGTGGTCATCAAGATGAACACACTCAAGAAGGGAGGAACATTTCAGATGATCCACCATCGTCTCAGTTAAAGACACTAGACTGCCGTCGGGCTTTAAGGTTCAGGCTGTTTGGAAGTTACAATCCAAGAAACTGAAAAGCTTCTTTCCGTTGAGTGAATATGAAATTTCAATTTATTTTGGAACCAAAAATGTTTTATTTCCTTGAGCTGAGTTTGAACCTTTGGAAGGTACAGAAAATTCTGTTGCCCATCAGTGTACATATTTAACTAAGTAGTAACATAGAATTATGAAATGACAGAATATAAATTTGTGGATAATAATATTAAATAAATGTAAGGGTGTGTTTGTGTGTGTGTGTGTGTGTGCGCGTGTGTGCGCGTGCATGTGTGTCTGAGAGGGGGAACGAGTGCCATACTGTGCTGTGATTAAGAAAGCTACTGATATGACTGACTTGAAGCTTAGACGGAGGTTTGGTGTGTGCGGGTTCCTTTACGGCATTAAAGTCTGATCTGTTTATTTTTGGTTTCTCTCAGTCATATTTTCTTGTGCGTGTTCACCACTTAAAAGCTCAAAGACGGTGTCAGGACTGTGAGTGCGGACCACATGCACGCCCCTGTTCAGGCTCGAAGGGGCTTTCATTTTTCTTCTTCGATCATTTGGGTGGATTATTTTAGTCAGATTTGATCTGAGATGTCTCACAGGTCATATCAGAAAAGCATCACTTGTAGCTTCCATTTTGTTTAAGATGACTAGTTTTAGTTTTCACTTTATCTCGGATCACTTTTTGTAAACCTTTGTTTTCTTCTTTCCAATTTTGAATCGGGCTTAAACCCCATTTCAGACATCAGTAATTCTTCTTAGTAGCATATTAGTGGTAAAAATTCTCATTTCTCTGTTGCCACAGAGTTAATGAAATACTAGTTTTATTTAAAAAAAAGTTTTAAAAACATTCAGAGATGTGTTGAGCATACAGAAGATGCAGTTTCAGCAAAGACAAACAAAATAAACCCCAAAATGCCGCCTGATTTGTGCAGAGACATACTGTGGTTGGTGAGATGATGAGTTATTTCACTTGTGGTCAGGACACCTGCCAGTCCTCTTCCACCTGTCTCAAGATCCTCTCCAGATGGCTTAGAAAACAAATTTGTGCCGAATTTGTTTATTCATCAGGATGTATGTGGGCTGCTGTTAAATACCGTGGTTACCGTTCTTACAAAAAACTCCTACTTTTCTCACAGCGATGTGTGTCAGCCCTAACTCAGATGACCACCTTGTCCAAACAAATAGAAAGAGAGGGAGACCTTCCTTCCTGTGAAATTAAAATGTCATTTTAGTACCCCTGCTGATGGACTTCCCCATAATCTGACCATGTGCTCCTGTTACAGATCATCCTCCACTGCTCCCACGTGTCCTTATCACTTGACATTTACTATTTCTTAAGAGTGGTGGTGATGGCATCATGGCTACAAAGTTTATATGTTTACACTTTGATCTGAGCTGTTCTTTGTCATGTCTGTTGCACCTACGAAGGCTTCATTGTGAAACCATGTGGCAGCCCCCCACCCCACCCCTTTCCCACATGCAGATGTCTCTCAGCTGTGTGCATACTTTGCTGTCCCATCCAGCATCTTCAGCATCTGTGTGTGCTACAAGTAGGGCATGTAGGACACCTGTTTCGTTTATAGTAAGCAGGTGTTTTACTTGGAACAAAAACCAAAACATTGAAACTTTGATGAAAACCACGTTGCCTGTCATGTTGGGGCATGTCAGAACAAGTACTTAAAGGGCTTTTAGACAGTGCCAACATCAAGTCTTCTAATGTTCTAATATTTTGCTGATAACTGAAGTGGTAACTTTGTCCACATAGGTAACATATTACTACTTAAGATTCAGATTTTTATTCTGAGCAGTGAACATAATTTGGGGGAAAAAAACTCTTCAGGAAACGGCATGTGGACTTTCAGTCGATGCTCGATTTCCCCGTAGGATACGGTGGAATTTCTGGATTCTCTGCCGTGGACAACAGCAAGTATGATGGAGCACTTAATATGTCAAGTGTCAGCACCTATAACAGAAATATCAAAACCTACATGTAGAGCTTTGACTCATTTAAAGTACCGCAACCACACTGTAAGTCACTCTTTAGATGAGTATGGAATACAGGATGTTACCTGACCTACCAAGAAGCAAAATAAAAAAATAGAAAATTTATGGGACTGTATGCAAAAAGAACAGACCATTGGATGGTAAGAGGGTTCGGACCATCAGAGGTTCCCTGAATACTGTATGCTAGATCATTTTTGTTAATGTGTGAATATAAATTCAAGAGACTCGACTACATTTTGCACTTCTCAGTGGTTTAGAAGCCAGTAACTCAGTTGATATTACATTCAGACACAGTCCGACCACATGGGAATTCTCATGCGAAGCTCCAAAGCCAAAGATGTGAATGAGAAAAAAGCAATATAAAATGAATATAAATATGATTTTTTTTTTTAAATGGGTCAGGGACATGTTTCTTTTTTTTTTCTTTCAAGGAGAGGATAAATATACGCTATTCACTAAGTATAAATAAAGATCCCACTAGGTTAGATATTATTGCACATGTACCGGTAATAATTACACTTGAAGAATGATATTACACATGGCTGATGAGTGTTACACTTGAAAGGTAAGTATTCAGCATAACTATTCCATGTTGAAATAAAAGGAATATTGCTCAAAAAGCATAATATTACATGTTGAAAGCTGAAGAGTTGCAGTAGCTGCCTCATTCCAAGAAAAAAACTTGGAATGAGGCAGCCGCTGTTTTGAAGCTGCTTCCTATCAGGTTTCACTTTTCCTTGAAGCTTTTGGAAAATGTCCAGATGTCAATGAATCAATGTTATAATATGCTGTGATGTGTGTTTGCAGAAGTGAAACTGCAGTTATTCTCATTCTGTGTATGTATGTATGTGTATATGTATATTGTGTGTGTGTGTATATGTGTGTATGTACGTATGTATATAAATATATATGTGTGTGTATACATACATACATACATACATACATACATACATACTGGCTGGCCAAAAAAAAAATGCCATTAAAAAAAAGGTCATACACTAATATTTCGTTAGACTGTCTTTTGATTACGGCACGCATTCGCTGTGGCACTGTTTCAATAAGCTTCTGCAATGTCACAAGATTTAGTTCCATCCAGTGTTGCATTAACTGACCGCTGTGCAAAGCCTTCTCCAGCACATCCCAAAGATTCTGAATGGGATTAAGGTCTGGACTCTGTGGTGGCCAATCCATGTGTGAAAATGATGTCTCATGCTCCCTGAACCAGTCTTTTACTATTTGAGCCCGATGAATCCTGGCATTGTCATCTTGGAATATACCCGTGCCATCAGGGAAGAAAAAATCCATTGATGGAATAACCTGGTCATTCAGTATATTCAGGTAGTCAGCTGACCTCATTCTTTGAGCTCATACTGTTGCTGAATAGCAGGTAAAAAAACTCCCACAGGGGGAGAAAAAAAACCTTTAAGCCAAACAGTGGCAAGGAAAAACTCCACTTTTAAGAGGAAGAAAACATAAGCAGGACCTGGCTCATATGGGGGGACCTTCCTCCCGAAGGCTAGCCGGGTAGAGAAAGAAAAGAGGGGAGACAGGACAGAGAGAGGGTGTAAGACAGAGAGAGGAGAGCACACAAATTACTGAATATAATGAACACATAAACATAAACAGATGCAGGTAGCAGCACTGAGATGTGATGGTCAGAGGACCAGGTCTCCGATCACCACGCCAGTCGGCATCCCGAACACATCTACACACACAGGTGGAGGTAAACGCTGGGATGGCAAAGGATGGAACTGGAAGTCAGCATGAAACCCAGGAAACTCTGGCCTGCAAACATACAGAAAGAAAAGAGAAAAGGAGGGGGGCAAAAACAATACAACAAAACTACAGGAAAGAAAATAAAATGGAGCACAGTTACAGTAACAAGGTGCTCCTAATTAATTGTGGAATGAGCTGGAGGAGGAAAAGGGAAGGAAAAGGAGAAGAGCAGTGGAGACACCGCTCAGCAGATCATGTTGGCGTCCCCCTGCAGCGTAGGCCTATAGCAGCATAACTATGATGAAGTTGTGATTAAGACGAGCCCACTCTAGTCTAAGCTCCTACAACTATGGCTATAACTATTAGCCCCTACACACTATAGACTAACTGTAGGCTTTACTGAAAAGAAATGTTTTCAATTTAGTTTTAAAGATGGAGATGGTGTCAGCCTCCTTAACCCAAATTGGTAGCTGGTTCCATAAAAAAAGGTGCCTGGTAGCAGAAGGCCCGTCCTCCAAACCTACTTTTAGATATTCTAGGAACGACGAGTAATCCTGCACTCTGAGAGCGGAGAGCTCTATTAGGCGCATAGCCTGCTTTCAAGTCTTGTAAATAGCGCGGAGCTAGAACATTAAAGCCCTTATATGCGAGAAGCAGAATTTTAAACTCAATTCGAAATTTCAGGGGAAGCCAATGGAGGGAGGCTAACACGGGAGAGACGTGATCTCACTTACGGATTCCTGTCAGCACTCGCGCTGCTGCGTTCTGGATCAGTTGGAGGCTATTCAGTGAGCTTTTCATACATCCTGCTAACAACGCATTACAATAATCCCGTCTAGAACTGACAAACGCGTGGATCAATTTTTCAGCATCACCCTGGGAGTGGATGCTCCTAATCTTGGCAATATTTTGGAGATGAAAAAAGGCAGTCTGACAAACCTGATTAATATGCTGCTTAAATGACATATCCTGATCAAGAATGACCCCAAGGTTTTTCACAGCTGTGCTGGAATCCAGCGTAAATCCAGTTAATCCATTCCTCAGGTGTTTGGGACCAAAGACAAAGACAGATGTTGACCCCTATGGTCAACATCTGTTTTGACAAATATCAGACATTCCAACACATGAGCTGCCGCTTAGAATAAGAATAAAAAGAGCTTTTACCCTTCCCACAATGGAGATGTTGTATTCTGGGTTCAAATTCCCTTAGGGATTCTGGAATACTACAAAAAACTCCCACACAAGTTGAAAAGAAGACATTGTGTAAGTAGGGTGTAAAGTAGGTGGGAGCTATTTCTTCCCTGAGTCACCATGTGGAAGATGCAATCTCTGGTGACGGATCGGTTTGAGCTACTTATGAGAAGCAAGCGGGAATCCTGGAAGTAGTTGTGTCACTGCTGCATTAATGCATCCCCATCCTTTCTGTGAGGGGTGATCCAATAGCTGCTGGAACAGTAAATAAAAGAAGCATTGAAATGCCTTTCACTGACTTTTGTGGGTAATTATTTAAACAAACGTAAATACTAAAAGGCATGTCCCAATGAAAATTTACACTGTTTTGGTCAGAAAGAATCCCCAAAAAACTTCCCCCCCCCCAAAAAATGTTTCCTCAGTACATTTAGCCTGGCCTTCATATTTCCTTGAGTCTAGACTCACTATCATTCATGGCACCAGGAACATCTAGTGATGGTCATGGTAATATCATCAGTCTCTGTCTTCAGGTTTCACAGTTAGATCCTTTTGCTTCCAAATGTTGGTCACCTCATTTAATTTAAAAACAACTCTGATCAGTTATAAATGTTTGCTGAATGAAATGAATAATGTATCAAGTGGGTTAGGCTAAGGCCATCTAATCTGTGACAATGAATTTTTTGCTGTTTACTTGTGCAATCCATGTTTCTCGCTGACGTCTGCTGAGTTCTTCAGTCTTTGCTCCTTTTCCATGTGCGAAGTATCATACTTTACCACAGTGAGGTTTGCAGACTGCTTAGTAGTTTTCAGGATGGTGATACAGGTCGATCAAAACACACTCCAAAGGTTTCTGCAGGGACAATAACTGATCGTGTTTTAGCTGTGTACACACTACAAAAATGCTGGGTTATTTTAAAATGAGGCTTCATGTTGTTAGTTTAACCAAACATTAAGTCAAATCTTTTGAACCAGCTCATTGGCTTAACTGGTGATCCTGTCTACTTTGTTCGAAAGATCAGAGGAAGCCACTAGCACGGGGAAAACTGTAAACCAGAGGTGTCAGACTCATTTTCACTGAGGGCCACATCAGTATCATGGTGGCCCTTGAAGGGCCAGACTGACAGCATGAATGTAACAAAATGCAATGAAAATCAAAATAAATTAAACTACACCTTATTATATTGTTAAATAACGGTTTCTGTATTTATTATGTATTCAAGTTTCAAATATTTAAGTCATTATTATATTAAACTCAGGGTTTGTGGTTCTTAGAGTATCCTTTACCTTGGTTTCAGAAGCGGAAGCCGTGCTTTGTTTTTCTTGTAGGCTAAATTTAACATATTTAGCTCCGTGTTTGCTGTCAAAATGGCGACGTAGCTTAAACTCTTTCACAGATGACACCCTCCTCATAACACAATAGACACACTGTTATTTCACCTTGAGATACAAACTTGTAATTGTTTTCCCATCGTTCCTGAAACTGCCTTCCTTGTGCATCAATTTTTCTTTTCTTAGATATTTTTGGGGTTAATTTGTAGAGGTTTTTCTTAAATCCATCAGTTCTGAAAAATTGTCCTGCTCATAGCTACCGTTATCGTTGTGGGTAACGGCGAAATGCATGATGGGACATGTGGTTTATTGTCAATAGGTCCTTTAAAGCAGCGTAAGCTTATTTTAAGTCGAAACATATTGGTTTAAACATTAAGCCAATAATGCCCAAGCCCTCGAGGGCCACATAAAATGACGTGACGGGCCACATTTGGCCCGCGGGCCTTGTGTTTGACACATGTGCTGTAAAGGGACTGTAAAGGTCAATACTCCATCCCTGTAAAGCCCCAGTTGAGAGCGAACTTAGTTACAGTTGTAATTACACACATGGAAAACTTTAAAAAAAAAAAAAAAAAAAAAAAAGTTCTGTTACTGCCTGGACACTTTTGCCTTTGGTTTCCTAGAAATAACTTATGCCTCGGCTTCCGCAGCGACCTCACATCTCCCCCCTTCGCCCCTGATGAAAATGAGAACTGTGATTGAAGCGCGCGCAGAGTGGGAGGTTTCACTAAGTGTGCCGCGAGGCAACGACCGAGAGTGAGAGAGAGTGAGAGAGTCAGCGTGCAGCTCGAGCGGACCCCCTCCCCTCCACCCACACAAAACACCAGCAAACGCATAAAGCGCCGATCATGAGCGTTTTCTTTCCAGTCACTGCCCTCCTCCAACCTTGCCCACTCGCGTTAAAAACAAAAGCCCTCGCAGCTCCTGCAGGGAGCCCAGAAGCTCGATGGACCAGGGGAGGATGGACGCCGAGGGAGCCCGCGTGATCCACCGCGGCAGGCGCGCGAGGAAGCTCGCGGTGGTGGTCGCGGTGCAGAACCTGCTGGTGGTCTCCTGCCTGCTGGCCACTCTCTACGTTTACAGGGAACTGCATTCCTGGGTGAGTTTCTGGGACTGAAGAGATACGAGGGCGAGCTGATGGACAGGGACGCGGCAGACACTTCTATCACACCGACAAGGAGACTTCTTTTTTTTTTCATCTAAACATCTGTTTGCTTCATCAGATATCTCTCAAAAGTTTAATTACTTAATTATTCATTCATTCATTCATTCAGTGGCCCCCCTTCCCTCCAGCTTTGTTTCATTCAATCTATTCATGGTGCGTCCACGTGCCTTTACGCACATGCTGCGCAAAAACAAACATACAGGTGCGGTTTGAGAGTGACCTCATCTACATGCAGAGAGGTCCTCATTTATACTGAATTACTTTTTTTCTGGAGCTCTTGACTCCAGCTGTGGTATGACCAAGATCATTTTCTTGTCCAAAGCAGGTGATTGGTGGCTCTTTTCACTGAGGTCGAAATTTGGATAGATAAATAAACTAAACATAGTGGGTTTTTTTTTTTAAAGCATCAGTTGTGGTGTTGCATTAACATAACTGTTTTGATTGCTTTTTAAACATACTTGAGGTCTTTTCAGCTTTGTAAGGCACAGTGAGTTGTCTTGTGTATAAATTGAGCTATACAAATAAACTTGCCTTGCCTTGCATCACCCAACGGTGATGCATGGCTAGGCAAGTTTATTTGTATATAAAACGTATTTGTATGCAAATAAACTTGCCTTGCCTTGCATCACCATTGGGTGGATGTAGTTTAAATTTGCTCATCCCCATTAGTAACCTACAGAGAGCATCGTGAAGTTAGACAAGGAGTGGTTTGTCCAGTTCAGTGACAGTTGTTTGAATTTTTGGACACTCTTTGTGAAACAAGCATTTCCTGAATTTGTATAATTCATTGACAGGTTGCTGTCCGTAGTAAGGCTCATCAGTGGCCCCTCTGAATAGTGAAGTGCAAGAGGGTTGAGGTTATTCTGTGATCTGGGGGTGACTGACATAGACATATTTGCACACTTATAATGATCATCAGTTTACTGTCTAACAGTTGTTCTACTTTTAAACTGTGCTGTTTATTTTCTGAAATGCTGCTCTCGCTACTGCTATTAATCACCTATTGTGAGACTTTCCCTGGTTTCTGTCAGCTTGTCTATTTTCATGCTGCATCATTTAACCACTGTATCAAACTCACAAGCTCGCAACCCAGAGCTGAGCATGACGGGATCACTGAGCCATGACCTTTTTTAAAAAATCCCTTACACTCAGCAGTTTCTTATGACAGTTTCTTATAAAGATTTTAACAAACAAAACTGCCACCTCTCTAATTTCACTTTTTGTCTTTTCTTTACAGTTATCTGGAGATATTGTACACATACATCTTGATGAAATTGCAAGTGAGAAAACGTGACCTTTACCTTACATGATTCAATTTTTCCTACTCTTTGATCAACTTTCATGTTGAGAAAAAAAAAAAAGGGCTTCATACCAAGATAAACAAGTTTTTCTCGCTTTCGGCTCTGCCTCATACATTTCTTTTTTTTGTCTTCTAGCGCTCAGAGGAAATGTGACACTAAAGTTCGAATACATTGGTACGAATTATAAGATGGAAATGAATGAAAACAAAGACAAGTTCTTCATCCAGTGCTCCGGGCCTTACATTTGGTACATGGATGTGTGCTATGGCAACATGACGCCCGGGCGCTAACAGCGGGATGCTGCTGCTGCGGGTGGAGGGGAAGGAAACTCCTGTCAGCTCTATCCAGCTGAACACCACTCGTGAGGTCTGTAGGGGGCTCTACAGCATCGTCTATCTCAGGGCACAGGAGGTGGCCAGCCTGCACTTGATCTCCCCGGCCCATTTCATGATCAGCAACGTGACTACCGGTATGAGCTACCTGTTAGGGAAAAGATGTGAAATCTGATGAGGTCGATACTCCATCCCAGAAGATGAAGGGAGCTGGCTGGAAAAGAGAAGGGAGATCAGTTGCCATCTGTCCATCTGTCACCATGACGACGCACTAAGCCTGATTTGTACTGAAGGCATGACTTTTTTTATTAACAGACTGGTCTGTTTCGTTACATCCACCGGTGTTGTGCCTGAGGCTTCGACTGTCGGCAAGAAAAATCAACTATGTGTGTGCAGCCCTGGGCTAAAGGACATGATTGCTTTGTGATTATCGTAATTCCATCTCATTTTCAAGGAATTAAATAGTAATGTTAAAAAAACAAAACAAAACAAAAAACTGCATTTTTTTTTATTTCTTTGAAATTTACTTTTTTGTGCTCAAACACTTAATTTTGTTTTTGAACAATTTCAGTTAAGGCTGCTGGTGTCCTCAGTGATGGATCAGCCACTCGTGTTTAATCACTGTGAAACATCAGACCAAGGTCATCACCGCTTTCTGGTGCTGAGGGGATTGTTTCTCGTTGCCTTTCTAGCAGGACCATTTATCCAAAGCTACTGAACGTGCTCTTATGTAAGCTGAGGAAGAAGTTTTAAGAAGCTGGAACCAGACACCAGTAGGTGTTATTGGTTGAATATTAACTTAAATATTTCTCTATAACTGACTCTTTGGGTTTGACTGACAGAAAATAAGAAGCTGTAACTAAGCTGAAATAAGATAACCAAATGTTTGCACTCCTCAAGTGCCCCTCAGTATGAATATATATTGTACTTTATTTTACTTTAACTTTTGAGTCGTACCAAATGAATGTATTTGTTAACTGTTATTGGTGCATTTGTGCTCCCATGAAGCTCTGATCTGATGACATGACTTTATGTGTGTTGTGTGGCTGCACATTCTTACCTCCCGTGGATTACCAGCCAATCAGTGACTACAACAACATGCAGTCAAATTGCCACTTTTTCTTCTAATTGTTTATTACAAAACCTGCTGTAGGTTTTTAGCAGAAGATGATGTGCAGGCATTCGTGGAGATAAAGAAGTGGGCGCTTTTACTCTTTTGATTGTATCTCTACTTACACTCCGCACATGCCTTTGTAACGCTGTGGTGTTTCACACGTTTGTGTGTGATTTTTATTTTTGTTTCTTTCTTAAATTATGTTATAAAGCACAAAACCAAGTGTTGACTGTCACCTGATTGCGGAATCATAAACTGGACGTGTACTGTAAGGCATATTATGCTGTACTGTAAGTTAAGTTAACTATTTGGTCCTATGTTTTAAATAATGTCATATGTTGTTACTGTTGCTTACACTGACTGGTTTAATGATTTTGATTTCATAATAAAATTATATAAATAATTTGAACTTTCAGAGTATTCAAATATAGCAAAAACAAACTGGTGCTACAAGGCAGGTTGTACAAAATAAGATGCAGGAGGTGCCTTGTTTTTATGCTACATTACCCAGGAATTACTTGATCTTGTTTTCTTGCATAAATTGTCCCTGGTCAACTGTTGTTTTGGAACTTTCACAAAAAAAAGTTTCCATTTTGCAATAAACTTCTCTTTGTTTTCATGGCTCTAATCTTCTCACTTTTTTCCGATTGTATGTTTTTCTCTGCTATTAGTCTGTGCAGTTTCATCATCGACAACACATCCAACATTGTTTAACCAAAAGCGAAAGTGAACAAAGGAAGGAGCCGCGTGACGTCACACCGCTGTGTTTGTACTCCTCAAGCTGCAGTTTCGCACTCACTTTGACCCTTAAACCTTTTTTAGTGTTTCCCGATTTTCAAGGCCAACATATACAGGCTTGGCATCTACAGATAAGAGATAAACACTGCCCACATTTACAGCCTAAAGACAGAGTCGGAAAAACTCCTGAACTGTTTTGACTTTAACATTGCTCAGGCAGTTGCTTGAAAGTTGCTGGGCCACTTTTTTTCTTGTCACCAACAGATACTGTGTGGTTCACATGAGAGACCTTGATCAAAAGAATTATGTTTCATTTGCCGAAACCAGTTTATATCCTTTGGAGGGAATCCTTTTTCAGTTTGGCTTTTACTTTTCCTTGTTTATTTCATCCCTTAAAATAGAACAAGGGAGTTTCCATGATTTGCTTCCACAGGTAATCCCAGCGGCAGGCTTCAACATCCTCCATTTTTCCATGGGGTCCATGTCTTATTCTACTTAACAGAAAAAACAGATACAATTAATGTGGACTGCATAGTAAAAAGTAGTCATAATGGATTATTATATGTCAATCTGACAATATATTTAGATTTTTTTTTATCTCAACTATTAATCACCACTTACAACTAAAGAAAAATTATAAACAATTAGTTACTCTTCCTGCATGTGTTTGTCTCAGAACTGTATTATAACAGGCACATGCAAAAGTTATTATCTTCGTTTTAAATCCTGCAGTTATTAACTTCAATTTTTTCAAATTAAAAAAAAATCTTTGATCTAAGACATATCAGAAATAGAACCTTGAAATAGAAAAACATTTAACTTTGTTTTCACTGTGCCATTATTTACTGAACAAAAATTACACCAAAAAGAAAAATAAATACAGCGTAGCCCCTTACAGCTTCCATAGGATTTAAGAGGGCAAGTCGTAGGCAGATGCTGCTAATTATCAGCCCTTGATGAACTCCTGTGGAGAAAGCCTCCTTTCCACTGCGGTCTAAACAACCCTTCCCCCTTTTTTTTTCTTTCTGTATATGTTTTCCTGTCCAGAATTTCCAGAGCTACACCCTAACCTGCAGTTTCACCCTCTGACCATCCCAGCGTTTACCTCCACCTGTCTATATAGATGTTTCTTTGGGACATCAACTAACATGCTGACCAGCAGCCTGATCCTCTGACCACCTCAGTGTTGCTGCCTACATCTGTTTATACAGTCATCCCTGTAGAGCATGTATTAACAATGCATCAGTCAGAATATATGTTCACAGATAATTATGTGCTCTTCTCTCTATATCATCCATCCTCTCTGTCCTGTCTCCCTCCTCTTTTCTTTTTCAATTTTCCACTATCCTTCAGCAGGAAGGTGCTCCCTCAGGTACTGCTTGAGGTTTTTTTTTCCCACTATGAGAGTTTTTTTTTTTTACCAGCCATTATCTTTCAGTAGGACTTAATATTATAATTTTAGTTAATGATATTTGCCCTGGGGTCATGATCTGGGTCTCTGTAAAGTGCCTAGAGACAGCTTGCTTTGTAATAGATGCTATACAAATAGAATGGAATTAAGAAATTGAAAAATTAAATTGAACTCTCCTGACCTCCATAAAAGGAAATGTCTTGACAATTTCCAAGTCTAGAGCATTCAAATGCATGTAAATGAAATGCCAAGAGGGAAAGACCTAAGCAGAGGTCTTCAATAAGCTTTTATTGTATCATATCATTCTAACAAGGGTAATAAAACAATATGTAAACAATTTGCTGCTGCGGTGCTCCACAGGGAGAAAGATTATTCACAAGTGAAAGACATACAAGACTGCTGTTAATCTTCCCCGAAGTGGATGCCCCAGTAAACTTCAGTCAAACTGTGCAATGTTAAGAGAAATAGAAAAAAATAAACACACAAAGAAACTTCACATCCACACCTCAGCACACTGAGCAAGTTAAATGTCAAAGCCCACGACACACGACAGCACAATTAAATGAGGGCAAGCATGGAAAGGTGACAACTATTGGGAGTATCACTGCTGATTTTTTGTTATCTCTGCTGATTTTTTGTATTCTTCACTCAAAGAGGAAAACTTTCCACTCATAAGCAGGCATCCTCAGAGAATATTGGTTCTCTTCAGATCCACCCACACATGTGAAAAAAATTTCTCTGAGATGACGTTTAGCAAATCCAGATATGGATCCTCTCTCAGTGATGGTCACTTGTGTGCCGTCCTTCTCATAGCCACCTTAGATGTTCAACCTGACTTCAGGACACTTGTTCGAGTCCAACACAGGCTAGATTTTTCCCAGTGGAATCAGAATCAGAATCAGAATCAGAATCAGAATGCCCTTTATTGTCCTTATACAGCAATGTACAACGAAATTGGAGAGCTTCTCCCATGTCAGTGCAAAAGATATCATAAATCAAAAAATCTAAATAGTCAAAAAGTCTCATATATACATATGTACAATATGGGTTGAGTAGTGCAATGTACAGTGTACAGGGTGTAAAATATTTCCAGCTATGTACAGTATAAATATAAATAATTTATTGCACAGTGTGGTTTCTATTGCACATGATGATTGTAATGCACAGGGTCAGGAAGAGATTTTATTCAGTGTGGTAATGGCTCGTGGGAAGAAACTGTTCTTCATTCTATTTGTGTGTGCTCTTAAACATCTGTAACGCCTCCCAGAAGGGAGCAGCTCAAACAGCTGGGAGGCGGGATGTCAGTTGTCTTTGTTAATGTTTAGAGCTCTGCCGACGCACCGGGTATTGTAAATGTCCGTCGGGGAGGGGAGAGGGCAGCCGACAATCCTCTGCGCTGCTCTGACTGTCCTCTGAAGCGTCCCTCTGTCTGCAGCAGTGCAGTTCCCGTACCAGGTGGTCAGACAGTAGGTCAGCAGGCTCTCAATGGAGGAGCGGTAGAAGGCCAGCAGCAGCTTCTGGTAAAGGTTGTTCTTCCTGAGGACTCTCAGGAAGTGTAGGTGCTGCTGAGCCTTCTTTATTATGGCTGAGGTGTTGATTGTCCAGGAGAGGTCATCGGAGATCTGGACTCCCAGGAATCTGAAGTGGTGGACTCTCTCTACGCCCTCGCCATTGATGTAGAGGGGGGGGGGTCACTCTTCTTCCTCCTGAAGTCCACTATGATCTCTTTCGTCTTTGTGGTCTTCAGAGCCAGGTTGTTAAACAAAAGAAACAAAAGAAAGAAAAAAAGAGGTAAACAAACAAAAGTGGGCACATTTAATGCTTTTTGTATAAAGCTAATGTGTTGCTGGTCCACCTACATTAGATTCCACTGAAAGCCTGAGAGACCTGGACTACTATTCATGTTTTAACGTGAACTGGATGACAACCAGTGTGGGACCACACAGCGGCTTTTACTTTGATAACTGCTTGCCAGAGATAGAACTGCTATCATCCCAGGGTAAAAGGCAGCAAAGGTTTACTGTTGTTGTGTAACACATCAAACCAAAGGTTCCATTGTAAAAGTAGGACCTGTTTTATCTAGGAAGGCCAAGAATACTCCAACAGTTTCACTTCAAGAACATTCTACATGTCATAACAGGGCTTTTTCCATTCAATAACTCCACTTGTAAATGAAAGGGAGAATTGTGAGTAAAGTCAAGTTAGAGCACGTAGAACAGCGAAAGGACTAAAATCTGACGGACTGTCATTTCGTCATGTCTGGCATGACCAACTCTTCTCATCTTTATCAGTGTTTGAATCAGCGAATCCAAATAAAGACTCAAATGTATAAGTCAGCAGGTAGCAAGACAGTAAATGTGAAAGTCACAAGACTATTTGTAGTGTTGCAACTTTGGTCATTGCAACCATGAAATGAAAAGAGCATTGTTATCGTTTAGGATGGCTTGTGACTCACCACTTTGAGCCAGACTTTATCAGATAACTGTTATTCATCTAAAAAAACAAAATGAAAAAATATAAATTAAAATTCTGAATGCAAAATTACAAAGAACCTTGGTCATCTACATAAAAATACAGAGGAAAATCTTCCAAGAGTCTGGGAAAATCGTCACTTGTAAAGGCGAAGGCTGTAAAACACGTTTGGACACAAGTGACCTTCAAGCCCGCAGGCAGAATTAAACCGTCATGACACCTTAAGCAGCATAGCCACAGAACTTGGAAATACTGTCCACTGGGAAGCTGTTGTCGTTCACCGTGCTACACTGTGCTACACGAGGAGGAAGCTGTAGATCAAGTCTACATGGGAGGACAACTGGGAAAGATAATTATGGTATCAAAGGTGCAAAAGTCATGTGTGTGGATACATAGGTAATTTTGTCAAAACATTTTCTACCATCTTTACCCAGGATTTTGCTTGGAATTGCTCAGGTTAAATACATTTAATCCAGATCTGCTTCTTGCAAATAATCTATAATGCATCATGAAAAGGAGAAATAGACTACATGTACAGTTTATCCACATGAACAGACACAGATTCCTCCAGCAAAGATACAACAGCTGGTTCCCTCTGTTCCTAAACAGTTCAAAAGTGTGATCCAACACAGTGGTAAACATGCATCTCCTACACATTTTTTTTGGTGTGTATTATGGGCATCAAAAAAAAAAAAAAAGACTTACAATACTTGTTTTTCAAAATACAATGAACTTGGTGGGTGAAAATAATTTCATTTTTGTCTGACAATCAAAGGCTCATACAAATGAGAAAATTACCGATTTACGTTTTTGTTGCATTTTAGCTGAATAGCCAAAATGGAAAGTCTCTCAGACTGTTAAAAAATTTTTCCAGGTAATTAGCTCATGCCAAGAAGAAAAGCCCTGCGGCGTTTTCTGCTGCGCTTGCAGTGTTCAGACAGAATATCCATCTAAAGGTGTGCAGAATGAATCCCTGTCTGTAAAATGTTGAAATATCTTTGTAATAGTGCTACTGGGAAGGATGTGGCTTATGTAGAGACCTGTCGATTAGCAGTCAGAAGGTTTGAGGTTCAGCTGTCAACACCTCTGTGTCTAATTGTCCTTGGGCAAGACATTTTAACCCACTCTTCCTCGAAGTGTGGGTAATGACAGGAAAAAAGTAGTGACTTTATTAAAACTAGAAAAGCACTCAGAGCTCAGACCTCCACCAAGTGCAACAAATCCCCCATATAGCGATTTACAGATTGCGATAAAATCCACGTTCTGGATCAGATCCAGATCAGCCTTTGAAATTTGATAGAGGTTTCCATTTTGGGCAACGATTAACGGAGATATTGAGAAACCAATTTTTCGGCCCCATTGACCGCAATGTTATTGAAAATTTGAAAGTGATCCTGTTATGAATGGTGCAAAGACTCAGATGCGGAGCAACCAGACAAGACCATAAACCAGAGTCAGGAATAAACAATTTAATATGCAAAACAATACAACAAAAAATGTGCCAAACAGAACTAAGGGCGACTAGGAAACCTAGTGAAAATACCAAAACTACTGAAGGCTAGAATACCGTTATAAGGAGAAACTAAAGGCGACTAGCTTTAACGCTAGTGAACAGATAGACACCACTAAAATGGCTACACAAACAACTAAACCAAGATATCCAACCAGTGGCAACAATGACCAAAAGGTGACTGGGATACACAAATCTAAACTAAAACACTATACTCAACTGGGGTACAGCTGAGTGTGAGTCAGGAAGGGATCCAAGGGGCTTTCCCTAACTGGCTTTAATTGGGAGACATGAAACGTGGGGTGGACCAGCATAGCAGCTGGCAATTTCAGACAAACAGCACTGGGGTTAATAATGCGTTCAATGGTAAAAGGACCCATGAACCTGGGAGCCAACTTCCAGGATTCCACCTGAAGGGGAAAGCCCTTTGCCCAGAGCCAAACCCTCTGGCTAACTGAGTATTCAGGAGCAGGGGTACAATGCTGATTGGCCTGTCTCTGCATTGTCCGTGAGGCCTTCAATAAGGCGGCTCTGGCCCATCTCCAAGTCTTCTCGCACCTCCTGACGAATCACACTTTGCAGCTTTAACAAACAGGCGGTTCCTCAGGAGGCGTTCTAGGATAAGACGGACATGTTGCTGGCGCTCTGCAAGGTTCCGGGAGTATATCAGAATATCATCCAGATAAACGAACACAAACCGATTGATCATATCATAGAGAACGTCATTGATGAGATTCTGGAACACAGCTGGGGCATTTGTCAACCCAAAAGGTATCACCAGGTACTCAAATGGCCAAGGGGGGTGTTGAAAGCGGTTTTCCATTCGTCTCCTTGTTTAATGCGAATCAGATGGTACGCGTTACGAAGATCCAGTTTTGTGAAGATGGTGGCTCCATGCAAAGAGGTGAAAGCAGAAGTGATCAAGGGAAGAGGGTAGGTATTCTTCACAGTGATGTCATTCATTCCACGGAAATCTATGCACGGGCAAAGAATCTTGTCTTTCTTATCCACAAAAAAGAATCCAGCCCCAACTGGAGAAGACGAAGAGCGGATGATTCCAGCAGCCAATGACTCACGGATATAGGTCTCCATAGCTGTTTGTTCTAGTTTAGAAAGGTTATATAAACGGCTAGTGGGAAGTGTGGCTCCAAGAATTAGCTCTATTGCGCAGTCATAAGGGCGATGTGGTGGAAGTGAAAGAGCTTTCTCTTTACTGAATACAAGAGCTAAATCATGGTACTCACCGCGAACTCCTAGGTTCACAGCAGGAGCAGGCGGGGAAGGAATAGGACTGGCAGGAGTGAGAGCACTATGCAGACAGGTCTCATGGCAACACGGATCCCAGGAAATCACCTCCTTTCCTGCAAACTAGGTGGGGGTTGTGCTGCTGGAGCCATGAGTAACCTAAAACCAGCGGGGAATTGGAGTGGTCGATCAGGTAGGAGATGATCTCACGATGGTTACCAGCAACTAACAGGGTCAGAGGAATAGTCTTGGGTGACATCTGCCTGGTGTAGGCCATTTAAGGCCCTAATCTTCCGTGGTTGGTCTAGAGTCTCCAACGGAACTCTCATTTGAAGAGCTAACTGATGGTCCAAAAAGCTCTCTTCAGCTCCAGAGTCTATCAGGGCTTGAATAGGGACTGACTGGTCCTGTCAACAGAGAGAAGCGTTGCACTGTAACCGAGGTGGGGATGAAAAGTTGGTCCTGCTCACCAGTAGCTCCCCTATTACCGATGAGCCATTTCTTTTCCCAGACAAAGGGGACAAGCCACAAGAAAGTGACCGGACTTCCCGCAGTACATGCAGGCGTTGGTGTCCCTGTGGTGCTGCCTCTCCTGCGCAGACAACTGAGTGTGGCCCAACTGCATAGCTTCTGGATCAGGAGGAGAGGGCGTGGGAGCAGCAGGCAACCGAGGCACCGGAGTAGACCGATGCAGTTTCTCCCGACGTCGTTTTCTCATCCTGGCGTCAATCCGGATAGCCAAGGCAATCATCTGGTCCAGACTAGTGGTCTCATCACGGGTTGCCAGTTCGTCCTTAACTGAATCATGTAGAGCAGCATAGAAGACTACCTGGAGTGGCTCATCAGTCCATCCACTTAATGGAGCTAAGGTGTGAAATTCCACAGAAAACTCAGCAACGCTGCGGTTTCCTTGGTGTATATTCATCAGGTGGTTACTGTCGTCTCGACCCCTGATTGAATGGTCAAAGACCTTCATCTCATCCACAAATCCAGAATAGGAGTTACAGATGGCCTCTTGCTGACCCCAAACAGCTGTATCCCATTCTCTAGCCTTACCAGTGAGTAAGCTAACCAAGAAGGCTACTTTGGCTCGGTCAGTGGCGTAAGACAGAGGCTGTAGTTCGAAGATTAATGAGACCTGAGTTAAAATACGCTTCACAGGTACTGGCATCACCGCCAAAATGCTCTGGAACAGGAACATGCGGCTCACGTGCTGGTTGGGGAATAGCTGGGCTAAGTGCAGGAGACTGGTTTACTGTGGAACTAACTGGTGGTGCCCCCTGAGCTAATTGGGAGATTTGAGCTGTAAGTTGAGACCTGATGTATTATGGCATGGGTACTCTCAATCAGGTTTTGAATTAGTGTTGGCCTAACGTGGTTCCGTGACAAGCAACTGCTTGCTGCAATGCAAGTTCAGGCTGAGTTGCCTCTGCGCCTGTTTTGTTTCTCGCTGAGTTCATAATGGCCGGAACGTACTGTTACGAACGGTGCAAAGACTCAGATGCAGAGCATCCAGACAAGACCATAAACCAGAGTCAGGAATAAACAATTTAATAATATACAAAACAACAAAAATGTGCCGAACAGACCTAAGGGTGACTAGGAAACCTAGTGAAAATACCAAAACTACTGAAGGCTAGAATACCGTTCTAAGGAGAAACTAAAGGCGACTAGCTTTAACGCTAGTGAACAGATAGACACCGCTAAAATGGCTACACAAACAAACTAAACCAAGATATCCAACCAGTTGCAACAATGACCAAAAGGTGACTAGGATACACAAATCTAAACTAAAACACTATACTCAACTGGGGTACAGCTGAGAGTGAGTCAGGAAGGAATTCAGTCAGAGACTGGTGAATGGCAGTGGAGAGGTACAAATGCTACTGCAGACAGGTGAGATGATGGGCATTCAGGATGAACTCCAGTGGGAACGCTGAGCTGGCGAACAGGGGATCTAAATGGTGAACTGACCGGGTTATGGCAGGTGACGGCAGATGATCCAAGCTGGAGACATGAAACAGAGCTAGTCATACAAAACAGAATGCAGAAATGAGCAGGACTAACTGATGCTGACACAGTAAGACTGACGCTGATGATCATGACATTTTCGGGCAAGGAATCATCCAGAGACTGGGGCTTTTAAGCTGGTGTGAGATGTTGCAATCCATCAGCTGCAGCTGCTCCTCATCTACTGATTGTCCCAGTTTCATCTGTCTGCCACACAACCATTCACACTCACCTGAATCAAGGAAGGGAGGGGAAAAAAGGAAAAAAAAACACTGCCTCTAGCCGGCATTGTCACCAGGAGGCGTCACAGATCCAGAATCCAGGATTTTTTCTGGATCACACCCAAAATGAAATCAGTTCTTCCTTTTCACATTACTGACAACTCCTGAAAATTTCATCAAAATCCATCCATAAAGTTTTGAGTTATCTTGAACACAGACAGACATACAGATAAACTGATGTCCGAAAACATAACCTCCTTGGTGGAGGGTTAAAAACAAAATCCAGCAATTTATGAATGTCAGTGTTAATAAATGAATGAGAAAAAGACTGAAGTACTTTTTAAAAGCAAAAGAAAGCAAAAAAAAAAAAAAAAACAAAACAAAAAAAAAACAGAGTTGCTGACTCCTCATTTTTTGTGTGGATCGTCTGGGATTCTGAAAAGTTGTATTTAATGGCAAAACATGACATTTTAACAATCCTAACTAAGCAGGTTAGATCTGACCAAGCACAGAGTTGATTCAAAAGTATGAATAAATAACAAAATATTGACAAGTGGTTTCTTTTTGGCTGCACAGATAATGTTGACAAATGAATAATATAAGCATGGCTTTTACAAATGTAAAATGATTGGAAAAACTTTACACTAAAACTCATGTTCATCTTTGTTTACCTTAATTTAGACTTTTGCAGAGTTCAGCCTTTGTGCTTTTCTCCCCAGTCTACACTGGCCATCTACTTTCTTCTGATGATTATCTATAATTTCCATAGAAACATGTATTCTGACTGTATGAAACCACATCCGGGCCCTGTGCTCACCCTGCAGACGCTGAAACTGAGAACGCACGAGCGCACGCACGCACGCACGCACGCACGCAGACGAGATAAGGACGAGCAGAGCGTTTGGCTGTGCACATGAGCAGACCCAATCTGAGCGTGCGCATGCATTTGTGTTTGTGGCTGCCTGTCTGTCGTAGTGATGGGTCGGTTGCGAACGAGAGCCGGAAAAGAGCCGGCTCTTTGAAGTGAACGATGGGAGCCGGCTCGCGATCAAGAGTGATTCATTTATTTATTTATTTTTAAATGGTCTTTTAAAGCCGCATTGGTCAGCATGTGTGGCTACGACAATGTCTATGTGACTACACTGAGTAGGAGGGGGGAGGGGAGGGGGGGATACAGACACACAGCAGCGGCGCACACGAATAGGAGGCAGAGAGACGAGAGCGAGAGGAGCACAAGAGGATTTGACCAGTTCACCAAAGATGAGTGACAACAGGAAAAGGAGTAAAATTTGGACACATTTTAAAGTGTTAGACTTCGGAAAGGTAGAGTGTACACTTTGTAAAATACAAATTTCATATTGAGCAGGCTCCACAAACAACCTGCACAGGCATATTCGAACTAATCATCCAACCGTGCAATTACCAAATTATGCAATTAATTAGCAATTAATTAGAGTTGGAGAAAAGACCAGCAAGGGACTCTGCTAATGAAGGTTTTTCACTCTAAATACCATATTTTCTGGACTATAAAGCGCACCTGAATATAAGCCGCACCCATTAAAATATAAACGAAATATATATTTAATCACAAATATGCCGCACCGGACTATAAGCTGCTGGTATCCAGGCTGAGAACTAAGATATTGACATTGAAAGATTTTGTACCATAAGTGTTTATTCACATACCTGAACTGATTGTTTCTGAACAGTGCCTGTAACACGGTAGTAAAAGTGCTGATCAAACAAAACAGAAAAGTCATTGATGGTTTTATTCATTTCTCTCCTGTACATTAAAACCAAGTTGCTTTATTTTTCCTCCTCCTGTGTACTGAAACCGGAACGGACCCGCAAAACGGACCCGTATGGTCCACTTGCACTCAGTGCCGGATCCCCTGGTGTCCGAGTAGACACACCTGGATTAATCAATTTGTCCATTAATAATAGGTATTAATGCTCACAAAATGAATATAGAGTAGCATAGCCAACATAAAAACAGAATAACCTTTAACTTCTTGGTTTGTTTTTTAGTTTTTGCACTTCCTGCTAGAGCGCCCCCTGAGGGCTGAAGAAAAATTCATAGAAAAGCCGCATCTCTGTATAAGCCTCATGGTTTAAAGCGTGGGACAAAAGTAGCGGCTTATAGTCCGGAAAATACGGTAGTTGCACATTTTATTTTGTTGAGTGATGTTTAGTTGATTTTGTTTTTTCACAAATTAAAATGGGTCTTTTTTTATATAGAATTTATTTATGTATATGTTACGTTTATTAATAAAACCATATAAATACTATACATATGTTATATTTTATGTTTTTTTTTTTTAATTAGTTATTCATTTTAGACATCATTTGGTAATAAATTAATTTAAGTAACAAAAAATGTGAGGAGCCACTTGGGAGCCTGAAAGAGTGAGCCGAGCCAAAAGAGCTGGCTCTCCACAAAGAGCCGGAAGTTCCCATCGCTAGTCTGTCGGTTCAGCACTCCTCAGCACTCCGGCCAGGAAGCAAACAGATAAGTGGTGATGCAAGAACTGTTGGGCTGCCAAAACTGTGATGCAATTCCACTCACTTCCTGCCACAGGGAAAAACTACAAGACCGAGACTGAGACCGAAACAAGCTGCTTGAGGTGCCGACCGGTGCAACCTTTATATATAGAGAGATTTTTTTATTTCATAGATAACGTTTTCAATCAACCTGCTTGTTTTCTTGCCCCTCGTTTGAAATAAAATAGGTTGCAGCAACAGAGACATACTGTATATAAGCAGCATGTGCTAAGTGTTATGATGCAATGCGGCCTCACTTGTGTTATCATGTTTAAGTAAATATTTTCCATTTAATTATCTCCACAATCCTGACACCGGAGGTGACTGGGAGTGATACATACATATTGGCTTGAAGCCATGACTGCTGTGGTAGTTTAACAGCTTTGGTTTCAAGAGCAAGAAAGTTACTGACCTAGTTTCAACTGAACACAGCTGAATGGAAAATTAATCAATTAATTAAGGGTAAAATCTGCTTTAAAGTAAAATATGTAAATAATGAATTATAAGTAACCTTTATCCCTTTTTCCACTATTCTCTCCTGGAGAATGGTGGAGAGAGAGTCACAATCCTTCAAATGACATGTTCTGATATCTTCCATTTATCCTACGAGCCCAACAATATTTATATAAAGTGTATTAATGTTGCAGGATTCAGTGGTTTAGGTGCATTAGCTCATTAAATGTGATGTAATTTTAATCACAAGCCCAACGGGAGTCTATACCAGCTCCTTTTGGGTGAAAGACACTGGTGACCCTGAATATGTAGAAGTGGGTACAGATGATGATAGATGGATGAAGTACAAGCCAAAGCACAATGAGCTGAAACTATAATAAAGACATAACAAATTAATCATCCATTAATTACTTTCAGTATCTGTGGAAATAACGTAGGCTTGAAATCAGAACCTGCTGCTGTAAACTCAAACAAGCATCTTTTTCCCAAGTTGTCGTCCAGTTCTGCACTTACAAAGCTCCTCTAACTGGGTTTCATTTATGGGATACAGCGCTCAAAGGAGCTACTGTTTGTTCTGCAGGGCAAAATGCAATGTAGCCGTATTGATCAGACAGTCAAGTCTTTCTTTAAATAGTTGTAGTTGGAGTATTTTCTGGCCACAAAAATAATTATTTTCATTGCTTGGATGTCAAGCTGCTGAATCCTTTTTAAAATCACCTTCCTCAGCCTAAAAAGTGATTACTTTACTAACAGATGAGATGAGAACAATGCAATGATTGTCCTGTTTTTAGTTAAAATGGAATAAAATAACAGTCATACGAATTTGGATCTTATGACAGATATAAACAAGAGGCTCATTTACTTCTTGCCTCTGTACATAAGCAGACATTTCCTCAATAAAACTTTATTCATATCAGTAAATCTGATATAAATGTGGTTCAGAAAGCATTTAGTTCTTGTTTTGACTTCCATTTGACAGAGATACAGAATAATGGTTCCTTTCACCTTTCTGTTCTTCCCCTCAAGGCTTGATAATCATTGGCACTTCATTTTGACAGGTTTCTTATATGTGTGCACGTGTGTGTTTATGTGTGTGTGTGAGTGTGCATGTGTGTGTGTGTGAAGAAGAAAAACAGCTTCCTCATACGTTTTTCTTGGTTTTTATTGAGCAGGGGCGGGGTTTCTGGGATTCCCTCTGTGTGGGAAGACATCTTCCATATTAAGAGGGACCAACTGTGTCAATGTTACAGTGTGCATTATGGACAGACACCAGGCAGCACAGGAGAAGACACTGATGGAGAAAAGTGTGGAGCTAGGAAGACTGGAAGCCTTCAATAGGCCAAAAAGCTCCCACAACTGCATTAAGTTCGCGGCAACAGCGATGGGATTGATTCTTGTGGCTTTAGTGGGCTTCATCCTTTATTTACAATTCACACCATCGTGCACCCAGGTGAGAAAAAAATGACCTACTGATACTTAGTCTTCTGATCAAACATAATCAGCCATTTCTTCTTTGCTGCTTATGCATATTCATCTATTTATGATTTCTCTGTTTTTCTGCAGGATGTTCCAACAGTGAACAGTGAGCCAGTAAAGGTCGAGAGACATCATACCTCAGACAGTCAGTAGCAGGTTTTTTTTTTTTTAAGTTGATTCTAAAATTCCATATCACATCATCGCCATCATTTTCTTCCCATTATGGTGATGATGATGATGATGATTATTATAACTGTCACTGTGCTTATGGAAATTATTTTGTTTTCTGATTCAGAGGGTGAGCCGGGAAGCCATGATATCTTCACAACTCCTAAAGCTGCAGATTATCTGATCTGCGGATCGGTGATGTTCTCAAGGGCCACTGATGAAGAGTTTTTCCTCGTACAAACGTGGGCTGGACACCAGGGAACCATCCGAAAGAAGAAGTCAAACTCTGCAGAGATCTTATTTTTAGAAACGCTTAAATTGGTAGACAACATAACAATAAGCATTTACTTTGGGTCTAACTACATAAACAGCACATTCTACGTCTTTGAGATGTGAGTGGGCTGATACTCTTGCACTCTCAAAACCTGTTGGTGCAGATACTGAGTATGAGTGTACACCTAAAATGGTTCCTTCAGGTGTGCACAGAGAGAAGGCACTTTTGTCCATTTCCAGCCACCTAACACTCCAAATCCACCCCACACACAGCATAGAAAGATTCTCGTCCAGTTTACTAAATCTCTGCCAGAGAAAATAACTTTTATTCTATAAATATTGTATATATGTAAAACAAAAATCAGTTATGATCTACTTTAATTTAATTTTGTTATGTCGCGGGTTCACGTCACAAGGTATTAGTCCAGATTGGAGGTCTTAACCTCAGGAGCTTACTCTGACACTAATTTATTATTAATTTATACATGCATTTATGCAGATCCCGGCCAGTTTTATGTGTGTATTAGCTTTATGCATTTCTGGTCTTTTTCATCTTCATTTTCTATGTAATCACATTTAGAGTTGTAGTTTGAGGTTTTCATAAGAGTATAAATAAAGTCATTTCTTTTACATTTAAGTGGTTGTAAGTTGCAATAATTAATATGGAAACTGGCTTTGAAAGAGGTGATTTTAAATTCAGCTTGTAAAGTTAAAGGAACATTCCAGAGTTGAAAGGACCCTAGCTCTAATATTAGATAGTGAAGAATGTGAACTTCTCATCATCTATGATGACATGAACCGAAGCAGTTTTGAGTTTTAATGGAATATGTGTTTGCATCAAAAAGGGTCAACAGATCCAAGTAAACTGCTGCTTTAGGCCTTTAAGACTCAGAAATGTGGTTCAAACTAAGTGATAATGAGTGCATGGTCTATAAAGACAAAACAAGATCATTTTAACTCTGTATGTATCCAACAAATGCACTAAAAATGACACAAGAGCAGGAGAGCTCATGGCCTCTACTTCCAGCATTGTTCTATCTGCCTGCCCGTGACAGACAGTTGCTTGTTTCAGCAGGATACTTCATTATTATATGTACAGACATGGTGAACTTCTGCCAGGTTGCTGTTGAGCAATCGCCAGCGATATAATTAGAACTGATTACGTCCATGCTGCAGATCAGGTTGGAGCTGTAGGGTAGAGTCATCAGCTTGTTCTTGTTTTTTCTGTTCTTGTTTGGAATTTTTCTTTGTTTGGAAAAACAGTTAGCCAGTTGATACTTATAGTTCTCATATACTTATAGTCCTTATACTACTTATAATATTGACTGGTGAATGAATAATGAATGAAGTCACACCATCCTTCTTTTCTTTTTCTGTGGGGTTCTGCCATTTAAACTGCTGCATTTCTGACTCAACACTGCAGAGAAACTTATTTGTCAAAATAAATGGCAAAATAAAGTGTAGATTTTGTTTCAAACTACTTGAGAAATCATTACCAAAATGCTTTTTAATTTTTTTATAAATGTAGTTTAAGTTGTATGATGACATTTAGAGTTGTATGTTAAAGCATCCACATGTGTAAAAGTAAAGTTATTTCTCATATAGCTATTTTAACTTGGGTTTAAAAAGCACCGGTGATAACTCAGCTGATAAAGTCAACTTATAGACACAGTTCTCTTGCTGCACGTGTCCTCCCACATTTGAGAGGCTGGAGCATAGAGTGTAACAGATGGAGGACAAATGGAGGACAACCATTTAGCGTAACAGTTCGAGTTGTGATATGAGCCCAGCACAGGGGCTGGACCAGCATGAACCAGCATGCACGAAAGATGTACGTTGCTTGTGTTGTGGAAAAAATTAAGATCCGATCTCGATGAGAAAATCAGAATAGAATTTATTACAGAGAAAAAGGACAGACATACAAAAACTTGTGCACAAGGAGAGCGATCAGCCCGCACAATTGTGGAGGAAATTTTTATTTGGTTTATTTCATCTTGTAATTTTGTCATCTAACAATATATATAAAAGTGATTTGTCTGTGTCACACGAGACCAAATGTCTGACAAAAGGCAAGCACGGGGGTCGGCTGTGGCTCATTGATCTAGGAGACACGGCAGGGGTCAGCTGTGACTTCCTAAATTCAATTAGCATCAACTAAAAAACTTCTTGATCAAGGGATTGTTTAACATTGCTAAACTCAATCAGTCTGTTTTAAACAAATGCCTCTGTATGACATCCCTAAACTCAATCAGTCTGTTTGCAGACAAATGGCTAAGGCAACTGTCTGCCTCCACCACCACCTACTGTGTCTACACTCTGTATGCAAACCTGTAACACCTTGCTGTCTTGGTATAAAGATCAGCTTCATCTTTGTATCTGCAGAGTCATCAGCCAGCACTCTGTGGAGTGGTGGCTGGTCTCTCTCCTTGTGCGCACAAGTTTTTGTATGTCTGTCTTTTTTCTCTGTAATAAATTCTATTCTGATTTTCTCATCGAGATCGGACCTAATTTTTTCCACAACAGTTTGGCGCTGCAAGTAGGGTCCCTCGCTTGGCCGTCTGGACGGAGTGACAAGAGAACGAGAACCTCAAAAGTGCTGTTGAGATGGGAGCTGACTCACTGCGTCCTGACTGCCAACGCTGGGATCCAACGAACTTAAGTCCTACAATCTGATCTGGTGAGAAATTCATTTTCAAAAACACATTTGGTCTCGAAAAGGTTCAGATCTGAGGTGGTTCAGCATTCTCCATAGCATTTGGGGAAGTTTAGTCTGCAGGAGTGACTGCGACTGGTTAGTTTCTGAGATCTGTTCTGAAACGCTCCTTCTGTAAGTACTCAGAAGGTTAGGCTTTAACTGTTTGGGGCAGGCAAACAGATTTTGCAAAGACGTTTGCAATCTTAGCAAGAGTATGCATACTGACTCATAAAGAAATGAGTTCTGATAATCCAAACCTCTTTTCTGTTCCTCAGAGTTCCAATGTGGAATAGGTGAGAGAAAGAAACGGCCGTGAGAGTGTTTGAATGTCTGGACTCAGAAATATGGGTTTGTCGAGTTTGAATTGAGTTGGAAAGACTGAATGAGAATTGACTGAAAGATTTGTGTAAAAGATTTGGAAGAATGTGAAACATAGCGCTTTGTTTTTTTTAAGGAGTGAATGTATCTTTATTGTTGATTCTGATGCTACTCCGCATCTCTGACCCCTGCGCATGCACAACAATATATATATATATATATATATATATATATATACTATATATATATATATATATATATATGTGTGTGTGTGTGTGGTGGTGTGTGTGTGAGTATATATATATATATATATATATATATATATATCTATATATATATATGTATTATTTTTTGGTACGTTAAGTGTTGTATGTCCTGTGCTTTGTCTGTCTCACTAAGCCCCAGAACAGAGACAGTTGTTGTCCAACACTGATACCCCCCCCCTTTTTTTTTTTTACTCATTTGCTTTTGGCCAAAAGCAATTTACATTGATGCGACCTAGACTTTTTTTTTTTTTTTTTTTTTAACTGTCAGGACTGAAAGCCAGTCCTGATTTCAAAGTTTGTGTTTTCTCTCCCTCCTTAAGGTGTACAGACAACAACCATGTAGTACTGTATGCAAATCAGTGAAACCGGTTTTCCATGGCTGCTGTCACTTTTCACAGCTTCCTGTCTGAGGAACAGACAGCAGCCATCCCCCCTTCCTTACGGGACGTCCCCTCAGATCTCTAAGCCCAGAGTAAATATGTTAGTCTAAAAAAACAAAACAAACTGTGACCCTGTTGTTATTCCTATTGTGATTTTGTACTAAACTTCTCTGTGCTTGAAGCCCCTTTATCTTCTTTTGTCCATGAAGAAGGTCTACAGCCTCCAGACCTTATTAGATGGACAACCCCCCCCCCCCAAGGCAGAGAAATTAACTGAAAAAGGCTCTTCAAACAGCTCCCACGTTAGGCCTTTCCTGATCCAGAAAGACTTCTCATTCCCCGACAACCAGATGGCTCAGCAGGTAAAAGCAGCTCTTCCTGAGACCAGCAGACACCCCTGCTCACGAGTCACCCATACAGCGGTAACAGTTGCTGAGAGAGCCACTTGGACCCATGCTAGCCAAATGCAAAAGGTGCCAGAATCCACTGGTGACCTCCCTCCAGCTATAAATCACCCAGCATCAGAGTAGACGCTCTACTCCACCTATCACCAGGCGAAAGTCATGTCCTCACCAACTGAGTGGACATCTCAGTTCAGTTGAAGGAATGAGTGCTGATCAGGCCTATGGCAGCACTCCGAGCAACATGCTCCAACATGGGTGCTTTGTTCTGCTTGGTGAGTGACATTGGCTCAGACACGAACAATGGCAACCTGTTGGACTGACAGGTTGTGGACTATTTGGCTCAAAATGCCCTTGATTTGGATTACTCGTCATTTGGCCTGTTTCCTGGGGGTCAGGAGGTCATTCAAGATTGCTGCATAACAAAAGATCTCACACTGCAGCACTTTTATGTGGTGTCAGCTCATGACACACCCCGCCATCACCGCTCTCCAACTGACCCACGTGACTCAATCTGGGGCTCGGATGTCCCACCTGACAGGAAACTCTGGTCAAACACTTTTTTTCCCCTTGATGGAAAAACTCATGCTCCGCCTGGAAACTGTAAACTACAAGCTAGACGAATTCACCAAGGACTCTGTGTTTGCCCTTAAAGGACTCTGCTTGCGGACCATGTGTCCTCCTCTGGCTGGCTTTCATTGCTAGCTGGTAACATCTAAAAGGTCTCTCCTGCTGTGGATTATGACCTCAGTCATCATTTGTTGTTCTTTCATGCTGCATTATCCCCTTAGTCAAGAACTGTCTAAGATGATTCCCATCCAGTTTTGGATCTGTATACCCCATGTTCCCTCAACAAATCCCATGGACTCTATTTCTAATCCTCCCTCATCGCCTGGATATTATGACGATTCATCAGAATGACTCTGACAACGACTCCTTTGTGTGATCGTCCGTTCTCCAACACTGAATATTATTGTCCATATTCCTAAGTCGATCGTTGTTTCTGTTTTCAATCATGTTTATGATGGTGATCACTGAATCTCAGTGAATTTGGTGACCTAATGTTACAGCTAATGGATGTTATTGTGTGATTAATATAAAACATATCAATGTTTCATTATAATCAAAAGAGAGAAATTGTGGAGGAAATTTTTATTTGGTTTATTTCATCTTGTAATTTTGTCATCTAACAATATGTTTAAAAGTGATTTGTCTGTGTCACACGAGACCAAATGTCTGACAAAAGGCAAGCACTGGGGTCGGCTGTGGCTCATTGATCTAGGAGACACGGCAGGGGTCAGCTGTGACTTCCTAAATTCAATTAGCATCAACTAAAAAACTTCTTGATCAAGGGATTGTTTAACATTGCTAAACTCAATCAGTCTGTTTTAAACAAATGCCTCTGTATGACATCCCTAAACTCAATCAGTCTGTTTGCAGACAAATGGCTAAGGCAACTGTCTGCCTCCACCACCACCTACTGTGTCTACACTCTGTATGCAAACCTGTAACACCTTGCTGTCTTGGTATAAAGATCAGCTTCATCTTTGTATCTGCAGAGTCATCAGCCAGCACTCTGCTGAGTGGTGGCTGGTCTCTCTCCTTGTGCGCACAAGTTTTTGTATGTCTGTCTTTTTTCTCTGTAATAAATTCTATTCTGATTTTCTCATCGAGATCGGACCTAATTTTTTCCACAACACTTGCTTGCATGAAGACTACAGGGCTTCATGCAAGCTGGTTCACTGTCACGGCTTAATGGAAGCAAGCGTTTACTAATTACTAATTACTAACTAAAGTAGTCCTGTAAATAAAAGTCTCCATGTCACGCTGAATAAGCTGAATCTTCTGTATGAGGAGAGAGATCTCTAATGTAATATCAAAGTAAATCAGCGGTGGGTGCGTTCAACACACTCTAAACTGGTTTCTAGTCACTGGCACTGTACGTGGCGCTGCTTAGGCTGTGAGTGTATGAATAGAGATGCCTCGGATTTCAAACAACAATGTGTGAAATATTTATAGCCTTTCTTCTTTGAGTTAATATTGCTAATTAATTATTGTTAATTATTGCTAACCAGATTGTTTACACAAGGCCAAAAACAAATATTCTACTTCATGCCTGTTTTCCTTTCTTTTCACAGTAACCATTTATCATTAGATAGAACAAATAGCATTTAGGTGTCATAGCCATTTAAATCATCCATACCAATCTCCATTTTCAGTAGTTCAAACATAATTGGACAAAATGACATAACTGTAAATATAAAAATAATTTTGCATACTTGGATGACAGTCCTTTTTGGTCAGTGACTGCCTGAAGTCTGGAGTCCACGGACATCACATAGTTCTGTGTTATCTCCCTCAAAATGCTTTGCCAGGCCTTCTCTGCAGCCACCTCCAGAAGTTGCTTGTTTTCCAGTCTTTCTGATCTCTTTAAAGTTTTATCTTAACTGAAAAGCATGCTCTGTTGGGTTGAGATCAGGCAACTGACTTGGCCATTGAGAAATATTCAATTTCTTCCCCTTCAAGAGGTATTGAAGTGCTTTCTTAGTATGTTTAGGGTCATTATTAGTGAAGTGCAGCGTCTGGATATTAAGAGAGGGAAAGTCAGAGGGACGTTTTGTGGTTTTGATCTTTCGTTTTGAGTGTATTTTGGTTTGCCTGTTTGGTTAGGTTTTACTCTTGATTTTCTCCTCATTTTACTTGTGTTTTCTTGCTTTGTGTTTAGCTGGGCTGCTTTACCTCCTGTTTCATTTTGAATGTGGTTTTTCCTTCCCTCCTTGTGTGTGCACTTGCTGTCTAGTTTGACTTCCTTTCATAATCCCCTGTCTTAAAGCAAGACTACACAACTTCTTCACCTCACAACTTGTAGTTTAAAAATCCTGGCATATACAGATGAATTTGCTTCACAAATGGATTTATATTTAGGTTCAGGTGCATTCCATTAATATAAAAGCTCAAAATTGTAGAACATTTATTTCTCACTTTGATAAGCCACCTTAGCAACTTCTAAGAATGATACAGTGGTTCTTGATAGTATCTGAGTACCTTAGAAATTAAGAAACAAATGGACGTAACTCAAGTTGACAGTTACCACCCCCAGGAGTAGGTGTTCAACTTAAACCACAAGATGTGTAATGAGCTACGTAGTTAAGAAGTTCCCTAAGTGGAACTTCAAAGCAACAGACTAATGTCAGTGTTCTTAGGTCCATCATCATGACATCACTACACAACAGGGCTGTGCATGACAGGCATGAGAAACATTTATAAGACATGGTAGTTGCAATTTTATGGTTTGGACCAATTTGAACGCATCTGGGCCTGAAATAAATAAATACAGTGGAAGGAGCAATGGTGATGTCTTCATATAAGATTGTTCTGTACAGATGACATGGCTTTCTCAAAGATGATATGTGGGACTGACAAGGATATTCTGGAAGCGTTTAAGTTGCTGCTGCACCAGGGGATCACTCAGAGGACAAGAACTAAACTTTTGAATTACCAGGTTTAAATATTGTGTCCTTTGTTGAATTTTAATGACATCACCATTTATGATGCAGAAGTCTTATGTCAAAGTAATATTCATGAGCTGATGTGGACGATTTTAAGTTGACAAATCTTTAAGAGCCAGTGTTGGTAGAGTAGGTCAGGAGTTTTGATCAATGTCAACATGAAACAGAGATGTCAAATTAAGTCAAGTTTATTTCTATATCACATTTAAAACAACCTCTGGTGACCAACGTGCTGCACAAGCTAAAACAAGTAAAAATCCCTAGAAATAAGCAATTATATCTAATAAAACAAGATAAAAAGCATAAAAACATAGCAAAAAACAAAATAGTACTATAATAAAACAATAAACATTTCTCAATGGCCAATAATACATAATAAAAGCCAAGGTATCGTGGGATATTTTAGAGAGTCAGGGGCATGTCAGCAGGTAAACAATGAGAGAAGTTTGCACACTGAAGACAGGAGAAACTATGAAAAGTGTACGCCATGGAGTGCTTCTTTTTTTGGTCGCAGTTTACAGTGATAAGTGGCTTATGTAGATAAACAGAGAGAGGAGGAAGATACCGGGAGGACAAGATAGAACAAGCTTAAGTGGGAAAGCCCAAAGGAAATTCAAGGTAACACTTCTGCTCACTCCTTATACACCTGTCATACGCTAAAAAAAAGACTCCCCCCAGCATTGTCATTATGTGGGGGCAGAGCATAAAAGTTACAAATACATGGAAACTGTTTGATGCAATCTCATCATCATTTACCAGAATCTAAGAATAAACTTCCAACTGTTTGTGGAAATAATCTTCTTCTTTTCCTTGCAGCTGTTCCCTTCAGGGATCACCACAGCGAACCATCTGCCTCCATCTAACCCCATCCTCCGCATCCTCTTCTCTCACACCAACCAACTCCATGTCCTCCACGGACTCATGTCCTCTGTGGTGACCACACAAGTCTCCTCTTTCTCTCTCCAACCTCATCATCTTTCTATGGATATATTCACTCTCCCCCCTCAAACCATATCAGTCTTATCTGGTCTTTGACTTTCTCTCCAAATTATCTAACATGCGCTGGCCCTCTGATCTGCTCAGTCCCGATCCTATCCCTCCTCATCACTCCCAAAGAGAACCTCAACATTTAAACCTCTGCTACCTCCAGCTCTGCCTCCTGTCTTTTCCTCAGTGCCACAGTCTCTAAACCAGACATCACAGGTCTCACCACTGTCTTGTACACCTTTCCTTTCATTCTTGCTGAAACTCTTTAATTACACTTCACACCTTACGCTTTTCTGTACCAGTTCCAATCTGCCTGCACAAACTTCTTTGCCTTTTTCCCACACTCTGTTGCTCTGAACTGTTGACCCTAAGTATTTAAAATCCTCCACTTTCTTTATTGCTGCTCCCTGTAGCCAAAATAACACCAGGAAATCATACTGTTTGAGATCAACAGGGAGCCCAGTCCAGTATGGTCCTTTCGTTTTCTTTTTCATCTGCCCAGATACTAAGGCTGGTATGTGACCCTTACTTGCTACAATCCCACAAGCATATGATAGCTTCTTGCTGGAACTGTGATATCAAAATCTGATAAAAGCTTTGCTTTTCAGTTCCAAGAGTGAAATTAGTTATTATCTACCTGATTTTATTGTACTTATTGTGATCTGCTTGTAATCTACAGTTTTTATTTTATTTTATTTTGGTTGCAATCACACTAAAGTCTGCCTTTCGTGCTTTTTGCACCTCAGCAGGACTAATTTTTTTTTTCCCACAACCAAATGGATGTGGCAGAAACTTTGTGATAGTGGACAACACAATGATAAGCATGTGAATTTATAAGCATCAACAACATAAGCATGTAAATACATGTCTTGGGAATCTGCCACTGCACTGTCTGTCAGGATTTTTCATTAAAGAAGATATATCATAAAAAAACAAAACCAAAAAAAACAACAACCTGTTCCTCAGTTCATATATTTGGGTGTCTGGTGGGATTACCAGCTTAAAGTGTAACACAACTTTGATTGTCTGTCTCTTAAGGGTTTCCTCAGCTTGAAAATATAACATTTCAAATTTAGATTTGCACCTGCCCGAGTTCAAAGTAAAATTATCCATCTTTCTCATCTTTATCTCCACATTTTTTTTTCTGTATCTAGGAAACAAGATGGCATTGAGAGGGATGACTTTAGTCACAAAAATAGATTTCTGACTTCATTTCAGTAGAAGTGAGTTTTTCTCTATTGTGTTTCAGTGTTGTTTGGCTAAACTGGGATGGGAATGCAGCTAATGCTGGTTACAGTATTTGTGCTTGGTAAACCTATAGACTGTATATAGAGGGATACCACAGTCCCTCACACACCAGCCATCATTCAGACACATTTGCACTAAACAGGATACTTAAGAACCTCTGGCCTCTTCGTCATTCAATTCAATTCAATTCAATTTTATTTGTATAGCGTCTGTTACAATGTCAATTGTCTCTAGCCGCTATACAGAGACCCAGAGCATGACCCCTGAGCAAATATCATTAACTAAAATTATAATTTTAGATCTAATCAAGGATAATGGCAAGTAAAAAACTCCCACATAGAGAGAAATAAACCTTTAAGCCAAACAGTGGCAAGGAAAAACTCCACTTTAAGAGGAAGAAACCTTGAGCAGGACCTGGATCATATGGGGGGACCTTCCTGCTGAAGGCCAGCCGAGTAGAGAAAGAAAAGAGGGGAGACAGGACAGAGAGAGGGTGTAGGACAGAAAGAGGAGAGCACACAAATGACTAAATATGATGACCATATAAACATAAACAGATGGCGGTAGCAGCACTGGGATGAGATGGCCAGAGTACCAGGTCTCCGATCACCACGCCAGTCGGCACCCCAAACACAAGTGGAGGAGAACCCCGGGATGGACAGAGGATGGAACTGCAAGTCAGCATGAAACCCAGGAAACTCTGTCCAGAAATAACACAGAGAAAAAAAGGGGGGGCTAAACAGCACAACAAACCACAGGAAAGTAAAGAATATGGAGCACAGTTACAGTAACAAGGTGCTCCCAATTAATTATGAATGAGCTGGAGGAGGAGGAAGGGAGGAGAAAAGGGAAGAAAAAGGGGAAAAGCAGTGGAGACACCACTCAGCAGATCATGTTGGTGTCCTCCTGCAGCGTAGGCCTATAGCAGCATAACTATGACGAAGCTGTGATTAAGATGAACCTACTCTAGTCTGTTAGGAATAAAATATCTGAGGGCTGTTTAATGGTTAAAGTTAAAACTTGACATGAGGGAATGTCTCCTTTTATGACCTGAGTTCCTCAGCTTGGGTTTACGACTTAATTACTGCAACATCCTACAGACCCCCGATCAACAGTATGCAACCCCCGGAAAACAGTTTGCTTATTAACCAGGACTTTGGGACTGTGACCATCTGGATTTCCGGAGACAAAGAACCATGAAACCCAGGACACGCCTTCTCTGGATCCTTAAAGGAGGGACAGAATCTGATTCCTGGGTGCATTTCCCTGGCATCTCTTGAGATGTTAGGAAGATGTACCATCGGCCGATTAAAATATTGTGCATGGCATAATAATTCTTTGTATTCATGATTGTATTAAATTCTTTGATTGATCTTTGTTTCTAGTCTTGTCATTTAGGCACCAGATAAAAAGAACACAGAGAGATACTTTCAAGCCTTAGCTCCTACAACTATGGCTATAACTATTAGCCCCTACACACTATAGTTTAGATTAACTGTAGGCTTTACTGAACAAAAATGTTTTTCAATTTAGTTTTAAAGATGGAGATGGTGTCAGCTTCCTTAACTCAAACTGGTAGCTGGTTCCATAAAAAAGGTGCCTGGTAGCAGAAGGCCCGTCCTCCAAACCAACTTTTGGATATTCTAGAAACGACAAGTAATCCTGCACTCTGAGAGCAGAGAGCTCTATTAGGCGCATAGCGTGTTATCAAGTCTTGTAAATAGCACGAAGCTAGGCCATTAAGGGCCTTATATGCGAGAAGCAGAATTTTAAACTCAATTCGAAATTTCACAGGAAGCCAATGGAGGGAGGCTAACACGGGAGAGACGTGATCTCGCTTATGGATTCCTGTCAGCACCTTGCTGCCGTATTCTGGATCAATTGGAGGCTATTCAGCGAGCTTTTCGTACATCCTGCTAACAGTGCATTTCAATAATCCAGTCTAGAACTGACGAACGCGTGGACCAATTTTTCAGTATCACCCTGGGAGAGGATGCACTTAATCTTGGCAATATTTCGGAGATGAAAAAAGGCTGTCTTGCAAACCTGATTAATATGCTGCTTAAATGACATATCCTGATCAAAAATGATTCCAAGGTTTTTTACAGCTGTGCTGGAAGCCAGTGTAAACCCAGTTAATCCATTCTTCAGCTGTTTGGGACCAAATACAATAACCTCTGTTTTATCCAAGTTTAGAAGCAAAAATTTAGAGGACATCCAGGACTTATGACTAATATCATTAAGACACCCTTGAAGTTTAGCCAAAGGTTTTGTTTCCTCTGGTTTCATAGATAAGTACAGCTGTGTATCATCAGCGTAGCAATAAAAGTTTATGCCATGGCTCTGGATAATTTTTCCCAAGGGCAGCATGTTTAAAGTGAAAAGGATTGGTCCCAGAACTGAACCCTGTGGGACGCCATAGCAGACCCTAGTCTGTGTAGAAGAAACATCATTAACATGGACGAACTGGAACCTGTCAGATAGGTATGACTTAAACCAGCCTAATGCTGTCCCTTTAATTCCAACAGTGTGCTCTAATCTATGCAGCAAAAGGCTGTGATCAACGGTATCAAAAGCAGCAATGAGGTCCAGCAGAACAAGGACAGAGACTAATCCATTGTCTGAGGCCATGAGGAGGTTGTTGGAGACTCTAATCAGCGCAGTTTCTGTGCTATGATGAGTTTTAAACCCCTGACTGAAAAACCTCAAATAGATCATTTCTATGCAGGTGTTCTCCTAACTGGCTAGAAACTATTTTTTCCAGAATTTTAGAGATAAATGGAAGGTTGGATATTGGGCTATAGTTTGCCAAGATGTCCGGATCAAGAGATGGTTTCTTGAGCAAAGGTGTAATGACTGCAACTTTAAAATATATAATATCCTAATTGTAGAGATAGGTTAATCTGATCCAAAATTGATATACCAATAGAGGACATAACATCCTTGAACAGTCGAGTTGGGATGGGATCCAACAGACATGTAGATGGTTTAGCTTTACTGATAGTTGAGGTCAACTCAGAGAGGCCCACAGGAGAAAAACAGTCCAGAGTCAAATCAGAAACGGAAGAAATCAACGAAGCTGCAGGGACGTTCACAGCCGCCGACAGCTGGGCCTGGCCGATCTCATCTCTAATTTTGATTATTTTCCCACTAAAAAAGCTCATAAAGTCTTCACTACTGAAAGTAGCAGGAATGCATGGACCAACAGAGTTGTGACTCTTTGTCAGCCTGGCTACAGTGCTGAACAGAAAACTTGGGTTATGTTTGTTCTCTTCTATTAGCGAAGAATAATAAGATGTTCTAGCTCTGCGTAGGGCTCTTTTGTAGACTATTAAACTATCTCTCCAGGCACGATTTACAGGAGTACCACCTCCTTTCCATTTTACATGCATTCTGCTTCAACATGCGAATATGTGAATTATACCGGGGAGCTGAGCTCCTAAGATAAGAAACCCTCTTCCTCAGAGGAGCAACCGCATCCAGGGCTGAATGTAACATATCGGCAGTATTGTTAACGAGGTAATCAATATCTGCCGGAGTAAAATTCAAGTCATTGCCCTCAGCTATTTTATAATATTCCACCATAGGGATATGAGAGAATAACCTCATCCTCATTTTCTGTTTTAATGCCACAAATGCTGAACTGAAATATAACTAAAAAGTGGTCAGAGAGAAGAGAATTCAGCAGTGACACTAACAAGTGATGAGTATCTATACCATTGGTGAGAACCAGATCCAGGATATGATTAAAGTAGTGAGTCGGTTCTTTCACTTTTTGTGAGACACCCATTGAATCTAAAAGAGATGTAAAGGCTAATTTAAAGCTGTCACTGTCAACATCCATATGAATCTTAAAGTCACCCACTATGCCTACTTTGTCTGAGCTGAGCACTAAACCAGCTAAAAAATCTGAGAACTCAGACAGAAACTCCAGATAAGCACCAGCAGGTGGCCAGTACACTACCACCAACAAGACTGGCTTTTCTTATTTCCAGTTTGGAAACGTTAAACTAAGTGTGAGGCTTTCGAATATATTATAATTGCTTTTAGGTTTTGGTTTTACTTGTAGGTTGGAGTTGTAGACAGCTGCTACTCCTCCACCTCAACCCGTACTCCGGGGAATATGATAATTAACATAACCTGGTGGCGTAGCCTCATTTAAATTCACATACTCTCCCTCTTGTAGCCATGTTTCTGATAAGCAGAAGACATTGCAACGAGTCTCAGTAATTAGATCATTGATTAACAGAGACTTAGAGCCAAGAGACCTTACATTCAGTAGTCCACATCTAATTACAAGGTCTCTTGGCTCCAAGTGTCTGACAGTTTTTATTTTCATCAGATTATTTTGGTTAACGCCACTATCACATCGCACTAAGGGCCTGATTTACTAAAGGTTTGCGTGCGTAAAAACGTGTGCAAACTTGACACCACCCGCAAACCAGTGTGCAAGCTGATCTACTAACAGCGTGCAAAGAGGACTGCGCCTCTCAAATGAGCAAAATAGCACACGCTGTTCATTTAGCACTTTTGCCCTGATGAATAAACAATATGGGGCGTACCCGCCAGAAAGCGCTAAATACTGGGAGGGGAAAATGCAAATAGGTTCATTTACCACGCGCAATGAGATTTACCAACCCTGAAAGTAATTGCGGGGATTGTGATTGCGTCTGTATTTAATACGTTCGAAAGGAAGGTGCTAATCTGCCCAGCATTACGCACCGATGGCTGCTGTTATTGTGGCAAGGAGGCGACGTCGCCAAAATCAAAGAATACGCAGAGGAGAGAGTCTTTCGGACTCGTGTAAATTAGTTGGAATGAATGAAAACCAGATAGTGAAACTTAAGGGCTGATTGGAGCCGGTCACAAGCACATGCAAAAGGAGAAATATTTTATTTGAATGTTTAAATCGAGTATTATTCAGCAAAAGGTTGCCACAGGAGGCACATTCATTTTTTTATTTGTGATAATAAATAAATCACGTGTTTTCATGGAGAAAAAAGTGTTTCTTATTGTGCGCCTACCTTGTTCTGCAGTTGGCTCTAGCGTGTAATATCCCAGTTATCTGCTCCTCCAGAAGGTGAGCTGCACCTGCTGGTTAGAGGCATCTCTTCCGCAGGCCCTCCACCTGTCTTGTTTGCCGAAGTTTTATTAAAGGCCACTTTTTCTTTAGTTCTTCGCCTTATATCTTGCAACCTTCTTTTAACCTCATCTGCCGTTTTTTTTGTCTTACCAACTGCATTTATTCTATCGCAGATTTTCTCCCATATTGCGTTTCTTTTGGTAATGTTTAAATTTCTTTGCTTTAGTTCATGAATGTGTTTATTTGCCTCTTCCACTAATATCTCTAACTCCAACTCGTCAAATTTCATTTTGCGCTTGCGTCTATCCTGCTTTCCATCCAGACTCTCCATGGCGCAAACCGTAAGACACGCAACACCTCATTTAAATACTGCGGTTTGCACCCGTTATCAATTGCGCAAGCATTCTTAGTTGATCACCCACAAAACACACAACAACAGCACGCGCAAACTTTTTCAGTGCACACGCAATTTAGTACTCTTTATTTAGGATCTTAGTAAATCAGGCCCTAAGTAGACTTTTGGAGGACGGGGAATTGACACCAATTCTATGTTTTTGATGGGCACCATGTTAACATTAGCAGCTACATGGTTGATTTCTCTATTTTTAGTGGTCGGGGGCGGTCCTTGAGAAGCAGCAGAGAAGCGTGTAAGACTGCAGCTGTGCATCCTGGCCTCCACCCTGGATTGTCAGGGGGAGCGTCTAAGAGAATCGGCCAAATTCCTAGAAATAAGAGCTGCACCCGAGATGGTGCAGTTCTTATTTCTAGGAATTTGGCCGATGTTCTGGCCAAATTCCTAGAAATAAGAGCTGCCCCCGAGAATATCTGAACATTTCACACACTGAGCAGCGGGAGGGAAAAACAGAGGGAGAAGAAGAGGCCATGCTAAGAAGCTAATAAGCCAAAGAAGCTAAAGAACCGGCGATTAACGGCAGTGAGACTCTCAGGGAAAATGTGCGAAGCGGACACTACGTGCGAGTCCTCAGATTACAATTTACAACAACAGTGTAGCGTTATCACCAAATTGAATTTAATTTTAAATTATAAAAAGATTAAAGGAATCAGAGACCGTTCAGCATTCAAACCACCAACAGGAAACCACCATCAGGTCATTCTCATCCACCTCGCTGTTCATCTGCCTCTTGCATTCCCAATGTCACAACCAATCTGCTTATAAGAGCTGTGACTCCTACTGTTATCCAATATGGGACAACATATATCTAAATACATTTGGTTCTGTTAACCACTGCTAGTGTGGTGTCGATAATAACTGTTATTGTGAATTTGGTAACACTTAACAAGGTACACAAATTATTCCATGGAGTCATTTCACTGTATTAATCACTTGTAATTTGCTTCTGAAGATCCCTCTTTTGCAGAATGTTTAGAAAATGTTATTGTAGAAGACTGAATCCAGTAAAGTGGCAGGTTGTCCTTCACAGAACGTCTAAGTGGCTGTTAGAGGTCCTGCATGTCTGGAAGTAAATCAGTGCTTGTCATTCCAGTTTCTTTCTTCCTTTTGTCAGATCTCACACCATATCTGCTCAGGGTGTAAAGGTTACCATCAATTAACTGTTAAAGGTTAAATTATGAATAAAATGTATACTCTCAGAGGTTTGAATCAAGGCAACTGGACTTCCTTTTCTTTGTTTTTTGAAGATGTTTCACTTTTCATCCAGCAGGCTTCATCAGGTCAAACTGACTGGTGGGGAGTTCATATGACTTCATAGTTTATAAATTTTGAGTTTCGAGCTTATAAACTGGGAAGTCATATCAACTCCCTACCAGCTAGTTTGAACTGGCAAAGCCTTCTGGATGGAAGTCTGTTTTTTTTCTTAAGTAGTATGGCATATTTAAAATGACCTTTCGTTTTTTTCCTTGCTTTGATGACAACCTCCAACCCTGAGTTTCAGTTTGTTTAAAAAAAAATCCCTCTCTGTCCCTATCTGTCTGTCCATCTCTCCTCCTGTGCATCTGTTGTTCAGTCTGCCAGAATAACTTCATATTGGTCACAGTGTAGGATTTTTCTTTTCCAATTACTTCACCTTCAGTTGAGCTGGTTTTGAAGACAGTAGTCTGTTTTTGACTGATATCTCAGAGGTAGACCATTGTCTCCATCACTATCCTTTGTGTGTCTTTTCTCAAGTGCCACTGTGATTATATTGCAGGTACAGTCCTCAAAATGTAGCAGGTCAGACTTCAAGGAAACTGTTGTAAATGTGCAAAATGTTGTTGATGCCAGAAAGATAGTTGAGGCAGGCAACTGAAGCTACATGTTGCACCCACACAGACTGTGTTCACGCTAGCTGGCTGAAGTGATCTTTTTTTCCATTGACATGACACATATCTGATTTTTTTTTTTTAAGGGCAGTGTGGAAACAGAAATCTAATAATCAATTCTGAGTTTTAGATTGGACTTGTGCCATTTGAGCATGTAGTCCTGGAACAAATTGCAGCGGGAAATTTACATACAGTTTATAAAAAGGCATGTAAGCATTTTTCTCTCCCTGCTTGACAGTAAAGTAGAAGAAACTTTTCCTCTTGTGTGGAAATTTGGATTTTTTTTTGTTTGTTTTTCAGAATATCAGAATAATGAAAGAAATCTTTGTGTGGATTTTTTAAAATTACTTTCATCAGGTCAGCCAGCATTTATGTTTAGGTCCAGTTAAAGACTGGCTGCAAAACCGGTCCCATGTGGGTTTGTCCAGGGCCGTCGCAAGGGGGGGGCGAAGGGGGCGGTCGCCCAGGACCCCCGCTGTGACGTACCTATGACGGGCCCAGGGCTTAAAGTAAAAAAAAGTCCTGAGCCTGAACTTTTTTTCGGGGGGGGGGGGGGGGGGGGGGGGGGGGGGGGGGCAGTAGTGGATCCAATGCATACTCACTATTGGCAACTTTTTGTCATTGTGCTTGGTAATATACAAGAAGACCAACAATTTAAATGTGAATTTTAGAAAGTAAAGGTTATTAAGTTATAAGTGAAAACATGTAAACTCAGTCAAGCTCATTAATCTGATTAATTTAGCAACTACTTAATTCAGTAAAGGGCAATTTGTACAAGAAAAAAAAAACAAATTGCAACTTCTCCATCATTTTTGTTCAAAACAACAGCAAATTAATTTATAGGAAATATAGTGCCTTGCAAAAGCATTTGGCCCCCTTGAACTTTTCAACTTTTTGCCACATTTCAGGCTTCAAACAAAGATTTTTTGTCAAGAATCAACAAGTGGGACACAATTGTGAAGTGGAACAAAATTTATTTGATAGATATTTTAAACTTTTTAAACAAATAAATAAACTGTAACGTGGGGCGTGTAATATTATTCATTCTTCTTGTGTTAATACTCTGTAGCGCCACCTTCTGCTGCAGTTCCAGCTCCAGTCTCTTGGGGTTTGTCTCTATCAGTTTAACACATCCAGAGACTAAATTCTGGTCCATTCTTCCTGTAAAACAGCTGGAGCTCAGTGAGGTTGGATGGAGAGCTTTTGTGAACAGCAGTCTTCAGCTCTTTCCACAGATTCTGGACTGGATTCAGGTCTGGACTTTGACTTGGCCGTTCTAACACACCTTCCATTTCAGTCTGATTGCTTGCTCAGTGCTCCTTGAGATGTTTAAAGCTGGGAAATCTTTTTGTATCCACATCCAGCTTTAAACTTCTCCACAACAGTATCTGGGACCTGCCTGGTGTGTTCCTTGGTCTTCATGACGCTCTCTGAGCTTTAATCAGAACCCTGAGACTATCACAGAGCAGGTGCATTTATACGGAGACTTGATTACACACAGGTGGATTCTATTGATCATCATCAGTCATTCAGGACAACATTGGATCATTCAGAGATCCTCACTGAACTACTGGACTCAGTTTGCTGCACTGAAAGTAATAATATTACACGCCCCTCTTTTCAGTTTTTTTAATTGTTGAAAAAGATTTAAATATCCAATACATTTCATTCCACTTCACAATTGTGTCCCACTTGTTGTTGATTCTTGACAAAAAATTGAAATTGTGTATTTTTATGTTTGAAGCCTGTAATGTGGCAAAAGGTTGAAAAGTTCAAGGGGACCAAATACTTTCACAAGGAACTGAACAATCTACTGGGTCTGGACTCGTCTCCTCTTTAACATGTGTATATGCAGAGGCAGTTATTCGATTATTAGATGTTATTATTCTGGATGCATCAGTGAACCATTACATTCACGTTTTTTTTCATGTTTTCGGTGGTTGCTTCAACAACATTCAGAGAAAACGTCCATACTTGGAGCCGATCAGACAGACGTTTCTAGAACTCTGGAGCCATTATGCGTGTTCATATAACTGGCCTGCTGAGTGGAAACGGACAGATTTGTGAAACGTTTTTATTAACGCTGCTTTTTTTTTTTTTTACACGGATCTACGAGCGGTTGAGCGACCGTTAATGATCAGTCGCGTTCCACAGTGAACGAGTACACACGTATTTTCAAGTTGGAAATAAAACCGGTCATCGGGGCTCTTATTTGCATCACGACGAGAGACGGTCGGTCGATCCCCGCGGCCGTTAAAGACAGTTATCCGGCCGACAGTTTAGAGAGCTAGCGTCTTCAGGACCGTCAAGGCTGCGCTCCGAGCCTCCTACCACAGGATCCTGGACAGGATCGAGCATGCTGCTCTGCTGCTCCGGGAAAGCAGCTGTCCGTGGGCTCCGACACAAGAGCCGTGTGTCGGAGCCCACGGACAGCTGCTTTATACTCGGCGTCTCCTTCGTGACGGCGAAGAGCTTTTTTTCTTTTGCTGCTATAGACTAACTTCTTGGAGCACAACACACAGTCAGGTACCAGGTAGCTTCTTTGGCAGCTCCCAAGCTCTGTCCCCTGTCCCCTGTCCCTCTGTCCCCGCCCAGAGACACTTGAATTTTGCCTCCGTTCTTCTGATTGCCTGAGAAAAAACCACCAGCTCACCTCGCCTGCATTTTAAGACCACTCAGATATAACGTGTTTCTGTGCGTGTTTTTTTTTTTTTCCCCCCTAAATCATAGTCAAAAGCCGGAGATCCGGCACGGGGCCGGAATACTTTAACCCCTGCGGGCCTCACACTTGACCAATAGGTCAATAGGTTATCCTGAAAAGGGCCTCGCATCTCAAGTCTGCCCCGGGCCCCGCCCCCCCCCCCCCCCCCCCCCCCTTGAGACGGCCCTGGGTTTGTCTGCAGGTTCCACGGTGGCCCTAGCTGTGTTTACCCATATACATTCACATTCTTCCTGGGCTTTGCAGACCTTTCTGCGCTCATAGCTTCCTCTGGTTATTCCAGACAAAGTAGAGAAAATCACATCAGTGATGATCTTTTCCTTGCCAAAATGATGAGAACACAGCCTGGAATATCTTCTTATAGAGGCCCTAAATGCCTCCGTAACAACCAGCTTCAACTGGTCCTGCCAACTAGGGGATATTGTTTTTGTGGTACTCAGGTAGACCCTATTGGAAATTAAAAATAAATCAACCAAAAAAGTCCTTCCTTCTTTGCTGCAAAAGGGACTTTTTAAGGTAAATGACATCATGAGGAAAGAAGTTTATTCAGCTATATTAAAGCAAAATCTCAAGTGACAAGGTTATAATGTGTTGGAGTTGATGAGATATGACTTAAAACATACAAATAAATCAAGCCATTTCTAAATAATAAGACACCTTTTAAAATTATACCTTTAAAAAGAATGACCTCTGTTCTCAGTCTCCAAACCATGGTTTCAATTTGTGTCAAATAGCTGCTTGTTAGTTTATTTTTCTGTGAATTTCTAGTTGTCTATACATCTATTGTCAAGATCACTGATGTTGTATCTGACATTTACTTTTAAATGGTTTTCTCCTCCTTTTTAGTTAGACAGAGTAAATTTCTGACTGTCTGTCAGTCTGTCTGTCTGTTTAATTTAACCCAAGTTAAGTCAGAGGTTTTTTGGCCTTTATGTACCCTAACATTATTCCTACTAATTTTGTCACATATTTTCCTTCACAACTCTTACAGCTCTCTGCAAAGGTAAACCACACAGCGATGCAATCAGACAAAGGTCATCTGTGAACATTTGAATAAAACACTGATCCTTGTCAAACATCCGTCCATTGATCTTTAGGCCTATCATGACAAATGTACCATTGTCAGGATCAATAAAGTATCTAATATATGAAAAGATACAATAATATAGAAAATAAAAATTCATTGATTCATCTATTAAGTATGATCTTATTGGAGTTTGGATTGCAGGGGTGACATCATAAGCAAAAAGGCCCAGACCTCCATCTCTCCATCCACCTTGCTCTTCCAGGGAAATATCAAGGCGTTCCTATGACAACCAGACTATGGATGCTCTTATAACTTACAGGTCATTGTTCTCGTAGAAAAATCCTTACAAGTCAATTTCAAATAAACCATGAGTACTGTGTGACAAAACAAGATCTCTGGAAATGTACGGGTAGGGACAACCCAATGACCACAGAGTATGATGTGTAACGAGGGCATAACTCACATTCCTCCGGGGCTTCGCGGACCAGTCACCTGCTATGGCTTCTTCCAGTTATTCCAGAAAAAATAGACAGGATCACCATTTGTCTCACAGTCATTGTTGATCTGTTCCTTGCCAAATTAATTGCAACATAGCTTGAAATTTCTTGTGAGGTTCAGCTTGTTTTTCCCCGTTTTGTCCTTACTCTCACGCTATATCAGCATCTTCAGAATTAGTGGGGTTCACATAGTGGCTTTAAAAACCTGAAGTTTATAAATCCCACAAATATTCCAAATGCAGCGGTAATGACCAGTGTCGACCGGTGCTGCCACCCAGTGGAGACCTTTTTCACAGTACTTGGGTTTTTCCCTTACTGGTAGCGTGTGGGTTTGAGTTGTTTTACCATCTTGGAGACAGTGGTCTGCCTCTGAAATGTCAGTCAGATGGCATTTCTTGGCATGGATGACTCTTCCAAATTGACACTGACCACAAAAATACCTCTAAATTAGCTACAAAGTAGATTAGGGACAATAAAGTGAAATTAGTGACTTGGCCATTAGATTTTATTGGGCTGGATGCCACTGAAAAGTGCCTTGTGAAAGTATTCGCCCCCTTAAACTTTTCAACTTTTTGCCCCATTTGAGGCTTCAAACATAAAGATATAAAATTTCATTTTTTTGTCAAGAAGCAACAAGTGGGACACAATTGTGAAATGGAACGAAATTTATTGGATATTTTAAACTTTTTCAATAAATAAAAAACTGAAAAGTGGGGGGTGGAATATTATTGGCCCCTTTACTTTCAGTGCAGCAAACTGACTCCAGAAGTTCAGTGAGGATCTCTGAATGATCCAATGTTGTCCTGAATGACTGATGATGATCAATAGAATCCACCTGTGTGTAATCAAGTCTCCGTATAAATGCACCTGCTCTGTGATAGTCTCAGGGTTCTGTTTAAAGCTCAGAGAGCATCATGAAGACCAAGGAACACACCAGGGAAGTCTGAGATACTGTTGTGGAGAAGTTTAAAGCTGGATGTGGATACAAAAAAGATTTCCCAAACTTTAAACATCTCAAGGAGCACTGTACAAGCAATCATATTGAAATGGAAGGAGTATCAGACCACTGCAAATCTACCAAGACCCAGCCGTCCCTCTGAACTTTCATCTAGAACAAGGAGAAGACTGATCAGAGATGCAGCCAAGAGGCCCATGATAACTCTGGATGAAATGCAGAGATCTACAGCTGAGGTGGGAGAGTCTGTCCAGAGGACAACAATCAGTCGTACACTGAACAAATCTGGCCTTTATGGAAGAGTGGCAAGAAGAAAGACATTTCTCAAAGAAGTCCATAAGAAGTCTTGTTTAAAGTTTGCCACAAGTCACCTGGAGACTCACCAAACATGTGGAAGAAGGAGCTCTGGTCAGATGAAACCAAAATCTAACTTTTTTGGCCACAATGCAAAACGATATGTTTGGAGTAAAAGCAACACAGCTCATCACCCTAAACACACCATCCCCACTGTCAAACATGGTAGTGGCAGCATCATGGTGTGGGCCTGCTTTTCTTTAGCAGGGACAGGGAAGATGGTTGAAACTGATGGGAAGATGGATGGAGACAAATACAGGACCATTCTAGAAGAAAACCTGTTGGAGTCTGCAGAAGACCTGAGACTGGGACGGAGATTTATCTTCCAACAGGACAATGATCCAGAACATGAAGACAAATCTACAATGGAACGGTTCACAAATAAACGTATCCAGGTGTTAGAACGGCCAAGTCAAAGTCCAGACCTGAATCCAATCCAGAATCTGTGGAAAGAGCTGAAGACTGCTGTTCACAAACGCTCTCCATCCAACCTCACTGAGCTCCAGCTGTTTTACAGGAAGAATGGACAAGAATTTAGTCTCTGGATGTGTTAAACTGATAGAGACAAACCCCAAGAGACTGGAGCTGGAACTACAGCAGAAGGTGGCGCTACAAAGTATTAACACAAGGGGGGCAAATAATATTGCACTCCCCACTCTTCAGTTTTTTATTTGTTAAAAAAGTTTAAAATATCCAATAAATTTTGTTCCACTTCTCGACTGCGTCCCACTTGTTGTTGATTCTTGACAAAAACTTGAAATTTTATATCTTTATGTTTGAAGCCTAAAATGTGGCAAGAAGTTGAAAAGTTAAAGGGGGCCGAATACTTTTGCAAGGCACTGTATGCGTAAGCAAAAAGGCCTACAAAAATATTTGACCTGAGCTAAACCGTTCAAAGGCATTTATACCAAATACAAACCAAGTGTATGTAAACCTTTTGTCTTTGAGCAAAAATAAATCAAAAATTGAGCATAAATAATATCATATAACATTTCTCTAAAAAAAAAATTAATTAAATTCTGAAAAACTACATGTAAACTTGTGGTTGCAACTGTGATTGTATGCCCGACACATGGTCACATGTGAATGAGAACAGTTATAACAGAGTTCATGTGGCTTATTTTCATGTGCTGAAAGTTCCTGCAACGAGGGATGCATTTCTTAGTTGGCAAGCAGAACTTAGCATATGACCAGCAGTGAAGCAAAAGTTGATTTTTACAGATGGACAGTATGCTGTGGTAAGATGTCATTAATAACATGAGTGAAATGAACATGTGATGAACATTATAGGTGCACAGGTGATGGCTTGTCATGCTCTAGTGCAGAGCACTATACCTGTGGTTATGAATGTGACAAATACGATCTTTACCAAATCAGAATAGAAGTACCACGGAACATGGCGTGTAAGGGGGCAGCACTCACATTCATCCAGGACTTTGCAGACCTGTGTTTTTCTGGTCTAGTGGCTTCCTCCGGTTATTCCAGGCAAAGTAGACAGGATCTTTTCCTTGTTGAAGTGATGGGAATATAGCCAGGAATTTCTTGTGAGGTTCAGCACGTCGACATTCTTCTCTGTTTTGTCCTTCCACTCACACCGAATTGCTGCCTTCGATCTGGTTCTTTGCTTTGGAGCTGTGCGATCAACACTCCACAGCATCGCAGTAGTACTCCATGGTTGTTGGAAGGTAGAATATGATGAAAGATAAATTATCTGTTTAGCTGGTTTTGACTTGTTGCTTTCTTCACTGGAAGTGGTTGTGGCCGCAAAAAGCCCCAAAAGCAACGTGATACTGCCACCTAGCAGATAAAAATAGCGAGATTTTGTGGTAGCCTCAACTGGTAGAAAATCCCATACACTCAAAATTGTATTGGAATTGGATAAAATGGCTGATAGTGTGAATGTAGCCTAACCCTGCTCTGGATGGTTAATTAGAGTAACGCCCACTAAGTTCATTGGTCTTTTAAAACACAAATCAGTGCTCATCTCTGACTTGCCAGTTAATATTTAACTGCCAGCTTGCTGTTGCTTAAAAAAAAAAAAAAATCCCCACCACTACTCTGCTATCATGTCAGCATCCACTCTGGGGCTTATGATAGGGACACAGGGTTAAGTTCTTTCTCATCCCTCCCAATATCTAAGCATAGAAAAGTAGTTTTTATAATAATGATAATCAAACATATTTATTCATCATTGTGTGAGCTGACTGACTAAACATATCCTTTAGAAAGCATTAATTATATATTTCTTTCACTCCTGGTATGTATTAGAGGACTCCACCTGAATGATATTTAAGTTCCGAAAAACCTGGGAAATTTCCATTTATACTGAAACTTGAAGGGCTTCACATACGTATACTGACATTTAAACTTATACTCCCCAACAGATCTAGAAGGAAAGGCTGTTCGTATGGATTAAATTTCATGTGACATTGAAGTTACACTCTGCACATTATCAGCCACTTCTCTGTGACATAATGTTCAATAAAAGCATCATCTGAGACAAGAATATTTACAAGTAGGAGTAACGTTATTTTTTCCCCTAATGTTTTTGTTAAAGTCTGTGGTTCACTGCTGTACGTCACAAAACCATTAATTTTTCCATCCATACCACAGTCCAGCATGTTGCCCATTTGCTCAGCTTTAAACATCCCCCTGCTGTGTGTGTGAGTCGTACAACTAAAGCACGCCTACATGACATCTCTCCACCATCATCCATTTCCTCTACTTTTGAGGGGGAGGTTGAAGTTGGAACATTGTATGTCTACCACCGTCAAGGTCTTTATTTCCGCTGTGACATATAAACATCCCCTTAGTGTCATCAAAGATGACAAGAAACAGGTTAGCTGACTTCCTCTGTGAATCCCTCGTGTTGAGGGCAGATAAGCAACTTGTCCACTCAGTTCACCCATGTGTTGCATTTTAAGACCGCAGTGGGAATAAATTAGTTTATGGCATGTCTGTGCATTAATTTAGCAAGTGTCTGGAATTATTTCCCTTTGAAAATACCCATGGCAGAACACCTCTATTGATGAAGTCTGATAGATAAAACAGACAACAAAGGAGATTGTGGTCTGTTAGAGATTGTGGAGACAGTGGTCTACCTCTGAAATGTCAGTCAGATGGCATTTCTTGGCATGGATGACTCTTCCAAATTGACACTGACCACATAAATACCTCTAAATTAGCTACAAAAGAGATTAGGGACTATAAAGTGAAATTAGTGACTTGGCCATTAGATTCTATTGGGCTAGATGCCACTGAAAAGGTACAGTGCCTTTCATCGATACAGAAAAAAAAATTGTATCAACTAAGGATAGGAAGACAGACCCCGCATGCTAAGGAGATGTCAATGCTGGGAAATATTGTTCACAACAGAAGTGTTGTAACATAGTGACAAAAATGCATTTCACTCTTGGTATATCATCTTTGTAATTTCAGTTTAGCCCTATGTGGGCCTATATCCAGTAATTTTGTTTTCCCTTCCGTTTAACATTGCATTCCTATTATCTTTCTTTCTTTGAATAATCTCAGGAGTGTCGGTGAGGATAGTGGTCTTCACACACTTCCGTCTGGTTTGTATTCTGGGGGTGTACTTTGGAAGTGTGATGATTTCCTGCGGAGGGATATATCCAGGTCAGCTAATTATTTGTCGCACACCTGTGTCAGCTGGTGTGGGAGCGGGCAATATTGGGCATTTGGAGCGCTTATATCTGCTGCGGGATGGGTCCATCTTCAAGCTTTCCATCTCCAGGGTGGCCCTCCCGTACCTTCTGCTGGAGGTGGAGCAGCTTCCTCGGTGCAGGCTGTAGCTAAGGTCTGTTTGCTGGGTTTTGACGCTCCCAACTGACCTACGAAGGATGGTGGGCAAATGCTTCAGCATCTGGGGGAAATGTTGCGATGTATGCGGAAATATTGTCTGCATGCAGGCAGTAATCCAGAGGGAGAAAGAAACGACCGAAAACGAAGCTGAATTTATCTACAATTGATGTTTTAGTTGTTTACATCCTTCGGTTTTTTTTTTAATTGTAGTTTTTTTTCACTGAAATCATGGTTTTTTTTTTCTATAATAATTGTGAGCATCTAAGGCTGGTTTCACGGAACGGATTGCAACCTGGTAGATGGTGACTGTTTTGCCAAGATTCGATCGCATCCACCCATCAAGAGCGCAGTCGTATTGGGCTTTGAATGGATCGTACATAGCCACATCCAGAGGCTGCATGCAATGGGATGTGTGAGGTGGGAGAGTGAGCATAACAATACCATTGCTCTTGGTGATTTCTACTGCCTTGAGTGATATGTGAGCTTTTAGATTGTCCATGATGAGAAGCATGGGGTGGTCAGGGGTGCAGTAAGTGTGGTTTATCAGGTGATGGAGGAACTTGGCTTAGGTATCTTCATTCATTCATCCTGTTCTGGTGGAGGTACCCTTTGCTCCTGGAGGTGCATTGATCATGAAGCAGTCTTTAAATTTTACTCTGGGAAAGACAAACATGGGAGGTGCAGCATCCACAGCAGCATTCACAGCACACACCAGAGTTACCAGTTCCCCTCTCTCAGCCGATGTGATGGAACCAACTTGCCTTTTCCCTCTTTGGGTCACAACCTGAATCCAACAGAAAGTTCAGAATCAATGGCATGTTCAATCTGTAGGCTAGGCTGCTGCTGCTGCAGCCGGTAGATGCCCTCAATGACTAGCTGGTTAATATGTTATTACAAGGCCCCGGTCAAAGTATTACCTCCAGGGCGGGAACCTCGGGGCCCCGAGCGAGCCTATCCGGATTTCAGACCGCCATTCTCGCCCTTGCTTGCTCAAAGGTCCCGCCGGCCACCTGAGAACCAGTCTGGAGCCTGTCTGAGGACCAGGCCAGGGATGAGAGCCAAGCCTGAGCCTTTCAGAGGACCGGACCGGAGAGGAGAGCCAGGCCTGAGGCTGCCTGTGGACCAGGCTGGAGGCTGTCTGAGAACCAGATCAGGGAGGAGAGCCAGGCCTGAGGCTGCCTGTGGACCAGGCTGGGGGCTGTCTGAGAACCAGATCAGGGAGGGGAGCCAGGCCTGAGGCTGGCTGGGGACCAGGCTGGAGGCTGTCTGAGAACCAGATCAGGGAGGAGAGCCAGGCCTGAGGCTGCCTGGGGACCAGGCTGGAGGCTGGCTGAGAACCAGATCAGGGAAGGGAGCCAGGCCTGAGGCTGGCTGGGGACCAGGCTGGAGGCTGGCTGAGAACCAGATCAGGGAGGGGAGCCAGGCCTGAGGCTGGCTGGGGACCAGGCTGGAGGCTGTATGAGAACCAGATCAGGGAGGGGAGCCAGGCCTGAGGCTGGCTGGGGACCAGGCTGGAGGCTGGCTGAGAACCAGATCAGGGAGGGGAGCCAGGCCTGAGGCTGGCTGAGAACCAGATCAGGGAGGGGAGCCAGGCCTGAGGCTGGCTGGGGACCAGGCTGGAGGCTGTCTGAGAACCAGATCAGGGAGGGGAGCCAGGCCTGAGGCTGGCTGGGGACCAGGCTGGAGGCTGGCTGAGAACCAGATCAGGGAGGGGAGCCAGGCCTGAGGCTGGCTGGGGACCAGGCTGGAGGCTGTATGAGAACCAGATCAGGGAGGGGAGCCAGGCCTGAGGCTGGCTGGGGACCAGGCTGGAGGCTGGCTGAGAACCAGATCAGGGAGGGGAGCCAGGCCTGAGGCTGGCTGGGGACCAGGCTGGAGGCTGTCTGAGAACCAGATCAGGGAGAAGAACCAGGTCTGAGGCTGGCTGAGGACCAGGCCAGGGAAAAGAGCCAGAGCCTATACGATTTCGGAGCACCATTCTCGGCCTTACTCACTCGGAGGTCCTGCCGGCCTGTTTATTACATTATTACAAACTACACATATCAGCCTTGTGTGTGTATCGTGTATCTTACCTGCTGAGGCCTTTGAACTGTATAGTCACCTGTTTCATCCACATTAAAAATCATGTGTGGGGGTAATTTATGCCTGTTAAAGATAAGGAGAAAGGTAATCCAAATTACTTAATTTTAGAGAATAAAACCAGAATAAAACACATGCATTGCATTGCGCAATAAAGCATATAGATTAGATTAGATTAGATTAGATAGAACTTTATTAATCCCTTGGGAGGTCTCCGTCAGGGAAATTGTGGTTCCAGCAGCTACTCCACCGACATAACAGTAAAAGAAAGCAACACAGTTTGAAATATAGATTAAGATACAGAATAATATCAATAAGAATAGTGATAAATATAAAATAGATACAAGTAGTAAAAATAGTGTTAAAATAGTATTGCACACCCAGAGAAATAAATAAACAACAATTGCACAACCATAAATATTCAGCTTTAGTGTCCCGACTTCTCCAATCCCTCTCTCTTCCTGCTACCCCTCCCCCTCCCACCTAGTGCAGAGTTATACAGTTTGATTGCTCGAGGGAAAAAGGAGTCTCTGAATCTGTTGGTTCTGCACCTGGGGAGAAGCAGTCTGTCACGCAACAGGCTTTTCTGTGCACTGATGACAGGCTGCAGAGGGTGACTGGCGTTGTCCATAATAGCCAGCAGTTTGTTTCTCGAGCTCCTCTCTGCAACTGTCACCAGAGAGTCCAGCTTTGTGCCAAAGCTGGACTCTCTGGTGACATGCTCGTTTAGTCATAAAGGGGGTTATTACCAACTGTCTTGAAAGAAAGCTGCTAATAACCAGAAGGGTATTAACAAAGTTAATAAATTTAAATGGGGCAGCACCTGATAAATCAGGAAAAAGGGACTAAACGGCACAATCAGTCTCAGAGTGGCTGTTGGTCTATGCGTTCCAGCCTGTGACCAGGTGTGGCGCTATAGAGTAACAGAGAAGTTGTGAGTCCGAGCACAGACCTCTTCAACCAGCAAATGTTACAAAACTGTGTAAAATAACCACAAACAACTTCTCTCATTAGAATATATCAGAATTTATTAACACAAATATTAAAATGAACAAACACTTGAATCAAGATCCTGATATCTACTAAAAAACGACTAAACTAACATAAGCATATAAAACATTAAATGGAAAAGATGTGAATATATATACATATATGCTAAAAAACTATTGATGTGTGTGCATGAGTGTGAGAACAACTAAGATGGCTGAGGAGGATTCTAAGATGGCAGACGTACGTGCTCTCGTTCCTTACCAAGATGGCCGCCGACTCAAACGATAGGGCTCTACAAGATGGCCGACATGGTCACTTGGTAACGTCCTCACAGAGATGGTTAGTAAGAAGGAAGGAGAGGAAAGGCTAAGAGAAGGTGATTCCTAACCACCAATGCTGTGATCGCTCCGAGGATTTCCACACAGGAGGGAGAGTGTGAAGCAGATGCCCGCACTCTCCTCCTGATCGTTTGTTTGGAAATCGGGGCGCAATCAGCCAGTGGTGAGGAAACACCGTGGTCACGTGGGTAAATATGCACCGGTGGATTACCGGCGGGCTCAACAACATTAAAGATGTACAATAACAACAGTACAAAAACGAAAACCAATAGCTAAGCTAAATAGCTCTGCCCACACACCAGCCTCTTATGTGGATCGCTCCAGAAGTGATCAATGGTGCTGTGGGGTCCATGGAACTGGATTGATGACCCAGGATCGGTAGCATAGGTCAGGGATAAACGTATGCTCCACTGGTACTCAAGAGCGACTCTCCTCCTCTTTCTCTCTGTGGTCAATGGAGAGATGCAGCGTTACACAGCAACGGCAGCCAGGCTAACTTCCTTCCCGGTTCGTCTGAGGCCGTTCACGCGTCCAAGGTGCACGGGTGATTCCTACGCGTCGCTTCTTCCGTACGTCGCGGCTCACTCCGTATGCCGCGTCACGATCGGAAAGGGCGTGTGATTGTCACTGGACAACCAGAGGGATCTCCTGCAGACAGGTCACTTCGGAAATGCAGGCCTTTGGCTATTTACCTTGCTGGAGCAGGCCACAGAGATGTGCAGCTTCAGGTGGAGGTGGTCAGAAAGATCAAGTAGGGAGGAGGGAGCCTGTATTTATGTGAAGGGGACGTTGATCTGCCTTTGCCAGGAACCCCTGCTGGGAAGTGGGGGTCCTCAGCCAGTTAAGAGGGTGTGACATCACTATCACCTTGTCGTAAAACAATAAAACATTGCAAAGCATGTTGGGAGTTGCAGTAATTTCAGTGGTCCTTTGTTTCACAAAACCATGCAGTCTCTGTAACTCATGCCCTGAGGCCCAACAATTGGAAGAATTAATTCCCCACCAGCCCATGACTACTACCAGATTATCAAAGAACTCCCCAACAGTTGTTCTATTAAAGGCAGTGGCCCTTCCGAGGGATGTTTCTTCTGGAGTTCGGACAGAAAGTCGATGACGTGCTAGGAAGCTGCGGAACCATTCTTGACCTATATATAATTCATTATTAAAAGATTTAGCCTTGTGGGAAGATCAGCCTTAGTTACCATAGGAAATCACATGCTGTCTGCACACCCTGGCTTACCTGCACACTGTGTCTCTTTCCAATTGGCAGGCATGAGGACATGGTTCTTTTCAGCATATTCAAATGCCAGCTGGAGAGTAGCCATAGGACTGTTCAGCAAGTTTTTAGGTGTTTGGAAAAGTTCTTCCTCCATCTCATCAGTGAAAATTCTCTATGTCTCTATGCCCCAGGCCACTGTAAGAACGTTGCCCTGCTCCATTTTTCTTATAAATCTTAGGAGGGTTGACTTGTCAATATTTCGGTCCCTTGAAACACCTCTTAAAGACTTTTTTTGCTCATGACCTCAGTGGCTGGGGTCATAGGGAGGTTTGGCCCCAGGTTGTCTTCCTGTTTTTTTTTTTCCTTGGCATAATGGATTTTTTATACTGTTTATGTCAGCCACACACAAGAAAGAACTCAAAAGCAGAACAAAGGTCACCTTAGAAAGGGTTTAATTTCCAAGTTCAAAAATATCAGACAAGGGGCAGGCAGGGCTCGTAGACAATGGGAAGTGAAGGTCAAAATCCGGGAAGCGTCCGAGAAGGCGAAGGTACCGGCAAGGGCTAGGCAAGATCGTGGTCTAGGGAGAAAGCAGAGCAAGGTTCAGCAAGGCCAAAAAACATGAACAAGGCTTGAAGGAAGGCTGGAAAGCTTGGCAAAACCACAAGACAATCTGGCAAGGTCTTGCTGCTAGAGTGAGCCTTAAGTGCTGTGGCCTGATTGCAGGAGATGGGAAGCAGCTGGTTCAGCCACGCCCTCAGGCTGTGACAGTTTAAGACAACAAAACTTATTTTTTGTCTTACTTTGCCTCCAGGGGAAAAGTGGGACAGTGTCTTACTTTGCCCCATGGCATTTGTCTCACTTTAACCCTCCACCACTTTTTTATCAAAACAACCTCTCTGCAGAATTCAGGCCAATCTTTAGCTAGCAGCACCACATCATTTTAAAAGGCAATAGTTCGACAATATACGGGATATGAGTTAGTCTGCTTGAATCAATTACTTTTAGCACCAGAGTTGATTATGGTGAAAACCGAAAAATTTACTTTTACATCCCAAAAATGTATTTTTTTGGGATGTATTTGTGTATGTATTTTTAAAACACATCCTTACCACAGCACAATGGAGCCAAGCTCTTCATGGCCAAGGTGAAATGGTTGGGCCTTGAAAATCAGTCACTCAAATGACCACAGGTGCGTCCTATTGCTTAGATACAGGGGGTGTCTCACATTACCCAATGTCTTACAATACCCCATTCTCCCCTATCTACTTTTAGTATGAAACAAACTTAGCTTCATTGCGCATGTCGGATTTTCCAGTAGTTAGCATTTTGGTAACTTAGTTTCTTTGATCATTTTGCTCACTTAGCTGTGTTGGTGTATGTTGCTAACCTGGCTGCATTTGCTTGTGTCTTCCTCAGTTATAATTAACATTTTGACAATTTTGCTGCATTTAGTTAGCTCTTAATTTGCTATTATTAGCAAATTTATCTGACTTAGCTGCACTTAGAATTTAGCTAATTGAGTTACAGTTGACATGTCTCAGCTGTTCAACATATTCTGCTAAGATCAGCTAAATTCTTATTATCATTTTGACTTTTCCTTAATGTTACAAAAGTAAACTTGCAATCTGTGGGCAATTTCAACAGTTCTGGTTTGAAAATATTTAGCATTTTCTGGACATTTATGTTTTGACCCTGCTTTTTAAAAACAATCTTTCTGCTTTTAATGTTATACTTTACATGTAGGCCTATACATTTTTGGGCCTCGTTATCATTAGCATTTTGCCAATTTGGGAGTTTTGTTCTTTTAACCATTCTCCTAACTTAGCCTCATTTAGGATGTTGCTCCCTCAGCTGTGGTTGACATTTTACCGCTATTCAGTACATTCTGCTGGGACCTTTTGCTAATTTCTGCTATATTTGAAAGATGATTCAAGTTCAGATTTTGTTAAAAATCATGTTCTTTAAATCTTTTACTCTTCAGCAGAGTTGATGGGAGTTCTTCAACTCTCAGTATTCACACCTGCATTTTTGCAAGAAATACAATTTTCTACTTACTAACTGTAGTCAAGCACAGATCAATTGACGAGTGTATAACTGAAACAAAGACAAGAAATATAACTGCCTCCATTGGCAGTCTTGACAGAAGAATGCTATATTGTGAGTATTGTTTATATATCACAAGTACTTTACAGATGTTCTTCGTACCCATACAGGTGATCTTTCTGTAGCTTGTATTACAGCATGCCAGGTTTATGCAAAGCAGGGTATTCATAGTTCTTAGTGATTGGACAGATTCTGATTTAGACATGGAGAGGATACAATAAGACATGACAGCAAAAGTCCAACATATTTATTCACTTCCTGTACGATACCACCCACCTTTCTGTACGTAAGTAAAGTAGAGGTTTTTTTTTTTAAAGATTTTTTTGGCACTAGCGGCCTTTATTTGATAGTGGAGAGACAGGAAGGGGGGTAGAGAGAATGGGGAAGACACGCGGTAAAGGGTCGACGAGCCGGGAATGGAACTCGCGACCAGCCGCACGAGGACTGTAGCCTCTGTATATGGGCCGCCTGCCCTAACCACTGCACTATCAGGGCGGCCCAAGTAAAGTAGAGTTGGAAGTTTGTTTTGACGGGAGCGTGCCTATGTTCCCACAGCCCTATGTTCCCTCAGCTCTAGTTTTCCCATGCTCAATCAGTGGCTGAGTTGGCTTAACACAGGCACTAACGTTACCAAACGGCTATGTTATATTACCCCACTAATAATGTCCAGAATGTTACCAAACTTCTACAGTAGTACAAATAGTGTTAGTACTCATAAAATGAGGTGTTAGAAAGTTTGTAAGTACACCAGAAATACCCGGACATTATTAGCGGGATAAGGTCATGGTGCAAAAGACCCTAGGTTGAAATTACTCTGAATCATCTCTTGAAAAGCGACATAAAACTAAAGATGACTTGACTTAGAGTTGCATTTTGAGAAAAATCTTAGAAATGAGGGAACATAGGGCTGTGGGATCATTGGGCTGTGGGAACATAGGGATGACCCCATTTTGACAAGAGTATTTGCATATTTTACTGCAGACAGTTTTTCAGTTTGAAATCAACATTTTGAGACAGAGCTGATATTATTACAAAAACATGACAGCCATGTGTGTTATATAGGAAGGAAATACTCATGCCAGATAATTGAGACATTTCTCTTAATCTCTTAATAAAGGACAAATAAACAGAGGATGCAGAAAATCTACAGAATGCTCTCAGCCATGCTTCAGTGCTTTGAAAACATACAATTTTAAAAAGAGATTGTACAAAAGTAGAGGAAAGAGTAATTTATGTTGACTTTTCTTTCATTGCTTACCAGGAAGGTCAATAGTTTTCACTTATTTCATTGTATTAGGCTCCACTGCTTGTCCGTTAAAATCCCACAAGCTTTACCCAATGTGTACTTGGCTCATTATTCCTGAGTGAACTGAGTCAGGTTCTGATACATGCGATTTCAGTTCGGCCCACAAATTCTCTATTCCAATGTTTATAAACCAGAGGCACCTCTGCTCCAATAGCATCCAATAGCTCCAATAGCTCAAATAAATATGTAAATTTAAAAAAAAAAAGTTGATGACGTTTTTTTTTAATTAAAAAAAAAAATCTGCATTTCTGGAAAATACATTTAAAAAAGCTGAGAAAAGTTAAAGGAGTGCTGGAGCTCCTCTCACAGGCTGTGGTGAGACTGAAAATCCATCATCTTTGGAATTATGCTCTGGGTCTCTGTCTCTGTTGGGTTTGTTTTTAATCAAAGCTCACTCCTTCTGTCCATGTTACTTTAATTCATTAACATAATTTTCCTTTCTCATGATGTCTTCTTATTTGTAATGTGCACCAGTTCTTCCAACCACAAAACACCCCACAACATGATCTCTCCACCACCATGCTTACAAGCTGGGATCCTGTTCTTTTGACTTGCAAGCCTCCACAGATGTTTCTGTATCTGTGTCCTCCAAGGCCAGTCAGGAATAATTTGCATACCAAACCATATTTTTTTACTGGAGAGAGAAAGCATCTGGTTCTTGAGTAGAGGTGAGAATCTAAAACCGGTTTCATCTGTATTTCAAGAAGACTGAACCCTACGCTGGTGAATTTATCAGTTCCATTATTGATGCTGGTGGAGGCTGAAAATGTATGTATAATGCGAAACAAACAACCAGACCCAAGAAATAAGATAAAACATTTATTTTGACATGCAATGATTTTGTGACAGTGACAGCTGTGTTGTAGTTGTGACTCAATCTAATATACTATACTTTAACCTGCAGAAACGTTATGTTACTGACCTATTGACTGTTATTTTTGGGATTTGAGAGAGTGAAGGAGTTGTTTTGAGGGGAAAAGGGTATACTTGTTTCCTCACTGAAGCTCTGGAAGTGATAATATCATTATTTAAAAAATTAGATTGATAAGCAGAATCAAAAATACTACCAGTATTTTATTGATTCTTAAACCCATTCTGGATTAGTATAATGTCTGGGGGATATGTCTTAGTTTGTACTGTATTTTCATCTGTTGTGTTTTTGAAAAACTTCATAATCGTGACTATAGATAACTGTCTTTTTTTAACATAATTAATTTAAAAAAATTATTTGCTATTAGTTTTGGTTGGCCTATAATAACAAACATGAAAGGTCGAAGTGAGGCCTCAAATCATATCCTCAAGTACGCCTGATCAGATAAAGTTGATCAGCCTATAAAGCTACTCCATAGTTTCTGGTTTTCCCCCTATGCTATTAAAGGTGTAGTGAACTAGCTGTAAACCTGTGAAATAGTGATTATAGGGATGTCATCATTCTATAAAAACTGATTTGTAACATGTACGAGGTACCTGTTTTATCCTTATTAGCCTTAATATTTGCTGATAGAGATCCTGTTGAGCAGTTAAAAAGACGAAATGTAACGGGTTCAACCTGATCTTATTTATAACGCATAACTCATAATTCTTATCAAACGCTCATACTTAACTACTTAGCTCCCTAGGCACAAAAAAGAAAAAAACTAACTAATCAAATGCCACAAAACTGAAAGATGCACAGCAACTTTTTCCATCACACTTTAACCACAGACTATTTCCTCCGTGCTTTAAATGAAACTCTGACTGGGAAAATGTGCGCAGCGAGTCAGCACTCACAATACGAAGACTGTGTGAAATGGAAGCAGCCAAATGGAAGCCACCATCTTTTTCAGTTGAGGTGAAAAGAGAATGTTATTCCATGATTTTTGGATATGTAAAAAATATATTTTTTCCTCCATTTCAAGCACTTGCAGTTGTAGACCATCTCCCTTTCTTTATTTGCACTTTTTGCGGAACCTTCGATTGCAAAATTAAATGCATGTGACCAGGTCTGCTTGCATACATGACAGCGATACTGCAGTTGTGGCTGTGCTCTGTTTTAAATTGAAAAGCTGCATGTAACTTCTTTGATTGAAAGGAAAATAATGTTTACGTGAATTTTTTCTATCCATTGAGCCTTACCCAAAAAGTAAAAAGTGCTTAGTTATATGCAGAAATGATTGTTTATTTAATCTAATGATCTGCAACCTACATTTCTGGTAAACTCTGACTTTCCCTTTCATTCACACAGGGAGACGATGGGCACATTTCTTGGACAACACACCCACACTTTTTGGTATTGTGCTCCCAAAACAGCATGTGTGATGGCTGTGGGGACTGGAGAGCCGTGTGGAACAGTTTTCTGCTGCTGGCTGAGTCATTACGAACCCATTTATGCATCAGAGAGGACAGAAACAGAGGAGTGCCGAAGGAAACAGACACAGAGACCTAGATAAACATCTCATTTCTTTCTGTAGAAATCAAAAAGTATTTATGTGGCCATGTCTGGATGAAAGTGCAGACAGGACGCTACCATCAAACTTGAGAGAGACAGAAGAAACAAAGAAAGGGAGAGGGAAAGATGAAACAAAGACATTGAGAGAACTAGAGAGAATCAGAAACAAAGTGAGATAGATTTCCCACTCTATGGACAGGGGAGTCCCCCAAACCTCAGGCACCATGGTGGGTCTTATTCTCTCACATCCTCGCTGCTTAGAGGCTTTATCTTGCATCATGAGTGGGCTTCTGTCTAAGGTGTTTGCCTATCGTTGACTTTGTTTAATGTCCCTAAACAGACTCAGAGGGCTTTAACATGGCATGGGGAATCCCCCCTGCAGCTCTCTACCAGTATCTGTGAACTTCTCAATCCTTCATTAAGCTTCTTACACATGTTATAATCATTTGTGAGCAATTTATAGAAATTTAATGCTTACTGTACATTCCAGGAACTCTTCTGCTGACTAAAATAATTTAGACTGGTGGACCCCCCTTAGAGTTGTTGTTGCTGCAGTAATGTGAGGAAAAACAAAAGGTACAGTCCCTACAAAAATTGGATGTCACTTTGTGGCTTTCATTCGGGAGAACGTTGTAGTCTCAGTTTCAGATAAGCAGTTCAGGTCACTCGATGAGTGTTATCTTGATTAGAAATGAAGCTAAGTGTGAAGGAATCAGATTATTTTGCAATTAATCATGGAGGATTACGGCGGACCCCTGTGTACATGTGTGGTAACTGCAGAGAAAATGCAACAATCATAAAAACTGACATGGCTGGCTGAAATATGAGGAGTTTTACTTCTGGATCATTCACACTGAAAACCTTATTGTTTTTGGTCAGATTTAGTGAGCCTTTTTATTCCTCTCCAAGAACACATCTAGACCCACTCCAACCCCAGTTAGACATTAAAGCAGATTTTTCTTTTTTGCCATATATTTTATAAACCAACAGATTGGAGATCCCTGTGAGCAAAGTTGCCTTTAGGCACATTATCATTAGTTATACAAACATTAAGCCATGCCATACACCACTATCACTTACTACAACCATCTCTACAAAAACGTCCTCTGCCCTTTCCTCTTTGTCCTCATCTTTCTCTTTCTGTAAGTCTTTTTTGTGATTTAGTTTTTTATTTTTTTGGTTGGTTGTTTGTCTCTTTACCTCTGTGTTATTTTTAATTATTCATTTATTAATTAATTTTTTTCTTTTTTTTCCCTTTTTTGGGGATGATGGGTGGGAATTTCATGGGTTGGGGAAAAGTGTGCAGGGTATAGAAGGGATGAAAAAAAAAACTAAATAAACATCCGCATTTGAGTGAAACTATATCCTTGTACATATTGTTACTGGTGATATAAATAACAACAAAAAACTGACATTGGACAAATAGAAATCTGAACTATTATAATATAATGTGTCACAAATGCACATGTTACAATATGGTTCTTAAGATTTGCCCGGAGGACCCACATGCAGGAGGCCAGGGCAGCAGGACTAATAATAATGTTCTTTTTTTTTCTTTAAATAGCAAAATGTGCTGCTAATGGCAAGATGGCAAAAACCTTCCTCCCACCAATCCTACTGATAGGAGATGGAGGTATTGGTAGGGAACTGACAGACTAGGAGACCGGGGACCACATCCAGGAAACACAACAAACAAACTGGCAGGGGAAGGACTTAATTTGAGACATTGAATACTTATTGCGATGAGCAACATCTGTGAATAGATACAGGAAGAGGCAGACAAGAGGAAAGGCCAGGCGCTTTCAAAATAAAACACAAATCAAAGGCATTAACGGAAAAGAACAAAAGAAAACCAATATTGATGACAGTGGCAAGTTATTTGATTTCATTTGACAATGATAGTAGATATATAACTATAAATCTGCTCACTTTGGCCAAGTTCGTTTTTTTTTTGTGTGTGTGTTTACTTTTGTGTATTTTTTTACAGACAGACATGTCCACTTCCCTTCACTTGTACTTTAAGAACTGGAAAAGAAAGACGCTGACGTAAGCGTTGTTTTGCTAAAGGTTAGCCTCTGTGGGCTAACTTCATCTAATAGTTGGAGTATCTCTCAAGCTGCTCCGAGGTTGCGGGATTCAGCCTCTGTGATTCACATAAACATAAATGTTAATAGCTGAATACAAGTGGAACCATGAACGGTAATATGAACTGGCTACTGGATAAAGGGAAGCATGTTTTGAAGCTCGGAGAAAGCTTCGAGAAGAGGCCAGTCTTCCTTCCACACCATCAGATATGACTTCAAACCAGCACTTATCCACACAAGCTGTGAGGGAGAACTACAAGTTGGAAAAGGAGATGAAGTTACTATAACACTACGTCACATTCCAGGCTCCACGCCTCCAATGACAGTATTCAAAAGAAACAAGCAACCGTATCAGAACTGTGTTCTCATCATTAACCTTGACACGAGCTAGTTTGTATTGGAGAAACGAAGCATCAGGGGGTGTACGAATGCACTTTGGCCGCCCATCCGCTGCCGGAAAAGCCCTTTGATGATGTAATGACTGACTTCATTAAACTCGCTCCAAGTGAGGGGAAGAAATACTGCTTGGTGATGGTTGACATGTTTTCCAAGTGGGTTGAGGCTTTCCCCTTCTCTAAAGCTGACAGCTCCACAGTAGCGAATGTTTTGCTGATGGAGATTTTGCCTCGGTGGGGTATTCCATCTAAGCTCTCCAGTGATAATGGTGCTTATTTCATTAATGAGGCCCTGACACAGGTGGGGAAGTTTTTGGGGGTCGACCTCAAGAGACACCTTCCACCCCGCCAGCGGGGGTGGAAGGCACAGTGTGGGGGGTCAAGAATGGTAGCTTGAAGCCTAAGTTAATGAAGTGTTGTGCTGAAAAGGGTCTTCTGTGGACGAAGGCCCCGCCCATAGTACTCATGTACATGTGGATGCATGTCAGATCATGAGCTAATCTTAGCCCGTCTGAAATTCTCTTTGGCAGGCCTCTGTCGATGGGAGTGGACTCACCGGACAAGTCTATCCTTCCATCAGCTGAGTTCTGTGAGAATACTGTGTTATCATATTGTAAGAATTTACATTCTGAGCTGTCCCAGATCAACTCACAGGTGAAAGCTGCCCAGCCCCTTCCAGTCAGTGCGCCCCTGCTGACCACTCATACGGCCATTAAAATAGTGAAGCAAGCAACCTGGATTCATGATAGTCATTGTAACTAGGATCTACTAGGACCCTCAGAAGCTTCAAACTTTAACACATTTTTGTAAGGGGGGTCCGCTTGTTTGCCCCATTTGGTTTTCTGTTTGTCTTGGACTTTGAGTTATGTTTGTATTTTTGATTTTTGGATTTTGGACTTTGGATTTTTGTGTTTTTGTAAAATAAATCATTTTTGGGTCCTCCATTCTGCCTCAGATCATGACAGAACGGACCAGCCAGCAAACAGACCCAGCAGGAGGCCCCAATCCTTTTTGGGGCACCCGACTGGCCCTGGGGGGGCCTAAAAGTGTCTAGCGCGCCAGTCGGAGGTCGTGGTTTGGCCCAGCCCACTGTTTGGCTGAACACGCCTCCGTGGCACTTGACGCCTTGGAGAAGACAAGGCAGGCACTCGCGGTCTGGGACGACTCTGCGGATGGCCAGTCCTCCGGGGGTTCGTGTCGGTGTGGTGGCATTGGAGACCACAAATGAACTGTACATAATATAACATGTGGACATAACATGGACTCGGTCGGTGGTGAGATGAGCACCCTGCCCGAGTACTTCTGTTTTAAGGAACCTGCCACCCAGCCCTGTTTCCGTGGGGGTCCGGGACACTTGTCTGGTGAGTCAGGAGGAGGTTCAGGGTTTTCACGACCTCTTCAGCTGTCTCTCGTCCTCATTGATGGAGGCCCCAGATGGGAGGCAGGGGATCCTAATGTATGACCTCCTCTTGAACTACCTGGCCACCATGCCCCAGCTCCTTACTCTGCCATTCTTCCAGTCTATCTGTGATGACCTGGTCAGGTGGAGGAGGGAGCTGGTGGCACTGGCATCAGCCCCCGAATTGGTAACCGGTGCCATCCGCTCTCCCAATCCCATTTCCAGGGTGGCTGGCGCACACTCTCCCGATCCCGTTTTCGAGGGGGTCGACACCGACGATCCTCAGCGCCATCCCGTTTCCGGGGAGGTCGACGCCAACGTGCCTCACCTCGCCTTCGTAGCAGCCGACGAGCCTCACCTCGCCTCACCTCGCCTCACCTCGCCTCACCTCGCCTCACCTCGCCTCCGTGGCAGCCAATGCGCCTCCCCTCGTCTTCGAGGTAGTCGACGCACGCTCACTCGAGTCCCGTCCTAGGCCGCTGCAGCTGGAGCTGAAGTTGGCCGAGACCCAGCCTGGCCACTGCAGCAGGAGCTGCAGGCAGGCCCGAATCTGCCTGAGCTGCTGCAGCAGGAGCTGCAGTTGGCCATGTTACCGCCTGAGCCTGGTTCCAGTCCGCCGCCGCGGCCGTCTGCCTCACCAGCGCCTGCTTCCAGTCCGCCGCCATCCGCCTCGTCCGCTCCTGGTTCCAGTCCGCTGCCGCCGCAGCTGTCCACCTCGCCTGCCCCTGGTTCCAGTCCGCCGCCTCGGCCGTCCGCCTTGCCAGCGCCTGGTTCCAGTCCGCTGCTGTCCTGCCTCGTCTGCTCCTGGTTCCAGTCCGACGCCACCGCGGCCGTCTCCCTATTCTGGTTCCTTGTCTGCCGCCATCCGCCTCGCCAGCTCCTGGTGCCAGTCTGCCGCTGCCGCGGCTGTCCGAGGCTGCCCGCCTGAACTGTCTCCGCTGTCTGCCCGGCACCGAGGACGCCCGCCTGAACTGTCCCTGCTGCCTGCCCGGCGCCGAGGCTGTCTGCCTGAACCGTCTCTGCCATCCGCCCGGCACCTAGGTTGCCCGCTTGAACCTTTTCTGTTTGGCTTTAAGGCATAGTGACTGTTTTGTTTTTTTTTCTGGTTCCCTGCCTTCCAGCCCCCTCCACCCTCCTCACTCTGCTCCCCTTTCTGGGTTTCGTTCTGTTTAGTTTTGGACCGTCTGGGTCATGGCCTGGGTCGGCCATGGCAGCCCTTGTGTGTGTGTCTGTCAAGTTGGCATCACTCCCCGTCACTTGTCTGCTGTTTCCTGTTTTACTTTGAAGGTCTGTCTTGTCTCCGTTGTTTTCTGCTTTGCTTCCTTCCCCTCGTTACCTTGATTCCCTGCACCTGCCTCTCGTTTATTCCTCTGTCTATTTAAGTCTTGTCTTTGCCCCTGCTCTGTGCTGGTCCGTTGTCTTGTGTCATCTTGCGTCCTGTGAGTAACTCTGTCGGTTTTTCTGCTTGTTTGCCCCGTTTGGTTTTCTGTTTGTTTTGGAATTTGAGTTATGTTTGTATTTTTGATTTTGGATTTTTGTGTTTTTGTAAAATAAACCCTTTTGTTTTTGCACTCCTGCTCTTGGGTCCTCCATTCTGCCTCAGATCATGACAATATACCCGAATTCTCATTTTACAAGATGTCACCGGGACCTGTTGTCCAGAGTATGCATAAAAGTCAATCTGTAATATGCACTGGAATGTAAAAAACATTGTCATGATATAATATTATGTTCCAGCCATGACCTCTATATTCTGTCTGAGCTTATACTCTCTCTCCATCATGGGTGCTGGCAAAGGTGTTATCTTATAGTTGTTTGGTCTCAGACATTGTTAAAACATCTTGTCACTCGATGCTTCGCTGTCATTCTGCATCGACTGTTGACAGTGTAAGGTAATGACCTCAGTTGTATACAAATGAAATTAAATTCATTTGCATTCCAGTTGTAGCCAAGTCTTGTTATTTAAATTAATTCACTTCCTCACCAGAATCCTTAACTCTAACCGGGGGCGCCGCTAGGGATTTTGGGCCCCATGAAAAGAATCTTTACCGGGCCCCCCAACACAGCGGCAAAATTTGTTGATGCTATTTTTGATCATCATTAGGGGCCTCTCTGGGCCCCCATCAATCATGGGCCCCTATAATCCGTATCCTTTACCCCCCCTTTTCGGCGCCGCAGACTCTAACTAATGGTTAGAGTAAAACTAAAACAAGGCATATACTATTTTTGCCAAAACACACAAACAAAAACAGGAAACTAATTAGAAATTAATATGACTCATAGCATTTTTACCCTTATTATTATTTTTTTTTTTACTGAGACTGAGATTATAATGCCAAAGTCAATCCTTCTAACCAGAATAATCTTGTTTAAGAGTTCTATCTATCTATCTATCTATCTATCTATCTATTGGTGAATGTGGCTGTGTAAACTCTGCCATATGTTCACTAAACACAGCCCATTTGTTCATTTTCTTTGGGCCTTTGGGCCATAACTGGACATCACAACACTTGTCGTATCTCATGTCAAATCAAATTAAATCAAACTTTATCTATATAGCACTTTTCATACATATAAAATGCAACACAAAGTGCTTGACAAAATAAAATAAAACATAAAACAGGAACACAACAAATAAAAACCCGTCCCTCTCACGCTGACACACAAACCACACACACACGCACCCTCACAGCACAAAGTAAATAGTTTAGTAACATGGCAGGACACTGAGGATCCAGGTGAGGAGAACCACCCATGGGAGCCCATCCACACTGAGAGGCACCACAGCCTGCAACCACAGGGGGGGCCGTCCCAGAGACCACCTCAACCCAGATAGACCAGGGTAGGATCCACACATTGCGCAGACCCCCCCCCCGCCCCCGTCCTCCAGGCCGAGGGACCCCCCGCGGGCAGACCAGACACAACTCCCAGTGTGGAGGGCCCCCACGAGAAAACACTGGAGCTAAAAACTAAAAGATAAGAAGACTAAAACCGGATAAAAACAGACAATAGATGATAAATAAAGACAATAATGATAAAATGTATAAAAATTGAAAATGTAAAAACTATAGTTTTTTTAAAAATAGAATTTAAAGATTTAATGGTAATAAAATGCAAAAAGACTCAAAAGTAAATGAAATCATTAAAATCATTACAGAATAAGTACATTTAAAAACAAAAACAAAACAAAACAAAATAAAAAAAGTCAACTAACTTATGAAAATTGGGCTACATCTGACTCCTACAACACATAATAAAAAACAAATTTGGGTAAAATTTGGGACAGTTATGGCCAAAGTTCTTCCTAGTGCCATAACTGAGGCAAAAGTAATGGAGAAAAAAAAGTAGCCAAGTTTAAGCCCAAATCCAGTATGTCTGCTATCAGGGTTTGCACTTTTTGTTTCCTGCGGATTCTGTGTCTGGCTCTTCTTCTGTAATCAGGTACATTGCTATTTTGGGTACATAAGATATCTAGGCTCTCTCCTACCTCCCTCCTCCTATCAGGAATGAACCTATGTGTTGCCATTCTTTCCCTTTCCCTTTCATAACTTTCTGTTGTTTCACTTCCCAGGGGGAAAATTAAGTAGCAGTAAATTCTTATTATTCCTGATTTTCTCATCACATTCCTTCCATCTCAGCCAGATTTGGAACAACCCTGATGTCACAGACAGATAAATCCACATGAACAGTCTTCTAAAGGGCTTAAAGCAATAAGTGTGGGCCGCTTGGCAAAGCTGACCACTGTGTCGTGTTTAGTTCTTCACAACTGGGACCAATTCAAGGGCTGAGATACTTAAGATAATGCATATATACAAGCACATGTGTGAAGTATATATGCATGTAAAGTAAACTTGTTACACAACGGAGACTGTGGTTTGGCTAAGATAAGAACATAAAAAACCAGTGCAGAACATTGATAAAGAATCTGATTGTAGAAACCACTTTAAGCAGATATGATGATGTGAGGAAAGTCGAATTAGAAGTTTCAACAACAGATTTAAGACCAGATTTTAACCCTAAACAACTCAACATTTTAAAAAGCTCATTTTCACTTTCACTAAAAGTGATCAATATTTTTCTTATTCATGTAATTATTTAATTTTATAGTTTATTTTCTTCGCTCATCTCAGTCAGTTTTTCCAGTTTGCTGTATGATCTTCTGTCTGGACTATGGGGCAGCAGTACCGAGAATAAAAAGTCACAAATTCTTCAAACTGTTTAAGTCGTCGTTGTTGGAAAATTCAGGGAAATTTGTGGTCATCAGAAGAAAAGTGAAAAAGTTCACTTTTCTTCTGATGACCATGGTTAAGGCTCATGTGTTTCTAGGGAGTCAAAACTGGATACAAAAGTTACGAAGTGAAATACAATGGCAAGGGAGTTGTAGGGATCAGCATGTAATTTGAAATCAAAAGAAACAAAATGCACATGTGCATCTCTTACTGGTGATACTGCACCACTTTGACTGTGAAATTAAGTGTCTTTACTTTAAATGTTGGCCATTAATAGTATGTTTTGAACAAAACCATCCTGGAACAAATCTTAAAGTTTTGTGAAAATCAACTGACGGGTTGAGATTTCCTCTTCTGTTAGACCACAAGCACCCGTCTGACTGTATGACATTTCTTCCCACACACACCCTCTGACCTCTTTGTAAACATCTGTGAACCGTAATGCAGTCCAGTGATCGGAGCTTGAAACAAACTTAGAAGCTTGACCTTTGGGAAAAATAAAAACCCTGGTGATTCTACTTGATATTTCTTAATAATGTGTAATGTGTATGTGATATTGACAGAAAAAGGGTTATGTTAAAAAAAGAGGTATCAGAAGATGTTTTACTGACACAGCACTATAAAATACAGCAGAGAGACTGTAACTAGTAACACATTTCTGTTAAGAATTCCATCCACCACATAAAGGCACTTCCAAGGTCATTTTAGCATTTATACATATACATAAATAGATTTCTTATCAATGGAAAAGCAAAACAGCAACAAAAATAAAAAAAATAAAAAAAAATAAATGAATGCATTAAAGATACTGTAGTTAAACATTAAATGCTATGGTAGTAGCTTTTGCAACAATAATCTACAGACCTGACCATCACAGAGACGTTTCTGATGTGACTGATGCAAATTTATTTTCATACAGAATAGAAATTAAGAGCTTTATTCTTTCTCTCTTTTTTGTCACAGATTTTTATCAGAGTTCTGTAATTTACTAGACAATAAAACCTCTTCCAAATCAACAGTGTAATGTTTTTAAGTTGTATGTTTTCAGTTATTTACAAACAAAAAAACAAACAAACACAAAGAAACAAAAAGGAGAATGCAATGAGAAGTTATCAGAGAAATGTAATTTCAAACTCACATTACAGCCATGTAACCTTACAGGTTTGCCTCTGAGTAAAATATATATTTTAAAATCCTTAAAGTAAACAATTTCCAGGAAGTGTGAAATTAAAGAGAAATTGCAGCCCTTGAACCTCACAAATCCCATTAATGGAATTTAGTTTGTGAAACCAGTTTTGAGTGCAAAAAGGACCTTCTGTGCATTCTGTGCCAGTTAAGTATGTGCAGAATATTATTCTTTACGCTAAATTTAAAAGTTACAATTTGGCGACCTCTGGTGACCAACCTTTGACATACATTCCCATCCAGTCATTCATCCATTGATCCATCCATCCATCCATCCATCCATTTCATCATTCCTACCCCTTTAGTCCTGTGCAGGGTCACGGGGATCTGCTGGAGCCTAACCCAGCTCTCTCCAGGTGAAAGGCAGGGGTACACCCTGGACAGGTCACCAGTCCATCGCAGTACATTTACATCCATGTGGGAAAAAAAAAAAAAGATTGCATATTGACAGTTAATTTCATTTGTTGCATGTAATTTTCCAGAAAGTATAACTTGCCACTTCTTGTAGTTATGGCAGTATGGTGCTTTGGTGGTTCGTCCTGTTAGAAAGTTGCTGTTGCTGTTAGAAAGTTTGAATCCAAGCTCAGTCTTTTCTGTTGAGAGTCTGCATGTTCTCCTCTGTTCTACAACACACCCGAACTAAAACAGTATCTCTGCCTACCTTCAGCTAACTGAATATAGACTCTGAAATCCCTACAGCTGTAAATATTTATAGGGACATGGAGTAACCTGTTTAGGATTTTAGTCTGTCAGTAAGTAACTTTAAATATCTGATGGTTGCAAGCACACAAACTGATGTCTGACTTATGATGAAGACAAAACAGGAGGAGCTGCATATCATACAGAAAAAAAAAAAAAAAGCCTTTCTTCAAATGTTGACTATCATGCTGCCTTGCCATCCACAATGGAAAGCATCACAGCTTCTATACACTTCTTCCAGATAGATTTTGCACCTTTATTTCAGTCACTAGTTTTTCAAGTCCTGGCATATTTTGAGGCTGTCTTTCTTAAGACAAGACCACAGAAGGCACCACATGTTCATAGTCCTAAACTTGAGTTTTTAAGTACTTCAAACTCCTTAAAACTCCTCAAAATTTTAGGTCATAGTCCTGTCATGAGTAGGTCTTTTTAATCTCAGTTTCTTAAATGAATGCACGATACCTACATCTGAAAATTGGTGCACTGACAACATCACATGTGCTTATTACTAAAATCCACTCATTGCTTGAATTTTGAAGTGTTTTCTGTTTTTATGCATATGTGGTTGCTGCAAAATCAATAAAGCAGAATATTTTCACACCCACAGCCGACGGTTGGCTAAGCACTCACATCATCACCACCTCCCTGGTGTCACCCAACCCTTTTGTAGGCCGTTTGCAGTCATATTGTTGTTATATTTTTCCCCTCTGCCCAACAACTGATTGGCTATCAGCAAGACTTTAAGTGTAAAATTTAATCAGCTCTGGAAATTTCCCGCAGTCCACGACAGTTCCTGACAGTCCTGAGGCTACCTTTAAAAAAAAAAAGAAAAAAAAAAGAGCAGAGATATACACACACAGCCTGACATAGAAAAGCAAGTTTCTACCATCACAGAAACTGCAACAACTACCAGAGTCCTTTCTGTGTCATGACTATATGCTTCTCCCTCCAAAGGTTTTGCTGAAAATAAGTGTCAGTACTGACTCATATGGGCTTAAACTGTCTGCATATTTATTAATGGTTACTTCCATGATTTGGAAAAACCATTAAAGTCAGATATATGTGCATTTTAATCGTACAGCAGCTGTTAATTGTCCTGTGGTGGGTGTGAGTGAGAGTGAATGTGTCCTTCCTCAGTCCTCTTTGACCGTCTGATCTAACATATTTTATTAACAACTGAAACCCTGAATCTGTAAGGGAGGACTAAAGTCACCGATAGTTAGACACAAAAGAACAGCACAGACAAAGAATCAAGACAGTGTTGGTGTGGCGGGTGTCGTCTGGTGACTCTGCAGTGTGCTGTGTTCTATGTAAACTGAAGGTGTGGTGGATTGTGTTGAAACAAAAAGCCAGATATACAAATGAAAGACAAACAAGGTAAACCGACATCATAGATAGAGACGGTCAACTGAAAAGGAGAAGAGTAATATAATCTGTATGTGTGTGTGTGTGTGTGTGTGTGTGTGTGGGGGGGGGGGGGGGGGGGGTAGGAATGGATAAATATTAATAGATATAAAATATACATATACCTACATGTACCCACATATATATGAACCTTAAGATAATCCATATAAATGTTTGAACAACATGAACTTATATTCATACACCCACATACAGAAACCTATAACTGTAAATCAGTTTATATATGCATACAGATGTATACAGATTGGGGGGGGGGGGGTGCATAATAACAAACAAAATAAATAAAAAAGCAGCTGGCTATGATTGATATGTTGGTAATAGCACCGATTAGTCACAGGTACATTGTCAAGTCAGTATTGTGGTGATTATGAGTTCATGATAAATGTGTAATTCTGTGATTACATAGACTTGTATATCTGATGTTAAAATCTGCACACATACTATAATGTGTTAAGGTGTTTACTATATAACTATATAACTATATATATATATATATATATATATATATATAATATATATATATATATATATATATATATATATATATATATATATATATATATATATATATATATATATATATAGGGCTGTCAAAGTTAACGCGTTAACGTGTGATTAACGCAAAATAATTTTAACGCAACTAATTTTTTTAACGCGGATTAACTCGAGCCTTAGTCTGGCCGTTGATGTACAATAGCAGAGAGGAGAGTAGGTTTATTGAGCCTCGGGCCCCTCCGTAGTTGTAGTCCTGTAGTCCTCCGTAGTCCTGTCAAAACAGCCATGCACTGACGTCGACGGTCATGCCGCAGACAGACAGACATAAACATACCTCCGTTAGCAGTAATTGGGATAAAAATCGATACAAAAGATACTATTTTGAATAGTAAGTTTAGCTTCAAAACCTTGCCTGATGGCTAACTCCACAAGATAAATGTTGTTTGTGTTTGCTGTCGATGTGAATTTAGTTACCACCGGAGTCCCAACTACTGAAATATCACTTGTCGGCTAATCAGAGCGCTGATGCAGAGAGCCCCCCCGATTGAAGCAAACCACGAAAATATTTTGTATGAAGAACATAAGAGAAAATATTGAGTATATATATAATATATAATGGATTTTGGATTGCAGCAATAAATAAACATGCATTTGTTTTGCATAAGGCAAGCATTTGTGTACTCTCAAGGCAAGGCAACTTTATTTGTAGCACACAATTTGTACACAAGGCAATTCAAAGTGCTTTACAGATGCATAAAATCACAAGAAGGCAAATAGAATCATTCCATACTAGCATAAAAATAATCAATAATAAATAAAATTAATTAATAAAAAAAATAATTAATTAAATTTAAACTGAAGAGTGCAGATAGAATCCTTCCATTCATCATCTGCACATCTAAACAGAACTGTTTTCAGTCTGGATCTGAACATTGTCAGAGTTCAGGTCTGTCTCACATCTTCTAGAAGACTGTTCCAGATTTTAGGAGCATAAAACTGAAATGCAGCTTCACCTTGTTTAGTCCTGACTCTGGACACCAGCAGGAGACCACTACCTGAGGTTCTCAGAGTCCAGGTTGGTTCATATGGCTCTAACATGTCAGAGATGGACTTTGGAGCCATGAAGAGACTTGAACACAAGTAGAGCTGTTTTAAAGTCTATTCTCTGAGTGACAGGAAGCCAGAGACCTCAGGACTGGACTAATATGGTCATATTTCCTAGATCTTGTCAGGACTCGTATTAATAAGAGTAATACAACTTGAAAAAGATCTGTATAAGGTAGATTTAGAACAGATAAAAATATGCGATTAATTTGCGATTAATCATGATTAATTATTGACAGTCATGCGATTAATCTGATTAATTATTTTGAGAAATTGACAGCCCTAATATATATATATAATTTACAATGGTAATGAAAGTAACAATAATAACAACAATAATAATGTTAATAATGTCAACAATAGTAACGGCTATAAGGCTAAAAGTACTAATACAGCAATAATTGTACAAATTATTTTAAAAAATTAGGATTATTAAGCTCTTCTGCTTTCTAGTTCTTTGACCTTCTTTTCCAAGGCCCTTCCTTCTTCGTGTTCTTTTTTCTTAAGAGTGGAGTATGAGATGATGTGTCCTTTGAGAACCACTTTCCCCTGTTTCCCAAAGAAGTGATGGAGATATCTATGGTGTATCATTTATTTCAAGGAAGTATGCCCACTTTCTTTTAATATAATTATCAAAGTCTGCATCATTGAGTAGTGATGTATTAAATTGCCACCTGTTGATGGATTTGTTTATATTCAAGGTGAGATGAACTGGCGCATGGTTGCTAATGATGATTGGATGTATTCCTATATCTACGTATTATTTTTGAGATTATTACTCTGTTCATAAGCCCTGAATTTAATTTTTGGTTTCTTTTTGGGTGAACCTATTTAATTTTTGTGTTGTTTTTTTTTTTTCGCCTGCAGTTTTTGTGTGTGCTTCAAGGGTCTGAGGGTAATGCAATTTCATTTCCCTGTATGTTCTCTATATGTGGTGAAATTGACAAAAAGCAAACTTTGACTTTGACTGCGATAATACAAGCAATTTGACCTTTTCAGTAATGGTAAAGAAATAAACTACTGCCCTTAATAAGAGCAAAAAAAAAAAAAAAAAAAAGATTGTTTTCTGATTAGCTACTTTGACTTACATGACTTACGTGTTGATTTACATGCAGTACATCAAATGTCTGACAGATGGCGCTAATGGATATGTTAAAACAAAACAACAGATCGTTTCCATATAGGTTCAAGACTCCTCTGTTACTCCACATCACCATCAAAGTAATCTTCATCTGCAACTTTTTAAAAAGTGCAGAGGGGTACTTGTCTTTCTGTCTGTCTGCACACAGCAGCATGGGTGCCACCAGAAACTCTGAGCACCGTGAAAAAAACAGCCCGCTTGGTCCCTCCAGTACACCCCAAACAAGCCACATAAAACTACCAACTGTAAACTGTTTGCAAACTAAAGACAATTAAGAAATGGTTTACCTTACTTGTTTTTCTGTGGTATTTTTGATATGGTTGTTCTTTATTCACTCATTTGCCAGTCTGGAAACAATGATCTCTTTCTGTTTGCTTGGTATCTTTTCTGGCCATACTCTGAAAAACAGTCTGCTGTGCTCCACTGACTTTCTTCTTCCTCTTCAGTACGTTTACCTTTCTCTCTACTCCTACCATCTTCACCTCCCTCTCAGTCTGCTACAAGGACAGACCTCACGACAAACAAAACACTCAAGGTTGATATTTATTCCTAGAAAAAAAATCTTTATTTCGTTAAAATGCTTGTCACATTGCTATATTGATATCTGTGTTAAAACCTTATTAATTTACCTGGTCTGCCTTTCTCTATGGTTCTACCATCATGGCTGACAGTTATAGCACCCTTGCACATAAAGACCAAACATCTCCAAATGTCTGTAAAATAAGTTGAAATTGACAAAAGTATTTGGTGTCTCAAATTCTTTATTAAACTAATAATAACACAGAAACTTTGCTTTTTAATCATAACTTAATTTTTCATTTTAAATAATAGATTACACAGAAATTGCTGTGGCAAAAGAATTGACACCTTGAATTCAATATTTGGTAGCACATCCTTTGGAGAAAATGACTGCTGTCAAAAGCTTCCTATAGGTTTCAGTGAGATGCCTACACCTCTCTACGGGCAGTTTGGCCCACTCTTCTTTTGCCAAACTGTTCCAGTTGACCCAGATTAGAAGGGTGCCTTCTTCCAACTGCCATTTTCAGATCCCTCCACAGGTGTTCAATGGGATTGAGATCTGGACTCATTGCTGGCCACTTTAGAACAGTCCAGCGTTTTCTGTTGAACCATTCCTGGGTGCTTTTTGATGTGTGTTTTGGGTCGTTGTCCTGCTGGAACACCCATGATGTTCCATGAAGACCCAGCTTCATGACACTTGGTGAAACATTTCTCTCCAAAATACCTTGGTAATCACCAGATTTCATAATGCCACGCACATATTCAAGGCACCCAGCACCAGAGGCTGCAAAACAACCCCAAAACATTAGTGGACCTCCTCCATGTTTGACTGTAGGGAGGCTGTTCTTTTGCTTGAAGGCTTCATTTCTTTTCCTGTAAACACAGAGGCTATGTGATTTACCAAAAAGCTCCAATTTGGTCTCATCTGTCCACAGGACATTTTCCCAGAAGGATTTTGGCTTGTTCAGGTGTGTTTTGTCAAACTCTAGCCGGGCTTTCTTGTGTCTGTCTCTCAGTAGAGCAGGGGTGTCACATCCCAGTCCTCGAGGGCCGCTGTCCTACACATCTTAGATATTTTCCAGCTTCAGCACACCTGATTCTAATGAATGGATCACCATAGGCTTGTCATCCAGGTCCGCTCAGGTCCGTTAACGACCCGTTCATTTGGATCAGGTGCGCTGAAGCAGGGAAACATCTAAAATATGCAGGACAGCGGCCCTCGAGGACTGGAGTTTGACACCCCTGCAGTAGAAGCTTCCTTCTGGGTCTCCTACCATAGATCCCTCTTTCATTGAGCTGGCGATGGATGGTACGCGTTGAAATAATTGTACCTTGTGTCTGAAGGTCAGCTTGAATCTGTTTAGCAGTTGTCCGAGGTTCTTCTGCCACCATTCGAACAATCCTTCGCTGCATTCTTTCGTCCATAATTCTCTTGCAGCCACTTCTTGGAAAGTTGGCTACTGTACCATGAGCCTTAAACTTCTTTATAACATTTGGCACAGTGGATACAGGAACATGAAGGTCTCTGGAGATGGACTTGTAGCCTTCAGATTGTCTATGCTTTGCTACAATCTTTTCTTTGACTTCCTCAGACAATTCTCTGCTTTTCTTTCTTTTGTCCATGCTCAGTATGGTCATGCAGTGACTTACAACAGCAGAATGAGCGGGTTGCTCCTTTAAAACTGGTTGGATGACTGATTACTAGATTGCTGTCACCTGTAAACTCACCACAGGTGAGTTCAAGGTGAATGACCTGCTTGAAATTCATGTATTCTTTGTAAATCTAAAAGGGTGTCAAAACTTTTGTCACAGCATTTTCTGTGTAATCTATGATTTAAAATTTAATAGTTCCTGTACTATTATTAGTTTAATGAAGAATCTGAGACACCAAATACTTTCGTCAATTTCAACTTATTTTGAAGACATTTGGAGTTGTTGGGTCTTTATGTGCAAGGGTGCCAAAACTTCCAGCCATGATGATGGTATGTACCAGCTTGGAATAGCGACTGTCATAAAAGCTACTTAGCCCAGATGCCTGTAGGGGGTGCTAAAAAACTCAAAAATGAGAAGTTGTTTTGGATTGCTTTAAATTATGTTGTTGCCCTGCTCACCTTTCTTTGTAAAAAAAAAAAAAAAAAAAAAATGCAAGAAGGCACTTTTCCTGAGCTTTCTTTTTTTCTTTACATTTCCTTTTTCTTGCAGAAAATCCATTTAATGTTTATTACTGAAAGAAAAGCAAGCAAACATTTTTTAAGCATGTCAAGGGCCCCTAATCATTTTGGGCCCTAGGTTGTCAGTTCCACTTCCCCCTTTCTATGATGGCCCTGGCACAGAGGCACGGGCAGGTCTGTCCCCACACAGAAAGAGAGACATTTAGAGGAATATTCTTGCTTTGAAACACAGAGTTTTAATGATAACTGCAACAGTTGTCTAAGACCAATTACTCAACCTTAGCTGTAGTCCAACACAAACTGTACAACATAAACCACAACAATTCATTTTTAAGCCACAACTAAGCTCAAAGTGGAATGCCATTGTAGTGTTAGAACATGTACAGGTTCTGGTGACCCACAGTTAAACCAGCAGGAGCTGGGTAAGCTGGGGAGACTAGGGGCACAGTGAGGAAGGCGGTGGGAGGTCCTGGTCTTAAGGACTGGAGCCTCTTGTCAGAGGGGAGAGTATGAAAACATTTCTGTCCAGGATGAGAGCGGTCGGCTGAGTTCCTGGCTGCACGTCATGTCTCCGACTCCTGGACATGTAGAGCTCCTGGACAGATGGGCAGTCCTTCTCCTTAGAGTGGATGGCGTGCTGCAGCTCGGCCTGGTCTTTGTGCTGTGGCTGCAGCAAACCACACAGATGGAGAACGTGAGGAGGGATTCAGTGATGGCAGGAAGCTCACCATAATCTTCAACCGGAAAGTGAAATGTCTTTAGCTGCCGTAGGAAGGGTTTTATATAAAAAGCTGATTTCATATTCACCAAAAAATATTTATTTACTGTAATAAAAAAGGGCATTCATTTAATCCCGTTGTTGATTAAATGCTTATATTGGAGCTAATGTGATAATTTCATTTTCACCATCTAATCAAGTGCTGGAATCACAGTTAGTCATAGGATTGTCCTTGTCTGTTTCCTGGAGGGAGCTGGGATAGACTCCAACAGATCCCTGTGACCCTGACTAGAAAGAAGTTGGTATATAGATGGACATTAGGTGTGTATAAAAGGTTGGCCTAGGGAGGATTTTAAGTTCACTACTCTTGCTGCTTTATATGCTCTTGTAAACTTTAATATTGGTTAATTTTCAATGATAATACCCTGATTTTTAAACTATGTTATCCCCATTTTAAGTTGCAGCCCATAAAAGCAGGTTTTAAAGCTCCTGAGCCATGATGCTACACTGAACTTGTTTCAGGGGTGGTTTAAGGTTCACATGTTTTCCTTTCACCAAAAACACTGCTTCTTTTTTAAACCAGAGAGTTTTCTTTGGTCTCATTTGTCCAGTATAATTCTTCGTCCTCCTCATCTTTAGCAAACTGTCAACTGCAATGTTCCTTTTGGAGAGTACTGGCTTTATCCTTTCAGCATGTCCATGTTTACCACGTCTGACTGGAGATGAATGAAGTTCAAACTCTTTTTCGAGATGCTTCTGTCACCGTTGAAAGTCTGATGATCATAAACGTTTTCTCTAAGGTTCTCGGGTATCTTCTTCCGTTATGCCTCAACTATAATTCCTGAGAATAACTGACTTCAATCAACAGGATTGTAATCCTACTAACTAAAAATACATGACCTTTGAAGAACCACAACCAAATGACTTGCTTTCAGTCGATATGAGGCTTTTGTCTGTTTCATCTTTATCTTTTTTAATCAGCAGTCAACGTCTCTGAGATGACTTCTGATGAGGAGCTAGGTTAAGATAGGAGCCATCTTCCTCATTCTAAAACCACTCAGACCCTGTCAATTTTAAAAGCTCATTGAAGAAACATTGGATAATTGATTTTCGCACCTTGTCACTTCAGCATCAGACAGTGGTACACAAGTAAGGCATAATCTACTCAAAAGTACTGAACACAGCTACACTTCAGTCATCTCAAAATGATCCTTCAGGTTTTGTCTCACTTTACGGTTTTATACTGCAGCAGCTCGGTTGCAGTATTTCCTCTGGTTCTTATCATAATCTGGTTTCACAACAATCTGTTTATTTAAAGTCTCTAAATTATAAACATTTTATAAAATCTTGAAACTTTTATATTATGCAAATAATACAATGTCCATGTATATTATGTTGTTTTAAATCTGTGCAATCAGATCATAAGGACTTTGTTGAGATAAGGATTTAATTTCTAAAGTGCAGCAGACTAGCTGCTTTTTGAACATGGAGAGCTTGAAAGAAGGTTAAAAAAGTTAAGAAAGTTTATTTCATAGACTGTTTAAAAGTAAAGAGAAATTAACATGATGTGCAGAAACTGATGCAATTTCAAATGGAGATTGTGAAACAAGTCTGACAAAGTCACGTCGAGGCTAAGATGGAGCCACATATTTCACAGTTGCTCTCAGGTTCAACAGATGTTGCAGTGTTTTATTTTCAAAAAGGAAATTTGGGGAAAGTGTCACCTTCAGCGACCAGAATTATGAAAAATACTAATTGAATATTAGAACAAGACTCAACCACAAATGTGCTGAAGGCATTCTGAGCATCGCAGTCCAGACTGAGTTTTCTTATGCTGCTGAATAAAAGCCTAAACACCTGCACATCTGTGGTTAAGAAAAAAAAAAGATGTAAAATAACACTGACTTGTGGAAAGTTTCTTTTGCTTCTGCACCCAAGGATAACTGAAGGCTGAAAGAAGAGGTAGAAAAGATGTGGGGGGTGAAGGCAACAGTGGTGCCAAGAGTGATTGGGGAATGATCAGTATATATATATATATATATATATATATATATAAATCCATCCATCCATCTATTATCTTTACCCGTTTCATCCTCAGAAGGGTCACGGGGTTCTCTATAAATAATGAATAAATAAATAAATAATAATAGCCGAAAAACTGGTGGTGGCGCAGTATTTATTGCGTAATCTCCCAAAGTGCAGGACACAAAGTGACAAAACAAAATAAAACTACTAAGCAGTGATGATAATAATAATACTGACAAAAACAAACTATATATATATATATATATATATATATATATATATATATATCACTGATTTCACTGATTTCACTGATAAGAGAGAGGATTCTGTGTGTAAGTCCAAAGTCATATTAGCTGTCATTTCTCTGTTCATCAAGCATCACTGAGTTGAAAACATATTTATGAGGACCTTCAGAGGCCTACCACGTGAATAAAAAGAAGTATGAACTCTTTCAGAAAAAATGATATGCAGACATGCAAGACCCTTGCAGTGTTCACACAGGAAGGAAACCCACGTCAAACCTGCTACTGTTGTATCCACTCGTGGTGTTTGTGCCCAGGCTGTACAACTTCTCACTCATATGACTTTGTGGTGTACTAAAAAATGAACACTGCAATGAGGGCGTTAAAGTAAGATTTTTTTTTTTTTTTTTTTTTTTAATATAAGATAGGACTGCAAAAGAGAAACATGTGCTTTGATTTTATGGGTCACTAAATGAGTTATGAACCTTTGAATTCATTTGAAATATAAGGGACAGTCTACATATTTCCAGCTTGCCTCTCCACCTATGTGGAATATATTAAAATGAAGGCCATTACAGGTGCAAATGTGAGTCAGTGTCTTCATGTTAATACTTTCCAGTGGCCATGATCAAAACTCATGTGGGTGTTCCTCAAACCACTCAAACATGAATAACATTAGAGCTGAATGCAAAAAACCTTTTTGATTATTTATTTGTTTGCTTCAAGACACGGAAATCCATTCAGGTGGTCTCTTTATTGGCTTTAAAACAACCATAATATAAAACAACTTCTGATCTGCAGGCACACATTTAAGACAAGGTATCAGTTCCACACTAAAATAAATATTTAAAATTATTACAATTAAATCAGCACCTTAGTGTTAACTGTCTAACATAATTGACAAAGACACAATATTGACTTATGCATATTTGTAAAATCAATCGTTTAATTTCACTGGATCCCTAAATGGGTCTACATGTATATATATATATATTGACAGAAATCACATTCAATGCATCATTTGGGTAAAGTGATGAGTGATGACAGGTTTCACTCCTGTATGAGACACTCTGTCAGTGGAGTAAAAATACAACACAAATAACAAAATCTGTTCAGATCTTGTAGAGGCCGAAGAAGTTGCCATAATGTGAGTGACTAAGATTCTGGGGGTGTGATATGTTCACAAAAACTCTGTCATATTTCTTCAGCTGATGTGCAGAGCCGAGGTAACTCTCTGTTGTCCAGGAGTGACCAGTGCTGAGGACAGAACCCTGCTCTGTGGGCGTCCATCAGGACCAGAGGTGTGGAGGATCCCACCCTCCTCACAAACACTGAGTGCTTAAATGAGGAGGTGGGTTCACAGTTCTTAAAGATCAACTCCACTCGTGAGTAAATGTGGTACAGCCCGGACTCGTTGACCTGCAGAGCTCCATCTTCCATCTGGTAGGTCACTCCACCGGAGGTGAAGGCCTGTCCTGTCTTTGGCTCCCATCGCAAAGTCTTTGAGAATACAACTTTTTCAATGCGCCCTGGCAGAGCAAAGACAAGATGTTACAAAAAGTGGACATGAGAGAATCACAGAGCAGAGCCCAATTTAAGAGAAATGTTACCTATCACATGTGCAGCAGCTCTGATGCTTTGGTGTTCTCCGTTCGACTCAGGTTCATAGACACCTAAAACAACACCCAAATTAGCCACATCACCTCCTCTTTTCCTCCACATGGAACATTTACACCTTTGTGGAACTACTTCAAGTATGGTGGGAGGTGTTTAACAGTGGACACCTACCAATTTGCTTCAAGGGTGCACTGAACTCCAACGCAGCTTCAGGTTCAGCCTTAAGTGAGATGAAAAGGACAGAGAAATCTAAATACCACCTCACAAATATACTTGCACTCCGCAGTTTACTTCTAAAGACTCTCACGGCACGAGTCAGAGAGAGGATTTCCTGTCTAAATGGACTGGTGACCACAAAGAGCAATGAACATGCAAGTTTGGGTTTTTAAATGTCAGAGCTTTTTTAAGGTATACAAACTTCTCAAATGACAATCAGACTGAATTGTGTCATTAAATTTTGGAGGCCTGCCCAAACTTTCCAGCCACATTTCCATTCTCCCATCTTACATCTCTCTGTCGCCTCCTCTCTATGTAAAGGTGGGAAATATCACACCTTTTTAGTTTTTGCTGCTTTGCTTTTATAAAAAAAAAAAAAAGCATACTTGTATTTCATGGCTTTGGGGAAATTCTTCATTACAAAGTACATTTCAATAATACTCTCTTTTTCAGCCTGAAAGCTTCTCATTTTCATATTCTCCTGTCATAAGTAGCTCAACTCAGTAGATACTCCTTCTTTTGCATTTTCCAAGTTAGTCCTTACCTTCAATACATCTTTCAGCTGTTTCTGTATGTGCAAAATCTGGTAGGCTTCAAATCCCAAGGCTGCAAACACAAGCAGGAACAGCAACAGCAGGATCAGAGTCAGGCTGTAGCTGATTCCCAGGCAGCCCCGGCTCTTTCTCCTCATCCTCTCCTGGGCAGGAGGAAAGGACCAGCACGGTATCAGATTTGGAGGCTGCGCCGAGTTCTGCGTATCTCCACCTCTGTCCACAACAAACACCTGTGGGAAAGGGTAACTCTGGTTACAGCTCATGGTGACGTCCTGCTCAGACTGTGTGCATCTGTCTACTCTGCACAAAGGAGGTGTCTACTTATGTCTGCACACATCTGTAGAATTTAACTTCAGCTATTTAGACATGCGCCACCCACAATCCCCGCCTACGCCTTCACTAAAGACTCTTAAACTTCTCAAAGCTAAAGAGCTATCAAACCATCCATCTGCTGATAAGCTCTAACTGTTCTTGCTGCATGTCGCTGCCTTTTAACTCATGCATTTAAGATTTTATAAGCACAGAATTTCAACCTTCATGTTGTCACATACAGACAAGTGTAGCTCGTATGAAACTAAAAGAACCTTGAGGTTTCAGATGACTCGAACCTCAGTGAGCACCCTCAAGTCATCATCAGAAAGAGACCTTTTCACAATTTCCACGAAAGGAAAGACAGAGCAACCACAAGCCAACATCACCTGGTCAGCTTTATAGAAGGAAACAGGGTCAAGTTTCTTTTTCGCCTTAGTGCGTTTCAAAAAGAAGAAAAAAGAAACGTAAGCAATATAAAGTACTCCCTTATTGCTTCCACAGGATTTTGAGAGATTAAGTCAAAGTCAGGTACTGCTAACAATCAGTCCTGTTAGGACAATGACAAGAGGGAAAGACGTAAGCAATGATTTTAGAGAAATAACTGTCACTGGAAAGGGTTGGCAAAATCATTTCAAAAGAAATATGGAGTTAAACATCAATCCACTGGACTTCCAGTTGTGGGACAACCATGACCTAGGCTGCCCTCAATGTTATGTTTTGTGACAATTAAACAGGATTTGAACAGAAACATCTCATACCTACTGTTAAGCATGACAGCAGAGGAGGAACACTGTACTTTGGTTTCGTTTTGGAGCCATAGGAGCTAACCACCCTGCAGGGATGTTATTGAGCGTGCCAAGAACGTCTCTATACACAAGTGTATTCTAGAGGCAAATATGGGGCCATCTTTCCAACAGCTAAAGTTTGGTCAACATAGAGGCTACCTAAGTAACTGTGGAACATGGTAAAGTAGACAGGATCACGAGTCTTCTAGCTGCTGACGTGTTCCTCGTGGAAATGACAGAAACATAGCCTGGGATTTCTTGTGAGGTTTAGCACGTCAACATTAAAGATTTCAAGATACTTTATTAGTCATTGAGCCAGCGTCCCAGCACAACGAAATTACATTCCAGTACATCGCCCAAGAGAACATACAAGGAACATACAAACATAGTAGGACATGGGTCGACGGTGCACTGAGGCTGCAGCCAGGTGCCAGGTGCAGCCTTTCATTAGATAAGGAAATGAGGTCACACAAGGAGAGAGAAGAGGGTAAAAAAGTACCCTTTTTTGCCCTTCACCTCACACCAAATCAGTGCTTTCCATCTTCTCTGTGCAGAGATCTTTTGGCCACTTTACCCACATCACGTGGGTAGGGATAAATGTGTAGCTTCTTTGCTTTAGAGCTATGTGATGTTCACTCCACAGCATCGCAGTAGTGCACCATGGTTGTTTAAAGGTAGAACATGATGTAAATTGAATAAGCTGCATCACTTTGGTTTGTTGTTTTCTTTATCGGAAGTGGACGTGTCTGCAAAAAGCCTCAAATGCAACGCGCTACGACTGGTGCTACCACCTAGTGGATAAAACAGCATAATTTTTGTGGTACTCAGGCTCGACCGGGAATACAAGATCAAGGTTAAGTTTATTTTTATAGTACATTTAAAAACAACTGTGGTTGACCAAAGCACTCTACAGGTAAAAATAAAAACAACATAAATCATACACACCTACACAGAAAGAACAAAGACAGTCAGACACAGCACAAGAAAGCTAAGAAATAATATATAATGACAAGATGTCTAGTCTCATCTTGAACAACAAGACAATAATCCAAAGATCAAATCCAAAGTCTACATGAGAATGTCTGAAAGATGAAAGAATCAGGGTTTTAGATCAGCCATGACAAAGTCCAGATCGCAACCCAATTAAAATACTGTGAGCTGTGCATAAGAAAATGCCCCAAAAGCTTATACAACTGAACCAATGTATGATGAAGATTGGGGAAAGATTCATCCACAACAATGTAAAAGACTGAAGAAGTCATACATACATTTTTCTTGGTTCATTTTTGTTAAGTATACAAAAGCACAGTGAAAAAGGTTCATATTATCATGCATGTGAGATTATATTTCTCTAATACCAACACCTACTGCACTCAGTTGATTATTATGTTTTTACACACACACATTTAAAAAGGTTTCAGCAGTGATACAGCAGTTTCAGTAGCAGGCAGCCTGTTCTGGGTGGGAAGATGCTGCTGCCACATGAAAAGCACAAGCGCACTGGCTCCATGTGAAATGTTAGTTATGAAAGATACTGCAGTACTTTAAAGAGGTGAGAATAAACCTCATATTAGCTCAGAGATGAGCTTACAGGAAACAGCACACACACACACACCACTTCCCTCCCCACTCAGCAAGTAGGTAATGCTTTCGTGGTCTTTGACACTTCTGGGTCCACTTCTTTGGATAAACAGCGATTCCCCTAATGTGTTAGCTGCAGGTGCAACGGTTTCCTTCAGAATTATCTGTCAGTTACTCAAGAACATCAGTTAAAAAGTAGTGAAGCCGAAAGACTGAGACTTCTCATAAAGGCCATTTTCCCACCTTCATAGAAGATAGGCGTTCGTGTACTTGAGGGGGCTTCAGCACTGCCGCTCTGCACACACACATTACAACTTTATACTGAAACAAACTGCTTTTTGGTCTACATGTAAATATAGGCCACACGGCGTTATCGTGCAATGTGGTCAGTTTGTGTCTGTACGTGTAGAATTTTTGTGACTTCATTGGAATCTGTTACCATGCGTTCTGTCCATTGATGCAAAACCTTTGTTTCATTTCTCCAGTTTCACACAAACGAAAAAAGGTAAACCCACCTTGCGCTGTGCATTCATCTCCAGCTAAGAAGGCAACTACGTCACAGTTAACGGTAAACTTCACAGACTGCCTTCACCCAATAAAGTGCAGTGCCTGTTTCCCAGAAAGAGTCATGCTGAAAGCAGCAGCAGCACAGAAGCAGCAGCAGACTGGGTTAAGTGGGAGGGTGGGGTTTTGGGGTCTAACCAGTATTCACTGCTTCTGCTCCAGATAATTAAAACCCGAGGAGGAAAATAAAGCAATTCACTGAATCAGCAACTATCTCTCTCAGTCATTCTTCGTTTCTGAATGGTTGTTGTGGTTATGGTGACTTATTAAGTAAAGTGCATAGTACTGCTCTGCTCGAAATCAGTAACTGCATTAAATGATGAGACTGTTGACTTTTTTTTTATATTTTATTTTAAAATCATCATGTTATAAAAACTGGAGTTTATCCAGAAAACTTTCAAATAGTTCCTGTTAACTTCTATTGAAAATGCAATGCCTCGCAATACTAATCAAGTCTATTTATATTTTTACTCTTTCATTGCATTACAACTTGGGACTTAAATTGATATACATTAGGATTCTGTGTAATGGACCTACACACAGACAAAAAAAAAAAAAAAGTACAAATTGGTGAAGTGAAATGAGGAAGACAAAAAAACTGTGTGGATTGTATGTACTGTATTGTAAAGCCATGAGGCCCCTAAGTTCTGGTGCTACCAGAAAATCTCACAGAAGTCACATAAGGGCCACGTGTGCAGTCTAAGTGATCTCAGTTTATATACACCAAAAAAGGCCCAGACCCTGAAACACCACTGAGCAAAACACACTAACAAAGAAGCAGCACCATAAGTTCTCCAAATAGCTCAGGGACGAAGTACTGGAGAAGTGCAAACCAGGGTTGGGTTTTCAAAGAAAACTTATCCATTACTCTGTAAATCCCACTAGTGCTGGGCAATATGACGATACATATCGTGGGGACAATATAAAAGTGTGTATCGTGCCATTTCTCTTCTATCGTTTCTAACCTAATTTTATCAATTATTACAGCAAATATGTAATTAAATAACCTGCATCGATAAATTTGATAGAATCTTATATACTTCTACAAAGTAGCCTTTTATGTTTGCACTTTTATTCATGGTTAATGCCTTAAACAGAGTTCTCTTCAACCCTGATGTTTACTTTAGACACTTTATATTGGTTTGCAAACTTTGCACTACAATATTACAGATTTCAAAAAGTTGAAAAATAATTTGTGTTTATTTTTTATAGCTGAACTTCAGTGCAAAAATGTGTTTTTCCTCTCAGAAACCGTTGTGCACTTTAAAAAAAATGTGAAAGCTACTGTACCTCTGTACCTACCTGTTTTTGCTGCACTAAAATGTATGTTTGTGACAATACAGCTAAATGTCCTTTCAAAATAAAGTTGAAAAGTAAGCAATGAAATTTTTGTCAAACTTTTCAGAGAATAACTGAAAACATACTTTATTATGGTATATCGTGATATAAAATTGTCCATATCGTGATATATGATTTTTTTCCATATCGCCCAGCACTATGGAGCACCATTAAAATCCATTATAACAACATGGAAAAGGGGAAAAAATTGTTAAGAATTGTTACCAAAAGTCATAGACAGGGCAAGGAGAGCATTAATCAAGAACTTGACAAAAAGACCAAAGCTAAACCTGAAGAAGCTGGACGGACCAACAGCAGAAGCCTGTCTGTCTGTCCACAGAAACCTTCTGTATGCGTCACAGAGCTGGGCTTTATGGAAGAGTGGTGGAAAGAGGATACAGTTTACAGACAAAAAAATCACATTATACAAAAATGCATGTGGGAAACTTGCTCAAACATATGAAAAAAGGCATTCTGATGACATAAGCCTAAAATGTAACACAGTTCACCAAACACATTTCTTTGTCTCAAAATAAATCATATTTAACATCTGAAAAATTGTAGGCACGTTGTGTAAATCAAATTATACAAAGTCACAATAGAAAACTAGACCAGAGAAGAATTTCCCATCTAACCCATCTTCATCATCAATTTCACATTATGCTGCATATGTTGTACCTGAGAAATGGGGAGCTCAAAGTTGTAATGCCAATTTCAAAAGGAGGTACAACCTGTGGAAGAAGGTGATGGAGTGGAGAAGTTCACTCAACCCCTTAATGGGCTTAATGGGCAACTCCTGCTATGAATGGTGCTGTGAAGACATATTTGAAAAGAGACCAAAAGCATGTCTAAGACATTTCTTTAAAAACATTTCGGCCACTCCCTCTTCCGCGTTGCCACAGCAAAGTGATCCGCAGGAGAAGTCTGGCACAAATTTTAAACTGGAAGCCCTTTCCTGACGGAACCAGGATTCAAACCTGGGACCTCCCAGGTAGGTGACTGCACTGCCACTAAACCACCTTTTGAGACCTTAGAACATTTTGTGAACTTGAGGCAGAAAGAAAAAGAAAAGCAGTATGTCAATGAATACAATGACTGTGCTAAATTAAGACAGCTCACAAGTCATTTTGTTGTATTTTGTATCACAAAATCCCATTAACTGTGTGTCAGTCTTCATCTGAAGAGGAGTAGTCCAGTCCCAGTAACTGACCAGTCCTCTTCCCTTCTGTCCCACGGTTGAGTTGTTTTAAAGTTACTTTCCCTGCAGCTTCACAGTCTGACTTGATCTCATGGACGGTACTGTGCCCAGCAACAGAACTCTTCATTGGCCCTTCACTGTTTTCCATGTCTGTTTGCGACAAAAACCTTTGCCTTGATGTAGAATTACTCAAGTTTGGAAGACCAGCCTGCAGCACCTGAGCAAAGTTCTGTGTTTTAGAGGCATTCGGCTGATTTGATGACCCTCTGAATGCGGCTGCAGCCACCGCCAGACGTGTAGCGTCAAAGGAAAGGGGCTCGTCCTGGGCTGAACAGATCACCTTTGAGCTTTCTGAGACTCTGCTGATGGTTTGGAATCTGGTCTCGGAGAAGCTGCGAGGTCCCTCTGGGACGGAGGATTTCAAACATCCTGTCCAACTGCTGACGGAGCAACTCCCATCTCCTCCAAGCTGACTAAGACCATCAAATGGCTCAGACGGCCGAGGGCTTTTCACTGTGAATGAAAACAGAAAAACAGACAAACAAGCAAACAAAAAAAACAATCAGTTAGCAGTAACTCAAAGGAGTCTTTTCAGTAAACGCTAAACTGGATTTGGCAGCTGTTGTATTCCTAACATACCATCTTCGCTTTCTTAGATTAAAAAACTTTGAAAACAAAATAATTAATCAGAAAAGTATCAACAGGATAGCGTTTGAACAAAACATTTGCTTTCACTGTATGCAGGGGACTGATGAAACTGAACCACTGACCAATGGTTTGACAGTTTTGCATGTCTGCTCTCCTTTTGCAGTAGGCTCTGGGAGTCCAAGGCTTGTGTGTACATGAGGGGTCCAGAGCTCGTAGTTTAGTGAGGAATCTTTTGTACTCCTTTTCTAAAGCTTCAATGTGCAGCTGGAACTCAGCTATCTTCCTCTCTGGGTAATGAGAAAGCTGGGATTGCTGGGGAGAGGACAAAAACAGGCGGATAACAGAGCCATCAGATGACACTAACAAACAGTTTGATCTATTTTACAGAGTTAAAATATAAATAAAATACCTGAAGATAATACTCAATTTCATTCTTGATGCTGGGGATCCACTTTTTCACAGAGGAGGCTGAATTAAGGGTAGACTGTGAGAGAAAAGGTCTGGTTTAGACAAACTAACCAGGGAGGTCATGAAGAGGAATACATGTTGAGGTCTGGACATTATTCAGTACCAGTTTAGGCCGGCGGTCCTGGACATCTTTGAGGCGCCCCTCTATAAGAAAACGTTATAAATTAATGCCAATATAACTTCTCAGAAATGGTCCCAAGAGTGCATAAATGATAAATATGAAACCATCTCTGGATATAATTAAAAACCTAGTCACGCGTGTGCTAACAGCTAGCCCGACTGTGGCTAACGACTGAAGTCTGCTGTGCGCAGTAAAACAGCAGATAAAACAGTCTGTCTGACTGTTTTATCGGCAAAATATAAATTAAAATGTATTTCTATGTTGCGTTTATCCGCATCTTACCATCTCTCTCTTTCTGAAGCCACAGTCTGTTCAATCTCCCCTGCTGTTTCTCTTCGTTTCTCGCCATCCCGACTCGTTGCTCCGCTCAGGCACAACAAAGTCACGTGACGCGCAGCGTCCGTCACGTGACATCCTACCTTTAAAGGGATGTTTCGGTTTATTTGAAGTGGGGATGTGTGAAGCATTTATGAGTAGGTCGAGTCTTACCTGGAGGAGTATGGAGAGAAATTACTCTGTAAACGAATCATGTAATACACATTTGAAACTATTACGATACTAATTTCTCTTTATAAAAACTAGTCCAACCTCATAAATTCCACCAAGCACTATATTAGTTCAGATTCAGATTCAGACAACTTTATTATCCCGAGGGGCACATTGTCCAACTGAGCAGCATTGTGTTGACATAGGTATTAACAAACAAATATTGACAGAACTAAAATAGAGTACTTATACAATTGAAATGTTTTATATCTGACTGGAGTGAATTGCAGGCAGTGTTAAAGTGTAACGTATGGATGGTAAGACAGTATTAACAATATATGAACAGTATTAAACAGTATATAAACAGTATACAGGTGTAAAACAGTGCAACAGTGTTATATTTACACATCATCCGTTTTGCACAAGACTGCTCCTAACTTTTACTACACTTCCTATATGACACACCACTGATGTTACAACACAGTCTACGGCCCGTGTAACAGTTTGTGTTGCCTCTTTGGCTGGTGACATCACCCCCTTCTCACTACACAGTGCACCCCTTTACGTACTATTCAGAGGAGCTCCATGTCTGGGACTGTCTCCCTACATAGCACATCAGCAGAAGTAGAGGTTTCAGGCAATATTAGTGTTATCTTTGCCAGCTCTGTTCATTGAGTCATTGGTTGCCACAGGGATAAGACATAAGACACTTTGTTTGTCATTGTAGTCGCTACAACAAATTTTCCATTTGGCAACTCTCTCCAACATCAAAGAAGCACAAGAATGATGATCATAATAAATAGCAACTAAAAAAGAATCCCACAAAAACAAGTCTGCAAATAAATCAATTAAATGAGGCAGCAGATGCATAATGTCAGAGGGTGTGGGCAAAGGTTGCAGTGCAAAAAGACTTAGCCGCAGTTTGAGGGTTGGGTGAGAGAGGTATATTGTCTCTTAGACTTTTGCAGTTGTGGGTGGCAGTTGCAAGAGGGGTGATGGAGGGTGCAGTTCTGGGGAAGAAGCTGTTCCTCAGTCTGTTAGTGTGTGTTCTTATGGTTCTGTATCTTTTTCCTGATGGCAGAGGGACAAACAAACAGTGACCTCGGTGGTTTGGGTCCTTGATGATGTTACTAGTCTTCTTTTGAAGTCAGCTAACATACATTGTACCCAGAGTTGGCAGCTCTTTATCCACAATCCTCTGAGCAGATGTAACTGCCAGTAGCAAATCCTTTCTGTTCTCCCCAGTGCAGCTGGGGCACCACACAGAGGTACAGTGGCACAAGATACTCTTTATGGTGCTCCTGTAAAAACTGACCAGGAGCTGAGAGGGAAGTTTTAACAGTTTGAATTTCCTGAGGAGGAAGAGTCTCTGTCGTGCTTTCTTCACCAGGTGGAAAGGTGTTGAGGGACCATGTTAGATCTTTTTTTTTGTAATGCGGATTCCCAGAAATTTGATGTCCTCCACACTTTCCACCTCCTCAGCATTCATGTGAGGCATGTGTGGCCTTCCTGGTTCTTCTAAAAGCCATGATGATCTCCTTGGTTTTGGTGGTGTTCAGGACCACTCAACCACTCAACCAGTAACCTGTTGTTCTACCTCTCTGTGTGTGTCACCTCCTCATCGTCAGTTATAAAATGTAACAGATTGCCAATGGCTTCATGTCATTGCATTTATTCTTCTTTCATGACTGTTATGTATTTGAATGCCCTAGATGGGGTATAACCACAAACACTGCATATTCAAATAGCAATAAAAAGCCAGCTACACTTTGTAGTGCAAAGATATAGTGAGTAGGAGGATACATTTGTGTAGGTAGACACAGACCATGTAATACAGAAGTGTAAATTTCCACAATACAGCATTTCTTCAAACCACTATAAAATGTTTACATTGTTAAAAATGGTGTAATTCACTCCCCCATGGCCTTCATTCTAAGTAGCTCAGAATTTCTTTCCCCGTTTCTCCAAAGTGAGATTGCTGTAACTTTATCTCTTGCAGGTAAGACACCTAACTATTCACAAGTATGTCACACAAAGTAATTCAAAATAATCTGAAATATCCTTTTATAACCACAGGATACAGGGAAGTATTTCTGCCCCATGCGATAGATAGCATGAAGCAGTTCTTCAAATATACAGTTGATTAAATAGATCAATCTCTTTTTCTTTGGTACCTTATTATCACAATAGCAGGCTGGGCCAACCGCTCGCGGACTGTAGCCTTTGTACCGAGGGCACCATCTCTACCAAGAGAGCTATTTGGCACGCAGACAAATCAGTTTGACACACTTCTGAATGTGAGTTATTTTCATGAGATCTGAAAAGAGATGTTAGTCAATTTGGTTCATTACAAATACCATTATTATGTAATACCTCAAAGTTGACTGGTGAAAGTGCAAACCAGAATTCGACTGCAAATGTAATAAAGATATGATGCCGAAGTTGCAAGTGGCGGGTCTTTTGGTCGTATTAGTTTCTGTGAAAGACATTTGGATTCCTTCTCTTTTTTTCCAATTTGAGGTCAGAATGTGTCAATCCAGTAGGCCTCCTGCGACAGAACATTTTCAGAGTACTGATTCATGTCACAGGGATGGAAAAAAATGTGCAGTGGGAAGAAACTGATCAAGAAACTGACTGTGGGTAAATGTCTGAGAAACAAGAAAAAAGTCCAAGACCACCTTGAGTCTTTATTGGTTTAAAGATCAAGTACTTGTCATTATGATCTTTATCAAGAATTACACAGGAAAAAACAAATCATACAAGAAGCATAGTTGATGCAGTTTTTCATCTGATTCCATCTGAGTGCATCTTGCACATAGCAACCACAGAAAAACCTATTGCAGATTGCAGTCCAAAAAAAATGAAAGCAGCAAACATTTCACAGCCAAATCTACAACACCTTATTGCAACAATGGTCTTGCACTGGATATGAAAACATTACAGCATATGATTTCAGATAAAGACATTTTTCAGATAAAGGAGGATTACTCTAATACTCCAGCTTGTCTGCATTTATCTATTTGTCTGCCAGCCTGTCTGATTTTTTATGACAATGTTCCAGGTTCAGATCATAAAAAAACAGATTAAAAGCTGAAAGAGTTACCTGTAGATTGTACAATCTGAAACTATTTTAGCATCAAGCAGTCTGCTGTTTCATCAAATTTAACAATGACTTTCTTTTGAATGCAACCATTTATTTTAAAGCGTGATATTTTTTTAATCCCCTGCCAGACTCATAGACATCAACAAGCATTTATTCTGAAGATACTGACATGACAACACTAAACGCTTCAGTAGCAAAGAAAACAGCAGTTGTTAGATGACGAAAGTCTAAATGAAACAAATCCCAGTTAAAGAATTTGTAATGAGATGCACATACACTAAACTGGGACCCCTGTTTCTAATGTGGTGGTAAATGTAGGACTGTAGTGTATTACTGCATGTAATCAGAAGTATGAAGAGATCTTTGTTTTGTTGCATTTTTTTATTTTTTAATGCATGAGGTTTTTCTGAAGACACTGTTTCAAGGAAGCAGAGGACAGGGTAAGGTGGAAACAGATGATCCACTGTGGTGGCCTCTGAACGGAAAAGCTGAAAGAAAAAAGAAAAAGAGGTCGTTTTGTTAGAATGAGTCACATCAGATCTTTGAGCCACCTCATGCTATGACTTTGAGGGGAATGAATTCAAACTGAATACATCCCAGAACCGGTTCACACCTCCATGGGGCCCAAGGCAAATTCTGCTGAGGGACCCTCCTAACTGAACCCAAAACATTTTCAACAGTCACCCACCCAGTGCTTCCGCTTATCCCCCCCTTTAAACATATTGCACTGTCGCTGTGCTGCTTGTACTGCCTGAGGTGGCTGCATATGACTCATCTGTGCCGGTTGCAGGTGTAAATGGCTCATCTGTGCCTGTGCCTGCTGGATGATGAAGCTGGCTCATCTGTACCTGTCCTATATGAAGCTGGTTCTGTCCCTTCACTAGCTGAGTCTGTGCTGCTTGTCAGAAACTTAAGCATAAAACACCTGTAAATCATAGATAAGGCTACTATTCATTCAGCTCCATCAAATCGGCTGCACTTGCTTTACTTTCATATACTTCAAATGTATATTATCATCTAATTATTATTTATTTAGCTCCATTGTCATAATATTTATTTTTTTTATTTTATTTATTTATATTTGCCTGTGGGCTATTCAAGCAAACAAAATTAAATCTTAGTCAATATTTATCCATTACTTTCCATTTTGTATAGGTGCAGTTGTAATTACACGACAACTACAATTATAAAAGCCAGCTAAGACGGAGGGGTCACCGCCTGTTAACGGGGGTCCAGCAGGGACTCACCCCATCCCTCCCCCCTCTCCCACCCAGAGATGAGAGTTACCTGACTGCTGTTGCCTCAGTTCATTTTCATGCTGTTTCTTCCTCCATTTTTCATTTCCCGAGGGATAACGCTGCTTCATCGTTCCAGGCTGATGCACATGCACTGGGAATCTGACGTGCACAACAGGCGGTCACGTCATCAAGTTTTTTTTTGTTTTTTTTCCCACGGGGCCTCTATAAGTTTGTGGGGGATCTACTCCGCAACCTGTGTAGTGTGCTTATTGGGTGAACCGGTGCTGATACATACTAATATTTACCATCTAAATTGTTGAAGTGTAATGAAACGAGGCTTTTCATGGGATTTAAGTGGCCTGAAAATACAAATGCATAAATCATTTAGTTATGATGCTGATATTATACTATAGTTTCAATTCCTGTCATTTCACGTTGCAACTGCTCTCTTTCACTGTGACAATAGAAAATGGACTGCTGCTGTAGTCAGTGTGAGGAGGGCTGTGTTTTTAATGTCATAGGCAAAGTTAGCTTTTAAAAAAGCAGTCAGTAAAGGTTTTTTATTACATTTTATTTTTTTTTTACTTTTAAACTTAGCAATGCAATTATAAAGTCTAGATGTTTCTTAAGATTTGACATAGCTGTACAACTGCTGTATAGTAAGCTCAAAGCCAAAATAGAATAGCAAATAAGCTGAAGATAAACAAATAACTAAAGAAGACACAGTCGTGAGTGAGAGCCTCACTCCTATATAGGACCACTCGAGGCAATAGTCTCTATTAATCCAAAGAAATCTCAAGAAGTTGCCCCATTATTTAAGTGTTCAATCAACCAAACATAGACTCTTAACATGTGGCCATTGTGTTTAGTCAGTCTGATGTTTTAATCATTTTACAGTGTTTCAAAAATGAGGATGACAGTCATGATGAATACAATCATAATTTGAAAATAATAAAATTAAATGAAAAACATCTTGATAGACCTGGGAATTGCATGCCAGTAAAATGCAACAGTATGAACTTCTAACCACTCAGGACCTTCACAGCTTTAACTAATTCATTCATACAATTCAGGAAAATACCCACTTCTTTTTTACACATCTGACATAAGATGTCTATCGACTGATAGACGTTTTATGTCATTTTATGTCATTTCATGACTTTTGAGTGACAATGACTTGGCAAGTGATCCCTTGCCAATTCGCGCTTTAAGTTGTCGCAATTTTAGTTATTTGCGGATTTTTCAGAAATCTATAATATAATAAAAAAAAAAATTGCGGAGAAACATCACAGGATGTTGAGCGCGTATTCTCTCACAGTGAAGAAATGTTGCGAGCCAGCCTGGCCCCTTTAAGAAGGTAGCCTTATGGGTAATGTAGTGTGTGTGTTGTGGGACGCCAGAACCAGCGTTGCCAGGTGTACGATAATTATCGCATTTGTACGATAAATTGGCCCTCTGTAAGTCTCATTGGACTTGTTATTTTGGTTATGACATCTGTACGATAATTTCCCTCAAAATACAATAATTTTGAGTCTCTGGTACGATAGTCCTACATTTCTCACCTGGCAACGCTGGGCAGAACGAAAACGGGGTTAGATGAAAAGTGGAGTGAGCATCAACAGCAGCCCAGCGTGTATAGATTTACATTCTCTGTTAACCGACAGGAGCCGAACAATACAACCTGTGTGATGTTACAAGTTCCTGCAGTGCCAGAATAAAGTGCTCGTTCCATGCAGAGAAAACCGGACTGTTTCTTTTGTTGTTGTTAGCCTGTTACTCGCTAATTACGAGCCAAAAATAGCACAATACCAGCGGTCTCTTTACTACGGTTCAGAGTCCCCATTAACCGAGAAAAATAAGGGATCACTGTATATAAAATTACTTCCATGGATGTCTTTTACATTCTCACATCCATCAGTCCGGTCATACCTATCATCCATTCTTCCTATTCAGGGGTCTTTCTGAAACCTTTAATGGTCTTGTGAAAGGCAGGCTACAACCTGGACAGATCGTTTGTTCAGAGATTCTCACATACAGTTCATAAATTTCCTGATTTCCACAGTTGAATTTCCAACACTGGTGGGAATTCTGGTTGAACAGCATGGTTGCCTGCTCTGGTGTGGCTGCCTGGCTGCAGACACTCTAGACTCAGACAGCCCAGGTGACCTGAAAGGCTGATATGAAGTGGTGCACAATCAAAAACAGAGAACAAATTGGTTTCAGTGCATGTGACATTGAGGTTATGTGACACTGAGCCGTCCTGTTTAATTCTGTCTAAAACGTAAATGTTTTGAGTTACACTCTCAGGAAAAACTGAGCCATTGTCTCGTTTTATTCCACGCATTATTCTTCAGTTTCAAAACCTTGCCCACAGCACAGCTTTATCACCACTGACGCCTTTGGATGGAAACTTGGGTGGGTTGGCAAACGAAAAGTTTCATTCAGAGTTCACATCACTATTTATTAATTTCAGACATGTGGTTTCTCATCTAACTGATAACAGTTCAAGTGACATCTCTTAAGGGAGGTACAGTTTCTCATTTTGCTTAGCTCTCCCTGGTGCCACAAAGGGCTCAGTGCAGCTTTTTTTTTTTTCATTTGATGATTCCATCTGTTCATTATTTAAACCTGCACATAATCTTTGTCTAAGTAATATTTACACATACTTCTAATTTCAATTTAGAGCCATAGCCTAACATGCATGTTTGGACTATGGAGGAAACCAGAGAATCAGGAAAAAAAAACCATATGCTAAATATCCATTTCCAGATTTTTCAATGCAAATATGGGTAAATTCAATGTATGTTTGCAACAAATAATCCTTGTCGTAGGACATCACATGAAAAAGCTATGTGTCCCAACTCATCCACCAAAAAGAGAGGAAGTGCATCCCTGTTTGTCACAGCTGTTCACATCTGCTCCACTGTTCTTCACTGCAGTCATCACTCTATCATGGTAATGTCAAATTGCTGAGAAGACAGCAGAGCCTATTGCTTTTCTGCTCAAAACTGACTCCTCTTGAACAAGATTTTGTGCTTAGCTTGGATATTATCAATTAAAGATCTCAAGTAAGAAGTCATTTAAAGTAATGTATTCAAACAGAACCACAAAGGCCAGAAAAAGCTGCATTGTCTCTTTATGGAGACTTGGTGCTGGCTTGCTCATGTTAGCTCACGTTAGTGCGATTTCAAGTTTTGTTTCAGGTGGCTGGTCGGGTTTGACATATTAAAGCTTGTGCTATTTTTCCCTCCTTCGCTTGGAGCATTTGTCACAAATAACTAGCGAATTATCTTCTTCTGAAACTTTAACGAAGTTCCATAAGATCGCCGCCATGTTTTTTTCAGCACACTGTGCCGCAATGCTGCATTCAAGGTGTAACGTAAATTCCTCCATTCCCTCGTTTGCTAGTCGTTCTTTCGGCCTTATCTATTTTTTTCTATTTTGTATGTGTAACTTGTGGGAAAATACTGCGAATATCAATTAAAGTCAGCAACTACCAAAATGATGACCGAGTTGGCAAGTTGTTTCCTGGCATGAGGGGGTATTCTTGATTTTCCTTATTGAGAAATCATTTTTCTGATTATGCCGACGTCACTTGAACATAGCATTCACTGCCGGTCATTCAAGGCTCAGAGGGAGCGAGGCACTGCTGTGTTGACAAAATATATGTTATCAGGGCTATTCGTCCTGATATCGGACTTATCGGGATGATGTCATAATTTCCTGTTATCGGGCCGATAGTTATCGGCCCAATAGTTATCGGGTGGATAATTATCGTGCACCCCTAAAAATATTCTATCACACTTCCCAAGCAGGCCTTGACTTACTTATAAAGTTCTGACTCAAGAAAAGACACGGATGGAATAATTTCCAACATGCTCTTTCACTTCTGGCCTACTGCATGTCCTGGATCCTGGATTTAAGATATTGGTGGGTCTTACTTCTATCTTTTGCAGGAAGTGGTTGAGCATGAAAACATCATTATATCAGAAATTTTAGATGTGCACAGCAAATTTTATTTTTCTCTTGGAGTAATCATAGCACATTTTACATTATGATATGATAATCAATAAATGATACACAATTTTACACATGGTTTGAGACCAGCATTGATATTTAAAAAAACTAATTTAAAAAGTCAAGCCAGGAGCGATCTGACAAGGACTTGTTGGAAAGGAAGACATCATCGCTCGCCCCTGGAAAGGCATGCAAAGTGCGGGTTGACTCGAACAAGCAGCTGGCTTTCTGAGGTTGAACATTGCACATTAAGACTAGATGCTGTGATTTGTTCCCAAGTGGAAAGAAGGTTCTTTTTATTGAGCTCACCATCCATTTGAAGGAAGAGATATCAGCAATAAGCAAGGTTAAAAAGCTCAGATACTCCAAACTGGAGTGTAGGGAGGCTGGCTGGGTTGCAGCCATTCACCCAGAAGAGGTGGGATGCAGGGGCTTTGCTGGGAAGTCCTGCATAGAGCTGGGACTACAGGGTTGAGGTTACAGGGGGATACTCAAGAATATGCTAAAAGGTACTGAGAAGAAGTTGTTGTTGGCAGGATGGATGTCACATGGTGAGACATCAGTGAACGTTGGACCCAACTGATGACCCTGCAGCTGACCTGGTCCCTGTCAGCAGGCACCTGGTAGGCAAACGTGCCAGGCTGGTATTACACCGCCTGTAAAGATCATTAGTCACCGTGGCTATCCCACTTCTGAAATGTGATGACGTTTCAGTAAAAACTTGAACAGATATTCATGAACACCAATACTGTACTTCAGTACAGCATGCAGAGATAATGTCCAGTTTTTGGTATTTTAAAAGTTTACTTCAGGGTCTTATTAGCAACTACATAATTCTTTTACACTTAAAACTCTGACAACATATTTTTATTCTTTTCATGTACTTATCAGATACACTGCATAAATAACAAAACTTATTGAGTTTTAACTAAGTATTCTTGTCTTTTATATAATGTTTAAGTATTTTAGTGATTTGTTAGTGATGATTTGTTTTAAACATTGCCCTAAATGCTTGCATAATTGGATTTGGGTGGAAGAACCTCATGGAATGAATGCATGGGCGGAACTTAACATTTATGTAAACAGTGTATTAACCCACAAAGATTTAGCATATTAAAATGTAAAAAAGGTTGCATGCTTACGTTCCTTACTCCTAAGCCTTCAGTGTTCTTAAATGGCATGTACCAAACTAAATGTGGTCCAGTTTATCCCTAAAATGTATATTAGTGTACTCATTCCCTTTATCCTGGGGACATGTATGCTATCAGTCAATTGATATAAACCAAGGGCTACATAAAGGAGTCTTGATAGGAAAAACTATATTATAATTCCCATTCCCCTTATTCTATAAACACTCATCACGTTTTAGTGACGTTATAGTCTTTTCATTGATTTGCCCTTCAAAAGTAAATCCAATCTCCTCTCTGGACAACTTCTGGGATCACCCTGTTATGCAGCGAGCCGATTACAGAAGTCTCTCCACTTCCCGTAAACCGCGCCCCCTGCGACGTGACGTCGATCTTCCGAGCGTTCACTGTCCTTATATGGCACAGAAGGACGCCACTTTCCGGAATGATGTCATGTTGCTGCAAGTTTGAGAAATCAGGGCAGATTTATGTAAAAATCAAATTTCCCTAAGAAATAGTGGACATTTATTTCATATTATTAAAATAGTTTAAATTAACTCGATGTAATTTAATTTACCAAGGACTTAACTCAGGTATTAAATAATCAGAATAAATAGTCAGTAAAATATAAATGGACAGTTAAATTTGGATGCATTTATGATATAGATTTAACTAATATGAATTTAAAAGAAATGGTAGGGGCTTTTGAATGAAAAAAAGGGAAATAGAATAAGAAGGACACAAAAAAGATGTCTTTTGAGCATCACAAGCCATTTCTCTGTGTTCGGCTCCTGTCTGTTTATTATATTAAATGACAGCTTGTTGTTTTATTTCATTTATGTCAAAGCGATGGAACTAACAGTATAAGTTATAGAATAGTCATAATGAACTTTGTGCCATTCCAGTTCGTCTCTTATGCAATTCTAACACGGTCCATGTCGCCCTCTAGTGGTTAGAAACTATCATTACGCACCGGTGTCCTGAAACGTTTGAAGGCAGAGTACTGAAAAATCTGTGTGCCGTGTCTCACCTGTCCCGCCACAAACACCTGTTGTCTCAACAGGCAAAGTAAATAATATCATATTATATCGTAGAAGAAGGCCTGTCAGCATGTTTTGAGAAAACCAAACCAAATCCAGTTTTCATTTTTGGTGCTGATAACCCATGCTTCTGTTTTTTTCCCCCTCTTCTTCTCCAAAGAAAGGGCTATGTGATGACTTTAAGACATATAATGTACTACCATTTATATACCTCCACAAAGCCACTAAGGTTCATTTGAATCTTGTGTTGATGGAAGTTTTTAAGTTACTTAGTATTATAATTACGACCTAAGACTTGATTTTTGTTTTGACGTGTCAGGGTTTTCTTCATTTACATCACAAGAAGTGATGTTGGATAAGTGAAGGGTTCAGAAGCATGGAAGAAGGCCTGACTGGTTTATTATAAATCAAATCTGTGATGGATTAGATGTGTTGAGTTGAAATGTATTACTCATTTCTACCAAGTAACTGAAGTGTGCTAGAGCTCCTTGTAAGATTTAGTGTGTGCTGAGATTTTTTTGTGTGTGTGGTAGTTACTCTTTTCAGAGACCAGCACGTGCAGAGGCATAAAATAGACATTTGCAGAGTTGCCTTCCTCAGTAAGTGAGTCTGATCTGTCAGCTGTAACCAATCAGTCAGCCTGGATCAATACCAGCACTAATGGAATTTACCTTGAGGTGCTCAGAAGTAGCAGCTCTTGCAACATGTTGCAACATGTTTTATTGTTCGAGATCCTGACATGACACACCCACTTTTTTGTCATTCCAAAAACACAGAGGCATTGTTGCTTCATTTTATTTAGTTTATTTTCTTAAATACTGATTAATTTCTGAAGTGCTCAGAAAACAAACATAAAAAAAAATTATACAGTATTCTTATTACAAATGGTAAACATAAGTACTCCAAGTTGATCTTATATACATATAACAATGAGTGAAACCCCATTAAACAGCTTTAGAAAAAAAACCAAGTAAATCTTGAAGCTTTTCCAACTGAACTTCTTACAATTAAGAAAAAATGTACTTTGTACTGCAACTCAGAAGTCAGGCAGCATTTGTTACAACTTTTCAGCCGTTTAGAGTTGACAACACGCCCATATTTGAGGCCATTATGGCTACAGCAAGGAAAGTCTCTGCAGGCTCTTGAATCCTCTTAATACTGAACTTCTCCTTTGATGGTAATGATAAGGTCCATGCAGGGCCGGGGACAAATCAAGAAAACACGAGTCCTGCCCAGTCCTGTAAAAACAAACAGAAACAGAGAGGCGTCCTGCTTGTTGCCACGTCCTCTGGTGGTTCGTGGCTACTGTCACTGTCCCGGACCCATCTTTAGGACGCGCCACCACATGGCACTCCAGGAACTTCAGAGCGGCCCCCGGTCCTGCCAGTACCGCGCCACATCATCCCAAATCCCCTTTCGCGGTTTCGGGAGGCACACCACCACAGAAAGCGTCCGTTTCTTTAAACCACAGTCTTTTTTTCTCCCTCTGACACCACCTCAGAAGGTTTGGAGCTGCTGCGTTAACATGAGCTGACAGCCGCTGTTGACGTGGTTCATCACCTTCTGCTTCAGCTGGGCCACCTGCTCGCGCAGCATGTTGGCGGTGGACGCCAGTTCGGAGTTCTGGGACTTGAGGGTCTTCACTTTATCCTCCAGCCTCGAGATGCGCTCCAGCTTCCTCTTCCGGCATTTGGAGGCGGCGATGCGGTTCCTCATGCGCTTTCTCTCCGCCTTGATGCGCTCCTGGCTCTCCATGTCGATGGGGGAGAGGGGAGGCGTCTCCCCCGGCATCTCGGGGACGGTCTGGGGCTCCTCTTTGAGCGCCGTGAGCCTGGGGAGCTGAGCGGCGGACGGCTGGCCGTAGAGGGGCAGCTGAGGCGGGGCGGCGGGGAACGACATGGTCGGGGCTGAGGTGGTGTAATTTGGTGCCGAGACGGTGCTGATGGCCGGGTTGAAAGTGTTCAAGTCCTCGTAAACAGGTGAATCGGAGCGCATGGAGGCGCTGCTGTTGTAAACAGTGGCACCGGCAGCGGATGACACCGGCGGCAGGGCCGTGTTGACGCTGGTCTGGGGCGCCGAGGTGACGCTCACGTTAGTGGTGCCAGGCATGTGTTGGTGGTGCAGTTCGGCCAGGGCTCGGACGAACCCCTCCGCGAAGCCCTCCTGCTCGTCAGTGACATTCTTGGGGCACAGGAACTGGGTCGGTGTCGGGGTGGTGGTGATGAGTCCGTTGCTGGACTGGATGATGAGCCGCTCCAGCTCCGGAGAGGCCAGCTTCAGCAGACCCACGTCGGGGGAGGTGAGGATGTCGCTGGCTTTGGGTCGGAGGTGAGGTTTCAGAGAGCCCGTCGGGTCGGAGAGGTTCAGTGTCATGTTGTGTTTCAGGGGTTTGGGGTTGCTGTATCCGTAGCCGGCGTTGTCGTGCTGGGAGAAAGCGTTGAGTGAGTCGTCATAGAAAGTGGTTTCCATCTTGGTATACATAGAAGTGAACCGAAAGTAAATGTAACTAGAGAGTCTTCTACAAAACAACTTTTCGTCCCTCCCCTTCTCTCCTTCTTGGTTACTGAAGAAAGAAACGGTTTCCAAAAAAGTCCTCTCTCTGTGCGTAAAAAAAACTTCCAAAATCTGAGCGCGCGCTTTCTTGACACAGGAATCAAAACTTACTTCATTAACCAGCGACGGTCGAGTGTTCAGTGTTGGCTCGTAACGTTTGCCAGAATATCCAAACTTGTTTTGAGTGAAAAGGCGCCGCGTAGCTCTAACTTTTCTTGTGAGCCTCCGGCAGAGCCTGAGCTGCTTCCTCCGGCTGTCTGTGTATACACTGTACTGGCGGACAGCGTGGACGCAAACCTTATCTGCTGCCGGCGCCGCCGCAGCTCTAAAAATAAGCATGATGTCATGACGGCGCTCTCCCATTGGCTGGAGGGCGTGACTCGGGGGGGGGGCGGAGTCCAGTAAGCCGATAAGGAGCGTTGCCTAGAGACCACCCAGAAGATTCTTAATCTCGCGGTGGATTGTGGGATGAGGTAATGCAGTAAGGGCAGCGTGAGCGCGGTGCATTGTGGGATGACGTATTGTTTTTGAATATCTGGTTCCCCGCTCTACTGTCAGTGGCGGGACACACAGCGTCCCGCAAAGACGCGAGTTTATGTTTTAAACCCATTTGGTAGTGAAAAATCCACAGTACATGTCAAATTTCTGTCAGTATTGAAATATAATTTACTATTTTGTTTCTGGTAACCTTATCTGCAAATGTAAACCTTTAATTTGATGTTTTTAAGTTGTTAAGGCACAGAAATTGAAATCCTTTCAATCAGTCACATCATATTCTGTTCTGGTTGCCACGGTCCATGGTTTTAATTGAGTTGAAACTGTAAAAACATGAGTCCCAGATGAAAATTTGCCAGACAAAATGAACCGAAACCTTCACGTGAAGATAAATTTAATATAGTTAATGGATGGGCGCTCTCATAATAGAAAGTCTTTTATGTCTTTTTATTTCTTGGTCTGGGGATATCATGGTGGTCCTTGGTCGGTGGCCCCATATAATTATTTTTACTATATATATATATATATATACCATAGACATTAGACACACAAACATACTTCCAGCATTCATATGAGAGTCCACTGTGTATATGCTGAGGGAGTTAAAATTTGAGATGTGGACAAGTTAATATAAATAGAGATAAATTTAGCTAATGATGGTGCCTTTAAACTCAGTTATTTACCAGAAATGCAGTTACAGGTCTGTCTTAATGAGTCATATAGTAGCATGTCAGGTACAGTTACATCACCCCTCCACCCCCCCACCCCTTCCAGAGTCTTGAGATTTAAATACACCTACAAGGGTTTTTTTTTTTTTTTAACTTATATTTTTCTGAAAGCTTGTTTAGATCCTTAGCTCTTTCTGCAAAGACTGTACAGCTGCTTTTAACATATTTTGTCTCTGCTACAGCTACGATTTGTTACAGCCAGAACTAGACATCTGCTTGTCCCCATGAAGACCAAGCACATTTTATATTATCCTTGTCAGGGTGTGTAATTAGTGTAGTGAAGTCCATTGTACCCTGGCCTCTGGTCAGAAATCATTGGTGGTATAACAGTGGGAGGTTAACTGGTGTGTCTGACACCCCCCCGCACCCCCACTCTTCCACACTCCCACCGTCTGGGTCATTTTTTTGCCCTGCCAGTCTTACAGTTCACTCTTTCCAGTACATACAGTCTAAATGTCCCCCTCGTGTGACAAGTAAATCAGTCCCCTGGCGCTGGCTGGCTGAGAGAGACACCTAAGGAGGATGAACCGAACCATAAAACACCACTACAGTCTGACTTTTTATTGCTTCTAATGTTGTTTTTATGTAGTGCTGTAAGTGTCAAACTGTGGCAGTCAATAAAGTCATATAATGTGATCTAACTTTGACTTAAGTGATATCATGTAGTTTCTTTCAAGATTTAAATGAATGAGAGAAAATTGCTTGGTTTTATGGTCAAGGTACACATTAGAGAAAGGTTAAGGTGATTCCATGTATGTCTTTTTCTTTCAGGTTATGTCATTTTCATTCATTTTGTCATAGTTTTATAACCATAACTCAGGGCATGAAATGAAAGGAAGCAGAAAAAAATACCCAATTTGTTCAGAAGCTTGCTTACACTCTGAGCTCCACTTGTGCATTTGAAATATTAATTCTCCTTCAGCTCATTCATCTATTCATTACTCCTTTTCATATAAACACACACAAATAGGTGGTCCCATGCTAACTGATAGCAGGGGATCCACTTTTAAAGCTTCACCTACTGTCCTAAAAACACTAATGAAGCTAAGGCAAAAATATAATCCCTTTTAAAGTTGCCACATTTAATTTCAACGTCTTTCAGGGTCCTATTATAAAACATGCTTTGGTAATTTTCTACTTTATATCATGGTTTTAAACACCCTCGTCCTTTTCCCCACACACACAACTGGAGCACAGGGTAAATTAAGTCTGCCTTTCTACTGTGTTCTTATGGCTTTAAAGAGGCACAATCACACCCAAAAGTAGTGTATAAATTTATAGGTAAGTTATCATGGAGGAGTCCTACAGTTTAATGTAGCATTCAGTTTTGAGAGGAATACACCATATACCTGATTCATGGTCTAGACATTGAGCTGAAAGTACTTCGTCAATAAATTTAAACTTGTTTTGCTGTTTGCATTGTCACATATTTATTAATTACAAGGTATAAATTAGTTAGCAAATACTTAATTCATTTTGGCTGATTCACTGGCTTTCTGGAATGTTCATGAATAATTTGTAGGAAAAGAGCAAACAGGTCTCTCAATGTACTGATTTTAATATTTATTATTACAAAATGTCATATCCTTGACAAGCAAAGATTATTGTGGCACACAGTGGAGAAATATGACCTGAATGCTGACTAAAGTACTGTCGTTAAGTGGAAATTACAAGTCAAAATTAAGATTTCATGTAAAATTAAAAAAAAAATGAATATACTGAAAATGTATGTTTATAGATTATGTTATACAACTGTGCATTAAGTAGTTTAAATCCCATCTGCTACAGTAGAAAAATGTTTTCTTAGATAAAGAGCAGTCGTTTCATGTAGAATATATGATAGTGTACCAGTCATAGGGTGCATTTTCAGGATTAAATGTATTAAAATATTTCAGTTTTCAATTGGTTCAGGTGTCACAGTCTTGCGTGTGTGCCAACAAACACCTGGTTTCAACGCAAAGAGCAGAGACTTTCCTGTAGCTGCATCTGCAGTTTATTTTCAAGATAAAGAATCAACACCGTCACCCAGACGCATGTTTTGGGAGCATTGTGTTCCCGCTCAGCTGCATCCTGACCTGAGGTGGTACAGTCGGGCCTCTTGAGTAACTCACTCTTTAGCTCTTCCTCTCTCCTATTGCTCGCTGAACTCGTTCATTAATGCTTCTTCCTACCTCCCGTATCCCTCCTCTTTCACTCCCTTCTCTCTGACGTTACCTCTGCTCTATTATTCCCTCTGGGCCGGATCCCAACCATCCTCTTCTTATATCTCCCACACACTTTGCCTTTTTCTTATCTCTCTCCTCCTCCTTTCTTGGTCCCCTTCTCATCTTACTCCTATCAGCAGCTGTGCAGGCAGCAGGATTTCCCCTGTGTTGGAAACAGGCTGTGGCCCCATTGTATTGTTTCAGTGGTTCTTTTCAGTAAAATCTCAGACCGCTTTCTCTGCTTGCGTGGGTTTCCCTAAGTTAAACATGGGCACTAGCAAAATAGCAGAGTACAGAGCAAAAGCACAAGTGCACAAACACAGAAACCTTTGCTTTACACGTTGAACTGAACATAGGGTTAGGATTGCAGGATGAATGCTGAGACAGTGTACGCTCACAATAGTCTAACTCTGTGAGAACAATTGTTGTTTCAGCTGTTATGTGAGGGAAAATAGCACCCAACTGTGTTGGCCTGGACTCTAAGCAAGCACGCACATTCAACCGTATGTTTGTATATGTCTGGGTCTGCCTGTGTTGGTAATGTCCATGCACTTGTCTTTATGTAGGTTCAGAAAACAGGTAGACTGAATTGAGTTACACAGAGTATTCAGACATAAAGGCTGTTATAACAGTGGTTGGTACAGTATCTGTGAGCTAAAATAATCAGTAAGAACAGATGATTAAAACATCTTCAAAGTTAACTAAATGTAACACAGGCAGTTCATTGACCATATTCCAATATCCTCTCTGTTATTTAGACTTACGCTATATCAGTGATCATTTTAGATAAAGTTTATTAAAGGCTTTGGGAACATAAACAGACACAACCTGATACAAGGTTGAAAACTATAGAGGGTAAAACTTTATCGTGAAAGTTAGAGAAATGGTGAGCCTTGGGTATATTCAGACATCCAGGATAAAACAAACATACTTTTTTTTTTTAACCTCATGGGTTGCCTATTTACATGTAAGTGCAGGCAATATATGTGTAGGGCTTCTTCACAGGTGACACATCCAGCAGCCCAAAAAGCTGCTGGGTGTGTCATGTTTTGCAGGTGTTAAGGGAGGACCCAGGAGCAGGAGTACAACACATAGAGGGGTTTATTAGCAAAAACACAAAAATCTCAAAAATCCAAAAACACAAAAATCCAGAAATCCTAAACATAAAAATCCAAAAAACACAAAAAGAGAAACTTAAGTTAACTTATCTTCCGGGAGGATGACGAGAGGAGAACAGGCAGGACAGCAAAACATGTAACATTCCAAAGACTAATGGACCCACAGAGGACAGGGGAAAATGACAAGACTTAAATACACAGAGGAACAAACGAGAGGCAGGTGCAGGGAGTCAAGGTAACAAGAGGGAGGAAGCAAAGCAGAAAACAAATAAGACAGGACAGACCTTTCAAAGTAAAACAGGAACCACTAAAGACAGGGAGACGCCAACTTGACAGACACAGACACACACAGGGCTGCTATGGCCGATCTAGGCCATGAAAGTCTAGATCGGCCAAGGACCGGCTCCCAACGGGATGCGGCGCCCGACGGGTACAAGGAAGCGTCGTGGCACTGGCGGAGACACGGTCGGCCCAGGAAGAGTGACGACCGGCTGCAGCTTCTGCTGCAGCGGCTCAGGAACCGACTTGGGAGGCTGCAGCTACTGCTGCAGTGACTCAGGAAGAGTCTTGGCCGCTGCAGCTCCTGCGAGGGTGGGTCGACCACCTCGCAGACACAGGAAGGCGAGCGTGCGTTGACCACCTCGAGAGCGAGGGGGGGTGCGTCGACCACCTCGGAGCCACGGAAAGGCGAGCATGCGTCGGCCACCTCGAGAGTGAGGGGGCGTGCGTCGACCACCTTATTGGAAGCAAAATGGAGATTGACAAACTGGTGCTATGTGCAAACATTGCCTTTAAGTCATCAGAAATGTAAAACCAGCATAAAAAAAACCAAACAAATAAACCAAAAAAAAAAAAAAAAAAAAAAAAATCACAGTTTGTTGTATGCGCTCTTAAGGCTGGCTCCAAACGTAGGTCAGTCCCTGCAGACATCCCTTTAAAATGCCTAACTTTACAACAGAACTTGAAAAATGTTTCAAATTCAAATTCAAATATTCTTAACAGCCATTAAAACCAGTATTTCTCCACAATGGTGAATCAAGTGAGATATCTCCAGGTCAGAGGAGGAAACACCGATGAACCAAACTGTCTCTTCTGGAAAGACTGAGCTCCCTCAGTCCGGCGAGCGATGGAGCCGACCGTCCCAGAGCCCGGTTCATCATGCGGACCAGGTTGTTGGCGTTTCCCCTGGCGGTGCCGGGCCCACCAGGTCTCCAGACGGCCCCTGCCAGGTCAGCTGACTCACCCCGGCGTGCAGACTGCTGGACAGAGGCAGCATGCCGCCGCTGCCACGTTGGGGGCTCCCGTCCCGGCTCAGTTGACGCTGCAGCCCAGATCCTGTGGCGGTGGTTGCCGGGGGTAGCAGTTCAGGATTAGCTTCCCCCGAACCGGCCCCCAGCGACAGTCCGCACTCGCAGACAGCATGTCGACACCCGACCGCAAAATCACCACACACCGGGCACAAACTGGAGCGTCCAGCGTCCAGCATCGCAGGGAGAAGTCCCCTGGAGCAGCAGCGAGTAGTCTCCATGCCAGGCGTTGTCCGGGCAACCAGTCTCTGTCGCTTAGTTTCTTGTCAATGCCAGATGTATGGGAGTGTAATCTTAAAGACTCACCTTTCTGCACTGGATTAAAATTCAAATTTTAGGGTCCGGTCACCTTGAGTGAAAGGTGAACGCTGTGGCTACTGCACAATGCACATGCATATTGTTCTGGCATTCTGTTATAGCCTCACATTAGACTTTAGGTCCATACGTCCATTTATGACTTGTCCAAGACTCAGCTAGCTTTGCTGATCTGCTTAGAGTCTGCTGGGGCAAAGGCCTACTAAAGGCCGGTTACAGGGCCGTTGCTGTAAATGTTTTGTGGTACCTTGTGCTTGCCCTTTGGTCCTGCAGTGTAAAGGAGGACTCTGTACACCATACAGTTGCAATTTAAAATTGCGTCTGCTTTTGCTCTTTTTGTCAAGAGGTTGGGTATCATCAACACATCTTCAACCCTCCCCTGTTGCTGGTTTCGCTGTGTAGCACACACTCACACAAACCTACCCATCTTCACACAAACCCACTTAAACCATAATTAATATACTGTGGCAGCCATTTTTTTTTTCTAATGAAAAAGCGAAAGACATGGCTAAATGACAAATGTTCCTTGTTCTGGTGTGGATTTACGACACTGTAAAGGAAAGAATCATTGTGTTTGATTATTAGAGAGATTCAGGGACATGCATACACACATACAGTAGAATCTCCCTGAGTAATATCTCTTTGTTCCGCCCTTCACAAACTGTAGAGTGAGTGTTTGATGCCCAACTTTGACAGGGTTGCTTCGAGTGCTGTCTTAATTAATTTGCTCATAAAATCAACAATGATTCCCAGCAGCCTCTCTGGCTCCCGCAGCCACAAAGGACTTTATTAGCTTTGACTATTAATTCCCACTATCTACCCAGACTAAACCTAGATTTATTGGTCAGAATCATATGGAATATCGATTGACTCTCCCTCATTTTGACCCTCTCAGCGCACCGTAACTCACTAGCAACTGCCCAATGACATCATTTAGTAAGGGTGAGCACACTGCAGATCCTTTTCTGTTATGTTCTTCTATCAAGGCAAAAGCCAGAGAACAAGTCCATTTAAATGCTCACATTGAATGGGATTTGTATGTTTCTGGGGGTGCTTGTCTGCGTTCGTTTTTATTTGTTGTCTCAGAGTAATTCAATCTATGAGAGTGAGTCTGGGCCTCATTATGTAAATTAAATAACCTCTTCTGAAAAGAAATGCAGAGTGAGCCACAGCAGGGCTCTCACTCACTCTATCACACACACACACACACAAGTGTACATGCCGTGGCAATAAAAAAAAAGACAAACATATACACATACATAGTAAAGGACCCTTTTTGACAGTGCTAAGAAAGTTGCAGGCGTGTGTGTGTGTGTGTGTGTGTGTGTGCGCGCACTCAGGGACCTCTATGAGTCCTCAGCTGGCTTTGCTCTGCCTGTAACAGCGAGGTGTGTGTGTGTCACCAGGGAAAATGATCGATAGCTATTAAAACCCACCAGAGCCTCAGTCCAGATGGAGCAGTATTTGTGTGTGTGTGCCTGTGTGGGTGTGTGTCAGTTCAGCCATGATCAAGCACTGTGTTTGTACAGGTGGGACACTATAAGGCAGCAGTGCTAACCTGTTCCACTCCATTTACCTCTGCAAGCTGGGAAACCTTACCAACCGCACAAGGTGTGTGTTTTTGTTTTAGTATGTCTCGGGCTGCACTTATGTGTTTGTGTTGTTTGTGTGTGCAAGTGTGACTGGGAGGTTGTCAGCATGTGTTTGGACTTGCTGGTTATTCAAGGCTGACTTTTTCAGAAGCAATAAAAAAGTAAAGAGAGGGTGGGGGCCGAGGAAGGGGGGAGGGAGTAGGAAAGTGACAGGACTGAGCAATTTTTTTTTTTTTTTTCAAGTTGAGCAGCAGTTTTACTCTAAGAGCGTGAGGGAGCCTGAGAGAAGGAAGAATGGAAGTTTGTTCACTCGGATTTACAGCAGAGGACAGAATAAATATGGGCTTGTCAGAAAGATTGCGATAAACACAACGTGATTTAGGGTGTGGTGAATATTTTCCTTAATTATACTCGGGCTTAAGTGGATACACGATCAGTATAGGTGAACTTGATCTAGCAGAAGGCAGTCCTATGAAACAAGAGACATGCGACAGTAAAACCAGTCTCCAATCTCTATTTTCTCCTCTGTATCTTTTTCTTATGCCCGCATGTGTGCAGGCTAACACACGAACCCACACAAGCACACAGAGATCATCCTCATAACGGTCCTCTGAGGCAACTATGAAACCCGATCACAGATCGATAATGAGTAGTGTTATGATTGTATGGGAGGGGACTCAGACTTTTACTCTTGTCAAGCTGCTGAGCTGTGGATTTTACATCTTATCTTTTTATCTGTAATCTCATCCAGTGCTGAGGAGTAACTAGTTATATGTGACACTTTTGCTACTCACAAAAACACTGTACCTATACTGAGTAACTGAGGAAAAATATGTATTAAAGTTACAGTTAATAATCTAATTGTTGTGATTATAAAGTAGTTATGTCTGAATATACTGCTCTTGCTAAAAAGCTTACATGCAGAACACAATAGGTTGTTTCTATTTGTTTCTGTGCACTCATGCGATACGCCAGGAAGTCCGTTCATCCCTATGGGAACCTCCTTGATCTTTTTTAAGCATTTTTATTTTTTTAGTTTTTGGAGTGTTGTTGCCTCTTGTGTTGAATAATGTGAACTTCTGTAGTAGATTTTGGATAGAAGGCGTGTCTTGTGCTTGCTAGCAAAACTGACTCGCTAGCAGCCTATTTTGTTGGAAAACGTCCATCAGCTGTTTGTCTTTGCTGAGAAATTATATAGGCTAATGTTAACATTATAGTTCCTCGGAAACAGCTGGAATTCTCGGATCAATCTATCCATTTAGAATTATACTTCTTTGCTTTGAACCTCAGAGGGGAAATTGCATATTTTACACTGATTTACGAAGAGCAACAAGGCGTAACATTTATTATTTTACTTTGCATGTTTTCTTCTTGCAGGAATGCAGTCTTTGGCATATTTATGTACAGCATGAGTCAGCAAAGTGACAGATTTCATAGCAACAACATCACCTTTGAACAGATAGATTCAAAGATCCAGTCTTGTATTCAAGGGATTTTAATGGGCTGGATTTTATCCCAACATAGAATAAGCTCACTTACTTGATTTCCACCCAGGATATCTGAAGGAAAATAAGCCAGACGTGACATGAGCATACAGACCACATGCAGAAAGTCTCCAGCCAGGACTTGATTGGGAACCTTCTTGCTGTGAGGCAACAGTGCTAACCTCACCAGACATCACAAAGCACTTCATAGATAAAATCCTGGAATCACATTTGGCTTCTTCTTTGGATGATACCGCTTTAACTTATATTTGTGGATTGCACGGTGGACTGTGTTCAGACAGTGATTTCTGGAAGTGTTCATGAGCCCATGTAGTGATGTCAAGAAGATAATCATGACTGTTTTTAATGCAGTGCCACCTGAGGGCCCAAAGATCACCTTCATCCAGTTTTGACTTTTAGCCTTGTCACTTGAGCACCCACACTCCTCCTGATTCTCTGAATCTTTTGATGATATTATGTACTGTAGATGGTGGGATCTTCAAAGTCTTTGCAATGTTATGTTTTCTCAAATTTGTTCCATATTTTTTGATGCAGTTTGTCACAGATTGGTGAACCTCTGCCCATCTTTACATCCGAGAGGCTCTGCCTCCCCGAAATGCCCCTTTTAAATTCAGTCATGTTGTTGCCAATTAACCTAAGTTAGTTATCAAATGCTTCTCCATTTGTTTTTGATTTGCCGCAGTTATATTTCCAGTCTTTTGTTACTCCTGTTCAAATGTTTTGAGATATGCCGCTGCCATCAAAGTCAAAATGAGCTGATATTTTCCATGCAATGGTAAAATTTCTCAGCTTTTTTTTTTTTGTTTTTTATGTGCTTTTTTGGAGTTGGAGTTGTACTTTGAAAATCAGGCAAAAGTTCAAGATTTAGGCCCCGATCGTACACCTCCCAATACCCGCAAATTGCGGGTTTAGGAACCTCCACTAACCACTAATGCAATCTTCCGCTTCCCTAAAGCCGCTACCCGCTATGCCGACTCCCTTACTCACATTGTAGGTGTGGCAATGGGCGTGTCTTTTGCACTTTCCACAATCTTTTGTCTCGTGATCGTGGGTTTAGGGTAGAGGACCACCCGCTACCCGCGATCACAAGATACCGAGTTTGCGGAAAGCGCAACCCGCATGTCAGCGCGTAAAAGAGCGCGTCCAAATGGCATAAATGTGCGTCCACCCGGTCACATGTGGACGTGCACAAACGGCTCTACCTCTCGATTACACATCACCGTATTACTTGCAGACGTTTCTATTCTCTTGAGGTCAGAGGATGTCTGGTCAGCAGTTGTGGTGGATGTGGGAATAGTCACGGCCAGACATGTCAGTCTGTACAGCTGTAGCATGATCTCATTCAGATGTCTGCTGTGGAGGAAACCAAGGAGATCTTTGGGACATTTCCCCTCAAAATCTGTCATGGCCTACATCACAGTCACTTCTGTTTTTAAACAGGTCAGATCATCAAATAGAGCTCCGTGGCTCTGGTGTCAAGCTGGAAAAGGTTGGATGCGGGAATTTATTTCCGATGTTTGAAACTGTTGGTGGTCGAGGAGGGACAGGAACATTAATTGTTTGTGAGCTTTAAATCGGTTCTGTAACTGGCAGATAAGGTTTTTCAGAACACTGTTGTGGAGTTTCTTGTATTGTGCACGTATCCCTTTGTGCACTGGCCCTCTCCTTGCGCTCGGAGCACCCGAGATGCGCTCAGTGGTAGAAAGTAGATCTCATCATACCTGTTCCTCTGGATCATTGGTGTCACAAAACTATTTTAGCCCTGAAAGGCAGAACTGCTCATCCAATGATTTGCTCTGCAGTATTTTAAAAAGCACATCAGCTGCGCTGTGTTACATCTGTCATCTCATCCACCATATAAAAGACGCACAGCTGTCCCAGACTCCCAGCACCCCCCAGCACCCCCTGCAGAGAACATGTTCCCGTGGCTCTGCCTGAGCGTGTTTACCAGGAGCGCACCAACTATCTGGGACTTTCAGGTAGCCGATAGGAATTGTCTGTGTAGAAATATTTTTATGTATATATCAGTGCAGAGGAGGAGGAGGAAGGAAGAGAAGGAAGCTCTACAGCAGAGTCCCAGACGAGCTGCACATGAGAGCTGCTCCGATCTGGAAGAAAAGACGCTCCATAGCGGGTTGCGGGTAGTATCTTGCGGGTAGCGCAACCTGCTCTTAAAGGCAATACTGACGCACTGATTGGTTTAACAGGTGGAAGGCCCTAACCACTCCCATGCATAATGTAGCAGGTAGCGCAGGTAAGATAGCAGGTTTAGGGAAGTGGAAGATGGCGTTCTTTGCGGGGGAACGCCCCTCCTGCTACCCGCTATCCCTTAATAGCAACTTTAGGAGATCTGGCAGAAGATCGGGCCCTTACTGTACAGTGGAGAAGGTAACAAAAACTCTTAACTGTCCAACATGAGGAAACTTTCAGTCTTTCAGGTAAGCAAAAGGTTATTCTAGTTTAATATGTTTCATTACTTTAATTAAGTACCAAGGATACATCCAGTTCTAACAGAGTAGCCTGATCCTGTGTGATCTCATGCCTTTGAAAAGTACCCTTCCAAATGTTGTCCACAATATTCATGACATTTCTCTTTGGTTGATTCCCATTAAAATAAAATTATTCTGTAGACTGTTTATTTAAGTTTATTTTAAAACAATTTAATTCAGTTTGGTAGGATTACTGTAAATAATAAAAAACAGAACTGCACAGCATGCGCTCTATGGCACAGAAAGACAACACACAGCAATTTCTTTTCTTTCATTTATCACATCACATTACATTTAGTTGAAGCTGCAAAAGCAAAGCTGAATGTATTAAACTAACAAACTGTTTGCTGCTTATGAATTCAGCTTTATATTTTTAACAGTGTATTTCTTCATTAAAAATCCCACAGACCTGAGAGTTAAGTGTTTATGGAAGTCTGTAATGTCTGTTACCACAGCAGAAGGAAAAGGGAGGGACTGGATGGACTGCACTGCGTGTCACCCGTTATACTGCATGACCTAATTTGATCACCTTGCTGTCCTCAATATCAGATTGAACAGTGACACCAGAAACCTCTGTAGGTCATAGGAGAGTTTCTTTGTGTGTGTTTGTTACATTAGTAACACTAATATGAGCAACCTGTTATGGAGACTCAAATAACAATGGATTAATTAATGAAATTTGTGTGTGCTAGTGCTGGTAGGCCAGGTCAGGTAAGGCCAGTGATGATGCTGAGAGACAGTAGTTTGTTCTGTGTTTCACTGTAGCTGCTTTTTTTTGTTCCATATCATTTTCCTTTCTTTTCTTCCGGATCCTCGCCCATCTTGACTCTCTGGTATTGTAATGGGGATTTGCAAGTAAACATGTTGGTTGTCCTGTTGCCCTGCCGACCGAGCAACAAATATTTGGAGCTATGTGGCACCTTCCACCAACATTCCAAGATCTGCTGTTTTGGAAAGTTCTCCTGTCAGTCTTTTTCTCTCCTCGGTCTCCATCCAACATACAGCTTGCCTTTTCAGTCCTTCTGTTAGCCTTCACTGTCTCCCTTTGCTCTTCTCTGTCTCTCTTTAGACAAACAGACTCTGTCCACTGGTAAAAATTAACTTAATAACAGTAGCTGGGACAAATGTTTCTGCCCAATGGCAGGAATGCACATTATAACTGGGCACCAGTGTTGATCTGCAATAGTGCTGTCCTGTTGTGCTGTATTGCATATATATGGTTAAAGGGTGTACACAGGCCACGAGTAGTAACACCATGGAATATGAATGAAACTAAGAAACCTGTTGCAAGGACATGAACTAATTTTACCTTTTGGTTAAATGGCTGACTGCCTTTGGGGGAAAAAAAAAGATAAGGTTGACTGACATGTAATGGCAATGCATTTAGGATGGGCAATATTTAAGAGGGTTACCCAGGCAACCACAGTTTGTAATGTCAATAGCAAGCAACAAATGTTTAGCTATAAAGTGATGAACCATCAGCCATTTTTTAAATATGTGGATGGGTCTTTAGTATAATCTGAAAATAATGACGACACAAGGATTATACAAACTGGATATGCAAGGACCACCATTATTAAAAATTGTGAAATACAACACCAGTATCTGGAATCTGTATATCTACTCAATTGCTGTTCTCAGCTGCCTTCTAGTTATAATTTAGAAAATTACTCTACTTAAGTCACTCAAATTGCAGCGAATAATCCAATCAACAACCAGACAATATAAACCACACCAAAGCATTTTTTTTTTCAAGTCATCAAGTTGTTGCTGAGTGCACTCTTGTAAATGCGAGAAACTAGAATGCAAAGAGTTTCAGAGCTGGAAGTCTGAGGTGACAGAAGAAAACTTCCCCCAGTTGCTGCTGCGATTTCACTTTGAGTTTTCCTTCCTGCTTGTTTTGTGTGAATATGAATCAGTGATCAGTGGATCTCAGTTAATCATGATTCTATTGAGCTGAGTAATCGCAGGGACGCTGACAGCCAATCTGTTGTTTGGACATGACATTCGAAACTTTGAAAATTGATATACAGGTAGTATCCTAGAGCTATGCTGCTGGTGGCATTACGTGCAAGCTTGCACACACTGTGCAGAGACACAAGGTCAGATCAGTTCGAGAAGTATCGCTTGCATGCAGGAGCAGTGTAGCTGTTGTCATGGACAGCCCTGCAGCATGCTAAAAGACGCCTGGGGCAGGAGAGCTTTGGGAGGCATCCTGCTCTACTTGTTTAATTAGTACAATTCATCTTAAAGCTTTATGCCCTGATGTCACAAGTGCAGAATAGATATATAATGCGTAAATGTGCATGCACCTTATTTGTTCCTGTTTCAGCTTCATTTGCTGCATGAGAACCATGGATTGAAATGTAGGGACTGTTGTTGCATTTTCAAACTGCACAGACTGCATAGATTTTAAGACCAGTGTTGGCATACAGTGTCCGATTTAACATAAATGGAGTTTGAGGTTGCTTTGATTAGTAGATAACTGTCGAATTTACTTCCACCTTCTCAGCCAGTTATTAATCTGTTTTTCTTGGTACTGTACTGAGAACTCTAACTGTGAAAGATTGTTCCTCAATCTCCCCTCTACTTTTGCATACTTGCATACATGGGTTTCTTCGTGCATCTTTGTATGTGTTGCTATGTGTGCGGTCAGACTGGTTCTTCAGAGCGAAATAGAAAAAAGTTTCAGTCGAAACTGACTCTGTTGTACATGTATGAACATTCTGTCCGTGTTTCACATCCAAACACACACGAGTGGTTGAGTGAGCAGTTGGATTCCTGCCTGCACTCCCTCTATCTCAGGCGGGTTAAGCTGTTATCGCGTTCTACAACCGTGGAAGCACATGCATGTGTGTGCTTGTGTGCGTGTTTATTTAACCATGTGGCTCTGTGTGCATGTGTGTGTTTGAGAAAACACAGACTGGTCCATGGGAATGCTCAGACTTTGTGTTTTGGTTCTGTCAGGCAGACCATTACTATGGCGTCGAAGGTCAGGTGGTCTGCCAGAATCCCCAGATATGCTATGTTTGAATTAGGCGCACTGGTTTGATGGATAACTTTGCTTGGAAGTTGATGTACAATTCCTTAGTTCCATGTGGCTTTTGTTCGTATTCTCAAGATAAATTTGAAAGGAACCATAAATGAACAAAACTGTTAGTATGTAAGTAGCAGTAGAAACCTGGTCATCCTCGGTCTATTCTTCTTCACAGGGCATCAAACAGCCATTTTATCATAACTGCTGGTTTGTCGTAAACCCCTTTTCTCATCAAAAATCCTGGTTGCAATATAAACACAGTAAAATCTGTCTTTACAGAACTGTTTAATGACTGTAATGGCTCTCATGGATGCTGTGAAACTGACAACAGCAAATCATCGATTAAAGGAGGTTGGACTGCTTATTTTTACCTGTCTGCAAGCTGGCTGCTGCTGACTGTCAGTGCCGCTCTGTAAGTGTAAAAATACCAAATACCAGTACTTCAGAAAGTTCAGCTTATGTAGGATACAGTGTAATGTTAAGTAGGATACAGTGTAGTTCATGTTGTTCGAGCCACAGCCTTCTCTCAAAGGAGGTAGTGATAGTTGGTGAATGTAACTCTAGCTCTGTGAGTATGTAGCTCCTAAGAAAACACAAAAGAAAAAAGAAACAGCTGTACTATACATGTTAATTGGTGAAAAAAAGTCCCGTAATACATCAGCTGCAGCTGCACCTAAGGCAAGGGATGCTGCAGTGAATAACATAAGAGTACAAGACTTTTAATCAGGAGATAGAGGATTACTTTCTTTCTTTTGTACCCAGGTCGTCAGTCCATTGCAGGGCCACAAGTGGACGAACAACCACACATGCTCACAATCACACCGATGAGTAGTTTAGAACCACCAATTAACCTAAAATCATGTCCTGGAGAAAACTCACGCAAGCATGGGGAGAACATGCAAACTCCACACAGAAAGGCCCCTGCTGAAGTTCAAACCAGGAACCTTCTTGTTGTGAGGCAACAGTGCTGACCACCAAGCCACCGTGCTGCTACTGCTATCCATGCTCATGGACATGAGTAAAAACTCATGAAAAAATAACTTTTTCTGCAGAATGTTCTTAGAAGAGCTTACAATGGCTTTCACACTACACATGAAGGTAGCTGCAGTGGTATTCAACACAGACGTGTGGCTGCGTAAGCTTATGCCAAGTCAGCAGCACCTGCTGTTGCATCTCCATGTTGTTGTTTATAACATTGTTAAAGTGTGTCTATGTGTCACCCTCCAGTGTTGGCCACATTTCTTATGAGGTTCAGCACGTTATTTTTTCCTCGTTTTGACCCTACCTTCCCGCTAAATCAGCACCTTCTGAATTAGTGGAGTTTGCATAGTTGCTTCAAAAGCCCCAAGTGCAGTGGTTATGATCAGTTGTGGTGGTTTCAGTGGATACTATTTTTGCCAAAGACGCACAATGATATTGGCACAACAATTGGTATCTGTTGATAAAGACTAAAAAAAATGAAACATTGGCATAAAATGTCAACGGTGCCAATATATATTTAATGCAGAGTATGGCACATTTTCTGGACTCCATGAGCAACAGCCACAGTCCACCAAGGGCTTCACCACAGAGGGAGCCCCAGGTCCTGCATGATTACACTTTGAAGTATCCTGAAAGAATTCAACATGAGCAATTCAGTTTGTTAGCGAAGCATCCCAGGACTCTTCCAGTTGGAACTGTGCTGGGACCTCCAGTAAATCATCTCAGTAGTGGCATCTCTGGTCTCTAATGTTGCTAAGGTGGTAACATGAAATGACAGCCACTGTTAGCATGGCTAAGCTAAGGTCAATCCTTCGTACTCGGATTCATCCAGAGGCAGTAGGTAGCTGTCAATCAAACAGCACTGAATTCCATCTGGGAATCTGATTGGTCAGCTTTATTGCTTAATAGAAATGTATCTGATGTGGTACGAAAAAAATTCACCCCCATACAGTTGTGATCAATGTAGAATCTATCTATCCTGGAAAAAACGTTTTTGAACCAGGCTGTAAATATGTTTAGTTATTCTGCAAAGTTGACCCTTTAAACATGAGAGTCAATGGATGATTTGCTCTGTTTTGCAGCCAGCACCTAGTGGTTAGTAGAGGAACTGCAAAAAAAAAAAAAAAAAAAAAAGGATTTCCTGGATGAGCTTTAGTGCAGAAGTGGGATGGTTTCCGCTTGGACCCATCATCATGATGACAAGAGCATCATATTTAATGTTGATTTACTGTCAGTATTGAGTTCTGCATCAGAAGCATAGGTGAACTGAATCGGTATTGGCATTGGCAATTGATAATCTTTTTTTTCAAAACTATTGGCATAATGGATTTTGGCAAATATCCAATATCGTGCACCCCTAATTTTTGCAGCACTTGGGTTTCGCCTATTGCAGTGGTTCTCAACCTTTTTTGAGCCACCATGATGCCCACCCTACGCAGAGACTACGCAGACACTCCGGTGCGTGCCTACCCAAAATCGTAGGTCGACGCAGACAGTGTCACAGAGAGGAGAGAAAGGAGACCTCTGATTGGTCAATTCTACATCCGCATAGAAAAGGCCGTCATTGAAGAAATGAGGAAGTACCCACATCTGTACGATTTTCCTTCTCCACACTACAAAGACAGCACATATTCTAGTAATTCATGGACGGAGATATCGATGAATGTGGGTCTGGATACGACCGAGACAGTAAGGAAGTGGAAAAACGCAAGAGATATGTTTAGTAAGTTTAGCTAGTCCGTGATTGTCCCTCTTGCATTGTGGCATGGAATAACATAGCGGAGACCGTGCGAGTATAAATCAAAAGTGACGGCGGCATCTCTGCAACAAGCTGACGGCGACACATTGCCGCGAGAGTATACACGGCCCTTAAGCCTGAGTGCACCAGAGCTCACGAGGTTCAGACGATTTCGGTATTTTGTCTCGGCTGAATCCCTATTCAGTAAGCCGAGTCTTTAGATGACTTGTCTTGATGTTTTTTAGAAAGATGCTCCTGAAATCACGACGGCTTCATTGGAGAACACCTGCTCACACAGCAAGCACATCGGCTGATGTACATTACTCGGTGACGCAATATATCCATAATTTGTGTAATTAGCATTGTACTGCCATCACTTTTTCTTGTTTTCCACCATTTTTGATTGTTCTGTAAATGTTTGTGATTAAACGTGATTAGTAGTCTTGATTGTGTATGTTTTCATTGGTTGTTGAACGAAGCCTGTGAAATGTGTTGGAAAGGAGTTTCTCTGCTGATGTGTGTTGATGGGTGTTACTATGGCGACCGATCCCGCTGGGCTTGTCTGGTTGTGACGAGATTTTACCGGGTCATGGAAGCAGCAGACTCGGGATTTTGGTCTCAGACAGCAGCTTTATTTTTGGAAAGGAAATCTGAGCATAACATTTGAAACACAAATAGATTTGCACAATAAAAAAAACCTTGAGAAACCATGGAAGTTTAAAATAGAGTTCTCAGGGCGGCGCCCCTCATTTGTGCCTGAGCGCCCCCCTCTCAGCCCTGATGTTTCCAGCGCCCCCGTAAAGGTTCAGAATGCCCCCTGAGGGGGCGGTAACGCCCCCGTTGAGAAATCCTAACCTATTGGGATGTAGCCTCAGTGTAAAAATGGTTTTGTATTAATTGGCCAACTTTTGATAAGTAGAAAAGTCATTTTTCAGAGACCTCAAGTTAGTTTTGTGTTTCTCTATGATTCAACAACAGTCATTGGCTTTGTTTGCTGAAAATATATATTCAGCTTTGTACTTAATGCTGAATCACAATGTATATGTGTACCATAACAAGATAATGCCAACATTTATGGTGATTTCTGAAGGCATACCACCGATCAGTGACTGGTATCTCTTTTTAGAAAATTCATACAATACTGACATCAATGACCACATCAGTGAACACAGCAAGTTGTTTATAGTCAAAACTATAACTAATAGTAATACTAATAACACTATCACATAAAGGATTCATTTTTATACCAGTGATGATGATATTATAATGACTTGCTAAAAGGCCTGTTTATATGCAAGCCTACAAATATTATTTGGTCAGGCTGATCCAATATCTCACCTGTCTCTCTAGAAGATGCCTTTGTGCATTTTAGCAGGGTGTTTTAAAAAAAGACTCCTCCCACTCTCTCTTTCTTTTTTTCTCTTTCTTTCTTTTGCTCCTTTCTTTGAATCTAGGTCGGCAACCATGCCAGTCGGGCATCAAATACCTCTGTGGTTTTGTACAACCCCAAAAGTCACAGTGGTTTCAGCACGCAAACATAATTTTTCATTATCACGTCACAGTTCTTCAATTTGGCTTCTTTTGATGCTACTTTGAAGGGGTACTTGTCATTTCTTTATTGGTATCTATTTTTCTCATGACTCTTTTTTTTTTCAGTCACAACTGGAATTCATTTAATTAAAATATTTACATTTTGAGAAAAAAAAACAGAAAACTTACAGTGTTGACACTAAAGTCTTCTCATCTATCTTACTGCCAAAAGGGGAATATTTAATTTCTTAGAAGTGCTCCTAAACTGTGAGTGATCTGCTATTTTTTTGTTTTACCCCATTGGTAACAATTTATATACAAACTGTCTGCATAACATTTCCTAAATGTTCATAATAAGCTTCATTACATGACACCCATTCTGTTCTGTTCACACTGTCATGAGTTGTTAAGTGTCAGAGGTTGAAGGGCTTTTTTTTTTTTTCAATGACTTCTCAGCGCTCATTTGTGAAGGCATTTAAGCACATAGTGGTGAGAAACATACACCTGACTGACAAATTCACTTTAATTGCAAAATTGTGTCCATTTTGTCAAGCCTAAATTTTTTTTAAAAGTTTTTCTGGACTGATGTGCATTCAATTGGGCAGCTGGGGAAGTCATTTTGGCGTAATAGCAACAAATGAGTGGGCTAACTGGCAGTAATTACCCATTGTGCATGTATATGTGTCAAAGTGTGTGAATCTTTGACAGGCAGCGTCAGACACCAATGATAACACAGCTGTGTCTTATTCCCCTGGGTCTGGGAGTCATTATATCAGAACTGAATAACCCTCTCTTTATTACAGCCCTTCCAGTTTATAAATAAATAGATATATATGTGTATGCCTTGAGTTTAAGCTGTAGCTCTGATTATGTCCGTCCAATTGTACTTTATCTGTCTTGCATGTGGGATGGAGAAATGGAGAGACAGACAGAGGTGGAGAGAATGGACAGACGTCACTGTCAGTCGATGTAGGAGCGCTCAACACTCACACACTTTCATTCAGCTCATCACAAACACCCCGCTGTCTTTCTCCGTCTGGGTGCCATGCCGGGTAGCAGTGGGCGCGTGACGTGACAGGGGAGTGGGATTCCACTGTTTGCCTTTGACGTGCGTCCGCCCTCAGCTGTGCGTGTGTGCTTTTGCGTGCAGGCGCCGTTGTATGAGGGGGACATGCTTGGATGTGTGAGTGTGGTTTCTGCTGAGCAGAGAAGTGAAACCAGTATTTCCTCAGAGAAAGCACCATGCTTATCTTTCAAGCAGAATGTGAAATTCACTGATCAAGAGCGCTTCATGTCTCACACAAGCGCCTCATAGGGCTGCTGATTCTGAGTGTCCTTTATTATGTTGCAACAGCCTTTTTTTTCTTTTTTTTTTTTTTATGATTGCTTTAAATTAACTTTAGGGAATATACTGGCAGTGACAATTGGATGTTACAGATTAAGAACATAAAACATGTGAGGAAAACACTGCTCCCCAGGAAACGAACCTGTTTCAACAATAAACCAATCACATTGGCATCTTACAACTGCATGCCAGTTTTAGGCACCACTCTGACAATATTCTTGGACTTTTCAGCTGCGACAGTGCCATCTTGGAGATGTGCTGCACGAGATTGGTGTTAACTTATCCATTATGGCAAGTACAGGCCCCATTGCAGCACATTTCTGACTTTCAAGAGCCACAGGAAGGACTTGCAGTGAAACTGCTTCCTTTCTGTGCATAGGCTCTGAAACTGCGGAACAGGGCCAATTTCTCCTCCCTTAGCCTTAGGAGGGGTTTTAATAGCAAGCTGCTCGACAGTTTGGGAACATATTGAGCAAATGGTTTGATGAGCTGTTGACTGATTTATTGTCAACTTTGTTTGTCATAGCATTGTAAAAGCTGCTCAGGTGTTACAAGAACAAATACAGGATTGAAAACATGTGGCTGTTTTTGTTTTTATTCCCAGTGCACAAGCTTTTCAGAAGAACTTCTTGTTTTGAGTGCAACTTGCCATGTAGTTTTTTGAAAAAAAATTGGAAAAGCTGCTAATGAACACTTGAGTAAACATGCTTGTACACCTGGAAGTTGTGCTTATTTCCACCTCTTCTACTCATACGAGATCTGGTTTGTGTGTCAGACATGAGAGCTACTTCCTGAGGTTTTCTTCTAGTTTGACAAGTCAGAGGTTATCTACAAATCCAGAGCCATTACATTTGCACAGGTCCATGCAGCTGTTTCCTCTTGTGATTATGGATCAGATTGAATAGCACTCATATGCACAAAATGTGCTGGGATTTTAGGAAAGGGCTATAAAAAGCAAAAACACTGCTGGAAAAAAAATAGCTGCATTTCTGCAAAGCTGCTATACCATCTGTAGTTGGAAGGATGCTTTTTTTTTTATGCGTGATGTGCTCCCTTGCTTTTCTTTTTCACTTCAGTGCGACTTTGTGTGACTTTGAAAGGGGCGAGGTTGCGGTCCGAGTCCTAGGACAGGAACTATATACTCCAAATGTGTGTGTTTACCTCAGTGTGTCCGTGTGTGTGTGCTGTCGTGAACATCTGCTCCTCGTTGGCTCTGTTTTCCCTTCTCTTCATGGCCCACCCTTGCTCTGGTTGCTGGACTCCTAAACACTTGTGACGTTTTTACTTTAAAAAAAAAAAAAAAAAAGAACAAGATGAGGAGGAGATGTAGAGACACAAATGTGCAACAGTGTTCAGTAAAGTGTAAGTGTTTTTATTCTGATGGCAGGGGATTAAAGCTGTTTTTGTTAGCCTTGGGGCCTGCACTCACACTTTTTCTCTCCTTCACAAATTGATTTCCTTCACTTGTTTTCCCTCAAGTGCTTCTCCGTTGGCTTTGTTCATGATGTCCACCTTCTTCATAGCAGCAGATGTTTGGTTTGTGTCCAAATCTTTGATATTTATCACTCTCCGGCCATTTCTTTAACAAACCTTCATACAAGTAAACATTTAGAGAGGCATCTCCTCTCCTATGCTGCCACAAGAGCAGACGTGGGAAGACAAATGCTGGCATTGTTCAAAGAATAGGATGGACACAGAAATGTAGTTCCACCTGTACATTCACTTGCTTATTGCTGAGACAAGCCCATATTTTCTTCTGTTTATAAGCCACATGGGCATGTATAATGCCATGGTTCACATTCTGGTACATGCACAAACGTGCGTATACACACACACACACACACACATTAGGTATGCATGCAGTGCACAGTTTCTGTACTGATTTGATTGCAAGATTTTTATCCCTGACAGTGTTTGCTTAACAACAAAAGGAACATTTTGTTACTCACATGCAGCCAGGGAGGAAGTTTTCAGATCTGCTTTTACAGGAATCACTCTGTTGACTCCCTGCTGACCCATCTGACTCCCCCTGTTGTTTCACATCTTAACAGAAACTGATCCACATAGCGTTCTTTTTCTTTTTTTTTTTTTATTTCTACTTTATATTAGACAGGGGCATTATAAATCAGTCCAGCTGATCTTTCACGTGGAGCCACGGACGAAAGCATCACCTTATTAAAATTGTGAAAGTCAGTAGTGAGGTAACAACAACAAGGCCATAAATAACTCTTTATGTGCTTCACCTGGCTTGTCTAGGCATGGTGGTTTGATGGGATAAGTAGAGAAACAAACATACACACACAGAGAGTCAGAGAAGCATCTTTGCAAGCTCATCCTTTTTTTTTTTTTTTTTTTTTTACAGTATGTGCAAATGTGATTAATTTGCAGAAATAGCATATTTGTAGAAAGCATTGCTAACAGCAGAACTGTGGTGGTCTGATTATTTGTTTGTCCACCACTAAGACATGAAACATATTACTATTAAGTGTTTGAACGGCGTTAAAAGTTTGTAAATAGTGTTTTGGTCCCTTGAGACAGAATCCTCTTGATTATGGTGATCCTCAGTCTTTAGCAGTGGCTGTGTCACTGTAGTTAAGGCTATGTGCCATGCAGCTGCTGAAACTCTCTTTATTTTTAAACTAAGAATGGTTGGGTTCAAGGTTTGATCAATGAGTCCAAGCTGGATGCTCCCTTTTGAAAATGCTGCACATAAACAAAAGCCTCATTGAACTGAAGTGAGCCAAAATTCCTCCCCATTGATATGAGAGACTGATAACATCAAACAATCCAACTTCCTTAATTTACTGCTGCTTAATCTGGCTCTACAAGCTTTTAAATCATGGGCTGAATTTAGTTTTTCTTTTCAGTGTAATTCATCATAAATTGCTCATTGATTCTTTTTCTTTTTTTTCTTTGTTTTTCTAATTATGTCGATCATAAAACCTTGGAACAGAAATAGGATGCTCCTTCTTTTTAACATGACTGTGTTTTCAAGGATAAACATGGCAGTTTTTTTGCATGTAAAAATATGCTAATTTTATCTCAGAGCAACTTTTCTTTGGACTGCATGTGTTCTCCTGTCATGATCTGACACCAAAGAAACTGATCGCATCACTCATTTCATCATTGACTCCAAGACAGAACGATTGACAGGATCTGACTGAGATGGAGGTTGGAGGTTATGAGTATAAAGGCTTTAAAGTGGCCATTATGTGTTTTTTCATGTTTTCAGACTTATCTAAAGTGGTACAGTTTTAGGATACTGTGGATGTCATTGTTCGGGTACACTGCACAAGAAAAGGAAGGATAGCAATAAAGTTGGTTTCGAAGCAGTTGAACTGAATTTGCGACATGCCTATATTTCACATCGTGTGATACAATTAAAATGTGACATTGCCCAAATATGACATGTTCCAAAGAGGTGAAATGGAAGTAGGATAGGTGAGAGGAGAAGTAATCCCTACAACTCACAGCACAGTGTGATGTCATCAAGTTGAGGGTCACACTTTTATGTCAGAGTCTGGGCCTGTGGTTACATGAGGTTCAGCACTGTCACTTAACTGTTGATACTTTTTTTTAGGTCTTGTGGCTCCGCTTCATTAATTTCATGGAGGAGAAAATTTTGATGAGGTATGCAAGGCAATAACTTCTCTTGTTGCACCTGTTAAAGCCAATTTGACGTGTGTCATGTGACCCCTAGATACAAAAGAGACATGTCCATTGAAGTTTTGAGAAATGTACTTTTCTGGACACCCAGAAGAACATGACAGCATATTTATTAATTTATTAATTTATTAATTGCTATATGGGACTTTTTCTGTATTTGATTTGTTTCCATATTTTCCATAATGCTAATTTTTACAGTTTCAAAATTAATGGAACGTACCTTCAGATATGCTCACCAGGAAACTTGATGCTCCTCTCTCTCTCTTTCTCTCTCTCTCTCTTTATTCAGAGCCATTGATGATCAGGGGAGGGTGGTCAGAAGACAACTATATTTTTTCTTTATTAAAAGTCGGACATAAGCATACAACAACAGTGGTTTCCAGAAAGGGTGGTAATCCAATGTTTTTTGGTCAACAACTCCAAATCCTTACGTGCGACTGCTTTGTTCACTTCCTGTAGTTTCTTTAGCTCTCTTCCTGTAGTCGCTCAGCTCTTTCCCTCTCTTTCAGGACCCCACATCACCTACCCAGGTGATGACACTTATCTTTGCTATGTGTGAGGACCAGGTGCTTAATTCTTCATTTATATCCTGTTAGTCCGCTGACATGCTGAGACGGGGATTTGGAGCCAGTGAGTGGAGCCGTCAGATAGACAGCTGCTGCTCCCTTTAACACACTAACACACTAACACACATGCTTTATTGAACACCTGAACAGATATACAATCCTAACCTTAACTCCCTCAAACTGACACCTAACCCTGCTCTGCCACACTTTTCTGCCTCTATTAACACAAGCACTGAGGATACAAGGGTATGCCAACTGTGCACACACTCGGTGTGCTTTGGGTAATGACAAAAAAGAAAGGAAATAATGATAGCAAGAGAATAAGAGACAATAAGTGCATAACAGTAACATAATCAGCAAGAGGTGTTGTAGGTGCATATTTTTCTCAAACGCTTATTTAATCCATTTAGCTCTACTTTGCCTACTTATACAGCGGTACCTCTACTTACCAAATTAATTGGTTCTGGAAGTAGTTTTGTAACCTAAAATTCCATAAGTAGAGACACATTTTCCATGTAAATACCCTAATCCATTCCAAACCCCCCCAAAATTCGGACATACATTTATTATAAATCATAAAAATGCATCAAAACATGTAACAAATACATGTTACCATTAGATTACTGCACAATAAACATAAAATGAGAGTTGTACATGATAAAAAACAAAGAATAAAGTGAAGAATAAAAATTATGTTCATTTACCTTTTAACTGCTATCGTCGTCACTTTTTCTCTCAGCAGTGGTTTTTGCCTGACGTTTTGTAAAAAAACGATCCAAGGACGTTTTGTCGGCTTTTAACAATCCTTCAAAAATGTGCAAGGCAAACATCAACATAGTGAGCGATAGCCCGACTAGTGAACACTTTTTCTGGGTGATTTTTTTCAACAAATTCTGAAACTTCATGGAATTTTATTAAATCTCAAAGGGATGCCAGGAAGATGCTAGCCGATAGCCACTGGCAGAGCAGCTACAAGTGTGTTTACGTTCAGTAAACTCTTTTGCCTTTCGTATCCTGAAATTTCTCTCGTAACAAGAAGCAATATTTTTCTGTTGAGACGTTTCGTAAGTAAAGGTATCACTGTAGTCAGCAATAATCTAATTACTGGCCTTATTCAAAATAAGACAATATTCTAATTAAGGTGTTTACATGACTTTCCTTCAGAATATCAATTTTATTCTCCAATTTTATGTTTTAAGGAGCATATTTCGATTACCAGCATGCCCCTTACACCACCCCACCTTATATCTGGAGTTCCCTGCAAAATGTAATGCAGCGACACCAAATGCCATTTGTCTGCATCATGATATGACGTATCACTATGAGTATTGTGTTCCTGTTTCGCAAAAGCTTCAAGTACAACTTTTTATTTTTATTGTTTCACATGCTTGATGCCAGCGGGTATGGATGGATACAGTTTGGTGCCCTGAAATGTAGTGAAAAAGAAGCTTGTCATTTAGTGTCATAAAGCTTGATGACAAGCTCTGTACCAGTCTGTTCATGAACCATTCATTTTAATCAGGTGCGCTGAGGCAGGGAAGCATCTTAGACATGCAGGATTGCAGCAGTTGAGGACTGGAGTTGAACCCCCCTGCCACAGGACATAAAAAAGAAGAAGAAATAAATAACTGTCAGTAGCAATTCTTCATAAGTCAAAAACAGTGAGACTGTCTCAGTGCCAGCACAAGTACCAGGATTTATAGTTGAGTTCGGATTAAGCATTTATTTCCTCTTTGACTGGAAACGGTGATGACTTTCTTCCTCACACTTTCACAGTGATGTTGGCATCATGTTTACAGTTTCCTCTAACTGAAAGGAGATAGCCAGAGTTTTAACTTAAAAGCTTATTGGAACAAACATGCACAGTGTGGTAAGTGATGAGTTTGCTTACGGTTGATAAAGAATAATTGTGAGTAAACATGCATCAGCACCGATAGATAACAGAGGTTACACAACACACACACAAGCACACACACACACATGGACAGTAAGACCGCTCCGTGGTTCAGAGAAGGAACTATACTGCCCATAAAGTGCTGAGTCATGAATATTCAGGATTCAGCCATTGTTTTCCCAGCGACCAGTGAGCTTGATTCCCATCAAACATACACACTTACAAACACACGCACACATATTTTCCCATCAACACATCAGTATTAGCCAGTAATTACTACTTGTGTGTGTTTGTTCGCCCTCAAGTAAATCAGTCATTAAATAAAATGGTCGATTTCAGGGTAATTACTTACAGTACAAGTCCCTTCCCATCAGTCTTCCACTTAGCTTATCATTTTAAATAGCTTAGGTGAAAGGAGATTAAGGGATAAAATTGAGAGAGATTAGAAGTGAAGAGGGTAAGGAAACGAGAAGAGAACTAAGTGTCTAATGATAAATAGGAGAAAGAGAGAAATTATGTGCAAGTAGGCCGGGACACATTTGTTTTGCAGAAATCATCCGATTTCCAGAAAATCAGGTGCACTTGCATCACAGGCAAGATTACTTGAAATCAGATTTGCTTTAATTTGATAGAACCTTCATTTGGTATTCTCAAAAAGGAGACAAAATGCCAGCAATTACTACCATGTAAAATTTGTTTCAAATCTGGCTCAAACTGATGAAACAAGTGGGGTTGAAAGTGGAGGGACAGACAAGAAAACAGCAAAGAGAAGAAGAAAAGAGGGAGAAGATGGATGTGTATGTATTTCAGATCGGGAGAGGAGGAGGAGTGAGATGGAGAGATGGTGGAGTGAAAGGAGGGGAAATCCCTCAGGGAGGTTCATCTATCCACATATGTAATGAAAAGATAGTCATCCGTGTACCCGCCTAATGCAGTGTATCGATGAACAGCTAACAGCCTCACTCTCTCTCTTTCTAATCACTCATGTTTGCTGAGAGGTTACGGGCTTTGTCGAGGTCTCCCTGCCTGGAGGCGAGCCAGAGCCTTTCAACTCAGTGACTTGTCGACCGCCCTACCCCACACTGGTATGCACTCCATCTCTCTCTATCCCCAGCTCTATAGCTGGGGTCAAGGGTCAGGAGCTGGCAGGTGATTGGATGTTGTTGTGGTAAGGGAATACTGGGCCGCTAAGTGCTGCAAAAACACCAACTGTCTGTGATATTGCTGCCCACGGGCCTTTAACCTACCACTGCTGTGTGTGTGTGTGTGTGTGTGTGAGAGAGTAAGTGCATGTGTGTAGGTGTGTATGAGGGAGAGACAGAAAGAGAAAGAGAAAGAGAGACCATGTGCAGGTCAAGAAAGGACACGGAGCAGATTTTTCTCTTGAACTAAACTTCGTGAATACACACCCCACCTGGAAATTAACAGAGTCCATGTGTCTGTGTGTACGTGGATCTCTCTCTCTCTCTCTCTCCCTCTCTCTCTCTCTCACGCTGTGTGTGTGCCGCATGCAAGACTTCAAAAGAACCACATGACTAGGTACTATTTTAAAAATATCTTGAATTTTTTTTTTTTTCTGCCATTAAAATAAATTACATTTGGAGGTCTGAATAGACCGAGCACCCAAACGGACAGTTAGGGTGCTGGACAGGGTTAGTGGGGGGGTTGCAGACAGGCTTCCCCTTAATGTTTTCAAAGACACAGATTAACTCTGCAGTTATATGATAGGGTGTTTTAGGCTTCAGGACTTTGCTAAATGGTTTTTCCAGGTAGTTATGCTTTGTTATAACTGTTGCCTGTTATGGGAGAATGAAGCCCCGGTTATTTTCTCTAGCTGGAATTTGCCAATGTTCCCTAAACACACGCCGCCAATCAGCTGTTGTGAAAGCTCATCAGACTCATCACAGAACTGTTTTAGAGTAAACAGCTATAAGGATACAGTGACTAAAAGACACACGCTTTTGTTGCTGCAAAAAGTTTTAAAGGAAGCTACAGGGTATGATTAATGTTACTAAAGAAGCTGTTAATCAAACTGAAACCCATATTTTACTGGTTTCTTGCACTGACACAATCACTGATCATCAAGATATACAGCAATATGACAAAGTACACCCGCTATCAGTTCCAAGATTTGTGTCAGGACATATTAAAAATGATCTGATCTTTAACAGGTTTAAAACTAGACACATGACACAGTGTCAGGAGCGATTTAATCAAAACTAAGATAAAATGCTGAAGTGGTGTATAAAGAACTAAGTGAACCCCATTGATCAGTGCCTTGTAGAGGTATCTCTGGCAGCAGTAACTTTAGTAATCATTAACTGTATAATATTATTACTCTCACATCATTGTGGGGGAATTATCCACTTTTCTGCAAAGCTCTTTTCTGCACTGAGGTGTAAATTTTAACTGGGCCATTTCAACACATTGATTCTTTTTTTTTTTTTTTAAAGCCTCTCTGTTGCATATTTGCTGATGCGTTTGGGATCATTGTCCTGCTGCAAGATTTTATCTCAGCCAAGTTTTAACTTCCGGATCGTAAGCTTTCACATTTGACTCCAGAATACTCTGGTATCCACAGTGGAGTTCATGGTCGACTCATTGACCCAGGTCCTGTAGCTGCCAAACAAAGCCCCAAATCATCGACCCACCACCACTATGATGGCTACGGTGGTAAAAGTCTAATTTTTTTTGTAAACAAATTCAACATTTTTGATACCAAAATTCGGACTCCCTCTAGTCTGTCTGCTCGATCCCTCACATCCATCGTACTTGACAGTTGGTTTGTGGCGTTTCTGATGTAATGCGCTGTTTTCCAAGGACACAACGCTGCGGATCATGGCTGACCTTCTCCATTTTGGTCACATCTTTTCAAACGGCGTTTATCAGAAGTGCTGCTCAGAGCTTTTTTTTCAGACTTACATCATTTTGCCATGGGGTGGCCATGGATCAGTGGGTAAAGCAGGCAGTCCTCCAGCTGGAAGGTTTATGAATCGATCCTGCATGTGTCCCTGATATGGTCCTCGGGGTATGATTGTCTCTACTGTGAAGCACTGCTGTGTAGTGCATTTATAATAACAGACTGTAATCTATTATATAGTTATAAGAGGTAAAAAGTAACATATTTCTGGATTTAATAGATCAAATTGTTACAAAAAATCATAGCACATTGTTTGCTATGAGCTGCAGATGATGACGTGTTGTGTATGGTTGGAGAAAAATGGCACAGCAAAATATAAAACTAATAAAAATATTTGTGTATTGAAATCACTTTATTCTGTTGTTTTTTACTTGTTTTTTTTTTTTGTCATTGTAAATACTGTAACATTGTGCATGTTATATCTGCCTTTTTCACTTCTCATTACTTGCAGCATGTAACAAAAGGGTTTCCATTGCGGGGTTAATAATGCATCTATCTTTCCATTTAAACATGTCACAAATAATAAATGAAAAGGCCTGAAGGAAAAGAACACACTTGCCTTTCTTGTCAACATAACTGATCAAGGTTTGGAGGCACTGAGGTGTGTTTGAGCATGTTTCAGCCTGTACTTGAGGGAGGCAACTCATGGATGGCACGTGACTTGACTTTTGTTGAAGATGTAAGTAGGTTTCTAGACGTGAGTCAGTTTGGTAGACAGATAAAGGGACTCACACATAAGATGAGTGTTAGTCTGCAGGTTGCAGACTGGTAATCAAGGGACTATTCTCATTACTCCTCATCTGAAGGCTAAAGTGCTCTCTTGGCGCGTCACTCTCTACTTCACTTTGATTGAGAAGACTTCAATTTTGCTGAAAAGCATATGCAAAGACACATGCACGTAGGACCCCGCAAGTACAGAAAACACATGTGCAAACACACAACGCAGCTGTTGAATAATATTTTTTATGAGCACACAATGGTCTCTTGGCAGTGGCTTGGCTCTTGAAAGTTCAAGCACCCTATAAGTAATATTCTGGTATGATGCCAGGTTCCGTCTAAAACAGAAACACACACACACACTCTCACACACCCGTGCACAGCCCTTAAGGTCTGATTGGCCAGAGTCTTTGCCAAATGTATCACAGCACTGGGGAACTGACTGCAGCCATTTCTCGAGTAAGCTCACTATTTCTCTCACTTCTTCTCCACTTCCCTGCCTTACTCGCCCTCCTGCGTGTGCAATAAATAGTCACAAAGCGAGGCTTAATAATAATAAGCTGGCATACGTTCCAGAGGGCTATCGAGATGAGAAAATGCCCTCAAGAATGAAGTTATACTGAGGGAGGGAGTGGGGAGTAAAAGGGTGAATAAAAGATTGAGAGGTGAGTTGTAGGGACATGGCAGTCACTGGAGCGGCCAAATAAACCCGATGACCCTTCTGTTGGCCCTCGTGCTCTCCCCCTCTGATGTTCTGCTCTGTCCAGGCCGGGCCCTGCCCATCCTTTCTGAGCCTCACCTAGTATACCAAGGACTGCACCGGTCCAGCACAACGGCATGAATCAGAACCGTTCGAGAGCTCATCCAGCCTTGCAGGAGGTAAAGCATGGAAACTTTGCTGCTCTCATGACGCATTAGAAAACTTTTATAGCTTCATAATATTTAAACCTCAACCCTCTTCTCTCTTTTTTCTCCTCTCATGAAGCAGTCAATTTCCTCCTCTACGTGCGCCAGCGGCCCTGACTTCACTGCCGCACTGCCATTGCTATCTTGATGTTATTTTCTTTCATTTTTTTTTCTTAGCTTTCTCTTTCACTGTCTTCTCCCCCACGTCACCACAACCACCACCTCCCCGCCTCGCTCGCTCGCTCGCTGTAGAGAAACATGGGCTTAGAGACGAGTCAATCCCAGAGATCTTCCACAATGCAAAGCAGATGTCTGACACACATACACTTACACCGACACACACACACACAGACAGACACACGTGTACGAGCAGCCTGGAAGAGTTTTGGGCCAGAGGGTGGAGATAGAAGTAAGCAGAAACAGCCCTGTTTCTAGGATACAGCAAAATAAAACAGACTGGGCGGTTCAGGCTCCAAATGAAACAGGCACTTTGTTTCACACACACTGCTAACAGTCAAGATGAGAAAACAATGTTTTGAGAGAGTCCTGGGAAAGTGGAAGGTTGAAAACGGGGAGTTTCGTAAAAAGTCGTTGTTTCAGATTCTTTCCTCGTGTTTGTTTTGTTCACAATTAAGTAAAAAGATGCAAATTGATGGCTTTGGTAATCTGTTGTGGATTAAGTTTGGGTGTAGCAGAAACCCTTTTATTTTACTGTTTATGTGGAGAGTTGAGGAGTCCAGGCTGGCTTCGACTATTCAGATGTTTCTCTGTCTCTTATTTTGCTATATTTCTTTTTTTTTTTTTAACTTTTCCTGAGTTGCTTTTATAGCTGCAGTATATGCTATTCCCTTGAAATGTCCTAACCCTCATTAGACAGATTGTCTGCAGGAATGTTTATTTCCCTGTTCTCCTGAACAGGTGCTATCTTCTTGGAAATCTCCTGGCGGCTGTAAGCACTCACACACAGACAGACTCATAAAAGCTCACACAAAGCCGAGGGGGATTCTTGGGACTAATGTTTAACAGAGAGAAACTGGACTGCACCATCAATTTTTGCTTTTTCTGCGGACACACTATGGTTTACTCTAGATAGCCAGGCCAAGCCTCAGAGATAAGACGCCTCTCAGCCTGCCTGTGGGAAAGATGAAAGCATTCCCTTCTTTCTGTTTCTTTTTCCCCTCTCTTGCTCTAAAAGTAGAATGTGTTTGTGAAAGAGTGAGATTGAGTGAGTCGCCTGAAAACCTTGAGAATGTGGATGCAAAAATGTTAGTTCCCCAATTGCTCCTTTGAAGAAAGATACTCGTTTGTGTGTGGCGAGAAAAGTATTTGCAGCGCGCTTTCAACGTACACTGCTTTTGTTAAGGGTTTCACCACTTCACAAGTACCGTAAAGTAATACTGTCGGTTTGGTTATAAATGAACTCTTGGATCAGGAGTCCAAAAATATAGCATGTAATATACATATTACACCAAGACACAGTAGAAATGGAGACAGAAGAACTACAACAAACCACGTACTGCAGAGAGCTGGTTTTAAAAAGTCAGCTTTTTTTTTTTTTTCTAAATTTAAGTGATAAATAAAAACTTTGAAATCTATGTTTTTAGATGCGCAATCGTTTTCCGTTTGGTTCCTAAAACCTTTGGTCTATTTGATGCGTCAAGTGCAAATTTGTGGAAATCAACAGTCATTCAAAGATCTTTCCATAATTGTGTCCTTTAGGGGTTTAGGTACATAAACTGTCATCCAGTGATGAAAACCTGTGTACCTAGTCGTATGAAGTAAAAACATTTTCAGTCTTACTCGATGACAGCCTCAGGTTTCAGAGCTGGACATCATCATGTTTTCCATGCACTCATACTCTGCATGCATTACCAGTGACATATACAGGTAAATAATTTCTCTATACATTAATTTTACAGTGAGCAGAGCATATATCACAGTTCAACACAAACTTGAACTTAGTGACTGTTGCAGAATGATCCCTTTATCTGCAGATATTCATGACCACAGAGAAAAGGAAGAAGGAAGTGCTGTGGTTAATCTACAACTTGCCATGTCAACCAACATGCATGCACACACGAACACACGTATGCGAGCTAGCACAATCATTTACCATACCGCCATACACAAACAGACCTACCACGATGGGTCCTGTGAGTAACTGTAGATTACAGAGCTGTCAAACTGGCTGCGGCAGGGAGGCAATTAGATCAGGGGATGTTTTGCTAATGGGCTGCCTGACCTTGGCCACACAGACACACACCCGCGCTCACTAACACACCTTTACACAGGCAGAAACTGCATTTCTGCATGACCCACCTGAACCTTGGCCCAAACAAAAGCAGAGTGCTGTTAAATTTAAGGCCAGCCTTGAGGCCCAGCGGTGTACACACACACAAGCACGCTTAGATTAATAGTGCTGGATATGCAGAGGCATGCACCGAGCTAAGCCCTGACATACAGGTATGAAAAAGATTCCACTGGAAAACCGCTGGCATACAGGACTTCACCCTTTCCCAGGATCTCCAAGCTATTAATAAACACCACGCTTGCTTGTGTGTGTGTGTGCGTGGAGGGTTGTCTTTTAAAGAATATATATACGTGTATGTGTGTGCGTGTGTGAACCAATGGGTGTGTTCCTGTGCACGCATTTTAGCCAGACAGAGGATTCATTGTGATATGGTTGTGTCCCTCAAGGCGCTGGAATCTGGCACATTGTCTTTGTCGGAAACTCAAACCATTTACAACTCTCGACTTGTTTTGATCCTTTCAGAAGATTCCATTTCCCGCGGTCATTTAGGGAGCGACTGCAGAGAAGCCTCTGGAAGGAAAACCCTCATTATGGCTTCAGTGTGAGTGGGAAGAATTGACTCGAAGGTCAGTGTCATTCTTACCACTGGAGTTTCCCTCCATCGAGCACAATTGGGCATGAAAAGATGCCTGTTAGCTAAGGAACAAAAAAAAAATGCTGTGGTGCTGCTCTGGCAAATGTGATCTTTTCAGATCAGCACAAAATGTTTAATGACTAGAATTACATGCTTATTAGCTAGTGTATCTATTCAATTGGTAACAATTTAAAGTAAACTGCAATTAAGTCTCAATGACCTTATTTTTAGTGTTTTTCATTTTACCTCCCTTCTCTTGCATTTTTTTTTTTTCTAATCCTGGGTTCACTTGGCAGATCTGTTCCTCTTATCCTTTTCCACTGCTGTGCACGTAGAGTTAAGAAGTTGGCCCAGCACATCACCCTGGTATAAACTGGAAGCAATGCATTAATAAAAAAAAAAAGCCAAAATGCCATTATGCATGTGTTTCCCAGTGTGCTTGCACATCCACACAGTGTGATATGGGACTGTTTCTAAGTTTATATCTGCAAATGAGTGTCTTTGAATGTGAGGTAACGTCTGAAGAAGTCATTCTGCTTACCGCTGGAGTGTCGTTGCACCAGAAATACTACTAGTATGACATCAGCTGATGCAAATTTCATGGGTAGTGTGAAGCAAGGAAACGGAGCATGATAAAGAAATAATACAAGAAAGAGTGTGGGTGGGACTGAGGGAGGGAGGAAAGCCCAAATGCTATACATCACCAAAGCTGACACACTCCACATGCACATACTTTTTCTTGGCTTTGGGTGTATGACTGTGTGAGGATGGTTAGAGAAATCAGTAATGCTCTTCCTCAAAAATTATGCATTAAAAGTGCTTGGGGCACCGGATGGATGAATGAAAATAGACTAATTTTACAGTTATACATAAGATGGTTTGTGAAATATGATTATCAAATTGAGTCCACTGATTATCAGTATCAAAGTATCAGTACCAGGATCTGTGCTCATGTTCACTTCTGCTATTACAAACATAAACTTGGGGCCTGTAGTTTGGACCCTAAAGGTGGGTGGACTCCATCAAAAACCAAGTGACACATACATGAAACATGACTCCTAAATCATTGCTGGTTTAGTTATCTTCTCATTAACTAAAGAATAGAGAGTGGATAACCCAAAAGGTGATTGCGGGAAATGAGGTGGCCCCTCGGGAGCTAGTTCAGGCAGACGTCCTGAGCTTGTGTTTTATGTTCACTCTCACCCGTCTTCATGGTTAAATAGAATGAATTAATCTCATTTCACAGGAGTGTTTAAGAAGCTAGGGCTGCTCGTCTCCCATATGCCCTGCAATGTCTTTCACCCACTGCGCTCGCTGTTGCTCTTAAAATTCAACCTCCTCCTCTGCTTCTATCTTTAGGCTTTGATTCCCGTTTGTACTCATCACCCCCAATATCTCCATGTAGGCCAAACGGGTGAAGACTGATCAGATCGGAGCCTAGATGCCAAAGCATGTTATACCATTAAGAATGCATTTGATGTCCTTCGTTGTGAGAGATTAACTGATTGAATTTTTTTTTCTTTAATAGTTCTTGAGTCAGATTCATAGTAGTCACATTCACTCGTGTAGATTTTGACATCTGCACCAGCCTGCAGGAGTCTACCAGTCTCTCCACAGCTGGCAAAGATTGCAGACATGCTGACAAAAATTTGTTGGAGCATGGATGGACTGTTGTGATGACTATGCACAAACCTGGATTAATAGCCCATTCAAAGAAGTGAAAAACAAAGAAATAAAAAAAAGCACTCCAGACAAGGAAGTTAACAGGGAACTTTAGAAAGAGCAGAAAGAGAACAAGGACTGTAGACCTATTAAATACACATACATGGGGAGCTCAGTCATAGCTGACCCAAACTCTGACAGCTGTGACGTCTACTAACTTGAGCTTTGCGGAGTAAATGCCCCATTTTTTGCATGTAAACAAAAAGAACCACAGATTATCATAGTTCACAGAACTCACTATGTACTGTTTTTTTTTTTTTAAACACTTCTTGGTTTAGGTACTCTCCCACCATAAGAGGAACCATCTGACTGCATGGTAACTGGTCTGGTGGATGTCAGTACATGGCAGATGGGAGATCACGTAGCTATCTCAAAGTATGAGTTATTTTTATATTCAGTGCAAAAATGTGCCGTACACACAGGCACAAGTGCTGTCTGGCTCCGATGAATGTGAATAGATTTGATGAAAGGGATTCTCTGAGAAGGCTGCCAGTAACAAAACAGATGGGTGACCAGTGTTGTTTATATCAGACACCACATTCCCATTTTTTTTTTATGTGGACTGTGTGTGAATGTATGGTGCATGCGCTTAGATGTATACATGCAGCTGAACATTGTGGCACAGAGAAAAAAAAAAAAGAGAGGCACTTACAGAGACACAGTGAGAGGGAGGTTATTTGTGCATGACAGAGGGCAGCCTGTATGTGTAGCGTGTGACACACAGCGCTCTCTCTACAGCAGCCAGGCCACAGCTCAGGGGCCGGTGCCAGGGGACAGAATAGCCTGTCTGTTTCCTGACTCTTACTGAACACTGATTGACAGCAGGGCTTCTTTGTGTGTGTGTCCATGTGCGTGCGTCTGCGTGCGCGTGTGTAGGACTTCTCTTCCTCATGTATATGTGTATATCAAACCGACAGTTTGACAGAAATACGCTGCCTGAAAGAGGATGTAAAGAAGTAGCAATCTCCAAAGAAAAAAAGGACAATCTTCCTCATGTCAAATGGTATTTTTGTTCACAGCATTACACTCATAAAATCATGCACGCAATTCACACACGTGTTCGCACATGTTAGCATCTACTAACAATTTCACCACAGAGTATGTTGCAGTTTATTTGTTAAGAGTTTCAAATGATGCATGTGGACACACAATCGTACACTCTGGTCTCAGCTGTCATGTTTCCAGAGTGTCAGGTTGTGAAGAGCAGAAGTATATGTCTCACAACTGACTTCATGGCAGGTCTTCGAGGCTGTGATGAGTAATATTTAAATACTGCTGGAGCTAGTGAGAAGAAGGACGGATCAATGAAAAGGTCAGAGTGTGATTGTGGTGGTCAAACCCCCTGCTGAGGCTCCAATAAGTATAAAAACATGTTTGCATAAGGGAGTAAGAGATGTGGCTAAAAACAGTATTAGTTATGACTGCTATGAATCTGTCCAGGGTGTACCCCTGCATTTCGCCTGCAGATAACTGGGATAGGCTCCAGCAGACCCCCATCATGACCCTGAATTAGAAATTAGTGGGTATAAATAATGGATGGGTAAAAAGTCATTGAATGAGTTTCAATGTAACTAATTTATGACTAAGGTTGGCCACAAAATGTTCTCAGCAGAAGAAATGTTTAACTATCCTGTGTAAAGATGACTGGACTTTATAAACTTCCTAGCTGTTTGAATGCAAAACTAAATGCTAAGTAGGAGAACGCAGCAGTCAAATTTAGAACATATGGAGATTTTTCCAGATTCCCCTGATCTTCCATGACAATAATGGAGATGATAAAAACCCTGCATGCTTTAAAATGTTCTTGAAGAGTGTTGACCTGTTCACCCACACAGCTCTTCACAGACCTCTGCAGCCCGTGTTGTTTACCTCTGAAAGACTCATTTTCTCTGGTATGCTCCCTTTTTATGCACTGCCATTTAACTCGGCCGTTACCAGCTGACATTACTGACGTGTTCAACCAAGTGTTAAAAATGAAGGTATGTTTTGTAAGACAAGACTGGTCAGGTTCAATATTTTATTATTTTTGTCTTTGTGGGGTTTTCAGTTAAATGTAGGATTGGCTCATCATTGCTTCATTGTATAAAATGTGCTTTTTTTTTTTCTGTCCTTCATTTCCAAATCAAAAAAGTTTGAAATATACATCAGAACAGAATTTTGGACAGTGTTTCAATGAGAAACTAAAAGAGGGGATGATGGATGATGATGATGATGATGATGATGATGATGATCAGTGTGACATAAAGTTGAAAAAAATAAAATCATTTTTTAAATTAACTGGTCAACAGATTCATTCACATAGCGAGTGGATACAGAAAACAACAAGTCATAACAATGATATAAACTTATAAATTGCTTTAAGAGGATACATGTCTCTCATGCTCTTCAGGCACTCACTGATGTGGGGTTTTTTGCATTAAAAAAGAGAGGGTTGTGGAGAAATGAGAATGGGGAACTGATGCGGAGTGAGACGACATGAACTATGAACAACAGAAATTGGACACATCATCGAGGGTAACTGATAGTCACGGTCCCCCCCTCAGTTGCCCTGCCCCTTCCCTGCAGTGAGCCTCCAGACATTCACTGAAGTGCTAAACAGGAATCCCCTACAGCCCCACGACAGACTGACTGACTCTGCATGGTCTGCATCACAAACACACACACACACACACGCACACACCCACCCACACGCATACATACACACACATACGTACACATACACTCTTGAATACACGCATGGAAGCTTACAGACAGTACATGAATAGTACCAGTCTGGGACCAAATCCTACTCACTATATCGTCTTCAAATATAGCCTCATCATTTATATCACTCTGCAGGCTTATATAGTTTTGTCACATGCAGTTTTATATTTAGATAAAAACTATTCTTGCTCAGATATTTGCGACTCTATGTTTCTTTGGGCTTTTCATGCTCTACTTTGGTTTTCTTCTCCTCATTGCGTTCATCTGCTATTGTCTCTGACTTTCATTTTCTTTTTTTTCCCCTGCGTTCTGTTGTAATTTCTCTTTCTCTTTCTGTCTTTTATACACACATACATATTCACACCAACACACACATCTGTTTAGTAATGTAGTCTGCACTGCCTGAAAACTTTTATTTTCAGGGTGACTGTGTCGTGCACATATGTCAGAATGACAGAGGGTGCAGATGAAAGGAAAGGTCAGGAGTTCCTCAGCCTCTAGTTCCTGACATTGCATTACCTCCCACGGCACTGTGACTGCGCCTCAGTTCCCCCTCCGTGTTCAGTGAAGCGCCACGCCAACAAGGAGGGGCTTTCTTCCACCCTTTCCGCTCAGCATTTGCATGGCACTTGGTGTTAGGGTTTTTCCTTAAACACATAAAATGAGACAAAATATAAATCTATGTACTGCATATGGCTGTATGTTTTATCTATGATTTCATATAGGGCACTCCTGCACTTGTTTATGGGCTTGATCAGTGAGCCAGAAGCTGTAAAATAAGTCTCAACACAGTAAGTGAAAGTAGAGGAAACTGGAGGAAAACACCAACAGGAGTTTTCAGAGAGTACATTTTCTTTTTTAGGAATCAAAATTCAAGAGAATCAAGTTAATGGGGGAAGAAATGCAACCATCCTAATAGTCATTGTCATAATTCATTAGCATAAGCCTGCTATTTCCAGGTAGTTTAGTTTCAGTTCCCCTGAAGTCTGGTCAGTCTGTACATTGCAGCTTCATTTGTGTTTAATCTAATGCAACATGGAGACCTCTGAGTCTGTTAAACCCCAGACCTACAGATGTTGCTGGAGCTGAAAATTTAATCAAACTTGTGCCACCGCATTTGCGTGCATCATGTAATGATAAGTAATTTCACTCCACCAATATAGCGTTGAAGCATCCTCATCAGAGAGATGCAGATGATTCATTTGTTTTGATCAGTAAAGCTACTCAAGCATCGAAAAGTTGTTTTTATAATTACAGTATGCACTGTCATCACAAGTGAAACTACTTTGTTAAGTTGCAATTGAAAGGTCCAAACAAGAAGATCAAAAGGCATCAGAACATATATTCAGAACAGTCACAAGCTCGGACTTTGAAGGAATACCATGGCACTTTGGAAATTATACTTGTTTCTTGCGCAGTTTCATGACAGTACTGAGACCATGCCCATGAGCATAATAAAGATGTTGCTGAAACTTAGCAAAAAAAAAAAAAAAAAAGAAAATTGTATTAGAAATTGTATTAGAAATTGTATAGAAAAATGTATTCTGGTCCAAAGGTAGCTCATCGGCACCTGTAAACCCCCTTAACTACCTGATTGTATCATGTTTATTCATTCCATAAAACAGACACCGACCATAATCACAGCCTAACAGTTTGCCATCCATCCATCCATCCATCCATCCATCCATCCATCCATCCCTCCTATCCATCCTCTATCCATCTACTATCTATCTATCCATCCATTCATCAAGGTCATGAAGGGCTGTACCAGATCCCATCTGTCAATAGTACACCCTAGACAGGCTTGTTATCAAAGAAAAAAGACAGAGCAGGGTGACATTTTTTTAAAAGTAATTTATTACATTTTGCAGACTTTTTGTCACCGGGTTCTTTGGCCTCTAATGTATTAGGGTTTACAGCTGTTTTCCTCTGATCGCGGTATTAACAGGCCTGCCCTGACCATGTGCTAACAATTTAGAGGCAGATTTGCTTTGTCATGATGGCTGCTCGGGACACTTGATCCCCAAGCACCCGACTGGTCTCTTAATCAGGTTGAGCTTGTCGTCAAGAACGCCGTCTATTTCCAGTTGACCCGCTGCGGCAGCTTGTCATAAACCTGAGTTATGTGATTAGGTCTGCCAGCGCGGACAAAGACGAGGATGAGGAAGATGAGTGTGGGGTTTCCTGGGAAGCTCCCAGGCGGACATCTGCTGCCATCACTCTATCACCCTCTCACCACTCTCCACCCACTCTCCCTCCAAACTGTTTGTCTATCTGCTATATACCCGTCTGTGTAAGTGTCTCAGAGATGGGTCTTTGTGGTGAGCAGCAGCTCTCCACTGAATAATTCAAAGAGCAGCACGGACAGACAGTGGATTAAGTCCCCGAAGAGGAGGAGGCAGGAGGATTGGGGGGGGGGTTAGCCCTTTAGAAATGGAGTGCTCAAGTTGTGTGTGTGTGTTTCTGGGTTGGTGGTGGTGGTGGTGGGGGCAGTGTTAAAGCAGGGTGATGGGAAAAAGGATGCAGAAAGAAGAGCGGAGGAGAGAAGTGAGAGGAAAACAAAGTGTAAGAATGAACTGGCACTTGCCATGTGACCACTGGGAGGTCCCTGAGCAGAGCTGGTCACCTGACAGCCTGGAAATGTGCAATTCCCACGAGTTACAACTTAGTGTGTGAAACCTTGACCCCTGTCCTTGTTGCTGTCCTGTGAATCCAGTGACATTAATACAACACATCATCACCTGATGTCTTTTATTTACAACAAGAAGAAAATACAGTGAAAAATATGTTGTTCTCCCTCTCAGTAAAAGACCTTAAGCCAATCACGACATGAGAATCAAAGGACCACATGTCCCCCAGATTCTTGTCCTTGTTGGGGTGTTTTCAGTGGGAGTGAATGAACAGGGTTCTGGTGAAACAAATCTGTGTATGTAAATATCAGACGTGCAGCTCGTGATGAGTTAGAGTAACTGCTCACAGCCTGATTCTGGGTAATTCTCATCTTTCTTTCTCGACTGTTGATGGAATTTTGGACCAGCTGCCTCACACCCACTCAGTCACACACTAATACACAATCTCGCACATGAAAAGACCTACAGTTTCTTTTACGGCTCAGCTTGCTTACGTTTTACAGAGTCATGGGGATTTGATCAGTTGTCTTTTCTTTGGGGGAAAAAAAGCTCTTCCCATAAGGGTAAATTTCAATTATACGAGCTCGAAATGCAGGCTTTTTTCACTTTGCTCAACTATGTTACTCCGAGAAATGGCACACATGTAACCATTGCGGTTAATGATTAACCAGTTAGTTCTGAGTATGAGAACGGGATCAGCATAGTTTGATCAGCCTAGTTTCATATGATTGTGAGGTGATATTTATGTCTTGTAAGATTTTTTTTACTCTATGGGTTTGAAGGTAAACCAGTCTCTTTGTTCTCACTGTCACATTTCAAAAAAATATACCCAAAAACTCAAAATGCCAAATTTAACTTTTTATTTTTCTTTCAATCAAAATGCTTTTTCCATGAGTTAGAATGGACTTTTAAAATGCAGAATTATCAACCAAATAATAATAATACATAAACTGATACAAGTGTCATGTGCGGATGGGTTTGGAAAACCTTTTTAAACACGCCTTTGATGTACAAAAACAATGAAGTTTGCAATTACTCACCATATTTCCCGTCATGTGAAGTTAGGTAACGGATTACTAAAAGCAGTTTGAGAGTTCGTGGGAAGTTACATGTTCGACCAGAGCACTGCTCATGGCCAGCCAGCACTGTTCACACCGCAGCTGGATGAGCATCATTCAAAGCTTTGGACACTCTTGGAGTGTGACTAAATAAACGCATTGCAACCATAACCGCACAGTTCGCTGAAGGACTTTATGGCCCGTCTCTGAGGGCAGCACCTTCAGGCTTTGTAGCACTGGCTGAAAAATGCACTCAGCATGAAAAGATGTTAAATACTTTCCATGCGTGCATGCTTGTTTGAGTTCCCTGGAGGATGTCGGCACGTTAGTTTATACGTCCCTGTTGGGAATCTGGTGTTTGCTTTAGTTCCGGGTGGGTTGCGCTCTGGGTTTGTGGGTCGCTATTTTGCAGGCCAGTAGCCGCGGAAACAGGACGAAGCTGGACTTCTGTGTTTTCAAAAGGAAGATCTGTGGCCGCTGTTGCTCTCATCTCCGTAATGTCACTGTCAAAGATTGAAAGGAATAAGAACGTATCCCCTGCTTCTAGGTAAGTGTAGGTGAAAAATTCTCTGAAGTTTACTGAAACACACATGACCAGCGTTGGTTTCAGCACACCCACTCCTGTTTCACAGCATCATTGAGAAAAAGTAGACGGCAGACCTCCTCAACACTGGTCTGTTATGAGCAAAAGAAGGCCAACATCAATACAATAGCTTTGAAATCATGACATGTTTTTATAAATCCATCTTCTTTTTTTCTATGCGACCTGCTCTGAGCTTCTCTTCAAAGTAATACTTATCCTAAACGCACAGAGGCATCATTACAGTCACAACTATGAGCTCTGTGCTCGAACTCCCACAGATAAGCTAATTTTAGAAAAATAAATCATTCATCAGATTTCCAAAAATGAAATTTGTGGTTAAAGATGCTATCGTACTTCTTCAATACGGTCCTTGTGTTTTGTCTCATGTTTGTTTGTCACACTTTCTTTCTCCACATTGATGATTAATTGCTCAAAACTGTTTTCAAAGCGTATAGACAAGAACACACACCAGCAGCTAATCCAGCTTTGCAGTACCTGGATGCCAGCAGTCACTTAAACTGAGGTGGATGTCATAATCAGGTTCTGAGCTTTTAACAAAATATAATGCAGGTCATGTTGGTGGGGAGGGTGATAGAGCTGAAGCTGCCTGAATGGATAAAACACTGTTTTTATTTTATTTTATTTTTTGTTCTGACCACATATCTATTTGCATCTGGGTGAAAGTAACCTGATGATCTCATACTGGGCTTGATGTAACGTAATGCAGCGCTGTGGGCCTTTTACTGGAACAAAGACATATTCAGGTTATCTTCTCTGCCCCATTTACAGTATCTGCTGCTGTATTTATTGCTGCGTCATCTCTCTGTCTTCCTTCCTTCTACTTCCTTCTCATCGCGCAGCACTCTCACTTTCCTTCTACATCACCACTCTTTTTTGCTTTGTCTCTTTTCATTTTTTTTTCATTATTGTGTAAGTCCTCGCATGTTTTCTGAATTCTCCCTGTGCTATCATAAACCTCTTTGTTCTGTTTTTATTTCATGTTCTTTTGTTTAATTCTTTGATATAATTGGAAATTGAATTAAACACACTATAAAGTCAGTGTATGGCACAAGACTGAAGAATACTTCCCTAAAGAGCAGATATATTGTTTTAGTATAAATCAGGAATCAATAAACAAAAAAATGAAACAATAACAATGTTGGAAAGTAGGAAGTGTAGTACAGAGAGAGGCGTGGTAGATGTCTCCAGACATTTCCATGAATGCATTGGGATGTTTTGTTTGTAGCTAAGCAACATCTCCTCCTCCTCCTCCTCCTCAGCCTTTATTTAACCAGGAAAATCCCATTAAGATGTGCAGACCTCTTTTTCAAGGGAGTCCTGGATCATCTGACCTAATGTCACATGCAGAATCAGCAGGTAATACAGCTGAATGCTCTCAGTAGAAAACCAAAGCCGACAGTTCAATATCCAAGAACAGAGATGCTCCTTCACAGTGATGGGTCCAGGATTACACCGATGTTGCTCACAATCACACCGGCCGTCCTCCTTTAAGACTGTCTCTGCTTTGTCTCACTCTGTGACCGCCTGACTGAAGGTCCGGTAGGATGTCATCGTTGGAGTCAGAAAGCATCCCTGCATCCATGCCTAGTGAAACCCACAGCACCTAACTACCAACAGCGCTCCAGGCTCTTCCATTTAACGTGCCAGTGGTCTCACGTTCTCTGAGACTACGGAGAGAAGACGTGTTTTAAACTTGAACCTCCTTGCTGAAGACTGAACTCCCGCTCAGCTGAGTATCGAGTATTGAGAGCTGACTCAGCTGCTCTCTGCATAAACAACGCGGATGTTGTTATTGTTACTCATCATAACAGTTGTTGAAAAGTGCCAGAAATGAGCTCAAGCAGCGCAGTGTGTAAACCAGCATAGAAAAACATTTCTGAAATTTGTGTTTCAACTGAAAAAGCTGTCATGGACATAAGAAGCTGGAGAAACATGTATTTTTTTGTATTTTTTTATTTTTTACCTTGGCTTATATGTTGGAAATGTGAAAAATGTGAGACCCCTTCTGCCCCTAACACTCTTTACATGTTAACTTCCCCCTTCAGAAGTGGAGCAAATGCAGAAAATTGGGTTGATACATGAAGGAGAGCGTTGATTGGTTGGTTCTGCTCTGGTTGGGTCTGTGATGTCACAGCGGCCTGCAGATCTGAACTGTTCTCATATTTTCAGACTTCTGCGGCCACAAACAAAGTGTCAGGGTTGTGTCAAAGTGGAGTTTTTGAGTTGGACTTTACCTCAGATTCCCAAACATATATTCTCAAGATTTCTTTTTTTTTTTTTTGCATATTTTATCATCATTCATTTTCTCCTTTCCTTGTCCTCTGTCTCCTTTCATCTGACTCTTCTGGTTGCATTTCTCCACAATAAACACAAGAACCACAGAGACACCCCCCCCCCCCCATCCTTTTTCTTTATAACTTCTTTCTTTTTTTTCCCCTTTTAATTAGGTAAATGGACTTGCGTCTGCTGAACTAGAAATCACTCTTTGTACTCCAGTCCTGTCATAACGATTTCTTTAATTAATGGAAGTCAGCTAAAAGTTATTAAAATCTTGCTGGGCGTTGGATTATGCACACTTTTGCCCACTGCTTTGACAAGGTGATCCCCACCGTTTCCATAAAGCAGAGCTGATGAATGCTTATGCCAAAAGGGGATTTCACAGCATCAAGGGCAACCGCAGACCTCATTCTTCTGCCTGGTCCTGACAGGTTGGAATCTGACTCTCCCGACCCAGAAGGTGAGTTCAGCAGGTGGAGGGGTGGCACTGCCCATCTTTCCAGGGAGGACCCCGTCAGACACAACAACAAACACTCAGACAGCAGATTATTATATGATGCTATTAATGGAGATAATTATGTTAGATAATTGTAACCATCAGCTATACCACGTCTTAGGGGAAAAACTGGGAGCTGCATTAAGAGGACGCTAAAATGATTTACTTATCTGCATAGTAAAACTCTAACATTATTGATAATCAGGCTAACAGTTTTATTTGTACAGCAGTTTTCAAGGTATTTACTAATACCTTGGAACCTAAGGGTAAAAAGCAGAAGGTCAGTTTGGTGCTTAATCACGTCACTGTTGTTCATGTTGTGCCAAGCATCACTTGGCAAAAGTGAGGTAAAAGAAAAAAAAGATCTCCAAAAAACAAGGAGATTAAACCAACATATAAGGAACCACTTAAAAATGGAATTAATCAATTGTCAGAATAAAGTTAACTCTGCTCAAGCATCACATATTTATATAATTTACAAGCAAATCAGCTTTAATCTAAAATTATATATATATATATATATAAACATCCTTATCATGTTTTCTTCCAATACTAGCCACAGTTTTACCTAACATTCTGAAATTTCTTGTTGTGTGTGAGCATTTCCGAGTTTTGAGTGACTGTTGTACTCACAGAAGGCTTTTGTGTGCTGCAGGTGTTTAAGCATAAGAGGCTGTGCTGAGGAGTTTTACTCCTGCTGGCCCCCCCGAGGCCCCAAGCCCTGGGTTAAGAGAAAGACCAGAAGCTGTTTCAACTTCCTCTGCTGTTCTTTTGCAAGAAGTGCAACCTCAAACACTACACGTCAAAGGACACGACTGCGTGCGCGTGCACACGCGCACACACACGCACACACACGCGCACACACGCTACCTGTATTTTTTCTACTCAAAATGTAGGAATGCAGTAATGTAACAGTGTAATACATGGATTTCTTGGAAAACAAATAAGAATACTTTCAGATGTTTATTTTTATTATTTTAAATAAAGTAGTGACATATAGTGATATTAAAACAGTTTTCAGTTTGCATATTAAAAAATGTTTGCTGATGCATATACATGCTGAGAAAGCTGTCTCTTCCCACTAATGGAAGACATAGAACATTATCAATGGAAGATTACTACTATGATAACCTGTTGTGACAGTTTATTTGTCATTAAAGTTATGTTTACTGCATATACAGTTTTGCCCTTGAATCAACTGCTCATTACATTTTAATTGAATGTGAGTAAATGGAATTGAATAAATTCAAACAGAATAGTAGGTAAGAAAGCTAGGATCCCCGTGAGCCTGCACAGGACTAAGCAGGGATGGATGATGGATGGATGGATGGATGAATAGTAGGTGAATAATCACTGAGGTAAATCTCATTGTAGCAGTCTATTACTGAAAGAAAAAGTTCAATCTGAAAACAGAACCATTATAAGGTGTGTGGATCATGTATTTCATCTAAATAGGGGTCCAGGTGATTACTCTGGGCAGGAATGATCTGTACTGGTTCTTATTGCAGCCAAGCTAAAGAAGTCAACACACAACGCCACAAAGCTGTGCATCAGTTCTCTGGACTTTGCCTCCTGTCCGCCGCTAACACCCCCCCCCCATTAGCAGAGGCTTAGATGTAATACACCCTTGTGCTTCTATGCTGCCATTTTGCCTCACAAGCTGTGGTCTGTCTGTCAGCGAGTCAATAATTCAGGTGATTTTAGAGGATCCACACACGTTGTCTGGAGTTTCTTGTACAGAAGTGCAGGCTGGGTTGTGTTAAACACACTGGAGAAATCCAAGAACATGATCTGCACTGATCTGCACACGTTGTCCAGATGAGAATGAGGTTGCTGAAGCAGGTAGATGATGACAGCAGGTCTTGAACGGTCCTGACTTGTATACTCAGGTGGGCCAGTTGCAGTGTCTGCATAATTCTCATGATGTGGGATGTCAGGGCAGATGGAAGAAACCCTTTTATCTACTGGAACCATTTTAGATACTGGAACAAGGCAGGATTCCACAGAGTTGGAAACTTCTCTTGGCTCAAACTGAGGTTGAAGAAGTGCTGTGGAGTCTCACATGTGCTCCACATGTGGACCACAACTGGCCGTCACAGGCCTTCAAGGCTCTGGGGTTGGAATCATGTGGGCCTGCAGGCTTGTTCTGGTTCAGTCGCTCCAGGCGTCTGTTCAGCTGAATGCTGGACAGCGTTTCCTGAAGTGGAAAGAGATGACCATGGAGTGAGGCCTGTGTGCTCAGGGGCAGGAGAGGAGGACACTGAGCTTCCACCTGAATCGAACTGATTAAAATAAGACTTTCTAAGACTTTCATAGATCTGATCTTTCTGTTTGAAACCAGTGATCTTTATCTTCCCTGACCAGACATCCTGCATGTTGCTCTGCTGAAGATCAGCTCTCCAACTTTTTCTTGTGCACCTCGTTACTCTCTCCTAGTTTGACTGTGAACTCCTCAGTCGTTCCCTGTCTCATTCCCTTGAGGCTCTGTCTGCTCGGCTGCTGGTGAGCTGAGACTTGTCACTGGGGAAGCACCTCATTTTCCTTGTGTGGATGGGTTTCTACACAGAGGAGTTGATACAGTCTGTCTCAGTCAGTCACAGCATTGATGCTGTTATTCTAAAAGTTAACTCAAAGAAAAAAATACGACAAAAACCTGATGTCCCTGTCAAGGAAAATATATATTTTTGTTAATTCCAGCTGCATTGAGGACAGTCAATATTCCTCTTCACTTAGGGACAAACTGCTTTCATTAATATCTGGTCTAAACTGTGTTCCTGAATAATCCAAAGCAGCGTCACGAGACAATCAACAGACCCTATGTTCCCTAAAGAATAATTTAAGCTATATATATTCTAGAAAAATGTAACCCTGACCAACAGAGTTGATCTATATTACAGTTAGTAACCGTAGACTGTAAACAGAGTCCAGTCAACAGGTAGAGCAGCAGGAGCAGTGAGCTCCCAGAATGGCTTGTGTTAGTGTCTCTAAACCCCTGGAGCCACAACACTGACCTTTCCTGTTATGGAAATGTGCTGCCGACTGTTCTAGGCCCACAGCCACACACTGCTTGTTTGAGTTGTCACACAGGGCCCCTTTCTGTTGCCAGCCTCTTTCCTGGAGACTGCTTTTACTGTTCGCTCTGCTATGTGAACCCACGTTTATGTGGCATTGTTCAGCAGAATGGCACAGCATGTTCCCTCTTCATGCTTTTAGCCGTCTTTATTTTGGCAACCTTATCTACACTGCCTGGTACAATTGTGTGGAGTTTTACTTTGAACTTCCCATAATGGCTGATAAATAATACTTGCTTTGGTCTGTGTGAGTGTTGGCTCTTTACCAGCTGATTTTTGATTTGAAAACAAAAACATACAAGAGTGTTTACTATTTATCTTGCACGTAATTCCTTACTGTCGCTGAAGCTCCCTCTTGCTTGTCATTTTGATTGGGAACAAAACTTGGACGTGGGCTGACATGTAATAAAGAAAACAGCTTACATATGGAGTTTTGTGAGTGTCATGACAAGCGGTGGCTCCTGCTGAACTCGGGTCAGTGGTGATGCGATCCTGGCCTCTGTCCACCATCATCTGGATTTTCCGTGTGTTATGTGATTAGAAAGCAATTTGGTCATTGACAATCTGACCCAAGAAAAATACTTGCTTTATTAAAACAAAGCAAAGCAAATGACCCCATTTAGCCCCACAGACACAGAACCCAATGGCTTAATGGCCATTAATGCATCACATGGATGGATTCATATGAACAAATAGAGGTTTCAGGGAAGCCGTGATCCTCAGGGTGATGTACTGTAGCACTCTACCAAGTTATTTGTTGGACCCATAATATGCGGTGTGAAAGGTTAAAGGAATGAGACTTTACATGGTTGGTTAAATCATCAGAAGTAGCAGAAGTATAGATTAATTGTTTTTTAGTATAGTGTGAAGTCTTTCTTTATTTCCATTGAGGAATTTTTCCATTTTACTTTTTGCTCCACAGCTTCAAAGTTTCTTCACGGCTTCTGCTTCAGTAGCACAGTAAACCTACCGGACAGTATAATATTGTGGTGGTACATTTCACAATGTTTTAAAATGAAACAGATTGCACACCAGGGAATTATATCATGTTGGACCAAACACAAAACAAGCTCCCTTGGAAAATAAATAGATCTGGATTGATGTGGCTACAGAGTCTGAGAAAGAGAAAGATCTACAGCACTCACTCTGCACAAAAGGGATACTTGGCTGGAGATGTTTGGCCACAAGAAAACCTCCTGAGCAGCAGGATTAAACGGTGCGACATAAATGATGATCAGTCTTTCTGTGCTGTAAAAATAGATTTGGCAGACATCTTGCCAGCAGGAATTTGCGTTAAATTTGACTTGAAATATCCTAAAAATGCCACGCAGCTTATGTCTGCTAAGGCTGTAAGCATAGAAAAGCGGGTCTTAGCGATAGACAATTCAGCTGTAAGCCTGGATTGTTGTCAGAAAGAGAAAGTAACGCATGATGGTCATTGTGTTTTTCAGAAGCCCGTTCAGTGTTGGCATTTCACACAGTTATGGATGCTGCTGTTCAAAAACGAGGCCCTTTCATACAGTTGTTACACTAATAAAGCTCAGCTGGATGAGGATTTTACTTTGAAATCTGTCCGCTCTTTTACCTCTGAACAAAAATCTCTGACAAAACTGGTCATTTGTCAAAGTTGAAATTTCCAGATCATATCCATTCTCAGTTGTTTCCAGATGTGTCCTTATATAGTAAAGTTTTTCAACCATGACAAAGGCTGAGTGTTGAAGGCATAGAACTGGCAGGGTTATCTCATGTCTCGACACAGTTTCTATCAAACAGGGCCATTCCCCTTCTGTCTACCTTTTATTTCTGTTAAAGAATGTCAGCTCTATAAAAGGATGGAACAAAAATGAGTCAAGCTTACAGTACTTTCCTGAGATTTTCCCTGGAAAAGTCGAAAGAGTTTGATATGAACAGTTTATCACGTCCATGTGCAAAATCAGACATTCATCTTGTTTTATATGCTTCAATGGACATTTGCTTTCTGCCAGGCTACTCTCAATGTTCAGGGCTTTCCTCCTTTTACTCTCTCTTCCTCAAACTTGCTGCTTCTTAGCTCTAACAGACTGTAACATGCTGTCAGTGGTTTTCTTTCTGTTCTATGTGACGTCTGTGTAAGATGCAAAAGCAGCACCTCCAACACAGGAGAACACAACCAAACATCCTCAAAGGTCTGAATCAAGGCAACTGGACTTCTTATTTTTTTGTCTTTGAAAAAGTTGCACCTTCCAGAAGGCTTTGTCAATTCAAAGCTGTGAAGTCGTGTAAGTCAGTGACTCCTGCTGAGAACTGCACTGCTTTCATCACTTCTGGAGTGGCCCTTCTAAGAGGTTTAAGAGTTTACTTAGTTGGCATCTAGTTTCGAAAATATCAGAATCTTGGTCCAAATATTGTTTGTTCATATTTAATACTTGTGTTAATGGATTCTGATATATTTTAATGAGAGAAGTTGTTTGTGGTTATTTTGTATATGTTTGTAACATTTGCTGGTTGTAAAGGTCGGTGACTCGTTCCTTCTCTGTTGCTCTATAGCGCCACAGCTGGTCACAGGCACATCGAACAATAACATTTGAGACCAATTGTGCTGTTTTGTCCTTGTTTCCTGATTATCAAGTGTTGTCCCATTTTTAATTTGTTAGTAATTTGTTAGTAAATCTCACTGGGACACTCACTAGGACACTTTTATAGCTCAACAAGAGTTACCATGACCTGGACGACTGAGAGTCTACAACAGCACACACCGAGAAATGTTACTTCCTCATTTTTCAAGTCACATTTATTGTGGTTATATTTTTATTATGAAGAAAAATATATATACAGCAATAATATACAATTGGTTACATTATGTTATGTAGTTAGACTCAAGACAAGGTGCTTTTTTTTTTTTTTTTTACATGATCTAAAGGAATTGCTTGCAAATGCTCTGGTGAAGCAACCTTTACTCCTGGACCCTTAAAGGTGGATCTGTTCCAACCATCTGCCGGGCCACTTTGTTTTGCACCTTCCACCTTCCACCAAAAAAATAGTTATTTTTCACCATCTCTTGACCTTTCTGTGATTACCCTGATGGATGGTGTCAAATAAAATAGGCTTTTTAACTTCTAAAATAAACCTCTTTTTGTGTGTGCTTTAAACTTCTGAGAACCTCTGACTTGTGTATCCATGGTCTTCATGCGTTAATGTCATGCCGATGTGCAAGTCTGCTTGTGGTCGTTTGTTTTGAAAATCAACCAGATTTTCTGTGTTGGGGTAAAGGAAAAGGAAAAGGATAACAATACTACTTTCTGACTGGTCAGTTATGTCAATTTTATTATATATTGAATTATTGATAGGCGCTTGTGTGCAAGTTGTAAATGTGTATTCTTCATGTTTGGTTTTGCATGTATGCTTTGTCAAAATATAAATACTTCACAGTAGAGCTGGGCAAATTGATCCAAATATCGATAATATCGATATCAATGCTGGTATTGATATCAAATGATACTCATGTAAAAGGATCAATATGCTTTTTTTCTCTCCCACAAGCACTGACTGCTGGGAAGTGCCCTTTTCAGACATGTTAAACCAGATGTGTGTTTTGCATATTGATATGTATATGTATGTATATAGATCGGTGTGTATACACTGGGTATACATTTTGGTTATTTTTTTATTTTTTATTTTTTGGGGGGAATATGTCCATTTAATATTTACAAGAGGTTCCATATGTTTCTAAATTATGGTTATGCACATGTGTCAGTGTATATTGATTTATGCATTATTATATATTTTATAAACATATTATATTTATTTTCAGATACATAGATTCATGATAATGTTAAAATTGTCTATGCTTTAAAAGATTGTTTTGACACGTCTGGAATGAATCAATAAAATGAATGAAGTGTGAATTCATTGAAGTCTGTGTCGGACATACTGTCGCTGTGTCCTCCTTCAGTCCAGCAGAGAGTATCCAGGTAGATAAGAGTGGTCAATTTCATATTAACTTTCAAAGTATATGTTACTTAAAGGAGCAATAAGTGAAAATCCATTATTTAAGACTGAAGGAATTAAAAAATCGCTACATGGAGAACGAGAGGTGTAATTTCATCTGGAGTATAGGATGACGTCACACACCCGCTCTCTGTGTTGATCTCCAGCCTCAAGTTTACAAGCCGGTCCGGCCGCGCGTTCATGTGCGTTCATGTGAAACTTCGCCTCCTCCCTCCTCCCTCCTCCCCCCTCCCTCTCTATAAAACGCGACAGCCAGTGAGTAGTGACGGCGGCAGCATTTTCGAACTGAAATGGCAGACAGCGGAACAAAACCTTCCAATGAAGACGAGCAGGAGCAGACAAAAAAAAAACGGTCATTGGCAAAGAAATTGTCCGATAAAGAAAGAGATAAAACCAGAATTAACATTGGCCTGGCGTTTCCGAGGTGGAGGGAGCTACGAGAGCTAAAGGGGCTACAGTCGGACTATTCAGCTATTCACTGCCGTCATATTGTTACTAACGTTGAACTGTCTGCTAACGCAATTAGCGGCGAATAGATAACGTTTGATGCTAATGGTGACTCACTAAATTAGTGACATAAAGATTAATTTACGGACAAACCAGTATAAACATTATAATGTTATAAATGACTTACTTTGTTACTCGCCATGGTGATGTTTTGCTCGGTGTAGGTAGATCTTCGAAGCGAGCGGGGGTGTAGTGGGGGAGTGTGTGGAGGGGAGGGGGGGGCGGGGGTTGGTGGCGAGCAGAGGCAGAGGGAGGTGTGGCTAATGGCACACTTTGTTTTGGTCTACAGGCAGTGCTCAACAGCAAACCTAGTGGTGAAATGATTTCCCTTTTTGCTCCTTTAAGTCATGTTACTGAAGCCAACTCAAAAAAAAAAAACATAATTAAGACCTTGAAATAACCTAGTACATGTCATGTATCCCACTGAAAGGTGTTATCTAAGATAAAATATCATTAGATCCTTTAGCATTAGATACTTAATTCTTTATTTATCCCACAATGGGGAAATTTATAGTAAAGCAACGGAAAAGTTCACACAGTGCAAACAAAATTGCACAAGTATTGAAAGATATAATATAAGAGATGGACTAGGAAAAACATTATGAGCAGAATAATTCAACTTCAAAGAATATTTGGAGAAAAATGTTAATTGTAATGATAAAGTATTTTGCTGTCACCTATAAAGTTTGCCGAAATTGTTTTCTAGGTTTTAATAAAATAATCTAAAGACAAAAATCACAAAAACACCAAAAGGTCAGCAGTTTCATGATAGATCAAGCTTAATATGAAAAAGTATCGGTATTGCTATCGTATCGGTGATACTGGCCCTGTATTTACTTAGTATTGGATCGATACCAAGATTCCCTGTACTGCCCACCTCTACTTCACAGCACATGGTCACTGTAGGTTATTCCAGGTAATCATCTGCTGCAGGAAGGGTATAAAAGGCAGCATGGCTGCTTTTCAGTAAGTTTAAATAAGTTCCACTGTTTGTGGGTTAGAAATCTACTCCTCTCTCATGCTTCTTTATCTAAAATGTAAACCCGATGTCAAAGGATTAAAAAAATCATTTGTGACCATAAAACCTTTATATCTGCTGGTCTTAGTTCAATTTTCAGCTACTAAAGTGCTGGGGGGAAAAAGGCATACTGACCCAAACACCAGCATTGTAATTCATTAAGTCAATTCATTTACTGGAAAGAGGTAAGTTTTTCAGACTGAGACTGTTGCATTATATATATATATATATATATATATATATATATATATATATATTATATATATATAGATATAGATATATATATATAGTATATATATATATACATATATATATATATATATATACATATATATATATATATATATATATATATATATATATATATATATATATATATATAGTATAGATATATAGCAACTCAAGATTATTTGTAAAGCAACCTGTAGCAGTCTGCAGAAACAAAGCGACCCACTGAACTGGTTATATGGTAACTTAAGGCAGATGATCACCAGAACCTCCTCTTTACTCTCTTCCATTATTCATTACAAACGCAATGACAATCCAGGCCAACCTTAAGTAGGGATCTCTTTTTCAAGGAGTTGGCCCACTTAAGCCGAGAACACAAAAGTCTGTTCTTTTAACGCGTCTCTGGGCACTTTTCATCGTCCCAGTAAGGCAGACAACATTCCAGTTCTGGTGCCAGGCTGAATAACGGCTGTGTAACGGCTATTTGTGCATGTGCACAAGTGACTGTGTCAGCGTGTGTGCATCTGTGGACCAGCGAAGGAGAGTGCTAGTGAGTTTGGAGGAGTACAGCGGTTGGACAAAAACAGAGACAAAACGTTAGAGCCAACCCTGGCTTGTACCGTGAGACAGCACACGACTAACAAGCGCATGTGTGTGTCTGTAGCAGTGAGTAATTGCAGTTGTGGGGGTTGTCTCACAACTGCATTAACTGTGCCCTTATAAAGATGGGTAGTGGGATATACTGTTCTCATACTGAGATGCCATATTAAATAAACACTAAGCAGAGTGAGCTAGTGTGTATGTGTGTGGAGAGATGGTGTCTATCTCTGTGTGAGGCCTTTACAGGCTTTACTAGCAAGAACACCACAGGCTTCTTGATGTAAAAATAGACTGCATGTACTTATAGTCTCTAAATGCTCTGTATAGACAGTCAAGAGAGACGAGCTCAATTACGGCATTTGCATGAAGGGGGATGGTCATAGACGCTTCATTTCTGCTGCTTATTTACTCCAGAAACATGTGAATTTTGAGTCTTTTTTTCAGTCGAACATGACCTAAGTTTCAAAAGAAAGTATGTGGTGAGCCACTAACTGTTTATTTTTCTTTTTCATGTTTTCAATTAGAAGTGTAGAGGTACTGTCTTTGATTAATTATAAATGTATTGTTCATGGTCAAAAAGTGTTGCGCTCTTCCTTCATTTCTTAGAAGTCACCACAAACTATCAATATGACTTCACATGAACAACGCTGGGTGAAAATCCAGAACGTGGCTTGGCCATATATGGCTCACACAGACAGCTTGGGACAGCATGTGTCATTTATTAAGAGTACACATTTAAACTGGCTTGCACTCAAGAGCACAGCATTCTGGCAATGTGGCACCTTCCTGTAGGTTCATGATGAGATGTGGGGAGCTTTGTTTTGTTTTGTTTTGTTTTTTAATCAAGGAGCATCCTCTGCTTTTCAGAGTTGAGTTCAGTGTGGAATAATTAATAATTGCAGTTCTTTGATTGACCTCTGGAGGCTCCAAGAGTGATTTGATCTCTATTGTTTTTTTTTTCTTTGAGGGAGAAGTACAAATATGAACAGCCTGGTTCAAAAAACTGTTTTGGTGTCCTCATCCTTTAAAAAAAAAAAATCTCTTATTGTCTGACAATTGTTGTTTCTGTGCCAACATCAGAAATGAGGATGTATTAACAGGCTTGGTCAGGGTAAATGTAAGGTAATGCTAGGTAGCATGAAATGTTAGCAAGTCAAGCTAAAATAGCTAATGTGGTAACTGAACTGAAGCAAATGTGTGCCAGATCTTCTAGGCCTGCAACATGGCGCCACACAAGCACTCTTCAGAAAGCCGACAGGTGATGTTAGAGTGTTTGTACAGTTTTTTTTGTGCAGTCTGTTTTTTTTTCTTATACGTATATCATTCGCTGCTGAATGGTCTGAATAAGTAATTTATGAATTTATTTTTACCAAGTAAAAATAAACATGTGTGATGAAAGTATGGCAGAAGACACGTTGCACCAAATGCATAAGAGTTGCCAGACCCCCCCCCCCCCCCCCCCCCCCCCCCCCCCCCCCCCCCCCCCCCACCCCCCCCCCATAACCAATATTTAGGCAGAGAAGGTTTAAAAATAAGCTGGGGCAGCTATGTGGGAGAGACATATAAGGGATCAAAAGTTGGGATATCTAAGAAGCAAGAGATGTGTATATGGGGAACTAACTCAACAGTTCTGAATTTGAGAAGAAAAAAAGTATTTTACAATCTTTTGAAGCTACAGCTAAACTGTAGGTTGTTTATAACACTGGCTCATGAGCAGATGCTGTGTGAATACGGTTGAAGCGCTCATTTAATTGCCTACTGTGGTCTCCCTCCTGTCTATTTTATGTATGATGGCTCAAACTAAGCTGCTGCTCTCAGAGAAAGCGTTTTTTGTTCATGAGTGGATTCATTCTCACTGGTCATTAGACCACAGTGGAGACACAAACAACCATAAATGTAACCACTGCTTTGAATGGAAACATGCTGCTGCCGTGGTCTACGTGCAATGTACGTTGATACAGGAGCCGGGAGAGATTGCATCGAAACATTTTGAGAGACCAAAGTCAACGGGAAAACTCCAATACTGCTGGCTGACTAATAGAGTAACTTAATCAGTCAGTCGAAGACATCTGTGGTTTATGGGCTCTGCTGCTTGGCCCTGCCAAAAATACCTAACTGCTATGTAAAGACAGTGAGACTGACCATAAGATCAACAGCGTTTCACTTGATGAATATTTGCTTTACCTACTGAGCCAGCAACACCAAATGTACATTGTTTTCCGTGTCGTCATAGGTTAGACAAAAAGAAATGGAATGATGGGAGAAGCTTAACGCGCACTGGAGCGACACATGAAACCCTAGGTTGACTACTGAATGGTAATAAATGTAAACTTTCACTGGGGTCCAAAATCAAAGCAGCTTTGAGTCAGAATGAAATATACTGACATATAATATATATATATATGTCAAGAAAAGTGGCTTTTATGTTAGTGATGTCAGAATAAATTGCCATTTTAATCCTCTGACAAGACTCAAAATTGTAATTGTACTTAAGTGATAGTGTAGATATGGTCCCTACAGACAAACCAACATTTACCAACCAATTTGTAAAGCACTTTGTGTATGAAATGTTCTATAGAAATAAACTTGCCTCGCTTTGCGTCGCCTAAAAAAAATAAAAAAAGGAACAGGAACATCCTTCCCGTTCGCTGTTACACTGTCATAAGTCCGTACAAGTTGATTACTAATAGACATAAAAGGAGTAGAGTTCATGGCCTCGGCTTCCAGAGAACTGGACAGGAACCTTTATATTTGTGACAAAATAGGAAAGCGTTAGAAGCAGAGGTCATGAACTCTCTTCCTTTTGCGTCTTTTGTCACTACTTTGCGTGACATTGGTAGTCAGCTCGTACATACTTATGACAACATAGCAGCGAGTGGAAGGAAATTCCTGTACAAAATACCTTTAAATCCACACTATCACATAAGAATTACATTTTTGAGTCTTGTCAAAAGCTTAAGATAACAATAGAGTGATACAGATTATTAAGTATAAGGGCTCAGCAAGCACACTCATCTGGGGATTTGCAGATCTGTGCCTGTCCAGTCTTCTCCAGTGACTTCCTCCAGTTATTCCAGGAGAAGCAGACAGGCTCACCATTCAAGTAGCTGTCAGTGCTGATCTTTTCCTTGTTGAAATGATGGAAACACAGAATAAAATTTCTCATGGGGTTCAGTCCTTTCCCTCACACAGAATCAATGCCTTCCATCTTCTCTGCTCAAGAGAGATGTTTCAACCATTTCGCCTCCAACAGGTCAGCCATGAAGGGACAGAGACGTAGCTTCTTTGCTTTGAAGCAGAGTGCTGTTCACTCCACGGCGTCACAGTTGTTTACCATGGTTGTGTGAAGGTAGAAAAGTACATAAAATGAATGCATTGCTTGTTTTTTTTTTTTTTTTTTTTTTGCACAAGCAAAAAAAAACTGTTGCATATGACTGTGCAACAGTCATGTGATCTAGAAACCTTCGGGTGTAAAAGATATTTTCTTTGTGCAAAGGGGGACTCACAAAAAAACTTTGGGAACCACTGATTTAATTCAAGGAGATTCCTTTAAAAGTTGACCACTGAGATTTTAAAGTTCTGTTTCTTGTTTATTATTGACACAAACATCTCATTTTAAAGTTCTGTTTCTTGTTTATTATTGACACAAACATCTCATCTAATAATGTGGAAAATTAAAAATCTATCAGCGCTTCAGCTTGTCATCTTTCATTAATAAAAAAAAATGAGGTAACACATTTAACAATAAACTTTAAAGTGTAGGAAAATAAAAAAGCAAACTTAAGATTTTTCCTATTCTTTCAATTATTTTATTCATTTATTCTCACGTCTTGGAGTTAATGCGAAGTTTACATTTGGAAGGTAGTGATATTTAAGTGTAATGTTTGGAATAAATAGACTGTGGAACATTAATGTTAAAAGGAGGGTCCAATGGCCTGTTGGCCCTAGCGGCTATATTAACATTTATTTTGCCAGTGACTGGTTTTAATTTTTTTTTCCTTTTAAACAAAGAAGAAAATTTTAAAGAATTCCTTATTTTTTTTTCCATCACATTAGAACATGGGAGAAATGTACCAAGACATTAAAAAGTTTACCTCCATAAATGACATCAGTCTGCTCCACCCATGCCCAGATGGAGCAGTGTTTTTCTAAGCAATTTATGTTTAAGCTCACGTAAGCACGATCACTGACCTCAACACCGTTAATCAATGCATCCCACTGTCTGAGTGCTGACACCACATTAAGGGGCCAGTGTCCCATCCAAAGACACCTCAATCCGTGACGGTGCTAGGGATTTATTTTCCTCCAAAAATAAAAACATAATAAAAAGTAAATGAGAAATATCTTAAAAACTGCTTTTTTAAAAATGTATGCAATAAGTCCTCTTTTGTGTGACCGATAAAGGTCATGTTTACATTTTGAAATCAAATTGATCTTTACAAAAGGCAGAGTACTCCTTTTTCCTTCTTTCTTTCCTCACTTCCTTCTCTTCTTTCCTCTCTCTTAAGGTCACATTTCAGCATGAGTGTGGCTCCCTTTAAAGTTTTAAGCAGCTGTCCCAGGTTGACCTCAGTGGTATGATCCAGCACCAATCCAGTGACATAAACATGAACTCTCAGTAGCAACAGTTTAAGATCAGGCTGTAAACACCAGAGCTGCTGGTATTCTGTAAATAACACCCCATGCAAGGCATGTGATCCATTTCTCTTTCTTTGCTCCGTTTTGAAAATGAGGAACATGGTTGTAAATTATTGGGTAGAATACTTGAAATGTGCAAAAAGGAAGGGGAATGGGTTAGATTGGAGGGTTCCACGTAACTCTGCATTGGTAAACGTCACCATTGTGGGGAGTAAAAAGTAATATTTTAGTGTCTTACCAAACATATTTGGGTGACCAGTAATATTCTCATTAGTTGAAGAAATAAACTGTAATTAACATTTATTTTTCACATGGTATTCATGCGAGAAGAAGGGAGGTTTCAGTTCCTCGCTGCTCTTAGCTATGTTGCATTTTAAAGCACGTCTACAATGGCTTCATATCTGACAGGGGATAACTCTATCCACCTTTTTTTTTTAAAAAAAGAGCTAACCAGACTCTATTCATATCTTAAAATGGCCATATCATGCTTTTCCATGTTTTACATGTGACCAGAGGCTGGAAAACAAGGTGAATGCTGCAGCATTTCTGTGCTGAGAGTCATCAGGAGAGTTTATTTCTGATATCTGTGCTCTATGATGCCACAGAAGGCAGAAGCATCAGAGGTTTGAGTATATTTTCCGTTCCAGTGAATCTGCGTATACTTTATACAGGTGCATAGCGGACTGTTTTATGAACATAGTCCGATATGCAACTGGATTTGCTGGGAGACTAAACCTGAAAGTAATCGCTATTCTACTGCTAGAAGCTTGTGAGTCTGAGCTGTAAGTGGTTAACAAACTCTCTGTGTTGCCCTGGCAACCAGCTTCTGTGCGAATCCATTCTGTTTCAGTATTAACACCATGGCAACAGCAATCATAATTACAGTCTTACACTTTAATCCCATCTCATGTCAGAATGAAAAAAAAAAAAAATCAATTCATGTCACTTTTCACTGTGGGGTCGCCACAGTGAATCACCTGTCACTATCTAACTTCATGTCCCTCTGACGTACTCATTCCTGATCCTATCCATCCTCGTCACTCCAAAGAGAAACTCAAGATTTTAACCTCTGTTGCCTCCTGTGGCCCTCACACCCATCTTGTACACCTTTCCTCTCATTCTTGCTAAAACTCTCTTATTGCACATCAAACCTGACACCTTTCTCCACACGTTCTGACCTGCTTAGGCACGCTTCTTCACCTCTTTGCAGATGGTTCTTCACCTCTTATTTCCCAGCAAGATAACCTATATGAATATGTTGAAATATCACTTTTATGTCCACTTAACACATTTTAAACTTTGTATACCAATGGTGTACATGATGTTTACCAATGCATGTTGTTAGCAGCTATTCTGCACCACCATCTACACTGCAGTCCATAAAATGTCATTTAAACATGCTTTGTGTATATTTTTCAATCATATTTGGCTTACACATTATGCTGAGTTTAAATAGATACAGTTTGACATCCACTGACTATCCAATAAATGAGGAGAAGAAAAGAATACAAACAACGTAGACTCAAATGACTGTGTAGAGTCTCCCCAGTCTGAGCCTGGGACCAGCTCAGCATCTTTTATGCTTTTACACTAAGAGAGACATGGAGAAAGAGAAATTGGCTAGCGTATATGCATATGTATCTTTGTGCTTAAATGTGTGCGTGTGGCTTTTTGCAGATGTAGGGCTGGCCATGTGCCAGCAGCAGGGATCTCTGGGAACAGGCCCGGGAATGATGTCATTACCAGTCAGACCAAGGAGCTGCAGTAATCTGTGACATTGAACCTTCCAAGGAGAGAGCCAATCACCCTCCGAGAGTCTGTGTGTTTGTGTGTTAACATTATTACTTCACAGAATGCAAGTATATGTGTGTGTATGGTGAGGGACATATTTATTGTCAGTAGTCTGTGCCTGCTATGTGTCAGTTACACTCCCTCTGATCATAAAACAATGAGCCATCAGATACACAATTAGGTCCAGAAGTGTTTGGACAATGTCAAAGTTTTTCTGATTTCGTCTTTATGCACCACCACAATGGATTTTTTTTTTAACCTTTCTACTTTGGTCAGGTCAGCATCATCAATAAACACCAGTGAGCCTGTTCCATCATACATGCTCCTGCCACAACACTACCTTCACTTTAAACCCAAACCCTGATCATTTAATTTGTACGTACTTAAAGAAAATGCTTCATTTTTTTTTTTAATGTATAGCCTCCTGAGAACTAAAGACAAAAAGTGTCGTACAATTTCTTTTTTTCTGTTTTCCTGTCTATTTGGCCGGAAAAAACACCTTACACTTTTATTTTTTTAAATATATTTTTAGTTTAAATTTTACAGCATGTCCACCATAGAGGACAACAGGACAATGTTTATGTTAAAATAGAACTGAAACTAGAAAAAAAAAAAAACAGATTAGGTCTTTAGAGGGATATTAACCCAAGAACACCTTTAGTTTGATCAAAATAATAATTCTTTATAGCTTCTGTTCTCTCCTGTTGTTTGTTGCTTCCAAGGACAGAAATTTTAATTCAACAGTGAACTATAAGATATAAAACATAGACAGTTCTGCATTTCTTCATTTTAGTGGAGATAATCCTGGAAGCATGTTTTCTTTTTAGTTTTGCAGAGGAACATCTTGCATTTGATGTATGTCATGTTGGTCTGACTGTTGCGGTCTTTGTTTAGGTTGGTGCCTCCGTGACATGAAACCAGATAAGTGGGAATTGATGGATGGATGGATGGATGGATGGATGATGGCAATAATTTCAGTGTCATGGATGTGATATCACTCCCTATTGAATAATCTTATTTGCATATTTTTAGGAAACTTGCATATATTTAACAGCAGTTACAAATACTACAATAATCTAACATGAAAATAAAATTGAATCCATTAGCCTGAAACCAAATAAAACATACACGTTAGTCACGCACTAAACACTCTGATTTTACTGCTCCCTCAGTCTCATCAGATTCTCCTGCATCTTCTTCCTCTCCTCTTCCTCATCTGAAAGCTCCAACTCTGAATCCCTGTATTATCTGGTATAGAATCCTCTCTGCTTCACTTCTTTCTTCATCAAAATGTTCAGTCATTAATTATATTAATTAACATTAAAATGGTCCTGGTGTCCACTACAGTTGACATTCATTAAATGACTGTTATTTCAAAACATAATCAATAAAACTGTTTTCAAGTGTAAAAATAATGTCATTGCCATGTTAATGAACAACAATATATATCATTATCATGGTAAAAATAGCATTACATGAAGAATATTTGACTTAACTCTCCTCCTTCCATAAAATGTGGTTGTTGCAATGGTGGCCATCTTGATAGAGAAAAAAGTAAAGTTCCCAGCATGAAAACCCATCACATGGGAATACTATAGGGCTTGACTGGGTAAATCCAAATTATTAAAGGAGATACAGGTAAACAAAAATAAATGAATGGGCTGGGTCTCAGGAGGATAGTAAAATGTAGTTTATCTGTATGTAAAGATATAAATGCTGCAACATGGGTACTAACTAGAACTGGGAACAGAAATCACATCGCACCAGTTTTAGCTTTATTACTCTGGCTCTCAGTTCAATCTAGAACAGAGGCTACTCGGGTGCAATGAACTGGTGCTAATTCATTGTTCTTCTGCGAGGTGGCAGAAACAGGTAGCATTTTTGGCTCTCTACATGTCCACTTCCGGTAAAGAAAGCAACAAGCTAAAACAAATAATACAGATCATTCATTATATGTGATTTTCTACCGTGAAACCGGCAAGGCGGGCAGCACTTAGTGGGCTTAGTGGTTAGCACAGTTGCCTCACAGCAAGAAGGTTCCTGGTTCAAACCTCAGCAGGTCTTTCTGTGTGGAGTTTGCATGTTCTCCCCGTGTTTGCGTGGGTTTCCTCCGGGTACTCCTGCTTCCTCCCACAGTCCAAAAAGATGCATGTCAGGTTCATTGGTGGTTCTAAATTGCCCGTAGGAGGAATTGTGAGTGTGCATGGTTGTTAGGCTGTACAGTATGTATCCCTGTGATGGACTGGTGACCTGTCCACGGTGTACCCCTTCATTTTCCCTGAAGAGAGCTGGGATAGACTCCAGCAGATCCCCGTGACCCGGGCATAGATGATGGATGGATGGATGGATGGAAACCAGCAAGGCATACTATAGTGAAGCTGCGGAGTGTACATCATATAGTTCCAAAACAAATAAGTTACACATCTATCCCTTCATGGCTGACGTGATGTGGGTAAAGTGACCTCCAGCTCTCTATGAGCAGAGAAGATGGAAGGCACTGATTCAGTGTGAGGGGAAGAGCAAAACTGGGAAGAATGTTGACGTGCCGAACCTCATGAGAAATTCCAGGCTATGTTCCCGTCATTTAGACAAGGATAAGAATCAGCACTGACAGCTACACGAGTGGTGATCCTGACTACTTTTCCTGGAATAACCACAGGAAACCACTAGCATGGGGACGACCTGAAAGGCACAGATCTGCAAAGCCCCAGATGAGTCTGAGTGCACACCATGTTCTGGGCTACTCGGGTGGCCCCTATTGAATGAAAAATCTTCACTTTTTACATTTAAAGCACCAGCATATCTTGAATACTTAATAGTTCCCTACTGTCCTAGTAGAACATTCTGCTCCCTAAATGCAGGTTTATTTGCTGTTCTAAGAGTCTGTAGGTCTAGAAAGGGTGGCAGAGCCTATCAGGTTCCTCTATTATGGAATCAACTTCTGGCCTCGGTGCCAGAGAAAGACTTTCCTTTCTACATTTAAGGTTAGACTGAAAACCTTCCTTTTTCATAAAGCTTTTAACTCTGTAGTCAGCCCTTATTGATGCTCCTATAGGTTTAGGCTGACGGAGGACTCCCATAAAGCACTGAGCATCTTCAGCTGTCTCTTATCCCAGTTTAAGATTGTCCCGGATCATTTCATAGCATTAACATTGTCTGTCTGGAGAAGTTTTTATCAGTAATTGGGTCCGGAACATGCAATAAAATTATCTCTTAGTAATATAATGCCATCCAAGAATCAAAACAGGATAATACAGAATCCATAAAGAAGAGGTGGGAAAAGGAAGGAAAGGCAGTGATGAGGCCTGAGAGCTGGGAGAAAATTTGCCAGCTACAATGGTTCTCAACAGGGTCAAACACATGGCGGTTGTTCTGCTGGAAGAATACAGTGAGATTCTTTGTTACACCCATTCAGAAACATCATCAAGGACTCTGGATATAATGAAGCTAACCACTTGCATATTTTTTGGCACTTCCATCTGATAAGGGCTTATTGGCTTATTCTATAGGATCTGGTCCAAATGGACTGAATATGTAAAACCGCCAAGATTTGATTTTACTTGACTGTATCTGTGATCTGTGTAAACCAACCCTCCTTTTCATTTGAAGCTTAGATGGCCAGAGATGATATTCCTCCATGTTTTGTTCCTTTGTTTTCCTTTATTTACTGTCTTACTCGTACCGTGATTGGTAAGAAAAAACCTCGGGGATGTCAGCGTAGATATTATACATGGACTTGATAGGAATGAATAGATATAAGGACATATATAATCTGTAGTCTCTCTCCTACCATGGTGTTGATGGTTCCTGTTGCTCCTGTTCTCTGCTCTTTATGGCAGACAGCACAGTAGTTCAGGTTAGTACCGTTAGCACCGTTAGCACCGTTAGCACAGCCACTTCACAGCTACAGGGTTCAGCTGGATCTTGCTTCAGCTGGTCTGTCTGTGTGGAGTTTGTATGTTCTCCCTGTGTCTGCTTGGGTTTCCTTCACGTACTCTGGTATCCACACTGTCCAAAAACATGCTGCTTCATTAGTGATACTAAATCCTGCCTAGGATACATATACATTAACTATTATCAAATTTAATTGATCGGAATAATTGAGTTTAATAAATGAATTGACCTAATAAATGTGTGTCTGTCTGCGTGTGTGAGAGACTGTGTGCGTGACAGTGAGAGAAAGCTGCTTTGCATTTTGAAAATGCCTTGAGTGGTTCCCGGACTAGAAAGGCATAGCGCCGACATGAGCACACAGGAACTGTGCTTTTCCTTCTCCATACTTTTCTCTTTCTGTCATTCTGATACAGGTTTGTCTGTATCATCCAGTGTCATCTGTCCAAATAATCTGATTGAAGAACACAGAAGGCTGATTTCGATGTTTTCTGGCAAAGTCTTATCAGGCTGTTATAAACGCGTTGTGTTCATGGAGGCTTCTCTTGTTTGTAGATTTGGACTATGATACACCGACCTTCTCCAGAGTATTCTTGACCTCTGTTGATGCTGTTCTCCTCTAAGGAAAGGATTTTGCGATCTCCCATTTTAGCTGTCTTTGAGGCTTTTTGATCTCGTTGAGCTCACCAGTACTTCTTTTTATTTTAAAAATGCACTGAAGTGTTGAGTACAATTAAGGTTTTTGCTCCATTTCTTATAGATTGATGTTTTTTTGTGTGTTTGTTTGTTTTTTTTACAAACTAATCATTGCCTCTTTCACTTGCACTGAGATCTTCTTGGACTTTATATCGGTAGCTCCAGTCAAACAGCTGCCAAATGCCGACTCAGTACCTCATATCACCTCCAGATCTTTCATCTGGCTCATTTGTTTTTCAGGAATGTGGGAATGGACCACACCTGGTCATCATTGAAAATTAACATTTGCTGCAGTTCCTAAATGGTAAACTTCATATTTTTGTGAAATCTCTTAATTTAAAGTTGAAATCACATCGTGGTCTCCTGACAGGAACACGACCAAGCAGATTCAGAAGACTGAGTTAGCCCGAGCTGACCTCTGCCTGTGGCAGAATCCTCTCATTTTGTTAGTCTAAAATAATTATGGCCTTTTGGAGTTACGGTGGGTACAGACCTACTTCTAGAGGTAGCAAAGGTTAAAATTAAAATTAAATTAAAGTGGCCAGATTATACTAATTGGCCATATTATGCTAATTAGCATAATATGACCACTTTATGAGCCTGACCTCTGATAAGGTCAGGAAAAGAAAACGTCTTATTAGCTTGTTGACATGATAAAGGCAAGACACAGTAGTAAATACTATGGCTTTGTGTTTCTAATACAGCGCTGATTATGTTTAACTGTTGACAGCATCATGATCATAGTGGATGTTGTTTAAGTGTCCTTCAGCTGCATTCGAGTTATAATTTTATCTCAAGCGTTTTATTTTAACACGTTAGTGGGTGCTGTGAGGTTTGATAAAAGGCCAGTCTGTACCAAAGGCTGCTTCTGAATCCCAGTCTATCTCCAGTGTGTAAGTCTTTTTTTATGTGGGGAGTAATGAAGTTGGAGACTAGATGCAAAACTATTAATTTTGTTAAAGTAACGATTGGAGCGTGAGTTGACTGACTAAAATATAGTTCTAATATGAGGATGCTAAGTTTCTGCTCCTGTCGAAGAGATGAAATCATGACAGTGTCTGGCAGTTTTTTTATTTTATTTTTTTGTCTTTTTTTATTTCAGTTTAATGATTCAAACATCAGACATCTAACAGGGTGACATTTCTTGGTGGTCAGTTGAATTTACAGCTGATGCTAAATGTTCCAGCAGTGATCTGCTAGCCAACTCCTTTTGGTGATTTTATATAATGATTTTTTTTTTTTTTCCGGTTTACTTTCAGACTGTCTCTTTGAGGTGCACGGGGCCTCTCTGATGCTTTTCCATGTTTTATTTGTTTATGCTTGGCCTGTGAAGAGGGAGGGAGGGGACGGAGGCAGAAAGGGGAATTAGTCAAGTGCTTGCCAATATTTATGTTTGTGTCTGGGTTTATACCCACAACAACAAGCAGCCTCATTTTTTTCACCACACTCCTCCTCTTTCAACTCACCCTACCTGTCTCGTCCCCTCCCACTCTCAAGCACAATTACTGTCAGCATAACCTTCCCTCCACCCTGCTGTATACACCTGCCAGCGTTTACTCTTGTGCCCATGTTTGTGCTCCAGTCTGGCTCATGGCGTGCTCCGTCTGGACGCTGAGGATGAGGAAAACCTGTCAGGTGGGGCACAGAAGGGAGGAGCTCTGAGGTGGGGAAGAAAGAGCGCCTGTGGTACTGACTTCAGGACTTTCCATCGGAACCCAGACGTCTGTGCAAGCTTTATCAGGAAGGAGTTTGCTTCACATGCAACAACACAGACTCCCTTACTTAAAAGATGCATGTGACTCAAAGTTGTGGAAATTTTCACCGCTTGGTCAACACTTTCTTTCTTTCTTTCTTTCTTTCTTTCTTTCTTTCTTTCTTTTCTTTTTCTTTCTTTCTTTCTTTCTTTCTTTCTTTCTTTCTTTCTTTCTTTCTTTCTTTCTTTCTTTCTTTCTTTCTTTCTTTCTTTCTTTCTTTCTTTCTTTCTTTCTTTCTTTCTTTCTTTCTTTCTTCCTGTTGATGTTAACATGTGATTGGGACTAAATTCAATCAGCACCTCAAGTTTCACATGTCAGCAGAGAGCTCTGCTTTCACAAGCAAGGTTTCAGATAACTACCCAGTCGCCCGTCTTTTTCCAACCAAACACATTAACACTCATACTGCTGCTCCTCGCCCTGTAATATGAGGTTCAGGTCTCCACGACCTTTAACTCATTTCACATCAAGGTTAGTAGTTCTAAGGAATCCCCAGGACATAACCCTGAGACATATAATACCACTAACCTACCTGTCACCACTCAAACTGAGAGACTACCAAACTACTGAATGGCTCGACAAAAATATTCACAAGTGAAAAATAATTTATTATATTATAGCAAAATGAATATTAGAATATTTGCTAGGTATGGACACATAAAATAAGATGTTCATGTCTTCTAACTTGTATCAAAACTGCAGAAATGTGTGATTGTTAAATTCCAGATGTATATTTTTCCGCCTGATGTTCTGAACAGCTGCAACAGCTTGTTTTTTTTTTTCCAAATCCATGATCACTGCTTCTGTACTCAAGTAATGTTGCATGTTCATGCCCACACATTCAGTAAGTGAGGACAGTTGTTTTCCCAGAAGACAGAATGAAAAAAAAAAATCAGGTTATTTAACACCAGGTCACCAATCTTTTTAGCTGAGCTAAGGTTTACTTGAAGCGAAAAAGGCAGATTTGTGTGTTTTTTTTTTTATGATGACCACTCAAAGTATAACTGCCAGCTCCAGCTTGACACTGTTTAGATAGTTTGTTAAACAGAGACTGACTTCTGTCTTTACAATTTCAGTTTCAATTTAATTCACTTTCATTTTATAAATTCTCTTTTGCATATTTAAATATAGTGCACCTTGAAAGGTTTTTTTTTCAAGGGGTTTGTACTTAGCGGTTTACCTGAAATTTCAGGAAATGTTTTCCCAATAAGAATATTTTTTGAAAAAGTCCAGTAACCCCCTCCCCTCTCTCTCACCTGGGATTTTTGCTGTAATGTACAGATGAAAGAGGTGTAAATGTGGAGAAACCTTTAACCTTTGGGTTTGTGCCTTTTGCCCACCTCTGCACCAGCTGCAGAGCTCTGAATCTTTCATGTGTAACTCAATCTGTTGAGGTTCACCAAGTGCATCCCCTCTAAGTGGGAACACCTCTTCTGATCAGACTGAGAGGGATTCCCAGCTAGTTCACACATAGTTTACCACTCAACCCCCACCTTTCTCTTCCGTCTCTGTGTCTTGGTCACCTACCTACAACCCTGTGGGTTCTCATGCCTACACTGTGGTGAGAACGTCACCGTTCGTGAGCGCAGTAAAGCAGTTATGCTGTGGTTAGTTGATCTTTACGGGCTCTCCTGTGCAAATCCATAAGGAGACCCACATTATGTCTCACACATAACCACACATGGACACGGTGACAAATGCTGAATGTGTGCATGTGTGTGATCGCTCATCTAAACAGTTGTGAAACTTAGCGGCACTGCAGTTGGGTTTCCTTTTCCAACGGTTCTTCACAAACTGTTCACAAAATGTTGCATTGAGCAAGGAGCAACGCTGGGATGATGATAGATAATGACGAGGGAAAGCAGACAGCTGGTTTATCAACCCAAAATTTAAACAATAATAGAGTGGACACATGTAAATAAGCACTGACACCTAAGGGTGAGTCTAGTTGAGGGTGAAAGGAATGTTATTTGTTGAATCTTGTCATAAAGCAATGTAATGCACTAATTCATCTGTGTCTCACACATGGAGCTGCAGTTTTAGATCAATTCAAGTTTGATAAACCAGAATTTAGAAGTGGGCGTCTTTCTCCTTTTGCAGTATTGAGAAAGATTTCTCAAAAGTACTCTAACATTTGAAGAGATCAAACATTTTACATGAATGTCATCATGCATGCAGAGCCCTGGGGGTCCCGTGGTTCAGACACAAGTCAGCAGAGCGTACCAGCGGCGTGCTAACATAGACCCCACGCAGTGTGTGTGGGCAGGCTGTTACTGTTACTTCTCACCAAAAGTCAGGGGAAAAGGAAAGCCCTTACTGAAAGGTGCATACATGCGAGTGAGCTGAGGTTGTAGGTTGACGGCAGACTGGAGTTTCTAAAAAACTGGTGGTCTTTTTTACGCCCACATTTCCCCCTGTTTCAAACCAGAAGCTGCTTTTTGTTTCATTTCGTCAGCAGCATCTCATTCTTCATGCCCCTCACTGCATTGCACATACACCTTTGTTCTAACCTGCATTAGATTCAGATTGAATTTCAGAGATGCATCATGGATGCATCTAATGAACACGATCTCTCAGAGTAATGGTCATATGTCAGTGTCTCATATAGAGTTTGTAGCAATATGAATAAGATCCCATACTGACTTCAATTTGCAAATAATAAAGACTTAAAGCAGTGACGGTTGAAGAGACAACCATAGTGTCTCTATACACAGAAATAGGTGGATTATACATTATACAGTTGCACATCATACACTATACATCTTGCCACTGTAACTCAACAGTATATTTCATGAAAATAATATATTTGCTGGATTCAGTAGTCCATTAGAGTTGTGAGGTAGAGTTTCTATTGATAATTGTATTTAACGCTGCCATGACATTTATATGCAATTATACCACTAGTACTAAAAACCTTCTGTTGCATATTCCAACTAATTGCACTAGTGTCACCATGTGATAGAGAAATACAACCATCCAAACCTGATATTAAAGGGAGACACATTACACCCTTTTTCAAAAGGTGGCTGTAGTTTTCTCAGGTATTAATGAAATGTCTGTGACATGATTTGGTCAAAATATTACAGGGTAACAATACAGCAGGCATGAATTTGAGTTGTAGGGGATGGAGTCTGGCACTCCACCTCACTCCAGTTCATTCCCTCTCCCCGGGGTTGTGCTTCTTTTGAACTTGGAATTACAACTTCACACTACCCACTTTCCAGGTATAGCGACTGCAAAGCAGTGAAATGTTAAGTTCTGTGGAGGTGAGGATGGCCAGGTAATTCTACTCATATTTGCGCCTGTGATGTCACAGTACCCTACAATTTTAAACAGCTCTTAAGGTAATTCAGCGTAGCCATGAAAAACTGGCCGGGTGGGGGGTGATGTTGCGTCGGAGCTGAATGGGTACGCTATGGTCAGGAGAAGATGTTGTTCAGCTGTCGTAATGTCTTTGAGTACACTTCATTTCTTCTCATTCAATTGCCATCGCAGTGTATGCAAACAACAAACAGAAACACAACAACCATCTCAACTTCTTCAATGTTAATTTTGTCATTCTAGTTTCTTCTCCTTTTTTCTTATTCTTCTTTTATATATCTGCAGTTGGCAAAACGCGTGAGGGCACTACTGCCACCAAGTGGTGTGAAGTAGTAGTTTGCTAAGTCAGTGGATCCTACAGGGTCCATCACTAAATGGAGACGTTACAGCTGAAAACAATGAGAAGATATTGGCCCTGTTTCAGTCCCAGCCTCTTGGTTTTACCCCCAAAAACCGGCCTTTATCGTCCTAAACATGAAGGTATGAAGGTGCCGTTGTCCTCAGCGAGTCTGTGTTCTGGTTGATAATTAGGTCAGCATAGCCCTCCTGGGAGGAGAGGGCAGAGGGGACACTGTAGAAGGCCCTCAGCCCCATCACAGCCAGATGAAAAGAAAACACTCCCAATACAGGTTCCACATGTCGGGGCGAAGGTTGAAAATGTGTTTTAAATTTTCCACCTTCCTTTTCCAGTTTTGGTCCTGTTTGATTTTAAGCTGGAAGTGAATAACCTCCTAAGAGCTCTTATAACACCTAGCGTTTAGGTTTATTCCTAGACTACACGTGTGTGAGTGTGTGTGTTAGTGTGTGTGAAATGGTCCAGCCTATCTATTTCTTCCTTCCTTTGGGTTTTAGCTAATCCACTTCTCTAGGCTTCCTTCCCAGAACAGTGAGACCTTTCTAAAGAAAACAAAGCTGAGCAGCTCTTTGGAAATCCCTCAGCCTCTCTCATTAAAGATGAGGATGAAAACGAAGTTGATTTTCATGATTCAATTTAAGCCCGTGAAACTGGACCTCAGCCACACTGCTTCAAGAAAGGGATGAAAGAGAGGCAGCTGAAAAGAGGCCGCTGCACTTAATGAGAAAAGATGGATCTGCTATATCACTTGTCTTAGACTCTAATTTTGGGAAATGTGGGGTATTGAGTGGTTAGTGTTTGTGTGGTACAGGCTGACTGGTCCGTTATTGTCAGAGCATAAGAGCCATTAGTGTTCATTTAAAGATCTGTCTGTCTGAATTTAGGTTAAAGCTCATTATGACAATTATTTTGGCACTTTTATTGTTACCAACAACATACACATTTTAGTATTGCTAATTTCAGGACCCCTACATTATGCTTTGATGCAACATTTAGTACAGACTGGCTCGGTATATACTCATAGTGACCATACAAATAGCAAACCAGTATAGGACCATGGTGCTGCCTGTTATATGTGATACAATGTGGACAACTGAAATCATGTTTGCATGTGGGGTTGTGTTCTACATACACAATTGTCCACAAGTGCAAACGTGTGCATGCGGTTGAGAACAACATAATGAAGCACCAGCAGAATCACACACCAGGCTAATGACAGGCCTGCAGAGATAAAAACTGTTCTTACGTCCATGTAATTCAAACAATAATCTGCTGTGGACTTGATGATCCTGCCAAGCTGGGCATCTTCTCTGTAATCAGCTGTTAGGTTTGGACAGAGGAGAAGAGCAACAGTTCCTGCCCTCTGTGTTGATATCTCACATAAATAACTCCAAAAGTTCCTTTTTCATCAAGGGTGTATAGTAGGTACATATGACAATAATGTCAAATGAATTTGTCAAATGTCAAATCTGAGCTGATGTCGAAATTCAGAGACACGTGTCATGCTGGGAACATGTGGCCTAACTGAAGCCAGTATGATATTTTCCATTTCATTTCTTTAAACCACAATGGTTTTTTTGAAAGTGTGTAAGATCCTCTGAAATGACTGTGGCAGTCCAGTCTGTGGACAGCAGCGTGTTTTTCTCTGTCAGCAGTCCTTCACCGGCAGCAAAGATCAAAAACCCTGAAATAAAAATACAGGACATCAGACTTGATTAAACTCACAGATACCTACATTTTCTGTTTCCATTTTTTTCCCTCCTGATATAGAAAAAGAGCAGCATTTAAAAAAAAGAAAAAAACCAAGTCATCGGTTATCCAGAGGGTGAAGTTTAAAAAAAAAAAAAAGAGAACAATCAAGAAATTTCAGTAATGCTCCAAAAATTAAAATACACACAGTAAATTGTTTTTGTAAACCAGGCTGTCGCTGGTGAATCACTGTCTGTGGTATCTGATCAAGGATTATCATCTTAATTTCCAGGCTGACAGCGGTTGATTAATTCTTTAGATGATTCAGTGCATAAACTTAGTAAAGCAAGCTTATTTGAATTAAATATGATGATGCAACGACACACTGAACTCTGCTCCGTACAGCATTCGCTGCTACATTTCCTCAAACCATGGTGGGTGTTAAAGTCCCAGTGTAAAAGCACTGAAGAAACAGCTGACTGTAATTCCCCTCAGAATAGGGGACTGCTGTATTCAAAGTAGGCCGAGACTGTTTTCACAACTCAAACCCTGTAACTTTTTTCATCTCATCTCACCTCACACTCACCAGCTGTGTTTTTGTAGTCTTTTCCTCATTTTCAGTCTTTCCTTTCATATCAGGATAAGCGCTGACAGTCTGTAAAAGGCTGTGGAGATGACTGTCTTCAGAGCGTTTGACTATTGTTCACTTTGAGCTCAGCTGTCAAAGTCTTTTGTGAACATAAAATACCCACATGGGCAATATTTAAGTCTTTAAACTCTGAAGACTTCGACAACACTCTTTTCTCCTGCTCTGGGTTGTATTGTGTGTTCTTGACATGTCAAATAAACAATGATCTGTAACTTACTAATTGAATGCATTGAGCAGATGTGTCCACACTGGATTAAATTCCACAGACTAGGACTGCATACCTGCTTGAAAAGTCATCTCTGAAACATTCCCCCAAATCGTTAGGCCTCTCCTCAAACCCCCTTCAGCCTCTGGGGAACCACTACAAGCAGCCTGGCTCCAATATTCTGCACTAGCATCCAGGGATCACCATGGAGGGGATACCCAGGACATGATTTCCCCCCTTGTGGAAGACTCATCATGGTGGAATCAGAGAGGAGGTGGGTCACGGATGGTCATTAACAAGGCATGAGCACAGCTAATGAGTCAGTAACTTCACCATCTCGGCCTGACATTCTGTTCAGTGGAAATCTGGACAGGAATGTTGTTAAGGAGGACAAGAAGGAATAAGGAAAATGCGTTTGACATTTTTATGGCGACTGCAACTGCAGAAACAGACAACTGTGAATAAGAGTTACAATGAAAAAACATTAAACATTTTTATGACTTCAGATTTGCAAGAAGCGCTCATTTTATAGAATTTTATATCAGCTTTCAACTGACATTTCAGAAACGTTTTTTCCCATAGGACCTTGCTTGGTCCAAGAATAACAGCGAGGAATATATGAACTGGCACCTGCCGAAGTGTGCTGTCAAATAAAATAGCAACATCTGTTGCTTTATCTTACTAATTATGAATTGTTACAATGCCAGATGATCATTAGCGATACAGCTATGACCATCGCTGGGCCGGCTTCGGCTCTCTCCACATCACCAGTTCATTTATGAATCACCACGTTAAAGACCCACAGGCCACTTAGAGCCTGTTGCCCTCTGACCTCTGGGAGAGGTTAAGTATGGGAATGAGAGGGTCACTGAGAAGCGAAGGGTTAATTGTTGTGCCTCTTAGAACTAATCGCGAATATCACCCACGCTTGATGTCCCCCCCCCCCCATCGCCTCCCAGCATACACACATACATACAATTGAGCGCTGCAACGGCAGCTCGGCTCTCTATCTTCTGCAGTGTCCCTTCACATCCTGGCCTGCAGGCGAACAGTTCCTCTTTTATAGGCAGATAGATGTTGTACTTGTTTCCTGCTACATGTTTAGCATACCACAGAGAACTAGAAGGTCAGGCTTAGCCAAAGCCTCTCCCCCCTGGACTTGATCTGGACTGTGCCACAGGGGTCACCCAAATGTACAACAATACTACAGTCTCAGAAATTCAGGGCGATTCCAGCTAATGGAAGGGAAGATGGAGAAAGAGGAATGTTAATTAGAGTGATTATTATTTCTTTCTTTTTTTTTTAAATAGTCAGGCTTAACTTTTACTCTATTGATCAAATGCAGTTTATCATTCATTTTTTGGTGTTCATTTGAAGGACAATGTGGGCATGAGGAGTAATGCGTGTGTGGGCGTTCATGTGAGGCAGAGTGGATGTGATTAGAGGGCTGGATGGAGCGCAGGGGGTAAGAGGGTAAGATGGAGAGACAGACGAAAGCCAGGTTAGAACGGGAGGGTAATTGGCTGAGATGAAAAATATGAGTCCTTGACCTTTTGTTACCTCCAGGGATGGCTGATAGCATGAGAGCCCATCCCACTGCCATATACCCGTGCCACTCCCTCACTCATAAAGATTTTTAACTACAGGGATGGAGGACAGGAGAGGTGGAGGTAAAAACAAGCAGTTAAGCTCAGGGGGGAGTCATTTGTGTGCTCTTGGGTGCGGTGGTCCTCTATTGTGTGTGTGTGTGTGTGTGTCAGGGCCTCAGCTGTCTCAGCCTCCATTAGCTACTAATAGGGCTGTCACTCTGGGCTTTTAACTCTGCTTGTTAGCATGCCAGACAACCAACAAACCTGCTTTCTGCTCGCAGCTCCAATCCCACAGATGTCTCCATTAGCATTGTTCTCTATCCAGGTCCCCGCACTTAATGTACCAACACACACACACACATACACAACCACAAGTATGAATGCTGAGAGTCCTACTTCAACACCCACGAGAGACTGATTCTCCCCAGACCTACTTTGAAACGGATCAATAACTACATGTGGGCTTCATAATCTGATGTGAAATACAGTTTTAGTAGACTGTCCCATGTGTCCTTAGTCCAATCTGCTGTGTGTGTGCAGCACAGTGACAGGTGTGTCTGTTAATTAAAGCTCAGAGGTAATGAAAGGGTGGCAGACCTGAGTCCTGACTGGGAAGAAAAGAGCCCCAGAGGGTGGAGAATTGCCAGCACTGGTTGACTTGAAAACGAAAAAAAAAAAAAAAAAAAAAAAAAAAAACCTCATTTCTGACACATGGCTCGTTTGTTGAAGAAAGGGGCTCACTTGTTTTTACTCCGTCCAAAGCATAATTATCTTTTCAACCGAGTGAAAAAAAAAAATCAAATGCTGTCGCTGAAACGGCTAATTAAACTTTTTTCTTTTTTTTTTTTCTTAAGGGACTGATGGTAAAACAAGAAACTGGGTTTCCGTCCAAATGTTGGACATCTTAACTAGATTAAAAAAAAAAAAAACTTTACAATTAAATACACATTTTTGTGCATTTTCATCCTTTACTGTAATGTGATCATATAAATGAGTGGAGTTAAAGTGGAAACCCTGGTGAGAGCAGAGAGGACAATGAAAATTGACACTTCTGAACGCTAAATATGTCTAATGGAAGACATCTGGTGGGACCCTCGTGTCTTTACTCGTTGCTGGTTTCTGCAGGTGAAAAGTAAAGGGAAAATAAAGGAAGAAGGAAGCTTGTTTCCTTTGCCATCACCTTTGATCAGTATATGAAAATTTCATATCTCCCCAACACACATTGTATGAAAATGATGCTCTGACAGAAAGGTTTACATAAAAAGCTTGCAAACAGCATAATTACATAATTGCTTCCGTCTCAGTTCAATCACAACCTTCGTATTCACAGGTGACAGTGAATATGTCAGAAAATGGAGCACAACGCTGAGATACAGAGGGTTTTACAGAGAAAACCAGACCGGGGAAGGATTGAACTCAAGGGAGCAAGCAGCTGTGAGGAGATGCAGTTTGTCCTTGTTAAACTCGTGGCCATATGGCCAGCATCTGAGCTTGTTCTGGGGGTGATTTTTATAACTGCTTTTATAGCTTGGCAAGCTCTCACTGCTCCAATGAGAAAGCGCCTTTTTACCTGCCAGTGCATGGCTGTGCAGCTGATGGAGAGGAACAAACATAAATAATGTCCTGAACTCTATTCTGCATTTGGAATATTAAAAAACACTGAGCACTCTTGTCTTGAAAACAGATTTGTTAGGATAAAAAAGTTGCTTTAGCTTACCTGTCTAAACCCGTTTGTCTTTTTTAGCTACATTTCTCTTTTTTTTTTTACTGCTCTATCCATCATCCGTCCCCCCAGGCCCTCTTGGACAATTTTAGGTTCATTGTGAAATGTTGCCATTTAAAACTGAAACAAACATTTCTGATTCCAGTTCAGCCCTTCTTTAATCTGATTGATGTGCTGCAATAGTAGCATGTGCAGTAAAGACTCCTGAAGATTTACACTCAGAGAAAGAGAGGTTTCTTTTCTGTACCCGAAGGTGCAGTTTTTTCCAAAGACATCATGTAAGGAACATGAATGGTCCTTATATTCATCACCGCTGATCTTTTTTACACAGCTGTCACTGAAAACCAAAGCTACATAATTGCGCCTTACCTGTTCTTCAGGGTGTAGTATATCTGGAAATCTTTGTTTTTAATCACCTTAAGAATCATGATCAAAATGTGTCTAATTTTGTTCTCTTTTGTTTACCTTCATTCCTTGAGCTGCATTTTGTCCCATGTCTGCTGTGCAGGATGGAGCAGGTATAGAAAACAAACACATTGTACAAAACATGAGTTTGAAGCTGTGCAAAGGAGCTTTTACAATTTCTAGCCCAGCAAGTTCCCCTATAACCTCCATAAGTCACTTTTACAGCACTGTCCAATATTTACTCTTGTTTGGTCTCTTACTCTCCTGTTCTATTTTTTTTCTTCTGTGATTACTTTGTTGAATCGGAGTCACATTTGTCGTGATGTTCACTGTAGTTTTCTGTTTCATTGTTACTGAGGTATGCCAGAGTTCTGTAAAGCAGTATGGAGATGTCGACAGAGACAATCCACAGGATCTGAAGTCACTTTTGGTGCTTTTTGCCAAAACTAGGAAGAAGAGACCACCAGAGCTAGAAGATGCAATTTGGAGCAACCAAATATTCCACTAAATAAAAATGAAACTGATATTTTAACATGAAAAAAAAACTCCCCTTTGTCATTTTAAGGTTCTAGGGCTAAATTCATGGACCTTTCAATGGTAAAAATCAGCCAGACATCAGTTGTAAATTGAATGATAGCAGAGACATGATAGGCATGTTGAATATTCACTGGTTTGATTTGCCAAGATTAGTGTTTCTCAATCCCAGTCCTCAAGAACCACTTCCTTGTATGATTTGGGCGTTTCCCTCTGCCAACCCTCCAGATTCTATCGAATGGATCACCTCATTTGCTTTCAGGTCTGCAGAAGTCTGTCAAAGACCTCTTAATTTGAGCCAGTGTGCTGGGCACATACAGGGCAGTGATATTTGAGGACCAGGAATGAGAAACACTGGTTCGGATGCAGTTCAGTCATGTGATAAAGTTGTTGTTCAGCTGCAGCCTGGGGTAGGCTACACCCACATCCATCCAGACACCGGTGAAGACTAGCTGCTGACCTGCAACCAAATGAAACTGAAACCGACAATTTAACATGAAAATCTATTTGTGCAACTTTATGATTTTTGTTTTGTTTTGTTTTTTCCTTTAAGGAATATTTTGTATCAGAACATTTATGCCTCTAGGAGTGCAAAACTGATGCAAAATCTTTCAGAGGTGCAGATAAGAGTGCAGATAAGCAACGAAGCATAAGTACAAAGCATGGATCCATTTCTGCACCTTGAATTCTTAGTGTGTTCTAACGTAAAAAGGAAATTGTTTCAGTCTAGGCTAGATCCTCATCACATGTATCCCATTAGATGGCTATTACAATCAGAGATGATTATAATAACAAATGATTATGCTGGACAGTGATTACTGTATTTCTAAGCCTATGCTGCACAATTACAGTAGGCTCCTCCAGGATTATTATACTCTTTTTACTCCCTTAAAGAAGCACTTTTGCCTCTAAGTAAAACCACACTATGGGAACCTGCTCTTATTCAGACTCACACACGTACATAATATCGTCCATATAGCCCATTTCTTTTCATCTATTGCCACGAACTTCATTCGGTTTTCCTGCCATCGTTGTTGTTTGAGTTGCCAAGGCTCTCCGGCAAATTGCATTTCTCGGGCTTTTCTCTCAGCGTTTGAACTGGAACTATGAAGCGGATCAGGTTCCACTGTGGGGAATTAGTGAGAATGTGTGTTCTCACTCTCTGTGAGACTCATGTGGACAGACAGTCTCTCCACACACTGCTGTCAGTCACCGTTTACCAAGCATCAAAAGACTGACTCCTTCAAGGGTCACAACAGCTCTCATGTTTATTCTGACAGAACGAACATAAAATGTTCACAACACATTTTTGCAAATGTGACCATTATTTTAACTATTAATGAAGAGGATGTTCTTTATGTAAATTGAACTGAAAATCAGGAAGTCAGCCAAGCTAAAATAGCTAACGCTAACTGGACCAAGGTGGGCTGTTCCAGTCTGCTTCGGTGCTCTTGCAACATGGTTCCATTATGAGAAAAAGCAAACTGTCCAGTAATTGTACAGTCAATGGCTGGGACCTTTCTTGACCTGAAAAGGATGACCCTTACATAGGAAATGAATCGATCGAAAAAAAAAAAAAAAGCTGATGAATAGTGGCATCGCCTTCCTTGTCAGATGGGCTTCAAGATTTTTGGGTTGAACCTGGCAGTGAAGCACAGCGGTGGTAGGGCAATGATATGGTGCTGCAAAAGTGCAAATGATGTTGAAAAGATGGGATCAAGATGGCACAATGAATGTCTGTGGATTTGCTGTAAGATGCAGCTGCCACATTGTACCCTATACTATTTGTTCCCTACCTTGCGGAACAGAAACCTGTTGGTATGAACTTATGAACCTTTGTTCATAAGTCCAGCAGTTGTTCTGTTTGGATATATGTGGATAAAAGTTTTAGTTTTTAACAGTTCTATATTTGAATATAAAAAACAAATATAGAAATGTATATAGAAAATCACAGAAAAATAATGTTTTCAACAAATGGAGAATGAGAGGGTGCAGACCTGAAAGGACTGACACTGATGGCTCTGGATCAGGCCAGAGAATGAACATGAACAGTTCCATACGTGGTTTAAGATGAGGCCCCTCCTGAGAACCACTTTGTACAAATACATGAAAGTTAATAACCTTAACATTTGTCAGGAGGAGACTACCTGCACTATACTCTGTTTGCACTCTCCAAGGCTCTACAAGGCTTTTCATGTAACTCAACATCAGACTGAGCTGAGTTTGTTTTAATCATACAGGTTTAAAAACATTTGATGGAAATCATGCTTTTTGTTTTGGAAAACAATTAATATCCCAATTAAACAGAAATATGCATGTGTTCTTTTTTCCAGGTTTGTGGGATTTTTTTTTTTTAAACTAAGAAAAAGTAAGGGAAAGAAAAATAGTAAGGAAGTAAGGAAATTCGTGTTTGGTGAATTATTTTTGTTATAACATTGCTTCTTGGCAAGAAATCTTATACTGTTGGAAAGCTTCTTCGTTTCCCTTTGAAATTGCGGCACATTTGTAAGGAACACAGAGCAGCAGCAGCAGCAGGTCAGGACTGCTGGCAGGTCATTTCATCCTCTCCTCTCCCAAATTCAGGAGGTAGTCTCTGATAAACCCCACTATGTGGGGGGAGCGTTGTCTTCTTGGAGGATAGAGTTTGGTCCCAGACTGTGGAGATTTGGGATTACCACTGGTCAGGTGGCAATTCTGAGAGCATGAGCCCTCTGCTGGTACCACAAGCTCAAAACAAGAGTCAGAGGAGTCAACAACAACAACAACATCTAAACTTTTGGCATTGGCAGAGAAGATTTGGCAAATCTTTCATGTGTGCAACCCACATACCAAGCTCTGCTGCTCATCCCACAAATGCATGTTCCTGACAAATATGGCACCATTAAAGAGGGAAATAATCAGGCTTTCTAGTATAAGATTTAGTGCCAAGAAGCTTTGCCACAACAAAGAAATAATCTACCAAACAAAATGTCCTAACTTTTTGTGCTACATTTATGCGCCACATTTTGGATGCAATTGTAACACAGCAGCATGTCAAGGTGCAAGCAAAATTCCCCTCGCTTACACTGAACTTCATTAGAAACCTGAACATTTTTAATGTACTCTCTGTGAACGGTGGAAAAAAAGATAACAGAGAAGATAATATCATACAAGAGTCTAAAAGGTACACTTCAGACTTGGATGAACTCAAGTCTTTTATCTTTCCTCACATTATATGTCAGAAACGATCATCAAAGTTCCATCCACTGATGTGGAAATGATGACACATTTGCGTTCGAAGTGAAAACCTGCTGAAGCACACGTTGGCCGGCAAGCTGAGTGAGAAAAGTAATCTTTTATCTCTGTGTCAGGTAACCACAACAATGGGGGTTGTGTTCATGTTTACATCGTGATAATCGAGTCAATTCAGCATGCTGCTCTGCTCCATCTCTCTTTCATCATGATGTTGTGTTGTGGGTTGTGGCCAGCACACTCTTCCAAACCTGACCTGTAGAAACTCACCCCAGGCCCATTTTAAACTTGGATCGTGGAGTTTACAAATGGTTGGAGATGACGTAAGAAAATTTGGCATAAAAGCAACTGGATCCTTAAAGATGGTCAAGAATATTTGTGTCAGCAGCATTCACGTAGCCATACATAAGCAAGGAAACCAGAGCTGAAAAAAAAAGGTGGTACGAAACTGAAATTTGAACCCTGCTTAACTATTGTAAGAGTAACTGCTCTCCCTGCAGCTGTCCTGGAAATCTTTCCCACCACTTGTTTCCCCTACACATCTGTCCTCATTCCTCCTCTTATCTCCTCTGGTGATGATCCGATCACCAAAACAGAGCAGCTTGCTTAGTGCTGTGGCCATACACTAACATTAAAGCGCCTCTGTGCACAAACACTATATGATGGATTGATATGTTGTGAAATCTAAAAGTGTGCTTTCAAAAGAAAGAAAGAAAAGCAAAGTGGAAATAACTGCCAAGCTGATGCACACGGGGTGAAATGGAGGAGAAACAAGAGGATGTTAAATGGAAAATGGCTGTGTGCCAAGTGGCAAAGTGCCCTTTCAGCTGTCGGCTTGTTTTATGCACACTCCTCCATCACAAACAGCGCTTTGGACAAACCTTGGTGTTTGTGTGTACTTGTGCAGGTGTACCTGCTAAAACTTGTTCCACTTACCATAAAATGTAAAAGGCCAAATATCGTAGTGGGATGGTTGAGAAATGTCTTTTTGTTCCGCAGATATTTTCGGGGACACTAAGACGTGTAATTTAGAGTGCATCTTGACTTCCTGTCAGAGGCTCATAAAGACAGATGATAACACACTCAAAGAGATGTGCCTGTCACAAACATCTTGACAAATCTGCTGTGTAAGTTGTGAGTGTGTGTGTACGTGCTCTTAAATGTGTTTGTCAAACTCCTCTCCTCCTGTCTGCACTCAAAGAGGCGTATTGTCTGCTCTTATCTGTGCATCTGTGCAAAAGGAGGACAGGAGGAGGAGCTGACGGCTGCTAGTTAAACCTCCTGTTGCCTGCTTGCTTTTAAGCTTAAGTTATTTTCACACCTTTTAGCGCTGACACAAAACAAACATAGACCAGATATAACTGAATAATAAATTCTGTTATTGATCTGGAGACTGGGGTCATATCGGACAGCTTTGAGTCCTGTGGGTCAGAAAAGTGATAAATAAGTGAATAGAAGTATTATACAGTTAAGTAAGTCCTTACAGGATAGGCAGACTCTCCTACCAATCTGATGACGAGGATAAAATTATAGATCAAATGTCAAATCCTTCACAATCATCAGCTCAATACCAGTTGAATATTGAAGATTAATCGTGCTAACTTTGTTTTTAAACAGATATGCCAACATTTTGGGAATTAGCTTGTTTGCCGTCAACCCCAGAGTTTGATAAGTCCCATAAAGCAGTCTGATACAGCCCATCCTCGCCTTGCTTTCCATAGTCACTGGAAGTAGATTGCTAGTGTACCTAGCATAAGTGACCAAATAATTGTTCTAATAATTCCAATTCTTTTTGTCCCATTCTTCTCAAACTTGGATTAAATTATCTTTTAGACGGTATGGTTACAAGAGGTCTTTTTAACCCTATGAGTCCATGTAAAAATGTCCATAAGTGCATAAGGAAAACATTTATTAATAGTAATGACAGTTTGTTAGTGGTTACTTTCCATCATTGTTGCAAAAACACTTTGAACAGCCAAATGTGAGCCTTTCAGCAGTGTGGCATTGGTGCTATATTATGTTATTCACAGTAGTACAGTCTAAGTATTGTTTCTGCTGTAGTTGGAGTTCCCAACAGAGCAGTAACCACAGTGAATGAAATAAAACAAAGGCTTCTATTTAATGTGGGATCTGTTTGCCGTTTAAATTCTGGAGCAATGGCCTGTAGCCTGTGCCCAGTGTATTCTCAAAATGGTATCAAGTAGATTGTAGCTGCTCCTTTCGAGAGCCGAGATAAGAAACATGCTCAAAATCTCCCACCAGTCACTACACCCTCAGTGGCTGATTGTCTGTGCCCTGACATGAGAGAGCCTGGCTGGGTTCAGGCCAGCTGGAGCAGCTCTGTTCCTCTGAGAGCCAGAGTTACAAAGGCTCACTGTGCTAGAGTGGCACAAAAAACTGCAGTCTGGCAGCAGCGCTGGGCAACACTTTAAAAGTTTGGTTTTTTTTTTTCTGTCTGCCTTAAACCTCCACCCCTCTTGTTCTGTTTTCTTATTGGCATCACCGTGTCTTAGCTTTTCTGCCTGTGTCTGCTCTCCAATGTCCTGACTTGTCTTTATGATGTCTTTTCATGATCGCTTCAGTTCTCTCTTTCTATTCCTACCTCTTTCTCTTTTCATTTCTTCCCTTCTCTGCATATCGGTATCAGGACTATTTATCATGGCAGCCAGTAACAAGTGCTCAAAATAGCTCACCCTTTCACACGCTGGGCCACTGGCAGCAATCTTTTTCAAAATAAAGTCAGACAGATTTTCCTTCTCTGTTCACACAAGTGTTTGCAGCAAAATCCCCTAACAACAAAGCTGTGATGTCATCACCTTGAGACTGATAGACCTGGATTAGGTGCACTCAGGTGGTCGCATGGTACTAATCCCATGTTATGGGCCTTAAAAAAATCAATCCAGGTGACAACAGAGGAGAGAGAGTTAGGCTCTTCTAAGAAAAGACAGAGAGGAGCAGTTTTTTTTTTCTAATCCCTCCTAAAGAAGCTGTCAGAGATTCAATAACACACCTGATTCATGGTGGCCCACACACTACTATAGTCTCAGGTTGTCACTTGAAGGTCTACAATAGTGCAAAAAAAAAAAAAAAAAAAACTGAGCCGCATTAAATTTCAGGACATGACCCCCCTCCCCCCAAATAAGCTAAATATGATATTTAGAAGTATTTGTGCTTTTTCTGAGATTTTAGTTGGGCAACCCAAACATCCAAAGAAATATCCAGGCTTGAACTTCAGATTTAATCCTTTTATCCCCCCTGGTGACTGCAGTGCTACTGTCCTAAGCACCCTATTACAAGCACTGAAACAAATACTCAACTAAAACCTTTGAGAGAGCCATAAATATCACGTTAACTCACACAACTCACATTATACATTCCAGTAAAACAAGCACAAAAATGAAGATTTGATTTTCAGTATTTGCTTCAAAATAACTTAAAACATTTGTCACATGAAATGACTCAAATTCACTGCACCCACTTCCAGTATTTCTGTTCATGTCTAATTAGCTGCACTCTTCTGACGTTGTGTATTTGCTTTATTATTGTCTTTTATGTTAAATCCTGTAACTATTAAACAAACAAGATGGAGTATAATGTGTTAATCAATGAGCAGCCAGGCAGCCTTGTCTATTAAATGTCTATTAAAGCTTTAGCATGAAATTTGATTCCTGTATTGTTGTTTTGGAAGATTTTATGTGTATATATGTGTGATTTTTCATTGATATTGTAAAAATTAAAACATTAATTTTGTAAAAGGACTGAAAAATCTTCATACATTGTTGCGAGACATGTGGCCATGTACTTACATCTCTGCTTCGTCACATCAGAGGATTTGGCCTCTTGTGGTCTGGTAGCCATTTAGGTGCCTTTTGGCAAATTTCCAACAATTTGTCATGTCCCTTTTAGTGAGGAATGGCCTCTGTCTTGACACACTACTGCAAATGTGTGCTATCTCGTTGTGAGGGCCTTCTGTCTATACAAATGAACTCTGGATATCATTCATGCCAACTTTTGACTGTCGGGTTTCAGTGAAATTGGATCCAAATGCAGGAGACCACTGAGGCAGGAACAGTCAAACAAAGTCTTGTAACAATAACCAAAAGCGCTGCATGGGCAGGATAACTTAAAGCAAAAGACAGTGATAATAATACAAAGGCAGCTACACCACATATCAGGACAGACAAATGACGATGGAAATGCAGGACATTATGTAGACACAGAGGCTGACAAGACACAGGTGTGAACAATCAGGGCAGAAGGGAACAAAGGAAGTCAAACCCAAAACTAAAGGCCTGTTTCTTAATATGTGTACATGTCTGTACTTGTGTAACCTGTATTCTTGTAAAATCTCATCAGTCTCAGTCAAAGTTGTTGTTAGTTACATTATTTAATGGTTAAATTGCTTTATAGGTTATATCATGCACAATCTAAGATTCTATGTTATTGATGCAGATGGTCCTGAGCCACGTCAGAATGCAAATTAGGTACGTACGATAATGTTCCTCAAAATTCAACAGTGGTAGTTTTCTTGGTCGTTGCTCCTGGCTTGTTGCTGTGGATGGGTGAGGTGGCCTTGTCACGGTCCTTGTCTCCTGGGTTCATCCCCAGGCCTCTTGTTGGCGGTTTGTGTGGCCTTGTGAGGGCTATACACACACACAGATATATTAGGGCTGGGCAAGATGATGCGTTATTATCGCATTAACGCATTAATTTATTAACGCCAACATCATTTTTTTTTTATTGCGCGTTAAGACATGTTGCCCACATGTTGCCCACATGCTTTTGTTTTGAAAAGTTCCCTTACTGGCTGCTGGAACCGGAAAATAATTGGCAGGCAAAACTAAAACAGACATGGAGAGCGGTAAAAATCAGTGTACTTCACAGTTCAGGTAGCAACTCAGGTAGCAATATTAACAATTCTGTCTGAAAAAAAACTTTCAAACCCCTTTGTTCAAGACATTCGCGTCATTCCTTCATCCATTATCATCAGATCTGCTCCATGTGTTCACTCTCCTGCTGTTCTCTTAGCTGGTTACTTCAGTGCAGCTCCATCTAGTGGCACAGATGTGTAATGACAACAGAAAGTCTAATCCTTGATTATAAAACAAAGCCATTTCTGGTTTTTGATTGACAAGCGAAAATGGAAAAAAAAAACAAATGATACACAGATAATTACGGATTGATAAAATTATAGAACTTTCACATGGATATTTTCATTTTAAAGTTCTCCCAGGGGACGATTCAACAGAAACAAGGTTATTTGTAACCACTGCCAAGTTGAACTCCCTGTTAAATTACCTGTTTTAATGTTATGATTGTGGCCTCTAGATTGTTAGGATTTTGTTGGTAGACTTTTTTTATTTTTCATAAAAAAACAGGATGACATTAATGCACTGGCAGTGGCAATAAGCTTTATTTTATTTGACATTTTTTAAGATGAGATTTACACAACGTATGTGTAACTGGCAAGTGCTGATGTTAAAAGTGTTTGAATAACAAGTTTTATGGCACTTTAGTTCATATGGCAGCAGAACATTTAAATAAAAGTGACCTTTACACTACTTTTGAATTCATTATTTGATTGAATGTGGACTGCTGTGGACTGGATTTTTGCAGAACTTTTCACGATTTTTTTTTCTTGATTTTTTATAATATTATTGATTTCTGAAAAATCCACAAATAACTAAAACCGCGGAATTTAAAGCACGAATTGCTAAGGGATCACTTTAAATGTGTATACTATATATATAATATATATATATATATATATATATATATATATATATATATATATATATATATATACAAAAGAGCAAATAAAAACTGAACAGATTCTAAATAAGGAACAACAGATTCTTAACAACATAAGAAAATTGGGACAAATCTGAAAACACCTCCACAAAAATGCAAAAAAAGGACAAAATGCAAGAAACACGAGAAAACCCAGAGCAACCAAATTCCTAGATCATGACAATTGTCCAAGGCCTTTGTGTTTGTTTGGCCAGAAATAAAAATAACACATAAACACACATATCTTTCAAAAAAAGTAAAGTCACTCTTGTGAAGAAGAATATTTCCCTTTTTTGCTGAGAATAACCAGACTTTTATACTGTTGCAGCATGAAGTGACACAGTGGAACTTTTGCTTGTATTAAACCCAGCAGGTCTCTCTATTGGCCTGGAGGTGAAGTCACCTTTACAACACTATCCAAGATTTACCTGTAGTTTAGTCTCTTCCTTCCTGAGTCACTCTCTCACTTTCTTTTCTATCATGACTTTTTTTGAATATCTTTGTCACCTCTGCCATGATTGGCCACTGTAGCTCTGTCATCTTGTTTCATCTTTGCTGATCTGTGATGTAGTGCCATATAGCACTAGGCAGCCGTCGCAAGAAATGACAGAGATGAGAATCCAAATTTACATTGTGTGGTTTTTGACAAGTGTAGCGAGAGGAATCTGCTAGAGCACTTCATAAGAACAGGCAAATATTCCTTTAAATACAACCGGAACTGATATCTTAACATGGAAAAAAACACGTTAATGTCATTTAAATGTTCTTAATGGACCTTTCATGTATGAAAATGAGCCAGATAACAGTTATCGAAGGCCAGCAATGAAGCGATAAGCATTATGAATATTCACTTTGTAAAGTGTTTCCAAGATGCAGTTAAGTTATGTTACAAAGTCGTTGGTCAGCTGCAGCCGTAGGTAGGCCACACCCACACTCATCCAGACACGGGTAAAGACTAGCTGTTGACCTGTGACCCATTAAAGGTTCTGACGAGGTTAGACAGCACAAGAAGCTGCCTTCAGCAGCTACACGTTCATCCTGATTTCGTGGGTCTGCTTTACTTGTTTGGTGACACAGCTGACCTGGGAATTATGGCCACTGGGACAGTCCAAGGTGTGAAGCCACTGACCCGAGGTCTAAGATGATGTTTCTCCATCTTTTTCTTCCTAGCAGACAAACCCAAACAAGAGAAAAAAATCAAAGTCACAACAATTTGTTCCCGCTCCCTGATTCCCACCCTCTCTCAAAGTCAGACCTACCTATGTAAATAAACGTGGGTACAGGCGGTCGAGTCACCTTTCCTCCCCACCATCTCCTACTTAAATAAACACGCAGGAGGGAAGTGAGGGGTTAATAAGGCCAAGTTTAGGGAAAAAGAGGAGAATGGAGGAGTGATGGAGGCCTGGAAAGAGGGATGGAAGGTGGGGGAGACCCATGGGAGCTCATTATACATGGTCAGAGGAGATGTTAACTCACATGCACACATTCTAAACCCACACCTCTAAACTTTTTTTTTTTTTAATGCACACAGAGAGACTTATTAATCTCCATGTGTAACATACGCTGGCTTAAAGCCCCATTAACACAAAGTTTTAAAAGCGTAGCTATTGAAAGCAGTAGTTCTGAAAATTAACTGGCTTAAAATCCCATGAATTACAATATCAACATGAGGGGGAAAAAAAAGTTGTCAGCTTTCAGTGACATTAAACTGTATTTGAAAAGGGAAAAAAAACATTCTGGAATTACTTTATCAGGAGTTTAAGCCTTATCTTACAGTAATAAGGTAACAATTTACACTTTTAGGTATCTTTTTTTCCCAGTGCAGGCACTTATATCTGTATAATAATAATAGTTTTTTGAGGGGGTTATTTCTGCCTTTCTCTGCCTCTCTTTGTGTCAGCATGGAACTGTTTATTTATAAGCGCTTGTTTTATGATCATCATTTTAATTGATAGTTAACTATGTCTCTGCTCTCCCCCGTTGGATGAACATAAACAACTTCTAAATCAAAACATGTGTTATTCTTTCAGCTCTGTGTGTGCATGCACGTGCGTGCGTGCACATGATCCAGGGTGTGAGTGCCAGGAAAGCCAGAATGGTTTCATTATACACTAAACTAGCCCATTATGGTTAGGGGAAAATCATACAAACCCTAAACAGTTGCTATGGTAATGCCATCCCAATTCCCAAATGTCTTTTTTCAACTTGCCTTGCTCCTTTCTCATTCCTCACCTCTGCAGCCTCCAATTTTCTTTTGACCCCTCCTTCTTTGCTCTCTCAACAATGCACATCACACTCAACATGTACAAAAAAAATGAACACTGCACATACATGCACATACACACGGAGGCATACGCAGGAATGTGACGGTCTTTTCTCAGGGATAAAGGTTTCACAGCTACCCTCCATCTGTCTTCTCACAATGACCGCCCTCTGCTTAAGGGAAAATAAGTTATTGAAACAAATACGGTGGTTTTTGTCTTGATCTTTTCCCTTCTTTGCTTTTGTTTTTGTCAGGTTTTAATGTTGGAAGCATTAAAAGCTGCTACAGCTACTGCTTTTTATTTCCTCATTGTGTGATGTCCACTTCAGGATTCTGCAGGGGTTCAGCTGCAGGAGTTACTGTGTCAATTCCATGTTGTTGTTGCTTGTTATCAGGTAGGGCTTTTTGATAGCAGTGAATTAACAACAGTTCTCACTTCAGCTACTTAATAGTTTTAAAAAGATATAATTTCTCTAGCTAGTCCTGGGTCTGCCCGAAGGTCTCATTCCAGTGGAATATGACAAAAACTCCTCCCCTGCAAGGTGTCCTGAAGGCATCCGTGACCAGAGGCCTAAACCACGACAGTCCTTTTCCATGCAGAGGAGCAGTGACTTCACTGCAATGCAGAGATACAGTCACTCTACCTCCCAGATGACTGAGCTCCTTTTCCTTCCTTTTCCTTCCTTTCCTTTCCTTTCTTTTCCTTAGAGTTACCCAGGCCAACCTTCCAAGGAAGCTCATTTCATCTACTTCTATTGACAACCTTGTTCTTTCAATCACAGGCCACAGTTCATGACCATAGGTGAAGGCTGGAACTCAGATGAACTTTGCCTTTCAGCTCAATTCTCTTCACAATGACATAATTGAAATGGAAATCTGTGTATATGGAAAAAGAAAGTTAAGAAAAAAAGGCTCATTCCACAACTGCATATCTCCTCTAAGCCTCCATAAAGATGATTCCTGGATCCAGATTAAGATTATAATTAAAAGTTAACCAATTCTATGTGAGTCATATCTCAACTTTGATAAATTTTCATTTGTCTTTACCCTTTTGAGTAATATTGCTCACACGGGCAAACAAACAGTACTCATAACCTCCTTAGCAGAGGCACTCAAGACCTCAAGCAGCTTCTTAAATCAAGTCTCTGGTCTGATCATACACTTTGGGATTTATTCTGCCAACCCACCAGTCTCCTAATGTTGAATTTGTGGTTTTCTTTAAAAATTAGAATGATTTTCAATTTTATTTCAAAGATGCTCAAATGGATCTTAGCTGATCAACAAATAAATCTGTATTAAGATTGGAAATGGTTTTGATTTTGTCAGTGAACTGTAACACCTCGGTATAATCACAGTAAGACCAAGGAACCATGAATCTGATGGTTTTATATTGGGGCAAATAGCAGACTTTAATGATGCTGCTTGCAGATTTTATTACTTCTGGGGAGCATCAGACACCCCATTCTCAATCTTTGTGGTAACAAATTACAGTGTACTATTAGTTTGCACATTTATTTTAGCTATTATTCCTTTCAGACCCAAATCCTGCTTATTTACCTGTTTGCAAGAGAAAAATGCAACCATTTGAACAAATCTGTAAATTCCAGTTAAAAAAAAAAAAAAGTTAGTCACCATTCAGATTCATTTTTACTAAACCAGATACAACAGAACATTAACCAATGTGAGATGTGCAACATATTTGAAACAGCACAGATATCCATTGGGTTTATTTTGGACATATGTGTTAAAGGATATAGTGCATCATACTGTGGGGACTCCTGGGGGACGATCTATACTCAGTTTCATGTTTTGGATACATTTGGATATACTGTACATTAGCCGCTTCTGCCATCTGTCTGAAAGGAGTAAAACTGACTAGCTGTGGAGTTTGAAGTCACATTTATGGACCTACGAAAATGTAAAGCTATTTGATCAACTTGGATGTAAATGGCTGCAGTGTATATTATTTCTGTATTTATTGAGAGCGTGACTTCAAGACACTAAAACACTAATGCATACATTGAAACCCTTATTCATGACTTAAATTCATCCAGTAGCTCTTTGTGTTGAGGCAGGCCTGATGGGCTGCTATTATTATTGGACAATGTTTGATGTTTCCACTAAATGCCCGCATTTTAATCGGGTTCGCATATACGTACACACACAGAGAGCCATACTTTATTTGGTGAGCAACCACTTTCCTTGTCACCATGATGAAGCTCTTGGTGCTCTGGTGGGGCTGTTTTAAAGCCAGACACCCTTAGCCGTTACTCATGTGATATGCCGGCAGCTGGTGATCAATGAGTCTCTAATAGTGAGAACAAGATGGGGCAAAAAGCGAGAGAAAGGCAATGAAAATGATAGAGAGAGATAAAGATAAGCTCAGAGAGCGACTGTACTTTTACCAACTCATTTATCACTGTGGTCATTCGGAGCTCTAACCTGCTGTTGTAATTGTCTGTCTGGATATAGTATTTACGAGGTGCCATCAAAACAACTGCATTTATTTGGGCACCCAAGTCATACACCTTTATCATTTTGTCTTCACCTCTGTGTGTGCAGATGTGTGTGTGTGTGTCAACATTTTCGCAGGAGTGAGGAGAGCTCAAGGGTGATTGTCGACTGCGAGTTGGATAATGTTCTTTAAAGCCCAGCCAGATCATGAGGTCATCATCCATGTCTCTTTTTGTCTGTCTGACCTTCAGTGTGCTCATCCGTCTTACAGTCTATCAATAAGTCTATCTTGGTTGTACATGTTAGGTCGATGCTCAGAAACGTCTCTGGATTTTGCAGTGCAGCTGTTTCAGAATGTAACCACCACAAATCATTAACGAAGAGCGTTGTGAGGCAAGGGAAAAGCAAAGCAAAGGTTTTTACTGGGCAACGTTTTGTCTATGCATGGGAAAGGGAAGCTGAAGAAGCAAAACTTTGATAAGAGAGTTGGAGTGAGATGGGGGGAGGGGCTTTTGTGCTAATGTGAGTGTGTGTGTTCAAGAGTGTGGGAGATGGGGAGAGCAGAAAGTGCCAGGCAATGTAGGAGGGAAAGAGGGAGCCGGCGTCTGGAAAGCATCAAGCCATGGCTCTGCATATGTGTGAGTGCATGTGCATGCGTGTCTCGTGCAACTCCTCTGGTCTCTGGCTTGTTAACCTGCAGGTCATGGGCAGCTTCAGGTGATGAAGTCAATGCCTGGCACACAAGAGGAGAATAATGACCTCTCCCATACTAAGCACATGCTCATGAATAAACACACATACACTGAAGCATGCAAGCATGTGTTCATTGTTACCTTTCTACACTACAAAAAATGTATGCATAATGTTCAGAAAACCTTTCTTATTAATGAAACCTTTATTCACTTTAAAGTGACCTGTACTCAGTATTTGGGTATCAAGAATAAACAATGGCCTACAGTTGATACAAAAATATATATCTTTAGCTGTCTCACATTTAAGTTAAAGCATACTAGATGGTCCAAAATCTGTCCAAATGTAGCAAAAATCCTGAATCCTCAACTTGAACTGAATTAACACAACCACATCCTCGCAATAAATGGTCAAGTTCATTTTTGGTTGGTTGAAGCGAACACAGCAAAGTGTGCTAACTATTAGCCAAACTATCAGCTGGTTACTGTTTCTAACAAAGATTATGTACCCACACTCCATATGTTGGGGGAAGTGAGCATGTTACCTGCTGGCTCTGTGGGGGAACAAAAGAGAGACACAGAGTGAGGGTACTTGAGACCTATGGAGCCCCGTTTGGGTCATAATTCAATGAATTAATGAGTCTATTATTATGAAATATTCTCCATTATTATGAAATGCATGTTTATTATTATGAAATATTTCCCATTATTATGGTAATGGTTTCGTTTTTCATAAGAATGAGCTTTTACATATTAATGGCTTTGTTTTTCATAAGAATGATTTGTGTGTCAATCACAGCAGAGAGGGCGGAGCCATTTATGTGATTGGCTGCTCTTTCATTCAGGCATAAGCAACAGAACAGTGAATCGTCAAATCGGGTCAAAATAGTATCGCCTGATAAATTATCATTTTCGATATTGTCTGCTAACCTGGTCAAGGTTTCCCGTAGCTCAGTCCAAGCTGCCGTAGCTACAATCGGACTAGGAGCGCACCTTGATGACGCCACGGCCCACTGCTAACGGGACCTCACAGCCAAAACTAGTCGATGTCAGAGCGTAGAATGGAGAAGGATCAGCCAATGAGCGTGCAGGTCACAGTGCAATGCCAGGGGTGCCACATGTGAAATGTTTCCTTCTTCCTGGGGGGGGGCTCAGCAAAAAAACAATTGAGAACCACTGGGTTACATCCACAAAAGTGTTTTCATTTAAAAATCTGAAACTTTTATTCCAGTTACACCTGAAATCCACAGGTCAGTCCTTAAAAATGTAAAATTCACTCTTTCAGTGTATATAAACCCAGCTTTGGTGGTCTAAAGTGGAAAGACAAAACCGAAAGTATTTTGAAATGATGATGTAGCTGCACAGATTTCCTTTGTGAATTGCTCTTCTGGGTCACTATATATTTTTCCACCAGCTCCATACCTTAACAACAGTCTAAACAACATGGACGTGGAATAGCAAGCACTGTTGTCTTTATTGTCCTTGATATCAAGCTGTTATGGAGCCAAGTCTGCATTTAATAATACTGCAATGGCCTACGTGCACAGGAAGAAAGTCATTATTAGAGCAACTTGCAACAAGGTTATTTCCAGCCGAGTTTTCACCCTGTTGTCACCCATGCACACATGCTCAGTGAGCATGGGTGGTCCTGTGATATGCATTTATGGTCGTGCAGTCCTAATGGAGGACATTTCCAGCATGAAGATGAAACGTTGGTATGGGCACAGGTTGCTTTCGTTTTAAAGGTGCCGTTTTAAAATAAACACAGACTAAAGTGGACGTAGCTTTAAGTGGAGATAAAATGGGGAAGCTGGTGATTTCTACACTGATAAGGGTCTGTGATGTCACAGTACCTTAGACATCAGAACAGCTCTCTGAAGTACATCTTTTCAAGCCAAGGCCTTAAAAAGATGCTGCATTCATGCTTTTTGTTTTGTTTAGGAGTAGCATAGATCCAATTGCAGTATGTACTATTAATTCAATGTAATTTTTTTAGGAAATATCTCCCTCTTAATTTGAATGCAGCATCGTTGCTTAGTTTACCTGGGAGCACTGAGAAAATATTTCTAGATATAAAATATCTCTGGAAACGGGGAAGCTGGCTCTTTCAAAGGTAACTGTCAACAAGCATATCTAAAGCTCCAGAACTGATGATGTCCAGTTAATCTTATCTGTTAGATTTTTTTTTAACATTAAAACAGAACTGCATTTTAAGTCTTTATGGTGGTTACATATTTAACAGTCTGGGTTCGGTGACTTCCTGGTGTCACTCAAGTTCACTTGTGATGACAAAGCAGAAACTGGTACAGCGGTTTTTGGAGCCAGGCTAGCTTTCTTTATGTTCAGCTAAGCTATCCAGCAGCTGACTTTAGTCTCATATAAAAGAGATTTACAGGATTTGAGTAGAATTAACTGAATAGTTTTGTCAAGAAGGCAAATACCAGTGAGCACATTTCACAAACTGTCAAACTGTACCTTCAAGACTTGGTGTCAGAACAATAAGATTTTGGCAGTACTAGTACAATACTAGTTATAAGGTGTGTGTGTATCCCAATTTGGTTATATCTTCTATCAGTCTTAAGTCTTGAGTGTTTGAGAAAAAAACATCTTCTCCCCTGACATGGATTTGATGGGAAGTAACTTTATTCAAAGTAGTAAGAGAGAGAGAGAGAGAGAGAGAGAGAGAGTGATAGGTATTATGCTGTGATACATGTGTGTGCACTGTAAAGTCAAAAAGAGAGACCAGCAGCTGGTATTGTGTTTGTGTTTTCCCCATGAGACCTGAATGGGGCTGGTGTTGTATTACATGGACTAGTGTTGTTGAGGTGAGGTGGGGTGAGTTGGCTTGATAGCCAAGAAATGAGGGGTGACACATGAACAGGGTGATGGGGTTGGAGGATGGAGGGAGGTGGGCTGGTGAACTGGTACTTGGCAATTAAGCCAGCGTCTGACACCCAAAGCACTTCTCATGCTCTGGCACAGGCTATTGTTGTCTGGAATTTGAGAAATGCATTTGATCGGCGCGGTGTGTCTGTGTGTGTGTTATTTTGGATGACTCCTGGGGACAAAACAACCACCAAAGAAGTGAAAGGGAGAACAGACAGAGAAGGAAGAGGGCAAGGGTTACCTGATGAATGCATGAACCTTCATACACATGTGAGTACCTCTGCCACTGCTGAACAATTGGTATTTCATACACATGAATATAGGCTTCATTCTACAGAAAACAAAAGTCTGCAAATGATATCCAGGCTTCTTTAAAAGAGGGGGGAGGAAAGAAGAATAACATTCCAGTTCATATTGTGTGGATGGTAGGAGTAGAAAGGAGGGGGGCACAAAGATATTTTATCAGGCCCTTTGCCCCCCCTTCTCCCTCAAAGGGAATCCCATCTTTTTTTCTTTGACCTTAGCATTCCTCAGCCTCAGAGTGAATGCAAGGCCAAAGTGTGTATGCATGTGTGTGCAGGATCAGATCTCAACTTTAGATTACTTAATTTCATTAATATGATCCTCAACTTTGCAGTTCTGATAGTGAAATAACACGGAAGAAAATTGAACCTCAGTTTTGGCTTCATTCTCATCCAGTTAAATGTTGATCTACTGAGGTGAATTTATGAAGGTCTTGGGGTCCCCGTTATCATATATGCATGATTTTAACTGCTTTGGTTTTCTTATTAAGTAATTTAGTCCATCTTCGTTCAAATAATCTAAAGCACTTCAACTGTATTAATGTCTAAAAAAAATACTTCAAAATACGAAATCTGTGTGACTGCCTCTGCTGTTATTCCAGTTTTCACCTAATGTCTTATCTATACATACCCTGGCCAGCCATTCACTTTACAAAAATCCTCTCTTGTGAAATGATTCTGGTACACCTTCCATTCACAGTCATTTTCACCAGTACAGAACACACCAAGCCAATTGCAACGGGGCGAGGGTGGGCTTTGTGTGAAGATTCGCACAGAAATGTCCACTAGCCATTATTCAAAACAACAAAGATGGCAGCATAAATGTAAATAACACCTTGGATCAACAGGTTTTGCAAAACTGAAAACGGTCATTCACCAGGGTTCCTACTCCTCTGTATGCCATTTTGGATGTATTTTGTTATGCTAATCGAGTTCTCACTCTGCATACATCACGTTTCGTTTCTCTGATTGGCTGTATGCCCATTTAATGCCATCCATGCAGGGCACTTTCCTCTGCCTCCATTGGTGCAGCCCGCTGCAAATGAAAGGAGAATCTGGATCCAGAATTAATGATTTAGGATGACTGGTCCAGGTTGATCTATGAATTTATATTCAGCTAAAATGTACATGAACACATACTTAAAGCATCTAAGGCTAAAAGTATTTATCCAACAATGAAAGACGCCTGTTCTCAACATAGGTCAATGTGCTTCTAGTGGTTCCTAACCTTGGGGTCAGGCCCCTCCAAAGGTCCAGAAGATAAGCCCACGAGGCCACGAGATGATTAATGAGGGACACAAAGGCAAAGTTGTGCCACACAATTGAGTATTCATTGTAATTTTCTGACAGAATGTGAGCTGGGTTTAGACTGTCGTGAGTCAGGTTAGTTTTACCCTACTGATGATGCGTTGTTGCTGTAGTAATCCAATGAACTTCACATTTCTGTATAATTCACTGTGTGAAATAATCTCGTCAATGCAGGTATGTGTTTTGGAAGGAGCGACAAGCTACTTTCAGACATCTGAAACAGGAGGGTTTCAAGCTACAATTTCTCTTTGCAAAAACATTACAAAAAAAAAAAAGGTTGAAAATATTTGTGTAATATAGAGCAAAGCATTTATGCTCCTCACAAAATGTTGCTTTTAAATTTCACCTTCCCATCACTGTGTGGTTTTATGATCATCAGGGTAATGACCTGGCATTAAAAATGTCATATACTGTGTTATTGGGAGCAGCAATGCAGGAGTACATTTATACTCATTGGGCAGAACCTTCTGGGATCATGCAACTGAAGTGTCATTCAGATTTCTTCATACAGATCTTCTGTACAGACAGCAATTACCACCTCAAGAAACTTGCTAAGAAAATATCAAAACGTCATACCACCCTGGCAAAAATGACAAAATGAGAGAAAGTTTTAAAGCCTGTGACTCAAGGAAATCAATACAGATGAAAGAATTCCAACTCCATAACTGAGGTATCATATCCTCTCATGTAATGTCTGGAAGTGTAAACAGTAATCTCAGTGCATGGCATCACATCTCATCAGCACAGTTGTTGAGTTGCTTTTGGGAATACCCCAGTACATCTAGTGCCACCTACTGATATGAAGTAGTATTACAGCAAGAGGAACACAAGGTTTCCATTTTCAGGTTTTAGGAGGACATCTTGTGGTAGGTAACAGTACAGGAGCTTGTTAGAAAACAAGTCATAGATAACAGTTATCAAGCATTCAAAAATATGAAATATGAAAATATGTGTGAAGAGTGAAAAGTGTTTATTTCAGGTTAACAAGGCACTTCACAGGGGTACTAAACATTCCTGGTTCAGTGAAATAAGCCACATACTAATCAAGAGCATCTCTTCATGTTGGAATGATATGCACATGGACTATCCACTAAATACTACCAGGACAAAGCGCTGTGAGGAGCAGCAGGATACTGTTCCTTTGTGGTTTCAGATCTGGGTGTAGCGCAGGTATTTCTTCCCAGAAGGCACCTCTTTAGTTTCCACCCCCTTAGGAAAGAGAGAAGCAGCTTCGGATTCAGAGAGTGAGGGGATGACCATGACTTTGTCGCCAGGCTGAAAGAATAAAAAAAAATTAAATAAAAAGTTAGAACACCAAAGACATGCTCAAAACTAGTTCATACTGCTCTGTCAGACAATCCAAAACATTTTATTTATACATCCATGCTTAATCTTTGTACCTTCCAGTCAACAGGTGTGGCAACCTTCTTCTGCGCAGTCAGCTGCAATGAGTCAATAACTCTGAGCAGCTCATTAAAGTTCCTTCCTGTGGTGGCCGGGTAAAGGATGGACAGCTTCAGCTTCTTGTCTGGTCCAATCACAAAGACCTGAGGTGAATTGAGTTGACACTGGTTGAACATAGCAGCCAAGATGTGCTTCATTTTCAGACTCACTTAAACATGTCCTTGAAAAAAAAAAAAAAAAAAAAAAAGTTATGAAAGAGGAGATTTGCCTTTGCAAGTTGCATTGATATGAATTCCTTTCATCCAACTGTACTCATGTTTTTTTTTTTTTAAACCTGTAATTTGTTTAATATACAGTGATCCCTTATTTTTCCCAGTTAATGGGGACGGGCGCCACCCCCCTGCGAGAATAAAAATCCGCGAACTGGAGCTGGAGCCCCCCGAGCCTCAATAATGTGTTTAAAATATGTTAAAAAAAAAACACAAAAAAGTAGCGAGGCTCTGCAGTGACACAAGACAAAGGCTCAACTGTGGTCTTTCTGTTACCTTCACAGCCTCTGGTCTCCGAACCGTAGTATAGAAACTGCTCTTTCATCTAACCTCGTTTTCATTCTGCCGTCCCACGACACACGCACTACATTACCCATAAGGCCACCTTCTTAAAGGGGCCAGGCTGGCTCAAAACATTTCTTTGCTGCGAGAGAACGCTCACAACATCCTGTGATGTTTCCGCAATTTTTTTTTTTAAAAAAATATTATATATTTCTGAAAAAAATCTGCAAATAACTAAAACCGCGGAACTTAAAGTGCGAATTGGCGAGGGATCACTGTATTCATTTCTAACCAAACAGTAGAGTGGGCAGCATATTTAAGTGCTTAAGTCTTGCATAAGCAAGAAAAAGAACCCAAACCCTCACACTTAAAATTGAACATTTTAGTTTATTGGAATCGACACAAGACAAATATCTGCTTTTGGTGTACACTAAATGAGCATTCGCGTGCAAGCATGGATAGAAAGACAACTTCCTTACACAGCGAGCAGTGAGGGGCAATCCATCCTTGTCTTTCTCATCAGGGTCCAGCATGCCCAGAAGGACTGACAGCTCTCTTTTGTCATCAGCAATGATGGGGAAAGGAAGAGTGCTGTTGGCGTCACCATTAACAGCCATCACATCCTGAACAGAGGGAAAGGACACATTTGTTAAACAATGTCACAATCCTCAGTTAATAATTCTCTGCATCCTGGCAGTCTTCTCCACAATTGCAACACAGGAATAATGAGTAACCAAAAAAGCTCAACTTCTAATCTTTAACTTCTGTATTTTCCATCAGCGTTGTGAACTGTATTCTAAGAGTAGTATTAAGGATGCACGATAACTATCGGGCCGATAACAGTAAATTATGACGTCATCCCGATAGGTCCAATATCACGACGAACAGCCCCGATAGCATATATATTTTTGTCAACACGCCAGTGCCTCGCTCCCTCTGAGCTTAGAATGACCGGCAGTGAATATTATGTTCAAGTGACGTTGGCATAATCAGAAAAACTATTTCTCAGTAAGGAAAATCAAGAATACCCCCTCATGCCAGAAAACAGCTTGTTACCTCGGTCATAATTTTGGTAGTTGCTGACTTTAATTGATATTCGCAGTATTTTCCCACATGATACACATAAAAAATAAAAAAAATAGATAAGGCCAAAAGAACGACGAGCAAATGAGGGAACAGAGAACTTTACGTTACACCTTGAATGCAGCATTGCGGAACTGCACTGATAAAAACAAACAAACATGGCGGCGATGAAGTTGTACTTCGTTAAAGTTTCAGAGGAAGATAGTTCGCTGGTTGTTTGTGACAATTGCTCCAAGCGAAGGAGGGAAAATAGCGCAAGCTTTAATACGTCAAACCCGATCAGCCACCTGAAACATAACCGTTGCTTCCATGGAGTTTTGAAATCGCGCTAACGTGAGCTAACCTGAGCTAACATGAGCTAACGTGAGCAAGCCAGCAGCAAGTCAACCCCTCCGCTCCCAGTCCCCCTCCCCTCTCCACCATCTCTCTCATCTAAAGCTTCCATGAGATTAAAAAAAAAAAAAAAAAAAAAAAAAACAAAACTACTAAACCTCATTTACTTTAATTAAAGGCATTCATTTGAATGGAACCACAAGCCAAAATCCTTTAAACGCAAGTTCTTTATTACTATGGAGTGCACTTTTTTTAATTTATTTACACAGACAAGTCTGACTTGTCTCATTACATTATGACCTGTGCATTATTTTTTATTGTCATTGAGGAATGCATTTTTTATATCAGTAAGTAATGCAGCTTATTTAAGTTGATGTGAGATATCAAATAGGTTTGTTTGATAGCTTTATGAAAATGTTTGAGAGGCTTGCCAATAATTTTTCATTGTAAATAAATATCTGTTTATTCAAAGAGTCAAAACTGTTTTTGGTTTTGTTCATAGTATTGATCTAATGATCTTAGGTGTATGTGTGTGTTATCGGTATTGGTATCGGCCTTTAGGAGCTGAAAGTTATCGGTTATTGGTATCGGTTTAAAAAAAAAAAAAAAACACTTATCGTGGATCCCTAAGTAGCGTAATTCCTGCTGCATCCTAAAACACTGAATACTTGTAGACAAAGAAATTAGGGGTCCTGTATTTAAGATGAAGAATTTCCTTACATTTGACTTAAATCATGGGGGCGTCTTTTACAGTGAGGAGTCTCAGTAAATTTATGACCCCTGGACAGGTAATGAATTAGAAAAATGGAAGATTACAACTTTGATAAAACTAGAAAAGCACTCAGAGAGCGCAGACCTCCGCCAAGTGCAAAAATTCCCCCATATAGCAATTTATAGATTGCAATAAAATCCGCCTTCTGGATCAGATCCAGATCAGCCTTTGAAATTTGATAAAGGTTTCCATTGTCAATTCCTGAGTCAAATTTCATGAGTTTTGGGCAATAATTAACGGAGATATTGAGAAATAAAATTTTTGCCCCCATTGACCGCAATGTTATCGAAAATTTGAAAGTGATCCAGAATCCAGGATTTCTTCTGGATCACAGCCAAAACGAAATCAGTTCTTCCTTTTCACATTTCTGACAACTCCTGAAAATTTCATGAAAATCCATCCATAACTTTATGAGTTCTCTTGTACACAGACAGACAGATAAACGCCGGCAAAAACATTACCTCCTTGGCGGAGGTAATGAATCCAACTTGAATTGCAATGACAAGAAAGGATCCTTTATAAAACATTAACGGGCTGAATTTGAACACTCACCGAAATATTACGAGACTGACCTTATCACACAGCTATCAAAGTTTATGGACCACTTTAAAATGATAATGTCATGCAATTCAAGCACAAGAGGACAAATCGCCACCATTACCACGAACCTGTTATAAAGTCACCTGTAGAGGACATGAGTGTGTGGTTCCTAACCTTGCTCCAGCTGCTGTGGTCCTCAACAGCATCAATGGACAAGGCGATCATCTTTACACCTCGTTTCTTGAACTCATCGCTGATCTTGGCTGCACAGGCCAGCTCTGTGGTGCAGACAGGAGTAAAGTCCCTTGGATGGGAGAACAGGACACCCCAGCTGCAGAGGAAAAGACACAGTGTATGAAAGTGTTAGGGAAAGAAGAAAAAGTTGTCATAGAAATGTAAAAAAGAATTTAAAAAACAATCACCATCATTCCACAACCTGGATTAATCAACTTCTATTAACAGTCAGGTGAAGTTAAAACATCTGAATCACAGGTTCAAATGATCACAGGTTAAAACACAAGACAGTATTTTCCATAGTTCCACTTCCCAATGCACTCAAAGCTCATTTGAGATGTCCAAGGGCAGAATTTATCCATGTCTTGTCACTGCCTCAATAAAGCAAAATTCTTTATCAATCCAGAATTCAGAAAAAGAGAAATACAATGAAAGGGAGACTGACGAAAAGAGTGTGTTGTGTGTGTGTGTGTGTGTGTGTGTGTGTGTGTGTGTGTGTGTGTGTGTGTGTGTGTATATATATATATATAATAAAGTTTTAGGTTTCAGCAGAGGAATTTCTCTGCATGAACTGAAGCAACAGATGTCTGACTCTAGCAAAGACAAACTCAAGACAACAAAATCCAGCTGTGCTCCACTGAGAATTTGCAATGAGTTATAGCTGACATTTCCTGCAGATCACCACATGGTTTGTCATCACATGATGGAGACAAAAGAAAAGCTGTGCTCCCAGGTAACGTGACAATCATCTGATTATTGGGTGATCAGAATCCAGAAATCCCAAATAGTTAAATGCAATTTATTTTTCAAAAAAAGTTTTCTGCTTTAAAAATAAATAAAAACAAGAGACTAATAGGCTTCAAATGTGTCTCTGTATAGATTGATCCCCCCCCCTCCCCTCCCCTCCCCCCTTAGTCTTCTGGGATTATAGCACCCACTTGCAGCACCAGAAACAGTGCAACCAATGGGAATCATAAAACCAAGGCAAAAAACTAGGACAAAGCTGAAACAGATGACCGTCTCTCACAGTCCAGCAACTATTCTCACTGAGGGGGAAAAGGGGAAGCTATTGTGCAGCTACCCAACTGCATGACGTCCTTTATACTAGTTCACTGGCACTGGCACTTATCCTTGAGTGCACCATGCAGAAAAATGCTTTAATTAGGAAAAATGTAAATCAAGGCTTTGCATATTTACACTTTCAACATCCAGCTCAGGCAGTGCATGTGGTATGGGGGCAAACAATTCTTTATCCATCTGCTTTTCTGTAAACAGCCAGGGTTGGTATCTGAGCCATGTCCATGGTTCCCAGTCCACCCAAACACACAACACTGGGTGTCCCAGCTGCTACTCAGCCAGCACACATGGATCATCTGTCCAGGAAGGGAGAGGGGAAGAACCCCCCACCCCCACCACACACATATACACACACACACACACCATCATCCCCACACCTCAACAACAATCTCTTCATCAGTTAACGGTGAGATAATGAAACTGGCTTTGAAAGACTGTTGCTCAGACAACTGAAAACATTGCCTGAAGCTGGTGAAATTATATAAGCAATTTCCATTATACCAATACAAATCCCATTTGGCAAGAAATATATCCTTTTTGTGAAATAGGGCCCCTGATGTTGTTCTTTTTTAATGTGTTTGGTAACTTCAGTATGCTTTTATGCTCTCAAAGACCCTCCCTGATATGGTCGGTGGGGGTGTCAGCAGGGGAATTTTGGAGATTTGTAGCCATGTTTGTGTAACACTATCTGCGATTCACAGCAGGTGGCATTTAACACGTTGGTCTTGTGAGCTCGTCAGCGAAGCACAATAAACGTCTGGCTTGTCTTATCAAATATAATTAATCCATATCAAAAACGCACTGCAAAACTCAGAAACAGCAGAATAACGCAGTGGTGAAGGTCGGCGCACTTACGAGTCACCCAGAAAATCATGGAACTTGATTTTTCCGATGGTGGTGTTGGCCTCGAAGTTCGGGAACTCGTCTCCCAACAGAAGTCCAGGCATGTTCGGTTCTTTTTTGTCGCTCACACAAGAAAGAAACTAACGTGGACCGCTGTTTGTTTGGCGTGCACTTATAACAGATCAGCGAGACATGAATGATCCGGATAGGGGAGGGATTTATATACGAAACTGAATCACTGACCAATCAGAGAAAAGAGGTAAATATACGTTTCCTGTCTTTTTTTTCCTTCAACGAACAAGAAAAAAAAAGCAAAAAACACACATATATAATATTTGTTTTTGTGTATAGGTTAAACAAAAGTGAACAGTTATATAATACCTGAGAAATGGGCACAGTTTTCATGATTCGTCTTTTGTACTTTTTGTTTCCTGAATACAAATAATACAATAACTCAAAATAAAACATTTATATTTGCTAGATATAACATTTTAGTCTTAAACAAACAATAAATAATATTTAAAACCGTACTTTACGCTTTTTTTTCATACACATTTGAGAAAAGAACTCAACTTCCCACCATGCTTAGCGTTTACAACAACAAACATGGCTGCTCGGCTCGCTGTTCCTGGACGTGATATGAATTATCAAGCCTACAACAGCTGAAATAAAGGACCAACAACCCGCTTAGCGCTGCAGAAAATTGACTACAGCGGCGCATCTACATAACATCCGGCATTAGTGTTCACCTCGGTAGATTAAAATACAAAATGCCTTCCCCCAAAGCTAAAAACCCTGGTCGCAGCGGAGGAAGCCCGGTGCTGGGAAGCTCCTACGAGTTCATGTCGTTGACGAAGCCGCTTAACCGGTCTTCACCGCCACACCTCCTCCAGCGACAGGGCTCCGATCCGACCACAGCACGCGCCTCCGAGCCTCGGAAAGCCCCTCTCGTCGCCGGGGATCCAGCTCCTCCACGGGCTCGGCAAGCGGCCAGGGGCCACCTGAAGAGGACGGTATACGACTCAACCCCTCCCTTATCCGCGTTGTGCTCAGCTCCTTGCTCGCCATCGACTTGATGCTGTCCAAGCGGCTTGGGGTGTGTGCCTCTGAGGACTCGTCCTGTGGCAGTATGCGCCCATTAATGAAACTGATAGAGATATCAGGACATGGGATCCCGTGGCTGGCAGGGGCCGCGTACTGTCTGTACAAGAGTGACAGTGCTGCAGGACAAGAAGTCATGCTGAACCTTCTCATGGGTAAAACCACTCTGTCATTCATTTTTCTTCTTCTAAGCTGGCATGTAAACGCAGAGAAACTGTTCATTGTAATATCCACTCTCCTCCTCACAAGTCTCTGTCTATCAGCAAAGCTTTTCAGTACTCGCATCATCTTAACTAAAGTTGGTCCCATTCCCCATGAGCATCTCTGTTACCCTTTCCTTCAGTTGTGCAAACAGGCCCCTTAAACATACATGTCACCTGTAGGTTTTTGGTTTGTGTCCTCTTTGATTGCAGATTCCTCTCATGCTTTGACCAACCTGGTCTGTTGCCCGATGTCTTCTGCAGTATTTTTGTCAGGTTTATTTCAGTTCATTATGAGGGTCAGCTGGAGAGACAAGGGGCATAGACTTCTGAAAAAATGCTGTCTGTAATAATGTGGCAAATTTAAATGATTAATCTTTTATGTGTATTAACAATTTATTATTTTTGACAGTTGCAATCTATACTTAAACTAGATAAAGACAAGAGACAGTGCAATAATATAATACGTGAGAAACTATTTAATGTGCTGCTTTTGAGCGATGCAGCTCAGATTGATTATCCGTCATGAATAAAATCTCAAATTGCCCTAGAAGACAGAACAGCTTAAATAAACCAGTGAGCATATGTGAGTCCCATCTGGACTAAATATGGGCTACTTGGGTAGAGCGGGTTTGGGCTTGAATTGGGAAAATGGCACGGTTCCTGTATGGTTTCAGCATTATGGGCTCCAAATGAGAAGTCTATAAGGGCCAAACATATAGGGCCCATGAGGGATACAAGCGTACTAAATGGGCATGGTTCGAAGACAGGGAAAATTGTAGGGCTGTGCATTTAATTGAAAATTAATTGTAACCAACATTCAGAACCAGTAATTGTCGCAATGTTGCCCATGTCAGTTATTTCAGTTTTTTTTTCCTTTAATTCTGTCACTATTTTCATCAGTGTGTGTTTTCAAGTACTGGTCCCTTAAACTCTTAAAAAAATACATGATTGTATTTGTAGTCACATGGGATCCTGGAATGTGTTTTAATAGTTGAGCATCATCAGCCCCCCCCCCATACTAACAATGAAGTCACTTAGTCAAGTGTTCTTGGTCATTCTGGTGTAGTAGTGGTAATAAACTCATCTCCAAATGTTTAATTAGTGACAGTAACATAAAGAGTGTTAAACATGTACAACACTTAATCCATACGTGCTAGCACAAAGCATACCCGTGTCCGCACATGTGCCTATACAAACATACACACATACATACACATATGCACACACATGTACTTACACATGCAAACACATGAGGACACCTTTACACATACAGACATATATATAAACACATATAATTACTAGGGGTGCACGATAACTATAACAAGAAATACAACAAGAAATAGCACAAGCTTTAATACGTCAAACCCGATCAGCCACCTGAAACATAACCGTCGCTTCCATGGAGTTTTGAAATCGCACTAACGTGAGCAAGCCAGCAGCAAGTCAACCCCTCCGCTCCCAGCACCCCTCCATCATCTCTCTCATCTAAAGCTTCCATGAGATTAAAAAAAAAAAAAAAACAAAACTACTAAACCTCATTTACTTTAATTAAAGGCATTCATTTGAATGGAACCACAAGCCAAAATCCTTTAAACGTAATTTCTTTGTTACTATGGAGTGAACTTTTTTCAGTTTATTTACACAGACAAGTCTAACTTGTGTCAGTACATTATGACCTGTGCATTATTTTTTATTGTCATTGAGGAATGCATTTTTTCAGTTAGTAATTCTGATGCATGTATTTCCATCAGTTCAAGGAGCCTTTATTTTTTTTTTTTTATCTCAGTCAGTAATGAACCTTATTTAAGTTGATGTGAGATATCAAATAGGTTTGTTTGATAGCTTTATGAAAATGTTTGAGAGGCTTGCCAATAGTTTTTCATTGCAAAAATTAAATATCTGTTCATTTGAAGAGTCAAAACTATTTTTGATTTTGTTCATAGTATTGATGTAATGATCTTAGGTATATGTGTGTGTTATCGGTGACAGTAACGGGCCTTTAGGAGCTGAAAGTTATCGGTATCGGTTTGAAAAAACAGTTATCGTGCATCCCTAATAATTACCCATGTGTACATTTTCCAACTTTACCAACAGTGCAATTAAAAATATATATTTTAAAAAGATGGGGAACTTTCATTGTTAGCAATGTTTATGTATGAATGCAAATATGCTTTTATATACCTAAGCACAGACGTTTACAAAAATGTACATACATGTTTGAGCCCTTCGTTGCAGACACATCTTAAAAATTGCATTATTTCATGAGCCAAGCCCTATGTCTCTGAAGTGCAAGGCTTAGTTTGGGTAAAATGCCCTTATACTTGACCAGTGAGACATGCAGATCATTTAGCTATAAAAGTCACACACAGGACAGCATAGACATGTGGGCCCCATATGGGTGAAAAGTGGGCTGTAAAAATTACCATATTTTCTGGACTATGAAGCCCACCTGAATATAAGCCGCACCCATTAAAATATAAACGAAATATATATTTTGTCACATATAAGCTGCACCGGACTATAAGTCGCCGGTATCCACGCTGAGAAATAAGATATTTACATCAAAAGATTTTGTACCATCAGTGTTTATTCACATACCTGAACTGATTGTTTCTGAACAGTGCTTGTAACACACGGCAGTAAAAGTGCTGATCAAACAAAACAGAAAAGTCATTGATGGTTTTTATTCATTTTCCTCCTGTACCACTAAAACCAAGTTGCTTTATTTTTCCTCCTCCTGTGTACTGAAACCCCCCACACAGCAAAGACATCCTGGAACGGACCCGCGAAATGGACCCGTATCGGGGTCCACTTGCACTCAGTGCCGGATCCGCTCTGGAGCCGATCGCGGAACCTGCTGGCTCCACGCTGCGTCAGGTCCGCATCTGCAATTAAAACCTTACCTCTGTAGCGGGTCCTGCTCAGAACCCTGAAATCTGCTGGGGAATAAACTGACTGGACAAACTGATAAATCCAGGTGTGTCCGAGTAGCTACAATGGTCAGACACACCTGGATTAATCAGTTTGTCCATTAATAATAGGTATTGATGCTCACAAAATGAATGTAGAGTAGCATAGCCAACATAGGCTACTTAACAAAAACAGAATAGCCTTTAACTACTTGGTTTGTTTTTGGATTTTTGCACTTCCTGCTAGAGCGCCCCCTGAGGGCTGAAGAAAAATTCATAGAAAAGCCACATCTCTGTATAAGCCTCATGGTTTAAAGCGTGGGACAAAAGCAGCGGCTTATAGTCCGGAAAATACAGTAGTCGAAAAGTAATGAAATACTGGCAGTCACAATACTGGCTCTCTTTGGCTTTGGTACCTGGTAGTTAGTACAGTCTTCTTCACAATGTGATATAAGTCAAAGAAGTAGTAGTATATGAAGCTGTGAGGACTAGGTCTGTAATTTTACTGGCTTTGCAAAAACATAGCTTTAGCAACCGGTCTGCATTGGTTCTTTGCACAGTTTAGAAAATGCATGTGGTATAGCGTATTGCTGCTGCTTAGGGGCTGAATCACAAATCTGTTGAACAGTCCGAGCTGTGAGCTACTCCTCGTAGTGTTCTTTTACTGTTCTTGGTCATTTCACTTTGCCCTGTTTGGAAAAAAAAAACACTGAAATCATAGAGGGAAAAAAAATTGCTTTGTGGTGGTAATGAAACTAAATATTAAATACACTTAGGATTGTCCACTGCAGCTATTGTCTGTGCTTTTCAACCATGCTTCTTTGTTATTCATTGTTTTCCATGCCTACTCCTATTTGTGAGGAAATATTTTGTCATTAGTCCCCTTGTGGCCCAAATTAACTTTCAAAATCAGCATTCTGTTCATACATTGTGTCATTTAAAAACTTTTTTTTTCCTACATTTAGCAGATTAAATAGTCTTGATCATGTTCCTTGGCTGAATAATTGATGGTTGTTCTTCACTGAGGGTCTTCAATCCATAATGTCTAGTTCACCCACCCAGCAAGTCAACATTACAGAGTCAGCATTTATTACAATTATCAATGTGGATTTGCGGATCTTGATTTTGAATCATGGACTCCAATGACATTCATTGCCTTGTTGTAAAGTTAGGTGCATCTATGAAGTCAAATCTTACAAGCAGCACATCTGCAATAGCTTGAAAAGCTCATTTGTCAAGAAAAAGTTCAACATATTTTGAGTTTAATCCATATTACTGTTACACATGCTTTCAGCAGTCATTAAAATAAAACTCTCCAGATGAGTCTGATCAGATGAATAAAGTCTCTACAGTGAAAACAGAACATCATATAATTTGCTTTGTGCAAAAGGTCACAATAAACCTGACAGTAGGTGATTATTAGGAAAGCATTCGGGTCAAGTACTTTCTTAATACAACCACCAGATGGTGCCAAAGATTTTTAAATCACTCATGACTTAAAATCTGTCCTCTCTTGTAAGGAACATTCCCTTTGCATGTAAATGCAGGCCGTGTCTGTGGTTGTCTGTTAGTAGGGCTGCATGATATTAAGAACCCACCATTATGCAATATCATGGTGAAAAATTATATATATATACATATATATAATATATAATATATATATATATATATATATATATATATATATATATATATATATATATATATATATATATATACAGTCATGGAAAAAATTATTAGACCACCCTTGTTTTCTTCAGTTTCTTGTTCATTTTACTGCCTGGTACAACTAAAGGTACATTTGTTTGGACAAACATAATGATAACCACAAAGATTGCTCATAAGAGGTTTATTTAAGAGCTGATATCTTACCATTTTCCATGGTTTTCTTGATTATAACCTAAATCACTTAAGTTTTTACATCAATAGCTATGGTGTTGTACTGCCAAAAACACTGCTTTTATGCATTCAGTGTTTTCTTTTCTGTCTGTTTTAATCACATGATGACGTTTAGTGGTACCAGGTATTAAAATGAACAAGAAAGTGAAGAAAAAATGGTGGTCTAATAATTTTTTCCATGACTGTGTATATATATATATATATGTATATATGTATGTATGTATGCACCAATATTTCAGTTTATGATGATATTGTTTCCTGCTTTATAAATAAAATTGACCCCTGGTAAGTCGTGCATGGAGATACTAAAAATAAAATGTATTACACGGTTTTATTAAATTAATTTACAGTGAGCTGGAAAGAGCTGAGGTTCTCTGTGACATTTATGTGGTTTTATATGATGTATCAGTTCTAAACAAACAAACTGACAAGTTTTCATAATCAGTGTCATCAGTTATGTTGCTCTCTAGTCATATTGTGTACTATACTCTGATTTGATGTGGTTATACAGCTGTGTCTTCATCCTCTACGACACATTTTCTTCATCTTCATCCCTTGCAGGACTTGTGCTGGACCTCCTCCTGGTTGCTATCGTTAAGGCAGTGGTGCGTCGCCGTCGCCCAGCACATAACCGAATGGACATGTTTGCCACTTTCTCTGTGGACAGCTACTCCTTTCCATCCGGCCACGCCACCCGTGCCGCCATGTGTGGGCGGTTCCTGCTGGCTCATCTTGTGCTGGCTGCACCACTGAGGGTCCTTGTCCTGCTGTGGGTGGGCCTGGTGGGGCTCAGCCGGGTGCTACTGGGCAGGCACAATGTTACTGATGTGCTGTTTGGGTTCTGGATGGGCTATTGCCAGTACAACCTAGTGGAGATGCTGTGGCTCTCTCCACAAACCTTACAAGGACTGATGAGACAATTAGCTTAATGCAAAGGACTGCAGGAAGTGGAGACATATCAGTCTATATCTTTAGTATAAAAGCACTTGCACATTTTGATTTTCAGCCTGAAATACAAGAGACATTTCTTTTTTGATTTGAGGGAAATCGCCTTTGCAGTTTTCACCCTCTGTTTTCTGACACACTGTTTTAGTTCTTACTCTCCTCCTGCATTGGCATCTAGTCTAAAATACACTAATCAGCCATAACATTGAAAGACTTTTATTATTATTACTGATCCCCCTCGTGCCACATAACATCATAACATGATCCTGTGGTGTCTTGGATCGTAACGCTGGCTGCAGACCCTGTAGGATGTTTGAGTGAGGCAGCTGCAGATTGTTAAAGCATTGACATACCAATCAAAATATTGGTCTCTTTTTTTTGTGTGTGTGTGTTGCACCACTGGAGATGAGCGGTGTTATTCACTTCATATGTTAATTATTTCAATGTTGTGGCTGATGGGTTGATGAAAAGGATCTTTCACACAGCAAACCACAAACCCTGATGCAGCTGTCTGCTCACAGTGTTGAAGTGTTCAGTAGTAGCTGCAGTTAACTGTTGGACTGTACAGTGTGGGATTTGTGTACCTGCTTCAAACATGTGCAATAAGAAGATAGTGTGGATGAAACTATAGAAGAGCCTTAATATTGTTACCATTCTTTGAGCCACATTCTTTTATTTAGACAGGATAAATGGGAGCACGCTTTAACAACTGTCTTCCTTTTGCCAGTGGCAGAGGTGGTTTTAATTAGTAATACAGATGTGTTATTTATTAATAATCTACCATAATTTCATCTTGGATAATTTATCAGCTCTGACAGATTTTATACACTAAGGCATAATCCTTATCCCCACATCTTGCTTTAATATATGTGCAGATCCAGAATAAAATTGATATACATTATCTGTCAGAAATCACTGTATCACTTAAATATACATGCTTTAGCTTTGGATTTCTATCACCTGATTACTGTAAATTCTTATATATATCATGAGCCTTTGTGCAAGAACAAAAGATTAAAGGTTCTCTTCTCTACAGAGTTTCGTAACGTGGCTGAAGACACCATCCTCACCGTTAACGTGAGGAGGCTGTGAAGTAAATTTCATATTATGACGGGCTCACATTGGTAGCATATCTGTCACTCAGAGAGGTTGTTTTCCTTACAGCACCACAAAAGCTTCTGCTCCACCACATCTAAATGTATGTTCACAGCAGCCATTTACGAGAGTTACACTCTCCCCTCACAGCAAACGCAGCATGACGTGGGATTTAGTAGAGATGAATTTAATCTGAGCCTGTGATGTCACATAATGCTGTAAACCTGCATGGTTCACTGAATGCCATCTTTTCAGACTTACGTGGCCTCCAACAAAGTGACAGAGTGATAATATGCATGAGTTTTTGATTTGGTAGTCACTTCAGACAATCGTATGCTCTCAAGCAAAGTTGCTTTTGGGGCAGTGTGATCGTGTTTGTTCTGCATGATGCACAGTGGTTCATAAGAGAAGTGCGTGTGTGCAGTTAAAATGTCTCCAAAATAAGTATCTTAACCAAGTCAAGATGATCATTGTGTTTATTGTCACCATGTCAGTCTTCAGCTTTTCTGTATGAGGACCAGGACGGTAAATGTCCCGCCATCGTGAATGCCATTACTATAAAAAGCGATGCAGACTTCACTTCTGTCAGTTTCATGTCAAACCCCTGGACTTTGGACGAACCATTTAGCTCTCAGTTCATCTGCGGCGATGTGGGACCTGAAAAAGTCCCTCAGGTGTGTCTCAAAGTAGAAACATTATGGAACCGTACTTGTGTTTACACGTTGCTCAGGTGAAACTGCGCACTCATACAGAACAGTCTAAGACTAACATGGTGGCAATAAAAGACTGAAACCTTAGTATGTCTGCGGTGGGTGATTTTTATTTTGTATTATTATTATTATCATTATTATTATTATGATTTTAAGTGATTAGATCTTAACTTTAGGGTCCATTTTGAAACTGTCTGCACCAGTATGTGACCAGACTAGCTGACAGCTGTTTCAGGTCTGTTGCAGGTTTAAACCCTTAATCAGCTGTCTTATAATATGAAGTTTATTCAAACATGGGAATGTTGCAAAATAAACGGCAATGGTAGTACATTAATGCAAACTGTATATTTACATCTTTGTTATTCAGTAATGTAAGCATAATGAAAAAAAAAGAAGAAGAGGAGTCACAGATGTGCTGTTTTTAATATTTAGAACTCTATGTACATGTTGCATGAGTAAATGTTCATTTTTACTTGAGATTCAGTGTTGAACAAAATAAACATGTATATTTATTTTGAAGGGATAAAAGAATGAGCTTGATGATCAGCTGTGGTTTAACTAAACACCATCAGCAATATTTTTCTCCAACTTGGTTTATAGTTCAAAACTAAGTTACTTTCAGCTCTACAAGAGCAAATCTGAAAATATCTGACATGCTGTTAACACAGGGATATTTTTTCATGCCCTCTTCATAAGATACATCCTCTCTTATTATGCAATATTGTATCCTTTTTAGGTATATAAGGAGTTGCTAAGGTCCTTTCAAAGCTTGGATGTACAAAGCTCCTCAAGATCATTTTAATAACTCTTAACTGCAAACAAGAGTACAGATGGTGAAGTACAGCAGTGGTTATCTCGTTAAATTGAATATCAATGCAGGAAAATCTGCATATTAATTTGTACTTAAAATCTTGTTAAATACCAATACTGTGAAATTGATTCAGTGAGATGCTGAATGTTTTTTTCCCTCCAGTTTCTTTTGGTGTATTCAGTGAGGCGACCTTTATAGACTCTGTGGTTGTTTCATTTGTTGTGGGGCTCGTATGCTGCCAGAGGCTTCATAGATCAGAAGGTCATTTATGGTTTTATAAACTTGTCAAAAATATATCCATGCAGACATGCCAAAACATAATTATGGAGATTTCCATCCATCCATCCATTATCCAGACCCGCTTAAGTCCAATACCTTTATTGATTTCAGTGTATGTGACATAGTTTTAGAAAAAAAAAAAGAAAAGAAAAGACTCTTTAGAAAACAGCATACTAACACATGATGTTGCATGGTTCTATTTGATCAAAAATAAGAAGAAGTTTGCATTTCTTGTCAGTTCGATTTATTGATTTTACTTTCATAGTTTAAGCTCCCCTTGAATTTTCAGTTCAAAATCCCAAAGGGAGTAATCTGAAGGGATCAAGGCTAACTGGCAGGTGTTAAAATCTGACAAGTCTTCCCGCTGTTAATATTAAGAAATGATGAAGTGACACTTTAACTTTATGAACTGGTCTAGAAAATCCTTCAGGTTACCTGCTATTGCACCATGTACATTTGGGCTGCACGTCTGGCGGTTTAATTTTTTATCCACAAACACATTTGAAGTTGTTTTTTAATGTGCATATTGTTTCCTATTAACTGCACGCTTGGTGCTTAAGCCGTGTCCTTGCAGTGGTCAGCATTCACCTGGCAGGACATCCTGTATCAACTTTAAACCTTGAAATGATGCCCGTGGTGTCGTAATTGAGACGCATGTCTGACGTTGGCGCTACACGCACGAAGGTCTGCTGGGTGACATGAATGTCATTAACTGTTTTGTGTCCTTATAACAACTGATTGCCTCATATCTTTATCAAAGGTTAGGAAATCATTTAGCCTTTTTACAACTTCAAGTAAAATCATCCTCCTCATCGTTTCGCTTGAAGCCAGGTAGAAATTGAAGTATGGATGGATGGTGTTGAGGCTGGATCACACATTCAAGAAAAACTTAATACTTGAAGAAGTTGTGCAACAGCCTGCTGACGTCAGACAGGAACTTTAGAAGGTGTTCATTTGCATGTGCATCACAATATCTGTGGATCATCTTAGTTTTTCCATTTAGTGAGGTTTTTGGTCATAAATGCGAATATTTATTTTCCTTTTACATTTCAACCACTTGGACCACTTCAACTTTCCTTGACATAAAAGATGCTTGGCATCTTTGTAGTTTTTATGATATTCCGCTTCACTTTGTGAGAGATCTTTGGCCCTGAGACACTTCTGGGAATTTGTGAATCAGGTCCAGATTTCTGGAATGAACTGAAGATATTTAAGTGACTATTCCATTGCCAATTAGTTTGATTGACCTGTGTCATACTGTGACCACTTCCTGCAATAACCGACCAACGGTTCCCTCTGCAAGCGAGTGAGCTTGCAGCTGTTTAGTTGACCACCCTATCAGAATATGCTGGATAGAGAATTTTCGTGACCAAACAAACTTTTTATAGTTTACATGACTGTTGTTTTATGTGTGGAAAATCCTGAATCGACTACACAGCATGTCAGTTGTTTACTTTCAGGTTGAGAAATACTTGGATCTGTGAAAAAGATTTGTCATATCTACTCTTGCACGCACTCAAATGTAAAACCAGCATCTGTCGTTCACCACGCTCAGCTTTGACCACTAAATAATATCACTATGACTGTGAGTTAAGTAAAAAGATCTCATTCATGGTTATCTTAATATTGTATATGCGTGTATTGTATATGATTGTGCTGTGTTGTATAAATGGAATTGATTATTGTTCTCTCAGTTTGGATTGTAATTATTTTTGATTAAACTGGGAACAAATCTGAAATGGCCTCATGTTATAATACGCAATGTTTGGAAAATGTTTCATAAAGAAAAGGAGTTTTGTCTTTCTCAGCTGTTACTCTTTTTTTCCCCATCTCACTTGTTCATTCTTAGTACAGCAAGGCAAATGTATGTATATATGTATATATGGTGCAATTCATGCCCATAAATTCAAAGTGCTTTGCTACATTTACAGAGATATGAACAGAGATTAAGGAGATTAAAAAAAAAAAAAGGATGTATAAATGATAGGAAACACTTAAAAAGTAATTGAACACATTGCAGTTAAAGACTAAAATAAAGTTAAGCAGAGGAAAAAAATCCTTGGTTATACTGCCAGTAACTGAGTTGAGTTAGCTCAATTTTAAAATAGCTGTCACTTTGTCACTTCACTTTATCAAACCTCATCAGCTGGACTCAGTAGGCCACTCCAAATTTGTACAAAACCTCAGAATTACAACAAAATGACAATATGCCATCTTTTGGCTTTTCCTTCTCACCTCACACAGATCCTCCTTTGCACAAACACAGTCGATATTAGCGTGTTTTCACCAACCAGTACAGTATTGGTCAGTATAGTGTGGTAGCAATTATTTGTGTTCCCATCATCAAAGTTCTGAACCATACCAATAAAAAAATTAAAATGAAAAAAAAAAAAGAATATGGTTTTCTTTGCACCTTTCTGTCAAGGTAACAAAAGCAGTGGTATGTTATCCTGAACTAGAAACACTGCTGTCAGTTTATTGATCGATAAAGGATTCATCTCTTCCATGAGCCATGGAGATAAACAGGAGATGCACCATTGTGATCTCTTATTTTCAAATAAAGATCAGCTTCGTCCTGCCAAAAAGAAAGACTACAATATGCTACTTGCTGTCCTTTATCTTAACTGATTTTGAATTGTTCTTTATTGATTTTATTGACTGGAAATAGTGTGTTGCACAGAGATAATGTTGTCCTGTTACGAATAAGACGTAGCTCCAGCCAGAGTGCGAATTATACAATGACAATTGGGGGGGGGGGGGTCAACATTTTCTAGAGATGACTAAAATGACAATTTGTCCCTTCTTTAGGGCGGTCAAAAATGACAAAAATGACAATTTACCTGTAATTCGCAATATGGCTCCAGCCATCTGACCAACACACCTCGCAGTAAAAATGCAAGCAAGATCAGGGCTCACTGTTCCCAAATGTACTGAACTGACCCAAGACTATTAAACGGAGCAGCCATAGACTTCAAAAATCAGTTCAAAGAATAGTTTCATTTTCTGTGATGGTGAATGTACCATTCTTTTTTTTTTTTTTTTTTTTTTAAGTGTTGTACCTGTCTCACATGTATGCAATTTTGCTTGGGGCAAAGAAGCTCTCCGGCAGCTTAATGAAGCCACACACTCACTCTTTGCACAAACCCATGCATTTTTTAAAAAATTATTCAGCTCACTATGGTTTAATTTTTCTTTTAATACTTTGGATCTGTAAAGCTTCCTTAAACACAATCAGACTACTCATTCAGTAGTGGTGTAATCACATGCTTTTGGAGAATGAAGTGGAGTGTGAAGTTGTTACTCAGTCACTCATCATCACTCAAGTCTCCCAGCCTCTGAAATTAGGACACAAACTGAACTTTAGTCAAACAATCTCATCAGATTTAAGTAAACATGGTTGAATTCAATAGTGGCCTTTTTGGGCTGGATTAGGGTGGGAAAAGATTGGTTAAAGAGTGGGTCTCCAGCAGCTCTTTTTCTATAAAAGCCTGTGTGCAGCTGATGTTCAACCAATTTGATTGACAGAAGGAATCAGCGCACAGCCATCATCAAGGTAAGAAGGAAAGAGAGAGAAATGGTGTTCCTGGTATTTGCTGCTGCAGCAAATTCTTAGTTTTGGAGCAGTTGACCTGATTAAACTGCAAAATGAGTGTAAGGCAAGACAAGACTTTATTTTATTTAGTTTTTTTTTTTTTTTTTAACAAAGGCTCAAAATGTAATTTGCTGTTTCCATGTAGCTTTTTTTTTCATCTACATTTTGCGATTTGATGATGATTATTCCCTAACTGTATTCACAAGTCGATCCAGTTTTACATGCTTTAAAAGAACTGTAAGACCACCTTTGCCCCAACATAAGTACTTCAAGGAGCTGATAAAGTTTTATTGCAAACCATTAGATTAAGAGTTGATAAATTGGGATACAATGAAAACAACGGCTGAACCATAAATTGATTTATATTGGCTGTAATCAGTAACGAAACTACGCACGAAAAGCCATTTAACAATCAAATATAAGCTGGAAAGACAGACATTGCAAAGGGGAGTTTGTAGTTCAAAGTATCACACCCTATCAAGCTCTTAGAATGAGTTTGGAATTAGATTAAGTTTTATCACAGCTCATGATTTCAGCTCTCTAAACTTTTTCATGCATCCACTTGCGTGGAGTGGTCTAAACGATGTTTTCTAGAACATGCACGGTTTTTAATGGTTTGGCTGCACATTAAGCCACCTTTCTGGACACCAGGGAGTCATCCCACATCCATTCTATGCATTTTATTGAACAAAATGATCTCTTAAAAGATGTTTTTGCAGTTGAAAGCTAAAACCTATTCTGTCAAACTAACTGTACATGTACATGAAAATATTTGTGTTAAATGATGTGTTGAGCTATTGTTAAATATTTTGATTCTGTCAAGAGAAAAATAAATATACTTAAGGGGAAAAGTACAATTTGAGCAGGCCATCACTTATTTAGGCATAACTCACCTACTTCAAATATTCATTGAATGTTTAGGTGGTAAAACCCCAGATATGCAGCTGGGATACAAAACAATTTAATCATTAGACCAACAAGCAAGCATGTAAATCCACACATGTATCAGCTCATGTAGTTACCTAAAATCATGTCCCTTCAGTCCATTTGTTGTTACAGGTAACAAGAAGTAAAGGGAGTATCCAATAGAGGTAACTCAAGTAAAATATATTCAAGTCCACAAACTGGGAAGAAGTAAATAAAGGCAGGTAATCAAGTTTGTACAGAAAAGGTGATTCAGCATGGGCCCATTTTCAAAACATTTAAGCTTATAAATGTTATCAAGTATGTGGAGAGGAATGAAGCTATTCTTATAGACTAACACATAAATCTGGTAAAGAGGCTCATTTAGCTTTTCTAATTTTCTCTTGTCCTGCTACAGCGGCATCATGGTGCACAGAGTGGCAGTGATCGGGGCAGGCCCCTCTGGTCTGACCAGCATTAAGGCCTGTCTGGATGAACAATTGGTGCCAACCTGCTTTGAAAGCAGCGATGACATGGGTGGACTGTGGAAGTTCAAGGCAAGTGACCAAAATAAATATCTAAATGCCTTACGCTCTTCATGTGGTCTCGCAGCTACAATTATTGTTCTTCCCTTTATTCTCATGTGCTGTGTAAACTGGTTCTGTACAGGAAGTGTCAGAGCCAAACAGGGCCAGTATCTACCGTTCCCTTACCATCAACATCTCCAAAGAGATGATGTGCTACAGCGACTTACCCATCCCAGCTGATTATCCCAACTACATGCACCACTCAAAAATTCTGAAATACTTCAGGATGTATGCAGAGCACTTCAAACTGCTGCAACACATTCGCTTCCAGGTAAAATAGAAAAAAAAATAGTTTCTTTCTGATATTATTTTTTCCAATTTGAAAAGTACTTAGAATTTTTGTTTTGTTTTGTTTTTCAAAAATTGTATTATTCTAGACCACAGTGAAGAGGGTCATGCAGAGACCAGACTTTTCTCGCACTGGTCAGTGGGAAGTGGTGACTGAGTCTAAAGATGGACAAGAGGAAAGGCATGTCTTTGATGCAGTTATCTGCTGCTCTGGTCACTACACCTATCCTAACCTGCCACTCAAAGACTTCCCAGGTAAACAGATGTGAGCGTTGTTACAACTGTAGACAAAATGAGTCACACGGAACATGGCCTATGCAGGAGAGACATGTGAATTGGTGTTTCAACCATAATGTTCTAACAGCAAAAATCAGAAGAACATAAAGTTACAGGTGATTTTCATTTTTCTCTCAGAGGGTAAAAACAAAACAACAACAACAACAAAAAAAAAAAAACACTGATGTACTGTATCTCTGTTAGGGCTGTCCCAATACTACATTTTCACTTCCGATACAATACCGGTATTTCAGCCTTGAATATCGGCCAGTACCAATATCAAGTTCGATATCAGCATGCTGCAGATGAAACATACTTGCATTATTATTATTCTGTAGTGTGGAGTGTTAAAAAAAGGCAGCATTAAGTGATATTACTCAAACAGAGAATAATAATTGACAACAGTAGTATTGGAGAACATACCATTTATTATTAACAATTAAAAAAACTGCGGAATAGAAAAAATAAATTGGGAGGCCCTGAACAATGAGCCATATAACTTATCCTATACTTATAAACAATTCAAAACAAATTAACAAGTTTACTGCCCGTATATTCTGATAACGACCTGCAACGTAATGTCAGCATCGATCCAGTGTGCAGTCAGACTCAATAAAGACAGCAGACGATGGTCTGAGCTCCATATGTCGATAGTGAAGATAAGAGCGTTTGATTTCTCCACATGTGCGGCAATATACTTGTAAACTTCTTTCTGCATCTAAGGTATAGTTTGGTCAGCGTTGCCAGGTGGGAAATGTAGGATTATCGTACCAGAGACTCAAAATTATCGTATTTTGAGGGAATTTATCGTACATCTGTCATAACCAAAATAACAAGCCCAATGATGCGCTGTAGTAAAATATAATCACTAGTTATAAATAGCGTCCCACAGGCACTCTTAGCTTCGTGGCGTAAGTACGGAATGGGTTAACGGCACTACATCAGTGTCCCTCCAAAAACAAATGAGAGGCGGGAACTAATGAGCCAAATATGAGGCCTGGAAACGATTTTGGAGAATAATTTTTTCCCTTGTTTTTTCTCTTCTGCTTAAACTCGGCTTAAATCTCGCTCGCTCGACTTCCTGATATGGTCCTGACTGTGAGCGTCTGGTAGGGGGGGCGGGCGCAGCTGACCATTCAGCCCATCATGCTCGTTGTTCTGAGACAAACACTCGTATCTCATGATCAGCAAAGCACTGGAAACATGTCACATGGGAACAGATGCCTTCATGGTTCCCAAAAAAACTCTCCGGCAGACAGTTGCGGCAGGCAATAATTTGAAATGGTCAAATTATCGTACATATGGCCTTTTTTTTGATTATTGATAGTACATCGTACAGAGGGCCAAATTATCGTACAAATACGATAATTATCGTACACATGGCAACACTGAGTTTGGTCGACAATGTAGTGGCGATAACATAGCGTGGCTCGAGATGCTCAATTAAGCGCTTAAACCTGACATTACTCACCACCATTCTTTCTGTTATTCTCAATGCCTTTTTGCCATTGCCAGGGAGGTTTTCATGCCTAGAAAATGTTTCGGCCAGCGTTGGTTGTTTGAGGGAGGTGGAAATTAGATTTTTCTCCATCTCGCTGGTCTTTTGAACATCACCATGCATTTGTTTATGGTTCTTTTTCAAATGCGCGATGAGGTTGGTCATATTAAACTTCCCTAGTTCTGCGCCACCACAGGAGACTTGTGCATGGCAAACTTTGCACTCAGCAACAGCATCTTTATTTGTCTTTAGGGAAAGGTACTGCCACACAGCCCACGTTATTTCTTCTTAGGTGCACATACGCTGTTACTGTTGTGGTCACGTGCTACATGCTGGAGCCGAGCACTCTTTTAGCGAGCGCACCTGCCACCTACCAATGTGTTGGACTATGAACCACAGTCACCTATTTGCACAGGGCAGACATGCCGGAGCAGAATGGACTGCTTTTTATTGGAGTGTTAATATCGGAGACTTTACATGACGTCCAATATAATCCGATTTTTTTTTTTTTTTTGGCTGATATCGGACATATATCAATATTGGATCGGGACAGCCCTAATCTCTACAGTATTTTGACATTTCAGCAATACCTCAAGAAACTGTCTTTTGAAAAAAGAAGGGCAGAATGTATCATGTTAAAATTCTAAAGCAGTGTTTTTCAACTTAAGATCAAAATATATGCTTCAGAATATAATAGTTAACAGGATATCATGTAATCATTTTGTGTTGCAGGAATTGAGACATTTGAAGGAAAATACATCCACAGCTGGGACTATAAGGGGCCTGAGGACATGTACGGGAAGAGAGTGGTGGTCATTCGGCATCGGCAACTCGGGAGGTGACATCGCTGTGGAGACCAGCAGAGTTGCAGAGCAGGTTCCTTTTAGACTTAACTTTTAGCTCACCAGACTCACAGATTTCTGCTATGAATATATATTTTTCTCTCTCTCGCCCCCCTTGCAGGTTTATATGAGCACTCGCCGTGGTGCCTGGGTCATCCGCCAGGTTTCTGATGACGGTCTGCCAGTGGACATGAAGTACAACACACGCTTTGTCCACATCCTGTTTCAACTGCTGCCAATCAACTTTTTCAACTGGTTTGGCGAGAAGAAGCTCAATGCGATGTATGACCATACCATGTATGCCCATTAAACCCAAACACAGGTGGGTACTGTCACCCCAGCAGAGAAAATTGCTGTTGAACTTGTAGATGAAGGACCCTGATCTTCCCCCAGACCTCCTAAAACTGCTATTTAGGGATAGCGGGTAGCGGGAGGGGCGTTCCTCCGCAAAGGATGCAATCTTCCACCTTCTTAAACCTTCTATTCCACCTGCGCTACCCGCTATATTGTGCATAGGAGTGGTTAGGGCGTTCCACCTCTTAAAGCAATCAGTGCACCAGTAGCCATTGCCTTTAAGAGCAGGTTGCGCTACCCGCAAGCCGCTACTGTCAAACCGCTATGGAGCGTCTTTTCATCCAGATTGGAGCAGCTCTCATGCGCAGCTTGTCTGGGACTCCTCCTCTTCTCCACTGATATATACATAAAAATATTTTTACACAGACAATTCCTATCGGCAACCTCAAAGTCCCAGATAGTCGGTGCTCTCCTGGTAAACATGCTCTGGTTGTTTGGTTTAACTGGCGAGCAAGCTGTTTAAGACAATCTATGCTATTTTCTCAGAGGTTCAACTGAGGCCAAATCACACTTTTTATTTATCTATTTATTTTTATTTTTTATTTTTGTCTGCATTTACATTTATGGTTAGAGCCATCATCTAGCCAAACCATCTAGTATGTATATGCAATTTAATCTTATCGCAGACTTTTGTTTTTTGTGGGAGTGTGAAGGGTGAATGTGTCCTTCACCAGTCCTCTCTGGCAGTAAATTCTAACTTTCTTTATTGACATCCTAAATCCTGATTTCGTCAGAGAGGACTATAAAAACAGTTAAAGAGACACAACAGTGAGGGTGTGGTGTGTGCTGGGTTGTGAAGTGTGAGGGGGTGTTGTGTAGTGGATTGTATTGTGGCAGCGAACAAACTTAAAAGATCATATGTAGGAAGCAGAAACTACAAACAAGAAGACTGGATGAACACCTTTTACCAAGCTATAGACCTGTATATGGAGAATTGATGAAAGCATTATTGATTGATTGTGTTGACAGTAGAGGGGGGGTGTTGGGGGAGAGGTGCAAAGCATAAACCTGTCCGTGCTCATATACACTCACATGTACCAAGGAAACCGTCATCACCATTACCATCACCACTCTCCTTATCTTAATCCGTCTCAAATCATCCCACGGGTGAGAAGACAATAACTTACTCCCATCACCCAAGACCAGACTGTCCCAAAAGGACCCTTGCCACCCTACTCAAGCGGTCAAGGGGCAAACACCCCCGAGGCATACGTCCACTGACAGGGGGGTCAGGCAGGGCACCTAGAAGGCCAGAACCACAATGAGGCCCGCCCACCCCCAGGCCCCCACACCCACCAGGCCCCAGCCCATAGCAGCACCACCACAGAAAATGTAGACAGACCGGTAGCTGTCACCCCATGCAGCCCAAATTGGCATTAAAATCAACTTTGGGTGCAGAGGGTGGATGATCCCCCTGCACCCCAACTTCTTCTTCCCTGTATGTTGTGTGTTGGGGTGGGGCAAGCACGGCCTTGGGCAAAGGGGTCCCTCCCCACCCCCGGGGAACCGGGGCAGCCATTGACGCCCCACCATGGGGCGCATCCCTGCCTCCAAAAGGCCCACCACCACCGAGGGCCTCCAATGCCCACCCAGGGCCCAAGCACGCCCCAGCCGGGGAACCAGACACCCACCACGACCCCAGGAGGAGCCTCCAGGCAGAGAGACGCATCGGCCACCACAAACCAGATGCACCACGATGAGGGGAGATACCCCACTGCCGCCCCCGCACCACCCCCAGGCACGGGCCACACCCCCCCACCGCCCACCACCGCCCCGCAGGTAGGCAGCAACCACCCCCGCCCCCCGAGGAAAGGCCCGCTGCCCCGGCCGCACCTCAACCCATCAACCTAACTGTAGGCAGATGTGGTGGGAATAGATTTAAGAAAACTTGTTGAAGAAAAAATGTTGAAGTTGTGTGTTTATTTTATCCTCCCACAGTCAAGGAATTACACAATGCGCAATCACAAATCATTTAGGGACGATTTTTGTTATAGACGCTTTTTACATGCTTTTAATACATGCTTTTTATACAATAATTAGTTCGAGAGGTAGAGCCGTTTGTGCACGTCCACATGTGACCAGGTGGACACACATTGATGCCATTTGTACACGCTCCTGTACGCATCGACATGCAGGTTGCGGGTAGCGGGTAGCAGATGCTATGACCACCCACAATCACAAGATACCAAGTTTGTGGAAAGAGCAAAAGACACACCCATTGACAACACCTACAATGTGAGTAAGGGAGTCGGCATAACGGGTAGCGGCTTTAGGGAGCAGAAGTTTGCATTAACCGTTAGCGGAGGTTCCTAAACCCGCAATTTGCGGGTAGCGATTAGTGCGTAGCAGCTAGCAGGAGGTGCTAGCCGAAGTGTGCAATATGGTCAAACACATCAACTATGATAATATCTCATACCTTCCCCCCCCGATGTCCTCTCTTTCTTGTTTTCTGCTGCCTCATCAGGCTCTTCAGTCAGATTCCAGTGATCAATGACGATCTACCACTAAAGATTCTGTGTGGATCTGTCATCATCAAACCAAATGTGAAGGAAATCTGTGGCTCCACTGTGGTTTTTGACGATGGCAGCATTGTGGAAAAGGTCAGAATTGTCTTGAGTATTTTTCCACATTTCCAACCAGTTTTAATGGAAACCTTTTTTTTTTTTTTTTTTTTTTAATAGGTGGATACAATAGTGTTTGCCACAGGATACAACTATGATTTCCCCTACCTGCCAAACAATGTTATGTACAAATCTGGGCACCGTGTGGGTTTGTACAAGCATGTTTTCTCTCCAAACCTGGAGCATCCCACCCTTGCTGTTGTTGGTTTCATTCATGCCCTTGGAGCCATCATGCCTCAGGCTGAAATCCAAGCCCGTTGGGTCACACGGGTGTTCAAAGGTGAGGCTGTTAGACTGGCTTCATACCAGCAATTAATGTAATTATTAAACCAAGTGCAGGTTACTCCACTTACCTGTTCATGTCTCCTGTTTATTGATTCTTAGGACATAAAAAGCTGCCCTCAAACCAGTCTATGATCAGGGATGTTGAAAAGAACACCAAGGACATTGAGAAAAAGTAAATTTCTGTGTAAAATCTCATCTCAGTATGTATATCTAACGTACACTATGCACTTTTTCAATAAATAATCACTTTATGATTTTCTCAATAATCTCTCCACAGCTACATTGTGTCAAAGCTGACACCACTGCAGGTTGACTTTGTTTCTTACATGGATGAAATAGCTGGAGAGATTGGAGTACGGCCGAGCCTCCTGTGGCTCTTCTTCACAGACTATCCACTATTTAAGAGGGTTTTCTGGGGCCCTGTCACTGCTTACCAGTACCGGCTGATGGGACCAGGGAAATGGGACGGGGGCCCGCAAGGCAATCTTCACCCAGTTTGACCGCATGTACCAACCCTTAAAGACCAGACAGGTGTGCACCGAGCACCGTTTTTCTTCTACATTTCCAGAGTCTTGCTTGAACTTCTAAACCTACAATCGCATGTTATTTTAATATGGCAAACTTTTCCACGTAAAAGTGTACGATTTCTCTGTCCGTGTCCTCCAGTTGGATGAGCAAGAGTTCTCCGCTGCTGGCCGTCTTGCTAAGCTGAGCCTGGCCATCGTAGCAGGAGGAGCTGCAGCATACTACTTCCATACGCACAGGCCAGAGGCCATCTCCACCCTGCTGTCCAATCTCCATCCACAAACAGTCTGAACTGGCTGCATCACCAAACTGATGAGGAACAAACTGTTGTATACAGACAAACCAATCACTCTGTTTTTCTAGATCATTTGTGAAGTCTAGTTTAGAATACTCTTGTTTGGGTTGTGATTATGGAGATTACTGTAGTGGTCACGGTTTGAGCAGCTGATTGATGATTGTGATATCTGTCTCGACATTTACTATTCAAGTTCCATTTAAGAACTGATTTTCTAAATCAGGTTTTTTGTATGCAACTATTTTTAAAGATAAACTTTAAACTAGACAAACATAAAAGATCCTAGACTGCATTTTTTTCCAAACATGTCACCCAGACTTGACATTGATTATTGCCGCCATATTCCTTGAGTATGGACAAAACTAAACTTCTGTTTTGGCTGCTCTCTGTTATGGAGTGCCATTTGTACATGTTGCTGTTGACGGGTTTTGTAGGTATAAAACATTTTGTCACATTTAGCTTCAAATCATGTTTTAAAAAGTGATGTGAATTTTTGAACGTCACTCTTTAGCACATTTAACACAATGTTAACTTTTAAAATGTATCAAATAATTAAATCTAAATGTGACATCTAAATATTCCAGCTGAAGCTAAATATTTAGCTAATATGCAAATTCAAGATGCCATTAACCGGAAGTACCAAAATAAAAGCTTATGGGGGGGGGGTCAAAGTCTGTTTATAGTGTCAAATAACGAACCTTTTCTGGAGAAATCGACTCTTGGACATAGATTACGGTGATAATAACTGCCCAAAAATAATTATAAAACTACATTTTACAAGTACCTTGAGTTTTTATTGTCACTTTTTTTGCGGGATTTATAACCTGTAGCTACTACAGTCAGTCACAAGAGGGCGCACTTTGAATTAATTACTTGGTGCAGTCTGCTGTTGGTGATACATACCGCGCAAACATGGCTGAGTCAACGTTAGCCCAAAACATCGGGAGAGCAGTTTTTTTTTTTTTCCTTTTCCAATAGTTATACATGTGATGTATACGATAAAATAAAAGACAGGTATGGTTTTACTTCACTGAGTAGTTTTACTTTACATATATAAGTACATTTTTTCTTTCATACTTTTGTTGACAATGCATTTTCACCATGTTGCCAAATTGATCCATGCTGTGAATGAATTAAAGCTGCAATGTATTTGTTCAGTGTATGTTAAAACTCAAGTTAATATTCACAATATTGCATATTGCATTTTCTTCAAATGTTGCAGTCTTGGCAAAGAGATTGATGAAAGTAGCATAACATATGTATGATCACAGGGTTACTTATGTTTCAAGCTGAACATTTCACTGAAGAAATTATGTGCAATGTAATAGAAGAAAGTTATGAATGTATCAAAACATTTGTAGAGCCCTAAAGAGTATTGAGCTATTCTTTCACATAACAGGAGTCATCTTGTATTTATAACACTAGAAGTTTAACACTAGTATACACTAGTATACACTAACACTAGTAACACTAGTATACTAGTATAACACTAGAAGTACTGTTAGAAGTTTTAATTTAAGCAAATTTAGTAGTCTCCATTGTAACTTTGCTCTTGTTTCACTGAGCACACTTTATTTGTCTTACACGACATGGATGGTGGTTGGCCTGTCCACATTACTAGTAACTGCCCATTTACAGTCGGTTGTGTATGAGTCCAACCTCTGTATGGGGCAGGCCCAGCCCAAGAAGATAATTGTGAACCATTTACCGGAAATGATGCTCACTCTGACCCAGATCATGCAAGACATTCCGTCACCTTGAGACCAGCACAGCCATGCTTAGCCTGTGACCACGATAAATGCTCTGTTTCAGCATGACATTTAGCAAAAAAATCTCAGCTTCCTACAGAAATGAATACCGCTATTATCTCTAATACTAAAACCTGGCAAAGACCCCACATTTCTATCAAGTTATAATCCACTGTAGTTTGTGGGCCAGAAATCATAGCTCATCAGGAAAAGGGGTTTCGTCGGGGCCGTTGAGTGGCAACTTAAAAATATGTGTTCTTGGTCAATTTTGGGGGTGCTGAATCCAAATCTGCCTGTTGCCACGGCGTCAGCTTGCACGTTTGGCCACCACAAGGGGCACTATTTTCATTTTTGCTTATTTATAGGCAGAAACCGTTTTTTCAGGTTATCTTTCTTCTTCTTTAATAAAATGCTTTTAAACTTCACAGATTGCTTTGTAACAACATTAGCCATGAAATTGAAGACTTGGAGTGTGTGAGTATGTGTTAGGGGGGTCGTTAGTGCAGGGGAAAACTTAATTATTATGCTGATTTTGGACTGTTTCTTTACTTCAAACTAGTCTCTTCAACATGGCAAAATCTCATTTGACATTGACGCATCAATTCAGAAACAGTCAAGCAGTAAGTAGAACATTTACTTACAGTGTGTAAAACCATAACATATGTACAAAATGCAATCAAAGGAAGTCATAGTCACAGCATGGGTAGTATCCTTTAGTAGTGATTTTGGTGATTTTCACTTTGTCTTATTTACAAATCATCTTCGCTGTCATCTTCATCACTGCTCACTGCATCATGGTCTTCTGAGTGATTGTTTTGGCAGTCAACACAACGACAAAGGTCAGTGCACGGTAGTTCACCAAACAGACATGAACAAGTACGTAAACTGCAGTGTCCCTTCTTACACTTGCAGGAGACACTCTGCAACACACTTAGGGGAGCCACTGGAATGAAATACTCTCTCCTTCCACTTGCCACCCATGGCCTACTGGACTGGGTGCCTGGATCCATGCCTTCAGACAGCGCCTATATATGGCTGCCTGGTAAGATGCTCGTGCAGTGTGTAATTGGAGGGCATCTTTATTTGGTGGCAATGCATCGTCGAAACGGATGTCGAAATGCATGCATTTTGCTTTTAATGGTCATATTCTTTCACTTTTATCGTTGTGTTGCTCTTGCTATGAAAACACTGCAACGACTCTTTGTAGCTTTGGTCTTCCAGTGTGTTCGCCCGGCAATGAAGACATATCGATAAAATTGATGTCCAAATTGACCTTTAGCTCAAAGTTCGATATTACGGCATATTTTACCTTGTGTCTATCAATCTTGTGTCAAAGACTTGATATCTGATGTAGGGATTATTTGTTTTGTGTTCATAATTATGAATTATGACAAGCCATAATTTGCGAATTATCATTGAATGCTTGTTGCCCTATAGATTAACTGTTAACCTGTGGTACCCCCCCCCCCCCACACACACACACACACACACACACCATTTTTTATTTTACAAGACATCAAGAAACACTTTACAATGTATATTTTATAGAATCTATTCATCATCTTAACCAATTTTTTTTTCACAGATGAATTACACTGGAGCTGCAGTGTATTTCATGTAGTTCATTCACCTACCACATGGTGGCGCTATGCCTAACTGCCATTTCACTCACAGCGAATTCTGGATAGGCATAATACAGAGCTACCTGTGAAATTTCACTCTTGTGAAACACTCTAAAATGAGTTAGTGACACAATTCCTGTTGAATTTGCCCATTGAAATTAAATTCCTACATTACCAAATATTGCTATTTCAACCATTGTTTTTCACATTAACGTGCAACTTTTGAAGATGGCAACACCTAGAATATAGTTTTGTGTACTATCCTGTACTCATATCAGCAAAAACCAAGTTGCCACCCAATACCCCCGACGAACTTGCAAGATAGGATTTCTGGCCCACTAACTACTGTCCTTAATTAATACGGATACAAAAATCATAAGTAAAGCATCGCCACTCCGAATAGAAAAAATAACTCCACTTACTATCCACTCTGATCAAACAGGTTTTATTAAAGGAAGACAGTTCTATAATAATCTACATACACTATTTAACTTAACCTTTGTGTCGTGTTCGTTTCTCCCCCCTTACTTTAGTGCTCCCGGTCAAATTTGACCGGCCTGTTTTAACTGCTCCTACATTAACAGAAAAACCACTGATCATCACCAAATTTTATTTAACTCCCTTTTAAGCTGTAAACAATGTCTCAAACTAGAGGTTTACATGAATAACTGCAGTGAATATACAAAAAATACAGGGGGGAGTACAGGAGTGACATTTTGCAATCAGATTGTAGTGTGCCTTGCAAACGTAGGCATCACATTTGAAACATATAAGACTTGTTTTATTGTCTCTAGGGGCACAGAGGTCACATCTCTTCCATTTCTGCCCCTGTTTTGGGGGGGGAGCAGCCAGGACAGAGGCTGGGGCTGCAGACTCCTCACCAGACTGGCAGAGGCTGGTGCACGGGGAAGGTGCTGGTGCACGGGGAAGGTGCTGGCGCTGTTGAATCAGAGGAGTCACTAAAGCTTTCCTAAGCTCTGCCAGAAAGAGTCTCCTCTTGAAACACAATGATCCAATAAAAAACACCTAATTGTTTACTTTGAAATGTGGAACAAGTGTTACACATTTACTTTGGAAGCTGTAGTTCATGTGGGGGGATGGGCACATAAGCACGGGAATGAGGTGGGAAGAGGAGACACCTATTTGTTCAGTCTGAAAGGGTTCATGTGGGGTGGTATGTGTTTGTTTGCATGTGGTAATATATTTGTGGTTGTGTACCATCTGATGGATGAACACAATCTAGGGTCACCCATTCATTTCCTATGGCGGTCATTTTTGACCGGGAACACCACAGGTGAATAAACTACTCAAAATTCAATGAAAGTGGTGATCAGCAATTATATATGTTCAAATGGCTAGTGTGGAGGATATCATAAGGCGCTGAGACAATCAAATGTAAAACACAATATTTATGATTGATGGAAGTAGGAAATCGGTCAGATTTGACCCGAACACGACAGAAAGTTTAAATCATCATACGTCACAAACAAAAACACCAACAGATTTATTATTACTGGATGCAGAAAAAGCTGACTTTTTAGGGGACTTTTTATTTCAAACACTTAAAAAAATTGGTTTTGGCAAGTCATTTATCCAAAGTTAAGTATTCTTTACAACTCACCTATGGCAACAGTTACCACAAACGGCATAATGTCACAGTGTTTCACTTTACAGCGGGGTGCAAGGCAGGGATGCCCACTTTCTCCATCCCTATTTGCTATTTTTATAGAACCTCTTGCAGCAGCTATACGTAAGCATAGTAAAATTTCAGGAATACAGACAGGAAATGCAACACATAAGATTAGTTTATATGCAGATTACATTATTTTATAACTACAAAACCCGTCAACATCTTTCCCCTAAACTATCACTCTAATAAATTTCTTCTCCAAGATCTCAGATTACACTATTAACTGGTCTAAATCCACCATCCTACCACTAAACCTCAGTTGTTGGGATGTGGCAAAACAGTACTTCTATCATTTAAAACAAACAATCCCCTAAATTGTCAGAATTAGTTGGCCTTAACTATAATCCTCTATTAAAAACAGTAGAAGGAAACCTTAAACGTTGGATGAACCTACCAATAAACCTAATAGGCAGAATTGCCACAGTTAAAATGACCATCCTTCCTATGATTAACTATCTTTTCTTAATGATCCTAATTAAACCTCCAAGATCTTGGTTTAAATCTTTAGACTCTATAGTCTCGCAATATTATTGGAAAAACAAGAAAGCTCGAATTAAATTATCCACACTACAGAAATCCAAATCTAAAGGTGGTCTGGAAGCTCCAAACTTCTCTTATTATTTCCTTATTATTACCAAACAAAATCCAAAATATTTATAAATGGATAAATCCTAAGCAGTGTGACTGCCCCCCCCCCCCCCCCCCCCCCTTTTTTTTTTCTGTATGTTTGCCGGCCAGAGTTTCCAGTGTTACATACTAACCTGCACTTCCATCCTGTTGTATGAAAGCTGCATTTTGGGGCCGTATTATATAATGCTGATTCATAAGTCTTTTCCTCTAGATTCTGGCCTGTTGAAAGCCATTGCTTCTGATTATCATTCTGGCTCCATCAAGTCCCTAAGTTTGACATGTAGGCATCTGAAGAACTTAACTCAAGGTCTGATGTTGTTCAATTGATGGTTTAAAAATGATTGTTTCTTACTTACCAATCGTCATTTCCAAGCATCCTGCATTCTGTGATGTGAGTGAATGACCTCTCTGAACTTGTTTACAACTTGGAGAATAAATGTCCTTTACACCTCTGTCATGGTCAGTGTAATCAATACCTGCCGATTGATTGCCTCACTATAACACTTTATTTATTACTGCTAAAGTAAGATATACTAAAATCTGACATCATTCATCCTCTGACCATCCCAGGGTTTTCCTACACCTGTGTGTGTAGATCTCTTTGGGACATCAACTAACATACTGACCAGTCTGATCCTCAGACCACCTCATCTGTTTATATAGTCATCTCTGTAGACCATGAACTAACAATGTATCAATCAAAATATAATGGATAACTATTATTTATACATTTTGTCTAATATAGTATTTCCAGGATATACGTGCTCTTCTCTCTCTGTCCTACATCCTTTCTTTGTCCTGTCGCCCTTCTCCCCTTCCTTTCTTTACCAGTTGGCCTTCGACAGGAAGGTCCCTCATTTTGAGCCAGGTCCTGCTCGAGGTTTCTTCCTCTTAAAGTGGAGTTTTTCCCTGCCACTGTTTGGCTTAAAGGTTTTATTCCCATTATGAGAGTTTTTTTTTCCCATTTTCTTTTATTAGGATTTAATGTTATGATTTTAGTTAATGATATTTGCCCAGGGGTCATGCTCTGGGTCTCTTTAAAGTGCCTAGAGACAATTTGCATTAACGCAATACAAATAAAATTGAACTGAATTGAATTGAATTGATGCAAGGAAGGTTGACATTAATGTACACAATCAGTTTGTTTCTCTTTCATTCAGTTTGTCTCTCGACTTCCGCAGCTTCTTCATTTCCATCTTTTCTTTTGCCTGATTGGCTCAGCTATCTCTCTCTCCCTCACACACACATGCAGACACCCACACACTGGACCATGTGAATCTCATAGAAGATGAGTCCCAGGTTCCTCATTATCTGTTTTCTTAGAAAAAGCTTCCTGACACAGCTGAAAGTGATGCAATCATGTTTTCTCTCAGGCCTTCTTAGGAATTAACTTACATCAGTGCTCAAAAAATGTAATCTTTTCTCCCTTTTCAGACCTTCCACGCAAGTATTGAATTATGAAACCTCAACTTTTTCACCATCCACTACTCAGTTTCCATAAAACTTTGTAGATGGCTTTCAAGAGATTGTCACTCTTCATCTTCTGTCAAACTACCAAGGCAAGGTAATGGCCTTCCTCTGGACATGACAGTAATCTCCAGGTTCAACAGCTTCATAACAAAACTGCTCCCTAAGTCCTGAGAGAGCAATGGGAGAGCAGAGAGAGCAATGGACCAGAAATATGACCGCAGACTTTATGGCTACCTCGGTGACCTCAGCTCCAGTAATGGACGAATCCATCCCGAAGTCCACAGGCTCAGCATCCTCAATGGAAGACGTGTTGTGGGATTGAGAAGATCCTCAAAGTATTCTTTCCACCTCCCAACAACATCTCCAGTTGAGGTCAGCAGCAACCCACCCCTCCTATACACAACGTTGGTGAAGCACTCCTTTCCTCGCCTGAGCCGCCTGACAGTTTGCCAGAATCTTCATGGAGCCAACTGAAAAGTCGTTTTCCATGGCCTCACAGAATTCCTTCCACACACGAGTTTTCGCATCAGAGACTGCCAAGGCTGTGGCCCATTTAGCCCACTGATACCTGCCTGCTGCTTCCAGAGTCCCACAAGCTAACCAAGCCATGTAGGACTCCTTCTTCAGCCTGACGGCCTCTCTTACCTGAAGTGTCCATCACCAGGTTTGAGGTGGTGGACACTACAGCAGGGACCAATGACCTTATGGCCACAGCTCCAGTCAACCGCTTCGGCAACAGAGGCATGGAACATGGCCCATTCAGACTCAATGTCCCCCGCCTCCCCCGGGATGTGATTGAAGCTCTGTCGGAGGTGTAAGTTGAAGATCTTTCTGACAGGTTCCTCTGCCAGACATTCCCAGCAAACCCTCACTACATGTTTAGGCCTACCCAGTCTGACCGGCATTCTCCCCCACCATCTGATCCAACTCACCACCAGGTAGTGATCAGTTGACAGCTCAGCTCCTCTCTTCACCTGAGTGTCCGGAACATTAGGCTGCAAATCGACTATAAAGTTGATCATTGATCTATGGCCAAGAGTGTCCTGGTGCCACAGGCACTGATGGACACTTATGTTTGAACATCATGTTTGTTATGGACAAACTGTGACTAGCACAAAAAAGCCAACAACAAAACACCACTGAGGTTCAGATCAGAGAGGCTGTTCCTCTCAATCACACCTCTCCAAGTACTGCTGTCATTGCCAACGTGAGAACTGAAGTCCCCCAGCAGAATAAAGGAGTCCCCACTAGGGGCGCTTTCCAGCACCACCACCAAGTACTCCAAGAAGGCTGGGAACTCTGAACTGTCATTTGGCTCTGATGACAGTCAGAGCCTGTTCCCTGACCCAAAGGCGCATGGAAGCTACCCTCTCATCTACTGGGGAAAACCCCCACGTTGTGCGAACGTGAACTGAACGCGCTCTCTTTCCCCTTGACGAGCGTCGGGTGTGAACGAGTTCATTTGGTCAATTGTGAACAACGCTCTTTTAAAGTTCACACACGGTCAAAACCATGCCAGGTTTCCAGCGAACCCCATTTAAAATACACCACAAACGTGCCTAATATTTGAGGGCCTGTTAGGTCAGAATTTTCTTAACTTTTAGGCCCAGAACCAGTGTAGCTAGAGGGTCACATTTGTACACAAATACACATCAGTTAAATATTGGAAATAGTACTGTTATCAATAGTATTATTAATATCTCAGTATTGATCATTCTTAGTGTATGTTTTGTCTTCACTTTATATCAGAAATGTAGCAAACTAGCCCAGTTAGCCAGTAAAAGACCATGTGCTACAGAACAAAAGGACCTGGCCAGGTGAGCAGCATAGGATTGTGGGAAAGGGTGATCACCTTCCTTTTGTTAGAGAACACCAGCAGTGGATTGGACAAGAAGACCAAGACTGGCCAATGGGAGAGCCAAGTCTAAACCGCGGCTCCTCCCCATCTAGATTCTGTATAAATTGTTGTGGTATTTATTAATTCTCCCTCTTCTGTGTTAGAGACTGCCTCTACCAGGGAGCCGTGATATCACGTTTATTGCAAATAAACATCTGTGTTGTACTTGTACTACCGACCAAGACTCTCCTTTCCAGCAAAGAACACGCGGTTAGATTCTTTTCAAAAAAGATTCCTAACAGGCCCTATGGAATCCGCCGTCACGGAATCGTGGAATTGGAGATTAAAGACGGAATTCACTTTAAATCCGCAATATGACAGAACTGAACGGCAATTTGCGTAAAAGTTTGGGTTTTTTTCTCACAGACTAAAAGGACCTTTTCTTTGAGAAAATGTTCCAAGAGGGGTCACTAAGGGGACACTCTAGCTTCTCTGCCCCCTCCTGTCCCCGCTTTCCTCATTAACAAAAAAAAAAAAAAAAAACACATCAAAGCGGCCACCTGAGAAACCGGCAAAGAAGCAAAGGAATTAACGGCTTACTTCCAGGTACAGGGCAGAGCAGCTTCTCCTGGTTTATTATTTGTCTGGGGATTTAAAATTCTGCAACTTTTGCCAGCACACGATTGAATGGACAGAAAAATATACGTGCAACGATCACTTCCATCTATCCATTAGGTCCCGCTTGGTCCAGAGCTGGGTCGTGGGGGCTTCAGCAGAGAAACCCAGACCTCCCTCCCTCCGGCCACTTCCACCAGGCCAACTGAGAGATATAATCTCTCCAGCGTGTCCTGAGTCTGCCCCGTAGTCTTTGAACGAGGATCACTTAAAGGTGGGGTAGGTGTTCTTTGAAAAAACGGTTCCAGCAATCCAACTCAAGTGAGATTTTGAAAATATACACTCCCTCCCTCCTCCCAAAGGCTCCGCCTCCTCCTCTTCAGCTCACCCCTTGAAACCACGCCTTCACACGATTCACGACTACACGAACCCCAGGGAGGGAGGGAGGGGTGGGTGGGAGTGCATTGATATTTGATGGACGTATTAGGCAGCCAATGAAAGTAATGATGATCACTATTTTGATTGGTCAGAGTTTTTCTCTGATTATACCCTCTATACTGGACCAAAACGTTTAGTTTTTTTTTTGCAAACATTTTATTTCAGTGGGTGCAATGGGAATGTGAAAAGGTTTTCAGGCAATATCGTAAAAAGTGTTGCAAAAAAACAACACCTACCCCACCTTTAATGAGTGATCTCCGATCCCATTTGGAGTAAAATATATTATATAAGCTCATTTCTTTGAAAGTTCCAAACATCCTGTGTCAGAAATAAAGATAACATTTTCCTCCTGATGCTGATCTCAGTGCATTCTGACTGCTTTAAGGTTTGTGCACTGGTGAAGTCTGATGTGAATAAATCACCTTATAGTCCGCTTTTCATTTGACTTCATCAAATAGGAACCAAGTGTTCTTTTACCTTCATATCCAGTGTTGGGAATAACGGCATTAAAAATAACGGTGTTACTAACGCCGTCATTTTTTCCCAGTAACGGGTGATCTAACTAATTACTATTTCAAGCGTTACAATGCCGTTACCGTTACCGACAGTAAAATGTGGCGCGTTACTATGCACTGATATAACTAATTGCAGTTATCTGACCTGACTCACTCGATCTAGCAGCCAGGAGCTCAAAATAAAAGATTTTTTTTTCCCTTTTTCTGATTGACATTCTTTGGTGAGGGGTAGAAGGGGTGACAGATGCATAAGTGATGATGATTAGCTAAAGCTAGAGTACAATTTCATGGTAAGCCAATCAGTGCCAGAGTTCAGGTAGGTGGGTGTTACAAACGCGACACAAACAGCCTCACTTGAGATGCAGGAATCGCGAGTCCGGAGCGGTCTGTCGAGGGAAAACTGGCATTTTCGGGATGGAAATATAAATACTACTTTAACTACTTTGTTCATTTTAATACCTGGTACCACTAAACATCATCATGTGACTAAAACAGACAGAAAAGAAAACATTGAATCCATAAAAGCAGTGTTTTTGGCAGTACAACACCATAGCTATCGATGTAAAAACTTAAGTGATTTAGGTTATAATCAAGAAAACCATGGAAAATGGTAAGATATCAGCTCTTAAATTAAACTCTTATGAGCATTTTTTGTGGTTATCATTATGTTTGTCCAAACAAATGTACCTTTAGTTGTACCAGGCATTAAAATGAACAAGAAATTGAGGAAAACAAGGGTGGTCTAATATTTTTTTCCATGACTGTATATCGTTAAACTGTTTACTTTTTGTTTTGAGGAAAATACTTGAAGTAGGCCAACAGTATGTCCCAGTTGTCTGTAGCTTTGTGAAAGTTTGACCTTCCGAATTTACAGTACAAGGAGTTGAAAGCACTTTACTGTTTAACTAAATATTAAAAATTTAAATGAAGTACCGTCTATGCTCTTCTACTCTATGCAACTGACCTGTGAAAATCTTTGACATATTTGAACTTTTTTAGAATAAGTAACGCAATAGTTACTTTCCCTGGTAACTAATTACTTTTATGAAGGAGTAATTCAGTTACTAATTCAATTACTTGTTGGGGAAAGTAACTAGTAACTATAACTAATTACTTTTTTAAAGTAACTTGCCCAACACACCATATCTACAGATTGAATAGATGACCTGTAAGATGTCACATTTGAGATAAATGCTCCTTAAGAGCTGAATTTAATAAAAAGAATGACAAATCATACAGTCATTTACTTAAAAAACCATTACCATTGCCTTCTTTGTGTAACTGTCACTGCTACCTTAAAATTATCAGATGCTTATCGGTGTCCAGTCCGATAAGCACAGTGAAGTGATAATACTAATGAGGTTAGCTCCGCTTTGTGTGGGAGGCATGTGTGTGTAATACATGAGCAAACAGTTTTGTGAAGCAAAATATACACATAATTTTCTCTATTTTCACTGACATATATAAAGGTTGAACTATAAAAGGTGAATTTATGTGTTTTCATGTATCTGTTTTTACTATCCTGAGATGCCCCATCCAAGGAACAACCTGTCTCTTTATATAACTGACAGATGAGTTGGGTTTTATCTCTCTTGACATGCTTAAAGGACCCTCAGATAGTCAATTATCAGCACGCCTCTCTGCATTGGCAGGGGTCCCAGATAAACCCTCTGGGTGGCTGGAAAAGGGCCGACCTCTTCCTCACTCCTCCACTACAGTGACAGAGCCAGCTCCATGAAGACTACCACCTGGAGTCGGAGTGAACCACTTCCATTATTTGACTATCCACAATGTATTAAAGAAGAAAAAAAAACAAAAGAAATAAATGAAGAAAAATGAACTTTTTCCCCTTTTTTTTTAGAAAAATGTTATTAAAATTATAAAAAGGTCATACAGTCAAACAGTCGTAACAGAAATATGAGCAACATAGCAGATGCTGGGAGAGATAAAAGTCAATATGACAATAATGGAGTAATGGAAATGTATATTAAAAAAAATCTTGATATGTAAAAGGACTGCTATGTTAATTTAATAATTGATCTAGAAGAACAATATTATCACTAAACCAATATTCAAAAAAATGTATACATACGTTTGTATGCTTATAAAATAGGAATGTGGAGAGAATTTGTATGTGTGTGGAATAATGACCAGGACAGGAAGTCCTGACGGTGAGAGGCTGACATTTTAACAGGAACTTTATTAATGTCAGAATTACATATCAGAAAAAAGCTTTGTGCAACCAATTTGGAGAGAATATGGAGAGGAATTAGATTCCAGACGGAGGTAGGTTTCTAAGAAGTTGCCTCAAAGTAAAAAAACAAACAAACAAACAAAAAACAAGCTAAAATGATGCAGGTGGCAGGAAAACGTAATTTCCTGCTCACGACACACACGGTCAACACCGACCAAGTCCCCGCCCACTCCGTCCAACTGTTTTTGTGGGCTGCTCCTTTTTTTTGCGAAATCCTAAATGTTCAACGTTTGTGGACGCGTGTCGTTGAAAGTTGGTCCTTGGCGAGTCCAGCCTGGAAAATTGAGTTTTGATTTCGTAGAAGTTCCGGTAAAGCTGACTGGATGGTCAAACAGTAGGAGCCTGGAGTTTATTTATAAAAGAGGTAAGACTCACTATGTTTGTACTGATATATTCAATGGAGGGCGGAGGAGCAATCGCTACAATTGTTGCGCAATGGGGACTAAGACATTTACTCGTCCCTTCTTTTGGGATTCTGCTCCAGTCAAATTTCTTAAGGATGAGTACGGGTGCTTGAAATCCTTGAATTTTAGTGTTGTATTTTAATGCTTGAAAAGTGCTTGAATTTTGGATGGGGTGTTTGAAAATGCTTGCAGTTTAAACTCTTTTTTGCACAACAAATAGCTATCTATTTGAATAGTTCGACAGTAGGTTGGGGAAATATAATAATCTGGAGAGCGTAAAAGTAAAAGTTATTTTCCCTGTTCCTTGCCTGCACATCTCACGGGCTGTTGCACCAAGACGGTGGGAAATTGCAGTTTTAATGTTATATAATTAAACAAGAATATATAATATAATTAAACTGCGGTCAAGCCAGCCGTCATTCGCACTTGCGTGGTCATATCAGCCGCTCCTGATTTTCATATCCGAATGTTTACGGAACGTCAATGAAAGCGACTCATATTCAATTTCCGGTTTCCAAAATAAAAGTACAAGACAAGTAACCGGTCATTAAAGAAAAAAAAAAAACTTGGTTTGTTGAACAACTTTACCAGTTATACTAGACTAATATAATACTAGGTAATACGTGCAGATTTTCACTTGGGTAGATGTGCTCTTGAGTCACACAGTGGTGAATCATTTTAGAAAATTTGAGTGGACAAAAAACGATATATTACAATGACATGTTTATTCTAACCCCGAATTGGTTATAATTCACTGGCACAAATGCAAATTCTTTAAAAGCAAACCAAAGTTAATACAATGGAGAATGAGCTATCACACTATAGTAAATCACTCCATAACTGTAATGACAAAAAGATCTTGTTTTAAATTCTACTTTTAACAGATCATTGCTCCCATTTCTATTAGAGCCAGTTCTTCTCCACCATGGTTCAGAGGGTGGCAGTTATCGGTGCAGGTCCCTGTGGCCTGACCAGCATTAAAGCCTGTTTGGATGAAGGTCTGGAGCCCACGTGCTTTGAGAGCGGCCATGACATAGGAGGACTGTGGAGATATAAGGTGAAAGACAAAGCTGGGTCTGTTCATTAGACTCCAGGCATATAAATTCCAGCTTCACTAGAATACTACCAAATTTCAGATCTTGAGTATAACCAATCACTTTCATGTCATAATACTCCCTCTCTAGGAGAAGCCAGAGCCTGGGCGAGCCAACATCTATCAGTCGGTGATTATTAACAGCTCCAAAGAGATGATGGCCTACAGCGACTTCCCGCCTCCCGCTGAGCTCCCCAACAACATGCACCATTCTGAGGTCATGTTGTACCTGCGCCTCTACGCTCAAACTTTTAAACTGCTGCAGCACATACGCTTCCAGGTTTGTGGGCTCCAGTGTACAAACAAGTTGAGCTCAGGTACTTGGGTGTAAAGCACTCTTAAGACAGAGATTTCAGATAAATCTCAACCATGACAAATTAGTTTGTGAGCGTAAAATGTAAACATGAGGAATGAATGTACTGATTTGCCAACAAATGCATTTGTGCGTTTGTGTTCTTTTTTTTTTTTTTTTTTTCCAGACTGCGGTTGTCAGTTTGCAGCAAAGGCCAGATTTTGCCACAACAGGACAGTGGGATGTGGAGACAGAGAAGGCAGATGGTCAGAGGGAGACGCATGTTTTTGATGCAGTTCTTGTTTGCTCTGGACATTATACCCAGCCTAACCTGCCGCTCAGTGACTTCCCAGGTTAAAAAAAAAGAAGAAAAGTATAAAAAGTATCCAAACCTACTTTGACCTATTCAGGCTCCATCTTCGCCACTGATAAGAATCTTTGTGCATCTTTGTGTTGCTCTTGTTTCTTCGCAGGTATTCACAACTTCAAAGGCAGATATTTCCACAGCTGGGACTACCGCAATGCTGAGGGGATGGAGGGGAAAAGAGTGGTGGTGATTGGAATTGGGAACTCTGGTGGTGACATAGCTGTGGACATCAGTAGAGTCGCTGAACGGGTACACAAGATTTTCAAAAAGAGCAATGTTGTTTCACATTATACATCTTTTTTTCCTCTATTTAAAAATAATAATAATAATTTTCTTCTGCTGACCTGACCAGGTGTACCTCAGTACCAGGAGTGGGGCGTGGGTTGTTGGCCGTGTAGGACCAGGGGGCCTTCCAGGGGACATTGTTTTGTTTTCTCGAAAGAGTTTGATGATGCAAAAGCTCTTTCCCACATGGAACAAGAGGACAACTGAGAAGAGCCTGAATGAAGCATTGGACCACAAACTATATGGCCTGCAACCAAAACATGAGTAATGTTACATTTTGTGGACATTCTATCATGAGGAAAAGGTTCAGGTTAAGTGGATATATTTAATGATATGAATCAAAGTATGGCTGCTGTATGAACACCATGCAGATGATCAAAAGTTTACGTTTGTCCTGCAGATTGCTTCATCTTTATTTTTCTCTGTCTCTCAATGTCTGATGGTGATGTTCGAAGACAGATTAGCATGATCCAATAAGTTTGATTGTAGATTTAATTCCAATAATAATGACTTGTATTTCATACATTAGCAATTATCAAGCAGATGATTATAAGTGTGTGCCTAGCGTGTTTCAGCCTTTGAAATAATCCATATATACTTCCTAAAGCCATCTGTTCTGCTCTGCTTGAAGTTTTTTGGCACAGATTCCTGTCGTAAATGATGACCTGCCAGCTCGGATTATCTCCGGCCGCGTTCGGGTGAAACCAAACGTGAAGGAATTTCGTGAAACAGATGTGGTCTTTGTTGATGGGAGCATCATAGACAAGGTGGACATTTGAGAAATCAATATATGTCAACCATGATTTTTGGATCTTAATCTGTATTACAGTGATCCCTTATTTTTCGCAGTTAATGAGGACACCCACACACACACACACACACACACCCCACCCCCGCGAAAATCAAAATTTGCAAACTGGAGCCAGAGCCCCCCACGCCTAAATAATATGTTTAAAAACTGCAAAAAAGGCAAGGCAAGGCAGCGAAACAAGACAAAAGCTCAACTGTGGTCTTTCTGTTACCTTCACAGCCTCTAGTCTCCGAACCGCAGTAACAAAACTGCTGGTATTGTGCTATTTTTGGCTCATAATTAGCGGCTAACACGCTAACAACAACAAAAGAAAAAGTCCAGTTTTCTCTGCATGGAACAGGCACTTTATTCTGGCACTGCAGGAACTTGTAACATCACACAGGTTGTATTGTTCGGCTCCTGCCGTTTAACGGAGAATGCAAATTTATACATGCTGGGCTGCTGTTTATGCTCACTCCACTTTTCATCTAACCCCATTTTCGTTCTGCTGTCCCACGACACACACACTCCATTACCCATAAGGCTACCTTCTTAAAGGGGCCAGGCTGGCTCACAAAATGTCTTCGCTTTGAGAGAACGCGCACAACATCCTGTGATGTTTCCACAATTTTTTCTTGATTTTTTTATTATGTATTTCTGAAAAAACCACGAAACTTAAAGCGCAAATTGGCAAGGGATCACTGTATTTCCTTTTGCTTATTTTCCTTTTGTTAGGTGGTGATAAAGAAATAATCTCAAATAACTAAAATGTAATTAGTGATCTACTCGCTATGTGTTCACATAGGTGGATGTAGTTGTGTTTGCCACTGGTTACAACTACAGTTTTCCTTTCCTGCCGCCTAATCTTCAAGCTAAATGTGGATACAGGCTGCGTCTCTACAAGCATGTGTTCCCTCCAACTCTGACCCGGCCAACACTGGCAGTGGTGGGCTTCATCCATGGCTTTGGGGCAATCAACCCTCTGGCTGAGATTCAAGCCCGCTGGGCTACAAGAGTGTTCAAAGGTAGGATCCAACACATAGGTTTAGTTTAAGTTTATGAAGACTTGCTTACAGTTTCAGGAGATATTTTATTTTTGATGGAGAAGCCATTTATGTCCAACAGTATGTGGACTTAAACTGTAAGCCAATATAGGGGGAAACCCAAGTACCATGAAAATGGTGTCCACTGGGCGGTGACGTGGGGGAGCTTCAGGCAGGTGTGTAGTGAGTAGCCAGTTGTCTGGATCAGGTTTCTGCGTGAGTCCCCTCGCTTTGTTTCTGTCGTCAAAGTTCTTTTCTCAAAAAATTTTCAAAGTGCCTAAGCTTTCTTTTAAGTAGACATCCAGCAGCAGAAAAAGACACTTGTCTGGACCAGGTCAAGCACAGAGAGCTTTATTCTTCAGCACAAGAGTTCAAAAGCCCAAGTTATTCTGCAGAACAACTGATTTTCCTGATCTGTATATCATATTTTATATCAGGCTTGAAAATCCCTCACCTTTCGGCAAATTTCTCCATTTTGAAATCAAAAAGGGTGACCTACGTGAATCGTGTAGATCCAAGGAGTTTTTTTTTTTTTTTTTAATCATCATATGATTGACCTAATAAGCAAACTGAGCACTTCAGAAATCGGCCCTTTAAATGACACTTGGATGGTCAGTAAATCCTGTCCAGAACCAGTCAGGCCAGAATGTTCCATTATTCCAGTCATTATTCTTCATTCATGTGTACTTGGAGTGCTTGGAGGTTACATTGCTAAACGGGACTAGAAGCAGGAGCTAGGCTATCCACGCCAGGACAAGGCAGACGAGCTTACGTTCACATTTCCTACCTACATTTACCAGTGGATTGAATTTGGTGCTTTATAGTTTCAATCATTTTCATATTTTGCGGTATAACAAAGTTACTGCCGTTCCATACAGCTAACGTTGAACACTGTCAGAGCTAGCCAAAGCTCCGGTGAAAAACAGCTCCCGTTTGATAGAAGTTCGTGTCAAGCTTGTGTCGTTAACGGTAACATAAAAGAAGAAACACAGGCTTCTTTCTAATATCTCTGTAACTGTTGAATCCATGTCAGGGTCGTGTCAGGATAATATTCACTGAGGGCTGAGAAGGCTGAAAGTGAAGTTGTAAACTAGAGTCACTTGATACCCCAACCCTTTTTGCCCGTGCTTGAAGCCTTTTGTGACAAAATAAAAAATATGTGAACCCTGGTTTTTTTTTTTCTTTTTTTTTTTCACACTCCTTTTAGCCGCTGATGTTGTTTATTGATTCATTGAAACCTCGTGGTTTTGAGCCATCTGTGTTTACTGTTCTGGCTCCATCCATTGACCAGACTAGTTGTCAAATTTTTTTCAGCATGACATTAGCGTGAGAGAAGACAACAGGGAAGAGCAGGTCATGAAAGGCTTCAGTGTGTTTCCTTCTCAAATAGTGGGGCGCGACCTCTTAGGGGGGCGCGGTGCGATGCCGGGGGGGCGTGTGTGACCCCAGGGAACAAGCCTTTTTTTTTTTTTTTTTTTTTTTTTTTTTTGCTGTACTGGAATAAAGTGTAATTGCACATGTACTCCACTAGGGGGCAGTGACGCTCTCATTATCACAGTGTGTCGAGGAGTACACAGCACAGAGCAGGAGATAAGACTTGAACAAACCCTCAAGAGACACCATGGAAAAATATTTAACAGGGATGAAGAGAAAGGCGGAGGGAGACGGAGATAATGAGACAAACAAAAGTCTCCAGAAAGTTAAGACGAGGAAATGTGACGATGCTGATGCAGCGCTTGGATCCAATGTGACTACAGTGGGATTGATGCACTTTAAATCTTTACAGACTAAAAAACTATTTTAATAAAGTTATTCTTTATCTGTTATTTATGTTATATATTTCTTTCTTTTTTGTTTCTCTTAATGTTAATAAGGGTGCAGTGTTATGCAGAAGTGTGCTTATAACAATTTTATAGACAAATTATACTATTTATAGTCAGGGTGGAGGGTGGGGGGGCGCGAAATGTTTTCTTCTTCCAAAGGGGGGGCGCAGCAGAAAATACTTGAGAAGCACTGGTTTAGACCAAAAGCCACTAAGCTGTTGCTCTTATGTAGCTATTATTTTTAGCCGCTGCTGTAGCTTTTGTCACCATTAGTTACTCTCTTCTCGTGGAGCGTTCACAGCGTTCCCACGGGTTTAACTGTCACTGCAACAGTGAGAAGTAAACTGTCAATAATCCCAACTCTGAATTCCAACAGGTGACTCTTCTTACTCGCATCGATCCAAGTTAAAATCTTTTTATCTTATCTTATAGCAAATTGTGCTTTTATTGGAATATCCCTTGGAACAGGTGCCTATCTGGTACTTGTTAGTCCATGTATTTCAGCCCCTCAGCATGAGGACCTGGGTCTTGAGGTGTGAAATGCACAATGCGACTGTGCAAGAGGCTTTGATGTGTGAGAGACTCAAGCATGAAATCAAAAGACAGTGAGCGACCCTGAGCCTGAGAGATAGAGGGGGAGGGCTGCCCAGGCCCAGACAGCCTGGGACAAACTGCAAGTCTGTACCATTGCACCTCACCCAGTACCTCCCACCATTGAAGCCACACTGGTCCAAACTCACAGCAAGTTCACTACTCAGCACTTCTCATCCTCAAGAAAGGCCTGGGTTCATGAAAAGTTCATCATCCTTATTATGCTCCTTATAATAGATATAATGGGAAAAAATATTGTACAGAAAATAACACAAGGAAAACTAAGAGTGAAAAAATACACTACAGTGGCAGCAGCAGTTAAAGTCGGTCATTACAGCTGCATTTCAGGCATTTGTGGGATCTGCAAATTTCTGGGTTTGAAAGCAGGTATGCAAACTGCCACTAATTCAGAAGGCACTTATTTAGCACTAGGGTAAGGACAAAACAGGGAAAAATATCAACAAGCTGAACTTCACAATAAAATTCAGGCTCTTCCTGTCAGTTCAGCAAGGAACAGATGAGCACTGACTGTGAGACAAGTGCTCATCCTGTCTCTTAGCTGGGTAATGACTGGAGGAAACCAAAGTGGAGAGGGATGAGTGAGTTCTGCCTCCTACACTGCAAAAAAGAAGGTTTTCAAACAAGATAAAACACTACAACTAAGGAAAAAGGTACTCAAAACAAGTGAAAAAATCTGTCCATGCAGCAAGATAATTTCACTTGGTAAGATTTCTTAAATTAAGATTGTAGGAACACTTGTTTCTAGATTTAAGAAAGGTATAATTTGTTATTGAATCTTAAAACAAGATTTATTTTCATGAGGAGGGAAAAAAAAAACGTAATATATCTTATTTTAAGTGTTAATTGTCTCATTTTAGGATTCCATGCCTGTTTGAGACAAAAAAAGTAAAGTTTTACTTGATATAAGATTATACTGAGACTTGAAATAAGAAAGTAATTATTAAAACAAGAAAAAATATCTAACACTTCTAAATGTAAGTTTTTTTTTTCTTGGTAAGAACCAAATAATTTGCAGTGTAACATAGTCAGGTTGCACCTATTGACTATTTTAGTGACTGCTAAACTCTTAAGCCTTGATGTCTTCAACTGAGACCACAGAAGAAAAAGATCCATTTGCTACTACCGCTTTAACAAATAAAGCTTCTGAGCGCTCTATCATTACATACTTATTTTTTCACAATATATCAATTCAGCATAAATCTATGACTCATTGTTGCAGCATAACAGTGGATGCCACAGAACCAAACTTTCCTTCACAAACAGATGTAATTTACTTTGGAAGATTACTTTTAGAAACCAGTAATATTGCAAGTGTGTGTTTTAATACCACCCTTACAGGCTTAACAAATCTTCCAGCAGAGGAGATCATGATGAAGGAAATTGAGAAAGACACAGTGGTCATGCATCAGAGGTAACTGTCAAACTGAATTAGTGAGCTTATTCCATTATTACTGCTTAATACTGTGTGCTGTTAAGATATTCACAACCAGTTCATTTCAGTGAAGTGAACCCAATATGTTGATTGTTTTAAACTTGAAACTGCTTAGTAATTATGTGCTTCATTAGGTTCGCATGCTCAGAGCGTAACCCTGTGCAAGTGGACTACCTCCCTTACTTCGACACTCTGGCAAAGAAGGTGGGAGCAAAGCCAAATATACTCTGGCTCTTACTGAAAGATCCCAAACTAGCACTGAAGGTGTTTCTGGGTCCCTTGACTCCATACCAGTACCGCCTGAGTGGGCCGGGCCAGTGGGCCGGAGCCCGACACGCGATTCTCACTCAAGAGCAACGCATACTTCAGCCTTTCAGGACAAGATGTGTACCAGAAGAAGAGACTAGCACCTTCTCTAGTCTGAGCAGCGTTATGGCTGTTGCAGGAGTTGCCCTGATGGGCTGCTTCTTCTACAATAAGCACATGTTGTCTTCTTTCTTCAGTGCCTACTCAGCTGCAAGCTCTCCTCAGTAGATGACATGCCTAATGAAGCAGTAGTTGGAATTGGATGTTTTTAGAAATTGCTAAGAGGGAAATTTTACTGATTTTTTTTGTTGTTTTTGTTTGTTTTTTATGTGTCACTGAGCTTCAAATTTGAATATTTGACTAAACTAACTTGTTTTGATTGTTTTGGGACAATGAGGTAACTATCACATTTTTTTTCTAAGTCTATTGTTTGTTCTCAGTTGTTTGAAAATGTATTTAGTGACAATAAAAGTTATCTTATGTATGGTTTTGAGACTGTGGCACTGAGAGACGGATAGAAAGACAGATACCTTATTCATCCAATCATCCCACTGGGAATTCACAAGCACAAAAGGAACACAGAGCTGCTGGGAAGGCTACTGCTTGCAGTGGTGCTGGAGACAGGACAGAGGAGACGGTTGGGTATGGATTAGAGACTGTTAATGAGGAAAAGACAGGTAGCAGAAGTTAAAAATGTTTAGGTTCTCTTCGGGGGTGACAAGGATGAATAGGATCAGGACTGAGTACATCGGTGTTTTAGAGGGAAAGTCAGAGAGGCCAGACTGAGATGGTTTTAACATGTACATAAGGGGGATAGTGAATATAACGATAGAAGGATGATGAGGTTGAAGCTGACAGGCAGGAGGTCTTGAGGAAGTTCTAAGAGGAGATTTATGGATGTAGTGAAAAAGGACATGAAGTGAATTGGTTTGAGGAAGAGGATGGGGTCAGATGCAAGCTGATGATTCACTGTCATGACCCCTGGAACAAAGGAAGGAAAAGATGAATAAAGTTATCTTTCTTATACAATAATTTCAATAGTCCTTTCCAGCCTTGATCTTTTCATGACCAACTTTAACTGTAGCTCAGTAGTGTGGTGTTAAACAAATAAATATTGATTATAAGTTTTAATAATCATTTTATTCTTTTCATAATTAGACAAGAAGAGTGCTGTAAGTAAGGTGATTGAGGGTCAAGAAGTTGAAATTGTTGTCCCATAAATATTTAGGCCCTATTATTGACAACAAATTGTCTTTTGTAAAAAAAAAAAAAAAAATACAGACTTGATATATAAGAAAAGCCAGCAGCGGCTTTTTCTCTTCAAAATCTCTAAATTCCAGGTTGATTCCTCCCTGATGACGATGTTTTACTGTTCTTTAATTGAATCGGTTTTTACTTTTTCTTTTATTTGTTGGTTTCAATTTTTGAAAGTCAAAGATAGAAACCTGCTCAATAAGGTTGTGAGTGTAAGCAGTAAAATCTGCACGACAAACTTTACAAGAACTCTATAACAAACAGCTGATCAAGAAGGCTGACTTCATCTTGTCTGATTGCTCACATCCTTTACATAAACAATTTAAGTTTCTACCATCAGGTTCACAGCTTAGACTCCTTTTGCAAAGACAAACAGATACAAACACTCCTTTGTACCCTCTGCTGTTGTTCTTTTAAATGCCGGGAGGAGACGGTAGTGGGTGAAAAGCCCTCCCTCCTGACTATAGCTTAGGTCTTTATTATGAATTTTGATATGTAATTAATTGTTGTAACTATAATGCATATTTTATGTTTTGTGTGCTCCTGCTGTCGCAAAACTAATCGCCCCTTTGGGGACAAATAAAGTTATTGATTGATAATTATTCTCTCTCACAGCTCCATGGCCTTGGATCCATCAATTAAATATTGTTATCCTTTATGATTTTTCTTGCACCTTCTGTAATCTTTCTGCTGATGTTTAAAATCCATTGTGATAACCCGTTTAGGAGCCGTTCACCCTCAACTGCAGCTTGCTGTCTGATCTCTTGCATAAAATGGAATTAAACTTCATGAAAACTTAAAGTCTCAAGTCTTTATTTTCAGTCTTATTCATAGATATAGTCACATAGACATGGAAAAATATAAAGAATATACAGTCATGGAAAAAAATATTAGACCACCCTTGTTTTCTTCAGTTTCTTGTTCATTTTAATGCCTGGTACAACTAAAGGTACATTTGTTTGGACAAACATAACGACAACCACAAAGTTGCTCATAAGAGTTTTATTTCAGAGCTGATATCTTACCATTTTCCATGGTTTTCTTGATTATAACCTAAATCACTTAAGTTTTTACATCAATAGCTATGGCGTTGTACTGCCAAAAACACTGCTTTTATGCATTCAGTGTTTTCTTTTCTGTCTGTTTTAGTCACATGATGACGTTTAGTGGTACCAGGTATTAAAATGAACAAGAAAGTGAAGAAAAAATGGTGGTCTAATAATTTTTTCCATGACTGTATATTTCCACAGCAACTGTCTCATATAGTGTTTAAATGGGTGTATTGCTTTACATCAGTGCAAATCTCGTGTTTGACATCGGTAAGGAAAGGTTAGAGGTCATTATTCAGTCATCTCTGAGGACATTTATGGTTCAGCAAGTCATGTGGTGCCTGGACGCATGTGACAGAACAATGTCCTTCATTCAGATCAAAACTTTGAAGGAAATGGACTTCTTCATATCATTGCTCCCAAGAAACTGGCAACAGGATTAGGAGTTCACTTTGATCTGAAAAGGTCCAATTAGCTCATTTGTAATCAGAATAGTCTATAACAATGCCTTTAATATTTCTTATGTTAACCATGTTACTGAGCCCTTGTTAAATGGCTTTTACTTTTATTATTCATCGTCTTATTATTCCTGTCTGTTGTGCTGCAGGGAACTCTTAAATAAACCTTAAATCTACTGCAACCCATTGCAGGCTGGTTTCATCTTCTGACCTATTTTCATCAGAGGTATGGTAACATAGACACCAAGGTCTGATACATGCACTGATCAGAGCAACGACTAAAACCAGTTGCATGTGGGTATAACAGGAAATTGACAGAAAGCTAGGTGAAATAATGTAAAATCATGTAAGATTATTGTGTGACATATAACATCAATTGTATTATGCTAGATAATGTTTCAGCTAGGCTAACTGCTTCATGTATTTTCAGACCATTTTGGAAAATCTTGAGCAGTCATGTCATGAGACCATTAATGTAAGAGACAGAAGGAAAACCGTAATTATCTGGGGTTAAATTAAAATTGGTTATGTGGGGGGCCTCTGCCTGGTGTTGTGTATCCGTCAGGCAACAAAGTACATCTTGGGCTTCATAAATATATATGCAGCAAACAGCATGAACTGTCTGAACCGGGACTGATCAGATTGTTCCCTCTGTGGAGGGTGCTTTGAAAGCAAAACCCAATTTAATCAGACTATTCTATTTGACAAATTCCCTATCTATAATAGTAATAGATCCATCCATCCATTATCTATACCCGCTTACTCCTGTGCAGGGTCCATTGCAGGGCCCTATAGTGGTAAGATGGCCATGGTGACCTGACCTATTTTTAATACAACAGATGCATAACGGAAAATGAGAACGAAACTTTGTTGTAAACTATAACCATGATTTTGTTAGCCGTCCGTACACACTTTAAACACAAAGTAGACACACGCAACCAACTGTGTGCTTGAAAACTGTATATGTGTATTTTCAGTTTGCAATTCTGAGTAACACAACAGAATCTTACCAGATTCTCAGACAATAACATGACTGCTTGTTTCACTGGGGCTCAGTCCCTTTAGGTGGATTTGAGTGTATTTGCAGTTGGTCTTTCTCTTTATTTTTTCCATCTGTCCCTTCAGTAACAATGCAAAGGCAATCCAAGGGATGTGTTTAATCAGCTTTTTGTACTTTATCTTTGGAACACTTGTATTTTCTATATGGTAGACCCATATTGCAGCCAAAAGGGAAAAAAGAGAAGGAAACATGCCTGTATTACGTTTCTACGTTTTTATGATTTAAAAAAAAGCATCATTATTGTTTTTTCCCAAGAAAGGTTGAATTGTTAGCACAAATGTATTTTTAATCTTGTAAATATGTTTCCATAATTCAGAGAAATGCAGTTAATTTAGCTACTATTTTGATATAAGAAAAGACAGAAGAAAAGCATAATAGTTTATCAAATAACAAAAGGCCTGCCTTTGTTATTTTATAAATAAATAAATAAAATGGAATGTAAAAGTTCAACAACGCCTCAAAGTCACAAAACTGAAAAGTTTACATTTGAACGTTTTCTTAGCTATTGTCATGGCAACTTTGATGGAAAGCTTCATCCGGTGCCAAATCTGCCACGCAAAACAACTTGACGGATGCAATGGCGAGCTTCGTAGAGGAAGAGAATGATCCAGAGAACTTTTGGTGGAGAGGATGACCCAGAGAACTTTGGTGGAGAGGATGTGGCTGATCCAGAGAACTTTGGTGGAGAGGACATGGCTGATCCAGAGAACTTTGGTGGAGAGGACGGGGCTGACCCAGAGAACATCCATGTGATAGTCAGGTAAAGATGAAATCAACCGTGCGACCTCTCATGGCTGGAATCAGAACTATGTCAGTTTCTTCTCATATTTGGACTTCAAGATGAATAGGCCATTTCATAATTCCGGTGATTTGTTGGGTTTGATGGGTAAGTAAATGTCTGCGAGGAAGTTACAAGTCGAATTCAAATTTGAAGAAGCTGGCTGCAACACACACCAGTTAATTGTTTTTAGTTTGGCTGGCTTCGCCTCTACTAACCCGTGATGATCATTAGGCGTGGCCCAATGCAAAGCATTGGAGCCAGACTATTGCTATTCTGCATATTTATTCTCGTTAAATCCCAAAAAACTGCGAAATTTGGTCCCATTCTCAATCACGAACATCCGGGCCACTGGCATCAAAAGGGCCATAGAAACCAGTCCGAAGGGGCAAACAATCGCTCACTGTTGCTGGCAAAGCCGATGCATTTTGCATTTTGTGCCTGTTTTTTCTGATTTCTTGCAGTTTACGATAGGGAGAAAGATGGTGAACAACTGTTGTGTGTTCAACTGCACCAACAATGTTGCTCGCCAGTCGCTTTTGTCATTTTATATGATTCCTAGCGAGGCTACTGAGCCTGAAAGAAGAAGAAAATAGCTGCACGCTATTAACAGAGCAGACGAAGATACTCGAGGGAAATTATGGGTGCCCAAATCAGACTAGACATATGTTTGTTCAGCACACTTTGTAACAGGTAAGAAATCGGATTTTTTCAAGATATTTTAGTTTTTAATTTCTAAGTTTAGATCTAATATTTTGATGTGTTTGGGGAGGCCCCATTATAGATCGTTGAGGTCCGGTAAAAAAAAAAAATGCTATTTTGGAGTTATATATTATGGAGTCTCTCGATAGTCATTTGGGTCAGCAGCCACAGCAGCCCCAGCAGACAGACCTAGCATTTCTTTTTTTACCGGACCTCAACGATCTATAATGGGGCCTCCCCAAACACGTCAAAATATTAGATCTAAACATAGAAATTAAAAACTAAAATATCTTGAAAAAAATCCGATTTCTTACCTGTTACAAAGTGTGCTGAACAAACATATGTGTAGTCTGATTTGGGCACCCATAATTTCCCTCGAGTATTTTCGTCTGCTCTGTTAATAGTGTGCAGCTATTTTCTTCTTCTTTCAGGCTCAGTAGCCTCGCTAGGAATCATATAAAATGACAAAAGCGACTGGCGAGCAACATTGTTGGTGCAGTTGAACACACAACAGTTCTTCACCATCTTTCCCCCTATCGTAAACTGCAAGAAATCAGAAAAAACAGGCACAAAATGCTAAATACATCAGCTTCGCCAGCAACAGTGAGCTATTGTTTGCCCCTTCGGACTGGTTGCTATGGCCCGCGGGTGCCAGTGGCCCAGATGTTCGTGATCGAGAATGCTGCGACTGTCTGATGTTAACATAGCTCTGGTGTTGGACCGGAGCTAATGCTAACAGAGAACTCATCACCCTCCCTGCTGCTAAATCATATTATTGCTTTTACTAAACGGTGGTTAAATCAATCATCTAATAAACAAAGTAAACTTACCTTTGAGTAAATGTAGGTGTGCTTTGAAACTTTTCCCACGTTCAGTTGCTTGTGTGGACGAACACACAACTTAACCCACAGCTGCATTCTCCAGCGTTTATTTTGGTTTGGGAAAGAGAATAAAAATGTCCCTCCAAACGTTCTGGACACCTCGAGTCACTGTTGCAGGTCCCCAGTAGCAATATTTCACCATGGCGTTATCATAGTATAATATTAACACTGATGATACACATCGGAAAAATAGCGAATTAGTAAATCCAATTTGGCTTTATACCTCGCTAAAGCCTCTGATTTCAACTCATCCTGATATTGGTAAGCCATGATCGCCACCACAGGCACCCGTGAGTCTCACCAAAGAAAGTTAAAAAAAACAATAAAGACGCGAAATAGCTAAAGGAACTGCGAGCGTATACAAGCTGGAGCGAGCTGGATCCAATGTTGTTTGCCCCTTCGCGCTGTGACCAAGGCCGAGCACATGGTTCGTGACGTCATGCCGATATCGAGAATAGGAATGAATGGGATTTGGCAGAAAATCTATGGAGCCCCATTTGGGTCATAATTCAATGAATAAATGAGTCTATTATTATAAAATACAGGCGTTTATTACCTTGTTTCCTTTCCTTGTTTCCTTTCCTTGTTTCCTTGTTTCCTTTCCTTGTTTCCTTGTTTCCTTTCCTTGTTTCCTTTTTTTTTCCTTGTTTCCTTTCCTTGTTTCCTTGTTTCCTTGTTTCCTTTCCTTGTTTCCTTTCCTTGTTTCGTTTCCTTTCCTTGTTTCGTTTCCTTTACTTGTTTCCTTTCCTTGTTTCCTTGTTTCCTTTCCTTGTTTCCTTGTTTCATTTCCTTGTTTCCTTTCATTGTTTCCTTTCCTTGTTTCCTTTCCTTGTTTTCTTGTTTCCTTCTTTGTTTCCTTGTTTGTTTCCTTGTTAGGCGTGGCCAATGCAAAGCAATGAAGCCACTCCTATTACTATTCGCTGTATTTATTCTCATTTTTTCGCCTTTTTCTTCCATATTCCATCAAGAATTTTGAAGGTTTTCACGGCCCGCAGCTTTGCGAAAACAAAAAATACATCAAAACGACCGGCTCGATCGGGATCGGTGTGCTATGACTTTTGGTGGCGTTCCGTCGAACGGTTTTCTCGAAAATCCGAAAAAAGCGGCGAATTTTCGTCCCATAGGAATGAATGGGATTTGGCAGAATTCCGGCAAGAAAAACCCAAAACCCACCCTTTCCCACCCATTTCATCACAGAGACACCATTCGAAGTTGAAACAGGTCACAAGACTTTGACCTATAACATACTGAAGCCGTGTATTGTTGTGATTTACGGTCTTTGAGAATTCGCGATTTACGTTTTATGATTTTTACAAAGTTTTCCATCAAATCAACCTAGACTTCAAGGTGGTCCTTCCCAGCTCCTGTTTATTTCAATGGGGAAATTTCTCAATTCTCTCGTCTGACAAGAAAAGGTTTCATGTTTTTACACTGCCGTAATTTAAAAGCAGTAGGCATTTGCGAAACAAGAAATATATCCCTGTAATCCTGAAAGCCTTGTGGCTTTCAAAAACTTATTCAGTTTTTGAATTACAGCCATTTGTTCGGGACATGGAAAATCGGATTTTGACAGAATAGACAGGCTGCCAGCTCCAGAAGATAAGTTTTTTACTTTTTAAAACTGTTCTAGTTTAAAAACAGAAAACATTGACGAAGTAAGACATATATCAATGCGTTGCTGAAAGGCTTATGGCGCTTCCGGTTCAAGAATTTTTTCAAAAACTTATTCAGCTTTTGAATTACAGCCGTTTGTTTGGACACAGAAATCCAGGTTTGGACTGACTGGAGACAGTGTAATTAGGTGGTCGCTGCCTGTTTCTCTCCTGATCTCACAGACACACATACACACGCTGGAGGAGCCGCACATGTGACTGCCTCCCCTGAAGCCCCGCCCCTTTCTGCCTGTTCTTCAGGCACAGTATATGATATATTATGAGAATGATCACAGCCTTGACTCACATATGAGCTTTAGTTTATCCCATTCCTAATCAATATGATGTGGCTCCACCCTTTGCAGCATGAACAGCTTCAACACTTCTAGGAAGTGTGTTTATTGGGGATTTTGGACCATTCTTCCAGAACTGCATTTCTGAGGTCACACACTGATGTTGGCCCAGAAGGTCAATATCCCAGAAGTCTTCTATCAGGTTTTGGTCAGGACTCTGCAGGCCACTCTGGTCAGTGGTTCCGCTGACGGGCGGGGCGGCTTAATTGGCGGCTTAATTGGTCACGCCTCAAAATTTCTCCGAAATTTTCTAGTTCTTTTTATTACCCCACCACCACCACCACCACCACCACCTTTATGGTTTTTATTTACGGACACGTGAATTTGCTCAGTTAAATTTGGATGCAGAAATGCAATATGTTTTAATCCCTATCTTTTTCTTTTTTGTCTTTAGATTGGATGAAGGTACCTCAGATAATCAAGAGTCAACTCTAAAAGAAGCAGCATCTTGCTTTAAGAACATACTGCGATCCATGTGGTGGCTTTTTTTTATTTTAATATTGATATTTACTTTTTTGGGGGGGTGTGATTGGCTTCCTCTTTGTTCAACAACAAAGTCTCAGAGTTAATTTACATCAGAGAGAAGAGGAGATATTGGCTGCAAGAAACACCACCACACAGCTACAAAAAGAATACAGTCAGCTAATACAACTTCTTGACTCCACTTACCAAAACTTCTCCAGACTACTGGAAAATGAGACGGAAGAAAAGAACAGGTTGAAAGTGCTGTTAAGCAGTGCAAGGAAAACGATTTCACAATTGGAAGAAAAAAATAAAAAACAGCATTCAATCTTGTCCTCCAACAAACTGTCTTTCCTCTGGACTCTCTGCAACAAAGACACGCTGGAGTGCTCACATTGCCCACTTGGCTGGGTTGAGCATGCGTCACGCTGCTTTTTCCTATCCAGGGTGCCAGAAAAGTGGGGAGATGCTCGTAGGTCCTGTCTGGACCAGGCAGGTGACTTGGCTGTTGTTACGGATGCTGAAGACCAAGCATTCCTGACCAACATGACTTTCCAGTATGTAAAGAAGCATCCTGAAGAAAAATTCCATTCAGCCTGGATCGGGTTGCAGGACATGGTGAAGGAAAACACCTTCATTTGGGTCAATGGAGACAGAGTCAACAGGGATGTTATTTACTGGAAGGAAATGCAGCCAGATAATGCCGTTGACTTCTGGGACAAAGACAAGGCTGGACAGGATTGTGTTGCCATTTTGCCACCAAATAAGATAGAAAACGAGGGTTGGCTGAAGTCCTGGGATGATATTGTCTGTGGTGGAAAACGTCACTACTTATGTGAGGCCACAGCTTTTATCTTTCCCTAACTGACAGACCTGGATGCTGCCACTGCTCCCATGTGTTCCCCTTTTAATTGTCTCCAAATGTCTTTAGTGTTTATTTTACAATTATTTTATCTCATTTATTTGTATTCAAAATGGACTACTTGCTATGGTATTTAATTATTTACTGAGACTTGAATAGTACATTTTAATCATTTCAATCAATCACCTGTCTCTTCTTAAGTGCTCCATTTTTTAAATATCTTGACTGTTTATATTTTAGATATGTTTTTTATATGTAAGATGACCTTGAGAGACAGGCATCTATAAATAAAAATTATTATTGTTACATTATTATTATTATTATTATCATTATTATTGTTGTTGTTGTTGTTCATTCAGTACTGGTGTAATAAAACAAAAAAATAAAATTTTGACACATACCAACAGTACTCTTTGTTTTAATTAGTTATTTTTCTACAACCGTTCAAGCACAGATATCAGATGTTTATGAAAATCGCAACTTTTTTGTAAGAAAGCAACATTTTGTTGTAAATCCAAGGCTTTTGACATATAATCACAACCTTTTGCCATAAATATCCCAAATTTCACAAAATTGCAATTCAATATCACGAGTCTTTGCAGTACAATATTGATTATTGCAACATTGCAGCTTTTAACAAAAAATTAAGACTGTCATATAAAATTGTAAATTTCATATAATTGCAACTTTCTGTCCTACAGTTAATATCATAATATTTTACCACTCTTGGAAGTTTATTGATGTTATAAATGTGAATATTTTAAGTAGTCTTGGATCATAAGAGTAAAGCCCTCTATTTCCCTTTTTGAGTTGTAACAAAATAGTAAAGTTAAAAAAAAAAAAAGGTTAAATTTGTTATGGCTAAAGAGCACATTCAGTATATCCCATAATATTGCCAGTGAATTCATATTTTATCACAAAAAATGTTGCATGTTACACTTTCATATTGATTATTCTTGTCTGTACACCATATTATCAATGCCTGTCTGTCTTTCATCATCTAATCAAATCAAATCAAATCAAACTTTATTTACTATATAGCACTTTTCATACATTAAAAATGCAACACAAAGTGCTTCACAAAATAAAACAGGATCACAACAGATAATAAAAACCTGTCCTTCTCTCCCCCACACACGCACACTCAAATTCAAATTCAAATTGAGATTCAAATATACTTTATTGATCCTCCAAGGGGGACATTCAAGTTTCAAGTACACCAGTCTGGTGTACTTGAGGAGCTGCTGGCATCCATGACAACTCACAGCACAAAGTGAAAATAATTCAGTAACATGGCAGGACACTGAGGATCCAGGTAAGGAAATACCACCTCTGGGAGGCCATCCACACTGAGAGGCACCACAGTCCACGGCCTCAGGGAGCACCGTCCCAGAGACCACCTCAACCCGGGTAGACCAGGGTAGGATCTACACATTGTGCAGACCCCCCCCCAGTCCTCCAGGCCTGGGGGACCTCCGAAACGACGCGCCCGCGGGCAGACCAGACACAACTCCCAGTGTGGAGGACCCCCATGAGGAAACACTGGAGCTGAACTAAAAGAATAATAAAACGTAATGTATAAAATGTGAAAATTTAAAAGTTTAGAATTTAAAAATAAAATGTAAACATTTTATGATAATAAAATGCACAAAGACTTAAGACTTAAATTAAATCATTAAAATCAATTAGATTAAGAACAGTAGAATCAAAGAACTAAGAGTAAAAAAATCAGGTGCCTTTGATACAGTAGACCATCACATTTTATTAAACAGACTCAGAAACCTGTTGGGCCTCGCTGGTACTGTTCTTAAGTGGTTCAGCTCCTATCTCACAGATCGATGTTTCTTTGTACACCGAAAAACATAACTCATTGGATGAACACAAATAAATTTTGGGCAGGATTTCCATCCACTAAATTTATGTAGCCCCAACTCAAACTAAGTACCTCCTTGCTGGGGCGCCGAAAAGGGGGGGTAAAGGATACGGATTATAGGGGCCCATGATTGAGGGGGGCCCAGAGAGGCCCCTAATGATGATCAAAAATAGCATCAACAAATTTCGCCGCTGTGTTGGGGGGCCGGTAAAGATTCTTTTCATGGGGCCCAAAATCCCTAGCGGCGCCCCTGCCTCCTTATAATATGATTTAATTGAGTTGGTTGAACTCATCTTTATCAAATACAGCCAAAATAAAATTAGTACTTTAACTGGCCTAAACTTGTTTCATTCAATCAACTGAACTGGTTCAGAGCTTTAGTGATGACAACTAGTTGATTGACTAAAACGAGTCAGCTGTGCGGCTGCATGGTTGGAACAAAAACCTGCAGCCACGCGGCCCTTTCAGGAATCAGTTTGACACTTGAGGAATAACTGAAAGGGGGGAAGTATTTGGTGGAAGTCACCAACATCTGACTGCCATGCTGCTCTTTGTAAAGAATTGAAATCCAGAAAGGATGTCGTTAATTACTGTTAAAAGCCGTTCCTGAAAACGGAGTTATGTTATATATTACTTATCAACAACTTGAGCAAATACAGTGGTAAAGGTGATTGACGTCATATGCTGTAAAAATAATAATAATAATAATAATAATAATAATAATAAAATTCTCCATGGCCTGCACCCTTCAGCACTAAAGTGATAAACATGTTGTTCTTTGGTTTCCATTTTATTTCTGAAGACAGGGCCTCATAAGGTTGTTGGTGTCGCAGAGTAATTGTTAAATGTACCATATCGTGTTTGTTTTTCTTCCCCAGCAGAGGAAGTCTGTTTGCTTTCCTCCTGTTAACTAACCAGCGCTGCGATGAAGCAACAAGGCGCAGTGGTGCGTTCAAATGCACGTCCACCAGTCACACTCCGCCCTCTGCTCAGTTACGTCCAACGCCAAAGAAGCTCTTTCGGTCTTCAAACCACGAAGGTGAGCGTTTTTTAAACGTTTCTGCAACTTATAATTACAACTCACAATTATTAAAGACGTAAAAAAGCCGCGGAACACACATGCTGCAAAACAACCTCCACTGTTCCAGCGCGTCGTTAGCATGAATTCCCACGAAATGCAAGAAATTTGAACTCGCGTTAAACTTATTTGTCAAACGTTATTTCGTGGGGCACACACGCAGCGTGCAAACTTCTGAAGTCTTCAAAGGGGAGGGTTAGGGAATATTCTTGACTGATCAACTTCCTGCTGCGCCGTGTTTCATGGATGCATTTTCTGTAACCGTCTGGGACTGTTGTCTTTCACAGATCTGAAACATGTCTCGTCGCCGTGTGGCAGTTGTTGGCGCAGGAAATTCAGGTCTGGTTTGCATTAAATCTTGCCTGGATGAGGGGCTCGAGCCCGTCTGCTTTGAGAGCAGCGATGACATCGGTGGTCTGTGGAGGTTTAAGGTGGGCAGGTCTATATACGTGCATGTCTCACACCGGAGACCGTGCGTTAAAAGACTGGTATTTTTCTCTTTTCCTGGGCTGTCATTGCAGGAGACCCCCTGAGGCGGACCGTGCAAGCATCTACCACTCTGTCATCATCAATACTTCCAAGGAAATGATGTGTTTCAGTGACTTTCCCATCCCTGGACACTTCCCAAACTTCATGCACAACTCTCTCATCGTGGACTACTTTAGGATGTATGCTGACCACTTCCAGCTCATGAAGTACATACGCCTTAATGTGAGGATGCTTTACCAACTTAATGGCTTCATTCACCTATTTTTTTAAATTTGCAATTATGAAAATGTTTCATTTTTTTAAATGTGAAATCCAATGTGATGTTAGAGTTGTATAAATGTAAAAGATGTATGACCACTAGGCAATAAAGTAAGCAGGTTGTGCTGTTATCTGTATGTCTGTGTTCAGACCAAAGTGTTACAGGTGAAGCAGAGATCAGATTTTTCTCATTCGGGCCAGTGGGACATTGAAACAGAGAAAAACGGCAAAAGGGAGAAACACATCTTTGATGCTGTGATGATTTGCATCGGGCATCACTGCCAGCCCAACATGCCTCTCCATGACTTCCCAGGTAACACCTCACATGATCAAAAGGCCCTTTCATCCTTTGTTAAGTGCAGATAGTGCTTAGTTTAATCATGTTCTTTAACAACCTTTGACACAGCTTGACTAAGCTTATGCAGCAGTTGTGTAGTAAGCAACTTTATCAGAGTGTAAATACAAAGTGTAAACATCAGTTAAGAGCTTTAAGCAGGACATGGATCATGTTTTTTTTTTCCCTAAATCTACTTTACTGAGGGTTTTAAAAGTAAAAATGAAAATCTACAGCTGATGCACTGAGATGACACAAATCTGTATTATTTTTTTAGGTATTGAGACTTTCAAGGGGAAGTATTTCCACAGTAGAGACTACAAAACACCTGAGGAGTGGAGGGATAAAAAGGCTGTAGTGATTGGAATAGGCAACTCTGGAGGAGATATAGCCGTTGAACTGAGCAGAGTCACCAAGCAGGTTGGACTGAGATAAAAACATATGTAAAATGACTTGTATTTGCATTGATTTCACAAGAAACATAGTTTATTAATCATTTTATTAAATAGCACATAGATAACATATGACTGCCTTAATGCCATAACAGAAGTTACTGCACAGCTGAACATGCATCTGTAGCAAATAAGTGGTATGGAACCTAAACTAAACTCTAGGAAACACTGTATTGTCTTAATGTTCCATATAACCATGGTATTAAGTGTTTGATGATCACTTTTTATTTATTTAATTTATTTTATTTCTTTTTCATGACCATCTCTTCAGATGCCCAAACATGGTTCCATGCACACATAAAATATTTTTTAATATGATGCCCACTTACTTTTCTTATTTTTAGAAGCTACAGTTTCAGGAACATCAAAATATACTAAAAAAAGTGCCTACTTTTTTTTTTTTTAGCTTTACCTGAGCACCCGAAGAGGAGCCTGGATCCTGAACAGAGTTGGGGACAACGGGATCCCTCTAGATTTGATTTTCAACAGGGTGGTAAATCTTCTATCAAAGATCCTTCCATTTGGTTTCTTCTCTTCTCTGGGAGAGAGACAGCTAAACCGCCGATTTGATCATAGTCTGTACAATCTAAAGCCAAAGCACAGGTAATGTATTTCTAGAGAATTCAACAAAATCTTCACTTAAAGTTTATCGTCTACAGAAAACCTTAAAAAATTATAGACATTACCAATATCAGTAAATGTCAATGTCAGTAGACCTTTTTACTGTTATTTAATTGCAATTTTCCAAAGTATCCAAAGTATCCTATTATAGTAACTGTGCTTATTGTTTCACTGGTGTTTCAGGTTGTTCAGCCAGCATCCTACCGTGAATGATGAACTTCCCAGTCGTGTCTTATCTGGAACGATCCAAGTGAAACCCAACATCTGCAGATTTCAGGGTTCCAGTGTTGAGTTTGATGATGGGAGTGTTGTGGAAGATGTTGACCTGGTGGTAGGTTTTAATTATTAGTATATTCCAACTTCACCCACTCTCAGTCATATGTTTTTCATACTTCTACACTTTCATAGACTACAGGAGAACTTGCAGGTGGTTACTGACTGACATGAACTTTGTTTTGTCTTGCAGGTTTTTGCCACAGGTTACAAGTTTTTTTTTCCATTCCTGGCTTCACAGGTGGTCTCTGTGTCTGAGAACAAAGCGTCTCTCTATAAGTACGTGTTTCCTCCTGAGCTTGGACCGCCCCACATTAGCTATCATTGGTCTGGTGCAGCCATTGGGAGCCATTATGCCAATCTCTGAGATGCAGGCCAGATGGGCCACACGGGTTTTTAAGGGTAACAGATTTTATTATGCACATTTGCTCATCACTTCAGCATTGACAGAAGTAATTTGTTTTACAAAAGTTGAAAAGCTATCTTCTTAACCAGGCTGCATAAAGCTTCCTTCAGTTGGTGCCATGCTAAAAGATATCCAGTGCAAGCAGGAGACGATGGCTAAAAGGTATCGCTTGACTCAACTTTGCAAATTGCCTACTTAACATCTTTAATATTTGCAAAGCACAAGATCATGTTCTGCACATATTCAAGTTGAGTCTCATTTTCAGGTACGTCACCAGTCAGAGACATACCATCCAGGTTGACTATATCACCTACATGGATGAGATAGCAAAGCTGGTAGGAGTGAGGCCCAACATCACAAGGATGCTGCTCACTGATCCCAGACTGGGACTGAATGTGTTGCTGGGTCCCTGCACGCCTTACCAGTATCGCCTCAGAGGACCAGGAAAGTGGGCAGGGGCCCGTCAGGCCATCCTCACTCAGTGGGAGAGAGTAGCTCAGCCAATGCAGACCAGACCATGTGATGAACCCAAGAAACCCAAGAGATATTTCAGGTGGCCTCTGGTCCTGTCAGCTGCTCTGGGCTTGGCCGCCTACGTCGGCAGGAACAGCCTCCCATCTCTTCTTCAGGCTCTGACTGCACTGCTGGACAGGGTTATGGTGTATCTTCGCACATAGTGATGAGAAATTTTCAATTGCCTGTAATTGTCAGGAATTTGCAAATAAGCAAAGATCTGTACCAGAACAGAAATTTCTGATATGGAATAGATGAATTTCAGGGAATAAATTACATAACAATGCAAGTCCAGTTGATCCAAGACTATGCTAAAAACTGTTTCCAGATGAATCATATAGATCTGTTTTCCATGTTTTTGATCTGCTCTTTCCTTATATTTATGTAATTACTGGTGACCTTTTATGATGACTATAATACTCACTGACTTAATAACTACTGCAAATATAACTTTCCTTCAGCGATTAATCGGTTGTTATTTAATTTCAATAACATTTATTTCATTTGTCCAATCTACAACTTTGTTTATGATTTAGATTTCCTGTTTTTTTTAATCAAATTTTCAGTTGAATCCACCTGAGCCTTTATTTTTGATGTCATTGTCACAGCTTTGAATGTATTTCCTCTGCTTTGCTTGATATGTTAAAATTCTGTGTACTTTAAATTGCTGCTGTATAAAAATGTAATTTCAGCTTCCCAGCATATCCAGGACCAGAAGTACACTTTTATGTTTCTTTTTCACATGAATTATGTGGAGCTGCATTTCCATGTTTGTTTTTTTTCTTTAGTTTGATGTAATTGTTCAGGTTTAATTACAGTAATAATAAAGTTGTAACTGCTTCCATACTGAGGATTTTGTGATGTCAGTAAATCACTATAATACAGCAAACTTGCTTGACACAACTTTTGGAAAATGGAGGACAGAGATTGTTTTAACATTCACAGGCAGGAGCAGAAACATCAAAATAACTTGAACCTTTGATCAATCTGAAGTCAATTATTAAATCTTTTATTACACAATCTGCTTGTAGAAGCAGCCAAAGTTAAAGCTTTGGTTTTCAGCCATGATCAAATAGAAAGTTACAAAACTCTTTTCCTATTTTGATTTTGCAGGTAAAGCAATCATTGACTGTAACAACATTGGGGACACAGAACCTTAGAACAGTTCTTTGCTTATGATTACATATGTTGAATTACCAAGAGCTTTTAATCAGAGCAGCTCAAAGTATATCAGTGTTTTAAGCTTGATGTAATCAGTGTAGACAGTATGGTTTTTAAGACTCTTATCGCCACCAAGACATAACTTTGACAGGCATTCATGTAATGATCAACTGCATCAATAGAATTAAACAAAAGCTTCAAAGGTCTTTATAATTATCAGAAACTTTAACCCTGGAATCTGTGTCAAAAAGGTTACCTGAGTGCCACTGCAACTCTGCAAAAGGTTGTGTTTCCACAGCAATGGTTATTTTGTTTGGCTGCTGTTTTACAATGTGCAATAAGAACCATGCATGACTGGTTATGTTTATTTGCTTTTTAATCATTACAAGCCTTTTTCTTCCTCAGAAACCATTTTTCTGAAAGCTCAAAGCTCTACTGTCTACTACAGTGGTTCCCAAAGTGGGAGTCGGGACCCCCCGGGGGGTCGCGGGACGCCGTGGGGTGGGTCGTGGGGTGGATTTCCATAAATCTTTTTTTTATATATATATATATATATATATATATATATATATATATATATATATATATATATATATATATATATATATATAAATCTAATAAATTAAAAAAAATAAATAAAATACAGAAAAATTCAGCCATAGTTGTAAAAATTATGAAACATGGTAGTTAAAATTAAAATAAAACTACAGATTTTCTTCCTGAGGTGATCAAGACAGATTAACATAGCATCAATTGCAGGTGTCAGGTTACGGCTCCACAGTAAACATCACAAAGCGGATGCTTTAATACCATTAACCATTAAAGTAATGTTAAAGTTAAGTTTGCACATAACAGTAATACTGTGCACTCATGTTACATAGATATTATTTTGACTGAGGTATTCTGCTTTTATCAAACAGTAAATTTCTATATGTAAAATCATAACAGGCTGCTCTGTTCTTTTGTGTTGTCGTTAAGCCCGTGTTTGTGCGTATGGCCTGTGCGCACATTTTATTTTTTCAGTCACATCCGGGGATAGTGGGGGTCGCCAGTCTCTGGCACCGTTATTTTGGGGGTCGCGGGTTGAAAAGTTTGGGAACCCCTGGTCTACTATACATTTCAGACTACAGCTGATACATGAGGCAATAATGTATACGAGGCATTAGACAATACAGTTCTACATTCAGCATTTACTGATGTTCTTATCCTTCTAGGGTTCAGTTTTCTGAATGCAGGAAAAGCCAAAAAAGTGAGACTGTAAAAGCTAAACCAGGAAACATCAGGCAAGTCCATGAACTAAGGTCCATGCACATTTGTTTACGATGCAGTCTGATGTTAAATGTGACGTCAGTATTTGTTTGATAGTTGCTTCAAAAAGTAACAAGTTGTGACTCACTGCATCATACTTCAAGCACTCGTCACTCGTATTTCATCCATTGTAATGAAAAGCCTGTCCGTTACCACAGCACTTTAGGACTACTTACCAGCACTTTGATATCCACACAGCACTTTATGGTTATGCTAAAAAAGCACACTAAATATCACACGATTGTTTTAAATTATTTATTGTAATATTTATTGTAGGTGGGTCCAGTCGCTGTGTGTCACGGTGACGGCGGTGGCTGGTCCTGCAAGGAAAATTAATTGTAAATTGACACGTGCAATATGTGTTTAGCAGATATAGTATTTCCTTTTATGTGTTGGTGTGCATGGGGTACCTATTTAAACTTCACTTTCTACACGAACTAGTTCAGTTCATAGTTCACAAAAATTAAAACGAACTAGTTCAGTTCACCATTTCAAAAATGAACTAAATCAGTGGTGCACAAACTGTGGTACGCGTACCACTGGTGGTATGCGGGAACGTCATGATTTTCCACATTTTTCCACATTTTAACTTTAAAAAAAAATCAGAAACATACAATGCATTATGAATACAACGTTTCAAACGAAATGTGTACCTTGAGATCATTAAAATGGTGTCTTTTTAAAAAAATATTTGTTCCATATTCAGTTGCAGCGCAGATGTAACTACTTTTGAGTGTGTTTATTTTGCTCTGTATGAGAGTATGAGTATGTGAGAATTGTTGGACAGAGTTGCAAATGTCCGATTCAGTGAGGTAACAATTCAGGTAATAAATAACAACAATAAGGAATAAACATATCTCCTGTGTGTTTAAAACTAATTGAGAAGGCATATATGGCTATATTTTAAAATTGGTCATCATGGTGGTACTCGGAGAGCTCAACAGTTTCTCAGGTGGTACGCAGTATTAACAAGCTCTTGATGTCTATCATGTGTTCACCACAAGAGGGCAATGAAACTTTTCCCCTCGACTGTAGAGACTCGACATTGTACAGATGCACTCCTGGGACTTGTCACTTAGTGACTGCCAAAAAATTAGAGATTGGTGAAAAATTAGAGATTTGGGAGCATCTTTATGTTCCTTAATCTCTTTACAAATATTTCCTGGACTTCGAGAGCGGAAATAAGGATTTCAGAAATGCTTACGCTTCAGCTTTTAAAGTGTTGATTTGGATGACAAGTAGTAGAGTTGAGGTGATTATCAGTAATTTTCTGCTGGTTGTGAAGATGATCATGTAGCACCTTTAAAACAAATATACTGTATTCTTCCTTTGGCTTTTTTTCCTGGAAGCACTGCACCAGGAAGATAATATTTAGTCACTTGACCCCTTTGAGTGTTTTTCTGAGTGATGCTTTTAAGCCATCCACTGTTTTTGATTAGCTCTAATAAATGAAAGGGAGACAAATATCACTTATTATTGGATAGTAATTGTTTTGGGGCTTTTTTGGATGAGAATAGGGAGAATACTGTAGTTTTGCATCATGCAGACTCCACTAACTAATGTCATGAATGAAAAAGGAAAGTATAACAAATTTAGTGGGTTTGAAGAGATTTCAACCTACAAAATTAGCTCTGTGATGTACAGTCAAGCGTAGCACTTTAAATAAATAAGAATAAGACTTCATGTACTTGTACTGTAAGAAATCTTTCATTTGCAGATTATGTACAATTGAATAAGAAAGGGTGGCCATTTTGTGCCTTATTTAAATGGATAAAGTATTTATTGTATAGCAGCTGGAGAAACAGGAGAAAAAAAGAGTTTAAAATAGGAAATAATAAGCCTTGACATTTATTCCTGGTTAATATCCCAATATTAATTCCATGATTTGAAGCCACTTATGAAACATTCTGATTGGAGTTTTAAAAAGGGTTGAGATTTGGTTCAGTAAAATACCAAAAGCTGGCTCTGATCCTCTTTACTGTGTTTTGTTGATATGCAGTATGTATCATAAATGGGAGATTTGTGCCAGACGAGACAGACAGCCATGGGGAGAATCCTCATAGCATGGCTCAGTTAAAGGTTTTCTGTTGCTTGAATCTCAATTCATTCGGAACTTCCCAAGATGTGTCAAGTAAGAGTCTGTATGTTGTTGCTTAGGAACTGTTCATGCTGTAGCCCTACTAGGTGGTCTCTTTATGAATATCATTACATATTGGGGAGGCAAGACATCTTTATCCCTGGCAAAACATGTAAATGACTATTTTCTCTCCTAAATTTGGGAAGGATGTTGAGGCTCACTGTTCAGACATTTACTGAAAGATCCAGCTGTGATAAAAAAGTAACAGTTCAGAGGAGATGATTCAGTGCACAATGAGCCAGTTGAAAACTTTTCCAGTTTAAATGTCCAAATCCAATCAAGCTTATTATCTAACAGTAACAGTTTGCTTACATTAGTCTGCAATTAATCATGAACAACATTAGGATTTTAACCAGAGGTGTCCCCACAGGACGTCCACCCCTGGGTTTGGGGCACCCCTGTAGCATTGGCCCTTCTCCTCCTGCAGTATACACTGTGTGTGGGACACAGGCTCGGGGCATGGCCCCTTGTTTTCCTGCTGGGCTTCCATCTGCTTTGGAGGTGGTTTGGTCCCTGGACTGATGATGACACAATGACTTTATGACATGTGTCACAGTGAGTAACAGAGGGTCTCATACTAACTGGGCCTCTGGAGTACCCTGAACCTCAACATTTGCAGTCAGCACTTTGTCAAGGGTAATGGGAGGAGTGATCCTCCTGCTGTGGAATGGGAGTTGTAGTTTAAAGCTGGCTATTAATTCAGAACAAAGAAGCTAATCCCTCTGGCTTCTGTCCTAAGACTCGTTTATGGAGGCACCAACACATGAACAAGGCTTAGAGTACACGGCTGAATTTCAAGACAATGATGTGTGGTGAAAGCAGGCCTCTTTAGAAACTAGCCATCAATGGAAACTCTTGATTTGTACACCAGCATTAATAGATGCTCTACTGCCAGAGAACCTATTGCTCCATTTTTTCTGGGAGGCTTTATGAAGCCTTCTAAACTGGTTTATGAAGTTTCCCAGTTGACGCAGAAGGACTCCATTCATGCACCTGTCAATATGCCATTTCCACTTTGGTGGGTCCAAGTTAAACACTCCACCCCTCCTTTGACAAAACAGGATGATGAAAGTTCGATTTTCACATCTGAGCAACTGCAACAATGCTACTGTACCTTCAAAGGGAAGATGCTACATTGTGAGATGACAGGATATTGATATTGATAGTGTTGTCATCACTTTGGGTAGAAATGCTATGTTTCAGTAGTCTATGTCTGTATGATATTGTAATGTAATTGGGTCTAAGTTTAATAGTTATGAGTTTCCTGTATTTTTGCAGCAAACATAACAAAAGCCCAGTCCAGTTAAAGAAAGTCATTAGGCAATAGCTCAGCCTGGCCTTGTCTTGGATGCCTTAATTTTATGGTGACTTAAAATTAAATTGATCATTTGGTCAGGAGCAAAAAGGTATAGAGATGATGTTCAAGGCTTATCAGTCAGTCAGTGGGAACTAAAAACATGGCCTGGCTAAAACTGCCCAAACCACTGGCAACTGAATTCAAATGAGTCTTTCTCACTATTATCTTCATCGGCATATAAAAATGACCTCAAAACAATTACCATCTTGTAACAGGAAATATTTCTTTCCTTGTCATTAGACAATGGGATGACTTAAAAGAATCAGCAAAAAAGTAGAATAAACACGCCATAAACATGAAAGAAAAAATAAAGAAAGAAATCAAAAGGAATTTATCATCAAAGTAACAAATCAAAGCAGGCTAGGGGTTTCTGGGTCTCTGACTAGGATGTTAAAGGGTCAGGAGTTAGGAGTTTTTATCACCCCAAAAGCTGGTGACATAAAATTAAATCTGTCGTTTTGCCTATACATTTTTGGTTGCCACTGACTAGTTGATGATCAGAACATCATCTATTGATTCATTTATTTTTTTCGCTCTTGAACAATGATCAAACTTCATCTTATGTCAACAGCTACTGGGGGTGAAAAAACGCCTATCCCTGGCCTTTAATGCCTTTATTTATTTATTTATTTATTTATTTATTTATTTTAATCATAGGTACTGTGTGTTAATTTCATCCTGTAGCAACAGCACTTTGGCCAACTTATATTTGCTTTAAAAAAAAGAAAAGAAAAAGGAAATGGCCATTTCTAATGTAAAATGTTTCAATTTAAAAAATAGCCCAGTGATTGTGACAACTGTAAAATATGACCTGATTCAAAAGTTTTTAATGGATTAGATATGATGTCACTCTTTTAGGTTCAAGTGATTTAACCCAAAAATATGAATGTTTCTGTTGAAATGTTCTAAAATTTGACTGTTGCATGTGAAACAAAACTCCTGCAATTCTAACAAAGCGATCCATCTGAAATTCTTCAACCAAGTACAGGTGTGTTTGCAGTCTGAACCAATTTGAATTTTCTAAATTATCAGCTTTTTGTCAGTGTATTTTGTCAGTGCTTCATCAGTTTTGTGGATGGACATACGACAGAACAGAATTTGGATGGTTCTGGTGGTGGTGATGGCAGTTCGCATGGTTAACCTAAGCTCCTTTCTTTCTATTTATTTAATTTGAAGTTGCACTATCATTTTGTTCCTGATAATTGTTTGCATGTCTTTACCTACTATGGCTGTTAAGGAGTTCATTTAAACTTTCACCAGACAAATAATGCTTTGTTTCTGTAATTTATTTTGTTCTGTGCTAGTTATTTGCCTTTTTAATGTGGAAGTTTCATTTTGATAAGATAAGATTTTGGCTTCTAATGTTTTAGTATGACAAGAAAACAGGATTTTGTGAAATGATTTTAATGTATTCGTTTTTTGGACATTTGTACCGCGATAATTTCGTAAACCGTGATATTTTGGTCACTATAATCGAGATATCAGATTTTTAGATAAAACAATATTTGTTCAAACTTTGTTCAAACTTTCTAACTTTTCTTCACCCCTTTCCATTCACTGATTGTGGAAATCCGCTTCCACATCTTGACATTTAATCATCAATTCTAAAGGAAACTACAGCACCTCTGCCACCTGCTCCACCATAAACTCCCACTTCTATGTTAGGATTTCATAATTAGCTCAAAGGTTTAGTGCACATCATCTGGTTAAAGACTAAACTTTTTTTCCCTAAGGAATGTCGCAGTGTCCATATTCTGTTATCCCAAATTCCTTTGGGGTCTTAGGACCTCCTGACTTCCAGACCTGCTCACTTTTAAGTTTGCAGCTTGCACAGATAAACACATTTGAAGGACATTTTTGGCTCCTGGACTGAGGCAATCAACAGCATGTGTCTGGACTGGATTTAAAGCTGCCGGTCAACTGGTTTTTTAAGAAAAAAGAGAATTATGCAGAGGAATGCAAGACCCTCCCTTCTAGAGTTATAAAAGGAAGCCTCTTCAACATTCTGTGTGCATTTGTTCTCAGAACCTCGGTGGTGTTGAAAACAGTGTACCACTCGGCCAATTAAATATTCTGCATGGCATATTAAACCTTGTAATACTCTTTGTGTATTAAACTTTCTGTTGGTTGTTGCTTTCATTCTTTTTTTGACACAAGATAAAAACTTTTCATCTACCTGGTGCCTACTATCGCCTCCTTACCTTTTAACAGTTTTAATGTACACGCTGACCTTGAGGAACTTTTGATATCCTTCACCTTTTACGTAGCTATGTGAAGCAGTCAGTTTTGTAGGGGATGCATGTTTTGACTTTGCATGGTTTCTCGTATTTTTTTTCTGTGAGATTTTATTTCTAGGCATGCAGTACAGGGGTCTCAAACTCATTCCTGAAAGGGCCGTGTGGCTGCAGGTTTTTGTTCCAACCATGCAGAAACACAGCTGAGTTGTTTTAGTCAATCAACTAGTTGTCTTCACTGAAGGTCTGAACCAGTTCAGTTGATTGAGTGAAACAACTCAGCTGTGTTTCTGCATGGTTGGAACAAAAACCTGCAGCCACACGACCCTTTCAGGAATGAGTTTGAGACCCCTGATGCAGTATGTCTTACTCCCTAGAGGCCACACCTGACTAAACCTCCGGCACAGATTAATTGACCAATGAGCAACAGGTGTGGCACGCTGGCGAGCACAAAGGGGCCAGCCACACCCAGAGCAGGTGAACGGAGAGACCTCGGTGGCCGGTCGAGGGAAGGAGTTCACTAAGGAGCCGTTCAGCAAGGAGCTAGCTGGCAAGGAGCCAGCCACACCAAGAGCAGTGTGAGAGTTGAAAGAGGACCCAGCTATTCAGGTAGCTATCTCGCCAGCCAGCCAGTTATCCGGTTGCGGCGACCATGGTGACTATTTGGGACACGGAGCCAGGAGAACCGAAATCTAGGAGAATCCAGGAGAAACTGACATCTTTCAAACTTTCATAAAACTTCAACATGCATTCTTGAACAAGATATTTTAGTGCAGATCGATATGGGGCGATGGATGTCCTGCCTACAGAAGTCATCTCTATCCTCTGCATGAAGCATTTACCATCCAGCTTCCACCCCATCGTCCTGTACATTTTTACAGCCCTTTACACTCCGCACAATGGCAAACATGAGCTTCCCCTAAACCAGGGGTGTAGCCAGTCTTGGTTCTCGAGGGCTGGTGTCCTGCAGTTTTAGATGTTTCCTTCCTTCTACACACCCTGGTTCAAGTGGCTTTCTCAATAACAGACATGTGCTGACACTGATGACAAGAAGATGCAGCCATTAATTAGGATCAGTTGTGTTAAAGTATGGAAACATGGAAAACCTGCAGGACACCGGCCCTCGAGGACCGACTTTGGCCACCCCTGCCCTAAACCTTATCAAAGTTCAAACAATCAAATGAAGTCTCTCAAACTGCATTACAAACTCCCTTCAAGCCATCACAGACTGTTTATAAATACAGTGGATTTCCATTCAGTCGTTAGCTCCTACCTACAGTAACTTATGCAGGCTGCACTCACTACCTCTGCCCGCTGACAGCCAACTGGAAACCAAGCCTCCACCAGCATGAGCTTCTGTGACTGATCAGCACATTATGGAGAGGATGTGAGGGGAAAGTCCTAATGTGGTTTAAATTTTTTACAACATTCTCCTCTCCAGCACTTCTATCAGAGAATCCAGTTCAGTCTTGGGTTCACATGAATTTTTCAATATGAATTTCCACAGTAGTACTTATGACTCATCTACGGTTTAGGTTTAGTTTAAAGACACCTAAAGTGACAGTTAAGTACAGAAGATTTTGGACATTGAGTTTTTTTCCTTTAACTATGTACCTCCAAAATGCATTTGACAAGGAACCTGGCAATGCTAAAACCTTTTCTAGTCTTTTTTCTTTCAGTTCTGTTCATTCACTTATCTTGTGCAACGTCTTGCGCAATATTAAAGTCCCTCCTCTGCTGGACTGGTTAACTGATTAGGTGACAAGAAATAACTCAGCTCACACAAGTTAACTGTCTGTTTAACATCTGACCACTGTGGAGCAGGACTTTTGTTCATCCTTAGAGGAGAAGGTGAGAACAGCTGACATTTCTTTTGCAGTCCATCAATAACAGTCTTGTTGTTTAATGATAACAAAGGATGCTTTTTTATACTGTTTGCCTGTGGTGTCTATCTGATGGTCAAAGGTCAAATCTACTAATAGTTTACTTTTAAATCGAGTGAGTTGACAATTGAGGGGCACTTCAGATGACATTATGCAAAACCTTTTGTTTAAATTGTTTTTTTGTCAACTCTTTGTTTTGTTTTGAACCATGAAACATTTCTGCTGAGCAGCGTTGTTTCTCATGTGCTCAGTAATGGTTCAACGTGTGGCAGTAGTCGGAGCTGGTAGTTCAGGTCTGACCTGTATCAAGACATGTGTTGATGAGGGCTTGGAGCCTGTCTGCTTTGAAAGCAGTGATGACATTGGAGGCCTGTGGAAATTTAAGGTAAGTAATGAGGCACTTTGAGAAATTATCCCAGTCTTAACATCAAGTCTCATTTCTGTCTTGTAGGCAAAATGAACATATATTTTATTGCCTGTGCACATCAGTTATAAGATACACTGCATAAAATGTTAGCATATCCCCGTCTGAGTCATGTTTTTATCAACTTTTATTTCGTTTTTCTGTGTCCACAGGAGGCACCTGAGCCAGAGCGATCCAGCATCTACCGCTCTTTGGTGGTGAACACTTCTAAAGAGATGATGTGTTTCAGTGACTTTCCCATGCCTGAAGATTATCCAAACTACATGCACAATTCCCAGCTCCTGCAGTACTTCAGGCTCTATGCTGAGCATTTTGAGCTGCTGAAATACATTAACTTTCAGGTTACTTGTTTCATCATTGCTGTCATCTCTATAAAAAAAAAAAGTCTTGTCTTTTTTCATTTTTCTGAATGTGGGCGTGCACATTTCAGACCACAGTGATGAGCGTTAGACAACAGCCAGACTTCTCCACGTCCGGTCGGTGGGAAATAGTGACCATAAACAAGAACGGAAAAGAAGAAAGGCACATATTTGATGCAGTTATGGTTTGTTCAGGTCTCCATACCCATCCAACCTTACCCGTGTCTGACTTTGAAGGTAATCAAATGAAAGCCATAACGCTGATCAAATGAGCCTGATGTTACTTTAAATCTAAATGTTTCTGAAAAAATAAATATTTTTTGACTCTGTGTTAAAACATGTTCTTTCTCCAGAACACGAGAGTTTTTCTGGCAGGTGTCTTCACAGCTGGGAATATAAAGATGCAGACGCCTACAGAGGAAAGAGGGTGGTCGTGGTCGGCATTGGCAACTCTGGAGGAGATATTGCAGTAGAGATTAGTAGATATGCTGAGAAGGTAAGACAACACATGGACAGAAAAGCTCCCATGTTGTTTGAGGAGCTGACAGAAACAACATCGTACTACAAGACAACATTTTGCCCTCATGAACAACATGCACTGTTTACGCATCATTAAACATGACCACACACAAATGTGTCATTTTTTTGTATTTCCATATACTTACAGCCAGTGTTCTTCTCCCTGCCAGACATTTCTCAGTACACGACAAGGGGCCTGGGTGGTTGGCAGAATGGCTGGTAATGGCCTCCCTCTGGACATGACAGTCATCTCCAGGTTCAACAACTTCATAATAAAGCTGCTCCCCAAGTCTTTGGTCAGCTGGGTAGCAGAGAGAGCGGTGAACCAGAAATATGACCACAGACTTTATGGCTTGAAACCCCGACATAGGTGACATACAGTACTGATATGAATTATATCTCATCCTCTTTGTCTGATTTTGGGCCACAGAGGTTTACTGTAAATGTTTGTTGATTTCCTGATTACTGTATACTGGTAGAGGCACAGTGATTGGTACATTGGCTCTGTGGGTTGTTTTCTTACATGTTAACAAATGTCCTTCTTTCTCAAGTATAATGATAATAACAAAGAAGGATAATCTGGGCAACAGCCAGAGCCAGATTATCCATAGAAGGATAATCTGGGCAATTGTTTACTATAATAGTCTGATCATTTTATGTTATCAGCATCAGTTTAAGCACATTGTCTTTTTTACGACTAAAATGACAATCCAATCACATTTTGACAAATTACATTTTTGACAAATGACAAATTAATGCAGAAAATCACAAAATTCCTCAGGGTTAAAAAACTTTCTCTTGGCTCTGTATATAATCATTTGAGGATTCTATTCAAAATATGTAAAGTACTCTGTTTTTCTAACAAAGGAATATGTATTCCTGCCATATGTTACACCATGCAAGTTTAATTTGTGACTGTTATGGCTCTCAGTATGGCCACACAGTAGCTGTACAAAGTATTGGCTAATATAGTAGTTTAAGTATCACATGTTTTACTGAATCCAATCATCATTTTGTCTCTTTTACAGACTTTTGGACAGAAAGCCTTTGATCAATGATGATCTTCCTGGCCGAATCCTTCAGGGGGCACTCGTTATTAAGCCCAACTTAAAAGGGTTTAAGGATTCAGGAGTCATATTTGAGGATGGATCAGTGGAGGAGGACATTCATGCTGTGATTTTCTGTACAGGCTATGATAGAACCTTCCCATTTCTGGCTTCAGGTCTATATGAGAGACCACATGGAGAGCTAACACTGTACAAGTAAGTGAGTCGTTTAAAATGTAAGACTGACTTTGAGACAGTTGTTCAAAATAATAGTAGTGTGTTTGAAAAAAGTCAGTCGAGTTCAAAATTCTTATAATGGCTTTTATTTCCAAACATGTAAATGCATTTGGAACACTTTAAATTATATTCCAAATCAAATCAAAGCAAACCACAAAGAAACATTTTTCAAATGTTACTGTTTACTATTTATTTTACAGGAAGTGAAGAAAAAGGAATTTTAGGCTGTTCAGAAAAACAGCAGTATGGAGTTCAGTTAGTGAGGTGACAAAACAACTGGCCCTTAATTAAGGATGAATGTTGTACATGCTGGTTATAGTGCAACGAGATTTCAGCCAATCACCTTCTCAGCTGACTGAATGACACGCTGCAGCCTGCTCTTGTCCTTGGCGGTGGCAGCAGCGTACCAGATGGTGATGGAGGAGGTGAGGATAGACTCAATGATGGCTAGATGTAGAACTGCACCATCATTGTCTTCATCAGACTGAATTTCTGCAGCTGCCTCAGGAAGATACATCCTTTGCTGTTCTTTCTTGATGAGGGAGCTGATGTTCAGCTCCCACTTAAGGTCCTGGGAGAGGACAGTTCCCAGGAAGCGGAAAGACTCCACAGTGTCAATAGTGGAGTCACAGAGGGTGATGGGGCAGGTGGGGCTGAGTTCTTCCTATAATCCACAACCATCTCCACTGTCTTTAGAGCGTTGAGCTCAAGGCTGTTCTGGCTGCACCAGGTCACCAGGTGGTCAACCTCCCACCTGTAGGCAGACTCGTCACCATCAGAGATGAGTCAGATGAGGGTGGTGTCATCCACAAACTTCAGGAGCTTGGCGGACTGGTGACTGGAGGTGCAGCTGTTAGTGTACAGGGAGCAGAGCAGAGGAGAAAGAACACAGCCCTGGGGGGATCCAGTACTGATGGTCCGTGAGTTCGAGATGTGTTTTCCCAGCTTCACATACTGTTTCCTGTCAGACAGGAAGTCTGTGATCCACCTGCAGGTGGAGTCAGGCACGCTCAGCTGGGAGAGCTTCTCCTGTAGCAGAGTAGGGATGATGGTGTTAAAAGCAGAGCTGAAATCCACAAACAGGATCCTGGCGTAGGTTCCTGAGGAGTCCAGGTGCTGGAGGATAAAGTGGAGGGCCAGGTTGACAGCATCATCTACAGACCTGTAGGCGAACTGCAGGGGGTCCAGGAGAGGGTCAGTGATGGCTTTGAGGTGTGAGAGTACAAGGTGCTCAAAGGTCTTCATGACCACAGAGGTCAGGGTGACAGGTCTGAAGTCATTAAGTCCTGTGGTCCTTGGTTTCTTGGGGACGGGGATGATGGTTGAGGTCTTGAAGCAGGCTGGCACGTGACAGGTCTCCAGTGAGGTGTTAAAAATCTCTGTGAACACTGGAGACAGCTGATCAGCACAGTGTTTCAGGGAGGATGGGGAGATAGAATCCGGTCCAGCTGCTATTCAAGGCTTCTGTCTCCTAAAGAGTTTGTTGACGTCCCTCTCATGGATGCAATGAGTCGTCACTGGGGGGGTGGGAAGGGCGGGGCCATTAAGGCGGGCGTAGGTGGAGATGACTGGAGCTAGAGATGTTGGGAGGGGTTGTGGGGGATGGTTGCAGGACTGTCCCTTTGTCTTTCAAAATGACAGTAGAACTGGTTCTGGTCGTTGGCTAGGCGTCGATCGTTGATGGAGTGGGGGGCTTGTAGTTGGTGATCTGCCTAAGCCCTTTCCAGACAGATGCAGAGTCGTTAGCTGAGAACTGGTGTTGGAGCTTCTCAGAGTACAGTCGTTTAGCTTTTCTCACCGCCTTGCTAAACTTGTATTTCGCCTCTCTGAATCTATCTTTGTCCCCACTCCTGAAGGCTTCTTCCTTTGCCAACCTTAGCTGTCTGAGTTTGGCTGTGAACCAGGGTTTGTCGTTGTTGTAACTCACCCTGGTCCGTGATGGGACACAACAGTCTTCACTGAAGCTGATGTATGACGTCACAGCCTCTGTGTACTCATCCAGATTGTTGGTAGCAGTCCTGAAAACATCCCAGTCAGTAGAGTCCAAACACGCTTGGAGATCCTCCACTGCTTCACTGGTCCACTTCTTTGAGGTCCGCACTACGGGTTTGCAGAGCTTTAGTTTCTGCCTGTAGGCAGGAATCAGGTGGAACATGACAATGGTCAGAGTTACCCAGTGCAGCACGAGGGGCGTGATAGGAATCAGGTGTAGCATGACATGGTCAGTGACCCAGTGCAGCACGGGGGACTGCATAATAAGCATCCCTGATTGTGGTGTAACAGTGATCCAGAATTTTCTCCTCTCTGGTCGGGAATTTAACAAGCTGTCTGTATTTAGGGAGTTCATGAGTGAGGTTACCTTTGTTAAAGTCTCCAAGGACAATAACTAAAGAGTCCGGGTTGGCCCGCTCCACACACAGTATCTGGTCGGCGAGTATACGCTGTCCGTTCTGCGCGTTGGCCTGTGGCGGGATGTAGACACTGACCAGGATGAATGAAGCAAACTCCATCACAGTTGATGAAGAAAGATTCCAGGTCAGGAGAACAGTGTGCTGGATCGCTGTTGCATCGTTGCACCAAACGCTGTTGATGTAAAAACAGATTCCTCCACTTTTAGTTTTGCCGGAGAGTTCTGTGTTTCTGTCCGCGCGGTAGAGGTGGAAGCCCGCCAACTGCAGTGCAGAGTCCGGTATTAATCCACCCAGCCAGGTCTCTGTGAAGCACAAAACCGCAGATGAAGAAAAGTCCCTGTTTTTGCCCAACAGCAGTTGCAGTTCTTCCACTTTGTTGGGCAGTGAGCGCACGATATGAGAATATTCCCAGAAGTGCTGTACGATGTCCGCGCTGGCGGAGGCACGTGAGCGCTCCGGCTCACTTTCCCCTTCTCTGGCGTTTCACTACACAAATGTGACAGCACCTTTGACCAGAATGTCCAAAATTTCCAGAGTTGGGAGCAGAAAACTAGGAAATAAATCCTCTGGAGTTGTTGCCCTGCTCTTCTCTCAAGAAGGAGGTCGGGGTACCATCACAAAAAACAGAGTAAAAGCACAAAACAATACGCACCAACACAAGGCAGCCGTCCGTCAATGTATGGTGTATTATCTACATTATAACAGATGGATGTAAAATGTTTTATTCATAATTTAGAACACTGTTTCCCCCATCTCTGCAACATCCCACGCTGGCCATTGTGGGTCTCTTCCAAGCAACGGGTCCAATGATGCCGATAGTGGAGATGCAGGCTCGCTGGGCTGTTAAGGTCTTTTCAGGTAAACTCATTACAAGCACAAATATGCTCATGGGAATGAAAGAGTCTCAGCAGATGTGTTTTGTCTTCTAGGATTGAGTCATCTTCCAACTAAGGATAGAATGCTGGAAGTGATTGAGTCTGACAGAAGGAGAATCATGCAAAGGTAGAAATCCTCCTCAAACTGAAAAGTGAAATTTATGTGAAAATTATTTCTTTTAACATGCAAATATCCACTTCTTTCTATTGTTTTCTCAGCTATCCTTGTCAACGACAGGCTGATCTACAGGATTGATTACATACCATACCTTGACTTCATGGCTAAAGAGGTTAGTTCCCTTCAGCACTGTGTGAAATGTTGCCAACATTTGTACACTGTGTAAAATTGAAACCTTGCATCTAACATGTCCAATCACAGCTGGGTGTCCGACCAAAGCTCCTGAGACTACTCCTGACAGATCCTGTGCTCTTTGTGAAGATCTTCTTTGGTCCCTGCACTCCATATCAGTATCGTCTAACCGGGTCTGGACAGTGGGCAGGTGCTCGGCAAGCTATCCTAACACAATGGGAACGGGTTGCTAAGCCTTTCAGAACCAGAGTGGTACCAGAAGCCAGAGCCTAGGACATCTGTCCTGTGTTCCCCCTGGCTGATCACATTTGGAGGAGCTATGACAATTGCTGTGCTTTTGTTAAGAAAGGATCTCGTTCCAGTGCTGCAACATGCAAGGCAGCTGCTGGACTGCTGCTAGACAGCTGCTGGAATTTTCTGAGACACTTGTGGCTAACTGACTGACTTCAAAGATATGGTTGATTGATAATTTTTACATTTTCTATTGTACACTTTCAAACCGCACCAGAAAAACCTGGTTTGTTAGATTTGTGTAAGTTTGCTGCTGTGTAAGTTTGCTCCAAGCAATAAATGGTAAACACCACATTCTTCAGTTGGGATCATCTGATATACATGCAGACAACCTTATACGTTTATCCCCAAATCTCCACCACAGAATATATAAACTAACCGCAAAAAGGTTGTTTTTGGTAAAATTATTTCTTTGTTGTAAGAATGCTTCTTGGGAATAAATCTCATAGCGCTGTAAAGCTTGATTATTTTCCTTTTAAATGGTGCCACATTTGTCAGGAACATGTATTTATGGGATGAGAAGCGAAGCTAAATATGCGGATTGCACCCATGAAAGATTTGCCAAATCTTTTCTGACAATCCCAAAGAGCTTTTTTTTTTTTCTTTTTGCCTGCTGACTCTTGTTTGGTTAGTTGAAGCCCGAAGACACAAGACATATTGACAATTAACAACTTAAATGTTTTAATTTGACAAACGGGATCCTCAATAGTGTATGAAAGAGCCATACACAGCCACAACAGCCTGGTATCTCCTCCTCATGCATCCCATTCTTCAACCAGCATTTGTTCCAAGTCAGCCAATGTGGTTGTGTTGGTCACTCTGGCACAAACAGAACACTCAAGCTGATCCCACAAGTGTTCAATAGGTTGAGGTCAGGACTGCTGGAGGGCCAATTCATCCTCTTCACTCCCAAATTCAGGAGGTCGTCTGATAAACTCGGCTGTGGGGGCAAGCCATCTTGGAGAGCAGCTGTTCGGTCCCAGACTGTGGAGATATGGGATAACCACTGGTTGCAGCATTTTATATCAATATCTCTGCATTGATCTTGCCTCCAATGATGATTGATTTTTTCAGTGATGGAGAATTTGGTTTAATGGAGCACCAGCTAGAAGTTGGCAGTTCTTGGAGCAGACACCAACTGACCACAGTAGGAAGGTCCATGCTCACAGGCGCTGGCACCTGAGTGTCTGTAATGGATGTAAACATCACGGTATATAATATAAATTTCTGATATTATGTTCTGGCCATGATCCTTTTATCTAACTGGGTTTCTCCAGTGTCGGCCATCATGGGCGCCTGCAAGTTGTTATTCCTCCTATGTTTTGTCAAGTATATTCTAGCCCTCTGTTTAAATCACTTGTTTTACTAATACTCATCATTCTGCATCGACTGCTGAGATGTAAGGGATGACCTCTTTGGATACAAATGGCGGGGGTGGGGCTCTGAGGGTCTTTGTGGACCTTTGGGGGGTTTTTTGTGGGGCACTGCATTGGCATGGGTGTTCGGGCCCTTGGTAGCGGTGCTCGGGGGTTTTGCTCGGGTGCCACTCGTCACTCTTTGTTGCTGCTGTTGTCTACGCTAGCGCAAAACAATTTATTAACCTTCTTGTATAAAAGTGAAATTGACTATATCGACAGTTAATTAAGGCTAGAGCACAAGACGTGTTTTGTTTATGTTTGCCAAAGGTAGCTAACTTGAGGCAACGTCAGGCTCAACTTTTGGTCAATCTCAGTAGCTAACTTTAACTGACATCTCCCCCTTCCCCTGGCTAATTTCTGTCTATAACTGGGGTGTATGGAAACTGAACTCGCCAAATGCACAGACAGTTCATTCAAGCACCTCTTTTCAATGTCATGTACCTTCGTCTGCCTGCCTCTTCTCGCTCTACACCGAATGTCAACCGAATTTATAGTAGACAGTCTCAACTACCACTGAGGAGAACGTAGCCTATTGAGGAGGGAATTGTTGCCAGACAAATAAGCTACTTGGACCTTGAAAACAAGCCCCACACAAGCGACTAAGGACCAAAAAAATAAACAAATATAAAACGTATTTTATAATGGCCATTGTCAGAGACAGATAGTCCGTAAAGGTGAAGTTCAGCAATGTCAACAAAAATAGTTTATGAAAAAGGCTGCTACAAGATGCTCCCCCCGACTTTCTCTGCCGCGCTTTGCCAGAGCTGCGCTGCCTGGTGCATCATTGATGGATTATCGTATGCAGGTAAAAGGGGAGACGGTGTACGGGGAAAATTATAAACAAGTCACAACGCTGAAATACAAGCCCCAAAACCCGCAAACCACAACTTCAGATTTTTTTTTAAGCGAGCTCACAAAAAAAAAGAAACCCCAAAGTCCCTTATAAAAAGCGGAATTGGCAACCCACGCAGTGTTCCGGAAACCAGAATCTCTGATCGCAAGTTCTGTTCTAAATAGCTTTGACAGGTCGTCTTGTTATCAGGAAAACTATGATCTATCTCAGCCATTCCCAAACTTCATGATACCAAGGCCCAATTTGAAATGTGAAAAATCTGCGCGGCCCACCGAAACCTTTAATCACAACTGTGATCAACATACAGGACTAGAAACTATGGTCCGATGTTAATGTAAGAGGTCAACAAATATAGGCAAAACTTGTCATATTAAGGTAAGATGACAGTAGAATTACACTTAACTGGTTTGTTTTATTACTTCTAAATGTTTTTTTTAATTGTGTCATGAAGATTTTACAGTAATTAAAAAAATATTTTTTAAATATCAAGGATTTAAAACACGTTTGCTTCATTTTAATGAGCTCTCACGGCCCACCTGCAGTACCACGACGGCCCACCAGGGGGCCGCGGCCCACACTTTGGGAATCACTGATCTATCTCATAAAAGTCATGGGTTTATTGATTAATAAAACAATATTTAATTATTCAGAACTGAAAATCGTGAAAAGGGTTTGTTGCTTTTGATGTGTGTGTGATCATATGCCATCCGCTCAGAGCTTATGTGCCGGGGCTCAGCTCCGGACAGCCCCGGCCCAATTTAACCCCTGATTACTTCAATATCCACAGCTTTATTACCCTTGAGAGAGTGAGTCAGGACCATCACTCGCATTCATCTGGGCTTTGCAGGAGCATACGACGCCCGTTGCTCCTGCAGGGCCCTGTCTACCATCTCCTGTAGGGAGTCAGAATCAGTCCCAAGCTGACTCTCCAGCCATTGGCATACGGTTTGGTCCAACATAGCTACTCCGCCTTCCATAAAGGATAACCCTATATGCTTCTTCATCGTCCGCCCTATCTGGCACTGTAGGAGGCAAGGCTCTCCAACGGGGCCTACCACACGCAGTGCTCAGTCCCAGGCCCAGTCCCTCTGGGTCAAACTCCTCTGCTCGCCCTGGGGTGAGGTTCCTCTGGGCTGGTGTAGCTGCCATTTCCCTCTGTCTTTATCTTGTTGAGTCATCTGATCCTCAAAGCCTCTCTTAGTACCTTGAGTCAGGGATGAGGTCCAGACTATTTAGCTATTCAGCATAGTCTTGGGGCTTCCTCTTTGAACTCTCCGTCAACTCTCGCTCCTCTTCATCCCGCTTGCTTCCTGCAGTTACTGCAGGCTCAGCCTCCTTCGCTGTCCCCACGGGGAGCCGATATTCTGTGCCTAAGCAGGCTCCCTCCTGCTGCACACTTTCCTTCAGGGGTCTGGGTTGGGTTTGACCTGATGCTTGCTTCTTCAGGTCCCTGTTGGGGCGTGGCAAATGTAAGATCACCCTAAGTGATTCAGCTTCTGTCTACTAGAGTCTGTCACTGGGCCAGCTCTCCATTTAAAGGGTCCGAAGTTGTGGTCTAGAAGGATGTCCTTGCTAGAGTTCCTCAACTTTGTTTAAACTGGTGGCGAGGAGGCACGGCTAGTTCTCACTCCATACTTCAAAATGGCTATCCTGCTTCCACTGATAACTCACCTAGAAGGAATAGCCTAGCCCAAGGTACAGTCACATTTATTAACTGCAGCTCTCCTATTATGATCTGGGCTCTTGTTATCGGCTAGGTTAGGTTTAGTGGCTAGGAGAATTAGCCCCAAGGATCTGTAACTATATTAGGCTAGAGTAACCTTTAAGAATCTTATGTTGTTAATGCAGAGGCAACCCAAATCTTTCCCTTGTAAGGGTGAGGACAGATTCAATGTCCACCATGACATCTTATGATAATTTTGTATTTATTAAGGCAGGTTAGCAGGGTTAAGCAGCAACATTCATTGATTAAACATTGAAAAATAATCTCTAATTCTGCTCCAAAAATAAAGCTGTTGCTTACAATTCCGTTCATCTGTGTTGATCCAAGCTGGTTAGGGGTGAGCAAGTGGCCAGATCGCTCTATTCGAGGCTGCTGAGGCGAGGGTGCCAAAGGTGCGGTCCTTCCAAACAGAAGGTGGGTGCTCTGGGAACTCTGGTATCCAGCCCCTCCCCCTCTCTAGCAGTGAGCTAGGGAAAATTCAAAAGGTTCCAATTTTTATTCTTCAAATCTTGGGAAATACTGGTTACCGTTCTTGCGTCTTCTTTCTCTTGCTAGTCTTGAAGAATTCACCCTCAGGAAAATCCCTTGGTGTTGGTTTGCTCTCGGCCCCAGCCAGACTTTATTCCTTAAGAAGCCCACAACGGAAAACGTTTTTTTCCCCAAACACTCTCGGTTTTATGCTTCCTTGTTCGCACTTCCCCTTGCCTCAGCCCCAGTTCATCTTGTTTGGTATTATCCTGGATCCACAACTCCTGACTGGTTGCTGTACAAGGGAGGCGTGCAATATCACATTTACATATCATTCCTGATGGATTAACACACAATAAGGGTGTGCAATATTACATTTATGTGACCAGATTAAGAAGGGATGAGACTGGACACGACAAACACACTTCAGTGGGTCTTTATTACCCGACTGTCCTCAAAAGAGAACAGCATGAAGTAATTTGGTCTTGAAATGTAACACAGAATAAATAAAACAAAAACAAGCAAAAACATATATTGTTGTTTTTCTTTGTTAATCTTTATGTTTTTATCCCTACAGACAACAGTAGTGGCTAAACTTTCCTACACAGACAGGAACGAAACAAAATATAAAAAATACAATTTGTCAGAATAAACACAACTTCACATGTGGCAAACATTATAAATTTAACCTACCGGTACATGTATTCATGAGGATGTACAAGAAATTAGCAGGCTAAACAAAACTTACTCTGTCTTGCCGTGTGGGAGCTTTGCTTCCTCCAGCATGGCCGCGAACACCTCTGAATCTCCCCTCTAAATGGGTATTAACACCAAACATGAACAACATATAAACAACACAGTATCAAAGTTTCAACTTTATCACTAATGCTGAACCGCTGCTGTTAAGCTTGTTCTCGGTGAAGAAGAGCTGAAAAGCACGGACCACACCCCAACACCTAGCTGTGTAATGGCTGCTCTGCCCCTCAGGCGGCTATTCTCCGCGCACGAAGTCTCACGTGACTTCAGTGCTCTCGCGAGATTATATATACCCAGCGGAACTTAAGGTGGTACACCAAATTAGAAAATAACCAGTGACAATAAAAAATAGCAGTCACCCCATTCACCTGGTTACATTTACATAACATTCCTGATTGGTTAACACACAATAATAATAACACACATAATCAAAAATCACATAGCACTCCTGATTGGTTGATACACAATAGAGGCGTACTTCATTAAATCACATAGCCCCCAAGGCCACACTATTTTTTCAGACAACCACCAAAACAATCCCTGCCACCTGGACCACTTGTTGTCATGTGCTAACAGCAGCTACTCTTGTGTGTATGTAAGAGAGCTTCATTATTTTTAAAAACCACACCCCTTATGATACGCCTTTTCTACAGCCTAGGCTGCCTAAGCTGGATCTGAATAGATAGTTTGCAGTCTCCCTTCTTCTTGTTGTGTCTTTGGGGGAGTCAAAGTCTTTTAGCTGGCATTTGGTGAGCTGGATGTGCAACAGATTGCTTTAAATAGCAAATTTAACTTCTCTCTCAAAAGAAATGTTGCCCAATTACCAAACCCAAATTGATGCTTTATCCCAAATATATTTCCCCACTTATTTTAAGTCTGTCATTAGAGATATTAATACTTCCATTGGGTTTAATATTTATATGACCAATACTTGTCATTCAGCTCTCATTCACTCTAACTCCTGTTTATCTACTTGGCCTGCTAGATTATTTGGAAACACACGGCACTGTTTCCATACCACAGGCTCCCCTCGTTCCTGCTTACACACGATACACCTCTCTCAATTCAGCTCAGATGAGCATTGAACATTAGATGAACATGAACATTATCCTCTACACAGATCAATCACTTAGATCAACATATTTCTTCTTGTTTACTGAATAATAGTCATCACAATCATTATTCCTTACAATAATCATCACATTTATCAGCATCTACTACACTATGAGCATAATTAGTAGTCATCACAATCATTATTCTTCACAATAATCATCACGTTTCTCTGCATCTACTACACTATGAGCATAATTAGTAGTCATCACAATCATTATTCTTCACAATAATCATCACATTTCTCTGCATCTACTACACTATGAGCATAATTAGTAGTCATCACAATCATTATTCTTCACAATAATCATCACATTTCTCTGCATCTACTACACTATGAGCATAATATGAATTATAATCTGCATTTGTGGAACTGTGATCTCAGAGTCTGCGATATTTCCTCCTTTATTAGCTTAAACTTGACTCCGCGGGATGATCCCAACCCCCCTAAAGTCACTTGGCACATCTCATTAGAGCTGTTTTAATTATACATAATTAGTTTCGATATAATTTTTAGACAGCAATGGACAGGCAACCTGTCCAGGGTGTATCTGCACCATTCCTCTGAAGATGGCTGGGATAGGGTCCAGCAGACCCTCATGATCCTAAATTAGGAATAAGCAGGTATAGATGATGGATTAATATTTTTTAGAGACTATGCCAATAATTAATATGTAGTATACAAAACAAAAAAAAAAAAAAAAAGAATAAAGCACCATTCAGCAATGGACTGGTAACCTGCACAGGGTGTAGCCCTGCCTCTCACCCGAGGATGGATGGATGGATGGATGGATGGACAGACTTTAGTTTGGTCCAGGTGGACTAACACTCATGTTCTACAAGCATTAACTCCAAAACCTGTTTCTACTATGCCAAAGACAGAGAGAGAAAGATAGACAGATGGATGAAAACAGACAGAGCACTAACTGTAGTAACTGTATTGTAACCGAGCTCTGTTCTAAAGTTTTGCCTGCATGAAGTCTGTTGAGTTCCAAATGCTTTGCCAACAGGTAGTTTCAGAGTGCCTTCTAGTGGACAAACTATACAACATTAACATTCATGACATGGTTAAAAAGTGTGTATCAACCATTATAATACCCGTACCAGTTAATTGGCAAATAGCTTATATCAGCCAGTAATGGAACTGGGCATGCTTGAAAATGTGAATATTGTCATATTTACCTTTCTTACACCTGTAAGAAATCAGAGAAGAGAGGAGAGAAAAAAGCAGAGCACCACATGCACTTATGATGCAGCATAAAACCAAAACATAAGAGAACGGGACTGGATACATTATGTCAATATTTTATGTGACTGACAAGAATCCTCCATGAGGTAAGTGTGGAGCAAAAATGTTGTTTGATATAATGTCTTGTTGACTGTACAGGGAGAAAATGTCACAGACATGTTTTTATCAAGTCAATGGGAGGAGCTTGGAGCCACCCTGAACAGAGAAAAATATTTTATACCTTTGGTCTTAACATTACAATGGAAACCCAGATAATTCATAGGGAATACACAGTTACAATAACTCTCTGTCTGTACTCTTCCCTAGCAGGATGCCTCCCACCAGGGCATAGCGGACCCAGAGAGATAAGATGAAACACCTCCATGATAAAATGACAAAATACAAGACTATCAAAAGACATGTCATATAAAGTTGAAATTAAAAATCATTTCACATAAGATAAATATTCATAATAGAGGTGAGGTGAGGCAGTGGGTAAGCTGAACCACCCACTGCATCTTGGTAATTGTGCATTTGTATTTTCATGTAACTATATTTTCTTGTACCTCTCATCATTTCACCAAGCATGTGAAAAAAGAGAAGCACATCAGAGAAGTGGGAGTCACCAGCTTACTTATATTTTTTTTTTTCTTTTTTTTTTTTTAAGTCAAAGTCAAATCTGACCAGCAGTGGTTTGAACATCACAATGTGATGGCTACTACATCAAATGTATCAAATGTATTTTATGATAAGTGTTGGTGCTTTGCCAGTGTACAGAACATCCATATCATTTGGTTAAATGTTAGTCTAAATTGCTAGGTTCAGAAGCTTTTTCCAAAATGGAAGCTATGGTGCAAAATGAGATGAGGGTTGAGGGTTTAAGGTCTGGCCAGGCAACAGATTTTTTTTTTTTTTTTGTACTAGTGGCCTTTATTTGACAGTGAAGGAGAGACAGGAAACAGGGCAGAGAGAACGTCTCCCCCGTGCGGCTCGTGCGAGGGTTCGCGACCAGCCACACGAGGCAGCACGAGGACCGTAGCGTCTGTACAAGGGCCGCCTGCCTAACCACTGCGCCACCGAGCGGCCTAGGCAACTGATTTTTAACAAAATTTGATATTACATATGACATGAATTGGAGGTTTACTGGGTTCACTCATAGAAGCTGGCATGAGAATTTAACAGTTTATAACCACATTTACTTACAGGGAAATTTAAGATAACTTTCCCACAGAGTTGTGTGCTAAAGGAGCCACCTGATTATCAAAATATTAAAGCACCTCCAAGGAGAAAGCAACATTTCAGTGAAAACTGGATGTCTTCAAGTGTTAGTTATGGGTTCACAAAAAGTGCAAAAGGACTTGATTAAATTTTAGCATATGTTATGTCAATGTTAATTTAGGCAGCATTTTTTTTTTATAGTCAGACTAAATGGTCACTTGTTTCGGTCTTTTAGTTATAGTTTTAGTTGACAAACTCTCTCTTCAGTCTATTTCTGAGAAGGCTCCATCTTTAGTGGTCAATAAATGGTTTCATAAATGCAAAGGCATAAAAATATTGAAATTTCAACTTAATTTGCATTTCTGTAGTTGTTTAACTTAACTTTAAGAGGAGAAATATGATTAATTATTGAATTTCCCTTTATGGGATAAATAAAGTATTTTTTTCATTTTTTTTTAATTGTATAAGTAAAGCATCCAATTAAATTTGATTTTAAGGAATGACATTGATGGTCAGTTTACCCCAAGCTGGTGCAATTTACCTCTAACCTACTCCAATCACAGAAACACTTTTTTAAAGTCACAATTTTTGAACCCTTTGGCATAAATTCATTCTGATCATTTAAATTGGTCGGGAATATCTTAAGTTAAGGCTAGGCATTTTAATTGTACCGTTATTCTCCGTTATTGCGTATGCTGCACAAATGCAAGCAGCACATGATTGAGGCATTTTCCAGATTTAAACAACAGACTTCACTGGCGAACTCCAATCTCAGTGGAATCTCAGTTGTCATTTAAAATATGTAGGCGACATTGACGTAGTTTACCGCTATTCAAAGCTGTGTCTACGTAATCTTATGTCTACGGCCTCGACCCCGGAACAACATTTGCCCGTCTGTCACGCCTTGGCTTTTGGGTTGCCAGGTTTACAGATACCAGTAAGTGAATGGAGTTTTTCATTTTTAACTGTACTGTGGCTCATCTCTATCGTTTCTTCTTTTGAATTGTAACCGTGAAATTCATTGTCCCAAGACAGACACACAACACACAAAAATTGACTTCTGGAGGATTCTTAACTGTATCAATGTTAATGTGTTGTAGAAAAGTGTTTCGTTTTTCCAACTATGTTTGTTGTAATCTGGTTCAGACAAAATAACAAAAACCATTACTAGTTTGAAGAAGTATGTTATTCAGTATATCTGTTTTTTGTTTTTTGTTGTTTTTTTTGTACTTCATTGTTATAATTGCGAAGTCTTGTTCCATTAAATTAAGAAATGAATCTGTGTACTTTTTTCACGTTCTCAGCTATTCTAGGGTTAGACTTCAACGAGGTTAAATGAAGGTAATAAATAATAGTAGGCTACTTCTCAGTGAAAGTCGAATCGAGATATGGACTCAATGAATAGCGTCAAATGATTGTAAGAAATGTTTGAGCACCTGCGCAAGTTGTCAGATACTACTATAGGAGGATATGAGAAGATAAGTCTGGCAACCACTGTCTGCCATCTTTGATTGTGCGACAGGCCGCGGCGCGAGCGGGGCCTCACTCAACTAGAAAAACGGTCTGGCACGAGATAACGGGTGGGGAGAGCCACGGAACCACAGGGTAACCCCGTACCGGTTTCCACTGTAACGGCCGAACAGACGTGGATAGACTGGCTGGCCCGGGACAGAGGAGAACACGAAAAGCATAAAGCGGTGCATGTGAAAAGCGTTTTGTTGGCAGCCACCGAGCACAGCTATCCGTCGTTAGCCGAAGTAGGTTAGCAGGCTAGCCAGCTTTTGTAATCCGCCGGCCAGACATACATTCGTTCACCTCAGACCAGGCCAAAACCGGATTTCAAGTCAGGCCGCACAGCACTGCAGAACACAAGAAAGGCACCGGCGGTGGCAGGTGAGTTATTGTTTTATGCAAACTTTAAATCTCTAGCAGTTGATACATCCAGGTTAGCTGGTTAGCATACTGTCGCCACTGACGGGCTTCAAGTGAATGTGATGGCGACCAGCGTGAAACGAAACTGTGCTAAACGGTGCAAGCTGGCGGCCTCCTCTCATGCTGCACCACGTTTGACACGACGCACACAAACCTGCGCTGCTGTGGACTTTCTGATACTAGCATTTCTTGTGTGTGTAACCTTTGTGAATGCGAACTTGGTATTTGAGCCCGTTGATTGAGTTCCGGGCGAGGAGGGCCTCATCTCCCCTGCCGGTATGAGACACCCACCCTATCAGTAGTTTGATTCATGGAGAAAGATGGCCTGTAAACCCACCAGTAGCAGCGATTTTAAGGGAAAAATAAACGTAACTGTAATAATGGATTGGGACAACAAAGTATTCTCTTCATTGAAGAGAGAGCATTGCTACTGTGCGAGTGGGCACTTTCGGGGGTTTGGTGGAATAATTGGGTTGACTGTGATTCATAGACGTTTCCTAAACGTGGAACCCACTTCTATCTTATGTGTTTCCTGTGTACGGATCACTCATAGCCATTCGTCTTATGGAGTCTAGTGAGCCATTGGATAAAGTAGTTCTAATAGGCAGAGTTACGCGTTATTGCTATGGCTAAAGAGAAAAGTATTGTTTTACTATAAACAAAAAATAGTTTTCATTTGGACAATATAAAGATGCTAGTGATTTATATTTATTTGTCTCTCTTTGAAATGACAACACAAGCCACTTGTGATATTGGGCTCCATTTTACACACCATTTACCACAGAGCACTAATGTAACATATTTACTCTTATGCTGCAATTTACAGCAACAAATTGTTTCAATTGTGCATTAAACTGAAACAGTGCCTTCTTCCTTTTCTGTGAAGTTAATGGAATGGCAGCCAACTTGCAGGAGATAGAGAGAATTTCACTGATATTGATGACCTGAATTAAATAACAATAATGTTAATTGGTTTCCATTCTACATATTTCTCCTATGTTTGTTGTGACTGAAGTGGCAGGTGGTGGTGAAGAATTTTGACAAAGTTCCTTGTGTTGACCATTCAAAATGAAAATCGGGTCCTCACCCACAGTAGTAACTATTTGTCCTCTTATTGTAACTCTGTGTGCTATGCCTAAATGTAAATAATAGGGCATTCTTGAGTTATATTATATTACAAATCATCTGAGACAACAACATAATAGCTTGTTCTTCCTGCACCTGTTTAGGCCTTCTATTTGTCTTGTTATTCCATAACTTCATTGTAATATTAGACAGATGAGTCCCACGGCTCACTGAACAAAGAGGTGGCATTTCATGAGCACTGTACAGGTATGTCCCCTTAGCCAACCTGCATTTTGGAACATACAAGTACATCTGTATTGAAGAAGAGAGCCATCATTTGATATTTAGGTTTTGGCCTCTTATTTGAAACTTTATTTACACCTCAAAATACAGCAACAACATTGAGGCTTGTACATCTTTGGCTTTGGCAAACTTGACAGTACGAGTAATCTCAGTAACTAGCTGTAATGCATGTTGCTGGATTCCTTACTGGAAAGAATCATCACTAAAATAGGAAATATGTTTTACTGGCCAGTAGCTTAATGGATGCCCAGTTTTGGCAAGCATTTTAATTTCCTTATTTTATCAGGTTCTGGAAGCATTGTAACACAAGCACACATACTTATTGCTGCCCTGCAGACAAAAAAAAAAAAAAAAAAAAAAAAAAAAAAAAAATAATAAATATATATATATATATATATATATATATATATATATATATATATATATTTTTTTTTTTTTTTACACACACATTTGAGTACAAAAAGAAAAGTAACTTGTCTTTCTGAAAGGCTGTTACGCATAGGTAGTTGTAGGGTGCATGCCCCTTGCCAGATGCCACTCTTGAGCTGTTACTGCTGAAGAGCTGGGATGTCATTGTGCACTTAAAGAGGAATCCACCCTCTCTCCCCCTGCCCTGACCGAATGCATAAAGATTGTCAGTCGGCAGTTATTGCACACTGAATTTGAATAGTATTTTATTAATCTCCTAAGGGAAGTTATATAAATGCTGTATAAATTGATGGTAAATACATGGAAAAACATACAAAATAAATTAAGCAAAACTGCTAGGAAATTGAAAATGTAGAATGAAAATAGATTTGTTTGAAATCTCCACGGACTGCTATGAGTGTATTGGGGTGTTGTTTTTCGTAACTTGGCAACAACTGTGGTCATGACATTACATGCAGCATCAGTAGGTAACAGGTAAACTCCGTAGGTAGACAACATAAGGTTCTGGGTAGTTTTTCAGGGCCAGATTGTTGTGCGTGTCTCCATTACTAGGAATGGCTCCACTAAAAAGGCTTTCAGGAACCTTCACGGGTTGAAAAATGTTCCTATTGTAGGAGAGGTACTCGGAACAGCCCTGATGAACCTCTGGATGAGGGGGTGATGGTGTTGACTCACTGGTTGGGTACGCTGTGGTTAGGAGATACCTCATCCAGTGTCTAATGTCTGCTTTGCGTGTGAGTCGTCTTTTCTCAATGCCATCATTATGTATTCTATGAAGCAGGAAACACAAGTGCTACAATCATCTTTAACTTCTCCAATATTTTTCGTGTTTATTTTAATTTTTCTTCTTTTATTTCTTCATTTTTCCAATGTCATTTTCTTTTCTTTTTGGTGGCTGATAAACGGTGAAACCGGTGCACGACCACCACCATGTGGTTTGGAATGGTAGTGTCCATGCAACCAGCCCCGTCACCGAAAACACACGATGGCTGAAAAGCCCTGCAAGTGAAAACATACCTATGGACAGAAGCTCACTTCCAATAGTGCAATATATTGGGTGCAGAGACATTTCTAAACAGTAGCATGTCTAGGATTGTTAACAACCACTCTTCCCTCCTCCTTTGGGCCTGGCTGCTTTTTTTGCAGTCTCTGACACCCCTCTATTCTGCTTTCATAGGTGCAGACAGTGTAAAATATGTTCCTGCAACCAGGTATTGGTGATTTGGCCCAAAAAAAAAAAAAAAATGGAACATCACACCTGACCTCTGATTTTAATTGATTTATTTTTTGTTAAAAAAAAAAATACTACAGAAGAAGCATCATATCTGAAGATAATTGTAGTCAACATGTGAATGAACAGAGGTTTTTGGACAGCAAATATGCACTGTTTTGTTAGGGATGGAAAATGTCACATCTGTAATGTCGTTCCACCTTTCATATGTGGATACAGCAGGAAAATGATGCTGCCAGTGTTGCTTACGTTTTATAAGTTGTAAGGATATCGCTGTCCTGTGCAGTTCAAAGTGAGTGCCTTACACTCCTCCCACTTGTATAAGATGCTGGAATAAATTTGATGTCCTGCTACTTTTAGTTGCTGCAGAACTATAGACAAACTTAGACAGTGGTTTGCAGCACATCAAATGTCACTTCACAAACCATTTCCAGGCAAGAAGAAAAAAATTTGTTGCGGGGAAACTATTCACTTTTAACAGCACACGCTGTTACGTGTCTACATGTCTGGGGAGAAGGTGTTAGGGAAACCCCATAATTAAACAGATTAAACTAAAAATCGATTTTTCTCTTTTCAATAATACTATGAATTATTAATTTGAATCAACCAAAAAAATGGATTTATCACCCAGCACTACCTGCAGCCATGCTTTTGTGCAGCATGTGGTAGGTAGTTTCCATTAGTCGTCATTTGTCTTCATCTATACTCCAAGCACTTCCATTTTGTCTGCAAGTTGATCTTATTTTCTTTTTGATAGTTCAGTGAAGAAATGGTTTAAACCTCCTTCTAGTCTTTTTGTTTTCCTCTTGATTTACTTCCTCAACATCTCCTCATCCACCAAACTGAATTTGGGGTTTTCAAGCACTACTTTGCATTTGGAAATGTGAGTCAGCTGCTCCCACATGTAAATACTTTGTTTTTGTGGTTGTTTATCATAGGAGTTCTTGAAAAATTCCCAAAAACATGTATGAATCCTTTAAGCAGCAAAGTATCAAAATCAGGATGCACATATGTGTTAAATAAGTGTTTTAAGGGGGGGAAGCTCAGTCACTGATGTATAAAAAGTCATAACTTGACCAGAGCTACAGCAACACGGTGCCACTAATGCACTACCTGTTCTATAACTCTTTACTCAGAATGGATGAAACTGTTATGTCACATCCCTCTCCTTGGAATGACAACTCTTTTTGGGTGAAAACGAACTGTATAAAATATCTGGCAGCAATTTAAAAGAGCTATCAGCATCATGACTAAAAGTTATGTTGCATCTTGCTCATTTTGGGAGGAAAAAAAACCCACTTTGTGTTTCTGTTTTCTTCTAAGAGAATATGATGGCTAAAGGAGATATTTGTGGCTTCAGGCAACCTGCAGAGAAGATGAAAATGGAGAAACTGAGAGCTGGTCAGTGGTGGTTTGTGGCAATTATGTCCACAAGTAAATTTAAAGAAAATAATCAGTTCTGATTTTAAAAGTAGTTGGTTCTGATAAAAAATGTGATTTTGTTGAAAAGACGGTGTCAGGAATAGGGACAACCAATATGTTTTTTTTTTCTTTCTTTTTTTTTTATTCATTGGTTTTTTGGGGGCCGATACCAATTATTAGTAGTCAAGGAGGCCAATGACAGATATTTGGAGCCGATATTCATTTATAAAGAGACCATATTGGCATCAAAATTTAGAATGCAAACTCCAACACTTAACTTTGTTTAAATGCCTGAAGTATACATTTATTTGAAAAATAAGTAAATAATAAAATAGCAAATAAATAGCTCCTGTAAGTACAGGGAGTTACAGTCTCAGCAGCATTTCTTATGAGGTTAAAAAAAAAAACAGCTCCCTGAAAATTTTCACAGTAAAATAAAACTTCAGCATAAATGAAATGACTTATCTTTTTATATATATTATATATATATATATATATATATATATATATATATATATATATATATATATATATATATATATATATATATATATACATATACACAGTTTAAACAAAAACAAAAAAATGCAGGGAGTTCCTTGGCACAGCAGCATCTCTTAAAAAGAAAAAAAATTAAATAAATAGCTCCATGAAGTTTTATAAAGTAGATAAAAAAAAAAGTTAAATAGAATTTGCCAAAAATGTGTCAAAACCCAATTAAGCAGCACGAGATGATGGTGCAAAAAGCAAAATTGTTCAGCTTTCCAAAGGAACGGCTTCTCTAGTGTTCATAAATTGCAGAGACCTGCTGAAAGTGCTCAATGAGCCTTCCCTGGTGTTGTTGGCAGATTAAAATATTACCACACAGCACTTTTTTCTTAGATTCATCCATGTGGAATAGGGTTTGGAAAAAAAAATAAAGAGTTGAAAGTGGGCCACCTGCTGACATCTGATTAACTCATCATGCTTAATTTTTTACAACATTTGGGAAACCTGTAGTTGATTTTATAATTGTTACATTTTAACATGTGATAGCAAGCACCCTGTCATTCAGAACTAGGTTGCTACATATAATTAATATTACTATAGCTTAAAACATATAATAGCAATATGGTATACTGCTCAACACAGAAAGAGATTAAGTTAAATAACTCTGTAGTTGAGCAGCTATTATTGTCCTACTGTTTTCTCTGACAGATGCTGCTTTGCTGTTCGTCAGCTTCTTGTGTGTCTCACACTATTCTGAATCCTCTTCATGTTTTTCTGCAATAAAACTAGTTTGAATTTAGTTTGAGAGAGTTATTAAAAAAACTCAATCACACACACGCTTCCACTATAACGTACTGTTTCCAGTAGTGTTGTTCTGATTCCGATACCAGTATCGGAAATTGCTCCTTTACTGCCAAAAATGCCGGTATTGGGGAATACGGGAGACCAGGCACCAACCGATACCAAGTAATTTATATTTCACGATTTATTTATTGGTTACTTCCGTTACACTACCAGCAAAAAGAGAAATACTTTTTAATTTTGCAATCCTGTTTTATACTAGGACTGGGACGACGCGTCGACGTCATCGATTACGTCGACGCAAAAAATACGTCGACGCAAAAACTGCACGTCGATGCGTCGTCACTCAGAATCAAAAAATGGCGGCGGCCGCGGTATCGAGTAGCAGCGAGTCGGGGGAGAAGAAGCTATCTCGTAATAGGATGTCGAAAGTTTGGGAGTATTTTACACCTAATGGTAACGATTCGGTGGTCTGTGACCTGTGCAAAAATAGAGATGGCATATCATAAAAGCACTACCGCGATGCACCAGCACCTTAAGAAGAGGCACGCGGGAGCTGCTTGTGTGGAGGAGAAGACACCATAAGTTTTCAACTTTTTTTTCTTTCTTGTTTGCGATGATTAACCCCGTCATTCATCCAAACCGCACTACGTAACTTGTGCTCCAGCCTCGCACACTAGAGATGCGCGGATAACGTATATTTTAACCCGCAACCGCTTCTTAAAATCTCTATCCGCCCGCTATCCATTTGCAGGAACGTTTTTTCACCAATTTTCAAAACCGAACCGACCCGCCATCCTTTTTAATAATATGTAAAATATTTTTCCTTATTATTATTATTATTATTTGAGTGCTTCAACCGCAACCCGCCCGAATTTAATTAAAGTATTATTTTTTGACGAGTCATCCGCCCGATATGCGGATTATCCGGTCCGCCCGCGGGTGCGTGGTTCAACCGGGCATCTCTATCGCACACACAGAACATGTGCCCACTTAAACACACACACGCCCCTCACACACTCGCCTCTTGCCGACAAACACTTTTTTTTTTTAACTGACACAGACACACACTCCTCAAATACACGCTAAAGTTAGTTTAACTTTCAACTTTTAGGTTAATGTAGTATTAGTATTATTATTATTATTATAATACTTTATTGGTATGGGCAGATCATTTAAAAGTATTTTTTTTTTTTTTAACCTGTGCACTGTGTTTGTGATTTATGTTTTCTGGGACAGGGATAAGCAGAAAAGTTTGTACTATCAGATAAAAAAAAACACACACCCTGCACCCCCCAGGAGGCTGCTGCACTTACTGAGAGCATCCTAACTACTAAAAGTTAAACTACTGTTCGCTTAACTGTAATAGGCCTAATACTTGAATTTATTTGTTATTTATTTCACAGATTTAAATGATTAGGCTAAGTTGCTGCTGTCACACATTGTGTTGTTTTGTAAATTGCAGCTGTCACCGCTGCTGTTATTTTTTATTTATTTTATGTTGATAAGATTTTGGTTCAGATTGTGTTTTTTGCAGTTTTATTTATTGAAGGAAAGTTTTATTTTATTATTTTTTTATTACAGGATTCCATTGCACTACAACTGTGTGCACTTTATTGTTGTATTGTTCAATACAATTCATTTTTGAACTTGAAAGAAGAAATTTGTGTTTTATTCATGGAGATAAATTTGCATTAATTGCTATATAGGTCAAATTATGGGGAGATAATCGAATCGAATCTGATTTAAAAATGAATCATTAGATTAATCGATGCATCGAAAAACTATTTTCTAGATTAATCGATTACAAAAATAATCGTTTAACCCAGCCCTATTTTATACTGTTCTATTTGGAACAGTATTTTACAACAATGATAATTATATAGCAGTCATGCATGGTGCAATTTAATTTTTTTTATTTTTTATATCATACTCAGATCGGTAGTCGGTATCGGCCGATACCCACAGCTCAAGATTCAGAATAGGTATCGGGAGGGAAAAAATGGTATCGGGACAGCTCTAGTTTTCAAATCAATATTTTCAGCAGTTTTGTTTCAAGTGATTCACAGACATGTCGGACATGTCTGGAGGCCATACAAGCTAGCAGAGCTGCTGCTGATGTTTATTACGTTTTTACGGTATTCTGCTCATAATGTATTCCAGCCTATAAATCACACGGGAGTATTTATTGCATCTGTCAAAAAAATACGCTGTGAAGAGGGAGAAGATTAAGTCAATTATTGGTTCTGAATGTCGATTTCAATGTACTTTTAATTAATTACCTCTAGTTGTTAGTGTGGCTTAAAAAAAACACTTCAGCTGAGTTTGACTAAATTTAAATTGTGATGGGCCATGAGGTTTGAGTTGTTTTTAAGATGGTTAATAATGTATTACTTTATGGTCCTTAGTCTGGGCAGTTGTTGGTCTCACTCCCCATCAGAATTACTTAAAGCAATCCAAAGCAACTTGTCATTTGAGATTTTTAGCACCCCCTACTGGGCAAAATAGTTTTTACAACAGTCAAGTTTCCACATTGTATGAATGCAAGCTGGTATATACAGTGATCCCTTGCCAATTCGCGCTTTAAGTTCCGCAGTTTTAGTTATTGGCGGATTTTTTAGAAATGTATAATATCTTTTTTTTTTTTTTTTTTTTAATTAGAAAATCGCGGAAACATCACATGATGTTGTGCGCATTCTTTCACAGTGAAGAAATGTTGTGAGCCAGCCTGGCCCCTTTAAGAAGGTAGCCTTGTGGGTAATGGAGTGGCCTTATGGGTAATGGAGTGTGTGTGTCGTGGGACAGCAGAACGAAAACGGGGTTAGATGAAAAGTGGAGAGAGCATAAACAGCAGCCCAGCGTGTATAGATTTACATTCTCTGTTAACTGAGAGGAGCTGAACAATACAACCTGTGTGATGTTACAAGTAGAGATGTCCCGATCCAGCATTTTGAACGATACCGATATTTATTTGTACTTCCGATCCGATACCGATATCTGCCGATACCGATACCGGCCTATCTGAGCATGTATTAAAGTTTTAAGTTATTTAACCAACTTACTTTGTTGTCAGATTCATGATGAATAGGGTTTTACTCCTGATAATAACTAGCCAGCTGAATTAGGTGCATTTGAATAATACACATTGGTTGGTAACGAGAAACGGACCTATTTATTTAACAAATCAACACAAAATAGACAAAATGATAAATAACAAACAGAAATGGCATCAGTAAACCACGGCTTTACAAGCCATAAGTGCAGATAATATTGTTAATTGTATTAAGCAAACACAACCTGAGTTTAAGGTGGAGAGGAGCTCGAGTTGTCTCGCGCGGAGGGCGGGGTGTTTGTGGCTGTGCACTGTGCCCAACAGAGAGAGAGCAGTGTTGCCAACTTAGCGACTTTGTCGCTATATCTAGCGACTTTCCAGACCCCCCTAGCGACTTAATTTGTAAAAAGCGACTAGCGACAAATCTAGCGACTTTTTCTGGTGATTTAGCAACTCACTGGCACTCAAACCGCTAGGTTTGAAGCCATCACTTGGCCGCTGATGGCTGCTATCTGCCTCGCGAGCCGCGCTTCTCTCTCTTTCTCTCTCTCTCTGTCGGGCACAGTGCACAGCCACAAACCAAACACCCTGCCCCCCGCGCGAGACAACTCGAGCTCCTCCTGAAGGTGTGCTGGAAAATGCGGACCGGATATTAGGGAAACACAGAGCAAGACCTGGAATGGGTTATCTGAATAATGCGCTGCGCGGTGCGCTGGAAAACCCGGAACGGACTGTGGAAAAAAACTGGATCAGAGTCTGGATCGGCATTTTTAGGGCTTGCCGATCCGATACCGATCCGCATTTTTTGCTCATATCGGCAGCCGATCCGATACGAATATCGGATCGGGACACCTATAGTTACAAGTTCCTGAAGTGCCAGAATAAAGTGCTCGTTCCATGCAGAGAAAACTGGACTTTTTGTTTTGTTGTTAACGCTAATTACGAGCCAAAAATAGCAGAATACCAGCAGTTTGTTTACTACGGTTCAGAGACCAGAGGCTGTGAAGGTAACAGAAAGACCACAGTTGAGCCTTTGTCTTGTTTCGCTGCAGTCCCTCGCTACTTTTTTTGCAGTTTTTAAACATATTTTAAACATATTATTGAGGCTCGAGGGCTCTGTGTCCAGTTCGCGGATTTTGATTTTTGCGGCGGTGTGCCGGTCCCCATTAACCGCATGACAAGCATTAACATAGGGATGCTTTTGTAATGGTAATCAGTAATGGTAGTGATCCTTGGATTTCTTGAGCATCCTGATAACTGTAAAATATTCCTGTATAACTGTAATAACTATATAATATTCTGTAAAGATATAAACCAGGGGTGCCCAAACTCGGTCCTCGAAGGCCACTGTCCTGCAAGTCTTTGATGTTTCCCTGCTTCAGCACACCTGATTCAAATGACTGAGGCGTTAGCTGACTTGACATAATCGGCTGGACGACAAGCTGATGATGATCCATTCATTTGAATCAGATGTGTTGTGTCAGGGAAACATCTAGGACAGTGGTTCTCAAACTTTCAATACTGCGTACCACCTGAGAAACTGTTGAGCTCTCTGAGTACCACCATGATGACCAATTTTAAAATATAGCCATATATGCCTTCTCAACTAGCTTTAAAGACACAGGAGAGATGTTTATTCCTTATTGTGGTTATTTATTACCTGAATTGTTACCTTACTGAATCAGACATTTACAACTCTGTCCAACAATTCTCACATACTTATACAGAGCAAAATAAACACACTCAAAAGTTGTTACATCTGCACTGCAACTGAATATGCAACAAATATTTTTTCAAAAGACACAATTTTAATTATCTCAAGCTACACATTTCATTTGAAACATATTTATAATTAGGGATGCACGATAACTGTTTTTTAAAACCGATACTCCTAACGCTCCTAACGGCCGATACCGATAACTGATAACTCACACATATACCTAATATCATTACATTAATACTATGAACAAAACCAAAAATAGTTTTGACTTTTTATATGAACAGATATTTATTTTTTCCAATGAAAAACTATTGGCAAGCCTTTCAAACATTTTTTCTTAAAGCTATCAAACAAACCTATTTGATATCTCACATCAACTTAAATAGGTGCATTACCTACTGATATAAAAAAAAAAAGGCTCCTTGAACTGATGGAAATACATGCATCAGAATTACAAACTGAAAAAAGATTAACATTTAAAGGATTTTGGCTTGTGGTTCCATTTAAATTAATACCTTTAATTAAAGTAAATGAGGTTCAGTAGTTTTTATTTTTTAATCTCATGGAAGCTTTAGATGAGAGGAGAGGGAGGGGAGGATAGGCTGCTGCTGGTTTGCACACGTTAGCATTAGCTTCCGTTAGCGCTATTTCAAAACTCCATGGAAGCGATTATGTTGTAGGTGGCCGATTGGGTTTTACGTATTAAAGCTTGTGCTTGTGCTTCCCTCCTCGTAGAATTCGCTAGGAGGATTCGTCACAAATAACCAGCGAATTATCTTCTTCTGAAACTTTAACGAAGTTCCGCGCCGCCATATTTGTTGTGATCAGCACAATGCATGCTGCATTCAAGGTGTAACGTAAATTCCAACGTTTCCTCGTTTGCTAGTCGTTATTTCAACCTTTTCTATTTTTTTCTTTTTTTATGTGTAACATGAGGGGAAATACTGCAAATATCAATTCAAGTCCGCAACTACCAAAATTATTACAGAGTTAACGAGTTGTTTTCTGGCATGTGGGGGTATTCTTGATTTTCCTTATTGAGTAATCGTTTTTCTGATTATGCCGACGTTACTTGAACATAACATTCACAACAGTTCAGAACACCGGTCATTCAAGGCTCAGAGGGATGACGTCATAATTTCCTGTTATCGGCCCGATAGTTATCATGCACCCCAATTTATAATGCATTGTATTTTTCCAATTTTTGTTTAAGTGAAAATGTGGAAAAAATGTTGAAAGCCATGACGTTCCCGTGTACCACCAGTTGTACGCGGGGAACATATCGGTTGATATGTTTGTAGGCAAACCTATTTGTCCAACAACAATGAGAAATCTGCATCCAGCTGGCATCCTGTCTTCTCTCTTAGTTCTCGCAACCAAGTGAAAGCCTGCCCAGGATTTACTTTTGTTTAGTCTCTTGCTTGATCACTTTTGTTTTCTCTTTCTCCTGCATTCGGTCATTACTTTCTTTGGTTTCTTAGTCAGCCCTGCCATGATCTTCTCTGTGCAAAATATGCAAAACTGAAATAACTCTGTGAGCTTGCCTCTATTTGTTGTTGATATGTGATTGTAGTCAAGTAAAGTTGTGTGCGCTCTCGCAAGAGATACATCATCCTAGTATTCAGAAAACTTTCTGCTAACATTAGGCCTGGATGGGTCTGGGAGCTCAATATTTCATAAAAATAATCAAATGTTCCATTATAACAGTTGAAACTGGTATTTTATGATAATAAATTATTTTTTTTCTGCTTTGACTACTCTTAAAACCCCACCGTGCTTTGTAGCTCCTTGCGTTGAGGTAGCACCACATATAGTGAGGCTTAAGTTCTCAATGCAGCAGGTTTAAGTCCTGACCTGTGATCCTTTGCAGCATACCATCTCCCTCTTTCTCCCTGCTCCTGTATCAATATTGTCCAAGGCCAAACCTTAAAAAATAAAAAAATAAAACCTGAAAGTTCTTGTTTGATGTAGAGGCTTGTAAGGCTTGGAGTTCAGTTATATCACTTGTGTGTGCACCTCTGAACCTTGTCAAATACTTTATTCAAGAGGGGTATGTTATTCATTTTTGATAAATCTTGTTAGTATCCCAAGCAAAGCACTCTTGATGATCAAGATTGGCAATGACGTTTCTTATTGCCGCACTTTAACTCTCTGAGGGGATTGGGGGCTGAGAGGTTTTTTCCTTTCAGCAGAAGAAACCTTGCTATTGCAAAGCAGTGTTTGTGGCTAGCTCTCTTAAGTGCTCAAGTTGTATGTAGCATTTTCTCTTTTTCTTTAAGTGATGATGATGATGCACCACCTTTTGAGATGTTTTTTTTTCTCTCATTCTTTCTCTGAAGGAGGCTGGTTCTGGGGGCGAGGCCAGAGGACCAGACTCAATGAGTTTCAAGCGAAATGTCAGAGAAGTCAGGGCAGAGCACCAAGGCAAAGGATGGCAAAACAAAGTATGCAACCCTTAGCCTCTTCAACACCTACAAAGGCAAATCTCTTGAGACCCAGAAAACTGCTGGTAAGAGCTATTAAGAGATATTATTATGCGTTCTTGTTGCTACACATCGTAGCTGTGAAAAAGTGCAGTGAATTGACTGAATCTGAAATGCTTATTTTCAGTGAATCTAAGATGTTTATTCACATTAACTTATAACTAGCATTTGTCATGATTTTGCATCTAAAAACGTGTTTTTAATCCGACTACGTATAAAACGTGTTTTTAATCCGACTACAGTAACTAAGTACACACCATTCATATTAATTTAGGGCTTTGTCTACTCGTCTTGGAAGAAAACAGGCCATCTTTGCAAGTGTCTTGTAAGGGACCTTAACATTAACTTCCTTGAGGTGAACATCAAGGTTTAAGTTCCAGTGCCAAGATCCAAGAGTGCCATAAGGTCATGATGTACATAACTCCTCGTATTGAGGGATATATCTATCCCAAAAAAAATTTTTTCCGCAATTTGGTGTCACGTCATGTTGCAGCCCCTGTGTGACAGATCCTGTCACACAGAGTGACAGGATCATCTGAAAATTGACAACAGTGCTTTAAACGATGACTTCAATGAATGGAACGCCTTTCAGTTTCAGGCGCCTTTCATTCAGTGCCTATTTAATATTTAGAAGAACAGTAATTTCCACTGCTCATGTCCATGACTTCCAGTGGATATAAAAAGTTGACACACCCTTTCTAAATTTCAGGTTTTATAAAAAATATAATTATTAAAGGCATTTTGAGTATAAAGAAAAAAACTTGAAACACCCTACTGCAAAATCTGAATATACTTTATTAAGGAACTCTAACTGTCCTCACAGTTCACAAGTCACATTCAAAATTAGGCCTGTAGGTAAATGGCATCACCTGCCATCAGTTAAAGAAATTCAGGTTAAAACCAGATAAGTCACTGCTTTTAGTATTTTCTTGGATGTTTAAGTTTGTATTTAACAGAGCGATTTCAAACATCAGGGCAGGAATTTCTTACAGGTACTGTCACTCCTTGTGTGCGAGTACCATCTCCCATATCCTGCACAAGTCTGGGCTGTTGGGTAGGGTGGCGAAACAGATCTGTTTCTTACGAAAGAAAACAATAATATGCAAGCCCATCTGAATTATGCCAAAAGATTAATTCAGTCATCCCAAACCATGCGAGAAAATAATACAGAAAATCATCCAAGTAAGACAATACCGGTAGTGAGGTATGGTAGAGATAGCATTTTGTTATGGGACTGCTTCTTTTTAGCTGAGCTAGTAGCACTTGGAGCCAATTAATAGCTCCAAATACTGAGATATGAAAACTTGTTTCCTCTTTCAAGAAGCTGAAAATGAAAGGAAATTTGATGTTCCAACACAACAATGACCCAAAGCACACATAAAAAAATAACTGGGACATGGCTTCAGGGAAGGAAAATCAAAGACTTTGAATGACCCAGTAAGAGCCAAGACCTCAGTGCCATGGAAAACCTCTGGAATCATCTACAAAGAGCCATACACAGGAAATCCCCCCCAGACTTATGATTCCATAAAAGTACTGGTTGTTAAGATTTATGCATACAATTTGGAGCTTAAAAAGGCTCTATGTAGAAGTTCAAAATGCAAAAAGAAGAAATGGGACTGAAACAAAAAGAATATGAGTAAGCAATCTATAACAAACATTTAAACTGTTCATCAGCAGATCAAAAGTTTAAGACCATAGCTCAAAAACACAGAAAAAATAGAAATAAAAGTTTGAAAAAAGGACTCTGTAATGAGTAGCTCCACCATTCTTGTTAATCATTTTAAAATTTGTTTTGGCATGCTTGATGCAAGTGTTTCCAGGAGGCTGGTGGGAACGTTGCTCAGAGTGGTGAAGATGGCTTCATGGAGGGCATCCAATATCTGGAACTGATGTTTTTGTACACTTCCCCTGTCATCAATCTCCAAATGTTCTCAACTGGATTTAGATCAGGGGAACACGCAGGAGGGTTTAAAAGAATGACGTTATTCCTCTGGAAGAAGTCCTCTGTCATTGGGCGTTGTGAACTGCAGTGTTGTCCTGTTGAAAAACCCAGTCATTACCACACAGGTGATGGCCTCAGTCATGTGGAATGCCTCCTGCAACATCTCCACATAGCCAGCCACCTTTTGATGCCTCTGCACAACCTGAACCATTGTTCCATTGAAGGAAAAAGCACCCAAGATCATGATGGCACCTCCTCCACTGTGTCGCATAGAAAACATCTCAAGTGGAGATCTCCTTGTCATGCCAGTAATGTTGGAAGCCATCAGGACCGTGAAGATTTTTTTTTTTTCTCATCAGAGAATAAAAATTTCTTCCAACTTTCTATGTCCCATGTTTGGTGCTTTCTTGCAAAGTCCAAATGGGCAATTTTTTGGCACTGAAGAGGACGAGGCCTTTGAAGACTTTTTCTGTTCTTAAAGCCCTTCTCTCTCAGATGCCGTCTGTTGGTTATTGGGCTGCAGTTGGCACCAGGAACGGCCTTAACTTGGGTCGAGGATTGTCTCGTGTCTTGGACAGCCAATCAGATCCTCTGGCTCAGCACCAGTGAAATTCTTTTGGGTCTACCAAATGATTTTTTTTTGTTCCATAACTCTCAGGATCTTATAAGAAATTTAAAATGACTGTCTTAATGCATCCAACCTCAGCAGCGATGGTACGTTGTGGTAAGCCTTGTTTATGCAGTTAAACAATCCGATCACCTTCAACAAGTGAAAGCTTTTTTTTTGCCTTTGTCTGACAGACAATGACATTGAATTCACATTTTTGCACAGATTTTAGCTTTTAAAGGCTGTGGTCTTAAACTTTTGATGAACAGCCTATTTCAGTTTAAATGTTGTTTGACCTCTAATTTAATATCATGGAAGTAAAGAAATCTAATTCAAAGGTCCCAAAACTACAAACTGCATTCTGGTTGCTGTGAAAAACAAGCTGGTGATTGTCTATTGATGGAATCAAACCAGTACACTAAAGTCACTCCCACCTGTCTGAAAGCGATATGAAAAATCAAGATATTGTTGATCTCATGTATTAAATGTTTTATTCCAGTGGCTGCTAGACATGGGCTCCAGAGTTTGGGCAAAGTTGCTGTCAGCCGGCGCATGCCCCCTCCGGCCAACTTGCCCAGCTTGAAAGCAGAGAACAAGGGAAATGACCCCAACGTCAACATTGTTCCAAAAGATGGTAGTGGCTGGGCATCCCGAGCTGAAGCAGGGGAAGAGAGGTAAAGTTGCACAACCGTATTGGCTGTGATGAGGTGTGATAATTATATGTGTGTGTGTGTGTGTGTGTGTGTGTGTGTGTGTATGTATGTGTATGTATGTGTATATATATATATATATATATATATATATATATATATATATATATATCAGTGTTTCCGCTAGAAAAAAATTGGCGCCGGACAATGTGACCGGCAGGTTTTCAATTTACCGGACAAATGTTTGAAATTCCGGTCACATGGCTATATGAATTTATTGAGGTTAAAAATAAATCATATGCAGTAGTACGATATCAATGTAAGTCATTTAATAGTATTTTTTATTGAAAAACAGGGTATTTTAAATAAAATAAGTCCCGTCAATTGACTCACGAGCGTAACTTCAAAAAATAAATAAACATTGCAGACGCTTGCGCTCTTCTGACACATGAATGAACATATAAAAGATGAAGGCCTATATACTCTAAGATAAAACAATTTGTAAACAAATAAAAAACACATCTGGAGTGGCAAATAACATTTTAATAACATGGCCATGCTGCCAACTTGAAATAAAATAATGTCCGTTTGCTATATGCGTTTGAAATAAAACGGAATAAAAACTGAAAACAACAGGGGAAATCCCTTCACCTAGAGCCGGTGTATAACAGTTTACTTTTTGCGCATTTTCGCAGCACTGAAGTGAGCAGCTGCTGAATCAAAATCAAACGTTCCAAGCATCTCTCCACAACTTGCAATGCGCATCAGTCTGGTGACTTTGTCTTCCCCCAGGCGACTCCGCTGCGCTGTTTTTAATTCGGTTTCTGCAGAGAGAAACCTCTCTCTGCTGGCACACTGGAGACAGGGATCACGCAGGCTATCTTGGCCAGTTGAGCCCACTCGGGGTAGATTTCACTAAAATCCCTGATTAGAACTTCACAGGCCGTTGAAAAGTTCAAGCCTCCATAACCGCGAAGCGCTGTCATTACTGCGACGGCATCTCTGCGCGCACTTGTGGCATCAATGACTGGGGCTGTGGCTGGAGCCGACTCGTCCTCACTGATCATTCCTTTTCCAAAGTGATCAGTGATGGTTTGGATGGCTGTTTCAGCATACTCCTGGAGCGCTGAACGGAGTGATAATTAATCAGTGAATGTTTTAATGAAACGTCAAATACGGTAAAATGTTCGAGTTATCTTTTTTTTTAGTAGGCTATACCACAGTGCCCTTTATAGCATCTACCCCTATATAGTTTCTACATTATAAATATAATTTTATGATGATGATTATTATTTTAAGAATGACGCTATGCCACATGCAACAAATTAAATCACATTTGCTTCTACTCACCACTTTGTGTCCCTGGGTATCGGGAGGGGTTCAGAAGGACATCAAGGCAGTTAAGTAGATCCAGTGAATCTTCAGGGAATCGGTCATGTAAAGCATCTATTAGATGTTGGATATAGTGTGCTCTGGCTTTTTTGAAAGCCTGAATGGCCCGGTCACTTGCATGTGTCACTTTCACTTCCCTGTACACGTCATCTTGGCAATCCGCCTGAAACCGCTCTTCTTCTGGACCTGGGGCATCGCGTAACTGTGTTAGTGCCGCAACTGATGCTTGAACCATTGGTCTAATTGTGGCAAGATTTACATCTTCTTTTTGGAAAACCAAATTCAGTTTGGTCATCACAGGTAACACATCAGCCAGGGTATGAGTCAAGGCGATGAAGCTGTATGGCTGGATTTGACCAAGAATACCTTGGGCTGGGGCATTTCCTCCCACAGCCTCTTCATTTAGCTCCATCACTAAAGCAGGCCAGTTACTTTTGATACTTTCCACTGCCTTGTGCAAGGACAGCCAGCGGACAGCGCACGGCTGCTTCAAGCTTGTCATGTCTTCATCGCTGAGCGCTGCTGTCAGTTGACGGAGGCGATTGGTCCTGCTGGCTGAGTGCTTGTAAAAGGAGTACACAGAAGCAACTGTGCGCTTGTAGGCCCCTATCTGGTCCACAGATTTGGCCGCATCTTGCGCGGCAAGCGCTACACGGTGTGCAACACAGTGCACCTGAATGGAAAACGCACTCTCTCTCTTCAGAAAGAGCACCAACTCCATTACGCTTTCCCATCATTACACTTGCTCCGTCTGAGCCCAGGGCAATGACGCGGGAAAGCTCCACATCCCGCTCGCGGAGCACTTCAACCAGTTTGTTGAATATACACTGTGCAGTCCCGGACTGCACATCATAATTCCCCAGCAAACGTGTCTCAGCTCTCCCTTGTACTTCCATTTTGACGTATATGATCAGCTTCTTGTTCACGGTGATATTTACCGTCTCATCAATAATAACTCCTATGAAGTCACTACCCTTTAGCTTTTCATCCAGCTGCTTCATCACAACGTTTTCGAGTGCCTTTTCCATGTCATCAACGGGGCCGCTGTGCCGGTAAATGCCGTCACCTGTCACGAAATCTGGAGCCTTAACTGCTCCAAGAAGCTCAGTCAAACCCTCATACTGGTGACATGCGATGTCGTTTTTGGCCATGTAAAATACAACTTTTTAGCTGAGAGCACAGCTTCTTGTTTGAGGTTTCTTTTGCCCTCTCACAGTGGCCTTTCATTGCTGCTCGCTGTGCGGATAAAGTGACCGCCGAAACATGATCAGTGCACCGACTGTGCTCAACGAGAGATGACATTCTCATGTTTGTTGATCCTTTGGTGAATCCATTCTTCCTCCCAGACTTCTCGCAGTGTGAGCAAAACATTTTTTGGGATCCATCGATTATGTCGCACCTCAGCCAGGGATATTTGTCTTTCCATTCAAGTCGGAACCCCCGACATTTCGGGTTCTTTTCGGCGGGAGCCACAGCATCATCTGTGGTAGTCTCCATCTCTTCCGATAGCCTTTTAGAAGTAGACTCATCATCACCCTCGCCATTAGAGCTTTTTCGTTTAAGAAAATAGCTTTTGAGATTTGCCTGTTTCGCCATATCAAAGACCTCTCTGTTGTGGTGCGCGGTTTGTCAGATTTAATGAAACAAATGCGACAAGTTTCGTTCCGCGCAGAAAAAAAGTTTCATTCCACATATAGGCTACATTCATTCATTCACACATACACATACACTACTCATTCGTAAAAAAAAAAAAAAGTATATGTTTTTTTCATAAAATTATGTGGAAATTACCCATTTTATTACAACTGAAATTGTGCTTGGGAGGAGTTTTTTCACCGGACATTTTGACCGGAGAGCTTATAAAATACCGGACTTCGGCATATTTTACCGGACAAAGTCCGGCAATTACCGGACAACGGAAACCCTGATATATATATATATATATATATATATATATATATATATATATATATATACATACATACATACATACATACATACATACATACATACATACATACATACATACATACATACATACATACATACATAAAATATCTTTTTTTTAACCACCTCCTGTTCAGAAAGGATTGTTTTGAGTACCATAAAAAGAAAAATTGCAACAGAGTTTGTCATTCAAATTAGAAGTTATTTGTTTTATTAAAGCTGTTGTGTATTACAGACAACAGGATACTCCTCCACCTCAGAGCAAACCAGCAGTACTTCAGTCACAAGAGCTTCCTACTGGGGGCAGCCGCTCCTGGGGAAACAACAAACAGACACAACTAGATGGTAAGTATGTTTACCATTTAATACTTTAGTCTTGCACCTACTTATGAATATAACCCATAGTTACTTGTAATATTCTCATTAGAAGTTATAAAGAACATCTAGTGTATTTCAGACTTGGGTTAGAAGAACCTCACTGGGTTTGATAGACCACTCTGGCATTGGTTTATAGCTTTTGCAATCTTGTGCTTTTTGTGTTCTCTGTGGCATGCATGGACAAGAGGGTGGAGTGGCAAAGAGATACTTGAATCTAATCTGGACTGGTAAAATTACTACTTTTTGTAAGGCCTGGTTTTCCAGAGTTAAAACGATAATACCAGATGGTACCTTCTAGAGCGTAAAGTTTCATTCAGGTGTAAAATGACGTGAATGAAAAAGGTTTGTTGAAATGGAATATACATTTTCATGTTAGCTCAAAGGGGAAGAAGCAACATCAGAAAAAGTTGCTGTCTTATGCCTCCAACAAGCCTGAAACATGTCAGTCCTCTTTAGTGATAGTGTGGATAGGGTCCCTACAGATAAAGCAAGGTAATTTTAATTTCGTATCTGTCAACTTTGGTCACCTTAGTTTGGAACAAGTGCCTGCCAGTCGCAGTGACATTGCACAACAAGGGTCTTCACTGTCTTTTTCCTCATTGACTTAATATAACCTTGTATCTATGTCTATCCTTTTTAGAGTCGGATTGGTTTCCTTCAGTCAGCCATTGTATTATTCATGGAATTCAGGCCAGTTGAGTTTTAATGTTGGGCTGAAGGGACTGCTGTATGGCCAGTGAGGATTAGACTATTAAATGCTTTTGCAAGTCTGCATTATGTTCAACCTTGTGATCTCTAAGCACTTCTAACACTTTTCTTGTATTGTGCAGGATCTCCCCGTGTGAGCAGCCATTTTCACCAGGAGTTTCCCAGCTTGCAGGCAGCTGGTGAAGTGGAGAAAGGGGATGGTCAGGATGAAGAGCCTTATGGGCCAGGTCCTAGCCTCAGACCCCAAAGTAAGACCATTCTCATGAACATAGACATTAGGCACATTTGAAGTATCAACTTCCTCCAATAGTTAAAAGTTCTTGCTGTTAGAAAAGTGCCTGCAGTTTTGTTTTCAGCATTTACCTTTCGCTTGTATAATTATCAGAAGTGATAAGTCAGTCAGTCAAATGCCTCTCTTTCTCTTAGATGTTGGTAGTTGGCGTGAGGGTGGAGGCAGGAATTTGAGCACTGCCTCCAACCCCCCTGAGATGGAAGGCAGAGCTCAGGAAGATGGTAGTACAAGCCTTGGTACCTCAACACCACCTGGAGAAGCTGATGAAGCTAGCAGAAATGCAACCACTGAGGGTCAAAGGGAGAAAAAGGATGGCAGGGAGAGGGTGCCCCCCACTGGCGTTCCACAGCCAAAGCTCAATGGGGGGCAGCAGCCTCCTGCAGGGGTACCAACTCATTTTGACCCAGCTTTCAGGAGCATGATGCCACCTTATGTAAGTTAGTTTTATATTCTGGAGTAAATATATGATACCATAAATTTAAAATCTCGCTGTAGTGTGTTGTTTTGGGTTTTTTTTTTTTTGTTTTGTTTTTTTGTTTTTTTTTTTGGGAGGAGACTGTGTGATGATCACTACTTTTGTTGCAGATGTTTCATGCATATCCCCAAATGACTTTTGGGCCTGGTCAGGGGAACTTCAGATACCCGGTATCTCAAGATGGGACAAAGTAAGTTTTATAGATGAACCATAGCTACTTAATTTAGCTATGCATTTTTAACTTGGATTTAATTGTCAGTGCACAAGCACTCTAGATTTTTCCTTTATAACTATCAAAGTGTTTGCTTTAAAAACTTGTTCAAGTTCTAGATATATTGTGTTCATTATGTGTACAACTTATATTTGCTCAACAATAAACTTAAGAGGTCATTTGGCAGAAAAGCACATTGTCCATTTACATAAATGTATCTCAAGCTTAAGATGCATGTCACTCCCTCTCCATGTTAATACTTAGTCTTTCCTAAGGTCTGAATTTGTCTTTTTTTTTTTCTTCTTCTCTGTTGGGTGCTCAGGGGTGCTCGTTCAGCACGACCCCAGCAGCCACCTCCTCAGTCTTGGCTTCAAGACCCCGACAGACCCTCTATCATCAGTGCAACTGAGCTCAAGGAGCTTGACAATTTAGATACTGATGCTGATGAGGGCTGGGCAGGTCAGTAGTTTTATATTATTTATGAATTAAAACATTTAGGTAATATGTGAGCCTGAAGAACTTAAAAGTTTGTTTATTTGTTTAAAGCTTTTTATTCATGCCCTTTGCACATTTCAGGAGCTCAGATGGAGGTGGATTACACGGAGAAACTAAATTTCAGCGATGATGAGGAGAACCAAGCTGGAAAAGACAAAGGAGAAAACTGGTGGGCATCTAAATCTTTTCCTCAGTTGCTTGAACTTCTTTTTGCAGTTTGGACAATTGCAGTGTTTTGTTTTGGTTTTTTTTAATTTGCTTTTTAGCCACATTTATTTACATCTTGCATTGGGAATGTTAGCTGTTTTAAAAACAGTCCTTTTGCATTTAACTAGAAGTAACTTGGGCTACATAGTCAGTAGTTGAATATTTTTCCATTTATAAAAATTGTCATTTTGCTACAGGAACACATTGTGCACTGTACATCAACCTCTGAGAATCAACTTGCAATGAGTTACATTTTACTATAGTAAATCTCGAGAGAATACCCACCAATGGGTTTTGTATTTGGTAGCTAATATCAACACATTGCACACTTTTTTTTAAATTTTCATACTGTGTAAAAATATATGAAAGTGGCACTTCATACAATGAATACAGTACAAAGTGTAGCATTGAAAAATGGCCCATTACATGAACAGTGCATCTGATAATAAAGGGTTGCTGCTTTCATAGTTCAAACACTGTAAGTAATATGTTCAATCGGCGTAGCTGTGTAAAATAATGCTGTTTCCAGTGCAGGACGTCATAGAAGATGTGCATTTTTAACAAAGCATAAAAGGTGATTACTTTCTGACTACTGGTTGCTGTAGGGTGTAAAGGGTGATTGGCAGTGTATTTGCATGTTATTTTTATGTTTACCCACTAATTTCTCAACTTCTGTTTTCTTTCAGGGAATGGATGGGTAAAATGGATCGCATGAGATCTCGTACATCGGATAATCAGGAAGGCTGGAAGGAGGGATCTGAGGAACGTGGAGGCAGTAAAACCTCATGGGCGGACAGTGTTGATCCCAGAGCGCCGTCACCTGGAAGTGCGGGTCAATACAGCAAATCAGCTGCACCACAAGACTACCAGGTAAACCGTTGACACATTTCTCAGCATTAGATTTAGGTGTGCTCTATATCAATAAAACATTACTTATTTTTATTTCCAGACTGGCAATCGCTCTGTTGGCAGCAGTACTCCACGTGGAAATAAACCACAAGCTGCAGTAGCACCTGCTACCGATGAGGAAACTGAGGCCTGGCGACAGAAGCGGAAAAAACAATCAGAAGTTTCTGAAGCTGTAGAGCGTGCAAGAAGGAGGAGAGAAGAAGAGGAACGACGGATGGAAGAGCAGCGGCTTGCTGCTTGTGCTGAAAAACTTAAACGTCTGAATGAAAAGCATCGGCAGGCAAGTGATGGCAAACCTGCCCCTGCTCAGACCACTAATCATGAAGCAGGAGTTACCAAGGAAGAACCCTTGTGTGCTCCTGCTCCTGCATCTAGTCCTCTGCCATCAGTTCCAGTTTCACAGTCCCAGGCTCCAGTCATCCAAGCACCTCTGCTTGACAGGGAGGATCGAGACAGGGAAAGGGTAGAACGTGAACGAGAGAGAGTAGAGCAGAGTACGGAGGATGATACTCAATTGCCCCGTCAGCCCAGCCCCCCTGCCCAGAGACCTGTAGCTCCAGAGCCACAGAATGAAGGAGAGACCTCTCTTGCTGAAGTTGCTCCCCTGGTAGAGGAGAACCAGACTGATAGGACAGCATCAGCACCTATCCGTGACTATTTTAACATAGAGGACAACAGAGGTAGGAAAACCCTTTGTGCTTTTTTTTCTCTTTTTTTCAAAGTTTGAAGGTAAACTGTTATTCATCTTTTTCATGGATGTTAATGCTGCTTTTTCTTTTTTTTTTTTTTGGTCTGCAGTGGATGAGCCCCATCTGTCTCTGCCCCACATGGAAACTCCTGGTGGGGAGGAAGTCTCCAATGCACCCCCACAACTGGAAGGAGAAGCTGCTGCTGCTATGCGTCCATCTCTCATCTCAGGCTATTCCAAACAGTTTCAAAAGTCTTTGCCACCTCGTTTTCTGAGACAGCAGGTAAAATTTTCCACATCTGGCCTTTTAAGTTCACTGGTTGGCTAAATCATATTGTGTAGATATGACATGGGCTGGTTGAGTCTTTTTAAAAAGGTGTCAACCAAAAGGGTGCTTTATAATTCCTTTATGCTACATTTGTTCTTTTCAAAGCTTGAAAAATAAAATATTTTGCTTTTCATCAGATTAGTATACTCACTTGAATGGCCAACCCTGAAATTTGCAAATAGCCAGTTGCAGTTGCATATTTGCATATGCTTGAGTTGAAATACATAGTATGACCACTCAAACTTCAGAATTGTTGGCTGCCTGCTCATGAGCTATCTGGCAGCCCAAGTACAGAGACTAGTCCACCTACAGCGGTCTGAGGTTCAACTCCTGACCTGTGACACTTCTGGGTGTCATATCCCTACTCTCTGCCTTCCACTCCAAAAAAAAAAGTTCAGTTGTCAGAATAATGGGGACATGACAGTGATTGTCACATATAATGGTGCTCTGTATTTAGTGGTTTGTTTTTTATAATTTGCGTATATTAATCTTAAATGTCACTTGTCTTTATTGGCTTAATAGGAGCAGATGAAGCAGCAACAGTGGCAACAGCAGCAACAGCAAACTGGGGGTTCTGTGCCCCCATCAGTTAGTGGTAGTGTTCCACCTAACCAACAGCAGCAACACCGCTCCATGTATCAACCCATGGGGCCCCACCACCAGCACTTGGCATCTATGGGGTTTGACCCTCGCTGGCTCATGATGCAGTCTTATATGGATCCCCGCATGATGTCAGGACGCCCCCCTATGGACATGCCAACAAATATTCACCCCGGTAAGTATATAACGGGGCAAAAACATTGGTGTTAAGTGACTAAAGTTGTATTTTATGTAATGACAGCTGCTGGATAATTTGAATTTTGTCTGTTTTAACCTTTTCAGGGAGAATGCCTTCAAAGCAGATTGTGCGCAGAGATCCAGGTGACAACTCCAGCTCTAGTTCTGATTCTTTTGACCACTTGACACGACCAGTTCGTGATCATGGCCTGACTTCAGACTCACGGATGGTATGGGGATCAGATCCATATCCACAGTCAGAGCCCTTATCTTCTGTAACCCCTCCAAAAGGACGGGATGATAACAAGGAACAAAGGTAAAGGGAAAATATCTGAACTTAATATAATACAACTTATTAGTAATGATCAATTTAAAAAAAAAAAATTGCTTTCAACTGTTTCTTTTTAGATTGGACTGTGGCTTGGATTTGGACAGGGGTCTTCCAGCCATCTATGCTCAGGACCACAGTGCTTTGGATTCTCGTAAAAATAACTTCTTTCGGGACCCTTCAGAGTCTCTGTCAGCATTTCCACACAGCTCAGAGGATGTTTCAGGGTCCCTTGAAAGGGCCCCTGTAAGCTCAGCCTTTGATGCAGAGGAGTCAGGTTTGCCTAGTGGAGAAGAGGTAGAAGCTCTTGGTCAAGCCATGCTTCAGAGAAGTGTCTCGCAGGGTTCCAGCCACTCCCTTAAGCTGGATGAGCCTAGGTTTGATGGGTTACCCTTGACAACAAAATCACTAGAGCTACCGGACACAGGAGAACTGGGTGATAAGCCCCAGAATGAACTTTACTCCCAGGCTGCTGTAACTAGTAACAGGGCTACACCTCCTGCAGATGGATTACACAAACAAGAGAAGCTGCCCCTGCCAGCTCCCAGTAAGCAGAAAGCAGAGCTGCGTTGGGGTGGGAGATCAGGGGTTGGACGCAGAGAAGGACCAGGAGGAGAGAGACCAGTCCGGAGGTCTGGGCCAATAAAAAAGCCTGTCCTTAGGGACATGAAAGAAGAGAGAGAGCAAAGAGAGGAAAGGGAAAAACGTCATGAGAGGGGGGAAAAAGTGGAGCGGTCCAAAAAGGATCAGTCAGCCAAAGTTGCTTCCACAGCTGCAGCTGTGTCTGAAGGCTGTAGACCTCAGGGTGAGGCGAAGAGGGAAATTGTAGAGGCAGAGGAAACAACTGCTCAAAGGGCCAGAGACTCTCAGCCCTCCTCAGGGGTTCCCACTTCTTCATCACAGGAGGAGAAAGCAGACAAATTGACCAGTAATGACAAGCATCCAGAACCAAAATTGCCCTCTCGGAAAGAGTCCAATCTCCCTCCCCGTGTTTACAGACGTGAAGACAGAGAGAGAGAACGGGATAGGGAGAAAGAAATGGACAAGGACAGAGACAGAGAATGGCCCTCTGAATCAAATTTCAAAGGACGTGGTCGAGGGGAGTATTATTCCAGAGGACGGAGCTATAGAGGAACTTACAGTGGCCGAGCCAGGGGGAGTCGCGGGCGAAGCCGGGCAGAGTATCCTTATAGGGAACCCCGGTTACGTTCTGATTTATCGTCTGCTGGAGGTGCTGCTGCCTTTCGCAACAGGGAAGAAAGTGAAACACGCAGTGAGAGTTCAGACTTTGAAGTCATACCAAAACGCAGACGACGCCGTGGTTCAGACACCGACTCTGAAAGTGAAGGTGGGAGGGAGTCTGCGAGTGATACTGGACCGTCTGACCGTGAGCCTAGCACCAAACCTAGCCGTCCGCTGAGAAGAGAACTTCCTGGTGAGGGTCGTTCTGTGCCCCACAAACCAGGCTTTGGACCGCCACATATTGGGGAAAAAGTTGGGTCAAGAGGGGATGATGAAAGCCGTCCCAAGCCAGGATTTCTTCCTAAAGGAGAGCCGTCTCGCAGAGGCAGAGGAGGATTATACAGTAGAAGAGGTGGCACAAGGGAACGTGGAGCCCCTCGTTCTGCCCCTCTCAGAAGACCCACTGCACGAGACTCCTCCTCTCAGTGGCCCTCTAAACCCATGGAGACATTCAGGCCTGAGGAAGCAGAATCTACAGCAAGATATGACAATCCTTCCAGTGATCGGCGACCTCCTAAATCAGACGGTAAAAAATTTGGAGAAGGCGCTCCTCAAAGTAGTAGAGAAAGACCTCGTCGGTCCAGACCAGCAAGGCCCCCGAGGCAGGATAAACCTCCTCGCTTTAGGCGCTTGAAAGAGCGTGAGGCTGGAGTGCTGACTACTGGTGAAACTGCAACAAGTCCCTCTGTGTCTTTACCTTCTGTGCCTGCTACATCTGTACCTAGTTCAGCATCTGCCCCAGTTTCCATTTCCCCAACCATGTCTAGAGCTCCAGGAACTCCTCTAACTGTGCCTGCAGAAGTGGCAGCCACTGTACCTACATCTGACCAAGCCTCTCCTCTAGAAGCATCCTTCCCTGAGACGAGCAGTCCCACCATCACTGCAGTAGGTACGAAGTCCCCTGACTTGTCAAACCAGAACTCTTCAGATCAAGCCAACGAAGAATGGGAAACTGCTTCTGAGAGCAGTGATTTCAATGAAAGAAGAGAGAGGGAGGAGAGGAAAGGAGCACTGGAGACCGCGAATGAAGGAGCAGCACCCTCTGCCCTAGCACCTGCACCCTCCCAGGGTACTTTGACCCCTAATAAAACCCCAACTGATGGAGGGGTTACTCAAAAACGCGAGGGATCACAAACAGCCAAGAGGAGTTTCTCAAGTCAGCGGCCTGCAGAAAGACAGAATCGTCGAGGCAATAGTGGAGCCAAACCAGGCCGCAGCTACACAGGCGGCAAGGGAGAAAGGAGAGGAGGAGCCAAAGCTGGCCGCAAGGGGTGAGTATGAAACAATCAAGCCTTTTTTTATTGTTGTTGCTCTTTGTGCGGTTTGAATTTCACAAACACAGTGGAGTCAATAAACCGCATGCATTACAATAGCAGGATTAATCACCCACAATAAGCTGTTTGTGTAGCTATTGTCTGAACAATTAATATTTGCATTGACTAATATGAGCATAATCTAAATATTTCACTGAGGTTGGTATGGCCTGTTGGAACTGACATAGGTCGTTAAGTCAGGAAATAGAAAAAAGGATGTATTCCCTTTTGTTTATTTTGGATTTTTTTTTCTTCCGAGGTCTTAGTGAAATGTTTATAACATGTTTTGATTGAAATACAAGACTGAGTTTTGCAGCTCCTTTTGCAATCATTACAGCTATCTTCATTATACCATATTTTCTGGAATATAAATCCCACTGGAGGATTAGTCACATCTGTCCAAAAATGCATCACGAAGAGGGAAAAAAAAAACAAATCGCATTGGCCAATAGGTTTGGGTGTTAATTGCACCGTTGGTAAGCCCCTTCCAGTAGCACATTGTTCAAGGACTAGGCATGCCACGATTCGCTCAACTTGCGATACAATTCGAATTACGATTTAGGGTTTACAATACAGTTCGAATCATGTACAACACAAAATTAATTTACAGGCAAATGACTGCTTTATTTAAATTTCTCTTATACAAATCCAGCCTTTCAACAATACTGGAACACTACAGGAATGTTTTTCAGCCCCTTAGAGCTGGGGTCTCCAAAGTAGGTCCTCGGGGGCCAGTGTCCTGCAGGTTTTGCATGTTTCCCTGCTTTAACACACCTGATCGTAATTAATGGCCATCATGATCTTTTCATCAAGGTCAGCACATGTCTGTTAATGACACAGTCACTTGAATCAGCGTGTGTAGAAGGAGGGAAACATCTAAAACCTGCAGGAAACTGGCTCTCGAGGACAGACTTTGGAGACCCCTGCCTGAGAGGTTCTTGAAAGCCTTTTTAGCTTGGAAATTACTGGTAATGGAGGCATTACCATGACTGCTATAGAGAAACTCCTATCAATAGCTAGGCCTAGCTTTTCAGTTGTAGATATTCAAATGGATATCTTTTTTTTTTTCTCAGAATTCCTTCAAAGCTTCATTTATTGCTCTCACAAACATTAAAATCATTGTCCTTAATTTTCTTTTATCTGAACAACAGACCTGCCATCCAGCAGAGCTCTGAGACCTCAGCACCTCTAGGAGGAGCTGCCCAGAGGTCTGCAAAAGAACAATCTTCCCGTCGCAAAGATGAGGCCAAACAGACCACCAAGAAGCCCAAGGAAAATGCCCTTTCTCAGTTTGACCTCAACAACTATGCTAGTCAGTACACATTTATACTTGCGAGCATGTGTCTCCTACAGATAAGGTGGAAACTATATCATCCTTTAGGTGATAATTGTTTCTAACAGAACGTAACTTCTTGTTGCTGTAGGTGTTGTGATTATCGATGACCACCCAGAGGTAACCACAGAGGATCCACAGTCCAGTGCCAATGATGATGGTTTTACAGAGGTTGTTTCACGCAAGCAACAGAAACGTCTGCAGGATGAAGAGAAACGGAAAAAAGAAGAGCAGACTACACAAGTACGAAGAGCAATGCCTTCCATGCCTTATTTAAAAAAAAAAAAAAAAGTTGATGATAACATATCGCACTCATAAAGAATTTTATGTTGGTATTGTCCACAGAACTGGAGTAAAAAAGGTTCTGGTGAGAAGAGCAGAGGAAGTGGAGGAAAGCTGCCACCAAGATTTGCCAAAAAGCAGTCATCGCAACAGCAGCATCCTCAACAACAACAACAACAACAGCAGCAGCAGCAACATCAACAACAACAGGCGTCACAGTCTCAGCCCCCTGTAGCCTCAACCCCCTAGCTCCCAACAACATTCTCACCTTACTCCTTCCCAGCCTGCTGCATCTCCTCAAGCTCTAGAAGGAGCAGTGGCTCCCGCTGCCATCCATTCCTGCTGCTACTGCAGACTTCACCTCAAAGAGCCTAACCCCTGCAGCATCACAAACACACAGCACTCTTGGTACGGAACTGTGGGAAAACAAGGTCGCAAGCTCCACTGTCCTTCCTGACGTCAAAAAGCGTGAGTTGAAAATGTTTTTTTAAGTTGGCTTTAATTTTAGAAGGCTAGTGTAAATTTGTTCGAAAACTGTCTAAAACATACAGTTTATTTATTCTAGTTGGTCCCATCAGTCCACCCCAACCACCTTCTGTGAGTGCTTGGAACAAGCCTCTAACTTCCTTCACTGGCACTGTTACATCTGAGGTAGGTCAGATAAACTTATTGTACATTTTGTGATCATTTAGATCCTTTTTCTTCACTTGATTAACCATAAAAATTGTTTGTATATTTAGGGTGTGAAGCCGGGCACTGAGGGCAATGTGGAATTGGGGATAGATACTATTCAGTTTGGAGCACCATCCTCTGCAGGCAGTACTGACAGTGATGGAGGTCCTGCGTTATTAGAATCTGGATCTGAAAACAAACTACCTGCTCCCAAAGAGCAGAGACAGAAACAGGCTCGAGCTGGTCCAATCAAAACACAGAAGGTAAGTATACTGTTCAAGGAACAGTTTCTTGTACTGCTCAGCAGTACTGATTGATATTAACTGTAGTATTAATGCTTTATCTTTTTACTTCAGCTTCCCGAGGTGGAACCAGTGGAAACCAAGGAGTACAAGCCAGGCCCTATTGGCAAAGAGCGGTCTCTAAAGAACCGCAAAGCCAAAGATGTGCGTGGTGCAGAGGGTGAAGGAATGGAGAGTGGAGTACCTGGAGGAGGTGTCAGCAGAGCAACTGACTCAAGTCCTCCAACCAGTGACACCACAGTGCCAGAACTCGGAGGGGACATAGAGGGCATGATCACAGTCCCCTCAGCTGAGTTCAGCAGTAACTCTAAGGTATTTCTGTCTAATTGTGCTTTTTTTCATAAATATATATATATAAAAAAAATGAATAAATACACACAGAAACCCTAAGATCATTACTTCTTCCCCTCAGGAGTCTGTGACTGACTACACCACTCCCTCATCCTCTCTGGCTGACAGTGTTCCAACAGGAGGGAACAAAATAGAAGAGAGTTTAGTGGCAAACGTAAGTAGGCATCCTAAAAAGGCGCAAATTCTTATTTAGAATTGCTACATATTTTTATTCTATTGAATGAATTAATTTTTCCAAAACTCCTTTTTTTTTTCCTTCCCCTTTGTTTTCAAGGTGGCACTACCCCACTCATTGCCCCTTTCTCGGAGAGAGACCCTGCAGCAGAGCGCCAGCCTCAGCACAGTATCTCCTGCTACTGTCGATCTAACACTAAAGGTAAACTGTTATTCAGGATGCTCATTATTACTTTCTGAGAAACATTTTTTTCCCCAAAGTTTAAGTTAGAGGTTTCCAACCATCCTTTGCCTTCTTAGATGGAGTCGGCCCGTAAAGCTTGGGAGAACTCCCCAAGTCTAGAGAAAAATTCTCCAGTCACCACCTCTTCCTCCCCGATCACCTCCGGTGCACCTTCGTACTCCTTCTCCTCAGCCTCCATGCCACAGATCCCTGTGGCATCTGTAACCCCCAGCACCTCACTTGCAGGTAATGTAACCCACTTTGCATGGAGAAACTTTTACCACTTTCTTTATCCCTGTGTATGGGAAGAGAGGGGAAACACAAAGATATCCCCTCTTTGTGTATTCAACATTTGGCGCCCTCTGCCCAGCAGGTTCTGGCACCTATACAACATCATCCCTTGGCACCAAGACCACATCTGCCTCTGATCCACCGAACATCTGCAAAGTGAAGCCACAGCAGCTACAAGGTGGAAATCTATCGTCCTCCACCAGTAGTGGAGGCAGCAGCAGCTTCTCTCAGCTCAGCTGTGTGCCCCCCCTCCTTCCCCAGCAGCAGCAGACCCCACAGGTGTATGTCTCCCAGTCTGCAGCAGGTGAGGAAAAATGACACCAATGCAGTTATTTGGATTTAAAAATTATTTGTAAATTGGAGGCACTACATAGTTCATACATATTTGAACAGTTGGTGTATTTTTCTAATCATTAGTATTTAACAAATTGCTCAGGTTCTGCAGCTCAGATTCCAGCCTTCTACATGGACACTAGTCACCTCTTCAGCACCCCACACCCTCGTTTGGCTCCTCCCTCCCTGGCGCAACAGCAAGGCTTCCAGCCTGGCCTCTCACAGGTAGACTTTTATTCAGTTTGAAACACATTTCTAGATCTTTTAAGTGTTAGAAGTCAAATCATGTTTGTTCTTTACTTAACAGCCAACAGCAGTGCAGCAGATCCCCATTCCCATCTATGCTCCACTGCAAGGTCAGCCTCAACACCAACACACACACCAGGCTCAACTGGGACTTGGCACTGGTCCACCGGTCTCACAACCACAGGACTTGTTCAGCTCCTCACTTCAGCCTTATAGGTAAGGCAAAACCTCATAGACATTCACTTTTTTTGCTTCAAAACCCAGCTGACATGTAGAGACAGGAATTATCTAATTTTGAGGCTCTGTTGGTCATGTTATCTGATCCTACATCCTTCCGCAGGTCTCAGCAGGCATTCATGCAAAGCAGCTTGTCACAGCCGTCCATGATGCTGTCTGGACCATCCCTGCACAGCTATCCTGGCGTGCAAGCCCCTGAGCTGGGCAAGCCTCAGTCCAGTCTGGCTTATCAGCAGCCCTCCTCCACTCAACACATTCCCATTCTGTTTGAGCCACAGCTCAACCAGCCCTCAGGCATGGGAGGGTCCCAGCTCATCGATACACATCTACTGCAGGTAACCAGATTACTTAGAAATATTTTTCTTTTCATTAGTTGAACGTTTATCATAGCACTGTAAGCTATTGATATTTTGCACGCACGTATGCAACCTGACATATTTGTTTTTTTTTCTCAGGCTCGACAGGGGATGAATCAGCATTCAAACATGTACTCGGGGCAGGTACAACAACATGGTCAGAGTAGTTACTATAGCAACACGCAGTCACCCAGTTCTGCAATGCAACAGGTAACGTGCTTGTAAACAAATGTATAGTGTTTATAACTTTTTTTTAAAAGTCTTAATTATTTTTACAAATGTCAAGAGTTTTCTGTCAGTTAAAGAATTGTTATAATTTTGTTGTAGGTGACTGTCCCTCTGCCGGGTTCCCAGTTGTCTCTACCAAACTTTGGGTCGGGTGGAGGCCAGCCCCTTCTGGCTCTACCGCCGACTCCTCCCCAAGCCCAGCCCCCCAACATCAACCGACAACCTCCAGCTTCTCAGCCATACCGAAACATCATGGGCCCTAATCACAACATGATGCAGCCCTCAACCAATAAGGTGCTGTCGCCGGTGCTCTTTTTGTTTCTTTGTGTCCGACTCTGAATAAACTCACAGGTTGTGATTTTACTAAGAATAAAACAGCTTTATCTTTTTGTGTGACTTGTTACAGATGGACATGGATCTGAAACTCTTTGGCAGTGGAATGGATGTGAAACCTGGTACCCCTCCTGTCAGTGCCAGAAGTACTACACCCACCTCCAGTCCTTACAGGTAAAAGTTTCACTACCACAAGAATGTGTCTTCAATCAGTAAGTCACAATACACAGACTAAACTTATTAATGGCCACATTCAGACCAAAGGGTCCTAAATGCTCTCTGTGTGACCTGAAAGGTCTCTAGTCCCTATAAAGACAACATATGACCTTCATGGTGTAACATCTGGTCTATGAACCATCCTAGACCTGTGTTTCTCAAATGCCTCTTTAAGGCTTCTTTATTGCAAAAAGAGGTAGTAGAGACAATGAAGCTTATTGCAAAAACATTGAGGTTTGAACCGCATTTGACAGGAAATAGCTTAAAAAAAAAAAAAAAAAATCAGTTTTGGTTGCACTAAAGTTCAAAAGGTGTCATGCTAAAATGGCAATCTACACCCTTTTTTTTCTTTTTCTTCCCCTCTCATTTGTCTGACAATTTTTGATTGTGAGCATTAGAAAATGAATTTACTTAGTTCAAGCTTTGGCTAATAATGAGAAAAATGCAGGAATTCTTGGAAAGAAAATAAGTTAATTACTTGGATCCTTTGATCCACAGATGTCAGAAGTTTGTTCTTGTAATGCAACATTTTATTGCATAAATTTAGAGTTGGCAAGTATTGTGTGGCAACTTTTTTCTGTTTACAAGTATTCTGCATTATGTGACATTGAGTAAAATTTGTTTTTTGAAGGTTTTATGCAGGTTATTAACCTACTGTGTTGCATTTTTATGAATATGATTGTTAATGGTTCCCTCTTCTCTCCATGCAGGGCCAGTTCCACCTCTCCCAGCAGCCAGTCCAGTAAGATGAACAGCATGCTTTACCAGAAGCAGTTTCAGCCCAGCTCTGCGGGAATTAGAATGACACAGCATTTTCCTGGCCAGTTCAATCCCCAGGTTACACATGACACAATAACATAGAATTTATTTATTTTTTTGCTTTACTTATCAACATTCATCCACAATTTTTTTTCTTCTTGATTTCTCCTTATTCAGATTCTGTCTCAGCCCAACATTGTCTCTCCCCTGGTTCGCCCTCCTCATGCTAATTCCTTTGCTGGTGGTGTCCAGCGTTCTCCCATGGGCCCTCCAATGTCAGCCAATGTTAGTGGTGGTCTCATGCCTCACCCCCGACCCCAGCATCCACAGCACGGTCAGCACCCTCCCCGAGGGCCCTCTGGTCCCTCCCTTACACCCAGAGGCACCCAGGCAGCCTTGAAAGCTGAGCAGGACTTAAAGGTATGTTTCCTAATCTTGCATCTCCTAATTCTCTGTCATTGTAATCATTTCTCAAATATACAATCATTCACTGAGGGGCTTGGTTTATTCTTTGCATCTACAGGCTAAGCAGCGGGCTGAGGTGCTCCAGTCCACCCACAAGTTCTTCTCAGAGCAGCAGCAACAACAGCAGCAGCAGCAGCAACAACAACAGCAGCAGCAGCAGCAGATGAAGGTCCCTCAAGTCAATAAAGCTTCTCGGCTCGATCAAGGAGGAAAACCTTCACTCGACACATCAGCATCAAATCACCAAGGAGGAGCGGAGCGCCCAGATACTGACAAGCCCCCTGTATCTGCGGCCAAGCCCATTCGGACTGGCCCCATAAAACCGCAGGCCATCAAACCAGAAGAGGGCAAGTAAAGAGCTTGTGACCCCTCTTCAGATGACAAATGAATGGCTGTAAAAGAAAAGGAAGAGAGAATCTACCCTCATTCACTCAGCCACAACCTCATATCATCCCTGGAGGACAGTGTGGGGGAGGAGGATGGAGCGGGCAGAGATCCAGATGGTAGTGGCTACAGACAGTAGACACTGTTGTGTGCTAATTCTCTTCCTCTTCTTTCTTCCCCTAACTTGTTCCGCTACAGGTGGGGTTATTCAAGTCGGATCCTTCCATCATAATTAGATGCCGTTAAAATTGCTACACAACTTGCTGCATAGAAATCTTGACAGTTAAGGAGGGTTGGAGAGAAGAAAAAATGACATTTGCTGCTGAGTTGCCTTTTTTTTTTTTTTTTTTTTTTTTTTTTTTTTTTTTTTTTTTTAAATGGCTCATTACACTTCCTTTTAAAAGTTTTCTCACCAAATGGGCCCCACACATTATAGGAGCTTTTTGTTAACTAAACAATAAACCATATTTGTTTTTGTAAGGAAATATAATTTAGTGAAGCACACTTTTTTTTTGTTGCCCAGTCTCCCATCATAAGTAATTCAGAGATTTGTGCACGTGCACTTGTTCAACGGTTTGGTCCAGGAACTGCATGGAGACATGAAATCAGAAATTCTGTCATTTTCGTTTTTGTTTTACCAAAATGAAAATGTGAAAATTGCAGCATTTGATTGACTTTAGTACTTGATTTATTTGTCTGCCTGTGAGCCTCTGCTCCTGCCTTCTGCTCTCATCTCCTTGCCTGAGAATTACAGATGCGTTGAGGTGTGTGTCAGATGTGTTAATGATGTAAGTGGTGGAGAGGAGGCTTGTAGCTCGACTCTCTTATGTTTAGCCAAAGGTTAAAGCAGCACAGATGACATCGCAGCCTACTAGGATTGCTGTTTCCCCAGCAGCAAAGTTCTAAATGGACCTTTTTAAGGATTGCATGGATGATGTAGGATCACTACTTACAATTTCTCCAGTATGGGAGCAGCTGCCACACACCCTTCACCTGCTTTCACCCCTATTCTCTCATCAGTACACATATACACACTTTTACTGTATGAAGCATCTAAACCCCGCTGCTGTTGACTGATTTCAGTGCCCTTAGTGTATAGCAGGAATAGGGCTCTTTAGAAGAAAATATGCAGTGAATTGATTGTTGAAATAATAGAACACTTTGAGCGTGTACCTTCACAGCGAGTGACCTGGATGGAGAACGAAAAAAAAAAATGGAATGAGAAGTCTGAAGTTCCGAAGCATTTGGGCAAAAGGACATTTGCGGTTTTGTTTTACTGATAAAAATCAATCAGTGCTGTTCTGTCACTGCCTCACCTCTGCTGGTTGTTCTACCCACAATGCTCTCATCTTGGGGTTGTGATGAGGGTCCTTCAGAAATGTACAGTAGCATGCACCCTGAGGTGGTGAGGGACTCCCCTCACATCTGCCCTTGCTGGGAGGAAGAGTCCTTCACTGGGAGGATGAAAGAGGGAGGGAGGGTAATGACCTTTGTTTTGTTTTTTTGTTTTGTTGTACAGGGGTTTCATCGCTGTATTAAAATATGTACGGTCTTATTTACATTCTCGGTTTGGTTACAGAAACTAATAAAAATAATATACTGTTGAGGTTTTCTTTCAGTGGTTTCCTTTTTCTCTTGAAGATTTTAGTGTTGCCTCATTTAAAGGCGTGGATAACATGTGGCCACTAGGTGGCACTAGAAGAACGGTGAACTAGCGTTTTGGTACCCAGGCATGAAGAAATCATTCCTTTCAGTAAACCATGTAGTTGCTTAGTTGGTGGGTTGCAATATAGAATGGAGACTGAATAATAAGTTGAAGAAAAGGTCTTTATTACAGTAAAGAGATGTAATGAAAGTTAAGTTCTTAGGATGCGAGGCAAAAGAAATACACACTGGGCTACAGTTTTAAAAGGTAAAATATCCACCCACTAGTCTGCTTTTACCCTCACAAAGGTGCAGCCAGTTGTGATTAAGATTCTTCCAGTGAAGGCACTGAGGATGCGAAATTGTCGCCTACCTTGCCATCCATCAGAAATAGCTTGAGGTTTTAATAAGTTGAGATAAATCAAACAAAAAAAAATCTACTTTTAATTAAATTAATTATGGGATTTTCACACAATTCTGAACCATATTTAAATGTTAATTGACTTTTGGTCAAAATTATTCACTGGCTAGGGCTTATTTATGAAGGCCTTTTTGATTTCTGAAGGAGCTCAAAAACTTAAGTTTTCTTGAAGGACCTGAATATGTAAATGTGGATATGCTTTATTTGTCAGTGTATTTATTAGAAACCGACAGCCCTAAATATTTAGCATAGAAATTAAAATCTTTATAAATATGATCACAATACTTAGAACAAATGAGACTCATCTGACTCTTGATTTTCAGTATTCATGTGACCTAAATTTACCAGTTCATTATAGTTTTGTTTTAGAAAGATATTTCACGTTCTTAAAATTAATTGATACCAGCATATCTGACCCAGCCACTGAGACTACATTACCCATGAATGAAAACAACCAGACACTCATAATCAATTTAGGATGAAGTTTATTTCAAGATGATTTGAACATTGTCATTACACCGACTACATTGTGCAAATACAAGCATTATGTGATACATGCCGTGTGAGAGATCAGTTTACGTGAAGGGTATTGACTGATAAATCACTGCAGGTCATGCAGCTCCACAGGAGTTTGTGTTGGAAAAATTAGTTTGTTGTCTGAATTAGTCATCCCTCTAAACTGTAACAGCTGAAATATGTTTCATTTTTCAGTCTTCATTAAGTATAGCTTAACATGAACAAAAATAATTCATACATCTAGATGAAAGGCGGTACAAAAATAATTCCTCTGCAAATACGATTGTGGACCACGCCACAGTGCCCAATAAAAGAAAAGATGCTGACCTGCTGTGGCTGTTGTTCCTCAAATGTCCTCATTTTGCTTTGGAGTTTATGTGTTTATGCTCTCCTACAAGAAGACAGAGGTGGTGCAGGCTAACTACTGCTGCCGCTCTTGCTATGCTCTAAATCTGTGAGTCTTTGAAGCAGGAACAGGTGAGCAAATGTCACTAATGAACAGTCACTCAGAAAGGCCTCAGTCGGCCTGCTGGCGGGCCAGCCTGAGGTCATAGGACACCATGTGGAAGTTGTCCCACGCAAACAGCTTCCTCTGAGCCAAGCTGTAGTCAATCATGCTGTTGTAGCCGTACTTGTTGCTGAAGGGGATGGCTACAGCCTTTCCCTGGCTGGTTTCGGTGTCGTACATGTAGTTGACGGTCGTGCTCCGAGTTGCGTAGCTGGCCACGGTGTACAGTTTCCCGCAGATGATGAAGGAATTGGCCACGGATGCTTTCCTGATGTTGGTCTCCCAGCTCTTCTTAACCTCCAGAGTCTGCGGATCCAGCTGTGAGATCACAATAGCCCCTTGGGCCTTATTGGTGGAGTAGACGGCCCACAGCCCCTTTTCGTCCACAGCCAAGTCGATGTCGGTGTAGCCTCCCCAGGAGTAGGGGTACTGGCCATGGAAGCCGGCGTGTGGGAGTTCACGACGGGCTGCGATGTGCTCAGAGGCCAGGTCATAGCGGATCAGAGAGCGACTAAGCCGTCTCTGATAATACAGGGAGCCTCGATAGAGAGTAGCCCCAGTGCTCTCCACTGGGTCAGGAAGCAGCAGGACCTGGAACAGGAACGTATGAGACAATAAATAGGAATGCAGTGAGATTCTGAGCTCCGTGAACATCCATCCATCCATGAGACACTCACTTTGGAAGGGAAGCCTTTAGAGAGTTGCTCCATGTCATCATACCCAAACAGCTGCCTGACCTCAGTGCCAACTGTATCAATGCGCCAGATCATGTCGGGTCCATATGGAGAAACTGGCTCGGGGTCCTGCATCCAAACACCATATTTACCTGCGATGTTGTCAGCCCTTCTATGAGTGATCGGCTCACCCACTGAGATCAGCTCCCCACACCCTACAGGCACAAAGTGAGAATTCAGAGACGTCCAGTTACCATTGATACTAAAACCATTCAACATTTCTGCAAAAAAAAGAAAAAAGAAATGTTGGATATGAAAGTTGGCAATCTGAGACTTGGTATAATCATGGTCAAGCGTTGAATCCTAGGTCCCATAAAAATGGTGTGTGCTAAACAAATCAACCTGATTTACTCAGTTACTGCGATGTAATCATTTTGAAAAGCAGTCATCCTCAAATCAGTTTTGTTTTTAAACTGGGCCATGTGCTCTATCCTAAATGTTCAAACTTCAGGAGGACTTCAGCTGCGTACATCTATGTGGTTTACACACAACGAAGCTGAAATCTGATCTGGGTTCTGATGACGTCACTCCTCGTCGCGGAAGCAGACCGTAGGTCTAGAGATTGTCTCTGGTACCTTACGTTTTGGGTCCCCACCATCAGAGCAGCAACAGCTGTACCACAACTCATCCTGGCCAGGAACCTTCTGCTTATCTTACTGGGTAAATGATAAGGGCTGGCTGTATATTTACCACTTCCTAAAATAAACTCCTGCTCTCAGGTTCAGGATGTAGCACCACATTTAGGGTTAGATAGGACTAAGTCTTATAAATACACCTACGGTATTACTGTGTAGCTTGAAGGATTTAATGGCATTTGCTGTTGACTATTTGTTTTCACATTGATTTAAACAATCAAACCTGCTGACAGGGCTACAGCACCCTGGGCTGGAGTATAATAAGGCTATGGGACACCCATCCACAGATAGTTTAACAGTTATGATAAATGACATCCTCATTGGAGGAATTCCCCCGACTATACTTATAAGACAAACATGAAACTCAGAGGGGACCTCATACCTACATGTTGGCATGACTGTGGTATTCTCGCCCCAAATGCCTTAGTATTAATAGCAGTATTTGCTTTGATGCTGTCAGCAGGTGGGGTGAGTGTCATGTTTGAGAGGTCACATTGATGAAGGGGGGGGGGGGAGCACCGAGAGGTATGAGTTGCAAAGACTGACCACCATACCGGCTTGTAGTTCAGTTTCATCTTCCAGCAGAGTGTGCATAGTCTGAACAAGATTTAAACCCGTTCCTGAAATTGGGCCGTGTTGATGTTAGACACACAGGAAGCACGTTAGGAAATGTGTGATTTGCTGTGAAAAGATATTTTGATGTTAAAGATGGGAGACCTGCGTCATTGTCATTGCCGTTAGGAGCAGGCACTTCTGTGACCTCGGCCTTCAGCTCCTGAAACCCCGGAGCTCCATACTGCCATGCTGAATCTGAGCAGAGATCAGAGATCAGAGATCAGAGATCAGAGTGAGCAGAAGAAGCTGCAGGAAGCAAACGGCTCTGCAGGAGACTCTCCTCACCTCCCAGGCTGCTGCTGCTGTCTCCCTGCTTGTTGGGCCTCGTCATCAGATGAGACATCTGACTGGACCCTGAACACAGACAAGCACACGCGCACGTCACGGCTTAGTGGTCTCTGCCGCATGCTTTACAGGTTGTGAGGAATAGCTTGGAGAGAGATTGTGTGCCCAAGCGTGTCTATGGCACTACTGACAGCAGGGAATGCGAGCGCGGGGATCAAACGCCCCTAAATGGATTCCCAGCTGCTCTGGAGTCACACAGTCGGTAGATTGTCTGACCGTAACACATACAACACACTGGACCCCCCCCCCCCTGCACACACACGCACACACACATGTAAAACATGTCAAACAATATTTGATAAACTACTGTATGTAGTCATTGGTCTTTCAAAGTCTGAGAGGATAAACATGGTGATGGATACAAAGCATAAACAAGCTGTCCACATATAAACAATAGATAAGTCTTTTGTGGAAACTGACATGAGGAGTGGGGTTGACTTTCTTTTGTTCTTGTTTGTGTGTGGCCGCCCCGTTCTTGGACGTGCAGTGTTCCAGGCATGTAATGATGCAGAAAACATTAAGCATCTGGAAACTGCTGTTGATTCTCAACGCTGCTAAAGAGGAGCATGAGATTGGTAATGGTGCAGATGATGACCAGCAAGAATTTAAACTGTCAACAACTTGAGGGTTGCAAAAACAAAATACAAGTCAAGAAACATCACAAATACAGACGGCCACCTTTTTTGTTTCTTAATATTTCTCCTGGTTTGTGCCAGATATGCGCTCACATCCTGCCCCTATATGTTCCTCTGTTTCATATGTTACAAATGTCATAGTAGTCCTCATCACTGTCCTGCTGAGGCTCTGTGTGAGGATACGGCATCTGGATCTTTATCTTTCCTGTATAGCCAGTGGTTTAGTCACTCTTCCCTCGTGTGTGGCACAGAGACCGAAATATCTCACAAATATAATTTATGACTGAAATACCTGCGGGATACACTTTCAGAAAATTAAAAGACATCACCTAAACTGACCATGTCTTCCTGTGCTATGTTGTCAGTCCTCACAGTTTACTTCTATTTTCAGCATAGGCCAGGTCTCCTTTAAGAAAGAATGAAGCCATCTGCCGTATACACCCTGCGGGTTTGTGTTGTCTCTAGTCATGTAGATTTTATGAGAATGTCTAACATAAAATAACATTATACATTACAGAATATTATCTCATATATTTTAAGGGGTAAGTATTCCAAAAGGATAAAACCACAGCCTGGGTTGTAGGCAATAAATGTCCTCATGTCAAAAGTGTCACTCTTACACGCAATCTTGCCAAAATGCTTTGATTTATGGTTCTCTCTTTCCTGGTCCTGCGTGTCTTCCTCTGACTGTGATCTATTTTGCATCTTCCCGTCACCCTGAGGGGCCCCGTCTGTGCGTTCCAGCCCGCAGGTGAAAGCATGAGCAGATAACCGAGAGTCGTTATAGTGGCAAAGGTATATAGACCTCCTGAAGCAGAGAGAGGAAGGATGTCTCGCAGGAACCGGCTAGGAAAGATTTATTATGGGCTGGAAGTCTCAGCTTTTAAAGTAAATGATGCTGAGAGCCAGAGGGGTAAACTAAAAAATAAAATAAATAAAATTTAAATTAGGGATGACGACAAAGTGGAAATGGTGGGTTGAAGGACAAGCATGGAGGATGGGGGGGGGTTGATGGATGTTTGATGTTTGGCCGCTGCAGACACATTTCATTCCTTACTGTCTGTAAGATAACCCCCAAATCTCTGTCTCCTGGAACATTTAGTGGTTCATCCTCACCAGCCTGAATTAAAATCTGGGCACAGAGATGCAGCCTCCAGAATGTGCATCACATTACACCCCCCCCCCCCCACCCGTCTCTCCCATCAAGGGCTATTTAAATGCTTTTTTTTTTTTTTCTCTCCGTGCTGGGGGAAACACCAGCCATAAAGACAGCAGGAGCAGCCCATAGACGTTAAGCTGACCCTCTCTGGCCAGCCTCCAGCAGACTGTGGGGCAGGAAGTGAAGGGGAATGAGGGGGAACCTGAGCTGTTGGTCGCTGCAGATTAAAGGGGCAACCAAAACATTACAGAGCAAAAAATACACACAAAAGGAAACATGCATGTTTAAGATGCTGAAAATGCAATGTCACCCTCTGGTCTTTAAAATATCAAATATATAAATGCATCATCACTTCTCAGTGTTAATGAACCTATTAACGTTGCATGAAGTCACTGAATATGTATTTCCCCTAGAAGACGATCTAAAATTCAGTTATGTCATTGAGACTAGAATTATAACAACGGTTAGGATGAAGAAATGAAAATATTTGTCCACGATTATCCAAAATGTAGATCATTTGACAAACATTTTCACAAGAAACAGTAGGTTTCTGTTTTTACATGATATAGAGCTTTTTAAACGTTTGCTACAGCTCTTAAAGTGTGTGGTCTATGTCCTACCAGCAGCAGGTCTTATCGGGCCCCTGTCCTGATGCTGGAGACTCGGTGAGACCTCTGGGGTCTGAGGACAGGGTTTGTTCCTCAGCCTCTCTGTCTCCCTCCTCATCTCCTCCATTCTGAGCTGAAGCCCCTCCATCTCCCTCTCCAGGCGCTCCTTCTCCCCCCGCAGCAGGTTCCTTTCCCCCAGGGCCTGGCTCAGCGCCTCCCGGAGCTCAGACTGAGCCCTGGCTCCAGCGCCCTGGTGGCCCCCTGAGGGCTGAGGGTCCTTTCCAGTCAGCTGGGACACCTGCACCTCCAGCAGACTGAGTCTGGCCTTCAGCCCCTCCAGCTCTGGACCTCCGGCCTGGGGGCAGCTGGCTTCAGCCGGGCTGGGCACAGTGAAGGTGTACTGGCATCGCCCACTTCGGTCATTTCCCCTCCACAGAGCGGCTCGATCCTGGGCATCACCTCGCAGGAGAAGTCCACAAATGCTCAAGAAGAGAAGGAGGTACATGTCTGTGGCAGTCCTTCTACACAGGAAACGTTTCTTTCCCTCTATCTAGTCTCGTGTTATATATGCTGACTGATCCTTTGAACCTGTGTGAATTCCCACTGTGAAGCTTTTCACTCTTCTCTCAGGTGTCTCTCCTTTTCCTGCTGCTGCCAGAGTTTCCTCTCTCCTCTCCTGCCTCCTTCTCTCCTCTGTGAACAGGTCTGCAACACTGAGCTCTCTCTCGGCAACTCTCAGATATTTATACAATCTGGAAGGGACGCAAGGAGGGCAGCTGAAAAACAGGGAACAGAGGAGAGGTGAAAGGGAGGGAGAACTGGAGGGAGCGCTTGTAGGGAGAGAGAGAGAGAGAGAGGAAAGAAAAGAGAGAAAAGCAAATAGATGTTCTGGTGAGAAAAACATCCAACTTTTGTTTGTTTATTGACCCTCTGCAATGGGTGTTTTAGGGTTTTAAAAAACTGTTTTTAACGTAAGATCAGTGCATTTTTTAAATAATTTTATGCTTTTTCTTAATATTTCCATAACTTACCTGTAAATGTATCCCTAAATGGCTGACGTAGTCCCACCTGTCAAAGGGGATTTAAGTTTGGGCCTAACATGACAGGGAGAGATGTCTCTTGTTGGATTCAATTACCCCCCGAGGAGCCAGGATCTTCTTTCAGTTGGGGCAACTGATGACTGGATATCTGACGCTGACCCTGACGCACTCTGTTTTCCCTTCAGCTGGAGCTGAGGCGGCAGGCGAAAGTATGTGTGTGTATATTCACACAGCAGATTCCACGCAGTCATTTCCCATTTAGTACATTTATATTCATTTATATTTAACACAACATGGTTAACCCTCGAGAGCTCACTTCCTGTCTGCCTGAATGAACATGCTGTGGACATATACAGCTAGACTTTACAACTCACAGCATACTCTCAAATCTTTCAGTGTCTCCTGGCTCCTCCTCCAGTTCATATCCACACATCTCCTTAACTCTGAGTGTGTTCAGGCTGACCTGCGTTGGCCTGATCCCCAAAACATCTCCAGCGTGCAAAAGGTGAAAGACCCGTAAAAACACACTGTTGTAGTTGATTGATATCTGTTGATTGAGGGTATAGTGGATGGATGGATGGATGGATGGATAGTTGAAACAAAAGAATTTAAATATGTAAACCCACAATTTGTTTAACAGTCTGTGAAGGCAAATAGTTTTATTCTTCCAGTTGAACAAAAACCAGTTTTTCTGTCCCCAAATTAAGATGTTTTTAGTAAAAGAGGAAAATTGTCCCATAAACTGGTGCAATGAAAATTTTTAATTCATTTTTAAAATCATGGATGCTGCATTGCTTGTTATCAGCACGCAGTTCAAAAGGCAGAATCCATTCTGCGTTTTGGGTACATTGCTAGATATAGCATGAGGAACTGGGACAACTATGAAGGGACTATTAATACTGCCCTCCTTTTTTCTCATTTTCATCATTATGAAATGTTGGATCTCTTTTTTTCATATCTATAACTGTTAGGGTACTGTTAAAGAACTGGCTTTGCAGGGTATTTACTCTCTAACCACTCACACACACACCTGGAACAGATCATTCTCAACTGGAGAGGGTGCATGCATGACTCATGAATTCAGGTTAACACTATGTCCACGCTCCTCTGTTGTGACTTTGACTCAGTTTTTTGTGAAACATTTAACAGTTCCTCTGCCTGGAATTTCAGGTCATTCAGTATCAGCCAATCCCAGATGATCAAAACATCCTCTGCTGCAAGTGAGGAGTTGTGTAAGTGCAGGTGCAAATTATATGTCATGAGCATCTCACGCTGTGGTGTAACAGAAGATTTGGAATGGAATATATTTGCGTTCCTGTTCAGACCAGTAAACTCAAATCTCTGCACTCATGCCTCAATATCCATGAGTTCCAAGCCACTGCTTCGAACAGGACTTGGCCTCCATCTAATGACACACAGCCTTTCCACTGCAACTTAATCAACATTTAAACAAGTGCACACGGTTTAATGACTTCAACTTCAGAGCTGAAATGAAGCCATAACCACCCAGTTCTATGATCAGCAACAAAGGTGAGCAGGAAGGCCGTCTGCCATAGATCAACAAATCCAATGGTCCCTGCGGGCCAGTTTCATTTTACTCCCTCAGAAGAATTGTACAGCTCCGGTCAAGTAAAAATGAGCTCTAATAGTGCTTATGTGTGCGTCTGCAGAGGTGGGAGGATGAGAACCGTGGGTCTGTCAGAGCAATAACGCTTCATGGCTTCCAGGCCTTACAGCTTAAGTGCCATCCTGGGACTCCGCAATGTCAGTAAAGTCGCAAACCAATAAAGTAGTTGGGTAACGAGAGGAGATGAAAGTCCTGGAATTTACTTGCTCTGCAAGCAAATGTTAATCCTTGTGTGTTGAGAACCGAAGGGATGGCATGGCTATTACTTTTTCCCCTCTTTTTTTTCCATTTCCACTGACTGGTCCCTCCCTGCATGCCTTTGATTTCCCCCTCCCCGGAAAGTAAACTAGTTCAAACCAGAAAAGCGCCCTTTAAAATCACTTTATTTCAGAGCAGAAAGGATCACAGTCTTTCAATGCAATACCAGAGTACTGTACATCATCATTACAGATCAATATTTACAGCATAAATAAATTACACAAAAATAATCAAATTACAATGTAGAATTAATTCGGTCACAATTACACCTACAGTATGCTTGCTTCAGAGCTCAGCCTCAAGCTTGAGTCACATTAAGATCTACCTCCTCAAATGTATAGAGATGAACCTTCCACCCAATGGGGAATACTCGCATCTAAACAAAGCATCTTGTGGAGCAGAATTGGATATTTCATGTTAGTAGAAATAAAGAAAGAACCATTTCAACAAAACAGAACCGTGAGCAGAGTGAAAATAAATGTAAAAAGCAGGGAAGTTGGGCAGCCACAACCAAAGCAACCAGCAGGTTGAGAATACAGCGTTGAAGAATCATTCATAACCTGGGTGTTTTGGTTTGATACAGTTCCTCTGTAGACAAAAAGAAGTAGTGGTACTTTACATTATAGAACAGCTTGTTGCACGAGCACATGAAAAGTCCCTTTTCCAATTATCCAACCAAAGATGTGAAATTGGCTTTCTGTCAAAAAAGCCTGTGGTGGTAGAAACGGACTCTGGGAAACACAGATGAAGCTCTCTGATGTTCCCTCACCTTGTGCCAGCTAGAAAAAAAAAAAGTGTTTTTGATCAAATAGTTTCCCTTTTACGCCTTCTTGTCCTCTGGGTTTCAGAGCACATGCAAGAAATCACAAGAAGACATCAGAGGTTCATCTGCTGGCTGTTACAGCCCCTTTTTTTATGAGACTGCTGCAGCTGATTCACACCAGCGAAGAAAGGCTTCTGGATTCCCTGCTCTGAAAGTAAGATGTGATATGTATCGTGGAATGGAGTACTCCTTCACAGTGACTAAAGGGCCAACAGTCAGTGTTTTTCTCCCAAACTGCATCACACAAGTCTCCCTCTGTCCTTTATTATGTAAAAAGGGATCAATCTGATCCTTAGTACTGATCTCAAACCAGATTTGTGTGGGATTAAAATCGTAAGATCCGTACTAAGGGGCAAGATGAGGCCAGACCCTTGAGATAAACAGGCTGACACTGAAGAGGGAGAGGGGAGCTTGCTGGTGCCCCCTAGCTGGAGATGAGAGCTGTGTGCAGGTGGGGAGATAGAGGAAGGCTCTCCCTCATCCTCAGTCATTAGCGATATCGAAGGATTACTGGAACTGATACAAAAAAAAGAGGAGAAGAAACAAAAGTAAGCCAAAAGTCCTTCACTTTGGTAAATGAAAACCGTACTCATGGTCTAATACTCACTGATAATTATCAGCAGGAGAGCAACGACTACCAGCACAATAATCATCTTCATCTGTGGAAGAAACCACACATGTTCAACTCATTCCACATGATGCTGCCACTGGACAAAACACAGCACAAACAAGGGATGTGATGAGTGTCTCACAGTCAGAAAACAGGCACCCCACCTTCATGTCTCTCCACCACATCCTCCTGTGCAGCTGTTTGGCTCGGCTGCTGAAGGCGGATGCGTTGTCTGATAGGCTCTCTGCAACATCATGTCACCGCAGCACAGCACGTGGGAGAACATGTGAGAAGGAGATTAAAAAAAATAATATGTTGACCATAAAACAAACAAACTTCCCACCTTGGACACTGTGACACAAACTGGCCTGCCTCTGTGGTGTGCTGCTCTAATGAGTCAGGGTTATGCAAGACTGGGCTCTGTTGGTCTGATCGTTCTTATGAACACCTCATTTAAACTCTGTTAGCCGTTTCCAAATTAAAACACAACAGAGCACAAAAACACATTTCCCACATTTTTCTTTCATGTCGTGAATCCCTCCACTATCAAAGCAACCACACAGCTGTCTGCTTCTCCAATGTTGCTAACTGGGTGTCTGAATGTTAACAACAGTGATATGCTTCCCTAGCGTGCGGTGACGTACTTATCCAACCCCTCTGTCCCTCTTTAGAGTCTCTGTCAACTGTTTCCATCTCCGTGTGCTTGTTTACAACCTGTCGCTACTACGGAGGGAAGCACTCACACAAGCTTCTGAGACCATATTGTTAATGCCATGGAATTAAAGAACAGGCTACCAGGAAATGGGGGCAACCTGTCATTGTGTTTGCGTAAAGACAGCTCTTATGGGCAAACGCACACAGCAGTCATGCTATCAGCCACACGCATGTCAGCACAGTCTTTGGCTGCCTGGACAACATGAAAAGGTGACGTGCCTGTAAAACATGTGCGGATGACGTGAAGTGAGGTAAAAAGGCATCAACTTGGCTAAAGTTCTCAGGTGCACACCTGGCCAAACGCTCAACCTGAACACACTGCAATATAACACATGAACAGAAATGTAGTTGGATGTAGATGAACGATCATGATTATAGATTACTTAAATATCTGTTATAATCATAGAAAATCAATAGTGGAACTTGTGATGAAGTTCAGTTGTGAAAGAAACATTGACAAAGACACTATGAAGAGACCTCAGGATACAGCTAATAAACAGCTGTGTATCTGTACGAAGAACACTTATGAGACTGATCTTTAAAGATGAGATTTTGGAGCGATTAAAAAAAAAAAAAAAGATCACATTAGTTTGATGAGCTCAGATTCAGCTCAGCGATGGGTGCATCAGATCAGGAAGAGCAGTGCATGAAGTGAAGCAGCCATCATGGATGGTGTTGATCATGCAAGTGTGTGAGGGCAATCTTATGATCTGGGGTTGTTGGTAAGGTCAAGGTTCGGCAATGTTATATGCCCAAAAAATTAGGTCACCCGATTACCTGAATATACTGAATAACTAGGTTTTTCCATCAATATTTTTTCCATCCCTAAAGCACAGGCATATGCTAAGATGACAATACAGGGCTCAAATTATGAAAGAATGATTCAGGCAGTGTGAGACCTCATTTTCACACATGGACTGGGCACTGCAGAGTCCAGACCTTAACCACAATAAAATTCTCTGGGATGTGCTAGAGCAGACTTTATAGAGGTCTGACTTTCCCATCATCAAGGATTTTATGAAAAACCAATCAATTCTGGATGGAAATAAATATTGTGACTAACATTAGATTACTGAAATGATGGCAAGGCAACTGTACCCTGTATTTAAAGCTAATGGTGGTCCAACAAAATATTAAGACTGTGAACTTTTCTTTGGCCAGACAGTGTATTACACCTTCTACATTTTCTTCAAGGTTTTAATGGAAACTTTTCTTTTCAATTCATTAAAAAGCCAGACAAAATATTTGGTAGAAAACACAGCCCAGAGCTACACTCACATACTCACTTACCTCATGACATAAATCTGTCCCACTGTTCACTAAAGAGCCATATTATGCTCATTTGCAAGTTGATAATTTTATGTTGGAGGTCTATTACATAACTTTATATACTATAATGTTATAATCATGCAAATTAGCTAAACTGCACAGTCTGCTCTGCTAGGTCAGTTTCACTGGTCTGATTTAACAATGTTCACCATTCTGCACCTGCTCTGCTTAAATTTCAAGTCTGAATTTTAATACGCCTAACCTTACATCAACTCTGGTAGAATCAGGATTAAAACTTTTCAGCTCCTCAGTAACAGTCAAGCATAATCTAAAACCTGTACTGTTGCTGCCCAATTTATCCTCTTACAACTCCCAACAACTACTTTCAGCAGCTCATATTATCTCAGTGCAACTTCTTGAAGATGAAAGTTCATTTTACTCAAATGGCTTCCACAGTAAACACAATCTTAATCCTGTCTGTTCTGAATCCCATTAAGGCAAATGTGAGATGTGAGGGAATCTGAGTTACATTATGAAGGTTCTTGCCACAAATCAGCAACATTTGACTGATGCTGTTATGTTGATATAGAGCAAACCACTAAGATATGTTTACAGGACTTTGTTGAATGTATACCACAAAGAATTAAGGCAGCTCTGAAGTCAAAACTGAATTAGACCTTGAACTAACAAGTTTTTTTGATTACTGCATGATGGACAGCTGCTTTCCTGCATGAGGCATGTCTAACGGTCCAGGCAATTTCTAATCACTTATTACTAGGGAATTCAAGGATGCTTGAGATTGATTAACCTCATCAGCAAATGTTCTTCTTTTAAAATTGACATAGAATGCAGGAAGTTTTCTTTCCATATAGTCTAATTCTCTTGATGATCTAATTTACTCTCAGGGTATGTAAACTATCCATGAAAAGTAAACGTTAAGATAAACAACTCTGTTACGCTCATTGTGGAGTTGACTCATTTAACTTTGTAAGTCAACAGAGCACATATGTCCTGCACATGCAAAGATGCAAAAACTCCTTTTCTCACCACAACTCACCTGATTTGTCCTGCAGGTCATCGAGACGCTCGCCCCGCTCTATCACCTTAGAGATGTTCTCCTGCATCACATCAATCACCTCATCAACTTGCGACTGTACCCTGAGCAAACAAGTTTATGTGAGACATAAAATCAGAATGGCAACTGAGAAATCAATCTTATTTTTGGTACAGCATCAAAAATAAAACTTTTTTCCCTCTCATCTAACCTTGGCCAGCAGGCAGGCAGAACAAAGCCTGCCAAGTGCTTCTCAGCCTCAGTGTGACCTGCACACAGCTGCTCTTTATCTGCAAGAACCCTTGCTTTATTCACGCCACCCTCACTTGAGCATGGTATAGATAGTCCAGATAACCCATGGGTCGGTCTTATTTTAAAGTAACAGCTCTTTTAGCACCGAAAAAATTAGCAAGACTGAAGACTTTGCCAAAGGGAGAAAATCTGATATAAAACAAAAGAATTAGTCAAACAAATGAACAGCCCCCGACTTCCAGCTCTAATGCATAAAGAAGGTGGTATACATGTAAAAACAGGGGCAGAGCAAAACACTTGATTGGGCAAGACAGGTGCTCTCACTCCATCACTTGTGCATTCCTGGTTTCTGTTGATGGCATCTTATTTCATATGATCAAAACAATGGAGAGCAAAGTATGAAGCAAGTATGGAGAAACAACTCTGGGTGCCAGAGACTCTAAACAATGAGCTCTTCTGTCCTCTGGCTAACTCTGACTCATGACTAAAATGGAAACAGAGCGGCTGAGACATCCAGCAAAGGTTGCACAATAACCTGAACGCAACAGCCTTGTTTACAAAGTGTCCTAACAACCGGTAACTCCCAGTAAACATGCCAAGCCATGGTTACATAACACCAATATCAAAATGTCTGGAAATACAACTCTGACCTCTGGTTTTTAGCAGCACTGAGGAATTTTTTTGTACTTACTGCTTGATTTTGTCATTTCGGGGTCCAAATCTGGGCCCTGTAGGCCCTCTCCTGGAAAAGAGCGTGGAATAACAAGTCACAGATGCAGTGTTTGTATTTTGCTACCGTTTGTGTGCTCTGGCAGTAACATCAGTCTTATGTAGGGCTGGAACTAACATGGATTTTTACAAGTCATAAATCTGTTAACTATTCTTTCTAAAATTATAGATCATTTTGTCTGTAAAATATCCCAAAGCTAACCATTCTAATTTTCTAAACCCTGTGAAGGAACCTTAAAACAGACAAAAGTAACTGTTTCAGTTTTACTCTCTTCATCCAGGCAGATTCCAGCACTTCATAACTCTACAAAATCACTTTTAATTAAACTATATTTTCACAAAGACTCACAGAAAAAAGTCTTCCTCCTCATCAGAATCCTCCTCCAGGAGGTTCCTCTGTAAAAGGGGAGAAGATTTGTGGTGAGGGAAGGGTAACATCTGGACATCGAATCAACTCACCTGAAAATAACCTTGATGAAACATTATGATGGGATTATCCTCCCATCTACAGCACATCTTCAGTTTTTTTTGTTATGGAAAAACACTTAAAAGTTTACTTTTGAAATACAGAGATCAACTCTGATTCAGGGTACAAATCCATTACTAGAATTTCATCAGTCCAGGCTCTCAGAACTACATATAATTCTGCAGATACAGAGGCATAAAGATGACTCACATAGGAGTATAGTTGCCATCAGATCAATAAATCCCTTTTCTGGCTGTCTTCAGAAAGCAAACCCAAACAGGATATTAGCCTAGTAATTTAAGGGATAATGACTGGATTACAGTAAACTCAATTTTCTGCCCTCTGAAGCTCTACAACACCTCATTCTGACCAGAATAATCAGCATGCAGTAAACCCAAAGTGAACAAAACAAACTCAAAATAGAACAATGACATTTCTGTGATCTTAAGGTATCACTGTTCCACTTAAAATACTCCAGTAATAATAATGATGCCCAAACCACTGATGGGTTTAAGCAGGGCAGAATACACCCTGAGTGAAATGCTATTCATAGAGAACTAGTTCAAAGAGCTGAAATAAAGTCTCACAGAAAGAGATGGTGGAGTGTGTTTCTCACTGGTTGGAAGGCAGGAGGATTAGATTAACTGCTACTTGGGAAAAACAGGTCTTTGTTCATTTTTTTTCCTCAATAGTTTCAGTCATAATTATATTCTAAGCACTAAAACATCTGCTGCTAACAAATAGCAGCGAGAGGGAGTACTTCTACATGTCTCTTTATGGGACACCTGCACATCAATGCTGAGCCAGTATAGAGATATTTTATATTTTTATAAACACAATGTCTGCTGCACACAGGCTGTACTGATGGCGGCCATATGAACATAAAGGACTTTTTAAGATGAGCCACTAACACTTTCCTTGTGTGTAACCTCACTGTGTCTCCTCACCAGGATGGAAGACATGAGGAGAACTGTTAGCAATTACGAAAGGGCACGACTATGAGGAATGCATGAAAGGTTTGTTATGCAAGTCTCCCTGTGAGTTTTCCTTTGATCCCTATTCAACACAACAGCAAGCAGGATTATACAGAGGAAACAAGGAGTTGTCTGAAATGAAGAATAAGAGGGGAAATGGATGTAGTTGAGGCAGGATGCCCTCTTTGAAGGCAGCCAAGTATTTTGAAATGAGGAGCGCCCTATCGGTAGCCTGACCAGCCATCCTAATTATTCTCTCTTGGATATTGTGAATTAGTCTAGTTCTTCTGGATTCAACTTTGATTTCCAGGCTAAACTACGAATAGATGCAGAAGAAACTGCCGCTTTATGCTACTGAATCAGACAAATGAAGCATATGGTGTGGGTAAGGCAAAACAACCGGACTAGTATCAACAAAAAACACACATAATGGTACCTAGTGGAGTAGGAACACTGGTGAATTACTGCTGCCAGTTTTAAACAGCCATTATAAGTCAGTCATTCTGTAGTCATCTTTGTTGTTTTGAATTGTGAGTTTCCAACGCTCTCATATGAGTTACCACATAAAGCCCACCCCAGCCAGTCTGAACTGGTGAAAATAGCTCTGAATGTAAGGGATGCCAGACCCCCTTCATGATTAAGAATATTGTGAAATGAAAAGGTATGTCTTTCAAGGCTACAATGCTGGAATTTCTAGCACATTTAAACCCTTAGTCTGTTTCATTTTGTTCCATGAAGACAATTGTTTTTGTATTCTTATCATTACAACAAGAGTAAACGTAAACTTTACTGGACCCTAAGGGTAACTTCTCTTGGGCACAGTGCTAAAGTCCATGACTTCACAAGGTTAAGAAGACACCAACACATGATAAAAATATCAGCTCAAAACAGTAGCATCACATAGAAATATTTGAAACTAACAGGCGGTACAAAGATACACAGGGGAAAAAGTCAAATGCACATTGCTCTGTTGTATTAGCATTTATAATTCCTGTATTGAATATCTTGTGTTTCAAAATCAGCATTCCATATCAAACTCTGCTTTTAATTCAAAAAAAATTAGTTTTTAGGTATTACACAATAACTCGCCACCTTATCGTGTTGGAGGGTTTTGCATTCCTGAATGATTCCAGGAGCGTAACAAGGCTCTGTGTTTACCGATCAGTTCAGTTCCGACCCAATGGTCATGGTGTGTGGATAATGACTAAACAGCTGAAATGAATTTCCTCTGTGAGGTGGCTATGATCTCTTAGGGATGGAATGAGAAGTTCCTCCATTTAAGAGGGAACATGGAGTGGAGTAGCTACTTCTTTTATTCCCTGTTGTTCCCCAACTTTTGATGATGACAAACCAAAACACAATTACTACCCATCTCTCTCTATCTGCATCTTACCCTCTCGCTGCGGATAGATCCTGTGACCTCATCATCATTGAGGTGTCGTTTAAACTTGGGGGGCATGTTGTCTTCAGGCTGCTCCTCCCGGTCTGGCTCCCTCTGTAGGACAGGATGAGGAGATTATCCGTTACGTTTAGCAGTGCTGTGGACAAACTTGAACATCAATGGCACTGAGCCACAATGGACCTGCTGCCCTAATTTCTCCATCAAAGCAGAAGTATGCTGGGCTTTGTGGTTAACTATGTATCTGCAAGGTTTTTTTGTTTTTTTTAACAACAATCAGGCCGAATTTCATGAAAAAAGATGAAGAGTTGGCGCAAGGACAAAATAAGAAGATACTTCATTTTAGTGAAAATCATCAGGTTTACTTCAGGACAAATAATATGGAGGTATCTGATAAATCTTTTATAATTCCTAGTTTGCTGGAAGGATAAACATTGAGCCTCACTAGATATGACATAAAATGCTACCACTGCTCTATGTGGCAATGGGAAAAATGCTCAGCAAAGCAGATATATAAAATATGCTGTCCTTTCCAAGAGTACACCCTTAAGTTTGTGCTTGGGTGCCACATGGTCTCAAGAGTGAGAATACTCTGACACACATCCCACCCCTCACACCAACAGCTTATACCATTGAATCCAGTCAAGTGTGATACTGCGGCTTTCTCGGCGTCCTTTTCTGGCAACAGGACTGGAAAAAGGCCTTGCAGCAGCCAAGACAGGAGATAAACAGGGGGACAGGTCAGAAGCAGCGAAGAGACAGAGAAAGGAAAAAGAGGAGAACCAGCTCTAATCTGTTAGGGTTTCAGGAGGAACACTTTACAAGTCTAGTCTATTTCAAAACAAGGATGCTGAAGGCACAATCCGTCAAATGCATTTCTTAATTTGCATTCATGCTGTGATTTATTGCTCGGAAAGACAAATATTGTGCTGTCAGATTTGGACAACCGACCTGTGGAAACTATTTAGTGGCAACAATAAGAGAGGGCTGTTAACTATTAGAGTCTGCAGTTTCATGGATGGCAAATGGGAGGAAACGGAAAGAAAATAAAGTAAAACAAATATCTATTACAGTCAAGACAGGACGACCAGAATCTGTGTTCATTTAGTTATATACAGCAAGATTCAGTTGATAGCTCATCTTTAGGAGCAGTGTTAAGACTTGAAACTTCTTTTGAAAGTGACTAGAATTTGAAATGAGACCGACGCACCTGCGCCTGAAAATACTGACGTTACATCACCATAGTTACAAGTCTGGCTGCTCGATCTCTCTGCTAATCTAATCCTAAATAAAGACGTCTGAGTACCGGTGACTACCACACATAGGCATCCAAACACTTCATAACAAAAATGAACGTGAGAGCAGGGATCAATATAAACACTAAGATATAATTAAGACCCAATCCACCCAAATGAGGCAGGCCGCTTACCTCACCTGCTAGGCTAAGCAATGCTAAGCTAGGGATGCTAACGTGACTATCTACCTGCTTCTTGTCACAAGGTATCCACGCAGGACTTCACAAGAGAACCGCAGCTATTAGTCCAGAGTTTTGCGGTTTTAAAGTGGCTTTAGGAAATTGTCCGGTTCATTTTAAAGGCCGCCTTGGACGACGAGGATGCAAACTGTCCTGTCGTCTGTGACTCCGTCTGAATCAGCTGAGCAGGAAGTCAACAAACAGCTGGAGGAGGAGAGACTGCTGCAGATGTGTCACTGCGTGGGAAAATCTTTTCCTTCATGTCATTTTTAATGCATTTTCTAGTGATTAAACGCCACAAGAAATATATAAAATGTTATTTAAACCACTTCAATGACTAAATGCATATTATCAGTTGGATTTAATTCTGTTATCTTGATGAGCAGTAGCCTTATGGACTTATAGAAAGTCTTTTCATTAATTATTTCAAATTATTCTTTTCATTCTTAAAAAAGATAAATATGAGACATTTCTACTTCTTTTCTTTTCTTTTTTCTTTTTGCCCACGGACATTACCAAAATCTGAGAAATATTACATTTATTATTAGAATTCATTTGGAGAAGGTGCCGTCTTAACCTGTAGATTTTGACAATGATACACCACCCTTCTCCAGAATATTCTTGACATCTGTTGATGTTGTTTGAAGAGGTGGGATGGTTCTGTGATCATCCACATTACTGGTCTTCTGGTTTTCCAGGCCTTTTTATTATTATTATTATTATTATTATTATTATTAGCTCACACAACTAAGATTTTTGCTTTCTCAGTTTTAGATTTATGTTGTTATTTTCTTCAGTCTAATGTTGACCTCCTTCACTGGCATTAAGACCTCCACAGAATTCATTTTGGCAACTCCAGTCAAACAGCTGCCAAATGCACACTCAATGCCTGATATCAACACTAGACCTTTTAATCTACTTCATTTGTCTTGGAGTAATAAGTTGATGGACTGCATTTTTTTTTATGGTCAGTTGTCCCAAAATGTTTGAGCCCTTGAATGCGCAGATACTTTGTTTAAAATGGCTGTAAATTCAAATGATAAATGCTATATTTTTGTTTTTGTTACCTACTTTTCCTGTTCTTTATAAGTGCGGTTATGATAAGGAAATAAAAGACATTAAAACCTAAATTGTAGCACAATGTAAATAATTTGATTGTGATACTCTACTCTGCCTGAAAGCCAAAGAGAAGAGATGGGTCTATACACAACAATTTGAACATGTATATATAGTCTGAGCCATACCTGTTTTTAGGGGTACACTGTTTCACAGATGTGGGGTACCCACTGCAAATCCTGGTTCACCTCTGTATTTTCATTTGGATCTTGAAACATCTGGAGCAACTGGCTGGTTGACCGTTGTGCTCCTACGTAGGTGTGGACATGGGGTGTGAATGTGCAGAAGATCTGATAAGTAAGATGATGACAATCCATTTAATTTTTTTTTTATTTTAAGACAGCAACAAATTCTTAAAGCCAAATCAGAAACCAGGGGTGTCAAGACTGGATTTAAATGATCACTTAGTTTTGAAGAAGTTTTTGATCTATACATCCTGAGTCAGCACTGTTGCTTCACAGCAAGAAGGTTCCTGGTTTGAACCTCAACAGGGGCCTTTCTGTGTGGAGTTTGCATGTTCTCCCCGTGCTTGTGTGGGTTTCCTCCGGGTACTCCAGCTTCCTCCCACAGTCTAAAGACATGCATGTCAGGTTAATTGGTGGTTCTAAATTGCCCGTAGGAGTGATTGTGAGTGTGAGTGGTTGTTTATCTACATGTGGCCCTGCGATGGACTGGTGACCTATCCAGGGTGTACCCCTGCCTTTCACCTGAAGTGAGCTGGGACAGACCTGTGACCCTGTAGAGCAGGGGGGCCCAATCCTGGTCCTCGAGAACCCCTATCCAGCAGGTTTTAGATGTTTCCCTGCTTTAGCACACCGTGATACAAGTAGCTGTGTCATCAGCAAACTTGTGCAGATTTTGATGACAACCTGATAACGACCATTAATTAGAATCAGGTGTATTGAAGCTGGGAAACCTCTAAAACATGTTGGATAGGGGCTCTCGAGGACCAGGATTGGGCACCCCTGCTATAGAGGATAAAGCGGACATAGATAATAGATGGATGGACGTCCTGAGCAGTGTTGCCAGATTTGGTTGAGCCATTTCCGCCCAACCGCGGTCCAAAACTTCAGGAAAAAACCGCCCAATAAATGTTTTCATATGAAAACATTTCATATTTGAATAAACGTGGATTTAAATGCATTTACAGTATTAAATTAAGCCTAAATGAATAGTTGTATTTTATCATAGTGCATGTCAGAAAATGTGCAAAAATGCACATCGTGTATCCCAGTGCCAGGTCCAAGTGAAGACAGCAGCAATAACATCAACCACGTAAGAACCATTTCTTATATTTTCTCCACTTCGGCATGACAGCCTATTTATTTTGCTACCACTTTGAGTTGAGAGAGAGCGGGCTTCTGCCTCAGACTTCTGCATCGGCGCACTAAGGATTGTTGAGGTGACGTCACGATAGCGCGTACAGCGACTGAATAACTTACTGTTGTGCTGTTTTCACAATATCAAAAAAAACCGCCAGATGTAGGTAAAAGCAGCCCAAATTGTGTATACCCGCCCAATGCATGTTTTCCCCCGCCAGCTGTAATCAAAAGTAGCCCAATTGGGCGGGAAACCGCCCAATCTGGCAACACTGGTCCCGAGTCTCCTCTTGCCTGTAGGTGGCAGCAGAGCGCATATCACATCCGTGGTCGCTAGAAATAACTCGTAGAAGAAATAAACTTAAAGGAAAACAGAGCACGTTGGAAGCAGTGGAGTGTTCGTTGGTAGGTGCATTTTAAACACTGTGATTTAAGTTTCATTTTAACATTTGCTTTCTTTGAGCACGTGTTGTTTCTGTGAGTGGAGATAGTCACCCCAAGCCCCTGGGGTTTTCTGCTGCTTGTCTTTGGTCGCAGTGAACAGACTCGCAGAGGGATGCAGACCGCGGGAGGTTGCGCTCGTCCTCTTTTTGGAGGCGCGTTGTCAGCTGTCGTCCCCCACAGTGCCACGGACATCAGCGAGCTGAGGGAGATCCCGGACAACCAGGAGGTGTTCGCCCACGCTCACACCGACCAGAGTCTGATCGTGGAGCTGGTGGAGTACCAGGGCCAGGTGGCCGACCAGGACGCAGCCAGGTACCACTTTGAGGACATCGCAGGGAGCAACAAAGCTTTGGAGCCGGGTGCTTTTGAAGTGACCGGTACGGTGGCCCTGCAGAAACCCGAGCTGTCCCTGTCAGAGTGCAGCTGCGGTTGGATGTTGACGGGAACGCAGTGCGTATCCAAGTTCAATGAAGAGGCCAAGAACACAGTGACCATTCACCTGGGTGTGCTGCGTCTGCCACAGTTCTCCACAGATGTCCTGATCACGTTCAATGACCCGCAGAGCATCAGCCCCAGCAGCAGCAGCGCCTCCGCGCTGGAGACGCACAAAGAGCCCTGGACGGCGCACGATTTCCAGCGGTTGTTACAGACTCTGACTCTGCACAACCCTGGGCTTTTTGGGTAGAACTGCTGCTGCTCAGTGACAAATACTCATCGGAGTGTTTATTAGTTTTCTGTGACACACATGCACATCATAATATAATAAGACAGCGTGTGCTTTGCTGAGAAGAATCAGATCACTGGTATGGTTGGAAGTGCTGTTCCTCTACTGATACAGAAGAATATAGCTTTATTAAGGCAATGAAAATAAACTGATGTAAAATAATCCATGACGTAATCCCTGTCTTAAACTTCTTCTGTCTTTCTCAGTATGTTATTAATGACATGGAGTTTAAGCATGTTTTTATATGTTCATAGGAACTGTAATAAACGCACAACATCCCTACTAAAAGTCAGATGTCGAATGATTTATTTTACTTAACATTTGCACTAATATGTTGGTGTATTTGCAGGCTTTTAATGAGTAACGGTTCCACTTTATATAGTAGATCTTCAAGCATGCTGGACCCCATTTGAACAGAACAAATTAACTTGTATATCTAGGAAAAGAATAGTTCATAATGGCTGTACAAAGTAATTTGCCCAGCTGTTTCTAACTGTGGTGTCACATAAGGACGCCACCTGCTGCAGCTCTAATAAGAGATATTATGATTTTTGCTGCAACTGTCATTTTCAGTGACCACAGGTTTATTCTTTTCTGTTGCTCCGAGTTCCCACTTTGAGAACTGTATTTTCACAAACTGTGTTTAGATTCATTTAAAAACACACACCTTAGAATTAAAACATTGTTAGAAATTATTCAATTCTAATCATCTGACAAAAAGTGGAAAAAAGTAGAATCCAGACTACTAAGAAACAGTGGCACTTAAAGAATATCTGTAAATCACAACCTTCCCCTTTCAGGGTATTAAAAATCCATTTAGTGACAGCCAACTTGCACCCTGCAGCTCAAATCAACATATTTCTATCAGTATGCAGGTCATAAAAATATAAAAAATGGCAAAGGTCAGTCTAGAAGTCAGGTGGTTGAGAGTGAAATGTGACTCCATACATGGCATCCCTCTGGAAAAGTTCAAAATGATGTTCTACTGGGGCATGACTGTTTTCATTGCCACTTGGGTTTGGTCATGAACACAGCAGGAATATCCATTAAATCAACTGTTTCCTTCATTCACAGGTGTAGTCTGATGGTAGAATAATTCATCTTTCTAAAATTTTAACAAAAGCCTTGAAGAGACTTCATTCAACGGTGAGTTTTGTCAAACACAAAATTTATGGATAGAGAAATGGTTGCCATTAATTGTTACTATGAAGATAAAACCAGTCCATTCATGACTGAAGACATGCAGTACATAACCCGAGCTATGTTCAAGCACTTTCCAATCATTTAACAGATGTTTGTATCCAAAGTGACTTACAAGGGAAGAACCTTGGGGGATTCTGGGATAATGTGTGGTTCTGTTCCTCACCCAAGGGCACTTTAAAATGTAGGCAGTGGAAGTTGCAGATCAGTCCAGTAAAGTTCAAGTGAAGATCCACCACTCTACTTCCTTAGTTACAGCAAACCCAATGGCCCTATGCTGCTATCTGAAGGAGAAAAAAAAAAATTAAACTGGAGTCTGCTGTTAAATGAAACTCATCACAGCAGGGGACCGAGTAAGCCATGCATAGCAAACATAAAGGAAGTACAGCTTGTCTCCCCAAAGCCACATCAAACCTGTTTCTTCCTCTGGTGCAGTCGTGATGGATTAAGATCTCATAAAGTCAGGCATCCTTTCCTCTCAGAGATACCAGACCACATTCCTTGATCAACCACAACATTACAACAGTGAAGCCCCCGTCTGGCTACCTTAGATAAACAAGCTGTTACTGGTTGTGTTTGTAATAAAACTGAAAATACCCTGTCTTTCAGGTTTGATGAGGCATCGGGAAGAAATACTGACTGTCTGGAGACAGTTTTCCTGGCATCGTCAGACTGGACCTTATCCAGGGCTTAAAACATATGTTTCCAACTTCTAGTTCAAATTATACCTTTTTACAAGTAGTCATCATTATTTATGGTTCAGGAACCGTAGTTGTTATCCACCCACACACTGGGAGGAAAACAACCTGTTGAACTCTATGTGCTTTATTGTAGTGACCGTTATCTCTGATGTTTGTTGTGTTCAAAGGCCAAAACTGACAGAGTCTGACGTTGTTGGATCTCACTAGTCTTGTAAAATAACAATGCATTTTCACACTTATAACAAGCTCAAAATGTATTTATTGCCTCATCTGTCTTCATTCTTCCATTGCCAGGATAAAAAAAATCAAACAAAAATCTGTTGTTCAACAAGCTCATCTTGTCTTTAAATTGGCAATTGCAAAAAAGAGGAAGCAATTTTGTTGAATACAGAGCAGTGAGGTTAATGCTCTGATGTCTACTGAAGCAGCCTATGTGCATATAAACCATCCAAAACCATGCATGTACAAGAAAACAACTTTGAAATACACTGCTTGTATGCTAATGCATCAATTATATCAGTGCAATAATACCACTAATACTTTAAATGCATTTTGTTGATAATTTCAACCTTTTGTGCATATAACCATTTTTTAAATATTCAACAGAAGTTGGATTAGTGTCCATTCTATCAGTAGACCAACCTAAGGAATTGGATGGCTCTGTAAAAACCAATGGAGTACACAGTGTACACCTGTATTTCTCTTTTCTCTCCCTCTTGGTTGGATTGGCAACCTGTTCGTGTTTCTTCAGATTACCAAGGCAGTTATCATTAGTGATGCTCTTATTTGCGGAAAGATATTTTAAAGTACTTTTCTATATGATTTTCATTGTCCACCAGTGAGAAGGTTCCTAGTTTGAATTCCAAATGGAGCATTTCTGTTTCTGAGTTTGTGTGTTCTATCTGTGCATGGGTGGATTTTCTATTTGTACTCTGATGTCCTCCGACAGTCCAAAAACACGCAATTTAAGTTGAATGTTGATTCCCAATTTTGTACCCCATCTCTCCACAGGCCTCACGGCAAACACAAGCAAATCAACTACAGTTCCATGATGTGGATTAAAACTGTAGAGCAGGAAGGGACGAGCTAAGACTCTTCTATGATCTAAACTTTGAGTAAGTTGCAAATTTCATAATGAAATTGGTGTTTTGCTATTATCATTTTGGTTGTTGGGTGAACTGAGTGATGTAGCTCTGCGCTGTTCATGGCTTCACATAAAAATGTTTAGTCCAATAAAAGTCAAGAAGAAGCAGGTCCAAGCCAGAATGGATCAGAAACTAAGATACATGAGGTGTTAGGTGTCTGCAGGTTCAATATAGTACGTACCAGAACAGAGTTCCTTTTTTGTTTGCAATAAATAAAGCAATCACAAGAAGCAAGAAAAAAACATCTCTGAGACTATTTCAAATTCAAATTAGCAAACCGTTTACCTTTTAGATTATCAGATGTTCTCATACCATTGAAGGTTCTTTTAAATACCTAAAGTCTTTTTATTCTTCTAAAAAAGTTTTTAAAAAAAAAATGTATTTCAATTATTTAGAAACAGGTGAAAAAATATTTTTAGAGGACTAGAAAGTATGAGATCAAATTTTCCATGATCCGTCATGTTGATATAAACAGGTAAAATGCTTGGTAGCTTTAGTGAGAACATTCAGCCCACTGTTTCTACTGGTCTTAAAGCAGGCAGGTTTGTCTGCATGTGCCACATCTTGAATACATCTGGGAGGCATCAGTCACAGGAGTATGCATAGTTCCTGCTCAGAGACTTTAGGCTCCAGGGTCATTCATTACCCATACTCTCCTGTTATCACTGTGGTATGTGTGTGGACTGAACACCCATCTCCCCCCTTAACCCACCCTCCCACCCTCTCTGGACTCCAGCCTGAACAACAAGCTGTTTCCCCAGGGACAGAGGGGTCTGCTGCTCTCATCAGGACCCTGGAGCTTTTCATTTTATGAATTATGGTCTTCTCCAAATCTATCTTTGTCAGTCCCTAAAACGCAGAGTCAAAAAGCCGTTTAGGCATTTGGAATAACCAAACAACAATGGTAACAGTCTTCATTTTTTTTTTAATGATTATTATTATCTTTAAGATATTCTTGAACATATTCTCTTCCGGGAAAAATGGCTGATACTCAAAAAGAACATTTTTTTTTTTTTTTTTTACAAGTAACATATGCAAATAAACATAAAGTTTATTAAAAAAAAATTAAAGAACAGCTTGTGCGCAGCCCGTGCCCCACTGCAAACTCTACAAATATGTGTTGAAATAAGAAGTATCCTCTCCTTGTTGACTCTATCCTCTTGCATTTTGATACATAAAATTGCAGTTTTACCCAAAAGGCATCTTTACTCCTCCTGCTTCTTCTTCTTGCTCTGTGGTGAGGTATTGTTGGTTTGTGAAAAGTGCTCAGACATGGCAGCGAGCGCCCGGTAGCGGTGAGAGATGGAATTTTTAACTTCTTTGGGCAATTCAGCATAACTGCAGATTAGAGAGAGGTTATTATCAGTGAGTATAGATGCTGTCATTTATACAAATGTGTGATAACAGTGACACCTTGTTACAAATGCCCAGCATAAGGCCAGTTTTGTATACCAAGTACTGCATGCTGATAGAGGGTAATTCTCTGGCTCCACCTCGTGGCATGAACTGAGACTTTCTAAAAGTGCTTCTTACGTTTTGTCATAGCCATCAGGTTGGAAACACGGATCCCATCCAAAATCTCGAGGGCCCCTGGGTTCCACAATTTGCCCCTTTGAAAAAAAAAAAAAAAAATCAAGTGAAAACAATGAGTATAAAAGACACTGGTATTTAAACTGTCTTAATTAAACGGTCTTACTAAGACCAATTCTAACCTCTGTTTTCCCTTTGAAGAGCTGCACAGGTTCATCTTTACCAGCAGAGAATGCAAAAGTGCAGACGGCCCATGCTGATTTATCCTCAAACCCAGCTAAGAGTTTGTACAAGCCTAACATTTAACAAGACAAAAAACATCAATTAGGACTTTGTGCACAGAAACTGTGAAAGTTTTTAGGTTAAAAAGATCTCTTTATTTTTCTTTCCTTTGTTTTCGTTTATCAAATAATAAAAGCTCTTTCTTTCTTACCTTCTGGCTTGAGTTTATCCAAAAACCATTTGCTATAAAAAACAAGAAGGTTTTCAGTTATATACCATTCAACCTGCAAAATATGAGCTTAATGAGAATAAAAATAGTACCCTACATGTAGGGACCAGGCAGGCCCCCTAAAGCCCTGAAACACAGGCAGGTGTCCTCTACGATGACTGGTCCATCAATCTTAGGGATAAAAGTGGAACTTTTATCTCACTGATTGTCCATTACTCTCTAAATATGTACATACTTGCAGTAATAATCTGATGTACCAGCTGCGCAGCCTCCTTGCACTTCTGTATAGAAATTTCATCTGGCTCTCCCTGGTATTCAGGCACTGGGTTAAGAGACAAATGCATGAAGCTGTTATCACATTTAAACAGTTGCTTTCGATGTATTGCCTCTTTTTGTACTTACAATCGATCTTTTTTGACACCAGTTTGTAAGGAAACTTGTCTCCGAGGATCTGAATGACCTAATAAATATACATATACACACATATACACACATATATATGTTATAGAACAAAGCAAAAATACATTTAAGTTGATTGGAAACGCACAAAGCAGTGGAATATGAAATTTACATCTCATGTGTCGCTGCCTATATATAGTAAGTCCCGCGTGGGACTGCATAAAAGCAGTGCCACGGGGTAAAACGTATTAGGACCAACAACCTGGACAGTAATGACACAATTTTCCTCACACACTAGACTTCCACTCTTACTTCTTCGAGTTTCTTTGCGTTTCCAGTCACGAAAACCACAGATCTTCCAGCGGGCACAGCCATGATGAATAACACCCGGGGGACGAATACAACTGGACCCGCTGAGCACTTCCGGCTCAACAGTAGCCAATGGAAATCCGGTGTGATGGCCTCATCCAATCACCGGGAAGAAAACAGCCCCGCCTACTAAACGTTCACCAATCACCGCCCGGTGCTGCAGCAATTTTGTCCGGATAGAAAGGTGAGTACGAAGTGCCATGTGCGGTGTGAAAACATTGCTGGAAGAAAATATCTTGTCACAGTGAAGTTAAACTATGAGTCTTTTACCTCGAACTGCCGAGGAGTTCAGCTCTGCAGAGTACTGGGAGAAGTTTTTTAAGAAGCGCGGAGAGAAGGCTTTTGAGTGGTATGGAGACTACAACAAACTCTGCGGCGTGCTGCATAAATATATCAAATTGCAAGATAAGGTTTGTTACAGTTCTGTAGATGTGTCACGGGGAGTGGGCGGGAAGGGGTGCCTTTCAGTACCGCATTACTATTCTTTACTCAGTTCTACAGATTCTCATCACTGATGTCCACGTCCTTGTAATTTTATTTTTCTTTCGGCTGTTCCCCTCAGGGGTCGCCACAGCGAATCATCTGCCTTCATCTAACTCTTAACCTCTGCATCCTCTTCTCTCACACCAACTAATTTAATAACTTAATTTCTTTTACTTCAACCACAAATCTCCTCTTTCGTCCTCCTCTAGACCTCTTATGTATGTAAATAAACGTTACTAATGCTAATGAATGGATCGATGTGTCTGTTTCCCTGTTTTGTCCAGTATAGACAGTCAAGATCAGTTAGAAGTGTCTTTCTGTCCCTCAGGTGCTGGTGGTTGGTTGTGGCAACTCCGAGCTGAGTGAACAGCTGTATGATGTTGGCTACAAACATCTAACTAATATTGACATAAGTGAGACAGTGGTCACCCATATGAATCAGCGAAATGCTGAGCGCAGGCCAGGTCTAAGCTTTCATCAGGTCGATGCCACCCAAACTCCATATGAGGATGCCAGCTACCAGGCAGCTTTGGACAAGGGAACTCTGGATGCCATGGCATCTGAGGAGGAAGGAGCTTTGGCCAGGAAGATGCTCAGTGAGGTAAAGAAGCAGCTGAGCTGACAGAGAACATATGACTAATTTGCATGTTAGGAATTTTATAAAAAAATCAGTTTTATTGTGTTTGCAGGTGAGCCGCGTGCTCAGTGTTGGGGGGCGGTATATCTGTGTAACTCTGGCTCAAGAAAGTGTGATTAAGCTGGCTGTGGAGCACTTTGTTCATCTCGGGTGGGCGGTGAGGCTCCACTGTCTGCAAGGGGAAAGGGGGACAGAAGAACAGGATTCCTTTACTCTGCCCGTCTTTGTTGTTGTCTGCACCAAGTTCCGTCAGCCTATGCCCACGCCCATTCTTGAGATGTGTATTGGAGATGATGGAATCCCCATCAGGCACGTGCAAGTTTGTGAATTATTGTCAGCTGTGAGAGAGCATCAGGCGTATTCTGTGTTGAGGAAGAGGCTCCGCACAACCGCAGACCCTGGTTCAAACCTCTCACTAACTCTCTGCCATGCCAAGACTGGCCTTCCTAGATACACTCTCACAGTGCAAGACTGTCCATCAGGAGCCAAAGTGCCACGATCTAACCAGTTTGCTATATTTATTGGTGAGTTCATCATGCTTTTAAGTCTGACTTTTTTTTCCCCCTTAGTGTAACTTAGTGGATCAGCATGTACTAATTTCTTTACTTTGCCCGCTACATATAGGTGTTATTTGATTACTGTTGCCTGATTTTCTCTCTCTCTTTTTTGCTGCATTTTTTCTTCTCAGTGCCACGAGGGAGTGAAACAGCGTGGCTCTACAGCTCTAGTGAGGGCAGAAGGCAACTGGCAGCCAGTGCTAACTTTCGGCGCCTTATTATTGCGGCGATGCACAGAAACCAGGTGTACACGGATATGCAAGCAGTCCAGTCTGAGCTCTCACCAGTGGTGATGGACTTGGCTCCCCCGGGTATGCCAGCCAACCAGCAGGTAAACACATATAGATTTTTATTTTTAAGGTGATTTTTAAAATGATAATACACATTAAGGCACAAAAATGCAGATCACTACATGTGTGTGAGCTCTCCATTCAGGTTCCGTTTCTGTCAGTGGGAGGTGACCTTGGTTGGCGAGAGGAGATCAGCAGAGGTGTGAGTCAGCTCAGTGGAGAGTATTGTGTGGAGAATGTTAGAGGAGAAGATGGAGAACTCTATCGCAGACTGGTGTTCCTGTCTAACACTGCCCTTGTCCAATCAGAGAGTCGACTTGTCTCATCAAATACTGGTGATTTTTTTTTTTTGTCTTATTATCTCGCTGTATATTCTAATTTGTTTTTCCTCATTATTTTATTTAAATAATTTGATCAACCAATCAAGTTCCAGCAATATGTAGACAATAAATATATGACCATACAATGTTCAGTGGTGATTAAAGGTTTTAAGGACTGTGATGAACATCAGTTCCCTGTGGTAGATAGTAACTAATATGCATTGTGGAAATACATGCATGTAGTTGTCACTGACGTAATCTGTCATGGAAAAGTGTCAGTAAACACTCCACTAAGGCTCAAAGAACAACGAAACAAACCACAACTCAAACTGAGAAACTGTAAATAATGATGAAAAGGAAAAGAGAAATGAAGTGGTTGATTTTTACAGCATGTAGATGTGTTGTTGTTTATTGTAATGTAAACCAGTAAAATAAGGGAGGATTTTTCTCTGCAGCATCAAGTCACAAGAAGAAAAACAAAAAGAAGGCCAAGTCAACAGCTCCTCCTGTTGCATCCTCAGGTTCTCTGTCTGTGGACAGTGGATTCCTCTGCTGTGCTCACCATGAGGTCATGGTGGCTGGGCTTGCAGTGCTTGGGGTAGGGCTGCCACAGAACAAAGGTGTGTGATTTTTATTTTTTTAATAGGAACAGGATGGTGGAATAAAATGATCAGCAGCAGGACCTACTGTGCAATCACCACAACATCCTTCATATTTCCCCACGCAAGTTAATTACTTTCTTTATTGCTCTCAATCTTTCCTTTTAGATGTCCCAGTGTCAGTGCTTCTGGTGGGACTTGGTGGAGGAGCCTTGCCTCAGTTTCTGCGGGACTTTGTTCCTGGTGTGAGCGTTGAAGCTGTAGAGCTAGATCCTGTTGTGCTGGAGGTGGCAAAGGAATGGTTTGGTTTCCGACCAGACAGTCACTTGACTGTCACTGTTGGGGATGGCCTGGAACGCATCTGCACGCTGGAGAAAGAAGGTTGGTGACAAAAAGAAGTAAGCAAGGCTACATGGGCGAATATATTAACAACACAAAGCATGTCAATGTGGTACTCCTTTCTCCGTAGGTGGTCGTTTTTTTGACGCCATCATGTTTGACGTCGACAAGTAAGGACAGCTCTTTGGGTATGAGCTGTCCCCCTGCTGCATTTGTAGAAACCTTTTTCCTGCAGAAAGTTTGTAACTTGCTGACTCCCCGAGGTACAGAATCATTAATTGCTTCAGTTTTTTTTTTCATATAAATAAAGATGCACCTTTATATTTTTATGCAGTTATGTTTCATTAACATTGAGTACTTTTCCCTCACATATCCTTGCCAGGTCTATTCATACTGAACCTTGTATGTCGTGACCCCACCCTGAGGAAGAACATCGTTGAGCGTGTGAGCAGTGTGTTTCCTACTGTCCTCTCGCGAAAGATTGCTGAGGAGGTCAATGAAGTCCTTCTGTGCTCTCGTGAAGAAAAGGATGCCGCCCACATCCTTCCATCCTTGGGCCAAGCAGCCACAAATCTGCAGAGTGCATTGTGTTCTAACAAGACTGAACCCAACCGGAGGCCACATATAGACATTGCAGAGTTGTTACATGATCTTAAAGTAGAGTAAATGTTGTGTGTGATCAGATGGAGAGGCTGGATTTTAACTGAGTGTCAAGAGTGTGTGAGACCATATGGTGGCGAACGCGTGGTTTGGCTTTTCCAACAGTGCAATATAATTAAACGAGAATATGTAAAGACATTTCCAAATGCTCAAAAAGAAAAAAAAATGTCATGCATTTAATCACAAATAAATAAAGTCTTCAGTTTCTCTTTCACTGGCCCATGTTTTCCAGTGTATTGTAGCTGCATACTCTCTCACCGGCAAAGAATGCAGCAGCGTTATTTACAGTAGATGAATGCACACCCTCTGGCTCTAGTTGCAGTGTTTATAAGGCTGCTGTGGTGCCCTACCCACTCTCCACGACACTCCACGTGCATGTGGGTTTTTAAATAGATGCGGAGAAGAAGTTTGAGTGAGTTTAAGGTGTCTGGTAATTGGCTGTGAAGTTTGTCTGTCTGCAGTTTGAGGGGACTGCCGATCAGGCTTGCTAGGCTTGCTAATCAGTGCGCATGCGCAAAAACTTCATTCCGATAGCTGTCAAAACAGAATGCCTTTTTTTTTTCTTCTTTTAGCTGTCCATGGACCAAACCTTGCGCTCCAGAAAGTTTCGGAAATCGGCCCAGAGCTCAAGAGAAACAACTTGCGTCACGTGTTTTGAATTCTAAAAGTATATAATGTCTTTCGAGAGCTTTTTTTTTGGACTTCTTTAAGATCATCGGTGGACTCTTCGTCGCACTCTGAAGTTCTAACGGCTGGTAAAGTCGGAGATCATTAAAGGCACCACCCTCAAGTAGAGACTTGTTTCTTGTTTCGTTTTAGATTTCAACTGATATAATACAACTACTCTGAGTAACCAGAAGGTATGGTAGGTACGCTATCAGCGGGTGTAGTATAGAACCGAAAGAAAACAACAGCGAAAGGGGCTGGACAGGTAAGCTGCTCCCGTTGCGATGGGCAACCGCGGGATGGAGGAACTGATCCCGTTGGTCAACCGCCTCCAAGATGCCCTCAGCTGCGTGGGACAGACCTGCAGCCTCCACCTGCCTCAGATCGCCGTGGTCGGAGGCCAGAGCGCGGGAAAGAGCTCTGTGCTGGAAAACTTTGTGGGCAGGTAAGCCATGAACACTCAGCTCTGAACAGCAAAAAGTCCCTGCATGAGTCACTTTTGAAAAAAAAAAATTAATATACGTTTCACACAACAGGTTGTGAAAAAAATCTCGCTGACTGTCAACTTTTTAATTTTTACATGTTAGTTATCGTTTAAGATTCAAAGAATAAATTGAGATACAATTGATACAGATTTCAAATGTTAGTTTTTATGAATAGGTAACTCACATTTTCTGCACTTTTACCAAATACAAAAGATAAAAAGATATATCACCCCAATCTGGGTTATATATTACTATTTAATAAAACATCCAGGTTGAAATTAGTTACAACTGATGAATACTTTACTTGAAATGCATGTATAAACTATCAAAGCCTGTACTTACAAATCCCTTCTTTGTAATACAGTCAATAAAAATCTCACAAAAATGCATTTTTGTAATGTCTGTGAGAATTCCATATTTAAAATGCTTAAAGATTATGATCTCTCCACACTGAGAATGTGATCCTTATATAACTTAAAAACATTTACCTGATTGTATTGTTAAAAGTAAAAGCATGCTTATGAATTAGGGTGACATGCTCAGTATTTCCTAAAGTGAAACAGAAAGTAGAGGCAACCTATGATGTTCCTACTTTGTGTATCATGGCTTCAAACCAAGTATGGTTATTGTGGATATCTTTCCTGGTGTTAAGTGGTGGATGCCAGATGCAGCTGTAGCTACAGTATGTAACAATGGTCAGAGCTGCAGTTTATCTCACAGACATGGAAGTGTTGGTGAAGGACCTGAGGTCAGCGTGACTCCTGAAGGATAACAGAAGCTGTGTTCTTGTCAGCTTAGACATTTTTAGTTCAGCTGAACTTAACAAAGCCGTGTTTTGTTGTATTCGCCTCTGATTTTTTTTTTTTCTTTTTAGGGAATATCATGCTCCTAAAAATAATGTTGGTCATTTGTGAATAGCCGCAGTGTTTGAGTTAAGTGTGAAGGGAACTGATTGGAAGACTAAATGCTTCCATTTGTATTTACCTCGATATTTTACCACATAATTCTTTGCTTTGTCACAGTCAGGATTGTGTTATGATACCCCTCTTGTGGTGGGCTGTACTGGCTTTTTGATCTGGACAGGATGTAATAAAACAAACTTCCTGAATACGGTCTTTAATAGGAAAGAGGAGGGCCCCTTTTCATCCTGTCCATTCTGTTTCTGTATAATAATATCTACATTTTGTTTTTATTATTTACATATCATGTAGAAAATATTCTTGACTTTCATAATAAAGCCTATGATATTTTATTATCTAAACAAAATCGAACACATAGCTGACAATAAATTCTCTCAGTTTTAGCAGTGAAACCTCTATTAACACATAATGATATCGTCCTCATCATCTTTTTCATTCTATATCAGTGGCCATTTTTGTAATCCATATTTAAAATGATTAAAATAGTGGAGCCGTAAACCTCATGTTTTAGATTGACATCTAAGTTGCAAATGGTGGTGGTGTCTGCCTGGGTGTTTGTCTGTGTGTGCTTATATTGTTTTCCAAGTCAGTCTTTCTCCTTTAACAGAGACTTCCTTCCACGGGGTTCAGGAATTGTCACTCGAAGACCTTTAATCCTCCAGCTACTAAATTCAAACACAGGTAACAACACTTTCTCTTTCTGTTGAAGGATTTTATTGCTCCTTTATTTACTTATTATTTCTAGTGTTTTGATGCATTCCATTTCTTATATTAAGCACTTTGAATTGCCCCTGTATTGGAAATATGCTGTATACATAAAGTTACCTTTCCTTGTCATAAATAGCATATATTTTAAGTTACCACTAGGTGGCATTATAATATCTTACATCTCAGAGTGCTGGTGTTAATACCTAATTTTCAGATATTGTTTGGCCTTCATAATTGCAAAAAGAAAAATAAAACAGCGTAAATAGAAGTCGGTTTTAGGCTGCTGTTTCAGTCTGGCCTCACTCAAAAAGGACCTGAAATTTAGCTGCACTCAGAGATACAGAGATGTCTCAAAACTGTGATCACGTTAGAATTCTATGCTTGTTTAAGTGATGTTCTTTTTTTATTCACTCTTTGTTTCTTTCCAGAGTATGGTGAATTCGCCCACTGTGCTGGAAAGATGTTCACTGATTTTGATGGAATCTGTAAGGAAATTGAGGCAGAGACATGTAGAGTCACAGGATCGAATAAAGGCATCTCTCCTGTCCCCATCTCTCTAAGGATTTACTCACCCCACGGTAACCTGCTGCGTGTTTCAGTGTTGTTCATGGTGTTAATCGTTTTTTTTTTTCTGTCTCTGACACAGCTAAGACTTATTTGTTTTTGTGTTTACAGTGCTGAACCTAACTCTCGTGGACTTGCCTGGCATCACCAAAGTGCCTGTAGGCGACCAGCCAGCAGACATAGAGTACCAGATACGAGACATAATCATGCAGTATATCTGTAAGGAAAACTGTCTCATTCTGGCAGTCACACCTGCCAACACTGACCTGGCCAACTCTGATGCACTTAAGTTGGCCAAGGATGTTGATCCACAAGGTAAGCCCCATCTGTGCCTGGTGTAGCGCTTTAGCTTTTATTATATTCTTTGAATGGAACTCTATATGCTGTTGTCTCTGTAAGAAATTACCATGTAAAACACAGTAACATATATTATTTATTTATCTTCTCTTAGGTATTAGGACAATTGGTGTAATCACAAAGTTGGACCTGATGGATGAAGGAACTGATGCCAGGGAAATACTTGAGAACAGGTTGCTTCCCCTACGGAGAGGTGATGATTACTTGTATGTGTGTGTGTGTGTTGAGCCATTTAGCAACAATCCACACTCAATAGAGCCCATTAGAGATGGCTGGCTCATTGTTTCTATTATTATGGGATGCAAGATCGCTCTCTATCAGATATGAAATTGATGTGCAGATTATATGACATCACTGCAAGGCCATTGGGTATCTGTTTGTGTCTATTTGTTCTTTTGTGATTGCATGCAAGGTATGAAAACTAGGAATTTATAGCGTTCGTGTCACTGATTTAATTGGTGGCTAGAAGCAATAAAACTGACGGGGGGGTCGGGGGGGAGCGTGGGCGGCCGTGGGCATTGTCCTTTTGGTGGCTTGTAAAAGTTTCGGCTTGGTGTGTATGTGTATGTGAGTATGCGGTTGTGTGTGACGGAGAGAATAGATGGGCTCGGAAAAAAACATTAAATGCAGCCGGCTCCCGGGGAAGAGCGCAGGCTGTGGAAGCACCACAGGTGCTGGCTCGTTCACGCTTCTTCTGCTGTGCAAATGCATTAGCCACGGAAGCCCACTGATATAACTCCTCTGGTCGTAGAATTGAGTTGAAGCATTAGATATGAAGTCTGCTGATATTTCATCTATTACTGCACTAAGTATGGGATTTGGCCCACTTCATACTCAGGCTCTGCTGTTGCACAAACACACACATTTCCTGCCTGTGTGCTACAGTCATAACGGAACAAATGGCGGTCTGGGAAGAGTTCCCAAAGACACGTCAGAAAATACAAACTGAATCTGTCTAACACGAGAGGCTTTGTTTCTTTGTCTTGCGGCACATGGTCAGCGTAGCTTACAGTGATCATATGCTCTTCATTTCCACTTCACCTCTTCTCCCTTAGGTTACATAGGGGTGGTGAACCGCAGTCAGAAGGACATCGATGGGAAAAAGGATATAAAGGCGGCTCTAGAATCAGAGATGAAGTTTTTCCTGTCTCATTCAGCCTACAAACACATGGCTGAAAGGATGGGGACTCCCTATTTACAAAAAACACTTAACCAGGTTAAATTGCCCACCACACTTATGCTCACACAGAGATGTGAACACATTATATGTATGCACTAATGCTGTTAATATTATTACTATTTTATTTCTTTCTTTTTTTTTTCAGCAACTGACAAACCACATCCGGGAGACACTCCCAGCCTTCCGTAGTCATCTGCAGAGCCAGTTTCTGGCCTTGGATAAAGAGGCCAAAGGCTACAGTCAGTATAGTCCTGACAACCCTGCATGCAGGACCAAGACACTACTACAGTCAGTCAGTCATTCCCTGTGTGTTTACGCATATACCGCCTTTATTATTATTTTTATGTGTTTTTCCTAGTCTCTGTGTTTATTTCTTCCAGATTAGTCCAGCGGTTGGCTGTTGATTTTGAGAAGCTCATTGAAGGCTCAGGTGACAAAATAGACACAGGTACTCTGTCTGGAGGTGCAAGGATCAATAAAATCTTCCATGAGCGCTTCCCTCATGAACTGCTCAAGGTGTGTGATCCCATCTATGATCTTTGTTTATTTTTATAGTACCTGCAATGCTAAAACATTTTTTTGTTCCTGCATTGTTATTGCTACTGTATTGATCTAGATTGCTCCTCATCTTTGTCCTCTGTTATGTCGAATAATTTACCGTACATCTCTGAAGATTAAGTCTGATGAGAGGAAGCTGCGGCAGGAGATTAACTACGCCATCAGAAATGTACATGGTGTCAGGTGCAGTACAGAGTTCAGAGCATAATAGTAAAGTGCTTGTACATTCATATAATTTATATCTATCTGCTACAACATCTTTCTTTTTTTCCACTACAGGACAGGCTTGTTTACCCCTGACATGGCCTTTGAAGCCATAGTGAAGAAACATATATCTGGTGTAAAAGGACCGTGTGTTAAATTCATTGACATGGTCAGTCAAGAGCTAATTGACACTGTGTACCAGTGTCTCACTAAGGTAAAAACGTGCTTGCACCATGTGTCGTACATGTACACAACGTCAAAACAGTCCTATGTGTAATTTGCTGTCGTGTTTTTTCCCCCCATAGCTCAGCTCCTTTCCCAATCTCCTTCAGGAGACAGAGAGGATTATTATATCTGAAATTCGAGAGCAAGAGATGAAGTGCAGAAACCAGGTTTTTTACACATATTCACTCAATACAATACAATAGTTTTAGATAACTGAGTTACATTATTACTGGAGTTCAGCAGGGGTCTAGTTCTGTGGTTTACATATATCTGCTCTCTTCAGGTCTTGATCCTTATTGACATCCAACTTGCCTACATAAATACTAAACACGAAGACTTCATTGGCTTCACTAAGTAAGTAACCTCACTGGTTAACTTCAATGAAAATGTGATTTTCTAACAGTAAACTACAAATGCTGTTGATCTTTTTTCAGTTCCCAGCAGGTGCCCAACCAAAGCAACATGAAGTCTTTTGCACGGATGACTGGAAACCAGGTGAGACTTTCAGCGGTGTTGTAGTGTTTATTTAGTCTGTTTATTTTAACAGTGAAAATGCGGGGACAGTCTTTTGATCAGTTTGTCCTGCTAATTTGTTCCATCACCTCAATTTTCAACAGTGCAAAGCGCTTGTGAAAAAAATCATGATTCCCACTGGAGGCTGTCTAAGTGATTTCTGACTAAATACTTAATTATATCTCAAAATTTTATAATATAAAGATATAAACCACTTACGACCACCATTATCAGGCCAAAATCATTGGCTGGATATGACATTTAGTTGTATTTACTAATAAGAATAGTGTGTCTGTGTAGAAAACCAATAAACTTGGATATTTATGCACAATCCTTTACAAATGCTCAAATGTAATATTTTTTGCAGAGTTCAAGTGCAAAGGGTAAGAACTAAAAGACATTAACGTCATTGTCTGATTTGTTATTCATTAATCGGCATGTGTTTGTGATGGTACTGTGGTGGATTTTGGATCCAGTCATGGAGGCATAATTGTTTTTGACCTGTCACAGGAATCAGGTCAAGTAAAAAATATTAATAAGTTTGTCTTAATTTGTTATAAATGATGTAAAGCACATTTGAATAAGGGGTAATTAAAAACACAGATCAAGAGTGATTTTTGTTTTATCATTTGGTTTGATTCATGATGCTGTTTTTTTTGTTTTTTTGTTTTTTGTTTTTTTTTTTTACAATTTTATATTGTAACCACAGAAAAGAAAAGTGAAAAGGAAAAATGAAAACATAATTTACACAAACTCCCTTACAGTTTTTACATCATTGTCAGTGTAAATCCTGATAATGTCATATACAAAAAACATTAAAAAAAAATACTCCTTGGTAATATTGCTACTTCATCTCCTATTTTTCTCCAGGGTGTGGTCCCTCCCTCAAGTCTAACAGTAGGAGAACAATCTTTTTTTCTTTTCTAGCCTTCTCTTTACTGCAGGGATGTGGGTTAGCATGCTACTGCTGGGAGCAAACGTGCATTATGGCACGATGCTCTCTTGTAGCTTTACAAATCATATTCTTTTCTCATTCACAGTATTCTATCTGGCCTAACCTAATGCACTTTATGTTTTGCAGTTGCTGTGTTGTAAATATTTATAGATGTCCAAAGTGTTTTTTATTTTCAAGATTATGCATTTTTTCCCCTGTAACTTTTCTTGTTACATATTCTACAGCATCTTGTCTGTCACGCCTTCTTGGAGTTGTGTTTTGTCTACTTTCACGTTTAAGCGTACAGCGCTGCGTTTACCTTTATCTGCGTTTTCCATGATCACATGTCCAACAGGTGGTCTGTGAAATTTTCTTTTCTTTGTAGCCAGCTTTATATCACTGCGATGCCTCTCACAAATGCCTAATTTTAACAAGTTTATTTTTTGATTCTCTGGCAAAGGTTGTCTCTGAATTTTACCCTTTTTTCCTTTGGCAAGACTCACTCTCCTTGTGTGTCCTGCTTCACATACCTTTACCATTGCCATATGAGCTCCTTATCCTTGGCTTTTATGCAGATTATACGCAAAGGCTGGCTGACCATCACCAACATTGGCATCATGAAAGGCGGACCCAAAGAATACTGGTTCATCCTCTCTGCCGAAAGCCTGTCCTGGTTCAGAGATGATGAGGTGAGCCTTTCACAGTTATTTAAATACCCATTGAGTTCTTATTTTTTTATTATGCTTAGTTACCAAGACAACCTATAAATGGACTGACATGATGAGTGCTAGATATGAATGAAAAAGTGAAACACAGCAGTCCAGACAATTCTCCACAAGTTTATTAAAACGTCACACCTTGGAATGCCATGGTAAGTGGCAAGCACAAATGTAAAGTAAAAAGTAACTTCTATAAAGCCTTTGGTGTTTTATTGAAGGTAGTGGCAGAAATGTTCTGATGTCAGTGGGGCTGCCATCTGTCTGCCTGTCTGTGCCTGCTGTACAGGAGCAGAAGGTCTGCACAGCAAGTGTAGACAGGCAGACACACCACAACAGTCTCATCCATTCACAGTCGATGCCATGGGAAGAAGGAAGGACTGGGTACCTAGATGGAGATGAGAAAAGTGGAAATATGTTGCGCCGTTTGTAAATGGACACAAACAAGCATCTGGGAAGAGATCTCAATGAAAAAACTGAACGTTGGTAGGAGAGATTTGCAGTGATAATGGTGCTGATGAAATAGGGTTAAACTGTTTAACATGCTACAAATGGAGTAGTTGGCAGAAAATGCTTTTAGAAATAATGCACTAAAATTGTTTGAAGGCTGAACTAAAGGATACCATCTTTATGGTTATGGTATATCTGCAAAAAATCCACAACTGAAAAAACACATTAATCCTTTTCATCTGTTCAACTAACGGTTGCGTTTGTCTCCTGACACCCGGACCTACAACTGAACTCCCACCCCATTTTCCCCATTCACTCCTCTAACAGCAGCCTCCTCCTTCCCCCTTTCTGTTTCTTTCTCCCCTTCCTCCTCCTTTTCTTCCCCTTCTGGGGGTTTAGGCATTTGGATGGCTCACTTTGACACAGCTGGAGCTGCCCCAAGCCAAACTTAGATGCACACGCATGCATAGGCAAACACACACACAGTGGACAGACTTGTATATACTGTATACATACACATGCAGGCTCTGATGTAAACAAAGAGGCATGCAAATAGTAGAGAAAAATATACACTCCCTCAAACCAACACACGATCACTTTTCAGATAAACACTGAATCATTTGAACGCAATGTTCCAGACACAGCCCTGGGCATGCATATTGGACACACGCACAGTGTTGTAGGTTTCCTCCTGTTGTCATTCTCTGACTAAGCATTTACAGATCAGCACACTCATACACAATGACATACTACATCTTCAAGGAAATAATACACAGTCAAGCACACAAGTTTTTGATTATAATATAATAATAATTATTATAATATAATAATTATTATAATAGAGCAACAAAAGTTAGTCGCCTGCAGATCACAATGGGATATGCAGGCTTCACTACAGGGAACATGACAATTTAAATCTTATCAATGAATCTTGTTCCTTTGGACTGGTAATAGATGAATGTTAATTGATTAACACCCTCTCACTGGATCATAATGTTTCGCCTCTGTTTGTGTTTGGACGCCTGAGTTCATAACTAGTCATGTGTGCTATCACAGAAGATCAGATCTGCTGCCTCCGTGTGGACTCACAAACACACAAACACACACGGTTTCACTAGCCAAGCTTCTTCTCTCTCACAGTTCCCGCTCTCATAACTCCCCGCCCACACTACCTCACAGACATTTCTCTTTTCTTTGACTTCTGCCCCTTTTATTTTCTCTATCCTCTGCTTCTGTTGTCTTTGACTCCTTCTTGTTCTGTCTCTCTCTGTCTGTCTCACCCTCTTTCTCTTTCTCCCCCTCTCTGTGGTTGGCAGTCTCCCTGGGACTGTGCACATTCCTGGCTGGAAAATCAGAAGCTTTGTCCAAACACCAGCATCCAAGATCTGCCCAGAGAAATCCCACATGGCTGTTTCTACACTGCAGACCTCCCCTTTTACACTCCACCCCCAACTCCTACATAGTTTCTCTCTCAAACACCCCCTCTACTCCAGCTTCACCCCCAAAAACTCCCCTTCTGACCATACCTGTGTCAATCATATCCATACATTATATCCATACATCCAGCCATTTTTTTTTTTATCTTTGAAGCTGTGGATTGCATCTGGTGTCTATGCAGTACAGTATTTGCACTGTGAGTATAGCGTAGAAGCTTGGAGTTTAATCTCCACAGCATACTGAGGAGACATGCATTTCTTCACCCCTTGACTGCTAGGTCTCCACTAGGCAGCCTGAAGAAAAACAGATGACTTGCACCTATGCACTCAATTTACATGCAATCCTGTGTGTGTGTATATATATATATATACATATATATATATATGTGTGTGTGTGTGTGTGTGTGAGTATGAGGCATATTTCAAATCCATTGGTCTGTAAGCAGGGGAGAGACTGCCTCAGACACTGCAGCTCTGATGCATGATACTTCACGACCACCCTGAAAATATGACGTACATACACGTATACATGGTTAATATACAAAGAAATGCCATGATCCCTGTGAATGCGAAAGCTGCCATATTGCCCTACAGATGCACATGCAGAATCTCAAAGAACCAAATTAACAAAGCCCAACAGTAATTTTTAAGCTTCTATATAATGAATATATGTGTAGAATATGCTCAACTAAATAGCTTATTTGTAGTTTTCCAGTTTTCTGTCCTGTAAAATTTTTTAAATCGTGGCCAGTAACAAGGTAAAAAATTCTTTTGTTTGTATGTAAACCTGTCTGTCCTAAACATTCACTCGCTGTTAACAAAGACTCTTAATTCAAACCTATAAATGCTGCACAGTTTTCTGACATATCACAGGAGTTAATATGGAAATGATAACAGTGTCTGGAAAAATTAAAGCCATTGATCATGAACGCACACTGAAAGAAATCTGCACATTTTCAACCCAGAAAGAAGACAGAGTACTAGACCCTATATTTGCCTCAGCACAGAGTACGTGGTGGTTTTCGTGTTGTCCAGAGTCTTGTGTATGAGCAGATATTATTAGTGCTGGATTCTGAAGTACTTCCATGCACAGTCTAACCAATGTGCAGACTACTGTACACCAGTAAGATCCTGAACAGGTAGTCTGAACACTGGGATGACGGAGCAGGACCCTTTCTCACTTTCTCTTCTCTTCAGATGCGGGTTTTCCCATTCCCGGTTCTTTGCTAGCTGTCCCGCCTGAGGCGGAGAGGAGTTGGTAAAAGGTTGCTTCTCTTAATCTTTCCATTTTCCGTTATCCGGTCCTGATGCTGTGTCGCAAGGCAAGAGGTCTAGACACACATGGGACATCTACTCCTGTGGGTGTCCCTCCTGGCGAGATGTTAGTGTATCTTGGGTCGGCCATCCGCAGGACTGTGTCCCGGTGTAGTATCCAGTCTTGACGTGGCACATTCACTCATTCAGCCAGGGATCTGCCTGTTCACTCAGGGAAGGCATAAGGAAATAAGAGAAGTGAGAGAAGGAGAGAGAATTAGGGAGGAACTTAGCAGCCATATATGGGTTGATGGGACCCATGGGGAATCAACTTTGGAGTGGTCTGGAGTTTCTCCCCATTTCTTCTTCACACTCTCTCCCGCTCTCTATGTTCTTCAATGATTGCTTCTCTACTTTTATGAAATTCAAATCACTCTATCACTCTATCCACCTATATCTCTCTTCTTCCTCTATTTCTCATTTCTACTTTCTATTTCTACCCCATCAGAGCACCCTATACTGGCTTCAGTCTCCTCCCCCTATGTCTAAAGCGATCCCAGATGTTGTTGTATGAGCGCCAATCGCGTTCTGTCATTTTTTTTCAACATCTGTTACAGGAAGTGGGCCTCTTTGGAAAAATGGAAAGGGGAGCAAAGCAGGAGAGTTGTAGGGTTCAGGGGAGCACTGAGAGAGGGGAGACTGATATACTGTCACATCACATTCCACATGTGTACACATGCTTAAAAGTAGGTCCATAGGATTACATTTTATCATGCACAGATCATCCAGGGTTGTTAGAACATCCTCGCAGAATTCTTTTTCTGTGGAAGGTAGCATTCTCTTTACTACATCCGTGGCTGTTCCTATAACTAGTCTTTCTGGAAGGCCTCAAAGGTTAGTCAGAGGGAGCAGGCTGGGGAAAAGAGACGAGGGGGAAGGGCTTTACTTTAGGAGAAATGTTGTGTTAGAGCTTGAGTCTGAGTAATGACTTTCACATGTGGGCCCAGCCTCTCTCTCACTCCTTTTTTCCCCCCTCTCTCATTGCCTCCCTCCCTGCTTCACTTCTCTGTTGTACTCTGCCTCCATACTGTCTGGTTCTCCTCACCCCGACCGCTCCACTCCTCCAACTGTTCCCTGTCATTCATAAGTCCCTATGGTGATGACAGACTTTACACACATGGCATCTACTCTCCTTCTCCAGTATTGTCTCTTTTACCAATTAGTTGGTTGTTCAATTGAGAGAGAAAAATCATCTTATTTGAACTCGGATGCATTACTAATACATTGGTTCACTTATCCTGTTTGTCTTTCTTCTCCCTCTAAAGGCTTTACCATTTCAGTTCAACTCTCCTGGCCCTTTTTATCTGCTCTCAGCACAAGCAAAGATTATTTACTACCAGACACAACTTTTAATCTTTAGCCTTCAAGTGAACTGGTCTCAGTCTCTGTTGTTTCTTGCTATCAACACTAATGTTGTTTCTCTGTGATGTCATATTTTACTGTGCATACCTCTGTCAAATTTTATCTCTGCGTACTCTGTCTTTTCCAGGAGAAGGAGAAGAAGTACATGCTTCCTCTGGACAACTTAAAGCTCAGAGATGTGGAAAAGGGCTTCATGTCCAGCAAATTTGTTTTTGCTATCTTCAACACAGAATTAAGGTTCGTGTGTGTGGCTGAGTATTTTTGTGTTTCAGTCTGTTTGGTGAGGGAGCGTCCTAGTCAGAAAAGGGAGTTCTGCTCTTGTCACCTGCTTGTTGAAGTTTCTGTAATTTTACATGGGTGGACATGTCAGAGAAGGAGAGGGAGGATATGTCAGTGTGGTGTTTTGCCCTTCCTTTAACCTCCTGCATACAGCTCTGCCACCTGAAGGATATCCAAGGGGTACTAGCTCTTGAGGGCAGGGCTGCATTTGAGTTTGCTGATTTTATGTGTGTGCAGCAGAGAAACAAAGAGAGAGCACAAGAGAAAAGAGGACAAGAGTGTTTAGGAGCTGGAGCCGACCCAAAGCCTGGCTGATTGTACCAGAGCATGTGGGCTTTGTTTATAATTCTGTGCTATGCTGCTTTTGGACACACAAACCGGATTTGTAAGTGCATGCATGCATTTGTACATGTGTGTGTGTGTGCCCTGCAACGAGTGTGTATAGACCACAGCATACCGACGGCAGGCTCATTAAGCAGCTAATCAAAGCCAGAGAGCTTGGATCAGAGATGAGGCTGCTCTTGTTTGGAAAGAATTGCTCGACTCACCACAAAAAGGAGGGAGAAAGAAAAATTGGAAGAGTTGAGGGGAGAAAGAAAGCTGGAGAGAGAATATCAGAGCCATCAGCCAGGAATGTGTCAAAAAGTCTGTCCTGTGGCGCCCCCTCACCCCCTCACCCCCCCTTCTTCCTGCACCCTCACGCTCTCTGTTTCTCTTTCTGTGTTTGTATATATGGAGGGGGGCAGACATTGCAGTGGCTTTGTCCCTGTCTGACAGTAATCAAAGACCTCAAGAAAGTCATCAAATCTTGAGCAGTCGGGGTTCTGCAGAAATTCCTCGAGATGAGTGAAAAAACTCACACTGGCCATGAGCTGAGGGGAGGATAGTACAGAAGAACTGAACAAAATGTTGATGCACAGTGATAAATCAGCGTAGAGAACAGTTCTCATGCACACTCACTGGCGTATACAGATGTTAGTGTTCGGAGTGTAGCGTAATATCACTCTAGTATTGTCATCCTTTGCCTAGCTCGCTGTTGGTCACCACACCCTGACTTGATAGTCTCACCCTTCCTCGCCTGGTCATAAGCACACAAACTGAAAGCCTATTTTGTGACTTTTCTATAAATCTGTCCTTCGTTAGAGTCTTTCCCTTTCCAGTCTCACTGCATCTGTTATCTTCTCACACAAAGGTTTCACATATTTGGGATTAATTGCTATGTTTTCTGAATGTGAGAAAGGAACAACAAAACAACTAAGTGATTAAAGAAAAATGTTTAACAGATGGGCCACGGCCTGCTCCAGACGCTTCACTTGCATCTCCCTTTGCCGTGCTGGCGCCATGCCCAGATAATTGAAATTGAAAGAGGAGCTTTAATGAACAGTGAGAAAATACATGATGGCAACAAGGGTAAAGTTGAAATAAATCAAATGTGCTTGTGCCTGTTTTTATGTGAATCACTCTTTCTTTGCTTGTTTGGTTGTACTGCATATTTCTTGTGATTCTGGGGATGCTGCCTCAAAGTGCTAAAAGTTTAGTTTACACCAGGGATTCATTCTGTGGCTCCCAACTTAGGGCACAATTGGGTTTAAACTAAACCAAATGATCCCTGCATCCTGTCATTTTAAATTCACCAATGGAACAGAGGTCAGACTTTAACAATAGTCTTCACACAGTCCATTAGAATAAGTTGGGGCAACTCTACTGAGTTGTGTGAATAAGTATGGGACATTTTGAATTGTAATTTTTTTTGCTCCAGCATAATGAAACTAAATCTTCTGTCTAAAATCAAACACACACTCAACTTTCATGAAGAACAAGCATTCTCAAGAAACATTACACATTTCTACTATAACACAAATTAAAGTGTAGAAATTGTAGAGACATTTATAGTGTAATGACAATTACTATTTATGTGGAAACACAAAAAATGTGTTCTGTGTTACTTCATGCTGCTGTTGATGGGCAGACATACTCCACAGAAAGGCGTGAAGCAACATTTAGCTTGTGTACAGACTGGCTCAAGAGCTGAATTGAAATACAGTGATCCCTTATTTTTCGCAGTTAATGGGGACCGGCGCCCCACCGCGAAAAAATCAAAATCCGCGAACTGGAGCCAGAGCCCCCCGAGCCTCAATAATGTGTTTAAAATATGTTTAAAAAACCCAAAAAAGTAGCGAGGCACTGCATTGAAACAAGACAAAGGCTAAACTGTGGTCTTTCTGTTACCTTCACAGCCTCCGGTTTGAGTACCACGGTTTTAGTGCTTCGCGGATTTTTTTCATAAATATATATAATTTTTAAAAAATTAAAAAATCGTGGAAACATCACAGGATTTTGTGCGTGTTCTCTCACAGCGAAGAAATGCTGTGAGCCAGCCTGGCCCCTTTAAGAAGGTAGCCTTGTGGGTAATGGAGTGGCCTTATGGGTAATGGAGTGTGTGTGTCGTGGGACGGCAGAAGAAAACGGGGTTAGATGAAAAGTGGAGTGAGCATAAACAGCAGCCCAGCGTGTATAGATTTACATTCTGTTAACCGACAGGAGCCCAACAATACAACCTGTGTGATGTTACAAGTTCCTGCAGTGCCAGAATAAAGTGCTCGTTCCATGTAGAGAAAACCAAACTTTTTGTTTCGTTGTTGTTAGCGTGTTAGCCGCTAATTACGAGCTAAAAATAGCAGAAGAGTAGTGGCACCAGCATCACTGATAGCCACCACAACATATAAGAAAATCATTAAGAATTTTATAAAACAACAAGACAAGGAGTACCCAGTACTGTAAAATCCTTAAGGACTGATCAGTCTACCAATATACCAGTGACAGTGGTTCAATTCCTGATCTCACAGTCCACATGTCGAAGTTTCCTTGGGTAAAACACCAAACTCTCCTCTGCCTCTCATGTGTTCATAGGTCTGCAAACATCTGTATAATAGAAAAAGTACTGCATAAACTCAATAAAAGTAATCTGTATAGATCTATATAGACTGAGAGTGCTGTTTGAATCCGTGTGAGGATGAGGGATGTGGCTTGGAGTGTAAAAGTGCTTTGATAAGTCATAAAAAGTTCAACATAACCAACGGCCATTCCCATAAGTCTGTTTATTTTTAAAAAATGTATTTAAGGTAATGTTTATTACTTTGGTTTGTGGAAAGCTGTGCAAAGTTAAATTTATTATTGCTGTATTTTTTTCTTGAAGATAACTGACCTGAATGTCATGAATTGCAGGAACGTGTATAAGGACTACAAATGCCTGGAGTTGGCCTGTCACTCTCAGGAGGAGTTGGACAGCTGGAAGGCATCTCTGCTGCGGGCCGGAGTCTACCCTGAGAAAGTTGCCGTAAGGACTTTTAACCCTAATTCAGCCAAATTAAATCTGAACCTGACCATAGCTGCGGGAGTGGCGAGTGGGGAGTGGGGCAGGTTTCTGGGGGATTGCACCTGCTTGAATTCTACCTTTGTGTCACTCATTGCCTTTGCTATCCTTAAAACCTAGCTGCAACCTTGTACCCCGCTCTCTCCATGTTCCCCCTTTTCTCCCCCCTGCCAAAGCGAAAAAGCGAGTCCCCCACCCCTTCCATCCCGCCCTGTCGTTGGCTCTTTAGCCGGCATTCTTGGTCCATGATGTCACTGCAATATGTGTGCATATGTGTGTGTGTTCTAGTCTGTTTCTAATCAGCAGTTCCGTGTCCCTACCCTCCCCCCCTTCTGCCCACTCCTTCTTGCCTCCTCTTTTGTGTTCCTTTATTTCTGCTCTCCTTGTTCTTACCGTTTCAAAGGTTTTTCTTCTTATCATTAACAATATAGATGACAAGATATGGCAATCCACTTAACACAGTCTTTAATGCAACTTTATTAGCTGCAAAATACAATCTGCATCATCTTTGCAATCCCTGCAGCACATTGGTCTACACTATAAATTATTGGTTGACAATAAGCACTGTATTTTAAGTGGTTAAGCTGTATGACCTAACTTGCCTTTGTCACATGGGTGGATGGGCAGGAAAACGGACCTGAAAACTTCACAGATCCCCAGCTGGAGCGTCAAGTGGAGACGATTCAAAATCTGGTAGACTCTTACATGAGTATCATCTACAAGACCATCAGGGATTTAATGCCAAAGACCATCATGCATCTCATGATCAACAGTGTAAGCAATCTAAACCATATTGTTTTGTAATGAATCTTTTTTTTTCTTCTTTTGTCTTTAACCAGTTAAAATCCTGCCTATGATTGAGCAAAACCTATTGTTTCTTGCTTTTGTTTCACATAAACTTTATTTGGCAGCTGTCTTTGTCATCGTTTACGAAAGAATAGTTTGTATGCCTTTAACAGACATGCAGGTATTCTTAATTTAAAAACAAACAAACAAAAAAACAATTTGATATTTAAATGACTAAAGAAACACAACAACTGTTAGGATTTATAGTCAACATTCTGAATGTGAGTAAAATATCAGCTTAGTCTCCAGTTAAACTTGTCACAGGAGTGTATGATCCCCCTGTGTAGGTGAAGGAGTTCATTGGCTCCGAGCTCTTGGCGCAGCTTTACGCTCTGGGGGAAAGCTCAGCACTGATGGATGAATCACCAGCGCAGCAGCAGCACCGGGAGGAAGTGCTGCGCAAACACGCTGCCCTTAAGGAGGCGCTCGCTGTCATTGGAGAGACCTTCACTTCTACCTGCACCACCTGTCTTCCTCCACCTGTGGACTCCTCCTGGATAAAACCCTCAGGGTACAAAACCTATGCAGAGTGATGCACATATGCATGCACGCAGTAAGAATAAAAAAATAATGTGTGAGGCCTGCCACTTAAGAGTCTCTTCTCTATCCACCTCAAGTTCCCATAAAAACCTAGTCACGGATGGCAAACCAGTGGTTCGTGGCCATGCTCCACCTGTTCCTCGGGTGCCTCACTCTAGACCCAATACTTCCCCAGACAGCGCTCAGCAGCTCAGTGGTCAACACAACCGTGCCGCAACCTTTGTACCAAGGTAACAAAAATCCACAGAAATCAGGCACTGAAACTTGACTTGTTGTATTATAGTGACCTCGTGGTCTTTAGAAACCAGCATATAGGCACACACACTCAGCAATTCACAATCTACCATTCCTCTATAGAGGCACAGGGGTAGAGAGAGTTGATATTTGAGCTGGGTGGGGGTCTGCTGGAAAATGTGTTTCTCATATTCCCCTTCCCATCAGCCTCAGTAGACAGGACTTCTCTCCCTGTAGCTTTCTACTAGAGCCAGAAACAACAGGCTGCACGCTTTGTCAAGTTTTCATCTGTACATCAGTCCTCCATTCCCCCTTTTCCCTTTTTCTCCTTGCATGCATTTGTTTTATTGCCTTACTCAGTTCCCCCATGCAGAAACCATTATTTTTCCTTTTCCCCACATGCTTTTTTTCCTTGTATTTTTTGTTCACTTCTCTCCTTTCACTGGTTCCTCCTCTGCTTTTGGCCTGTCTCTCCTTTTTCTCTCTGCCTCATTTCCCCTGTGCTTTCCAACGGCTCCTTAGGTTCTTTCCCGTATTCAGTCTTTCGTTTTGTGATTCTTTCTATCCAACCTTATGCCTCTCTACCTCTCCTATAGGTATGTGGTAGATTATGCTCTTTCTACAAACCCATTTTGTGTTTTTGTAATCACTAGAATTATCATCATGATTGTGAAGTCTCTTAACACTAGGTACTAGCTGTGACTTTTTCAGTAAAAAAAAATGCATTATTATGGGAAAATGATTCACACATGTATTTATTGAAGCATCACTATGGAGAATCTCACACTGCTACAACATGTGGAATAACTCCTTACTTAATCCTGTCACACATATTCATCTTTTTAAGGTCATCCTTAAAAGTGTATTTCCTTCTTTCAGACAATATCCTAATATCCCATGAACTTTGTAATAGTTTTCATATCTGTCATAACAACATTCTAATCTAAGGGTCAGCAACGTGTTTATATCAGATCCCCGGAGAGCTTGTGCAGTTTTACTGATGATGTGAAGACATTGAAGTGGGGGTTGTGTTTTAAATATTTTGATGTGTCTGAATATTTTTACTCATTTTTGGAAGAAAAAAAAAACAGCTCATGTATGTGGACAGCTTGTGTTCAGGCTTCAATCTAAATCCTTACTGATGTTCATTCCAGATTAGATCTAGCTGCTGCATAACTAGATGTGTGATAATATGAGATCACCATCTCTTTGACCACTTTGCTGGGTCTCCTTCTGAGACAACTACAGAAAAGGATGGCATCGTCTGTGGAAATACACTGTGTCCAAATAAAAATGTTTTTAGTTCCTTGAATAAAATCATGGCTGGATATGCAATTGTTTTGAATATTTTACACTGAATCATGTAGTTAATATCTTTGATCTCATCATCTGCAGGAGGCAGCCCCCAGCTATTCCAAGCGTAAAATGAATTTTCTCTACTGAGTTCTCCTCTGTCCATCTGCCCGTGTGCTCCTTCCAGCCCCAACTGAGCAACGCAGGCACCCATGGCCTGCATGATGTGAACTCCAGCTGAAGCACTTACCTGGGCTTCTTTCCGCCTCTTCTGAGAGCTGCTGTCTGCAAAATTCACTCCATCCCAAGTCTGTTTTGTACATAATATGACTGGCCATAAATGCTGGAATGTGTGCAATGGTCTCTCTAAAGACCCTGAATGTTGTATTAATAAAAATACTACTTTTGAATTATTCTACCAAATGAGAATACCCATGCACTGTTTTTATGGTTTTGAATAAATATGTTTTATTTTTTAACATGCCCATTTGTCATTATTTGAAGGTAGTGTTTTTTTTCCCCTTAGTTTTCACTAAATTGCAGGAATGGATTTTATGAGTGTTCAGAGCATTTTTCCTATCAGATCAGATATTTTCTTTTTTCTCTTATCCTATTACAAAGGCAAACAACATTTTTGCTGAATGTCCAGGAACACACAGGTATTACGCTGAAATGAGTCTTGAATCTCCTGGTCTTCTGTCGGTGCTTGGCATGCTGGGAAAAATTCGAAAAACCGTTATTAACGCGTAACTATCACGACGCAATCTAACCGCCCGTGGTCCTCTGAGATCACGGACGACTCGACTGAAAATAAGAGTCGAGCTCCGTGAGCTGTGCTGTTCAAATCATGGCGCCACGGCGGATGTCAAAACCAATGGCCAAGCCCGCAGTCACATCTGAGAACCGCGCTCGCAACACGCGGAGAGGTGCAGGGATGAAGGTACGACACCTAGCGACCGATGCGCGGTACTGCCGGCTTGGATGCATTCACTTTAAATAAGCGTTCCGTTTGATATAAATAACAGCTTTCTAGTTATGTAGTAGCAGTCTTTCGGGTTTTACGAGTGGTTTCTTATTGTTGCGCTAAAGGTCAGAGTTAAGGAGGACACTGCATCTCCTTAACTTTTATTCTATGGAAAGAAAATTAAAAATAATCAGTTCTAGTTAGGAAGTTTATTCATGTAATACTCAGGTTGGATAAATAACCGCACTGAAATACATCAAAAAGCAGTCATAGAGATTAGTTCTGTGGTTTGATAGGGTTTAATCTACCACAACAGGTGTTTTTAATCAGTTGTCATGTTTGGAGGGAAGAATCACTGACAGAGTAAAAACAGGTTCATAGTAAACAATTGCTTGCATTATTGTCCTTAATTGTTGAGGGAAATCACCATCCACAGCCACAGCTTAACACTGGTGTCTTCACGTCTTTGTTTAAGGTATGATATTGTTTTAAGAGATTATACATTAATCATGAACAGAACATCTTACAGTTAAAAAAAAAAAAAGACACTGTCCAAGATTTACTCTTGTTTGGTGTCTTTTCCCGTCAGTCTCCCACTTCTACCCTGATGTCCACCGTAGCTCTGTGAGCCAGTGTCATCATTGCTGATGTGTGACATAACGTCATATAGCCATGCAGTTGGGACCTGAGATTTTTTTTTTTCCCCCTGGGCTGGGAAATCATGTAAGCAAATATTCCGCCAAATTGAATTTAAGATGATATTTTAACAGAAAAAGAAGTCCTTTGTGCAGCTTTAAGCATCAGTTTAGTCCAGCTAAAAGTAACTTCCTCCTTTAAATAAAGCGGGCCATATTATGGTTTTAAGTTTCTGACTTGTCTAAAACGTTGCAACAATAAATGATCATCTTACACACATAATGGAGGTGAAAAAAAAAAACAAACAGGTGAACCTATGTTCTGACAGAACCTGTTTAGAGAATGCACAAAAAGCAGGATTCACCATGTCTGGTGGACCCTAGATTGCAAGAACTCTGCAACATCACTGGCTCTGTTTTTACATTAGATGGTGCAGAATTTCTTTATAAGATCATGGTCTCCAGGCAGTCTCTGTTCTACAGGGCTTTGACCCAACAAGAGACACTTTGAGATACTTAACTGAGCGGATTAAATGAGCAGAATCCTCTCAATTTCCAGAAGAGTCTCTCTTAGTAACTCTTGGTCTCTGTCAGTCTGAAATAATCATGGCCTTTTGGAGTTATGCTGGGTACTCAAGATGCACAAGGATTAAAATAAAATGGCTGAAAATAAGCATATGTTCCCTTTAAACAATACTGAGGAAAGACTAAATCAGATTCATAAAATATTCCTTAGATTTGGAGCCCTTGTTTATATTTACACGTAAATACATGCAGAGAAGACAATCCATAAAACAGCACATCTCCCACAGATTATTTAAATCACTGATATCAAATTGGTGCATAGCTTCATCTGTTGAGTAATGTAAGTCAGCCCTACACATTATCTGATAACCTCTATAGAAATTTTGAGGTCAGTGCTTATTTAAAAAAAAAAAGTAGCAGCCTCAATGTTAAAAAGCATCCTTTTGCCCTCTGCGTGAGAACAGCAGTTTATAGCCGTCCATCAAATGTAGGTCAGTGTCAGGAGTTTGTTACTTAAGATGCACAGCATCGACAAAACTGGAATCTCCGGGCAAACTGACACATTTAAAATTCTTCATTGGCCTCCACCACTGATATCAGTTTCTAAGGTCAAGAGCAGCTCATTTGTTCTATTAGCGAAGGAAGCCATTGAGGTCCTCGTGAATCTCAGCCTCATCCCAGGGTCCATGGATGTTGTCCTTTTGTCTCTGCAGCCTGACAAGCAGCCACGGACAAAGCAATGTAACACTCACTAAAGCAAGAAATAACAGCAATGCTCCGCCCAGTGACTGTGACCCTAGACCTGCAACACCTCCGATACACACTCCCACACACACCCCAGTAAATTGTCGAGGGCTGTTCCCCCTCATCCTTTGCAGCAGACATGGCCACAGGGCAAATATCAGAAGGGCACAGCTGAGCATGGCAAAAGTGTGCAGAGTACCGGGTAACCTTGAGGCCAAGCACACTGAGGCAAAAAGGGATGCGTTCAACGAGAGGCTGCCAGGAGGTGAGGGCTGGGCGTAAGGAAAAGAGACCAGATGGGCCAGCAGCATTATGGCAGACATAGCGTACACTGTGTCTGTACTCACAGATTCTGTTAGTGTTTTAAGAACTGGTGAGAAGCCAAAGGTAAAGGAAAGAAAATAGCAGCACTCTGCAGATCAGCGAGATGTGTGCGCGGATCACTGCTTGATTCAGTTTGAGATATCAGAAATTGGTGCAATCCATATCCTAGCAGGGCACATGCGAGGCTGGTCCATAGCAACACCCCGGGGGTCAGCATACCCTGTAAAGAAAGCAAACAGATGTTGATTTGCTGTGCATTTCATTCATGTGTGTCGCGTGAAGACTGCAGATGTTCTACAGCTGTACCTGCTCCATGTAAAGCCAGAGGGTGATAAAAATGGCCACGCAAGACACCTGCTGCCCAACGAAGCCTGCTTCTTTCACTACAGCCCAGTAGTGGTACTGCTGGATGCCCTCATTCCTCCGCAATTCCTCCAGGAACCGCTGGTCCACATAGTTATCAGGGAACGGCTGGCATTCCCACAGCACCTTCCGCCAGGGCACGGTTTGACCCGGAACACCATCTGGCCCCATCACCTTGATCACACACAGACATAATCAGGTCTGGAAGCATCCTGTTTCATCCACTGCTCTAAGTAGCTGGTAGCATGTTATTTTATCAAGCACATATTTATACACGATGCTGGAAAAATGTCTGGGTAACCCCAAAGCCAGGCTTACTATATACAAATCTGCCAGTGTTCACTTATTTAAAACTCATATGTCCAGGAGCAAAAGGACAACACCCATGAACTCGGTGACCCTGCTTTCTATCATAATCCCCTTGTCTTTAAATTTGCATCCCGTTTGTGAAACAACCTCCGTTTTGATTTCACTGCATAAAAAAATACAATAGTACATTTAGTATCAAGCAGTGGAAAAAGCCTAACAATACCATGTCATAGAGGTTCAGTCTGGATTATTTCAGACAGCTAAAACTGTCTGTCTAAAATACAAATTTGAAGCGTATTTAGGAGTTGTATCTGTCAGGTGAATGAACTGAACTGTTTACTGTTGGTCGGCTACGAGACACCGGTTCGTCCGGTTTGGCGCGGCTCTAAAACCAAACGAGCCATTTAAATATTCGTCAATATAGATTAATACGCGTATAATCGTTTCAGATATATGCACTAATGTTTTAAAAGTGTTTCTTGACTTACCGGGGATGGGATTTTATTCGGCAATAATGCTATAATTTCATGACGTCGTTGTCCCGGAAGTGAAGTACCCTCTTTGGTGTCCACAGCGCCCCCTGTTGTTGCAACCATTGAAACGCATGATGCCGCCTGTCTAGTTTATACAGTTTACCGTCTGTAACCAAACTTTTACACTGTTTTTTTTTTTCCTGTGACAAGCTGCCTGTGGTGAACATACGTGGCCCCTTTTCTGTTGAATTGCTAAGACCCGACGAAATGATAAGCACACCTCTTGAACGGTAATTTAATTTTTAACCAGCATATATTAAAGCCATGGTGGTTTGTGTAACTTTTAAAAATGTCTCATAGTGTCTTAATATTTACAAGTCACATAATCAAATCTACTCAATGTGTAGGTCACGACATCCAGTCTCTCTAGCAACAGCTTTGACACCCAGTGAAACTGTCTGCCTCAACAAAAAGCCAAAGGAACTGCAAACATCAAAGACCAACAAGGTACATTATGCCAACACAATGAAAATGATCAATCTGATCATATCATAACCCTTTTTTACAGTTAGCAGTTGTCACGTTTATGAACTGTTCTTATAATTTGGCTTTATAGATAGGGTCTCGCCCTGTTTCTAGAAGAACTGCACAGCATCTGACAGGCCAGTAAGTATAATGAAACAAATTGTAAAATTTGAGGATAACCAAGCAATTCTCAACACATTTGCCCTTCCTTTCAACTCTTCATTCATACAGAGGAGTGGCATCTGATAATGGACTAAAACAGTGTCTCATCACCACATCTCTGCATCCCCCTAAATTCCAACAGCCCAATGAGTAAGTCTTTTTTTCTGAGCTGCAACATACTCAACTTAATGCTTTTCCACAGGTATGTACAACTTATTGATACACGGTCTCCACATACAGCACACAAAAGAACACAGGTCATAAAAGACAGGATTGTTTAATTTATACAAATTTACACTTGTAAGACATTAATTGAATAAATATGATAGGGTTTGTTTTTTTCTTTTCCTTACAGGATCATTATGGTAGAAAATGTTCTTCAAAAGAGTGACAATGGACTAAAAAAAATTAAAAATCTGCTCAGTAACATACAAAGTTTTACAAATGTCATTATTGTAGGGTTCCAAAAGCACTTTAAAATTGATCAGAATATTTTATTAGAAATCCATCACTTATAAAAGTTTCTGAACCTCAACATACAGGGCTCGAACACTGGGTACAACAGTAACAGCTGCTGAAAAGGGGAAAGAGGAGAAAGAGGAATAGCGTCTGAAATGCTTTTCACAGACCAAACATCCAGTGTTACTGCAGGTAAAAATCAGTGTAATAAATGTACTACTATATTGCAAATTTGTATAATTTTAACACAACAGACCACTAAAGTTTGGCTTTATGTCCTTCTAGCATAGGGCTTTATAAACTGCAAAGGCATGGTCTGACGGTTTGATCTTTATCTCACAGCAGAGGTCAAATCCACAGGATGGCAATGTGGAGTCTCCACCAATGGAAGGAAGCAGACTGATTTCAACAGTGAAGCTGGGTTATTAGTAAAAGAACCTATAACCACGAGCCACAGCAGCATCTTAATGGAATTCAAACAATAAACAAGTTAAAAACCTCTTCAGAGGGAGTCTTTAATCTACATCTCAAGACAACTTGCCATCCAGTGTCTTCTGATCCCATTTTGTAATACGCAACTAAAACTTCAATGCCAAAGAAATATTCATTTTCATGGCATCTGAGGCAATGCAATAAATGTCAGTTTTTAATCTTGTTTTACAATAAATGTGGATTCAACAGACAGATGCTACTATGAATGCTGATGTAGCCAAGGCATTAGATAACTGGAGCACATTTAACTGAGCAGCCACGGTGGCGATGACCCTCCAGGTGTCAGGAAGATAGAAATAGACTTCTGTCACCAGAGAGACAAGCAGGCTCAATGCCTTCACGCAGTACGTGGGCTGTAAGCAGACACCCACCAACAGCCGTGAGGCTTCACAGTGGGAAGGCAGTGGAACTGGCAGAGCTCAGGCCACAAACCCACATATCGTGGTGATGAGAGCTCCACCAATCGCACAGAAATCTGAAGAGGTTTCCTCGTCTTCTCACCCACAGTCCCTCTTGTGCCAGAGAGTAGCATTAGCAGCACAGTCCTACATACACACCCAACTAAGTGAATGTGTGACTGTTTGTGGAAAATATGAAAGATCTCAATGTGGCAAAAAGCTGACAGCTATTAGTACAAAGGTATATATTTGACAGGAAGCAGCACGCTATAAAGACAAACTGCCAAACTGGTTGCACCTCCCACTCCTGTTTGGCAGGAACAAATCATTCAGACACCACACCATGTCATCCTGTACTTTAACTCTTTAACTAACACTCAAAAAAAAAAAAAAAAAAAAAAGTCCAAAGAACAAAACTGATATCTCTGCAAATCGGCCACTGGCCTGACAACTTTAGAAGTTTTGTTAGAAAAATAGTTGCATCATAGACATGCTTATTATTTCACTCTGTAAATAATCACATCAGCTAGAAGGGACCTCAGAACAATATAAAACTTGGACACTTTTCTTTGTAGCAAAACAGACAGAAAGGTGGATGTACAGTAGAGAGGCTGACAGTCAGAAGTTCTTGTTCCAAACCTGGAATTAACACCATCTCCCAAACTCCAGTTGACTGTAAATTAGAGGAAAAACTGTGGTGAATCTGATCCAAGTGATGTTTCTGGTGGTGTCTGTGTGTATGTGCATGCATATTTATGTGAGAGACTTCTAGAAGCTAACAAGCCAGAAGACCTGGGAAGGGGGATAAAATTAAATCCCAAAGCTATTTGTAGATAAGCATGTTAGATTCTTCCTCTCTTATCCTACAAGCAGATGATGTTATGTGCGAATTTTCCTTCTATCTTCAAACAGTGAACGGACTAAATAGACCTGAACCGCAGACACCACCATCATCACAACGAGATTGACCACCGACCAAAAGTTCACCCTCTCAAAGTTGCTCTCCTGGAGGTTTCGGTCACGAGCTTCGAAAGCTCGGAGCACCGTCTGGATCTGTACGCTTTTGCCCAGCCGAGACTTCACATTGTTGATTGTGTCCTGCAAGAGAGGATGCAAGTTGATCAGATTAACTGGATCCTAAAAATCAGAATCAAACTTTTTCAAGTTTGGAAACAAAACAACTTAATCAGGTGGGTTCCTTCCTCCCTGAGAAAACAACTTCCTCTACATCTGGAAGGCACATTTCCTGCCTCTTATTATTTCATGCCTATGTGACTTCTGACACAAATTTCTAGAGGGGGCGGTACAGGGTACTGTTGGCGCAAGCTGAAACAATTGGCAGCTGTAAGCCTTGAGGTGAAAGTGCATGAAACCATCTATTCTTGTTACACTGTGACTGTATGTAGTGATTGTGGGCAGCCTGTTGGGTCATCCTGTCAGCATCAGTGGCACCATGACAAATAGCTCATTGGCAGACAACAAAGGGACAAAGTCTAAAACATCTGATAAAAAGGGGGGGTTATGTCAAGCTATTTTGAATTTCCGATTGAGCTATTAAGATAAAGATAATTTCCCCATAATTTAGTAATATTTTGAGGATAAAGGCCTGAGATGTGTCACTGTCAGATTTTAGTCAACACTTACCATGATGTCTTCCAGCTTCATGTCCACCATATCTGTTCCATGAACATACTCCTTCCAGTCTTCTGGGCTTTCATCTGTGTCCATGTTGTCCAAGATCAATTCAAAGAAGATCATCTTCTCAGAGACAGAGCTGAACGTATTGTCAAAGCAGAACATGTAGTCTCCATCCTCACTTTCTACACTGGAGGACAGAACAAGCAATAAGAAGCCTGACACACACTCAGCCCATTAATGTCCGTTTTGTACCAGTTTTGCTTACGTGTGAATGCCGTCGGACTTGTGGTAGTCGCTGAATAGCAACTGGCCAGAGGGGGAAAAGATGGAGAAGTCTACATCCAGACCTGCACCATCCAACACCTGTGGAAATGGAATTAAAAGAGAGGAGCTAGTATAGTTATGTGCTACCAGGGTCCGGTTTGCAGCATCCTATTCTGTATTTGTGAATATGAATTAAAAAATGTAAAGCTAAAGTTAAAAATAAAGTTGCAAATCTGAGGTTTTCAATTAATCTTTTTGAAGTCATGCTTAAGTGTAAGTTTGCTTATCAGGAACCTGAAAAAATTCCTTAAGCGTGATAAAATCCTATCACCTGCTTGTTTTACCAGGCAAAATATAATTTTCTTCAATGCTATCATAAGAGATAAATCAATTTTTCCAGTAATATGCGTACAGACAAGCGAAACAGGTTCAGAGTATGAAAATTCAAGGTGTGAGCCGCGTAACAACTCATGGCATCCACAGTGATGGATGGTTTGAGGTTCGAATGAATGAAACTTTAAATATTGCTGCAAACATGAAACATAAAAAAAATATATACAATAAAAAGACAGGTTTAGCGACATGTGTGACATTATGTCTGTCAGTGATGCCTCTCTCTTGGGAGCTATTCGTTTTTGGAAACTAATGAGAGAGATGGCAAGTTTTACTGTGTTTTGATAAAGCAAAAACATTTTCCAGGATTTATAACTCCTTATGACCTGGTACTCGATCTCCAGTGAGGCGTCCTTCTTCATGGTCTGGAAGAAACACTCCTTTCGACCGGCGGCCAGGGTAAATGTGAAGTCGCTGTCCATCGCCTGGGAGAAGGCAGCCAGCGCCACAAATCTCTCCAACAGCAGCGAGACAAACACGGACAGTAAATACAGAAACAACCGGGAGGGCTCCATAAGTCAAACTGCGCGCTCAAACATCCAACAGGGTCAACTGTTCCGTCAGTTACAGGAATCTTAATCAATAAGAGGCTCTGAAGTGTTTCTACCGCTCATCCAAAAGTTGACTTCTGTTAAAATGTTCTTACTCAGTGACGAGGACTAACGTCAGGACCCCGCCTGTTCAAAACAATTGATTCTGATTATTACTCCAGTCAGTTTCGGGTCCCTGTTGCATTTCAGTTATTTTATCTATGTTTCTGTACTTTCACCGAAATGGATAAGACTCAATTGAAACAAATATATTAACCGGCATATTTCACTCAGGCCCCTCTCGAATTGCGATGTGGGATATGAAGTTTCTTTATACCACACGGGTCAGACAGGAGGAGCCGAATCCTAAACCGAACATATTATTACATTTATTACAACGACAAATGCATCACTTAATTTCCTACAATATAGAAATACCAAGGAAAGACAACTTTCCAGTTTTATGATAAGATCTGCTTAAATCACGTGGAATTTTCACTTCCATGAAGTAGTTGATTACAGTGATCTAGTTGGTAGGTGAACCTTCGCCCCACAGTTATAACAGAGTACTTCATGTATCATTTAGCGTCGGTAAGTAATGATTAAGAATCATGCCTGTGCAAAAACAAATACATAAATAAATCATATTTTTTTTGTCTCGAAGATGGGGTTTTGCGATGCTTAAGAAAAGAAGTACACGTTGTTCATATTCCCACATTCTCTCAAACGCTAATTACACACGTCTTCAAGCGATATAAACAACTGTTCACCGAACTGAATCATCAGATGATTACGAAATATCTTTAAGAAGTGCGTGCTTTATTGATTTGCTTATCAAACATATGACGCGTCCTGCTCCAGAGTTACCAACTCATCTTCAGTAGGGAGTGGGTGGGTATGACTCTTGTGATTGGACGCCTTACACCTTAGCACTGATTTGATTGGTCATAGGTGGAGCTGGGGGGCGGGTCCAAGTAGCATAGCCACTCGTCAACAGCAACAGCAGTAGCGACTGAAGCTGTGAAAGAGGCGGACAGCTGCTCCGCACAATGAGGAATATCACTCCTGAAGTGGACGCTTTACTCTTAAAAAACAAACCCAGTCATTTCTTTACTATCAATTAAAGCAAGCACACAGTCTACGAAAAGCTTGCATTTGATGTGTTAGTCAGCTGCAACAGATCAGGAAAGGAAAAACAAAAAGCGAGGATGTTGGTCCCCGCGGGAAGATAATGAAGAGGCTGCGCGTTTTGTTGGTGTGCCTCGTTGTAGCTCTCCTGTGCTGGTAAGCCTGGCCTGACCGCCCCTTTCATATCAATAACGACCTGTTTGACAAATAACACTTACAACAACAGGGAAACAACATAATTTTTACGCTAAATGTGATGTATGACGTGTCGTTTTCCTCCGAGTCTTACGGTATAATATTAGTCATCAGAGAATCAGTGAGAATCACCTCTGCTACATAGCTATTATGTGCCTCTTAGAACTTGTAGTTCTCTGTTTTTCTGTGAATTAGAGTTAGAGGTTTGTGGTTTGATTTTAAATTGGTACTTGTCTTAACTGGCCGATAAAGTCTGCTGTTAAGCCGTTTTTTATTGGGTTAGTGGGTGACGAAGCCAGCTGTTGAATAGCATCTCAGCTAGCTAATATACGTCGGGTAGTGATGGCATATGTAACTTATCTGCTGGGTGAAAACGTTCATGTTGGCCAAGAAATACCAAGAAGAATAAACTGCTGTTAATTTCCCTTTTTCTCCTGAAGTGGCAGATTAATTTTATTTTTGAAATATAGACGAATTTATAATTGCGACATACGCCACTTCATATGGTGAAGTTTAAGTTTGGGACCCCAAAACCCCCAAAAAACACTTATGATATGTGATTTGATATTATGACGTAATGTGAATTGATAGAAAAATAGATTTTCTGTTAAGATGTTGGGTAGTTAAAGATTAAAAAAAAAAAAAAAAAGGTCGGTTAAAACAGTTGCAGACACAAATCAGAAGTTCCTTGGACCTACAGTTCAGGTGTGTGTAAAACTCAGAAGAAATTAAACAAATGTTAACAGATATCTGTTGGCACATTAAGTTGTTTAAGTGAGTTGCATGTTTAAACACATGTCTTAAATGTCCACGTGCAGGTAGAGGCACATTTAAAAACACTTACTTAGTCTCATAGGCATGCAGCAGGTAACAATATGATGGATTTGTGGAATTGGATTAACAATCCAGCTAAGTGCCAACTTCATCCAGATCGGTGACTCAGAGGCATTGAAGTCGCTATTTATCCATACAGAGACCTTCAGTGTACTTCTTTCTCCACTGTCATGAACATTTTATGTTATAGGTGCTCATGGTTGCTATATTTGCTATAATAACAGGATGGGTTTCCTCTTCTGGTTTAAAAAATGAAACAATCCATTTAGTGGATCATCAATTGTAAGACATTACAATTCAATAGTCTGCAAAACTGCAGCAAATAATCCTTATCAGATAACCTCACATAGAATCAGATGAGCCATCACTTATTTCGATTATTTTGTTTCCAGGAAAATAGAAGCAACAGGATAATAATAATGATATCTTCATATTTTAAGTGTCTTATCATTACAGTATAAGTCTTTAACTGTTTTTTTTTTTAATTATTTTTAGTTTCCCCACAGAATTGAAAGTTGATTTTTTAGTGCTCATCGTTTATTGATCAAAAAAGGGATTAGGATTTTATAATGCTGTCATTAATAAGTAAGGCTGTCTCCAGTAAAGTGTAGTGCAGCACCACCACAATATTTATGCTTTGCAAAAAAGAGATAGATTGATCAGCCTGAAAAGAAAAACTACAACACGGTTACAAACTCAAACAGACCACTGTGAGTTGTTGCTTTTTTGGAACAGATTAGATTTTTCTTGGATTTAGCCCGTGGAGCTGGGGAAACAGAAAAGAAGAAACAAAGGAATACATGAAAGCATAACAGCTAGCACAACAAGGCTTTGTTCTCTGCCTTAGGAAAGCTAGTGAAACATGTTGTCTGATGATGAGGGATCAGTATATTAATTGTATTAGTAGTCATTTAAACTTCAATAAAGCTCTATGGAAATATTAATAAACTCAGCCATCGAAAAAGACGTCTTTCATTCCTAGCAACAATCAGATTTGTTTCCAGTGAACTTTTTTCACTTACCTGCAAATTAACTAATAATGACCGTGCTTGTACATGCGCAGGCCTCATTACTAATGCAAAACCCTTTTTAGCGTGCTGCTGGATTCTTGCTCCCCCGTGCCAGCTCTCACACGTCCCACTCGGAAGCAAGAAATGGGGAATGTAGTTCATGCAGTAAACCAGGGGTTTCCAAGGTAGCAGTGTTTTTAGGCACTGAAAAAAAGGCTGTGTGTTAGAAAACTGGTGGGATATGACTGTGGGGGAGGGGGTCTAATCATGACTCACCAATGTTTCACAATCTTCCCGTGTCACTTGAAAGACCGGCGCTCATGTTGTATATTACTTGAAAGCTACAGAGGCCACTGGGCTGTGAATTTCTGAGCTGCAGCGCTCGGAGCAGTACAGCTGAATGTGTTCTGTGTGTGTCATGCTTCCCTGTCACGCATGCTGTCAGCAAGAGAGATCTTACTGCATTTAAAGTATGCCAGCTCAGGCTGTTGCCTTCAGCGTGGCCTTAGAACCTGTACATGTGTTTTTACATTTACATGAAGGTGCACATTTTCGAGCCAGGTTAATGCAGTGATGATACTTTCCTATCACAGCTTCTCATTGTATAGATGATAACTTTCCTGCAGAGACTTTGGCAGGATGCACTCTTATTGCACGTCATGAATAGGTTTATATAGTTTCTAAAAGAGTTGTCACCGTTATGCTTTTCTATGTTACATAAAAACAATGTTGATCCACAAAAGAGAGTTTTGTGCATTGGATTTGCACCAAGGTGCTCACTGGAGGATGGCTTTATCATCTCCTTCTGTCCCTGTCTCACAAGCCTATTAATTTCACAGCCATTCGAAGATTATTGTTATGTAATGTGATTAGCACTAAGATGCAACAATGCTTTTTGTTTGTGCTCAAAGAATTATTGCTGATTGAATATGCAGCTGATAAAATGTTGCAGGTTTCTGGACAGAGGTCTTTGTTCAATCTCCAACGAAAAAAGAACTGTGGTTAGAGTTATTCCTATACCAACATTGGAAATGCTCAGAGATTCTGGCAAATTTCAAGGTATCAGGATATGCAAGTATCCGTGGAGAGGTTGGCAGCAAAGTTACGAGTCATCCATACCTCTACAGTGTACTTTGGTTCATCTGATCCTAAATGTCATACTTTGCACATGTCTTCAGGACATGTACGAAGCTAAAGATGACAGAGCCTGTTGGTTGGGCGCTTTCACTACCTGCAATTACAACAGCTTTGTCTTTGTTAGCTCCTTTTAAATTTGACATGTTCAGTGAGGTTAAACTGTTTCAACTGTTGAATCAAGTTTGTTGCTCCGCATGCTTTGATTGTTGTTGCTCCTTCACATCTTTTTTTTTTTTTAATGAACTTTACTGACTGTTGAAATTGCTATTTTTGAATAAACTGTACTCACGCTCTTTGTGACTGTGTCATCTTGATGTGCCATGATACTTTTCACTGACTGGGGAAAAAAAAAGAACTCATTTGTAATTCAAGAAATAATTGTATGATCACATGATCACCTGTAGGTGCCGGTCAACCTGAAAATTTGCCGATTCTGGCTTGTAGTTTGTGTTTCCATAACTAGCACTCAAGAAATGACTCTGCCTCCAGTTGCCCTGTTGGGGATTTTGTTATTTCCCATGCAGCTGCAGATCTTCTGAAACTGTCTGTTTCATTACAAAACTAACGAAACATTATGAGTTTGTGTGGGTGGAAGCTTTATAAAACAGTGCTCTCAGAGAAGTTGGATATTAAATCTACTGGCTGACCTGATTTTTGTAAAATTCTTTGATTGGTTTTATAGGGCCCTATGAAATCCGTTTCATTTTTTCTCAAATTCTGTTTTAATTTTTTTCATTTTCGGTGTTTTTCAGTTTTTAATTTTTGAGAATTCCATTTTAAGCATTTTATGCATATATAATCCCAAGACAGTATATAAAGTAATGAAATATAGACAATTTATGCAATTATAACTAAACTATAATGTTTTTATACTTTTAAACATAGTGTCCACCAAAATATTGGGTTTTTTTTTTTCAAACAAAAAAACCCAGTTTTTTTTCTATGTAATAAATAACAAGGGAAAAATACTTTAAAGTTAGTTAAGTAATTTAAAGTGCAAAAAAGAAAGAACACAACAGCACTAAACTAATCGTTTTAGTTTGTTAAATTTCTTCTGTTATCAGACAGTTTGACATAACGTACCTATATTAACTATATTTACTATAGCTGATGTAGATACTATGAAATTGTGCTTTTCACTCATTGAATAATCCTCGTTGGAAGACCACAGGGCAGACCAGGACACGCTGGAGAGATTATATCTCTTAGCTGGCCTGGTGGGGGGTCTGGGTTTCTCCACTGAACCTGCTGCCCCCGTGACCCGACTCCGGACCACTGGGGCTAATGGATAGATGGAAGTGATCCTCGCACGTATCTTTGCGTGCCCATTCAACTGTGTGCTGACAAAACTTGCAGAACATTGAAGTACCTGGGAGGAAGACGCTAGTTCCTTCGCCTCTTCGCGGGTTTCTCAGGCGGCCGCTTCGATGTTTTTTTTGCTCATGAGGAAAGCGGGGGCAGGAGGGGACAGAGAAGCTAGAGTGTCCCCACCTTTTAGTGACCCCTCTTGGAACATTTTCTCGAAAGAAAAGTTCCTCTTAGTCCGGGAGGAAAAAGAAAACTTTTACGCAAATTGCCGTTCAGTTCTGTTATATTGCGCATTTAAAGTAAATTCCGTTTTTAATCTCCTATTCTGCACCATTCAGTCCGTGATTCCGTGATCGCGGATTCCATAGGGCCCTAGTTTTAGAAGCAGAGTTAAAATTAGAGACTTAGACTTAGACTTTCTTTATTGTCATTGCACAAAAAAAACAACGGCAGTGAGGTTTTTCGTCAACGAAATGTCGTTGCTTGGCTTTCCGTATTACAGCTTAAAAAATTACAATACAATACTGTAGTGCTACAGACCTAAAAAACCTAAAGGTTGTGGTGAGTGCAGTGTAGAGAATAAATAGATAAAACCAGGGTGTAAAACAGCAGAATCCTGGTGTAAACAGCAGGTTCAAGTGCAGTGTAGAGCTACGTAGCAGCAATAAATATATATATATATGAATATGAATATGACTATGGAATATACAAATATACAAATATTGCACAGAAATTACTCTGAATGGTGTGCTGTTGCTTCTGGTTTAACAACCATCGTCCAAGGGAAAACCACAACTCTTTTTTTTTTTTGTCCTGTTTTGTGTCTGACATCATCTATAGGACGAGCAGAACTATATGGGCTTCCACTCACCCCCTTATGTAACACACAGCAGTCATGTACCACATGACACAGTGTTCAGCCAGTTCTACCTTTTTTTTTAAATTATTTGTTGCCTGTGTTTTTGCTTTTCTGCTATTGTGTGTGCCTCTTGAGTGCTGTCTGGAGGGTGAAGGAAATGTAAAGGTTAGGAGGATGTTGTGTGGGTAAATTTTCGAATATGCAGCTGGCCAGTCTAGCTTGCATACTGTCCTCCTATAACGCAGTGGTTCATTGCACTGGTTACAGCATTGTTTAGTTCCACTTTACAAAATCTGAAGCTTGCCACAAATGTAGCATAACACAATTGCATTGCTTTCATGAATGGTCATGACTTCGGTTATGGCAACAATGGCTCTCCAATGGAAACGGTTCTTAAATCTACTTGTCCTTGTCTTTAAAATTCTGAATTTTGTGCCTCATGGCAACAGCTCAAACAGAGGGTCACCAGGAGTGAGATGAGTCTCTCGGTGTGTTACGTGGTTTTTAACGTCCCTAAGTGCGTGCCATACAGCCAGTTGAGTATTGACTCCAATGTTACTAGTGCAGTTTAAAATACACCTTGTTTTGATGACGGTTGGCTTGTACCTTATTCTCTGAGTTTCAGTAGTTAGACAGAGGCAACATTCATGCATTTAGGAGATATTCATTTAGGATGTGGGAATCTGTGAATATCTGTCTAACTCTACCAGACCTGCACAGGGAGGCATAATTTTGGTGTCCCAGGAAGACCTGTTGGGTTACGGCCGAAACAAATGCTCACTGACGGCATTCTGGGAGAGACTTAACTCCCAGATGGCTTCAAGGTGGCTAAGTATGGCGGGTTCTATCATTTCATCAGTTAAGGATATCATTTCTCCAATCCTGTCGATAATCCAGGCAACACGAAACAAGAAGAAATCTTCAATGATTACACCACCCTGGATCTGGTTGAATAGATTGACCAATTCAGCTGGTCAAAGCTAGCAATCGTCACTCACTTTCCTGCAATGAGCATCAATGCCTAGCTACCCACGTTGCTTAGCGACAGGTTTGATTGACAGGCCCGGCAGACAACAAGTAATGAAACAACTCATCGAATGAATGTGCACGTGTTGAAGAACAAACAAGCACTTGAAATAATGAGGTGGCACATCAAATACAGCAACATGTGAAATAACTAAATGCACTTTATTTAATAAACAACATATCTTAATATGAACATGGCAAACATTGAAATAATTAATAAAAAAAGATAAGAGTGTTTTATTTAAATGTTTGTGTATTATTTTATATTTGGATTTCAACTAATTTGCTGTGTATATTTATTACTTGATGTCTTAATAATGAAAAGTTACAGTTAATAAGTGATATTTGAATTCTTTATTTGTTATGGTAATTTATTAATTGAAGCGTTAGTTTTATTCATTCGAGAACATGATTAATTACTTTAATCTGACAAAAAAAAAAGCTTCCATATCAAGGCTTGCGACGAATCAAATGATGGACCACAACTGTCATGTAATGTAGTGATCACCACTAAGCAAGGTCACACACATTTCTCACACACTTCACATCGCTATGATGAGATTAAAGTCATTTGTAGAAAAAAACCAAATTTTCTTGAAGTACATGTAATGTTGCACCTGCCCGTCCCTGATTTTTACCTGTCACATCCAGTCACGACACGCTAAACGATCTGCTTTGTTTTAGACTCGACTGTTTTGAAAAAGTATGAGTCTTTTACACACAGCGCTTTCTGTCTCTGTGAAAGGGCTATTATTCTTTTGTCCTTCTACAATGTATTCATAACAATACAGTGGAGGTTTAGACATCAGGAATTCATTTTGAATTGATAATAGCAGTGTCCTTCAGATTGTAAATACTAAGTAACTGTTTTATATATATACATATATGTATGTATGTGTGTGTGTGTATATATATATATACATATATGTGTGTGTGTGTGCTTTGAGAAAGAGATATCATATATATATATGTGAAAAAAAATGCATACAAATAAACATAGATTTACTCGTTGAATAAGAATGGAACAAAACAAAGACATGAAAAAGATTATCTTTCAAGGCAAACATCTAACCTACATGTTAAAAAAAAACAGTGCTGATTCATGCTCGTAAAATACAAATCAAACCCAGATTTAATTATGTTTTAACTATATTCAAAGCTTTCTGTTTTTTCTGCTTTAGCAAAGTCAAAATTCACTTAAACAACAGAGACCCCAAAAGACTGCTTCATCATGTTCTTACTCAACATAGAAATATCTTTAGTGGACGAATCAAAATGCCAAGTATAAACTGGTATAATGTCTGTAAATCCTGGCTTCAAATTCAGGTTCTGGTGTGAATAACAAATATCTCTGAATAAAAGAGAAAAAGAACATGTTGTGTTACATGTTGAAGAATATGAAGTTGGGTCTCTCTCTTTTTTTTTTTCTTGGAAGTGAGACATGACATGAATGCAAGGTTTTCCTTTGCATTGCAGTAAGATGTCATTTCATATCTATATTGTAATTATTTCTTCAGATTGATAAGGAGATCCATTATTTACTATTGATGTAATTAATTTGGACCACACTCTTTTTATTTTTGAAAATGTGCTTGTACAATCTCAAAAAATGAAATGTATAAATATAAATACAATGAGGGAGGCTCCGTGGGTTTGCAGCTCTATATTTATGAGGAGATGGCCTCTGGCCTTTAGAACTGATGAGAACGATGCGTCGCAGCTGCAAACTCCTAAAGACTGAACTAACTGTACATTCAGAGTTGTGTTAAATGGCTAAGCATGTGCTCATGGGTTAGGACTTGGTGGTTGCGGGGTTGTGGGATGCTTTTAGTGAGTTTCATATGAAATGTGGAACAGGCCGCTGGACTGGTGTTTGTTTTCCACCTCTCGCAGCAAATTTTGGATGTTATAGCACAGTATTTTTAGTTATTGGGACTTACAAAGGAAAACTATACACTTAATCTGAAGCTGTATTTGGTTTCTCAATTCTATATACAAACTGATTATCCTCAATTTCAGTTGAGGATACACTTGTATTCTAAATTTGTGTAAATTGTATTTGGATATGCTCATGCTGATATAACCAATGAAACTCTCTTTCATTGTTGCACACAGGAAGTTCGTATTTTTCCTGGAACAGAGAGGTCTTTGGTGACGGTTGAATGCAGGCCAATAGCCTAAGGCTGTCAGTGGTTTGAAAGAAAATTATGGTGTGTACTGAATAAGAGAATAGTATTCAGAGGGTGGTGACAGTAATGCTTTAAAGGTGGGGACCAACGTCAGAAAGCTCTTGTGGCATTAATGCATGTTTATCTGCGTGAGAAGAGGTATGCGACTATGGGGCGCCATTTGTAAAGTTGGCTTTAAAAGATGGCTTTATCATCTCCTTCTGTTTATTTATTGATTTAGATTAAATATTTAGGTTAAACATTTAGATTTAGATTTAACATTTAGGCATAACATTTAGATTTAACTTTTAGATTTAGATTTAACTTTTAGATTAAACATTTAGATTTAACATTTACCTTAATATTCACACACACATAAAATAAATGTGTGTGTGTGTGTGTGTGTGTGTGTATATATATATATATATATATATATATATATATATATATATATATATATATACACTACCGGTCAAAAGTTTTAGAACACTCCAGTTTTCCAGTTTCTATAGTAATTTGCAGTACATAGCTTAATGTCTCAATGTAATCTGAAATTAATGTATAGAACAAATAAACAATTAGATATTTGAAAAAAGATATCATGAAATCTCTTTTACAAAAATTTAACCACAATCTTTGAGTCATCAAAGTCGCCACTTTTTGCAGATATAACAGACAAACACACTTGTGTTAGTGGCTTTCTTTCTACAATGGAAATCTAATATTGTTGGGAAGGTTCTTCCCAACACTGTCAGAAGTTTCCAGAAATGTGTTGAACTTGCAGGTTGTTTTGCTTTCATCTTTCTCTCCAGTTCATCCCAAACCAGCTCAATGGGGTTCTGGTCTGGACACAGGGCTGCCATTACATCATTTGAAGCCGACCGTCTTGTTTTTTTCTTTTAAGGTCATCCTGACAGAATGGATGTATGTTTTGGATCATTATCTTGCTGTAAAATGAACCCCTAAGCGACTAGGCGTAGACCAGAGAAGGTACTGGATGGCTCTGTAAAATGCCGTTGTAGCCCTTTTGGTCCAGGGTGTCAGTCGCTCTGTACAAGTCACCAACTCTGGATCCAGCAATCTGTTGAATACTTAAGAGCTTTGTAAGTAATCAACAGAGGTTGGGACATCTGTGGGAATTGTTTGCATCAAATTTCAAGACTTAATTTACATCCATTGTTGCTTGATCACTGAAAAAGACCCCTCTTTTTTTATAACTCTGAAATTTGTTTTGGCAATCTAAACTTTTTTTCCACCTCTGGCAGTTTACTGCTTACCTTTGTACCATTTAAAGTTATTCACTGGACTTGACCCGCTTTAATTTAAATAAAAACAGGAAAAATAGGGGTGTTCTAAAACTTTTGACCAGTAGTGTATATGCTCTCATCAGCCACGCACAGAGGAGAGATTGTTAAAGTGAGTGTACCTTCCGTAGATTTTGCATGCGCGCGTACATGTATACTGTACGTACATGTACATATACATGTACATGTACATCCACATCGCGGTTTTCACCATTCGCTGGGGGGGGTCACAGCCCCCATTAACCACGAAGTGTGGGGGATTACTGTATGTGTATATGTATATGTATATGTATATATTAGGGTACAGGTGGCTCACGGTACGGTCTGTACCGTGATTTTTGTGTCACGATTTCGGTACAGTTTCAGACTACCTGCTACCCTAAACCTACGATCACAAGGTACAGAGTTTGCAGAAAGCGCAACTCGCATGTCAGCGTGTAAAAGAGCGCGTCTAAATGGCATAAATGTGCGTCCACCTGGTCACATGTGGACGTGCACAAACGGCTCTACCTCTCGATTACGCATCACCGTATTACTTGCATACGTTTTTATTCTCTTGAGGTCAGAGGATGTCTGGTCAGCAGTTGTGGTGGATGTGGGAATAGTCACGGCCAGACACGTCAGTCTGTACAGCTGTGACATGATCTCATTCAGATGTCTGCTGTGTAGGAAACCAAGGAGATCTTTGTCTCTGGTGTCAAGCTGGAAAAGGTTGGATGTGGGAATTTATTTCCGATATTTCTGAAACTGTTGGTGGTCAAGGAGGGACAGGAACATTAATTGTTCGTGATCTTTAAATGAGCATCCAATGATTCGTTCTGCAGTATTTGAAAAAGCACATCAGCTGCGCCAAGATGCACAACTGGTAACAACTGGATCTTACGGGTTTATGGAGGTGGAAGATTGCGTTCTTTGCGGGGGACCGCCTCTACAGCTACCCGCTATCCCTTAATAGCGGCCTTAGGAGGTTTGGCGAAGATCGGGCCCACTCCCTCGCTGGTGTATTCAACAGCAAAACCAAAATGCTCCCACACCGGGGATTTAAAAAAGTTTTTCCTAATTTCTCCGCTACCGTTGGCCATGCCTGCTGGTTTTTTTCTTTTTCTGCATCTATGAGCTGCAGCCAACCGGCCAAAGTGTGATCGGCTGCTCACTGTGAGTGAGTGGAGGCGAGTGAACATTGACATGCAGTGGTGGGCCTGTTGCCTAAAAGGCACGCACGTTCACGTGCAAGTCCAATTCAAAGTTATTGTAACATAAATACCGCGGGACATAAAAGCGTATTGTCCCGTGTCCCGTGCAGGTCGTACCGAACCGTACCATACCATATTTTACTGAGTACCGTTGCATCCCTAGTGTGTGTGTGTGTATATATATATATATATATATATATATATATATATATATATATATATATATATATATACACAAATATACTTTATTGATCCCCCAAGGGAGAAATTCAAGCTTCAAGTACACCAGACGCTGCAGTCTGGTGTACTTGAGGAGCTGCTGGCGTCCAGCGCTCCTTTTTTATGTATGTATATATGTGTGTGTGTGTGTGTGTGCATATATGTATGTATGTGTGAGTGTGTATTTTTTTAACTTGCATTTTTATAAAACTATATGTCGTGTAAAATTTGTAAATAGACCTGTTTACTGTATATCTCCAATTTTTTAAAAATTGTATGAGTTTGGAGAATTTTTTACTTTGTTACAGGTTTTGCATTTGATGAGATTTGTAATTTCTGTACACAATAAAAAAATATACCTTGGGATTACATTTGCTTTGTCCTGCCCTTCTAGAGGAAAGGCACAACTGTATTTTTATTCCTTCTGAAAATGCTCTGCCTTCACCTCTTCCCATCCCCCTCTTTTTTCACTCTGCTCTTTACTGTTTTTTCTTTTTTTTTGTTTTTTTTTTTACCAACCAGCTCTCGTGCGTATAACTATCCATTTTTTTTTTTTTTTGTTATTCCTTGTTGGCTTAGTGTAGATTTTGAACTCTGTCTGTGCATGTTAACCATTTTTAAGAGGGCAGTTCTCAAAAAGGGCCTCGTCAATAGCGGACACAAGAAGTGACTCAAGAACATTGTGTACTACGGGCAGGGTCTGCTGGGGCATAATGGCATTCCTGTGCCCTCAGGTTTACTTCCCCCCAACCACCTATTAAAAGTAATATGGTTAAGTTACTGGTATTTACAAAGACTATCAAATTCAAAAGGCTTGTTGAATTTTTTTCCATGTGGAATAAGTAAGAATTTGCTACTGCATGGCTGCTCTGTATTCTTCAACACCAGCTTTCAATTTTGTTTCCAACAGCGTGGTGTCTCTGCTTGTTAGAAGGTTTCTGTTTAGTTTGGAGTATGTGCGGCTTGCATGAATGCTTAACCATGTTACAGCATTTTGGCACATTGTGTACTAAGGTTTTGTTCCTCTGCTGTCCTATCTGATGCATACATGCTCATAAAATATGCACATATTGGTACATTGTTTTACCCAGACTAGTCCCGACAAAGGGCTTCTTCCTATCAAACTGCATTATATCACATGACTGCGTCCTTCAGCCTCTATTGTCCTGGGCTGCTGTTCCTGATGTCACATTCTCAAGCCTCTTTGATCCCTGTCTGACTAAAACCAGTCCAATGCTTCCCAGCACCAGACTGTGAATGTGGATCCCATGTCAAGCTCAACATTGGATAGATGTGTGGTTAATATTGTTAATATAGAGGAATATTTACTAATAAAAACGGGTGTTCAGGCCATCTTATTTTTCTGAGCCCAGATAATTTAATAACTTGACTTCATATCCAAAAATCAGAACATAAGCTTTATCTTTTTAGAATCATGTTTGGTCTTTGTCACTTGATGAAATATCACTTATTGATATATTTTCTTTTTTTTTTCTTTTAATGAAACTTAACTGAAGGCAACATTTATTTTTCTGATCAAATAGTTAATTTGTGAAATAGTATTTTGATTTGGGATTTCTAGGCTGGAAAATGAAAAAGTTTTTGCATTGTATAGTTGTAAAGCAAAAATGTATCAATCGTAGATTAAAAATTTGATAACTGATAAGGATTTGAGGATGCCTGTCCTTAACTCATGACAGAAAACTAATTGGATTTAGATGTATGGCACCACATACATGACATGTTCGGGAAATTGTTGAAGACATTTTATTCTGTTTTTGTTGCTTTACAGATGACACAAATGAGCTACAAAATTGACATTTATACCTGATAAATAAAATATATTTTCTTTGGCGTTCATGAAAACATATGGAGGGAAAAAAGCAACTTTGAAACCACGTCGTCTGTCCTCTCAGGCCCTCTCAGTTTATTTCCTGACTGGCTTTTCAGTTTCACTGGAGTTTTGAATGCTACCCAACTTGGTGCTGCCGCTGTTGTGTCTTGTAGTGTAACTGATGTTTAGCTGGATGCCTTGGATGTTTTAATTAATGATTTTCATGGAATGACATGCAATTCTCTTTCATGATCAGTTGTGGGTGTTGATGGAAAATGTGCTTTACGTCAGTGGGCTGCAGACTTCTTAACTCAACAGGAGCCACAGTCCTTCTACTACCTGGTGACTTGACATATTAGTTCTCCAAACAGAGGTGTGTCCCAGTCCTCCCACAGAAAACCTTCTGTGTATGTTTTGAAGGATTTGTGTGCATCAGAGAAGGACACTTGTGGATTAGGAAGGCTAACATGCTTTACAAATTTGCAAAGAGTGTTTATTATATGCGTGTGTGGCCTTTCAATAAATAGACTGTACCCAGGCGTTAAATTAAATTATATATGGCTTTAGATAGAAACAGGATCAAGTGGTTGCATTGTGTGAGGAACTAGTGAACTTGTGCCAGCTCATGCTTTATCTCGTTTGAACATGTTAAGCAGAAGTTTTACATGGGTTTTTAGTGACAAAGCTGTTCAGTTTTTTTTTTTTCTATGTTGGATGACAAACAAAAATCAGTTATTTTAAATATAAAGAATGGTGTTTCAATCTGTGCAATCATATCGGATTGTTTGTGTGCGATAGATATTAAGAATTACAGGCTACTCGATAGGTGAGCAAATCTTTGTCACTATTAAACTAAGAATCAACCACTGTCCAGCTGTGCGTGTCATCTGTGCAAAAAGTGGGACTTGAGAGTAACAGCTTGCAGTTGCGCTTCCTGGTTTTGAAGTAAACATAAATGCAGAAACATGTTTTCTACAGTGTGGCCACGGCTATGGTACTTCTAAATATTGAGACAATAAGCCTAATAAATTATGCTCAGTGTTCAAAGATGCTGGTTGATATTTTAAATCAAAGCAGGATCATATTATCAAAACCCCATTTCGGTGCACATTCTTGTGTAGCTCGCCTCTCTGCTTGGTGGGAAATCCTTAGTCAGCTGAAACACTGCTCAGTTCTGAGCAAGAATAAGCAAGTATCCCGAGAGTCATGTTATCTTTTCTAATGCTGTCCAGGCTTGTATGCTGGTTTCAGATATAAGCCTGAGTCATCTTTTCGAGCAGGAGCAAGTCTATTGTTACTTCTGCTTCTTTGATTCAGCACAGAGCACTGAAGCACCTAAACAACTGCGCCCTTTAACGCACAGCCTGTTGTAGTACCTCAAGTCACCATCTTTACTAGTTCCTAATGATCCCTGTTTTTAATGTCAACGTTAAAGGAGAAAAAATACAATAAAGGTTTATTAATTTGGTTAAAAGACAAACTATTGAAAAATAGATGAATAATGTGATACTCTGAGATTGCAATAATCTAAAAACACAAAAAATATTATTATTATTATTATTATTATTATTATTATTATTATTATTATTATTATTACTTTTAAGATGGTAAAACTAGTCGAAGGGTAAATTAATGCTACAGATGCCTTTTGATCACCTCTGGATTTTAACCAGTTGCATTCATTTCAACACATCTGGGAGGGCTGGAGATAAATGAATCAAACCAGTGAAAAGGAGCAAGCACAGAGGTTAATGGTCTCTCCACGCTGTATCGGTGTTGTGGTTGCTGTGAGGGTCAGTTCAAGAACTGGGGTTGTGTGTATGTGTAACAGCTATTTGCCAGTTCAGCCAGTGTGTCCTGGCTGCTATGAGGACGCACCAGCGGAGAGGATTACGAAGGATCAGTAGGCTTTAGAACAAACTGCTGCTCCACATTATTTCATGCTGTAATGTGAAGGAAAAGTAGAGCACACATGCAAACTTGCACACACACAATCAGTTCTCTTAAGGCAGGGCTTTTTAGGCTCTACCCCCTCTCATCCTCCAAAGAGTGACGGCATGTTTTTGTCTGCCGGGCAGATGCTCTGGCCTACTTTGTCTGACAAGCCCTGGCACATCTCCCCGCCCCACAATCCTCCTCTGCCTACGTAGATCCTGGATTGTTTCCATCAGCCCTTTCTCCTCTATCTCTCTATAAACTATGTGGATGTAAAACTTGGTAGAATGTAGGTCCTTTTGCTGGGATAATGTATTCTTGCAGAAAACTTATCCTTTGGGTAAAAAATGCTGAGTTAAGGAGTCTTTTATTGGTCTTTTTTCTTTTTTTTCCCCTCTCAAAGCATGTGATTAGGAGAATTGACAGCCTAGTTGACAAAGGAGACTTGGACGAAGCCAATCATTATAATTCTGTTATTCCTCACTCTGTCCTGCCAACCTAACTTGACTCTCAAGTACCTCACGTTTTATATCAAAAAGTTATATCTGAACTTTAGAGAAAAACATCACAAGACCATTCAACCTTGAGATGGTAAACTGAGTCTTTTGATTCAACATTATGTGATCTCTCTTAGCTTTCTGTGTCAACAGCTGACATGATGGTGATATTTTTCATTTTAAGACAGTAGAGGATTTGTGTATGTAAACCACACCGTTTCACAACTGTGTATGTGTGTCAGGGAGAGAATTTATGTAAGATGTTGGCCTCAGATTCAGGTCAGGAGATGGAAAGACAGCAACTAATCTGCTTTGACTTGAGTTATTTACAGCATGAGTTACAGAATACTGCTGTGACAAAGATGATTTGGTACAGGGAGGCAGAATGATAAAGCAGTATTTCACTGTCTTACCAGTGAAAGACAAAGGAGAGGAAAAGATGGACCCAAAGCTATAGGGGGTGATATCTAATCAAATCTCGTCAAGTGCCTCTGAAAACCTGCAGCCACCAGGAAAACATCCTGCCTAAGAACAGATGCAATGACACTTTGCATGCAGTGCAGCTGGTGATAAGATTTGACTTGCTGTGGCCAGATTAATCTTCGACTTTTTGTCTCTCTGGTTTCGTCTGCGTTGTGTCAACCCAGTCTGTTATTACACTACAGTTGATTTGATAGGGTTGTACAGTGTTCCCTGATTCTGAATAGTCACAAAGCCAACAGGATATATCAGGGGTTTTGGCTGACCGGAAGCCATACAGACGGTGTATTCGGACATGTAGACAGTGTCTCTGGCCAAAGGGATCATCTTTAAAAAAAATATATCTATTTTTTTTAATTGTTTTTACAAAAGTGCCTATTTAGCCATTATAGCAGAGCACAAAGACAGAGATTTCTTGAAAATTCCCAGGTGCATCTGAAGTGGGACAGGAAATGGGGAAAGAGACAGAATGAGGAAGAAAGTATTTTCAGACTGCTGAGTCATTAATGTGTCTTTAGCTTAACTCACTGCTAGTGTGTAACATATTTGGCAAATTTACTGTTCCAGTGATCTGTGTATTTCTCTCAATATGTGGGTCAAAATCCCTGCTGTTGCATAACTGCTAAAAAGTGGGTTACAGCACCCCCCCAGTACGCCCCCAAAGCAGAGCTCCTCAGATTGGATCTTTTTTCTTATTTCATTTCATTTCTTTTCCTCCTTTTACCATTTTTTCTTTTTTTAACACTTTTAAAGAATGTCAGCATTTATGTCTTCTCATTCACTCAGGGAGATGACCAAAGAATGTAACATTGGTCTGTGGCTCGGGCTTTTATGCGTCTCAGGAAGTGCTTTTATGGTCTAGAATTGCTGCACTCTCTGAATTTGAATATGTTTGATTATAGAACTTTGTGACTGTGGAAGTTCCAGTTTTACAGTGTGTTAATAAATCTCATAATGTAAGTGAACCCCATTTGCATCTGTCATCACAGAAGTTCACAAGGATGGTTTATTTTATGACGTGTAAACCTAAGCTTGTGCTCGGGTAACTGAACTGCTGAATGGGCATGTATCATCATGCCTATTTACACAAGTTATTTAATATCTGAGTGATTTAAAGTCTTTCAAAAAAATGATAATGAGCAATGTTCAGGACCATAAATAACAAATTACATGCGTCACTCGCTCCTGAAGATTTTTTTTTTTTTAATATTGCATAGTGGTAACAGCAAAAACAAAATAAATTGGAAGATGAGATTTTACAATATTTCACTTTTGCATAAAAAAGTGACAGCAATATGACCTCAAGTCAGTATTATGATTAACTAGACATGTTACCTCAATTATAACTGATCAATGATTATTTAAGTATGGTTTTATTTTTTGCCCTCAGGTCACTGTTCAGGTTTTTGCTTCAAATAAACTTAAATATTAAAACTGGGATAATCTTCCAAATAAAAAAAGTACAAATATTTGATTTTAAAATTTGTAAAAAGAAGCACACACCGATTGAAATATTCAATAAATCATCATATAGTTAAAGGATGGCAGTAATTGAAATAATTAACATGGGCAAGATTATGTTGGTTATAGCTTCTAAATGTCCGTTTTGATTAATTTTTTGATAAATTGCAAAGCCCTATGTCACGTTTGTTAGTCAGATGTTGTCATCCTTTGTCTATTCATTCTCCTACCTCATGTTAATCATTAGGATACTCATGGAGAGCCTCTCTGAGTGACAGGAAACAGACTTCCAGAGATGGTCATCTCTATGAACATGTGTGCTCAGCGCTCATTTCCTGCCTGACAGCCAGGCTGGCGGGGTCTTTACATAAGTCTCCATGGCAGGGTCTTTACATAAGTCTCCTTGTCCTTAGTTGCCTCCTGACATTTATATTTGACTGAGAGAAATGCTCTAGTTGAGACTGCCGTGGTGCTTTCTTGCTGAGCTCAGGCTTTGTGTCTTTTAATGCAACAATAGATGGTCTTATAGGTGTTGTCACTCTCCAAATCAGAGTTTTGCATCATTTATAATTTCATGATATACAAACGCTCTTTGTTCTAAAAAAATATACAAAGCCTTTACCAGTGCTGGTGGTCGCTTATAATAAAATCTGCATATCAGGAACTTTATTACTATTGCATACTTAGTCCATTTCTTCTGATAAAAGATGTATCCAAGTATTTGATCTCATAATTTACACCTGCAATTCCAAAGCCTGGATTTAATCAGACTTTGGTGCTGAAGCTTTCAATTTCTTTGTAACCTATTAATCTTAAAATGATTTTGTGTAGTTCTGGTTATGTGGGTTAATTGGCATCATAGCGAGGGATGGGTACTAGGGGTGCAACGGTACAGGTGACTCACGTTACGGTCCGTACCGCGGTTTTTGTGTCATGGTTTTGATACGGATTCAGTACAGTTTCAGACCACCTCCTACCCTAAACCCGCGATCGCAAGATACCGAGTTTGTGGAAAGCGCAACTCGCATGTCAGCGTGTAAAAGAGCACATCCAAATGGCATAAATGTGCGTCCACCTGGTCACATGTGGACGTGCACAAACGGCTCTACCTCTCGATTACGCATCACTGTATTACTTGCATACGTTTTTATTCTCTTGAGGTCAGAGGATCTCTGGTCAGCAGTTGTGGTGGATGTGGGAATAGTCACGGCCAGACACGTCAGTCTATACAGCTGTGACATGATCTCATTCAGATGTCTGCTGTGGAGGAAACCAAGGAGATCTTTGTCTCTGGTGTCAAGCTGAAAAAGGTTGGATGTGGGAATTTATTTCCGATATGTCTGAAACTGTTGGTGGTCGAGGAGGGACAGGAACATTAATTGTTCGTGATCTTTAAATGCGCATCCAACGATTCATTCTGCAGTATTTTAAAAAGCACATCAGCTGCGCCAAGACACACAACTGGTAACAACTGGATCTTACACAGGTAAGATCCGGGTTTAGGGAGGTGGAAGATTGCGTTCTGTATTCAACAGCAAAACCAAAATGCTCCCACACCGGTGATTAAAAAAAGTTTTTCCCAATTTCTCCGCTACCGCTGGCCATGCCTGCTTGTTTTTTTTTTTTTTTTTTTTTTCTGCGTCTATGAGCTGCAGCCAACCGGCCAAAGTGTGATCGGCTGGTCACTGTGAGTGAGCGGAGGCGAGTGGACATTGACATGCAGTGGCGGGCCTGTTGCCTAAAAGGCACGCACGCTCCCGTGCAAGTCCAGTGCAAAGTTATTGGAACATAAATACTGCGGGACATAAAAGCATATTGTCCCGTGCAGGTTGTACCGTATCATATTTTACCGAGTACCGTTGCATCCCTAATGGGTACTATCCGAGCTGTGGATTTTGTCAGTACCAGTCCTTTATTGATGATCTCATCGATGCTGGACTCTGTAATCCGTAATTATCATTAAATACGAGCAAAAACCATTGTATACTTTTAATAACCTTTTTTTTTAAAAGGGGCTTACTCAGATAACCTCTGACACACTTGCTGTTGCCTGTTGTCGTCGCTGACCTCAGATCTACATTGATTATATTGCTCAGTCTGCTTTGCACTTGTGTGAGCTGTTTGTGAGGTTTTTAAACAGTGTAATGTTAGGCTGTCACCTTCTGCTGCAACTTGAGACAACGTTGTTCTAAAAGTACAGATTTAGGTCTAGCTGCACATGAACTCGCACCTCAAAAAAGAAAAGAAAATACAAGGGATGTGTCAGTGGAAGATAACAGGTTAAGATCACTGATCCATTCCATCAGTAAGGTATACCATTTGATCTACGTATAGTTTCTAGCCATGGTTGATGATTCTTTGTCTTTTTTTAAACTTTTCTTCTCTTAACTTGTTTATTATCTGCTTCTACATCTACCAACAGGCCACCGAACCCCACAATATTTGTTTATTTAAACTACTATGGGAATTTGTGATGTCACTCACTAGTTTTGTGTGAACAGTAATTTTTGCATTTGCTGACAGATGTCCCCATGTTTGTGTTACAGGTACCCCAATCAACATGTGTATTGTTCAGAGCAGAACTTGTCTGGCTCAGGTCAGTCTGTCCAGGACAGAGACCCTGACAGCAACGAGCCGGAGCAGGACTCCACACAGAACGAGGTGTGTTGAAGTTTTTTCGTCTTTACTTTTCCCTCAAAGTTAGTCACATGAAACGCTGCATTCATTTAGCATGTGCACTATACTGTTCTTTGATGAATTACACAACGCTTGACACCTCTGAAAGTCTTAAAGTTCCTTCCTCAAAACACTGACGTTATTTAGTAAATGGCATATTCACAGGAAAAGGTATTCAGTGTGGTCACTATTGCTGACTAAACTATGGGACAGTTGACTGTATTTTTAGACTCAAGGGTTAGCAACCTTCCACCAAGATAAACTTTACTGAAGAGCTAACAGTCATTTAAAAAGACACGGAAATTGTAGAATTTTCCAAAACATTTGAACATCACATATTCAAAATGTTTCCAACAGTACCAACAGAGATATAACAATAAATAAATAAAATATGTGACAAGTTTGCAATATCATTTATTCAACAACGATATTAGTAGATATATGTGAGTCATGTCGAGTATTTCTGAAAAATCGGATTTTAAAAAGGTTGTTTTCGAAACTGACTGAGGTTTCAGAATGCTTTTTCAATGTTGCATGAGGTCCTAATGAGTCAAGAAAGAACTATTGCAAAGAAAATTAATAATTATTCATAAATGTTGAAAATGACATTTATTTCAGGGTGTATCATTTTCCAGACAGTACTGGCAGAGGTGTTGTAAAATATTACTTGGCAAGGTTGCTGTTACTTTCATTTATTCAACAAAAATATCTTATATAACGCCCTATCCACCTCAGGTATTGGTGCTGTATCCTTGAGAGGGAATAACTTCATAAAGGTGCATTTTTTTTCCCATAAGTCCCTGACATGAACTTGCTGACTTTTCTTTGAGCATGCTCCCATGCAAAATTATTTTAGATCAGAGTGAAGCTGCATACTTCAGGAACTCTGCTTGCCATGTGGACAACATCTGAACACAGCTGTCAGACATCCTGCCAGGCTGTCTGTCAACCTTTACTGACCGATTTCATTCTTTGCACAGAATTTACAGCCATCTTTGCGCCCCTGTTGTGCCCTTCTGCACAGCACTCAATTTGCCACTGTTGTACCTCCGCTGCAATTTCCCAACGAGGTACGGCAGCGTATTGCCTGCGGAGCAAAATGTTATACCATTCCACCTCCATGTCATTCAGTCGGCATAGTGGGACAGAATGGAGGTGCTACAGAGGTGGAACGAGCTGGCTGTGTGGATGGGGCTATGAATTTGTTTTTTGTTTATTGCCCTTTTTTCCAGTCTAATGATATCCTTATTAATTTACATTGATATATCCTTCATATTGGTAGCTCCAATCAAATATCTGACATGTACCAACTTAATACTTGATATGAACTCCAGAGCTCACACCTGCATCATTTGTGTTGAAATAACAAGTAACTCAATAGAACCAGGTCATTTAACTTAATTTTAGTCAAATGTCCAAATACTTTGAGTACCAAAAAATAGAGGTACTTTGCTTAAAATGTCTGTAATTACCTCCACCAAGGAGTTAATTTTTTGTTTGTTTGTGTTCAAGATAACTCAAAAAGTTATAGATGGATTTTGATGGAATTTTCAGGAGTAGTCAGAAATGTGAAAAGGAAGAACTGATTTCATTTTGGGTGTGATCCGGAAGAAATCCTGGATTCTGGATCACTTTCAAATTCTCGATAATTGTTGCGCTTGGTGGAAATCTGCGCTCTCCGAGTGCTTTTCTAGTTCTAACATGTATTTCTTACAGGTTTTTATGTAATTTCATGTATTATTTATAATTTATTTTTAAAAAGAAATTATGTTCGAATTTTGGGGGGCTTGGAACGGATTAGGGCATTTACATGGAAAACCTGTCTCTACTTACGAAATTTTCAGGTTACGAAACTACTTCCAGAACCAATTAATTTTGTAAGTAGACGTACCACTGTATGTCAGAATCTGGCTGTATGTGTGACTGACTATCAGAATGAATAACAATTTGGAGAAGTGAGCGTTTGGTATGAGAGCAGAAGAAGGGAGCTCATTGTTTGATCAGCTACAAACAGGCCTGTCTGAGCAGTCCAGCAGGCCTGGCAGTCTGTCACCAGCCTCATGAATGGTCTTTGTCCATCAGTAAAAGGCTTATTCACCTCTCAAGGTCCAAAGCCCTCCTGACATGTTTACATTAAAAAAAAAAAAAAAGAATAAAGATGCATGTTTTGAACAATTATAGTTTATAATTGCCATTCCTTTATTCTGTGATAATTCATCTATGGCAAAAAAAATATTCTTTGAAACTCCCATACTGAGCCTCATATAAGGGTTTTCTTTTTTCCCCTAGGTGGTGGAAGAATGGGCGACACACACATCATATGATGTGGGATTAGAGACGGAGAGAGCAGCACGAGAGAAGCTAGCAAACTTACATCATGAAGAGGTAGAACCATACACTTCATGGACAAAAAAAGTCAGACACCTGACCCATTACACCAACAAGGACTGCAATGACATTTTATTCAAATACACAGTCATACTATTGAGTATGAGTTTTTTTACAGCAAAAAAAGCTTCAACTCTTTTTGAAAGTCTCTCTACAAGAGTTTGGGCACAAATTCCAACAAAAAAAAACACTCCAATCAGTCAAATCTTCCACTCTAAACTCATCAAATAATGTTTTTATATATAGTTGTTTTGTGCACTGAGGCAGTTATGTTGGAATAGGAAAAGACCTTCCCCAAACTGTTGCCACAAAGTTGGAAGCTGGTATTGTCTAAAATGTCTCGGTATCCTGAAGCCTTAAGATTGCCCTTCACTGGAGATGAGGAACCTTGCCCAAACCCTGAAAAACAGCCCCATACCATGATCCCTCCTCCACCAAACCTCACTGTTCTTACAGTGTAGTAAAGCAGTTAACATTCACACAGCATCCACTTAAACCAGTCAGGCTCCCATCTGACTGCCAAACAGAAGTGTGATCCATCATTCCACAGAACACATTTCCACTGCTCCACAGTCCAGACTTGGAGTTTGTGATGTGAGGCTTGCATGCAGCTGGTCAGTCATGGAAACCCATCTCTTGAAGTTCCTACCAAGCAGTTTTTGTGTTTACATTAATGCCAATGGAAGTTCTGAATTCCAGTTGTGTAATCAGCAGAGTGGGCCAAAAAATTGCTGGAGGGGTCTGATTACTCGCTATGTCGAGCAGTAAAGCTTCTAAGTTGGCAACAGTGCTCCCAGTACACTTGTTACAGGATACATCACCTTGTGCGTTGCTCTGACTGGTTGTAGCGGTAGCCAGCTGTGTGCAGAGGCTATTTGAAAAGCAATCATTGGTGCCAGTCCTTGGACAGGAAGGCTATATGGATCGTTTTACGACCCTACACCTGTCTACCAGCCTAAATCTGTCTAGATGTGGGTCTGATCTATCAGACTAGCTCTGTGGCCGAGTTGCTATTGTACCTAAATACTTCCAGTTTCTAATGATATCATTTACAGTTTACCGTAGACTATCCATCAGGGATTGGATTTCACAAACCATCTTATTGGAAAGGTAGCATCCTATCACAGTACCATGTTTGAAGTTGCTGAGCACTTAAGAACGATCCATTTAGTATCATAAATGTTTGAAATGGAGACTGCATATTTGGTTGCTTGATTTTATACACCAGGTCAGATTTGAAACATCTGATTCCACAATTAAGAGTTGTGGCCAAATACATTTGTCCTTGTAGTGTGCATATGTCACATTCAGACTGACTCCCATTTTATAACTGCGTAATATTGACCAAATATAATAACATAATAACATCAAGGTGAGCGGCACTTTCGGGAGACTCTATGAAGCTCTTTTTGTACCCAGTCATGTCACTGACCTGTCACCAATCAATCTATTTAGCTGCATAAAGTTTCTCTAAGACTGGGTTCACAGTGTATGATTTTGGCCATCTTATAAAATTAATGAAAGCCACACTGCATGACATGAAATTCAATTTACTGCATGATTGATCATACATTGAGTTATGGCTATGACAGAAGCACGAGCGTACGTTTAGGCTCTAAACACGGCTTCTTGGTGTGTGTCCACCTCATATTTCTGCCACGGCACTGGTACGTCAAAAACTGGCCCATGCAGTAGTGGTGCCCATGTGCTTTGAAAAGAAAAGAAATAAAAGGAAAAAGAGGAAATTGTCTTTCTTTCTTCTTTAAGTTCCACTTTTTTTTTTCTTTTTTTGTTTTTCTCATTGTACCTGGCGCAGATGTTGGTAGGCTATTGTGTAGATGTGCTAATGTTTACGTAATTTCATGGTGCATTCCTATCGTGAGATGATTCCTCCAAATTTCTGAAAATGTTTGATCTTCGTTGCAGCCTGTCTTTGATCGCAAGAAAGTTATCTCTTATCTTTGACTTACTGCGAGATGTACGTCCACCATTGTTAGGCTACGATGGCTGATCTTTTTAAAGACGATTGCACATATTTGGTCAGAGAAAGCCAAAATCCTACAGTGTGAACCCGGTCTAAATGACTCTTTTCTATACCACATACTGCCCATGTTCCAACTTTTTTGAGATGTATCACTGTCATCAAACTCAAAATGAGCTTATATTTTTCATGAAATAGTGAAATATCTCACTTTAAATATTTGATATGTTTTCTATGCTCTGTTTTGAATAAAATAATCATTGTATTTTTTTTTCTTTCGATGGTGTCCTAACAAAAAAAAACATTTAATCTACATAAGGATATTACACACGTTTTATATGGTTCTCTTACAGACTGTGAATCAGCTGGAAGCTGAAGTGGAGGTGACAAAACAAGAAGCAGAATCAGACAGTGTACCTCTAGTTCCTGAGCCACAACATACCCCAGAGTCCCAGGCTGACTTTGACTTGCAGACTCATACCCAGGACCAGGAAAACCCAGTGCCCCCCACTCTGCAAACAGTTCCAGCACAGAGCCAAGTTTCTACAGATACACAAGCCCCATCAGAGACCCCTAGTGATACCCACGCTAGATATTCCAGTCTCAACTCTAACTCAGCACCACCTTCAGATGAAGCTGAAAACATACCTACCTCACAGAGTGCCATCACAGCGCATACAGGGTACGTTCATATTCACGTCATCATTCCAGAGACCTGGTTCTTGGGGATTAGAAGTTGGCTGTAACCACAGACAAGTCTCATTACAGAACTGAAAATTTGATTTTCGATTCTTGAGAAAACACATTTCTTGTTCCTCCTGTAATGGTTAAAGCCAATTTCAGCCCAATCCAGGAATATATAATAAGCTGTTGTTGTACCTCCATTGTTATGTGATATGTTTATACATTTCCTTTGATTATTTTTGTTTGTTGAGTTTGTTCCCCTCAGTTATGTTTTTGTTCCAATGTTTCTTAACCTTCAATTTAATATTCACAAAGTGAAAGAGAAGCTCAGAGAAGAGTTGGCATCCAGAAGATCAGTGGATATTCCAAAGACCTCTAAGTTGCATAAGACTGTTTACATAGTTTTTTTTTTTTTTTACTTTTTTTTTTTCCCCCAAAAATTGTGGAAAGTCATCACTGTGGACATCAAGCTCTGACCACAGCTAATCAAGATATTCTCCAGGTTAAACCTGAAAAATGACTTGTAAATCCAGCGTCTTTTGTATTCGGAATTTGGAGATTTTAATCAGCTTTCCCGGACGTGCACATCTCCTGTCCCACCAGCGACCACCCTCTCTACCCCTACTCGCAATCCTCTTCTCTTCATTCGTCCATTCTCTCTTGCTTGACTCCTCTCTCTAGTGCTTTGTCTTCCTTTACCCCATCCCCTCCCCTCTCCTCCTACCAATCTTCCTGTCTCTACCCTCACCGGAGGTGTGGTAAATGCCATGTCCTTTCTTTCCCTCAGTGCAGAGTGGGTTGCCAGTGCAGGAGATGAACTCCCAGTAGACAGCTTTGTCTTTGCTGAGCACTCTGATTCACAGTGCAGGGTCATTTCCCCCGAACTGGCAACCTGTGAAAACTCCCCTTTTGGCCGCCCTCTCTTCAGGTGAGTTTCTAACCACCAGAAGGCAAACCAAAGCAAAGAGACAGGTAATCAAGGTGCACCTCTTTGCTGTGCGCAACCATCGACTGCTGGCCTTGCAATCCACTTCTGCTTATTTATTTTATATATTTATTGAATTAATTTATTTTCCCCATTATTCTGCCTGCTCCAACCAAAGAGTGTCCACTAAATTGAATGTGTTACTTTTAGCATCATAGGTGCAGCACTGCTGTGCACTCATTGGTATTCTTTACTCTTTTTTCTTCCCCCACTCCATTTTTTTTCTCTTCCTTTTGTACCCTACTGGTCCCATATCTGTAATATAGAGCGGATGAGGCTGTTGCAGAAGATCGGCTGTCGAGCCAAAGCCCAAATTCTGACCTCGAGGCAGAAGTTCAGTCTACTCCAGGACCAGAAGACCTGGAACATCTGCAAGGGCAGGATCTGGAAAATGGGCTGTCAAGTTTAGAGCAAGAGGGCAACACTTCCCACCATCATGAGCAGCAGGTCAGAGGCTTCATGTGTCACCTATGAATCAATGCAGTTTTGATTAGATGGAGAATAGTGGTTCAGAAGTAACTTTTTCAAGTAGCTGAATTTTTTTTTTTTTTGTTTTTTTTATTTTTTTTTTTTTAAGAAAAATGCATATATATTTAAAGCAGCATTTTAAAGACATTATAGAGTAACAGTTATCATCTGTCTGTCATACAAGTGGTGGAAAACACTGAACATTGTGCATACAATCTGTATCCACAATTCCTATTTGGGGTGGAGGATTGGAGGATCCCAAAGCGTATCTAAGTAGCCGTTGGGTGGAAGGCTGGTTACAACCAAGTCATTTTGTCACACAGAAAAAGACAGTAAATAAGCACTACATGTTAATGTGACATTACCCTTATCTTTTAATGCCTAGGTTTAAATGTGTAATAATCATAAGTGTACCTGACATTTTATTCATTAGCTTGCACTGAAATTTAGATTTTTGTCTCAAAAAGGGTAGAGTTTTTAAAACATGCTTAACTGAGCTATCTGCATTGTCTAAATAGTGAGCTGATGATCTGACTTCATACAAAAACTTGTACATTTTTGAGGTTATCTCCTCTTGCACAAGCATAGATCATCCTTCATTCTTGGCAGCTGGTTGTCATTTTTGTGCTGCATTCAAGTTGTTTTTTTGGTTTTTGTTGTTTTACCCAGATGTTTTTTAATTAAGGAGACAGCAGGAGGGAATTCCATCAGTGTTGGATATTGACTTTGATTTCATTTCGAATTTCACAACCATCAATTAACCAAATATGCATCTGTTGCCTGTGGGAAGACATTTGAATGCCTGGAGCAAGGGTTACAGTTTGGCTGTGGAAAAACTCTACAGTGCAGGGGTGTGATCAATCGCAAAAAATGCTTTTTGACCACTTGGTCCGCCTGCATAAGAAAACATACTCACAATTGCTGGATATATTAGCATGAATATTATGAATATGCGTTGAGTGTGCTACCAAAGTCCTCAGACTTTCATATTGAAAATATTGTATCAGTCTGCTTTAATTTGTCTTTTTCATGGTCGAGGATAATGAATGACATGTATCTAAAAGAAAAACATTTTCAGAAAGATTTTATTCATCATGTATTTCTACAGTATTTTGCTGACTTGGAGCAAAGACCTCATGACTAATCTGTTTGTAGCAGTCACTGATTCTTGTAGGATTGTTTACGTAGGGGACTGTCTGAATCTGTGGATTTGTAGGATCAGGCACTCTTGTGAGGTCCAAAAGGTCACTTATATAATCCATCAAAAATATTTACCCCAACTCCATGAATTCTCATGCTTTAGTAACCTTCTTTAGCTTAGTGGACATTTGCTTGATTAGCATATTTGTGTTTCAGATTGGGGAGGCTAATATTCCCAGGGAGACTGATCCTTCAGTGCCCAGCAAAGAGGACATACCCACCTTTGATGAGTGGAAGAAGCAAGTCATGGAAGTGGAGAAGGAAAAAAGTAAGCGCATTCATCACTGGGGAACTCCAGCTTCATAAATTAAATGAAAGATAACACATCAGTGACTTGGTGCATTCAGGTTTGATTTAAACTCAAGTTCAAATGCTCATTTGAAGACTTTTAGTTTCAGTGCTGCTACTATAGCACGACAGTGAGAGATTGAATTTGTAACACAGTCCCAGCTGCAATTTTTAGCCTCTGCAGATAAAAGAGGCCTCATTTGTCAGTTTTGGTCTACATCTTTAGTTACCTCTGTTCTGCTTGCAGCTAGTTTTTGTGCAGTGTCCATCTCTGTCTCATCACTGTTCCTTCCTTCCTCATAGTCTATTCCTGTTTCTTTCTGTCTCTATCCCTCTCTGTGGTGAAGTAGAGCGTGTGTAGAAGTGTTGCATAACCTCTTTAGTTGTTCCTCTCAGGAATTCTCTCTTTTTCCATAGACTGTAATGGGCTTAATGCTTACACTCCCTTTCTCTAGGTCAGACTCTCCATACCTCAACCAGTGGCAGTGCCCATCCAGTGAAGAAGGTCCAGAAAAACTTCAAGAATAACTACGCCTCTGTGGAGTGTGGTGCCAAGATACTCTCTGCCAACAATGAGGCTAAGGTTAAATGCATTTCTGCTATTACCAGCTGTTATAAAGCTATTATGCCAGCTATTATGTGCTAACGCACAGTCACAAGGATACGGATGTTGTGTTGAACCAATCAATGGATGAACGTGCCTTAAAATATTTTACACATCACAACACATTAAACTGATTTTTTTTTTTTTTTTTTCGGTATTCAAATATGCACCCATTGGCCCCTTTATTAGGTACAGCTTGTTAATACTGGGTCAGACCCTCTGTTGCCTTCAGAATATTCCTCAGACGTTTCTGTCCATAATGACATGATAGCATTACATAGGTGCTGCAGATTTGTCAGCTGCACATCCATGATGTGAATCTTCTGTTCCACCGCTTCCCAAAAGGCTCTATTGGATTGAAATCTGGTCAACTGTGGAGTACAGTGAACTCGTTGTCGTTCAAAGTCACTTAAATCCCTTTTCTTCCCCATTCTGATGCAGCAGCATTGGTTTAGCCTTCAAGTTGTATTGACCACGTCTGCATTGAGTTTCTGCCATGTGATTAGCTGTTTGTGTTAACAAGCAATTGAACTGGTGTACCTAATAATAAAGTGGCTGGAGAGTGCATGTGAGTTGAAAAGGTGGCTGTGGTGATGGTGGATGCTAATTGATGTTCTTTAACCTGTTTTCCAGAGTACATCAGCTATTCTTATGGAAAATATGGACCTTTACATGCTAAATCCATGCAGCAACAAAATCTGGTACATATACCGATACACACTACTAATAGCATAATGTAGCCTGGATGTTATTATGCAACTGTCATGTTTCAATGAACCTTCCATATTTACCTCTCTAGGTTTGTCATCGAGCTCTGTGAACCTATTCAAGTCAAACAGCTGGACATTGCTAATTTTGAGCTCTTCTCCTCAACACCGAAAGATTTTTTAGTTTCCATTAGTGACAGGTATGCTTTCTTTGTTCCCTACATGATCAGAGAGTTTATATTCAAGGTTAAATTATGCTTTAAACCACAATGAAATGGGGATTTTCTCCCATGATATAGAGTGTACAAACACAAAGCTTCTCTTCATGCTTTGAATGCAGTGACTTTCAGTCAGGGTTCCACTTTCTACTTGTGTCTTACTATTCTTGGTTCATTGAATGATGAGATACTTGGGACTTGTGTATAAATAATGAGCAAAGATTAGGTGCTTCAGATCTTTTCTAAATGCCTAGAAAGAATCACTGTATAAATCAAAGGTTTGGTCACATCTACTTCAGAATGAAAGTTCAGTTGGTACATTTAGTTCTAGCATCTTTTTGGGTCACAACTCAAAAATAAGTTCCACCCTATTATGGCATGGAACCACAAATAATGAATGTAGTGTCATTTGAACCCACCCTATGAGAACATGCTTGAAGTCACAGAAACATATCTTTTCCTTTTTTTTTCTTGCTTTGTTTGCAGATATCCAACGAACAAGTGGGTAAAGCTGGGTACTTTCCATGCACGTGATGAGCGGATAGTGCAGAGTTTCCCACTGGATGAACAGCTTTATGCTAAATATGTGAAGGTGCACTTTTCTTTCTTGCTGCTAAAATAGTAGAAATCACACAAGTGTTAAAGGCTGAACTGTGAATTCATTCATTCATTCATTCATTCATTCGTTTTCAGTTGGGTATTACAGTTCAGATAAACAATTCTACACACACTGACGCATTGATGCCTATACACTAAAACACTTGCTCCAGGGATCGGATCACGGCTTCATGGTACATTAGGTGTCTCATTAGGGTGTAACCTGTCTGTTGAATGAATGAAGAGTAGTGAGTTTTCCGTTTGCTTAGAACCAATGAACAGATAAATATAAGGCTAAGAATTAAAGCTGGATTTAAAGGATTGTAGATTTGACTGTTTGGAGATTAAATCATACAAGTGTGTGAGGTTGAAGCAATAAAACTCTTGTTTAAGTCACTTACAGATGTTCCCTCCTAGGGTTATATAAATTTAGATAGTTAAATATTTGATTTTTACCTCTGAAAGCCAGAATAGTACAGCAATAGATTTGATCAGGATAAATAAAAGGACTAGCAAATAGAAATAGTTTGTGGTTTCTTTTGTGAAGATGCTATTTTATGCACAGTTTGCTTAGGTTGTGATTGCTTTTAAAATTGATCATCAAGCTTCTTGGAAGCAGTTTTGCTTCTACTTTTAATTGTCTTGCTCTCTTTTTGGAAGAAAAAAATAACAAAATATTGGATTTTTTTTTTTTTTTATTTCAAAAACCTTTTTTTTTTTTTTTTGAGAAATTTAAGTGTGACAGTTGCACTACATTGTTCACAATTTTACTTGACTCACTCAGCATGTTGTTTACTGTGTATTTAAGTGTGTGTAGTTTAGCTCTGTGGCAGGTTTCAGTTTTTTTCTATCTAATGCAAAACAGCTATGTTATTATGTATTATACACAACTGGGCTGCATTCTTTGAATGCGTTAGAATATAATGGATTAAAATCTGCTTCTTTTGAGCTGTCTCTTTTCTCACACCCTCATGATGTCCTCTTCACTAAACATTCTCTGTATAGACATTTTGAACGGCTGGTTATTGCTCGGACAGTCGTGCTTTTCATGTGATCAGTGTGGGTGCATTATGTGGGGGTGTTTCTTTCTTATGTGTATAAAATTGCAAGATAATCTGCTATGGTTATCATTTGAAGCATCTTAACACTTTACTCTCTTTCTGATGTTGCATATCTGTCCTGATTTTGTTCGTCTTGCCTGTGCGCCTTTCTAACCACTTTTTAGAAAACCTCTTTAGTGTCTCACCTCATTGTGGAGTCTAACCACATGACAGTATATTTGTTTTATCAGACAGCTGAACTGAATGCACATTCTTGACTTGCTTGTAGCTTGAATCGTTCTTTACTGATTTCTTTTTCTTGTTTTATTTCTCTCTCCCTCTGTCCCTCTTCTGTCTTCTGCTCACATCAGATGTTCATCAAGTACATAAAGGTTAGCACTCTTCTTCCACTGTGCGACGTTATGTTCAAAAAAGAAAAGTCTCTCTTAGAATAGTTTATAATTTAATGCATGTGAAATACATTCAAGAAAAAGGTCACAAATACAAACAATTATACAAAATTCTATTTCATTTGGGGTATAATGGGTTTATGGAGTGGGTACAGACACATACTCTTTTTTTTTAAATAAGTATTTAGGTAAGGTTGTAGAAACAACCTGTATATGATATTTACAACAGTTAACTTTCACTGCAGGTTGAACTTCTCTCACACTTTGGATCTGAACACTTCTGCCCCCTCAGCCTCATCAGGTAACGTCCTCAACTGGAGAAAATTAAATTCCTCTTAGATAATACAAGCGTTTTTCATTTTAACTTTAAGACAGCTTCAGTTTTAGTGCCTTTTTTCATTTTTCCCATGCTAAAATTGACAAACCTAAAGATGTTTTGTATGTGTTTTCACTGTTACACAGTCTGTTTTGTTTAACTGAAGCAATGACAAAATCTTGGATTCTGATAGGTCCAGTAGAAAAAACAACAGATGTTTTTGTGCTGTGTAGATTGTCTGCTGTGTGTAGACTTACTCAGTTAACTGCATTTGTGTCAGTAGTGTAACACAACATAAGATAAGGTTCTGCATGCCTTTTAAAGGACATAATAATTGCTTAATTTTTGAGAAAAAAAAACTCATATTTTCCCTCCTGGTTCATAGGGAGCATTTTATGCCGTTAACAGAGCTATTAAGTGTGCCATATTTTTACATCACACTGTTACGAGGTAGTTTTAACATTTAAGGTCATAATTGAACCAAAGAAAGAAAAATGTAAAACATTCAGTTTATAAGTTTAAGATGGTAGTTTCTAGACATTCAAGCACTGTACTTGGCATTATTGAGGTTTTTTTTTTTTGTTTGTTTTTTTAATTCATATCTTTATTGAAATATGATCTGAACAGCATGTCCTTAAAGCTGTTTAAAAATAAAACAAAAATCCACCTCCATTGCTGTGCAGTAATTTCAACCCTTCACTTTTTCTGTAGGTATGTTTATGTAACACACTGTTGTTGTGTGTCTTGTGTAGGGTGTTTGGTACCAGCATGGTGGAGGAGTATGAGGAGATAGCAGATTCTCAGTACCCCTCAGAGAGACTGGAGTACCTGGAGGAAGACTATGGTGAGAAACCCTGTCAAATGATTGTTGTTTCTCAGATACTACTCGCAAATGTGCTATTTTTATTCATCGAGAAGAAGATAAATGCATGTATTGGCATGAATTTAATTAAGCTACCCAACTCTGAAAAAACATCACATTTAAATCCAATGATTGGATGTCAGAAGACCCAGAGAATAGCATTACATTCTTGAGCTGCAGATTAGCTGCCAAATGCCTGGGGCCAAAGTCGGTGATTAACATCTTCTCACATTTTAAAGCTGTTTTGTCCTGCTTTCCCCCCTTTTATCTTAAATTCAGTGTGAACCAATTTTTAAAAAATGTGTGGAGGATTTTTATTTTTTTCGTTGTTTCTTAGCTATAACTTGCTATGCATTTCCCTTCAGACTACCCACCTGGCTATCAACCATCAGACGACAAGGCCACTAAAAACCTGCTTGGCTCAGCAACCAGTATGTGTACACACCGACACGCATCCACAGGCTCATGAACACAAGTATGCCACAATATGAAGTTTAAAAAAAACTGACATCAATCACAAGGCCTGCGGGCAGAGTTGTAAATAATGAAGTGTTAACAGTCAGAGGGACCGGAGGCAGTCATGATTTCTTACACCGTCAACTGATGACTGCATAGTAATACGTTTTTGCGCCGTGACAGGGTTTTGTTGCATTTTCTACACTTTGAGATTTTAGACAAATCTAATGTTAACTATAGAAATCTGGTTGAGCTCACACCAAAACACAAAAAGCAGACTTGTTTTGTCTTTTGTATCAGCGTTTGCATTTTCTCAAGAGGCCAGCACTTTTAAAAGCACATGAGCTCCAAACAGTGAGCAAAAAAAGCACCAACTTTGAGGTTGTAGATACAAACCCATTCTTATGGTGGTAGGATTGAAGGTCTTGTTGTTTTTACTCGTTTTCTATCACTCACACATTGGCTGTGGTTTTGGGTTGCTGAAATCTTGCCACATAAACACACATGCCCAAATAAACTGGTGGTTTTCAGTCTCCTGAATTAGCAAAGCCTGGACCAGCCGCCCCGTCTCAAACACACTGTACACAGTGGTCTTAAAGTTCTGTTTACCTAAACATTAAAGAAGATGTTTTGTATTTTTCCTTTAGCTGGACAGTAGCAGAAGAAGGTGAGCAACTTAAGTGGTATAGCTGGAAAAGATTTTAAGAAAGTGCATAACAAAAGTAAAAATGAGGAAACGATCTTGAAGCAGGATGGGAACAACAGAGAGGTGAGCGAAAAAGGAAAAACGGTTGGCAAAGCCTGTGGTTTCTTTGATATGTGTTTGGCCCCAGGCTGCGCTCTGGCGGGAACCACGTGTTTGCACAGTAAATGTATTATGTGTGTGCTTCTTTCTTTCAGATGCAATCCTCAAAATGGTAAACAACATTGCTGCTAACGTGCTCGGTGGCAAGCCAGGACTAGAGGGTGGAGCAGTTTCTGCAGGTACTCAGTCAAACTCACTTTACACTAAGTATTAGTATTTCTCATCGTCCACCAGTATCCTTTCTTTGCGTTCGACATTTGAAAGTCCTAGTAGACTGCACTTTCATTTCTTAAACCTGTTTTATCCGTCTTGCCTTCATCATTAGGTCAGAAGTTGTTTCTGTGTTTTCTTTTATACAAGTTGTTTCACATGTTCATTATAGACGCTGTTTACACAAGAACAAAAGTTTGACATAAATGTTAGGACTGCTGTCTCCTCAAATTCAATAACTGACTTATTAGCACTGAAAATATCTACATCTAGGCTATTATGGAACTACAAGACAGTCCTCAGTTCAGACACAAGTAGAAACATCAGGAAGCTTTGATTTAAAATTTTCTCTGTGAAGACAAGGTCTTTTTTTTAAAGGTATATTTGCCTTCACACACAACAGTCACTCAACTCCCATTTATTTAAAAATGTTTTTGTTGTTTTTTATCTTAGGAAAACATCTTGGGGATTTTAATGTTTCTGAAATATATTTATAAATTGCTGAGTTAACAAAATATTTCTCAGTAGCTTTCATCAAGCCTGTAAAGTGACGTGCTGCAAGTACTGAGACACACAGTTGCCTGATTTAATTCGCATCCTTTGTGAGGAAATTCTATGTGAGCCACTGCATTGTACTGATTTCCCCCCTCTAGTGGCGATTAATGGTAGCTTAAAATTTGTTTAATTCAAACTCTTATTTTGAAAGGCTTTGTCATGTGACACTGAGCAGGAACTAATAGGGAAGTCTGTTGTTTGTGTACTCCATGCGGTCTGCTCATAGCTCCAGCCTTCATTCTTTTTTTCCATCTTACTTACTGAATTTACTGTTTTGTTTGTTTCTCAGTTAAATGTGAAATACGTGATACATCTGTATCTGTTTTTACAAAAAAGTGTTTCAAAAGAACGAAGACAACAGTAAAGTTCATTCAACTTTATTCAACCCTCTGCGTCTCTTTTGGAGCTTGTTCGCTATCTGTCAATTTGTGCATGGACGCACACTGAGGACAGAATAGTAAAAAAGCGTCGTCACAGCAGACCCTATAGCTTCAAGGGAAACAAGATACTGTGCAAGCTCAACGCTGCAGCTTAAAGCCATCCACGTACACCTCTTCACAAGCTAAGTTTATCATGTCTCAAGCTATCAAAGCTAATCAAAACACAGTGCAGCCAGCACAAAAGGCCCCTGGAGGAGCTCAATCTACACCATTACCAGCTAGACAGAATCAACCACCTGTCAGAACAAAATCACAGTCTTCTGCCGGCTCCACCTCAAGCTCATCTTGTTCTTCCTCTGCTAGCAGGGCAGCAGTCAAAGCCCGAGCTAAAGCTGAAGCTGCACGTGCAAGCACTTCCTTCATCCAGCGAGAAGCTGAATTAAAACTAGCAGAGGCCCGTCTAGCTGCTGAACTGAAAATGGACGAAGCCCGTCTAGCTGCAGAGGCTAAATTAAAGGAAGCACGCATCACGGTAGAATTGTCAACTTTAAAACATGAGAAGGAGGTAGCTATAGCCATAGCAGAAGCTGAAGTGCTCGAAGCAGCAGCAGAGGCCGAGGACGGAGATGGAGAGGCTAGTCATCACGATTCAGATCAGGCCGCTATACAACGTACCCGGGACTATGTTGCTCAACACTCCAAGCTCCATCATAGCGACACAGAGCCTCAGCCTCCAAAACTTGACCCATATACACCATCCTTTTCACCTTTCCAACCCGTCTTCTCACCTCTTAAAGAAGAACTCACCTTTGGAGAAGGTAGTGGTGTTCTTCATCCCCAACCTAAACGTGATGTTTTTGCAAGGCAGCCTGAGGGGGCAACGCCGGTGGTTCGGCAACGCGCCACGATGGACAACGACAACCACAGGGCAGAGCAACCCAAAAGGCCGACGCCAGCACTTCATCATCATCCGCCTCTTGCTAACCCTCCAGCTACAGAGCCAGATGGTCGCTCTTACAACAGGGTTCCATTACTGCCGCCTACTGGTGATAGGACAGGCATAAGTGAAATCACAAGGTTCTTGGCGCGTCGCGAGCTGGTGAACTCTGGTCTCATCAAGTTCACCGATCGTCCAGAAAACTACTGGGCTTGGAGATCCTCCTTCCACAATGCCATAAAAGGACTTGACTTGAGCGCGAGCGAAGAACTTGATCTTTTAACAAAGTGGTTAGGAAACCAGTCTTCGGAGCATGTCAGAAGGATCCGTTCTGTGCATGTCGCCAACCCTGCTGCAGGTTTAAAGATGGCCTGGGAGCGCCTGGAGGAGTGCTACGGCTCCCCCGAAGTTATTGAGAGAGCTCTTTTCGAGAGGATAGAGAACTTCGCGAGAATCGGTCCCAAAGACACTTTCAAGCTCAGAGAACTGGGAGACCTGTTGAGAGAGTTAGAGTCCGCCAAGTCTGAGGGGTACTTACCTGGTCTCTCATACCTGGATACCGCCAGGGGAGTCAACCCTATCGTGGGAAAGTTGCCATACAGCCTGCAAGAGAGATGGTTGTCTCGTGGGTCCCAGTATAAGGAGCAGTACAACGTGTCTTTCCCTCCGTTTTCTTTCTTTAAAGACTTTGTATGTAATGAAGCACGGCGAAGAAACGACCCTAGTTTCATACTCTCGACTCCCTCTACAGTCTCATCCATCAGTTCACACAGGTTCTCCACAGATCCTTCAAAACCTGAACGAATGGAAAGGAGATCAGGTTACATTAAAAGCCACGTGTCTGCTCATAAAACTGAAGTAGCATCGCAACACTCAGGCTCCCGGTTACACGGTTCATCCAACAAGCCAGGTGACATCAACAAACAATGTCCCATCCATAAAAAACCCCATTCCCTGAAGAATTGTAGAGGGTTTCGGAGCAAACCGCTGGAAGAGCGTAAGGTTTTTCTTAAAGAGAACAGTATCTGCTTTAGGTGTTGCTCTTCCACTGCTCACTTTGCAAAAAACTGTGAAGTGGTCCTGAAGTGCAAAGAATGTGAGAGCGACAGCCACATCGCTGCACTGCACCCTGGACCTGCTCCATGGGACATCGGAGACACCCCCTCAGAGCATGGCGGGGAGGGTGTAGAAGAAGCGTCTCAGTCAGCAGTCACGTCCAGGTGCACAGAGGTTTGTGACAGAGGTAAGGAACAAAGATCTTGTGCTAAGATCTGCCTAGTGAGAGTCTACCCCAACGCACACCAAGACAAAGCCATTAAGGTTTATGCTATTTTGGATGATCAAAGCAACAAGTCGTTGGCTAGGTCTGAGTTCTTCGACCTCTTCCAAATCAAAGGATTGGAGTCGCCATACACACTGCATACATGCGCAGGTACCACCGAAACATCAGGGAGAAGAGCTACAGGGTTTATGATGGAGTCACTGGATGGAACAACAAAGGTGATGCTTCCAACGCTCATCGAGTGTAATCACATGCCAGACGATCGTTCGGAGATCCCGACACCTGCAGCTGCGCAGCACCATGCTCATCTTAAGTCCATAGCCTGTAAGCTTCCTCATCTAGATCCAGAGGCTCAGATATTACTTCTGCTGGGACGCGACATCCTCCAAGTTCACAAGGTCAGAGAGCATCGTAACGGTCCACCTGACGCTCCCTACGCTCAGAGGCTAGACCTTGGCTGGGTCGTCGTCGGAAATGTCTGCTTGGGCTCGGCCCACAAGCCAGAGGCCGTCACCTCCTTTCGGACCAACGTGCTAGAAAACGGACGTCCTTCCCTCTTCTCTCCATGCACCAAGCACCTGAAAGTGAAAGAAAGGTTCAGTACTAACGCCCCAGATGACTGCAGCTTTGGCAGCTCAATCTTCGAAAGAACCAAAGACGACGACAAAGTTGGTCTTTCCATTGAAGACAAGCTCTTCCTGGAGCTCATGGATAAAGAGATGTTCATGGACAACACCAATAGTTGGGTAGCACCCCTTCCATTTCGATCCCCTCGGCAAAGGCTCCCAAACAATCGAGAGCAAGCTCTCAGACGGCTAACTTCTCTTCGACGCACCCTAGAAAGGAAGCCCGAGATGAAAGCTCACTTTCTGACCTTCATGCAAAAGATCTTTGATCACGACCAAGCAGAACTAGCTCCACCACTGTCAAACGAAGAAGAGCGATGGTATCTACCAATCTTTGGTGTGTACCACCCTCGCAAGCCAACTCAAATCAGAGTCGTCTTCGATTCCAGTGCGCAATACAGTGGCGTCTCATTGAATGACGTGCTACTTACTGGCCCGGATTTGAACAATAGCCTGCTCGGAGTCTTGCTGCGTTTCCGAAGAGAGTCAGTAGCTGTGATAGCTGACATTGAGCAGATGTTTCACAGCTTCATTGTCAGAGAAGACCACCGCGACTTTCTTCGGTTCCTTTGGTTCAAGGACAACGAACCCGGCAACGAGATTGTTGAGTACAGGATGAAAGTTCATGTATTCGGCAATAGCCCATCACCAGCGGTAGCCATCTATGGTCTTCGTCATGCGGCACGACATGGAGCAAGTGACTACGGCGCAGACGCCGAACATTTTGTGGAACGAGACTTCTATGTCGATGATGGACTTAAGTCTTTCCCGTCAGCAACCAAGGCCATCGACCTGATCAAAAGAACTCAAGAGATGCTCGCCACCTCGAACTTGCGGCTCCATAAGATAGCGTCTAACGACCCCAAAGTCCTCGAAGCCTTCCTCCCAGAAGACCACGCGAAGAGTCTGCAGAATCTGGACTTCGATGACAGCTCAAACCTGATCCAGCGGAGCTTAGGGCTCAGCTGGGATCTCAAACATGACTTCTTCACTTTCAGAGTGGCTGTTACTCAGAAACCCTTCACTCGTAGGGGTGTTCTAGCCACTGTGAACAGTCTTTTCGACCCTCTCGGACTTGTTGCACCAGTCATCATACAGGGGAAGTTCATGCTGCGTGAACTTACCAGCGGCGAGACCCTCGACTGGGACAGTCCTCTTCCAGAAGAAAAGGAAGCTGAATGGAGAGTATGGGAAAACTCCTTGCAAAATCTGAGTGACTTCAAGATTCCGAGAGCTTACACTCCTACAACTCTTACCACAGCCCTCCGGAAGGAACTCCACATCTTCTCTGACGCCTCGGTGAAGGCTATTGCTGCTGTGGCTTACCTGAAGGTGGTCGACAGTGATGGAAAGTGTCACATAGGCTTTGTCCTAGGAAAAGCGAAACTAGCTCCTGCAGTTGCCCACACCGTCCCCAGGCTGGAGCTTGGTGCAGCGGTATTAGCAGTGCAGATGGCGGAATTAGTGGAGAGTGAGTTGGACATCAATGTAGATTCGTTGCAGTTCTACACGGACAGTAAAGTCGTCCTGGGGTACATATACAACCAGACCAGACGGTTTTTATGTGTATGTTACCAACAGAGTACAACGAATCAGGAAGAGCACCAAACCTGAGCAGTGGCACTATGTCTGCACTACACAGAATCCGGCAGATCACGCTACTCGCTCTGTCTCGGCTGCTGAGCTTCCTAACTCAACTTGGCTCACCGGTCCTCCTTTTTTGTCCCAGGCGGAAGGAGTGTCCACTTCAGAAGAGGAGTCATACGACCTTGTCACTCCTGATCTTGACACTGAGGTCCGTTCTCATACTACCTCGCTCTCTGTTCCTGCAGCTAGCCTAGGATGTGAGCGATTTGAACGGTTCTCATCTTGGAAATCCTTAGTGCGTGCCATAGCTTTCCTGACACACATCGCTCAGTCCCATGGGAGTAACGTTGGGGCCAAGCACAAGGATTGTAATGGCTGGCATCAATGCAAAAAGCCTCACACGGCTGTAGAGCTGCTCAAGGCAGAAACTCTCATGATAAAGTGTGTACAAAGAGAGACCTACAGCAAAGAGTTATCATGTCTGACTGCTGGGAAGAGTATCTCAAGAGACAGTCCTCTGAGAAAGTTGAATCCCTATGTGGACGACGAAGGCCTTCTAAGAATAGGAGGTCGGCTCAACCAGTCGGCGCTTGACACTAAAGAAAAGCTACCTCTTGTCATTCCAGGCCGCAGCCACATTGCAATGCTGCTAGTGAGACATTATCACGAAAAGGTAAAGCACCAAGGTCGTGTTTTCACAGAAGGATCTATCCGCTCAGCAGGATTCTGGATTGTTGGGGCCAGGAGATGTATCAATGGTATCCTTCACAAATGCATCACATGCAACAAGCTTCGAGGGAGAGCTGCTGAGCAGAAGATGGCAGATCTTCCTCCCGATCGCCTAAGCACAGAGCCACCTTTCACTTACGTGGGACTTGACGTGTTCGGCCCTTGGACCATCACCACAAGACGCACCCGAGGAGGTCAAGCTCACAGCAAAAGGTGGGCTGTACTTTTCACGTGCATGAGCACACGTGCTGTGCACATTGAGTTGATCGAGGCAATGGACACTTCAAGTTTCATTAACGCTTTGCGTCGTTTTTTTGCTCTGCGCGGACCCGCCAAGCTAATCCGTTCCGACTGTGGAACCAACTTCAAAGGTGCCTGCAGGGAACTGCAAATACTCCTCACAGACCCTGAAAACTCTGATGTTGAGAAGTACCTGAGTGAAGAAGGTTGCACTTGGGTTTTCAATCCTCCCCATTCTTCCCACATGGGGGGAGTTTGGGAGCGGATGATTGGCATCTCTAGACAGATTTTGAACTCCATGCTCCTGCAATCCAGCTCTTCTCGCCTCTCTCATGAAGTGTTGTCGACCTTCATGGCAGAGATCACAGCAATTATCAATGCCAGGCCCCTTGTACCCATCACTTCAGACTCAGACTCACCTTTTCTTTTGACTCCTGCTTCACTCCTAACACAGAAGGTGTGTACTCATCCTCCTCCACCAGGAACGTTCGACAGCAAAGATCTCCACCGCCAGCAGTGGAGACAGGTCCAACATCTGGCCAACACCTTTTGGAACAAATGGAGGCGTGAATACCTACCAACACTCCAAAGCCGTGCTAAGTGGCAGGACACACGTCCTAACCTGAAGGAAGGTGACTTGGTTCTTCTTAAAGATACCCAGCTGAAGAGGAACGAGTGGCCGATGGCTCTGGTCACGAAGACTTTCCCTAGCGAAGATGGAAAGGTCAGGAAAATCGAACTCAAGGTCACGAGATCTGGGTCAGCCAAGACGTTCCTGAGACCCATCTCCGAGACAATTCTCCTTAAGAGAGCGGAAGACACAAAGTGAATTTGGTTTCTTTGTTGTACATGTTTCAGTTTTTTAAATAGTGGTATTTGGTTAATACCAGGCGGGGAGTGTTATGTTCTATGTGAGCCACTGCATTGTACTGATTTCCCCCCTCTAGTGGCGATTAATGGTAGCTTAAAATTTGTTTAATTCAAACTCTTATTTTGAAAGGCTTTGTCATGTGACACTGAGCAGGAACTAATAGGGAAGTCTGTTGTTTGTGTACTCCATGCGGTCTGCTCATAGCTCCAGCCTTCATCTTTTTTCCTCCCGCTGTTTGTGCTGAGAAACCATCGCTTTTTTACAAAAAAGTGTTTCAAAAGAACGAAGACAACAGTAAAGTTCATTCAACTTTATTCAACCCTCTGCGTCTCTTTTGGAGCTTGTTCGCTATCTGTCAATTTGTGCATGGACGCACACTGAGGACAGAATAGAAGCCAAGATTGTGACATAAAGCCTCTGAGCAACCGCACCTCATTAACGGCTTTAAATTATTTCAAGATCCACGTCATGAAAACCTCCCATGGACGTTGTTTAGTATGAGTCACCCAGTGGGTGTAGATGTTATGCACTTACTTCTGATATAACAAGTTCCAAGAATGGATAACATGAAATATGTTTCCATTCATCTATTTTATTTTATTTTTTTTACTTTGAAAGATGAATGCCAGTGTTGGTAAAGAATGTAAATTTTGCTTTGTATTTTAACACTTGGCTAAAATGGAGATGTTACTTGATTATTTGGACGAAAATGCAAATTAAACTATGACAGCCCTTGGAAGAAAATTGATCTAAATCTGAATTTAATCGATGTAATGAGAATTATTCACTGACTGGTTAAAACAAGAGAGTCACATACTTTATTATTACATACTTTACATATTAAATCACATTACGTATCCAGTGTGGCATTTTTATAAGCTTTCTTTTCATCCAGAGTTGCGTTGGTTTTTCTCAAAGATCTTGTATTGAGGATTCACAAGTCAAACCACTGTGTGAAATCTTTGCACAGATTCTTGGTGGGGTTGGGTTAGTGGGTGTGAAAATGTGGTCTCGTTCTCCCTGACCTGCATTTCACAGTGAGAGTCCAACAAATCCTGACAGTCATGTTGGGATCTACGTTTGGTATCAGAGCAGGAAAAGAAAGTTATTTGATGGAAAACATCTGGCCATTCAATATACTCAGATGATGGACTAACTTTTTTTTTTTTTTTTTACACTAATGTTACTGATTATAAAACAGCCCCCGCAGGCTTATATGGCACACACAAGTCCTGACGGGTGCGTCACCTCGTCTGCTGCTCTTCTTAACCTAATGCACACACCACTGCAGGACAGAGTGAATGTGGACTTGTCAGGACCACATAATGTTTTCCATTACTTATAATTAGGGCTGGGCAAGTTATCGCATTAACTCATCAATTTTTTAACGCAGACACTTATTTTATCACGCGTTAACGCATGTTGCTCACATGCTTTTGTTTTAAAAAGTCTGTTACTGGCTGCTGCGGAACCGGAAGACAATTGGCAGGTAAACATGCGGTAAAGCTAAAACAGACATGGAGAACGGTAAAAATCAGTGTACTTTACAGTTCGGGTAGCAACTCGGGTAGCAATATTAACAATTCTGTCTGAAAAAAAATTCTAGACTGCAACAAAACTTTCAAACCCCTTTGTCCAAGACGATCGAATCATTCCTCCATTTATCATCAGATCTGCTCCATGTGTTCACTGTCGTGCTGTTCTCTTACTGGTTACTTGAGTGCGGCTCCATCTAGTGGCACAGATGTGTAATGATGACAGAAAGTCTATTCCTTGATTATAAAATGACCCCATTGTGGAGAATATGACTTCTAGATTAAAATATCATCCTATATTCGGGCCAGTACGGTAGTTTGATCAAGGACTTATTCAACAGCAGTTTGACACACGCTGAAATTTCCTGCACGTTGCAGCAGATAGGTGTCCTGTAATGTTCGGAAATGAGCGTCAGAAGATTCTGTGCTCGTCAGGATCTGAGGAGAAAAAGACTTATGTCAGACGCAGAGCTGGAGAGCGCTTTGGTTCGATCTATATATGAGCTGAGTTTTCATTCAGATTTTCACAATATTGCAAATATTATAGTGTGTGATTCCAGCGCCGCCATGCTACCTGAACTGCCACACAAAGCCATTTCCAGGTCACGTAAACTGGACAATTGAATATTAAAAACAAATTCAGTCTTGTGTGTTAGATAAAAAAAACAGAAAACATAATAAAATGTAACTTTTTAATTTTTTTTAAATTTTTGATTAACAATTAAAAATGGAAAGAATGAATGATACACAGATTGATAAAGTTACAGAACTTTTACAAGGACATTTTCATTTTAAAGTTCTCCCAGACGGAGGATTTGACAGAAACAAGGTTATTTGTAACAACTGCCAAGTTGAACTCACCGTTAAAAGTTCCTGCTGTTACCTCAGAAATTACCTGTTTTAATGTTCTGATTGCGGCTCAGGATTTTGTTAAATAGGACAAATAGATAGGATTAGATAGATAGGATTTTCTTAGGTAGATTTTTTATTTTTCATAAAAAACAGGATGACATTAATGCCCTGGCAGTGGCAATAAGCTTTATTTTATTTTACATTTTTTAAGATGAGATTTATACTAAATGTGTTTCTGTGGTGCTGAAGTGCTGATGTTAAAAGTGTTTGAACAACAAATTTCATGGCACTTTAGTTCATATGGCAGCAGAACATTTAAATAAAAGTGATCTTTACACTACTTTTAAATTCATTGTTTGATTTTGGGTCCACAATTATGATTAATCGTGATTAATCAGGGATATCGTGCGATTAATTAAAAAAAAATAATTGAAAACTTTGAATCATTGCCCAGCCCTACTTATTACTCTTATTTACCATCTTTACATCTTTAGCAAACTGAAGCCTTTTGTTGATCAACCTCAGTGATAACCCACTGTGTTGCCATATGAGAACTACTTATTTCAAATACTCTGACTTCTCTTTCCATTGTGTGTGTGGGGAACGGTGTTTCTTTCTTGTGAGTTCTGCTGTTGGTTTTTCTACAATTTGGTGCCATTTTTAAGTGACCTCTTATCATGTTTAACCACATCTGACCACATTTTTCTGAAGTTAGTTCACTACTATCCTGTCAGGGTTTAACAAACCACTGGATAACTCTTAACCCAGTTTAAGTAGTTTTTTATTTTTATTTTTCTTAATCTTTTCAATTGTTTTGTTTGCCTGATATAGACCAATAGTTTGAGCTTTGTGAAACATAGTAACATGTTTTCTATGACCTCAAGAAGTGTCTTTTACTTCTAGTATAGTTGTTTTAAGGAATGAGAGGCTATCTGTTGCATCAGTAAGAGTTAAATAACCTTTTACCATTTTGCTTAATCAGATCCAAGTGGTGACTTTGCTTTGTTCAGCTAAAAAAAAGACAAGCACACTGCTCCTTTTGGGGTTTTTTTTTTTTTTCAACCACATTTTGCTCAAACTTGTGCTGTTTCTCCTTTTCTCTAACCACTGGTTGGTCTGTCTTCCCACATACTGTTTAGATTAACAGCTTGGAAAACTGGGTCACTTTATTTCTCCCTCTAAAGTGAATACGTTTGCATAGCCTGTATTGGCGTGGGTATGTGCTAACATAGCCAGATGTTTATTCTGCTGCTGGCAGGAGGTCTCCAGCAGCATTTCAGCACAACTTTGGTTGCCTGAGCGGACAGAGGAAGGGCTATGATGCTAAGTTTGCTTGTAGATCTGTTTACGACAGAGAGAGCTGTATAAAAAAAAATGACAGTTTAATTTTAGATGCATTTCTTCTGTTGAACTGTTTGCAAGATAGGCTTAGGATGAGGGTTATGGATTTAGAATTAAGATACATATTGTAAATATAGCAAACTCCATAAACTGCCACAAATGTACCCATGTCTTCTGTTTTTTGCCTAAAGAAGCAACTCAGTAAAGTCTTTTATTACTGAATGCCTCTCCACAGTTACGGTTGTGATTCCAATTTACACCCACACCCACTGTCTAAGACGGGCTGTGGGAGAGAAATCAGTTCTAACTGGCCCAGACTGGTTCACGGCATTTCTCCCTGTTCCAAATATGGGCGTTCCAGCCTCACAGTGTTCAATGCATCTACCTCCTACAGCTTCACAGGATGGTTGGGGGGGGCATGCCACAGACAAATTATGGAACTTCAGTCTCACGTGGTAGTCAGGTTTTGTGTGTCCTGTTGCAAGTTTGTTCACTGTTGTGTATTTGTCCAAAATCCAGGTAATACAACTGCAGATGGGAGTGAAGAGAAGGGGAAGCACAGATGTTACAGCTAAAGCAGATGAAGCCACTCCTGACTCTGCAGTGTAAGAGCCAGTATAGAGAAGTCAATCAGTATCAAGTCCTTTGTTTTGTACAAGGATCATCTTTTTTTTCCCCTATAACCCAACAAAAACACGAAAGCTCTGTTTGAGGTTCTGACTGTGTAACCATTTGTTTTCCTCAGACTGGATCCTGGAAAACCAGAACAGCCTACAAGTGACGAGGCTTTTAATGTCTCCAGTGACTCTTCCACATCTCCCCCTTCATCATCTGACTCCCATGACGACAGACAAATTGTCACTCTGGTAGAGGAAGAGGAGGAAGATGAAGAGCCCAAGCAATCAACTGTCACCCTGCTGGAGGAGGAAGAAGAGGAGAAGACTGATGAGAAAACGGGGAGTGAAGCGGACAAGAACCAGTGGGACAACCAGATGTGCTGTCCTTTATCCTCCCTCTCGTCGCTCTCTCTGTCCTGTGTGGCCACTCTGCCCGAGCTGCTCCATCGCTGGTGCTCCGCCAGGCTTGCCAAAGAGCGGCTGCGCAGCCTCAAGAAGAAAAAGCTTAGCACTCAAACACACATTCACCCGGATGTGAACACCCCTGCTGTCACACACACGAGTCCACTGATCCCCGTCCCTACACCTCCTCAAGAAGCTCTTTCAGTAAGAGAAAAAACTGCAGACCCTGAGGGGCCTGTAGATGGCCCCAGTGAGGGGAAGCCTTTAGGTGAGGTGCATACTACCGATGCACATCTCGGCACTCACACACACGATGTACACACTCCAGAGCTCAGCATCCTTCTAGAGCCTAGCAGAACCTCCACCATCCCCCCAAACAGTTTTTCAGACATCCACAGCTCCTTGATGCGACCCACACCCTCTCACGATGAGAAGCTGTTACCCCCTATTAAAGATGGAGCTCATGACTCTGTCCCCGCTCCCTCCCTCCAAGCTGCTTCTATCCCAGAGACTCAGCAGGCCAGCAGTCCCACGCTCGGTCTTTCTGTCAGTCCCGCCACTCAGCCCCTGTCCTCTGAGATGGTTTCACCTGGTGTCGTGGTTCCCCCCGTCAAAGAGCAGCCTGTTCAATCTCTTCCCACTGCCTCAAGGCCCGAGGGCTTTATACCACCTCCCACTGAGCTCCCATCAACTGACATCCACGTGGACACAGTTAAGGCAGTCATAGACGCTGGTGGGGGAACACAGAGACAAAATGTTCAGGCTCCTCAGATCCCTGGAGAGCAGGGGGACTCCCCCTCTCAGTCAGGAGAGTCTAATCGGGTGGAGGAGGCAGGGAGGAGGATCTGTTGAGTAGCAATGGGAATGGCAACATCCAACGGACAGCCACAGACTTTTATGCCGAGCTGCAGAATGGAGGAGATTACAGTGGTGGAGCAGCAAATGGGAACGGCGTGTTACTGAATGGAGGAGCTGTTCATGGGTCCAGCCAGAAGGAGAGTGTGTTTATGAGACTAAACAACAGGATCAAAGCTCTGGAAATGAACATGAGTCTGTCGAGCAGATACCTGGAGGAGCTCAGCCAGAGGTTAAACAATCAGTGCTGTACGTTTTCATAGTAACAAAAAGTCAAATGAGTCAAGTCCTACAGCATCATTTAAACATTTGTGGTGTTGGCAAGATTCTCAATCTTTGTTGTTCTGTTTAATTTGTGTTCTACAGGTACCGTAAACAAATGGAAGAGATGCAGAGAGCATTCAATAAGACCATCATCAAGCTGCAGAACACCTCCCGCATTGCTGAGGAGCAGGTCAGTTTATGTCAACCTTTAGCACTGGGGTAAGGAAATGCTGTATTGAACTTTTAGGATTGACTGAAACTATCACTATGTACTTCACCAGGACCAGAAACAGACCGAGTCCATCCAGGTCCTGCAGAACCAGCTGGAGAACGTCACCAAACTGATGCTCAACCTCACAGCGACAGTGAGCCAGCTCCAGAGAGAGGTACCATACCTGCTTTTGTTTCTTGCTGATTAGATTCAAATAAATTCTGAGAGAAAACTGTAGTATGCACACAAGCAATTATTTTACTCAACAAGTTCCATTTATTGTGTTGTTGCCATTTTTATGCGAAAGGTCCACAGAATTAGAAAACACAAAATCCACCCCAAAGACAGCTGTTCTCTCTGACAGAAGACACTGTTCCTAAAATATATGTGGGGAGTCTTGACCGTCCGAATTCCTCATATTGATGTTACCATGCTTCCCTGATGTCAGTTTAGGCTCTAGAGCAGAGGTCTTCAACCCTGGTCCTCGTGACCCCCTATCCAGCTGGTTTTAGATGTTTCCCTGCTTTGGGACACCATGATACAAGTGGCTGTGTCATCAACAGACTTGTGCAGACTTTGAGGACAACCTGATAATGACCATTAATTAAAATCAGGTGTGTTGAAGCTGGGAAACCTCTAAAACCTGCTGGATAGGGGGTCACAAGGACCAGGGTTGAAGACCTCTGCTCTAGAGTCTAGTTTGGTGTGCCACAAGCAAAAATAAAATCAGTTCCCTGATACCTTGCCAATTTTTATGTTTTTTTAATCAACTTGGTATAGTGTCTGTTACAAGCTATGGCACAAAATGTTCTGTTGTATGTAGTGAACACAAAAGCCTTTGATTCTACTGTTCCTTAAATCCTTCAAGTCTATGATAAGTGTGTAGTATTTCTTTTTTTTTTTTATGACAAAATTAAGACAATTTTCAGTCTTAACACACTGCATGTAGTTAATGTATTTTACAGGCTGTACTTAATGTTATGTACTTAAGGCAGTTTTATGTGTTTTGTTTTGTTTTTCTTCTGTGTAGCAGCTAGGCACGGAGGCTGCTCGTGGCCCCTACTGCTTTGTTCTCTGAATGCTCTATTATAGTGAAAACAGGACATTATGGAAGAAATATGGTGTATTTGGTAAAACACTGCTATGGGGAAAAAAAAAAGCTTGATATGTACAACTTTCTGAGGAGTTCTACTTGTTTTGGAGCCATTTCTGGCTCAAATGTGTAAAGTTGACCTCAGATGATTGCGGCTATGGTCACGTAGGATCTGCAACTGCTATGTATAATCTCATTTTGGTCTGACCAGCTGACTTGGAGCAGGCTAGACTTTTCTGCAGGGAGGTATTTAAAAAAGCTGCCAACCAGAGCTACAGAAGCAATAATCCAGTATGAGGAAAATAATGTTAATTGGAAGGTATTATTGTGGAAGACGATTGTTCAAATTATGTAATGGTAGCATTTGAATTCTCACTGGACCGAACAGAATTTAATGATCTGCACAGCGTGTAATGACCTAAACAGTGAAGTATGAAACTGAACAGGCCGCATGGAAATGAGACTGCAGAATTGTGAAGCAGAACAGGGAAACGGTGAGAACAAATAACAGATTTCCAGTCTGTTATTCCACCTACTAACAAGGACCACTTTGTCTGAGACGTATGATTTTGTTTTCAGTTTGCATTTATCGTCAAAATCATTTACAAATTCTCTGGCACGACTCAGAGATGCATTGTTTGGTCAGATAACTTTGAAAAGTATAAACATCTGTCAAACATGTTTTTTAAGGATGCAGATATGGAAAGTACCTGAAGACCACGCATGCACACACACCTCCTGGGAAGGAATCTCTATAGGATTTTGTACATCAGGACCTAAAAATTGCAACATGTTGTTTAAATACAAACACAGTCAGAGTGTCCAGTCCTCTACCACAAAAAAACTTGTGGTTGATTTATACACCATATGGTTTCTTCAAAGTAAGATTTAAAAAAAAATACTTAAGCAGTAATATGACACATGATCAAATGGTATAAAACATGGCATGGGGAAATTCTTTTAGTGTACTTTGTGTGATTTTTCTTAAACAGAAATTACACAAAAAAAAACACAAAACAGAGTTAGCTGTTGAATTTTTCCTCTGCAGGTGTCTGACCGTCAGAGCTACCTGGTGGTCTCTTTGGTCCTGTGTCTTTTCCTGGGGCTCCTGCTGTGTCTGCAGTGCTGTCGCAGCTCGTCTCCCAGCCCCAGTACCAACGTTGCTCCACTCCCCAAGAGCAACCACTATCCAAGCCCCAAGAGGTGTGTGTCTCTCTCACACACATCCACGCATGCTGACTGAATTTCCAATAAATATGACATTTTGTTTCTGTCAGCTTAGCATTTGAATGTCCTAGAACTGCTCATCTGCTCTCCATTCTGTCATTATTGAATATTTCACTTGGTTTTTAAAATTCCCAAACCTTTTGGACGCCACCCATGCTTCTGTTTTCTGTTTGTCAAATGTCGTTTACTCCTGTCTTACCACTGACAGTAGGAAGCTTGACTAGTTATATTGTGAACAACCCTTATCAATCATTCATGTCAGTTGTTTTTCTTTGTCAGATGCTTCTCCTCCTATGATGATATGAGCCTAAAGCGAAGGGTGACCTGTCCACTTGTTCGCTCAAAGTCTTTTCAGCTGCCCTCCACAGAAGGTGAGAATGCTCTTCTTTAACACACACATCTACACATACGAAACACAAGTTTCCTCCAACCTTTTTTGTTTTTTCCATCTGTTGTTTCTCCTCTTGCCTGTTGCATTGAAACATAATCAACATTGATCCTACAGTTAGAGCGTGCTGCAAAGATCAAAAGATCACAACTCATTCAGGCCAGCTGCTTTCAAGCACTGCAGCTCTTTGCTACATCCAACTATCCAGTCTTTCTCCATTCTCTCCATTTCTCACTCTGCACTTCCACTGTTTCCTCTTACACATGCTAGAGCCTAAAGCAATGCATGGCCGCAGTGACTGAGGCGCAAGCTGGAAAAGAATCAGGTCTTTGACTAGGAAAAGCAAAAACTCCCCTTGTTGTTCATTGTTGGGTAACTGTGGGAGTGGATGGGTGTGTGAGAGGGAGAGAAAGATTTTGCCCTTGAAGCTGAGAGGCTCTCTGTCTTTGCCAGCTTCAGTCCACATGCAGGCCTTGAGATTTAATAACAGAGCGCAATGCTTTGCTGGCTCACAGTAGACATTTGCAAGTAGTGATCGATAATGATATAACCCATGCTTTTTCCTGTGATTTCAGCCTAATGTTTCTGCCTTAGTAAAAGTATTCATTCTTGCACATTTTCTGATAGTAGACAATGATTTGGATATGAATTTTTAACTTTCTGTCATGAATACAACTACTTGCAAGGTCACTTCATGCTTGTTACATGTATGTTTTCCAGTTTGCCATTCCATCATTAACCTAGCCCCTCTCTCCCCTCCCCAGTAGGTCCAGATGACTTGTACATTGTAGAACCTCTAAGGTTTTCTCCAGAGAAAAAGGTACAGTGTCTGCTGGCTGTGACAGCTACGTTACATAAGTGCTGTGTGTTCTCTAGTGTCAGTCTGTACAGGAAGTGTCTTATATAGACTAGGGAATCACTTCTCTACTGATCTCAGTGGAGTAGTCAAAATGAGGGATTAGTTTACGGGTTTTGAGATTCAGCCACTGCCAAGCACCACTTCTTTGCTGATACTGTTAGAACAGCGATTCAGAAAAGATTTGGATGGCATGGAAAATGCAAACCGCAACAACAAAAAGAGATTCTTACATTAACCCTGACTTCTATTTCTTTGCACTTGTTATGAACTAGAGGATATTTCATTATTATCAATTGAATTTTATTTTTAATGTTTATCCATTTTTGTATTTGTATTAAGCACTACAGTGAATTGTAAAAACTTGAGGATAGGATACCTTGAGTAAAATTTTCTTTTCCTCAATCCTCTATTGTGGCTTTCCCTATGAAATTTTCCTGTCCTCTGACCGGTTTGTGTGCCATCAGTGTCGAGCACAAAAGTGGTTAATAAGGCCCTGCATTAACAGGTTTTACTTTGCTTTTAAAGCTTTTTTTTTTTGGAAAATAACTTCTCCACTGTTGTGCTTTTTCTGTAGAAAAAGCGCTGCAAGACAAAGTCGCTGGACAAAGTTGAGACCCTGAAGGCATTCGATCCTTCTGCACAACTCACATTTGGAGATCCCAAGTGTAACGGGTTCCACCCATGCCTCCCCGCTCCACCACCCCCACCTCCCCCCCTGCCTCTCCCCCCCTCCCCTGCCACCTCCGCCTGCAGAAGAGGTGCCGTCATTGCCCAACTGCACCCTCAAAGAGATCCCTGCAGAGACCAGCAGCTGTAGCTCTTCCACCCATTCGGAGGAGTCCTACACAAACCGCCTCCCCCCTCCCTCTCCTATCCTCCCCTCCGCTGGGTTGTGCAATGGCCACAGTCTTTCTTTCCCCCTCAGCCAGCTCCCCGCCAAGTCCCGCCAGGAGAAGCGCGCGATCAAGCGTCGCAAGTCTCGGCAGACAGAGCTGCAGTTCCCTCACATGCCAGAGGGGAGCGTTGGCTCTCTCCCCAGTCTGCAGCAGCTAATAAAGGGAAACAAGGAGATGAGTGTCGGGACCATTCGGGTGACCGCCGTCACCGGACATGTCTGAAATCTTACACTTTACCTTCACACAACTTTGTTTTCACCATAAGGTAGCAGACTTGTGAGAAGTCTTACCGCATCCCAAAGAACCACATTTCCCATGAACACTCTGGCACACTGTGGAACTTGAGTGGATATTGTTAAACATCATCTGGCCCTTATCCACTCCCGTCAAAGACCTGTTTCTGGATATGTGCCTTTATATCTGTTGTAGACCTTTTAATTCCTAAAAATTATGAAGTTGATGTACAAGAGAGTCACTGGTGGGGAGTGACACATCAGTACCTGTCAAATCCATCAGCCTTTTATTCCCCTCTCTTCTTGATAAGCACATTGTCGTCTCACAGTGGAGCATCTCTTTGTCTTTCCTTTCGTCACCGTCTGAGCACAGCGAGAAGAGGTGCAGGCCTCAACTTTACATTCTTTTAACCAAGTGTTAGGCCTCTGTTTAGATGAAACCGCCATTGTGAATGAACTGTGAAGCACGAAAAGTTCTTTCTCTCATCCTTGCTTCCTCCAGTCTTCTCTTGTTATTGTTCTATCTCACTAGATCTCATCCACCGTGTCTGTAGGTGTATGCATGGGACCAGAGTGTTAGAATTTCAATGTGCACCTTTCTGATTCTCTACGTCTCTGTTCGTCTGTTTCAAACCAACCACGGGGGCTGAATGAAGAAAATAATTTTGCATGACTTGAAGGTGTGAACATGGAAGACTTAATGTATTTTTGTCTCATTTACTCTCCTTATTTAAGTGCAGCAGCAGCAGCAGCAGCAGTCTGCAGATCCTACAAGCTCATCATTCCCCCAACTCGGTTATTTTGGGCTGGGCCCAAAACTATGCTGTCATATAAAGTTTTGTTTTGCTGATGATGGTAAATGGGCCAGAGGCAAGCTGGGTTCTATTTCTGTTTTTAGTTGAGCCACTGAGCCATGTCCTGTTATTACTCTGTTGTTACTGCTGGTTTGGTTTATTTGAATAAACCTCAGACCAGTATGAGGGAAATGGTTCCTGTTGAGGGTTCAGTGTTACGTAGTAACACGTTTGGTAGCAGAGCTGAATGTTTACACTTTTCTTGTGTCAAACAAACTTATGGGACCTTGCAGCTAAGTCTGACAGACCTGTTTTATTTATCTATTTATTTATTTAAATGATTATAGATTTTCTAATTGAGACACTGGTTTGCCAATGTCCCAGTACTGCACGGTCTCAGTAGTTTGTCCATATTTATTCATTGTTTTGTACAAATATTATTCAGTGGTACTGACACATGGTCATGGTATAGGGCTCAACTACATATTCTTCTTTGTCCTGTTTCAATTTTTCTTAGATTTTCAATTTAAAGCTTCAAGTCTGAAATGTCAGCCAAAAATAGGAGCAGTCACATTTCCAGCAGAATAATTGAGTACAGATTTAAAAGATTGTGTGTTGATTAGGATCACCACACTGCTGCTTCTGTATGCTGAGAGCTGCTGGGAGGTGGGGAGGTTGGGAGAAGGGCTCAGCTGATTGTTCATTACTGCTCCATTTTCTGGATGTTTGTTCATCTTCTCTGGATGAGTCAACTGATTTTTTTTTTCCTTCTTTTTTTTTTTAAGTGACCCTGCATGTTGTTGTGACTAAACTGCAACAACATTCAGCTTAAATGCAGCAGGCAGCTTCAGACAAAAACACAGGGTAATTGACTTGGTTTTAAATATCTCCTTATATGTATGTGGTTTCCGACTGGCTCCGTGTGGTTGGTATTGTCTACATTTCGATCGAGACACAATTTGGATATTCTTCTTTCTGAAGACCCTTGTGGCACGACTTCCTCTGTGAGTGTGGAGAGAACCTTGAAAACGCCTGCTTGCATTAACCACTCCACCATGAAATGCTTTCTCATTTTACGTGTGTGCTCTATTAGCTTTCTGCTCTTTCTGTGCATCCTCATGCTCACATTACACTCTGCCCGTCTTGTTTTTACTCATTACCGGTCTTTGACTTCGTGTGCTTGCACCACCTTGGATGACAGTGGAGTTTTTGTGCAGAAGAAATGAATGAATTGTTATTGAATAAAGGGAAAGTGGCAAATAATGTGATTTTGAACACTAGTATTCAGATTATGTTTATTCCTTAAGCAGAGCAAATACATTTTTCCCCTTACCTTTTTTTGAATGTGTATGGAGCTGTGTATACCTGTATGCATGTGAGATTATTTTTGTTTTATGTGCGTCTCCTATGACAAAGACTACTTTGAACCTACTTAAACCCATAACTCAAAAAATCGAGGAGGAAGCTCATCGTGCTCTTTGTATGACTCCTCATGCCTTTTTGTTTTTCTACTTGTCAAGTGCTATCTTTTCTTTTCCCTCCCTCCTTTAATCTTTGTGAGTACTCTGAAGAGCTGCACAGTATTTTTGAGCAGGAGTGAGTTACTACAAATAAAATGTAGTGCCATTAGAAACTGTGAATTCTTTCTAAATAAAACTGTTTTTTTGTTGTCTTTCACTTTGTCTTTGGTTTTTATTGCCTTGAAACATTCGGTTGTAGTATTTTAAATTTCATGGAAGCACAAAAGTGTAGTGTTTCAGCTTACGAGAGATTTAAAGATACAGGCTTTTATCAAGAAACTACGACCTATGGAAAAATATTTAGTCATCACTGCTTCAGCGTTTTCATTCAGTTTATTGAAGGGGGGGACCCAAAAAAAATGAAGAAAAAAATTATTGAAATTCATGGCTTTTTTTTTTTTTTTTTTTTTTTTTTTTGAAATGGATCAAATACAGGGGAAAGTCCGGATTCACCTTGTAATTTGCATTTCTAAATGAAACCTATCTAAATATGTAAATTACAGTTAAGGAGGTGGCTTCAGACCTGAATGCTGTTGTAACTGGTTGATTGAGGGGGGGGCATGGCCCCACCAACAAGATTATGAGACTCTTTCAAGAACAAAACCCAACACAAAGTGTGGAAAAAGATATTGCTATACATTGAAAGCTTCTTATCCATTCAAATATAAGTCAGTTTGGGGATGATGTAGTCGTTTTCTCAGATTATTACATCTTGTCACAGAACAGTCAGTCACTGGAACTTTTCTTTAGGAAAGATGTGGCCAGCAAACAATCTGGATCTCAATTCAGATGAGAATTTATGGTGGAAAATCCAGGTTATTTAGGGGATGAGTCATCGTTCCCTGATCTATCAGATGGATACATGAGAAAGTTGGACCCTGATTGATAAAGAATATTGATTTTTTTTTTCTTTCTTTTTTTTTTTTGCATACTCGGTTTCCACAGGTTATGTGCAAGCAAAACGATATTATTCTGTTTAACCAAAGGTGGTAACTTAACCTTGAGAAAGAGGATTGAGTCGCGTTAACTTGTTTTTGAAGTCTATTACCATGGTAACAACGTTTCTGTCTCCTCCCCTTCACAAAGCTGAAACGGGTTTAATTTCATCAGACATTTGATCTCATGATGTGCATTTTGGAGGTGCCTAAACATTTTCTTTTACTGGCTGAAAAGGCTGGACTGGGGAGGACATATCATGATGAATTATCTAAGAGCAGACACTTACATCCCTGATGTATATGATCTTATCCTTCTGTGCATCTCAAATGTCACCCATCATATGCCTTGACTTAATACAAATTACCATGGCTTATTTTACCTTTTTAGCCGTTCATTTATTTGCAAATGATGGTTTTCTTCATAATTATAGGGATGCTGAATGCAGCATTTTAGAAAGGGGAACTGTATGTTGATGTGTGAGAAAAGTAACCTGGCTCAACAACGGTTTCTCCCCCCCTTATTTTCTAGCCCTGCCAGCAGGATTTCTCCTGCATGGAAAGTCAGTCTTAAACAAAATACACCTACAACCCCTAGCAAAAAGTATGGAATCACCAGCCTTGGACGAGCACTCACTCAGACATTTAATTCTGTAGAACAAACTCAGATAAAAAGTATGAACCAGTAATTAAGTTTTTCAAAAGTGCAACTCCTTGGCATTCAGAAACACTAAAAGAAATGAATAAAAAACATTATGGTGGTCAGTAAATGTTACTTTTATAGAGCAAACTGCAGGGAAATAAATATGGAATCACTCCATTCTGAGGAAAAAAATTTGGAATTACTCCATTTTTAGTAGAAAATAAGGATATACCCAGTCGATTTCCTTTCCTTAATTGGGCACCTGCCTCAGATTAGATCAGCTCGTCAGTCAGCCATTAAAAACAGTGCAGTTATCACACCTTGGAGGGCTGCTGGACCAAGTGGATTAGCAAGAATCATGGCTCCAACAAGAGAGATGTCTCTCGAGACCAAAGACAGGATTATCAAACTTCTTGAAGAAGGTAACTCTACACGTATGGTTGCCAAAGATGTGGGCTGTTCACAGTCAGCTGTATCAAAGATATGAACCAAGTACAAACAGCATGGGAAGGTTGTTAAAGTCAAGCATACTGGTGGACCAAGGAAGACATCTAAGCGTCAAGACAAACAACTAAAGGCCAATATGTCTTGAAAACAGAAAATGCACAACAAGACAAATGAAGAAGAAATGGGAGGAAGCTGGAGTCAATGTATGTGACAGAACTTTGCAAAATCGCCTAAAGGAAATGGGATTTTCATACAGGAAAGCTAAAAGGAAACCAACATTGACGCTTAAACAGAAAATAAGACTGCAATGTGCTAAGGAGAGGCAATCATGGACTGTGGATGACTAGATGAAGGTTATCTTCAGAGATGAGTCACGAATCTGCATTGGACAAGATGATGATGCTGGAACTTCTGTTTGGTGCCGTTCCAGTGAGATTTACAAAGAGGACTGCCTAAAGAAAACATCAAAATTCCCCCAGTCCTTGATGATATGGGGCTGCATGTCCAGGCAAAGGCACTGGGGAGATGGCTGTGGTTAAATGCACAAGTTAACATTGACATTTCGGACAGCTTTCTTATCCCTTCAAGTTGAAAAAATGTTTGGGGATGATGACGTCATCTTCCAAGATGACAATGCATCATTCCACAGAGGAAAAACTGTGAAATCATTCCTTGGTGAAAGACACATCCAGTCAATGTCATGGCCTGCAAATAGCCCAGATCTAAACCCAATTGAAAACCTGTAGTGGAAATTGGAAAAAAAAAAGGTCCACAGCAAGGCTCTAACCTGCAAAGATGATCTGGCAACTGCAATCAAAGAGTTGGCACCAGATTGATGAAGAATACTGTCTGTCACTCATCAAGTCCATGCCTCAGAGACTGTAAGCTGTCATAAAAGCCAGAGGTGGTGCAACTAAATACTAGTGATGTGTTTTGTTTTGTTTTTGTCTGTTTTTCATGATTCCATTTTTTTTCCTCTGAATGGAGTGATTCTATATTTATTTCCCTGCACTTGCTCTATTAAAGTAACATTTACTGACCACCCCAATATTTTTTTATTCAATTCTTTTAGTGTTTCTGAATGCCAAGGAGTTGCACTTTTGAAAAACTTCATACTGTTTCATACTTTTTTCTGAGTTTATTCTACAGAATAAAATGCCTGAGTGAGTGCTCGTCCAAGGCTGGTGATTCCATACTTTTTGCTAGGGGTTGTACATTGCACCACTTGTTGCTCCTATAACACACCAGTCCTTAAATATTTAAATTATCCATTGACTTGCTCTGCAGCTTCCATGTCAACTGTCTTTCCTTCACCGCTGCAGCCGCCTTTCTTTTCTGCTGAAAGATGTACTCAAATGTTCCGTTGAATAAACTGCAATAAAAGTTATAATTCATCAAAGAGAAGTTCTAAGTCAACAAACGCAAGTAGGAGGATCTTCTCCGTTTACCTGGCGTTGCCACATGGATCACAGTGATCGAGCTTCATTTATTGTCTTTTTATAGTTGAGGTAACTCAATGTCAAAATGTCAACATGCTCTAAACCAGATTTAAAACCCAGATTTTAAAATTTTTTTTAAAACCCAGGTTTCCTTTTTTTTTTTTTTTTTTTTTTTTAAACAGTCTACTGAATATGAAGTGTTCTTGGTTAGAAATCATATAGAATTGCTTAGCTTGCATACAATTAACAATTAAAATGAACTATTTTAAATGTTTTATAAGACCGAAATGTTCTGCTGTTATATAAACCTGTTTGTGTTATATAATATTGTCATGTAATTTTTCTCCAACAAAGTAAAACAACTGAACGAGCATCCTCCAGGAATGTTAATTTCATAACCTTTGCTGACAATTTGTAACAAATTTCAGCAATACTTATAATTGTGGGTTTACTTTAGAAAAATGCAGTTGCAAAACACCCCCCCCCCAAAAAAAAAAGAAAAAAAAAAGACTGAAAAATATTAGCCTTGCTTCGCATTGCTTAGTTCCTGATTAAACGGATCAACTGTTTTTGTGCAAGTCAAATATACAATACAACCACTTCTTCCACAATGAATGGTGATTATTAATTAGAATATAATTAAGCTATAATTGCTACTTTTGGGATACAGAAGAGCAGGGGCGATTCTAGGGTCAGAGCTTTAGGGGTGCTGAGCACCCAATTAGCCCCACCACAACCCACAAGTAACGTTAGTGAGAAGAGGACGATGCCATTAGGCGGGGTCGTTTTCAATTTCATTCTTAAAATGAAAAAGAAAAAGAATATGTCAATAGTTAATCAAGTAGTTAGTTAGTTAATCAAGCTGGTCAGTTCAGAAAAAAGTGTGCCCTTGGATAAATGAAGACACCATGAGTCTAAGGAGACTTTGTCGTAAGACTGAACGTCTGTGGAAATCCACTAACCTTGAGGTGCACAGACTCCATCTCAGGGATCTTGTGGCCTCATACAATGAGATGGTGGAAAATGCCAGATCAGACTTTATTCGTCAACTGGTAACAGCTAATAAGAAAAATCCCAAAGTGCTGTTTAACACAATCAATTTTCTTGTATGTCCTGCTGCGCCAGTTACTCCTGTTTTTTGTGAAGCGGACAGCAATGCATTATTGAGATTTTTTACTGACAAAATTAAGTTGATCAAGGAGAAAATCCCTCCCCTTTTGTGTGGAACCCCTGCTGTCGTTGAGCCTGTCTCCAGCTTGTGGTCCTCATTTAGGTCTGCGACTCTTACTGATATCTCAGCACTGGTGACCAAGATGAAACTCTCCTCTTGTTCATCGGATGTCCTTCCGTGTAGGCTTTTTGTGAAAGTGTTTGAGGTAATTGGCCCCTGGGTTACCCAAATGGTTAATCTCTCTCTGTCCTCCGGTGTGTTTCCCAATGCATTTAAGCATGCTATAGTGGAGCCTTTACTCAAAAAGACAGGCTTAGACCCGACTGTCCTCAATAATTTCAGGCCGATCTCTAAGCTACCAATCTTGTCCAAGATCCTAGAGAAGGTGGTCTATGAGCAGCTGTCATTATTCCTGGATCAAAACAACATCCATGAGACATTTCAGTCTGGTTTTCCGCAAACATCACTCTACGGAGACAGCCTTGCTGAAAGTGTCCAGTGACATTATGATGTCTGCTGATTCGGGAAAATGCACTGTTCTAGTTCTCTTAGATCTGTCCTCAGCCTTTGACACCGTCGACCACCAAATCCTGTTGAGAAGGCTGAGGGATGAAGTAGGACTGTCAGGTTCAGTTCTTCATTGGTTTCTCGTCATACCTCTCTGGGACGTAGCTTTAGTGTCACAGCTAACCAAATAAGGTCTGGGTCAGCAGATCTTTTGTGTGGAGTCCCCCAAAGTTCTGTTTTGGGTCCTTTATTATTTTTGTTGTACTTGATCCCCTTGGGAAAAATCATCCAGAGATTTCCTGATGTCTCCTACCACATGTTTGCGGATGATATTCAGCTGTACTGCTCTTTTAAGCCTACTGAGCTCCACAGGCTAAACTCCTTAGTTCATTGCTTGGTGGAGATTAATCAATGGCTAAGTGTGAACACCTTGCAGCTAAACGTGGACAAAACTGAAACCCTGGTTATTGCCCCTGATGACTCCATTCCTGGGATTAACCAGTAATTAGGTGACTTGGGCCGGTCTGTTCAACCGAGCCTAAGAAACCTGGGTGTTGTGTTTGACAAAGACATGTCATTAGTGCAACACTGCAAACAGCTGACAAGGAATTGCTTCTTTCATCTGAGGAATATTTCTAAACTCAGGAAAATGTTGTCGCAAAATGATTTGGAGCTGGTCATTCACGCATTTGTGTCCTCGCGTTTGGACTACTGTAACAGTTTGTTCTCTTGTCTAAACAAGAAGGAGCTGTCTCGCCTGCGGCTGGTGCAAAATTCCGCAGCAAGAATTCTGACCCGCTCTAATAGGAGGTCACACATAACCCCTATTCTTAAAGCTCTTCACTGGCTGCCAGTTTCCTTTAGGATCAATTTTAAAATTCTGGTTTTAACTTTCAGAGCTTTGCATGGTCAGGCTCCACCTTACATCAGCGATCTGATCCAGCCCTACACCCCAGCTCGGGCTCTGAGGTCTGTGGATCAGAATCTGCTGATGGTTCCTCGTACCAGAGGAACCAGGAACGAACCTTCCGGACCAGAGGAGACCGATCCTTCCAGGCCGTTGCTCCCAGGCTTTGGAACGATCTTCCGCTCTCTCTGCGTTCCATGGAGTCTGTTGACTCCTTCAAAAGGCAACTAAAGACCTTTTTATTTGTGCAGGCTTTTGCCTAATTGTCTTGGGGCTGTTATGATCGTAAATGTGTTGTCTTGGCCTTTTAATCTTAAATTTGTATGTATCTCTTACTGTGTTTTTATTTTAATTGTGAAGCGCTCTGTGACCGAATTATTTATACAGCGCCCTTCACAGACCATGGTCTGTGAAGGGCGCTGTATAAATAAAGTTTACTTACTTACTTACTTACTTAATATTGTGTTGTTTGGACATAAGCGGTTGCTGGTGAGTATAAAGTAAAAGCATGAATCCACGCTGTAATTAGGTGTTTTAACGCCCAAAAAGAGGCAAAACAAAATAAATAAAAAGTAAGGTTTGTTGGTGGTTAGTATGGTGCCACCATGCACTACTAACCACCAACAATGGATGGTTGGGGTGTTATTTTTGGGTTTTTAAAAGAGTGGGCCACGCCGGCGGCGCACGTATGGGCCGGGGAGAGAGAGCACTGGAATCCCCTGGCAAGCCAAGGGAGATCACGGACCACCGCGCAAAGCTCGGCCCGCGATCCCCCTTGGCTGGCAAGGGAGAGCGCGAGCCTCTGCGCGGTGCGGATCTGGCGCGTGCAATGGGACCGTCTGCTGCCCATAGCAGCGGTCCCGGCGCCATCCAAGCACCAGGCTCCCCGTGGTTCCCCGAGGGGACCCACTGAAGAATTGACAGTGTGTGACCTCTTTATATACTACTTTTCTCACGTGCCATCAATGACGTCACCTTGTAAAGCCACGTGAGGGAGCTCCCATGGAAATTTCCTTCAGGGTTGTCATGACAACACTGTACGTGGTGACGCGTCTTTGCGCAGAGCCCGCACGCACGCCGGTCTACCAGCGCAACGTCGCGCGCAGAGGCGCTTACTGGCTGATGCAGGACGCTGTTGACCAGGGGCGTCACTAGGTTTAGGGGAGGCTTAGCCCCCAAGAGATGCACAGGATGTGAGCGAATGTAGCGTGTGAGCACAACATTTCACAAACAGCTAATAAAGACTGAGAAATAATTTATTAATATTATTATTTCAGTCTGTTTTATACAATACAGTATAAGTATACAGTATAAGTCTTATATCTGCTTGCTCTCCTTCTCTCTCTGTGATAACTTGATCTTCCTCTGCCTCTTGATCGATCCCTGGATCCCCTTGCTCTCTGACTTGACCTTGCCTATTGATCACACAATGAGTTGAATTAATAACTGATCAACATAGAGCCTAAAGCCATAACTTTCGCTCACAGCACAATAACTGTTTGTTGTTCCCAAATATTTTGAAGTTGCACAGATTACATTTTGGGCACATATGTGACTAAAATGGTTGTAATTTCAAGCCCTGAAAAATATATTACTTAATTACTTGAATTAAAGTAATACGAAGATACTCTTGAAAATATTTGGGTCAGGCTAATATATATATATATATATATATATATATATATATATATATATATATATATATATATATATATATATATATATATATATATATATCATATATATATATAAAAAAAAATATATATATATATATATATATCTCTATCTCTATATATCTATATATCTATATATATAGATATCTATCTATATATATATTTTTTTTTTTTTTTTTTTTTTTAAACCTAATTATTTAGGGGGGCTTAAGAATATTTTCTTAGGCCTAATGACGCCACTGCAGAAGAGTAAAAAATGAATTCGTAATCAGTCAGAGGTTGTACCAGCCTCAGTAAAACGCTGAAGTTCATCCAGCCACAAGGTGTCGCTGTCGGTAAATTAGGACACTTTGCTTCGAGCGCGACTTTTTCTCTTCTTGTTTACGTTTCATACAACAACATGGAGGACGAAGTGGATATTGACATCGAGGGAGATGACTTTGATAGTAATATCAGGTAAGGGGCTTAGCTGTCCTATTTAACTCACATCTTTATGCTGGTGAAACGTTGCTGTGTTCAGTCCCGCAGGGCTCTCTGGTCTGTAGGGTGGAGGCTGTGTGTTTGTGCCTCCTTTTTTTCACGTTCACGTGTTGTTGTAATGACAGCTCCTTCTCTTGCTGTTCCAGTCAAATGGACGGAGAGGGACTGGTCCAGGAGCAGCTCGTACAGCCAGCGGGGAAGAGCGGTTCCTGGACCCTGGTATGATCTCGTGATATTCGGTTATCTATCAGGCTGCGGCTGCTGGTGGTGCTTGTTGTTGACTGTGTCTGTCGCTTGAACAGCCCTGGGAGCTGGACAGCTCCATCAGCCCAGAAAACAGAGAGGTGATAGAGAGGATGCTGCTGGAGGAACAGTATCCTTTTCCATCAGGGATGCACTGTGGGATCATGGGAAATTTTAACAAGGGATGAATAACTAAAGTTTCATAGAGGACAATAGCTCCTCTTGAAATGAGAAAATCTGTTGTCTGTTAAATAATACATTGCACGTAAATGCTGACATGTAAATCCTGCACTTCAGCTGGTAATTACATAAAAACAGCAATTCAGTAAGAAAAAAATGGAAAATCTCACACTAAAATTATGATAGGCCTCAAGACTGTTGGCAGTCAGTTGCAAATCATTTGAGTAATAGCAAGGTTTGGACATGGTCACAATTGGTAAAATTATAGCTGCTCACCAAAACATTTTCAAGTCCAAGATATCATACTGTCTCCACTGAAGTTGATGTTTTATGCTTAGAGATTCACCGATATGGGTTTTTCAAGACCGATACCGATACTGATTATTAGTAGTTAGAGGAGGCCGATAACCGATATTTGGAGCCGATATTCATTTGCAGTAAAAGTGTAAAAATTGGCGTAAAAAAAGTGAATAATGCAAACACCGAACTTCATTGAAATGCCTAAAGCATGTTTATTGAATCAGAAACCTTTCATTCAAAACGGTGTTGCTACATTATTAATGATTAATATGTCAAAGGCTACACAAAAAAGTATAATAGTTGCTATGAGTGCAATTAAACTCCTGACAGGACACAAACAGCCTTTCGGGCTTTAATGAGCTCACACAGTATTTAAAATGTTCCACCACTTGTTTCAGATAAATCATTTCTGAATTTTACTCTCTCATCTTCCCGTTCAATTTTCAGATCATAGGACCAGAAAGCTCATAGCAACGTTAGTAGTTGTAGAGTTTTTCACGTGACTTTAACTACATACTATTCTCCACATTACATACCATGATTTCCTATTGAGCGCACCTGAATATTCGGATCTCAAAATAAACACGTGCAGTAGCTCTGGTTACTTCTCTGACCGACAGATCGATTGCCTTTAACTTAAAAGCTAAATCATATGCATTCCTTCGTGTGTTTTCCATGATGAGGGTGTGTGCATGAAGCACAAAATGACTGATCTGAAGAATTTAGTGTGAGTGCGTTTGATTTAATTCGAACAGTTTCATTGGTCCACTGTGACCGGTTCGGTAATTTCATTCTGACGAGGATAAACGTATTGACGGCATGAAGCTGGCCCGTAGAAATCTATACATTAGCCACATCGTTGTATAAGCTGTAGGGTTCGAAGCGTGAGAAAAAGTAACGGCTTACTGTCTGAAAAGTACGGTGTATTTTCCCCATTGCTAATACATAGTCTGCAGAGCGTTTAAAACCAGATCAATGAACTAATTTTATGGTAAAAGCTAAGCAGCCTCCACCTTAGCGCTTCAAACAAGTGAACTGAGTTTTTTATGCACTTTCTCTTAATCACACACACATGCTTTCTATCATGGACTGTTTCCATGTCGATATCATCAGCAGTCTTCTTTTAAATAATTCACAGACATGTTGGGACGTAATACGAGTTAGCAGAGCTGCCGCTAAGGTTTACTCTGCTCTTACGTTATTCTGCTGCTCACTGTAACGTTAGTAGTAGCTGTGAGATGCAGAGTTCTGGGATGTTTATTACAATTTCGGAAGAGCTTTCTGCATTTACCTTTGACATGTGTTTTCTGTACAGAGCTTCTCACACAAGCAAACCTTTCCTCTCACTCTCCAGTGTGTGTGATGACAGCTTCTTCTTCGGAGGCTCTGCCTCTGCTGCTTAACCAATCAGAGGACGGGGTGAATAATGCAGGAGACAGCAGGCAGGAGAGAGAGATGCGGCTGCATCTGAGCCGAAGTAACCCAGTTTTAAATTGATTTCTTCATATTGGCCGGTTGGATTAAAAAAAGGCTGATGCCGATATACGTCAAATTTCCAAATATTGGCCCGACCGATAATCGGCCCGACCGATAATCGGTCGATCTCTGGTATGCTTCAAAGAGGAAGCTGTTCCATACCGTCTCCATATTTTATTTTATTTTTTTCTGTTTTTTAATTCCATGCTGGCTTGGGTTGATCTTCATTTCATCTGTCCAAAGAATGCTGTTCCAGAACAGTCCTGGTTTTTTTGAGAACTGTTTACAACCAAGGTGATTCTGATCCTAATTTTTGGAACATCTTGAATGGTTTGCACCTGGTGATGTTAAATCCATGTAAATAAACCCGTGGTCATCACCACCACTGACTGGAGACAAACAGACCTTTTTATCCTGTTGCAGAGCCGTATCTTTCTTTCTGAAATTGTACCAAATCTTTGACTTGGTCTTTTGTGTTGTTTTGACAGTTCAGAGACGGCTTATTTGCTTTGAGGAGGGCTGCATTAGCCTCATGTTGTTGTTTACAGCTGCTTTTAAATGAAAATGCAACACTTTGAATGACTTCAGGTTGCTTACCTGCTTAATTAATGAAGAAATAATAGAGGAATCACTTCTCGTTTTAAAATGCCTTTTGAGTCACCTTTTTAAATACATTTGAGCCTTCAAGCACACACAGACATTAAAGAGCCTTCCTCTATTTTGGGAATACTCACAAGTTAAGACAGAGTCCACAGTTTAAGACTATGTTCATTATCTAAATGTATCTTGAATTTGTTTTGGTAAACAGCAGACGTAAACTAGTAAACAGTGTCATTACCCAAATAACTGTTGATTGTGGGTCAAATACATCATGTCAATACCGCACTTGCATTTCTGATTATCATTTAAGTTGTCCTCAACTATTCTTGAAGATATTATTTGGCAGGTAAGGAGCCTCCCGACCATATTTTGCACAGTAATGCTAACAAGAAACCCAAACTGAAGAAGTAAGTCGATTCTTTTCTTAGCATGCCCCGTCACCAGTACACTGATTGCTAATTTCGGTGGCCGTTATGCAATGCTATTCTCTATTGTATGTTTAGATCTCCTACCAAGACTTTGGGCTCAGCCTCTGCTCCATCCTCCCGCTGGTCCAAACAGGAGAAAGAGCTGTTTGAGAAAGGACTGGTAAGCTTCTCCTTTACTGTGCCAGCTGTTTTGCTGCCTTCGCTGACATTTTTGTTAAAGTTGCAGTATTTTGTAAAGGATCAATTTTTCTGAAGGAGGAACTCTTGAGAGACCTTTTTGTGGTGGGCGCATGTCCTTTTCTGCAGGCCCAGTTTGGTCGGAGGTGGACTAAGATCGCCAAGCTGTTGGGCAGTCGTACTGTTCTTCAGGTCAAAAGCTACGCCAGACAGTACTTCAAGCACAAGGTGAGAATCTGCCTGTGTTATGCTGCTTATATGGAATACACAAATCTGTAATCCATATTAATGAATTCTAACTGCCTGCATCATTACTTTAAAATCTGTGCTTTCTTTTCTTTTTCTCTAGAACAAATCAGAACCCAGAGCTGCAGCTCCCTCTACAGGTTCTGTCCTCCCCCTACAACCTCTTCAGCCCACGTCCAGTCATGACTCTGCTCTGGCCAATGCTGTCCGCATCGAGAGGCTCTCTGATGACGAGGATGTAGACATCACTGATGATACGAGTGATGATGAAGAGGCAGATGATAAAATACAAGCTGCGGTCAAAACTGAATTTCATAGGCCAGAGGGGGAGACAGAGACTGGGATCCAAACAGAAAGCCCTTCAGGAAAACAAAAAGAGGCGGATCAGAGTGGGGTGGAAGACGTCCATGATTCAAAGGAGCAACCCAACCATGGCTCTGTTTCTCTGCAAGGTCCTCAGCCCTCATCTTCCTTTGTTTGCACAGACCTCGGAGGAGCAGGACTCAGTGAGAAAGCCATCAAACAGACAGTACTTTTTCAGAAAGTCTTCAGACACGAGCACAGACAGAGTTAAAGCAGATGATCGATGCAGACGAGGGCCAGAGTTCCCAGTGTGACATGACAGCACAGACTGGTCCGCTAGACAAAGCCTGTCACGATGGCATGGGTAATCCACATGTGGTTGTTGTAAGTAAACATTAAATATGTTCTTTTAATCTTGGTGTCAACACAAAATTGATGCTTCTCAGATTCAGATAAGACTGACAATGATAAACCAGATGAAGATGAGCAACAGGATGAAGATGAGGATGATGAAGAGGAAGAGCTAAAAGCTCCAGAACAAGAAATAGAGATGGACACAGACACCATTACTGAAGATGAAAAACAAGCCATTCCTGAGTTCTTTGAGGGACGATCATCCAAAACCCCTGAAAGATATCTGAAGATTCGTAATTACATCCTGGATCAGTGGTACAAACAAGTGCAAAACAAATAAATATCTCATCATTTTCACATCAGGTTTTGCTGAAAAAAGGACTATTACCATCTTTATCCACTAGGCTAAAGAGCAAGCCCAAGTACCTGAACAAGACGTCAGTCCGGCCAGGTCTGAAGAACTGTGGAGACGTCAACTGCATAGGGAGAATACACACCTACCTGGAACTCATTGGGGCCATCAACTTTAATTGTGGCAAGTCAATAACAGTAAATAATTCTCTCTGGATCTGTGAATCTTTCATTTCTATGTCTGAGCTTGGATTTTTTTCTTGTAGAGCAAGCCGTGTACAATCGCCCAAAGGTGGTGGATCGCTTCAAACATAAAGAGGGCAAAGATATTCTTGAGGCTTACCAACTTGCCCAGAGACTGCAGAGCATGGTGGGTACCTATAAACACACAGACTCTGTTGCTCAACCATAAAATTAGAAGCTTGCCGTACTTGAGTTAACTCCAGATTGGTTGTAGCGGACCAGGAAGAGGCGTGTACGAGACGTATGGGGCAACTGGCGTGACGCTAAAGATTTGGAGGGACAGACATTTGAGGTGTGGACACTGACAAACATGCAAACACTGAAAATGTTCAAAATTCACATTAGTTTTTGTATTGAGTCCATGTTTGGGGGGGGGTGTTTATCAGCATCTCAGTGCTGCGGAGCTGGCTCTGCAGAGAGAGGAGATGAAGAAGCAGACTAAACCCTGCAAGATGTCCAGATACCGAGGGTGAGCATGACCGACTGACGCATCATGTAACAAATTACACATGCAGGAATACTGATAATATAATTTCACTCTGTCCACTAGGTCTTTTGATCCTTTCCAGCTGATTCCCTGCAAATCTTTTGAAGATGATGTTCAGGTCAGTCACTATCTGTCTTATTATTTAGTTACTAACAGTGTTGTCTTTTGTACACATTTATCATGCAAGTACCACATGTCTTTGTGACTTAGCGACACTTCATTGGCTTTGAAATAAAACAGCCAAGATGTGAACAAAGTATACATTTTTAGCTTTCAATAGATAATATAACCATGATCATTATTAATAATGGATGAAAAGTCTTTGCCATCAATGACTACCTGAAGCCTCGAGCAGCCACCTTCAGTTTCTGCTTGTTTGTGGGCCTTTCTGCCTTCAGTTTGCTTTTCAGTGACTGGAAAGGATGCTCTGTTGTTTTGAGATCAGGTGACTGACTTGGCCCATTTAAGAATATTCCAAGTTTTTTTTGCCTTCAAAAGGTCTTGGGTTGCTTTTGCAGTATGTTTATTATTTAGTTATCTATCTGTACTGTGAAGTCCTGTCCCATCACTTTTGTAGCATTTGACTAACGATGAGCAGATTATAGCCTTATACACCTCAAAATTCAAGACAAAGTCCAATCTTTCTTTCCTGTTCTTTAATGTCACCATTGGAAACCCCTCTGTATTTACATTCATGAATATTTGATGTAGATTTTGTGGATTGTAAAAACATAAACATTCCACGTTTCTCTTTGGGTTTTTCTTTTCCAGGAGCCGTTCCAGGTCGTTGTACATGCTGAGACCCTTCTCATCATGGACATGGTATTTTGTTCACATGAACTCATGCCAAAGATATTCTGTGTTTTCAGGCTGTCAGTCAGTCTAGTATGACCCCAGTTTATTTCTTTTCAAAAGATTTAAATCCTTTATCGCAATGCTCCTGAACTGTTCAACTGTTCTGTGATCCTGCATTCAGCATGCCCACGTGTCACGAGGAGAAGTCATCGGTCTGCTTGGTGGAACATTCAATAAGGAAGCGAAAGTGCTGAAGGTGGGCGGAGAGCTTGGAAGCAGCAGTTCATAAACACAGCTTTTAATGAGAGTATTTTGAAACGGATTTGTACATTTTTGCATGTAGATCTGCGCAGCGGAGCCATGTAACAGTGTGAGCACAGGTCTGCAGTGCGAGATGGACCCAGTGTCTCAGACATTGGCATGTGATGTGCTGTCATCCCTGGGCCTCGCAGTGGTGGGCTGGTACCACTCCCACCCTTCCTTCCTCCCAAACCCGTCGGTGCGGGACATAAACACGCAGGACCAGTTCCAGGTGAAATTCAGTGACTGAGAACTCCCACAGTTTGCTACATGTGAATATGCGGTCTGATTCTCTGCATCCTCATTGATCTAGAGTTATTTCTCACGTGGTGGAGCCCCCTTTATTGGGATGATCGTGAGCCCGTATGATCCAGGGAACCCCTCCCCCCACTCCCAAATTACCTGTTTGCTAGTAAAGGAGAGCCAGGAGTCTTCGCAGCTGCAGAGTATGTCAAACACACACACAAGACATAACTCAAAACTGCACAGAAAAAAAAAAAAAAAAAAAAAATAACTAACTCAAGTTGAGATCAAAAGGCCTAGACATCAAGCTGATGATGTAAGTCAATGATTTGTGTACACAGGAACATAATCTGTCCTATGGCTGAGTGTATTTTTCTTCCTATGGTCTTCCGCAGAGCTCCCTTACAGATTTGACTTTTTGTCATCACAACACATTCCTGACTGGGAACAGACCATGAGGAGAGCTCAGTGGATCATCCACAAATACGCTCAGGCACCTGGGTGAGTGGTACACATGACTGAAATGCCTGTGGGAAAATACTGGTTTGATCTTCATGGGTTTTCATGTAGTTTTTGGTAGAGTGTGTGTATGAACAGTTTCATGCAATTCTGGTTGACCAGGAGCGTGCAGATGAACAGATTGTTCCGGAGGGAGTCCCATCTCACCTGTTTGGACAAGGTCAGTCAAAACTCCTCCCAGTTTTTACATTCACAGTCACAAAAAAACTTTGTCAGGCCATCTATGCCCTTTTTACTTTTCAATCATTAGCCTCATTTCACATTACCTCCTCCCTCTAGATGCTGGCATCTCTGGCAAGGCATTTGGAACCCCTGCCGGATGGGGAAGGAGACCTTTTCCTGATTCAAATCCAGTCCCTCTTCCAGTCGGACTTTATTTCCAGGCAACAGTCCTCAGAACAGGAACAAGGAGAACCATTAAATACCTCACCAAAGCCAGCAGACTCAGATGAAAATTCTTTTGACCACCTGATTAGTAAGAAGAGTCCCCAGGATGAAGGAGGAGACCCAGAGATCAACAGCACCACAGTGTTGCATCTGGGCTCAGTGCTGTCTTCCGAACATGACTATCTCCTGTGAAAACCCATGTAGCTCACTTTACTAGTTTCAAACTAAATTATTTAAGTATAACATTTTTTGTAAATACATTTAAAGGAAAAATCAAGAATCAAAACAACCATAGGTATTTTGTCATAAATATCTTAGTACTGATCCAGTTCTATGGGAGCAGAAGCCAGGGACATGACAGTAGTTATTGTGACGTGATAGTTGACTTTAAGAAGGTGGTGGCAACAGGAGGGAGATCTGCTTGTGCAAACAGTCCTTTTCATACAGTCTGCACCAAAGTTTCAATTAATTATATTTGTCTGTAGGGACTGTCCACATTCACTAAGGTGAAGGAATATTTTCAGAGGTTAAAATAGCCATTTATTTTACATAGGTTGATTGCTTCAGATGCTAACATTAATTGTCATTTTGCTGCAAACGCGTTTTCCATTTCTGCTCAAAACTCCTTCAGTTCACATCATTTTGGTCCCCAACAAAGGTTTACACTCCTTACCATCTAATAATAGACGTAGGGTTCTTTCACTCTAATGTTGTGGAATGTTAGGCTTTGGATCAGTATCAGTGATTTATTTAGTTTTATATCAAAGGACATATGGTCTGATTATATTTTAAGTTCTTCAACCCAAATCTCAGAGCAAGACTCATTAAACTTGAGTTTGATTGTGTGTGTGTGTATGGCTGTCTGTGAGGTCTAGTTTTGACATTTGGGGATCCAAAACCCAAGTGCTTTTGTTGGAAACAAAAATGCTGGACCTCTCAAGTTTGAATTACTGTTTGAGGGTTCGTGTTATAATCCAGTCAAGGTGATCTTAGGTCTCAGGATAAGGTGCTTTAGTATTAATGATGGGTCCTCACAGTTATAGTAAACCAAGTCTGTTTGAAAGTGAGTGTGGATGAAAATGTGCTTCATGTTTTTTTTTTTTTTTTTTCCACATAGAAATAAACGTTTATATTTTTGTGGTCTATTGTAGTTTACAGTATTTTGAATGGGGGGGGGGGGGGGGGGGGGGGTGTATATACAGTACAGTATATATATTTTTTGCCGCACTGGAATAAAGTGTAATAGCTCATATACTACAGTAGGCGGTAGTGGCGCGCAGGGAATATTCGCTATAATATGTCGGACTTTTTTGCACGGACATGCGTGCACACAGCACAGAGATACAGAGATAGAGAAATGAAGTGAACAAATTCTCAAGAGACATCACAGAAAAATATTTAACGGATGAAAACAGAGGCAGAGCGAGACGGGGGTAATAAGACAAACCAAAGTCACCAGAAAGTTAAGACGAAGAAATATGACGATATGTAGCGCTTGGCCTCACAGTGACTATGGTGGGATTGATGCGCTTTAAAATATTTATAGACGGAAAAACAATTTTATTAGTTATTATTCGTTATAAGTTGATCTATGTTTTTTTCTGTTTTGTTTCTCTTAATATGGATACAGTGTTTCCAGAGGTGTACAATTTTATAGACATATGATACTATTTATTATAGTCACGGTGGGGGGCGCGAAATGTTTTCTTCTTCGTGGGGGTGGCAGCAGAAAATAATTGAGAAGTACTGCTTTAAGGGTTCTTGCATCTGACAGTTAAGTTTCTAAAATCATCCATGTGAACGGAACCTCTAGAGCGTCAAGTGTTTCTTGTCGGGTTCGTTTCTCGGCGGAAATGTCACACAGTTCTGTGTTTTCCTTCAAAGACCCAAAGTTTCGCCGGGTCTTTTAATTTGTGAAAGTGTTCTCGATTGGCGTCGCAAGAGAATGAAGTGTTTTCGTTCAGTAATTTACGGGGTTAGCGTTGGCCAGGCGCAAACACGTAAATGTCCTCCGCTGGACATCAGTATCCAAGGTTACTGGAGCTAGCGTCTACCATTACAAACGCACCCTCGGCAAATTAACACGTATCGCTTCTATGATCCTATGATGGTAATTTTCGCTGAGGGTGAACATTTCAAGCTTTGTGTCCTTTTATAAAAAAAAAACAACAATGTCTTTACTTTGTGGTGGGCTTTTAAGAAGCAGACGTCCCTCTTTTTTCATCTCACATCTGCCCAGAAACTTTAAGGTCTGTAAACAAACTAGTTGTCCTGTCAAGAAGACATGTTCAGCGCCCTCTCACAGAAAACTTCAAGCACATTTTCTTCGCTTGAGAACCAGTGCAACCGGACCGCATCTTTTATTTCATGGCAGCGGACTGACGGGGACGGCGGGTTTCCATATCTGTCCCAGACCCTTGTCACCTGCGGCTTCCGGTCCCATCCTGACACAGTGCGGACGCTTCCACAGCTCGTCCTCGCTGAGGGCCCTGCCTGCTCCCTTCATATGGATGCTCCTCAAACCTCTGCAGAAACTTGTGGCCATACTCCTGGGCAGGTGGGAAACGCTTTTAACAACTGTCTGTTGTTAATATATGTATAAATTGGTTTCTGATCATCAGGGCATCCATAAGAAACACGTTAATATAACGCAGTGAACATTTATTAGTAACATATTGCTTTACATATTGGTTTAAGGAATGCTGTCATCAACTGTTCTGAAGGCCAAATCTATCATGTTTATATATATATTTCCGAGATCTCTGGACCACTCAAAAAAACAAAACAAAACAAACAAACAAACAAAAAAAACTTTTGGATACAATTTAAAAGAACCAAATGAATATTCCTGAGGTTTGCATTAATGGTTGGTGTATCAAATGGGGTATTGGCCTTATCCAAAAACAAAAAAAGGGGGAAAAAAGTTTTTCATTTGAAGGCCCAAAAGCCACATTGAGTTCAGGAAACTAGAACTTTGCATCTTTTGTTTTATAAGTGTAGCTTCACAGGGTTAGTAGTTGTTACTTCATATGTAATTAAATATTTAACCAATGAATAATTTCACAATTGCGGTATTAGAATTCCTTAAAAAAAAAAAAAAAAAACTTGGATAAAATGGATTTGGATTTTCTTATTTGGCGCTTGAAGACATTTCAAGTCTCATCCAATAGGCTTCTTTGGCTCACTGACTTCAGGATGTTGGACCATTCATGTCAAAAGTAAATCTCTGTTCATCTTTGGGCCATTAATTGTAAATAATTGTAAAATGTTTACTTGACAGTTGCAATTAGCTCCTGAAGACCCCTGTTGCCCTGAATAGGATTGAAGCCATTATAGAGGATGGATGTATGTTGTTCACCTGTTCAGCATGTGTGATGGAGTGTCTAGGAAAGCTTGGACCTTCTTCAAATAAAATATGGTTCTGTCAGGGATTTACATATGACTTTAATGTCTTACTGCAATTTGTGGCTCAAAAACAGCGTATAAACCTTATTGAGTGTCAGTGGAAAATACGGGCTTTCACAGAGTGTTGCACTGTTTATTTGCTAAGATTTTGGTTTGACTTAGCATTTAGTTGTCTCCGAGAGCTTACATAAAATGTATCCATCATTTTGTGAATAGCACATTGCTGCAAGCATTTCTTTGGCATGTCTCTTTGATGATGAGATGATTTATTTTAGTCTAATTTCTAACTATATATATATATGTATGTATAAAAAATACCCTTGCTTTTTTTGTCCTAATATCCAGAGATAATTTTACCAATATGAGAGGAGCATACATGATTTCTTTCCTTTCTGTGTTAAACATTGTTGGGCAGTATATGTTTTTCGATGAGCCTCATAGGGGAAAAAAAGTGAGACATTAAATCTGGTGGCCTCTCTTTGTGTGCAGGAGCATAAGGAAGTGGTGGGTGGGTTTGCCAGTCAAGCGCCGGCAGCTGTTACGTGAATGGGTCCTGAGGCGACGCTGGCATCTAGCAGCGGGGGCAGGAGTTGCTATGGTGATGGTAGCCCTTCTCCTCCTAACTCACCTGGATGAATCCCCAGTGACGGGTCGGATCCGCCTCCTGGTGTTTAGCAGAGAGAAATACATGGAGCTGGCAGCTCTGACTTCAGAGGCGGTGAGAGGAGAGCATGGTGTGTTTGATTATATTGGAATAATTATAAGTAACAATTGTGCACAGATCTTAATAAGACCTGTAGAGTCATTAATGAAAACAGTGAATACATGGATGGTTACTTAAATGGATGGTGCCTGAGACCACGTAATATGAGGAGAGGGAAATGAAATTCTTGAAAGCTTACTTGTTTTCTCTTTGTTTCTAGTACATGGAAGAGTTTGGAGAGCTTCTGCTCCCAGATACTGATCCTCTTTACCAGATGGTGGAGCAGTTAGTGCAGCTCCTGGCACAAAGAAACAAGGACATCCCTGAAATGTCTGAAGTAACCTGGAGTGTCCATGTAGTGAAGAGTCTCACAATCAACGCCTTTGTCCTGCCAGTAAGTAAAAGGAAGACTGATGGAAAACCCTTTTTTTTGTGCTTGTATTTGACTTGTTTTCAGCACATTATTTACAAAGAGGATATGGTTCAGATAAAAATCATGTTTTGTTTTGTGTAGAACGGCGAAGTGTTCATGTTTACGGGGATGCTGGAGGCTGTGGCAGACATTGACCAGCTCCTCATTGTCCTGGGACATGAAATGGCACATGCTATACTGGAACACTCTGTAAGTAAAGAGCCGTCTACAGTATAGTTTTTGTTGGCTTTTGTTGCGTTGTTTCCACTCTGAATGAGATCACTTGTCATAATATTTCCTCAAACCAAGTAACATTGCATCACATTATTTTTTTTCATAAATGGTTTCATAAATTGCTCTTTCTGTGGTGACAAAAACAAAAATCTTATTTTTGCATCATTATGAATGTTTATTGGAATTTCTTTCAACAGATAACCCTGAATATTACAACCAGAACTTTGAATGACACACAAAGTGCAGTTTAATGCAAACAAAAAAAGGAGGAACCCATTTTAATTTCTGACAAGGACTTACTGCAGTATGCAAAGTGCTCTGTACTAACATTTTCAGAGGCTTAGCAGACCTTGCCGTGCTCAAGAATGAGTCATGGAAAATGTCTAAAGTGCAAATAATGTTCAAGAACAAACTTGAATCATTCACAAGCCCACGGCTCACAGGGATGAATTCCCTCCTGGAAATCTTTCAGGTCTCTCCTACACAAGATTGTCAAATATGCATGTGTATATCCTATACCTGCATCATAAACAGGGTCACATCCTGAAAGTTGCTGTCTATTCATCACCTCCCAGTCTGTCTCAGGGCCATGGTACTGGCTGAAGTGGCAGCGGTTTGCAGTGCTGTTGCATCAGCTGTTAATTATAGAATCACTGACAGTCACCCCCAAACTCTCATTAATCCTCTCTGTTCTGTGGTGACCAAAGTCCCGCCTACAGTGAACACTGCTATGGGTTAATTATCTATAAACGGCCATTTTCATCTCACTATAAAACTCATTCTTCTTGTTTTGGAAAAAAAAAAGATCTAATGCAGTTATGGGTTTTTCAAGTCTTAAAAAATTCTCAGAGGAAACACATGAAGGAGATTTTACTCAGATGAGTGTTATGAGCACTGATGAGCTCAGTATTATGTAGTAAGTGTGCTGTATTGGATTGACTTTTAAATCCTCTAAATCTGTTACAGCGAAAACATTTCCCTAAAATAGATGGGAACAATCAATATCTCAAAGTGAACTCATTCATCTCACAAAATGTTTTGAACTTTTTCTAACTTTCTCCATTCTCTTCCATTTATACCCTAGTCTTTACATTCCCTCCTTTGATTATTTTCTCCCATCATTTTCGACCCCCCAGGCAGAACAGGCCAGCCTGTCTCATGTCGTGGACCTCCTGTCTCTTATTCTGGTGACAGCCATCTGGGCCATGTGCCCTGGAGACAGCCTGGCAGTTGCTGGGATCATGGGCAAAGGACAAGCTCACAGAGGTCAGGCATTATTATTCATCATTTGTAAATATATGGAGGAACAGGCTGTTAAAGCCTCAGCGGCTGCCCAGGAACCTAAAGACTTAAAGTCTTATGTAATAAAAGTGTGTAGAAGTCCTTGTCATTTTTATGAACTTCAACACAAACAATTTTTCATTTTTCTCTTTCTTGCAGCTAATGTTCAGTCATCCCTACAGCCGGAAACTGGAGGCCGAGGCAGATGTGGTCGGATTGCAGTTAGCAGCAAAGGTATCATTATCATCTATCTGTCATTGCCTCGTTAGGATGAACTGTTTTCACCCACAAGGTTCTGTCTGCTTCTGAGCAGACTGTGCAACAGCAGTTTCCTCTGGCTATGAAGGTGCCTTTAAAGTTACATCTTCTTTCTCTTTTTGTTGTTTTTGTCTGGTTTTCAGCATTAATATAGATCTGATAACATTAGAGTGATTTCAACTTGGACTTGTTTTAAAACATTTACAGGTATGAAAATCCCTCACCTTTTGGCTAAATTCGCCGTTTTGAAGTCAAAAAGGGTGACCTACGTGAATCGTGTAGATCCGAGGAGTTTTCTTTTTTTTGCGAGGGAGGTCGGAGTCGGGAGATTATTATTATTATTTTTCTTAATTATCATATAATTAATAAGCAAACTGAGCACTACACTGGGACAATCTGAACAAAAGAAGACTTCATCAGCAAAGAAAGTAATTCAAAACAATAAAGAGGAAAGAAAAAGTCATAGAATTGAAATATGTTGTCATGTGAAAAGTGATTGCTTGAAGTAATTTAATGTTTTGGCTGAAAGAGTTTTATAAAGGATGGTCCAGTGTTTCCTATGCTGACAGAGAACAGAAAAAAGAGCAAGAAAACACTTTCACACTGCATTTCAAAAATAGACCTGCTCCTATCTTGGTCACCGTTCAGTACTGCAAGGTCATTTCACTCCTTTAGGAACTTTACGAAATACGTTGTAAATCCAATGTTAACCTCACTAAACAATTTTATTTGTCTTTTTTAAAGGGTTATGTTTTTTTAAGATCATAGAATTTCTAATATAGCTATTGCACTCATAACTTGTAGTGTGCCTGCAGGGCACTAGGGGGTACTGTTGTCAAACAAAACAAAACTGATGCAATTAATCCGTTTTTTTCTTTTCGTTTCTGTGCAAGACAGAGGGATGCCACAGTGTATGTGTGGCTTTGCTTCAGTGCTGTATGTGTGTCTCCTTCCCAGGCATGTGCAGATGTGCGAGCAGGCCCAGTATTCTGGCAGCAACTGGAGATTGTAGATCGACTTACAGGAGAGCCCACTAAGCCCGAATGGCTGTCCACCCATCCATCACACAGGAACAGATCCACTCAAATGGAGCGTCTCATACCACAGGTATAGACAGACTGAACGATTAGTCCTTCGTTGATTTCACATTTTACTTTAAGTAAAAGCAATTCTAGATTATGGGTTTGTCTTGTAACAAACTGAAGTGAAAAGATCTTGAAAGCCCTACACATGTGTGTTGTCTTGAAGAAACAGTGTAGTTGTAGGAGATGCTGGAAGGGTCTTAATGCAACTAATGAAGCGTCTGGAGAGACATATATATCCACCTGGAGACTGAAAGTTAAGGAGGGTCAGAAAGGAAAGAGAGACTTGGGGCTGGGGAAGAAAAGATGCAGGATTTTAGGAGACAGGAAAAACATTTAGCTGTGCCAAGGACTAGATGCCTGCTGGGCCATGTAGGATTTGAATTGAGGACCTGAAAGAAATCAGGCTTCTCATTAACAGTTCAAACCGCAGGCCTGCACACTGTTCTTGCACAGTGGCAGGATGATCAATGACAATCAAAGACAATCAATCTGAAGGCTGGAAAGGGAATCAAGAGGCAGTTAAGATAGTAAGTTCTATGGAAAACACCAGCATCCATAACCTGAGCAATTTACCTCAATGTCTGTTGCATCTGAGAGATTTGTACAATATAACAAGACCCAGTTAGTGTTACTGTGCGTAGACTGTTGGTACACTGTCAGATGCTTCAAAAAAGTTGAACATTTGGGTTAACAACTAATTGTCTATCAGATGGTTATGGCATTAAGTATGTGCATTTTCAGCGACTGTGCTCATGCATCACTTTTCTCCCAGTGTGGTGGATTGACATCCAGCAGCAGGTTTTCGCTGCAGCCAGTAAAGTAATGAAGACTGTTGTCTGGGGATTAATCACCCCACATCCTGTCTGCGTGTGCTTTTAAAACTGTTTCTGGTATGATGATGCAATCCTGTCACACAAAAGCAGTTTTACTCAGCGCAGCACAGATGAGCCAACGGACAGCTGTACTCATTCAGGTGAAAGTGACTGATAACGTGATGTTTTTAACCTCGCAAAAGGTCACCGCTTAAAGCTACTTAACCCGACTCTTCTCGGGGACACTCCACCTCTATAAGTGCGCTCATCATCATTAAGCAAGGTCCACAGGTAACATCAGAAGGGGAAACCTTTTGAGTGGAATGTATGTTTGTGGTTGTGTCAGTGAGTCCACTCGAGATGGGTGCATCTGATTAGTGTTAAGCAGTCATGTTTAGCATGGTAACATTAGTCTGTTGGTCAGCTGGCCATAACTTTGTTGGAGACAGAGAACCACAGCAGCTGTGTGTAGGAAACTGTTTCACTTCTTAAGTGAAGTTTTTTTTTTAAAAAAAAAAAAGGAAAATAGGCTAGACTTTATTTACAGCAGCAGCCACTGTTTGATTTGGAATGATTTTATTATTGTTGTTGCTCAGTTTAATTGGAGCTCATGGCTAAATCTGATCATTTTTGAGCTTATTGGGTTTGGGGATGGAACGGTTACCGGTTATTACGGTAAAGCGCTGTAAAATTTTACGCGATAACGATTACCGTTTATGTTTGACTTCCATCTCAATATTGCGGTCGATTACCGGGATATGTAATATCAGTCTCATTCAAGTCTGTGAGCGACTCGCGACTGTGTTTCGCGTATATTTGTAGCTTGTAACATCGGCATCATAACGTAAGCATGGTGGAAAGTGGTGATAGCACACAGGACATTGAAAAATGACCGGAACGATGTTCTTGTGATGCAGTTAAAATATTTATTTATTCCAATAACTGATCCGAAAACCATAACGCTGGCAGTTAGCAGCCACAGCGGTCAAAAACCTTTTGCCCTTCTGGGTCAAACACTTAACCAATAACAGGCAGCTACCTTTATACCTGACCCTCAGGTAACAACACAGCAACACCCACAGACACACAGAGTGAACTACAATTCACAACAACGTATTTGGCTCCTATACAACTGTTTCTTTATTTGCACATTTATACTTATTTAAGGTTCAGTTTACAGTCAAAAGTTTATTTCATTTGAACTTGGACTATAATTTTTGTTCCTGATAATTGTTTGCATATTTTGACCTACTGTGGTTGTGTTTATTTAAATTTGCACCTGACAAATAAGCTTTGTTCCTGTTACTTATTTTGTTCATTTGAAATAAAACCTCTTTCTGTGCCAGTTGTTTGCCCGTTTACTGTGAAAGTTTTATTTTGATAAGATTTTGGCTTCTGATGTTTCAATATGACAAGAAAATCACAAGAGTTTGTGAAATTATTAATATGTATGTTTTTTTAGACATTTGTGCAGCAATTAAGAATATCGCGATAATATCGTAAACCGGGATAATTTGGTCACTATAATCGAGATATCAAATTTTTCCATATCGTTACATCCCTAATTGGGTTCCAGATTCTCAGAAACTGAGGAAAGAAGACCTTAGTGAACAGTTTATAAAGTCTTCCAGAAAACAACCAGGTCTGAGAACATTTGTTGTGAATGGTGTCTGTTACCACAAAATTTTAGTGACTGCGTCACACCTGTGTCACAACTGTGCTTTAATTTTCTTTTTCTCCAGAGACTTAGTGCAGTATGTGCAGTTTGAAGTTTAAAGTCTATTTTCTCTGTTTTTTTTTTTTATCCAGGCCCTGGAGTTGAGGGAAAACTGTGCCTGCCCTGCTCTGCCCCCGACTGACCCTCGAGTTGTCTTCTCAGAAACTGTCCGTGTGATGCTGGAAAAAGTTAAGGACCAGGCGGGACCAGGGGGGAACAGGCGGCACAAGCCCCAACCTGCCTTAGTGCCCATCGGATCGCCCGCAGTATTGGCTACCCCAAACTGCACTTCCTTCTTTCTCAAATGTGGATCAGTTAAGCAGAAGCCAGATCTCTGTTGTAGCTTCAGAGAGAGCTGTAGCGGCTCCTGTCCCTACTGCTGCTGCTGCGGTGGAGGAACAATCCCAGCACACACTGCACACCAACAACAACCAGCAGGAGAGTTAAATCCTTGAAAAGCTTCAACAAACTTGACCGACTCTGAAATGTCTGACATGATTGCAGCATAATACTAGGTGTATCGGGGGTGCTCACCTGAAGAGGTGGCTGAGAAGTCAGTAAAATCCAATTGAGAAGGTTATCCTTGTCTGTTGAATACAAAGATGCCACATCAGTTGCATAACTTTGAGCAAGTAAGGTCTGAATTCAATTCATAAAACGTCCATGTGATCGTGAGATTGATATATAGATTATTCATTGTCACGTGGCACTTAGTGAGAGTAAGTACCTGTGCGTCCATGTCAGAGGTTGTGCCCGTAGCAGCGTAAGCACTTAAATTTTTATTGCAATAATGCAACACGCACTCTTCATACATTTTATGCATTTTCTAACCTGAGGGATTTAATGTGGTAAATTCATGCTGGGTTGTTTTAAAATGCACCCCTTTGCACTGGAACGCCAGTATCAGTGCAGACTGTCAAGATTTGAGAAATCTTTTATTGCTTTTTTTCTTCTTTTCAAATCTTATTTAACAGGGTAAGTTGAATAAGAAAACATTGATATTTACAGATACAACGTGTGGGAGCAATCACACTCTGAAGAGGAGAGGAAAAATCTGATTCAAATAGAATGATAATCTTTTGCGTGCGTGCACTGAAATAAAATGTTGCACTTACAGTGTATACACTGGAAAATCAAATGCTGCGACTGTGTTTTCATGAGTGGTAATTTTATTTGTGTTACGCCGTTTAGGTGCCAAGCCTGTATCAGCTTACAAAACACAAGTGAAGAGGTTTCCTCCTGCTGTAGAAGCTTTCTTTCTCTCCAGGCAGTAAAGGCCTTTGACTGTATTAGATTAGGTGGCTCATGATTGCTGTTGTGCAAAACAGCTGGAGGAAAACTAAGGGGAATATTAAAATTTTTGCATTTAGTTATTGTGCAGAAATGTTTGTTTTTGCATTTTCTTTTAAAATAAAACATCCATGAAACCATCCGTTTTTGATACCTACTGTATCCTATTCAGGGTCATGGAGCCCACTGCACTTGTCATCAGGTGAGAGATGGTCGGTTCACCCCTCACAGACAATATAGTCCTGTACTCATTCCCACAAACAGTCTTGAATCACTAATCAATAAAGCGTCCTTTTCTGTTTTTTTTTTTTTTTTTTTTTTTTGGACTGTGGAAACAAAGACAGAGGAGTCCCATGTGTGTGTTGGTAGAACATGACCAAGATTCAAAGTGTGAATCTTCGTCTTGTGAGGCAACGTTGCTCATCATCACAAAAAACCTTCCTCTTAGCTTTTTTTTCCCCGTACGTAATATTCATGAGTTTACACAGATAAAGGGCCTACATTCCTCAGTAGCAACAGAAATGAGGAAGCACACACACAGTAATGTTATGTGTGAAACCAAGTCAGTTTGACATTGCATGAGAACATCAAAACCCCCCTCGTCATCTCAGCTAATTACCACTGAGTGAAAGATGAGTTTCTTGGTTCCTTTTGAACTACAGCATGTTTATTTGTGTGTGAGTGTGGCAGCAACGCTGTTTCTAGTTGGCTATCGATGCCAAGCTCCAGGCATCCTCGTTGGCCTCTCCACAGTTAATCTCAAAGGCATAAAGTTTGGAAATCTCACACAAAATATTGGGCTAAATCGTTACCAAGTTGATGAATGCCGCTGGGAAACCCATCAGTCGGCCTCAGTGGAGCTCTTTTGTAACGTCTGCCAACTGTTACAAGTTCGAGCTGCTTGAGTAGAAGATCAATCATTGCATATCTATGTGTATTAAAAAGCTATGGAGTATCTACCTTTTCACCATGTTCCACTGGAGACGCGTAAATCAAAACTGAAGAGGAATCACAGCTCACATTCGTTGTAAAGGAGCCTTCCCATTTCATGGTCACATCGTTGTGTGCGCAGTGAGGCAGCTGGATTCTGCTTCCTCTCCACTCACAGAGAAATTGGAACATGAGCAGGAACAGATGACACACTCACACCCAGAGGTAATTGTAATGAGCCCGATACAATACACACACTGCACTGAATAATTGTAGCTTACCGCTTTAGTCTAAACAATACTGTGACGGAGGGCTTAATCAAGGAAAACAAAGAGACAGCAGTCAGATATATTGAAAGCGCAGGAAATGGAAAGGAGACAGTGGGGCCTTGGGGACTAACAGGAGTGCAGAAAAGATCTTATTTCAGGGGCGTTCATTAGAAAATATTTTTAATGTGATTTACATTGAATCAGATGTTTGATTTTTGCCGTGTTGTAAAGCAAAGGGTGCGTGTGAAAGTCCTCCTCGATGTAGTCTCCCTGTGTTCACATCCGTCGCCTTGAGCAGAAGATAAGAATCAAATTTCTCCTTTCTGTCTGAGAATTCACCTCACGTCTGAGTTTGTTTTGCGTTTTCTTCCAGGAAAGCGAGACAGTTGTGAGACCTCCGACAAACTGCTCAAAGGTATTTTGAGATACTGAACAGTTGAAGAGCAGAAGAAGGGCCAGGAAAGGTAGCACTCCCACACACCAGAGGAAGATGAGTGCCTGCTATTCGGCAAACTTAAGACGCTGTTTCCCCAACAAAAACACTCCCAGAGAGAGTCAGAGCAGTGAAAGCACAACTCAACACATCTGCTGTGTAGGTGGCTGAATGATGTCCCAGAATGCAGGCTGGCTGCCCCTTGACCTCCCTGTGGAGTGTTGCTCGAAGTGGCTCATACTCGGCTCCATTTCTCAGATCCGCACCGACAAACACACACAAACGCATGCAGTAGCTGGTTCTGGTGTATAAAGGGAATGTAGTGATGAAGAAGTGTGTGTGTGTGTGTGGTAAAAGTTGCTGTGTCCATTAATTATACATGTGGCATGTGGGTGTCTGATTGAAATGAATATTTTACTGCTTTTAATCACTGCCATTGCCAGAGTGATGGAGCATCTGGCTGTATTACCTGGGTAATTAAAGAAGCTGTCACACGCACACACACACACACACACACACATGGAAGTCTCAGAGGTTGTGTCTGCAGTATGAAACAGAAGTACTCCAGAGGCTTACTAATGAGTCAAAATTAGATGTAGAATGTTTTGAAACAAAGGAGCCCGCAGAAAGGTAAAGACTGTCGCTGTTGTGCAACTCTGATAAGCAAACAGGCCAGCAGACTCGACATGTGTAGGAGCTTTTTTTTTTGGAAAATGCCAGTATGCTTTCTGCAGATAAAAGCTGACTGTATATAGTTATGGTTTTCGGTCACGAGGAACTGCTGGACTTAATGTAAAAAAAAAAAAAAAGAAGCAAACTGTATGCTAATTTATAGTGGCAATGGGTAGCAAAAGTTAACTGCTGTGATGAGGTTAATCTATAACTCTTCTGGATGAAACATGATGGATGTTATATTGTCACATTGTGTATTGCCTGGAGTCAAAATCTTAGAAATCAGTGCAAAAATATCCCCGATGTCCTTTTACTCAAAACAGCATTTATCTGTCATTAACACTAACTCATTGTTATTCAACGCAGAGGCCACCTAACGCCACTCTGTTTGCACATTTCTGTTGCATTTCACCTGATAGTTGCTTGGGATCATTTTCAGAATAGTGCTGCTGAGTTCTTGTGGTCAGGCTGCTTATTTCCACTCTAATTTGCAGTGTTCTGGTGTTGCTGAGCGTTTTCCAGAGCTCTCTTCATGGCCTGGTGACGGGAGCAGAGACATATTAGTTTTCAGAACTTTTCAATGTATCTCTGATCCTTCAGGTCCACTGTTGTAATTTTTTTGCGCAGCACTTACAGGCCGACTTTAGGGATGGTTTCTAGGTAGAAATTTAACAGATAGCCTGGGGCTTGCAGGGCTACAGTGTAACAAAACCTGGAGCTTAGGTCTGCACCGGTCACACGGTGCATTATGCCTGCATCAGAGAACGCTCTTCTTTAATGGAGAAAATTAAGAAATCATAAAAGAAAATTTAAAATCATTAGTAAAGGAGATGAACTGTTTTTTTTTTTCCCCAAAGTTTGCACAGTTCTTGTTTTTGTAATGAAAAATATTTGAGAGGTTTTAGTCAAAAAATACCACGGGAATGAAGTACAAAAGCACCCTTTTCACAGTCTTCACTCCAACCCCTCTTCATAGCACCCAGTTTAAGGAGCGCTGTTAGCACGTCAGTCCCACGATGGTGGGTGTTTCTGACGTGCCTTCATCATACCATAAACCTCCAATCAAAACAGTCCTGCCCCATGAATGATTTCACCGGCTAGCTCCAGCTGTGTAGATGCAATTGGATTGGCTGACGGCTGTGTCAAAGCACGAAAAGTTAATAAAGTCCTTCATTTCAATATGGCAACTCTGGATTTCACCCCGTTCCAAGTCAATGGACAAGAATGCTGAGGGCATTTCCAAGCTGAAGCTAGTTAGCTGGAGATAAGATGGGGAAGCTGTATCCTTCTACTCTGACCTGGGTCTGTGATGTCACACTACCCTGCAAAATATGCACTGGATCAATGAATGGGATATTTTCAAGACTAAGACGGCCCCAAATAAAATGACTAGGGTTGCTCTCAAGAGCAAAAAAAAAAAAAAAAAAAAAAGAAAAAGGAATCAATATGTCCCTGTTTTGCAAAAAAAAAAAAAATTTTTTAGATTTTTCCATGTATCCAAGACAGACAGGAAGTAAAGACTTGACATTTTCTAGATTTTCATAAAGTTTAATTGTCAGACAGAAAGGTGCAGATGATGGGAAATAGCCCCAGAAATAAGATACCACAATAGATTTAAGCTACAATAAGACAGGAAAATGTTGTCTGGGCTTGTTGTTGATTATTTAAACCCCACATTCTACAAAAAAAAAAAAGTTCCCTTAAAGTCCCCTTTAAAAAAAACACTGCATCTGATTTTTTTGAGGCATTTTGACGTGGCTTTCGGGGGTTATTTTCCTGAACTGAGCTACTCAATGAACAACAGTGAAGACCAGACCTGAGGTCATCAAGGGTATCTAGGTATTCTCTGTCAGGTCTTCCTCTAATGGCTCTCCTCATCTTATCCCCATAATCTGTGTTCATGTGTGTGTGTTCATGGTTGAACTGGTGGGGTTTATATAGTCGAGCTGCTCTGATGCTATTAGAGATTAGGATGTTAACACAGTCCTTCATCTGACTGCATCGATCCCAGCCCTCACAATAGAATTGCATTAATACTAACAACGTCAGGTACTCGCTTTGCTCCCCACTCTGTGTTTTACATCTGCTTCTCTGTCAGTGTTGATTTAGATTTGAATAAGCAGCTTTCTTCCTGCTCTTTCAACAAGGAGAGGGTGCAATTTAATAAGGGGAAAGTAGGGAGCAAGATTGCAGCAGCCGAAGGGGACTAGAGGATGTGGAGATGAGATGAGGTGAAATTGTTTAAATCTGTCTTCCTCAGCTGCTTTGACACTAGTTGCTTTCAGTGCAGGTGTGAATATATCAAGTAACTCAGGGTAAGTGTATTAAAATGATGCTTTACAAGCCCTTCGTACGAATTTACATGAAAAATGAACAGTGTGCAAAAATTGTATTTCACTCACATACACACAATGGCAAAGCCAGGATTATAAATTGTTTATAACATTAAAACACACAGAAAAAAGAAAAAATGAAAATGTATACTTAGTTATGGTTTCTGAATCCTACATTTGCTTCTTATTACCTACACTAAAACACACTGTTTAGATTCATTTGGTTTAACACTGTCTTTGGTTTGAGAAATGTTGGTTCTCTGTTCTGAGAATATAAAAACAAAGAAATCAGAAAACAAAGAAAAGCAGCACATTGCCTTCTCCATCCCCGTCTGTGCAGCGGTGCATCATGCTCTTCTTTCCTTGTCTTCTGTGATCCCGGGAAGTCCGTGAGAACAACACGACACAGTGAAATGCAGACCAAAACACTGTCAGTCAATGTCTGCTGGATTCAGTAAACCGTGACGAACCCTGTTGTGCATTTAGAGCTGGGGTAAAATACAACCAGCAAGCACAGCAGGTGTGTTTGGACATTCAGCGCAGATATAATTTACCTACACAGTGTATGGCCGAGTCTCATATGTTTTGATACACCTCAGCACCATTTCAAAAATATATGAAGTGGTGGTCTTATTTTACACAAGAGAGTTTCCCCCTTTAAAGCCTTAATGATGAGGCTGATTCATGTTTTGGGATTTAGTCCAATAAAATTATGTTTTGAGGGCTGTTCTGGTCTCAGTTTTACAACCCCAATTCCAAAAAAAGTTGGGATGCTGTGCAAAACATAAAAATTCAGTGAGTTGCTCTCATAAACTAAACATGAAGAACATATCAGATGTTTGAAACTGAGACTTTTTACCTTTTCATGGAAAATATGAGCTAATTTTGACTTTGATAGCAGCAACACATTTAAAGAAAAACATTGAAACAGGGGTACAAGAGGCTGGAAAAGCAACTGGTTCAAATCAGGAAACAAATGGAGGAGCATTTGACAGCTAATTAGGTTAATTGGCAACAGGTCATTAACATGGCTGGGCATAAAAGGAGGATTTCAGGTGAAAAAATATGGGCAGAGGTTCACCAATCTGTGACAAACTGTGTCTGTTTTACAGAGCATCCCAATTATTTTGGAATTGTGGTTGTATTTTAACTTATTACGTATGGCCTGAGGTACAAAACAGTTCCAGGTAATACAACAACATGTCAGAAAACACAGCAAAACAGAAAAAAAAAAAAAAAAGAAAGACACCAGTGAACAAAATATGATAGAAAACAACAATTATAAGATAAACAGCATTTTAAGAAAAGAAAAAAAAATCAGTTTTGTTTTATGTATTGTTTTTGCACTTTACTCTTATATGTCACCATAGTTTGATACAAATTTAGGACTGTTTCGGTCTTCGTACAAGCTGTTTTTAATAACTGATTAGATGCCACCTCACATTTATATTTTGAAGAAAACTACTCTTTGCTTTATGAAACAACCGAGGGCATCCAGCACCACGTACAGAGACGAAGGTGTCCTCATGAATCACCATATTTGTACCGCTTAAGACAGTGTAGAAAACAACAACAACAACAAATGGCCAATACTGATGGAGGCACGTGATTGGAGTGGAAAAGAAATGTCTGCATACATAAGGTGTGGCTTTGTTTTTCCTTCTGACTACATTTAAACCAAAATATGTATTTATAATCAGTGAACAGACAGGTAGGCGGTTGGGTTTAGTTTAGTTTATTAAACGTTTCTAAAAAAAAAAAAAAAAAAAAAAACCCACTCGAACTGTTTCTCACTTTAAACGCAAGGGGGCAGCAACGAGTCCACCATCGCGTTCACGTTGAGCCACAGACTGAAGGAAACAACGACGACCGAGCAGTGAGTCCCGGCATTTATATTACCTCCGAAGAATTAGAAAAACTTCACCAGAAAGTTTGAATGTTGTGTATAGGCAAAAAAAAAAAAAGTGTTCGTGTGAGGGCTAAAACAAGCAGGCTAATTATTAATTAATTTATTTTTTAATGATCGAAGCATGCTAGGCCAATACTGACTAACCTTATATGGAAATAACATACTAAAAGATACAGAAGACATCAATTTTAGGTTAATAAATGTTTATAAATTTATTACAAATTTATAAATATACATTTTTACAGGGTGTTCCGCCAGTGAAAACATGCAATAATGGAATACATATCTGTGGATACAAACCTTGTATAATCACGAATAATTGGTCATTTGGCTAAAGCAAAGGCAAATATTTTTTTCTTTTAAATGTTTGCATAGTGAGGTAAATACCTTTTTGTTAAGCTTAAGAAATGTACAAGTTATAGTTAAGTTAAACTGTGGTTAAAAAAGGCTTCCTTTGTCACGTGTCATTTCTTCTTCTGTGGTCTGTGGTTATTTCACAGGTTTGACGGTTGACCTCCTGACTCATCCTGCTGCTGGTCACCCAGAAGGAAGCTACTAACTGGATGGGTTGTATTGCCTGTGTGAGTGAGTGTGAGCATCTGCTTACAGCTACTTATGAAGGATATAATGAGGGATTATGTCTGGAATAAATTAGAATAAATTCACATTAATCCCTGCACATTTGTTCCTGTGATGTTTATTTTAAATATGACATTGTAATTCCATCTTACTACTGGAGGGAACTAGCATGTCTTAGGCACCTTAAGCCACTGCACGCTGTTAGCTTAGATTCATAAAATAGATTTTTGTGCCAAAATTGCAGGCAACTGGGAATAACCGTATGCTCTCCATCGGTATGAATCCGGCTCATTTCAGTGAGCTGTAGATGTTTAATGAGTAAATTTCATAGCCGGGACATGGAAAGTGTTAAGAAAACCTTATAGAGCCCTTATTAAACCAAATCAAAGGCTCACATTATGGAACAAAGTCCTGCAGATCTGCCAAGAAAATGAAGTTCCACTTTGTGGCGCAGTGTGTGTGTGTGTGTGTGTGTGATTGTAAGTAAAGGTCTGTTATATTCACACAGGTATGTTAGAAGAAGAGTGTTGAAAACTGGCACTGAAAATCATGTTATCTTCTCCCACATATCTTTTCAGTTCACTTCTCCTTCATTCGTTCTCTCAGAAAACCCCATGTAACCAAACATCCATCTATCCTCACTCACCCTAAGCAGTGCTGTCTATTTGCTGTCTCGTTGCCATGGTTTCCATTATGCCAACTGCCTGCTCTGGTTTGAAGGACAAAGTGCCAGTGATGGGTTGTATTTGGAGATTGAAGGAGAATGTTTAAATATTTTTGGTAAACTATATGTATGTACTTTAAATGTATTTTTTGTCACCTGTTTTTTAAGGTTATTTCTAACACACACACACATCGTGGTCTGCGATCCCCATCCCCAACGTTATAGTGGCGGTAGAAAGGCAGCTGTGCTCTAGCTCCTCCCTTGGGGTCAGTTGTTTAGTTCTAGTCGGCCTTATCTTTTACCTGATCAATAAGCAAGTGATCCAGCACTCGATCTACTCCCTGTGGTACAGGACTCAGCTGTGCAGGACTGTGCCGAGCCAAGTCCTTCTGCATCAGAACCGTGTTTTGCTCAGTGACTGTGCTGCATGTTGCTTAGCTATACAGGAATTTGCCCTGAAATCCTATTACTGCCAAATGCGCACAGGTACGGATATACACACACACTACGGCATTTTGGGAGCTCGCCTGGGTTTGTGTGAAGTTTTCAGACTGTCAAAAATTAGGCTAAGGCCACGGACTTTATTTAGCTGACCTGGTTTGAGAGTGAGGAGAAGTCAGCGCAGATGGATTGTGCGGAAAGATGGTCATGTTGAGTCTGTGTGAAAATGGAAAAAGAATAGAGAGCGCAGGAAAAAAAGAGCTTAAACCCAATCCTTTTACTGCCACACGCATTACTCCCTCCACTGCGTGATTCTCTCAGCCTCTCTCTTACTGCAAGGTTCTAAGGGCCTTCCTAAACTTTTAATAAGAGTCTTTAATAAGTCCCCAGATCATGGCTTGGTCGGTCAGGGCTTTTTATTTCAACCCAGCTCTGCGTAATCTCGCTCTAAAATAGATCTGCTCTCCCCCTCTCTCTCTTCTCTCACCCCTCTTTGCCTTCTGTCTCCGTAGTCCTCCACCACATTGTAAGAAAAAAAAAGTATTTAAATAAACTCTGGGTGAGGGATAAAGCAAGGTGACCTCTTAGGTTTGTATGAATGTAAGAAATGGATATTGTCTGTGACTGGGGACCTTCCAGCAATGCTGGGATGGGAAATAACCTGGTTTTCAGTAATGAAGGGCAAATTTGATAAAAAGGCAAAATCAGAATTAAGGCACGTTGAGATATATGTATGTTAAATATCCAACCAGGTTTACAATATATCCTTGAAACAGGAGTAATTCATGTACATGCACACACTGAACTGTCGAAGTGCCTCCTAAAGATATGCAGCATGTTTCTGGATTTCCTATGGTCTGCACAGTAATGTTATGGCGTGTCCTCATGTCATACTCTGGACGGTCTCTTTGGCCTACTTAGGCATATTGTAAGTAGCACACTGAGCTGCTTCTCCTGCTTTCCCTGTGGACCCTGGCAGAATAATTGAGTGGCGCTGAGGCAGGGTAATAAGCTACACTGCCAGTGTAATAACCTGCTGGACGATGTGCCCGTGTGAGTGTGTGCTCATGCTGCTTGGGAGCGGTAATGACTGCTATTACTCGAGGGCTCGGAAAGCAGACACATGCTGGTCCAGGAGCCAGATATGTTATGGGAGCACATGTTTTTGTGTTCCCTATGTGCAAGTCTCAGTACGAACAAACTGTCTCGTAATCTCTGACTCTTGTGACTTAGGTCGAGCAAATGCCCTTCAGAGGAGCTTCTCATGCTGTTTTAGTCATTCTGCAACAGTGTTGTTCACTTTCTACACGAACTAGTTCAGTTCATAGCTCATAGAAATGAAAACGAACTAGTTCAGTTCACCATTTCAAAAAATGAACTAAATAGTTAATTTTTAATATACTAAATAGTTCATTTTTAGTTCATTTTTTAAAAATTCTTTTTTAATGTTGCTGCGAGCAATTATTTGTCAAAATGATTACCACTGCCCATATATTACCCCACCACAAACGGCAATTATTTTATCCATTTTAACTGTCAAAAACTATTGGTCCAAATCAGAATCCTTAACCAACCAGGGTTCACATTTTCACATTAGCATTGAAGGGACAGCCCATGTAAAACTGTAATTTCCATTTCAGCTTCTCTCTACAGCAGCCATTCCCAAACTTCAGAATACCAAGGCCCAATTTGAAATGTGAAAAATCTCCGCAGCCCACCGAAACCAACAAGGAACCATGATCCGATATTAATGTAAGGGGTCAACAAATAAGGTGACACTTGTCATATTAAGTTAAGATGACAGTAGAATAACACTTAACTGGTTTGTTTTATTACTTCTTAATGTTTTTTTAATCATGTCATGAATATTTTACAGTAATTAAAAACATATTTAAAAAAGATAGAGGATTTAAAGCACATTTGTTTAATTTTAATGACCTCTCACGGCCCACCTGCAGTACCACGGCGGTCCACTAGGGGGCCGCGGCCCACACTTTGAGAATCACTGCTCTACAGTATATTAAATATATGAGGAAAAACTTGCTGCCAAATGGTCTTTTTATAAGACAAAAACAGGTCCTTACGGTGCAAAAGTTTTTTCCCCCCATTTCAATATTTCAATCCCCCCGGGAGTCGGGGTCTCCTCCAGCTCTGGGCGACTGCAGCTTTCATCTTCCTTCGTTTTAAACGTTTGATGACGCAACTGTTAGCGTGACAGAAGAGACAGCCCATATTGCCATGTTTGATTGTTTTCAACAGATACATTTTAGGCTCGTTTGTGGTGTATTTTAAATGGGGTTCGCTGGAAACCTGGAACGGTTTTGACCATGCATGAACTTTGAAAGAGCGTCGCTCACAACTACCCAAATTAACTCATTCACGCCCCATGCTGGTGAAGGGGAAAGTGAATGCACTCAGTTCACGTTCGTGAAAAATATAAACTAGTTTGTGAACTTTGGTTCAATGAACGCGTTCAGGTACAAGACTGTTCTGCAAATATGGGAATTCTCGCAATTTTGTCTGTGTACTTGTTGCATTATGTCCAGAGAAGCACAAATTGATTGGCTGGTGACTGGAATTGGACCATTTTCATTCAAGCAGTTATGACTGTTCATGGGTGAGATCAGTGCTGATAGATTATCTTTCAGGCAGTGAAGCCGTGTTTCCACTGTGGTACAGTTTTGGCCTGGCCTGGCCCGGCTGGACCTGGTTTTCATTCGCCAGGTGTGCCATCAAGATGGATATAGCTGCATAATAGTGTGAGATCCTACACAGTATAATTACACCACCCAGAACAATAGTATTTTACATAAATGCAGAATACACAGAGTAAATAGCCCAACAAAATAAGTAAGCAGTTAAGCTCGGTCACCAACAAGTTAGTGACAAAAACTTGGCAACAGGCGTCATCATCTTCCCCAGCAGAGAGGTGGCCGTATCGATCCCTCTTTCTCTTCCTATTCTCTTCACTCTGTGGCCATAGATGCCGCCTTTAAATCACCTACATTTTTTTCTGTTGGCACCACTCCGGCTGTTGTGACCTTTAATTTTTCTATACCCACTCTATAGCTTCTACCATTTATTCTGCTCAGTCATCCAGTGGAAACCCTCTGCAGCCATTATTGCCATGAACAGTCTTAATACTTTCTTATTTTTCACTGTGTCATCAAGTTCCATCTGTGCCTCTTTCTCTGCTGGGCTCTTCTACCTTGAGACCACTGGATCCACAAACCTTCCTGATTTCTCTTATGATCATTGCCACACACTGTCATAGCTATATAAAGACAATTAATTTCGAGTACCCGCTAATCAACAGAGCATTTTGTTTTATTTATTTATTTTTTTTGTTTCTTGTGTTTTTCACTGTGTCACAGAGGAGGGATTGTTTGTCAACCAATCAGTGGTTTGCATTGTTTTTTTTTTTTTTTTTTAGCTCTGCTTCTAGTGCACTGTATCAGTATTCCATGTCAAATAATTTTTTTCTGGATCTTGGATAATGACTTTAAAGTAACCTCTGTTTTTTTTTTATTTATTATTTTTGATTTGCACCTTATAGATCATAGGAACATATGAATCCTGAATTTGACCTCTCAAATGTCACCATGTAGCCTTTCATTCAGGATAGACAAGTTCTGGAAGTTATAAAACTCTTTACCATCAAAACCTTTGAACAAAGAGAGCCTATGGAAATTGTTTTGTTAAGATGTTTTGTTTGGTTAACAAAGTATTGTGGATATGAGTTTTTTTTTTTTTTTTTTTTTTTAGAAGGTATGTTTGTCTAATATGAACTATGCATTGTGTTAAATCAAACATCTGCATTTAGTAATCAAGAAATGAACAATTTGCCATTATTTGGTATCGGTAAGGGCTTACCTCTGTGTTTAAATCCTCATGGTTCTCATGTCCTGTGAACATGACACATGGTAATTTTAGTTAAAAAAAAGTCCCTTTTTGGCAAAAGGTCTGTTTCAAAGATTTGGTGTTAAATATCATAACTGTCATACAACCTGAAACAAGTCAGTTTCATTGCCATGCTTACAAAGATGCTTTAGTCCTTTAAGGTAGTTTATTTTTTCTGTAACCAATATTTTGTCTGTCTCCTGCTGTTTTGCTTTTTCTTGCTGCTCTTGTATGAGTACATCGAAGAAATACCCCCCCACTGTCAAATGTTAGACACATCTCAGTGGTTTCCCACCCCGCCAAGCACTAGCATCAATCCATGGCTCAGTGAACCCCTCCCCTGCTGCAGTATACAAACCAGCGTCACTTAGATCCCATAAATTCTTAATGCACACTCGTAAACCTGAAATACTTGAAAACCACTCCCAGGTTTCAGTTTGCTTGCTTCATATTCATCTGTCTTTCTTTGGATGAATGAATGAATGGCTGCTTGTTTGATTTGTTGTGTCTCATTTATGTTGGACTTTAAGAGAAACAATATACGGGTATTATAGCAGACACCATATATCACACCTCCTGATGTCACTTTCCCTTCTATTTCTAATTTGTGCCTTTTGCAGATGAAAGCAGTGGCTCCTTTTTACTCAAACACAACAAATCAGATGGAGAGTGGACGAAGAGCAATTCATCAAAAAGACTTCTTGCAGCATTGGGCATATGTGAGTATTTTTTATTTATTTTTTTTCCGTCTGGCTTTGTCTAAACTATATTCACTTGTTGCTGTGCTCTGCGTACAGACTAATGGGGTACGAACATTGTTGCTTTATTAACACTCTGGTGCAGACACACATGCAGACGTTTCCTCGTTGCAACCTGCGTCACCCTGCCTTTATACTCCTTGTCAGGCTGTTCCATGCTTCCATTTTTTTTTCGTGACGTTTATCCGTTGCTTCATGTTGACAACCAGTATAATACTCTGTCAGTCACTCACCTTCTATCTTGGGGTCTGGTAGCTCTCGCAAAATCACCCTATTACTGGACTAACTAACTTCTGGTATCGTACACAGGCACCCACACACACTGAGCTTAAGCTGTCTATGTGATGGATGTAGCCTCTCAGACAGAACGGCTGCGTGTTGCATCTTAACCTACGGTCTCACCTTCAGGCTACACGCGCTACCATGGCAATGTAGAGAGTGAGATAGCATGATCATAATTAATACTTTTAGCAAAAATACTGTGCAGTGTTTGGGGAAAAAAAAAAAAGCCACATGAAGACACAAGACCTCCCCCTCCTTTGACTCTTGATTGTCACACACGTGCACACACAGGCTCCTAGAGGATGATAAAGACCTTTTTGGCAGACGCTGTCCTCTGTGCTGTGGGCTCATTAATGCTCTGAGTGTGTCCCTGCGACTGAGGACTAAGCCCTCAGCCCTTATCAACAACACCAGGCCTGGCCCTCTACACGCATACACTCACCAGCAGGCACAAAAATACCCACAGAATGGATTATGAAGAGTGTGGATAAGTCGCCAACATCATCTCAGATATCCCCTTACAGGACAATGACAGACACCCTCTCTCCTATCCCAGTGTCACAGTCATGGATAGTGTGTGTTTGTGCTTCAGGGATGGTAGGAGGGGGGATGCCCTGCTTTCCAATTGATCTATTTGTATTTGTTGATCCATCTGTACACAGTTGCTGTCATGGATAGGTCATTTGGAGTGGGTGTGTGTTAGGTTTGAACTTGAGCATTGTTCAGTGTGCCATTTTTACCACAGCGTGATTTAAAAGCTTACACCTGCCCTCCTTGTGGGTGCTATTTGTTTTCTGTAACACACACACTTACACACATGCACACAAACTGTGAGGTTATTTACATATTTATTACTGTTCTGTACTTGTGCTCCACATATTGATATTGCGTGTTTGTGTTTGTGATTAACTGGGTGTTGGGGCAGACTAATGCTGCAGCCTGGTTCAGTGAAGACAGTGTGGGTGGCTGTTGGTTTATGGCTATTTCAAGTTGATATGTGTAGAAATTGTCGTTCCCATGTATTGTCTGAGCCTTCAGGCTGTGTCTATTCAGCCTGGTGAATTATTTTTACTTTATCTCCAAGGAGGGCAGAGGTGGCATACAACAAAACCCACCTCCACTCCCTGCCACGTTCCACAACATGCACATGCAGACGCAAACTCACAAATATGCAATAAACACACATACACACGTAAACTTGAGTCTCCCTCCACACTTAGATTAATAACTAAGCTGGAATGGCACTGTTTCAAGGGAGATAAATTTCTATGAATCCTTCGATTTTTGTCAAATTTGAATTTTTGAAACACGGCACAGAAGACCAACAAAATCTTTGATATTCTGAACATAAGTCAGGACTCAAAACAAAACATAATCAATAAAAACAAGCTACACATTATTTTTTTAGAATTCACAAATAAATTTTGCAGCTGTTGTCTAACCAGCTACAATAGGTGAAGTACTTTTTGATGTGTTTTGTATTTTTGTCTGCCTCTGAAGCCCCTTTGAGTACTGCCCTGAACGTGGTGTCAACTCCCTGTAGGTATTATGTCTGAATGGTGCCTTCATGCTTTTTCATTAGGTCTGATGTAGTATCTACAGATTCATATTAATTTACAAATGATTTTAAACATGGGACATGACTTTAAATTGATAGGATATTTTTAATGGTAAAAACGGCATGCTTTCAAGAGAAATATGCAACAACAGAAGGACTTCTAGAGCTTTACGAGTGGTTTAGCTTCTCACACGGTGGTGGCTATGGCGACACTATCAGTACAAAAAAACTCAACTCAAGTCGGTAAAACCTGCTCTTTCATTGTGATGCACTTAAATCCACTGTAATGATATGCCACATTTTACATCTATCAATGACATCTATACAACTCAGTGAGCTTAAACATGAAGAAAAAGTATATTTTGTGTTGCTTCCATCCACTGTTACTATGGTTACACAGCTACATAATTCTAACGGTTATATCACATGACTCCTTAATGTCAGATTTTGCCTGTATACCGTGTCTCTCTGTCACTTCTGCAAGCATATCTGAGTAAAGCCATAAGGAAAGTAACGGATGTTTGAATTAGCTGAATAATGGCACTTTGTCAGGACTTATTCAGATAACATTATTATTTATTTCACGTCTGAAGAGCTGAACAGACATCGAACAGGAGTCAGTAGAATGACACCAGCGGATGCTGGACCTCCACAGCTTTAGAGCAGACAGCTGGTTTCATCAACGTACATTTCCATATGAAGTCATGTAAAAAAGAAAGTTAAGTAAGTGCATCACGTGATTCAGTAGCTTGCAGAACTTTTATATGCAATGACTTAAAATAATTAGGGGTGCAGGATAGTTATCGGGCCGATAACAGGAAATCATGACATCATTCGATAAGTCCGATATCATGACGAATAGCCTTGATAACATGTATTTTTGTCAACACGGCAGTGCCTCACTGCCACTGAGCCCCTAATAACCGGCAGTGAATGTTATGTTCAAGTGATGTCGGCATAATCAGAAAAACGATTTCTCAATAAGGAAAATCAAGAATACCCCCTCATGCCAGAAAAAACTTGTTAACTTGGTCATAATTTTGGTAGTTGCTGACTTTAATTGATATTTGCAGTATTTTCCCACGTTACACATAAAAAATAGAAAAGGGCGAAAGAACGACTTGGAAATGAGGGAACGTGGGAATTTACGTTACACCTTGAATGCAGCCTGCAGCACAGCATGCTGAAACAAAACAAAGCCGCGATTGTATGGAACGTCGTTAAAGTTTCCAAAGAAAAAAGTTCGCTGGTTATTTCTGACAAATGCTCCAAGCGAATTCCACGAGTAGGAAAAAATAGCACAAGCTTTAATACGGCAAACCTGATTAGCCATCTTACCTGAGCTAACACTAACGTGAGCAAGCGAGCAGCAAAGAATTTACCAGGACTTAGACACATCGGCAAGTCTTTTGAAAAATCCAAGAAATTTGACAAAGATGACCCACTGGCAAAGGTGAAATAGGTAGAAGGTAGAAATGTTTGAATCTCACTCTTGTCAGTGCATTAATTTTCTATGTAATTATTTTTTTGTAAACTTCTGGAATGCACTTTTTCAGTTAGTAATTCTGATGCATGTATTTCCATCAGTTCAAGGAGCCTTATTTTTTTATATCAGTCAGTAATGCACCTTATTTAAGTTGATGTGAGATATCAAATAGGTTTGTTTGATAGCTTTACAAAAATGTTTGAGAGGCTTGCCAATAGTTTTTTTTATTGAAAAAAATAAATGTTTGTTCATTTAAAGAGTCAAAGTTTTTTTTATTGAAAAAAATAAATGTTTGTTCATTTAAAGAGTCAAAACTGTTTTTGGTTTTGTTCAGAGTATTGATAAATGATCTTAGTATATGTGTGTGTTATCGGTTATTGGTATCGGCCTTTAGGAGCAGAAAGGTTATCGGTTATTGGTATTGATTTTAAAAAACAGTTCTTGTGCATTCCTAAAAATAATTGTTTTCTGTATGATAGTATCATTCTGTCACATCATTATGGAAGAAATCTGCCCCACTCTCCTTTCCAGTTGTGCCTCAGGTTATTGAGCACTCAGCATTTCAGTTGGTTTCAGGTCTGGCTTCACGTGAATTCTTTGGCATTCAGAGGGGTTCATGATTGACTCAACACCTACCTCAGGTGTCCAGGTCATGAAGCCGTTAAACAAGCCAGAATTACTACCACTTCCACCATTGTGCTTGACAGTTGCTCTGGATTGCTGTGATTATGTGTTTGGTTTTCACCAACTGTGGTACTATGCATTGAGATCTTTCATTTAGTCCCATCTGAAGCTGTGCTGGCATGTGTTTTTTTCATCCCTCTTTTCTTTTATTTTAATTATGAGAAGAGGAGTTCTCATGTAAACCTTTTTGTAGAACCCATATTTGTTCAGTGTTTTCTGAATTGTATGCCCGTGAACATACACATGCTAAATGAGGCCTGTAGAGTGTGGGAATAATTTCTTATTGTGCATTCTTATTGCTGCACTTGCACACTTCCCACAGTCGATGAGAATATTCAACTATTTATTTTGCCCAAAGTCTCTTAACAGATCTGTTTAACCATAAGTTGTTTACCAAAACATTCACAACTAACAGGATAGCCTATCAAGCAATAAAACTGTTTTTCTTTCAGATGACGACAAGATGTTTGCAGTTACATGAATTATCCTCTTTTTGTTAAAAAGGTAATAATGTCTACTAGATAACTTGATAAATCTACTAGATTAATGAAATTCTTAGATTCAGAAGATTCTGTTGAATTTTCCGGTCCCCATTAACTGCGAAATACTCCAAAATCAACAAAATCCAAAAAAATTCAAAAAATCCAAAGATACAAACTTAACTTAAATCCAAGAAACAGGGTGAAGAGCAGACAGGTATGTGGGGGTAAAGACGATGGACAGCAAACAGAAAGGGAGTGACAGGACTTATAAACACACAGGAACAAACGAGAGGCAGGTGTGAACAATCAGGCTGACAAGGAGGAGGAAGAAAAACTGAACACCACGAAGACAAGACAGACCTTCAAAGTAAAACAGGAAGCACTACAGACATGGAGAGACGCCAACTTGACTAAAGAGACAGAAAATACAAATTCTCAGTCATGGCTGACCTGAGCCATGACAGAAATAGGAGGTTTGACAAGAGTAGCAGTATTCTTTTCCATCCTCACACCTTTTTGAGCCTGGCGCTCTTTATTCATCCTGCTGGAACCTTTCTAATATCAAGTCTCTCCTCTCCAGTTTATATAGTTTAGCTCATACAAAAAAAATAACAGATTTATTTCATTGTAAGATTTTCAATCTCATGTTTCTGTATGAGAGAAGAAGTGGACTGGATGTCCTCTGGAGTGCTCTGATCTAATCAGATTGAAAGGTACCCTGTGTAGCTTGCGGCGCTCGATAATTGGTTGACCTCAGAAAGACTCCAACATTCTTGAGGATTTGATATTTTACAGCTGCCGCTAAAATGCAGAGGGCTAGTACTTACAGGGTTCTCCCTGCTTTACTTTCTAACTCATCAGATTGTCCTCCTTGATTTGGAACTTCAGGCGCCTACTTATTCACAGCTGTGTTCCCAATAATATGGCTCATTAAAGATTGCATCTGAGGCCTGGAGATATGGAGGAGCAGAAAGGGCAGGTTTTTGATAGCAGCAGTGGAAAAGCTCTATCAGTGATGTAACTCTAGGGCAGGGGGCTGAACTAAAGGACAAAGTCTAAAATTACAGTTTCTGCCACTACTTGCCAATGGTTTATAAATGTGTATATCTGTTTGTGTGCGTATATGTTTGTCCTTTGTGTAGTTGTTGGGTGGGCTGCATATAGTAGTCTAAATGTATTGTCTGTGTGGATCTGCTGCATGTGTGTGTTTGATTTTTATGTTAAGGGAATTGAGAAGCATTCCCTTAATTTGGTCTATAATTAAATTTGGCCCATGGGCATCTCAGGGTCTTCTGAGAGACGGGAGCAGATGAGAAGGGGATGAAAAGAAGAGGAAGAGGAAACGAGAAGGGGACAAGAGGAGAGACGGCAGTGTGAAGTGTAGAGGAAGAGGAGGTAGCATATGGATGGAAGATGAAGGAATGGAAGGGAGAGCGAGAAGGGGGGAACTGGGGGAAGGACACAGCATTGCATCCTCAGTCATTTGTGAGACTTCATAAGTACTGGGTGCATGGGTGAGTGGCTGGCAGTCAAGTCAATATGACATATGAATATTGCAGGAGCTATTCTCTTGCCTCATGCCCTCTTCAATTATTAACGTCTGGCGCAGAGTTGCTTCAACTTTTACTTGAGGCGCTCATCTCCAATACTTGTGAAAATGAGGGAGAAACACAGACAGATGGACTAACATACATAAAAAGAAAGAGAGCCGAGTAGACAATGAGACACTTGCACACAGTGTTGATGGAGTGCTTACCGTAAACATGACTCCACGGGGGCAGCACAGTGGTGATGGCTGTGATGGTTGAAACTGTCACCTCACAGCAAGAGGATCCTCATCTTGAATCTCCCTGTGACTGCATGGTTTTCTGGGGGTACTCCACCATCCTCTCACAGTCCACAAACACACCTTAGATTTAAGGTGGTCAATTGAGTGCTGGAATGACTGTAGGTTATTTTCTTTTTCAAGTTTGGCCGTGAGATGGACTGGGAACCTGTCTAGGGGGTACCTCATCTCTCGCCTGATGAGAGCTGGGATAAGATCCTCCCCCACCCCTGAGACCCTGAACAAGTTGAAGTGGGTTTAGAAAATAGATGGATGGTACTCACGCATATTATATTTCTCTCTTTATGGGCAGCTCCAAAATACGCAGCCTTCATTGTCTGTGAATTGCTGTACTGTCCAGACTGCACCATTTCCTGTCTTGTACTCAACAGTTTTAAAATCAATAGGGTCACACACTACAAAGTCTGACAACTAATGGGTCACACAATTATTGTATCTGATCTCCAAACTAAAATGCACACAAAACGTGACACGGGAAATGACACAAAACCACATGCAAAACATTAAAAAAATTGTTTGCATCAATTCTTTACTTTGATGCATTCTCCTGAGTTGGCACATGCTATAAATGTAGATAAAAAAACTCTAGAAACAGGAGTTATTTTTTAGAAAGTGAGAAACCATTCACACAGGGATTCTGTTTCGATGTTGCTGTTTCTTTGTTGCTGCCATCTTGTTGATGAATCTTTAGTGACTCACCTGCACCTTTCTTTTTCATTGGCTGCAGTTTGGATGTGGAGACACGAACAGCTCCAGATATTTACCATGTTGGATATATCTTTGGTGTCTGAGATAGTTAGGCAATGTGTTAGCAAACCTGTATGACATGTCTTGCAGTAGTTCACACATAACTATTGAATACCGATTGATGAGCATTGTTTGCTGATTTGCCTCCAGTTGAGAGCTTTTGTTAGTTCAGCTGCTCTAAAAAATTGTGTAATGTGAAGGTGTGTTATGGAATAATACTTGGCACTAATTAGTGGTGAATGACAAGTGATCAGGCATTTTAATGAGTTTCTTTAAAACAGCTTGTATGTGAAGTTGTGCTGCAACCTGTGAAATGCCTGTCCTGTAAAATACAGATTTGTCCCATATATTATAGAACAAAATAACTTTGCCATCATTAAATATTAGCTTTAATCGTCATATTATACCAGAACATTTGATTTTTTTTTTTTTTAGGAATGATTATTTAGCTCTGCACCATCTGGGCCTGCTGTCAGCAGAAAACCAACAAAGCAACTTCATGTATCCCAGGACGGGATGTTGTCGCAGCTGCATGTGACGTTACGGCACCTGGTCACATATCAACGGTAAGTTGAGGCTAACTTACAGAGCTAGTTCAGTTTTGCACAGCAGAAAAAAACAAACAACAACAACATCAACTAAGAAATTAAATAAAGTACAGAGGAAGAAGGAGGAGGAGAAAACAAGAGAGTGACCAGACTAAGAGGTAATCTCAGTTGTGAGAGTTAAAAGAGAAGACAGAACGAAGCTGGATGTGGATCTCTCTTTTTTGTTAGACAAGTAAAATTTACCCATGAACATAAAAACTGATCTTTAATTTTGTGTTTTTATGATTCCTGCCACAGGGAAATGTTGTGTTTGTTTACGCTCCTCCATAATGTTGCGCGGGTTATTGTATAGTCGAGGAGACTGGTGCAGAAATTAAGGGATGTATCACTGTCATTGCTGCTGTGTTGTTGATTTTTGATATTATTTTCTATGTACAGTATTGATGTTGATAACGGGTGACAGAAAGGCTTAGAAGAAAGAGACAGCTCTGATGATTCCTTTGCTCCTTTCCATGGGAGATGGTCATCTGTAAAATATACCTGTGGTGTATTCATAGCCAGTATAACATAGTGCATGCTTCTCTGTGAATAAATCAAGTGGAAAAAGCATTTTTTGAATTTTGATTTCCTCCCTTCACATTTCCATATACTGGTTTGGAAATGTGTGTGTAGAATGGTCACTGTCGTAATAACAACTTCACCTATCCACCTATAGGGGGTGCTAAAAAAACGCAAAAATCCTTCCACTGCCACTTATCTTCATACAGTCAGTAGCTGCCTGTTAACAGTGATCTTTGTTGTGATTGGTCAGTTTTAAAACGGGGAATTACAAACCATCAGTGACTGAGTGAGGGAGAGCACAGGTCTTTTATAGGAGGTGTCTGTCAACTCATCAGTCAAACATGTGACAATCCTTCTCGTACAGCAATGACGTGAAAACAGATGCAAAATACAGATGAGTCTTTTTCAATGTCTTTCTTCCAAAAAGTACTTTTGTTCTCCTGCACAAATGCATTTGCTCAAAACTAAGCTTATATGTTTATAGAGTTGAAAGTAAATATGTTGTTTCTTTCTTTTTTTTTTTTTTTTTAATGCTGTTAGCAAAGGACTTCAAACATTGAGTATAACGACACGTGATGTTTCCAAATTCACTCTTGAGCAAGTGGTGTTCGGATGCCTGTGAAAAAGCAGCACTCCCTTTGGAGTGTTTTTTTTATTTTTCTCCTTGGAAGGTGGCAACCCTCACTGCATCAAATGATTATTTTTTGTCTAATCTGTCTAAAAACTGCATTTATTTTTTGAGTAGTTGATTAGTCAGTGAGCACTGTTGCCTCACAGCAAGAAGGTTCCTGGTTCAAACCTCGGCGGGGGTCTTTCTGAGTGGAGTTTGCATGTTCTCCCCGTGCTTGCGTGGGTTTTCTGCAGGTACTCCAGCTTTCTCCCACAGTCTCCCAAAGACATGCATGTCAGGTTAATTGGTGGCTCTAAATTGGAGTATTTGTGAGTGTGCATGGTGCAGTCAGGTTTGCCTGATCATAGTGTACACATCAAAATATGTTGATGACAATATTCTTTAGCCAGTTAAGCATGCAGAAGTGAGAGTTTTCAAAACATTTAAGTAACCTTGTTTATGTAATATGGGCATATAAAGCAATGTTAAACTTGATGTGCTTAGAGTTACCTCTTCCTCTTTGTGTACTCTGTAAGAAAACACTGTTGAGCTTGATAACGTGGGGTGCATCCTCTTATTATTGTAGCTGCTGTCGATGGTAATGAGTCGCTGCTATGCTGCAGAGACAGGAAAAGAGACGAGAGATGACTGTTAAACGTATCTGTATTTGGAACCACGAGGGTCGTTAGGAGCCCAGTTATAGCAACATTTGCGAGTGCGCGATGGACTCTGGTGTTAGCACTGTACTATCAAGTAAGTTGTTCGCTTCGGTCAGACTTGTCTTTGGCTGCTGACATGACACCGCAAATTTACCATCGTTACCTGTGTTCTTAAGTCGCATCACTTGGTTCACCAACCAGCTAAATCATTTCTGTTTCAACTGAAATTTCCAGTTCTATGTGTGAGAGGATTTCAGTTGTGTATGTGAGTGAATAAATTTCCACTTGTATGGTATAAGAGCATTTCACATTTATATCTATAAGATTACACTTGTATGTGTGTAAGGTTTTCAGTATAATGTGTCAGAGAGTTCAGTTTCATATGTGTGTATGAATGCTAATTCAGAATCATGTCCCTGACGGCTCCTCATACAAATACCCCCACTTCACTGAGACAAAGTTTTATAGTGGAGACATTTCAGAAAGGCGGGAATTACCAGGTAACTGGTGATAATAGAGCTGGTAACCAGCAAATTGTAAGCAGGATATTTATTGTATCTATTCATTTACTGTATATACTGTTACTTTTCTCCCAGACATTGGATCAAACCATAGTGATGGTTCAGGCCTATTCGCTCTACCTCTCTGTATTTCACTCACTTCATTCACGAACAGGTGAAACCTTTAAGGAAAAAAAGTGGAACAAAGAAGGTGAGATTTAAAGCAAGCCTTTGCTTCTGTGAGTCACTTGACTCTCAACAGTTCAGAATTTTTGTTTTGGTCCTAAAGAACAAACTGTGTTTTGTCTGTTTTTGTAAAAAAGAAAAGCAAATTGCATTATCTGCAATAAATATCCTGAAACAGTTTAAAGGGCACTTCAAAATTACCTCTCTTTCACCACGAATGACCAACTGTGATAACCATTTATTTCTACCCCCTACACTTGAATCAATGTACAGTCTGTGGAAGAGAGGGGGTTGGTGAGTTTTGAGCAATTTTTTGATAAGGCCATTTTTATCTCCTTCGATAAGCTCCAAACTAAATTTGCTTTTCCATAAACTCATTTAGATATTTTCAAACCAGAGATTTTGTTCACTGTAATATCCCCAACTTCCCCCACAAACCACCTTGTACTCTCATTGATACAATCCTTTCTCTTCCTGCGATCTGTGGATTCATTTTAATTGTGCTAGAGTTAATCTTGTCATCACTCTCATCCCCACTGGCAACGAGGAACACATGGGAAAAGGAGCTTGGTGGTACCGTGTCAGATGAATGGAGGCAGAGGGCCCTCGACAGGGTTGACATCCACTTTGTGTTCTGCGAGCCTGACATTAATTGCGTTTAAAGTCCTGTACAGGGTACATTATTCCAAAGCTCAAGTTAAAAAACTTTTTAATATCAGTGATACGTGCGATAGATGCTTTCTGTCACCAACCAGTCATACGTGCATGTTTTTTTCCTGTCCAAGATGAAGCTCATTCTAGTCCTCTCTCTACAACACTTTCTCAAAAACTTTAAACAGACCTGTGGGTTGGAGCCCTTTAACCTCCATCTTTGGGGTCCCTGAAGAATTCACACACTTCACCAACAGGGGGAGCAATTCTATGGCTTTCGCATCTCTGGTAGCCTGGAGGCGTAGTTTACTTCATTGGAAGGATAAGATTCCTCCCTCCCCTTACTCTTAGCTAAAAGATCTAATGTCATTCCTACACTTAGAAAAGATTAAGTACAATATTAGGGGGTGCTTTGATAAATTTTTATAAAACTTGGAATCCCAGTCTTTCTTTGATCTATTCCACCCCCTCCTCAGTTGTTTCAGTTCGATAAACTGATGTAACCTCTACTTGTCCAGTCAGGATGCTGAAAGAAGCTTGTAATTGTCTGTGATATGGTGGACAATCTCCAGACACAATATATACAAATTATTTTAGGTCAAATTTGTTTTCCCATTTGTTTTTATCTTTTTTTTTTTTTAAAGCAATTTGGATGCCTCCTCGAAATGTCCCTGTTTATTTAATTTTTTGTTTTTATGGAGTCGTTTTTTTTTTTTTATCTTTTGATCACTTTTCACCCCTCCTGTGTTCTTTTCTTGATGGGGAGAGAGTTGTTTGCTCATTATTATTACTTACTATTTACCTATATCTTGTGACTGTGGCTATTTTCCCACCTTTGTTCTAAAAGGTGGGAAAAATGGGTGAAATATATCCTCACTGATTGAATGTGTACTTTGTTTTGTTAACCCAATAACAAAAGAAAAAAGTTAGCTTTTTTGTAGACCAAGTAATGTCCTAAAAGTAAGTTTTTATGTATGTTTTTGATGGAGTTTTAACATAAAAATGACAAATATCCTATGTTCTAATGTATACAACAAGACTTGCTTAAAAATATTGGTATCGACATCGGGATATTAGCCCTGGTGTTACTTGGTATCAGATCCAAACAGAAATCACTGGTATTGCCCATCCCTACTTGAAGACATCTGCCATCTAGGGACGCTGCTTGACTCTTCTTCCTCTCCCCTCCTCTTTCCCTCATTGGTGTTCATATATTCTTCTTTAGTGGGATACATGCAGTCACTAGAGCAGAACAATGCAAGCTATACCGCCACCTGCATTTCCTCTAGTGCATTTGCAATTACAGTTGAACATTTACACTGGAAAAGATGGATAAACCTGTTTATCTTTGACATTCATGTGGTGTTTTTACAAGACATTGATGCTAAAAGTTCTGGGTTGATGAACTTTCACATAATAGAGGACATTGAGAAATAATTTCAGCCCCTAATGTCAAGCATGTCACATGTGTAATTACAAGGATGCAGGTTGATTAGGACAGCTACCTGAAACAAAAGTCTATTACGGCTAGGTTTGACTTTGAGTAACAAAAAGATCACATGTCTATATGTTTATCATGAAAAGTAATACTTTGTATGTGAGAAAGAAGGTAATAAATCTAAATAAACCAGAGTTCCAGTTCACAATGAATAAAAAAAAACACAGAATGCAGTCTATTGTATCGCTGACTCACACTGACCTACATTTTTGCCTCTTTGCAGTGTCTATTGCAGACATTTAAAGTAAAGCCGTCAGCTGGTTTTATGTATTTTATTCCTTTTTTTAAACTTAACATGAGATAGAATAAGAGGGGTAACAAAAATAAGTTAAAAATGTGATAAAATTCAATAAATGCGATAAATGTGAAATAATTTTTGAAAAATACGATTAAAAAAATATAAGTATGGCATTCAAAAGACTCCTAAACTAAGCTGTTTATGAACTTAAAGTACTCAAAGGACCTTACATGTTTCTACAGAGTTTTTTTTTTTCTTAAATACCATGAAATGTAATTTAACAGACTTTTAAAATGGATTTAACACCTGTGCGGTTTAATAAAAAACCAATATGCAGACATCTTGGCTTCAAACAGACTGCTTCAAACAACAGTGACCTGACAACTCTCTACTTCAGAAAGCACTGAAATGCATGAAACTGAGACTGCTGTGCTTTCCCTGTATAAATCTGTAATCCTGGAGATTAACACAGCACTTATCTCCATTTCTACAGCAATCTGTCAGGTGAGCTAAAGGCATCTGTCTTTCCATTTTCTTTAGGGGGAGGGATGAGTTGGAGACTAACCCAACTGCCATCCTGCGAGAGGCCAGGCACACCTTGGACAGTTCATCAGTTAATAACCTTAAATGAGATGAATGCATGGCAGAAGTTTTACATAGATTCAGTGTCACCGTTTCTCCTTCAGTGATATCAATGCTGGGCAAACTGTTATGGTGATGCCAGGGTTGCTGACATTGTGGCTTCTTTTGACTTGACCAGCAGGTGAAGAAAGGAGCTATGGCGGAGAGAGAAGGTGGGTATAGAGGTGTGTTAATGTGTATGTGTAGACCAGAGGGTGGGCAGGGTCATCATGATTGACAGTGTGTTGGCAGGATGTTGGCACAGCAGTAGGGTGATCAGGGTGCACAAGTAACATCACAGCTGGGTAGTTAGAGGAAGAGAGCGAATGTCAAGGTCTCCCATGTTAGCGCACTCCATAAAACACTCAAACATTTATGTCTGCACACATTCATAAACACACATGCTGCTTGTGTTTTGAATGTTGACCTTGTTGGGCTGACAGAGTTAGCAGGTGCAACACCTCTCTTTGGCAGCATCATCTGTTTGCTTATAGTAAAGCTATGTGTGTGTGTGATGTGTGAGTGTGTGTATGCACACATTTCAGAACAATCTGTGTAGTTTTTAGCTAAACGCCCTCTGGATTTACATATTCGCAAGATGAGGCTCTGTAGATAAAAAGGAAAAAAGTGGAAAAGCAACAGCGTGTCTGGTATGAGCTTGCAATGGATGTTAGACGCTTGTAGAGGTGGCTTTGACAGCAATAGAATAAAATTTCATTGAAATTCATTTTTTAAAACTGAGTTTATGAAAAGCACAATTTGGAGGTTGCAGTTTTGACCTTGGTCTTTATTCACCTTGGTGTGACCTTGAAAAACATTCACAATGTCATTGTGTCAGTAGTAGGCATGCCATGATTTTTGAAAAAATTAATTTAATTTAAATTGATTTTTTAAAATATGATTTGACTGGCTACGTTCTTGTTCAACATCACTATATGCAGTGCCACATGTGACGTGACACGTGCTATGTCCAACGTGCTATTGTCATTACACATCTGCGCCATTAGATGGAGCACGCACCTAAGTACACAGCAAGCAAATCAAGCATCACAGTGAACGCATGCGAGCAGGATCTGATGTAAAATGGAAGATCGATCAATCAATCAATCAAACTTTATTTATATAGCACTTTTCATACAAATAGAATTGCAACACAAAGTGCTTCACAGATTAAAAGCAAACCGGTCCACCCACTCCACCCACCAATCCGTCTTCCCCAAGACCAAAAACACAGCACAAGAACACAGGTGTGCTGAAGCAGGAAAACATCTAAGACATGCAGGACAGTGGCGCTCGAGGCCTGGAGTCCGACACCCCTGGGTTAAAGGGTTAATTTTTTTCCTATACTGACTAAGGGAGAGTTGGGGTTCTGTAGAAACGTCTCTCTAGCACATCCCAAAATCTTCAGTCTGGTTAAGGTCTGGAGTCTAATGGCCAATCCATGTGTGAAAATTATGTCTCATACTCCTTGACCCACTCTTTTACAATCTGAGCCCAATGAATCTTGGCATTGTCATCTTGGCGTGTGTCCATTCTATCAAGGAACAACAACTATATTGACGAAAGTCAGATGACCTAATTCTCTTAGACCAAGCAAGCCCACATCATGATACTGGCTTCACAGGCTTGCACAAAGTGTTCTAAGCAGGTGCAGCACTGGATGAATAACTTCATAACTTTCTGTGGCATGGTGGATCAGTAATGCAGAGGCTTTGAAAATCCAGAATGAATGTTCCAGAAAAGAAGAAAAGTTGCAACAGAATGTTGAAGCAAACGCTTCATCTTACTGTGAATTTTGAAAAAGAAAAATGGAATCGATTTTGTAAACTGAGCCCGTTTTAATTAAATTGTCCGATGTGTGGCCCTTTATCTATTTTAAATGTGGGAATAGGGTCCTATGAGGAAAAATGTTGCCCATGACTGCTATAACCCAAAGAATCTGCTGCCAAAAACCATGGAACACAAGAAATGGTAAATGGACAGCACTTATATACCGCTTTATCCACACCATCAAGGTGCCCTCAAAACGGTTTACATTGGCCTCTCATTCACCCATTCACACACACTCACACACCAGTGGGCGGCTGCTGCCATGCAAGCTGCTGCCAAACCCACTGGGGGCAAGTTAGGGTTCAGTGTCTTGCCCAAGGACACTTTGGCATGTGGACAGTTGGAGCTGGGTTCGAACCACCAACCGCCAAATCCCATATGAATGCTGGCTCGAGGGTGACCAACACAATGACAGTTTAAGGTTGTGGTTTATCTGAGCATTTTCTTATTTTTAAAATGCTTCTTTCTATTTCTTTTAAAATGCAATTTTTTAATAGTTTTTTTCTTTACTATGAAATTTGACCCTTGGTTCCAGTATGTTCTGGAATTTTCAATGAGAGAGGATGTGTGGATGTAACTTTGAATTTTGAATTATGTAATTTTCTTCATAATATATGTATTTATGCTATAAATACATGCATATGGGCACTGTTTGTGTGTGTGTGTGCATTCATAGTAACTACAGCGTCTGTATGTGTGTAGCAGTGCTTCTGTTCGTGTGTTGCTTGTGTAGCAGTGATTGACGAGAAATAGTGAATGTGCAGTAGGAGGAGAGCTCAATTCTGTCTGACTGACCTGTAAATATTCCTCCATTCTGCTGCCTCAGCAAATCTCTGAACACATGGATCACATTGGCAGGGCACAGGCAGGGAGGTGTGGAAAAAATTAACAAGTATAGGTGGATGGGAGGCAAGGCAGAGACTGGAGAAATGGTTGGGGGAATTGAGTGTAAGAAAATAAGCGAGAGAGAAAAATGGGGCTGCAGTGCCCTCTCACAGGGCTGCAGTACTGGGACCTCAGGCCCTGCTGGACCACGGCCAGAGCTGCACAACAGCAAAGCTACAGAGGATCAACGCCTACATTTTCCTTCTGTTGTTCTTTGGCAGCATGTTTCTCGTGTGATTCTTTCATGTTCTTTTGATTTACCAGTCAATCAGCTTCACCATCGTTTGTACATAGTTTGCAGTGGAATAAGAGAACAAGAGACATATCAAATGCTTTGCCTTGTACTGGTTCCTTAGTTAAGCTTTTTAGAATTAATTTTAACTTGTTTACTGTTAAGGAAATGAAGAATATTATGGAGGAAAAGTTGAAGCAAAAGATTCTGGCTTAGTTTGGTTTATGGCTGTAATCAGCCAGTCTCAACAGCAATGTTGAGACTAAATAAACATGTTGACATTAAAGGTAGGCCCTGCAGTGGCACATTACTGGCAATTTACTGTAGTAAAAGGAGGTTTTATTCATGACCTTTAGGAAGCATTTTTTTTAAATAGAAATCTGTCTGATGCATTTATACACTCATACACACTTGTTAAAATGTTTATATGCTTCTCTTCAACCTCATATTCACATTTCACAACAGTGACATGCCGAATGTTTTGGGGTGGAACTAAAATTATTTAAATGCACTTTGTAAGGTTGGTCTACTGGCTAATTCTATTCAGTGTGAAATGAAATTGTGAGCTTCTTTGCTGCATATCCAAGTCTTGATTTAAAGGCCTGCAGCTTCCTAAAAGGATTTAAACAGAGCAAAGGTTTGACATAAAGTGGCTTTGTTGATTGCATGAAATTAGTTCCTGCACATAGGGTTTATACACTTCTCTTTTCTTAGACATGCTGTTCTCTCTTTTACTTATTTAAACCCGGCTAGCATTTCAATTTTTTTTATAAGTATATGACAATAGCTTTCCTGTGTGGTAATATGATTACATTAACATGGGGGAATTCTGCTAGTTGGTCAGAGAAAGCTCAAATCAAACAGGCTCTCCTCTTTGCTTTGCACTACTTCATGTAACAAAAACAAATGCAAATCTTCCATTTTCAAATAAGAACTCACTGTTTGGGTCTTATTGTTTATGCTGTTATATTGATTCAAAAACACATTTAATTTAGTTTTTACTTTGATAGAAATGGTGAAATAAGCAGAAGGGGATTACATGCAGCAAGGGTCAAAAGATGTCAGATGAAAGGGTCCTTCTTTAGCTCAGTCTGCTCAGTGAGCTATAATCAGCGGTTAAGCTCTCATTTCTGCACTCATGCTCTGAGTCTGACCTAATTTTCTTTTTCTTCTTGACTTCATGACTTGTGAGTGCTTGGGAAGAATAAAAAAGCATAACATTTCAAATTTCTTTTTCTGGAAAACATTATTTATTTTTGTATTACTCGTTTCCTCTCGAGCGGGTGAAGGGAACAATGTCCCTTAACATCGAGACTCAAATCGTTATCATTTTATTTTGGATGGTGGTTTACCACTATTAAAACATGAGTAAGGATAACAACACACAGGATAAAGGTACAGAAATTTAAGACTTTTTTCCAAAAATGGTTTAGCTACAAATGGTTAAGGTCAAAGGTAATTACACCATTTTTTGCCCCATTCATTGGTTAAGATTTGCAGTCTTAAAGTGTTTGAGGAACTAACACATTAAGGAACAAAGATCGACTGGTGAACAGAGAGCCTTTTTATTTTTGGCTCAACGCTATCTTCACCACAACAGAGTTCTTACCACTGCAGATTCTGCACCTGCCTGTCGATCTCCTGCTCCATTCTTCCATCACTCATGAACAAGAACCTTACTGCCAACCTGGAGAGGAAAATCCACCATTTTTGACTGATAACCATTGTCTCAGATTTGGAGGTGCTGATTCTCATCCCCGCTGTGCAAGCTGAAGATCCCCACCTGATGCTGCCAATAGGACCACATCATCCGCAAAAAACAGAGATGAGATCCCAACACAGACGAACTGAAACCCTTCTGCTCCATGGCTATGCCTAGAAATTCTGTCCATAAAAGTTAGGAACAGAATCAGTGACAAAGGGCAACCCTGGCGGAGTCCAACTCTCACTCGAAACAAATCTCATTTACAACTGGCAATGTGGACCAAACTCTTGCTCTGTTTGTGTAGAGCCTGGAGAGCCTGTAGTAATGGACCCAGGACCCCATACTCCTGGGGCCACCCCCCTACAGGATCCCAGAGGAACACAGTCAAAAGCCTTCTCCAACTCCCTCTAGGATCCTAGTGAGGGTATAGAGCAATGTTCCATGAAATCCATAGTTCCTCCTGGATCTGAGGTTTGACAGTCAATCGGACTGTGTTCTCCAGTACCCCTGCATAGACCTTACCAGGGAGGCAGAGGAGTGTGATTCCCCTTGTGATCTGAACACACCCTCCAGTCCCCCTTCTTAAAAAGGTGAACCACCACCCCAGTCTGCCAATCCAGGGGTACTGCCACCAAAGTCCACGCTATGTTGAGAGTCCACCTCAGAGTCCCCAGACTTGGCTTTCTCTGTGGAAGATATATTGGTGGGTTAGAGAAGATTGACATTTCCAGTCGAGGTCAACATCACCCCATCCTCACTGTACACAGTGGACACAGTGTTGGTGGAGTACTGCTTTCCCCGCCTGAACCACCTAATGGTTTTCCAGAATCTTCTTGGAGTTAACTGTTAGTCAGTTGCCATGGTCTTGATGAACTTCTCCCACACCTGAATTTTTGCCTCATTAACCAATCAGGCCGCAGCCCACCTGGTCCGTCAGTGCCTGTCAGCTGCTTCCAGAGTCCCACAGGCTAACTAAGCTTGATAGGACTCCTCCTTCAGCCTGACGACCTCTCTAACCTGGGGTGTCTCACCATCAAGTTTGAGAATTGTCGTCACGACAGGCACCAACAACCTTGCAGCCACAGCTCCAGTCAACCACCTCTACAATGGAGGTGGGAGACATGACCCATTCAGACTCAATATCCCCAACCTCCCTTCGGATGCAGTTGTAGCTCCATTGGAGGTGCGAGATGAAGATCTTTCTGACAGGTTCTTCTGCCAGATGCTCCCAGCAATCCCCCTCTACATCTCTGGGCCTACCAGGTCTGACCAGCATCCTCCCCCGCCATCTGATCCAACTCGCAACCAGGTAGTGATCAGTTGGCAGCTCAGCTCTTCTCTTCACCCAAGTGTCCAGAACATAAGGCCACAGATATAATGATACAACTAGGAAGTCAGTCACTGAACTACAGCCTCAAGTGTCCTGATGCCACGGGCATTGATGGACACTCTTATGTTTGAACACGGTGTTTGTTATGGAAAAACTGTGAATAGCCCAGAAGTTCAACCACAAAACACCAATTTTTGGGTTCAGATAAGAGAGGCCATTCCTCCAGTCACACCCCTCCAGGTATCACTGTCATTGCCCATGCGAGCATTGAAGTCTCCCAGCAGAATAAGGACTCCAAGAAGGCTGGATACTCTGAACTGTCATTAAGCGCATAAACACAGATGACAGCCAGAGCCTGTTCCCTGACCCGAAAGTGCAGGGAGACTACTCTCTCATCTACTGGGGAAAACCACAACGTCCATGCTGGGGGGCTATAAGTAAGCCCACTCTAGGTCTTAGTTAGCATGTTAAATTTGGTATCAATATAGCACTCTTGTGTGTGACTTGTGTGTACTTTCTCACATGTATATGTAAAAACAAGAGGACAAGGGGTTGTTTTAACCTCAATATGACCACAAGTTGTTCTTGTAATTAACAGATAACCTTTAATGAAGCTTTGGCCTTAAAAGCTCTAATGGCAGAAATGTCATATTTAACGAGATAGCGACACTTCTCACGCCTCTATACATACAACACACACAGTTCAAAACACACATTCTTATACGCATACACAAGGGAAGAGAGAAAGTGTTAAAAGTGTCCTGTCAACCCATAAATGTCATCAGTCTGTAACATTAAGGAACTGTGCTCTTTACAGATAAATTGTGTGGGTGGGATGGAAAGAGGCTCAGAAAGATCAGCCTGCCACAATGTGTTTTGTACTCAGGAGAAAAGTGACATTGAAGTCTGTACACATTTCATCAGATCAAGTTTGTCATTGCAGAATCAACTCCATACAGTTTATGTTTGATTCTTGAAACATTTCTTTATTCAAAAAATTATTTCCTTAGCCTTTCATGCTCTCTAGATTGGGTTAAACCCGAAATGCATTCAGTTCCCTTTCCGTCTCTTCTCCATCACACTCACTATTCTACACTTTTTCTTTTCTCAGCTTCCAAGCAGCTTTATTGTGTTTCCAACACTTTAAAACAAAAGCTCATGCCCATACACAATCATACACACAGCACACTTTCACATCAAGCTGAAAGTACATCAGGGAGCTATTGTTTGTAACAAGATTAAACTCTGCCCTGGTTGTGGTCACTGAGGTAAGCTCCAGCTGCTGAGCTGTCATATGGTTTTTATAGGGACAAAATAGATGCCCCTCAGCCTGTGCCCCCCCCCCACCTCCATGCACTCTTCTATTTTCACAAAAGTAATAAACTCTCACTTGAACTTCAACAGCGCTTTATGGTTCAGAAGGGCATTAATAATCTTCTTTGGAGGGGAAAAAATGTAGATTTATGTAACTGTCCATGAATGCTATTATATAAATATATGGACGGCTTCTTGACTCAGTGAACTGCTGGGATAATTTTTAAGGAAGGAAATTGGATTTCAAAGACTGACATACTATAAATGGTTATAGGTCTACGGTACGTGAAAGATAATGACTGTTCATATATACATATATTTCATTAACTTTTAGCAAATTGATGATAAAGGGATGAAAATACACATCTTACTATTTATTAGCTCTTTAACGGTGGGTGTTAGTTTGTGTCATTTCACTGAAAATCAGTTTCAGAGGGTTAGATTAGATCAAACAGATCTGTGACAACCAATCAGTCCTGAGGAGATGGGTATGATGCTTTTTTGGCCAGGCTTCTGCTCGGCCAACTAATACACAGATGTACTCACGAACAGGAACAGACAGTCACATAGACATTCCCCCTGCATCTTGCGCTCTCGTCACGCCTCCCTGACATTCTCTCATTGTCTGAATCGAAGATGAATACAGACACACACAGTTGCACAAATTATAGCACCCGCACAAACACGTTCTTTAGGTTATAGGACAATTTGTTCAGCATCTGTGAAATTAGACACGGGTTTACAGTGCTGCCCTTTCAATACTGATCACTGTCATACAAGTCTGAGTTTGTTTTTGTGTAGTTCTGCATTTTATTCTAAAGAGAATTAGAGGAAACTTTACTCTGTGGTAAGTTCTTTTGTCAGTGAGCTCTAGTGGTTTTAGTTCAGGACACATAAGCAAACTGCCTTCATGTACTGTATATTGATGGATCTGCGACATGGATTCATTTTGTTCTTGTATTGATGCTCTTTCATACATGGGCGCCCCAGGCTTACAAGGGTGTGTTAGATAGTAGTGAGGACTCCTCGTTTTTTCTTTTTAAACCAGTGCTTTACATGACAAATTTGCTATTTAGGTCTACCCCAAGATTTGCTTTAAAGGCTGTGTCTGTATCTGTTTTGATGTTTGTTTTGTTCTTTTTTTTTTCTTTTTTGATGGACACACATGAACAAAGATTTTAGAGATCAAAAGAGGATTTTAATATTTACAAAACAACACAGTGAGCTACACAAATACAATTCAAGATAGTAGGGGTCTTTGACTCACAACTGGTCCAGATGTTACACATTTATTTTCCTTAAAGATATCAAGTGCATTTGGAGGAAATCTCTGCTATGAGTTGATCAGGCTTAGTATAAGCTAAGACACACAAATTAGAGCTTGAATGGATTTGCCTTATGTAAGCATGCCACAATGTATTGCCTTGCAGGCTGTTCCTTGGAGGCAGTTCATTTGCCAGTAACTGTTATTCATATTATTTAAAAAAAAAAGAAAAAGAAAAAAAAAACATTTTCATTTTTTACTTTAAGCAGGTTTTGTGCAACATTTTAAGGGCAGAATTCAGAATTTATGGGCTTTTAAAGCAGAAGTTATTCATAGGACTAATAGGGTCTACACAAGTACTGTGAAAATGGTATTCTTTAGCTGCACCGTTGAAACCAGTGATCATCGCTGCATTTGGGCCTGTTGGGAGATTCGTAAACTTACAGTTTGGAAATTGACAATGCAGAACTCCTGTTGCTTTGGAAGGAACTGATCTAGCATGAGGGTAAGAACAAAATTTGGAACAATGTCAACATAGTGAGCCTCACAAGGAGCTCCAGGAAATGTTCTCATCGATTCAACAAGAGAAAGATCAGCACTGACGGTTACGCAAGTGGTGACCTTGTCTACTTTGCCTGGAATACCTGGAAGAAGCCACTAATGCAGGGAAGCACATGTCTGCAAAGCCCTAGAAGAGTGTGAGTTCTGCCCCTTATATGCCATATTCCACTGTGCTCAGGTAGCCCCTATTTATAACCAATATTTCAGTTTGATACTTTATGATAAAATTAGTCAAATTAACTTTGATGGCATGCTTTGATCATGATTATTTGATTCTAGATAAATTTCAGAAGAAGGAAGCTATAGGGGACTCTTAGAGCCAAGAATGTTGAGTGGCCACAAGGGAAGAATTTAGTGTTTATGGATAAAACTGTTGACATTTTTGCTTTTAATGTTTTTAACACAACTGAATCTGTTCAAAAAGAAGAAGTATGGAACAGAAAAGAGATCAGACATTACAATTGTAGATATCACTATCACCTTCCTGGCATTTTTGTTTATGTAAATATCTAGATGAGGGCCCAAATGCATGAGAATGGGAGGCAGAAGTAGTAAACAGAGTCTTTATTCAACAAAAAGTGTTGCACACAGCAGGATATATAAATATGGATAAATAGGAAAAAACCCCTCAAGAACTAAACAGAAGAGAGCATGCAGAAAATGATACAGGAAGTATGATCCACAGACTATCAGGGGATCAAGGAAAGATGGAGGGATATATATGTACTCACTGGGGCAAGTGACACAATCAGGAAACACAATGAGACACAAGTGACAACAAACAGGAAGAAGCTTCAGAGAGGGAGAGAAGGCCTAACAAAGAACAGATCATAAATGAAAAATCCAGCAAAAACTGATTATTAACAAAATACAAGCCTTGAAGACACAACAGTAAAATAACAAAACACAGAGCAAAGGTTTATAAATAAGAGAACACAAAACAAGCAAGATTATGAGGAACCCTAGACCATGACGAAAACCTTATCGCTTTTAGCGTTTGTTTTCTCTGAATCAGATATCAGTCACCCTTCAGACACCCTTTCGATTGTGTTGCCTAAATGCAAAGTGGGTATATTTACTGCAGGCCCTCCTGCCACACATTTATCAGAGTAAGATGATAGTAGACATAAGGTCCTTGTTGACTCCAAGCTACAAATGTCTGTGTCTGCTCAGATGAGAATGAAGTAATGAAACATTTGCAATGACATGCTAGATGTTCACATACCACTTATATATACACTTACATGCTGACCTGTCTGTTCAAAGTTCTTATATATTATAAATTGTATAGATATGTCGCTCTATTCTTCTGTCTTTTCATCATCATCTTCTTTTCCTCCTTCTCTTCTGTGATTGCTTTGTAAGGGCTTCTGAAGTTCATGCTTCAGAAAGAAAAAAACATTTTATTATGTGAGGACAACCTGATTTCAAGTGGGTTTTGAAGATATTACTAGAACAGAGTCATGTAGTTTTTCTATCCTGGACTGAGGGATTTATTTGTGTTTTTAGCAAATAAAAATGTTTTTGACTATTGGGTTTAAGTAAATTTGATTGATTTTATGTATCTCTAATTTGAAAGAAAAATAATTTTGGTAACTTTACATAGAAATCAAACAACTTTTTATACATGTTTCAGTAATAATTGATGAAATATATGAACTGATTACAGTCCAATTTCATCTCAATACATATGATTATATTTCAGTAAATCTATGTTGTTATTATCTAATTATATTCCAATTCATTCCAGTTGAATCCAAATCAACCTCATACACTATATTGTTTAGATTGTGTTGCTCTATTTAGACTTATGTGAAGTCCACATTAATTAATGTTAAAATCCTGGTGATCCCAGCTCCTCTCAAATCAACTTTAAATACCTTTACATAAATTTTGTTGACAAGGTTTACTCATCAATCAATTTCATCTCCCAAGTCTCCTACAGTCTCTTTTTTAGGTCTTACATTTTTCCAACCTAATCAAAACTTTGATTTTGATGCAAGAGTTAGTCTTGATGTCCAAGGTTGAGGACACAGCTCCATTTTTAAATGTTAGACAATAAAGAACACGTGTCCATCACAAGACACAAAGGCCAAAGGCAAAACGCTCCTCTAATATACACCCCTACCTTTACCTCAGCCACTCAGGTGGTGTTGTCTCCTTTAAGATTAGGTCCTCTACCAGACGTCTGGGAGCATAAGGGTTCTTTGCAGTATCTTAGCTGCTCCCAGCAAGCTGGACAGAGATCTCAGATGTTCCTAGTATCTGCTGGAGGAACCAGTCCAGCTTGGGGGTTACAGCCCCCAGGGCCCCGCTTACTACTGGGACGACTGCTGTCTTCACACTCCACATCTTTTCCAGCTCTTCCTTCGGGCCTTCTTATTTCTCAAGCGTGTGTTCTTTTCCTTTCTGATGTTTCTATCTCTCAGAAGGACCACATCCACCACCACTGCTGTCCTCTGATGTTTATTGACCACCACTTTGTCAGGCTGATTTGCCGTCACCAGTTTGTCAGTTTGGATCTGGAAGTCCCCACAGGCTCTTGAATCGCTTGTTCTCAATCATCTTTGGAGGTGTCTCTCACCTTGACCCTGGGACCTCCAGTCCATACTCAGCACAGATGTTTCTGTATATTATACTGCTACCTGGTTGTGACGTTCTATTTATGTTTTATCGCCAGCATCTTACACCCTGTTGTGATGTGCTGTACTGTTTCAGGGATGTCTTTGCACAGCCTGAATCTGGGGTCCTGTCTGGTGTGGTAGACCAGCCTCCATTGATCTTGTGTTTAGGGCCTGTTCTTGTGCAGCCATGATCAGTGCCTCTGTGCTGTCTTTTAGTCCAGCTTTTTCCAATCATTGGTTTGTTTTTCCACTGTCAGCCAACTCTTCAATTTGACGGTGGTATATGCCATGCAGGGGCTTGTCCTTCCATGATAGCCTCTGGGGTTCCTCCTCCATGTTAGGTTTCAGTTGCCTGAGGCGTGCACTCAGCAGGTCATCATTGGGGGCCATCTTTTTCATGTATTCCTGGAGGCCTGCTTCTTCCTCCTGGACGGTGGCTCTGATGCTCACTAGCCCTTGGCCTCCATCCATTTGCTGTGTACAGCCTCAGGATGGTGTCATTGTTTAAACTTGACAATGTGGTATACCACATTTTGCATTTTTTCTGGCACAGTACATACTCTCTACAGAAGTGGTTATCGTGTCAAACGTTTAAAGCGTACATTAGTTATGTCTTCCAAATTCAAGAAATAGAGAAGTCTTTGGAGAGATCTTTGAACTTGATCAGCCAGCGTCAGCCCACTGTAATGTATTTGGCACTAAAAGTACAGACATGTCATGTTGAATGTCACTTTTCATCTCAGTGGTGCAGATCTTTGTTGAAGGAAGCAATTGTGAGAGCATATTAGAAAACTGTATTACAAGCCTATGTGCATTTTTGTGTGTGTATATGTTTGTGTATGTGTATGTGTATGCGTATGCGTGTGAGAGAGAGAGTGAGAGATTGGACTTTGAGTTAAATCAAAGCTGCCTCTGTACTTGTGCCCTGAATCCCCTGTTGGTGAAAACTCAGTTTGTCTGGAAGCTAAGAAAGACTGGTGAATTATTAAAGCTTGCTGAAGCTTCACTCATAGAGAACCAGCAGACCACTGAGACACCATAACACAGATGCACACACACATGCACACACACAGACATATGCTGAGAGGCCAGTTCAGTGTAATACCCACATGGTACTCTTCTCCCAGTCACTACACATGAAGAATTTTGACTGCTCATGCTGAGTATATCTTGTGGATTTCACTGTTTGCAGCTGCAGATGGACTGCTGGACTCTTCCAAACATGCAGCTATAGGCTACATTTACAACAGCTGCCAAAAAAGAAAATCATCCCACCTCTATCACAACATTTGCAGTCTGTAGGCTGAGCCCAACACCAGTGACAAACAAGATTAATGATAAGTTTCAGATGCTTTACACTCAGTAACCTTATAAAATTTCATTGTGATGGCACTTCTGTTTTGCTAGAGTATCATTTGGTGTAAAAAAGGAGGTAAAATTGTTCTAGGTGACATTCTAGCTATTCCATAATTGGTTTTGTAAGAAATATCTGACAAAAGCCAAAGAAACTGAATCTCAAGTCTTGAAAATCATAGCTAGTAACAAATACCTGTCTAACACCCTCTTTAAAATTGTTTCCCCTTTTCTTATCATCTGTGCTGTTTTGTGAGGTTTTGACTTATTACTCTGCTGTCATCGGTAACCTTGGCTTTTGTCTCACATGGGAACTTCACTGCACTTTTAAGAACAACACTGTTTTGTCCTTGAGAGCACGAGGGCACATTTTGTGACTCTTACTCCATAAAAAATTGAACATACAAGTGTTTATGCTGTGGCACTGACCACAGCTGTTAGCTCATAGACACAGGTAATGAGAAGTATGCTGTTGACTTCTTTGTGTTATCTTTCCTAGAATAACATTTAAGCAAACTTGGGAATATTCATGTGTGGGTCGACAGAACAATTCCTTTAACAGTGTGTTAGTAGAGTTTCTCTGCTTGGGGAAAAGGGGACTAAAACCATGGTTTATTGTGCCCAGTGGTTTAATTAAACTACTAAAATGGAACCAGTAGTGCAGGTCTTAAGCAGGAGCATGCAGTCACTTGGGCCAACTAAATTAGCTTATGATCAGATGATTCCTTTAAGTGCTATCCTCATGCTCATTCACATAACAGAGTGGCACTCAGCTCCATATACAGTATCTGCTGTTTGCCTGCACATTGGCCAACTGCTGCATTGCAGCCTTTACCCATAGTTTACCAAATTCAATCAGATTCATTAAGATTTTATTGCCTTTTTTTTTAAATTCTAGTACAATGGAAGTGTGTGTAAATAGATGTAACACATATCAAAATAATGTTATTCATAGTAATGATAATAAGTTCATACTAAATTACCTCTGAAATAGTTTAAACTACCAGGGGATCATTGTCCTGCGTGACAAACACTGTTGACCTGCTGTTCTAGAAAGGGTTCAAACAAACGCGTTTGGTTATTTGCTAAAGCTGTTTGATCAAAGTCTAGCATGCAGTAATTACAAAAGTCTTTCAAGCTGCAAATTCTGCAGCTTCTGTCTGCACTTGGCATTTGCTATAATTTTCTAGTTTTGAGAGATTGCAGCTTATCTATTCTTTCAAGCCAGTGGCAAGTTGCTGCAGTATCTGCCTTGTGAGCCAGCCACCACTGACTGCTGCTAGTCAAGCTGGCATTCATTATGGAGCAGGTAATAACACAGAGCACTGGGCCTAACTCAAGCGGCAGTGGACTCATTAATATAAACAGGACCCTAAACCCAAACTCAATTTGCTTGAAAGCCTCTTTGGAGACGGGCGTTCAGTGAAGAGTCTTTGCCTGAATGCGTGTGTGAGGGTTTGAACCAGTATGTGTGTCTAAGAAAGGTATTCATCATTCCTCTCCCATGGCCCAACACACCAGTACACCATCAGGACTGAGAGTGCGAACATGTATTACAAAGCTCCAATTATATAGCTGATCAGTGGTGTATATTTAAGTAGTCCCTCACCTCTCCCCCCTCCCCACCTCCATTCATATCTCTGTCATTAATGAGTCCAATTAGCACATGCAAATATTTACTTCTAAGTAGCATTTGTGATTTATCAAACTGTTCTGTCTTTAAAACAAACAGTGGTAGTAATTTGTGTGTACTGTGTTCATGCAAAGATGTGTTTGTGGTCTGTCTCTCTCTCTCTTTGTTCACAAAGCCACATCAGCTCATTAGGCCCTCCTGCAGTGTTAGATTATCAGCAATGCAAGGAGAGGAATCAAAAGGCAGTGTAAAGAGGAGGAAAAAGAGCATCACAAATCCATCACTGGAATATTCTGCTGCCACATACACCCCCATGTATCAGTCATTGATTTAGGATGTGTGACTGTAATGGGCACCACTCCACTACCATCAGATTAATGGCGCCCAGACATTGCAAAAGGCACTGAGAAGAGGGGGAGGTAGGAGGAAATTAAATAGAGGGAAACAAGAGATGCTCTTTTGGGGGAGTTATTGCTGAGAGGTACTTAAATCTGCTGCACATAGCATTTTCAAATATCAATACATCATGCAGAAATGTGATGCTTTGATAGAATTCACATAAACAAATTAATATTATTATAAATGTTTGTGTTTCTCAAAATAGGAACACATTTTCCTTGAGGCTAGGCCTGATCTTTGGTGCCTCTGTCATACTGTGATTCTTTTTCTTTTTGGTTTTATTTTTGATTAGAGTGCTTTATTTATATTATAGAGCAAAGCTCTAAACCTACTTCATATTATAGAGGGAAGCTCTTTAATATGATGTAGAATTGGAGAAAATGCACAAATTATTTATACTCAATGCAGTGTTTTATTATAAACACACGGTTAAAATTTCAGTTCAGGCAAAATTTTAAATTTATATTTTCAATGATGTAAATTATAGATATTAGAACTGGGCAAACAAAGATCACTTAGGAAACAAGTTTGTAAAATGACCCGCATGGTAACAAAGTAATCCAGGGTAAATTCAAAGCAGCTAAAAGCCTCTGTTGTTGACTGCTAATGTTTATGAAACACAAAGCACCAGTGTTGTACAAGGCAGGGCTGTTGTCCGTCTGAAGTCTCCTCAAGGTCACGTTGACGTGCCTTAAAGCTGTTTGAAAAATGTTTTGCTGATAAATAAGATTAAAAAAAGGAAGAGAAAAACAATTAATTCAAGTTAAAGAATTTAATTTCATCTGCTAAGGTTGGTCAAAGAAGAATAAAATTAGTTTTGGAGGATCAAGTTTAAATCCGGACTGTAATCTAGCAAAACTAATCATGTGAAGAACCCCAGAAAGTGTTCTGCATATAATGTAGGTGTGAGCTAAAATCATCAAAAATAAATGATCAGGTTTGCTTCACAGTAACTGGAATTGCTTTTAATTTTCATTACTAGATGTTGCATGGTCACACCAAATAGTGAAAGCAACGGTTTAAATACATCAGACATATTTAGTACCGGACCATTAGTGTTGTACCTGATAAAATAAAATGGCTTAGTTGGTTCTACTTTTACACCTTGACTGAAAATCTTACTATACATATTTGCAGAGAAATATAGTGTGAAGGGGCTCAGAAACCATCAAGCATAGTAACCACCAGCATAGTAAATTGCTGGTAAAAAGACTTCTTCAGTGAAAAGGGCAAAATCTTGATTAATATGGACCATAATTTCGTTTATGCTAAAATTGACTGCATTTATACTGACGTAATTTATACCAGCTTACTGTTGTACAACATTTTTATTCAAGTATGCTACATTCATCTCTGGAATGTTAACCAGGCTCTCCAACCGACACCGTTCTTTATCATCGTAATCTAATTGTGCATTTGGATGAATTTGCAGAGAGATACTCGTGTTTGAGAACATGAGTATCAGTTTGAGTTTTCAGTGGAACCCAAGATAAATATAAGGACTCCTTTTCTTTGAGTCTAGGACTGTTTTTTTGGTGCCTCTGTCATGCTATGATTTTTTTTTTTTTGGTTTTATTTTAGATTAACGTGCTTTATTTATAATATAGAGCACAGCTGTAAACCTACATCATATGATATAGCAAATCTTTATCATATGATGTAGATTTGGAGAAAATGCACAAATTATTTATACTCAATGCAGTGTTTTGAACAATAAGAAAAACTCTTCTTTTTCTGTATAAAAATAAATACACCTTTTTAAAGTTGTTTTAAAGCTCATCTAATCTTTGCTGTAGGATTTGCTTTCATACGTGAATTCATGGACAAAGATGACCAGCCATATTTATTCTTTTTGATCTCTAACGCTGGGCTTGCTAAGATAATTTTTCTGAAATACAAAACAAGAGGGGATGAAAATAACGTTATTTATTCATTTTACATATTATCTCACAGTGTCAGCATTCCAGTACTGCATCTTATCCATTTTTTTTATCCATCTGTCTCCTCACCTCACCCCTAACAGCCTCTTTCCTTCCTTTTTTCCCTGTCGCTCAGCAACCATCCGTAATTAATGAGCTTTTACAGTTTGATCTGATCTGCCTCAGGATTGGACACGTCTGATAAGCCGAATGGAATATACACACAGGCCTGCCCCTCTCTACTTAGCTGGAAATATAATTACTGGCGAAAGGAGTACACACACACATGCAAATACATATACGTTCACTTAAGCACACACCAACCGAGTAAGTCCAGGTTAATACCAATCTTTTTCCTCTTCTCTGCTCTAATCAGAAAAGTAATGAGTCATTTGTTTGGAAGTAAAATGCACTGTTCACTTGCTGTTCTACAGAGACTCAGAAACTGCGCTAAAATAGATAATTAAATCTATTTAATGATATGCTTTACTGAGCATGTGTGTATATGTTAATGACATGCACTGATGATCTTAATGAGCATGTGACAGTGAGAAAGCAGCATTCCACATCTAAATACTGTTCAGCCAGTCATTAACACAATGTAATCTATCTCCTCTTTGTCAAATGACACTTCACACACTTGGTTATCTATCTGCCCCTTTAGCCACACTTAGCTGTCAAATAGAGTGTTAAAGTAACTCCTCATAACTTAATTTCCTGAAGTCAATAGAATCTACATGCATGTTGAAACAAATATCTTGAATGAGATGATATTGCAGTACCCAAAACACTGCTGCACACCTCTACAGAGAAACTCTAATATGTGCATTGACACACTCAGTATGTACACATGTACACACTTGACATGAGCACGTGCTCTGGATCAGCGGTCCCCAACCTTTTTTGTGCCACGGACCAGTTTAATGTCAAGCAATATTTTCATGAACCGGTCTGTAAAATGTGTCACAGACAAATACAACAAAGTAAAATGATAGGACCAGCATAAAAACTGTGGTACTTTCTATATATTATAGTAAACGTAATCCGCTGTGTATTCACGTTTAAGTTTATTAGTAGCGTCCTCATAACATCGCACCAACAACAGAATATGGGCAACATTCTTCACAAAGACACTTTCCGGACGTTTGCTTTTTACTCATTTTACCACGCGACAGAGACACAGGTCTTGAAGTCTTGTCATGTGTCAGGAGTCATAGACGGATGTAATGGAGAGAATCTGGTCATTTTTCAAAATAAAACATCATTTAGACTCAGATACTAAATCAAACGGTAATAATAGAAGTTATTTATTTTTTCTCTGCGGCCCGGTACCAAATGACCCATGGACAGGTCCCAGGCTGGGGACCAGGGGTTGGGGACCCCTGCTTTAGACCAACCAATCCTGGTTCTCAGATATCACTGCTCTGCTCGTTTTAGATGTGTCTCTGCTCAAACACACCTTATTGAAGTGAACGGATCACCTCATCAGCTTGCCAAAGTCTATGCATGTCTGTTGGAGCAGGGAAACATCTAAAACATGTAAGGCATTGGTATCCAAGGACTAGGGCTGAGAAACACCGCTGTAGAGACATCCATTCAGTTGGGAAAAAGTCAGGTTTATTGCTGTGGCCATAGCAACAGCTTTGAGCTGGAGATAACATTTTTTTGGTGGTGATGCACTGAATGTCCTTGTTCAGATGAGATCAGAACAAGACTTGAAAGTGCAGTCAGACTGAAGGATGGAGGAAGAAGGGAAAGAAAAGAGGGGTGGTGAGAGATGGAGGAAATTTTAAAGAGGACTAAGCAAGGACTTTCTGTCATATCCTTTGAGCTGTTTGTTCTACAAGCTTGTGGAGCGCTGAGATGTGCTGTTTATGACTTATATTTTCTCTTTGCCCTCTTGAAGTGGCCTGCAGACCCCCAGCCTCTGATGGAGTTTTCTATAAAGACTGTGTGATGCCAGTGCTGTGCCAGAGGTGATCTATTCATAATAACACTTAACTGAGGCTTGTTGATTCAGCTATATATCATTAGAATATAATTAAATAAATATAAATTAATTAAATTGCACAATTCACAACAGAAATATCTGTTCTGCATTCTAGTTAACCCTCATTTGCAGAATCATCTGATTATGCTGCTGCAGTAGGGTCACTGGCTTTTAGACCCAAAATGATTGGGAAAGAAAATTGCTATTATAAATTTGAAAACATTATTATTTTATGGAGGCAAAAATACTACATTAGCTGGAGTACAAATCATTGTTTGAAAATGAACTGATAGTTGAGAATTACCAATAAATATTAATTAATTTATTCAACAATAAATAGCCTGATCATCTGGAGGAGCTGCTCTGAAATGTTCCAATATGATTTTTTGGGGGGAGGGAGGGTTGTACCTAGAGGTAGAACCCTACCTCGAGATGTCATCTAAGCATCTTGGTTTTTATATCCAAAATACTTAACCTAATAGTTATGAAAATGACAATAATACAGTATGTGTGAGACGCTATCTGGATGACCTACAAACTTAAGGCAGGGTTTAACTTTGATTTGCACATTGTAAGATCCAGTGTGAATTTGTCCAGTTCCTGTAGCTCCACCACTGAGGTAAAGTCTAGATTTTTTTTTTTCAACTGCAACTTATGCCCTATTTGCACCGGACTGGCATTGCGTGGGGACCTGCAGTTATCCAAAATATACACCCCACACCCTGTGTTTCGTTCACTGCTTTTACACAGGATAAGTGAAGTATGTGTTTTCCCTAAGATTTGAACAAAAGTTCCTAGACTTCTCTCGAGGTAAAGTTTTTGTATATAATACTTTATTAATAAATGTCAACAAAAAAGTGAGACCAAGGCAAAACATTTTTACTATTAGTAAAAACTGTAAAAACTATGACTTAATATTACTGTTGCTTATATAACTCCATAATTTCTCCCTTGTGGCCTGTAGAAAGCTGGTCCAAACTCCCTTCCTAACAAAGCCTAAACACTGAGTTATAGTATGAGTGAAGGGGATCTCTCTATAATGTGAGCATATTTAAAGATGACCGAGTTCAAAGTAAACTTTAATTTTATTAAATCTTTTTTTTTTTTTTTATTTTTAGTAAGACATAAGAACAGTTTGCTGAGAACAATGACAGTTGTTCTGAACCTTCAGTTTACCTTTTGGATTCCACATTAATTCATGTGTCAGTGACATAAAACTACACCGTTTTACAGTGGAAAGAGAAAGTATGTGAATATTAATTTGCCATAAAATGTTGTCTGATCTTTGTCCAAGTCACAGTAATAGATAGGGGTGCTCCGATCGATCGGTGACCTGATCGGATCGGCCGATATGCATATGATCGGGATCGGTCAGAATTGTCATTAAAGCCGATCAAAAGAGCCGATCAAAAACGCTCTATTCTCGTGCGCATACACTGTGTATAGACCGTTTCGGGCCAGCCCCCCCGGAAGTACCCCGTCCGCCATTGCGGGGTTGTGCTACAGAGCGACACTCTCACCGGCTCGCAGATTAACCAGTGTTTTTCTCTTTCTACAAATAGATATTTTTATAATGTCGAGTCGGTCGAGTGGGAATACACGTTCCGTCATAAACTGTGCCAACAATGGCGTGAAAATTCAACAATGGAAGAAGAAAGTATGAAATACACAAGCCTTTACTGCACGAAGACTGCCTTGTTTGCAGCCATACAGTTTGCACCGATTTCCTGGGCGCACCGACAACCAAGAAGTTAGGAAGACTTGGGTGAAAAATATCAACAGAAAGGACTTAGTTCCAAATGAATACAGCTGGGTGAGTTTTCGTTAACATTCAATCTCGTACTACTTATAGCCTCGCTGAGAGTCCCGGACGATTCTGTCCGAAAGAACAGCAGTATGATGCTACTGTAGCCCTCGGCACTAGCACAAGCCTATAAATGAATGAATGAATGAATGAATGACTTAGGAGAATGATTAAATAAATTAAATATAACATTAACACATAGCCTAATTTACCGCTAGCGTTAACGTTACAGTAGCATAATCTTTATGGCTTGTTGACGTTAGTTATAGCCAGCGTTGCAGCGTTCCACAGTTTTTAGTGTTTGATTATGGGAATAGATCATGCTATTTCCATAACCAATCATTAAAAACAGCGATAAACTACCTTCATCTGTAACTGGAGGCCACTGCCTAACATCATCAATCCAAGACATGTCTGCGTTATCAGTAACAGATGCTCCACGCTGCTGTGTTTGGGTTAGTTGGTGGAGCACCGCGAACAGTCCAGTTATGTCTGGGCCACTAGGGGGCGCATGTCCACAATTTTCAAGTCGAAAAGGTCTAAGACAGCAAGAAACAAAGGGAAATAAATACGATCGGTGATCGTTATCGGATCGGCCGATATTGATTTCAGTGATCGGTGATCGTGATCGGCCCCAAAAACCCTGATCGGAGCACCCCTAGTAATAGACAAATATAATATGCTTAAACTGATAACACAGATACAGTTAGACTTTTTCTTGTCTGTAATAAACACACCCATTAAACATTCATGCTACTGATGGAAAAAGTAAGTGAACCTTTGGAGAAAATAGTCAGTTTAGCCTCTGTTGGAGGTATTTTTGACAATTCCTCTCCACTGAACTTCAGCTCAGACACATTTGTCTGGAGTGAACTGCTCTCTTGATATCATTCTACTCCATCTCTATGGGGTTAAACTCTGAAAGGCAGATTTTCTTTTTCTGACGCTATTCAGTTCAATTCAAAAGTAATTTTTAAACCCCCAACGGGAAAATAATTGTTGCAGTAGTTGGGATGATTTAAGTCTCTTCAATGATTCATTCTGTTGTGGATTTATCTCATGCCTGGGACCATTGTCCTATCCTGCTGCATCACCCAAGTAGTGCTAAGCTTCAGTCGGTGGACAGCTATCCTGGAGGATACTGTATTTTGGTACAAACTTTTCCCTTGTTTCACCATATATAGTGCGAAGTAGGCTTCCTGAACAATTTCCTGAACAACCTTCTTTTTTTTAATCCATCATTCAACAAAACATTTTCTTGGTAGCATTGCAAATTGATCAAAAATACTTTATTATTCCCCGAATGGAAATATATTGTCCAGTAGTTGTCATAACTTAAGTCTTTTCAAAGATTTATTGTAGAATGTTACAGCTGTGGGCAGGGAGGATCTCCTGTAGCGGTCTGTGTTGGAGAAGATCAGAAGGCTGTTTTGTTGCTGAATCACTGAGCTGTACAGAGGATGTTCAGAGTTGTTCATGATGTTCTTCATTTGATGAAGTCCTTTACACCATCAGCTTCAGAGGCTCCAGGACAGTCCCCAGAACAAAACCAGCCTTCTTTATTATTTTGTTCAGACTTTTTAAGTCACCGGCTCTGATGCTGCTCCCCCAACAGATGACTGTAGATATGGTTGCACTCTCCACAACAGACTTCTGGAAGATATGCAACATCTTGCTGCAAGGACCTAAGCTTCCACAAGAAGTAAAGTCTGCTCTGGTACTTCTCATAAACAGCATCAGTGTTGGATCTCCAGTCCAGGTCAGGGGTGAACAGTAAAGTATTTATACTCCTCTACTACTTCTCATGATGGAAATACTGTTTAACTTAGTCTTGATCCTTCTAAAATCCACAATCATCTCCTTTGTCTTGTTCACATTTAAGATGAGATGATTGTTCACACACCACACCACAAATCGGTCCACCAGTTCTCTCTACTCAGTCTATTGACCATCACTGATACAGCCCACAACTGCAGAGTCATCTGAGTGTTTCTGCAGATGACAGGTACAGGAAGTCTGAGGTGTACAGAGTAAAGAGGAATGGTGAGGGTACAGTGCCTTGTGGTGCTCCTGTGCTGCTACTGACCACCTGGTCAGACACACAACCATTCAGTTTCACAAACTGTGATCTGTGTTTCAGGTAGTCAGTAATCCAAGTGACTGTGGAGGCATCATCCACCTGTGTCTTCTGGAGTTTATTATGTAGTAAAGGAGGCTCAATGGTGTTTAATACACTGGAGAAATTGAAGAACATGATCCTCACAGTGCTGCCTGCTTTGTCCAGATGACCATGGGTTTGTTGAAGCAGGTGTATGATGGCATCTTTAACTCCAGCAAGATCCATGACTGAGGTGGAAGATGAGACAGCTGAGATGTGACAGGGAAGCTGTGGGTCAAAGGGGGCCGGGAGGTCTGTTTGGATTACCAACAAGCACTGCAGTTCCACCGCTGTTTCTTTTTCTGCTCCTCTTCATATTTCTTCATATCTCGCTGGATTGTCTGAAAGCTGGGCAGAAAGATGTTGAAGTTGGGGATATGCTCCTATCGCCTTGGTCTTGGTGAAACACATAATACATTGCAGAAAGCTCCAGATTTGTCCTTCTCAGTGCTTCAAGCTCGTCCATCTTATTGGCAAGAGATCTCATGTTCCCCATTATGATGGAGGGAAGAGCTGGTTTAAACCTGCTCTTTCTCTCTCTCTCTCGCTCGCTCCGCTTTGCTACTGCTCTCCATCCGCAGCGTCTCCTCTTCAGATCATCTGGGATTTGAGGTCTCAGTCTCTTGATATTTTGATCAGCTTGTCCCACTTGTAAAGAATTCTCTCATTGCTATGGCTTCTCATCATAACAAGTGATTAAAAAAAGGAAGAAAAAGTAGCCGAGAAAATCCCTCAAGCAGTACAGCATCCGAACTGAAAGGAAAAATCATTTCTGAATTTATCAATGTTATCAATGAAGGCGACAAGGTTCCAAAAACTCAAGAGTATGCACAAAGCTAGTAAAACTAGACAGAGCTACTGCAGCAAGCTGCCACCGTGTTCCCATTTATCTCCAAACCTTTAGCTGTTCATTGTAGGTTCATCATTCCCTCATTAAGGATTCTCCATTGTTCCTTTGAAGTCATCTTGGTTGGGCCCCAACTTCTATAATTTATAGATAGGTTGTCTAATTGTTAACTGATGGATGCCTAAACCTTTTTAAATTACTTGTTATCCCTTTGCAATTTTATGTTGATTAGCTACTCTTGATTATGTGTTCTGAGATATCGTTTTTGTGAGCATGGCTTCTTGTCAACTGCAAACTGCAAAATGTTTGAGTGTCTTATCAGTCAAAGTAGCTCTAAACCACACCTCCAAACTTTTTTTTATTAATTGGGGTCCAAGTATGCAAATAAATTCAAACTCCAATTAGTACTCTATGGGTTCACTTACTTTTTCCATCATCATTGTGACTGTTTAATGCGTGTGTTCTTGAAATTATAATTGGTTTTGTTGACTTGTGACTGAGATGAAGATCAAATCGCATTTTATGGCAAAGTAATGCATATAGCCAGTAAATTCCAAGTGGTTCACATACTTTGTATTGCTACTGTATGTAAATACTTCATATTGCTGGCTAATAGGAAATATGAAATATGGAACTTGAAATGAGCTTTCTCTTACCTTTTTGTAACAAGAAACAAGAGAACTGAGCACACCATTCCTGTTTTGTCTTCTTGTATTGGCTTCCGGTATGCTTTAGAATTGATTTTAAGATTGACTTTCATAACTCTTTCTGGTTTCTCACCTCCTCCTATTACATCCTCGACAGAGCATTTGCAGTCAGAGCCCTTGAACTGTGACTTCTTTTAAATCTCTTCTCAAAACATAATTTTGTCAGTGAGCTATTCCTAATTCTGTTTGTCTCTTTATTTTGATGGAAACACTGTCATGCTATTATTTTTTGTTGTTGTGTTACTGTAGTTTTTTTTTTTTTTTTTGAAAATATGTAATCTATGTATGAAGCCGCTGGGATCAGACATCATCTGTAAGGTTGTTGAACACCTATGTAATATACAATATTTAATTTTAATACCGTGATCATACCTTCTCTGAAGACAGGCAAGATTCCACAACTGTACAGGTCTTAAGGCATATAATAATTGTTTTAGGTTATTATTATTTTTTTGCACATATACATATACATACACATGTAAAAACAGAGACAGCAGACAGAGTGGTAAGAGTGATGAAGGAGGAACTGAGGTGCTTGTTAATTAAGGATATGCTACTGTGAAGCAAGCATCTCTGCATCTGGAAATAGAACTGTTGGCTGTGAATTTCTGCATGCATTTTAATAAGAGAGCGTTCTCCTGTGTGTCACCTGCTGACTCTATATGTGACATCATCAGCACAATCTTTGCCAGGATATCAACACAGCACTTAAATGCATTCATTGTGGTCTCTGGAGAATTCAACCATGCCTCTCTGTCTGCTACACCTTCAGTTTTCCAACAGTTTCTCAACAAGTCAAATGAACAACGTGAACAATCAACTGTCTGTCTGAATGATACATTTTTTGTATGTTTTTAATGCAGAAACTCAATTTACTCATATGGTCTGCTTTGAATCAACAAAGAGAGCACAATCTTTAGTATTGCTAACTCCAATAAGAAATTTGTCTTGCTAAATATTACATTTTAGCATGAGATAGTGGTTTGATGGTTGTATGTTGACATTTTTAAGTAAAGAAATGTGTACAGCTCCAATAAGAAAAGGTCATTTCTGTACTTGATTAATGTTGAATTATCTTTCTCCCTCAACTAGTGTATACCTCAGTTAAGGGAGGAAGAGATGGAGGAGGAGAGGAACGTCCTTTTAGGCAGCATGTGGCAATTATGAAAGAGGAGAGAAAAAGGTAGAAGCAGCTTGAGCGCAAGACGGAGTTGGGCAAGGAGTGTGTGTGTGTGTGTGTGTGTGTGTGTGTGTGTGTGTGGGTGGGGGGGGGGCTGGCTGGGTTGCTGACTCTAAGCTCTGTTGCGGTGAGCTTTTAGCTAACGAATGTCGAATCTCTCTAGTTGTGCACGTGTCTACTGTGGTGCAGACTGTTAGCCATGATAGCCTCCCTCCACCACTTCCACAGCTCAGTCAGCCAGCTGCTCTGGTGTGTTCACGCAGCAGCAGCAGCTACGCTCTACACTACAGTCTTTAAGAGTCTCTGTCTGTGACTGAGGATTTCCTGCCCCTGGAAGGATTCTCTGTCTGTCTGACTACTGCAGACTGAAAACAAAATTCCTGCAGATTGTAATAGAAGAGGAAAAGGAGAAAAGAGAAGGAAGAGTGACAGTGGGCTTAAAGTGACCTCCATGGTTCGGTGGTAAAGCAGAAGAGGAGGAACGGGAACGTGCAGGATCCATCAGGTGTGTGTCACCACGTAAAGGGTAAGAGAGTGTCTATTGTGGGTGAGAATTTGTATTATATGAAGTGGTAAAATATATTAGTGAGAGAGATTTGGGCTAAAATGCTTTGCGACACATATTTTCATACTATTTCATGCCAATGTTAAAGTTAAGTAAAGTAAAGAGTACCAAAGTGAGGGAAAACAGTTGCAAGAGAAGTAGATAAGTAAGAGAGAGATACCATATACTGTGGATGAATACATCCTCACAGAAGCCAGATATAGAGATGCTGATATGAAAGAGTGAGAATGGAGAATACTAGAGATGGATGAAGCAAGTGAGGAGGGAGAGGTGCTTGTACCAGCTACAGCTCAGTGAGGATGACAGACGTGTTTGTGTGTGTGTTTTCCTACTGGCGTGGACCTGGCAGCTAAGAAAAATGTCTGAATCGAAATATCAGTCATCATGGGTCGGGTTGCTGCCTCAAGGTTGCAGACGAGAGAAGTGGGCTCTCACAGATATTTTGGAGGGTCTGTGTGTGTGTCTTCCTGTTAATGCTGTTTGTTCCTCTGTGGGATTATGTCATACACCAATCAGCAGCAACATTAAATAACTGACAAATAAAGTGGATAACATTCATCATCTTGTTATATCGCAGGGTTCTGTGGGAAACCTTGGGTCCTGGCATTCACGCCAATGTTACTTTGACATACAACACTCACCTCAGCGATGTTAAGATCAAAGCACATCCCCACATGAAAACACTACTCCCTGACCGCAGCAGCTTTTCTCAGCAGGACAGCGCACCAGCGTGCTCGTGTGCTGCTTGAGAACATGACAGAGAATGAAAAGCACTCGCCTGGCCTCCCAAGAGGCCAGTCTGATCGAGCATCTGAAGGATGTGTCCAGGATAAGTGTGACTGACAAAAGCACCATTGCACAACCCACAGGACCTTTTATTTTTCTCTGTCACCAAAGTAGTGGACCAATGTGCCACAAAAATACGTGCAAAGGCTCTGAGTCAATTTCCAGTTGAGTTCGAATCTTTCTGGCAAAGCAATGGGGATCTACTCAATACTGGGAAGACAGCGTATGTGTTGTAGATTGTTCTGTACTAGTACTTTTTACTAACACTGACTTCCTGGATCACTCATCATGAAAACATAGTGCTTATGTTGAGGCACCAGCTACTTGTGCTTTGTGGTAGTTGGAGTATTCATTTGAGGTACTGCTTCTCTGGAGGACTTGCTTTGAGTATATATCCAGGTTTTTGCTGGAAGTATTTCGAGGCTGAATTAAATGATTTAAGTTGGGTGGCTGCTAAAAGGGTCAGCTTGTGCCTGGTGGGCTGAACAAAAATGAGGCCATTCTCTGAGCTAGTTCAGGTAGATGTCTCGAGCGGCGTTTTTGTGCCTGCTCTCACCCCCCCTACATAGTTTACACTACTTACCTCATCTCACTTGTAAGTCTGTCTAAGAAGCAAAATGTACTCATCTCTTACTTGCCTTCTGATATCTCTTGCCAACCAAGAATGCTGCTGCTAATAAATTCCCACTTCCTCCCCAGCTCCACCTGCAAGCTCTGACTCTATAGAGGGGGGTTAAGTTATGTTCATCACTCTCAGTATCTCTATGTATTCCTTAAAAGTGGGGATTATTAGATTGTAGTTTAGACTCCAAAACTTGTGTTTTATCATGAAGAAAGTCTTTGAAGTCTTCATCACCAGTGTTTCTTGACTTGGTATTTTCTAAGATTTCACTGTTTCACAGGATATCATGGTAACTGATTATTTGTTTAATTTTTGCATGACTAGCCAATTCAGCAACATAAACAACGGGCTTATATTGCACCTTTCTAGTCCAGGGACCACTCAAGTCACTTTTACAATGCAACCAGCTTTCTCTCACTGTTGTACACACATTAAATAGATTTATTTTTTTATTTATTAGATTGAATTATCCTGATAATTACATCTGTTATTTCTATAATTTTTCCTATAGTGAAATTATGTTATGATTAATGTATATAAAGCCTAGGCAGGATTTAGTATTACCAATTAGCCAAAACAACAGGTTTTTGAGGTGGGAGGAGCCTGGAGTACCTGGTGGAGTACATGAGAACTCCACACAAAGACCAGCTGGACCAAGATCCAGCTGAACCTTCTAGCTGTGATGTGACAGTGCTAACCACTGAACTACTGTGCTACCTGTCATAAATAACACAGGAGAAGCAACAGAGCAGGAGCTGCAGTAGGAACCTTCAACACCACGGTAGAACCTGCAGAAGGAGGAGAGACGACAGAATGGAGACAATGTTAATACTATGAAATAATACAGGACAATCTGACACTGAGATAAGAGAGACAGGATGAAGATGCTTAGTGTATAAAAGAAGCCCACCCCGAAGAATCTATGGCTCATAGCAGCATAACTAAGAGGTAGTTTAAGAGACTACAGAGTTAAAGTCTTTATTTAAAAGGAAAGTCTTCAGCCTAACCTTAAATGTAGAGAGGGATTCTGGCTCCAGGACCGAGGGCAGAATTGATTGCATGTTAGAGGAGCCTGATGGCTGAAGGCTCTGCCACCTTTCTACACCTCCAGACTCTTGGAACAGCAAGTAGGGAGCAGAGTGTTCTACGAGGACAGTAGGGAACTATGAGATCTTTTAGATATCGTTCAAGGATTTGGATGTAAGACTTAATATTTTGAATTAGATTCTAAATTTAACAGGGTGCCTGTGTGAAGCTACAACTGGTGAGATTTGATCTCTATTCCCAGTTGTAGTTAATACTTGTGCCGCAGCATTCTGGACCAGCTGAATTTTTTTTAACACTACTGTTTGTACAGCAAGAAAGCAATACAATACATTAATTCAATCTAGAGGTAACGAAGGCATGGATTCATTTTTCTTTATCCTGCTGAGTCAGGATGTTTCTACTTTCCCAGATATTATGCAAATGAAAGAAAATAAACTTTGTGACCTGTTTTATATGAGAAAGAAATGATAGGTATGGATCTAAAATGAAAAATGTTGTGCATGTATGTCAGCCTGTACAGTCAGAAGTAAATAGATTTAGCAGTGGTTGCTCAACGTCTTTTGCATCATTAGACTCTCTGTTATGCTTTAATCTGAGCATAGCTCTGTTTATAGCTTGCTTCTGTATCCTTTATACACATATGTACACGTGCGTGTGTGTGTATGTACTGTATATATTTCTAGTCTTCTGCCTGTATTGCCATAGCACAGACTATTGTATGCAAATATTTGCATTAAAAATGTTGATATCAATGATAAAAATATATTGGCATACTCTTGTACATGTAATATCACATTATTTGCTTTTTATATTTTCTTTGTACAAGTTTCTCAATGATTGGAACTGTGCTCTGAGGCACCTACATAGAGCAGAGCATCATCTTTTAAACTAGAACAAAGGAAAAACAATCTAATTACATTCTACTTACTGTCTGCCAACAATGAAAGAGGCTTTTTATATATTTGATTCAACAAATCTCTTTAAATCATCAAATGGATCAAATGTACCTAAACATTCTGCTTTTACTGTATTCATTGATTTGTGTGTGTGTGTGTGTGAGTGTGTGTGCACGCATTTCTAGTGAAGAATAAGTATGTTATTCATCTAGAGGTAAGAGCTATTTTCTGATCCTGACAGAGAATTCCATGTTTCTGTTTTGCAATATAGTCTCTATTTTGTTTGGTTTGAAGCCTGTAAAAGTGCATGAGTGTGCATGAATGAGCAATATAAATGCACATATTTATTTTATGTGTTGCGTGTGTGTGTATGTATTATAGAAGTCAAGGATATATAGATGCACATTTCTATTGAATACAAACACTCTGTACTTTGTCCTTTTAGAGTCCTTTAGATGTTAGGAACGTTGGGTGATGGAAAATCAAGGATGGAGGGAGAGAAGGGAAGATAGCATCCCTTCTTCACTTTCCTTTTGCTGGTGCTCCTTTGTGCCATCATGGCTTTAATGAAGGCTCATTTATCTCCATCTCAGCACAATCTCATCATTCACATTGGAACTGCAGAGGCTCTAGGATGAGATTGAGTGTGTGTGTGTGTGTGTTTTGTTGGGGGAGGGGGTGGAATGGTCCTGTGTCTAAAAAGTATTAGATATACTTGTTGACTGTATCTAATATGTATCTAAAATGAATACAAATATGTCACGTTTGACACAAAAAGGCCATCTTTTGTGAGTTTGGTTGGTATTGTGAGGAAAACTGTCAGTGAAGAGTTGGTTCAGTTCACGTGGATTCCTTTCAGAGCTCAGGTTAAGGTAGAATCCATTTGAGTTGTGGCGCTGCCTTCTCACTCAAGAGCCAAGAGGGAATGAAGAGAAGAAGGAATGGGCAGATTTTGAGGCAGACACAGAGAAACAGAAGGATGTTTGTGGAGATATAAAGACTGGCTAATTTCATGAAACGACCCATGTTCTCCAGGCACAATTAAGAGTTTCTCTGAGTATTAGATGATAGACCAAGGTCACAGCAAATCACAACACAGTGCCACAGTTTGATGCTCTCCACCATCAGGAAGAGGCAAAATGTAATTTATCCAGTGTACTTCCTTCTTACTTCAGATGAAAAGGACAATTGAGCTTGCCCTAGGGCCTTATAAGGAAGTATCTATGAGTGTGTGTGTGTGGACTGGTTTTATTACTTTTTACCATGTTTAAAAATGTGCGGTGGCATTTCCATCTCAATGTACTGTGAGTATCACTCTCATCTCATATGTGTGCACCACCTGACTTTTCAGCATGTGGTTAAGGAGTGCACTGTAAGTGATTGGCATGTTATGATATTAGTTTGGGAATAATAATGCTACGATAACTCAGCAGTGTTTCCCTCCAGAGAGGGACTGCCAGGTAATCACATTGACTCGACACTATCACTGTCTTGCATGCCGGTGCCTGTGACAGGACACTGCTATTTTTCATTTTCTCTTATAAATGTCACAAGCTGTGCTATTTACAAAGTGTTTTTGTTTCTTTGTGCGTGCAGTGCTGTCTTCAGCAGATTGCTTTTCTCTCAATAGCTTATATGTGTTTTGTCTGTGTTTAAAAAAATTAAATTACAGCTCTTTCTCTGAATATATTTTCCGTTTGCCATGTTGATGTATCACTTTTTTTTTAATACAAAGTAAAACAATGGTATTTTAATTTTATTGTTGTGTAATTATATTTCACCGTTTACATCGTTACATTTTTCCTTCGCTTTGAAAACCTTTTTGCTTTTGTTTCAGTATTCACTTCTCAAAGCACACCGTTAAGTTGCGACAGAAAATATTGGCCCCACTCCTAGAGAAAAATTGAAAAATAATGAACGTGCAGAAACAAAGTGCACAGTCACTGTTTTCTCCAGACTGATCCAAGGGACGGTTGTAAGTGAAATGCAATGCAGCAGAACCTTGGAACATCAATTATGGTGATGGACTATGGGAGTATTGGTGGTGTCAGTGAATACATGCAATATCCTCTTTAAGGAAAGGCAATGTCTTCAGATTTGAGCTCCTTTCTTTTGTTGGGCCAAATCTATTGTTTTCTAAAAGCAATGTATGTCAGGCAGTACAATTACAAGATGAGAATTAATTGTCCATTTTTTTATTGCCAGCCAAATCTGTATCATATTCATCCCTCTAAATACATAGCAGTAACATGGGAACATCTTAGAGCTATGTAAGAAATAAAAGATAAAGATTGTAATAATGTTGAAAATTTTTTTCCCCATGGTCTAAACAAATATAATTGTCTCAAATAACAATAAGGATGCAAGTTAACACCATGTACACCATGTTTTAAGGCCATCTAAGGACTTGCTGTCTGTAAACACATTTAAAATATGCTAGTTGATAGTGGTTAACTTAAAGTGGCTCCTAAAGTGTCATTTCATGTCAATAATTATAATTCAAGTGCAATCCAGATGTGCCTGATTAGATGGTGGAGATGAAATAATCTCCTTAGCTCTCTTTCGAATACTTCAGTAGATGTTATTTAGTTATTGGAGAGAATACATTTCTTTTTGTTTCTTCATGTCAGCTGTATGGACTTAGATTGTAGCGTACTTTTGGTTTCCAAAGGGTTTAACTGCAGATCAACCAAACCTGTCCTGTTTGCACTCTGCAATCAGGTTCAACTTCTACTTTAGCTCTGGGTTAATCTCGAAATGTTGTGGTTTAGGTTCTAGTACTGTATTTTACCAAATCTAAGTTAGCTGTATGCAGTTGGCCCACACAGTTTGCGCAAGGCAACATCACGTAACCTCATTGGCCGATTCAGATGATTGACACAGGCAGTTTACAGATGATGCCATTTGAGGCACTATTGACGGACATATTGCAAAGATGGCGACTCACTTTCCTTCACTGGGTTAATCTCTGCCACACAGAGATATGAAACATGTATAAAGTTAAGTTTTGTACTTTAATATGATTTATGATGTGATCAACACCAAAGCTCAGACAAAATTCAGAGTTTGGTTGTAGAAAGTGAAGTTTATTTTATCTATAGATGTATTTATTCATTTATTTTGCTCTTCCTTGGATGCTGGCTCATCCAGTTTTCATTTGAGTGATGGTCTTCATATAATGAAACAGCAAGGATTTAAATGGCATTTGTGAATGTTGACTCCACATTGTAATGGCTAACAAATGTTTCTCAGAGTATTCCCTTGCTCATGCGGTTATGTCAGTGACTGATAAATAACCCTTCTTGATGAAGTGCCATCTGAAGGAGATCAAGTGTGTCCAAAAAACCAAAACAGGGTAAGCAAGACCTTGAATTGTTTAATAACATTAAGAAGTGTAGAAGGTGAAAGGTGCAAATCCCTTCCAATTTTTTTTTACATCAGGAACACTGTTTTTAAACATTTCAGTTATTTTCACACTAATTTGTTGACATAGTACAGATCCTCTGCTTTCCTTTACTCCTCAAAGACTTTTCATGGACACTGCATACGCACCAAATAATCATTACAATCACCTGCTGGCACCAGATTTTAAAAAAAAATACACTTTTCTTTCTTTATCTCCTTACTGGTACTAAATTGCCCCCACGCCAACTTTCTTGGACTGTGTCATAGGCCTGAAATGCAGTGATGAATGAAATTAACAGATGATGAATAAAACCTTTGAATTGAAGAACAGACTGGGGACCTCTTTTTTCTTTTTAAAAACTGGCAGACAAGTGTCAAGAACCTAAGCTCACATTGGCTGTTTTGTCTGAGCAATAATTAATTAAACTGTAAATCTGATTTCTGTTGTTGAAAATTGTCATATTCTTTGGCTCGCTACTCTGTTATATACTTTTGTGGATTACATTCAAGTATGGATGCACGATAACTGTTTTTTAAAACTGATACAATAACTGATAACTTTCAGCTCCTAAAGGCCGATACTGATAACCGATAACACACATATAGCTAAGATCATTACAGCGATACTATGAACAAAACCAAAAACAGTTTTGACTCTTTAAATGAACAGATAATTTATTTTTTCCAATGAAAAACTACTGGCAAGCCTCTCAAACATTTTTGTAAAGCTATCAAACGAACCTATATGATATCTCACATCAGATTAAATAGGGTGCATTACTGACTGATATAAAAACAAATAAAGGCTCCTTCAACTGATGCAGATATATATATAGATATATATATGGAAAGGAAATATACATAGAAAATTAATACACAAGTTAGATTCAAACATTTCTACCTTCTACCCATTTCACCTTTGCCCGTGGGTCATCTTTGGGAAGTTTCTTGGATTTTTCAAAAGCCTCTCCGATGTGTGTAAGTCATACCTGTCAAGTATCCCGTTTTGGCCGGGAAGTCCCGTATTTTATTCTTTTTCTCCCGCTGTCCTCCCGTATTAGTATTTTTCTCGTAAATCTCCCGTATTTTAACCTACGTTATTAAAAAATAATAATACCGTATTGGGTGGAGTAAAAAGAAAAAGAAAAAAGACATTCTCAATCTGAGATCTGTCACTTGCTTTGACGATAACTGCCACAGCAGCAGCTACTACAGGTACTGTAGGTGGTAGATGTTGCGAGGTTAAGCCTGGTTTTTGCTCAGAAATCAGGTCATCTGTGTGTGATGCAGATAACGCAGATATGCCCCCCCACCCTCCGCAGACACTTTGGTGCGCCTCCCCAAAATTGTAGGTGACCGCAGACAGTGCCGCAAATAGTGTCGCAGGGAGGAGAGAAAGGAGGCCTCTGATTGGTCAATTCTACATCCGCGTGGAAAAGAGCGTGTCATCGAAGAAGTGAGGAAGTACCCACATCTGTTTGATTCTCGCTCTCCAAACTACAAAGACAGCACATATTCTAGTAATTCATGCAGGGAGATTGCGATGAATGTGGGTCTGGATACGGCCGAGACGGTGCGGAAGTGGAAAACGCAAGAGATAAGGTTAGTAAGTTTAGCTAGTTCGTGATTGTCCCTATTGCTTTGTGGCGTGGAATAACATAGCGCAGACCGCTCTTCAAAATTGGGCATCAATCAAAAATAACTGCGGCATACCGGCGACAAACTACTGCGACACATTGCTGCGAGAGTATACACAGCCCTTTACTGTGAGACATCCCATGAGTGACAGTGCACGAAGAAAAAAAAGATTGTTACAGAGAATAGGATGTTAGACAACAGAACTGTTTGCGCTCTTCTCTCATTTAAAATAAACTACTCTGGACCAGTCCACAAATACACTCCTTCCAAAACAGTCATAAATAATTAAAAGTCTGCAACAAATAAGAACAACAAGTCATTAAAAGAGTAAAGAAAAGTTACATGAAATGAGATGAAAAACTGTAAAAGAAGATCAATATGAAATGAAAACAATGTGTGGAATGAAAATCAAATGTAAATGTAAATACAAGCAATGTTAAATGAACAAAAAATATGCAAATCCCTTTAAATAAATACTCTTCATATTTACCCCTTTTGTGTTTTCATTTAGGCTATAATGAATGTTCACATTATGTCAATGTGGCTTTATGCACAGCTGCACTACTTCCTGAACTTTAGCCAGCTGCTTTGTTTCCTGTGTGCCATTAATTGACAAACTGATTAATCCAGGTGTGTCTGACCTCACAGCAATGGTCAGACACACCTGGATTGATCAGTTTGTCTTTTCGGAAACTTTAATGAAGTTCCATATAATCGCTGCCATGTTGTTTGTTTTCATCAGCATGCTGTGCCACATGCCGCATTCAAGGTGTAACGTAAATTCCTCCGTTCCCTTGTTTGCTAGTCGTTCTTTCATCCTTTTCTATTTTTTCCAATTTTTATGTGCGACATGTGGGAAAATACTGTGGATATCAATTCAAGTCAGCAACTACCAAAATTATGACCGAGTTAACAAGTTGTTTTCTGGCATGAGGGGGTAGTCTTGATTTTCCTTATTGAGAAATCGTTTTTCTGATTATGCCGATGTCACTTAAACAACATTCACTGCAGATCATTCGGGTCTCAGTGGGAGCGAAGCACTGCCGTGTTGACAAAAATACATATGTTATCGAGGCTATTTGTCATGATATCGGACTTATCGAAATTACGTCATCACTTTCTGTTATCTGGCCTACAATTTTCGTGCACCCCTACATTCAAGCCTATGTCATATATATATATATATATATATGCTGTAAGCAAGGAATGGATTTATTGTAGTTATGTTGGTGCAGTTCAGTAGGACAAGAGATTATCATACAAAAGTGCATGCAAAAGATAAAAAAGGAAATGAAAGCAAGAGAAGCTTATAATATAAAAGTCATTCAGTCATGAGGTTTAGAATGACTGAGTCATCAGTGGTCCAGCAACTGAGAATAAAAGCCATGAACAGATTGGACCAAAGTAACTATGTGGCTGAGGTGATGCATTGGATGATGCTCTCTGATCTATAACACATTAATAGAAGGGAATACATTGTCACTGAGAGGCAATGCCAGGTGGACAAGTCACACACACACACCCAAGAGTTAGTATATTTGCAGCTGAGCAAGCATAGGACACAACTCTGCATTTGGGCACAGAGCCAGGAAATAAGCTTCGATCTTCCCCCCTTCTTATCTTGTTCTTTTCTTCCCCTCTCCCACTCTGTTTTCCAGATGTAACCCTCTCTGTTCATTTAATTTACTGTCTTAATATCCTGATTGAAGTGGCCACCTTTCCTTGCTGTGGTCATAGTGCAGCTCACCTGACCAGTGACCTGAGAACTGACTCACAGTACGTCTTTGCCAGCTTGGAGAAAAAATAAATCTCAAAACAGAAGGCAAACATGTGAGAGTAAGGTGTGACATCTGCATTGTATTACTGTGTGTTCAGTGTAAGACTTAGTGAGTATTCCTTTAATTTTTAGTGTAAATTAATAAACATAAAATGATAAAAAAAAGTATCTTGACATAAATCCAAATATAAAAGCAGTGTGCTGTAAAAGTTGCAAGGCTCATGCCATGATTTAAATCCACACAATATAATTCAGTATGTGTGGTGCATGAAAATATGTGGGGATGTATGCAACTGCGTTTACTTGGACTTGTGGTTTTGTATTATGCATTTTGTGCTGTTCATAATAGCGTGTCTGACAGCGGCGTTCCGGCTGTGTGAATGCAGTACAATGCTATGCAGTGATTATGTGCTTTGAAACTCAAGTATACCCACTAGATTTAAAAATAAATGTGAAAAGACCTTTAAAAGTGCAAGACTCTAATGATCTCTGCAAAACTCTAACTCTATTAAAGTGTAATATATTAATATTTCATAATATTTTAATTTCATATTATTTTAATATTTTCATAATACATTAATAACAGTGAGTAGCATCACAGGATAGCACCACTCTGTTTTTCAGGAAGCTCATGTGACATTACTTCCCAAGCTCTCCGAGTCATACCATCTGGACCATGTCTTGAAAAATGTATCTACATCTGTGACTGTATGGTTGCGACTGGTTCCCCAAGTTTTGTGGACCTCACCAACCTACACAGGTGACTTCCTTGGAAACTTGCTATCATTTCCAAAACATAAAATTATGCACACATAGTGGGTATGTGAACCTTCCACCCTCCAATTTTGCAGCTTGGACACACCAAACGTATGTTTACAGCTCAAAAAAGCACACTTTTATTATCGTTTCATCCTCATTTGTGTGTGTGTTCATGTGAAATGAGCTTGGGTAGCAAAAATAGGAAGTGTATTTTATATCAGGCTCTAGCTTTGTGTAATTGCCTTTCAGCCATAGCTTAAACTGGAACCGAGGAAGAGAAATGGTGAATAGTCTGACAGAGAGGTGGATGAGAGGAAGCACATGGAGCGGATGGTTGCCAAGAACCTCGCTCAAGATTTGTATCTGTGATGAACATCGATGTGGTGGATCATATGCAATGGAGCATTGTACGCACTGGGAGAACAAGATGTGTGTGAGCGAGAAACAGACTGCAGACATACATGTGTCACTGCTGATGTCAGAAAAGCAGATTTATGTAGTTTCTTTTCTCTCACTCTCTCTGTTAGCAGTTCTCTCCTCTTTTCTCTTCCCTCCTTCCCTCTCTGCGGTGTGAGTGAGGCGAGGCCAGATGAGTTGCTATGTCAGACAGAATGCAGCAGTGAAGGAGGTGCAGCTTCATTTTCCTGTGAAAGGTGTATTTTTCTCCTGTCAACAGCCATGGCTGCATCAGCCTCTCCTTGAGTCTCCCTCCCAAGCTCCATCCTTTTTCTTACGTTTCTCAGTTTTTTTTTCTATCTTTGTCTCATCTCCCTCTCTCCCTGCCTCCTATATGAAGCTGTACAGGACAGATTGAAGGTATTATTTTTCTGTCCTATTCTGCTCCTGTTTTGAAGATAAATGTTAAAACATTTTTCTGCAGCTGAACTCAATGTCCTAGTCCCTTTCCCAACAGCCTTGTGTTCCTCTTTACACATGACATACACACACTTTTTAGTCACACATATACAGCCCCTCCTCTCTTTCTTCCCGAGGCAGTGGTTCTCTCTTGAACACTGACATCAGATAGCCTCCCTCTAGCAGTCCACTCCTCTGGGAGGGATTTGCATCTTATTTGCATCTCATTACAGATTTAATAGAGAAAACTCTACTCTGTCCTGAGTGAAAATGATGAGCAGGGGGAAAGGAGAGGTGGAGGTGGGATGAGAGTCAGGTTACTGGTGACTATGTGGCTCCAAGCAGCTGTCACTGTGTATCTGCTTTCTCAGACCCGTCTGATGTGGCTCTGCAGCTTAACACGTTCTTAGAAAGTGAAGACAATCCTGCCTCATAGAGAGTCAAAGTAAAAACTAGAACCTCTACACTCTGCAACTAACTTTGGATTTTGATTTAGAGTACACTGGTCACTGGAAATGTTTAGCATTTTCAAATTTACCTGGTTTGTCCCCCTCCACTGAGGAAGGGACATTAACAGTGAAAATATTGTCTTTTGTCCCTCCTGTAAAAATTGATTTTTACTCACAGAAAGTCAAAGGACTGTTTTTGTAACGAAAGATAAACTGACAAATTCTGCTTGAGGTGGGTGAGCCGAACACAGCATCACCACAAACGGAGACCAGTTAATCAATGTAAAAGGACAGGGAGGCTCATTGATTTTAGGCATGTAGTGATTACAATGAAGAAACGGAGCACAGGAGACCGTCCTGAACAGAGAAGAAATCAAGATTAAATTAATATTAATGACCAGTGCATTGACTTTTAGCTTGTTTTAGAGTGATGTATTGTCACTGTTTTCATTCATCTATTTTCCATAACCATTTCAACCCTATTCAGGGTCAAGGGATGGGGTGTGGGGGGCGGGGGGACTTCCATAGCTTATTCCAGCTGAGAGGCTGGTTACACCCCAGACAGGTCCCACACATCCAGCACTACATTCTAATACTGTGAAGAGGACAATTTGACAGGCAAAAATACAAAAATTTAGAAAGTCAATGTCTGAATTTGCAGTCAGACTGTGGTTTGTTAGCCAACTCGCATTGGCATTTACATCAGCAGTGAGGTCATATTCTCCTGGTACCTTTCTTTTACTACTATGATGAAAATCCTTTAGATTGAGAAATGTTTAACATTCCACACAAGATTCTTCTTTTTTTTTTTTTTTTTGAATTATTGAGTACTCAGAGTCTGCTAACCAGAGCCACTGTTGTTCCTGTAAGCATTTCTATGAACTCAGGACAGATGACCTCACAGGACTCTAGATTAATTTGGTCTACAGAGGGGTTCATGGTTGACTCAGTAACTGCAGTGTCCTGTTCCGGTGGCTGCAAAAGTCACCCAACTCACCTCTGCCCCCCAAAAAAGACACCCAACTCACCTCTGCTCCAAAAAAAAAAGACACCCAACTCACCTCTCCTCCAAAAACATACTTGACAGCTTGTATAATGTGTTTTTGTGTCTGTGTTCTTTAATTTCATTTCTAAGCATGCCGGCCTGCTGAGATCTTGTCACTTTGGTCTCATCTCTTTTCTCAACAAGTACCATTTGCATTTTTTTCTTATTTCACCGTCATGAACTTTAACTTTTTACTTGTTAACTTAATATGGCTTAACAGGAGCCCTTTAGAGTCATGAGATGTAGCCTTTTTTTTTTTTTTTTTTACAATTCCTGTCAGCGTAGCTGAGCTTGGCTAGATGTCGACTCTTAAGAAAACTGGTGTTTTTTTTTAACCATTTCCAGACTGATGGGGAGGAAGTTAAAGCTCTAAGATCATTGCTCATGTCTTACTTCTTTGGCCTTGTCTTAACTCTCACATGTAACAAAAACTTTAAACTGTTATTCATTTGTTTCCTCTTCACTTCATTGTATCAAGAAAATTACACAAATCTATAATTTGATGATCAACACATTAAAAAATGTTGGGGGAGAGTCATATTCACATTGTGTTATATCAGTGTAGTAGGAGTTTGGGTCTTGTCTGCAGGGTTAAAGGAGGAAAAAGTCCTGGCCCTGATGTGGTCATATCCAGAGGAGCTGTGTTGATCAGCTGGCAGACATATTCTGTTTTTACACGCTCTCTCCAGCTTCACTGGGTCCCCAGCCTTTGTCAGGATTCTCTCATTGTCCCTGTGCCCAAAACCAAGGCTGCTAAGTCCTTTAATGACTTCAGACCTGTTCCACTGATTTCTGTTGCTATGAAATCCTTTGAGAAGATTGTGAAGGATACTCTCCTGTGTTATAAATAAGCTGGACTGGGGTTTTAACATTGACAGCACTTTTATGGGGATGTTTTACTCTTGTTCTATTGAATTTATTCTTACTTTCTCTTTTATTTGTTGGTTTGGATCACTCTCTCAGTAACAAGAACCAACTGATGGGCATTGTGAAGGTCTGTGGATAGAATGCATGTGTGAACATTGTTTGGGCTATAAAGTGTATAAGTTACTAAAAAGTGTCATAACACAGTTATTAAACAAATTAACAAGAGCAATAAATTAAAAACAGGGCACCATCTGATAATCAGGGAACAAAGACTAAACAGCACAATCAGTCTCAAAACGGCTGTTGCTCCATGCGTGTCACCCTGTAACCAGGGGTGGCGCTATAAAGCAACAGAGAAGAAATGAGTCTGAGCACAGACCTTAACAACCTTTACAAACATTTGGATTAAGATTCTCATACTTACTAAACTAGATGCCAACTAAACTACACATAAGTAAACAAACCCATGAATTAAAATAATTAAAATATTAACACATATACATATGTATCAGAGGGATTTTAGACGCGTGCATGCGTGTGTGTGTGTGTTAATGCCTGCTGAACAAGATGTCTTCCAACCCACGTGGTGGCGATGGACTACAAAAATGGTTGATGGATCATGTGTGTGTCACACCCAGAGCACCCTGAGCACCAGAAAGAACAAAAGAAATCTGAGGCCTTATGGCCAAGGCGGAGTGCAGTGTGTGGTTAGTACGATGGAAGAGAAAGCAAACAGAATTAGAATGGTTTCTCACCACCAGCGACAGTTACGCTGTTGTTTTCCCCACAGATGGACCAATATGAAGCCAACTTCATATTGCGTGCACCGATCATTGAACCGGGAAATGGGGATGCAAGTTGCTTTCAGTGATGAGAAAACACATCAATGGGAAGGAATGTTACAGCAGGACTGATGGTCTGGCTCTAAACTAAACAAAGGAAAATGAAACTTACAAAGCAACACTAAACTAAGCTCTGCACAGGCACAGAAGCATCTTACGTGGATCGCTCCAGAAGCAATGGAGAGAATGTGGTCCTCAGGAGGTGCACTGATGGTTCAAGCTTGGACAGGGCAGGAGTGAACTGTGTTTTTACGGTGATCCAGCTGCGAGTGGCTCCCTTGTCCTCTCTCTCTTTGTCTCCTGGAAGATGAGGGGATGCAGCATCAACAGCAGCTAGGTCTGAAGCTGTTCACGCGTTGGGGTGCGCACGAGTGCCTATTTCTTCCTTCTGTATGTCGGCAGGTCACTCTGTTGATGCATCATGGCCGGTTGCTGGTTCCTAGCAACCAGAAGGCTTGTTCAGATGCGGCTGGATGAGGACAGGCCCTCAACTGGCTGGCTGATCACGCTGTGGTTTGATCTTGAGAGTTGTGGGCTGTACAGCTGGCAGGATCAGGACAGATGTTGCGCCTTGGCTTGAGAGGACCAGAGAGAGCGAGGTGGAGGAGCTGCTGGTGGAGCTGCTGGCGTCAGTGGGGACCCCTGCTGTGTTTTGAGGGTCCATGCCCAATGAGAGGCCTGTGACATCAGTTTTACACCTGCCTGTAAAATAATAAACCCTGCAAAGCCTGCTTGGGTTTTGAGTAATTTTAAGGCCTTTCTTTGTGTCAGAGCACATGTTGTGGCCCAACAACCTGAATAACCTTAAGAAACTGTATAAGATCAGGACTTTAATGAAGGCCTGGTCCATCTTAGTTGATCAAAGTCATCCTCTTTTTACTGATTTCATTTTGTTGTCTAGTTGCTGATATGGTGTGTCAAAATGCAAAACAAACATCCTTAAAAAAAATGCACTCATTATGATGTGTAGTTTTTAACCTGTTATGTGGTTTATACTGTCTGTGTCTGCTGGCTGTGCAACAAATTGCTCCTTGGGGATAATAAAGATACTTAAGACATAAGACCATTCCTTTCAATTCCACTTTGTGACATTTTGGAAAACCGATGACACTGATTGTTACAGTTTGGTAAGAGGAATGTGTCTTTACTTTTGGATATAAAAATGTAAAAATATAAGATTTTAAGATGCTCAGCAGTTCATGTGATTCTTCTCTCCACAATGTGCCATACATTCTCAAAATTAGACAGATATAGTATACTGCAGGACAGTCACTTACACTGAGTCACACACTCACTGAGTCTATCATGAATATATGAATATCAATATATATGAAGGTAAGTAATTTTAGTTGTGCAGAGTTGGGTCTGAAATTGTCCTGTTGATGACCAGCGTTCGCTGGAAAAAGATGTTGCCTTTATGGCAGAATATGTCTCCATAATTCTTGTGCATGGTTCTGTATCAGTGATGCCTTCATGTATCTGCAAGTCATCCGTGCCACAGAAATGCCTCTACACCTGTCACAGCTTGAATGGTGTTTCTTGTCTTTCATGCATTGAACCTGGCTATTCATTTTTACCAAAGTCAATTTGAAACATAAACTCATTTGTCCACAGAACATGTGCCCACCTGTCTTTCAGCCCATCTGAGACGAGCTCATTCCTAAAGATCACGGTGTTGTTTCTAATTCAGAGTTGATGTCAACCTTCCCGGTTCTGTAATACAGCTTCAATTTACATATCTGGATTCAGCAGCAGTTCAGTGGTGAGTGATGGTGGTTTTCCCCTGAACCCATGTGGTTATATTGATCATAGTAGCATGACAGTTTCTTCTGTAGCCAAAACATTAAGCACTCTCAATGTGGAAAGTTTTAAGGTCTTATAAATATTTCTTTTCACTGACTTCTCTGACTGGTACGGTGAGGCGAGCCATGACCAAACCTTTTTTGGAAAGACTAACGCTACTTGCACAACGCATGTGAGATGCTCAGAGGGCAGCACCCGAGTCACCAAGAATCTACAGAGTAAACAAAGTGAAAAACTTTGCACATCTGTTGAATCCATATTGTTTGTTTACTGGTTTTTCTGTTTAGGAATCAAACAGAAAAACTGTGATACTGTATTTAGTTGTTCTGCTGTGAAACCAAATGAGAGAAAATGGATTAAGAAAAGTTCCTATCAATCTATTATATTTATTTATTGAAATTCTAATTTAGATAATCTAGTCCTGGAAAGTATAGGCATCCATAGAAACAATTTGTCAGATGGTGGTGACAGTACCTTCCCAAGATGTTCAGCGGTATTGATGCAGCTGGTCATCTAGTGTTAGATATCTATGCATGTGACTCTCTGGTTCAGGGAATAATTTGGGTAATTCAGCCGAGTGAAGGACTTTCATTTCCTCAGTGACTGGATCATTGTTGTGGATTGATGCCTGGCGTTCCTTGTGTCTTTTACCGGTTAACTGCTGATTGTAGAATCTTCCAGGACTAGGTTACTTTTATAGTTTATAAGCTTGTATGTCTTTTCCCTTTTAATATCCAGTTTTTTTTTTGCATTTTAGAAAATGTTTTGTTTATGCACTATTGAGATATAGTATTTATTTCTTTATTTCTTTACATTTGTTTGTTTGCCTGTTTCCCTTCGTCTCCTCTTTTGTTTTACTCTCTTGAAGACAAATGGAAAAAATGTATATCAGAATACAGTTACTGACTTCTGTCTCAGATGCTGTTAACCCAGTGTGTGGCAACAAATCTGTGAAGTAAAACAAACAAACAAACACAAACAGTCTTTTTTAGTCATCACTTTGAAGACCTTTGTTCTTCATCTCCAGTTTCCTGCTGGGAAAAGCAATACCAGTGTTTAATCCTGTTTTCTGCGTTTGCTTATCCCAAATTTGTTTCACCTCTTCATGCAACCTTCTTTCATGAGGTTAATTCATGTGCCATTGTCTACGACAACAATATAAATGGTTAATTGAATAATGATATATAAATAACAATTCATTTAAGCAAAGTGATAATACATCCGTTGAAAAATGTTTTTACAGTAAAATTTTTCTTCTTCTTTCATAGATCTTTGTTACAGCGAGACACAATGTTATTTTAATCAATTCAAAAGGATTTTGCAATGTTTGGTGGACACAGAACAATGAACTAAAGGTAAAAAAGCATCACTTTATAAGAGATAGATGTGGTTCTATTTTGCTCCTCAATGCTCCACAAACACAAGACAATTTTTACATGCACTTAATAGGGAAGAAAATGTTATTTGTTTATTTAAATTCATATGTGTGACAATCCTGAGATAAATCCTGGTGCATCACACAGCCCTTTTTTAATTAGGAAATTGTGCTGTGTCTCCTCAGCAGCAAATTCCTGGAAGGAAGAAGCTTTTTCAATTAAGACCTCTTCTCCATCTGAGCTCCAATCCCTGCCTCACGCTTTGTTATTGTCAGTGTGTGTATTTCGTAACCTTTCTAATTTCACACTTGTTAAGTTTCCATGTAAAAAGCAACATTTTAGAAGAAGCCCCGAGGACGGGTGAATGTCATTAGTAATTGTGTGAAAGTGTGTTTGTGTGTTCCTGTGTGTGAATGCAAGAGTGTTGATAGTTCATAGATTAGAAAAGTGAGTGAAATTAGAAGCAGGTTTGCCTCTCTCAAGGACCTTTTCAAATACACACACATGGAAACACACAAAACAGAGTACAGACAAGTTCAAAATACACGCTGTACATACATACTGTTGCTTATATTTCTGGAACAAAACAAGGTGATCATCCATTTGGTCTCATTTGTTCTCAGACCTCCACAAGCATATTCTGCTGTGTGTGTTTCTTTCATGATGATGATTATGCTTTCTGTTTGTTTCTCTGCGTGTGCATCTCTTTCTTTCTCTGTGTAATTTATGTGTTGTTGTTGGAGCTGGTGCTGATAAGCCCAGAGATGGCATTTAGCTAAAGAGCAGAGAGGCTGTTAGCTTCTCCATTCATCTAATCAATCTCACTAATGAAACCACAGTCCTCTCCACTGCTGCTTTCTTCCTTGTGTTCTTTCGCTTTGCCTTCTACCATCTCATCATTTGCTCTCCTTGCGCTTTTATCCTTTTACATTCTCATGCAATTCTGATCCAAATGTGTGTGTGTGTGTGTTTTTTTTGTTTTTGTTGTTGTTTTTTTTAAACTCTTTCTTTATTTTCTTCTACCCTCACTCCCTTCTTGCAGCTGTCCCAGATTAACAAGCTGCAGGAATCATTCTCAGTGAGGCTGCTTTTTCTAGTGTTTGCAACCTCATTTCAGCAGAATAGATGATGGATTGACCCAGTTAGGGCGAGAATGGGTATCATACTAACAGGGAATATGTGCCAAGGTGTGTATATCTGCATACTCAAGTGTGCATCTTTTCCCTTATGTACACAAAGAAATCTACAAGCATCTCCTGGAGGCATGTGGATTTCTGTGTGCACATCTGGGAAAACACACTCATTAATCTTGCCTCAAAAGAGCCATTTGGTTTTAGGGCTTGATCAGTTTTAAAATTTGATTTTGAGGCAGTATTGCAGGGCTTTCCACAAGGATATAGAGTAGCCAACCAATAAGGGATCTAGGCACAGCTTGGTTTGTCTGATGCAGTAGTTCTCAAGCTCATGGTGCCAAAGATCGGAGGGTGTGCAAGGTTTGTAGAAGCTGCTGAAATTAGATTTGTGCAAGTACAAAATCAGGGTGCATTCACTGAGTTATCACAGGTCTGTGTAGGGATGAAGTGAATCACTGACTGTGGTATGTTGTTTCAGTGCATGGACAGGTGCTTTTGCATCTGATGGAATTCCATCCATTTTTCAGCATTCTGTTCAAGGTGGCTGCAGTCCAACATAGTTGTCATCTGCTGAGAGGTCGGACACACCCCAGACAGGTTGTTAATCCATCAACAGGACCACAGAGAGACAAGCACACTCGATCATAAACCTTAATAGGCCCCATAATGTCGATCTAGAAACCAGAGAACTTTTTAAAACCCATGACATAACCATGGGGAAAAACACATCTGTCGTTGTGGAAAAGATGTACTCTATTTCGGAAGGTTTACATTCTTGGTTTGCATCAAGCAAAAAAGCAATTAAAGGGATTGCTTACAGATACTAAATTGGGTTAAGAACTATCACATATTGAAACTGAGACATTTTACCAATTTACAGAGAATATTCGGCTCATTTTAATTTTGATGGCGGCAGGATACGTTTCAAAAAATTTGGTAATGCAATTTTCTTTTTTGCGCCAGTTACATTTCCAGTCTTTTGTTGCTCTTATATTCGTAGATATGTTAGAAGATGGAAGTGATGCACCCATCATGGATAATATGCAATGTGCAAGCATTTGGGGACAGTATTATGATATGGGCTTCAGCAATCCAGCAAGAGTCCAAAATTGAGGTAATCAGATTACCTGAATATACTGAAAGAAGCAGGCTTATCCATCAGTTTTTTTTTTTTTTTTTTACTTGAATGGCATGGGCATATTCCAAGATGACAATGACAGAATTCAATACGCTCGACTTGTGAAAGAGGTATGAGATATCATTTTCAAACATAGTTCAGTCCTATTGAGAATGTTTGTTATGTGCTGGAGAAAGCTTTCCAATTCTCCCATCATCAACACAAGATCTTGATGAAAGATTTGTGCAACGCTGGGCAGATATAAATGTTATTGGTACAGACTTGTCAAAATTATCCTACAGTACATTTGTGCCATAATCAGAGCTAAAAGTGACCGCACAAAATACGAGAGTGTGACTTTTGTTTTTCTTCTTAGCCAGCGTGTAAATGTCTCATTTAATATTCTCTTCGTGTGTAGTTACAGCATAACAAGGACATTCATATGTGTAACACTGATGTACAGGAGTGTGCTAAAAGAGAGCTAAAGGTATCAGGTGCTGATGGTTTAACAATCATTCAGCTTACTGTTATTTGGTAACTGCGAGGATGTGAAAGAAAAAAAAAATCAAGTGGCTAAAAGTGGAGAAATCTTGACTGATACTGGCCTCTGGGTCCTTCCGTTTCTTTTGTGCTCCTCTGTATTTGTGAGTCTGCGTATGTGCTTGCATGTTTATATATTACTCTTATTTTTCTGAGCATTGTAGCCTTGAGGAATTGATGTCCGGTGGAACAAGACCCTACAGAGAACCTTTTTGGTGAATTCTTCCCTGCAGCAAGGTCACTCCTTCCTTCATCAGTGAATCTCAGACCATGTCTTTGAATCATTTACAACTTTTAAAACAACTCAGTTGTTTTCCTCTACATCTGTACATCACATTGATGCAATCCCTTGGCTAAGTCTGAACACCTTACCTGTGTATTGTCTGAAAACTACAGGTCAGTGACAATGTAATTCCCTGTGGTCCAAAGTGATCAGGGGAGTTACATTACCACAATTTTACCTTGGAGTCAGCCATTTGCCCACTGTTTCCAAAACATGCACAAGTTCACACAAACCTCACTTGGATGTACATCAATCATTGCTCCAGGCTGACATGTCACTGTTTTTGTTGTCACCTATGTAAACATCCCTTTCCTAGCCCACTGTGTAAAGACCCCAATCAGGATTTGCATTCACAGCATATTACCTTTTTGCTCTTTTACACAGTCAGTTCCACTGGGGAAGAAGAAAACACGCTCTTTTAGCAAAAAGATGGACAGCGCCATTTCAGTCTATTAGTGACAGTAGAAAAGGAGTGATGGCATAAAGAAGTAAATATGTGTTTTTTTGTTGGGAGGTTAAAATTGTTTGTGAATATGATAAAAAGAAGAGAAGAGTGGTTGAGAAAGATGTGCAGAACAAAAGAGAGAAATTGGGAAAATCAAGTCAGAAGGAGGGACAGGTGAGGCATTTGTGTGTGTTTGAGATGAGTCTGCATAATCCAGCACAGGGCTGAATGCTGATCAGGGACAATAAAACCTCCATTAAAGATTTATTCTGAAGAGACAGAAGGAGGGAGGGCCAGATGATAGATGGTGGAAGACAGAAGCTTGAGAGGAGGGAGGAGGGCGAAAAAGCTCTCAGGTTTGTGTCACAGAGTGGATTATACCAAAGACACCTCTCTCCACCCATCACAGTGAGACACGCACATACACATGGTTGCTCAGACTCTGTGCATTTTAATAGCCCTGTCACCTCCAGCTATAATACCAGACAATGGCTCTTTGAGAAGACACTCATCTTGAGAAGTGTCTTTCATGCTTCCTGACACACTCATGCGTGAGCTAACTGGTTAGTTCACCACAATTATAGATCCCATCTGTGTAGTCACGGAGCAACAGCGAACCTTAGCACAACAAGCCCAAGGCCACTCTGTCAAAATGTCACTTGGACTGGGGTGTGCTCCAGGCGAGACACTCAAGCGCTTTTTAGTTAATATCTACAATAGCTTTGTGGAGAGATGAGGAGTTGGGGGAAGAAAATGAAATGACAGAGAAAATGTAATCTAATTCACTGCCCCCCTCCTCAAATGAAGTGGGCTGTCAGCTGTATCTCTGAGCTCCAACCTCATACCCCCATCCTCTACAATCCCTTGCTATCATCCTCTGAAATGGTTGAGATTCAGGATTGATTCTGATGGCATTTTAGCAGGTACTTTACTGTCCCACTCCAGAGTGACTGGCTGAAATGCTAAATGTTGGTGAGACGGCGGTAGGAAGAGGTGGTGGGGCGGAAATGGAAAATGGGAATTGATGGAAAAGAGGGAGGGGAAATGGAGAAAAAGGTTGTTGGGAGGGGTTGGAGAACTGGAAGAAAGCTCAAACATTAGTGTGGATTAGGTAAAAAAAAGGGAGTTTAGAACGTATGGATACGGAACGATAAAAAGCAGAGGAGGCAAAATGAACAACAGACACCTGAAGAGGACAAATGAAGGAAGAAATGGAGATACAATATAAATGCAGAAAAAAGCCAGCTGGGAAGGTAAAGGGCAGGGTATTGCAGGAGTGCAGCATTTTCTCCAAAAATCCACCAGCTCTTTGAGAAGAGCCTTTTAATGAAGAGAGCAACAGAATCAATAGAAAGATGCCCACATAGGCTTCAATGATTGGTGTGTCCTTCCTTGTGTGTATGTGTGAATGCACGTGGGGATATGATTATCAGTGTGTTTGAGAATGCTGTGACAAGGATAATTATGTTTGATTACTAAAGACTCCTGTGAGGGTTTGCATTATCCACCACTGTGCTTCTTTGGTATTTGAGTAAGCCTTGTGGGTGAGCTGCCATTGTTCTGTCTGTTTTTCTGATATCCTCTTTTTTCTCCTCTGTTGGACTTGACCCTCCATGTTTCATAAAGGTGTTATACAGCCAAAATTTCTTTAGCCAAGCAGAAATCATCTAATTTACACTTTAAAAGTACATTAAAAGTACACTTTTGATGTAACACACAGTGGTCCCCATTCATGAAATGTCTGCAATCTGTGAATAGATTTGCACATAAATCACCTCCTTATTAGAAACCTATTCCGAGTTCGTGATTTCTGCATTAAGCTCAGATTTATTTGTAAGAACATGTGTACGTCAATAAATTCTAGTTGATCACAGGTTGGGAGTGCCCTTCCACAGCTCATTAATTTGCATAAACACCACCCATGGACCACCATTTAGAATAGAATATAAAATATCTTTTCTTGCCATTGTAACAAGTACAACGAGATTAAAAGTGCCACCTAATCTGTACAACAATCCAATACAAAAACATCCAAATAAAAGCAGCTAAAAAGCAGGTATAAAACAAGCAGAAACCCATCGCTCACACACAAGTGGAGTTTCCATTATTGCACTGATTCCTTTGAAAACATATTGCACAATTAGATGCGTTTTTCAGTATTGAGTGAGGTGATTGCAGTTGGATAAAAACTGTTTTTGAATCCGTTTGTCCTTGTTTTAATTGTTCTGCACCGTCTGCCTGATGGCAACAGTTCAAACAGAGGCTGTCCGGGATGAGAATTGTCTTTAATAATGTTGTGTGCTTTTTTTTAAGGCAGCGGTAATGGTGTAGTCCGTCTAGAGTTTGAAGAGAGCAGCCGGCAATCTTCTGAGCCATTTTGATGACCCTCTGGAGCACTTTCCTCTGAGCTACTGTGCAGCTGCTGAACCACATACAAATGCAGTATGTTAAAATGCTCTCAATGGAGGACCGATTGAAGGACATCAGCAGTCTCTTTGAGATGCTGTTCTTCCTCAGTACCCTCAGGCAATGCAGCCTCTGCAGGGCTTTTTTCAGCAGCTCAGAGGTGTTCACGCTCCAGGTCAGGTCCTCCTTGATGTGGACTCCCAGGAAACAGAAGTCTGCTACCCTTTCCACACACTTTCCACCAATGGTCAATGACAAAAAGACTTTCTCTTTCCCTCCCGAAGCCAATAGTGGCCTCCTTGGTTTTGGAGGTGTTGAGCAGCAGATTGCTGTCCCTTCACCACACAGTCAGTCGCTCCACCTCATCCCTGTAGGCAGTTTCATCTTCCCCAGAGATGATCCCACCACCGTAGCGTTGCCGGCAAATTTGATGATGGTGTTACTGTGGTAGGTGGGGGTACAGTCGTGAGTGTAGAGGGTGTAGAGCACTCTCACCCTCTGACTGCGACCACACAGGAAACTCCTGATTCACATGCGGGCAGCCTGTGGGAGACCCAGGTCCACCAGTTTGTCCACCAGTCTGCGGGGGAGGATGGCATTGAGATTCCACCCAGCTGGTCTGCGTAGTTCTTCAGTACCTGTCGAGAGATGCTGTCGGGCCGCCTTTTTGGATCGACAGTCTGCGATGTGCGCCTCACCTCACTCTCCTCCACTGTGAAGGTGGAGGTAGCGCTGCTGTGGGCCTCAGGGTGGTGCGTAGCTGCAACTGGTGGCTCCACCTCAAAATGGGCAAAGAAGTGGTTCAGAGGCATTCTGTTCAGAGGAAACAGAATGCCAAGATACTGTATACCCTGCCTGGGCCAAGTGAACTTACCCAATTGAAACAGAGTGGAGGGACAAAAGTTTGTTAATGCCATGGCTTTAGATTTTGACCAGTTTACTTTGTACCCTGAGAATTTAGAAAATGAATCAATTATATTTTGCAGTGAGGGAACAGATACCTGAGGGTTGGACATAAATAGCAGAATATCATCTGCATATAGCATCAATTTATGGACAGACCCAGCATAATCCCACAAAATTTCTCCTCCTGTTTTATCACCACGGCCAGGGGTTCTAATGCCAAGCAAAACAACAATGGGCTGAGTGGTGAGCCTTGACGAGCCCCTCTTCCTAATCTAAAATAAGGAGAAATGTACCCATTTGTCTGATCGGCAGCCTCTGGCTCATGATATAATAACTGTATCCATCTAATGAATGTTCTTCCAAATCCAAAGATTTCCAGTAATTTAAACAATATACCCCCACTCAACCCTATCAAAGGCTTTCTCAGCATCAAGTGACACCAATGCCGCTGGTGTCTGTTGATCTAAGATTGCCCACATAATGGTAATGAGCCTCCTAATATTATTTGCTGAGTTCCATTTATGAATAAAGCCTAGCTGGTCCTCATGTACTAATGATGAAACAACCCTATCCAGCCAGTTTGCTAAAATCTTGGACAATATCTTCACATCTAGAGATATGAGGGAAATGGGCTGAAAATTCCTGTATTCATATGGGTCCTTGCCCTTTTTTAAGATCAGTGAGATCAGGGCCTGGGACAGGGTGGGTGGTAGTTCCCCCCTTTCAAGCGATTCCATATACATATATAATAGAGGGGTCAATTCGGTGGAAAAACTTATAAAATTCTGCTGTAAACCCATCAGGGCCTGGAGCGTTATCATTAGGTAAACCCTTAATAACTCTCACAATCTCCCCATGAGTTATAGGTGAGTCAACTTCCATCCTTTGGCTTTCTTTAACTTTGGAAGATCTAACTCCGCAAAAAGCTTGACATATTCTCCCTGCAATTGTTGCATTCTGATGTATACAACTCCCTGTAAAAGTCTCTGAACGCATTGTTAATGTCAACAGATTTTTTTAAGAGCTCCCCCCCTGGGGTACGGATTTCCTCTCTCTGCTTCAAGCAACTGGCCAATTGTTCCCACATTTTATCCCCTGACTCAAAATATTTTTGTCTCATCCTAAACAGAGTGAACTCTACTTTCTGTGATAAGACACAGTTATACTCATACTTTAATTTGGTTACTTCTCTTACCCCATTTTCAACTTCTTAATTTTATTTTCAACTTCCCTCTGCCTCATGGCCCTTTTCTTTTTCTTATGCCAAGCATATTGTATAACAAACCTTACCACGGCCTTCATAGCTTCCCAGGCCACCCCAGCTGAGGGTGCAGTAGCAACGTAGAGCTATGTACGTACAAATCTGACTTTTCTGTGCCTCCCTGAACTCATTTTCTTGTAATAAGGAAGAATTGAACCTCCATCTTGGCATTCGAGTCCTATCAACAACAGGTAGCAGTTCCAATTCTACCATGGCATGGTCTGACACAAAAATACTTCCTATTGAACATAAGAATCGATTGCAAAATAGACTTTGATGTCAAAAAGAAATCTATGCGGGTGTAGGTTTTATGTGGAGGGGAGAAGAATGTGTAATCCCTGTGGTTCGGATTCAAAATTCTCCACACATCAATTAGTCCCCAATTCTCGCACATACTCTTCACCGTTTGTGCGGCTTTTGAGTTCCTGCCCCTCACCCGACTACTGCGGTCTAATATCGGATCCATCACCAAATTGAAATCTCCTCCAATTACCACATCATATTCTTCAGTTTGTTGAATTTTAGCTTCCAATTCCGCAAAGAAATCTGGCTCATCCTCATTTGGAGCGTAAATATTAGCTAACACCAGGAGCTGACCCTAAATTTCTGCCAAGATTACAATCATCCTACTTTCAGCATCCTGACAGACCTTAATACAATTAAACTGCAACCTCTTATTGATTAGCACTATGACTCCTGTTCTCTGACCCGGACCAGCGCTGCAATACACCTGGCCAACCCAATCCCTGCATAATGTTCCAGACTCTGATACTGATAAGTGTGTTTCCTGTAAAAATACTATATCATATTGTTTTGATTTCAATATAGACATAATTTCTTCCTCTTAAATAAATCTTTAAGACCCTTCACATTCCACGAGGCAAAGCGCACATTATTCACTCCAAACATATTTTAAGATGACCATATAAAAGGACAGGAAAAAAAAAATACTGGCAAATCTGTATTTTCATCCTTATTTCACTAAAACAGCATCGGTCTCCCCTTCTAACCCACCCACCCCTACTATAACAACCTGGCGCGTTAACCTGAACTCTGCGCCTCTCCCCTTCAACACAGTGCCACTGTAAGACCATGAACCGTGAATTGAGTGACAACCCGCCCCCGCCGACAACATTTGCTTACCGAACAGTTCAAAACCATGCAATTTCAACACATTGTCAAATGAGTCTCAGGCCGTAATGCCCCATACGTGTCACCAGGCCGTCACCGCCCGACAACACTCAATATTTCTCCCGATTTGGGATCCACTTCTATCAATGAAAGCCATTGCTTGCTTAAGTTCATCGAATTGCTTATATGACCCATTGGCCTCAATCTGCAGGATCTCTGGGTACAGCAGGGCAAACTTGATGTTTCAAGCACGGAGAGCCTTCTTGCACTCTCTGAACCGCTCCCGCTTCACCTGCATAGCTCTCGCATAATCCGGGAAAATAAAAATACGCTTGCCTCTCCAGAGCAGCTTCCCTTTGGTACATGCTGCTCTCAGAACCATCTCCCTGTCCCCTGACCGGAGGAATCGGACCAGGATCGTACGCGGTCTCTCACCGGGGTTTGGTCTCGGTGTGGGGGCCCTGTGAGCTCGCTCAGTCTCCGGCAGTATCATGGAGTCTTCCCAGCCAAGGGTTGACTGTAACAATTTACTCATAAATTCCAACATATTTCCCGTCTCATCGCTCTCCGGCACCCCCAATACATGGATATTGCTGCGCCGGCTCTGGTTCTCCATCTCCTCTATCCAGAAGCTCATCCCCCTCAGCTTTGGTAGCCACCAGGTTAGCTTCCCAGGACGTTCTCCATGTCTTGTCCGAGTCCTCCAGCCACTCCAACCTCTTCTCCACATCCATCACTCGTGTAATAAGTGAGGACCGCTTCCCTTCCACCGATACAGTCGCGCGGCAGATATCATCCAAGGTGGCCAGGTCAGTTGAAATCTTCTGCAGTGTCGAAAAAATATTCGCAATGTTATGGCCAACCTGCCGCAGATCAGAACACGTAGCCCCGCCGTCGTCGCCATCTTCACAGGTATTTTGAGAGCGTAAATGTTTCTTAATGTTGATACTGGCTGCATTCTTTACTGTTTTCGACATCATAATCCTTATTTCACACTACAAGGGGCATTACGAGACTCCAGAGAGAGTTTTGAACAACAATATCAGGATAAATTTAGTAATAGTTGTCGGAGCGTTTCACCTAGGCAGCCATCTTACCAATCGCGTCACGTGTCTTCTCGTTAGAACCATTTTTAATCCATATATATACAGTACATATGTCATATGGATTTAATCCATATTGATTGTTAGAACTATTTATAAATCCATATGCATATAAAATTTAATCTTTACTTCCATATGGACGAAAATGTGTGATGAAAAAAAAAACAAACAAAGAAGCATAAATCCTAAAATTATTAAACCCAAAATTATGGCTCAAAATTGGCTGACGCATCACTCACACTGGTACGAATCTGCCTGAAAAGGTCTGATTAAAATCTTCAAGTCATAACTGAGTTGAAGACAGAACAAGAAAGAAGAGCTGAGGATAGGCTGATATGAAGTTATTTGCCAGCACCAGCACCAGGAAGAACTGGGACGCTGGCCTATTTGGAGGTAACACTGACACCTTTACCAGCAAATGGATGATTACATTTTGCATTTCAGGTTGAGTTGCAAAAAACAAATGTAAAAACATGTAGCAGAAAACTGGGAAAACAGCAGGGAAGATCTGTCTCAGCTTTAGTTTTCAGTCCTTTTTTCTTTCTCTGTTCTCATCCACTGCTTCCCAAACTTAGAACTGTGTGTGTGTGTTTATCCTTGAGCATTTCCATCTGTGCTTGGAAGGAGGTTTGCAGGTTATTAACAGCTTGATTGCATCTGAAGTGAAGTCAGAGCCTGCTGTCCTGCTGTACCTGTTGAGGATAACCAACACCTCCTGTTGTGTGCATGTGTCAGAGTTTGTCCATCAATGTGTGAATGGGAGTATTATCACTTCTTACCTGAGGACTGAAGAGGTCTTTCTCTAATTATCATATACTAAAGCTTCCACACCTACACACAAAGAAAAATGTCCAGGTTTTCATGTAACACATCCAGTTAAAGCTAACTGTTCACCTTTTGTTCTTCTGTCTGCTAGTGTTGTCTATCAGCATCTGTATCTGCCTCATCTGCTTGCTGGCTCTTTTTCTTTATGATCGTTGCTCAGTATTGTAACAGTGCTCTACATATTTTATAGAAATACCTCAGAAAAACCTCACCCCTGGGAAAAAGTCTTGTAAAAGTTTGTGGATTTAAAAAAAAAAAAGTTTTTTTTATCTGTACTATGTGACATTTTTCTAAACCATCTTCTGAGAGGCCAGAGTCTTCTACTCAGCCATGGAAAAGTTCTGCTTTCAGAGTACAAAAATTGATGGATACAGGTTTGTGTTAAATGTGGTGGTTGATGTAGCTATGCGAGCTGTTCAGGAAACACTGACAACCAAGCCATGCTTTTCTTTACTGACTGGAAGAAAAGAAGATCGCTCACTGAAAGGAATTATGCATCACAATTTCTGCAGTGCTTTATATTTTGTTTTTTTGTTTTCTCTTTTTTTCCCCATCTTTTCTGATTAAAAATTGTGAAATGTACTACTGTGGAGCTTCAATTAGACTCCCAGAAGCATAAAAAAAAATTGAAGAAACCTTTTGATAAAACTTTAATTAGGCCTACTTTCTGTTTGTGACAATCCTGCTGTGCTTCAAGCAAAGAGAGAGAGATCTTTTATCAGAGCATTACAATAATGATAATAATAATAATAATAATAATAATAATAATAATAATAATAATAATATGGGCACACTTCAAATTTAGTGGCAAATAACTGCTATGCACAACTTCCAGTTTAACTGGAAATATCATATGAAATTGATTCATTGTGTTTATATTATAGATTATATAATACATTGTTTATATTAGTAGGTAAATTATTATCTACTATCATGATGTGAACGTGTTAAATAGAAGTTGACTAATATGGGTTCTCAATGGCCATGCCGATTTATTTACACCCCCCTTCTCCCAGGAATCAGGGCAGCCAATGGCTGATTTATGATGCTTTTGGGTTTTTTTTTTTTTAGAAAAAATGAACTACACATAAAATTTGCTTAACTTAATTATTTGCTTAAAAACAACAACAACAACAAATAAACAAGACAAAAAACAGTTGTCTCTATATGATGTATGGACTTTTTGTATGTATGAGCTTTAATGCATCTAGAAGGATTGATTAATTGATAAAATGTAGTTGACCATTAATATTTATAACATATATAAATATATAAAGCATTCCTACAAATCATTTATTTGGATAGAATTTTAAAAGTTTTAATTAACCAATATTTGTAACACCAGTATAGTGTTTTATAGATGATCATATTGGATCTTTCTTTTTTCTTCTTCTTTTGTCAGTTACCAAATAAACCCAGTGTTGTTTCTGGAAACAAATGTAAAGGGGCTAAAATAAATTATTCATCACTGCAGATCAGTCACCCTCAGCCATCTCCTCCTCTCAATGAGCTCAGTCTGTGAGTAGAGGAAGGATGCTGTCTCATTCTGCAGCAAACCTTTACAAATTTGTCTTCATGTAGCAGAGTGAAACCAGCAGTTCTGGGGTCCGTTTTAGAGAGTGATTTATGTAGAAACTTGGAGAATGTTGAACCTGAACTAAGGCAAACAAGTTTTCCATTTCACAAAGCGAGGTTACTTTTACCTGAGCAAGCGGATTCAGCTGAGTAACTGACTCTGTGAACTAAACTTGGCCGGAAGCAGGTTAACTTCGACATACTTCGAGCTTTTTTCTGTCTCCTCTCCTTCATGAAGCTGAAACGCATTCAATGTCACCAGAATCAATGATATATTGCACATTTTGGAGATGTTTGAATGATGAGGAGGGGAAATTATATTGAGGATCTAAATAGTTTACTGAGGTCAAGCCAGCCTTCACTACTTATGATACCTGATTCATTTTTTAGGTCTTAACTGCATTTTTTTTTAGGTCTACTGAAGTCACATAGACCTGTACATAATTTATATAGACTCTCATAATCTTATTCTTCAGATCACCCATTTATCATCCAATATCACCCATTTTATGCCCATACTTCACATAAAAAACCTTGGGTTTTTCTTTATTTCATTAACTATTACAGTATACCCTTATTATTCACGGGAGTTGTGTTCCCTCCTCCCCCCACGAATCCCAAAAATCCACAAATTATTAATGCAGTTTCAAAAGGCCTATGTGTATGATTATATATATGCTGAAATATGCTTCCCAAACACTACATACACAATTAATTCTTACCCATTAATGATAAATTAAAAACATTTAAAATTTGTAGTGTGATGATGTTAAATAATTATATATATATATATATATATATATATATAGATATATATATATATATATATATATATATATATATGTATGTATATATATATATATATATATATATAATTGATTAATTATATATTAATTAATTAATGGAACGGTTAATGGGGGCTGTGACCCCCTGCGAATGAATCCACTTTTTCGAAAAAAAAATTTGATTCTACCTCGTTCTGTCCCTCTGTAATCAGCAGTAGAATGAGCTGTGCCATCTGCCAACCAGGATTGGAACACTAACTATGATGTTCAAAACTCTGATATTTATTTTGGCCCTCTGCCTAGCAATCCCGATGACACATATTAGACCCAAATGACGTCTACAGACGTCAATGGCAGTGAATGAATTAACTTTAAAACAGCACTAAATCACTGAAATAAGCAAGCGATATTTGGAACTGACGAACGGAAACACCAAGGGCCTGATTTACTAAAGGTTTGCGTGCGTAAAAACGTGTGCAAACTTGACACCACCCGCAAACCAATGCGCAAGCTGATTTACTAACAGCGTGCAAAGAGGACTGCGCCTCTCAAATGAGCAAAATAGCACACGCTGTTCATTTAGTACTTTTGCTCTGATGAATAATCACTATGGGGCGTACCCGCCAGAAAGCGCTAAATACTGGGAGGGGAAAATGCAAATAGGTTCATTTACCACGCGCAATGAGATTTACCAACCCTGAAAGTAATTGCGGGGATTGTGATTGCGTCTGTATTTAATACGTTCGAAAGGAAGGTGCTAATCTGCCCAGCATTACGCACCGATGGCTGCTGTTATTGTAGCAAGGAGGCGACATCGCCAAAATCAAAGAATACGCAGAGAGAGTCTTTCGGACTCGTGTAAATTTGTTTGGAATGAATGAAAACCAGATAGTTGAAACTTAAGGGCTGATTTGGAGCCGGTCACAAGCACATGCAAAAGGAGAAATATTTTATTTGAATGTTAAATCGAGTATTATTCAGCAAAAGGTTGCCACAGGAGGCACATTCATTTTTTTATTTGTGATAATAAATAAATCACGTGTTTTCATGGAGAAAAAAGTGTTTCTTATTGTGCGCCTACCTTGTTCTGCAGTTGGCTCTAGCGTGTCATACCCCAGTATCCCAGTTATCTGCTCCTCCAGAAGGTGAGCTGCACCTGCTGCGCAATGCTGGTTAGAAGCATCTCTTCCGCAGGCCCTCCACCTGTCTGTCTTGTTTGCCGAAGTTTTATTAAAGGCCACTTTTTCTTTAGTTCTTCGCCTTATATCTTGCCACCTTCTTTTAACCTCATCTGCCGTTCTTTTTGTCTTACCAACTGCATTTATTCTATCGCAGATTTTCTCCCATATTGCGTTTCTTTTGGTGATGTTTTAAATGTCTTTGCTGTAGTTCATGAATGTGTTTATTTGCCTCTTCCACTAATATCTCTAACTCCAACTCGTCAAATTTCATTTTGCGCTTGCGTCTATCCTGCTTTCCATCCAGACTCTCCATGGCGCAAACCTTAAGACACGCAACACCTCATTTAAATACTGCGGTTTGCACCCGTTATCAATTGCGCGAGCATTCTTAGTTGATCACCCGCAAAACACACAACAACAGCACGCGCAAACTTTTTCAGTGCACACGCAATTTAGTACTCTTTATTTAGGATCTTAGTAAATCAGGCCCCAAGTGTATCAACATTAAATTTGGCTTTGTCTCGCAAGAGCAAGAGATGGGAGATGCGGGGACACATGTCAGCCAATTAGCGTACAGACGACCGACGCCACAGTAATGCCCGTTGTAGCAGCCAATCACAGGCCTCCATTTACATTCATGGGGCCTCCCCTGCAGGCTCTTGTTGCTTCCTGAGACTCGTTCTTGATGTGACGTGTTTTGCTTTAGCTTCACATGCTTTGTTTGATTTTTTTTTCGATTTTTAAAAATCTTTTGAATGTTTTTTTCGATGAATTGAATTGAATCAATGAACTGTGAGAGTTCACTGTATATATATTGCATGCCCCAATTTTTTTTTTTTTATTTGTTAAAAAAGTTCAAAATAGCCAATAAATTTTGATCCACTTCACGATTGTGCCCCACTTGTTTTTTCTTGATAAAAAATTGAAATTTTATAGTTTTATGTTTGAAGCCTGAAATGTGGCAAAAGGTTGAAAAGTTCGAGGGGGCCGAATTTTTTTGTAAGGCATTGTATATATACATACGCAATAATACAAGTTAGGGTGAATGTGATCATTTTTCTGCTAAGAAATGGCCTAAGAAATTCACGAAATTGTCGGGGGCTACAGCAATATCAAATGCATTATGAAAAAAAACTTTGAGCGCAAAATCCGCGAGTATGCGGGACCGCCAACAGTGAACCGCAAATGGGCAAGGGTATACTGTACTTATTTAACATAGACTGTGGAAAAGTGAACAGCAGAGCTGTGAGAAAAGTAGCCTCCCTGCCCCGCCCCACCATACACACATGCATTTTTTTTTAATTATACACACATGTATGGTCGATTTTGTTTTTCGTCTCTTATTAGTCACAAACATGTGAGTCATAGAAGGACTTTGGGGTAGCCTACATGATTGAAGTTATAGCAGTCATTTCAAATAACTTTATTAGTATCCTGCTTCCACTTCTGTAAATAGAGAAAGATTCTTTAAGGATCACCCAGAGTTCATGTTGAATCAGTGTCTTTCATCTTCTCTGCACAGAGAAATCTTTCAGCCATCAAGTCAGCCATGAAGGGATCCATGTGTAGCTTCTTTGCTTTGGATCTATGTGATGTTCACTCCACAGCATCGCAGTAGTGCACCATGGTTGCTTAAAGGCATAAAATTAATGATCTGTATAGTTTGTTGCTTTCTTTACAAGAAGTCATCGTATCTGAAAAAAGCCCCAACTCTAACGTGTTATGACTGGTGCTGCCACCTTGCAGATAAAAACAGCATTTTTGTGGTACTCAAGTAGGCTCTATTGTAGCTTCTGCCAGTGTAAGGGGTGGGGTTTAGGCTATGAGCTCAAAAGATACTTCAGAGGTAAAAGGGTTATGTAAAAAATATTTATTAACAAAAAAACAAAACAAAACACCCCACGCACATCACAAAGCAAGGCAGAATCCAAGAAACAGCGGATAGATTTGCAGGCCGGATAGCAAGAGTCAGACTCCAGATTGATCAGAATCTAAACAGGTCTGAGTTTCACAAAAACAGGCAGAACAAGGGCTAAAGGTAAGCTTGAGGTCCAAAATTCAATCATTGGTTTAAAAATCCAAGACCTGTCCAGAGCTTTTTCAGGCAAGAATGTGATGAAGGCCTAGCAAATGAAGCAATGCATGCTCATTACATTTTCTCTCGAAAAGTAACATTTCCTATATTACAAGTTATGCATATAGGGCTTTGAAGGAACTTTGAAAGAATTTATGAAAGTTATGAAATTTCATGTAATGGAAACACAACAGGGTCCGCTCTGCTGGTAGGACCCAAGGGTCATCGACAGAAGACAGGGCTGCCTGCAGATGTGCCTGGCTGTTAATCGACTAATTATTCTCAGCCATTCACTGATCATTAAATAATGGCCAGTAATCGGCTCAATTAATCACGTGGCCAATAAATCGGTCAACATCGAGTGTTAAACTGTGATTTCAAAGACAGGAGGACACTCCAGAGTTTGGGAAAGGACAGAGTGAGCAAACACAGATAAAGTGCAGACTGATGACTCCTCTATAGATGCAGAATATTTTGATCTGAACATCTGCTCCACAGTTGAGGCTGTGCATCGAGCACTGGACAAATCCTGCCCCTGATGACATCAGGTTTTACACAGGTGAAATTAGACATGCCATAAAATGTTATAAATGTTTTCAGTGGTTTTACTATAAAGAACTGTGCTTTGCAAAATTATTTATATTTGTTTTAAAATATACCAATTTTTGTTGCAGAGTCAATTGGACATCATGTTAAACAATATTTGTTTGGAGTCAACAAATTTTAAAGGATCACAAACCTGTAAAAGCAGGAGAAACATCAGCCAGTGTGCAAAGGGCAGGAGCACAGGTGGAAATATTGTCCATATTATTATAAAAGCTTGGTCATATTAACCAAAATACAAATTTGACCGTGTTATGTCATTATAGAATACCTTTTTTTTGCAGAAAAATTAAACAAATCATGATATTACAAAAGTGTGACCTTACATTTTGTGTATGTAACATTAAGGCAGATTAAATTATGTATGTTGTCCAATGTAACTGCCTCAGAAAAAGTGTGATCAGTTAGGATGTTTGGTACACTGCCCCATCATCAGTGTATGAGGCTGAATCTGTCCACGTGCTATTTCAGCACAACTTCTAATATATAACGCACTGAAAGCTATTTTGTCGCAGCAGAAAAATATCAATAGATGTTCCGATGCTGTAGTAGCCTGATTTGTGCCATCTTATTTTTTGCTTAGCTATATTTCTTCTGTGTCTTTAGTATTTTTGATCCGGTGTGTCCTTGTATTGGCAGATTTCAAGTTAGGCCTGTTTCAGTTGATACTGGAGAGAGCTTCAGCTTTGACTCCATCATCATGGCTCAGTCCTGCTGAGGAACTTTATCATAAATACCACACAGTCTCCGCTGCCTCTGGTCTTCTGTGTATGCTGGCTGTACTCTGGTTTTTCTTTTGTCCGTACTGCTCCTTTCACCCACACACTTCATCCTGTGGTCTCTTTATTGCCTTCTCCTACTCTGCTCTCGTTCCTTGGGGCTAAGTGTCTCCAAGAAGAGATTTCATTATTGCCTTTCACTTTAACTAAGACTTAATGAAAAGATGAGGACATTAGACTGTCCTCCAGCCTCTCGCTTCAACATTATCTGTCTTTTTTTTCTCCCCGCTCATGCAGTTTATAGGGTGGGGCAGATGGATGTGATGCCCAGCTGCTTGTCAGTAGTTGCCTTTGAATTGTACGAGCTTATAACTTATTGTATGTTTATTTCTTATCTTAGTTATTAGTTAATCTCCATGACTATCTGGGTTCCATAGCTCCACTGCTTTTCTCTGTAAACCCACCACATATTAATCCATCTCTGTTCACCAGCTCTCTGTGAGTAAAGCCCATAGACAGACTAAAGGCCATAGATAAGACACTGACATGCTTTAGTCTACTTTCCCAGTAATTTAATTGACATCAGCTGTTCTGCATCAAAATCAGACTCAACCTCTTGTGACATTTAGCTTTTTTTTTTCACCCTACCACTCAGCCATTGGCTCTCTATCAAGATTTTCTGCCTACTGCATCATGATTGACAGTGTAAGTAAGTTTTTTTATGTGTGTGTGTGTCTATGTGTGTGTGTGTGTGTGGGGGGGGGACACTAAGTCCTGTTGATGTGCTGATGTGCAGTGGGTGAACCCTCCTGAGCAGGGAAATCGGCTTATTTCTAACAGCCTCTAAAAACACCTCAGAGGTGTGTTAATGAAACGGCGTAAAAAGAGGATGAACATTACTCTAATCCTAATTTTCGTCTGGTGCCACTGTCCCTCTACCCTTACTCACCCCCTTCCAAAGTGTTTTTTAATCTCTCATTTCCTTTTTGAGTGAGTCATCTATCAAATCCATTTGACACTTTAGAATCTTTTTTTTCTTTGCCATTTAATCTTGCATGTTTGACCAATTTGAAAATGTGAATGACTTCCTCACAAAACGTATTTTACTGAATGGGCGGTGCTGAGCTGCAGTGCTGCCTGTGTGCCCTGCTGTTGCAGCAGGATTTAGACAGGAGTTGGCAATACTAGGCTGGTGTTGTTTTATAGCCTCATGGTACCTCTTCTCAATGTCAGCCCTAACATCATTACTATTTCTTCAGTACTGTGACCCTTTACTGCAGTTTTGCTCAATTTTGAAAGCATGGGGAAAAAATGGTGTGCTGTTGACAAATGCAGAAACAAATAATGCATGTGTTGGAGGAAAGAGACAGAGGGAGGTAAAACGTAGACAAAGCTGTGGGGGTTGAGCCGTGGTGTTGCATTGAGAGCTTTGAGGCAGGCTTATATTTAATAGCTCGACTGGGGCTAAATGAGCTGAATTAATAGGTTCTGCTCTGAGCACTTACATCCCTGCTAAACATACATTTGTGTGCATGTGTGTGTGCGTGTCACTTTTAATTGGGTCATCTTTCAGCCATTTCATGCCCTCCAAGCCTTAGACTGAGCTGATGTGGGTTTGAAGGATACTTTTTTAATGTAATCTTTTAGTGAAATACAGTATCCTTCAGAGTGTTGCTTGTTGCAAATGGATTTTCCCTGCTGTTTTCTAATAATTTTGACATTCGTATGCCTTGACGATAGTGTTTGGTATTATTTTGCTAGTTTTTGTATATTCAGTGTGTCTTCCTCTGCATGCTGTTGTCTTATCACAATTTTTGCAGACAGATGCAGAATGTGAATCAGGGGCTCTCACATGCTGTATCTGCCCCTTGGTGATAGCTAAATGTTGGCTTAGAATTAAAGGGTCATTCCCTTGTGTGTTCATTGAATCTGTCTGGTGCAGGATCCACTCCACCTCCCCCAACCTCGTTCTTCCTTCCTTTCCTTCCCTTGTTCCTCTTTCTGCCCCAGCTCATTAACCCCAAGTTTTAACACCTACAGAGTCATTCCTTCTCCCAAATGGGTATCGGCATTCATCTCTCATGTGTCATCAGGATTTCCCCATCCCTTCCCCCTGCTCTGAACCGGATTGGTTCAGTCTGATTTGGCCTCAGTATGGGTCTGATTCCCCACAGACACACATAAAGATAATGTTCAAGATTTTGCACATACGCGTGTGCTCTGTTGTCTCACTGGGCTCGTTTAACAGGATGCAAATAGAAAGTGATACCTAGGGCTGTAGCGATACACTAATCTCACGATACGATATTCGGCTCATGATACAATACATATCGATATTCATCTTACAATACATTTACATCATTTTCCGAAAGATTTTAAAGGGACAAAGAGATTTTGGTGACATCTTGTGAGTGTTCCAATGACTTTGTTTGAATTTATTAAACTGAAAGCATCAATTACACATTATATGGCTGACAGGCAGCTTGCAAATGCTGGACAAAATGAATAAAAGATTTGTTGAGAAAAATAGTTTCATTTATTTAAACAGTGCAAATTGTTGCTTGCAAGCTTTTAAAGCTGGGGCACGGGGGTTTTGAAAGAAGCTTAGAATATCGATACCCGTGGCTGAAAAATCAATTCTCGATACTCGATAAAATATCGATATATATTGTAGAATCGATAAAATTGCTCAGCTCTAGAGAAACCCTCATCTTGGTACCAGCATGGCCACTTCAGGAAACACGTGTCAATGTGAGACGGGGAAGGAAACCAGCAAAAGAAAGATGAACCAGTTCTGGCACAATGTGTGATCATTGTAACTTAGAAGTTTTGTTGCTCACACCATCTGGACCTGTAGCTGTCTTTTCCTCTGACTTTAACTCTACTCCTTATTCAGATGGGAGTGCCTCTAGGGTCAAGATTGGGCAGTTTTTCAGACAGATTATACAGGCAGTGAGAAGAATATCTTGTCTATCCACAAGCAAAACACAAACAGAACAACTCTGACTCACTTTGTCTCACAGTAGGAAAGCCTCTTGATAACAATTGAACCCAGACACCTCACTACACGGGAAACTGCAAACATACCGCTGCTATGTTGTGGGTAGTGCAGAAGAAATTCACACATGCACACAGACACGAATGCCACGGGTTGTGCAGGATAGCATACAAGTGTTTTCTCAGCAATATATCATTTTATTAGGAAGTATTAATGAGACCCTGTGGAATGTGAAAGCTCTCCATGTGCAGTCTTGCCTTCAGTTATTTCACTTTATTCTCTACCACTTCCTTTCACACTGTGTTCACCCTATAGCTCCCGACAGCCCAGATTTCATCTCTTTATTTATTTTTTTTATTTTTTGCCATAAGCCTCATCTCCTACCTCCTTATTATCCCCCTTCAAATGTGTGTTCATTACAAGATTTATACCACTTTCCTTTCAATGACATCATGTGTTAAGCAACTACTGCAGTTATAAAAAAGCACACTGATGGTGTGTTAAATCTGTGCTTTTAGACAGCTTGCATACCTGCGTACTCTACAATGCATAAGTTTACTTTAAAGCATTTCACACAAGACGGTTCACACAAAGCAAAGTTCTTGATTTCCTGCTGAGTTATATTTAATCTGTGCACATACAGTATTATATGTGATTAAACTCTGCTTGACATGTGAGAAAGTGAGGAGACGCTGGTAGCTTAAACTGGCTGCCCTTTTTAATATGTGAACTGGGATGAAAAGTGCAGGCAGGAGATTCCCTCATCCCACAGTCTTTTTCTATTATTAAATACTCACTGCTTGTAGGACTAGATGTGTTGATGTGTTGACCTCGTAGGCTAGCAATCTTTTTCTGTAAAACATGAGTTGTTTTTTTATGATCCAAAATATTTTCCATTATGAGTGACACCATGAACAAAATTACAGAAGAGGTTTGAATTTGTGTGCATAATTTCTTCATGTGATTGTGTAGCTTCTGGACTGCTAGAGCATTGTTTTAAGCAAAGTTTCTCTCTTCATTAACTCAAAAGGGACTATTTTCTAGAGACAGAAGAAGGAGGTCAAACCGGAAAGGAGGACATTTGTACAAAAGACAGTGCATCTGACTACATGCATATAAGGTGGAGCTGAGACTATTTGGACACAGGGAGGTGTTCTGAGAGAGAACAGTACAAATTCTAAGGCTCAAAAAGTAATTACTCCATAGTCTTCGATGTTTTGATATGTTTGTTTGGAAAACATATATCAACATGCAACTTATTCAGTAGCTTTGCAAATATTTGTATAAGTTCGCATTTGGCTATAATTAATATAATACACAAGTCTGTGCAAATTAATTTCACTCTCATGGTATGTTTTCTATTGGCTCAGCTGTTATTGATCTCTTGCTTTAAACCTATCTTTGGTGCTGAATGATTAACTTAAAAGTGGTTTTTCCTTTTCAAGTGATCTACCATCACTTCTTCCTCCATTCAGTAAATGCCTTCATTTTTTTCCATCCCAGTCATAAAGCGTAGAGCAGGCGATGGTTCTGAGTTTTGATTAATTGCACCACATTAAATTCAAAGAGCTGGGTATTGAGAGAGAGAAATTTACAGTGGGGAAAAAAAGAAAAGGAAATCAAAATGGGGTGAGAGTGGTCATGAAGAGATGCTCAGTTGCTCTGTAATTACCCTTTTTAGGTGGGTGTCCATTAGCAGGGGTCCTGGGTAAAACCCAGAAGGCTGGAAGTGTAACAAGGTCGACCCCCTCCAGAGTTCTTTTAAGCTGTTCTGTCTCCATTATAGTCTCAACCCTGGTAGGATCCACTGAACTAGCAAACAAAACCTTTCTGTTTGAAGTTTGCATGTTCTCCCAGTGGCTGTGTGGGTTTTTTTTTCTGTATTTTGTGACTCACGTAGTTGGGTTTGCCTTAATTTAATTATGTACTTGTGAACTTGAATAGTTTTTCTCTATATAGCCCTTTAATGGACATGACCTGTCCAGGCTGTACCATGCCTCTTCTCTGATGACGCCTGGGATAAACGCCAGCCCAACAGACCCCTAACATGATACGGTCGGTATCGAAACAAGATAGTTGTACAAACTGCTTTCTTTACTCTTCTGTTCTAACAGAGAAAAACTGACACAACATGCTTCCCAATATATGTGTCATTGTGATGAGATTACTGACAGAAAAGCAATTTAAAAGTTTGGTTATTATCTCGGCACTGGTTGTTCACTGAAACTGGTCCACATTTGTGTTTATTGACATGTGTCTGGATATATGTACTACGTTAAATGACTGTGTTTGTCTTGACTGTTAATTTGCCTACTATCTAACAAAAATTTTATTTTCTCCAATTTTCCAAATTACCTTGAGTCAAAGCATCAAACTATTTATCATTACCAGAGGACATTATCCCTTGTCAAACTGTTAATGCACTGATTAATATTTACATTCCACTTTCTGTGGACTCAGAGAATCAAAAACAGCATTGTTTTTAGGAAATGTACTCTCTTTATACTCTCAGGTGACAGGGCAGATAGCAGGGGCAAGTTACAAACGTACATCTCCACATCCATGATAAAGATTCACTCATTCACGGTCGGTTTAGGTGATAAAGAGAAGTTTCATTTGACAATAGGCTTATGTGTGGCAAAAAATTTAATTTTAATTGACAGTGAAGCTCAAGAGATTAATCTGATTTATGTTCTGATCTCATTTATGTCTTTTTGGAGGGAAATGCAATATCTTAGTCAATTGATGTGCTTACGTTCAAAGATTCAATTTGTCCATGTACTGAGCCAACCCAGTTTAAACCAGCAGAAAGGAACTGATTTCTCTTCTCCTTTTAGCTGCTGTATTGATTTAGCTTGAAGTGTTTCATTAGAGTTCAACACAGAGATGAAGGTTGTCCTTCACCATCTGTGCCATAAAATGGGTTTTTCCTGGATGCTGTGATTCAAGTTTGCCCTCCCACTCAGCAGAACTCCTAGTCATAGTCTGCCCTGACTGTTAGAGGCTCCAGTATATTTCTTCTGGACCTCTACTAGTCTCTGTGTGCTGACCCATGTATGCAGAAGGTGTCTTTATGAAATTGCTCGGTGCGTGCTTAAGTGTGTTTATTGTTGGGTGCGCGAGTGTGAAAGTGCCCATATGTACATCTGCAATTACTCACCTGCCAAGCAGGTTGTTAATCACTGTGGCTAACCTCACACACCCATTCATGTTCACATCTTCAGACCCTTTGAGCTCTTTTAATTAATATGTTTGTGTGTGTGAGCAGACACATCTGCAGCTTGGCTGTAACAGTTTTAACATGTTTTCAGCACACGTGAGACCTTTACAATATGTCGTGATTTGTTGCATGAGATATTTGCAGGATACAGATGTGTGTTCATTAAGGTTGTTTACTGGAATGCTGTTGCATCAGTCCTATTGATTCATACCAGCCTGGGTGTGTGTGTGTGTGTTTGTGTGTGTGTGTGTGTTTGTGGCAGTGAGACTATTGATCTTTACTACTCCCAATAGTGCTTATTCCAACAGCAAGTCTGTCAAAAGCCAAGAGTAAGTAATACCTCTTTCTTTCTTCTCCATTTCTGCTTTCTCCCCTCTTTTACAATTTGATCAGATTCAAATGTGGTTTTAAATTATAGTTTTCAAGTTTTCTGTAGTGTGACTCCTTTGCTTTCATATAAAAGTTGTCTCCATAGTTTGTTTCTTTGCTTTGGGCTATATTTCTGATTGACTTTGTCAAAAAGAAAATTGATGTTCACAGTTTAAATTTGGTAGGATACCTGCCCTTTTTACTTTGAAGAAGAGAAAGATGTTTTGGCATCAAATTGCATGTTTTCTGTTGTCTAAATTCCACAAGTAAATGTCTTTCTTCACTGCATGTAGCAGATCCAGATATCAATAAATTTACACTAATTGTCAAAGTTGCTTCATGGCAGATGAACAACATGTGTAGACATAAGCATTCATTATTACTGCCTTACTGCCACCCACAATCCAGTGAGTGATTGGGCAACATTTTTTTTAAACAGTTGTGTGTTTCGTTTGCATGATGCTTAGATAACACCGGTGATGAGATGCAGTTGAGATGCAAAAAAGATTCTCTGATTATCTGTCAAGGTGGACTGCTGTAACTGAGGAGCTGAAGCTTGGAAAGTCCAAAACAAGGAACAATATGTGGAGCAGAGGTCTTCAGAACAACCAGACAACCCGAAAAACCCGAGGTTCCGACCCGACCCAAATCGGGTCTAAGGTCCATTCAAAAGATGTGACTCCGGGTTCGGGTTGGATTCGGTACAGTTAGTCTTGGTCCGGTCGGTGCTCTCTGACAGGCTGGGTCTGCGTTTACTCGAGAGAGGTAAAAATATTGGCGGTGGCAGCCAATGTCAGGACTCGGGGCAGTTAAATGATTATTAATTAACTTGGCATGTTTGTCATGAAACAATCGTGTCGTCGTAGCGTGTTATTAGCGGTTTGTAAAGCACAACGGATCGCCAACATGACGACGCTGGATGAGAGAATATATTCACGACACGTCCTGACCAGTGTAGGCTATTAGTGTTAGCAGTTGCTACCAATAGCATCTGTATCCACAAAGAAAATAACAATGTGGATTTATTGTCGTTTCCATCACGTAGCCTATGGAGCAACTGAACCGGTAGAAGAAGACAACTTTAGGTAAGAAAATCAAGTTTTATTCAACGCTAGACAACTTTTAACATGAGCAACTATGGGCTGTATTGTCTCGGTTCCATTCGGGTAACTCGGTTCGGTTCATGGTCGGAAACTTAAGACTCGGGTCGGTTCCGGGTCCAAATATTGCGGGTCCATTCGGGTTCAGACCCCCGGACTTATGATAATAGCTCGGGTCGGGTCAGTTTCGGGTCGAATTTTCACGGGTCTATTCGGGTTCGGGTTCATGAAAGTGGACTCGTGAAGACCTCTAATGTGCAGTTTTGGTTGGACTGGACCCCAACGTGCAGTTATTCTGATATATGTTTGTGGAGTAGTTTTTTGGTTTTCAAATTTTGCAAATACACCTGTTTTTATATTTTATTTCATTGTCCTAATATGTACCTGTTTTTCACAGAAATGAAATTCACTTTTTGGTTCTCCTCAGCGAGAAACCTGATCAGGTCATTTTAAGATTTTTTATATCCCTTTTCTGGCTTTTTTTTTTTTTTTTTTTTTTTTGAAGCATCTGGCAACAAATGTAGGGCGTTTTCAGATAAACAGTTGACATTTTGCACCATGAAGGCAGGCTGTTTATCATGTCACAGTGGGCACATGTTTGCAGTCTGTGGAAGAGAAATGCTAACAGCATTCCCGTCGAGTGTTTCTGCTTGGTTACTCAATAAGAGGTTGTACATTGTGACAGAGGAGAAAACTTTCTGTCTTGGCAATTATTTTACATGCAGCCTAACCATTAATCCAACAATCTGTTAGATTTTTTTTTTTTTTTTGTGGTCATATCTATTTTACATCTGAAATATGCAGAATCTTTGAAATGTATGATTTTCTCTGTCCAGGTGTGTTAAACAACTGCAAAGCATAGGCAGAGAATGCAGCTAAACCTACCAAGGCTTAGACTTTTTATTTCCCCAGACCTCCCTTAATAAAATGTATGCACTTGTGATAAATGGTTGGATAGGCGATTGGATCCCACAGGATTGGAGTGGAGCTCAGTTGTAGGAAGGGGCAGCGGCTGAAAAGAGAGGTGAGACAGTAATAATAAGATTGGATAAGAAAAGGGAGGAGAGAGATGGAGGGCAGCATGGGTGTTATAGGGGAGGAAAGAGGTTGTTCAGGGTTGAGCAGTGAAGCAGAGAGGCTATTGCACACTGAGGCTGATTTGTGTGAGCGCGTGTCTGTGTGTTTGCAAGTAAGTATCTTCATGAGATGAGTTTTCTACCGAACAACACAAGACGCCAAGTGTCCTCTTGATGCCTCAAAGTCACTTTCCCTCCTTCTTTCCTTGTCTTTGAGACACACACTCTGCCCCTCTTCAGGGGGTCCAGTCAGCTCAGGCATTTAGATTCACACCACATCACACAACTCTCTTCTCTTCTCTTCTCTTCTCTTCTCCTTTTTTTCTCTTCGGGAATCCCACACCCACAAGTCCTCCTCAGTTAATGTATGTTTGTCCTGTTAGATGTAACCCAGGGGCCTGCGTGCCAACAGCATGTTAGGACCCTGATACGTGTGTGTGCATGCGCTTAGACGTACATGTGTGTTGCCTTCACTTGCGCCTTTTCTGTGTCGGCCCTGGGATTGCTCCTAAATCTAAATTTATCCTCTAAGTGTGCCACCTCTCCTGTGAGCTGCTGCTGAGATTCTCTTGCGGGGTGTTGGGAGGCAGATGGGTGAAGTGGGGTGTAGAGATTGCAGAGAAGAGGGGAGAGCAATGGGGAAGAGGGGTAATGATTGGAGAGTGTTGTATAAAGGAGGCAGTGTGCGGCTTGTGTATGTGGGACACAGCAGTTTGCTTCTGTCTTCCTAATTTTCATATCTGTTCTCCCATCGTGCCATCCCCTTCCCATAGGCTGCTGGGTTTATTTTGTGACAGGGGGTGTATATTTGTATTTATGTGTTTTGCTTTATAAGCAATATAACTCAAGCAACTGAAGTTGCAGGCTCAATGGAACATTTACACATTTATTTGAATAAAAATATGTGTGTGTGTGTGTGTGTGTGTGTGTGTGTGTGTGTATAGGTTAGTGACAGACTACATATCAAAACATTAGGCAGATTAGCATAGATAACAGGTAGAGAACTTGTACTGTATGTGGACAATGACCTATATTTCCAAGTGTCCTCTAACTTGATCCTGGATAAATGTCTATTTCTTACTAGTGTGTGTATGTCTGACTGTTTGGGAGGCTGATAAAGATGTCTATCCACTGCTGAATGTTCCACAATGGAAAATCAATAACCTCCGTAAGAATAATTACTCGGCACACAACATGTGCAAGCTCTAGTGTGTGGATAACACTCATGCACACATACATGACATTTACTCACCTTGTACAAAATTAGATGGAGAATCTACGGGACTATAATGTCATGCAGTAGTCTGCTTGGTAGCAATTCACATATTTATTCTCAGCAAAAGTTGTTATGTTCAGGGAATATGTTCCTCTGCATATGTGTGTGTTGTACAATAGCTGCCATGTGTGGTTAATCTCTCCCTCTCCAACAATAGCCTCCCTGAGCTGCCAGCTCTTAGGCCCACAGACCTGGAGTAAAGCCTGGGGAGCAGTGCTGGAAGTCACCCAGCCACAACTCAAGGGAATGGGCTTGGACTGCCTCCAACTCTCGCTGTGTGAGGTTGATTGAGGGGGCTGCAAGGACACAACTGCTCTGCCTAGAGGAGACCAAAAGAGGAGACATGAAGGTAGCCGAGGGGAGATAATGAAAGCCATGGAGAGCAGATGGAAATGAATAGAAAGGACATGGAGTGAGCAGAGTAGAGATAAGTTAAATGGTTGTGTCTGCTGAAAACACTCAGTGCAGCTTGTTGCACCATTTATAAGACAAGAAAGTGAATACATCCACCAAAAATTTACCCAACATATGGTTCTTTGGGAAATCATTCGCCCAAAACAGCATCACAATTTTGTAGGCAGAGGCTAAGATTGATAAATGTTATTTTTATGAAAAATATTTTCTTGGTCTCTGAGGTGTGCAACCAGAATTGTGTTGATTCTTTATTATTTACATTTTAAAAATATATATTTTAGGATTTTTCCAAATGTGAATATAATGTATTTCCTTTGCATTCTGGGAATTAGTATGTTAAATGGAATTTGGACAGAGATACTGTATTGTCTCAGTTTTCTGCGCAAACCAGTATCAATGTTTCCAGGGCAGCCTGAGCTGGCATGTAAACATCCCAGAAAATGTTAAAATCAAAGAAGATCAGAAACTACAGAGAACAGAAGATCTGATCATGCAGTCTAATGATATGATAAATTATTCATCCGTAATCTACACCTGCATAATCCTATTTCAGGGTGGCAGGGATGTTCTGGAGCCATCTTTGGTGAAAAGGCAGGGGTATACCTTGGACAGTTTGCCAGTCCATTGCGGGGCGACGAAACACCACTCACACTTACTCCTATGGGCAATTTAGAATCACCAGTTAAGATAACATACGGTACATGTGTTTGGACTGTGGGAGGAAGCTAAAACAGCTATGAAACACACCCACCATGTAACTGGTGGGTGTGTTTCAGTCAGTTTCTCAGCCCCCTTTTGCAACATGGTGTTTTGCAGCAGGAGGAAAAAGAGGCTTCAAAAACACTCTATTGGTGACGTCATGGATTATTTATGTCAAAAAAATTTACAGTCAGTGGTCACCTTTGAAAATTCGAAGTAATCATCATTGCACCCAAATTTACTCATAAAAAGTACACAGAGACTGGTGAACAAACTCATATTAGATATATTAAATCATGATCACGACTAGTGAAAATGCTCATTTGAGCAAAGGTCATGAGCCAAGTCCAGTCTTATTCAAGGATGTAACACAACACCAACACACTGGCGACCTGTCCAGGTGTACCGCTGCCTTTTGTCTGAAGAGAGCTGGGATAGACTCCAGCAGATCCCTGTAATCCTGGAGGATTAAGCAGCCATAGATAATGAATGGATTACACCATCACCACCATGTATGTTAGGCATCACTGACACTAAAAAGTAAATCAAAATATTTGTGACCCTTTACCACCATTATGCACACAAAGAAAATTACAATCTCAGTAAAATAAAGTACGTAAACCAACATATCGGCCTACATAACTGCCTTTTACAACTTATTTTCACCCACCATTGATATTACTTCTTTATGCTACAAAGCATTTTTTTCCACACATATTCTTGATTTATAAGCAGTTACCTCCAGGTTTCTATTCTGTGCAACATTCCTGTAACTGTTTGCTTGAGTCACAGATGCCATCTATGACGATAGATGACCGTTCAATGCTCTCCCCGATCACCTCAGAGAAATTCACTGTATCTTGAAGATGAGCCAGGAAAACTCTAAAACTTAACTCAAGATCTACCTCTGATTTACATTGGCAGTAAATGTGATACTGGAACGCTGGACACGTTTAGAGCAGTGAATGCTGGCACAGATGGAGCTTGCTGTCAATTCAGTGTATATTTAGTTCTGAGTGTATGCTGGCACATTTGGGCGCTCAGCATTCTTGCTGCAGAGCAAGCCTGAATGCCTTCAGAGCAAAACAGTCAGTCACTTTCTATATCTGCTTCAGCCCCATTTAGGGGTAGTGAGAGGGGCTGGAGCCCTTCCCATCTGTCAGTGGCCGAGAGGCGGGGTACACACACTTATTAAAATTTACATAAATAATGAAAAATTAGCTGATGTTTGATCTAAAAGGAGTAATGTATAGCATTTTGTACTTGACAGAAAATGAGCAGACTGTAACCAACTAAATACACCAGACTCCTCTTTCTTCTTTCAAGCAAGTAAGAACACCTATGGTGACTGGTTACAAAAGTGAAATCCCTGCTCTTAAGCCAGTGACTTTTTTGTTTGTTTCTATTGAAAAAAACTGCTGAATCAAATCAAACCAAATCAAAATACTTTATTAATCCCCCAAGGGGGAAATTTAAGTTTCAGTACACCAGGAAAAATCTGGTGTACTAGAGGAACTGCTAGTGTCCAGCGCTCCTTTTCATGCCAGGTCCCATGGTCCGAGTGCTAACTCCAGATAACCGCCGTTAGCAGCCGTTTAAACCGTTAACAGCCGTTAAAACCAGTATATCTCCATAACAATGACAAGTGAGATATCTCCAGGTCAGAGGAGGAATCACCGATGAACCAGACCGTATCCTCCGGCGAGCAATGGAGCGTCCCAGAGCCCGGTTCATCATGCGGACCGGACCAGGCCGTTGTCATCTCCCCCGGCGGTGCTGGGCCCCACCAGGTCACCAGACGGCCCCTGCCAGATCAGCTGACCCATCCGACGTGTAGACTGCTGGACGGGGGCAGCATGCTGCCGCCGCTACGTCGGGGGCTCCCATCCCGGCTCCGTGACGCTGCAGCCCGGATCAGTTCAGGGCTATTTAGCTTAGCTTAGCTTTCCCGAACCGGCCTCCAACAACACCGTCCATGTCCGCGGCGGCAGGTCTCCATCAGCCACAAGAGGACCGATCCGCCCCCTGCAGACAGTATGTAGACATCCGACCGCAGATCACCACAAACCTGGCACAATCTGGAGAGTCCAGCATCCAGCGTCCAGCGTAGCAGAGATAAGTCCCGGAGCAGCAGCGAGAAGCGTCCATGCCAGGCGTCATCCGGGCAACAGATAGACCAGGGGTCGGCAACCTTTACTATCAAAAGAGCCATTTTTTGCCCCTCTCCCCTTAATAAAATTCATCTGAAGCAGCAAAACTTAATTGACCCGTAAAATGAAGATAACACAGTGTATGAAGTTTTATATATAGTTATTCTGTATTCAGAGGGATTTTAATCTACCCAAAAGCTTATTCCTAGTATGTTTGGTAGTTTTGAAAGTTTTTAATGCAAAAGGTCATACAAGATACTAATTAAAGTTTCATTTCCATTTTTTTGTCATCCACTGTAAAAGAACTATAGTTTATTGCATTTATGAAATTATAGAAGAACAAACAAAAAACTGTTAACATTTTATTGCTGTTTTTACCTGTTATAACAAAGGTAAACCTCAAACTCTTATAAAGACTGAATATTGGCTGCTGCTCTACTGTATGTTTGGGAGCTGAACCAAGACAATTTCCTATCAACTTGTTGACATGGAAGCAAATATATTTAATCTTGAATCTTTTGAATGAAGAGAAAAAAACACTGGCATGTGCAGAATTTAAAATAAAACAAAGAAACATGCAGGTTCATTTGAGTCATTCCCTTACTTGTAAAACATTGATCAAATAAAAAGTAGCCCACTTTAAAATAAATAAAAATGTATAGCTGCAGCTTAATAACATAAAAAATTGTAAATGTAAAAAAAGGCCAGTTTGTATTTAATTATGACTTAAGTCCATTTCAGTCTGTTGTCATCTCTTGTTTTCTCCTCAGCCACGTACAGAAATCAACCATCGAGTCTGAACATAAAACTTGTTGTAGTTCATGCTGGAGAAAACCTGCTCACATCAGTATGTGGATCCAAAGATTGACAGCACTCCAAATAAAAACGTCTTCATGTTCATTTGTCGTCGTGTCGGGAAACACATTCATGTTTCAAAGACAAGTTTGTCGGGTTTGGGAAGGTTTCCAATATCGCTCCTTTTGTGTGTTACACCACGACAGCACCGAAGTGGTGTTGGAAATTTTTCTTTTATTTTTTACGGTACATGAGGAACACAAAGATGTCTGGCGCTAGTCACCGAACGCGAGTTCGCCTTTTTTTCTTTCCCAGGATGTAACACACAGATACGACTTCCTCGTTGCAGTGACCTGGCAGTATTTTGCGCTAAACATACTCATTCTGCCCCCTGCTGGCGAGCAACCTACATGGTACTACATGTGCTCCAGAGCGAGAATCGCCTTCTGACAAGTTTTTCCCCAAAGCTACAGGGAGCTGCTGTAGAGAGGCTAAAGAGCCGCATGCGGCTCCAGAGCTGTGGGTTGGCGACCCCTGAGATGGACCATATGATTGAAAATAATGATTTCTTTTATGAAAGTGTGTTTTTTGCTTTTGATCATTTTGGTTGTATTTTTAGTAGGGCTGGGCAAGTTAACGCATTATTATCGCGTTAACGCATTCATTTATTAACGCCGACAACGCGCTCATATGCTTTTGTTTTGAAAGGTCGGTTACTGGCCGGAACCGGAAGACAATTGGCAGGTAAACATGCGAAAAAACCTAGAACAGACATGAAAAAACGATAAAAACCTGTATACTTAACAATTCTGTCTGAAAATGAAAATTCTGGACTGCAACAAAACTTTCGCGTCGTTCCTCCATGTTACATCAGATCTCTTCATGTGTTCACTGTCGTGCTGTTCTTACTGGTTACTTCAGTGCAGCTTCATCTAGTGGACACAGATGTGTAATGACAAAAGAAAGTCCAGTTATTGATTATAAAACAAATTCAGTCCTGTGGACCATTTTTTTCATTTCGTATATTTGATCCAAGTCTAAAATTGAAATATTAAAAAAACCCAGGCATTTTTTCCTTTTTTTTCTCTTATAAATTTAAAAAACGAAAAACATATTTAAATGTCACTTTTTTATTTTTTAAATTTTTGATTGACAATTGAAAATAGAAAGAATGAATGATACACGAATTGGTAAAGTTACATGATGGACATGTAACAAGGACATTTTCATATTAAAATTCTCCCAGAAGGAGGATTCGACAGAAACAAGGTTATTTGTAACAACTGCCAAGTTGAACTCCCCGTTAAAAGTTTCTGCTGTTACCTCAGAAATTACCTGTTTTAATGTTCTGATTGTGCTGAGACACAATCATGTTGTTTGTAGACTTTTTTTTAATTTTTTTATAAAAACAGGATGACATTAATGCCCCAGCAGTGGCAATAAGCTTTATTTTATTTTACATTTTTTAAGATGAGATTTACACTAAATATGTGTTACTGACAAGTGCTGATGTTAAAAGTGTTTGAACAATAAATGTTATAGCACTTTAGTTCATATGGGAGCAGAACATTTAAATAAAAGGGGATTTTACACTACTTTTGAATTCATTATTTGATTTTGCGTATACAATGCGATTAATCGCGATTAATCAGGGAAATAATGTGATTAATCACGATTAAAACTTTTAATCGTTGCCCAGCCCTAATTATTAGGTTTGTATTCCTGTGTGGTTTGTCACCAATCATCTGTTGTCTGATGTAAAGACTTTACGTGTGACACCTTTCACTGTAGTGGATTAAAATTCACTTAAATCAAGTCGTGTACATTGCTGGTTTACCAGAGGAGAAACTCTGTTGTCCAGAATTATAAATGGCTTTCTCTGAGGAGAAGAATATTTCCTATTTTCAGTTGATTCTGCATAAAAAAGTGTTTTTTATTGTAATGAATTTGTGCCATCAGAAGACCATGAATACCACAGTAGATGTCATAACCTTTCTTTATTGTGGTTGTGTTCAAAATACCTAGATTTTTTTTTAACTCAACAGTTTTGTATGTGATCCATGTGTTTGATTCAGACAGAGACAGTGGGATTTTATTTACACAAGGACATCTGCAATTCTTATAGCGAAGGCATGCACTTTTGTGTTTGTAGTAAGTAGCTACACACTGAACTTTACCCACACTTACTGTGGCGGTGAAAGGTTTGACATTTAAATGGCAACAAAGTCTAATTTGTAAACATATTCACCTACTTTCAAATGAGCTTAATTACCTTGATTTAATAACCCTCTTGACACCAAGTGTGCAGCTACAGATGGTGCAGTTTCAGTGAGTTTCTCTAATTTCCCCACTGACAGTGGTCTCTGAGAGAAAGAACACATTCAAAGTTCACCATCTGTACCTTTATGCTCCATGATAGAGGGAGATATCTGAGAAGTCTCTGACTATATAAAAACCACACTGAATGTATCACATCCTACGCACATACTTGAATATGGCATGATTATATCTTTTGTACGTGAACTTCCAATAGATATAAGAAAGACTGTATATTTTGAAAGGAGAAAAATCAATTTAGAATCATTTTGGTAACAAGGTAAAATTGTCACTTTCATCACAGTATCCTATCATCTGAACATTAACCTTCATTAATCTTCTTCTAAATGTTATGTAAAACATGTAACATGGTGAATTCAAGTAGTGATACTACTAGTCTGAAAAGATTCAAAGTGCATCAGTCACAGTGAAGTCAAGCGCTACATCAGCATCGTCATATTTCTTTGTCTTAACTTTCTGGTGACTTTCGTTTGTCTCATTATCGCCATCTCTCTCCATCTTTCTTTTCATCTCTGTTAAATATTTGTCTGTGGTGTCTCTTGAGGGTTTGTTCACTTTCATATCTCCTGCTCTGTGCTGTGTGCGCACACCTCTTTGCAAAAAAAAAACGAAAAAAAAAACAAAAAAACGACACATTATACTGTATTTTCTGGACTATAAGCCGCTGCTTTTGTTCTACACTTTAAACCATGAGGCTTATACAGAGATGCAGCTTTTCTATGAATTTTCCTTCAGCCCTTCAGGGGGCGCTCTAGCAGGAAGTGCAAAAACAAACCAAGTAGTTAAAGGCTACTCTATTTTTGTTTAGTCTATGTTGGCTATGCTACTCTACATTCATTTTGTGAGCATCAATACCTATTATTATTGGACAAACTGATTAATCCAGGTGTGTCTGACCATTGTGGCTACTCTGACACACCTGGAGTTATCAGTTTGTCCAGTCAGTTTTGTTGGTTCCCCAGTGGATTTGCGGGTTCTGAGCGGACCCGCTGCTGGGTAAGGTTTCAATCGCAGATGCGGACCAGACGAAGCGCGGAGCCAGCAAGCCAAAGCGGATCCCAATATGGGTCCGTTTTCCAGGTCCGTTCCGGATGTCTTTGCTGTGTGAGGTGGTTTCAGTACACAGGAGGAGGAAAAATAAAGCAACTTGGTTTTAGTGTACAGGAGAGAAATGAATATAACTATCAATGACTTTTCTGTTTTGTTTGATCAGCACTTTTACTACCGTGTTACAGGAACTGTTCACAAACAATCAGTTCAGGTATGTGAATAAACACTTATGGTACAAAATCTTTCAATGTAAATATCTTATTTCTCAGCGTGGATACCGGCGGTTTATAGTTTGGTGCGGCGTATATGTGACAAAATATATATTGCGTTTAAATTTTAGTGGGTGCGGCTTATATTTAGGTGTGCTTTATAGTCCGTAAAATACGGTAGCCAATAGTCCCTGAACACACTGCAACAATGAGAGCGCCATTGCCACCTACTGTTGTATATGTGCAATTACATTTTATTCCAGTACGGCAAAAAAAGGATATTCCCTGGGGTTATGATGCCCGCCCCCCGGCATTGCACTGTAGCCCCCCCCAAGGGGTTGCGCCCCACTATTTGAGAAGGGCTGGGCTAGCGAAACATAAAAAGCTACCAAATGTGCATTCATTAATAATTTTGCTTTGGTTGGTGTGAGGTTGTGTTTTGCCATCTATCGCTCTTTGTATCTCTTTATAGCAAACATTCTCTTCCTCATTCGGCACTGTTGCACATTTATGGTATCGTGCAAAAGTATTAGGCACCCCTAATCTTGTTAAGCTGTTTTACCAAAGTCTTAATGACATCCATATTCATTTTATAGTCTTTTTTAAAAAAAAAACAGAAGATACACAACATTTTCTCTCCTCTGCCTAAATAGAGTGAAATTAAAATTAATATAATTTTAAATATGTATGAGTCTTTTTAAAAATAGTTATATCTGTGCCTGGAATCTGAGAGAGGTGACACTAAATACTGAGTTTTCCTTATAGGGTAATTTTGTTCTGAACATTGTGTGATTTTATTTCATGTAGACATTATGTAGACTAGAGGTTGACTGATAAGGGTCTTTCCATGGCTGATGCTGATTATTAAAAAATGTCTACCTCTAATATTATCAGTATTTTCTGTTTGTATATAGATTAAGAGACTGAAAATGAATATGGACAGTCATTTAAACATTGATAAAACATGACTAGAGGTGCCTAAGACCTTGGTACTCCACTCTCTCTGAATATATTGTAACGTAAGCAAAAGTGGTTTGTGAATCATAGATGAAGTCATCCAGCTGCTTACACTTCGATCACCATTTATAAGACCGGTTCTGAAGGCTGACTGCCATCACTTCCAGGATCAGAGTCCAAAATGTACAGCACTGTAACAGACCTTGCCATCCACTACCATTCCCCAAATGATAGTGTTCTGATACTGATTTGTGAACGAGAGAGAGGCGCACTGGACAACTCCGTGTCTCCAGCAGTCCCTCCGTATGCTATGTTAGATTGATTTTAAAAAGTGACCAATAACATCAAAGTGGGAATGTCAGGGGTGGGCTGGGGTGGAAGGACACTCACAGGGACAGGTGGGTTTATTTGACATTTGACATCTGTTTGTCAAAAGGATTTCACTGATGGTGTTATTAAGTTAATAGATAGCTGCACAGTCAGAACTTTTCTGCTGAAAAGTCTTAATTCTATTTTAAGGTAGAGTGTTTTTTTCCTCCACAGTGCCTAAACAAAAAGAACCAGAGGAAACTAATATGCTCTCTACCATGCTGTGGTTTCATTCTGCTAAGGCTGCTGCCATTTCCTTCTGTTACCTGGCAGACAGCGAATTGAAAGGCAATTTTCTGAAAAAGTAAGATTTAATCCGTAATTGCACTAAAACTTTTGTAAATAAGAAGCCAATGAGAGCTCTCCATCACATCCTGTTTTCAACAGTCTTGCCGTGCACAAAAGCTCCCTCCTCCCCCAACCCAGCAATGCACCACTATTACAATTTACCTATTTACAGCATAGTTAGTAAACTAATATTAATAATCATGGCATCACGATGTGTTCCTTCCATGCATCCATTAACTTCCAGTTATCTAAATTTGGGTCACGGGGACAACCGCGTAAGAGGCCCAGGCCTCTCTCTCCCCAGCCACCTCTAGCTCTGGAGAGTATGGAGACGCCTGGCATGGACGCTTCTCGCTGCTGCTCTGGGACTTATCTCTGCTACGCTGGACACTCCAGTTTGTGGTGATCTGCAGTCGGATGTTGACATACTGTCTGCAGGGGGCGGATCGGTCCTCTTGCGGCTAGTGGGGACCTGCCGCCACGGACATGGACGGTGTCGCTGGAGGCCGGTTTGGGAAAGCTAAGCTAAGTAGCCCTGAACTGCTACCCGTGACAACCACCGCCACTGGATCCGGGCTGCAGCGTCACGGAGCCGGGACGGGAGCCCAAGACGTAGCGGCGGCGGCATGCTGCCCCCGTCCAGCAGTCTACACGCCGGATGGGTCAGCTGACCTGGCAGGGGCCGTCTGGTGACCTGGTGGGGCCCAGCACCACCGGGGGAGACGACAACGGCCTGGTCCGGTCCGCATGATGAACCGGGCTCTGGGACGGTCAGCTCTGTTGCTCGCTGGACTGAATGGAGTTTGGTATTCCCAGGGGAGACGGTTTGGTTCATCGGTGTTTTCTCCTCTGAACTGGAGATATCTCACTTGTCATCGTTATGAAGATATACTGGTTTTAACGGCTGTTAACGGTTTTAACGGCTGCTAACGGCGGTTATCTGGAGTTAGCACTCGGACCATGGGACCTGGCATGAAAAGGAGCGCTGGACACTAGCAGCTCCCCTAGTACACCAGATTTTTCCTGGTGTACTGAAACTTGAATTTCCCCCTTGGGGGATTAATAAAGTATTTGGAATTGAATTGAATTGAATTCGAGGCGTTCCCAAGCCAGCTGACAGACATAATCTCTCATGAGTCCAGGTCTGCCCTGGGACCTCCACCCAGTTAGACAGACACTCTTTTGTTCCTGCCACCATTGGAGTGCTTAACAGCATTAAGAGACATGAAACTGCGCTTCTGTGTGTGTGTGTATGATTTTTTTACTGGAACACTGCTGGTTGTATAACAAATTGCCCCTCAGGGATAATAAAGTTACCAATTCCAATGCCTGAAACAGATGCCCAAACCACCTCAGTTGGCTCTTCTCAATTCCTCAAAAAGCTCAGTAGCCCAGACTCAGACTCTTCCTTTATGGAAGACATGTTAGTGTGATTAAGGAAGATCCTTGAAGTATTCCTTCCACCACCTGACGACATCCCCCATTGAGGTCGACACCACCCCACGCTCACTGTACACAACATTGGTGAAGCACTGCTTTCCAGCCACCTGACAGCTTTCCAGAATCTTGAAAGTCACTTTCCATGGCCTCGCTGAACTTCTCCCACACCCTCGTTTTTGGCTCAGCAACTACTGATACTGCAGACTGCCTTGGCTGCAGTTCCTGTCAGCTGCTTCTTGAGTCCCACAAGCTAACCAAGCTCGATAGGACTTTTTCTTCAACCTCTCTAACCCAAAGTGTGTCTACCACTGGGTTCGAGGATTGCGACCATAGCAGGCACCAATGACTTTGTGGTTGACACTTCGTTTGACTGCCTGGACAATTGAGGCATGGAACATGGCCTTTTCAAACTCAGTCTATCATTGCTTTGTGATCCAGGGTGTTCTGGTGCCATGTGAACTTATGAAGGTCTTTATGTGATGCTAGCCACAAACTGTGGCAAAAGTTTGTGGGTAGCCAGTTTCAAATACCAAGGGTCGGGACATTGAGGCCCATGCATTTGGTTCCTGCCTGATCATTATTATGTTATAGTAAGTAAAAACTGTGCTCAGGCTTTATGTCAAATGTTATTTGTTGTTCAGTCTTGTGTGAATGACAAGTAACACGAGAATACTGTAACTCATTCTATCACCACTGTGGATAGAGAGAGCTGAGAAAGAGATTAACATAAAAGTGACCTGTGTCTGAATGACAGGAAGCTGTCACTTCGATAGACAGGTAAAACCAGGGACAGAGAGCTTTTGGCAGCTGTTGTCTGATTAAAGCTCTTATCAAGTGTCTCTGGATGTGCTCAAACTTAGTTTGAGTGACATCTACCTAAATTTTTTGTTTTCTGTGGGCAAACACAAAAGAGTTATTGGACTTCTTCATCTGATTAGACTTTTCTTTTTTTTCTTGCTATGACCAAGCTATGACCAAAATTAGTAATTACTGTTTATTTTCACATTGCTTCTGCTACATCATATTCCCCCATGATGAAAGTGATTTACAAATTCAGTCAGAGTGTACATGTCCATAATTTGTAAACAACACACACTTCTCATCATAGCGCTGCCCACCTTAGGGACCAATCATCAAAACACACTGATTGTAGCAAAGTTTAGAATGTACATGGCCAATTGGATTGCTGCCACGGTGACAGGGAAATGATTTGAATTTTGAGGACACGTTCCTGCCCGAAGCAACTTTAACAACAATATTCCAGGACAAAACAATTCACCTGACATATAAAGTATTAATTGGTTTATGAAATAAGACTTCTGCTGGAAGTATATAATAAATTTGAAATGAAAATGAACAGTGAATGATGTGACTTTATTTATTTTAAGGAAGACTAAAGTGAGCATTTTATTTTGTGTATTTTACATAGTGGTTGCTGTAAATGCAATTTTTTGACCTCAGATTGTTTTAATTTGCATGAATGCAAATACATGACTAAAATCTTAAATGTGATCAGAATAGATGTCTCCCATTACCTAAGCTGACTTATTTTGAATGAACTGGAATGTTTCTGAGTCCCAGTCCTTTGATTACACCAGCCATGCACCATGAATGAGGCATCTGAAACCTGCTCTAATTATTCTAACTGAGAGGAGGTCTCTCCAGCAGTGAGCCTGTGAGGATAGTAAATGTGTGTGCTGTACGTTTTCAAAAATATATGCATGACTTGCATGTTTTTTTTAAGCCTGAGCGCCTTAATGTTAGTTTCCTCTTCAATCAGTCTCATTTGCAATGACTGTAAAAAAAGCATACATTTTAGGGGATGCGCGCACGTTTTTCAGACACACAAATATGCGTTTTGCAGAGAGGATCTATGGTGAGAAATGTGTTTTCAATAAGACTGTGACTTAGTGTAGTCTGCGTTAAGAGGGGAGCAAAATGAGCATTTTTTTTTCTCTAAGGAAATATCTAAAAAGAGATTGGACAGCTACAGCACTATCACAGATAGCATATGGTAAATGAGCTCAGACTGTGGTAGTCAACAGGGAGATAACTATCTCTCTCCTTCTCTTGCTTCTATGCTCTTTCATATTTTTTCCTCAGCTCTCATTCATTCCATTTTCTTAATATGCATTTTCCCCATTGCACTTTCCCTAGTGCACACAGCGGCTGAAGCATATCCATCTTGCAATGTTTTCCTTTTTTTTGGAGGTGTATACGAGCAAAAGAGAAAGAGAGGGATAGATAGAACTATGGCCACGTATTAAACCGTGAGTGCATGTGGGAGTGGGTCTGTGTGTGTTTGTGACTGCCACAGTTATGCATGCCTGCCTTCCAGGCTGGGCATAAATCATCATTAGAGATGGCAGATGTGTGGATTTGTACAGTTGTGTATACGTGTGTTTCTAAATGTATGTGTGTGCTCGCTCCATCTGCACCAACTGTAGCTTTCCATGCTCAACAGGCTACCTTATTGATACAGCTAAGATGCTCTGTTCCGCTTCGTTTCCAAGGTTTCCGAGACCCAGGCAAAGACGCGCAGAATGCAGAGGCAGTCTCAACTCACACACACACACGCACACACATTCTCTGTCACTTGTAATGGGTGACCTTGCACAGTGATGAGAAAGTGGTTGATAAACTCTCCTGAGAGTTTACTTTACCTCTATAGAATGACCACACAATGCTAGGGGGCCTTTGGCTGTGTGGTGGGGGACCAGTAGTCTACACACAACTGTAAAGTCTCTACTTTTTTCATCTGATATCACAAGAGACAGATTCTGGGCCTTCAAACGGCAATTAGACCATAACTATATTTAACTCAGTCCTGACTGATGTCACTCAAATGTAAAATTGTCTGTGTGATTAACTCAATTTCATTATTCTCTATATAAAAAAATTTACAAAGACATGATGTGATTCACTGGTTGGTGAATTATCGTATCGAAAACCTTGAATTACTTTTGGAGCTGTCACTGATTGTATTTGGACATTTGGAGAGTGATCCTGGAAACCTGATTAGAAAAAAAAAAACAAAACAAAAACAAACAGAAAGAAACGACAATTTTTTTTTTTTTTTTTCTTTCTGATACCAATTCCAATACCTGGGGTGTGGTTGTAGGGTCTAATAACAGTGTTAACTTTATTTATTTATTTTTTTTAGGGCTGTCAGTTGATTACATTTTTTTAATTGCGATTAATTGCAAGATTGTCATAGTTAATTCGCGATTAATCACACATTAATCACATTTTTTTTAATGTTCTGTTTATCCATCCATCCATCCATTATCTATATCCATTTTGTTCTATACAGGGTCACGGGGATCTGCTTTATTTTTTTTTTTTCAAGTCTTTGGTTTGAAAACTGGAAGTCCATCAATGCTGCCATACTGTTTGGGGGCTTAATTCATCAGCTTCTTAGTGTATTTTGTCGGGGCTGCTGCTTGACCGCAGTAATTTGCTGACGGTCCCTAAACTCCACGGCAGCAGCGAGGTACAAAGAAGGACATTCAGCGCTGTTCCTTAGAGTTTTAGCCACACTCACTAAGCTTGGAGGGTTGATGACAGTTGTGAAATGTCTGGCCTACTTATATCTACAAAATGATACCAACCTGGATGAAATTGATGCCATTTTCACGACGTTATTAAAGTTTAAAGGGAAAAAAAACAAGCGAATGTCGGATGTGAAACTAACTTTACCACGCCCTGCAGTGGTAACTCAATTCACAGCGACACCTTAACGGCTAATCTTGCCATTCATAAGACCCTTTTCTGTCGCCATGTCTGTCCCACACATTGACTGTAGACACACTTATTGGCCGAGGGTCATATTTACATAAAGGTGTGTGTGTTAATCCTGCGTTAAAAAAAAAAAATAGTGGCGTTAAACAGAATTTGCGTTAACGCGTTATTAACCATTTGGAGGGATCAGTTATGGAGATGAATTTGGCCTCAAATACATAAAAACATGCTGTTTAGACTAATTGGTATCAATAAATCCTGCCTAGGTTTCATATACATTAACTATAGTGTAAGTTGATTATAGGAACAATTGCAGGAAGAATAGGAATAATTATAGGGATAATTTAGTCTATTAGATTAATCTATCTAATTCATGCGTGTGTGGCAGCGAGAGAACTGCTTGGGTTGTAAAAAGCGCCTTGAGTGGTCTCTTGATGAGAAAGGTGCTATATAAGCACATCATTATTGTTGCTGTTGTATTTCTGATCTGGGAAACTATTCCGTGGCAACAGATGTACTGCAAAATTTTCATTTTCAATGACCGACATGGTCTGGTCTTCAAGGACAATTTGTTTTGTGTTATTTTTAGCAAACTTTGTGGACCCTCATGAAACTGCTGCCTTGCTAAATGAATATATCGCAAGTTTCCTGGTGGGATTTCCAACCTAAAGTAACAACATATTGCTGCCATAATGCTAATGCTAGATAGCTAGATGTATCCTATAAATCACTTGTTGCTGCTTCTTCACCTGACAACTCAGGACAACAAGTTGCAAGGCATTGTTTCATACCCTGCCTGGCCAAAAAAAAAAAGTCAGGGATGTGAATTTTCCGCGGCTCCGCGGATTTCTGAGTTTTTTTCCATCCTGGGGGTCATTTTTGAGATACGTGTAAATCCGGTTTAATATTTTCGGGGGGTGGAGGGGTACCCTCCACAAACCTCCGACTCGGCCGAACGAGAGATGATCCGATGATCGGACCCAGCAGAGACGAGAATACTCGATTGCGATTGGTTGATTGAGACCAGAGCATGCACACTGAGCCTTTGATCCGGCTGACGTCACTATCTGTCTTGTTGACATAGCGTCGGGGAATCCTTCGAAATCCGGGTCATCAGCAGCCATCACAGCTGAATCAATGGTCAAAGTAAGCCCGAAGCACATATTTTCTGATATTACTTCTCCTTTTCTTGTTTGGATGGATGAAAACACTAGAATTTCAATGTGAAATGAGGTGAAAAAAAAATCACACTGCGACCGGCGATTCAACATGCCCCGTGGTTGTCAAATGCTGAAAAAATGAGTAATTATGTCGCCAGACCTATTCAAATGGCTGATTTCAGGTCAGTTTCCATCAAATTGTTGCGATGAAAGAACTAACAGCAGTAATAATGAATCTATGACTTATATCAGTGGTTTCCAAACTTTTAATACTGTGTACCACCTGAAAAACTGTTCAGCTCTCTGAGTACCACCATGATGACCAATTTTAAAATATATACCTTCTCAATTAGCTTTAAATTCACAGGAGAGTTGTGTATTTATTTTATTATTCAAAATGTTTATTCAAAATTTTCTGTGAGTTTTTCCCAATTTCCTGTTGACATCCCTGAAAAGTTGCCACCTAAAAAGGTCATACACTAATATTTCGTTGGACCGCCTTTAGCTTTGATTACGGCACGCATTTGCTGTGGCATTGTTTTGATAAGCTTTTGAAATGTCACAAGATTTATTTCCATCCAGTGTTGCATTAATTTTTCACCAAGATCTTGCACTGATGATGGTAGAGTCTGACCGCTGTGCAATGCCTTTTCCAACACATCCCAAAGATTCTCAATAGGGTTCAGGTCTGGACTCTGTGGTGGCCAATCCATGTGTGAAAATGATGTCTAATGCTCCCTGAACCAGTCTTTCACAATGTGAGCCTGATGAATCCTGGCATTGTCATCATGGAATATGGCCGTACCATCAGGGAAGAAAAAATCCATTGATGGAATAACCTGGTCATTCAGTATATTCAGGTAGTCAGCTGACCTCATTCTTTGAGCTCATACTGTTGCTGAACCTGGACCTGAGCAACTGCAGCAACCCCGGATCAGAACACTGCCCCCACAGGCTGGTACAGTAATCACTAGGCATGATGGGAGCATCACTTCATCTGCCACTCTTCTTACCCTGATGTATCCATCACTCTGGAACAGGGTCAATCTAGACCCATCAGACCACATGACCTTCTTCCATTGATCCAGAGTCCAATCTTTATGCTCACAAGCAAATTGAAGCCTTTTTTTCGGGTTAGCCTCACTGATTAGTGGTTTTCTTAAGGCTACACAGCTGTTCAGTCCCAATCCCTTGAGTTTCCTTTGCATTCTGCGTGTGGAAATGCTCTTACTTTCACTATTAAACATATGCCTGAGTTCTACTGTTGTTTTTCTTTGATTTGATCTCACTAAATGTTTAAGTGATGACTGATCACGATCATTGAGGATTTTTTTCCGATCACATTTCCTCCTCGAAAACGATGGGTCCCCACTATCCTTCCAGTTTTTAATAATGCGTTGGACCATTCTTAGTCCAATTTTGGTAGTTTCTACAATCTCCTTAGATGTTTTCTCTGCTTGATGCATGCCAGTGATTTGACCCTTCTCAAACAGACTAACATCTTTTCCACAACCACGGGATGTGTCTTTCGACATGGTTGTTTGTAAATAACTTGTTTCCAGCTGAAAGGTAATCGCCCATGCAGTAATTATCCAATAGGAGGCTCGTACCAATTTGTTTAGTTAAATCCAAGTGGTGACTTTGTTTTTATTTTTTTTTGGCCAGGCAGTATATCTTTCTGTGCTGGATTTTAAAACAAAAAAGAATTAAAATTACGTGACATTGGATCATGCATAGGCGTAAATACTCACTAATACTGATTCTCATATTTTCATTAAGTATTTTTGATGCAACTCTAAAAACAATGTATTTTTTTAAGCCAAATATCCATCGGTGATTAATGCATTTTGTGTGTGTGAATCTAAACTTTGATTGCTACTAATAGTGTATTTGAATCATATAATTATGGCTTCAGTAGTTCCTCTCCTGTCAATAATAATATGCATGTATGATAGCTCTACACTGCAAAAAGAAAAGGATGTCAAACTCTTCTGCATTTAAAACAGCTTTGTTGATGCTGAAAACCTGAGTCGGCGCACATTTTCCCCTAGAGTCTGTCTATGAAAATGTGTCAGAAGTCAATAAAGGAATCAATAAAGAATCTGATCAATAAAGTGAGTCAAAATTGTCCTGGGAATCAATAAAATGTTTACCATCCCCATCAGGCCATAGATTTTGCTGTTATGGCACAGAGCAGGCATCAAGTTGAATAAAGTTACATTTTAATAGGAAGGAGTTCCTATGTTGCCTCTTCTAGTGCACGTCACTGGACCAGAGCACAAGCACACAAGGTTTACACGCTTGATTCCACGATAGGGTTGGAGGTGCTGACTCAGTGGCCCAGTGGGAACGTGGGAACTTTGTGGTGGGAGGTCAGTGGACAGGAGTGTGTCACTGTCCTGCTTACCGCCCCCGCTCACTCCTCTAATAGCTTATTGGTTAGGGTCTTGAGGTAATCTATGGTGCTGACCTGCCTGGAGTGGAGACATCAGGGGCTGTCGATGTGGTCCTGTGCGAGGCTGGGCGGTTCTTGTTGGGCTTGGGGGAAAATCCAATCCAATGAAGGAGGTCTGTTGCATGACACTGGTCCATCACAACAACACCAACTGTGATCCAGCCTGTAGAACTGGTTGTGGTCACTACCTGAGGCTAAAAAAGTATTGGAGGTCAACGTCACTGCCTTATGTCTGGCTGCTTGCACTCCAGTGTAAATAGGTGGGTTGTATCGGGCATCACAACACCAACCACCACACATTCATTTACACACACCACAGCACACCACCTACTATACACACCATCATCACTGTCTGTCTCGTGCCTTCTTGTTCCGTTTTCCACTTGTGGGTCACTGTCAGTGATTTTAGTCCTCTCTGACAGGAGCTCAAGGACACATTCACTCTCACTCACGCTCAGGAAAATTAAAATCTACTGCAAGATCACATTGCATATATATCAAATGAAGAATAAAATATACATAAAGGTTGTGCTACACTATGGCACTATTTATTAATATATATGCAGACAAATATAATGTAGAACTAATGTTAATAGGATTTAAATGTCATAAAATGACAAGAATTTCCATTTATCACACTAAGCCTCTAAAAGGCTCCAAAATAATCAGAAGTAACCTCGAGGAAAGAATCATGTGTAATAGATAGAGGGATTTAGATGCTTGAAAAAAAAAACAAACTAAAAGAAGTAAAGTATTACTCACTGCTGTGAGTAAGGGGTATCACGACTGATCAATTTGACTGATTGTTTCTTCTCTCTGGACAGTCCACCTCCATCCGACTCATTTATGTCAGACGATGTTGTGAATTGATCTCTGCAGGAGGTCTAAAAGGGGTTGGTCACCCACACACTCACACTGTGGCAGATGAGATGGAGCCATTGGTGATGCAGTCAAGGAGGGTCATACAATTAGCCAATGACTGCGGATTATTGATGATTTCCTGCTACCCTCTAGTTACTGAAGTCAGTTGCTTTCAATAGGAAGCTCATTGAAAGTAAAGGAGTCTTGGTGCTTTTCCTTTGCCAACACCTTTAGATTTTATCTCATGCTGGATCTCTCAGGCTGACTTATGTGCCCAGTCAGTGGCTTATTTTTAAATGTGTTTGCTATCCCTATGGACATTTTTCAGCATTCAAAACACTTTGACAGTCCATCTGTACGTCATTCATCTGGCTTTCCTCAAATATTTTAACTGCCATATGTGTGTGTTCTGCCAGCCCATGTGTTAAGGTATCAGAACTGACACTTTCTTTTTCCTCCCTTTCATTTGTGTACTGTCATTCATTTGCTGTGTATGTGTGTGCGTTAAAGCACGGGCGATCCACAGATCCATTATCTTTTTCCTACCTTCTGGATAGCTGCGGTGTGTATATGTGTGTGTATAGGTGTGTATGTGTGTGTGTGTGTGTCTTGGACACCAGGCAAAGGAAAATCAATGGTATTAATTTGCGGAGGCAGTGGTGTGAGCTGAGGCAATCTGCTGCACACAGGGAGCCACGCTTTGCTTTGATTTACCATGCACACGTACAGATCCACCTCCTCTCCCATTCCACCTTCCCAAATTGCACCTTGCTTTTTCTCTTCTCCTCTCTGGTTTGCATTCAGCGACAATATCAGTTTACAGTTTATGAGGCACAGTGGAGTGTCACGCTTCACCCGCTCCCTCTCTTTATCGAGGTGCAGGTAATTAAAAGGCAGGCAGCTCAACGGTGGCAGCTGGGAGGACAGGACTGAAGGGAAGGGCAGGTTGGAGTTACTACTACACAGTTGCCACACACTACTGATGCCCGCATAAACACACACAACAAACACAACACACACACGCTGCACATATTGTAACCTAAAGTACAATCTGTACAATTACAATGTTACAGATGGAGAGGTTTAGTGGATTTGCAGTGTGTAAGAAACATTATTTTGTAGTGACAGGTCTGCTGTTAATAAAATGTAAACCGTCTTTCAGAACGATGGTACTAAATCATAGCTCATTAATGTTTTGTTTCAGGATAATTTATGTCACAATAAAACTGGAATAGATGCACCAGCAGGCCATCTTGAATAAAATTATTCTAAATTTGTCAGAGTCTTCTGATCTAATTATGTGGTCATTTTTAGGCAGTGTCCAGTTCCAAAACCATTATAAACTTGGATGCTCAATTGATGAGAACTGTAGAGAAGTGTGGTTGGCACTATTGCCTCACAGCAAGAAACATTTGTGTGGAGATTACATGTTCTCCCCATGCATGCATGCATTCTCTGTCTTCCTTCTGTAATTCCAAAACCCCGCATGTTAGATTGATTGGGGTAATAAACTGATTTTGAGCATGCAGGCGCGCATGGTTGTTTCAGGTTAAGGTTGACTGTGAATAAGAATGAAGTAGGTACGCAAAACTACTGAATGGTGAAAAAAAGAGGGGTGTTGTTAGCAACTATTAGCTGCTAACATTGCATCAGTTAAGTGAGATTGAGCACATACAAGTAGTGCTGCTGTAATTACCAGTGACACCAGCATTACTTTAGCAGTTTTAAGTGACGTAGGGCAGGAGTTCTCAACCTTTTGCAAACCTTTTCCACCCTCTCGTTCTGCGCCCGCACCCCCCAGGGAGAATGCCCCGCCCCCCCGGTTAAGAACCACTGATGTAGCGTATTAAAAGATGGGCCTTTTCAAGTATTTATTGATTCAAGTATTTGTGATTGTATTTAGCTAAATTGAAGATGTGTCAACCATAATTCAGGAAGGTGACCTAAAACTAAGACAGTCAACTGTGGGCTATACCTCCAGTAAGCAGTCACTACTGCTAGCTGACTCTGGCTCCAAAAATAAACGACGTACAAAAAGTAATCCGTGAAAAATAAGCTGTTTGGCATATTGGCAGAGGAAATTTGACAAAGAGAGTCAAATGTCTGGCTGAAACTAAAGCGTGACTAAAACTGACAACAATCCCAGCAAATCTATAACAGAGAAGCACAAGTGGCACAAGTTGCAGTTTATTGACCCCCCCCAACCCAACCATGTACTCCCTTTGAAACGTAGATCTAAAGCTATCCTTAGAAGTCAGGACAAGTGGCAAAATTAATGATAGCTAGCTATTTATTATGTTGGCCTTCCAATCAAAAGATATATATGCATTTGTTGCTTAATATAATTTTACCTGATGTTGCACAAAAAAAAAAAGTGTCACCCATGCAGCTGTCATGATGTAAAATCTAGCTTTGGAGCCCAAAACCATTTATTGGACCACATTAAACCGTAGTTGACCTCGCCACATGTGAGCCAACTGACCCAGTATATCCTTCATATGAAGTAAAACCTTTGGAAAGTACTTTTCCTACATTTCTGTTGTCCATTTATTATCATAATCAGGATATATTTTAAGCTTAGTGGTGGTGCATTACGAATAATTAATAACCTCATAGTAGCGCACGTATTCGTAACAGAAGTTGTTGTATCCAGTATTGCACAAGGCGCGTCTGATAGCTGAGGAGAGGCTTATTTCTTTGTCTTTCGCCCGGGCCGGGGGAGTACTGCCCCCCCAGCCCTCGCTGATGCTCCGCGCCTGTCTGAAACTGTTGGTGGTCGAGGAGGGACAGGAACATTAATTATTCAAATTTATTGGAACATAAATACAGTGGGACATAAAAGCGTATTGTCCCGTGCAGGTCGGTACCTTCGGTAACGTATTTTACCAAGTACCGTTTCATCCCTTATATATATATATATATATATATATATATATATATATATATATATATATATATATATATATATATATATATATATATATATATATATATATATCAACCGAGGACAGTCAACTCAATTAAGCAACACAGTCTGCACACAATTTAGTTGACTAGTCACTTGTTTAGTGAGTTTAGGCTTTGACAAGTGTAAGGGTAATAATGAAAATCTATGTAGATTATAGTGTAAGAATTTTGGGGCTCATTCACCATGAACTGGAACTCACAATAAACTTACTTAGTTACTGCAACTTCTGATCTCTTGCATTACAATGAAAGTAAACTTCCTGAAAACTTAAGAGAGCTTCAGTCTAAAGTCTGTCACGCTTTTGCTTTCACACTCTTCCACGTTGTCCCTTGTTGTTCTATGTCATTGACAATTCTCTTAATTCTGTCAGTCTTCTGTCATAAATCACGTTGGAGTCTTTTACTCTAACAAAGAAATACCTCTGTACTCAGATCTTACCAGGCTGTCACACAACCTAGAAAATCAGTGAGGAAAAAAAATGTCGATGTACTGGGATGATTGCTGCTGTGTTGACTCATCACTAACTATTGGCTGTTGTTTGTGAGGTGCGCATTGAGGACTGATGTTGCTGTCTTTTCTGCAGTCTGCCTTCATCTCTGAGACCTCAGATTCTTTTCTGTTATCAAATAGCTGAGGAGTCATTTTCTAGTCCGTGTCTTGTGAAGAAGAAATTCACACAAGACAAATGGTCCAATTCTACTTTAACAGGCCCATTCATATTGTAATAGAATACTGGAACGGAGAACAACTAGAGCCGGGACATTAGGAATGGCACAGTCAGCCTTATTCACTCTGTTTGACTCTGTCATTGTGTGTGTGTGTGTATGAAGGGGAGACAGAGGAATACAGGGAGTATAAGAAGGAAAGACACAGGGGCAGAAGTGAGAGCCGGAGAGGTTTTTCTCTTTAATTGTCCCTGTTGGAGATGTACTACCTCAGGGATATTCTGCCATCTGATCCACTTTAGTCGTGTGGCAAACAGCCAGGGCATCTTTTCAATTACAGAGAAATGGATTAGTGCGTGTGTCCATGTCAGTGTGCATGTGTGAGTGTGGAAGTGTGCGTTTGTGAGAAAGGCAGTGAGATGAGAAAGACAAGAAGAAAAAAACTGGGCCTTTCACTGAAAAAAAAATGGATGGAAAAGTGAAGGTGTGTAAGCCAATGGTGGCTTATATTTCTTCATTTCTGACATGGGATTCGACCAGAAAGGAAGAAACCAAGAGCAAGGTGAGAAATGAAGGTAAAACAGAGAGAAAGGGAATATGCTCGTTTTGCTATGGAAGGAGGAAGTAGTGCTCACCCCCCTGTGTTTAAGCTGAGCAATAATTTAAAGTCGAGCTCCTCTGGAGCCTTGAATCCACATTGACTGGTCATCTTAAATCAAATCAAGGCACTGGGCCGGCTGCGTGGTGTACATGCATGTGTGTGTGTGTGTGGCTCTATATGTTTGTACAAAGGTCCATATACACAGAAAGACCCCGGTCTACTCTGAATTATTGACAGTGGAGAATAATTGATTGGTTCACCTTCAAGCCTATCAGCCTCTGTCTGAGTGCACCACCTCAAATCAGAAAGCCTCCATTTTTACTCGCACTCCCTTATACTCTGCTTCCACATTCCCTTCATGTTCACCTCCTTTTTTTTGTTGTTTGTTTGTTAAAGGACTAGCTCATTTAACAAGCATTTTTAATGCATTTTCACAGCCAACAGTTTTGAAATTGAAGCCCAAATTATCGATTTAGTTTTACATACCCATGCTTTGAGAAATTAGCCTATGAAACTTACTGTTCATATACATTTAGATAGTTTTGCATGATACATAATAACTAAGTTGCATTTAAAAAAATGCCATCTCATCTCAAGAAATGTATTTCTGGAAATCCTCCAAGAGAACCAAGACAAATACTTACACCTGAAAGGTAAATGTTTGAAAACCAGCAAAAAGACAGCGAGTCTTTCTTTTGGTGATGTGGATGAAATGACCTTTAAACGCTAAGCCAGTCTTGCAAGCCATTTTTTTTCATTTTCCCCTACAGTACTTCTTATCAACTGTTAAAGCCCTGACCCTGATGCTGTGCAGCATATGATCAGTCATAGCTACCTATAGTGCAGCAGGACATATATATCCAATCAATAACATGATTCTAAAGGCAGGAGACGACTGTGACATACAAGCCCTCCCCCCGGCACATATGTACGTGCACGGAGGTGCGCACACGTTCTGGTTTGACATACAGCCCCACTGCGTTGACAAGGCAGAGATGAGGTAAGGATGGATGGATAGATAGATAAATAGATGGATAGGGGATGGAATGAAGGTAATGGGGAAAGGAGAATGGTGCAGATGGTGCGGCTGGATCACTGTCAGTGATGCTGGAGTTTTACCCTCTAGGCCTCACTGAGAGCTGGACTCTTTATGGTGAGTCTCCAGATATGGATTTTTCATCCACCATAACTCTGAAGGCTGCAGGGTGGGGTGCCTGGCAGTGTTGGCGGATCTTAGAATTTAAAACCCAGCAATATATAGAGCTCAATTACCAGCTTACTGTACAAATCTTCTTGCCACAGAATGCTCAATAAATCTCTCGTGCTGTTTGGGGTCCTTTTTCTAAACTGCATTGAAGCATCTACTCCCTTCTCTCCAGCACAAATACCAACATTGCAGAGTGTAACGGGCTGTTTTTTTTTTTTGTTTGTGTGTGTGTGTGTGTGTTTTTTTTTTAAAGCAGAGAATTGTAAGGATGCCATATAACTTACTATTGTATCAACATCGGCATAGTGTGCTCTGTTATTCCTAGAAACCCATTAATCTTTGTACACACTGCATGCAGTTCAGATAATATTTATATTTATTTTTTGACTTTATTGAATTGTTGTAGTTCTTCAGACACACAAGAGATAAGTAAATCACTGTACAAACTGCATGCTCTCATTGAGCATTATTTCAGCTATAAAGGCGCAGCTACAAATCCCCTACTTGCAATTCTCAATTCTCCTTTCTTTTGTTTGTGTGAACAGTCTGCACATACTGCTTGTTGTATCCATATCAGTGCTGTACTGGTGGGATGCATCCAGTACTCAGGTGTGTTATGCAAATATGTGAACTTGGATTAGACCAATGGGAGAGTACGGACAGTGTAATCCTCTCCCCTGTACATTTCATTATCATTTTTACACCACAGCAGTAGAGGCCTTGTCCTGGTGTAATAATCCCTCTGCCTCCACCCATCTGAAAAAGAGAGACCGAGAGAACATCTCCTCTGCTTTCTCCTTTGAATTTGCTGACTCCATGAGAATGCCGCTCAGCTAAAAGGGAAGTTAATTAACCCACTTGCGTCTGCGTCTCTACTCACTCTCTTGTGTGTCGGTAGTGTATGTTCACGTGTGTGTTTAGAGCTCATGTGTGTGCGCAGCATTAAACAGGAATTTGATTTTTGTAATCTGTGACAACAATCAGGTACATGCATTGACACAGACGGTAAACACATAATGGCACACAAAAATAAGTCCAACCAATTTAAGCAGGTATAATTAATCATTTAGTTTGATGTTCATAGATGTGCTATCTGGATCATGTGGTTTAGTCTGTCAGCATCCTTTGCTTTTACTTTCATATACTGGCAAAGGAACACAACTTCTCCACTAGATAGAACGATTAGATGGTCTTCAGACTCGGCTTGGAGCTTCAATGTCTTAACTGTGACAATATGAAAGGAGAACAGGAGAAAGAGAGTGGGTAATTGAGACAGACAGAGTGAGAGACCACAGTACAGTACGTGGCACCAGCGGTAATTAGCAGAGCAGCTGTTTGAGTAGGGGAAGCTATAGCCGTGACACTGCAGGAAGGAGCTGGGGGAATAATTAGCCGGTAACACCCGTCAAGCTTTCAGAAAGCAGAGATGTGTTATTTTACTTCTGCTCTCCACAGAGGAATGTAAGACCTCCCTGCACAATCCAATACCTACTGACTAACACCCTGTGCATTCTTTTGGTTACAAAGAATAGGCTGTCACATGTGGATATAATGTGTGTGTGTGTGAAATACATGTTCCATGAGCCATATTTAGAACATGCTAATTGGATATTGATTTTACTGCAGTCAGTAATGATGTATGACAGTTTCATGTGAGTCTATAAGCAGTGCAGTGGCTTTTATATATGCTTCTGTGTGTGTGTCTTAATAATATCAATATCCAGGAACCGTATTCAATCAAACCTCTTCAGTGGAAAACATTCCTCTTTTCTATATACCTCAATCAATACTGTCTAGTTTAACCAGGCCCCTCACTGATATGTGTAGCATTTCTACACAGCAAGCTGGTTTTGTTCTGCCTTTGTGAAAGAATAGATTTTAAACAGTGGGGATTTTTGAAATTCATTCCTTTATTTGGCAATGTTTAATTTTAGATAGCTTTAGAAATGTGCTTTTTTCGCTGTTCCCATGGAGTGCAGTCATCTGCTTTGCACTGATCTAAAGCCCATACTGAGCAGTAAAGTGTTGAAGTGAGAGCAATAATAACTGTTGATAAACAGACTGCAGTTTCAGAGACTAAATGGTTGCTTGTTTGACCGGGTGGTCAGCAGCACACGGCGCTGTATTCTCACCATTTCTCTGTCCATTTCCAGACTTTCTCAGAGTCCTGTCATCTCTAAAAGTGCTCAGATAACTGCTGTAGTGGAGTGTGTTTGTGGTGGATGAGCCTGAGAACAGAGAACTGGTGGACTGCTTTGTGGCATGGTGTGGGAGCAATCATCTCATACTGGGAACAAGACAACGGAGAAGATTGCGGAATTTAATAGGACCAGGATTCAGTCAAAAGGGTGAAAGGGGATAAAGGAGTACAGTGCCTTGCAAAAGTATTCGGCCCTGCAAAAGTATTCGGCCTCCTTGAACTTTTCAACCTTTTGCCACATTTCAGGCTTTAAATATTAAGATATAAAATTTCAATTTTTTGTCAAGAATCAGCAACAAGTGGGACACAATTGAGGTGGAACGAAAATTTATTGGATGTTTTAAACTTTTTTAACAAATAAAAAACTGAAAAGTGGGGTGTGCAATATTATTCAGCCCCTTTACTTTCAGAGCAGCAAACTGACTCCAGAAGTTCAGTGAGGATCTCTGAATGATCCTGTGTTGTCCTGAATGACTGATGATGATCAATAGAATCCACCTGTGTGTAATCAAGTCTCTGTATAAATGCACCTGCTCTGTGATAGTCTCAGGGTTCTGATTAAACCTCAGAGAGCATCATGAAGACCAAGGAACACACCAGGCAGGTCCCAGATACTGTTGTGGAGAAGTTTAAAGCTGGATTGTGGATACAAAAAGATTTCCCAAGCTTTAAACATCTCAAGGAGCACTGAGCAAGCAACCATATTGAAATGGAAGGAGTATCAGACCACTGTAGATCTACCAAGACCCGGCCGTCCCTCTAAACTTTCATCTGGAACAAGGAGAAGACTGATCAGAGATGCAGCCAAGAGGCCCATGATAACTCTGGATGAACTGATCTACAGCTGAGGTGGGAGAGTCTGTCCAGAGGACAACAATCAGTCCTACACGGCACAAATCTGGCATTTATGGAAGAGTGGCAAGAAGAAAGACATTTCTCAAAAAAGTCCATAAAAAGTCTTGTTTAAAGTTTGCCACAAGTCACCTGGAGACACCAAATATGTGGAAGAAGGAGCTGTGGTCAGATGAAACCACTCTCAAACGTTTTTCCACAATGCAAAACAATATGTTTGGTGTAAAAGCAACACAGCTCATCACCCTGAACACACCATCCCCACTGTCAAACATGGTGGTGGCAGCATCATGGTCTGGGCCTGCTTTTCTTCAGCAGGGACAGGGAAGATGGTTAGAATTGATGGGAAGATGGATGGAGCCAAATACAGGAGCATTCTGAAAGAAAATCTGTTGAGTCTGCAAAAGACCTGAGACTGGGACGGAGATTTATCTTCCAACAGGACAATGATCCAAAACATAAAGACAAATCTACAATGGAACGGTTCACAAATAAACGTATCCAGGTGTTAGAACGGCCAAGTCAAAGTCCAGACCTGAATCTAATCCAGAATCTGTGGAAAGAGCTGCAGACCTCACTGAGCTCCAGCTGTTTTACAGGAAGAATGAGCATGAATTTCAGTCTCTGGATGTGCAGAACTGATAGAGACAAACCCCAAGAGACTGGCAGCTGTAATTGCAACAAAAGGTGGCGCTACAAAGTATTAACGCAGGGGGGCCGAATAATATTGCACCCCCTACTTTTCAGTTTTTTTATTTGTTAAAAAAGTTTAAAATATCCAATAAATTTCATTCTACTTCACATCTGTGTCCTACTTGTTGTTGATTCTTGACAAAAAATTGAAATTTTATATCTTTATGTCTGAAGCCTGAAATGTGGCAAAAGGTTGAAAAGTTCAAGGGGGCCGAATACTTTTGCAAAGCACTGTATAAATGCCTTGGTTCACCTGGAGAATAGACTGGACTAAAGGCTCATCACTGATGCTTTCTACAGGAAGGAACAGAACAGTCCTGGCTGCCTATAGTAGCTATGACAAGATTTTACTTTAGTTGCAAATTCTTGCTACAGACACCTACAGTAGTTGCAGCAAGATTTTGCATATATTTGGCAGAAAGGAGCAAACTGTTTTGGGAACTGTTTTAGAGCTTCTAAAGCTGAATGAGACAAAGAGAGATGCTGCATACAAAAAAAAAAATCACGGACAACACTGTCATCCTCTTTACATCACAGTGATTCAACAACAGTGTCTTCGTCAGAGGGGCTTTTAGATCTGCTGCAGTACAGCCTGCTGCAGGAGATCCTTCTTGCTCACTGCTGTAGCCATGTACAGTACCTCTTAAATTACTAACAGGTACTGCAACATGTAATTTCCCTTTTAACAATTCATGTGTCAAAAATGATTAAATCATCTTTTGAAGCACATAAAGTCGGTGAACCTCAAGCCGACCACCTGAAGTGACCCAGATCATAATACTGCCCCCACAGGCTTGCATGGTAGGAGCTAAGAGTGACGGATGCATCTGCTGCTCTTCTTATCCAAATGTTCTCATCACTCTGGAATGGAGTCATCAGACCACATAACTTTTTTCCATTACTCCAAGGGTCCAATCTTTGTGCTCCCTCACAGATTGAATCCTTGGTTCTGTCAGCCTCACTGTGGTTTTATTATTTATTATAATTTCCTTTTTTCTCAGGGTTCCCTGTGTGTGGCTAACATCTGGAAAGTTAGGAAAAAAATCTGTGTGAAAAATGATTGCAGGTACAATAGGTAACTGGGTTTTGGGTAGATACTCTTTGCATCATTTTCCTCAGGCCTCCTGACCACCAGCTGAGGCTGGGAAGTAAGTTGACCTCCCAGTTGGTCCAACATGAGGTTTTGACAGTGCTAACTACACCTTCGCCAAATTCCTGTTCAAGTCCTTTTCAAGATTAGCAGTGCCAGCCAAAACATCATCCTCTCCTCTGCACAATCCTATAATTCCAGTAATATGAGCTGAATTGGATGTCATTGATCGTTGGTGATGCAGTCTATCTGACAACCTAGCTATAGCTGCGGATGACGATGATGAAGACTTTACACTCTAAGAAACAATCTTCAGTTTGTTCTTGTTCATCTGTGGGTGTATTTGCTCATTTTGTTTTCTTAATATACCCTTATAATTAAGCTTTGATAGACTCACTGTTTGTTCATTTAATAATGGCCAAGTGGAGTAGAGCTGGTGTGAACCCTTGTTACAACCATATAATTATTGTAGACCAGGGGTGTCAGACTCATTTTCACTGAGGGCCACATCAGCATCATGGCGGCCCTCGAAGGGCCAGATTGACAGCATGAATGTAACAAAATGCAATGTAAATCAAAATAAATTAAACTGCACCTTATTATATTGTTAAATAACTGTTTCTGTATTTATTATGTATTAATGTTTCAAATATTTAACTCATTATTATATTAAACTCAGGGTTTGTGGTCGTAAACCTACTCTTGCACAGGTGATGTTTACAGAGCCTGTTGCTATAGTAACCGACTCCGTAAACATCACTCAGAGTATCCATTACCTTGGTTTCAGAAGTGGAAGCAATTCTTTGTTTTTCTTGTAGGCTAAATTTAGCATACTTAGCTCCATGTTTGTTATCAAAATGGCCGACGTAGATTATACTCTTTCACGACTGACACCATCTCATAATACAAAATATATACAGTTTTTTCACATTGAGGTACAAACTTGTATTTGTTTTCCCGTTGTTCATGAACATTGCCTTCCTTGTGCATCAATTTCTCTTTTCTTAGACATATTGGGGTTTGTAGAGGTTTTTCTTATGTCAGTCAGTTCTCAAAATCGTCTTGATGTCTTGCTCATGGTGAGATACCGTTGTTGTTGTGGGTGACGATGAATGCATTGTGGGAGATGTAGTTTATTGTCAATATGCGCTTTAGAGCGGTGTAATCTTATTTTGAAGTCTTAAAATATTGGTTTAAAGTTTAAGCCAATAATGCACAAGCTCTCGAGGGCCACATAAAATGACATGGCGGGCCACATTTGGCCCGCGGGCCTTGTGTTTGACACATGTGTTGTAGACTGTATGAAGCTGTTTCCAACAGTCTGGCTGGACTGCATTTGCACATCGTCTTGATTGAAGCCAATTGCTGATTTTGTCTTTTCTCACAAAGACACAGAATTCAGTTCTCTTTCTATACTCAGTTGAGATGGGTCATCCATCTTCTTCCCAGTCTGTATTGTCGATAAGTACCTCTTTAATTTCAGTAAATAATGTAGTCATGAAAATACTCCATGGTGTTTTGTCTCTGCAAGAACTTGCCATGTTTGTGTTTACTGCAAATCCCTTTCTACAGTACTAAAGCATTTTTCAGCTCCTCTTTCTCCCCCTAAACTCCCTCACTGGGTGAGGGTGTGTGCATGTATTTCCATGCCCTAAGCACTCTCTACCTAGAGATTACCCTTCATTTAGCTGTGAGCTACCAGAGTTGCTGACACCGCTTTTTCTCACAGTGAAACTTTGCATATGTATTTACTGTGTGCTTGTGTGCGTGTCTCTCCTATTCCCATCACAATACAAGACAAGCTACTGAATTGTGTAACTCAGCTTGCCTTTGATAGTGTCACACCTCTTTCATTTCACTTGTTATTCCTCACACTCACAAGAGAGATTTATATTTACGTTTCAGCTTTACCGCAGAGCTTTAGGTCTGTTAAAATTGTTCGCAAGTCCTTCAAAACCCCGTCGTTCCACTGATGAGTGTAAGACTGTGGACAAAATTGTGCATAGTTGTAAGGGGTTGGTACTGTGAGACAGCATTTCTGAGACAGCAGTCAGATGGGTCATAAATATACAGGAGCATCTGTTTAAGCTTCACACACACAGGCACACAGGCACACGATTGTCCTCACAACCGGAAGGGCGTTGGCTCTTTTACTCCCCTGACACCATTGACACCTCCCTGGTGGGAACCTTCATCATTATGGCGACAGGAACAGTTGGATTTTCATATTTATGAATATTAATGGATGTGCCAGAATATGGAACTTGAATGTTAAAGTGTTTTATTCTCAGGCCATATGGTGGACAGTGCTCAGGAAGAGACTTGAGTTAACTTAATTTTTTTTTTTTTTTTAAGTTAATATGGTTATAGAGGGCAGCACATAGGTGTGGTTGTTAGCACTGTTGCCTTACAGAAAGAGAGTTCCTAAGTGTGTGTATTTTGCATTTTGTTTTTCCCTCCGGGTACTTTGCTTCTGTCCACATCCAAAAACATGCATGTTAGACTGAATGATGATTATAAATTGTTATTGAGATCATGAACTAGTAACTTGTCCTGGGTGACTAAGTTACTCTTCCCTGATCACAACTGGGATGGGCTCCAGGCTCTCTTCTACCTTGAACAAAATGAACCAGTTATAGCAAAAAAAAGGATGTAGGTCTTTAAAGGATGCAGGGCAACTTATGCCTTTTTTCTTTAACTTTCTCCACTTGTTTGTTGTTTCCTTCAGGCAGTTGAGTCATGCTCTTGTGCTCACTTTACAGTTCCAGCGTATAACATTGAAGAGGACCTTGCAGCAGAAATGCAATTTAATATTCATGATTGTGTTTTCATAAAGTGTCGTGGAAAATTATCTGAAGAAGAATCCAAGCAGAATGACAAAGATAACAATTGCATTCACAATGTTTTTATTAAGTCAAGTCAGAAATAAAAAGACATGCGCATGGAGAGAGAACTTAGAAGAATTCTCTCTGGCCCAAGCAGAGAGACACAGACCTTTTAAAGTAGCAGCACCAGAAGTCCATATATGGTCATGTTGTATTACTGATTGTCTTCAACAGAGAGTAGGATTTAACAAACGGGTTCTACATTCTTGTTAATTTCATATCTATTATCTGACCTTGCAGCTGTCTGTGAGAACAGGGTGTTCTTCAGTTTGCAAAGATACAGTAGCACATGAACATAGCTGATGTGCAGGACGAGTGTAGAAGGTCATATGAAGTCAGAAAAATACCAAAAGTTATGAGGTTAGCTGGCATTTAGGATATATGAGCCTAAATTTCATTTACAAAAGCTAACAGTGAGACAAAACTCATAATTGAGTTACAAGACTATATTTTGATTCACTGGTTAGAAATCAGAAGATAAACTCTCTTTCTACTTATAAATCTGCAGTGCATCTTTTATTTTAATATCCTGTTTTATTTTACCCCACTAACATCAACCTGCGATAACAGAACTTCAGTCTCAATTTTCCTGATTTATTCTTTACTCCCCCAACCGCATTCATTTCATTTCAACAGTAGATTTCATGCCTGCCTGAAAATACGAGCCCATCAGCACTTTTGCTGCTTTTAAGTATGCCACCTATTTCAGATGACACGCAACGAGTAATTGCAAAATGTTGTCACCTCCACTAAAATTATGAATGGCACCATACCGAAACAGAAAAGAATATCTGAAAGTACCCCTTCAAGCGATCAGTTCTTTAGTACACTGCACATGTGCACACCTGCATACAAGCACAAAGGCAGAAAGAGGAATCCCTGGAGATTGCTTCTTCTCAAACAGGAAACATCTACAACTGTTCCATCTCATCAAGTCTCCTCTTTTCTTCTCTCACTTTCAGCTCTGCACCATCACAGAGGGAGGAACACAGGTTAAGTTGTGTGAAATTACCGTGACAGTACATGCAAATTTACCACAGCTTTTCCACAATAGAACCTGTCAATCAGAGGGACTGTCTTCCTTCTTCTGTATATGCGTACCTATGTGCCAAATCAAAGTGAAGTAATTTCTTGATGCTATTGGTAAACAGTTCTGCTTGAGGCTGTTGGGCTACACTGAATGTGTCATCCTGCCATTCCCTGGACCTTTTTTCTTGTTCATCTGCATGCTTAGGCAAGCCCTCTTTTCTGAACAACATACACATCCCTAAGAGCACTCAACCTACTTCCTCTGCTCACAAGCAAATAACATGCTTGATTGAGTTGTTGGAGTTTGTGAACCCTTAAGAATACATATATGTTGTATTGTTGTTTTCTGTGTCTGGTGTGACCCCCTTGTACAGCATTGACTAGAACTAAATTGTTCCAGTTACTGTTATTCAGTACTTCACATCAGCTTGGAGAAATTCATATTAATACTTCAATGCTGGGATGTTGGTCAGGACCTTGAATTGACCACTCAAACAAATTGTATTTGTTGTGTCACAATTCTTTGATAAAACCTAGAATGTAATAATTTCTTTTCATTTCTTTTCTTCAATGTCAATGGCATTTCCTCATTTAAACCAAATAGTCCTGTTTCTGACTGATTTGTCTTTAAAACATTATCAGTGAAACATTATTCCAGCAGCCTCCTAGCATACCTATCTGCATCAATATTCTCATTGTAGATCAGTGGATATCTCCACATACAGCCCAGCCATGGAAATTTTTGTTCAGTATTCTCCCAATGAACATTTAGATATGTCAATGTGAATGAGACATTCAGTTGCTTTGAAATTACCCTTGGTTCCTCTGTGACATTGCAGACCCTTTGAGTACTTTTTGTTGGTTGATGGGATCTGATTCAGTGTGAACTGGTGGAGTCTGAACGCTTCCAAAATTAATTTAAAATATTTTCAAGCACAAACATAACTCATTTTCTAATGACTCCTGATACAGTCGTGACATGCTTTGAGCAGACTGATTCCCATCCTTAGTACAAAACATGGATCTCATTTAAAGTACCTGATTCTAATTTTACTTTAAAATCTCTTGATAATATTCTGAAAAAAAAAACTTCACAACCTCTTAAAGGTCTCCTTCCACAACAAACTGTTTAATACTTATTTTTTTTAATTACCATAGGTTAGTTCAAGTTGCATTTGCATTCTCAACTTCAGAATGCTCTTCTACCCCTGTAGTCTGCATCAGCCTGTGATAGAAAACAGCCGGAAACATGAGCGAATCAGAAAAACCCTACCAGCCCAAGTCACATTGAACATTAGCTATGCAGTGGCTCGTAACCCCGCCCCCTGGAAAAAACATTAGGGCTGCAGGTTGTAGCTCACTAACGAGCGAACAAAAAGGAGCTAACAATTAAAAACATGGCAGAGAAAGTTTGTGGTTGTGCTGTTTGCAACAGTAACAAATCTACATTGCATATCTTGCCTAAGAAAGAGGATCTATGGAAGAAATGGTTGGAGTTTATTGTCTGAACACCACCAGCAAAGTATAAAACAACTTAACCTGGATCTGTGCCATCACAATCAATCAACCACCAGCTCACAGTAAAAGTAAAAGTAAAAAAAAAAAAAAGTTTTTTTTTTTTTTCCCAACTACTGTTTTATTCTACTCGTTAATAGTCTATAGCATGCATGACATTGGGACAAGCTATAGGTTTGGTAACCGTTGTCCAGAACCACTCGGTAACTTCCACCCAGAGAGTAACGTTAGCTTGATAAATCTATATTCTTCCAACCTAAAATTTGATAACTTGGTGTTTTGAGAGTTTTTTGGCCAGGATAAAAAAAAAATATGGCTGTAACTCTGAAGAGATTTTTTGCCGGGTATCTCTATATAAGTTGACAAAACCAACTGAAGGAGAATCCACTAGAGGTCACAGTGCTGTTAGCCAATCAGAGGTGAGACATTTGCATATCATTAATATTCATAAGAGCCCTCTCATACTATCCCCGCCCCCCTTTTGACCTAACCAAAACAGGCAAGACCGAAACAACGGAAACAAGACAACCATAGCATTTTTTTTCTATTGAAACCAACTCTCAGGGCATTATTTCAGACTAGAGACCACCGCAAAATTAATGAAAAATACCATCGAATGAGAACCTTTAAGCATACAGAGGATAACTGATTTTTGGCATAAATATATGTTGAAATCTAACTTACTGTTCTTAATCTCCTTGCCTTGACTAAGGATGTCCAATCCCAGTTATCGATCCGTACAAAGCTTTTTCCCCAGCATTCTCTGCATAAATGTAGTTTTCAAAGATATTATTCATTTATTGACTACGTCCATACTTTATGCATCTGCATCTACATTTCTCCTCATGTCATGGACGACTATGGTTGTGTTGAGGTTGGTAGGGAAGTTTTTTTTCCAAATGTAAATGAGATCCACTTTGTCTGCTATATGTAGGTGTTGGAAAGATGTCTGATAAAGAAAAACCGTAAGAAGGTGGTGAAGTAGAACAGGAGGTGCCAGTATTATTCACACCCATGAACTCTGAGGTGAAGTTGGACAGGTTTGGTCAGAAGCTGAATGTGAATTTGTGTGTCTTATCACACTGTGACAAACACAACTACTCACTGCACACAGACACACAAAACCTTTAAGTATAAATCTACAAACACAGGGAAGGCCTCGTGTATTTCAGCAGGACAAAGTAAAACCACATATTGCAGCTGTTATAACAGCATGACTTTGTTGGAGAAGAGTCCAGGTGCTAAACTGTCCTGCCTGCAGTCCAGATCTTTCACCTATAGAGAACATTTGCCACGTCATTCAGCAAAGCATATGCCAAAGATGACCAAGGACTCTTAAGCAGCTGCAAGAATAGGACCAATTCTAACACAAAAACAGACATCTTCAAACTCTGAGTTCAAGCTCAGAGTCACACCGTCCAGGCCAGCAGCACCCAGCAGCAGGGGACTGTTCAGCATGCTTACATACCTGGAAACTGGAATGACAGAGGCTACTTGTCGGAGGTCTAAATGGCGACTCTACCTAATGGATAATATCTGATAGTTGAAGCGAGCACCCAGTCAGCAGCAACCAGGTGAAAATGACGCACTACGCTATCTCCTCTTCTTTGAAACTACAACTATTTTGTGACATGTTGAAAACATCGAATTTGAAATGAGCTAAATTTCTCAGTTTAAACATTTCTAATGTTGTCTCTGTTTTGTTGTGAATAATATAATGGCTCATGTGTTTTGAAAGTCTTATAGTTTTATTCAAATGTATAAATGTGTCCCAACTTTTCCAGAATCCAGGTTGTAGAATATGAGTCTTAGGGCCAATTCCAATTCCTCTCTTAACCCTCAATCTCAACCCTCGCCCTTAACCCTCAATTTTTGGCCCTCAATCTTAACCCTTGAAAGTAAGTGTGAGGGCTATCTTTGTGACTTAGAAATGGGACACCCCTCGAGTGCAGTTACGTCTTCAGACTGAAATATATCAGAGCCCATGTTGTCTCTGTATTTCCTGAAATGACACAGGGTTAACATTGAAAAGAGCGCTGTATATTCTCTAAATAATATTAGCAAATAACACAATAGAGGATACATTATTCAGTCCCTCGTCGCTACCCAACAAGGTATACAAGTAACGTGAAGCCGACCCAGACCGCCGACGGACCGGGACCCCCTGCCACCGGTCCCGGGACGGCGGACCGGGACCACCGACGAGTACAAGTAACGTGTAGCGACCGGGACCGCCGACTGGACCGCCGGTCCGGCAGCAAACATCGTAAAGTAAAAAAATAAATGTTGGGCAACAACAATGTTAATCCATGAAAAAAAATCTCAAACACAATAAAATGGTTTTGTAACATTTATATCTTTAAGATATACGAAGATACTTACGTTTGTAGCTAGCTTTTTTTGTCGCCATCATTTTCGTGATTTTTGTATGTCTTGGCTAAATTACCCAGTGCCTTCTGGATAGCCCTTACTTCCAAGGGTGGTGTCGGAAAATCTCAATTTTGAGGGCGATACAACCCTCAAACTCGTCCCTCAACTTGACTTGCTAAGAATCGGGACAGCACTTGCCCTTAGCGGGAGCGCACATTTTTGAGACTGAGGGTTGAGATTGAGGGTTAAGGGAGGAATTGGAATTCACCCTTAGTGCTTCGCTTCCTGCTGCAGTGGGTGCACATGCACATACACATGCATGAGGACTCATGGGTTCATACAAACACTCCCTGGGAACTAAAATGAATATGTATGCCCTGCGGAGGGACAGAGAAGAAAGATAAATCGTGGCATTCTTGAATGAACTTTTCCAGTTTTCCTCCAGGTAAAGTAGAAAGAATGAGTACGAGACAGAGAAGATTTTATAAAGGAGCTCATTGGGTTCTTCTCTAGCATCATTCTCCACATACTACATCATTTTTTTCATGCCCTTTACTTACTCCCTGTGGGGCTCGTTGCTTCCTTTAGCTTCTTTCCCTCTCGTGTATCAATAAATTAACTAATAAATAAAAAATAAGAGAGATAGACTAATGTTGCCCAGTATTTCTTTGTGTTTTGTGGTAATAATTGTTAGAGCCCAGTTTCTGCTGTCTTCTATTTGTTTCCACTTCTCATTCTTTGTACATGTCAATGAATCAGGTGAAAATGGATTGATGAAAAGTTGAGCCAGTTGGAGCAGAGTGAACAAAGAAGACAGAGCAGGGGTTTTCTTCTAGGTGGTGCTTTTTTGGCCGTTGCACTCTGTTACCAAGCAACCAGCAGGAAAGTCCTGAGTCACTGACTTTCTGTGGTGAAAGCTACTGACCTCACTAAAGTCGAGGTGATAGGTCAAGCCAGCCTTGCTTCCTAGAAAATATTGACTCCCAGGAAATAAAGCAACTGGAGTTGGTGCTGTATTCTGAGCTCATTTGTGGGGTCATGGCAGGATTTGTGTTTGTATATTTTTATTCATGCACTGTTTCAAATACATGTCAGTGCTCATGTATGCTCATGGTGACTGTTTTGTATGCGTGTAGGCCCATGTTTGTCTGCATGTGTATAGTTGCCGTGACCGCGTTAACCCCATAGTGTGTGACTCTGAATTATTCATAGTGTGAAAGCCCATGAGACTCTATCCTCGCCGTCACAAATGACTGCCTTCTTTCCCCTATGGGCCCTTAACCCTTCAGGATCACCCGAGGATAGAGACTTCATGTTCATTTTGTTTGTGCATGTGCAACATTCCCCGAATACCTTCAAATTAATTTGTTTGATTAAAGAAAACACAAACAAACTACAGTCTGTGTCCTGAATAGTGAACTTCTCCAGCACAGCAGAAATGTAGTTGACTTAACATTGCTCATCAAACATGATATAATACTGATTTTTTTTTTTAAATTACAGACAAATCTGCTTTTAATCTTCCAGAACATTGGTGATTAAAACAGTTGGTAAGTATATAAAATTAGGTTTCAAAATCATAAGAAAATGAGCACTGGGGGCTTTGGCCATTGATACTGACAATTGACGGATCTCTGATCAATTAAAATGATCTGCACTACTAGGGTATACAGAGCCTGAGTTCATTTTAAAAGACCTAGCAACTGCTTAGAAGTTAAATCACAAATGTACACTGCGGGTATAAAATATTTTATTTAACTTCCAGCTGTGGACTAAGTAGCTAACTATAGTTAATTTTGCAACATCCACTTTCATGAGAACATCATGGCTTTTCTTGCCAACTATGCAGCCGAGCTGTTGGTCATTGTGAGAAGACGAACTAAAAAGAGAGGGAGTGAACCAGCTGCCTGTGATGAGCTGAGCTAGCACTGCACCCCTTTATTTCAAGCTGTCTCCAGGGAAGAGTCTAAAACTACCAGGTGAAAAATGAGGCGGGTAGTAACGGTTATCCTGAACTCTTTACAACTACTACCTACAACTTAAGCTGTGTTTTGTTTAGTGTCGTTGCACAAAATCTATCCACTTACTCCTGAAACCTTGGTTCTCTCAGCAGGTGTATAACCCTCTAGCTTTTCTTGTGCTGTTCAATGTGGCAATTGCTTTGGGGTAAAAGCTGTTCATCGTTCTTGAGTGCTTGTTTTAAATGACCTGTGTAGTTTTCCTGGTGGAAGGCATTTGAAAGGTTTGTTGGCAGGTTGAGATGAGGCTATCGAGCAAAAACTCCACCACCTGAATTGTACTGTACAGGAATTGCAAATGAAAGAGAGAAAACACATGAAAAACAAAACAAAATGACCAGTTAATGGAGACACTCACTCATAATCACAATGCTATCTGGATAAATAGTTGGAAGAATGTCAGGCAGTTAGTTTAGTTGCTGAAACTAGTTTTTCTTGAGTCAAATTTGTGAAGCAGATGTAAAAAATACCTGTGTCATCTTTAGTATTCTGATGGGTCTTCAGATAGACTGAATCTACTTCAGTTGTAGTTGAGCATCTTTGGAAGTTATGAAGTATTTTACAAAATCTGACTTCTTTCTGTCTTAGATCAAAACAGAATATGTCATGATAAACCATTTTTGCAATGAGCGCAAAATACAGGAGTAGCTTCTCCTTCTTACTTCTGTTGTCCGCCGAGCTCGTTCTAAGCTCTCCAGCAGTACCATCAGCTTCTTATCTCACTGGTCCCTCACAATTAAAAGTTGAGTAATTATGTTATGGATGTGTTAACAAGGTTAGATACAATGTCGGCTGATCATAGACAGCATAATGAATACATTGTTTAAAGTTAGAATTTGGCTCTGGGAATGCTCGTGTTGTAAACCTTCATTTTGATTTTAACCATAAAGTATTTTATAAGCTTTAATTTTGCATGTAACTCCTCACCATTTCCAAGTGACACTTGCACATGTATTTGCTGGACTTGTGAGCTATTAATCAACATAAAAGCAGACAGACAGTGGGTGTATGGTGACTCAGCTCCGTCTGCTTTGTGTCTCTGTGAGTCCGTCTCTGTGTGGGCTGGTCGGCAGCTCCCTGTGGTTCTAAACATCGGTGGGAAAACTGTCAGTACATCTTCACAATGACTCACAAAACTGATGCAGCTCATGACATTTCTGGGGTTCTAGCTGGAACCCACAACCTACATCAAAACACACAGAAAAACAAATGATCACAAGTTGACTGATGGTGCTCTCTGTGCATCTTGCTGCTTCCCTTGGTTCACCATGTTAAATCAGCACAATATGGATTTATGCAAACCTGGGGGCTGATTCAGTGCTTGAACAAGGTTCTTTTTAATGGCTTCACATTTGAATGGATGCACGCATTTACTAAAGCACATGTGCCCCAGACAGATTTATACATCAACAGTATAGTTGAGGTATATGTATCCAAGCATGATTTAAATATAAGTTGGCAGTATAGTAAATATGCACATATTTACTGGTATAAACATAAATGAAAATGGTTTCTTCTCCTTTCTTGTCAAGCAGTCTTGAGAGTGAATGGATGCTAAAATCAGTGCTTCACATGAAAAGAAGGGAAAAAAACGACAGAGAAAGATGTGTCTGTTACATACTGTCTCCAAATGCTGCTGGTTTGTTTCTCCAACTGGCATGTGTCTTGTTTAGGCTGTGCTGTTCCAATATGCTAAATTGTTTGTTTATGTGCAAGAAGGACATTGAGGAGAGATAATTGGGTTAGACACCAAGTCACTTGTTTACATGCAGCTGTTCCTAATCATCATATCATGAGTGAGACTGATAGTAGAAGATGACATTGCTCCATTGTTAGCCTTCAAAATTACTTTGACTCCAACAATTTTTATTTGACATCAAATATAAAATATTAATGTGACAACATACTACATAGCAGTTGGGTAATTCATGGCCTCCAGTAAAATTGCATTACCCAGAATTCATACAACTTACAACAGAAAAATGTTATCTTCATCCATATACAACATTTATTATGGTTCTGGGTAAATATTAAATGTTTTATAGCAGTGTTTCTCAGTCCTGGTCCTCAAGTACCACTGCCCTGAATGTTTTAGATGTTTCCTTGCTCCGGCACACCTGGCTCAAGTTAAGGGGTCATTTACAGACCTGTGCAGACCTTGATGCCAAGCCAGCCATGTGATCCATTCATTTGAATCAGGTGAGTTGGCACAAGGAAACACCCAAAACATGCAGGGCAGTGGTACTTAATAACCAGCATCAAGAAACACTGGTTTATGGATTAATAGGAATTCACTAAATTAGAGCTACTATTGAAATTGTAAGCCATCCCATCTATTCTGAAAGTGAAAGTCTCAAGTCTGCAAAAAAATGAGTTACCAGCACTAAGTGTATTTTTTTTTATTAGATATTAACATATTTGTGTGCCTCTATGTCATGTATCTGTATGTGTATGCACAGTGAATGAATGAACATGACTTTTGTTGTTTGGGCAAGAGTGTCAGCCTTGTAATCCAATCACAGCGCTACTAAATCAAATTACAGAGAGCATCTAAAGGATGGGTGCGTCTGCTCAGTGACAGGCAGAGGGATTGAGATGGGTTCTTTGCTTTGAAACAAGATCACTTAAAACTGTCAAGCAGCCTTACAAAGGAAGCTATGTTGACCAACTTGTGTGTGTGAGATTAAGGGTGGTTCCAGACGTATGATGCTAAAAAAACACACATTTATGCCTAGATTCCATATAATTTAGATGATTTCAGGACTGTGAAAGTAACATGTTTCAATCATGTTTTTAGATTGTGTTTAAGTATTGGCTGGGAAAAACACAACATTTTGTCTGTTCACCACCTTCAATCTGTGATTGGCTTTAATCAGTCTCTATATCTCCAACCATGGTCTATCAAATCCCATCACATGACCTTTTCTCTCTAATCAGCACAAAGATACTACCTGCAGTTAGTGCAAAGCACTATAAAATTAGAGTTCTTAGTACATAATTGCTATGCAGACACCCTTCGTGTTGCAGAATTCAGTGTTTCTATCATATTACTTCATGTTATTACAGTCTACTAGTGTTGGAGGCAAACCATCACTTGAGCTGATCTTGAGATTTTTATATTTTATTTTTTGTAATACAATATGATTTCAGATGAAGACCAACATGAGAAATTACACCATGTTATTTTTATCTAATAAAAACTAAGCCAAAATGCAGAAGTAGTGTGGGAAAAACTAAGTGCACTCTATGATTTGATAGCTTGTCAAAACAGCTTTTTGCAGCGATAATTTGAAATAATTTCTGTAAGATGTTGTTAGTCCTTCACATCCTTGGGGAGAAATTTTAGCCCACTCTTCTTGACAACATTGCTTCATTTCATTGCTTGCCTACAGCTTCCCAAACACACTGCCACAGCATTTCATTCAGGTTGAAGTCTGACGTTCAGCTGGGCCATTATAACACCTTGATTCCTTTCTTTTTCAGGCAAGCTTTAGCTGTCAGACAGATCGCCTCACATTTATTGCTAGAATACTTTGGTGTACAGACGAGTTCATGACTGACTCACTGACTGTGAGGTGCCCACCTCCCATTGCTGCAGAATAAGCCCCTTCCACCACTGTGCTAAATACTTGGCATGTTTCCTACTTGTGAATAATCTTTCTCACTGTAGAGTGATGGACTCTAAATTTTTTGAAAGCTCCAGAAACATCTGAATGCTTCAGAATGGCAAACTGCCAGAACATCTGCTTCTATAGAAGAGGTCACGCTAACTGATAAACAGACTGATTATCAGCACCTGGCTGCTACTTACTCTTTTAATTCTTAAGAATGCAGCAAAGCCCTGAGAGGCAGTGAGAGCTCTATGGTATGTTCTCAGCTTTTTTCTGAAAGTTACATTAGCAGATGCAGGAAATGAAGCTGAAGCTCTTTATTTGCAAATAGAGAGAAAAGGGGGTGCGGGGGTGGGGGCTCTTGCTTGTGCTGAGTTAATGTAAAAATTTTCTGTATCTCAAAATTCTCATATAAAAAGCACCTGAGTACAATTAGCTAAAAGGGTTTGAGGAGACATGCGAGTTCACTTTGAATTAGGTTAGTTAAATAAGGTTATTGTTGCTGTTGTGTATCTAAATGGGGTTAAGAATCACAGCTTCTGCTTCAGTAATCATGGCATTTGTTCTCTGCTGAATGCTAATGTCAATTCTAACCCAGTTTCATCAATGCTAACACTGTTTTCCAAATTGAATTAATTCACCAGAGGATGTCAACAATAACCCTTAAAGCATGTATGAGAGGCAACAGCTGAATCCTGGGTGTCTTTGCTTCTTTTGAATCTGACACAAATGAAGCCTTTGCAGTGCAGAATGTGTCTATTTGAATGTCTTATCTTTTTCTCCCATTTTGCTGAAAACCAGATGCACATTAACTCCAGATGCTGCAAAGACTTAACTACTTTTTAATCTCTCATATGCATCAAAGATAATTGCAGGGAAGAGCAGACAGAAGTATGTGTGAAGTAAAGTTTATTTCATGCATTAGCTAGATTTTTTTTCTCACAAGGGACTGCAGCCTGTTTGAAATATTAGTGTGTAACTATTCAATGCACACTCCAACTAAAATGATAAAAAAAAAAAAAACAGTTATGTTAAGCTCTTTTCTAATCTTCAGCAGATGGTTAGGGTCACAATATTTGAAGTCCAAATCAGCAGTTTAAAGAGAGGATGGTACTGAAGTGAGGCCAGAACCAAAATTAACTTATGAATTACTGCTGGAAGTGTAAGACATTATCAGCCAGAGGGTGTAAAATCTACACTCAAATTGACTTTATCAAAGCTTTACTGTATACATGAACCTTTGTGTTAAACTTAGCATTTATTCAGGATGATCCTGAAAAAATGCTATTAGATGGTTTGCATCTTTTACTGCTACCACAGAGTGCAATGCAAAGTGCATTGTGTTTTAATGAAATCAACTGTCAAATCTTTTTTTTTTTTCAGGCTTCTGGATCGGATGTGTCTAGAATTAGTAACCATCCAGCGTTTCATCCTGCCATGGCATTAAATTGGGCTGTCTGGGGTTTTTTGGCCTGGCATCTTATCAAAGGAGTAACTGAACAATAAGAAATATATCATCCCAAATGTATACTCTGCAGAAAGCTATAACTCATTCAAGAATAAATGTGTGTTTCAGATTAGTCTTTCAAACCTATATTTGTTACAGGAGACAGCTCAGCTAACTTCAGCTGCATTCATGGTCACAGCCTCATTAATTTAAATAGGTGTTGGAGAATAAATAGAACAACATCAGAATGGAAATGAATTCATAACCTTTCAGTTATCTCCTTTAGTTTTGGTACTGCAAGCTGGGATTTCTTTGATATTCCCTCTCAGTACACAATTTTTTTTTCTTTTGTGATTCTCTGTGCTATTCATTGAAAAATTGTTGGTCCAGAGGACACGAACAAGCAGATTTCAAGATTGAGAGTAAAACACTTTTGGTCAGAAACCTGTGCAAAGTTCTTTTCTTCTACAACTGAATGAAAATTAATATTTATTCCGCTTGCAAAATATAATTCATATTTATTTTTACAAAATTAATTTTAAGAAAAAATAGGCCTTTTAGTAAAGCTATTACAATAGAATATATGGAAAACTCAAATTAAATCCAAACTGTTGCGCTAGCTAGTGTAGCCTTTGAGCACAGCAAGAAAGTGAGCCAAATCATGCCTTGGTTTTGGTAATTCAGGCTTATTTGATCATGAAGTAGATACTGAATATTTAAGTGCTGTAGAATGTAAAATTAATTCCCCTTTAATGGCATTATTAAATGAATCAGTCCATGAACTTGAATCTATCCACTCATCAATCTATTCAAACATCAATCTATTTTCCATGCATACTATATCTGCTCGTAATGAACAGACATTCAGCATTAACAGACAAGCTTTGTTTAAAAAGGTGAATGCAATCCCTGCTCCAAAGCTGCACCACTTAGGACTGTAGAGTCTTTGCTATGATGCCAACATAAGTGATGAGTCAAATTGCACTCAAAGGCCTTTGATTCAACCCACTTTGTCTCCAAACCGAAGTTGAGCTAAACACCAAATTCAGATGACATCATTGGCTGGCATTACCTAGTCACAAGTAATGTGTTGAAGTGACCCACGGGATTAAGATTTCAGACCATAAATAGGAATACTGAAGAAACACAACAGCCATTATGATTAAAAAATAAATAAACTGCAATAACATTGAATTGAAATGAATTTAAATAAAATTCCTCTATTGCATATAGGTTTTATTAATCCTGAGCTGTCAGTCTGTTACTCTTTTTGTTTAATATTTACATTTTTAAACATTACATCAGTCTTTACAGTTTATTTATTTATTTTGGTGATGGTGGATTCCAGTTTTGCTTAAATAGGAATCCTTTATATCCAGTTTCTTATGGAAAAATGACTTCTTAGAAGGTAAGTTGGGTAATGTTAATCAATCCAAACATCCAGTCAAATCCCAGAAAAGTAACTTCTCAAGTAAATCTAAAATCTTAGATCTCTAATTTTTGATCAGAGAAAACATTGTACAGTAATGGTGGACCATTATTAGCTATTACATGAAAGAGAAGCATCTGTATGTGGAGTATTGCTGGAAAGAGAAAGAAAGCTTTAATTATCAGCAGCCGCTGGTTCTGGAGCTCTCAGGGCTGAGGGCGTTCACTGTAGCTCAGTAGTTCATGTGACATAAAGCATTGGTAACACATGGTGCTGGGGAGATTTATTTTGGGTTTTAGTACAATAGGTCAGTCATATAAGGTGCCAGATTAATAACATAATGAGCAGTGCTTTAATTAGTGAGGCTCTTTATGTTTACATACATGCATTTGTTGTGGAAAAGCATTTGTGTGTTTCAATTTTAAAATGAGACTGCTGGATTTAAATTGTGTTGCTATAGGAACCAAAAAGGTCAATAGAATATTGTTTGAGTGGGCATGTGAAGGCTCGACGTAGAAGAAACATTTACTTGTCAGAGCAACAGAACGACTCTTTTCTCCTGCTGCTGCCCCTCTTTACATGCATCTTTAGTCGAGTCTAGTTTTGACACCTATCTAATTGCTCCTACATTCTCATAAATATCTGGTGTATGCCACATCCAGAAATAAGTAAAAAAAAAAAAAAAAAACATTACCAGAGCTGGTTGCCCACTTCATTGTGTGGTATCATGCAGTATGTCTTTCATTGTGCACTGGCTGTAGCCTGTGCTGCCTTATCAACGTACTGGTCGATAAAGTGTTTCAGAATGGAGGATGTCCGCTAATGATAGGACATGAGAGGAGAAAGCAGAACAAAATGAGCATGGGGGTAAGAGACATACGGCAGCTTACGTATTCATTTTCCCAGGTTTTTGTGTTCTGGATTGTAAAAGAGAGTGTTTTATGACTGGAATGATTCACAGATGGACATCACAAATGGCAGCGCAATAAAAATTTTGTTGGCCTTTTTTATTCATGTCCACACAAACGACACATCAACACACAGATGTTTTAGAGAAAACTATTTTTGGTTTTTAAAAGCCAATTTTACTCAGGAAGAAAATGACACACACACACACACAGATAAACAAAGGTATTAAACTGTACATGCGCACAGAGTTTGATTAGACAGATGGCAAATGACTGGTGGTTGTACCAAACTGCCCGTGTTATCTTTAGGTGTAATGGTGCAGTTAATGACTCTGCTGTGCTTGAATGCTATAGAATATTACATAAATTACAATGTATGCATTATCAGTTTGTTTGAGAGACAATGATTTATCTTAGTTTAAGTAGCCACTCAATAGCCTTGTTTCCTGGGTGTGGAGTGAGGGGAATCTAAACCAACCAGGCGAAGCTTCAAAGTTTAGCTCTGAAACTTGGTCTGATTTTAGCCTGACCTGATTGGATTAGCTGGTTCTTAGGATGCCACGCTGAGCTTCAAGGCTACTGCATGTTTTATAACATCAAAACCTCATAGTGGGTGGATTCAGTTACATGTCCTTGGAGAGAGACACTGAGAGGCACACTTTATATGCATGCACTGGCTTGGCATTTTTGTGCATTTGTGTCCGCTAGTGTATTATGTTGTGTTCAGAGTCTGTTTGCGGAGGATCAGACAGTCAGACAGACATCAGAATCATTACTATTTTACCCTTCTCAACAGTTATACCACACTACATTCTACCTTCAACCTCTCAGTGGCTGCGAGTGTTTGTGTGTTTATTAGTTTAACAAGAGCACTGTCTGACTATATTTTGTCATTTGTTACCACCAGTGTCTGATCCCCTATGAGAAGATGTGAAGCACTGGGATCATTATGTTCTGGCCAGTCTCTCATGACCTGAACCATGTCATCGATCACTACTAGGCTCTGTGCATGTGTGAATATGTGTTTGGGGGAGTCCATGGTGTTACAGAAATTGTGATAAAAATGAGGCTGTGTGTCTTCATGGTTTATGTATTTTTCCCTGTTTATATATATATTAGGGCTGGGCAAGTTAACGTGTGATTATCGTGTTAACTCATTAATTTATTAACGCGGACATTTATTTTATTGTGCGTTAACGCATGTTGCTCACGTGCTTTTGTTTTGAAATGTCTGTTACTGGCTGCTGCGGAACCGGAAGACAATTGGCAGGTAAGCTAAAAACAGACATGGAGAATGGTAAAAATCAGTGCACTTTACAGTTCGGGTAGCAACTCAGGTAGCAATATTAACAATTCTGTCTAAAAAAAAAAATTGTGGACTGCAACAAAACTTGCGCGTCATTCCTCCATGTTACATCAGATCTGCTCCATGTGTTCACTGTCCTGCTGTTCTCTTACTGGTTACTTCAGTGCGGCTCCATCTAGTGGCACAGATGTATAACGACAACAGAAAGTCCAGTCCTCGATTATAAATCAAATTCAGTTCTGTGGCCCGTTTTTTAATTTCTAAGTCTAAAATTGAAAAATAAAAAACAGACATTTTTTTTGTCTTTTTGTGTTCGATTTAAAAATGAAAAACGTAAAAAAATGTCACTTTTTTTTTTGTTTTTGATTGGCAATGAATGATACACGGATTGGTAAAGTTACTGAACTTTAACATGGACATTTTCATTTTAAAGTTCTCCCAGACGGAGGATTCAACAGAAACAAGGTTATTTGTAACAACTGCCAAGTTGAACTCCCCGTTAAAAGTTTCTGCTGTTACCTCAGAAATTACCTGTTTTAATGTTCTGATTGTGCTGACCCACAATTATTTTTTTTTTGGATTTTGTTTGTAAACTCTTTTTAAAATTTTTTAATAAAAACAAAGGATGACATTAATGCCCTGGCAATGGCAATAAGCTTTATTTTATTTCACATTTTTTTTAAATGAGATTTACACTAAATATGTGTTACTGACAAGTGCTGATGTTAAAAGTGTTTGAACAACAAATGTTATGCCACTTTAGTTCATATGGCAGCAGAACATTTCAATAAAAGTGCATTTTACACTACTTTTGAATTCATTATTTGAGTTTGCGTATACAATGCGATTAATCGTGATTAATCAGGGAAATAATGCGATTAATCGCGATTAAAAATTGTAATCATTGCCCGGGCCTTATATATATATATATATATATATATATATATATATATATATATATATATATATATATATCTATATATATATATATATATATATATATATATATATATATATATATGTACATATATGTACATATGTGTTTCGTTTCATATATATTATTATTATTTTTATATTTTTCTTTGCTTTTGTAAATGTAAAATAAAATAAAGCTTATTGCCACTGCCAGGGCATTAATGCCATCCTGTTTTTATAAAAATAAAAAAAAGTCTACAAACAAAATCCAACAAAATGATTGTGGCTCAGCACAATCCGAACATTAAAACAGGTAATTTCTGAGGTAACAGCAGAAACTTTTAACGGGGAGTTCAACTTGGCAGTTGTTACAAATAACCTTGTTTCTGTTGAATCCTCTGTCTGGGAGAACTTTAAAATAAAAATATCCATGTTAAAGTTCAGTAACTTTATCAATCCATGTATCATTCATTCTTTCCATTTTCAATTGTCAATCAAAAATACAAAAAAATAAAAAGTGACATTTTATTACGTTTTTTTGTTTATTAATCTAACATAAAAAAACCAAAAAAATGCCTGTTTTTTTTTTTTTTTTTTATATTTCAGCCGCACTGAAGTAACCAGCTAGAGAACAGCACAACAGTGAACACATGGAGCAGATCTCATGTTACATGGAGGAATGACGCAAAAGTTTTGTTGCAGTCCAGAATTTTTAATATTGACAGAATTGTTAATATTGCTAACTGAGTTGCTACCTGAACTGTAAAGTTCAAAGATTTTTTTTACCATTCTCCATGTCTGTTTTAGCTCTTCTGCATGTTTTTAAGTCAATTCTGTTCCGGTTCTGCAGCTGCCAGTAACATACTTTTCAAAACAAAAGCATGTGACCAACATGCGTTAACGCACGATAAAATAAATGTCGGCGTTAATAAATTGATGAGTTAGTGCGATGATAATGCGTTAACTTGCCCAGCCCTAATTTTTATTTTACTTGAGGAATTCAGAGATCAACTTGCTGGTGCACTGCATCCATTGTCCTGATATATATATATATATATATATATATATATATATATATATATATATATATATATATATATATATATCCTTTATATTGTATTTATTATTTATTATGGTATTTTATTTTCTATGTACTAACACCATTTAGTAATCAGCCTGAGAGTGGGACAAACCAAAATAACAGCCTCATAATGAAAGTAAATCCCTCAGGATTAGTTTGGTCAACCTTGAATAATTAACAAAACAATTTAAGATCAAGGTATTTTTTTCTTTGTGACAGTTTTGCATAGAACTCTCAATAATCTTTGCAAAAAATGCTTATTTTTGCAGACAGCAAAAGTATCTTTTTGAGGTGTACTGATTTGACTTATAATTTAAGAATAGAATAAAAATCCAAGTGTTATGCCATCGTTGGCAGGTTCTTCTTTGGTTAAATATCAGGCAGTCAGAGGTAAATAGTTTGTTGTTCTGTGAATTGTTGTGACTAAAAATGCGTGAATGTCCTGACTGTTATTTCACCCAGGGTTTTATTTGGATGAGCTGATTGCCCATGCTTGTTTGTACTCATTATCATATTCATATTGATCTACTTGAGGAGACAGGATGGAGTGTTGTGCTCCTGCATGCATGTTCAATCCCATGTTGATTGCGATGTATTAGATTGTGCATGGACTGCCACTTACACAAGGTTTAGTACATCTGAATCTTTCTTTTGCGTACGGAAATTTCCACACAAAGATTTAAAATGCAAACCATGCAAGTTTTGTACATGAGCCCCCCGGTGAATGATTGTCAATTTTGCAGTAATAATTTGTTGATCCAAATTGTTTTTAGCATTTCTGAAGCCATCTTGGTTGTTCTGAATCATGGCTCATGGACAATCACATAAAACCCAACCCTGCCCAGTTGTGTTTGGATCAGTACGTTCTTTGCTGATAGAAATTACTTTGAATATTGGTGGTACCAGAAACATGTCACGAGAGTGCCATGATCTAGGGTTTGTGTTGGGTTTTGATATCTCTGTGTTCTTTACCATATAACGTTTGTGTGTTTTGATGTTATTGCTCTTTTTTTTTTAAATCTAAGCGGCTATGTTTAGTCTCTGTTTTTTCTTAGTTTTATTCTTGAGTTTTCTATTGAAGCCTGTGTTCTATGTTTAGTTTAATAATCAGCTCCATTCCTGTTTTATTTTGAAAGTGTTCTAACCGGGCAGCACGGTGGCTTGGTGGTCAGCACTGCTGCCTCACAGCAAGAAGGTTCCTGGATTGAACCTCAGCAGGTCTTTCTGTGTGGAGTTTGCATGTTCTCCCCGTGCTTGCGTGGGTTTCCTCCAGCTTCCTCCAACAGTCCAAAGACATGCATGTTAGGTTAATTGGTGGCTCTAAATTGCCTGTAGGAGTGATTGTGAGTGTGCGTGGTTGTTCGCCTATATGTGGCCCTGTGATAGACTGTTGGACCTGTCCAGGATGTACCCCTGCCTTTCACCTGAAGAGAGCTGAGATAGGCTGGAGAACCTGCATAGGATTAACCAGGCATAGATAATGGATGGAGGTCTTGTTCCTTTTAAATTATTTCCTTTTTACTTCTTGGTGTTTGGTCTGTCTTAATCATCCCCACCTGTTTCTCACTGGCTCTCCTATGTGTCTATATATTGTCTTCTTCCTTCCTTTTCCTACTAGTCCCTTGTCTCTCTGCCCATCCTTCTGCACTTCTTTTTCCAGTCTTTTTGGTTATCTTGCTTTAGCAACATTTTGACTTTGAATCAAAGGACTTTGTTGTATCTTACTCCAGCCTCCCAATCTTGTGCCCTTGGGTCCTCTACCCCTGAAATGTGGCAGTTTTAAAAATTTTGAAAGGTGAATGGGTATGTCTGGCCAAGTTACCAATTATATCTGAACTGGAGGGAATTTCTTCAACAAAAGAAGAACAACTGAAGGTTTTTCTTGTTGGAAAATATGTTTTCACTCCTCTGCCAGCTGAATTGAGTCAGTGTGATTTTTAACAAACTAAACAACATACAATTGATAGATTTGTTGGAGTAAACTAGTGGTGTCAAAATAGTGTTTTCTGAAAATACTCACCCAAATGTGATATATGGACAGAGCACAGCACAGAGGCAAATATAATGTTCTGTCATTTGATCCCTGATTTCCTCAAATACACCAATCAGACTTGACCTGATGCTGATCAAAAGTGTGTGGTTTTGATTTAGAAAAGACCCTAATTGACAGAGCTGATGAATGTGTGTTTGTGTGCTATTTTGTCTATTTTTATGTGAATTTATTTTGTGTGAGGTTTATCAGATATAGCCAATCAGATCTGAGATCAGAAGGGCAGGGGTAAGAGGTCAGGGCTGTGACAGCAGCATGCTCTAAGACATCCCCAAGACATTTCTCTTCCGAGGTCAGATTTCTGATTGCTGCTCTCGGTTGGGGTCGGCATCTTTTGAAGGAGAGCTGGTTTGGGATCGGACAGTGTAGTGATTTATTAGGGTTGGCTGAAGGTGTAAAAGGTCGGGTAATTGGTTGTAAACTGAAAATTCAAGGGTGAAGGAGCCATGAGTTGTGGACAGAGCTGTTTCTCACAGGCTTAATGTCACATATGCAGTGCAGCTTGCAGCCCAGCAAACATGCAGTAAATGACATTTTATCGAAGGACAGTCCAACCTCGAAACATTAGCAGGGGCTTACTGACAGAGATCGCTACATGAATTAAGACAGAGGATTTCAATTTTGATACCAGTACAACTTCAAGTTCAATCCATTCCCCACCATAGCACTAAATTAAAGGGATTGAACTAGAAGATGAAGCCCAGGCAATTTCTTTTTTCTATAGACTTTAGATCACTGCTTCATTATATATCTCATTTTGTCTCTAATATTCTGCATGTAATTTCCCTGCAAATTGCCGAAAAGTATGTATTAGTATTATTGGGACTCTGGCTCTGATCTGTACTGATACATTTGAAGGTCAGACCTCATAGAATAAATGGAAATAAAGACTATAATTTAATCTCAAGTGTATTATCGTAAAACTAGACACACAAAATTGGAAGCATCACCAACGTACCATCTATTGTTTGAAAAGCTGATGAGCCTAATTGTATTGTAGCAAAGACCACTTTGGAACACAATAATATCTCCACAGACCCATTATAAAATAGAAACCCAGTGAATTGGAAATGGAAATTTCCTTGTGTGTGTGGGTTTTTTTTTTTTTTTTGCATGACAGAAGAAAGAAACACATTCATGACTTTGCTTGGCTTGTCTAGAACCTTGTTTGTTGTGTTTTTTTTTCCTCACCAAGTATGCATGTTCCAACTTGTCTCTGTTTTCCTCCATTTATTCAGCATGAACATTGAAGAAACTGGCTGGCTCCGGTTGGCTGTGTTTAGTCTTCCACCCCGGCTGATAATTGCTAATGTGTCAGCTGTTTTGGTGTGAAAGTGCCAGACTTTCAGGAGGAAAAGCAACGTCACTTCAATTTGCACCTTGTCTTTAGAAACCTGTGAATAACAGCAAGAGGACGCAAGTGTTACTGAGTATTCACCAAGGCTTAGGGAGTGGTGTGGGAGGGGTGCTTGTTTGAGACTCATTAAGATAAAAAAAAATAAATGAAAATAAAAAAATAGAAAAAATGTGTGAGAAAGGAAGCGAGGGCATGATTAAGAGTGAATATGCTGGATTTTAGAAAAGAATGCACTCTTACATTATATTTTTTACCCTGAGGATGTAGCATAGATAAAAGATGACAGTGATTCATGTAAGGATAAGATGCACTGATAGATATGTGAAATGAATTGCAGATAATAAAAAAGACTATTTTTCCACTAATGCGGTGGATTGGGCCTTTGTGACAGTCTCTATAAAGACACTTAATGTCCCCCTCAGTGGTGCTCCTGTCCCAAAGTCTCGCTGCCACCCCTTCATAAATAAACATGGCTACTAAAGAAGTGATTCATGAATATTATCAAGGCGCCCTCTCTAACAGTTTTGTCCTACGTGAGTGTGTTTAAGATTGTGTTTGTGATCCCCCCAGTCATAAATGCTATTACTGCCTGCATGCATTCAGCTTCTCCACTCTCACTGCTGTCTATGCTGCCAGTAAGCCTTTTTCTTTATAAAGCTAAGCAGTTAGGCGTTGTTATAACCACCACTACTTCGCAAGCCTTCCTTTTTTTCCAGATATTTTTTGGCACTAGTGGTCCTTATTAACAGTGTAGAGAGAGGAAAATGGGGGGAGAGAGAGTTGGGAAGACATGGAGCAAAGGGTTGTAGGTCGGGAGTCGAACCTGCGACCCCTGCAGGAGGAGTAGCCCCTGTGTACGGGCCCCAAGCTTTACTTTTACGTTTTTCATAGGTGGGAATGGAGGTTCAGACCAATCTGTGTGTGTATGTTGTCTCTACACATGTGTTTTTTTCTTCCATCCTTGTGTGTGTCCATGTGGATAAAATCTTTTAATGCAACTGTTTATCAGTGGAAAAGCCTCGGGGCAAAACTCTGTTTCTCACTCTCACATACACACTCCCACGCGCACGTATGCCCTGATGAAGTGCTTGGAGTTTTCTACTTGGCCTGTGTGTCTCCAGCTGGGTGCCTTTATTCGTAGTGACTCAGTATTGTGTATGTTCATGGGAAGTTTGCTGCGTTTGAGTGCAGCTGTTTGCGGCCTTTCGTTGTATTTACCGGTGCTGTAACTCGGCTTGAAAACTAGTTCAAAACCTCCCATCTCTCTCTTTTAATTTGTGCATCCATTCCTGTATATACCTGATGCCGTAAGCATGCTGTCGAATTATGTAATGTGTCCCTCCCCACAGTGCAACAGAATCCATGCTCTGCTTGTTGTCACTATATCAGGGAGTCACCTCTCTGTTTTGTTAGTCAGTGTTTTCCACTGTACTGAAGAAACCAGTTGTTGGAGTTTTGGGAGAGAAATGTTATCCCAGTCTTTTCTGGCATGAGATGTGAGGTTTAAACTGCATGTGTCGATGGCATATAAACTGTGTTCTTAGACAGCGATTTCTGGAAGTGTTTTGAGCCCATACACTGATTTTCATTACAGAATCCTCCCTGTCTGTGGTGCAGAGCTGCTTGAGGGCCTGAAGATCATCAGCATCTATTACTAATTTGAGCACAGAAATTTCTTCAGATTCTTGGAATCAGTTGATTATATTCTGTATAGATGATGAGCTATTCAAAGTTTTCACAATTTTTCTTTTGAGAAACATTATTCTGAAATTGTTTTATAAAATTTAGAAACAGCTTTTTTTTTTTTTTCTTGGAGATTCCATCTTTCTTCTGAGAGACTCTTCCATAATGCTCTATTTTATATCCAATCACCTCACTGGCCTGATACCAATTAACCTAGCTGGTTGAAAGATGGCACTTAGATAATACTGCAAACCTAATAACACTTAAAATTCCAGTCTGTGATTGCCCATGTTGCATGTTTTTGATGTGTTGCTGCCAGCAAGTTAGAAATGAGCTCACTTTCAACAGCTGATTTGGTTTATTAAGAATATTGTGTCCCAACATTTTTTTAAACTGTTGTTCCAGGTAGCAGGCAATGGTTCCCTTTGAGGAACCTCTATAGTGCCTCTATTAATGTCAGACTTAAATATGAGACTGACAATGAGAGAACAGTTTGGGATCCACAAAGATGAGACCGGTGGACTCCAGGTTTTTTGTTGTAATGTTTTCGACTGAATTGGTTCATCCTTAATTCACACTGGCTGAGCTTTTGTTAATTTAACAACAAGAAGGTAAAACATGTAATGTGCTGTTGCTTATGACCTGATACAGGACATAGAACTATTCAACTGAATATAACTGAAATCTGTCATGATTTTGTAGAGAAAATCCAAAATGCAGGAGCACGAGAGGCAGGAGATTCTAATAAAAAATGGCTCCAAAGCCAGAACAAAGCAGAGGGGCAACAGGCTAATTAGCAGCGCAAAACAACAGACGATCCAGCAAACTCAAAAGGGGAAGACAAGACTTAAATACGCAAAGGAACAAACGAGAGGCAGATGAAAACAATCAAGGAAATTCAATTCAATTCAATTCAATTTTATTTGTATAGCGTCTGTTACAATGACAATTGTCTCTAGGCGCTTTACAGAGACCCAGAGCATGACCCCCGAGCAAATATCATTAACTAAGATTATAATATTAAATCCAATCAGTGATAATGGCAGGTAAAAAACTCCCACGTAGGGAGAAAAAAAAACCTTAATGCCAAACAATGGCAAGGAAAAACTCCACTTTAAGAGGAAGAAACCTTGAGCAGGACCTGGCTCATATGGGGGGACCCTCCTGCCGAAGGCCAGCCGGGTAGAGAAAGAAAAGAGGGGAGACAGGACAGAGAGAGGATGGAGGACGGAGAGAAGATGGAGGACAGAAAGAGGAGAGCACACAAATGACTAAATACAATGGCCATATAAACATAAACAGATGGAGGCAGCAGCACTGGGATGAGATGGCCAGAGGACCAGGTCGCCGATCACCACGTCAGTCGGCACCCAAACACAAGTGGAGGTGAACCCCGGGATGGACAGAGGATGGAACTGCAAGTCAGCATGAAACCCAGGACACTCTGGCCTGCAAATACACAGAAAGAAAAAGGAGGCAAAACCAGCACAACAAACCAGAGGAAAGCAAAGAATATGGGGCACAGTTTCAGTAACAAGGTGCTCCCAAATAATTATGAGCTGGAGGAGGAGGAAGGGAGGAAAGGGAAGACAAAGGAGAAAAGCAGTGGAGACACCACTCAGCAGATCATGTTGGTGTCCCCCTGTAGCGTAGGCCTATAGCAGCATAGCTATGACGAAGCTGTGATTAAGACGAGCTACTCTAGTCTGAGCTACTACAACTATAGTTATAACTATTAGCCCCTACACACTATAGATTAGACTAATTGTAGGCTTTACTAAACAGAAATGTTTTCAATTTAGTTTTAAAAGTGGAGGTGGTGTCAGCCTCCTTAACCCAAAATGGTAGCTGGTTCCATAAAAAAGGTGCCTGGTAGCAGAAGGCCCGTCCCCCAAATCTACTTTTAGATATTCTAGGAACGACGAGTAACCCTGCACTCTGAGAGCGGAGAGCTCTATTAGGAGCATAACATGCTATCAAGTCTTGTAAATAGCATGGAGCTAGGCCATTAAGGGCTTTATATGCAAGAAGCAGAATTTTAAACTCAATTCTAAATTTCACGGGAAGCCAATGGAGGGAGGCTAACACGGGAGAGATGTGATCTTGCTTACGGGTTCCTGTCAGCACCCCTCGCTGCTGCGTTCTGGATCAATTGAAGGCTATTCAGCGAGCTTTTCGGACATCCTGCTAACAACGCATTACAATTAATGGAAGGAAGTGACATTGAAAACCACGAAAACGAGACAGACTTTCAAAGTAAAACAGGAAATAAAGTTGACGGAAGACAAGGTCAAGAAAGATAAATCAAACACAGAAAACAAAGGAGGAATGCCATGCCCAACCCTAACCATGACAAAAACAGCACACACAAAATGGTGACACAATAAAGTGGTATCAGAATTTACCTTTTGAACATATGACCATCTTGAATTTGGTTTACTTGGTGAATGTTTCCAGTACATATGACTATTCTGGATCTCAGTCTTCACTGATGTTGGATCTCAGAAATGTTTTAGTCCATGTTAGCCAGAATTGTGACTTTTTTTTCTTAACTTTGCTGGAACAATTCACATTGATTGTTGATGCAGAGTACCATTGAATTAACATCTACACTCCACCATGCCATCAAAAACATAAAAAAAAAAAAAAAACCCATAAGAAAACATGACCAAGGCAAGAGAAAGATCTATGCCCTGTTGAATATCACTGTTGGATGCGGCTTACTTCTCAAACTTCCACAACAGGCATGTTTGTTTAAACAGGAGCTTCTTGTGAAAAAATCTTTACAACCAGTTATCCAGTATTAATTAATTTGACCTCCACTTGGGAAAGACTAGATACTGGTGGTGTCTGGACTGAAGTGAGACACCTCTGTTTCTCAACAGCTCCTGAATGCAAAAGGAATGCAAATGTATGAAAACAAAGAGCCTGATCTCTGACAGACCTTGCTCACATACTGCCCAAAATATGTGATTCCAGGTGACGCCCTGTACTAATTATTATTGATTTCAGAGGCCTGTTGGTTTTGTGCCTCTTCTGTGATTTGAGTATTTCTTTAACTATTTTCTGTGCATTCCTGTTACTCTTTAACACCATTGTTTCCCTCTTTGTGAAAAGATGTCAAGGCATGTGCTAATGACAGCAAGAACATCGTTATCTGTTGCTCTGATACAGTAAAGCGACTCATTCTCACACAAAGCGTGCAAAAGCTCATGTGTAACCGACACAAGGATCTCTCACCATGACCTTATTAAAAAAGGTCATCATTGTTGAAGGGAAAAGTACTTTCGGAGAAAATGATACATCTTCTAATGATGACATTGCAAAGACCTCCTAGATTAGTATTAGAGCCCAGGACACAGGAAACAGAACATTAAAGAGACTAAAAGCACAAATGTTAGGAAATGTGTCCATTTCAGTGTCCAGTGGATTCCACCAGTCCTCTGGGAACTGAGACCTTTTTTTTTTTTTTTAGATTTGGAAGAGTAATTGTTCCATTCTGGCTGGATTAAAGATTTGAGCTACCTCACAGTCCTGAGTCCTGTTGTTGTTTTTTCCCTCAGTATATGCCAACTGTTTTCAGTTGGTGAAAAGTCTGGTCTGCTGGCAGGAAGCTGCAGCTGCAATGGGTTCCCTCCAATAAGAAACAGACTAGAGACATCTATATGTCAGCACCCCGTTCTTCTTGACCACCTGTATCTCTGAAATAATCTGTCAAAGTCTGAAAGCCTTTTCAGTCTCTTTTTTCATGGCATTATTTTAGCTTGGCTCTCTCTTACACACACTGTCTCTTCCTCTTGTGTTTCAGTATCCAACCTTTCATCGCTCTGCTGAATCCAGTATTTAAACAGAGTCCACAAGTCTATGCTTGAGTTTTGATTCGTGTTTCTGTGTAAATTTGCAAGAACCAGAAATTATATTGGGTGTGTGTGTGTTTTTTGTTTGTTTGTTCGTTTTTTGGTGTACTCTCATTTTAAGTGTATACATGTGTGTATTTCTACTTTTCCAGGCCTTGGATTAAATGCCAGTCTTGTAGATTGATATTCTCTGATAAAAGGCCGCAGCAGGAATGAAATGCGTAACAGCGTTCAGATGGGAATGGAAAAACACATGTGAAAAAAAAAGATGATCAAAACACACACACACACACCCTCCTTCAAATGCAACAATTTTTAAAGATACCTTGCCCCAGTCTTCCCCCATTTCCTTCAAAAACAAAGAGGTGTGATCCATATTCAGCATGGAGTGAGGTTGTATTGGGAGCATCAGCGGAACAGAGCAGGAGGTTAAACGCTCCCTTCTTCAGCACATGCGGGTCACACTCTGGTAATGTGCTGTGAGTGGCTGGCAGTGCGCCATGCACAAAGGGCACACACTACTTGCATTTCAGTAAAGTGGAAGAGCGGGGTAGCATTTATGAGCGTGTGTGATCATGTGTTTGTGGGTATGTGACCATATCTGAGTATATGTATGAATGTTCAAAAAAGACTGTGTGAGCTTAAGAGGGTGATTTAGGGAATAATTTACCTCTGCTGCAGTTCTGGCAGTCATCCATTTTTTTGAGAACTCTTTTATCAGGCTCCCCTCTGCGAGTGACCTCACTAATGTGGCTGTATAAGCTTTTTATGTCTGATATGTGACCACATATGCATCAATATATGCATCTGCTGGGTTAACACTTTTTGTGTGTGTGTTTCTCGTGTTTTTCTTACAACTTGTAGTGTAAACAAATAAGTTCATCAACAATAAACTCTTGCGCTGGTTGTAAAATTTTAAATAAAAACTGAATGCAATGATTCACAAATCCACAAATCCACAAATCCATGAATTTAATGTCAGCAACATGTCTCAAAAAAAGATTGTTACTTCCTATCTATAGACAAAAGTCCATAAACACCTGTGAACTGAGGAGACCAGTTGCTGGAGTTTTGGGAGAGGAATATTGTCCTAATGTTGTTTCTTTACTCCAGTGTCCACGCTCTTCTACTAGAAACCTACGCTTTTGTAATGGATGCATCGTCTTACTGAAAGATTTAGGCCCCGATCATACACTGCTAGCCGCCACTACCCACTACCTGCAAATTGCGGGTTTAGGAGCCTCCGCTAACCGCTAATGCAATCTTCTGCTCCCTAAAGCCGCTAATGCCCGTTATGCCAACTCCCTTACTCACACTGTTGGTGTGGCAATGGGCGTGTCTTTTGCCCTTTCTGCAAACTCGGTATCTTGCGATCGTGGGTTGCGGGTAGCGGGTGATCTGACCACCCGCTACCCGCATGTTGGCGCGTACAAGAGCGCGTCCAAATGGCATCAATGTGCGTCCACCTGGTCACATGTGGACGTGCACAAATGGCTCTACCTCTCTAATTAACTCTTGTATAAAAAGCGTGATTTGGCCTCAGTTGAAACCCTGAGAAATGGCAAAGATCGTCTTAAATGACTTGCTCGCCAGTTAAACCATAGACGACCAGAGTGTTTTTACTGGGAGTGCACCGACTATCTGGGACTTTCAGGTAGCCGATAGGAATTGTCTGTGTCAAAATATTTTATGTATATATCAGTGCAGAGGAGGAGGAGGAAGGAAGAGGAGGAAGCTCTACTGCAGAGTCCCAGATGAGCTGCACATGAGAGCTGCTCCAATCTGGATGAAAAGATGCTCCATAGCGGTTTGCAGGTAGCAGTTTGCTGGCAGCGCAACCTGCTCTTAAAGGCAATGGCTACTGACGCACTGATTGGTTTAACAGGTGGAATGCCCTAACCACTCCTGTGCATAATATAGCGGGTAGCGCAGGTAGGATTAGCAGGTTTAGCAAGGTGGAAGATTGCGTGCTTTGTGGGGGAACGCCCCTCCCGCTACCCGTTCCCTAAACAGCAGCTTTAGGAGATCTGGCGGAAGATCGGGCCTTAAGGTCTTCCCTGGAAACAAAGTTTTCTGGAAGTGAACATATGTTGCCCGAAAATGTTTTATATTACCTTTAGCACTGATGTTTACTTAATTTCCAGATGTGCAAGCTGCCCATGCCATAGGTATTTATGCATGACATGTATATATTAGATCTTATTTCATTTATTTATATATATATATATATATATATATATATATATATATATATATATATATATATATATATATATATATATATAATATATATATATACTATATATACATCCATAAAATATTGCCTGGCATTTCCAACCTCATCATCCTCCCACCGATATATTCACCTCTGTACATGTTCAAAGCATCTCAGTCTGGCCTCTCTGACTTTTTTTTCCCAAATATTTAACACCTGCTGTCCCTCTAGTGTACTAATTCCTGACTCCCAAAGAGAACCTCAACATTTTAACTTCTGCTAGCTCCATTTCTGCCTCCTGTCTTTCTCAGTGCCACGGTCTGTAAATCATACAACATCGCAGGTATCATCACTGCCTTGTACACCTTTCCTTTCATACACACACACATCCCACCTGACACTTTTCTCCACCCTTTCTAACCTGCTTGCACACACTTCTTCATCTCTTTTCTATACTCTCCATTGGTCTGCACTGTTGATCTGAGCTACTTAAAATCCTCCACCTTCTTTGTCTCTGCTCCCTGTAGCCTTATCATTCCACTTGGGTTCCTTGCATTTACACACCTACACTGTCTTGTTGCAGCTGACCTTCATGTCTCTACTTTCCCGGGCATACCTCCACCTCTCTAGATTTTCCTCCACCCCCTTCCTGCTCTCATGATAGATCACAATGTCATCTGCAAACATCATAGTCCGTGAAGATTCCTCTCTAACCTCATCTGTCAGCTTGTACATCACCATAGCAAATGAGTCAGATCTCCTCTGGCCTCAGAGGTAATCTTTGATGTAGTCCCACCTCCACCTTGAACTCTTCTGTCACACCTACAGCACACCTTACCACTGTCTTACAGCTCTCATGCTTATCCCAGGTCTGAATCCTGGTTGCATCAGGAAGGGCATCTGGCGTAAAACTTGTGCAAAGCTCCTAATGCAGATCACTCTGCTGTGGCAACCCCAAAGAGGGAGCAGCTGAAATGGAAGTTTTGAAATGTAACTTGTATTTCATTTGCAAATGAAGAGAATCTAATAGTTTTGCAAATCTAATAAAATCATATTTTATTGACTATACAATGCAGAAAACAGTGTTGAAAGATATAGATATATGTCTGCAAACGATTATGGCTGTTTTTAAATGCCGCCAGTGCTGCCAGAGGGCCTTAATATTAAAGGCATCTAATATTTATTTTCAGCCTCGTCCCATTGGCACTGAGATTTCTCCAGATTCTCTGGATCTTTTGATGAAATATGTACTGAGGAAGATATGATATTCAAGGTCTATGCAATTTTGCGCTGTGGAACATTAATCTGAAATTGTTTTACAATTTGTAGAAGCAGTTTTTTGCAGCTTTGGGAACATCTGCCTGTCTTTTTAGAGAGACTGCCTTTCTAAAATGTTCTTTTAAACCCAGTCATGTCACTGACCTGTTGCCAATTAGCCTTTCTAGTTGAAAAATGTTTCTTTTTTATACTACTTACTTTTTTCAGCCCTTTGCCACCACCAGAAACTGTTGCTGTCATTTAATGCAAAATGAGCTAATATGTTTGAAATGGCAAAATGTTTTTAATATTTCATATGTTTTCTGTATTGTACTGTGAATAAAATATGGGTTAAGAGATTTGTAAATTATTGAGTTCTGTTTTATTTCATACACAGCATCCCTGCTTTTTTGGAATTGGGATTATATTAAATAATCTCTTTTGAATCTCTTTTCATAGCTCATAGCTTAAGATCATATTGGCTTTTCTTCTATTTGATAGTAGCCAACAATAACTGTATGTTTCCATTATATGTATAACCCTGACTGTAATGCAAAATTTCTTGTTTTTGGACAGAAGAAAAACCTACACGCCACATTTACAAGCATTAAGTCAGACCTCATCACTCTGGAAAATATGATTCAGTTCCACAGAGTCCCATATTGTATTGACTGTGTATTCCATACATGAGCCTATCCGAGCTCTGCAAATATCCTAAAAGCACAGACAGCATCTTTGGATCTGTCCTTGGTTCTGAATTCATGGGAGATTTGAGGCCCAGAATTTCTGTCTCATCTTGACTTTTTCAACTGAAACATTGAGGGTAATGAATCTGCTTCTTGGGACTCTTGATGGTGTCTAAATCATCACAGCAAGCCGCTGCTGCTTTTCATGCTGAGTGGATGGTTTGTGGCAGAAATCAGGAGAAGAAAATAGTTGTTTTGCTGTAAGTTCGTTACAGCTTCACTGATGCATTCTCAGTCGATGTGATTAAGGAGTGTGTGAACACAGATGGTGGAGAACAGAGATGACATGGGGCTCAGAAGTGTTTTCACTTGTAGCTCGTTCCTCTTTGTGAACAGGATAGTTGGCTCACATCACACTGAGAGATGCCTCGAGCAATACCTTTCCTACTGGTCTACATTCTTTAACACAGTCAGATGCTACACATATATACAGTACACTACATACACACATTCCATCATTTTTCATTTACACACTTTTCCTCTGCAGAGATGTCTACCAGATGTGTGCCTCTTAAATACACTTGTCAATCTGCCTTTTTTCCCCCTATTTGAACTTTTACTTGTATGCAAATGTGTTTGGATATGCTGTGAAATTCACACTCATTAGATGTTTATCCTAAAGCACACTAATTAACAGCCTCATTAGGCTCAAGCAGTTCTGCTGATGCTGTGCAGTAGGCAGTTAGATACACAAACAAAAGTCATAGCTGAAGAAATGAAAAGGGTTGTGTGTTGTAGCCAGTTGTTCCATTATTTTTGTTTTTGGTATGCAGGTGGGTAATAAGTGATTTATTGTTGTTGTTGTTATGGAAGTGTATACTTAAGCTTGAGGCTTCAGTTGTGTTTTTGTATGTGTATTGTCTTTCGTGTATGTATACACTGCATTTATCTTGTGGACCTCAGAAGAAAAGTGGCTGCCTGACATCAATTAATAAGAAACAAATAAGAACATGAACAATACATGTGTAGTATATGCAGAAGGCATGTCAATAAACAAATTCACTAATTTTCTCAAAACAATACAATCCATGTACATTCTTCATACTTCTTTCATACCTCTTTCAGGTGACTGGTGGAAGCTACTAATGTAGCAGTAAGAGACACAAAGTCATAGCTATCAGATGCACACAGACTACCACAAACTTTCAGCCTTCCTAGATAAATCTGTTATAACAAACATACAAATAAATTTTTTTCTTTAATCAACCCTCTTGGCATTGTCAGGAAAAGGCTATTGTCGCACTGTCTTTCATGATCATTCATAAAGATCATTCTAGATGAGGTATTGTGACTTTAAGCTATGACTCTGCAATGAGAGCTGGGCTAACATCTGTCCCTCCAGGTCCCACAGATAAACAGTATGTCTAATTTCACACAAAAACCCCCATGAGACCTGCAGCAGCCTCCTCTCCCCACCTTCTCACATCCCGTTTTCCATGTATCACTTCTCAATCTGTCACTGTCAGTACTTTAGCGATATAAATGCATAAATCTGTTTTAGAACCCCTGATACTATTTAAGCGACACCCTAGGATACACATTGTTCTTGTGCAGTGCAGGCTGAAACCAATGAAAGCAATAATTCTAGCAATTAAGTCATTTTGTGATTTTGCTAATTTTTGTTATTTTGCTGAAATCTTTGTTCTTCACAATCATATCCATTCTATTATCACATAGCACTTCAGTTAATAAGTTTGTTATTTGTGTTCTTAAGCATTCTTGTGTGCAATTGTTCATGCAAAAGCAATAGGTTGTGTAAAGCCCAGGGCCCTTCTTGTTCATGCAATACTAATGCAGTTTTAAGCAACATAAAGTCATGCAAACAAAGTCTGAATGGGATTCTGTTTATCGTGTCGTCATTAAGTGCAAGTGATGCAAATGTGTCTCTTGTATCTATCTGTTCCTGCACCAATCATGGAGATGACAGAGTGAAACATCTTAAATATCTGTGGTGTCAGCACCACACAGAGTGGTAAAACTATGGCTTCTGGTTTCCTGTATGCCTGTGGCTTTCCATGAATGACTGTCAAAATCCATACAGGGCACAGGCACAAAAACTAAAGGCCATTTGCTACTTGCTGCAGTCTGTCTTCATGATGCCACTCTCACCAGGCAATTTGCAGATCCCATAATTTAGCCTTTATCTTGGTGGTGGAGGTCTTTTGTAGGGGAATGTGTGCTTGTGTGTTGGTGTAAGTGTATTTGCTCTCAAGCAGCTATTTTTTTTTTTTTTTGTCATAGGATTAGGCACCACCGAATCTCCACACTGTTTCCCACCATGTTGATTTGTTCTATTGTTTGCGTCTTTAAAAAATGTATGCCATTTGCAATCACTCCTTGCCCTTTTAGAAAATCACGACATGTCATTAGGTGTGTGGTACAGGGAAAGGAGGAAAATGCAGACTGCATATTGTAAAATACATTGTGCTCATTCAATCATCCTAGTTACTTACAGTTTAGGTGTGAAAGTAAAACTTCAGTAATTATTGATGCAGAAAGCCATGTGCCAGATGAAGAGGGAAAAAAGAGGTAGGCTGGCCTCAGCAAACTCACAGTTACAGAAGCCAGGAGGTGAGAACTGAGATTAGATCAATGCAGCAGGTCTTATTTAGATTCCAATTACAGCCATTTCTGATCAATGGGCTCCTCTCCTCACTGGCGAACCAAGGCTGTGCCTTTGATCAATGGCCACACATAGCGATAGTTGCACATATTCAAAGGCACAACCTTAAACCTACTTTCAGTTTTTCTTTTATTTTTCCGTCATGCCTGCAAATGCACACAAGTACAGGCACAAAACCAGCCAAATGTGTTTGATCAATGCCCACTTGGCCTGAGTGCAGGATCTGCATTATTTCATGCTCTGGAGCTTGAATTGATCGCAAGGATAAAATGATTAGTGAAGGAATCTTTCATGCCGTTATTTTCTGAATATCGAGCCAGCTGGAATTCGTTTACAAGGAGAGGCATGAGTTCTTGCACGTGAGCGTCTGTGATCTTAGTTTTTAATCTTCAAATATGCAACAGGTACATGAATGTTTGAGGAGCTCTTCGATTCCATTTGCATCTTCTAAGTAGTCATCATTTTTAGTACCCCCCTTGGTGGTGCTGGACATTTTTGAGTCGTATCTACTATTTACACATCTTGCTTACATTCATGTCTTGCTCAGTAACTTTAATTTTCTACATATACTCATACTGCCCTGCTGGTGGACAGTGGAACGTAAAAGGTAAAACAAGTTATTTTTAATATTTGATATTTGACTGCTGATACTCAAAGGCAGCAATGACCTGTTGAGTTGTTTCAGTAAAGGTCTTAAACTGTTGTGTAGTTACAGTATTAGCAGCCACGTAGAGCCATTCTAAATTCTGGTCATTTTTTTCTTTTCACTTTTTGCCAAGTTGTCAGTAAGGAAAGTGTTTGACACTTTTGGTGTGAAAAGCTCCACTTTAGTCTTACATTTCTCTATCTATTTTAGGATCTGGGTTTGGTTTTGTGTTTCTTGGGGTTTCTTCCCAGTTCTCTTGAGTTTTGTTTTTTTTGCTTGTGTCCTTTTACGTTGCCAGTAATTTTGCTTCCTGTTTTACTTTGAAAGTTTGTGTCTTTGCCTAGTTGAATTCTGTTTTACTTCCCTGGTTCCTTGTGTCCTTATCGTTCTCACCTGTGTTTCATCAGTCACTGCCTCTGTATTTGTCTCATCTTTCCCTTTGTCCTTGCTGGTCTGTCCTGTTGCGTCCCCTTGTCACCTTGTTCCGTTGCCTTGCTTATCTTATGTGAGTTTTGGGTTTTGTACTTTCCCTCTGGTTGTTTTGCTCAGTTTTTGGTTTTTCTTGGTCTTGTTCTGGATTCTCTGCCCTGGCAGCACTTTCTGTTGCATTAAAGAGCTTTGGGGAATACTCCTGCCTCCCAGAGTCGCCTGCATTTGAGTGTTCAACGCCAAACATAACAATCTGTGGTTTACTGGGTTGTTAACATAACTGGTACAGAGTAAATCACTATGATAAATCTAAAGACTTTAAAAGATGTATTGTTTCTAGGGGTGTAACGATGCATCGTGAGTTGAATAAAAACCGATACAAATGTGTGAGAATTTGCACCAGTTGGCATAAAAAATGAATCGCAACTGTGTCCTAAGTATGTATCTTCTTGTTTATTTTTTCATTCATTTTAGGATAGGTTGTCAGTTGATTCAATTTCAACGCTAGAATTCGCGTCACTACGTAGCCTACTGGCATTCAAGTACAAAGTGAGGGAAGACATGCGACGACGGTAAGCAGTGACATGGAGATAAAGATGCTTCGAGTATTTTAAGTCAATGGCATGGTGGCATTTTGGATTCCCGATGTACACACAAAAAGAAAAACGGTGAGAAAGAGACAGACGAGACCAGAACAGCGTGCAAATATTGCAAGAAACTGCTAACATATACAGATGAAAGAGCACACTTCGCCACAGCCCGAGCGAAAACTGCCAAAGGGGCGAACCACCTTGGTAAGCAGCTTTCAATCTCCTCTCTCCCTCAACAATGCAAGGGCACAAGAAATTACCAGGATGACGGGTTATTTTATTGCAAAAGCATGAGGCCCTTTTCAGTTGTGGAAAATGAGTTTTTGAAGAAAATTTGCTTTTTTTTAGTTTTTGTTATTTCAGATGTTGAATGACATCAGTTAAATCATTTTCCTGCGATAAAAGGAGATAAACGGTGATGTGCAGTATTTCATTAAAGAAAAAAGACTATATTTAAGATGATCATTTCAATTGCACTATTTCCTATGAATAAAAGATCATTTTATTTGGTCATAATTTGTATGTTATTAATTTTGATTTTTTTAAAAAAGTGAGCGAATCGTACCATGAGCAAAAAATCGTGAATTGTACCGAATCGTGAGTTGAGTGAATCATTACACCCCTAATTGTTTCTGTAAAATACTGATTGTAATATTATATATCAAGATCGCTCCGTTTGCCTTTGTGTGTAATATCACTCTGAGATCTGCTGTTTTGTGATTGTGGTCTAACAGGCGTTCTTGAACTGTTTCCTGTGCCACACATGTTGTAGACTGCATGATGAAAATGATTCTTTACATTATGGAATGCCTCGCACATCCATATAAAAAAGTGGGCATATACAGTAAATGTTGAGTGGGAGGAGAAAGTGATCAAAGGAAATAAGCGTGAGTACATCTTTGTTATCTCTTAGATGCACTAAATAACCTTAAATGTTTGCTTCACACAGATGCTCTGCCATACATAATCTCACAGAGACAGCAGCCTGAATGTTTCCCATACACACTTCCAGCCAGATCCTGTGTCAATATGTTTGCTTTGTTTGGATGCATCAGTTCATTCTGTTGACTTATTTTTGCATCAGAAACAATCGCTGCAGAAATTGGGAAGGGGATTAATTTTATGCAAATGTATGTAAATAACTGTGCCACAGAACTACATGCACATTGGTTCTATGCAAATTGTGTTTGCTAAACAGCCATATTGGAAGAGCCAGCAATTCCCAATCCCCTCACATCCCACCCACCCCTCAACTCCCTTTTCAATCCAAACTTCTCTCCCTCCAGCGCAGCCCTTTGGTTTCCTTTTTTAAATAAATAATTTCTCCTCACGTTCCTCTTCAGTCTCCATTAATCCTTCTCCAACCTTTTCCGCACTTGGCCAGCGACCCTGCTCAGGCCACCCCCCCCGGTCTCACCCAACAGCCCCATACCGACTCCCTTGTATCTCCCCTTTCTGTAATCCTCTTCATTCCTCCCCCTCTTCTCCCTCTGTGGGCTGCATGGTTGTTAGGGGTGTGAAGAGGCACTAATGGGCCTTGAGGAAATAATTGCCATAAGCCACGTTTCCACTGCAGGAACCTTTTGAAGGAACTAGAGTCTTTTTAGTGGGGGTTTTCCATGACCCACTCCATCTCCACTACAGGAACCAATGAGTTTGTTTTTTTTCTTTAAACTAAAAATGATCTGGTATGGAGATTGTAGTTTAGGATTAAAACTTTGAGGTAGGGCTGATAACATTTAACATTTCTGATTGGTTGGTATACCCAACATTTTATTTCAGCTTTTCTGTCTCACTCATCCCAGGTTTACTGTCAATACTCTCAATACCCTTTAAAAGATATAAGGCCCAAATAAAAACACCCAGTACCTGTAGTACTGTCTAGCATTTAAAGATTTTAAGTATGACTGAAGCCCACTGCCAGCGTTTAGCTATGGCTACTGCATAGATGAATTATACTGTGAATTATAGAAAAAAAATTAACAGTCTCTGAATGTTTCACCATGATTGTGTCCTTAGGTACAAATTAAAACACCCTCTATCTTGAAGAAATTCATATTGTGAAAACAGTTGAAGTGCACCTCTTAGTTGGACTGCTCTCTTGGCTGCTGACAGGCATGGCAGCCTCAACTTGAGGAGAAATATTAACACTTTAACTGACTTCATGTGCTTAATTTCACATGTAGTTTAGATTTCTGTGGACATTCAAAAGATCCACAGCTAAAATATTCTTTTAATCTTGAAAGCAAATTCCAGATGCTGTTGGTTTAGTTATGTCTGTACAGTAGGACTTGGAAAGTATAAGAACGAAGCAGGAGATAGCCAAGAAAGCCTGGAATTAGACTTGCTAATGTAAGGTCAACAAAGCACAACCAAGACAACAATCAGAAGGGAAACAAAACAAACTAGAAAAGCACTCGGAGAGTGCAGACCTCCACCAAGTGCAACAATTCCCCCATATAGCGATTTACAGATTGCGATAAAATCCGCCTTCTGGATCAGATCTGTATCAGCCTTTGAAATTTGATAGAGGTTTCCATTGTCAATCCCTGAGTGAAATTTCATAGGTTTTGGGCAATAATTAACAAAGATATTGAGAAACAAAATTTTTGGCCTCATTTACCACAATGTTATCGAAAATTTGAAAGTGATCCAGAATCCAGGATTTCTTCCAGATAACACCCAAAATGAAATCAGTTCTTCGTTTTCACATTTCTGACAACTCCTGAAAATTTCATCAAAATCCATCCATAACTTTTTGAGTTATCTTTTACACAGACAAACAGACAGACAGATAAACGCGGGCAAAAACATAACCTCCGTGGCGGAGGTAATAATTGTTTATTTACCTGGGTTGCTGGGTTACGCTCATACAGACAAGGGTCCCTCCTAGCCAATGGGATGCCAGGAAGATGCTAAGCAATAACCAATGGCAAAGCAGCTCGGACGCACCGCTTTCAAAGCGAGATACAGAGCCGACAGCTATGTTTACGTTCGGTAAACTCTGGGAGCTGCGAGTAGCAGCGCTACTGTATTTTAGCCTTTTAGTATCCTGAAATTTCTTTCGTAACGAGAGGCAATGTTTTCCCTTTGAGGCGTTTCATAACCTGAAAATTTCGTATGTAGAAACATTCGTAAGTAGTAGAGGTACCACTGTATATGAAATGTCAGAATAGATCATTTTTTTGATGGCAGACGACCGTCAGACGACACTCCAGTGTGCCGCGACACCCCGGTTGAGAAAGGCTGCATTAGACTCATGTCAGGACTTGGAGGACAACCTACTTTAGCGTCTGATCCATGGCCTCAACATGAATGTTATGTAAATTTCAAAGTTGTGACTTGAAATTGTGAGCTGTCTCCTCTGCCATTGGTTCCACTGAAAACAAATGTTTTCTTGGATACTTTACTGTCTCAAGTTTGCACAAGTCTCTACTGGATTCATTCTTATAAAGTGGGTTGAGCAAGAACAAATCCAGACATTTCAATCACACTTGGTTATATGCAGATCAGAACAATACTTTGACTGTGACTGATGACGTTTCTCAAGAAAAAGAGTAGAACAAGAACGTCTTCTGACACCATGCATAAAGCACAGCACACAAGATGCAGTGCTGTGTTCACAGTGTATATATTTTTTCATTCTTGGCACAAATCCTGTTGCGAATACAACTACCATCACAGCAGGAAAGATATTGTGAAAAAACAACCCTACGTTTGTGTTCATTTATAGACAGGTAAGTTAATTTAGTCCTGCCTAAAAAGTAGTGGTTGTAAGAAACAAAACCTTGCAAGTCTGTTTTTTCTTATCTGTGATTGAAGTACTAAAACAGCACTGTGTCAAATTTGCCATGTGATGCCATTCTGTCAGAGGCACATGGCACAGAGGGAAACAATTTCCTTACAGTATGTTGGGAGCAGCCAGCCACAGTCTTACAACTAAATGGCATTTGTGAGTAATATGCTTTTCTCTACTGCAAATGCAAGCAGTGCAATACAGCTAAGTAATATCTTTCTGCAGAGCAATACTGGCTGTCAGCATTATATGGATGAGATAATGTCTGTAGTGAGTGTATGTGTGTGTCTGCCTGCACACACCTGTCAGATCCATTTAGATGCAGCGGTAAGAATGAACTGTTCAAAGAACGAGGGACAGTCTTCCGTTAGCCATGCATCATTAGCATTTGTGACCAGTTGCATGGTTCACCGTTTCTCAACCATTTTGAAGGAGTTGTTGCATGAGATGGGAAGGAAAGGAAAGCGTTAGTGAATACAACGAGTTCAGTCACATTGTTAACCTCCACATTCAAGCAGAATTTAAGTTAAGGTCTTATTTTTTCAGTTCAGTCTGCTGTCTCATAGTATAGGTTATTATGAATGTGTTGAGTGGGATTTGAAGCATCAACGTGGGGCAGCTGGGTTCTGGATTCCTTGTGAGTTCATCTTAGTTTTACAAATACCCAGCTCCTCACCTAAAAAGAGAGGCAAGAATCAGAGCTGCATATTTATGTAGGAGCAAGCTAGGCAAAAAAAAAAGAAAAGAAAAGTAGAATACTTGCTGCTTAAGTACAGAATCATGATTAAAGAGGTGTAGTGAGTAACTCGTGTAAAGACGATTATCAGTACAACGTTCTTGGGCAGAAAACATCTTCAAAGTATGAAATATTACTGTTTCCTTGTTTGTCCTGTGAATTCATGTGTTTCTGGCCCTTTTGAGTAGCCCCCACCCCCCACCCCTATTAGTCCAGATCTGATGATTCTCAGAGCTCGTGATTATGCTGTTATCTCCGTTGGACTGACGGGATATTGACCACGAGGATAAGCCTGCCAGTTGGCCACTTATTTTAGGTGGCAGCCTTCTCCTCGTCAACTTCCAGTGTATTGCCATTTTTCCTGTTCTCGCAATACAAAGCATCAATCTACACACTAAAGCTGTCAAGTTTTTAACATGTAGGTTGCTCAGTCCTCATATAAGTCTGTGAAAGATATGTGAAATCCTGTAGAGATAAACCAAGAATAAAGTGGACATTTTGACTTGCACACTTTTCCACATTTTCTGCCAAAACAATCTTTCCATCAACACCGTTCAAAAAGACACTGTTGCTGCATCCTGAGCTTAGATTAAAGATATACTCATCAGTGTTTTTTTTTTTTTTGTTGTTGTTTGTTTGTTTTTTTCACCTATACGGGTATGATACCAAAACGTAGTAACAGACTGGAATTACCATTTACTGACACCACCAACACAACAGAAGACATCAGGCAGAGAGCTTATGAAACATATCAAGCAATGGAGAACGATAGATGCTCACACATCAAACTAGATAATACAGATGTATGTGTCACTGCAATAGCAAGGCAGCTGGTGACATCCAGTGCAGTGATATCCAAACCCAGTAAGCCCTGGGCTCTGTTCCCTGCGAGTCTGTAAATACAGACCTCGGTGTCTCCAGCAGTTCTCATCTGTCAACACAACGGTTCAATGCGCTGCCACCAGTCGCTGCACTTTGGTTATGACATTTTTCTGTTTTTGCTGCCCATGTGGCTGACGAGCTAGTTTAATGATACAAACTGCAGGGCTCCAGCTAACAACCTAAATTAAGCTAACAACCTTCATACCCATTTCCAAATGTGTTATTCTGTCACTCTTGATACTTTCCAGCAAAGTTGTCCGTAGTGCAGCAGCTCTACTGATCCAGTTCCCCACACTCTAATTCACACTCCATTGTCATGCTGAAGCTGATGAGAGGGTAACGAAGCGAGCAGAGATGGATGGGAGGAATAGTGAGCTTGTGGTGGCAACATGCGTAAAAAGAATGTGAAAGAAATGGGATGATAGATTGAGACAGTACAGGGAGTTTGATTTCTCCAGTTGTCAGAGGCGCTGCATTATTGATGTTCTGAGGATCCCATATTGTCGCCAAGATTTGCAGTCTGTCACGTCACGTCCTGTGCATCTGAGTGTGATTTGTGTGTGCAAGCCGCTCTAGTTTGTTGTCCCACTGGACTGCTACCTGTCAACACCTCCATATCACAGGGAGTTCAGACAATGCTGTCTTGTGTTGCGCTGACCGCATGGGAAGGCTAAACTCGCACACTGAATCTTCAGGATGTGCTTGTGTGTCTGAGACAGTACTTGTGTTCTACTGAGGACCGTCTTGGGTCTCTGATGCTCTTTCCACTAACTGCATGACTCCTGTGATTTGACTCAGTCTACATCGTGAAGTCAGAAGAAGCTCCCTCTACACGTGTGTGTGTGTGCGTGTGTGTGCGTGTGTGTGTGTGTAAGGGGTGGTTGTGATGAGGATTCTTTGACATTGAGGGATGGCCCATTTGCCCTGAGCTTTGTCTCATGAATTCTTTACAGTCTTTTCAGCAGGCAGGATACCTCACTGACAGATACAAACACAGCAATAGATCAATATATTCATGTTATACTGCACATCCTCCGGTGGACTTGCGCTGGATTTACACAGCAGTGTCGCGTGCATCATCTACATCGGTCTCTATCGACTTTGAATGGATTGATGTCATCCGTCTCTTGTGGGTATCTATGCGTGCATCATGTCGGCAGCGTTGCCTCCTTTAAAAGTTGGAGGATTTTCAACTTTTCTCGTTTCAACGCATGCATCAGTCAACTGAGCTGCAGCTATACAACTAGAGCTAGCCAATGAAATTGCTTACCAATGAAATTACCCGGAGGTGGGGCTAATTCAAAGTAAGCAACTTATTTGTTTAATGAGCAGGAAGAAATTTGGTTGGTTGTTTTTAGTATGATGAAGAAACCACAACACACGTCAGAATGGAGCATTAAAAGAAGCGAGCTAACTGCATATCTCTTTTTTTCAGCTTTATTTTATAATTGCTGTTTTGTTAAATTACATTTTTGACATGAATAAAGTTTCTCAGGCATTAAAATTGTAATGGGTATGACTACAAACCTTTTTTTCTGATTTATTGAGTCTATGAATATGGTCCAACTGCATCACTGTCTTTGTTTCTTCAAAACAGATCAAGTATTTGGGTAATCTAACCATAGAAAAAAAGATTTTTTAAGAGGAGGAGGAGAAATCTTACTGCAGAATGACAATAAGATTACAAATGTTACACTAGTATACTGTATCGTGAGTATTTGGCTTGACAACATTATGAGCATCAGTTGCTCCCCCTGTCTCTTGGGACACTGACCGATAGACATTATCACTGGGAGATAATTTTTCCTTCTGGCTTTTTCTATCTACAACTCAGGGTCACAGTCCTAAGTACCAAAGTGAAACTTTTAGTGGATGACCAGTGAGTCTCTGCTCTTTGTCCACATCTTAGCGGTGAGTTTTGCTGGGTTACCGCTTAAATGCAAGAGCTGCTAATGAGAGCAGAACAGAGACAAAAAAAAAATTGTGAAGGAACTAATCAGTTGGCGGACATGCCCACACATATGTGTGGTGTCTCCCAGATAAATGGTTGGAACAGCGTCAGGTTTTATAATTAGTAAAGGATCTAAATTAATCTGCTTTCAGTTAAAATTTTCAAAGCAGCTGTCCTAAAAAAATGAAGACTGCAGACATGTGTCCTCGTGGTATTTTGATGGGGCCCTGCAGGGCCTCCAAATGATCCTCTTCTGTTATTCTGTTCTATTGAAAGACAAGAAGGCTTCAAGAAAGAGATTGTATGCAATCCCAGCCATAAACAGAATGTATTAAGTCTGTCATCTTTGGGCAAGAACAAAACCTACTAACTAGCTTCTCCTCCTTGTTTCTTACTTCCCCACTAATTTGTGCTAACTTCATCACGTAGATTCCCCCAGTGTCTTCATTCATTGGTTCCTCACATATACATCTCCCATGAAGCCACACAATACAAGTAATCCGTTTTTTTTCTCCATAGGAGCCGTTAGTATTCATTTGTCTGAGACTCTAGGTAGTGCCCTGCTGTGTCAAAGTAGAACTCGTCAGCCATGATGGCTGATTTTGGTCATATTATGTCTTCTGACTCAAGCCAAATACAATGATTTGATATTCTGACCCTTGAAAAAAGGGAGAAAAGCTGAATCAAGAAGATGACATGAAATTATAAGGAACCATCCTTTGGAGATGTCAGAAAGGTTAAACTTTTCATCTTTATTAGTGGGGAACTTAAAAGTGTTGATCACACCCTAGAAATTAAAACTAGAACAACAATCATGGCCAACTGTATTCATTTTATTTGAACTGACATAGACTCATGAAAAGATACATATAATTTATTCTAAAGACATCTGCTCTCCGAAACAGTGATAGGTTCTCTTAATTTCTTTTGTCTTTCAGGAATTTTATAAAACCCACCAAATTATGTTTTTATTTTTTCTTTCTCTGGGCAACATACAGCAGCAGCAGGTCATCAAAATCATTTTGGAGCCAGAATACAGCTGGAGGGGGCAGTGCGTGTTTTATATTGAATCATTACAGCGTAACATTATATCGTTCCGCTGTGTGAATATTCATGTCTTTATTATCTCAGTTGTCTTTATAGTTATAGTTCTAGATGTGAGAGGAGCACAGCAGTAACAAATAATTATATGTGTGTATATATATAAGAAGTTTACATAGAGGAAGATCACTATGTCTTTAAACAGTTTGGAAAGCCTAGGTAATGATGTCATGGCTTTGGAAGCTTCTGATGGGTTAATTGACAACCTTTGAGTTAACTGGAGGCACACCTATGGATGCATTTTGAGGCACATCCCAAACACACTGCTTCCTTTTGTGACATCATGAGAAAATTAAAAGAAATCAACCAAGATATCAGGAAGAGAATATGGCGACCTCCACAAAGCTGGTTCATCTATCAGGTACAATTTTCAGATGCCTTAAGGTTACACGTTCATCTGTTCAAACAATTATACACAAGTATAAACACCATGGGAATGTCCAGCTATCATTCTGTGTTCCTGAGAAGACCAAGCTTTGGTGTGAAATGTACATATCAACGCTGGAACAAAAGCAAAACACCTTGTGAAGATGCTACCTGAAGCTGGTCAGAGAGGGTCATTATCCACAGTGAAACAAGTCCTGTACTGACACAGACTGAAAGGCGACTTAGTGAGGAAGAAGCCATTACTCCAAAAGCAAAATAAGACAACCAGATTAGAGTTTCCAAATGCACACATGGACAAAGACCTTGATTTTTGGAGACATATCCAGTGGTCTGATGAAACTAAAATTGAACTGTTTGACCATAATGACCATCATTACATTTGGAGGAAAAAGGGAGAATCTTGCAAGTCTCAGAACATCATCCCAACTGTGAAGTACGGAGGTGGAAGCATCATGTTGTGGGGGCATTTCGCTGTAGGAGGGACTGGTGCACTTCACAAAACAGATGGCATCAAAAGGAAATAACATTATGTTGAAATATTGAAGCATCATCTCAGGACATCAGCCAGGAAGTTCAGACTTGTGCTTAAATGACCCAAAGCATACCTCCAGATTACTTACTAAGTGGCTGAAGGGCAACAAAGTCAATGTTTTGGAGTAGCCATCATAAAGCCCTGATCTCAAAATCATAGAAAACTTGTGAGCAGAGCTGAAAAGATGTGTGTAAGGCAAGGAGGCCATACAAACCTGACTCAGTTTCATCAGTTCTGTCAGGAGAATTGGAGCAAAATTCCAACAAACTATTATGAGAAGCTTCTGGAAGGAAACCACAAACGCTTTACCCAAATCATACAGTTTAAAGGCAATGCTACCAAATGTTGAGGAAATGTATGTAAACTTCTGACTTCGAAGAAAGTAATTGAAAATATTATCTCAAAAACAACTTCTGTCTTTATTCTTGCATTTAGCAGAGAGAAAGGATTTTGGTAATCCTAACTGACCGAAAACACAAAAAGTATAGTCTGACTTAATGTCAGACAGTGAGAAAAAAAAAAGCTTATGTCTTTTTTTTTCCACTATATGTAAACATCTGGTTTCAAGTGTGTGTGTGTGTGTGTATGTAAATACTTGCATATGTGTGTATATACATGTAGTTTCAACGAGCTTGATATATTTATTATATTACTGTAATTAGTACAATCCCAACAAAGTCTTTTAATCTGGCAATGAAGTATTACTTTTCTGTTCCCTTTTTTGCAGTTTACATCTTTATATTGTTTTGGCAAACACCACTCCATGTTTCAGAAAAAGTGTTTTTGATGGCCCTATTTTCTTAGCCCATTTGATAATATGATATAAATATCATTGGTGCCAGTCTCTAATTTAAAGAGTTTATTAGTTATCTCTGTCAAAACACAAGCAGTTAATGCCCACTTGTCTCTGAAGGCAATAAATGCAGTTAATTACTCTTCAAAGAGCTTTAATGATGATACAAAAAGGAAAGGAAAAAAATACAAAAGTGCTTTTCAAATGCCTTGTGAAGTTCACCATCTTATTATGAGCCAAGCAGTTTAATGCTTTAATTTATCAGTGAGCAACGATGGCTCACTTCCAATTCAATATATATTGAAGTTTTAATTTTCACTTCGTCTGTACTGCAGAAGTAGATTAAACACAGGGAGATGTATTCTTGTTGAGATACACATACCAAGCACTTTCAATTAAGCGCCAGAGCTCATAGTTGGTTACAAGTAAAGTAATAAATACGTTTAACTCAGATCATATTTTATCAGCGTTCCTTGGATTTTATTGTTATTGGGCCGTGGGCAAGCACCATCATGACACACACCCTCACCCACATACATGCACACACGCTCACACACACTCACACACTCCTTTTGACTTGGAAAACTCCAGATCATATTTTATCTTTATCACATGCCATGAATTGAACTCTGGATTCAATTCCACAGGAACTGTCATATAGGAACCCATAACTTTTTATGACGATTTGCTTATTGGCGAAGGACTTTACCTCACAAATTATTTCCAGTGAAAAGCAATTATCTGAGAAAACATAACAGAAACCAAATGATAAACAGGCAAATAAAAAAGAGGGAGGAAACAGAGAGAAAGGAGGAGATAAATGTAGAGATAGTGTATTGTGCTGGCTGTCTTCCCAGAGAAGAGGGATCGATCAGCAGAACGAGAGCGCCTCACTATTTCCTCTGTCAGTAGAATGAACCAGGCTAATAACGGAAAGCAGTCTTCATCTCCATTTGCTTTCCATCTTTCTCCCCTTTCATTCCATTTTTCTGGAAAAACAATCATGTTCCCATCAGAGAGCCCTCTCAATCTCCCACCGTGATCTGACATTTGAAAAGCCAACTCGTTTAGCTGGAGATGTGGGCGTCAAACAGGAATGAGCCTTCTGAAACACCGACTCACGACATCTGGGGGCTGGCAGCATCGAACGCACACACAGACACATGAGTGCTTAGCTATATGAAGGTGTCAAAAAATCTTCAACATATCCCTGTTCTAAAAGAATGGAGGAATCAAGAAGGCTGCAACACAACAGGGCCGTCATGGCTGCCACATCCCAACTGCTGCTACCTGCAAGTCATAATGAGCTAAACGACCTTTCCACTGCTCTCATTTCTCCCATTCAGACCCTGTCTGTCACTCAGCCTCAGAACATAACGACTGCCATTCTGGGAGTTGAGGCCAAATGTTCAGTACTTGTCATTGATGTGACTGTTATTTCTTTGTTTCTGTGATCATGTAGGTAAGTGTCTTTTCTTCTGGATTTAGTTAAAAAAAATAGTAAATCTAAAAAAAGAGGAATACATTGATAAATTGATGGGAAATCTTTAGGTAGGCTTCCTCTCTTTACTATTATTACTATTATCTTTACTATTATTATTAATATTTTTCAATGCAGCAGAACCATTGATATGGTGTTTTCTTAATTTTGGCTGTGATTTTCTTTTACTTTTTAGTAAACTGTGGACGAACTGTCTGGTCATGTGCCCCATAGATTTGTACGGAGAGCCTTTGAAGCCTGTTTTTTTTTTTTTCTCGATCTCCTCAGTGCAATGTTGCAAGGACCGACACCACTGAGAAACTGTCAGGAACACGAAAACCAGCCGGCTGCTTTTAGCTCGCTTAGCTTCTGCTAACCCAGGGTGATCATTAATATTACCTTATATTCATTTCTTTTCATTTTGCCCAAACATACTCATTTCAAGTGTGGCTACCGGAATGAAAGAAGTGCTGCTGGGTTTCAGCTATAGATGTTTTGATTGCAAGGTAAATGCATTTATAGGCAAAACTGCAGAATGAAATGAAAAAAAGGGAAAAAAAAAAACAAAAACCTTGTGTCGCTGTTATTCTTTTAGGCTCTATTTATAATTAGACTGCTCATGTGCATGCCTCAACTTAGAGGTGAAGAGCTAAATGTGTGTGTGTTTGTGTACCTTACTGATGTCAAAGACAGTCAGACAGAAAGATCACAACAAGGATATGGACGGAGATTATGACTCACATCAGTGCGAGACATTACTGCCGACTGCGACGTGTGGCATATTAGAAGGTGTCATGCAAATAGATGAAGAAAAGAAAAGAAGAAAAATGGAAATAGATGAAGAGTTGTCTGAGACAATACACACCCCTGTTAGCCCGATTCCTTTGTTGGAAGCTGGAGAAATCCTTGGTTCAGAAACAGAGCATTTATTATGGTCACAGGCAAAAAAAAAAAAAGGCAGCGCTGGATTCAAGGTGACAGAGTGTCTCACAGGATCTCAGTCAGGATGAGTGTCGTTTCCAGAAATGCAGTTCAGTTATCTTCTTGGGCTGGGCCTGCCCCGTACAGAGGTTGGACTCATACATGACCGACTGTAAGTGGCCAGGTACTAGTGACGTGGACAGACCAACCACCGTCCACGTCGTTTTCTTAGAAAAAGACAAACAATAAGTGTGAATGTTGTTTCAGGCATGTATCTAATGCAAACTGATAGAATAGAGAGGTTTCATTCAGTCATGCTATCTTACTGTTCCTCCTCAAGGACATAGTATGAGCTCAGTGAAACAAGAGCGGGTTCAATGAAACTACTGAATAGGCTTAAAGCAAAATCTATTACAACACCCCATAGACACACAAATGGTCTCCATCTTATCTCCATTTGTTTCTTTTACCGTCGATTTTCCTCCTTTCAAACTCTTTTTTCCTCTCAGTTCTCCTCTAACATGTGCAAGTTCTAAAGTCTTTAAAGACTAAATTCCAATAAAAGACTAATTAGGAATATATCCTGTCCTCAACTTAATATTCTCCTTTTATCTTCCTCACTTACAGTTTTGTCTGTTACATGAAAACACTTTGCACCTCGTATCTCTCTCAGTAAAGGACTTTGTGGCAGCTCACTTAGTCTTTTGCTGCTTGTTAGTGATGTCTCAACTTTTGGTCTAATAATCTCTTAGAAGAGAAAATTCTGAAAACACTGTTTTATTATTTTGTAACAGATCCTGAGATTATCATACTCACATTTCTCTAATTATATTCACTCTTTTGTAATGTTTTTGGTCTGCACATGTTATATGTGGCGCTTTAAGATGACAATCTGGAATCTCAGTATGTTTTTTTTTCCTTTACATACTTTTAAATCAGATGCAAATCTCTTACAGAGCTACAGACTTCAGCTCACTGAATAATTAACTTCACCCTTTTATCTAGTTGGCAAATAAGCATTTTTAATGCTTGGACTAGCCTCGCAATAGCCTGATTAAAAGCTCCCAATTCTTCTTCTAGTGAATTAATTAGCACCGTGGATGTAAATTAAAGTAAAAGAAACAGTGTTCTGCTTTGGACTTTGTTGTGTGATTTTTTTTTTCTTGCTTTTATTTGTTCAGTGTGCATTTAAAGGCTGTACAAAATCAACTGTCTTGATAAATATTTTTGATTTTATTTAAACAATAAATGTGTATCCAAATATACAATAAATATCTCTGCATTATAAAACTAAAGGAAGGATTTAAAAAATGGATATGAATACTTGTTCAAGCCTGGCCGGTTTTTGTTTGTGGCTTATTATACAATGCAATTTATACTAAAATTCTTTTCTACTGAAATTCTGGTATTTTAAAAAAAAAATATTAATCAAAAAAAGAAATGCTAGAAACTAGTGAGATCAAGAATTGTTTTTCTTAAATATTTTTTTCTTATGGTCCCATGTGAAGATTGGGATTTTCTGTAAGATTTTTGATGTATTCTTTTTTTGGATGATTTGCGATTCAGGTTTGGAGGACCAGTGCGGTGTTTTAGTGAGTTAATTTGGACAATAAATAGGACTTTTGCTGTGTTTTCTGTTTGCATATTGAACATTTTAATTATTTGGTATAGAGGGTTTGCTGGTTAGAGAAAAAAACATGGAAATGTTCATTTCTTGCATAGCATGTCTGCCTTTTATTGTTTTTTTTTTCGTTATTTCTGAGATTTTTTAATGTACAAGAACCTCATTGGTTTGTTTAAACCAGGGGTGTCAAACTCCAGTCCTCGAGGGCCGCTGTCCTGCATACCATAGATGTTTCCCTGCTTCAGCACACCTGATTCAAATGAATGGATTATCACCACCTTGTCATCCAGGTCTGCACAAGTCTGTTAATGGCCCAGTCATTTGAATCAGGTGTGCTGAAGCGGGGAAACATCTAAAAAATGCAGGACAGTGGCCCTCCAGGACTGGATCTTGACATCCCTGGTTTAAACCATTATGAAATAGGTTTGATTTTAACCTTTAAAAATTAAAGCGCAAACTATACTGACGTATTTTGTAAAAGTGATCATCAACCTGAAGTGATTACATGGAGGAATCCTTAGTTGCATATATGAGGGCAGATTTTATATCATGTTTAATTGTAGGGTCTCTTGATTTAAGATGAGAAAAATCAGTAGATTCACTTTATATAAACCTGAGCTGAGTTTCCAGCAGTCTGGATTACATGTTTCAGAGACTGTGTCAGTGTTGGACAGGAGGTTTCTGGTGGAGTACAGAGAACTAGTGGACTGTTTTGTAGCATAGTGTAAAAAAAAATAACCTTTTCTTAAATGTCAAATACCATCTTGAAAGAAGAAAAGGAAAAGGATACATACCTGGATGTTCACCTGGACAACAGACTGAATTGGAGATGTAGCAATGAGGGTATCCACAAGAAGGAGACAGAGCAGACTTTTCTTGAGGAAATGTACTTCCTTCAGTGTTTACGTTAAGATTTTGTACACAGTTTTTTGTAGACAGTTTTGTTTCCAGTCACCAGCACCAGAGACAATGACTCGAAGGACCTGGATATAACTGATAAAGAGGCCTGGCTCTGTACTGGGGACTGCTCTGGAGCTCCTGAAGCTGATGGTGCAATGAAGAAAGTCGCATGAGTTTGCAAAACATAATGGACAATCTTTACAATGCAATGAATAAAAATGCTAAAGTACAGACTGCTGCAGAAGATGATTCCTTCCAGCAGCTCTAACAATCTAAAGTGGACTCTTTGCAGTGATCTTACAATGCTGACTTTTTACCCCAATATAATTTACCTTCAGGCGGTAAAACAGTACAATTGAGTTAAACGGCATTGCTGCAGTATCTTCAGGTTTAGCGTATTTAATTGTACACAACTCTTCTCAGGTCTCACCAAAGCATTTCAATCAGGCTGAGGGCTGGACTTCAGATTACCACCCCTCCTACCGCCATGCTTGACTGTTGAGATTTTGTATTTAAGCTTTCTGCGAACTAAAACAGAGAGAACTCGCATTTACTTGGATCTCCTCAGTTTTATTGTCCAAAGAACGTAGGTTGGTGAGAATAATAGTATCATCAGAAGCAGCCTGATCTATTTTCAGCACAGGCAGTTTTGGACTCCACCTTTTCTTCCTTGTTTCTTTCGCCCTGCTGGCTTTATAACCACAGGGCTTTAAAATCCATTAATTGATTACTGATATCCATAAATCTGATGGTGATCACTGATGTCCTTTGAAGTTCCAGCAGATTGCAGACTCAACAGTATTTCTCTGCTGTAAGGGATGATGGATTGTAACTCCCCACTGCATGCAGCCATGACGTTCAGGTGTGATATCGTTTGTAATAAAGCATAGAAGGAAATACAAAACATCCAATATTAGTACAGTCTGCAATAAATTAATCGGTTATGGTGCAGAACCCATATTAATACTGAACGAAACATCACAATTGCACATTGAAAACCTCTTATCTGATCCAACATGGCCTAACATGTAGTTGGCAGCCAAGCAGCACGCTGGATGTCTGATTTGAGTTGTCAGATTCTGTTCGATGAGTTGCTCGTCTGCCTTTGATCATGACAGCAGAGCTGTTCAGCACGCAATCTACATCTTTACAGGAACAGTCTCTCCATCTGCCGATACCTCCTCACCTCCTGCAGTCAGCCACAGTTGGTTGGTGTGTGAATCTGTGATTGTGTGGGTGATTATGTAAAGTGTCACATCTACTGCTGACAGTGTGGGTTTAACTTTGGGTGATATGAACTCTCACTGGCTAGTACATTCCCTCCTACATCTCTGCATAGAGTGGGACAAATACTTTGATGCCGACATCTTCATTAAACTGACAGAGAGCGAAAGCCAGAGAAAGATCAAGAGAGGAGGAGAGATGATACAGTCAGCATAATATTCACAAAGGATTTTTCCAATATTGTGCCGGTAAATACCCACGTATGTGTGTGTCGTGTGTGAGTCTTCTTTGTAGTGGAAGATTGAACAGCTTAAGATGTCTAGCATGTCCTAATCTGATGAGTCTGCGTGTGTATGAGTGCATGAATATCCATTTGCAAGACAGCATTTTGCTGCAGGGTTTTTATGCGAGTGGTGGATATAGGAATCACTTAAGTTCTGTCACAAGTTGTTACATCTCTTCCAGCCCGAAAGGGAAAAGAAAGAAAGCAACAGGGTGAGAGACAGAGATGTAAATACTGGTTTAAGTTTTTCACACTCTGCTTTTCATTTTCTCCCTCTTTTCCTGTTTCCACCATGTCATATATCTGAAGAAGGTGCAGAAGACAGGTGAGAAACAGGCAGTATGTCCGACCATAGTGCACGGCAATGTGTACCACGTGCTAAAAAGAACATACACTCACAAATAGAGACGCATGCGTCACCCAACTACTCCCACAACACAGAGTCCCACTTCTACATGGTTCTCTTCTCATCGTGAAAGGTCACTTCTCCAAAACAGCGATTTGGCTGCTGGAGCTGGTGAATGTCATGCACTGGTAAAAATTAACTTCTCATGCTTTATTACCGTTTCAACAAATCTCCTGTGTCTCCCTCCGGATATGGAATCCCTTTACATGTTTCATTTTTTTTAAAAATCCATAAATACGCACACATGGGAAGCTCATCTGCTAGTTTTTTGTTTCTAATTTTCTCAGAGGTGAGAATAAGAAAGCATGTGATGAGACATTCTGTCTTTCCAGCGTTTATCTTGAGTCAGAGCTCAGCCTTTCTGCCTCTTCTGCGTATTATCTGATTGCACACTGAAATTCCTTGACTCTGCCGGTGCAAATTGGTTTACCAGACGGCATTCAGGAGAAAAACTGAGAGAGATGAAGAGGAATCAGCCGCGATTAACATAACCCTTTTACACAGTCTTCTTCAAAATCTTTTCACCTTCCACATAAAAAAGACAGATTTTTTTTTTCTCTAGCTTCCTCTTTTCAGACACTTTTTTATATTCTCACAGAAATGTGAGTTTAGAACTACCTTGATGAAGCGCAGAAGGATAGGGGAATCAGACAGCATGTGTCTGCGTGGACTCAGATTCTTCTTAAAATATTTGGTGTCAAGATACATTAAGCAGGTCAGGCTGAGAGCAACATGATGTGGGCTAATTTAAAAAATTATACCAAGTGAACGTAGATGTTTTTGCCAAATAGCCTAAAGCTACAGTCAAAGCAGATTAGAGGTGGTGGCTTACATCTTAAATGAAACTCGCTGTTTCAATTTTAGATGTTACACTAAATGTGGAAATATTACATGCCAGAAGATGCAGCCTGGTGAACTTGGCCCATAATTATCCATCTTTAAAAAAAAAAAAAAACTGGTGCAAAATTAACAGTTTGTGTTTGCTGGCAGCTGTAATGGCCATCATTAATTCTTGTCTGTTTTGCTGTTGCACCCATTGTCCTTAAAGCTGGAGCTAATATGAGTGTAGTGTATTGGGCTTTCACTCCTTTGCATCCAATTAGAGCAACAGCAGCTCGTCTATGTGCTTCGGTGGAGCATGTCTCTGGTTATGTCCAAAGCTGACCTTTCTGCTGCTGCTCCCACTGAAAGCCTCCTTGGCGACAATACAGTGTGTTATTGGCAGACTGTATTTGTGAGCAACTATGTCAGTTTTAAAGGGGTCCCTGGGACCTCCATGACCTGCCCTGCAGAAGATTTGCTCTGAACTGTAGTGAGTTATATGGATTGGTACTGCAGGTATTCACGCCTGCATACAGTTTGGGGAACAAGGGTACAGTGACCACAGGTCCACTGAGGTCCACAAAAAGAATCAAAGCAGAGAGTGGGAGATGACAAAGCAAGAGAATAGCACTTTTATAAAAAGCTACGTGCCTACCGTCGCTGTTAGTGAAGACAGGATGGATAGAAAAGAAGAAAAACGAGCTGTAAAGATATTTAATGTTGGCACATATCGAGCAAATGTTAAACTGAAATCCACTTACTTCTGGTTCATGGTTGTGGATGCGGTTGATTTGATGTACTAGCAGATGTGAGCTTTCTTTCAACAGGGAACATGGCAGGATCACAGGTGTAGACTCCCTGGAGAGCTACACTTTACCATCACACCACTCAGCTGCGGATCAAAATAGAAGCTGAAGTTTAAAAAATAAATAAATAAATCTGAAATCCTTTTGTAACAGCTCTGTATTTTCCTTTTGCTTAGTGTAGATCAACTTCTTCAGAGAAGGTCGTATGTTACTCTTGCTGTTAAATTTTCTTCACACTGCACAACCGACAGTCAGGCAGTGATGCGTTCTGTCCTGAATTACACATATTACTTTGCAACCATGTACAAACGTATCGCTTGCTAATTCCTAAAGTGCTACAGTCTTCCCTGTGAATGCGCCACATGCCGTCTGAACGGTGAGATTTACAGAAGCAGATGATGGTTAGTGTGGCTCAGTGGGAACAGCCTTTACTATGCTACAACTGTCAGAGAATATAAGGAATCCATGGGGAAACCTCACGCCCACTCTCAATTATAGGCTCACACTGACAGCCAGCCTCTGTGCTCATCAGCCAGCCAACCCACCCAGTCATCAGCAAAGCCCAGTTCTCCAACCCCCACTGCTGCCTCACACATCTCCTGCCTCTAGTCCCCTTACCAAGATTCTGGCTGACCTTTAATTTCTTTCTCAGCATGTGTGTGTGTGTGTTACCTTTGAATCTTAGAATTTAATTTTTTAAAACAAGTCATATTCATAATCATAATCATAATCATATTCTGATTATAAAGCTTGATATTATTGTGAAAATTACGTAATTGGGAAATGTCAGATTTATCTCTTTGGATCTGAGGAGCTGTGATGAGAACTATATTTCTTTCACTTTTTTAGTAATCTTATGGACAAAGCAGTTGGTCTTAACCACAAGAATAGCATCAAATCAGCAGTGACCATAATCATTTTTGTGTCCGCTCTTGATAGATATGACATGACCTCTTTACTTTCGGTAATGTTGATAATATTTGCTGTCTGATGTTCTGGAAAATGCAGATATTCCTTAGATTCTATAACATTAGATTAAAAGGAAATTACACATGCAAAGAAAGATTGAAATTAATCAGGAAATATTTTTGTACATCCAGAGGTTTTAAACACATTGCCTGAGTTTCTGAATTGTAAACAAACTGCGAACTGCCATGTGACAGCATGTCTCCAAGAGCTGTGGAAAGCAATGAGAGGCTTTTACAGGCTAAAAGGGCCTGACGGCGTCCTGAGCTGCTGTCTTAAAACAATCTGTCATTCTTTTTGTTGAAGAAAAAAAAAATCTGTTGTTGTTGTAAATGTAATAAAAAAAATATGTATTCATGTGTCATTATCTGAGGAGTGTTAGCATTATGATTAACTTTAGGAGGCAGCAGGAAACTTGACTAGCAAAAAAAAAGCAAAAAAACAAATAAATGAAAAGTGTACTATCGTAAAGTGACCTTGAACTTAGGTTTCATGTTTCTGCGAGTCCAGCAGCATACCACATCCTCAGCCTTCACTCCCCTCATGAGGACCAAATCATTTCTTCTTCAGTTCACAGTCCAGAATGACTCGGTCCTTTGATATTCACTGCAATTAGCAGCGTCACAGATTTTGGCATGACAATAGTATATAATATCTTGGAAATTAAAATTAGTTTCATGCTTTTGGATTCTTCCTCAGGCTCAACAGCTTTTTACAGCTTCACTGGGATCCCTGTGAAGCTGCGCCCATAACACAGCATATACATGGCATCAGTAACATGAAGTGTGGCAGGAGACACAAAGGAAGGTAATGTGGTAGATAGTTGGACTATGGACCGGCTACGCACCACACTGACCTTACACATAACAATGCACCACATTGCCTTCCTCCACATACCTTTCATGTACTTGTTCGCCTCCAGCAGCTCCTCATCTACCATCACATTTCTCTCTTCGCTCTTTATGTTCTTTGCCAACTGTCTGATAGTTTAATACCATCCTTATTTCTCAGTTGAAATCATATATAGCGGCTATATATAATATATCAAATCAGGCCATCCCTTTGTAGACGTAACACTTGCTGTGTTTCACTATCTGGATCCTTTCTCCTTATATTGTCTCTCTTTCTTCTGTTTTTCTTTTGTCTCATGGCCCTTTTATTTTTTTTTCTCTGTGTCTGCTACCATTCTCTCTGTTTTCTGGTTCCCTGAAGCCCCTCATCAAGGCTCTCACATGGGGCACAGAAACAGAAAGGAGAGAGTGCAGAGGCTCTAAAGTCACTAATAGGGCAGAGGTTGGAATCTGTCAGCTGTGGCCATAAAGACTTTGGTGCTTTGGCTTTGACAGCAGAAGACTTTTTCTGTGTAACCATGGTACACCAGTGCGAATGCAGATCACACTACATGGTCACAGGCTAACTGTGAACAGAAATGCTCTTTGGATGCATTGAGGGACCTGAGATGAATAAAAGACTGGAACAAAACCACTCTGTTCAGAATTACATGTGACTCATATTCTTCTCTGCTCTTTCCTGCAATTTATCCTCCCATCACATCTTCTATCTCCTCCCCCACTTCCTGTAAATCTCAGGTAATTTGAATATGTAGATGTGCAGAATGAATGATTAATTAGGGTAATGCAGGGGGATTCAGAGTTCTATATCATTTTCACAGAGATAGCAAAGGACTGCAACTGATTTGCATAGATCTCAACCTCAACACACTTGTGTAATTTACACCACACAGTACAGTGTCTTATTTCAAGTAATGTATATCTCTAAAAAATATTGATAATGAAAAGCTGAAACACATCAGTCACTATAACAGAGGGCTGCATGCAATACTGACATGTCCTTATCCCCGACTTCCTAAACTATGCACAACCCAAATCTTCAAGTCACTGTGGGATTGCTGGGTAATGTCTGGGTCAGCCCACGCGCCAGCTAATGTATTGGCCCAGCTCATAACCTGACATGTTACATATATATAATACACACAGAGGGTCATGGTGATCGATCATTTTCCAAGCCCTGACCGCTTTCCACTTTGATTTTCTCTCTTCCATAATTAGGCACAGGGGAGCCGCTGGGCTAGAAAGGCTTGTGATATGATCAGACTGTCCTGTTGTCGTGGCAGTAAACCCTGCAGTTCAACTCCTTTGCTCTTTTGCACATTTACACGATTGAAAAGATATAAGGATCGAACACAGTGGATGTGTGACATTTATTTTAAATGTAGGAGATTATAAAAGAGAGCACATATTGTGATTATTTAAAAAAAAAAACATCTCAAAGATCATTTTCCAAATAGTTTTTTTTTTCTTTGTCAAGATTTAAAGGGATTTGGAAGACTTCTGTCATAATTAATAATGCTGATGTGTAATTTTTTATGTTCTTCTGAAGCCAGAACGATTGTGATTTTACAAAAAAAACTCAGATATCTGATCTCAAATGCTCTCCCCTTTTTGTTTTAGTGGAGAAGGTAAAAAATGTATGAAGAGACTTTAATTTAAATGTAGTCAGGTTTTTTCTTTGTTGAGGTTGATGACCTCAGAGCTGTCAGTATTTTAGCATGTTTTTAATTAAATATATATATTTTTCAATCACCTAAACCAGTTTCCTTGCTCTTCCTCGTCAGTATATATTTGCCTGTTTACATATCATTTATGATGCACAGAGTCAGATTTTCCCCTCTGCTGAGAAAGCCGGACCGTGTGTTAGGATGTGTGTATCTGCATGCATCCATCCGCCATGGCGCCTGTGTGAACTCATTGCTTCTGTTATATGCAGTAAATTTACATACCTTCTCCCAGAAAACATATTTATGCTTGCCCATCCCTTGACCAGTCACAGATTCGTTGCCATGACAGCCGTATAGGCCTGGCAGCCTTGAGGTTGCTGTTGTTGTGTATGAACATGCTTATTTTAGTTTTTCTGTTTTTTTTTTCTTGTTTTGTTTTGTTTCTTCCACGGACATATAGCTGCAGAAAGGAAGTGAAGAGAGTTCATATTGTCTTGGGGTTTTCAGTGGCCACGGTTACATGATGTTTTTTAATTCGGAATTAATTAGTCCGAATTAAATAATTCCGAATTAAACTGTTTTCCTTCGAGTTTACATGGAAATAGTAATTCTGAATTGAGGTTTACATGGAAAACATGTTTGATCAGCTTTATCCAATTCTGCTTAAGGTCTGGGGGTTGGGAAGGGTTCTAATTGGTTGGGGGGCGCACGTCTTTACGTATTTACGTTTACCGGTAGAAAACAAACTTACTCGATTAGCAACAACATGGAGGACTACATTATTAGCATCCTTTTTGGATTTGTTTTGATTTTATTTTTGAAGCAGCAGCACAACAACGTCATGTCGATGTTGTTTTGTTTTCGAAAACAAGCCAAGCGCGGAATATAAGCGTCATCGCGACGGGCAAGGGAACGAGCATGCGCAGAAAGACCGGAATTAATTTAAAGCGGAATGAGTGTATACATGACCGCGGAATTATTCTGTTCAGATTTAAAATCAGAACAAACCAGCCACTTACTTCGGAATTAAGTTTAATTCGGAATGGACGTTTTCATTCAGAATTAGGTGTTTACATGGTAATTTTTAATCATCTTAAATCGGATTTAATTTTAATTCTGAATTAAAGAGGAATTAAACTTCCCATGTAAGCTTGATTTGTGAATACAAAAGCGGAGTCAACCACATGAACATCGGACATGCAGATACATACAGAAGCTTGAGAGTACATGAAGAGCCCACAATGATTCAAATGTCCAGTCAAAGTTGCAGAGGAAACAAGGAGCGCTGGAGAGAGTGGAGGAGGTGTGGACCCGGGGCCAGTCTGGGGTCAATTAGTATTCATAAAAGACAAATGAGTCCATGGCTGCAGCCTAGTACCAATTACTTTTGATCACTTAATCAATTAGATTTGGTTAGGGTTACTGTAGCCAAATAGAAAATTAACTGCTACATTCACTATTGGTGTCAAGATGACTTTTCATCAGCCCCCACATCGGACATGTTAATATCCTCATCAAGGTGGAAAATGGAGGGATATTCTGGTCAGAATGTGCACTCTTGCACACACACGCACACACACACACACCAAACCACACACAGTTATTACAGGCCCTTTATTAAATATCCCCATGGTCCCTAATAGACAAATAGCATCTGATTCTATCAGGCAGTGTATAGAGAGAGCCAGAGCGAGGGAGGGGAGAAAATTAACAGAGTCCTCTGTGGCAGAGAGAAAATGGAGCACAGAGAGACAGAGTAAATGAGTAATTCACAACTGATTGATTGTACTAGAGAGTTTAAAAAAAAGATGAAAGTGAGAGTGTAAAATGGAGAAATATGAAAAGGTAGAGTGATAAAAAGGGCCACAGAAGAGGGGGGAGGGACAGGAACAGAGGAAAAGAAAATGGAATATAGCGATTTGATAGATGGATAGTGTTTGCGAAAGAGGAGATTGAGTGGTATTCACTTCTCAAATCTTTGCTGGATGCTTATTAAGTTTAAACTGCTCTACATGCTGTGTATTTGGTGCACCTTTTTTTCATTTTTACCTCTAACCTAGTTTAAGTTCAGCCATTGCCAGAGGCTTGTGGAAGAGTAGTGACAATAATATCAGGTCAAGCTCAGGAGGTAGAGAAGCTCAGTGGTTAGCAGTCTGAGAGTCAAAGGCATAACCACTGGCAGTACTGTTGCTTTCACTTCCCTCCCTCAAACCTGTTTTTCAAGACTCTCATGTTCCTACGTTATAACCCTTTAAAAGGCACCCAATGAAATACTTAGAATGTAAAAAGATGAACCCAACAGTTTTTTTCATAATACACTGAAGTTACCAAATATAGTTATTTGCCCTGTAAAGAGTCAATGTTTTCAAAGGTTTGAACCGAGGCAGCTGGCCTTCATTTTCTTTGTTTTCCACCTTTGAGAGTTACCATGACCTGGATGACTGAGAGTCAACGCCGGCATAAAAGTTAATGTCGCTCTCACTTGGAATTGCTACATCAATCATCACTGCCTGCTTCGAGTGTTTGCCAAACACTTCAATATCAGGCTCATCTTCCTGATGTATTTCAGAATTTCTTATGTTTCATCATGGACGGTAGTTAAGACTCTCACCAGTTCCCAGGCTCTTTTGTTACAATCTTTTCCTCAAAGATTCTGGCTGCGCATTCTTTGTTGGAAAGGAGAGTCTTGGTCGGCTCGGTACAACACAGATGTTTAACTGTAATAAACGTGATATCACGGCTCCCTGGCAGAGGCAGTCTCTAGCACAATGAGAGGCCGAGCACACAAACAAACAACAATTTATACAGAAATATGCGTCACTAGATGGGGAGGAGCCGCGGTTTAGACTTGGTTCTCCCATTGGCCGGTCCGGTCCTCCGTTCATACGTCCAATCCGTTGTCACAACGTCGTCGTCTTCTGGTCCAATCCGCTGTTGGCATGTCCTGGAAAAGAAGAAAAACTACATATCCCACACGGCCATTTTGTTACCTGGCCAAGTCTTTGTCTCCAGACACGTGTTTGGACCTGCTACAGCTGGGCTAGTTTGCTACATTTCTAATGTAAAGTAAAGACAATTATACACTAAGATCAATCTAAGAGACTGTGATATGGGCATATGGTTCATTAAACAAAACAATAATATGGTAAAAGCAATGAACAATAATAAAACAGTGTGATATAAACAAAAAAATAATGTTGTTTATGCTTCCAACACCACATTATTAATAATGTTATTGATAACAATATTAATAACAATATGTAACCTGTTCAAAAATTAGAAAATTCCACCTTAACAGTTTCTTCCCGCGTGCTGTACAGTCTCACCCCTGCCGCACTTGTGTTCAACAGCCTATTTAGAATTGAATCAAACCTTTTCTGTTGTCTTCTACATAGGTGAAAGGACAACTGTCATCACTGGCATGAAACTATCCTGTTTGAGGACATGAGTAGTTGAGTAAGTGGGAACAGATACTAGATGTATGCATAGAGGTGAAGAACACTGCCACTCTTGATGGGTCTTATATTACAAATGTGGATTGAATCTCCATGACACGAATCACGTGTGTAGCTCACATTTCAACAGGTGTTGGCATGTGCTGAGATGTGGGTTGACCCATAATCCTGGCTCAGCTCAACTTTTCGAATTGGACTTTGTATGTATTAAATATTACAGTATGTTTGGATAATAATAAAACAAAAATCCAAACCATCATGATCGACATGAATTCATTTCCATTCCTGCAAAGTTATTTCCCTCTGCCATCCTGTTTTTGCCATTGCTCTAATTTGCCTTTCCTCTCTTCTTCCTCTCCACCTCAAGCTCCCTTCGAATCTTTGAGGCCACTGGCCAAGACAGGGTTGAAAGCTGCAGTATTGATGCGGATGGTTAGTTAGCTCTTCCTCCACATATAGTCCTTCCTGTCTAATTAGTGTCGAAGGAGAAGAGTGTGAGCTGTGTGTATGTGTTCATGTGCGTCCTGCCCTCTGCTCTCTTATCTCAAGGCTCTCATTAACCAGGCTTTGTTTTCCTTACCTTCATTAGCATTCCCATGGCACCAGCTTTTACCTCTGCGCTAGGCTAAATGCTAGGCTAAATGGTTGCAAAAAGAATTCACTTTGCCCTTTTTTCGTTAACATTTATCTGTTTATGTTGTCAGAATGTTTGTTAGTCCAGTGGCATGACTTTCCCTAACAGCCTTTTGGCAGTGGCTCTACGTGGTGTAAGACAAATCTTTCTTTTAGAATATTTTAGAATTGATTTCACCTTTAGTTGTATTCACTTCTTTGTGGCCCTGTGGAGTTCAGTGTAGTCTATTAAAATGAAGGTAGCATCTGTACCGGCATGTTTTCTGCAGGTGTTACACACTCGGTGAAATCTTTACGATCACTCCCTGCTCTCTGAAACAGAGGAATCAGGAACAGGTAGGGAGAAATGAGAAGGGCTGCTGATCCAGACACAGACATGGAGGAAGGTGGAAGCCAAATTCATTTTTTAAAAAAAAGGAAAATGGATAAGTGTAGGAGGAGGAGGTGAAGAGGGTGTAGGAGATTGTTTTAGGAGTCCCACCACATGTTTTTTTGTTTTTCATATAAAGCTGTTGAAGCTTTCTTTAAGTTATCATGAAGTGTGCTGTGATTCATCTCCAGACAAAGCTGACGAAAACAAAAGTACTGCACTTTGCCGAACAGTTTCAGAATTACAGCCCAGTAACAATGTGGCCAATGTTTTCTTAAACAAGTTCTAATTTCAAGAAACTAAACTCATTGGATTGTTCTGACATTCTTTTGATGTCCTCCATTGGGGGGGGTTGGAGCCTGAGCTTGGGTTAGGTGGACTGAAGCATGGGTTGCTATTGCTTTGGATCTGAACCCCTAATGATCACTGCTTGCATTTATATTTGTAAGGAAAAATAGCCAGAAGATCATCTAACATGATATCGTATAGAGGGCACAGTCTGAGAAACTCTTCTTGTGTCTGATATTCTCACTGGTGTGACTTGTGTTCAGAATACCTGAGGTTCCTTTCATAAAAAAATGCAGATCTCAGTGCCAGCGCTGAGTTTTCATGTAATGCTGTTTTCAGCTCAAAAAAAAAAAAAAAAAAAAAAAAAAGACTAAAGGGGATTATTGTGAGAAAAATGTTTAGCAGTCTTGAACACTATTGTGTGCCAGCTTTGCTGAATGTGTGATTACCTTCAAATGAGAAGGAACTGCTTTAGTTTTATATCCTGTTAAAATATAATCAGGCGCTCTGTTGTAGAGGGGGAAAGATGTTCGTCAGTAGACAATTCACTAAATGATTAAAGATGTGCAGTCATGATTGTTATTATATTGTATTTTGAGTTGGAGCTGTCTTCTCTGTCAGAAGAATATTGTAGGGTGATTAAGTATGAGTTTAGACAAATTTGAGTCATTATGAGGAATGCTGTGATGACTTTTTATCCAGAGCTCCTTACTCTCATCTTCCTTTGCACAACCCATGTCTCCTTATCACTTTTTACTCCCCTCTCTCCAGACTGCCCACTAACCTTGTCTGTCAGGAGCCCAGAGCTCACAAATCCTTGCAAAGGCTGAAGTGATCATTATTCACAGCTTAGGCCACGGCTGTTTGCTGTGAAATAGCTCAGAGTGCGCTAACATGCATTCAGAAATGCAATTAGCATAGCGATTAGTATGGCTGTTTCTACATGTTAGCCCATCCAGCACCTCGCTCAAGATGCCGACAGTCGCAGCCGACAATACGCTCATAATGAAAAGACGTGCACTTCCATAATGTACGTTTTTTTTTTTTTTTTTTTTTTTTTTTTTTTTTCATTTTTTTTTTTTTTTTTTTTTTTTTTTTTTTTTTTTTTTTTTTTTTTTTTTTTTTTTTTGTTTTTTTTTTTTTTTTTTTTTTTTTTTTTTTTTTTTTTTTTTTTTTTTTTTTTTTTTTTTTTTTTTTTTTTTTTTTTTGGGGGGTTTTTTTTTTTTTTTTTTTTTTTTTTTTTTTTTTTTTTTTTTTTTTTTTTTTTTTTTTTTTTTTTTTTTTTTTTTTTTTTTTTTTTTTTTTTTTTTTTTTTTTTTTTTTTTTGGTTCAGCCTTTTTTTTTTTTTTTTTTTTTTTTTTGGTTTTTTTTTCTCCGGGGGGGGGGGGGGGGAACCTGTTTTTGAACAAAACTTTGCACCTGTTTTAAACCAAACCAAACTTTTTAACACTGGAACAACTGGAGTTGTCTACTGTTTCTGCAGCTTTAGAATCACAGCCTACAAGCTCAGATCAATGAAGAAAAGGGTGTTTTTTTTTTCCCAGCTGGATGAGATCAGTGCTTCTGAAACCTCTCTTTTACTTTATTTTATGAACTAGGCACTCCAGTAGATGTGAACTTAGCTCTTTAAACTATGTAGGACAGACAGACTGTATATGATGTTTTTATGTTACAGCAGATGAAATAAAAGTAATGTACAGGAAAAAAAGAATTCAGTTAGATACAATAGTTCAGTCGAAACCAATAACCTGATCACTATGAATAAAACTTTGTTTCAAGGTACCCCTGTTAATATATTTAGTTATTTAAGCTTGAATTCATACAAGACAAATGAATTTACTGGCCATACAGTATGAAGTACAGCATAAGTCTTAACCAACTCTTGTCTTGTCATTTTATCAGTGTAGGATGTCCATATTTATTTTCTAATCCATTGAAGACAGAGTCAGGAAAACCAAGAAATTAGTTATTTTAAAGGAATCCTAATTAACATTATTGTAAACATCTGTGTGGGAGACTCTTCTTAAATATTAGTTAAAACTTGACATGGTTCTGAGGAAGGTCATGCTAAATACTGGATTTTGCTTATACGTTGTGCAGCTTCATTTTGAGTTGATCGAGATGTTTATAATGTAAATTTTTCATTTTTAGGCTGATGACGATGATGTGATAATTGTTCCACACCTGATCAAGCTGTCAAGATACTGTTCAGAAAAACTTGTTTTCCTTTAAATTTGTTATCTATCCATTCACCACTTGCTTCAAACACATCAGGGCCATCGGTATAGCTCAGTGGTTTAAGCAGGCAGCCCCTATACAGAAGGCTGGATGTCTTCCCTACTCTCTCTAAATAACAACAACAACAAAACTCAGACATAAAAGTGGCTGCCAATTTCATGTCTGTGTTGGATTTTGATGATGTAATTTACATGCATGAAGTTTTTTTTATGACGGTCAGAGGTTTATTACTAATTGTAAATGTTAGGTTTGTCAAGGGTCAGACCTGAATGCAGGAGAGCTCAATAAAAGCCCTTTAATGTTTCAAAACAGGAGCGAAAGCTTAACTGAGGTGACTCCACAAAAGCCCAGAGGCAGCAGGGCAGGAACGCAAGGAACAAACAGATAAACAGGTAAACAGATGAACCAGCAACCAAGAAGGCAAAAGACAAGACTTAAATAAACCCAGGAACAAAACGAGTAGCAGGTACAAACAGTCAGGGAGATGAACTCAGGAAGTAGAACAGAAGTCAAGGGAAAGACACACTTTCAACGTAACACATCAAGTAAAAGTAACATCAGTGAAAAAGGAACACAAGAAATGCAGACCAAAACCAAGAAAACCCTGAAAACACAAAAACCAAACCCAAGACCACAAAAAATCCCAAACCATGACAGCTAGTTTCTTAATCATCACTGCTTGGTGGATGCTTGTGTTGGATGTTCAGCTTTGTCCACGCATTGGTACATTCTTATTTACAAGGCTATCCTTGGACTCCTCTCTCATCTCAGTGTATGTTGGATTGCATTTCAGATGGATGGGCTGCTGACATTTTGGCGTACCCTTTCACAGTCATATCCATTCATTTAGTAAAACATTTCCCCTGAGATGTGCCAGGCACCTCTCCCATTCACAGCCATTTCCTGTGAATGGGAGAGGCTGGACTTAGCAGGAGTGTCCAGCAGTTACTTTTCAAAACAACCAAGAATGTTGCAGAATTGCACCTTGGCTCAGTGGATATTTGCTGCAAAACCAGCTACAGTCAGATTTTGTTGATAATCTGGTTGATGCTCTGAACCGGATTCATTCTTTGTTTCAAAGAGGAAACAAATAAGGATGACTGGCCAGGTGGATTTTAGCCTGGACATTCTTGTGAAATAGATCCTTGACCTCAAAGAAATTGTCACAGGTTAAAGATTAAGAAAAAAAAATGGATATTAAAATAAATATCCATGATTCATTTTAACTTTGAAAAATCGAGAAGACGAGGAGTACCTAAGACTTTTTTATGCAGTACTGTAAGTCACAGTTAACAGTTTGTCACAGTTGAAAAGAAACGAAATGTTCGTAACATGCAGTTTAGTATATAATTGTCATGAATATCAAAGGTCTAAGTGCTTAGTGTTTTACTCCTGCTGCTGCAAATTAAAATAATTATTGGCAGTCATTAAAGCCAGCCAAGGAAAATGACTGGAACACAGCTTAAATTCATTTTAGTCTTAAAAAGCACTTGAAAACAGTCTCATATCAAAATCCAAGGTTTTCATGGCCGGACTATAGGCTGCCAGTATTTCAAGGAATTAACAATGTTAACAATGTTATTTGTGTTAGAAGCTGTTGTTGCTTTTCTTGTCATTCTGTTCCCCCTTCCATCTTGGCCTCAAATAGTCTTCATTTCTGTTTCCATTTGCCCTTTTTGCACATATTATGTCCCCAAGGATTTTTTTCAGTAAATGGAAAAGCCCCACTGATGGATTTACACTCACACAAGGATCACAGAGTGGCAACATAATCATGTTATTTTGTGGTCAGTGATCCCTATATAAAGATCTCAGTCTTAGCTGTTTACATGTGACCTTAACAATTCACTCACACCCTGCTTACAAACATGCACAGTCACACAAAGAAAAGGTCTAAATAATTTAAAAAGAGAGACGTCTGGACCCTGAGCATGAATAAGTTAGAGGCAGGCGGCTCTGTGGCCAATTTCACCCCTTTCACAGCTCCTCTCAGACCTCAAAACACGATTTAATCGTCTTATAAATATTGCATTGCTTGCTTACTTGATGGTCTTACTAATTCTGCACTCATTTTGTTTTCATTAACTACCACTAAGTGAGTCTACAAATTGTGGAGTTCAGAGACACATTGGAGCTATTTTGTGCAAGCATTTGAACGATATTAACAGAAGTACAGTAAATGCAGGTGTTAAAAATCATTGTTTCACCTACTAAATTCCATTTATTTAAAGTAGCTTGGGTTGTTTCGGGGGTGTCCTCTCCCTTCTTTTCCTTCTTCCTTCCTCTATTCCCCCTGCAGCAATCAAAGATCAGTGACTGCTGTGGACAAAGTACCAGGGGAGAAGGTTTACCCTGAAGTGTACTACCTCCGAGGTTATAGATTTGAGATTGCCTAAACTTGTGACATGGGGCTTGACATACTAAATACTTTTAATTGTCCTCGTATTCCCACCTTTCAGGTTTTTCCAGAAAAGCAAGTAAAATTTCTTAACTCATGTTTTGCTGTAGGAATAGTTACTTTTTGAAATCACAACAGACATGTCAGCCCTTCAGTCAGACACACGTCAGGTGAACTCCAGAGTGAATGAGGAGAGAGAGCTCCGACTGTGACAGGAGAGGACTGAATCTGAGGAGTCTCTGATTAACAGACACATAGCAGATTTCTCCTCTACACAGCAAGAACACACTTCTTTGGTTTGTAGGCTGCTGTGCAGGTCATACAACAGATATTAGCCAGAGCGCTGGGGAGGAGCGACACACTTCAATAGACTTAATTTGCCCAATTTGCCAGTGGAAATGCAAAAGACCAGCAGCTGAAATAATCTTTTAACTCTTTGAAAACGCCTGGGCCGTTTGATCATCTTAGGAGTACTTGTTATTTTCTGACTTACCTTCTTGCAGTGCTTTTAAAACTAATCTTCAAATCAAAGTAGTCCAGTTTGACTGTTCTTCTTTTTCAGAATTCCCACTTTACACACACACCATAGATCATATCATCCCTTAAAAGTGCACAAGTTACGTTCATTCCCTGGAGATTTATCCTACCTATCTGTAGCATTTATTTGTCCATACTTTGTGGCTTTGATAACTTTGATCCTAGACCCTTAAAAGGTCACACATATTTAAGGAGGTAAAAAAAAAGGCATAGCCACATTGTGTTGATTCTACTTCTGCAACATAGTGTAAAAAGGATTTGACAATTTGCAAAAATGTGTCCCCCTACGGACAACAAAGTAAGACCCTTTTTTCTGCCCACATATGCAGTCTTATCACAAGATAAGAAACTGTTGCTGTTTCTATACCTTCTACTGCTATGGCATTAAGGGGCATTAAGACGACTCATGGTTTAAATCTTTAAATTATTTATAGCACTTGAATCATGAGCCGTTGCTCTCAGTTTATAGATGATTCAGAATAGTTGGATGCCTTAATGTTAAACATAAAGGCACATGGGGCAGTGACCCCCAGACTGGAAGGAGTGGACTAACAGATCCCAGAAATGACACTGGCAATCTCTGTCCAGGAGAGCACAGTCCCAGAAACCCTCAGGCTCCCAGGTCTCTGGTAACGGACCTGAGCATGAAAGCAAACGTCCACATGGGGCGCAGGTAGGGAGTTTGTTTGTTTCCAGTTGCAAATGGGAACCAAGATGTTTCCTGTTGATGAAAAAGGGTATCGAGTGGCATCATGAAACTCAATTTACCCTTGAATTGTAATGTAGAACCCCGAAGACAGGCTTGTAGTACTTGAAATCAGGGCTCAGACTTGAGCATTTATGAAGTATTGATATATTGTCTAGATCATGGTTCGTTAGTCCTACCCACTGGCAAACCTCCAGGAATTCAACCAACCAGAAAACACTGAAGTCAAATCTGCTTGTTTTCATTGCGAGCCTCTCCTTCTTTACTTTTGATTGAGGTCTGACAGAGAGCTCAGACGTGCCAGAGGCAGCGCTACCATGAATTGAATACTTTTTTGTCTTTTCTCTTCTGAACCTCCAGCTTCCGGTCATGTGTTGTGTTAGGTGAGTTTGGAGCTTACTAAACTACAGTTCAGTCTTTCCACTGAAATGACACCGTATCATGATGCAGGTCGGTTCTAACATGGAAAAAAGCAGACTTTCACTTTGTTTAATGTAACACAAAACAATGAGACAAAAGTACTGTCATGTGTGAAAGGGTTTATCAAGATAACTCCAGAGAAAGGAGAAAGGAGAATAAAAAGAGACTCAATAAGATGTAATGGAATTTTTTCTCACTCACCCTTGCTTCTCTTACATTTCATCTTACCCAGCAGGAGATTTCTCTGTTCTCCTGCAGTTATCTTTGTGAGTGTGCCATTTTGTTAGTAATTAAAATAATTACTTAACTCTGTGATGCAGATAAAAGACCCAGGGTCCTCTCTTCATCCTCGACTCCCTTTCACAACAAAAACCTTTGGAGCAACCGCAAGATGAAAGTAATAAATCTGGCTCGAGACACCTTCTGCAGAGGGAATGTCTGCTGCATGTGCATGGTGAGTTAAGCACGAGATCTGTGGAGAAACACTAAGCTAAAAGCTATGAGGGGAGAGGACTAGGCATAATGAGGTAAAGGAAAAGACGACTTGGAGGAGGGGAGAAGGAGAAGGTAAAGGCAGAATGAAAGTGAAACAGCGTAAAGCTCTGAGTACAGGTTGCTGCATGTCGGCGGGTATCAGGGGGAGTATTTGGTGGCTGCTAGCCAGTATGAGTGAGATGAGGGGAGGCGAGTCTGCAGAGCCAATAAATTACAAGCCTTCAAGCCCCACTTTACATTAATAGAATGTGCAGTGCTGCTCTTTCCAGTTGGCCGCTGAGATTAAAGAGTAGGGAAATGGCTGTGGACAGGCTATCCCAGGTCCAGCCTCTATGTGTCTTATGGGTCTTGAGCAATCCACAGAGTGGCCCCTGGTGCACAGCCCCAAGATATTCGTAAGAGGTACACATGGAGGTCTGGACTGTGCATTTAAATCATTACATCCACCCCAATAAACCACATAAGGCGTTTTTTGCCTTGTGACCACAGACAATCAGCTAAGGTGCTCAGAGCCCAGAGAGGGTTTGTTGAGAATCATCAGTAACAGTGTGAAAACCACGGTAGGGTTGTTTATGAGAAATACCGCATTACAGATCAGTTTCTGGGAAAGTTATCCTGGATATACAGTGCTACTCTGAAGATTTCTTACAGATTATGTGGGATAAAGTGTGCGAGTATGAAAGAATGGCTGAAGCATATCCACTTAAACCCTGCTCTCTTTCATAGCCCCTAAACCCATTACTCCACAATTCATCTCTCAATTGAACTGCTCCAGTGCTGTGCCGCTGCCTGTCTCCTGGTGGCTTTACACTTGTTTGATGGAATCAGATGCATCTGGGAAGATTCAATTAAAATGCCGTTGCCTTTCTTAACTACTTCTCATTGCTTGCGTGTCTCCTGCCAGTCTTTTAAAGTGATTACACACAATTATTTCAATTAGATGTCAGGAAGTAGTGCCATCATCATAGCGTAATCAGGTTGTGGAGGAGCAGCAGGAGGCAGAAATCGACAGCTCCTTTCATTCTTTTCCATTAAAGATGGAGGAGAGCATTGTTAAGTGTTTTCACATCTCTCTTTTTCTTTTATTTTATCCTCTGGCACACTTTTAGAAATGCAGGAGATGCAAATTTGTACCCCCTGCATACGGCTCTCATCTCTGCTAATGAATGAAACCCATTTCTGGATCACTTTCTGAGAGGGTAGTGGAGATGAGAGATTGAGTGAGACACAAAGACAGAGTAGGCCTCCTGTTGTCTCCTGGACAGAGCCAAATATTACATCAAGAAAAGAAAAAAGAAAAAAAAAAACAAAAGCAAACAGTCCTCTGGGTATACTTTTCCTCTTGGAAGCACTCAAATTAGTTCAAACAGAACAATACACAACTCACATTTTTCTTCTTTTTTGACCCGCTCCTCTCTCTCTCTCTCCCCCTTTTCCTTTTTTCTTTTTGGTTCTTTCCCTTTTACTTTGTGTTTTTGTTGCCTTGTAGTCTCTACTGTTTAGGGCCGGGTATTGAAAATCAATACCAGGGGTGTGTTTCAGAAATCAGGTTATGTAGAAGAGTATGTTGAACCTGAACTCAGAGAAACTCTTGAGTTTTCCATTTCACACAGTGAGGTAACTTCAACCTCAGTTGAGCCAGTTTGGAGGTAACTCATGCTCCAGGTCTGTTAGCACGGTACATGTCACATTCACAACAGGAAAGTATGTTGAGGATCTAAATAGTTTACTGCGGTCAAGCCAGCCGTCAGTATTTTTCTGCAGTTAAATAACTTACAGTGGGGCAAAGAAATATTTAGTCATCCACTGATTGTGCAAGTTCTCCTACTTGGAAAGATGAGAGGTCTGTAATTTTCATCATAGGTGCACTTCAACTGTGAAAGACAAAATAAGAAAAAAATAAAAATAAATAAAAATCCAGGAAATCACATTGTAGGATTTTTAAAGAATTTATTTCTAAATTATGATGGTAAATAAGTATTTGGTCAATCACAAAAGTACTCAATACTTTGTAACATATCCTTTGTTGGCAAAGACAGAGGTCAAACGTTTCTGTAAGTCTTCACCAGGTTTGCAGGCACCGTAGTTGGTATTTTGGCCCATTCCTCCATGCAGATCTCCTCTACAGCAGTGATGTTTTGGGACTCTCACTGTGCAACATGGATTTTCAACTCCCTTCACAATTTTTATATGGTGTTGAGGTCTGGAGACTGGCTAGGCCACTTCAGGACCTTGAAATGCTTTTTACAGAGCCACTCCTTCATTGCCCGAGCAGTGTTTGGGATCATTTTCATGCTGGAAGACTGAGCCACATCCCATCTTCAATCCTCTCCCTGATGGACGGAGGTTTTAATTAAAATCTCACGATACATGGCCCCGTTCATTCTTCTCTTAACACGGATCAGTCTTCCTGTCCCCTTTACAGAAGAACAGCCCCAAAGCATGATGTTTCCACTCTCATGCTTACACACACATGTACGGTCAAGTTTTGTTTTGTATTTTTATTAATTTTTTTGTCTTTCTTACTAGCCACAAATGACTGAAATATAATTAATTATTTAAAATAACTTTTTATTAGTATCCTGCTTCAACTTCTGTGAGTAAAGGATCACCAGAGTGAAGCCTGGTTTTTGCTCAGAAATCAGGTTCGTCTGTGTGTGTGATGCAGATAACGCAGATATGCCCCCCCACCCTCAGCAGACACTTTGGTGCAGCTCCCCAAAATTGTAGGTGACCGCAGACAGTGCCGCAGGTAGTGTCACAGGGAGGAAAGAAAGGAGGCCTCTTATTGGTCAATTCCACATCACGTAGAAAAGAGCGTGTCATCAAAGAACTGAGGAAGTACCCACATCTGTATGATTCTGGTTCTCCAAATTACAAAGACAGCACATATTCTAGTAATTCATGGAGGGAGATAGCGATGAATGTGGGTCTGGATATGACCGAGACGGTGAGGAAGTGGAAAAACGCAAGAGATAAGTTTAGTAAGTTTAGCTAGTTCGTGATTGTCCCTCTTGTGTTGTGGCGTTGAATAACATAGCGGAGACTGAGCTTCAAAATTGGGCATAAATCAAAAATAACTGCAACTTGCAACAAGCTACTGCAACACATTGCTGCGAGAGTATACACAGCCCTTTACTGTATGTATTGACTGCACCCATATGACCATTAAAGCTCTTTGAATATTTTTTTCTTTGTTAATGTTGGCAAAGCTTTATATACTTCATCAACTCCTTAAGTGTTTTTTTTCTCTTAGTTTTTTTTAACCAAATATTTAAATTACACATTCATTCGCTCTGCAATATCTTTCCTTCCTTCTGCCATTTTATGTTTCTGCATAAAGTCACATGAAGATGAGATCACTTCTGTTTACTCGGTGTTGCCATGGCGAATCACAGCTGTGGAGTTCCATTGATGATGTGCTTTTATAGTCACGTTGATTCGGGGTCAACATACTTAGAGTTCATTGAACCAGCTCTCACCTGTTCTGAAACCACAAACTCACAGTTTCTTAACTCAGAGTTTGTTGAACCTCCTTTCTGAATAAGGCCCCTGAATCAGGCTTCAATTACATCAAGTATCGTTCAATACCTATTTTTCGGTACCTTACAGTGGCATCACCATTGCTCTACTGTTTAATGGAAAATTCAAGATTTTCCAAAAAAAATGTTTGATTGTAGGACATAAAGTCATAAATTTATGTTAAGATATTCTTTAACCTCAATGTTTTAAGATGTGATTTAAAAATTCAAGATTTTACAGGAAAATGTCATTATTATAGGATGTAAAGTTGCAATGATATAAAATTCAAAATTTTTGTAAAAGAAAAATAATGCATTTTATTGGAAAAAGTTACAATTTTGCAAAATTTGGGATTTTACGCCAAAATTAGCTTTTTACGATAAAGTTGTTTTTTTATGATAAACATTGCAAAATTCACAGTTTTACAGGAAACATTCCTGCTTTAAGGAAAAGAAACAGCAGTCCAATAAAATTCACAATTGCATGTCATAGATTCATACTTTTATGTCAGAATTTGCAGTTTTGAGAAAGTTAATATTTCATTAAAAAATGATCCATTGTCCATCCATCCATTATCTTCCGCTTGGTCTGGAGTCTGGTCGCGGGGGCAGCAGCTTCAGCAGAGAGGCTGCTTCCACCAGCTCCTCTGAGAAAACACCAAGGCGTTCCAGGCCAGCCAAGAGATATAACCTTCCAGCGTGTCCTGGGTCTGCCCCGTGGTCTTCTCCCAGTTGCTCTATGTTGCATTGTTAGGCTAAAAGTGGCAAATATACAAAAAAAGACTTGGCTTTACACATAAAGTTGCGATCTTGAAAAATTTGAATTTTTTATGACAAAGTGTTTCTTTCTCACGAAAAAAAAGTGGTGATAAAAAAATCAGATGAGTATCTCTATAAATGCAGAAGTAAATGACTGTAATTAAAACAAGTACTGTAGGTATATTCATCTATCCAGGGGTCCACCCTGAATAGGTCGCCAGTCCATTGCAGGGCCACATATAGACAAACAATCATGCACACTCACAATCACTCCTACGGGCAATTTAGAACCACCAATTAACCTGACATGCATGTCTTTGGACTGTGGGAGGAAGCCGGAGTACCCGGAGGAAACCCACGCAAGCACAGGGCGAACATGCAAACTCCACACAGAAAGGCCCCTGCTGAGGTTAAACCAGGAACCTTCTAGCTGTGAGGCAACAGTGCTGACCACCAAGCCACCATGTAGGCGTATTATTATATAATTTTGGGAATAAGTGTCACCTAACTGACTTTAGCACCTTCCTTCAAAAATGTTTGTGCAACGTAACTTCCTTTCTGTTCCAATTTTATTACACTGGTATCAAAAAAGTTGCGTTCAGGTATTGGTATTCAAGACAAAGTACTGGTTTTGGTATTAATATCAGATCATTTGAAACAACACCAAGCCCAAGTACTGTTTAGCACAGGGGTCATTCCGCCTCAATTCAACAGGACCTTCCCGCATGACCATCTCTGATTTGCTTGATATTTTTTTCTTATGAACTTTGACTATAATATAGTAACTTTGTGCAATATTAGCCTGGTACTAGCAATGATTTTGGATTTATAAATTTTTGAAAAAGTGCCCGTACGGCCATTTTCGTGACATTCCTAACGCTTTTAAAATGATTACCATTTTTGAGGGGCTGTATCTTCGAAACCGTACAAGCTAGAGAGCTGATTTTTTAAATGCTGTTAGTCCTGTGTGTGCACTCTGTATGGGGTCAGTTTCAGGTGTCTATTCATTGCTGTTTGTTTTAAAATAAATTTCAAACATCCAAAATAAATTTCACTCGCTTGTGCGGTTCACATTTCAAGTCCCCATTTGGGACCCCTTGTAATAGTAGTAGCAGTTTTTTTTTTGTTGAACAATCTCCTTCTCTTACAGAATAAAAATACATAAAGAATTTGCAGAAACAATTGTATTTTAGTTCTCATATGACCCAGCAAAAAACGAATTTCGCATTTTATTGTCGATATTCAATTGGCAATTGACAAAACATGACAAGATGTACCAAAAAACTAAATATACTACCAGTAAGGTAATGACAATATCTGTTTATATACAAAGTTTCAAGTTGGTACTAAGTCTCTAAGTTACCTAGAAAAAATTCTTAAATCGAGCATTTTTGCCGTTTTTCGGAAATTTCAAGAATATGCTTGTTTTGTGTGCAGAACTTTAAATTTCACAAATGGCAAATATCTGATATGGAATCTTGATATGGAATGAGGATCAGTGAAGAAAAACATTTAGCTGCAGAAAGTGATGGTTGATAATAATCGAGAGTGACAAGTTCAAAAGTGTTCAAAAGGCTCACCTGCAAGTCTCCATGGAGTGCTGTAGAGACCATTCCAAATCAACTTTAAGGGTTGCAAATTGAATTGCAGAAAAAAAATTGGTTAGTTATACAATAAGTGCAAAAACTAGGCATTTTTTTCTTGTGATGCAGACAGATGTTTGCTTCTGATGGGAGTCCATCAAATCCACACCTGTGAAGCAGCATTTCTCAGTCATGTTCAGATAAATCCTGTACATTGATCAACTCTTTGGGACTGTAAGAAAACAATTATGATAATATGAGGTATTGTACACTACTCCTGCATCACTTAATTATATGAATAAAGGAATGAACATCAAGCTGGCACATAATAACACCAAAATTATACTGACCGTTTCAGACTTTGGACAAAGTCCAGTTTATGGCAATCCTGTTCTGAACAAAGTTTTTTCCCAATTGTACAAGTATCCAAGTTCTCTGCCATCTTCAAAGATTTCACATTCACTGCATTCGATTTTGAAGCTTGGTCTACAATGGTTATTGATCAACTGAACAGCTCACTGAATTTTCTGATGACATAAGCATGATGTCATGCACTGAAGGCCAAGGCACTTGTATTACTATAAGTTCTATATTTACACATTTATTGATATGTTAAAACCTCAGCTGTGGCAATTCAGCATAGCACTACCAGTACTGGTAAATTTGCTACACAATTGATCATGTTTATCTAGTATAAATCACAAAGCACTTTTGCTTGAGTCATTCACCAAACTTTCACTCAGCACGGACAGGGAGGAATAAAACATGCAGCAAACTATTTTGTTTGAAAGGCCTTGTCCATTTGAGATCAGCAAACATGTCCAGAAAAGACAATACAATGCAGAAGTACAGCCTGTATACTGAAATGTACATTGAAAACTTTCTCTGGTGATATTCTTCAAGTTCTCAATAATTCGAAAAACGGCAAAAATGCTCGATTTAAGAATTTTTTCTAGGTAACTTAGAGATTTAGTACCAACTTGAAACTTTGTATATAAACAGATATTGTCATTACCTTTCTGGTAGTATATTTAGTTTTTTGGTACATCTTGTCATATTTTGTCAATTGCCAATTGAATATCGACAATAAAATGCGAAATTCGTTTTTTGCTGGGTCATATGAGAACTAAAATACAATTGTTTCTGCAAATTCTTTATGTATTTTTATTCTGTAAGAGAAGGAGATTATTCAACAAAAAAAAGTAAGTCTCAGCTACTATTACAAGGGGTCCAAATGGGGACTTGAAATGTGAACCGCACAAAGCGAGTGAAATTTATTTTGGATGTTTGAAACTTATTTTAAAACAAACAGCAATGAATAGACACCTGAAACTGACCCCGTAAAGAGTGCACATACAGGACTAACAGCATAAAAAAAATCAGCTCTCTAGCTTGTATGGTTTCGAAGATACAGCCCTCTCAAAAATGGTAATAATTTTAAAAGCATTGGTAATGTCATGAAAATGGCCGTACGGGCACTTTTTCAAAAATTTATAAATCCGAAATTATTGCTAGTACCAGCCTAATATTGCACAAAGTTACTACATTATAGTCAAAGTTCATAAGAAAAAAATATCAAGCAAATCAGAAATGGTCATGCGGGAATTTTTTTCTAATCTGCTGATTTGAGGTGGAATGACCCACAGGGGTGTCCAAACTCAGTCCTTGAGGGCTGCTGTCCTGCAAGTCTTAGATGTTTCCCTGCTTCAGCACACCTGACTCAAATGAATGGGTCGCTAACAGACTTGTGCAGATCTGGATGGCAAAACTGGTGGTGATCTATTCAACTAAATCAGGTGTGTTGTGCCTCGGAAACATCTAAAACATGCAGGACAGCGGTCCTCCAGGAACACGTTTGGACACCCCTGGTTTAGCACATCTGTACAAAATGAGTGAACTAAACTAAAACAGACAAAGCCAAAGACCCTCTCTATGTCCTTGCACGTCATTCAGCAGTTCAGTGGATCAGCAGTTCAGGGATCAGTGGATCAGTGTTAGACGGTTCTGGAGCTCCAGTACTATGCTATAGGAGTTCCCATGGGACCATGGCATAGAAAAAGGAGTTGCTTAGTCTCCTTGCTGTGATAACAGTCTTTGCTGGAGGAAACATCCACAGCATAATGAACAACCACCACCATCACTGCAGCACACAATGAACATACAAGCGCTTGTCTGCACACATATACACATCCATGTAACATCAGACACATACATCTATTTATATATGACACTTGTCATACTCAACGCCATATTCCTCCTGTTATTTTCATTTTATAATCAACAATAGACACAAGCGTGAAAGTGCAGTTAACTCTAGTGTGAGGCAGCCCTGCCCTCTGCAGCACATGCTCAGTTGCTTTGCCAAGGCCACGCTGACTGCATGCTTTACAGCTGCATCAGTATGCTACAGGCATGGTGCTGTCTCCACACCACTCTCCACTCCCTCCCTTGGACCATCCCTCCTTTATACTGCTGCTGTTTTGCCTCCATCACTTTCGCCATGCTCACTTGGCCCTGGTACTCACCCCATTGCTGGTTATTGCCTCTTTTTGTGTAAAATAGAGCAATTGTTTTTGGTGACTTGTTACGCTAAAACTGAGCTTGTTTCTCTGTTTGTTACTTCCAGCCCCCTTTTCTTAGTTTTATAAAACATTTACATTTCAGTGTAGTTTCTCCTTACTCCACTAATCTCTCTTCCTGGTCTCCCTCCTTTGCCATCTTCTCATCTCACTGCTACCTGGGCTTCTGAGTTTTCAAGTTGAAGAGGGTAGCAGCATGCTTGGATAATTATACCATCAGGATCCGGCCATACTGACTAATGTTGTTTTTCTGCTTCTTTTAATTTTGTATTGTAACCAGGGGACAAGCCCATTAATTGCCCTGCTGATGGTTGTCATCTTCCAGATCCTTCTTTGTCCAACACACAGGGGTAGCGTGTATCTGTGTCTATTTGTGTCTGTGCAAGTCTCAGCAGGCGTCTGATGGGAGGGTGCTCAAGTGTGGAGGACTCATCATGGGTTATTAGGAGCTTGCAGGGGGGGTCATCAAGCATGAAAGCACGAGAGATAGAGAGATACAAGCATTAGAGTTGGAAAAAGAGAGAAATATGGAGTGAGAAAGTCATTCCTAAAGCAAAAAACTGCTACCAGTCTTCATGCATCTCCATGTCTACATCTCCATGTTTTTTTAAATTCTAATTTAACTTTTCTGACCATAAATAATGGTTACACAAAGTTTTAAGTCAAGACAGTCAAACTTGCTGAGGAATTGAGGGTATTTCATTGTCTTAAAGGTTCCCTGAGTCCCTGACCTTAGTCTTTTGTGGGATTGTTAACACTTGAGCATCATTAAGGCCACAGTGCTGTCACCCCACCCAGCCATAATATGAATATGTGGGATTCGTAGGAACAAAGGTTCATGCTTGCTGCCTTTTTTTTTTTGGCACTGGAGATAACTTGTACCACGACCTTACAGACATATTCTCATCAGTCATATACAGAGGTGCATTAAAGTCTATGAAACCTTCTGGATTTTTTATCTTCACATTATGTGATATAAAACATTATCTGATTTGGACAAAAGTTCTTCATTTTGTTCAGTACACAATGATGCAGATAAGATGAAATTTGAAATGAAAAATTATGCAATTCTATGGATCTGTAAGAAACAAAAGTATGTGACTCTCTGATTAGTAGGCGGAGGATGAATTCAGAATCAGGTTTTCAGAGTTAATGGGATGTGCATTGATATCATCTTTTAATTTATTAATCAGCAGTCTACTAAAGATCAAACTTTACGTCACTTGATTTAGGACTTTATCTTGGAACAAACACAAAATATAACAAAAAAAAAATGATGTTCATTAAATTGTGAATCCTCATTAAGATGTAGAAGATTAAAGAAGAATTTCAAGAGTTTGGACTCAACCAGTCAACAGTCAGACAAAATGTGAACAAATGGGGGATGGAACTAAAGGGGCACATTTCACATTGGTTCATACAGTGATCCCTTGCCAATTCGCGGTTTAAGTTCCACGGTTTTAGTTATTCACGGATTTTTCAGAAATATATAATTTTTAAAAATTTAAAAAAAATCGTGGAAACATCACAGGAAGTTGTGCGCGTTCCCTCACAGTGAAGAAATGCTGTGAGCCAGCCTGGCCCCTTTAAGAAGGTAGCCTTATGGGCAATGGTGTGGCCCTCTGGGTAATGAAGTGTGTGTGTCGTGGGAAGGCAGAATGAAAACGAGGTTAGATGAAAAGTGTAGTGAGCATCAACAGCAGCCCAGCGTGTATAGATTTACATTCTCTGTTAACCAACAGGAGCCCAACAATACAACCTGGTGATGTTACAAGTTCCTGCAGTGCCAGAATAAAGTGCTCGTTCCATGCAGAGAAAACCGGACTTTTTGTTTTATTGTTGTTAGCGTGTTAGCCACTAATTACGAGCCAAAAATAGCACAATACCAGCAGTTTGTTTACTACGGTTCATAGACCAGAGGCTGTGAAGGTAACAGAAAGACCACAGTTGAGCCTTTTGTCTTGTTTCGCTGCAGTGCCTCGCTACTTTTTTGGGGTTTTTAAACACATTTTAAACACATTATTGAGGCTCGGGGGGCTCTGGCTCCAGTTCGCAGATTTTGATTTACGGGGGGGGGGGGTCCCCATTAACCATGAAAGATAAGGGATCACTGTATTATTATTCCTTCATTCCACTTTCAGATGAAAACATGAGCAAGGGTTTGCATGCCAAGGCTGCAAGCAGAAACCTGCAGCTTAGGTTTCTTGGTGGCAATCTGCAATTTTGCTGCTAGATGTTCCTAAACACAGCAAGAATAAATAAACTGTTGTAGTATGGCCAGGTCAAAGTCCTGACCGTATGTGTGAATATGTTTGACATTTATTTTAACGCGTGTTAACACATGTTGCTCACATGCTTTTGTTTTGAAAAGTCTGTTACTGGCTGCTGCAGAACCGGAAGACAATTGGCAGGTAAACATGCGGTAAAGCTAAAACAGACATGGAGAACGGTAAAAATCCGTGTACTTTACAGTTCGGGTAGCAACTCAGGTAGCAATATTAACAATTCTGTCTAAAACAAACCAATTCTAGACTGCAACAAAACTTTCGTGTCATTCCTCCATGTTACATCAGATCTGCTCCATGTCGTGTTATTCTCTTACTGGTTACTGCAGTGCGGCTCCATCTAGTGGCACAGATGTGTAATGACAACAGAAAGTCCAATCCTCGATTATAAAACAAATTCAGTTCTGTGGCCCATTTTTTAGTTTCGTATTTTTTTAAACCAAACCTAAAAGTGAAATATAAAAAAACTGGCTTTTTTTCATTTTTTTGTGTTAGATTAAAAAACGAAAAACGTAGTAAAATGTAACTTTTTATTTTTTTTATTTTTGATTGACAATTGACAATGGAAAGAATGATACACGGATTGGTAAAGTTACTGAAGTTTAACATGGACATTTTCATTTTAAAGTTCTCCCAGACGGAGGATTCAACAGAAACAAGGTTATTTGTAACAACTGCCAAGTTGAACTCCCCGTTAAAAGTTTCTGTTGTTACTTCAGAAATTGCCTGTTTTAATGTTCTGATTGTGCTGAGCCACAATCATTTTGTTGGATTTTGTTTGTAGACTTTTTTTTTTTTTTTTTTAATAAAAACAGGATGACATTAATGCCCTGGCAGTGGAAATAAGCTTTATTTTATTTTACATTTTTTAAGATGAGATTTACACTAAATATGTGTTACTGACAAGTGCTGATGTTAAAAGTGTTTGAACAACAAATGTTATGGCACTTTAGTTCATATGGCAGCAGAACATTTCAATAAAAGTGCATTTTACACTACTTTTGAATTCATTATTTGATTTTGCGTATACAATGCGATTAGTCGTGATTAATCAGGGAAATAATGAGATTAATCGCGATTAAAAATTTTAATCGTTGCCCAGCCCTAATTTATGCACAACATAAAGAAAATTTGAAATGTTCACACATTTTCAAGTGCTACTATACTTTAGTGGTGAGAAAGTGAACTTCATGAAATTTGGATTTGAACTTTTTTAGTGTGTGTCAAGATGCAGAAGTCCATCCACTTACACGATAAAGCCCTTCTGTTATTCATTCCTCGCTCACATCCATCAAATTCCATACCCACAGTTTGCATTACTGTCTTTCTGTTATGCCTTCCAATCTATGCCAAGCACAACTTTAGCATTATCAGAGTAATTTTCAGCCAACATTATGCAGCCATTTTCACAAACCAGCTGAACCACCAAAGTACTGGTTAATGGACCAAACATGGCTGAATCTACAGTGTTTTCTGAGCATTGATAATACTGTGTGTAGGATAAACAAGTGGTGTCATGTGACATTTAGTGATGGACCTCAGATGGGAAAATGATAACTTCTCAGACACTTGCATGCACGCACACTCGTCTTTCTCCTTGGCCAGTGTTAATTTCCTGCGATGCATCCTCACAGCACATGAAGGCAGATAAGGATAAAAGATAAGAATCTGGACAGCCATGTACGCCATGATTAATTCATTTCATATTCTACATGCCTGTAATGAATGTGTCATTAATATTTAATAATTCTCTGCTTTTTCACATGATCACGGCGTGATTATGAATTAGACACAATAAGTGTGTTTAGAAGGAAAAATAGAGAGCAAAAGAGGCACAATGAGCAGGGCGCTGTGAAATCATGCATTTCATAAATTGCAGAGCTCTTTGTGCTTACAAGTAATACTAATGTGACGGTTAAGAAATGTAAATGAAAATAACATAAAAAGGCTGTTATCTGGAGACGGTGAGGACTACAAGGAGAGCGACAGTCACGGCATTACCATATGCAGCAGTCTGTGTAAGAGCGGCTGCAATTGAGTCTTAACAGTTTGTTGTTGTTCATTTGAGCAGCACAAAATAAGCAAAATAAACCTCTATCATTATTTTCATGCTATGTGAAGCAAGATTTCGATTTTTTTTTTTTTGTCAGATGATACCATCTAAATAAGTTCATATTTTAGAACGTTTAATCTAGAAAAAGCAGCTGAATGAAGGAAAAATACATCACACACAAACCTAGACACAAATCTTATATGGCATTGTATAGTCTTAAATATTCATAGTTCACATAAAATACTGAAATAATTGTATTGTTTGTGACTGGAGCTTTTGGTATGTCCATCGGCCATAATGTCTAAATTGTCCGTGTTGCAACAATTTACAAATTTAGCACAGAAAGAGTAGGCCGAAACTTTGGATAAGGTTTTTTTTATGACATGACATGTATAAATATGTACATGTGATATAAGTAGCAAGAAATAAAAAATAAAATGGCAAGAAAGAAAGAAAATAGAGGAAAATCACATATGCTTCTATGATGCCTGTAGATTTATGCAGATCTGTTATGGTCACAGAGTCAGCACAAGTTGATGTGGCCTTGCATGTTAAAAACAAGCTGACTGCCGAGCCTGACTTCCCAACGGGATGCAAGTTGGAGAAAAATCTTAGTTCAATGAATAAACTCATGTTCTTAAAGCTAATAAGTATTCACTTGCCACCACAGCGTTGCCACGTGAAACCCAATTCTCTCGTTTGTGCACACACAGAAGCCTGCCTTACTGCCCTTACAAGCGCATGTCTTATTGTTGCAGTCATGTGTCCAGAGGGTACATTATGCAGAATGATATAAGAGCTGTAAGGTTCTTGGTGAAGTTAATTAGAGACCAGGTCAGTCACCCCCACCCTATGACCCATTTCCACCTTTCCCATCATCCCATCCACCTCTCTTCTGTCATTCACAGACACATGACTGCTAATGAGCATATTCTGAGCCACATCATGCCTGCAGCTGTCCCATTTTCTTGTTGTAACGCAACTTTTTTTCCCCCTTCACCAGAGGGAGGAGGCTACTTGTTTCCACCATGTTTCCAATTAGATGCCCTTATATTCATCCCTCTGTCATTTCTCCCTGCTCACTCTATCCTCTTGTTCCTCTCATCTGCTGGTGGTGGACGCTGGTTGTAAAACAGGCTGCCTTATCCAAGTGGAGACGAGCCCTGCGGCTAGCATAGTTTTGCTACTGAGGCAGGGTCACATTATTCTTTTTTAGTCTGCTTGTGTGTGTGTTTATGTGTGTATATGTGTGTGTTTTTAGGCTGCGCTTGACATTAGCCTTACAGTCACAGGTAATGATCTCATCTCCCCGCAGCTCACTGGAGGCACACTAGCCAAGATTGGTATTGTAATGGTACTATAATGGGTAGCCTGACAAGTGCTTTCTCTTAATGTTATACCTCCTCCCCCTCCCCCTGTTTCTCCCCCCATTCTCCTTTTCAGGTGCATTTTCCTTCTTTGAGGAGCAACAATATGGACACCAAATGTGGTGACGCCCAGGTATGCATTTAATTCTGATAACAAAATGCAAACTCTTTAATGTTTATGTGCAGGAAACATAATGACAGTCACTGGCCTCTGATCATAATCCACTCCGTGTTCAGTCTTCTGCCTTTTACCTTTGTCATTTTACATCTCTTACTTACTGTTTGGTTAGGTTTAGGAAACCAAACTATTCCCAACTTTGAAAGGTATATGCAAAAATTAATACAACCCAACCCATTCCTTACAGCATGTGACAATGTAGAAGTGATACCTCTATCCTTTGGCTGTAAATTATTACAGATGTACAAATCAGTGCCTAAGAAATGTTTAGATAATATGTATTTTGAATTTCTGCAAATGTGAAAGGGCAGCCTTGTACCCTGCTGACTGCACTGTATTAGAATAAATCTGTACATATTTCAGATATATACTTACACTTCCTATAGAATTGACTTTTTACCATTTTAATTCTGAATCAGTTTCATCCACAATGAATGACCATAGGTGAAAACCACAGAGGAGGTTCATTTCATAGAAAACATTAGCTCATTTTGACTGTGATAGCAGCAACACATCTCAAAAAGGTTGAAACAGGGTGATGTTTATCATTTTGTAACATCTCCTCTTCTTTTATTAACTGTCTGTAAATGTCTGGGAAGTGAGGAGAGCAGTTGCTGGAGTTTTAGGAGAGGAATGTTGTTCCATTCTTGGCTGGTGCAGGATTCTAGCTGCTCAACAGTCTTGGACCTTTTGTTAGTGGATTTTTTTTATTTTATGATACACCAAATATTTTCTGTTGGTGAAAGGTCTGGGCTGCAGGCAGGCCAGTTCAGCATCCAGACTCTTTTCCTGCTAAGCCATGCTGTTGTGATGGATGCAGTAGCCTACTCTTCAGCATTGATGGTACTTTCCAGATGTGTAAACTGCTCACGTCATAGACACTAATGCAACCAGAGATGCCATCAGAGATGCAGGCTTTTGAACTGTCCGCTGATAGCAACCTGGATGGTCCATCTCCTCTTTAATCTGCAGGACACAGTGTCTTGTTTCCAAAAAAAAAACGTGCAAATGTTGATTAATCTGATCAGAGAACAGTTTGCAGTTTCAATTTTTCACTTTCAACCTCTGATATGTTCTTGATGTTCTATTTGGGAAGAAAATATGGGTTTATGGCATCTGCAAATCATTGCATTCTGTTTTTATGTACATTTTACACAATATACCATATTTTTTGGAATTGGGGTTGCATATCTTCTGTATTATAAAATGAAAACAATAATCGACTCTTTCTTCAGATACTGTGTTTAGAGCAGCAGTGCTGCTTCAGAGAGTTTTACAGCCCATGTAACTGGTGCTACTCTGAATATGGTCTCAGTTCAACAAACTTCCTTTTGGATTGAACTTTTGTTCAGCTTTGAAATCCACCTGTTCTCAGATCTGATGCTTCTCTCAGCCTCTCAAACACAACGCTGCCCCAGAATTTCTGGCTTTCTGTTTTTCTATTTATACTTGCAGTGAGCCCCAGGCAGCCTTCACTTACCAACCCAAATACATGTAGACTCCTCACACTGGCACAGAAACACACTTTCCCCCCAAAACACATGCATAAACTTGCTTTGAGTTACAGTTGAGGTGGAGGTTAGAGGGTTTCATGCACTTTGTGTCAGACGGTGGGTTCTAATTTATTTCAGTTAGTGGCTGTGTGGAGCCTCAGAGAGCACCCTGAACACCATAGAGTCTGCTGTTTCTTTGCTCGCAGCCTTGTGGTTCACAGTGTCAAAGAGAAAAGCCATTCTGAAAACCTATAACATTTTCTATTCCGCGATTTTGCAAATATGTCTGAGCTTGTAAATATGAAAATGTTCTGAACAAGAGAGACAAGACCATTTTGGCAGAGACGAATCTTGGAGAGCCACTGCAAATGTAACTGGGGTGATGATTTTTTCTTTTTCAAGCTGTGGGCTTCTCATTTAACAGTTGTCAAAGCAATGTTGCTTGTATTTTTCAAATGTAAAAGCTTAAGAAAGTTTTATATAAATCCATGAAGTTGTATGAGTTTTTTTTTCCCTGATTCATTGCCAGAGATGTAAAAGCTGAGATTAAGGTCAGCAGCAATACCATAAATCTGTTTTGAAGTGGCTGTTAAAGACTTAATTAACTCCAGCAATCAAAAAGTAATTAGCAGTAAACCATTAACCTGCCTGTTTGTCATGACTTCAACTAAAAGGTGAGTTTATCACACTGAATACACGATGCGCACTTGCACGTGAGCTTATCTGGGACATCGACGCACACACACAGACACAGAGTGAAGGGGAGGCAGCTAAAGTATTACTGTTTAACTGAACTTGTTAAAAATGAATGAAGGCAACATCCATGAGAAGACACTCATTCTGCATTATTTACAATATTGAAAATATTCTGAAACTATATTAGCTTGACTTCTTCCATCTCCTTTCAGTACGCACACACACACACACATGTACTCCTGCTCTTTAGTAGCAGCACCTGTTGTGATACCTACCCCAACAAAAGTAAGTACAACTGCTCTGTCGTGTAAAGGAGAACAACACCATGTATAAGACAGCTTAATGCTTTTCTTCTGTTAATTCATATCTTTGCTCTCTGTGGTTGGTTTTCATCTCTGAGAGCAAAGAGGCACTTTGAATGACTTTTTTCTTAGATGTAGAGAGATAGAAATAATAGGTTGCTGTATCTTTTGCAGTAATTGTAAATGTTTTTTTGTATTGTTGTGGTTCAACATTTTAAATCTAATGACCAGGAATAATATTTTGATAAAGCACTACTTTAAAGGTGCAGTGACTGCCTACATCAGGGCTGCTGCTGTCGGCAGTTGGTTTAACACTAATCCCGATGATGCTAACATTGTTTAACGCCACCTCCTCTCTGCCAGGGGAGAGAGACTGTTCTTATCACAGCCCGATGCAATTTCGCCACATAGTCAAACAGCTGAAAGAGGTTCATTATTCAAAAGGCTGCTTGTTATTTGGGCTGTGCTGCCTAGCATTGAATGCTAGCACAGCATATACGTTCCTCCAAAATCCACGAATTGAAACTTTTCAATGCGTGCAAGGCAAATGGTGGTCTGAAAAACACCACAAAGACTCATTTATACACCATGTCATAGATTACAGAGATTACCATGGTAATTAATGACCTTCTGGACACATCACATAAGTCCAGAGGAGCAAGTGGGAATGAAGCCTTACACCACCAGTCCATATTGGTTGTAACTCCCTTCTTTCCCACTCAACTTCCAAAACTGTAGTTCTTCCTTAGTGGATTCTTGCTTGAAAAGATTACGGTACTGGATTGTTTGGCCTGAAGTCATTACCTGATGACTGCGTGCTCCCAGTGTTGGCCAGTCATGTTAGTTGCTGGTTAGACATGCTGATGACGATGATTACAACAGGGTTTTGAGGGTGCTGCGTGCACCTGTATGCACCCAGGTAGAATTTTTTTTTTTAATCTAAGATTAGAATATTGTGCCTTGTGTAATTACAAAATCGTTGTGTTATCTTTACATAATGCAAAATGCACAAGTCACAACATGTAAATAAGAACATTTTGGAGTCGTTTGGAAGTTTATTTTGTCACTGAGGCTAGGTGTAGCAATCTACTTCTAGTGATTATGCTAAGCTAAGATAGCAGGGCTTTATCAGGCTGGGTGACTGAATGCCAAAAGAAGAAAGTGGTACCCAGTCTTTCTCCGTCTATCGTGGTAGTCACGTTCCAGAACCCCCAGGAATAGGTGAAAATCCACATTAGAAAACAATAAAAAACATTTTAAGTTCAGTACACTTTAAAAAATAATACTGATCATTACTTAATTCAACCAGTGCAGCATTTTTACACTTAAAAATATTGAGTTGATATGAAAGGTATACTCATGAATTTTTGATGTAGTCAACTCAAATACTCATCATGATGATGTTCAACATTTTTATTTAGTATGCAAACCTAGGATATTACTGTCACATTAAATGGCTCCCTGATTATTTTTTTCAGTGGTATGGGATAGGCTACTCCCCAGCAAAGATACACTCCTAACTTGAATGATTATGATGAATTCGCTGTCTTGTAGCCACTGATGAAGTAGACAATGAAGGTGATGATGTTGATGATGATGATGAAAACAAAAACGTGTTAAAAATGTCACTGGCAACTTTAATCTTGAGGAAATAAATAAACACTTTCTAATGTTCCTGGCAATGTCATCACCAATGCCTTCTTTCACTTCCCACTAAAACCCTCTTTATCAATTCCCACTAATAACCTTCTTTAATTACTTCTCATACCCAAATGATGTTGCTTATAAAGTAAATGCATGCATTCACACAATACTCACAATAGAATTCATATATTTTTGTTTTGTCCTAATATAAAAAAGAAGAAAACTGTTCTTTGTCCTTTTTCTGCTCAACATATAACATACCAGAGCCTGCTGTTGGCACAACTGGTGGCAAGATGCTAATAAGCATTATGTATGGTCTATTTGAAACGACTAAATTGGGATCAATACGGCATCACATTAGTGTCACAGAAGTAATCGAATCTTAAAAGGTTCTGGGTTCCCGGTCTGAGAGTGAAATGAGGACACACTAAAACTCAAAGTTCTCACATAGACAGGGGACTCTTTTCCGCTCTCCTATCAGAGGAAATTCTGCATGTGTATGTTTCCATGGATGTGCAAACATATTAATGAAACATGATTAAATATGATGGATCTTCCCAGAGGCAAAGGCCTTCAAAGTTACACATCTTGATAAAAGCATAAACATGTGTGACATTTTAGCAGAGCTCATCTTTGTATCCAACCCCCTGTGGGTCAAAGCACACTCAGTGAACACACCAGCTCGCTCTCTTCTTTACCCCGATCATCTTCGCACAAGTCAACCTGTCATCCATGATATTTTTTGTTTCTGCCTCCCTTTAGGTTTCTATCTCTCTTTCTGACAGCATTTACATATAAGTATACATTTATAATAGCCTGTCATAATCCTGAAAACTCTGCATGTGTGTGTGCACATACAGTTTTTCGATTAACTACATTCATTTTCCCTCTCCTTTGCTCCTTTTCTCGTGATCCTTACATGCTCTCTCCAAATGTGTCATGCACTTGATATCCTGACACATCTGAGTTATTGAAGAGAGGCCTGCTTTGATAGCTGTGGATGCACTGTGATATTTTGCCTTTGATTTGGGGTCCTTCTGCATGGGGCTATTTTCCATCTCTCTCCCTTGGTGTGTGTATGTGTGTGTGTGTGTGTGTGTACATTCAGTATCTTTCTCAGGGACAGTTGTGGAGGCCGAGGATCAACCCACTAATCTCCCAGTAGAATAGCCACTGCCACCCACTCACGTACAAACCCACACGCCCAACACTGTGTTGGTGCAGCTAAACCAGCAGTTCGAGACAAGGCAGGCCATTTTATTCTCATGTGTGCATTTGACTTGAAATTATTAGCACTCTCGTCAACGTGTTTCTCACAAATTCACCTCCAGACATATTGATCCATTTTTCTGAGGAGTCTGTGTCATCACAGACATCAGCTGATTAAAGTTGTGTCAATACAATGCCATGTGACTGCAGTGGGTTAAATTTGAATGGAACAAAGAGGGATAGGAACTGGAGCAGACAGTTACAATTAGAGCTTTAATAAGGTGTAGCACCTAATGTCCCATATTGTTCCTCATGAGTATGGTCCTGTGTGTGTTTCTCTGACCTGGTTCAATGACGGTTTGTTCAGTTTCCACTCCACCAACACAGAAATGATTCAGCTCTGGGTTCTATTCATCTAACCTAGAAACATGTAGTTTTAGTCATCACCCATCACAGGCCTGACAGTTTTTTTCATGGTTGGTTTTTTCTCTGCCTGTCCCTCTCATCACCATCTGACTCTTAAGGGCTCTTGCAGTTTTTTTGTTTTTTTTTTTGCTTTGACTCATTTTTGAAACTGTCACAAAACTATCTTAACTTTAAATTCTACTTTCCACACTGTTTCACAATCTACTCCAAGTATTAAATTAATCTTTGAAAATATAGTTAATTGTTTCAGTAAACTTGTCAGTGTCATCAGAACATGAAATTGTTCTTTCTTTGAGATTCTTTTTGCAGAAACAGATCTGGTAGTTGGGTTCAGAAGTCTCTGAACTATGGTAGGGTAATGATTTTCCCTTTATACACCTTCACAGTTGATTTGAAATAAAACAATCAAGATGTAATCCAAGTCTAGACTTTCAGTCTTAATTTAAGAGGGTTCACAAAAATATGACATTTACCAATTAGGAATTACAACCTTTTTGAGCAAAGTATCTCCACTGTTAGGGGCTCAAATAAATTAGGAAATCTGAACTGCATGTTTTGCTTTCTTATAGATTTATTCTTTTCTTGAGGTTTTCCACTTTAGAACCAAATATAAAGACATGCTACTGATGGACGGTTATTTTCACAATATGCAAATACCTTTAAAGCATATTCTAAACATGAGAATAACATTTTAAATAGAGCACATTTATCTGAATTGATGGGGATGTTGCATGTTTAAACTTCAGATTGTATTTCCTTGAGTGTCAGTGGGTTGATCAGGTGCACTCAGTATGCTGACAAACACCCATGCAGCGAGATTCTGGCCATTATGGAGCACACCAATGCTGTCATGAACGTGAGGTGATTGTGCTTAGAGACAAAGGGCGGCACCCTTCTACATAAACCCAAGAAGGTCTGCAAAATAACATCCGCTTACTGTATCACCAGAATGGCCATGAAACAAGGCCTTTCCTTTGCCTGAGGTCTCTAAGGATCCTGAACGCTGCTGCAGAACCACTTCATGACGCCCTCACTGAAGCTACTTGGACACGCCAGGTACTTATTGAATGATTCTATGGAAAATGGTTTCATTCGTACATCTCCTGGGGGTCCCTGGGTGGGGATTTATGCTGATGAAGGAGCTTTGGGAGCATGCCATCAGCTTGCGATGAAACTGAATTTACGAACGCACACACGCTTTTATGAACAAATTTAAGTGGTGTTTGTTAATCTGGAGTAGGTTTTTAGTAAGGATGTGATTTATGTGCAAATCTACTCACAGACTTATGAAGATTTCATGAATGAGGTCCACTGCGTTGACAGAAACTGTGTCTTTACCGTCCTGCGCTTCATTTTAGTAAAACATCTTTGAGAAAATTCATTTTCTTGGTCGCTGGCAAGAAAATGTCTCCTGGTTGGTAAAGTAACAGTGAGCTCATTTAAAATCATTCCTAACTGATATCCAGTGGAAACATTTGCAGATGGAATTTGGATTTTAAATGCACGTTTTGTAAAAACAAAACTTCTCTACATTTATCCTGGAATTGTTCCCACGTGAACATCTTTTGGACTGATGTGATTAACTTTGACAGACAAATATGTAACGACTGGTGTGGAGAAATGTAACCTCGGAAATATGGAAATCCTATCTATTGCCAATTAATTCACAACTTAACTTATGGGAAATACTATGAAGTAATAAATACATCACATGCAGCGTAGGCTCTGCTGAGACATGGTTTTTGGATCACTTCAATCCAATAATATTTGATTAATCTCCAAAGAGAAATTATATAAATGAATTACTTTATCTATGTAATTCTTTGCTACCTCGTGGTAACATGGAGGCTACTTCAGGCTACTGGTAAGTCACATTTCACAAAATATAGCACAGACAGAGACAAAAACCGAAATGACTTTGTAGCGTGTCATGGTGGAAATTAATGGAATTATCTATGATGGAGAGAATTTGGCTCAGATGTCTTCAGAGATACTTCTGGCCCGGTATATGACACTCGTTTGTCTGCTCCAGCAGCAGACCACAGCCCCTCTGACATCACTTCATCACTTCCTAGTATACAGCCTCTGTCTTTGTCTGATGTCCAAATACTCGTCAGTGACACTGTTGGACCTGGTTGCACTTTTCCTCCTCTTTTGTTCAAAGGTCAGTCAGAAAATTGTGAAATGCCATTAAAAAAAAGTTTACCCTGAAAACATCATGCGGTCGAAAGTGTCATCTCGATAAATGAATCTCTTCATTTCCTCCCTGTGGTTTAATTCTGTATTCTTTATAAATGCAAGCATCATTTATATTGCTGCGTCTTTGTGCTATTAGAACAGACCAAGCACCTATGGCAAGGATTCCTGTTCCACCTAGAGTTGGACGTATAATACTATATCCAACGGTACATCATTCTATTGCATTATGTATGCTGAGCACGCATGGCCATCCACCCTGAAATCTTCCTTAAGGGAATGTGACATTGTGATTAAATTCATTTGTGTGGAATGTGACTGGATTTGCATTTTGAACATGACAGAAACATATGGACCATAAGAGGAAAAGAATGGTTAACCTGTGCATATATGCTGTGCAGATGTGCCGCTGGTTAAATTCATTCAGAAGCGATCCTCTGAATGTGGCTGTTGGTTGGATGTGAACACGTGGAACATCTTTACTAATAGTCTTTGAAGATGTTGCATGGGGAAGTCTGCTCTGTAACATGTTCTTCAGATCTCCTTGCTCTGTGACCTCTCTTTGTGAATCCGGTAAGTCACAGTTTTTTTTTTTATGTCTGATTTCCCAGCAGACTTTTTCTCATCTAGATTTGAGCATGTTTTATAGATCTTATACTGGATCCGATGTTTATGCATTTTTAAGATTCTTGGTTAACATGTTACACGCCTTATGGTTTTATCAAAGCTTACTGTGATGAGGAACTGACTGTTGTAGATCCAAAGTCCCGCTGTACTCGAGCCATTAGAGTAGTTCAGCAGAGCAGGGCTCTACTCAGGCAATTAGAGAGCTGTCTTTGTTGCCTTTAACGAGTTTGACCTGATTTCCTGATTATATGCATAAATTTCCATTCTCTCTCCTCCTCTCATTCTCTCTGTCCTCATCTTTTTTTCCATTCTCTCTCTCTCTTTTGTTGCATATGTTTGAATTACGGGAATCCTAATCCTCAGAAATGATTTTTTCCCCCTTATTGTGAACAGTAACAAGGAGCTGACCTTCATGTTCTGACCATAGATCACATCCATGTGAATATTCCCATGGACTGTACCCTAAAAAGTGTTTATATATATGTGTGTGAGCATGCTTGCTGATTTGATCCTATCTTCTCAGGTGTGTTTCTGTAGGGCTGGTGTGTGCGTGTGTGTGTGTGTGACAGGAGTGAGAGGAGGGAGGGGAAGCTAGCTGCTGGCTTGCCCTCGTGAGCATCCAGGATTTATCTGCTCAGCCAAGCTGAGACAGACGGGCAGAAGCGAACGAGGGAGGCAGATACTGAGGGAGGGTGATATGGCAAAAAAAGGCAAAGACACTGAAGTGTGTGTGTGTGTTTATGTGTGGTGGGGGGGGTGTGCAGATAGAGAAGGTAAACTACAGTTAGAGCTGGGAGGGACGAGACGACAGGAGGAGGAAGTGCTGGGGTGGGAAGTTTGTGGAGAAATCTGAGGTAGACAAGTGGAGAATAAATTATTTAAATTAAGTTTAAAGGTGCAGGGGTAGATCTTTGCAGGGATGAGTGATCAGTTGACAAGCTGTTGGAAAGTTGAAAGTGTGGCAGGGATCACCATGAATGTGTTGGGGCCTTCGTAGCCTGGCAACAACTTAGCTAATGACTTCACATGCATCCACAACAGATAACGCAGGTGAACTGACTCATCATTTAGATGGAAGCTCATAAAGACGCTTGAAAATCTGTCTGGGATATACAATCTTTCACAGAGACATGTTCAGGGTGACATAATCTTTCGCTAACGAGCGCTGCAGTCCCTCCTCCTTTACCCATTACCGCCGTCTGCAGCTTCCTAATGACAATGTTGTCTGAAATCTGCAGCAATGTCTCTGAAACACATTAGACTGCGTTACAAATGTCCTCACTGTGTCTTTTTCGGCGCTCTGTGTTATTTGCTAGTGAATTCACTTTCCACATGAAGAAGAAAAGGGTTTAATCTTCCTCCTCCTCGCTCTTAGTTTTTCTCTCCGCACCCTACATCCTTGACATCTTCACTTCGACGTGTCTGGATTTGGGGTTTTATCCCGGGCATTATTATAGGTTTTTGAAAAGCTTAATCAGCTGCTCCCACATGTACAAAACTTTCTGTTGTCAAGGTTACTCATAGTAACGGTAGCTAAGAAGAGGCAGAATTACCAGCAGACACACGATGAGCTGCACAGTGTCATTTCCAGCATAGAAAATGGTTTCCAAGGTCTTTGTTGGGTCCGTTACAGCTCAAGTTTCACTGTGATTAAAGCAAAAAGGGAGCTGACAAGTTACTTTGTTATTTTGTATACCTTTAGTAGAGATTCAAATGTTCAGTGTTTCAAAATGATATCCGCGATATCATCCTGCTCATAAGTCATGTTTTATTAACTGGTGATGCTTAGCTATTTGGCCATCTTCACTTGTCTTAAAGTTTTAGTTACTCAATAAAATAACCCAATTTTTGACCTTCCTTTTGAAATTGAATAGCAGCAAAATACAATCTTGACAAAGTATATAAAATCTTTTTCCTTCAGCCCCTTCCTTGTGCCCTCATCAGCTGTCAAACCTCTGAATCTGGAAGACGAGGTTTTAAGTTGCCTTAATGTATCTTCCGGTTTTTGCAGAGATCAGAGGAATTGTGTCCACGCTGAGATTTCCTCACTGAGGTTTCTAAACTGCCCACAGCAGCACAACACGTTTGGAGAGGAGGATGATCTGAGGAGGATTAAAGGAGGACAAGCTGCACAAGACTAAGGCTTAAGGGAGGACGCAAGAATATTGCAAAACTGGGGGAATCTTCTGATCTCACGACTCCCGTAAAGCGGCATCATTCTCATATTTGGATTTTTCTTTTGTCATTTTCACGTGATTCAGACAGTAAACAACTGTGAGGAAACTACGTATTCTGTCTTTCTGAAATTTCTATCTACCTCCCAACCAAAAATCATTCATCATTCAGTCTCCCAGCAATAGATGTTATTCACCATGATGGTGTTGCCAGGTCCATGACTCACGTATGATGTAGGCTGCACGCCTTCACTGTGGGTGGTTATCAGATCAATATGTACGCTGGATGACTGGATGAAGGCTGCAGCACCACTGGGTCCTGCATTCATGATTCGGTGCCTGGTTCTGCGTGGGCATGACTGTGTAGTGTACTGTAGTAAACGAGTGGGAGTGTTATGACGGTGAAGTTTGAACAGCACAGTCATCCGTCTGAACTACATCTATCACTGGTCCAGACAGTGATGCAGAAGTTCCCTGAACCCACCCTTCTCAGTCCGAAACTTTTTTCCTTTTTTTTAATTTCTGATTTTTTTTCTGTGATTCCTTCCTTTCCCTCCTCACGTTCCCCTTTCACCGTCACTCCTTGAAAACTGGAAATCGGGACAGTACAGCAGCGGAGGGGTTAAGATGAACCGAGCGTCCTGATTGGCTGTCGGCCGGCGGTCTGATCCAGCCTACAGAGAGAGGTAACCAGGCAACCTCAGAGAGGGAGAGGAGAGAAGAGGGGGCAGAGGACCGGGGAGAGAGGAGGAGGAGAAAAAAAAACGCGCTGAAAGAAGCGTGGCATAGTTTTGTAAGAATTGTGGAAAAAAAAAAAGATGTGTGGAAGCTTGGGAGCGCTGGCATCGGAATGGAAGAGGAGATTACTGTCCCTGCTGAAACTCTCTGTGGATGTCTGAACAAACCAGGAGGAGATACGCGGGGATGACTGGATTCTAAAGCCTTTTCTCGAAATGGGAACTAACTGTGCTCGATCTCGCTGTAGTGCAAAGGTAAGTTGAGCAGTGCGACCAGTCTGGAGGGATGCGGAACATCTGAGCAGACGCTCCGGTACTTTTTCTACCAGAGTTGATGGATCTCAGAAGCCTGTGGATTCTGGCTCCTGCGACTGCAATGAATTATCCATTTCTGCTGCTGCTGCACTGGGATTTCAATGTGTGTGTGTGTGTCTTTTCGTGGAAGGAGTGACTTCCCCACACTAAAGTAGTGGTCACGGGCTGCTTGTGCACGTGTGTGTGTGTGTGTGTGCAGTTATAGGCGGGAGGAGAGAGAGCAGTTTTGCCGCATTTGGCGTGTGTGTAGTCAGGGAGATCCAGCCTTTACTTCACACACAGACGAATGTTTTACTTCTATTAAACCCAAGTTTGTATTCCTGTATTCTCCCTCAGAAACTCGCTTTTCTCGCTGGTGGATGCGCCTTTGCGTCCCCTGCTGCCTCCAGCCAAATATAAATCTCTCGGACGAGGGTGGCCCATCTGGGACTTTATAGTACTCAGAGACCTTAGTATTTTTTTTTTTCAGTTTGGGCTCATTTCGATTAGCTGCCGTGTGTGTGTTGTTATTTCACTGCACCTAATGTGATTTACGAGTTAAAAAAAAAAAAAAAAAAAGATTTGTGGGCTTTTGGCCACACTCTGGAGGTTAGATTGGCTCACAATGGAAGTGAGGGGAAATTGAGTGAAACGTGGAGGTTATGCTGATTGAAGTGTTGGTGTGGAAATGTAGTCAATGGGCTGTGGGCTCCCAGTCACCGGGTTTCTGTTGATGGGGGGGGGGGGGGGGGGGGGGGGGGGGGGGTGGGGGGGGGGGGGGGGGGGGGGGGGGGGGGGGGGGGGGGGGGGGGGGGGGGGGGGGTGTTGAATGAGCAGCCCGGTCAGTTTGCTCTGAGGGGCCCATGCAGCCTCCGCTGCAGCTAAAAGCCGCATTAATCATGAGGCTGTGGCTCTGCAGACCCTCACTCTCCTCCGTCTCTGTCTGCGGCCGCACGAGCTGCATATGCAGCATGTCGCTGCTGTCGCCTGTAGTTCTGCACAGGCCCATTTACATTAAGTTTATCTGTGTGCCGATGCTGCTTCCATCCTGTGAGGATCATTGTTGCAGTGGGCTACCCCTCATTAGGGGGGTATTTTCATCATAGGCATACAAATCTGTGTCTCATCATATTTTTCTGATCAAATCCACAGGTTACCAGTCCCATCTAAAAAAACAAAACACACAAAAAAAAAACTACTCTGTAAAGTTACTTTTAGCCAAAAAGTATTGTATAACTTTAAAATCGGATTATTTTAATTTATGTTATTTTCAAATTTTGACCCACTATTTTGTACTGTTTTGACCTAAGAAAAAGATTTGGGAACTTTTTTTTCCCCAGTTTTGTCAAGCAGACCTCTTACTTCTGTCTGTATGGGCCCAGCTGGCACTCCAGGTTGTCATAGAAACCCAAGGAGTATTGTGTGGAAACTCAAAAGAAAGCACAACTGAAAGCTTTCTTTCTCCCTCCTTCAGTTCTGATTGCCGTCTGCTCTGTCTACAGCTTCCACTTTCTTTTTTCTTACTCTCTATCTTTGTTTACAGCATAACCAGCTTTTGGGTATGTATGTTCTACCATTCAACGGTACTAAATGGTGTGTGGTATGTGTGTGCTGTATAGTGGTAGACAATGACCAATGGAAGGGAATAAAAAAGAAAAAAAAAATATATATAGATTAACATCTTTGGAATCTTGGACTTTCTTTTCTGGCCATTAAAGCTTTTAACCACCTTTGCAAAAGTAAGTGTACTAAGTGTACTGCTATAAAATTATAACCCAGTTGGAAACATGATCCATTTGTAAAACCTTGTATTCCACACAGTAGTTTTAGGCTGTACAGAAACGTAGTCACTTATTCAGGTATCTGTATTACCTCATTCCCTGTGTCTGTTGTAATAAAATCATGTGGTGCACACGCTGCGTGCTTTCAGTAGGACCTGAGAAATACCACTTAGAGAATTTTTGATTATACAACCAGTTATTTTGAAGCATATGCAAAAGTTAATAAAAGACTAATTGCTACGATTTTACTCACAACTGACTGTAACTTTGTCATCCACATAGCTGCCTATTTTACTGAGACACCCCAGTGACACTTGTTGCTATGGATACCTTTCAACACTACAGTAACTTGACAGTCTATTCAAGTTACCTACTCAGTGAAAGAGTGGCTGTGTCTCTGGGGCATTTCTTTAAATAAGCTATGAAACAAAAAAACAAACAAACAAAAAAATAAACAAGCATCTGCAGTGGGAAAAAAAGTTGTGCATGAAGATAACTAACATTATCCAAATCCTCTGCCGTCATTAGTTTAACCTGGAAGCTTTTTGCCTGTTTGCTATCTCACTTGACAGCTGTAGTGACATTTCAAGAGTAGAGGATTTTCTTTGGAGTCATTTTCACTCAGTTTAGTTGCCTCAGGCTACATTTTTACTTGTTAGTCCTTTTAATGAGTTTTTTTAAATTCATTCATTCATGCATACGTGCATCAGTCAAACCTCCAACCAGGGTGCTACTTTCTGCCACTTCTTGCAAACATTCCACATGGAGACATGTTGGATTTTTTTTTTTCCAGTTTCAACGCAGTGTGGTGATTCATGAGTTGTCCATCTTTAACTTCATGACTGGAAACATCACTGTTTAATGTCATCAGATGCCTGGCCTGCATGCTACTCGCCACCCCTGACCCCTGACCACTGTGAGTTACCTGACCACGGCAGGTATCTGGAGTCAGACTTTATGACTGAACCGCTGTTGATTTCTCCTCAGTCTGAGCTGCAAAAGCATTTCACTCATACCATCTTATATCCCTCTTCAGTCTGCTCTATTGCCAAAAGTAGAAGTTGGTCCATGTTTGAAACACTAATAAATACCAACGTCCTCTAAAATGTTTGCTTTTTATTCTACTTTATTCTTAATAGGCTCTAACATGTTAAGCATTGGTATTTTCGGTATTTTTTGAGATTCCACTGTTATGCAGAAACACAAGAGGGAAAATTGAGTGGTTCTTGGCTGGCTGCCTTTCTCATTGATCCACTTCCTGTGTGAGTATGTGTGTGTGTGTGTGTGTGTGTGTTTGTGTATATCTGACATTTTCTCACATATAATTGGCACCAAAAATATCTTTACAGCACATTGGGTCCATGTGTGCATATTGCATGGCTTATTTCTTGTCATTTATTTACTGTGAAGGAAATCGTGTTTGTATCTGTCAAATCAATACTCACACAAACACTCACACATTTATAATTCTTAAGATGCAGCACGAGCACTTAACCATCATTACTGTCAATCATGACTACCTGTTGATGACTACCTGTAATACACGCCGGGGCACTGTAGCATGAAACGTGCATGTGCACCATGTTCAGAGTCCAGAGGTGCAGCTCAAGCTGCTAGCTAATCTGCCTCTGCAGTTTGATTTCTATAATCTTCTTAAAACACTCAGAATCTGTCCACTCTGGGGTTAGCTTAAACACAACAACACTGCGCATGCACTCTTTCACTGCCTTCGGATCTAAAAGGATCCATGAATGTATTTGACAGTTCTGTTGTTGCAGATGATTTGAGGGCTTTGGTGCGACTCTAAAATGGTAAAAGCAGATAAATACGTGTCACGTATAATGCATCATTTTCGCTAAGGGGGAATTGTGCAAATGTAATCACAAATGTAAAGTGTGGTTGATATTTCAGGACATGGGCCAGATACTGGATAAATTGAAGATGGACACTTTCATTATTACATTTTTTTTGTACCAAACCGACAAAATGAATCATTGAAAAACTATGACAAACTTTTGTATTTTGTCATTCACTTCAAGTCATTTTATCATCTTTTTCTTTCCAGAATTTATCACTGTTCTTCATTATTACTGTGTTCACTCTCTGTAGTTTCAGTTTATTTATTTATTTTTTTTATTCTCTCTGATCCTTGCTCCTACTAGGGTTGCAAGATTATCAGAATTTTCAAAGTTGGAAGCTTTCCATGAGAATTAACAGGAATATAGACAAATTAACAGGAATATATGGGAATTCATGGAAATAAACTGGATATTGGCAAAATTGCAGGTGAGTGTCTAACAGGAAAATAAAACGTAATTGACAAAAACAACTTTCAACATAACATTGGTTAAAGGTTTAATGGAATTTAATGGAAATTCAGTTTATTCTCTCACCCTGTGTATTCCTGCAGCACATGCTCAGATAGTAGAGGCCAGCATGCAATAGCATGGCTGTTCCCAGCATCATCACCACCATTACCTTTCTCTACCTCCACCATCCTCTGCCTGCAGCTTAGCTCCAGGGATCCTCTTGTTTCAGAAAAAGATGTTGGTTATGGAACTGAGACTTCTGCGTTCTTCCTTTAATTCCTTGCTTGCATTCATACTGCAGTAGATGATCACATATTACCCATCCTTGCCATCCTTCGCTGTACACACTTGTCCCTGTCCTCACTGAGTGCCACTCAGTGTGTGTGTGTGTGTGTGTGTGTTGGGAGGGGGGTGGGGGGCACTCAGAGGCCTTTTTCTGTGTTAATGAGTTTTTACAGCAAACAAAAACACTTTAGAGAAGGCATTTTCAGGAGGTAAAGAGGCACACACGTACACGGAGGCATGTGCCACACTGGAGTCACAGCACATTAACACTTCAATTAAGTCAATGCCTCACACTCTAATTTCCCCAGAAGTCAAGATCCCTGACCACCTCTCTCACTCACACACACGCCACACACACACACACACACACACACACCAGTGATGCACAGTGCCCTGTGTCATGCCTCAGCACGCACCAGCAGTATTACATGCTCCTTGTGACATTTTCAATGCTGGAGAGAACGCGACAAACAAGCATCACAAATGACATTTTAATATGTGTTCTTTGTCTTTCACATGGCCTCGCACAAAGAAGCAGAGATTCTTCTGCGCAAACTTCTTTATTCATGGGTACAATAGATAATGAATGCACGTAAAGGGTAGAGGGAGAAAGAGAATTGCAAGCCATTCTTCCTGGTGGAACATCTCCTCTGACTTCCTCACTCACTGTGAGATACAAACAAAGTCAGTGAAGGAAACAGATGAAGACAGGAATGGAAGGATGTTTTCCACTGAGGGTTTCCTCTTTGGATCTGTCCCCCGTCTATCTCTCAGGATTTTTCTCCAGCTCTGCTTCTCTGTTTCTTCTAATGAGTTTTTAACCATCCTATGATTGTCTTTTTTATTTTTCTTGCTCTGCGTGTTTGTAAAGATTAACCACAGTTCAGTATTCATCATTACCAACTATCATCTGCACCAGTGTTTTTGGTTACAGCAGGAGCAATTCAGCTGTCATGTGGAGGTGATATATCTTGTATGAGCCTGTGTTATTGAGAGGGACAGTGTGGTGGTAACCTAATTTGCTCCTAGTTGGTATTGGTATTGCGTATCACGTTTGTGCCCAGGACAGAGAAAACAGCGTAACACCCGACTCTCTCGCTCGTGTGTCTTGGTCTCAGTGGAGTGTCTCAAATGCTCCTGCATTCTTTCCAGCATAAGCTGTTTTTACACTGAGAGCAATGTTGCTGCTCCAAATAGATGCCAATGATCTGTCTTTGTCCTTCTTCTTGGCCAAGTTGCACTGGTGTTGGAGAGAAAAACCCGGGGAAGAGAGAAACCCCAACGCCCAGTGTGCAGGATTGCTTTCTGACCCGTTCTGCACAGAGCTCACCTTCCCTTTGTTTTGTCTCTGGTAATACTTCCAGAACAGGGGCACAATGAAAATGCTCCTGTCATTCCTCGCTCACATCCAAACTGAGGCAGAATATCAGCACAACAGTCCCACCTAGAAGGAGCTGAGTGTAAGGGGCTTTACACTTTCCCATGAGCCACCTGCAACTTCTGCTGCATTCTAGACATTTACAATCATGGCTTCTTGCAGAATGAAGTTTATGTGGTTTCGTGGGTCATAAAATCTGCTCAACTCGTAAACTAAGCTGAGATTCAATTAAAATGGAAACATAAAAAAATTATTAAAGTAGGTTTTTTTATGTAAAGAAAAGGATCCCAGAGGAAGGTGAGACTAAGCTTAGAAATAGCTAAAACTTTTCAGTGGCCGAGCTGTGATTGGCTGGTTCACTGCTCAGCCTCTGTTGTTTATTCTCCTCCCTGCAGCATCACATTTAACATCAACACTCATGCATGTGTAGGTGCTGCTCTTCATTTTTCACAGTGCACGTGGTCTCTTACAAGCATGTGCACTTTCACACATTCAGAGGTGATGGGAGCAGATTGAATGCAGACTGTCATATTTCTCGTGGCTGTCTCTGTGGGCCACTTCCTGGACCTGCTGTGCAGAGGTCAGGCACTGTGGCTGCTGCAGCAGCAGCCATGACTAATTAACAGTCAGAATACATTTAATTATTAGAATACATTTCTGCCAGGACTGGACTGAACCAGTTTCAGTTTGATCACCCATAACTGCCAACCTGCTGACGCATGTCTCAAATTCATCTGAATTTGTCCCTGTTAAATGTACACACATGAGCTGCATGTGCAAGCTCACCCATAGCAACATTATCAGACTAAAACATCATCAGAGTGGAAGTTTCTCACTGGGATTTAAGAGAAAACAATGGTCACGGTTTCTGCAAACCTGAGCTGAAACTAGTCTGGTTGTCACTACCTGTTTCTCATGTTGTGTTTCTCTTACTGGTTGTATACCTATCCAAAGATGTCCAGAGCCAGTTTCTTCTGCATCCTGGCCCTAGAAGTCAATGTTGAAATCAGAGGAACCAGACTAATTCTTTGTACCAAGATGAAATGAATTTGGATGGCTGGCCAGACTAGAGCTCAATACTCTTCACTCAAAAAGACAAGTGTACCACGCTCATAAATCAGTTTTTCTTCTCAATCAAAATGTTGGCAATTTAGAGTAGAAACAAAAATGCTATTTATTTCTTGTAGGAAATCTTTGTTGTTTTCCTACCTTCAAATTAGGTGAACAGTTTGAACTAAATGCACGTGAGCACAGCAGCAGCTACTTTTCTGCATTCTTGGAAGCTGCGGTTGGGTGCAGCTATTGTTCTGAGTTTTGTCTACTTCAGCTGGATATCTACAACTGCTGTCTGCAACTGTGTTACAATCAGACCAGAGGAATCCAGAAATACAGAAGCTTCAACAATTACACACACGCATACACACAGCTGCAGCATGCAGTGAGTGCCGCGACCATAGAAAATGAATATGTCACAGCTGGATGTGTAACAATCGAACCAAAACACTGATTCGTTACTCGGACTTTGGACTGGAAAGTTGTTTTTGTGTCCTGATTGCAGAAAATAGGACTAATGCATTTAACTTGATTAACTGCATTTAACCCCTTTACTTGATTTGGAACACTTTGGAGAAAAAAAGAAAAAGCTCTTAATCAATGTAGTTGTTGGAGCATAGAATACAATGCTGCGTTTGTGCTCATACACATAGTCAGCACCTCGCTAATGGAGTGTCCTTCCACTTTTAAATGTTGTTTACAGGCATGCGTGTAAGAGGAATTGACCCACAGATGCATAAATTCACATTATTAAATGCAGATCAAATGAGGCAGACCTCACTTAATTGCTAAGAGTTTTCAGCTCCGATCAGCTCAGAGCCAGTTAGGATGGCTTTGTGCTGTAGATTGAGCGGTGGAGATTTACAGTCAGTAAGCATGTATTTAGTAGACAAGCGTTTACAGGAAATGAAAATGCAACTGTAATATTTATTCATGAAAGCCAAAAGCAGCTTAATGCTACATTAAGCAATTTTGACTACTACTAGGTCAAAGATCCCCAAACAAATGAGGAGGTTTGCTGCTGTATCAGCTTATCTTGTGCTTATGGCTAAGCCTCTGGCAGTTAGCAAACAACTGGCTACTTATCCAGCAGAAACAGAGCTACATGGATACTCTACAGGACCCTGCTTTCTCTCTACCTGCACATTTCCACTGCTCTATTTTCTGACCTTCAGAGAAAAATAAATCAGGTTTACTTTACTCACTATAGGATTTAGTCCTCAGGTTTTCCCTCTGATCTGGACCTTTAGGTATCACAGAATTCAGTTCCAGTCAGTCAACTCTCCCAGTAAAGACTTCAAATGCTTCCTTAATGATAAAACCCTTGCTTGGCATTTTGGTGTCCAGTCTCTGATATAATCAATCCCCACTAATTAGGCATACTCAGAGATACTGGGGGTGATGGACACATCTTAACCTCTAATCCAGAAACTGGAACCTGGAGGTGGAAGCTGGAGAGCAGGTGGGAAAAAGAACGTGGTACAGGGGATGCTATAGCCTTTTGGTACAATGTCCCTTGGGATGACAAGACTGAATTGGAGATGTTTGAATGGTGTGAACGGTGGCACATATGGAAAAGCCAAACAGAATGTCAGCACAAACACCTTACAAGGTGCCACTGCCACCACTGCCAAGCACAGTGGTGGCAGTGTGATAATTTGGTCTGGTTTGGCAGCCACATGACCTGGGCAGCTTGCAGTCCTTGAACAGACCATAAACTCCTCTGCACATCAATTAATTTACTCTTTTCTGAAATTAATTCCATATTTGAGTTGGTAGGGTGGTATTTTGGATCATGACGGGTTTGACTGACATACCTGCGTTTTAATATGAGTGATTTTCAGAACATATAAGAAGTATGGTAGTGAGTTAATTCACTAGTGAACTGCATTTGCATGTTTTTTTTTGTTTTGTTTATTTTTTTGGTTGGGGAAGTACCATGTACACATTCTTCACAGATGGTTTTGCTCAATTTATTCAGGTGAACCGAAGCCCTCTCTTAATCAATCGAGGGCAATTGTTAGCTGATATCTTAAGCTCCTCCCTCTGTGCCACAGATGACAGCAACCAAAGCAAAAACTGGAGGCTTCCAGACAGTAGTCCTCAAACAGCCCATCTGTTATTTTTCATCTGTTCTTCTCTGAGATGTTGCAGCTGCAGTCGCTGGTTCTCTGATGCGTGATCACTGCCTTCAGTGTGTCTCTGTATGTGTCTGCATGCATACAGAGTGTATTTGTAGTGTGTATTCACAAAGTAATAGTGGATTAATAAATGCAGAAGTCCCAGTCCTGTGAATGTAACTTGTCAAGGATAAATAACCAAAAAACAATGATGTCAAATCAGATTTACCAGTAAAAATGGACGGTAAGTGATTCAGTGGAGTGTGTGTGTTTCCAAGCTCTCAGTCAGGGACCTTTTAAGGATGAATGGAGGATTCAATCATCTGCTCTTAGGTCATTTGTGCTCCTTGATTGAGTTCCCCTGAACATCTGCCCGACTGAAACACTCTGCTGGAATTGTGTGCATGTGCACATACATACTCACACTCCCATAACTGAAGCATAAATATATATATTTTTTTCATTATAGTAATGGATTCAATGGATCTCATATCATCTAGCACCTTGGAGCCACCCTCCCCCCCTTTATGGTGGGGGGGTGGGGAGGTGGGGTTTGGTCTGTTGTGCTAGCTCTCACACACCCACATACACTCAGCCCCTCCCACCCACTTACCGTATGACCATTAAGATAAGCAGCATTCAATTAGTTGGATATTCTTCCAGATAGCAACTCCTTTCAATTCACACCATCCACAGTTGATGAGCATAAGTTTTTTTTTCTCCTTTCTTTTTTTTGTGGAGGACAGCGGATGTTAAAAAAGCCATCCTTCTGTCTATAAAACTGAGCTCAGCATGTGTGTGCATGTGTGTGTCTAAGGCTAAATAAATGAGATGGAGAAGATTTTATGTGTGTAGATTATTTGACTTTGTCAGCCACACACCAGTAATAGCCACAGATGGAACTGAGATATTTGGCTGAGGCACATTTAGAAGTTAAGAATGCATTTTAGATGACTGGACCGCCATAACTGGTGTGCATACGTGTGTGTGGGTTGTTTGTGTCTGTGAATGTGATTATCAGTGACATACGTAGCTTTTGCGCAAGTCGTGTACAAGAATTTGCAATCATACAATTAGGAAAGACAGTTTTCTATTAACTTCTTTTATTTTCTCGTTTGAGGTTAAAAAAGTACTCTAGAAACTGTGTCACTCTTTAATACAGCGCTCTTCAAATCTGATAAACTCATGCTTTATTCATGTTCTGGGCTCTGAGGCAAATGGGATGGACTATTGTGTACTGGAAATGTGTACAGTGGTCAGATGCTAACTGATTAAGGAAATATCAGGTTACATGACAAAGGCATTATGACTGTGATGATGAGTGAAAGGCTCTATTTGGACCTGGTATTAGCATCCAGCTCTAAGCACATCTGTTCACACCTGGCATGCATCTCCATATGAGTCCCAACTAAGTAAGAACTTGTGATGGATCCCACTGCCTTACCCTGCATGTAAATATGTCAAAGACCAAATGTGTTGGACTAAACCACATTAAGTCACACAAAAAAACGGGACAACACCCATCCTGTCAGTCTGATTTTTTCCCCCAGCGTTTTCCAACAGATGTATCCAAAATTATTCAACAATAACTGCAATGGTAAAACATCCAAACACATGGAAGATAACCAATGGCTTCTGAGGATTGAAACAGAAATAGGATACGGCAGAATTTTTTTAAAAAGAATAAAAACTAAGGAAGGCAAATCAAGAAAACAGAGCTGAGTTTGTGACGTTGTGGTTGTGTGTGGTTATTGGTGTGATGGCTCCTGCTTATTACGCACTTCAGAATCACAATTTTTGTGCAGACAGAAGACGTCAGTTATGTAGGTAGCCCTTCAGTGTGGCCCAGGCTGCATTGTGTTTCTACTGCTGAAAAAAATGTGGTCACATGTGGCCCAGACCACCTCTGAAAGTAGTTTGAGTGATTAGGCCCTCAGCTCTGCCCTGGGTGCTTTTACAACTGCACATAAGGCTGTCTATTTGTGATCTGATCACTCAGAATGGAATGTAATACCAGGTGTAAACAAGGCCTTCGAGCTGGTGATGACTCCACTATCTCATCTCTGTCTCTGCGTCCCCTCTGGACAGTCTTTGCTCCCCTAGAGAAAACAGACTCCTAACCTGGCCTTTGCTGTAAATTGCCCCTGAACCAAGCTCTTCCTATAGTCCTCTTGCACTACCTTGAACCACAGCTCTCATGAGAGAACAATTAAACTGATAAACTGAGCCCAGAGAGTTGAATGAAAATAAGTGCTGAAGATAGTTTTCTAAGACCATATTACTATCTGTCAGGTGACCTTCTAAGAGTAGGAACCTCTAAACAAGAGCGGTTTGACCTTGGCAGTTTATTACTTACACTGGTGACATCCATCACATCTCAGCCCTCTGTGCACAAACGCAGTAATATGATCACGGCAGACCCATACACCTGGCCACACGACTGTTCTCTCACTGCTTGTGTGGTTTTATGTTATAAGAGTTGGTGGTGCTTTTCCTTCATAATTTTGTGCACAGGCATGCTGCTTCCTACTTTTACCATGTGTGTCTAATTGGTTAAATTTATAAATCCAAAAATGTCAGTTCTACATAGTGTACCTCTAGCTCAGTGGTTCTTAACCCTGTTGTATTGAAAAAACAAACATGATTTTTTTCAAATTCAAGACATAGGTGTATGTTTTACTGGTCCACAGAATGAACCATGCATTAACGTAACTGTGTTCAAAAAACAAAACCAATACAGTGCATGACCTGCATGAATGACATACCTTAGTTTTTACTCCACATAGTCGTCCGACCACTTTCTTTTTTCGCTTGACATATTATGAAATTAAAAAGTAAAGAAATCACATGATACTCCATCACGACAGTCATGAGTCGACTACTGAGCGCACCAGATTCCCTGCAGCACAGACTGACCAAGCAATGTAACATGATCACCTGTAGCCAGTGACGGCCAAGCGGGGCGTGACATCATAAATCATGAGTCAGGTGCGTGTCTTGACCTCCACCGAACCTCTGAAACTGACTCACGGGGCCCTTAGGGTTCGATTGAACCCAGGTGAAGAACCACTGCTCTAACTGGATGTTAATCAGAGCCAGCAACCTCACCACTGCCCACATGCCCCCCCCCCCACCCTCCCACCCCCTTTCCTGACAACCTCATTCATCCATTTCCCTAGTTAATGTGTATCCTTATTAGAAGGCCATGACATTTATCTGATCATCTGTTTTTATTTTATTTTGTTTTTTTTTTTTTTAGCATTTATTCATGTTGAAGAAATATTACCGCTATGCAGATCTAAAGAAGAAAAAAATATTTAAAAAAACAATTTCAGACAGACAGTTTGCCTAAAATGTTAAAATCATAAATATCATCTAAGCCATCTGTTGACTGTACGAATAGCAAAAAAATTTACAATTAGATCACAACCTGTCAGATACCAATGGACTATATAAAATAGTAGCTCATAAAATATGAAAATGACCCTCTGGTGAAAACTGGGTTGAGCATCTGTTGTGGAAAAAATAATATGTATCCCTATATTTATTATTAACCACCTGGTGAGTAAAAATCTGATTAAACTTAAATAACAAGACTTTACTGGAGTTCAGTGAATTTTCCATTACACATACATCTCAGCAGATTGATGAGGAATGACCAAGAGCATCCGCAGTAACGTTGTTTTAACAGAACGCACCAGAGTAGACTAGACAAAACACGTGAAGCAGCTGGAAAAACATTTTGCAAGTGTGTTACAGCTAACTTCGTCCCTCAAATTAGTTGGATAATAACAAGGTCATGGAAAATAATGTTTACATTTCACCACAGCATCACTAGTTGCGTTTCATGGGCATTAATTAAAGGTTCCTCTGTAAACTAATTCTGAATCAAATCAGTGAAGCAGCCTGAGATGAGAACACTTCTCTTTTAGTGGATCCACAAATGCCACCACTTTTTCTCTTCTAACCAAATATGTTGCTTAAGCCTTAAAGCTGTATTCCCCACAACCATAATAGACTCAGTTTACAGTATTTTGCACAACACCCTTAACAATTTGGATCTCATCCACCCTCCAAAGTTACATGCACAGATTGCTGGGAGCTAAAAATGCAACTTAATATCTGACCACTGAGAGCAGTGTTGTCCTTGAGGCCAAGCAGGGCTGGAAGTGGAAATATGTACCTTTTCAACTTCCTCCTGAGCCACAGTTGACAAGTTTACTGCATATTAGACAAGCGCCATTACATTTATGGGGTTAATGATTCTGAAGCTACAACAAAGGCTGTGATTTGGTTGTCTCTATAGTTCTGCCACTGTAAAATTTTCCTGTATTAAAAAAAGAAAGAAAAAGAAATATAAATCCAGCTATTTTGACAGAAACAAATGATCCTTTGATCATTAGCATTATATAAACAATCTAATTACCTTTTAGGTGTACAACCATTAGACAATGTGGCTTTCCCCAGAAAATACTGTTATATGCAGCTTACGCAAAAAAAAAAAAAAAAAAAATATATATATAATATATAATATATATATATATATATATATATATATATATAATGCAGTGATGAAGAAAACTCAATTTGTGTGCAAGCTGGGAGCTTCACCTGATTTTTACAGCTTTTTTTCTGTAACACATCTCCAATAATAATGCTAATAGGACTGTGGAAAGAGTGGTCCAAGAAAGTTTTCAAGGTGTAGCTGTATTTCCAGCTGAGAAATGGAAGGAATGGTGCATAAGAGGAACACTTCCAGGTGTTGCAGAGTATTTAATCACTCACCTGTGAGACTAATAAGATGGGCTGGTTGGTCCACACACACACACACGCAGGCTGATGTGCATATGAACACATATACCGATGAGACTAATTAGCTAAACTGAAAATACCACCACCGCAAATGCTCATTCAAATGCATATACAAATGTGTAACAGCTTGCTGCTGCATCCCTAACATATTACACCTCTACTCTCATGGTCTCCTCCTCAGTCTGCTGCCATCTGAAGGAGAGAAGGGGGGGTGGGGGGGACACAAAAAGCAGAGCAGTTGCTAGCAGGTCAGGAGGCAGGTAGGTAGCGGCAGTTATTCTCCATGCAGGCTGTGGCTCCGGGCAGCGCTACAGGTAACAAACACATCAGTCATATACGCAGCGCACCTGTTACTGTACAGATGGGAAGCCCTGGGAGAGAGGCAGGCAGAGCAATGAAGAAAGATGAGCAATCAGACACGGGGAGAAACACACAGGGGTAGAGACAAAGGAAAAGGGGGAATAATATTTTTCAAGGGTAGATTGTTAAAGGAGATCGTGGAAGTGAAGACTTTTTTTGTGCCATGATGACGGAAAACAAAGAAAAGAGGAATCGGAGAGGAAAAAAGCAGGGGGTTTCCTCACCTCTGTTTTTCTCTCTTAGGCCAATATCAGTAGTCTTACTACCGAGAACTGTCCTTAAACAGATTCAGACACATCCACATCTTTTTTATTCAAGCCAGCGTAAGAAGTAATCTTTCTCATTGAATGTTCCTCATTAAAGCACTGTAACTTTCTCCAAAGCCTTCTCCGCTCTTGAGATCTACCATTATCATTTGGTTCCCTGTAATCACAGAATAAAGGGTTTTATTGTGGGGATGTGTGTGCATATATTCTTGCGTGTGTGTGTGCAGTCGAGGAGATGCTCCCAGCTACAGATCTTAATCTCGCGTCTATTAGCATATCATTCAGAATTCTCCTTTAGCTAGTGGAGGCTAATTTATAACCCCAGATGGTCTTCATCTCGCTCAAGGAAGTGAAGATATGAGATGATGGTATAAGATGAGAAGGAAGAAAAAGACTCTTCAGCCTTTTTTCTTACTGTAACTCTTTAGTCCATTCTAGCTGATTTTGGAAACAGCTCAAATTAATCTAAAATATACTATTTTTCCATTATGCTACAATGTCACTCAAAAATAGATGCTTGTCATTGGCAATAATTAGGCAAACTGGCTAAATTTTTACCTTTTCAAAATTTTATTCTCTCACTCAAATATGTTTGATAATATACTGATACTTGTCTATACATCTCATCTAACACCAGAACATGGTACTATGGTTGAATACAAGTTTCAGCTCAGCTTCTTAAATACATTTCTTGACTTTCAGATATCCTTTTTAATGCCATTTGCCATCCTATTAGACCCCTCCTCCAGCCCTTTCTCTCTCCATCACAAATGATAATTGAAGATAGTGGCATATATGACAGTAATGTTGGTTCTAATTTTTAACCCCCGCTGCCTTCTTTACATGTCCTCTACAACAATCTTTTTTCTCCATCTCTCTGTTTCTCTCTGTCCTCTTTTGTTTCTTTCCTTCTACCTCTCCTGGTTTTCTGGCCCTGTGTGTGGCTGTATGTATTGGGATCATTAGCAGCCACCCTATGATGGATGATGCTGAGAAGCTGGACACTTACAGGGTGGGGCTCTGCTTTAGGACACCATGATTACATCCATCATGTACATGCATACAGAAACCCACACAAGCATGGATTTTTTTTCACACTGATAGTGTAACTAATATCTCCATATACATGTTCATTTACAACTAATTTTTTACCAAAAAAGTAACAAATCTTTCATATCCATGGATGCAAAAAATGCTATGTAGCTTTAGCACTGCTCCCTCCTCTACCTCTCCTCTCACCTCACATACAATATATACGCATACAAACAATCAGAACATGCTCAGAAAGACACACAGCACTTTCTGAGTTTAAAGAGGTTTGTATTGACTTGGAGCCCCATGGGGAAGTGAATACCAATAGCCTTTCCACTCTGTGAGAGTTCTGACAGACCAGCAGTCCAACGGACCATGGGGTGCTAAAAGGGTTTATTTCAAGAACTGGCAGAAAAGTTTGACCTCCAGGATGTTTTGCAAGATTTTTTGCATGCTTTTGTGTGTGTGTTTGTGTGTGTGTGTGCTATTTTTTTGGATTTGAATTTTGGAGTTAAAAAATGGAAGTTATAAAGGTTGGATTTTAAGTATGACAGTTCTCAAGTGATTCATTATCTGACATAACAAATTACTGTGATTGTTAACTAGGCTTAAGACAACTTGTGCTGTGTGCATATTTGTGTTAAGAAAAGGCATGTGGACACACAAGTACAGCAAACAGAGAAGTGTTAAATAAACACCTTCCTTCACCAGGCAATGAAGCTGCAGCTGCTCCCTTTGAAAGTGGTGTGAGGGTTGATCATGCTGTCAGAGTCTATAAGAAACAACAGGACCTTATTAAACATGGACTCTCAGGAAAGATTGATTTTGTTTGTCTGCCTGGGTTTTAACTGGAAGGGTAAGTGACTGTGACGGTGTACGAGGCTGAACAGATGCACAGGCAGGATGCTGTAACTGACTGACTACTGACTGTCGGCCACTAGTGACAGGAGGCACCATGACAGAAAATGGGCCAGAGGACTGTACATGAATTACTTTTATTGTCATTGTCACTGTCACAACAGTGGAAGATCAGTAAAACAGTTTATTAATAATCTGTTTAAATACTTTTATTTTATTTGTTTATTTATCCATCCATCCATTATCTACCTCTCATGCACAATTTTGTGTTACTGGGGCAGCAGCCGAGCAGAGAGGCCCAAACCTCGCTCTCCCCAGCCACCTCCTCCAGGTCCTCCAGGGGAATCCCAAGATGTTCCCAAGACAGCTGAGAGACATAGCCCCCGATCGTACACCTCCCGCTAGCCGCTATGCCAACTCCCTTACTCACATTGTAGGTGTGGCAATGGGCGTGTCTTTTGCGCCTTTCTGCAAACTCGGTATCTTGGGATCGCGGGTTTAGAGTAGCGGGTGGTCAGACCACCCGCCCTTAGTAGCGGCTTTATGAGGTTTGGTGGAAGATCGGGCCCTCAATCTCACACCCACTGATCCCTCTTTTTTAAAAAGGGTAACCACTACTCCAGTCTCCCAATCCAGAGGCACAGTCCCTGATGTCCATGTGATGGTGCAGAGATGTTTCAACCAAGACAGCCCCACAACATCCAGAGCCTTGAGGAACTTGGAGCAGATCTCATCCACCCCTTGAGCCCTGCCACCATAAAGCTTTTTAACTACCTCTGCAACCTCAAAGGTCCAGAAATGGGCGAACCCACCTCCTAGTCCACAAACTCAGCTTCCACTGTGGAAGATGTGTTGGTGGGATTGAGAAGATCCTCAAAGTATTCCTTCCATCACCCGATGACATCTCCAGTCGAGGTCAACAGCACCCCATCCTCATTTGTATGTATATTGTGCTGTGTTGTCCTCTGCTGGCGATTGGTTTGGCTTCAGGCCACAGGTAGTAGTTATTTTAGTCTTCTTTGATTGTTTGATCCATAATGTATATTGAATAACTTTCAATTTTACCAATTACATCTGGTTTCTGTACTTCTTTTCCCTGGAGCATAACAGCATTTGAAGCTCTGTTAGAGGTGGGAGTTAAAGATCTGTCTTACAGGTTCCTCCCCCAGATAGTCCCAGCAAACCCTCACTATCCATTTTGGTCTGCCAGGTCCGTCCAGCATCCTCCCTTGCCATCTGATTTAACTTACTACCAGGTAGTAATAAGTTGACAGTGCAACTCCTCTCTTTACCAGAGTGTCCAGAACAGAGGGCTGGAAATCTGATGACACAACTATGAAGTTGGATTATTGAACTGCAGCCCAGGGTTTCCTGGTGCCACATGCATGTATGGACAGCCTTGTGTTCAAACATGGTGTCTGTTATGGACAAACCGTGACCAACATTAAAGTCCAGCAAAGCCTATAGACGTTTGATTGTCACAAGTAATTTCTTTGCATCAAACCTAAACGAATAATATGATGGTGATTCTCTAATTGACTGTGATACTGAATTCCATTGGCGAGACACCCTGGAGTAAAAATCACAGCCTGAGTGAATGCAGTTTTTCTCAGCAGGATTGTGCCGTCACCTCTAGAAGTTCTGTTCTATGTAGATGTGAAGTTTATGACACCAGATAGATGAGGAGAAGCTGAATAATTCATGATCTTATTTACAAAACAAATGTTTTTATGTATGATGACATTTTCCCCACTCAGCGGTTTATTTTTCTTGAGAATATGGCAGTGATGATATATGAAAGGTTTCTTGTCTAAGGTTTTGAGTGCTTGTTTGTATAGTGATTCTATTGATTCCATTGCTGTGGCGTGTGCATTGGATCAACTTATCAGGCAGCATGTGACTTGAGAGAGAATCATGAAGAATAAATCGACTTTAGCTGCTTTGCTTGAAGGGAAATCCCTGATAAATCTGAAGTTTGATAAGGCTGAACTTTACTTTATTAGTAACTTTCTTAATGTGAGTTTTGAAGCTGAGGATTGAATCGATATCGACTCCTGGATATTTATGTTACAACCTGCAACCTCTCTCCAGAGATGCAAATGACTGATTTTATGTTCATGTTGTCTTTTATAAAAGAACACCCAGACTGTTTTGACAAGTTAAGCCGCAGACAGGATTAGTTAAGCTGATCTGTAACCAGTATGTAGTGTTTGTTCACTTATATGCAACATCCTCCAGCATTTTTTTCATGACCAAGGACAACTGTGTCATCAAGCATCCATTAAGATGTCACATTTCTCACACGCAGATGGCAGGTTATTGATGTACATGCTGAAGATTCATGTATAAGCCCTGTGGAACACCAGTTGATAGTTGCAGAAGTTTGGAATTATGATAACCAATTCTGGAAGGCTGAGAACAAGATGAAAGGTAAAATTTGACAAGGTTGAGGAAGTCTGTGGAGAAGTTGAAGTTCAGGAGTTTATTTAGCAGGACTGATTGATTGACAGTGTCAAATGCTCTCCATAGGTAAAAGAAGATAGCCCCCACTATTCATCTTTTCTCCACTGATATATTCATTTTTTCCAGGCAGTAGCATGTAGCTATTTCTGTCACATGATTAGTCCTAAATTTGAATTGCATTGGATGCACTGAAAAGGAACTGTTATTCAGGTGATCAGTGATCTGGATAGTAATCAGTTTTCATATATCTTTGAAACAGTGGGTACTGTACTGAAGCCAACACATCTGTAGTTGGAGGTAAAAAGAGGGCCACCGCCACCTTTAAATATGGAAACAACAGGAGCAAGTTTCTATGATTCTGGAATACTCCCCTGAGTAGTTGGGTACTGATGTGTGTTAGTGGACTAACAGTGTCTGGCCATTCCATATACATCCTTAGTGCTTGAGGACCACTAACGCCAGCATTGATGATTCATATTATTACACTGGGCAGGGAAACTCTGGGCTCTGGCCACAACTGATTCTATAAAGTATTGGTTAAATACTTGTGCTACAACATCTGGAGTCTGTAGAGTAGTGCCATTGAAATTTAATTGAATTGTTTGGTTTTTTGAAATCCAACTACAGTGGGACCTCTATTTACTAAATTAATTGGTTCTGGAAGTAGTTTCGTAACCTGAAAAGTCCATAAGTAGAGACGCCTTTGCCATGTAAATGCTCTAATCTGTTCCAAGCCCCCCAAAATTCGGACATAATTTTTTTTATAAATCACAAAAATGCATCAAAACATGTAACAAATAAATGTTACAATTAGATTACTGCACAGTAAAACATAAAATGAGAGTTGTACATTATAAAAAACAAAGAACAAAGTAAAGAATAAAAATCATGTTCATTTACCTTTTAACTGCTATCGTCGTCACCTTTTCTCTCTCAGCAGTGGTTTTTGCCTGACGTTTGGTAAAAAACCGATCCAAGGATGTTTTGTTGGCTTTTTAACAATCCTTTATAAATGTGCAAGGCAAACATCAACATAATGAGCGATAGCCTGCCTAATGAACACTTTTTCTGGGTAATTCTTTTCAACGAATTCTGAAACTTCATGGAAAATGTCAAAGAGATGCCAGGAAGATGCTAGCTGATAGCCAGTGGCAGAGCAGCTACAAGTATGTTTACGTTCTGTAAACTCTGGGAGCTGCGAGTAGCAGCACGTACTGTATTTTTGCCTTTCATATCCTGAAATTTCTTTCATAACAAGAGGAAATATTTTCCCATTGAGATGTTTCGTAACCTAAAATTTCTGTATGTAGAGACGTTCCTAAGTAGAGGTACCACTGTATTTTACTCTGTTCCTGAGCATTGCAAATTTCTGCCTGTCACTGTTGAGTTTGGATTTAGTGGCAATTGTAAGGACTTCATCTATATCCTTCATTAGCTTTTTAATAATATCATTTACTAGGAGAGCTTACCTTCTGTTTTTATATTTAATCTTAACTCCAAATTCATTGGTTTTTAGTTGTTATTTCTTTCTCTGTAAATCTTTGACTTGTTTTTTTTTTTCCAGATAACTGTCCAGCAGTAGGTTGTCCCAGATCAGACTTTTAATGGCTGTGTTGAAATCTTGATTTTTGGAACACCGATGAATTTCTTATTTCCAGAATATGATCTGACAGACTTTTGTGATCCAATAGCCCATTCCCCATGTTGTGTGTAAAGTAAACTTTACTTTTAAAGTAAAGCCCTAAAAAAGTTAGACCCCTCACCCCCCCCCAAAAAAAACAAAAAAACAAAAAAAAAGTGTGAAGAGTGTAAACAGGTTGAAGATCTTTTTTCCTCTCCCTGCAACACAGGCAGACTATCAGGGTTTGTAGCTACTGTATCTCTTTTTAAGTTGCTGTTAGTGAGCTATTTAGCTAGGAATTTCCAGCGGGTTGCTGCCTGAGAGATTTGGTGCTGTCGCTGTTTATGCTTTAGCCCTGGAGCATCGTTTGTTTCCTTTAGTCTCTCCAGTCTCTTTTCTCGAAACCTGGCCTTTCTTGTCTGTCCTTTCCCCTTTGAAAGCTTTTGCAGAAACTGAACAGAGCTCCTGTTTTCTGCTTTGAAGAAGTTAGACATTCAGATGGGCTGCTTCAAGCAAACACCATGCAAACATGGTGCCAATGTGCCAATTTACATTAGTCACAGTAATTCAGTCACATTGTCATAATAACGTATGGAACCTCTGGGCGCTTTTTGAGAGTCAAAAATCAACTATTATGAATATGAGGAAAAGACAACATCCTATTTCATTTTTTAGATTTTAAATATCAGAATATAATGCACTGTAATAAACACCCACCTACTCTTTACAAGCTCTAAAACTTAATTTAATGCATTCCTAGATGAACAGCAACGTGACATAGAACACCGCGTCATCAACTTTTTATATCACAAAAACAAAGTGAAAATACAGACAGTGTGTGAAGAACTATCTAGTTAGTAGAAGTGTGAATTACACTCCTACCTACTGGATAGAAATTAAGACAATAAGTAGATGTCAGGCAGTGAAATAAATGTGATTAACCAATTATCAGCAAGTGACCACTTCTATAAGACCAGATGTTCTAGAAATTTGCTAGTCTGGCTCATTTAGGTATGTTTTTACACAATACCAAGAAGAGCAAGAAAATGTTGCTGTCCGTCAATTTGGAAAGGACCATGTCCAAATTATTTGGAGGTTATTATTATAACAGTGACAAAGATTATTCACAAACTGAAAACATTCATGTCAGTCGCCAGTGCTAACAGGAGTGGGTGTCCCCGACAAGTCTACCCCAGGAGTGAGACCATCCAATGCTCACAGAAACTGCATAAAGCCCATGTCTACATCTCAGACCCTGTAGACCTCAGTTAGTGTGTTAAAATGATAACATTTATAAGAGTATATTAAGATGGTTTTAGAAGCATTGCCAGGAGGAAAGCCTCTCTGAAAATAACATTGGCCGCATGACTTAGGTTTGAACAAACCACAAGAATTCTGGGAAACTGGACAGATAAGACCAAAGTAGATATGTCTGGCTATAATGCACAGCACACTAAAAAATAAGCATATTAGCACAAACAGTTTAAACTAGCTGTCGTAGTGGTGGAGGGGTAATGATTTGGGCACCTTGCAGTCAATGAGTTGATCTTGAACCTTTAAACCAACATATTCTGGATTCAAATTTGAGGCCATATGTCTGACAGCTAGAGTTTGGCTGCAGTTTGATCGTGCAACAGGCACAGCAATATCACACACACCAGCAGATCTGCAACAGAATGGCTGCACAAAAAATGAATCAGGTGTTGGAATGACCCAATAAAAGCATCTGTGTATTTCAGCACTCTGAACATGGAGCTGTTGTTGTCGCCATGTTGACCAACTGCTGTGTCAAAACCATGGAAGCCATCGCTTCTGCCACCCAGCTTTGTGCTCTGAACCTGTCACTTCTGTCACTCGGGTAGATGTTTGTTTTGCGTTGGCAATGATTTAAGAGGCTATTCTAAATCCTATTTGAGTCACCAGACCATTCAACTGAAATCGCACACCAACTACTCCTCTGTGTGAAGCTTGAATCACATTTGGAGAATTAAAATTTCATTTCTATTTCATTTGGTCTAGTTTTCAAATTGTCAATAAATATATTGAGATACTCCCTGAATATGTTAAAAATCCCATTGGGCTACAGGTCCTAACATAGCCTTAATTTTTCACACACTGTTCTTCCATTTTGTCTTAAGCTTTGTTTTATAAGAGATGACATGGTGTGTCATATGTCATGGTTCAGATTTAATCTCTAGTTATATTAACCTGGAAAGGACCGAATGACTCTTTCTGTTTTGATTGTGTAGAACCTTTAAACTGAAAAAGGCTGTACTTTGTTTTTTACCTGTGTATTTGTCGATCGGCTCTTGGAAATAGCTGACAGCAAAAAGTCATGTTTTAATCAGAAAGAAATGTTTGACAGAACCAGTGTGCCTATGCACTTCAACCAGCCAAGAGAGGATGGTAGAAACGTGGAAAAATTAAAATAAAGAACACTGAGAAACAGTCAACAAAGCCTTCAGATGTATAAAAAAACAAACAACAGCATCTTCTCTGGAGTTGAAGATGTTGACAGAAAGATGCTTAGAGGTAATGACATAGAAAGGTTGAAGATAGCAGGGGAAATGAAAGAGAAAAGAGTGGAGCTGGTTCCTCAAGAGAAGAGCTCAGTAGCTGAAGGGCCATCAGTTCTACTCTTAGAAACTCTCATAAGCAAGAGGTAGTCTGCAGTTTCAGAGGGAAGTTCTGTTGGGATAATGTGGTACTTGGAGGCCTCACCATCAAGTGTGGTCATCAGGGCCTTTATATTTTAGCCAAAATGTTTATGTTTATGATTTCTATTCTTGGAGCAAATAAAGAGAAACCAATAGAAAATACTGCAGAATCTTTCAAAAAATTCTTGGTAAATTCTGATAATAAGGAAAGTTTGAAATGTATGGAGTTTTTTTTTCTTTTTTTTTGCATTACTCCTTTTTAGCATATTTTATATTGTTTGAAAAGACGATACTGTTTGATGTGTATGGTAAACAACACATCTTAATAAAAGTGTTTAAAAAAAAAACTAAGAATGACTGTAAGAGAGATTTTATTTTTCATTTTTGCCAATTTGAGATACAGTGGTCCCTTGCTAATTTGCGCTTTAAGTGCTGCGGTTTTATTTATTTGCGGATCTTCCAGAAATATATAATATAATAAAAAATCAAGAAAAAAATTGCAGAAACATCACAGGATGTTGTGCGTGTTCTCTCACAGCAAAGAAATGTTGTGAGCCAGCCTGGCCCCTTTAAGAAGGTGGCCTTATGGGTAATGTAGTGTGCGTGTCATGGGATGGCAGAAGGAAAATGGGGTTAGATAAAAAGTGGAGTGAGCATAAACAGCAGCCCAGCGTGTATAGATTTGCATTCTCTTTTAACCAACAGGAGCCCAACAATACAACCTGTGTGATGTTACAAGTTCCTGCAGTGCCAGAATAAAGTGCCCGTTTCATGCAGAGAAAACCGGACTTTTTCTTTTGTTGTATTTAGCGTGTTAGCCGCTAATTACGAGCCAAAAATAGCAGAATACCAGCAGTTTCTTCACTACGGTTCGGAGACCAGAGACTGTGAAGGTAACAAAGACCACAGTTGAGCCTTTGTCTTGTTTCGCTGCAGTGCCTCGCTACTTTTTCGCATTTTTAAACATATTTTAAACATATTATTTAGGCTCGGGGGGGCTCTGGCTCCAGTTCGCGGATTTTGAGTTTCGCGGGGGGGGGGGGGGGGGGGGGGGGGGGGGGGCGCAAAAAATAAGGGATCACTGTAATCCTGTTCAACTGATTATTTTATGGCACTTCCAAAAGATCATTTTAAGAAAGTTAAAATAAATAAATAAAAATACTCACGTGTCTATGATGCAGGCAACATGATGTACTTTTTGATGACATGGATTTTTAAAGAGTTTTTTTTTTTTTAATCAAGTAGTTATATACCTTGTATCTTTACCTACATTTTGTTAATTACAAAATGCCCTTTTTGCAGTTTTGCTGTCTGTGTAACTGTCTGATGGAAAACCGATGTGTAAAAAGCCATGGCCTCGGATTTGCTGAAATCACAATGAAATTTTGGAGATTTGAGTTGTTAAAGCAGGCAGAACATTTAGTCTCCTTGATCCTCCCTTCTGAGTAGCAGTTTGCTGGGCTCACTCATAAATCCTTTCTGATTCTCCAAACCTAGAACACTGACTGCTGTCTGCTGCAGATAATACCAACTGCTCATAAGCATTTCATGTAACCCTACTTAAACAATGGAGTTTCATTCCTGCTATCTCACACTTCTACCAAGATCAACCAAGCAGCAGTTGCCACTATTTTCGTTTCAGTATTATTAACATGACCCTCTGATAACGAGCTTCAATGGCCAGCAGCCAAACAACTCAGAGTTTTTTACAGCTTTATACGACTTTAGTGTTCGTCAACACATCTAACTCCATGTAGGGCTATTACACAGTAAGAGGCCTCACTTAATGGGGCAGCCTCGTATTAGAGTTAATCTGTGATAAAACCTAATTTTCCTGTCTTCTGATTTTGCTACTAATATATTTCAACAAACTGAATAATTAGAGGAAAACTACTAAAAAAAATCCTCATGTTCTGACATTCAAGGGGGATGTTACTTAGACAAATAGCACCTCACTCAAACATTGTAGAATACCAGCCATTCTCTTTGATTGTAGCTGCCATCTCTCACAGGGCATGAGGCACTTGGTTTTTATGTTTTTGGCTATTTGCTGTGTGTTTTCTCTGTGGCATCTCCCCTACCTTTTTCCCAGTGTGAGCTTATATGGTCTCCAGCCCACTTTTGACACTGCAAGTGGTTGATTGATGATAGTGATGGAGGACCACATATGATTGCAAAATGTATGCAACTTAGAGTTTGTCCTGGATAATATGACCCATTACATCTTGAAGCAGCTTTATGTTTTAGGCCTAACAACACATGAGCATGGAACCGACATGTTAAAAACACACATTATTCAAAGGCTGATTGGTTCACCTCTCAGGGCTTTGGAGTTTTATGTCATGACTCTGTTTTCTTAAGAAGCTAAGAAAGTTTTTGTGTAACAGAAGCCTGGGTTTGGGAACCAATAAAAATGACCAGTTAAGAGTAACACCAGAGTTCGATTCTACGTTGTATCTATTCTTGGTGTGTTTCTTTAAAAACACAGCTGCCACATATCTTTGTGTGTGTCTGTGTGCATGCGTGTGTTTGTGCAACAGTTCTTGCAACATTATGATTAAGTGTTTTGCATAATTGATGATTGCATCCCTCATTAAGTCTAAGGCTAATGCTCAGGCAGGCTCGAGCTCTATTTTTATGCAGTCCTCCTCTCTTCTTTACAGCTCCACAGATGTAGCAAATCCATTGCTCTCTTTAGGTGTTGCTGATGGGGTCCAGAGGGGCTTTGCAGGATCTAAATCATGTAGAGTTGACATTTTCACCAGGTGGACTGTAGTGCAGTGAAGAGTGTCTCGAGACAAAAAAAGAAATCCCTGGATTTAAAGATGCTTAAAAAAAAAAAGACTGCAACGTGGCAAACCGTAAACTGTGAGCATTTTCTTTTTCTTGGCTCCATCACCAGACATCCTGTATCCCTCTTTATTTTGGTCAAAACTCATTATAAATTCACCCGTTGCTGAAGTGAAAATTAAATACGTCCGACAGCTTGTTGCAATAAGTAAAAATCCACTGGTATCCGAATGGTCGAGGAAACGGTGCTCACACTGGTGGTCTGGTGTTTACTTGAGTCTTGAACATCCATTACTATATTGCTTCAATTTGAAGCCACATGGAGCTTTGTGTTGAGGAAGAGACGCAGTGTACAGCAGACATGGCTGGTGAAGACTGTCTGGATTGATACATGTCAGAGAGGGGCAGGATAAAAGAAAGTTGAATGAAACTACACATGGGTAGATTATCACTCACACCCTGAATGTAATCTTGGAGCTTAAAAGTGTTTTGCATGAGTTAATGGTAAGGCGAGTGGTGTAGGGTTGAAGAAGTCAGTGGGAGACCAGACTAACAGACAGACACAGAGCTAGAATAAGAGTGTGGGTTTATTAATAAAGGCATATTCACAATCTGTCAGCAAATCCACTGTTTCCTCTCTGCATGAGAACGACGGTCCTACACACAATGTTGAACAGGACCAATTTACATTTTAGCACATTAACAAGGCAGAGGAGACACACACATGTTCACATACACAGGGGAGGAGCAGGGGAAATGAGATTCGTTTTCATCTCTTTCCCCTTAAAACATGAGAAAGGAGGAATTCCCCAAAGACATAGAAATGCTTTGATATCTACAGCCCTGAGTCTGTAAATAGGTTAGGTGAAGATAATGCGTGTGTGTGTGCTTGTTTTTGTGTTAAATTTTGTTCTGCACATGAGTCTGTCATCTTGTGGGGTAGCCTATTTCTGGCAGCAGGTTGTGGGCGGGTAAGTGTATCTGTGCTTGTATGTATGTTTACCTTTTCCTGATGATGCCTCCTCTGAATGTTCCACCGAGTCATTCAGGCAGCCATGGAGCCCTGTGGAGCACCCAGAGCAGCTCCGGACCACATGTTTCAGTGGTTTCCATGAAGCATGCTGTTGTGGTGACTGGTGGCCTGGCTGATAGCCCGTTGAATGATTTGAACTGACGACCTTTGTGTTGTTATCTTTCACTTAAAAGTGTTGGGACACAGCTGAACTCTTTGACATAATGCCTTCCTTTCGAACAGCCAACTTGAACTAAAGCATTACGGCTGGTAATGTTTGTGGGATGGAGGAGATTGTGTTACAATTTTATTTTAACGTTTCAACATGGTGCAATAAAAATTATAACATGCTGACAAATGTATTTTGCAGTGCAGCTGTTTGTGGATCTAATAAAATTGCAGTTGCAATTTGTTCTAAATGTTTGGGCTTATGATATGAAGGTTGAATGTCACGATCATGACACTACGTAACACCTTACAATGAGTGCAAAAGTGCAAAAACACAGGATGCCATCAACTGAGCAACTACCTACTCTCATGCTGGCACAGCCGCAGAGATGAAACATGGAGGTAAATAAAACACAATGGAGGAAAACAAACTGTAAACACAATGGTGGTCCTTTATTTGGTAGACATATCCAGTTTCTCATTTTGGTATCCAGATATTTCTTTTCTTGCTTTCACAACCAACCAACTATAAAATTCAGCACTCTCAGTTTTAAACTCTTTTCCCATGGGATTTATTTGTGGCATACAAGGCATACAAGTTACTTTCCATCAAGTGCTACTCTATTGTGCATTGCTTGGTGGGTGTCTCACACATAAGTCAACTGGTTGCTGTCATGCTCCTCTCGTTCGGTCTCGGACTAGGCTACACTCGCTTGGTTTTCATCCCTTATGTAGGGTCACACGTGTTTGGATTACACTTGTTGAGTCACACCCGTGTTGGCCATAAGACTGATCTATGCTTCTATGTAGCAACTACACACATAACCTACGTATAGGACAAACATCATTTTTGGCTTTTATGCTCGTCTGTTGTCATTGATGTCACTCAGTAGTTACACCACCAAATGCTAAGTGGTGGTGTGGGTTCTTTTCTTCACCTCCGTCGCTTGCAGAGCTGAGCTTCCTTTGGTTTATTTTGTAAATGTAGCTCAGTCATAGCAAACAAAGCCTGTCTTCGGTGAGTTGGAGCTGATAAATGTTGAGCATTTGATGAGTCATTTTTACTGACATTGCAAAATGATAGTAGTGGGAAATACAAAGACAGAGAACAATATTACCAAGCGGACCAATAACATTTTTTAGCGGCCTGCATCGATGCCGTACGTAGTGACCTTTGGAGGTGCGCGTCAGCGCCGGTAGTAGTTTACAGTGTAGCGCTCTCTACAGGATAGATATGTTGTCAATTTGATGCTGAACCAAAACCCACGTTATACTAACGAGTGTGCAAGGACCTTCCTCATCTTTTCTTCCTCATATCTCTTCAAAAGAAAGTGAAGCTTGGAATATTTTTAAATGGTCTTCAGGCCATCCCTACACATCACTCACAACATCAATAAAATTTGCTACCACAAATTTGAAACTTCCCTGTCAGGAACCACTCAAGACATTGCAATGTTACTTCTGCTGATATAAGAGATAAGAATTACTTGTTTTTGGGAGATTTATTATCAATAAATAATCTAGGGTAAATATTTATATTTTTTATGTTGTAGGTTTTAATTCAAAAAATAGTTTAGCTAATAATTCATTCAGCCATCTTCTCTACTCACATTGGTCCTGTTCAGGGTCGTGGAGGATTATTCCACCGTTCACTGTGTGAGATGTGGGGTACATCAAACAGAAAAAAGGGCTTCAACCACTACACCTCCATGTTAGTAACTTACTACTCGTCCACTAATCTGATTTAGTTAAACGTAAACATTTTGAATGGCTAGCATGTAGCCCCCTCCAAAATGTTGGTTGCTCAGCCTCTACATAAGCTTTTTTATATAGTGTAGATCCAACTATTTCCTCCTACAGGCTCTAGGAAAATTGCTTTTAATTCAACACCGCTAATATAGTGTAAATACAGTAGCTGAATGTGTGATGCATCTATGATTTTTAGATCAATGTCAAAAATGCAGTTTTTACAACACACCTGGTAACATGATGAAGTCTTATTTGTACATGTTGGAGTTTTGGCAGTTGCCTCTCAGATGGTGATGACTGCACTGATCCATGACGTTATGTCTTTGCTTGACTGCCAAAAGTTAACAATCTCTATGTTCGACTAGAGCTGCTCGGTCCATGACCAGAATCATTAGGTTTTCAGCTTCATCGAGCATAGTAAGTGAATGGCCAGTCAGTTTCACATTTATCAAATTCTCTGCCAGTCGGATTTATGTCCATGAGCTGCTTAGTGGTTCCTGTCATGTGCTGTGTGACACTGATTGTAACTTCACACCATTTAGTGAAATGAGCTTCTCAATTTGTTCACATATGCACAAATGCTGTTTGTTGACTTCAGTTCAGCATTTAATGCCATCATCACTGCCAAGTTGACCACTAAACTTGGAGGTCTGGGCATTAACACTTCCGTCCATAACTGAATTATGGACTTTATGACCAACAGACCTCAGCATGTTAGGTCAGGTCAGGCCACACCTGCTGCACCACCATCACACTCAACGCTGATGTATCACAGTGATGTGTGCTGTTCCCATTCCTCTACTCCCTCTTAACACATGACTGCAGGCCTGTGCATGGATCCAACTCCATCATCACACTGAAATGAAATGACAGCACCTGGCCGCATGGTACGCAGACAATAACCTCATCCTTAACACCAGTAAGACAAAGGAGCTTATTATGGACCTCAGGAAGATGAAAGAAGCAGGCATGACCCCATTCACATTAACAGGATAGCTGTTGAGTGTTTGTCCAGCTTCAGAATCTGTCCTGGACCACCAGCACCTCCAGTCTGATCAAGAAAGCTTACCAGGGCCAGCACAGTAGCACAGTGCTTGGGGTCAGGCGGCCCATGAATAAGAGGCTGCAGTCCTCCTACACGGCAGTTGTGTGTTCAACTCCTGGCCGGCGACCCTTTGGTGCATGTCTCCCCCATTTTCTGCCCCAATTTCCCTCTCTCTCTCTCTCTCTCTCTCTGTGAATAAAGACCGCTAGGGCCACAAGGAAAAAAAAAAAAAAGCTCACCAGCACCTCATCTTCCTGAGGACACTGAAGAAAAACCGCGTGTCTTCAGCCATCCTGGTGAACTTCTACCAATGTGCAATTGAGAGCATGCTGACCCGCTATATCACAGTCTGATATGGGAATTGCTAAGTTGCTGACCACAAGGCACTGCGGCGTGTGGTAAAATCCACCAGTGCATCACAGAGACCCCTCTGGGGTAGAGCGGGTCGTCCAGTCACCGGAAGGTTGGCGGTTCGATCCCGGCTCCAACTGTCCACATGCCAAAGTGTTCTTGGGCAAGACACTGAACCCTAACTTGCCCCCAGTGGGTCTGGCAGCACCTTGCGTGGCAGCTGCCGCCTATTGGTGTATGAGTGCGTGTGTGAATGTAAACCGCTTTAAGGGCACTTTGACGGTGTTGATAAAGCGGTATATAAGTGCAGTCCATCTACCATTTACCCCATCGAGGATGCCCAGAGGAAACACTGTCTACATCAAGCTCTCATCCTGCCCATAGACTGTGTAACCTCCTGCCCTCCAGCAGGCACTTCAGGAGCCTCTGGACAAGGACCAGCAGACTCAGGAACAGCTTTCTCCCCTACAGCTGTCCCCTTATTGAACTCTGCCCCCAGCTGACCCTTCTCGCCACCCCCCCATCCCACACCACCACACACTCCTCACCCGTCCTCATCTCTATCCCTGGTTAAAAACTGTTGCACTTCGTTATTACTTGTACTACCGCACTGTTCTGCACATACTGTAAATTCAAATACTGAAGTGGACCCGTTTATACACTGAGTACTGAAAAATCTCTGCATCATTTTAATGTCCACTTTCACCAGTGTTTTGTGTAACTTAAAGGTGGGGTAGGTGTTCTTTTTTTGCAGCACTTTTTACAATATTGCCTGAAAACCTTTTCACATTCCCATTGCACCGACTGAAATAAAATGTTTGCAAAAATAAAAAAAAATTGAAACATTTTGGTCCAGTCTAGAGGGTATAATCAGAGAAAAACTCTGACCAATCAATGTACTGATCATCTTTACTTTCATTGGCTGCCTAATACATCCATCAAATATCAATGCACTCCCACCCCTCCCTCCCTCCCTCCCTGCGGTTCATGTAGTAGTGAATCAAGTGAAGGCGTGGTTTCGAGGGGTGGGCTGAAGAGGAGGAGGTGGAGCCTTTGGGAGGGAGGGAGGGAGTGTATATTTTCAAAATCTCACTTGAGTTGGATTGCTGGAACCGTTTTTTCAAAGAACACCTACCCCACCTTTAATGTGTTGTTTTTACATGTCCATTTGTAAATCATGTTACTATATTCCGCTTATAGTGTACATAAATTTATTGCACCAATCTGTCTGTATAGTGTGTAAATAGTGCTTTTTATGTTCATAGAACATCCACCTGTGTATCATGGTGACAGCAAATATCCACCTATAGTCCTGCCTTTACCTGCACACATTATTACATATTGTAGATACTGTTTATTCTGCACTTGCTGCTTATTGCACTTCTGGTCAGAAGCTACACTGCATGTTGTTGCCCAGTACTTCTACGTGTGTAATCAATCCACCACCATGTGTAATAATTGGAAAAATGTTGCTGTCATGAAATTGTAGCATTTCTTTCTGAGTCATACCTCCCATTAACTCTGTCCCATCATTCTGCTTTCCTCTAATAGCCCTCTTCTCTTTTGTGTGAACTCTGTACCTGATTAAAGGAGTCTGTGGCTGCTGCTTGTCAGGACATTATTTGAGGGATATTAAAGAGATAAGAAATTTTGCATCTCACAGACTCTCAGAATTATGACTGTGGACAATCTACCTAACAAGGTAATTAAGGGAGACTTTTATGTAAGTTTTTTTTAAATCTCTTGGAGTGCCCAAAATTAAGCATAGCATCCTTTTTTTTTCTTTTTTCTTTTATTTTATTTTTCTACTATAAAATTGTGAAAAACAAAGATAAGGTACTCATCTTACATAAAGTGTTTCATGTTTAACTTTATTCCTTATCAGTGCATCTTCTGTTCACAGAAAAAGAAATTGAAGCAAAGACTCACAAGTGTATGTGTCACAATATCTGTCAGTGATGTTATTTCTCAGAGAACAAAGTTCAGTGATATGCAGCAGATATGCAGGTGGGGTGTGACACTGAACTTCAACCCATGGCCACGCACACACACACACACACACACACACACACAGAGAGAGAGACTGACTACAATCAGTCATATCCTCTAACCTCCTTTAGTTGATATTTTACTTTACTCCATTTTCCTCTGTTGCAATCTTTCTTTCTTCCCTGCTCTTTGTCTCTTCGCGAGCTGGTTGGACTGCAGGAGTTGACGGGACACATTTTATCTAATAGGGCACAAAAGGGTAGGTTATAAATCCTTGGATTCTACCTTTTTCTGGGTTAGAATAGACATATATTGACATTTATTCCTCGATTTGACGAGCTATCAGTTGACATTTAAAAGTGCATTCACCTCTTTGCTTTTCTAAAACATTTGATGAAGTCTGTTTGATCGATGCCACATTGTAACATGTTCTAACCTTTTGTACATGGCCATCATCGTTTATTCATCAAAAATAACAATTCAGGGATTAAATTTGGTACTGATAAAGATTCAATGCAGTGGTTTCACAACACAAAGCTGGTGTTGGTATTTTTTTAAGGAGATGGACAGACTATAAGTAGATGAAAAAAAAAGTAGTCTAACAGTGGTGTCTATGATTATTCATTATTGAGATGGCAGGAGAGCTGAATGAGTGGAGCCACTAATCTAGCTCTGAGCCTGATGGACGGATCACAAATACCCTGAAAGGGTAGACGGTGGGAGAAATGGAAACAGGATAGAGAGTCTGCCCCCACCTTCGCAGTCTATCTTTGTTTCTTTCTTTTTCCTTTGCATTCGTCTGGCAGGCTTTACTGTTGCTGAAGATGGTTTCTGGGCACTAAGCTCCTGTTGGCAGCACTTTCTTTATAGAGTCACACACACATTTACAACAGTGTACCGGAAAGTGCACACCCGCATGTAGATCTTCACATTACCCACTCGCACTTGTTGGCAGCGCGCTGGTTACGGACATCCAATTTAACCCTCATTCCCCTCTTCCTCTCTTCCACTCTTTTGACTTCTATAGTAGGCTTCAGATTGCTGTCTGAATCCAGACACACTAAGACATGTTCACATCCTGCTCTGCTGCTACTTTTAGCTCACAAACCGATTTCAGGTCAAACCACCATCACTAGCTTTTGATGGTGCAGCTCTACATTATTTCACTGGTGCTTCTGTATTTGAAAGGGAATTTGTACAGCTGAAGGTAGAGCTTGTCTCTTGCTCCAGGGACTGCAGCTTTAGCTGTAGACCCTTTAACAAATCTCCACAATAACAAATAACACGCGCTTTTAATTCTAGGATTTTATATATAACAGGAGGATAAGTAGCAGTCGGATGTTATTGGGAGGTGGAGCAATATTTATAATCTCAGAATTTTTTTTTGCAGTTCACTGGTCTAGAGCACTGAGGTTTGTGCAAACATAAAGTCAAAGAGGAAAGAGATCAGCAGTGATCTTAGAGAAGCAACTGTAGCTGCTCATTGGACTTGTAAGGGCATTTCCAAACAATTTTGGAGTCCATCATTCTATACTGTGAGGAGCCATAACAAGTGTGAAACATTAATGACAGTTAGGGTTGAAAAAATTAGCCGACAGAACTTTTAGCGTAACGAAGAATGTACGTAACACCCTAAAGAAGAAAAAGAACCCATGAACACTGACAAGGGGATCAAACTGGAATTGTTGCTTGATGCCAGTAGGGCCGTGTGGTTCTGGTGATGCCACAGAGGGCTTGGATTATCCAGCTACCCAGCCGCCTTCTGTCCATATCCTCCATGGTCCCCATGCAAGAGGTGACCTGCCAGCATAAGCTGCGATAAACACCTGTGTTTTCTCTGCACTGAGAGGCATGTGAAGGGTATGACAGAGAGAAGCAATGACTAATCAACTAATCGGAAAAAGAAAAAAAACAAAGAGGAAAAAAACATTAGATTAATCGACTACCAAAATACTAGTTATCTGCAGCCCTACAATTAGAAATATCTATAACAGTACAATCAGAAAAAGACTTCCAGGAGAGAGTGTCTTAAAGAACTGAATAGGATGGCTGTTTGTTGTTGCTGTTGTTTTTTTCCCCCCCAAGTGACTGCACATTGTCAGATTTGTGTGGAGAGAAGTAATTATAATATATTCTCTAACTTCTTTTGTATAGTCAGATAGTTTTTCTTTGTTAGATGTTTTATTGATTCTTATTTCTAACATCTACCTTGTTTGTACATTGGGGGTCTTTTACTTTAAATGTGCAATACTTTATTTAAAAATCCTAATTTATCAGGAGTTTTAATAACTTTTATTTAACTGTATTTATATCTCGTATCTTTTAGTACCTGGTTGTTTATTGTTATTATTTTATTTCATTTTCTCTTTCTAAGTGAATCAGTGAATCTTCTTGCTCATTATTACCGTGCAAGCTGCGGTGCTTTTCTTTGTAATGGTAGGATCAGTGGGAATTATTCATTCTCTGTTTATTTATGTATTTGTAAAATATTTATTAGATAGAAACCCATTTTTTTGTGTTTGACTTTTAACGCATATCACCTTTCTTAAAAATACAAGATCAGTGAAAAAGACATGTAGGGGCATGTTCAGTTTTAAGCCTAAAGTCAGGGGCTTTGTAGTCGGCGGACTACCTACGGCCCAAAGAGTTTGCAGCTCCTTGATGGAGCTAAAATATCTATGCCGAATCGTGTGATGTTTGATTGTGCTGTACTGGAGGGGCCCGATGGCACGTCTGTTCACAGGGCCCAGAGATCCTGGTGGCGCCCCTGCCTCCAGCCACTCAAGTCCATACTGTCTACTGTGATTTTACTTCTTTTTTTAATGTCTTTTTTCTCTCCCCTTTTTACCCTGACGCTCATTATCTTACTCACCCACTCTATGTTCCTTCACCCCTTACTTTCTTCACACTCTGTTCATTTCACTTCTCTCTAACCCCTCTCCCGTCATACTCACTCTCTCTCCATCCATTTGGTGGAACAGTGCTGCTGATAATGCCTGTAATTGGAGTGACTCACACTTTTCCTGTGTGTTTGGACCAGATAAAGAATATTGTCAGCATTTTGCCGACATGGCCTCTGCTGGCAGAATTAAATGGACTCTGTTCTGTTCTGTCTGCGGCAAATTAAAAGCCTCTCAATTCATCTGTTCTCGCCCGAGGCTTACAGGGGCCTCCTATTCACTCTGAAACACAGTGGAGAGGGGGAGGATGAGAATGACAGAGATTTCCCTCTTCCCCAAGAAACACCAGTCTTGGTTTTTTTTTCAAGCTCGCACTCAGCCGCTGTTAGATGAAGACGGGGAGGGAAAGAGAGGTCAAGTCTGATCAGAGACTAGTCAGATTCATTATGTAGCATGTCACCTTGGAGCAAAGACAGCAAGATTTATCTTGCTGTCTTCTGTGTCTCCAAGTAAGAATGGTGCTTTTCTTCAAGAGTGCCTCAATGTGGTCACTAGCCGTTTTCAAAACCTTTGACTGGCTTCCACTGTGATGGCGCATTGCATTATTAGATATAGCATGTCGAGTTTTCAAAACTTCAAGCTTGTCATTTTGTTTTTGGCAGGGGGAGATCCTCAAAATTTGTATGCAGCATTAATGTTGCCATTAAGGAGATGCATGTGTGCTGTGCTGAAGAAAATAAGCCCCAAGACTAATTCTTTCAGTGAGAAGAATGCCTTACTGATCTCACAACAGTAGGATTGTGCTACTATTTCAGAGAGGGATCCAGTGGGGACAGGAGGAATCACTGCAGGGTTGTGTCACGTTATTTCACACTCAAACACAAAATGTCAGCGTTTCCTCTATTGTGCAGTCTGTTCCTGGATGAATGACTCATGGCCATTGGCTGTGAGTTGCAATCGTTGCTGCAAAGGGCTGGAAAGATTCCTGAAAGTTTCCAGAACTTTTTATGGAACGTTAAAATGCATAATTTAGGAAATAACCCAATCTGAAAACCTTCCATGGGAATGAATGGAAATTCATTTGAAATTTGTGGTAATTTGTCACATAGAAACATTAACAGAAGTATTTATTTTGGTCATAAGCAAACATGGATGCAAGCGCATTAAAATTAAAGCTTATTGAGTCAATGTTTAACAGATTATTTCTCTGATCAACAAGTTTTGAACACCAGTCCCATGTGGAAGTATCAAAAAGTATCAAAAGATCACAACTACTGTCCCATCACAGTAACTTCCTGGTTCTACTTTGAATTACTCCATTTACTGTAATTGTGGTCATATAGTTGCCCTGTGCCATGAAAAATTCTCACCTCTCATTTGAGCTTATCTGTTGTTTAACTTGCAGTTAGAGTTAATGCCCATACTGTTTGTAAAACTGCCTGTTTCTTGCCCAGTTAAAAAAAAAAACATCGCTGTCATGAAACTGAATACTGCATTTAATTTAGTGACTGATTTCTGTAAATCATGAAAATAAGACCAATATTGCTATTTTCTCAGCTAATTAAAACTCACATGACATCCAGTGTAAAACCTCTGAGCTAATTCCTCATTATAAGTGCTTTTAAAGCCACGTAAAGAATCTCTATGTGATTGAAGATGAAAGTAAGCTGAAGAGGTGGACTAGTCTGCAATAAATGTTCTTGCCGAGCCACATTATTGACAGGAAGCACAAAGGGTTGTGAGGGTCTTTCTAGTCCGTTACCATTGGCAACATCTACTCAAGGCAGATCAGAAATGAGCTCATTCTCATGCCTGCTGAGAACTCTTACCAGGGTCTTCTTTTCTTTTTTTTTTTTTTTTTTTGCCCGTTCAGACTAAGCACAACCTAACAACAGCGAACTTGTTTCGTCCTCTCTTTCTCCTGCAGATATCTGTGGCTGTGTGTGGGATGTTGTGTCAGGGCTAAAGCCCATCTCTCTCCCATGAGCCTGTGTGCCCACGCACAGACACGGCGCCTCCACGCACACACCCGGCGCCCACGCACACACAGCCGGCACTGACGCTGTGAACTGGACCCTCAGAGCCCAGCGGATCCCAGCCGAGCCAAGCCCACTTGGAGTCTGAGGATGTCAACAGAGACAGAGCTACAGCCAGCGGTCAGGCCCAGCAGCGTCAGAAGGGACTCCAAGAGGAAAGGTAAGGGCCACATCACAATCTAATGTTTGCTTTCAAACACAAATCCAGTTTGTGAACCTTAATGTTAATCCAGTTTATTAACTAGTTTACAACACAGCAGGATATAGAAAGTGTGACATTTTAGACAAACCTGTAAAAATCATTAAAATAATGCTATCCAACTTCAGACTAATTTGTACTAAAAGGTACAAAAAGCTCTCCAGCCCACTGCCACGTCAGTGAAGATGATCATTGATGTCATGGAAATTTTCTTTTTCAAGGTGTTTTCTGTTAATTAATCGCTTACAATTTGCTTCTGTAGACACCAAACTCACCGGGTATTTCAGATTGATCCTAATTGACTCCACCAGTATAAAGCTGTTGAAGAATCTAGAGAAATTTAGTTTAGTTTCTTCATTAAACTGTCAGTCTAGATTCCCGCCATCTCTTTTTTTCCAAATTTGCTGTATTCCTTAATGAGCTCTCACGGATTGTGATGCTCTTAAGTGTCAGTGACACAAAGGCGTGTCTTATGTCTTTATGTATGTTATCTTACCACCCAATGACAACAGGCTAAACACATTTCTTTGCTTCAGACTCAACACATTTTAAAGGATGTACTGCTTGGATGCATCCAGAGTAACTACCTTAGCATAAATACAATGTAAAAAATAAAAAAATATAAACAAGGAGCATGCAGATGTAAACTAAGATAAAAGTGGAGGAAGAGCTGGGAGGGAGTTGAGTTTCCTGACAGCCTGGTGGATTAGCTGTCCTTCAGTCTACTGGTTCTTGCCTGGATAGTCTGCAGTCTCCTCCCTGATGGCAGCAGACTGAAGAAGCAGTGTGACAGGTGGGTGGGATCACCCATCGCTAAGGGCTTTGTGGGTGAGACTGGTATTGTAGATGTCTTGGTGGTATGATCTTCTTAGTGTCTCCTACTATGTGATGGAGGGCCTTGTGGTACGATGCAGGTGCCACACAGTGATGCAGCTCGTCTGTTGTGTCTACAGTCTATACTGTAGATGGTGCACATGATGGGGGCCAGGGCTCTGGGTCTGGAAACTGAGATGCTAGTGATATAGCGTTAACAGTTCAGGAGAGGTTCTCTGCTCCGGGGAACTGGATGCTCCCTGTCAGGGAGTCCAACAGCTAGTTGCGCAGCGAGGTGTTGAGCCTTCAGCTGGTCCAGTTTGTGAATGAACTGCTGGAGTATGATTGTATTGAATGCTGAACTGAGGTCCATGAGACGAATATTGTTATTGACATGTATTACAAACATTAACTTAAAATGTCTTCTTGTCCTTTAAGGAAAGTAAGAAGGCCGCTTGCTGGTATATGACTGTTAGTTGTGGCGTGTTGGGGTTTGACAGCTCATAGCAGGGCTGCTGTTGTTCACAAACAGATGCTGGGCCACTACATTACAGCAGGCAGGTGCAGGGATGATTTGTTAGGTGAGGACCAAAAGGATCCAGGTGTGAAACTCTCCAGAGGCAGGTAGCTAGCAGGTGTCTGAGAGCAAGCCTGGGCGTTTTCAGAGCAGAGGTGATGTTGGAAGAGGAGAGGACCTGGCAGGAAGCCATCACCCTGCTGCTCTGTTCCACCTGCCACCTCTGTGTGAATGACGCCCAGCACTCTCTGAAACAGCATCTGATGGATGTTGCGAAAACTCCGCAAGCTGTCAGGAATCCTGCACAGTCACTATCACCTGCAGCAGATGCCTCATTGCACATCATTGTTCTCCCATACGCAGTATGTGAGGGGAGGCTGAATACCTCTCATGTCCTATTTAGAAACACCATTGTTCTGCAGCAATGGAGATCATGTTCATCATTCAGACTGCTCTCTATATTTGGAGGATGCAGACACAACACACAAACACACACACACAGACATGCACACACACACACACACATACACACTAGGATTGGGAGTGAAGCCCAGAAGAGCATATGAGAGGGAAGATGAATGGTTTGCCTTCAGCTTTGAGACTTGAGGGTTTATTCTCTGTCTTTCTCTTTCTCTCTCACACACCTACTATCTCTCTTGCACACTACTGATACACACACACACATGTTCAAACACACACTTCACCCTACAACTTGTATCTCTTTCTGTATCTTTTCTTTGTACAAATGGGACACAGAAATTACTCTGGTATAGACTCGTAGAGCTCAGCTCACGCAGGACGTATTCATCTTTCCTGTGATCTGGGTCATTCTTCCCAAAAGACGCACTCACACATACATGTAGTCACTTGGAGGAGGGTGATGAAAGTCACATGCAATCATGTTACCACACAAGTGATGAATCTGCACAGGGAAACGGAAACGGAAATTTCCTGTGGTTCATGTGTTGGACCTGAAGCCACTGGTTTTGTGCAGCACACACGTATACTTTCTGTCACTGGAGTTCTTGAATGAAAACAGCTGATTGTTCTGAGGGTTTAAATGGTTGCTTTTCTTTTGTGAAATTCCCTGCAGGTTAGCCCCCTCACTTCCCCCACGCAGTAGCCCCATCCTTCTCCTCCTCCCACTCCTCAGACTCCTACATGACCTTGTCCTGGATAAGTGAAATACAGAACAGAGACTAATTGAGAAGAAAGAGAATGAAGGAAGTCTAATGAGTCAGTGTGAGTGAGAACTGTTTAATCTCGGGCGTTTGCTTCACCGTTCCGCAGAAAAGAATTTGATGAAAAAAGCAGCCAACTGCTATGTGACACACATTAATCACGGCAATGGCTCTGCATTGTTGTGTGGGTGCAGGTCGCTGTACACGCAATTATGTGTCATATGTGAAGTCAGGTCATTTTTCTAAGAATACCATAACAGAGCTGGGATAACCTTTGAACTTTAGCATTTAGCTGAATAAGTGTAGCTTTCTTTAACAATAAATTAGTCAGTCTTATTGGTCAGACTTGGTTCTTGAAGTATAATTGTCTTAATTAATCCTTTTCAAATATAGAGAGATTACATCTCTCTGCCTGACTATCCTTCTTTTATTCCATTTCTCTCTCTCCCTTCTTCACCTCCTCTGCTCATAACGCACGCTTGTTTATTTCCCTCGCTGCCAGCACAACCTCAGCGTTAAGTGGATAAGCCAACTCCAGTAAGACGCCTTCAAATGATGTTTGTTAATTAGTGAACCCCATAGTTTTTCAAAAAGACACACATTTTATATTCTTCATTAATAATAAAAGATGGAGTTGACAGTCTGCCAGTACAAACACTTTTATGTGAGTGTCAAATTAGAACAGGGTGCCAGTTTGACATTTATGAAAAGCCCAGCAGCTGCATGCAGTTTTGTCATCATTTGGAAATTTTCAGCGCCCACCTTGTTAATGAAATATGATGAACCATAGATGGCTTTTTTTTCTGGGAAGCCTTTGAATCTCCATTTTACCACTATCACTGTGTGAGAAAATGTTTCTGACAGTAGTGAAGCACTTCATCAAAATTGAATTCTGTCAAATCAAATGTGGTTTTAATTAATGCAAATGTCGAATACACTTCCTGAATACTTGAAAGCAGCCACATGTCACCCTCCAGTGGAACTATAGAAGACTGTCAGAACAGGACAATCAGACTGGTTTGCTAACAAGCTGGCTGAGAGTCAGCTGAGTTTATACACAGTGGCATAAGAAATGCTAAATGATTTTTTAAGGCCAGCCAAATGTTTGTAAAATTACAGTGAATATTTTGAGCTTTGGCTGGGCGGAGGGAAAAAAGGTTGGGGGAGGAAGGTGGGGGGAGCATCATAAGTTTGTTTTAACATTTACAGGTAATGTCTTATCTGCTATAAATATCTATATTTCCAGTCAATCGCATGGCAGCGACTCAGTGCATTTAGGCATGCAGACATGGTGAAGAGGGCTTGCTGAAGTTCAAACCGAGCATCAGAATCATTTGTGTGAAGAACCGAAAAACATTGTTGATGTCATAGAATAGGAAGACTGGTTGGAGATGTTAAAAAAAGCCAAGATTAACTCAAATAACCACCCAATACAATCAAGGTATGCAGAATACCATCTCTGAACGTAGCATGTCAAACCATCGAACGCCAGAATTGGACAGCTGAAGACTGGAAACACGTTGCCTGTCCTGATGAGCCTCAATGTCAGTTGCATCATTCAGATGGTAGGGTCAGAATTTGGTGTAAACACCATGAAGGTATGGATCCATCCTGCCTTGTATCGGTTCAGGCTGGTGGTGGTGTAAGGGGATAAGATATTTTTTTGTCACACTTTAGGCTTCTTAGTACCAACTGAGTATGATTTAAACACCACAGCCTACCTGAGTATTGTTGCTGATCATCTCTATCTCTTTATGACCAAAGTGTTCTGATGGCTACTTCCAGCAGGATAACACACCATGTCACAAAGCTCAAATCATCTCAAACTGGTTTCTTGAACATGACAGTGAGTTCACTGTACTCAAATGATCCCCACAGTCACCAGATCCCAATCTAGTAGAGCAGCTTTAGGATGTGGTGGAACGGGAGATTCACATCAAGGATGAGCAGCCGACAAATCTGCAGCAACTACATGATGCTTCCATGTCAATATCAACCGAAATCTATGAGGAATGTTTCCAACATCGTGTTGCATTTATGTGATGGAGAATTAAGGCAGTTCTGAAGGCGAAAGGAGGTCCAACCTGGTCCTAGCAAGGTGTAGCTAATAAAAGGTCCAGTGAGTGCATGGTGAACTGCACCTCCAGGTGATCTTTAGTGGCTAATTGTGCCACCGTTGTAGACCAGATTACAAATGCATATTAGGCAGACTGGCTTTGTCTTGTCATTGCTAAATTTAATTGGTTTTATTTATTTATTTATTGCCATTTCCCATCCACTCTAATTAACAGACGATGAGTCATGTCATCTTTGTGTTCAGTACCATAGCTATATCACCATTAAATGCTCAAATAAAGCATTAAGCAATGCCTGTCTTTCATGATGTGACGACGAATATGATTACAAGTTCGAATAACTTCCACTATTGTCAGCACACGCAGCCAGCTGTCAACACTAGTCTGAGGAATTTCAACTCTCCCACAATGGGACTGAGATGAGGATGAGTGGGAGTCTGGATCTGGAGTGAAGCTGGCAGCTAGTGGCATGAAAAGAGTAGTTAAGGGCTATAGCTGTGCAGCTGTTAGCCTTTGTGTTTGTGTGCAACTGTGTGTTTGCTTGTCTCTGGTGAGCGATTAGCAAACACATTATCTGCTTCATGTGGATATTATGCACACATCCAGTCTATCTGGCACAATCACTGTGGCCATTTACTCAGATATCTTTCCCTGGGGAATCTTGGTGCAAAAACAACTGCATTTTGAGTGTGCGTGTGTGCGTTAGTGTGGTGTACCTTCTGTGAGGGGCAATCAGATCTGTTTCCTCCAATCAGACAGAGATTGAATTGACTTGGTTGTCCGTTGCTGTTTCTGTTGTGGAGGCCAGTTGTGGATGCTACGTAACAGAAGACACTCATATCCTTCCAGACAGGCCTTCTACAGCACTAAGACTACAGAGATAACTACCTCCTCTACAGTGGCCTTTCCTGTTATTCTATTCTATTTTCTCCCATAAACTCATTTCTCAAACACGTGTGATGTATTCATCCTATTGTCTGTTTATCCATCCACTTTTTTTTAGCTCAATAATAACTTAAGGAGGAGGGAAGGTGGGAGCTTATCAGTCCTATTCCCTCTCAGTTCCGTCTGCTTCTCGTCAGGCTCATATTTTTGTTTTGTTATTCTGTATGATTTTCTTGGTATTTTTCAATTTATTTATTTTTCGCATGAATAACAGGAAGGATATTTCACACTCCTCAGCAAACCTTCATTCTTCTTTCAGCGCCACAGCTCCAATGACATGCTCTTCTTCCCCCTTTCCTGAGCTTCATCCAAGCTTTCAAATGTGACCACAATGAATTAGCATTCAAAACGTCTGACTCAGAGAGAAAAATACATATCAGTAAAAGCCTTTTATTTGCTTTGCTGCATCGTGTGTGTGAGTGTGTGTGTGAGTGTGTGTGGCCGCAGCAGCTCGTGTACTCTGTGATCCTCACAGTATGCTCAGCTCAGTCCTCTCCACCACACTAGTTGGTGTGGTTTTGCCCACCGCATCACTTACCACAGTCTCCATAGCAACATTTTGCTTCATGCTCATAATTTGCACAAAGGAAAAATGTCCCAATGTCACACGCATGCTCTAATAGAGGCCGATCCTGTAACGCTGCTGTGCTGGATGAAGGACTGCGTGTCGAAAGGGCATTTCTTATTTGCTGGAAGTCGACAAGCTGCTGTTTCCTACTTCAGATTTCTCACAACAGTATAGCACATTTGGTGCTGAGCCCAACTTGAAGGTTGAGCTCTTGCTTGTCATTGTGTCCCTTTGTTGGTTTTATTGTGCACGGTCCTGCATTCATTATCACTTCTGCTACAGGTGATGATGCTCCATTAAGATGTACATCACTGTGCCTACAAGGAAAATCTTTGTATTTTTTTTGTTTTAATGAATTACACATAAGATACATAAACTTCAGGGCAAAAGCTTTTTTTTTTTTTTTTGGCGTTTTCCTACTTCTGAATTTTAAATATCTCAAAAAAAGCCCTAGAAAATACTGCATATAAAACTCTACTTTTATATTTATTTATATTTATATATATTCTCTGTTTGCAGCACAGAAGCCAAAAAGTTTAATTTCTTTTTACTTTGAAGACGTACACTGTTAGGAGGTGTTTGAGAAGAGGTGAGAATCCTTGCAGATGACACCGCTTCCTCTTCTTCTGCACGGTGTTCGGCATACTTCATCATCCTTCGCCCTGCCTCTCTCTTCCAGGACCCTTTCTGAAGGGTTGAAGGGAGAGTGTTCATTACACAATATGAGACAGAGAAAAAGAAGGGGAACTCAACAACTTCACATTGGTGTCAGGATGGATGGAGCTCACTTCACTGTGTTTCAAAGAGCTACCTGTGTTTCTGTTCTGATAGTAGTATGCAGAACTCACAGCCACATTCTCTCAGATGGAGGGATTTAGGAAGCAAATAGGTTTGTCACATTGCAGTCAGAAGTGACTGTTAGACTGAGAGGTGTGAATGTGCATTCAGGGGTGAAGGACGAAAGAGAGAAGAGGAATTAAAGGGACAAAGTGTGGCTTTGTCTTCTTCTTTAGATGTTAACGTCTTTGGTGGAAGCTCACACTGGAGCTTTGCAAATCTACAGGCTGGCTGTTCCTCTGCAGTGACTCAGAGGTAGATTTGAGTTTAGTTGTGTGTGAGTGGTGGCTGGGAGGCCTTCAGTAATGAAGTCTGCTCAGAGAATTGCTTTAACGTCTCATAGTGGGAAGCTACATATTCAGATTTGTTGAATATTTGCTGTTCGAGTGAAAAGGTAGAGGATATTAAATAATCTTATTCCGCTGGAGAAAATGAGTGTACCTGTGTGTTAGAGGTCAGTTTTGCAGATGAAAACAGGACTCACATGTTATTTTTGTTTTTGATTTTTGTCCCTTGGGCTGTACTTTGGATTTGGTCCTTTTTTCAATTAAGCTTCAGTCCACTTTATTTGTATGTCACCACTTAATAACAAGGAGGTGCAGTCAGATCAATAACAAAATATCACCAAGGTATGGAAATACAGTAAGAAAAACACAGGAGACAGGAGGACACCAACCTGTAGAGGAAAAATATCATAGATGCTTGTTAAATGTGAGTCTGTCTGCTTTTTAGAGTGAGTTTAACAAAGAGTGTGAGTTTCTGAGTGTGTGAGTGCATCTGATAATCCGCTGTGTGCTATTTCTTTCCCAGATGTGTTTTTTTTAGCTAATTTGTTCTGTGTGCTGCCATGGTCCTGGAAGCACAGCTGTGGGGAGGAATGTGGGGGGGATTAGATGGCGACAGAAATAATATTGAAATAATTGGGACAAACTATATCAATATAGCCCTGTTGGGTATCCTAAAAGTGTTATTTTACTTAACCTAATAACTCCTTTTGTGATTTTGGGTTACGCTCAACAAGTGAGCTGCAGCGTTCCTGAGTCATCGATGAGCATTATGGGCTCAACCCTGGTTTCCACAAAGATGAGTTTTTTTGACCCTGGGTTTTTCACAAGACTTCCTTGTTGTTATTGTTGTTGTTTTAAACCACGGCACCAGTTTCAGGTTTTGTTTTTCATCACTTTATTTTTTCACACACATTTTCTAGTCGGGGCAGCAGGGAGGCTTAGTGGTCAGCACTGTTGCCTCACAGCTAGATGGTTCCTGGTTCAAATCTCAGCAGGGGTCTTTCTGTGTGGAGTTTCCATGTTCTCCTCATGCTTGCGTGGGTTTCCTCCAGGTACTCCAGCTTCCTCCCACAGTCCAAAGACATGCATGTTAGATTAATTGCTAAATTGCCCGTTAGGAGTGATTGTGAGCGTGAGTGGTTGTTTGTCTGTCCAGGGTGTACCCCTGCCTTTCACCCAAAGAGAGCTGGGATAGACTCCAGCAGATCCCTGTGACCCTGCAGAGGATTAAACGGGCATAGATGATGGATGGATTTTCTAGTCATGACATAAATGGACTTAAAATCAAATGTAGGTTAGCTCACTTACCAGTTGAGATGTTTATGAGTATTTAAAACACCCATGATTGCTAACAAAGGAATAATGCTAAAACTCTGACTGTGGAGTTCACTTATTAATTTGGTAAAACACATAATCGTAGTTATAACCAGCTCTGCAGGTGCCTTAATGATAGAGCAGTGGTTCCGGTGAGGCTTTTTAAAGCATTCAACACAGCTTTCTTTGTGTTCTCCACTAGCTTTGACTGCAGCAGCTGTGTAGCTCTCAGCCTGTATTAGACTTCATACCTTTTTTTTGTCTTGTTAGAACTGTGAGGTTCTAAGATTCTGTAGGTTCTATACATGTTTCTAATTAGTCATCTGGTGCCAAAGCCTCCCTTTGTGCCAAAATGTGGTCACATTCTCATCTAGTTGACAACTAGCATCACGGCATCACTCATCCTCATCAAGATTATTAGAGTTTGTTAAGCCAGAAAACAAAACAATTGCCTTCACTTTGACAACAGTTTTTTTTTTTTTTTTTTAAATCATGTTCATACTTTCACTCTGGTATGAGTTTTTGTGTGTCAGAGTAAATCAGAGAGTTTTTTGGTTTCAAAGAGTCTCTTTGAGAGTGGGTATAAGTGAGTGCTTCATCTGAACAAGTCTCTTATACGTAAAGAAACCACAAACGTATGCACATACTCAGCAGTGGGGTTGAGGAGGATTAATTGGAGAGTAACTGCCGGGATCCTCGATGTACCTTTGAGTGTTTGTTGGGAGCCACCCCAGCTGTAGTGAAGAGCCTGCTGGGTGCTTTCTTCAGTAAAAACAAGCTTTTTACCTCACCAACCAATGCAAACAAATTAGGTCTGCTGAAAATGAATGTATACATGCACCGGTGGTGATAGTGGCAACCACTTTTATACTACTGACGTAATTTAATTTAATCTAAAACAAGATTCCAACAATTTCCTGTCACATAATGGGAATCAAAAAGGGCCACATGAGCACAATTTACTTTGCTGTAGAGAGTCATTATATCTCTCAGTGCCCTCAAACCAATGGCCTAAATCTTGGCTGTCTAATGAAATTAATGATCTTGATTGTTATGCCTTGCCGGTTTTAAACATGAAACCTTTACAGTCTTCATGCTAAATGAACCTGCATCCTTTTGATTCGAAATATGAAGTGAGTATAAGTGGAAAGGTCTAACACAAAAATACCTTTTTTTCAATTTGTTTTTCAAAACAAAAGATCTTGATATAACATGGTATATACATACATTAAAGAAAAGTTGTATGGCATTGGCAGAAAAGCAATTTTCATGGGCACAACCCCCATACTCAGCTCTGCTGCTCATCCCACAAATGCATGTATATATATATATATATATATATATATATATATATATATAAGCCATTTTGCAAGTGGAAGAATGCATATACAACTCATAGTTCTGCTCTTACTCTGCCCTTTTTCAGCTGTGCTGTTATATGGTTGATTAGTGGTTGTCAACCTTTTTCACCCCCACTTGTATCTACAGAAAGACGGCACCCTCATCCCCACTGACAAGCTCACACAGATGTACAGACTTTATAAGCACACCTTCTTAGAATACACATTTTTTCTCATCAATAAAACTAACAGAGCTTGAGTTTGAGCTTGCATCCATCTGTGCAGGGAGGAGATGTCAGGTATGATGCTTGTGACAACTTGTCACCGGCTTTTGATTTTCTTGTTACAAGTAGAAGATCTCTGGCAGGTACATTGTAGTGGATGGGAGAGGAGCCTGATACTGCATGTTTGACCTGTCTGTGCAGCAGTGTGTCCTTTGACAATCAAATACATTTGCTATCTGTTCTCCTGGAAATATTTTTTTGACACTGAATAAGCAAGCCCCATCTTCACGGTTGAGCTTCTCCACATCCTCCAGGCGGGAAATGCAGAGCTCTAACACACGATTCCTTTGATAAGGATGCAGCAGCACTGGAAAACGAAGCACACTGGTTTGCTTGCTTGCATAGTCTTTGCAGTGGATGATATTTGAGTCAGGACTCTGATTCTTTTTGTTGGTCCCATTGTATTAGAGTGAATATGTCCTCAAGGTAAGATGTTTTTAACACAAGCATATCAGTCAGCCATTTGTACAGTTGTACAAACTCTTATCTCTATCGAGAATACTTTTTTTTTTTTTACCTTTAACATCACAAGATGCAACTGCACATACCCCTGACAATAACAGCTGTGCTTGATGCCTTTCATCATCACAGAGAGTTTTGATTATCTCGTCAATGTGTTATGAAGTTTAATTTTGAAAACTTCTGTCTTGTGAAGCCCCCCCCACCCCCGTGATCTCTGATGAGAAGCACATAAATGAAACCACAGAACTAAGCTGTAATAAACTATATTTCCATATTGCGAGAGAAAAAAAAGGGAGGTATATACACGTTTTTAAGAAAAAACTTGTTTTAATATGCATGGTGTGTGATTTAACTGTAAGGCATGTTTCGTGAAGGAGAGGAGGAGAATCGAGAAACCAGCTGGGAGAGAGTGATAGAGTGGCACACTGAAGGAGGCAGAAGGCTGCAGTTGCCAGGGGCGATGCCTGGGGCTTTCCTAAAGGGCTAGACGCACAGTACCAGCAGTCACCTGCCATCTATCACATGTAGAAGAGTGTGTGTCTGTATGAGTGAGTCAGGTGGGTTCTGCCTGTCATAAAGCTTTAATCCTGAGTGACATTTATCCAATGGAGGCTTCACTCATTCATTCATCCATCACGCTCTATCCCTCCTTTCCATCCTTTGCTCTTGGCTTTACATCCTTTCCTCCCTCTCCGCTCGTTGTACCAGACAGACAGTTGTGAACCAACTCTGCATACCAAGTGTTATCACTCACACAAACACGCTACAGTGCAGCGTACGCACTGCTGCATCAGAATATGAATTCCAGATATTACGACTCTGCTGTTAGGAACGGCTCTGCTTGTCATGATGTGTAGATGTGAGATGTGTTTCTGCGTGCGCTGACTTGTAAGAGTAGGCAGGGTTGATGTCGCACAACATTTCTTCACTGGCATTATGGAGCGCTTGTTGAAACTGGTATGAACATGTGTCCATACCCACTTGGATTTGTGTCGGTGTAAGTGTGAGGAAGGAGGATGGGAAGCCCGTGCTTCCGCGGAGCAGCCATGACAGATGAAATGGAAGATTCTTTCATTAGCTGTGTTTGAAGCCCAGCAGGGTCACAGCAATAGCAGACATTTAATTACAGCAGACTGAAGGCTTCCTCTGCTGACACGCACACACACACACGCGCGCGCACACACACACACAGCCCTCACACAGGGAGGCCTTTCATGGAACATGCTTCCAAAAGGTAATAATATAAACCACTCAGCAGGTGAAATAACCCCAGACCCACACTGCCTTTTCCCCTCCTCCTCTTTCCTCCACTTTTGGTGTTTTTTGACCTCTCCATCTCTCTGATTCTCTCCCTCTGTGTGCTAAGTATAGCAGCAGTAATGGTGATGGATGCCGATGGAGCAAGCAGGTCTTAAATGTCAAACTTGAATGAAAACTGCTGTTCCAGTGACACAAAAGCAGCTGGACACATGAAGTGTTATTTAACTCTCACACTGATATATACATACACTCAAAGATTGTGTGTCAAGGAAACTCCCTTAAAAAGTCCCTTAAAATTTCATTCAAATTATCCTAAAAGCAAATATGAATCGTTGTGTTTCCAAATGTTCTTTTTTTTTTTCGTTTTTCATAATCAGGTGTGTTTGTGTCACATTTAAACAAGCACAAAAGTTTCATATCTAAACATTTACCTCATTAACAGATGCATTTCTGAAATGATTTTGCTTGGAGTCGCACTGTCTGACTCCTTGACAATACTTTTAAACTTTCTTTTATTGTTTTTTAAAAAAAAAAACATGATACAACATAGACATTTGAACAATTGAACAATGTCACACCTCCTATGTTATATATTTGTGAATCAACAGTCTGAAACTTTGAGTCATTAATTAAAAAATATTTATAACAGTTTAGGTTTCTCTGCTCTTATATATCCTGTCCATTTGAGCACCATTTCTTAAATGTCTCTGATTGTAGTCTTAGAGCAAATGTCAGTTTCTCCATAGTGTAAATTCCTTGAACAGTTTCTTCCCAGTTGTAGGTGCGTTGGGTTGTGTAATCTAGATATTATTTTTTTCCACTCCCAGATTTGTAAATTAAGGGGAAAATCTTTCAGAAAATCAGTGGTCAAATCCTCTCTCAAAATTGTCTTTGGTCCTGCCTCTCCAAACCATATTCCCTCTTGAGATTGTCAAAACTTTTCACGGACCCATTATGTATGAAGCAGCAATTAGCTGTAAGGCCTTTAGCTTCCATATTTTAAATGTATTATCTGTCCTATTCAGAATCAAAATCCTGTATCATACGTGCACCAATGTAGTATAATTTCTGCACTCTTTAGATTGCATTTCTTTTATGGAAATGTGGTGCCTTACAGTTCCACAGCTCAGCAAGACCTTTTTGTTTCTGAATACGTGAAGTTTCAGATGTCTGTGACACACTTCTCCTGGAATGTGGAATATTCTGATATTACAGGCTCCATCATCGTATGAGGTTGGGACACATCCTGTCTGAGGAATTATCTCAAAGTTTCGTTGTTATTCAGTCATTGTTAAAAGTCATTGTGTGTTAGTTTCACAGCATCAGCTCGTTCAGTGATGTGAGTAAATGACCAAATCTCTTATTTGTATACAAAGGGATTGAATTCACCTTATACTCCAGTCGTTGTCAAGTGTTACTATTAATTGTTGTTTAAATTGCCTCACTAGGAACCATCATATTACAGGTAAAATTTGATATACAATTATTTGCCATTAAAATTTCCTAACTACTTTGTGCCATGTCCTGGGTTTTTCCCCATCCAGATATATCTAGAAATTAATTTCGGCCATTCATTAAACTGCCCATCACTTATTTTGATTGGCAGAGATAAGAAAAGATACAACAGGCGGAGCAGAATCACCATTTTAACTGATTCATTGCTTGAGTTTAGGAGGAGGAAGAGTAGATTTTTCCATCTAGAGATTTTAGATTTAATTTTAAGACTGAGAGGAATATAGTTGGCCTCAAATAGTTTTGTAATGTCTTCAGTAAGATTAATTCCAAGATACTTTGCTGACTTCTTGTTGCAACTCAGACTATATTTAGTTACAAAGTCATCTGGTAAAATGAAATTAAAGGTCATAGTCTGAGTTTTATGAAAATTTATTTTATAGCCTGATAATTTACCAAACATATCCATTAACAAAATCAAAATTGGTAGAGATGTGGATGAATGTGATAAAAAAAATTAATACATTATCTGCAAACAAGGACATTTTGTGTTCTTGTCCTGCTGTATTTATACCTGTAATTAGTTTGTTTTGCCTAATATACTGCCAAAAAGGTTTAATAAAGAGGGAAAACAAAAATGGAGAGCAAGGACAGCCCTGGCTACAAGACCGCTGCAAGACAAAGGAGTTTAAAAAGGCTGCTATTTATTTTAATTCTTACTGTTGAGTTATTATATACTGTTCTGAATGCCTCAATAAGAGAATATTTTGAAACTTTGACCTAAAAAAACATCATCAAATTCAGTCAGTAACAGCTGCACAGATTGAATAAGTTTGAGACACTTGGAAAAATATTAGGGCTGGGCAACAATTAAAATTTTTAAACACGATTAATCGCATGATTTCCCTGATTAATCACGATTAATCGCATTGTATACACAAAATCAAATAATGAATTCAAAAGTAGTGTAAAGGTCACTTTTATTTAAATGTTCTTCTGCCATATGAACTAAAGTGCCGTAACATTTGTTGTTCAAACACTTTAAACATCGGCACTTGTCAGTAACACATATTTAATGTAAATCTCATCTTAAAAAATGTCAAATAAAATAAAACTTATTGCCAGTGCCAGGGCATTGATGTCATCCTGTTTTTTTTTTTTTTTTTATGAAAGTCTACCAACAAAATCCTAACAATCTAGAGGCCACAATCAAAACATTAAAACAGTCAATTTCTCAGGTAACAGTAGAGACTTTTAACAGGGAGTCCAACTTGGCAGTTCTTACAAATAACCTTGTTTCTGTTGAATCCTCCATCTGGGAGAACTTTAAAATGAAAATGTCATGTGAAAGTTCTGTAACTTTATCAATCTGTAATTATCTGTGTGTCATTTTTTTTTCCCATTTTCAATTGTCAATCAAAAATTTTTAAAAATTAAAAACTGTCTTTTTTTTTTCTTTCGTTTTTTTAATCTAACAAAAAAAAAACAAAAAAAATCCTGTTTTTTTATATTTCAATTTTAGCAAACAGGCCATGGAACTGAATTTGTTTTTTAATATTTTATTGTCTGGTTTACGTGACCCAGAAATGCCTTTGTTTTATAATGAAGGGATAGACTTTCTGCTGTTGTCATTACACATCTGTGCCACTAGATGGAGCCGCACTGAAGTAACCAGCTAGAGAACAGCAGGACAGTGAACACATGGAGCAGATCTGATGATAAATGGAGGAATGACTTGATCGTCTTGAACAAAGGGGTTTGAAAGTTTTTTTTAAAAAAGAATTGTTAATGCTACATTAGTTGCTGCCTGGACTGTAAAGTACACAGATTTTTACCGTTCTCCATGTCTGTTTTAGCTTTTCCGCAAGTTTACCTGCCAATTATTTTCCGGTTCGGCAGCCAGTAACAGACTTTTCAAAACAAAAGCATGTGATCAACATGCGTTAACGCGCAATAAAATAAATGTCGGCATTAATAAATTAATTAGTTAACACTATAATAACGCATTAACTTGCCCAGCCCTAAAAAATATGAAATTCTGTAGGACTTCTTATTCATTTTAGCAAGCCAGACTAAGACGTAGAAACTGCACAAATATCCACCCTTATTGGAATGAGTCAGTCATATTGATGTTATCGAGTCTGGTTTCAAGATTCTCAACTGCAGTCTTGCTAAAGATGTGGCAACAGAAATGATGCAAAACCAGCATGGAAACAGGGCGCTGGATAGCTCACCTGGTTTCATCTTAATGACTTTATACACACGTCAGAAAACAAGGAAAAACAAAAAGTGGCCACTTTCATACAGAGAGATGTCATCCATGAGCAATTCAAAATTCAGAAAAAAAAACTGATTTACAGATGTTTTATGAGGAAGGAAGGGCTCTGACAATGTTTTACACCCAGGATACACAGTTTTTGTAATTTAATCAATGTTGCTGGCTATACAAAACCATTCTGGTCTAATGTTAACTTTACAGCAGCAAAAAGTAATAACTTTATATTGCATATTTGATCACATTTTTCTAAGCTTGCTTCCGAGCAGTAGGCGAGATTTAAAGCAGCTGCCTTCTCAAAGGCAGCTCATGTTTACATGTGAAAAAAATAATGAATAATTTTCTTAGACTTTGCAGCAGCATCACATTTCATGTTGTTGACGCAGTGGGAAGTGGGTTTAGAGGGGGTGTCACAGCTACTTAGTGCTGACACTCAATGTGCTTGTTTACGTGTACATGTTTCTATATGCACATTTCATGGGACTGTTTCAAGTTTAATGAAGGCGGTGTTTGAACGTCCTCAAACTAACATCTCTGTGACAAACAGAACAATCCTCTGGCGATTAACTCGCTTAGATCCATCTGAGCCTGACTGAGACAGGAGGTGACAGAGAGAGCTGCTCTTTTTTTATTCCACCCTAAATAAAGGCAGGCTTTCTTCATTTAGTTTGTCTCTTTGCACTTTAAGGTAGACAGACATGATTCACTACAAGTAGAGTAGGTCTGTGTATATCTGTTCAGTGATTGAGAGCTTCAGCTTCATACGCAAACTGGGTGTGCAGGTGTCATAACTTATTAATGGTGAAAAGTTACTTTTTTATGAGTTTGCCATTTTTCTTCTTGCATGGGACAAGGATTTCAAATGAACTGGTGCTCACAAACACGGTGTCTGGCACCCTAAACTGTGCAGGTATGTTAACACGGGCAAACCCACAGCAAGACATTTGCTCTGTTCCCAGATAATTGTGCTTTTAAAGAAGACATAAAATTATGTTTTGTCAAATGTTGACGCAATCTCATGAGGTGTCAATGAAATGTGATATATTTTAGTCTAAATACCACAGGGATACAGCAGAAAATCTCTGTTCACATCAGCAAGCTTTACGGTTGCAAAGGTCAACTACTCGTTTCAACGGTCACTTCGAAAGGCTGTGATTTTTGTGTTAAAACGTTGTGATGCGCTGTTCAGAAGTACATTAAATAGAACATGATGTGAAGATAAGTGGTCATAAAATAGGGTTGCCGGGTAAGTTAACACTCATCTGGGTCTGTGATGTCACAGTACCCTGCTTATCTGAGCGGCTCACTGTGAGACATTTCCACATCCGGGCCACCCCAAGAAAAGTGACAGACTTGTTATGTTGGTGCTGCTGAGCTGGTAGAGGTTTCAAATGCCCAAACAGATTGTGTCACACAGAAAAAAAATCTGCCTTTAGCATAAAATCATAATATGTACCTTTAAATATATTATCCACTGACTAAACATGACTTGATATATGCTTAGTTTCAGGTGATGCTAATTCAGATTTAAAAATGTGTTGGAACAGAGACAAAGTCAAGAAAGTAGGCAGAGGGTCGATTAGTTGTGGACAATGATGACTCAGTGGCACTACAAATGTGAAGCTCACTCCGCTGGTTAAAAGGCTCATTTCTCACACACTGCAGAGCTGTAGGGACCCCGTATGAATGGAGGGAGTGTAAAAGAATGAGGAAAGGAGGAGTGGGACCTCTCCATCACGACCAGTATGACCTTCCAACAGTCACGCTGGTATAGAATACAAAACTAATGCCTCAATATATTATCTGAATCTGCTCCATTATCATTATACCTTGCTATCACTCTCAGTCTTTTACTCAGTCATATGCAGATGCAATGTGGAGTCAAACAGAGACGCACTTGTTTCTTCACACAAAATGTGTTGATAACGCCGCAGCTCAGGGGCAAAGAAAACGATTAGAAGAAAGATGGTAACAGCATGACACACACAGAAAAAAAGACCTTAACCTTATTAGTTGCTACTCTACTGCAGTTAACATAATGGGAAAGTAATGTGGAAAAAACTATACACTTTCAATTCTAAGGTTTTTATGTATCAGTAAAGACGTAATCATCTAGGGTCCGGCGCCTGTAGTGTCTTGTCTAAAGCTGTGTGCTTGCACAAAGGTAGAAACGTGCATACGCATTTTCTTCTATGAATTTCAAGCATTGAGGCATTTTTAGCACGTGCACAAGACTAATTTCATATTTAATTATGAATAAATTATCTACTTAGTAATTTGTGTGTAAAAGCAATATTAACACCAAAACCAAATAAAAATGAGAATAAAAGCAACAGCAACAGTACTGCCAGTTAGTTTTTCATACAGCAATTTTTCTACATTTTGGTTTAGTTTCAGTAAAATAAATAATGATGTTGTCTCATATGTTGTTGTTTATTTTACCTCATTTTGACCTAGTAAGGACCCGACGGTTTTTCATTCATTCCTCATGAATGTAACCTTAGAAATAAAACAGGGTGAAGTTTTTCACCTGACTGCACATATATTGTGTGTGTGAAGAACACAAGAGATAACGTGGAGACTTCCTGAACAAGAGCAAGGTCAGCACATGCGAGCCACAGCCGACGTGCGCTCATGCATCCTCACAGTCTTAGCAGTCTGGAGCACGACAGATAGAGCAGAGAGGGAGGACTGCAGGAGATGGACCGATAAGAGCAAAATGTCACACTGTTTTGTAGAACTATTTCAACACTATCCTCCGCAAATACCACTGATTCAGGTTTATCCCCTGATCCGAGTTACGTGGGTAACAAGATGTTGTTATCATCTGTAGGTTTGACATGCACTCTACTTGTTTATTTGTTTGTGTCTTTTTCTTTCCTTTTTTTCTTTTTACCCCTCCCAAAGATTACAGTTTAGTCTTTCGTAGTGTACTTGATTGATGATCCTGAGGTAATAGCTCTGGTGTGAGGTAGATTGAGGTCCTTGACTGGATCGTGTATTGTGCTGTTGACTGCAGCTCGTGTGTGTGCGTGTGTGTGTGTGCAGGGCAGGATCGCAGCGAGGCAGCTCTCATCAGGCGCTTTAAGGGCGATGGTGTCCGCTACAAGGCCAAACTTATCGGCCTGGACGAGGTCACAGCCGCCCGCGGAGACAAACTCTGCCAGGACTCGATGATGAAGCTCAAGGTAAGAAAAAATCTCCCTCCTGCTCCTTTTTCTTTGTTGATAGGTCTCAAATAAAAATTCATGTTTTTAAAGCTTTATGTATAAAAGTGTAACTGTTCCTCTGGATGTGCTCGCACTTATGTATGACTTTGTTTCAGTTTTTCTGTGTTCAAATGACCCGAGGAGAAAAGTTCAAGAACATAGATAAAAATGGGCATGCGGTAATTAATAGGGATGATGATGATCAGTCAAAGAGGAAGTGAGGAGGTTAGCCATATGGATGAGAAGGGGATTGGGGTGAATGTCTCATTTGGCAGGACAGGAACAATTAGAGGGAGGTAGACAGATGGAGCTGTTAGCAGAGCAGAGAAGGCATATATGAAAGGACTAATTCAGATGATAGGAGGGAGAGACACAAGCGAGGATAGCGATGAAGAGACACAAGCCATTTTGCATTGATTTATAAATAAAGCCTTGATGAACAGCCTTGTTTAATGAAATAATTGATTGACAGGCCTGTGTACAGTCATGTTGTAAATCCTCATCAACAGTCACATCTTTATATAGAGGCTTCATTTTTGCAACTTTTTCTGTAAATCTTTTTTTTAAAAAAAATGAATGTAGAGGGCCTTATTCGTTATTAATGATCCTTAACTTGTACTGGTGGAGCAAATGAAATAGAGAGAATCACATTTACGTTTTGTTTTTGTGTAGTGAAAACTCCACCCAGCGGAAACCTTTAAGGGTGAGAAGAGGACAGACAGCTCATTGATCAAACAGCAGCCCTCCTCCTTATTAATTCAGACAGGAAATCCATCAACTCTTTTTCTCTGATCTCTCCACCTCTTCTTTCACACTGCTCCTCCCTTTCTGAGCCCAACTCCTTCAGCTCTGTGCTCTCCCTCTCTTTCTCTCCATTTTGATTTATCTATGCAAATCAAGGTGAAGGTAACATCCAACCTCATATGCACTTATTGTTAGAAATAATCAGCATGTCACTATGTGTTAAAGCAGTTGTCTTGTAACAGAATTACATTTTCTACAGTCCCATTCAACAAGGTAGAGATGCAGAAAAGTCAGAATACACATCGGCACATCAGTGATATCCGCCAAGTTTTTAAAATAAAATATATCAGTATATCTGTTAAATTAACCCTATCTTATAGGTTCATGTTCATGAATATGATTTAATATGGAAGTTTGAGTAATTAAAGTGTGAGTGTGAGAAGTATAACATTTTCTTTCTGTATCTGTCAGAGCTATTAGGAAAGCAGGCAACATCATTGTTGCATATTGCAACGATAACAGGACTTGTGATATAGAAACAAATACTTCAGTGTGTGGTGGTAATGGCTTTCTGCCTTGCTGCTAACTTAGACCCCAGACAGTAAATAGCCCATACAGTCAATGAAAAAAAAACAAAAAAGTTATTACTATTACAGCATCATGGTTTTATTGAAAAAACTCCTACTCCTATATTGGCAATGAATCATCTCAGTAACGTTGTGATCCAGTCTCTTGATAATGCAGTCTCTTCTGTTACTCTTAAAGGAAAACTGCAAAGACAGAAATGTAAGGCGCTATCTCTGTATAATTTGGCCTGTTTATAAATGAAAAATATTTAAAATGGTTAAGTTAAATTGGTTAAATAATTTGAAAATTGCAGTTTCACCTTTTGTCTGTTATACAAGTGGTTGGGAAATGGGGGCATTTAGGTATTAGATGGGAATTTAAGTCAAAGAAAGTGCTGGACCACTAAGAATTGGAAGAGAAAAAACTTAAAAAATATAATGAAAACATAATCCACCATTAAGACACAAGCATGAGGAGCACTCTTCAACAGTGTCGTTTTCTAAGCTGGCTTCCAAGCGGAAGGCGAGATTTAAAGCTCATTAGTGAAGGTCCATCTGATAGACCAAATATATTATCGATATTCAAGTGAATACGTGGCAATTTTGAAACACAATTCAATGGCATTTATTGCAGTCTAAGCAATATTTTGCAATGCTTACAATGATATTGTGACAGCAGTAAATTTTTGATGCACTGTCTTCCAGCTAAGCCTTTAGACTCATAGCTACATGGCCCTCTTGCATTTCTGGATCATGTTTTTGATGGCAGTCCGACTACATTGGGACCTAGTAATAAAAATATACATTTTACCATGGCACAAGTCTGAACTGCTGCAGTCTGATCAATATCTGCATAGTAGCAGTGAGTGAATTTAACATCAGATCAGCTGTTCAGAGGAAATCAGAAAATCTCATTACTAAACAAATACAAACAAAATGTCTGCAGATGCATCTGCGGCTTCTACTCTCAATGGAGATTAACTAAATGCTGCACTTTTGTTGGCTTGATATGGATTTTTATGGAAAAACAATATGATGTAATGAGAAAACTGTAGCTCCATAAAGACTAATGTAAAATATCTTGTTTTTTTCTCACATTGATAACTGCTGTATTACTGCAGTGCAGCTGAGTCCTCACAACTATAACACTGACCGTTCAGTAAATTTAAACAGATAGAATGTTGCTTAGTCTTTGACAAGAACTGCATTCTCGGAACGCAAATACATTTTGTTATGGGGATATGAAATAATGCTGATTCTTAGAACTTTTTCATTATACGTTTCTTGATTTAATGTCCATTTTCACATGAATGGCAAATATTGTGGCTCTCTTTATCATTTCCAGAGGCATGAAGGGATGAGAAGCATTAACACAAAGGTGGCTCGTGTGTGAATGACTAAATGCTGCCATTTTAAGAGATTGAAGAAGCCATGAATGTTACCTCATGTCTGAAAAAGGCATATAAGTAATGACAAAGACATCTTGATGATACTGGTGGGACATAAAATCGGTTCTTAGATGCACCAGACGAACATGGATGATTCTGAAATAATTAACAAATGTACAAAAATAAATTATGTTTGAGTTAATTGATCATGTAATGTTGATGGAGCATAAAAGTCAAAATTCAAGAAAGTGGAACTGTAACCCGGGTTGTGACACTAGACAGTCATCAGAATAACAAAGACAGGAAATAGCTGGGCAAGAATTACAAGTAGCACCAACTACATTAAAAACTAACATATGGAAGCTCTTTGCTTTCAAAGATGTTCAAAGGAAAAATGACTTTAATAAGAGCTACATAATTATAAAGTTACAGTATGTCAAACTAAACAACACATGTGAGAAGCTATGTCACATTAAAAAAAGAAAAATGATTATAGTTGTTGGACAACCTAAGAACCATTGAGCGATGTCAAAACTTCCACCCAGCTCAGGACTGTGTGAAGTGGATTACAAGCTACCATGCCTCCGTATTCAGTCATTGGGAATCAGGTCTGTTGTGCTGTTTGGAGCTGAAATACATCATCCCAGCTCAGACATATTTGACATGTGGTGACTGTGTTTACAACAATTGTGCTGCTACAAGCACACTTTCATTTCTGTGACATTTTACAATGCTGGGATATATGTTGACTAATATAAAGCTTCTGCTGACTTGCAACAAGATGTTGGAAGTTAATCAATAATGAGTCATATAATGAGTATTCTGAAAAATACCAACATTTCTTAAAGTGCTGAAAGTTAAATTATAAACAGAAAAAAAAAAAAATGCATCAAGATGCATCCATAATCGTTTTCTCATTGTATCGCAACCCTCTGAGTTGTAACTGAACCATGAGGTGTCCAGAGACCACCCCAGCTTAATACACTACTTAATACTAAGAATAATAGTGTTGTTATATGTACATATGTGCAAATATTCAATTTGGTTCGATTCAGGTTTTTTTTGTATAGTATCTGTTATAATAAAAATTGCCCCAAGGCACTTTTCAGAGACCTAGAGGATGACCCCCAAGCAAATATTATTCAGTATTAAGGAATATTAATAAATATAGATTAAAGAAACAATGGAAAGATTAAAAAAAAAAAATCCCCTGATGGGAGAAAAACCTTTAAGCCAAACAGTTGCAAGAAAAAAATCTCCTCTGTAAGAGGGAAGAAACCTTGAGCAGGACCTGGCTCATAAGAGGTAAAAAAGAAAAAGAAAAGAGGAGGGAGATAGGACAGAGAGGATGGAGGAGAGAGAAAGGAGAGGCACAGATATATTGGCAATATTATATTGGACAAAATATATTAATAATAATCTGTTATCTACAGAACTAGGAATTCTGTGTACTTATATTGTGACTGATTCATGGTTTGTACATGCAATACAGCTCTATTAGGAGCGTAAGGCATTATCAGGTCTTGTAAATGACGAGGAGCTTGGCCATTAAGGGACCTTATATGCAAGTAACAGAATTTTGAATTTGAGTCGTAATTTTACAGGAAGCCAGTGGAGGGAGGCTAACACAGGAGAGACGTGATCTCGCTTGGGGATTCCTGTCAGCACTCGTGCCGCTGCATTTTGGATCAGCTGGAGGCTATTCATAGAACTATTTGGACATCCTGCTAATAACGCACTACGATAATCACGGCAAGAAGTGACAAACCCATGTAATATTTTTCCAGCTTCACCCTGGGAAAGGATGCTCCTCATTTTTGTGATATTACGGAGGTTAAAAAGGCTGTCTTACAGACTTGATTATGTATGCTGTTTAAATGACATATCCTGATCAAAAATAATTTGAAGGTTTCTCGCAATTGTATTGGAGGTCAACATAAAATTAAAAATAATCTGTTCCTAAGGTGTTTAGGACCAAAAACAATTGCCTCCGTTTTATCAGAATTTAAAAACAAAACGTTTTCGGACATCCAGGTCTTAATGTCCTTGAAGTCTGGCTAGCGGTTCTGTTTCGTCTGGCTTCATGGATAAATCCAGTTGCGTATCGTCAGCATAGCAATGAAAATGTTTGCCGTAGTGCTGGATAATATTTCCCAAGGGCAGCATGTATAGAGTTAAGAGGATCGGCCCTAAAACTAAACCCTGTGGGACACCATAGCAGACCCTGGTCTGTGCAGAAGAAACGTGACATGAACGAACTAGAACCTGTCTGATAGATATGATTTAAACCAGCTTAATAATCTCAATAACATGCTCTAATGTGTTCAGTAAAATGCTGTGATCAGTGCCCCCAGCTTGAAGCCTGTACATTGGAGTTTTCTCCAGTAGATGAGAGGGTAGCTTCCTTGCACCTTTGGGTTGGGGAACGGGCTCTGACTGTCATCTGCGCCTATGTGCTGAATGATAGTTCAGAGTACCCCTGTTTTCTTGGAGTCCTTGGCGGGGGTACTGGAAAGAGCCTTTAATGGGGACTCCTTTATTCTGCTGGGGGACTTCAAGCCTCACGCTGGCGATGACAGTGGTACCTGGATGGGTGTGACTGGGAGGCCATACATTTTGAAACACTTGGGGTAAAGAGAGGAGTGAGCTGCCTGGTGATAAGTTGGATCAGATGACGAGGGAGAATGCCAGTCACACCTGGTAGGCCCAGACATGTAGTGAGGGTTTGCTGGGGACATCTGGCATAGGAACCTGTCAGAATGATCTTCAACTTTCACCTCAGACAGAACTTCAATCGCATCCTGAGGGAGGCGGGGGACATTGAGTCTGAATGGGCCATGTTCCGCGTGTCCATTGCTGTAGCGGCTGACCGGAGCTGTGGCCATAAGGTTGTCGGTGCCTGCCGTGGAGGCAATCCTCAAAGCCAAGGTGTTGGAACACCTTGGGTAAGAGAGGCCTTTAGACTGAAGAAGGAATCCTATCGGGTTTGGTTAGCTTGTGGGGAATCTGGAATCAGCAGGCAGGTATTGACTGGCCAAAACAGGCTGCAGCTTTGGCAGCCTCTGAGGCAAAAACTCAGGTGTGGGAGAAGTTCGGTGAGGCCATGGAAAAACAACTTTCGATTGGCTCCATGTGGATTCTGACAAACCATCAGATGGCTTAGGCGGGGAAAGCAGGCTTCACCAACACTGTGTATAGTGGGGTGGGGAGAGAGTCCGATCCATTGTCGAATCCCAGATTCAGGAGGAATAATGTGGGTTCCGTCCTGGTTGTGGAACACTGGACCAGCTCTATACCCTCACTAGGGTCCTTGAGGTGGCATGGGAATTTGCCCAACCAGTCCACATATGTTTTGTGTACTTGGAAAAGGCATTTGACCGTGTCCCATGGTGTGTCTTGTGGGGGGGTACTCCAGAAGTATGGGGTACTGGGCCTGTTGTTACGGGCTGTCCAGTCCCTGTACAGATGGAGTGGGAGTTTGGTCCGCATTGCAAGTTGTAAGTGGGACTCGTTTCCAGTGAAAGTTGGACTCCACCAGGGCTGCCAATTTTTTCACCTGATTCTATTCATTATGTTTATGGACAGAATGTCTAGGCATAGCCAAGGAGCGGTGGGATTCCAGTTTCGGTGGCATCTCTGCTGTTTTCGGATGACGTGGTCCTGTTGGTCCCATCAAGTGGGGATCTTCAGCGCTTGCTGGAGTGGTTCGCAGCCAAGGTGTAAAGCGGCAGGGAAGAAATTCAGCACCTTTTAAATCTGAGACCATGGTTCTCAGTCGTAAAAGGGTAGAATGCCTCCTCCAGGTTGGGAGTGAGGTTCTGCCCCAAGTGGAGGAGTTTAAGTATCTCGGGGTCTTGTTCACGAGTGATGGGAGAAAGGAGCGGGAGATCGACAGACGGATTGGTGCAGCGTCTGCTGTGGACTCTGTACCGGTCTGTTGTGGTGAAGAGAAAGCTGAACCAAAAGGCAAGGCTCTCTATTTACCGGTCGATCTTTGTTCCAACCATCACCTATGGTCATGAACTGTGGGTAGTGACCGAAAGAACGAGATCACGGATACAAGCGGCGGAAATGAGTTTTCTCCGCAGGGTGGCTGGACTCTTCCTTAGAGTTAGGGTGAAAAGTTCAGTCATTGGGGAGAGTCTCAGAGTAGAGCCGCTGCTCCTTCACATCGAGAGGAGCCAGTTGAGGTGGTTTGGGCATTTGGTTAGGATGTTCCCTGAACGCCTCCCTGAAGAGGTGTTTCGGGCATGTCCAACTGGGAGAAGACCACGGGGCAGGCCCAGGACCCGCTGGAGAGATTATATCTCTCAGCTGGCCTGGGAGCGCCTTGGTGTTCTCTGAGAGGAGCTGGTGGAAGCGGCCGGGGGGGAGGGAGGTCTGGGCTTCTCTGCTGAAGCTGCTGCCCCCGCGACCCAACTCCGGATCAGAAAGCTGATGGATGGATGGATGGATGGATGGATGGATGGATGGATGGTGGAATTTGTTTTTCCAGGTTTTATAAATCTCTCAGCTCACAACTAAATACAAATCATTTTGTTATCATTTTTTTCTAGCTATATTCAGTTATTTTTTGATCAACTATTAGTACCGTATTGGCCCTGCATATAGGACGACTCTGATTACAAGACAACTCCTTATTTTTTCAAATATCATTTTGGGAAAATAAAAATATGATGAAGACAATGAGGTTATTCAAAAAACAACTTTTTTTTGTACAATTACTATAGAAAAAAAATCACACAGAGATAACATTCTGCTGTATTATTAAATATTTTAATGATTTCATCTTTTTTAGGGTATGGTACCATACTGAAGGTAAGGTACATGTCAGGTTCCAAGTTATTTAAGATCAAGGTATAGTACTATTTAATAAACAGTTTTCTCTTAAAATCTGAGACTGTGACTCAGTGATTCAGCAACAACCATGTAGTTCAATAACTGCATTAATGATGTCAGTAACTGCATAACCATCAAAGATGAGTTATATTCAGTTTCAAGAACAACATTAATAATTCAGTCTGTAAAAAGCAAATTCTGTACTTCAACAAAACTTTCGAGCCCCTTTGTTCTGCACAGTCGCGTGTTTCCTCCATTTTACACCAGATCCTGCTCGCACGTGTTTACCATGATGCTCCATTCGCTTACTGGTTACTTAGGTGTGGCTCTATCTAGCGCCGCAGATGTGGAATTACAATAGAAGATTCTAGTCCGCGATTATAAGACGACCCCCATTTTTGAGAATCTGACTTCTAAAATTTGATACTGTCTTATATTCGGGCCAATACAATGGTTTGGTGGATTGGGATCCGAATACAGATTAATGTTATATTAGCCATAATTACCACAGGTTTTGTAAATTCGGTGTCACACAAAGCACACCTCAACTGGACACTGAAGCCACAGTAAAGTATGGAAAGAAATGTTTAAATTCCTCCCTGTTAGCTGGTTGCTGATACTTAAGGACACTGACCAACAAGGGAACAATCATTCCCAAAGAGATTCAAGGACCGTCTCCTTATGGACCTCCCCTTTAAACTGTGCTCAAACTTGCACTCTGTTTCTAATGTTGTTCTTTGCACTGTGTGTATGTGTGTGTCTTCTCATTTTTAGGGTATAGCTGCAGCAGCACGGTCTAAAGGAGAACACAAGCAGAAGGTGTTTCTGACCGTTTCCTTTGGAGGGATCAAGATATTTGATGAGAAGTCTGGGGTAAGCTCACAAGCAAGTGTGTCCGTGTATGTGTGTGTGTGTGTGTGTGCGTGTGTGCTACTCCAGGCAGCACTTTTGTGTGTCCACGCATTTGTGTTTCCTCTGCTAATGAGGCCTCTCCATGAAAGCGATGGACCCCTAGGGAAATCAGGAGACCCTAATTGAAACCCTGAGAACAAGGCCTCAGCAGATGAGGAGAACATGGCTATTCCATTGTCTGGCTCTTTGCAAACAGCAACAACACTGGTTTCATATTGTGCTACAGGATTATGCATTTTCTATCTTACATGGCTGCCTTCCCGGGTGACTGATGGAATCTGTCCAGACTTGACTGTGTGTCTGCTATCAGTTCCCCTTGTCCTTTTTTAAAAAGCATATCTCGTTTAACTCTCAATTCACTCTATCAGTCACTTTGCCAAGCCTTATTTCCCCTCAAGATCTTAACAAACACACAATAAACAGGAAAGTTTTTTTTCTAGGCTTCATTGAGAAATCTTGACAAGTCAGAGGTTTACATGAATATGGGCAGTCATAAATAAGGACTCGATAGACTTAGGAACTCAAAAGAAGTTATTAAATTGTGTGAATGCACTTTCACTCATATGAAAACCAAAAGTACCTGGTAATTTCTTTTTAAAATTTCTCATTCAAGGATCCACTGACAGGTTTTATTCAAGTTCAATGCTTCACCTGGCCATACCTGTCACTGTATCCTTGACACTTAAAGAGGTCAATTTTCCCTTTTGTGGAGTTAATAATGGAGAAATAGTGCCACAATAAATTTCACACACTGACACACTGAGCTTCAAGTAACTTTACCTTTCAAGACCTTGGTCTAAGGTGCATTAACATAAATTATGTATTTAAAATGGTGCGCAATAAATCTTCATAATTAAAGACACGAACAAGATGGAAATAAATATATATATATATATATAGCAACTAAGCTACGTATCTATAATGTTCTGCTCAGTTTGCTCAGCCTACTAAGATCTTCTGTGTATGCATACTTTATGTTCTTGGTGACAGCGGTGTTTTTCTTTTTTTAATCTTATTTTTATTGAAAAAAAAAAAAGAATAGCAGCTATTTTTCAAACAAAATGCAGCATGTGCCATGTGCAGTGTGAGCTGTCTGTGTTGCCCTCTTCAGTCTGATTGTGAATGTAACCTGGGCCAGACACAGCATGAGGCTGGCTGTTCCACACCTGGGGTTTCAGTGTAAGATTTATACCTCAACAAGAGCTGGATGTCACTAACATTGTGTATATGTGCGTGTGTGTGCGTGCGCACATTCAGCAGGGATTCAGAAGTGATTTGTATTAGACGGGTAAGACAGAGTAAACACATGCCCATGAAGTGCCTTTGCTCGACACACTTTCCTGTCTGCTGCCCCAAGTCAGAAAACACTTGGAAAATATGATCATAAAATCTCTTTGGTACTTTTGTTATTTTCCATTAACCTCATTTATTTTGTTAATGCACATCAATTTTTTGCATTTCAGACCTGCAAGACATCCTACAAAGTGTTGGAAGCATAAACCTACTACTTTGTAATGCTGCCATATCTTCTCACAACACTTAAAAGTGGTTCAGACATTGAGTGTCGTATCCCGTCCTACAGATTCAATTCAGGATTGATTGCATTATTGTTTCTAGGGTCATATCCGATTTTATTTTGAAGAGACAATTACCGTCCTCTCATTTCAGATAATTTTGGTTTCTGCTGTCATGATTACCAGCCCCACCCAGCTCTGTTTCACCTTTCCTATTGTTCTTCCCTGTATATACTTTCAGATTTGCTCTCCTTCTGTGCCAGTTCGTCTCGACATCGAGTGCCCAGGCTTACCTGCTCTACCTGTATATTTAGAAATGTTGTTTGACCAAGCCTTAGTCAAGTGATTTCCTTTCCTTTGTGTCTCTTTTTGAATTGTGCTACTGAGTCCAGTCTTATCCATTCTTGTTTCATTGAGGACACAAAGCAATTAGGGGTGCTCCGATCAGGGTTTTTGGGGCAGATCACCGATCACCGATCACTGAAATCAATATCGGCCGATCCGATACCGATCACCGATCGTATTTATTTCCCTTTGTTTCTTGCTGTCTTAGACCTTTTCGACTTGAAAATTGTGGACATGCGCACACTCCAGACGTAACTGGAGTGTGCGGTGCTCCACCAACTAACCCAAACACAGCAGCGTGGAGGATCTGTTACGGATAACGCAGACATGTCTTGGATTGATGATGTTAGGCAGTGGCCTCCAGTTACAGATGAAGGTAGTTTATCGCTGTTTTTAATGATTGGTTATGGAAATAGCATGATCTATTCCCATAATCAAACACTAAAAACTGTGGAACGCTGCAACGCTGGCTATAACTAACGTCAACAAGTCATAAAGATTATGCTACTGTAACGTTAACGCTAGCGGTAAATTAGGCTATGTGTTAATGTTATATTAATTTATTTAATCATTCTCCTAAGTCATTCATTCATTCATTCATTGATTTATAGGCTTGTGCTAGTGCCGAGGGCTACAGTAGCCTCATACTGCTGTTCTTTCGGCCAGAATCCTCCGGGACTCTCAGCGAGACTATGAGTAGTACGAGATTGAATGTTAACGAAAACTCACCCGGCTGTATTCATTTGGAACAAAGTCCTTTCTGTTGATATTTTTCACCCACGTCTTCCTAACTTCTTGGTTGTCGGTGCGCCCAGGAAATCGGTGCAAACTGTATGGTCGCAAACAAGCCAGTCTTCGTGCAGTAAAGGCTTGTGTATTTCACATACTTTCTTCTTCCATTGTTGAATTTTCACGCCATTGTTGGCACAGTTTATGACGGAACATGTATTCCCACTCGACCTTTCGACTTTGTTTCAAAATATATATTTGTACAAAGAGAAAAACACTGGTTAATCTGCGAGCCGGTGAAAGTGTCGCTCTGTAGCACAACCCCGCAATGGCGGACGGGGTACTTCCGGGGGGCTGGTCCGAAAAGGTCTATACACAGTGTATGCGCACGAGAATAGAGCGTTTTTGATCGGCTTTTTGGCTTTTTAATGACAATTCTGACCGATCCCGATCATATGCATATCGGCCGATCCGATCAGGTCACCGATCGATCGGAGCACCCCTAAAAGCAATGAAATATTTCACTTGTTTTTTTGTTTTTTGTTTTTTGTCTCCATTATTCCTCCCAACATACAGTTATTTTGTTTCAAAATTCTTCACACATTCTCCCCTCTGGACTGCAGGCTGGCCAGTCTACCTGTACACTCTCATTCCTCATGTTTCTCATTCTCTTCTTTCGTAACGTTTTCAGAAGCTTGGTTTTGCATTGTCTTGTTGACGAAGGTATGGATGTCCTTGGAAAAGATGTCACTTTAAAGCCAGCAAGCTACTCTAAAATTTCAGTTGTACGTTTCTGCATTCAATGTTGCCGTCACAGATGCATAAATTACATTTCCCAGGGACACTGATAAAAGCCTATACAATCACAGTCCCTGGTTTCTGGACTGATAACAATCTCTATGGTCCTTTTCATCTTTAGTCGAGAGCACACAGTTTTTATTTCTTCCAAAAGAGAAATGGATGCTCAGATAGTGATTCATCTGACCACAGTATGTATTTCTATTGTGTAATGATTCATCTCAAACACCTCTGAGCCCAGAGATGTTAACGCCACTTCTGGACAGGGTTAAGATAAGTTCATTTCTGTGTCATCCCAACTTTTTTGATGTGGAGTAGTATCGTGGAAGAGATTGATTAACAGGAGATGGGTAGAGAGGCAAAGAGTTAAAGTTGAAGCAAAAAAAGAAACAAGAAAAGGACAAGAGAGAGAAGGTGAGGGAACAAAAGGATGTGAAGAAGATTAACAGAGGAAGGATGTGATGGAGGGGCAGAAACTAGCTGAAACAGTTAGAAGGATAGGTGGAGAATTAGTGAGCATATGTCAAAGTAAATCTCTCTAGGGGGAGACCTTGTCCTCTGTCTCCACATTAATATTAACTATGGAGATATGCAGTCCTTACTATTAGTCCTTCAACAACTCGTAATGCCTTGGGAGGAAGGGAGACAGAGAGGAAGAGGGAATGACTCTGCTAAGGTTCAGAGATCTTGACAGACTCATTCCCCTCCTGTGCATCAGTCAGCCAGATGGGCGGAAGGATGTACGGGTGAACGAATGGATGGATGGCCTCTCTGTTGGAGGAGGGAAGGTCATGCAGGATGGAGGGAGGTGGTGTTTGAGATGGAGAAGAAGAAGAGGGGAGACATTAATCTAACAGAGGGCATGCCTGCACGTCTTTATATCGGCCAGCCTCTATCTCAGCACACGCATACAAAGACACACATGGCTGCTGCCCTCTTCATCTCCTTCTGCCAGTCTCAGAGGGGACACTGCACCACGCCAGGTCAAGAACTCACTGGAGCTCAAGGGCTGGACTTGTTGGCCTGTTTACACTAGTATGAATATCAGACTTTTCCCCATCCTATTGTAGTCCTTTGGATCATGTCGATAAACAAATCCTCATGATATCTATAATACTATTTTGAAAGTGGATTTGAAGAGTGAAAATGGTCAAGTTGAATGAAAACATAAGCTTCAAGGAATTATCAATGAGGTTTTCACAGTGAAGGACCATCCACTTGTTGGAGAGAAGGATATGAGATGCAAACAATGAAGAACTGTACGTTGTCATCTGAAGCTGGTTGTAGTAAATCTATTTTGTATAGAAATAGGCAAATAGAAGTGTTGGGATCCCCTAAGTTTCTAAAAATCTGTTTTTACTGTTCAAACGTGCAGAATATACATCCAACAAAGTTACCACCAGGATTTAATGAAGCAAATACAGTATTTGAGAGGGTCCCAAAACCCTCCCCACCAGTACCTAACTGTTTCCCTGAAGCATCTAAAATAAAACTAAATACATTGTTTAGCAGAACGTGATCTTTCCTTTGTCTACAATTTTGCCTGACGTTTGTTCTTGTGTTACTTAAATAGCAGATGAGAACTATAAATCTCTTTCTCCATTAGAATGACAATGCATGTCCATCATTTATGTCATAATTAAGGGGTATAATCGATTGCTACTGCCAGTTCAAGCAGATGAGGAGATGTTTTATCATGAGCTGCCTGTTAAGTATAGATGTGTTAGAATCCTCACTTTCCCCCGAGGAAAACCCTCCACTTATATAAGTCGTGTCCAAACACAATGAAAGTAGTCTATCTGCATTATGTAAAGGAGAGCAGACCTGGTCAACTACGCAGCAGAGGCAGAACAACACTGTGACAAAGGTTTCAGTGCAGCCACACCTGCCTGTGACCGGCCAGCTACTAACAAGACAGATGAGCAAAAAGCAGTTTACGCAGAAAGATTTACAGCTGATGGGAACAACTGATGTCTACCCAATTGAAATTGTTAATAGTGCCATAAACCTTCTTCTTTATATATTTTCTCCAGCTTGTTCACTCAACAGCAAAGCACAGTTAAAATAAAAAAAGCCAAGAACATAGACATCTTTTCACCTTTAGTGAGACCACGATTTAAAAAAAAAAAAAAAAAAAGAGAAAAGCTAGAAAATAAGTTTTCATAATGCGCATGTTTGTGTTCTGTTATTCTTTTTAAATGTCTTTCTTTTCAAGCTCGAAGCTAACCACTAACCTCAGTCTGGTCTGAGCTGGTGAGAGACTGAGTCACCTCCACAGTCTCCCTTCCAGGACGGGGTTGTGAATGCTTGAGGGGGTCACCCAGACAGTATCCTGCTGCTTCCCCTCCTCCCTCCTCTCTCCCGGCATCACAGGGAACATTTAGGGTCAGTGGCCAGCTAGTGCTGAAGGACATGCTGCCCACAGCCCCTCAGAGACTCCTCTCCAGGGCTGGAGTGAAAGAGTATGCAGTCGGTATCGACTTTTTTAGGTACACCCACCTGTTTTTGCGAACAATCAGCCTCCCCAGAGAGTCCATCTCTTAAAACAACTGAGAATCATCTGATAGCTGAAGCTGCCAGACATGTCTCACTGTTCTATCCAGACCTTGATGCCACACAACTTTTGAAATGTTTTTGCTGTAAGAGACATCAGCCTCGTTGGAAAAGTGTCTCGTACTCCCAGATGAGATCCAAACCGAGTGATTGTTTAGCATGCAAGAAGCGTATATTACTTACAAGTGGTTTCAGTGGAAGGATCCTGACAGCAGATGTTTCAGCCAGTTCTGATAAATTTAAGAAAACTAGATTATTCCTGTTGGCATGGTGACGCAGAGGACAGCGCTGTATAAGAAGTAAGGTGAAAGGCTCTGCCCTGAACTCCTCTCCGGCTGCTTCAGCTTCCTCCCACGGTCTGACAGCCTACGTTTTCTATAACTGGTGATTCTAAATAAGACATAGGTGTGAGTGTGGATTGGTTTTTTGTCCTCTTAGCCTGTGTCAAGCTGGGGAGGTGCCACGAACTGGATAATGAGCCAATTTAGAGAATGATTATTGTACTTGTCTTCAGCCAGAATGGATGTTTGATGGATGTTGCTTTAAAAGTTCATTCAAAGAGGTTTATTAAAAAAAAAAAAAAAAAAGGTTTATTTGGTGTTTTGTGTGTCTAAAAGTAAGTCAAATGTAAAGTTTTAATTTTTTTTACAGTAGCAGCTCTTTCCTTTGTAATTTGAGGTTAATTTGAGGTTACATTGAAAGTTTAAAGATGGTATAAAGTCTGTTTCATGTACTGTTTTAATTTGACTTTGCTGCTGAAAAAGTGGTACAAATTAGACCAAAGTTCTTGTGAAGCATTTTCACACTTCTTTCCTAAACGTTCGGTAGTCTACTGAGGGTGTGTGTATGTGAACTGCTTCCACTGTCTAAGCTGTACTCACTACCAAGATGAAAAGGAGCAATTGCATTTATGCAGTCATTTCATTCTCCACTCTCTTTAAATCAGAGTCGCTCTTTGTCACCTCACCGCCCACCCAGAGATAATTCAATAACCTCTGCAAGTGAGCTTTGTGTGTATGTGTGTGTCTGTTTGCAAATGTATTTTTTATGTGTGTGCATGTGTGTGTGTGTGTGTGTGTGTGTGTGCAGCGACACACACATACTGTCTTAGCTGTCATTTTCAGGTCAATCAGAGGTGGTAATAATGATAATCATTACTCCAATTATTAAATTTAGGAGACATGACTCATACAGTGATTATCTGTTCCTGTTGGAATCACAGGGGTGTGTATGTGTGTGTGTGTGTGTTAAACTGTCGTCACTCTGCTCTGTCATGTCTCACCTCTGGATTAGCTTCACAGAGAGCAGATGTCTGTTTTTATTTTCTCCCTAGCATGAAGTGAAAGACCAGAGAATCATTATGTTGACTGTGCGGGTCTGCTCCCAGCATGCAGCTGGCACAGACAATAACAACAAAGCAGACGTTTAGTGTGACTTAACAGAAGGTCGTCACATATTAAGCGGTGAATTCTGTGTGTGTTGTGAGTGAGGGCAGAGATGAAGCGATCAAGTCCGAATGCTTGCAGAGCTGTGATTGTCACTGATCCCCTGCCTCTGTCCTCAGGACAAACAGTGCCATCTGCCACGGGCAGTGCCAGCTTGGCAGTCCCAGCCCATAATAAGCCAGAGGGCAGGGGAGCTACAAACAAGTCAGTATCGGATAAAAAGTGGTTGAGGGTTTGTGTATGTGTGTATACTTCAGGGAGTTTTGATTAGATTTGTTTCCTTTTTCTTGCAAGCTCCTGAAAACCCGACAGTCCAGTTTCAGTTTATTCAAGCTGTAAAAGGGTACCAAAAGCGTACATCTAGCAAAGTACTGCCTGGGCAGGGTCAGCAGGCCATCACAAGTTCTTGAAAATTTGCAAATGGATATCGTGGATGATTGTGTTCATGTTCCTTGAGTTTCTCTGACAAGATTTTGCACTGGATGTTAGCTCCTTGCAAAATTCCTCTATCAATGTGTTTCTATTTATTGATGGCAGTGTCCTGAAGCTAGAATATGTGGTGAATCAAGCCAATATCTTCAGAGCTTCCATTCATGGGAGATCAACTGAAACTGTGACTGGAGCTGTTTGGTATACTGAGTCAGTTTTCTTATGTTGTAAAACGCAAAGCAAGATGATCTGGCGAATGATACAATGTTGTCAGGGAAAGGACAACAGGTCATCAATCATGAGATCTTTTTTTTTTTTTTTTTTAATGTTGATACTGTGCCGAATGGACTAATCGGCTGGGGTGACCAACAGACTCATAGATGTTTGAGCTGAAAGAGATGTTCCTTCATTTGTGTTGATATGTTAGACATGTTGAGATTTACATTGATTCTGAATATGGCTGAACCTATAAATGCTAGAAAAAACTAAATAATATTGACAGGAGAAGGACATGTGCTTATTGCTTCATCTGCATAACTTTAGATCTATATTTATGTCCTCCTGCAGGTCCTCCAACATCATCATGCTGTCCACGAGATCTCCTACATCGCCAAGGATATCACAGACCACAGAGCCTTTGGCTACGTCTGTGGGAAGGAGGGGAATCACCGCTTCGTGGCCTATCAAAACTGCACAGTCGGTCAGTATTTGTTTGTAAAGATTGCCTATATGCATGTATGTGCTTATTAATTCTCCACACATTTTCACCTTCTACCCCTTGTGTGTAGATTAATGTATGATTCATCAAGGCCTTTTCTTACAAGCAGAAACCTCTTGACATGTAGTCAAGGACCTTTGAACAGCTTACGCTGCTTCACTTTGTACATCAAATTAAAGTTTTGTGTGTAGAAGGGTTCAGGGTTGCTCCTGCAGCGACGTTCTCTGTGTAATGTATGGTACCTCTCTGGGCTCTGATATGATTGTTGTTGTTGCTGCTGTTGTATCTGTGTGTCTGGCTTGTTTCGTCTGGATCCAGCCGGCTTGCTCTGTAGCCGTATCGATTTCCCATAGTGAGTCGATGAAGGTTTGAGTGTGTGTCACCCGCTCTAATGGTGTATCCATCCTCCCCGGGCCATGAACCGTGGCTTTTTTGACTTAGACAGATGCACACACTCTCACACATCCACACACCGCAGTCTGTGCTCACAAATTCACCTGCCACTCCTGGATTTTAAAAAAAATGGTTTCTCGTCACCTAACAGTGTATCACAAAGCTATGTTCTCCTCACTCAGCTAAGCTGCCATTTACCTGATATGTGCCTGAGGAAAGGTCATAATTATATTTTACTCCCTCTCTCAGGATTTGAACCCTCCGTCGGCAGCACTCAGACTGTTAGCTGTGGAGACGGATGGAAGCACAGAGCTTATTGCCGAGGCCATAATTGGAAAGTTACAGCTTTGATGTGAATTTAAAAAATGTCTGTGTCGTCGGAATAACTAAGACTCTTAAAGTTTTTCAGAAAAAGGCCAATTTAGAGTTGCATTCAAAAATAATAAGCTTACAGCTCAACTCACAGTCCCAGTACAAGAAAGACATCTTATATCGTCTTATTAAGCCAGTTTTTATGCAGTTTTTTTTTTTATCCAGTGTTCCTGTTGCATCAGAAAGGTTTGGCTTGACAGGTTGTAATTTCATAGTCTTTGTTATAACTCTGTGATAAACTTGCAGCTGTTATTAATCTGAATATGCCTGTATTACAAAAACAGCTTTCAGGATTTGTAGGAAAGTTACATACAAGGTGACAGCATTATATATCAGAATATTTCCTTTATTCTTTATTTATACATCAAAAATATCGTCAATAAATAAAAATGATAATGATAAAATAGGGATAGGTTGGTGCAGTCATTCGTGGTGAGACATTTGTGGATCTATAATGCTGTTTGATGGATGCTTATTTCCAAAGACTACTAGAGATGGGAAATATAATTGATTTTTTTTAAAATCCAATAATCAGCTTAGAACCTGGAAGCAAAGTCTTATTTATTAACCCTGTGCTACTATATTTCAAAATGTCAAGCAATGGTGCACAGGAAGACACTTAGCAGGCACTTTATAAGATGCCCATCCATCCATCCATCCATCCATCCATCCCTCTTCTACTATCCACATATTCATTATCAGGTTTTGGGGGCAACAGTCTGAGCAGAGATCCCAAGACCTCCCTCTTCCCCAACCAGCTCTGCTGGGGGTGGGGGGTGGGGGTGGGGTGGGGGGGAGCACTGAATCATTCCTCATTCTCAGGCCTACAGATATGAGAGCTCCACCAAGTCCTGGGAGCCCCACAGCCTCCTTCCAATAAGAAACCCTCCCAGATGGCTGACCTTCTCAATCAGTCCCCAAGTGTTAGCTTAGCCAGCCTTTAAAGAATGCAGTTTATATGCATAACCTCATTCTAGTCAATACCCACAATTTATGACCACAGGTAAGGGCTGTTTTGTAGATTGACTTGCAAATTGATTTTTTTTTTTTTCCAGCTCAGTTAATCATAGGTGGTTGTCCATTTTCCCCATCACATTCCTCTCGTCTGTCTAGAAAATCCTGGCGAAATCTGTCTGCATGAACTCCTTGGTCCAGTCTGGATGCTTTCAGCTATAACAGTTTACATTCAGCTGTAGGTTATATGTTTGGCACAAAACTTTGAGGAAATGATGATCAGGTCCAAAAACTCAGTTGCCTTGTAATTGTACAAGAAGTAAAGGTCTTTATCATACCTAACATAGGTAATGTTATATTCACTAACAATAACGCTGACAGTTATGTTTTTACTGCACCATTATCCTCCCCAGTGGATGCAGTGTTGTCATTTTGTGGCTGACAGGTGGTGCCTAGCTGCAGATGCAATATATGCACTCTTCCTTCTTTTACATTTATGTATTCTTGTGCAGTTGATCTTAGCAATATCCTCTTGATGCAGTGTTATACACTACTTACTGCTACTACCGACCTCCATGTATTGTCAAAAGTAAAGGGAATATGAATTTGAAAAAAGCACAGTATTTTGGAGTGTTGGCTGAGTCAGATTACACCAGTGTGTCTGCCATGAGCAGTACCGGGCTGGTAACAACATTTTGTAAAGAGGCAGCGTTAAAATGTAACTGCTGTATGCAGAGTCGTAATCCATCCATGAACTCTGCCTGCACTCTGCATAACCCAACACCATAATTGATTGAATCTGAAACACTGCTGTACAATGAGATTCTATGCCATTAGGCCGTGGCAGTGGTTAGTAAGGTGTGTCTCAGCGGTTTGTTGTTATTGCTTTTGCTCTCTTGACAAGAAAGGTGGTGCAAGGTAAGACAAGAGGCTAGTATCTGCTCCTGTCACTGTTTGAACCCCATCAGGAGGAGGAAAACAGCTTGTAGTGATCGTGCTGATAAGAGCGTGTGGAGACTCATTGCCTGTCTCTTCATGTGCTGGTGCGCTTCGACCTGGTTTTTCAGATCCCGATACTGACAACGACATTTATTTTGCTCAGTCTGGAGCTTGAATTCTCAGCGTTGATTCAGAGAAGCACAAAGAACAATCAGTTGAAATGCTTTGTTCCTGTAATGAAATACAACCCGAATGGAAAAGTTAGGACTGGCAGCTTCTTAAATTTGAAAAAGATGAAAACTGAAAGACTTTCAAATCATGTGAGCCAATATTTTATTCACAACAGAACATAGGTAACGTAACAAATGTTTAAACAGAGAAATCTTTACAATTTTATGCACAAAATGAGCTCATTTCAAATGTGATGCCTGCTACAGGTCTCTAAATAGTTGGACAGGGGCATGTTCACCATGGTGGAGCAGCTCCTCTTCTTTTTAAAACAGTTTGAAGACATCTGGGCATCGAGCTTATGAGTTGGTCCCATTCTGATGCAGGTTTCCAGCTGCTGAAGAGCTTGTGTTTCCCCTGTGTTAACTATTTTGAAACCTGTAGCAAGCATTAAATTTGAAATGACTCCTTTAGTGGATGAAAGTGTAACATTTCCCAGTTTAAACATTTGCTCTGTTATTAATGTTCTGTTGTGAATAAAATATTGGCTCATGTGATTTGAAAGTAATTTAGTTTACATTTTATTCAAATGTAAAAAACGTCCCAACTTTTCCAGAATTCAGGTTGTGTTACAGACAAGCTAGTAGCATACTTTGTTTTTTTGGGCAAATCCTGCAAAATACCTAATTTCCTCTGAGACAACCATATTCTTTTTTTTTTTTTTTCCTTTGACTTTGCAAGGGGATTGGGTCTTCTTCTCATTGATATTTTCACCTTAAGCTGGACAAGTCTTTCCTGCCCAGCAGAGCTAAATGTCACAAATAACATAATAATAGTGTCATAGCATCGCTGCAGTTGATTTTGTAGCCTGTCCTGATTAGATCTCCTGCTTTAGTTTGGTCTCACACATGATTTTCCGTTGTTGCTGACGTGAATGGCCCGTGCCAAATGGTATCTGTGTCACATGTGCCATTTCAAAGGGCTTTCGTGTTCCCTATCAAAGTCTGATTCAAAGCACTTGTAGTTGTGAATGTGAACTGTCAGTTCAGATTTTTGTCAAATCAGAATTGGGATTAGACAATGTGGGTGATAGTTTGAACAAAGCCATAGTCTTCTGTCATCAAGCAGCTCATTTTCCTTAATTGTCACCTAATGAGAATAAACAGTTGTTGTGACTGTTGATAATTCTAATGAATGTTCTGATTCTTGTAGCATACTGTATTTGTTGATGGTTTGTTTTTGTCATTGAAGGCTGAACCTGTGATTCTGGACTTGAGGGACCTTTTCCAGCTCATCTATGCGATAAAGCAGAGAGAGGAGATGGAGAAGAAGGCCCAAAAAGATAAGCAGTGTGAGCAAGCGGTCTACCAGGTATTCTAACCAACCCTCTGCTACAGTTGTTTTTAACCTTTCCTTATTCATCTGCCACAAGTTCAGTGGGCTTCAGCTGATAGACTCTTGAAAAATGAGTCAGGTAAGATTTGAAAAAACATCAAACGAAGCACCCACTTTCAGGTTTCATCAGTGGAACCGTCTCCACATTGTGCTTCTTTCACCTTCCTCTGTTCCACCTTCTTTATAACTCCGGTTTGATTTTTTTTTTCTTATTCATCTGTCTTTTCTCTGATGATTGGCAAATGATTATCTGAATGCTGGGAACTCTTTCTGTGCTTACCGCCTACTCTTTCTACTCCATCAGCTTAACTCCCCTTCCCTCTTTTTCTTCCGTCTTCTCCGCTCCTCCCCTGTTTGATCTCTCCCACTCTTTGCTGCCACCGCTCATCTGCAGACAATACTGGAGGAGGATCTGGAGGACCCGGTCTACCAGGTAACTTCCTGACCAATCACACCGCTGCTGTCACCTGCTGCACTAGCTTGCTCCTCTCTGTGTGCACTGTGGGGAGACAGCTCCTGTCGTTTGGGTACAGTGTGGTAGTCGTGCGACATGTGCAGGTGGACGGTTTGCAGTCACCCAACAGGAAACAGTCATATCTGTGGGTTCATGGGTCTGTGGCTATTAGTGCATGATTAGCCGAAAGATGTGTTCATTTTCTTAGCTCTTGTGGGTGTTTCCTGCTGCTTTAAGTCTCTTCCATGTATCACAGGGAGCTTCGCTTTACTGCTTTTTAACGAGAACCTATTGACAATGCTGTTTGACTAATCACCTTATCCAGTTTTACCACTTTTCTCTCACTTTCTTTATCTTCCAATTGTCCTCCTTCTTTTCTTTTTTCCTTTTTTTCCCTCTGCTGCTGGCGTTGTAGTACATTGTGTTTGAGGCGGGACACGAGCCCATCCGTGACCAATCAGAAGAGAGCATTTATCAGGTACTCACAGGCTCATGTGTTTGCGTGTGTCTTACTAGCATTAAAGCGGACATATAGCGAAGAATTTAAAAAAAAAAAGAAATTCTGTGCAGGAAAGCATAGACTGAGACTATGAAATCAACTTCATTTGGCTTTGCCTTGGCCTGAAAATATGTAATTGAGCGACCTGTTCAGATTGTCAGGCGTCTGTGATTTCAGTAACCCAGATCAGAGTAGCATTGTTCTGCTTCCCTTTCTTTATCTCCTCCCACTTCCATGTCTTGCTGCACTTGCTGTACCCCTTTATTGGGTAGCATAAAGCTGTCTGACAGAACTCACAAGAGGTACGCTGCTTGGAAAGAGGGGTGCGGAGCAAAGCTGAGTGGATGACACCACCGCCTAAAATGACTGTAATGAACAGAACTATGAAAACGTGGCAGAAAAGCGAGATGTTGCCGTATAGCTTTGTAGCACTTTGATCAAAGCACGTGACAGACGCTTCATTACAAGCTTGCAGAAATTTGTCAGCTTGTTAAAAAAGAGCATAATATATCACTTTTAAACTGTAGTTGCTAAGACTGAACTGCTGAGAAGGAGCTGCTGACAGCATTTAAGCCATGATGATTTCATTTTCCATTTATGGGCCAGTCTGTACGTTACTCTGTAATGGGAGAGCTGCTTCTGTTTTTAACACGGAAAATAATTTACCGCTAAAATTGGCAGAAAGCAACTGGCCAGCACTTTCCAGTGGACCAGTTCAGCTAAAGCTAGCTGGTCTGGGGGGACGAGCCTTTTTCTCGATGCTCTCCTCAGAGTCGTGCGTAGACCTCTGAGGGATGCAGAGGGGGGAGGTGCGCGTGGAGGGGATGTGGAGGTTATTCCTGGTCCACGTGGAAAGCGGACCCCTCCTGATTTTTACCCCTACCCTGCCTCTTTCCCGAGGAGATGAAAGAACGCGCAGGGGGGCGGGGGGAGAGGGGGGGGCAAGGAAAGATTAATCACTAGCTTTCGTTTGATCTTTAAATAAAATGGATTGAAAATAGGGAAAGTGCTGCCGTGTGCACAGTCATACACAAACACTGGCACGCACACGCTTATAAGCAAATCCCCACACACACATCACAAAACGTGAGCCTCAGCCAGCCTCCAGCCACAGAGGAACTAATGTATGAATAAAGATGGCAGCTTCTGGAAATAAACATGTGAAAGAAGTAAACAAGGCATTGAAAGCAGGAGAAAGAATGATGCAAGCTGTGCTAGATAGATGTCCACATTTTTCATCAGTGCTATTTTTCATTTTCCACTCAGTCTGATTAGAGCACATCCGACTGTCGAACTTTATTTCAAGAAGAAAGGACTCCCTTCAATTCACTCATTCATTTTGCTATCACATCTTCTGATCGCACACACTGTCAAAACTATCTGTCTATGTGACATGCAGATATTACACGCTCATACGTGTGTGACAACCTGAGTTATTACATGTCTGCCGGTGTGATAAGCAGCCCTGTGCATCTTTTATTAACCAAGCAGATGAGCTCACACTTCATAGATGTTAATCCTGATCATTATTTTGCGCACTCATACACACCACTAGTGATTGATATGATTCCTGAAGAATCAGGTTCCAGGGATTTATTCTGCCATCCAGTGTGCTGCAGTGCTGGAATAGTGATGTGTAATGTCTTATTGCTTATTGATCCAGAGGTAACAGGCTCTCTTGGCTGTTCTCTGAATCTGTTGGTCGATCGTGTAGGTTCCCACCAGTCAGCAGAAGGAAGGGGTCTATGATGTCCCAAAGCGACACCCAGTGAGTGACCGTGGGTTTGCCCCCTCAGCCTGCCTCCCCCTCTCAGACAAACCTCTCAGCTGTGTCACCACGGTTCCCATGTGAAGCATTTTACAGCCTTGTGACGCTCTAATTTTGCAGTGATTCCACTTCCTGTTAACACACATCATGTAGAGAGATCCAGAATATCTGATCCCCCCCTGAGAGGTTTGCTGGGATCCAGTGCCTTGTGCGGTGTGCTGTGCTGGTGTACTGCTTGTGCTGTAGCTGATGATGGCTGGTGTCCTTCTCCTTGTGGTCTGTTGTGCCTGCTCCTTGGGGTTAACTGGGATAATGTGTGTTTGAATGTATGTGGCATGTCATTCCGCTCAGTGAAGCATGTCCGGCTCCGGCTCGCCACTGGAGAATCCCGTGAAAAAGCTGCATGACTGTATCTCAGACTGTATCAAACTCTCTCTGATATCTTTATTTTAATTAAATCTTAATATTACATGTGACTTTAACCAATCATAGCATCATTTTGAACATTATTTTTTAACCCTTTTTTTTGCATATGAGTGAGAGTCTGCAGTGGAAATCTATTTGAATGTCTGTATGTGTGTGTCTACGCTCCTGTTAGACACAAACTCCCTGTGCTCATAATGAAAGATGACCTTCACCAGTTTCAGGCAGCACTATAACTCATCTGGTCTTTATCTGCCTATAAAGGCACAAGTTATATTGCTGCCTGATTTAATCTGCTAAAATCTTCACACTCACAGTAACCAGGCTGCTGTCCCTAGGACGTGTGAGAGTGGATGTTTGGCTACATGTGACACCTCCTCCCATGTATTGTTTCCTGTTGTCCTGTGTTCCCCACGGACTATTAAATTGGCCAGAGTGCACTATTTTTATGTGTATGCCTCTGCAGTGGGTCCTTCATTCCTAAACTGCTAAACCTGGACTTTTCTGGGAGTCACAATCCCAGTCTTCTGAGTTTCATGTGAATCAGTCTCACAGTTTTCTGACTGCTTATTATCCCCAGATTTTTGTGAGAAGCTTATGAGCACCATAGTGTTTTCCTCTCACCCAGCCCACAAAACCTGCTGCTATTTAGATTGCCTTTTGTCAAAAGGTGTCTGAACACGATCAAAGCTTATATTTGGCTCATGTTGTGCGACCAATTGGGCCAGTTGTGGCACATGTGAATTGAATTGAATTGAATTGAATTGAAAATACTTTATTAATCCCTTGCGGGAAATTCTTTCGTTGCAGTGCTCCATCCTATAAAACAACAATATTCTACATATAAAATAAGTAAATTAACACTTTAAATACTACACAATGTACAAAAAATTACAAAAAATGACAAATTTACAATTTACAAAACAAATTTACAATTTACAAATTAGGGATTTCAAAATACCCTGTCTAGTAAAAGAAAAAGAAAAGTAACCTAGTGTAAACGGACAGATATATACAGTGAAATAATCCAGAGATAATACAGATTTTACAGATTTAGAGTGATTGGTTGTAAAGTTTGATGGCCACTGGCAGGAATGATTTCCTGTGGCGCTCTGTGGTGCATCGAGGTGGAATGAGTCTATTGCTAAAGGAGCTTTTTTGTCTGGCCAGCCCTTCATGGAGAGGATGCGAGGAGTTGTCGCGAGGAGTTGTCGATCTGGATGAGGATCCAAATGCAGGAGGCAGATAGTTTAAAAAGAGAGAGAGAGAGAGAGATCCAAACAGATTTTTAATAAAAAATGCTGTGCCAGATATCTAGAAAGAATAGTTCCAACATAAAACACAAGAATGACATTAAGGGTCAAAAACCAAGAAAACCATGGCTGTTTCCAAAACCACATACTTCATACTGCACATACATGTAGTACACAGTATGCAGTATGTACTGCATTCTGGTACAGTAGTTGTCTGTAGTCCATTGTTTTCCACTGTAAAAGTGATGGTACAGCTGCAAGCCAGACATGGGACCGCTAGGACCAGCTTCTGCTGTCATGGCCCACTGCAATATGGGATTTAATATACCAGGTAGACTTTTCCAGAAATACACCCGTCTGATTATTTTTCACAAATTGCCTATTTCTTTGTATACTGCCTATTGCATACTACATTTTGACAAAATGACGACAAGTAGAATAGACTGCACTTTTGAAAAGAAATGCAATGGTAAACAGGCGCGTGGAGGGAACAGATCAGTGGTGAAATCAGTACAACTTAAAAGAGGCATGAAGCAGGCAAACACAGAAAGCAAAGCTAATTAAAATGGATAAGGAAAGGAGTACTTTCAAAATAGGAAAGGATCATGTTAACTATATCGACGAAGATAAATTTCTATATGTACAACTGCTTCAATCCTGTTCAGGCTGGAGGCTCCCCCATCTGTCACCAGACAAGAGGTGGGTACGCCACGGAAAGGTTCCCAGTCCAACACAGGGTGACACTAAGACAACCATGTTTTTGGCATGTTTTTGGGCTGTGGGAGGAAGCTGGAGTACGTGCAGAAAGTCCTTTCAGAAAGACCCCAGCTGGGATTTTAAACAGGAACTTTCTCGCTGTGAGATCACGTCAAGCTTTTCATTGTGGTTTTGATTAAAAATTAGTGTTTTAACCCTCCCAAACTGTCAGGAGGTGTAATTTCGAAGAGGGATAACAGAAATAAAACTGATTAATATATATTAAAGATTTTTTGTTTTGTTTTGTTTTTGTTGCAGACAAGTCTCAAGGAGTTGCAGGTTGCGGCTGAGCTGCTCTCCCAACTGTTGGAATCTTTGACTTTGTGGTCTTTAATTTTGACTACAAATGTGCTTCTGACATTTACAAAGGAGAGATTGTAAAAGCATGATAGCTGCAGCTGCAGTTGTGCCATAATTGAGATATAAACCCGGTTTAATTGGCTCAGACACTCCTACCTATACAAGAAAAATAACTTTGTGAGCTAACATTTTAGTCCTAGGATTTATATTACGGCTAGCAAGTTAATTTAGTGAACAGGCACTCTCCTTTCACACAGTTATGAACAGCCGAATGGCGGTGACAATAGGCAGCTGTTGAGTGGTGACCACAGTTGTTATAGGGACAATAGAAAGTGGTGGTCCTTTCTGCAGGAGCGACGGTGGACAGTAGTGTTGGATGTCACCGAGGCGTGCCTGCACTCTCCACCTCAGATGAAATGATCCATCAGCACAAACATGACCTTCTGTCTACAGCAGTCTCTTCTGTTGTTTACTCCGTCACCTTCTTAGATGATGGCAAATCAATAAAACACACACGCATACACCCAAAAGGCCATTTCAATCTACTGAGCTCTTGACCCAGCAAGACCTGAAAGAGTGTGTTGAATCAACAGCAGCCCCCGCTACCTCAGAGTCCATATGTGGAGGTCAGCATACTTCCACCCACCAAACACATCAGCTCCATTCAAACACTGGATTACTGACATGTGATATGATACGATCACACGGTGGGTTGTTTAAGCTCCATAGTTTAAATAAAGGTTTTGATGAAAAAAGAAAAACAGTAGATTTGCAACAGTGATTCCAAAATATACCTGTATTCCTCCACGAACTAGGAGAAGGCTTAGGACCTGCAGGAGCTCCAAAGCCATCCATAGCATCTTTAGTTCAGTTTTTTTTTTTCTTTTTGTCCTGTTTTTGTTGTGCATGTGTTTGCATGTGGCAGGTCAACCATGTTTTTCTGCATGCCAATGCAATCAGTCTCGCGCCAGGGGATCAGCACGGTGCTGTTAATTAAAGGGGATGTGTTAATTGTATGCAGAACACATGTGCGCAGGTAATTACTGTTTCCCTGGAGATGGCTAACTGATAGGTGCTGCCTGTGCTGATGAAGGCTGGACAGAAAGATAGAAAGACCATCTGATGGGCACAAAGGGATAATTGGCAGGGTAAAAGATGGAGAGTGAAGACAGGAGGACATGCGGAGGGGTGGTCAGGTGCAAACTGAAGCTTTTAGCAAGAAGGGCAGGTGCTGCTTGAGTCAATAGATACAGTCAGATAAAACATACACACAAAATTCAAATAAATGTATTTCTGATTTTCAGGACAAGAAAAAGAAAAGAAATCTGTAGAAAAATGGCCAGTGCTTTCAGAACTGATTACTATCGGGCAATCTGTTATTGTTTTTCAGTATCAGATAATGATGGCCATATTTCATGTTTTCGCCCAGCTAAAGCAACACACTCAGTAATATTGTCCTGCAACAAATACTGTAGAGGCTTTGCCAGACCAATCTGCAATCATGCTTTTCTGCCAGTGCTGCAGAGGTGAACGGCAAAAAGCTGTCATCATTCCAGGGCAGCTGAAAAATAATTTTAGAGGCAGTTTGTACATCCAGATTTTGGTGGACACAAAAGACATATTCATTTCATGCGTTAGTGTAGTGGTTCAGTAGCACAAAGGCAGCTGCCTTTTACTGTAATGTAACACACTCCCTCGCTGTGCTCTCACATAAAGCATGTCAGTTAATCCAGCTCCTCTCTTTGTGCTTGCCTGCATCTCTGTCTCACACTGTGCTTCCTGACGTATGGAAGCAGGCTTTACTGAAACATGAATGGGGTTTAAAACCCAGCTCTGTGCTGTGGTTTAGACTAAAGGTGGGGGATGATCTTTGGACCCCTTTAAATCTTCACTTGGTCTCTAAAGCCCTTTCTACGCTGGTCAGAAAACCCCCACTAACACCCGGTAACGTCTAGCTTTCAAATGCAGGGAAAGTGCATAATTGGCAGTGAGTTCAGCATCAAATGAGTCTGCAGCGGTCATTGGTATTTAGTGGCTCCTGCTCTGATCAGTATTGAGAGGACCATAACACCTGGGTGCACACGTTCGTTTTGAATGAACAAGGCTGTGCTCTGGGCTGCAAGACTGAGCACAGTTCTCATTTCTTCACAGACAATCACGTTTATAGACATAACATCTCAGATGATTTCATTTGTCTGCAAGAAAGGCAATGCTATCTAATTAAAGATGAAGACAGCTGGGAGCTCACTCTCTGGAGCCTACTTCTGTGCTCCATCCAAAATAATAAACTGATTACATCAGAAAGTTGTGATTATCTGAAATTGTTGGCCAATCCTGTTCAGCGCCGTTATGTTGTCATATCCTCTAAGCCTGTCCTCTGGAAGACAGGACATAACACCAGTCCTGTGTTTGCTTGTAGCCATCAGCACACCGAGGGAGAACACACTCTAGTAGTGAGAGAGGATTTAATCAGTTTGGTTTTACGGGTGCACTTGGATATAAAAACCCAGTTTAAAAAGACCTTCCGTACCCTTGATTTGTGTGTGTGCGTGTGTGTGTATGTGTATGTGTTGTGACTACAACACCACAATCCTCCCTCCATCTCAGTCTTGCTCTCTGTCTCTGAGTGTGTCTTTGAATGAAGAACCATGTTCATCCCGCCTGCCATCTAACACTGCGGTTGTGTTCACAGAATGGGCAACAAAACACCCCGCACCACCATCACCATCATCATCAGCATCCTCATTATCATGAACAACCTCTCCAACAACAGGGACAGCAGGCAGTTGCAGATCTGATAGACTTAGACTTGGATATGATGACTCAGGTAAGGTCCGTCCATGATCCGTTTTGTTCCTCTCTCGTCTAAGGTGACCCCGGCTGCCGACCTTTCTCATTGATGAATAAAACATGTTGTTGCCATAGCAATGGGGTACAGACTGAAGTACCATTGGAGAACCGTTGGGGCGCACCCTTGTGTTCACGGCTGCGTGTATCACTGGGTGAAAGCAGGATCTTGATCCAATACAGCAGACAAAAGCCTCAAAGGGAGAAGTGATCAGAAAACTCAGCTTCTCACGACGCATTTTTAAAGCATTCATAACAGCGATAGCCAGAGCCAGTCAACCTCGCCACGTAACCACACACATCAGGAATATTGAGCTGAGTGAACCAACAGCAGACAGAAAGTCTATAAAGTCACTGGCTGTAGTGGCATTTCTCCTGTTCTGGTGGTTTCAGTTTGATGATGACTAATATTCAGCAACAGCTATGGAAGTCTATTGTAGTCTAGGACCGGAAAAGTGTGTCTTAATATGTGTCTTGTGAAATTAATCTCATAGACAATCTGTTATCAGTCCTTGTGGGTGTGGAATTTTGTGCATCTTGGAAATCTGGATCATCTTGCGAAGCTGTCTGCGAGTCAAGCCTCTGCAACAATAATGCGTTTTATAGCCACAGATCCCTTCCCAGCCTCCAAAAAAAGTCTCATAAGTGTAAAACACCATGATCACAGATCCATTTTCTGATGTAAAAAGAACTTTGCAGTCTGTGTAACCTTAGAGAATGAACAGGAGGGAAGATATTCTAAGAACATTCATTATCTCTAAAGAAGTTATACGCATCCATGATTTATGCAAATCTTTGACCATGAATTCAAGGCTTAAATTCCTTTATTAACTAAAAATAGTTTCCTTCACTTGCCACTGGGCTAAAGATGGCATTAATGCACAAAAAAAGGAGACACTAAAGAAACGGATCATGAGGAGACTGTGAAAGGAAACACGACTACACAGAACAAATTGACATCAAAAAGAGAGCCTGCCGTCTTTGATAGTTATTCCCTTAGAGACACAACACATTTCGCCTACAAAAGGAAAACATTAATGATTTGCCCAGAACGAGACACAAGTACAGTAATGATGTTAGGGGTTGTGCTACTCTGCTTTGAGATCAGCTGATGCAAAGCATCCTCATCAGAGGCAGACGACAAAAACTGTAATAATGGTGGGTATGTCATCATAATCATCTCATTGCATTATCCCATTTCTGCTCACCTCTCCGTTACTTTGTCTGTGTGGCTGCTGCAGTGCTCAGGTAGGTATCACTTATGTGCCCAGCTGGTGTTGTGTTGCATGCAGAGTGTGATGCATGTTGCACGGGAATGTACACATCTTCGGGAGTTAATTTCCAAAAGAGCGATACATCCGTTGCGTCTGAACACAAGTGTTTACTTTCTCTGGTTCCCAGAATATCAGCCAGTTAGAGATTTTTGGAGACATGTCTACGCCGCCTGACATCACCTCTCCATCAGTGAGTAGCTGTCATGCGCGCAGAGTGTGTTTTCCGTCCTGTATAATATCAGTATTTCTGATATTTCCCGACCTTCAACCCACACAGACCCCCGCCTCTCCTGCCAACACCCTGGACCCCTCGCAGGGCCTGCAGCCTCCCACTGAACTGTTTGCTCCTTTCAACCCTGCGTCTGTGCCCTCAGGTAAGACCTGCTTCTCTGTTTAAATGCACCGCTGCCACAAGCAAAGGGGGAAATAAGGGCAGGGGGAGGTGAAGAGAAGAGTCAGAAGATTCAAACAGAAAGGACAGAGGCGACAACAGAGGGGAGGAAGGGTTTCCGGGATAAATGGAGCGATGGAACAGAACTGAAATGCAGATGAGGAGAAGCTAGACAAAAGGTGGTGTTGGCTGTGCGTTGAATATCAAATGCGTTATTAGCTTTCTGCCTCAGATACTTCTGATTTACCTGCGGCTAAGGCAGCTGTGGTGGTCAGATAAAAGCAATAAAACATGGTGAGAAAATGATGCTGAAGTATTTCTGGTATAGATCACACTTCTCCCAAATAGACACTGGTGTATACTTCATGCTTTTTTTGGGAACTCTTTATTAACTCCCTTCCTCACCTCTTTTGCTCACCTTTCTCCTCTCTGTGCACTGTGCCAGAGCAGCAAGGTTAAAATGTCAACTTTCTCTCCTGTTGTTAACAGAAACAGGGGACAGGCAAGTGTGTAATAAGAAATCCCTTTTACTGATGAGTCTGAGTGATTTTAATTAGTGTGAGTTGAGCTCTGCCTTTTCGTAATGACTCTGCCTCATTCTGGAGGCAATTATGATAGCTTCAGGCAGAAGTAGGCCAGCACTCTCTGGTGATGCATGTGTTATTAACCGTGTGTAGAGGAAAAGCAGCATATGTGCATGTTCTAATCACTTCCAGAGTGTCTTCACTTTACTTCTTATGTACACCCCCAAATCAGAGGAGGTTGGGATATTTACAACAGAACAGAAGTTTTTTAAAAGAAACTTGTATTTCTTGTATTTACTTTGACTGTATTTCAATGGAGACATTAAGAGTCATAAGCCTGATTTCATTTGTTAATGGACATCCTTTTTACAGACCTGCAACAGATTCCAAAAATAAATGTATGATTTTGTTTGAGTAAGAATAATGATATTTTATATAGGTAATGGCATAAGTTGATTGTAATTATGAGTTGGTACATATAGAGTATTCATGAAAGACGAAGCCTTTGAGTAGCAAATATGAACAGAGGATAAAAAAAATATGCAGATTTCTCCTTCTATAGTGCCCAGTATCAAAAAATGGATGGGAAGGAATTTCAGGATATAAGTGGCAAGAAAACAAATCTTCAGCTGGACACTTGTCATCTCCGATCTCTCCTGTGGCACTACATCAACTTTACCTGAGCACAGGCAATATAATATGTAGCGACTGTGCATTTACAAATGAAGCTTGAAACTTTGCTGTGGAAAAAAAGTGTCTAGTTCAAAAGCCAGGCATTGTGACAGGATGGGGTTATATATGACCAGCGTACTGGTCCTTTACACTTGATGGCAGAATTAAACTAGAAAAGTTCACATACTGCCTCCAAGACAGCATCTTTTCCAGGGAAATTCTTGCATTTTTCAACAAGACCATGCAAAATCACATTTTGAATAATTTACAAAGGCGTAATAGAGGAAGAGGAACGTACATGTACTGGACTGGCCTGCCTCTGCTCCTGACCGGTTGTATAGGAAAAAATGTGTGGTAAATTCAGAATAAAAGGGCTGCTGGGTAGCTCAGCAGCAACAATCCTGCAGTGGATGCAGGTTCAACTACCGGCCTGCAACCCCCTTGTTATCTCTCTCTGCCCAACTTCTCTACTACTAGAGCTAAGACAAATCCTTTTTTTTTTTTTTTAAGATTTTTTGGCTCTAGTGGCCTTTATTCACAGTGTGAGAGACAGGAAATGGCGGCAAAGAGAGAACAGGGATGACATGCAGCAAAGGGTCACAAGTCGGGAGTTGAACCCACAACCAGCTGCAGGAGGACGAAAGCCTCCATACAAGGGCCATCTGCTTAAACCAATCACCTACCTGGCAGCCCCCAAAACAAATGATTAAAAAAAAGAAACTGCAACAATGACCCTGTGATGTTGCACCTGTTTACAGGAAGAATGAGACACAATAACAGCTGAAACATTTAATCTTCTGGTATGCACAATATCAAAATGCTTTGTGAGAAGGAATGACAACATTTTTGGGAATGTGTCACAGTCCTGAAATGCAAAAAATGTATGTACGTTAAGAATTGTAATGAACCTGGGAATGAAAAAAAAAAAACATGAAATATCTTAGGCTTGTACTGTCGGCGAAGAAGTAAATCTAAGCATCCCCATAAACATGTACTGAATGGTTTTCAAATATCTGCTTTAAGGTTATGTGACAATGGGGGCAGTACCTCCAGGCCACTGGTCCCAGCAGGCGTTCGCTGCTCAGACACCGCTGGCCTTTGGGGTCCAGTCTCCTCTGGGCCCCGTAGCCCAGGTGCTGCCAGGAGGCCAGCCTCTTATCTGGGGCCAGGCCAACATCTTCCCTGCCACCCAGCAGCAGTGGGCAGCCATGGCAGCCGGAGCCTTCTCCCCCACGGCCTACCTCCCTGCCCAGCCCGGTGGGCACCCTGCCTGCTGCCATGTTTCAAACCCTCACCCCTGTCACGACCCTGACTCCGGCTGGCGAAAGCCACTCAGGCGCCGGAGCCGGCGCCTCAGCTCCCTCCCCGTCAGCCTCGTCGAGTCCGCAGCATGGGGAGAGGGGAAAGAAGATGGCGAAAGAGATGTTCAAGGTGGGAAGCTGATGAATTCACAATTATGTTGACTGTGGACAATTGGAAAATTGCTTAGCAAACAGCTGAGAATTCCCCATCAGAAACTAAAACAGTAAAGAATGAAGAATAACAGTTGAGCCAACTTGACTGGCCTGCGTTTTCCCATTTCTTCAGGATTTTCAGCTGGCGAAGCCTCCAGCGATGCCGTCCAAGAAGGCCGATCAGCCAAGCTTATCGGGAACCTCGGAGGCATTCAGCTCGTACTTCAGCCGCGTGGGCACGGCCCAAGACACGGACGACTGTGATGACTTTGACATTTCTCAAATGAATCTCACCCCCGTCACCTCCACGACACCGTCCACCAACTCCCGTGAGCTCTTTATCGATCCCGCCTGCGCTGTGTGACCACTCATATCATCATCATGTGCCGAGCTTCATGTCATTCACCTGTTCTCCCCCCGCAGCACCTACGCCGGCCCCCAGGCAGAGCTCTCCATCCAAGTCCTCAGCCTCACATGTTAGCGACCCCCCAACGGACGCCACAGACCCCCCAACGGACGACTCATTCGGGGAAGCGGAGGGCAGTCCCAGTCGCAGTGGAGAGGAAGATGCTGTAAGTGTGTGTGTTTGTGTGTGTGTGAGGAAGTTAAAAAGACTGTGGAAGAAGTTGAGTGTGTCCCGTTAATAAGTGCTGCTGTAACCTGCGCAGCGTGTTAAGATCTGCTGATAAATAGCTTCTGTAGCGGTGTTGGCGGTCCAGGTAATCACAGTGGGTGATTAAGGGGCCAGTGTTGCCATGCCCCGTAGTGTGTGTGTATTTATATCAGTGCATGTGACAATGTGCGCATCAGGTGTATGTTATTGTGTGAATATGAGCAGCAGTATGCAGAAGACCGTATGTGTGTGTGTGTGTGTGTGTGTGTGCACGTGTGCGTGGTCAACACAGCGTTAAATGAGCTGGTGGGATTGTCAGAGACATCATTAAGCTGTTATTAATAACAGGCAGGTAGCCTCCATACATCAGTACTTCTACATGGACAGGCTCATTTCTGCTGGGATGGAGGAAGCAGAGTGCCCCAGTTCTTCTTCTAGGGGCAATTAATATTTATTTTACCAGCAGCAGTTTCATATGATATTCAACATAAGAGAAATAAGGGAAAATATTAAAATAAAAAAGAGGCAGATCTACAGAGGGGGTCAACAATTTCCCTTTGTCTGATAAAAATGACTGTATGTCCTGTGACGTTCCCAGAATCAGGACATTTCTTCTTCTCTCCCAGCCATTTTTTTTCCTGTCTCCCCTTTTCTCTTTTTTCCCCTGTTTCTTTCATGCCTGCGTCCCACTGTTCTTCTGTTCTGCGCTCCACTCCCTAAGAAACATTAGTTTTGCTCCTCCAAAACCCACTATTTAAAAAAAAAAAAAAAAAAAAAAATGTCACCAGGCTGGAATAACACACACAGGCTTCACACAACCCAAAAGAAATCAGTACTGGTGGACAGTGCTGAGTGCATACAGCAAAAGGGTTACAAAGTTTAAAAAAAAAAGAAAAAAAAGAAAAAGGAGGGCAGGAAACAGGAAAGATGGTGCAAAGGCAGACAAACAGCCTCCCACTCTCTGTTGGCTGAGGTGTAAAAAGTGGAAGTGTTTTAGAAAAAAAAACCCCACTCCGGATCGATAGAGAAAAGTCCCCAGAGGCTTTCATAACAGTACACTGTAAATGAGGAGTGCATGAGCATGTGTTTGTGTGTGAATGCAATAATCTTAGAGGTGTGACAGCCTGTTTGTGTGTCCATATTTCTCCTTCAGAGTACTGACACCTTTGCTCTTTGCTTCCTGGTTACTATTTTCTTGTAGTTTTTGAACAATCTTACAATCCTCCCTTCATATCTCGCTTTCTCTTTATACTTTTCCCTTATTTCCTTCTTTTACATTCTTCCTGTCTGCCCTTTTTCTCTTCTTTCATCCACTTCCTCTCCTCTTTAGGCGTGTGGTTCTGGGTCGCCCTGCCCCAGTGAGGCAGCAGAGCCCAGCCCAGAACAGGCCAGTCCGGAGGCTGGGAGCTAGATAGCAGCAGGGCAGGGTAGGTATGAAAGCCCTTACCTCCACTCCAGCTCCTCCCTCTCCACCTGTCTGCATTTACCTGTTTTTCACTGTTACAACTTCAGCTTACATCTGTTTCTTTCTGTGTAACATCTTTGATCTACTTTTCACTGTTTTACTTCAGTTCTCGTTTGTCAGAGTGTGAATGCTCCCTCATGTGTATGATTGTACATCAATGAAAACACACTTGTTTCATTTCGTGGTGATTTATTTTCAGTATCAGATGGAGTTTTACATTTATTTCACGTGTAACTTTTTTAAAAACAGTGTGTGAGGAGTTCATCATGCTTCGTGCTCTCATTGTGTCCTGTCTTCACCCCCCCCCACTTCCATAGATAGCACACGTCTCATCAGGGAAGTCAATGTGACAGCTAATCAGAAACTGTGCACCTCGATGAGCACCACGTCCCGTGGGATTTCTGCACAATATGCTGATCTTAGAGGTTTTTTTTTAGGTCAGCGTAATGGAAACGCACGCTGACGTTTTATGCATTATACATGTCATGTATCTGTTAATATGTACAATGTGGTAAGGTGATGAAACTGATATAGACAAGCTGCAATTGACTTTCACTGGCAGGAAATTTCTGTCATCAATATGCAGTATGTTCATTCAACACACACACACACACACACACACACACGCTCCAAAGAAGAGAGCCATTTTGATCCCGGTGTCCTCACCCACACAATTCTCAACTGTGGCTCCTTAATGATAGCTGCCGGCACTCTCAGTGAAAAATGTAATGGTTTTGTTTTCATCAGCTAATACTTGGGTGCCAAGATTAATGACTACCCCGACATAATTGGCGTTAATTAAAACCCAAGAAGCCCTCAAGTGCCTCCCCACTCCAAGAGAGAAGGATGGGTGATTGGGCAGTCTCCCTCCCCAGTTGGCCCACATCCTCGTGTTCAGGCAGTCTGAAAGCTGCGGGGCAGCAGGTGGATGCCGAGTTCTGAGCGGTGAATCTGGCTGGAACTTGACTGTTATGGCCAGAAGCTCCAACTCCTTCCTCTGTAGCTGGTGGAGGGCTCTGGCACCGGTCCAATGACCCAGCTCCCATATGGTGTTTACTTGCTCAATCACATCGACTTTAGACATCTTCCCAAACGCACACACACACAGAGACACACACACCTGTGCAATAGTCGGTTTTTTTTCCCCAGACATGCACACCTGCGATCGATACTGCCACCACCTGTGCCCACGCCGAAGCCAAAAATCTGTGTGCGAGTGTGTTTGCTTCTGCCCGTCCTCCCCCTCACGCTGGCGGACATGTGTTGAGGCGAGTGGGAGTGTAAGTGTTTTTTTTTTTTCTCGGGTGATCTCATCATGTCCAGCGAACGCTCTCAAGTCTCAGTTGTGAAATGACCAGCTTCCAAGGTTCACTGAGCAATGCAGCCCCGCCCCCCCCCCTCCCCCCCAGAGCCACACACTCACACAAACCTGCACACCCACACGTGTAACATTCCTTTTTTTTTTTTTTAACCACACTTAGGCCTTCAGGTTGGAGCCACGCCAGCATGTCACTCATACCTCCGCCGAGGCCTGCTCCTCTGACTCGGCTGAGATTGATCGAGCTGAAGGGGCCTGGCACGGCAGCGGCGGTTGGATGATGCGGGGTGACACACTGTGGCTGCACTGTGGTGCGGTGTCTGACCGAGAGTGTGTGCTCGCTGTCACTGCTTGCCTCAGCCTCTTTGTCACCTCTCTCAGGGCCGCCAGCAGCGACTTTCTGCTGACTTGTCTGGCCTTGGCTGCTGCTACATTTACAGCTTCATATGCCAGCGCCCGAAGCCTCGGCCAAAGCAATCCTGTCAGCATCAACAGCCAGTTTTCAGTTCAGAGGCGAGCCATGGCAGACGGTGAAATGAGCAAAGTTTTAGCCTGAATTTTCTCAAGGATGCTCAAAGGAATGATTCTGTTCCATAAACCAGCTACAGATCAAACTGGAATCACATTTTTCTTTATAGGTGCAAAGTTAGTTTTATATCCTAGGTTTGTTATCAGCAGACTATGAGGGATGCAGGAGAAGGAAGACACACAAGCAGGAGACCATGATCAGGCCAGGAGTTGGGTAGCACATCCTATTTTAAAGAAAAGACACTGACACATCAAGATAACCAAAAGAGAAAACAGACAAAACACTGGAACCTGAGAGTAACACGTGGCGGCAAAACAAAAAGCACAGCAGGACATAACAGACGGACTGGCAAGGGAGAAAAGAGACATAAAAACACTTGCAAACACTCAGGGATTCATAAGAAACGGATGAGAATAATCAAGTCAGGACTACCACCAGTCACACCAGATACCATGTATAAGAGACAAACATTTTCAAAATAAAACATGAAGTAAAACATAAAGCAGCTAAATACAAAACAGGAGTATTAAAACAATAGAGCACAAGTTAAGCAGTCCTCAAAACTGAAACTTCAAATCCATGACACCCAGGGTTGTAGAGATCTACCAGATTTGAACATGATCAGCAGAAAAAGAACAAGATGATTCTTTTCTGCTCTCACTTCAGTAGAGTTTATTCTCCAGCCTGTTCATCAGCTCTTACTGGAAAACATGATCTCCACTTACTGCATCCTTACTGATGGGCTACAGTTAGACCCCAAACTGAACACTTTTCTCTACACTTTGTTGGAGAAATCTTCTTCAGTATGATCGGCCAGCCTCCAATCAAGCTGCCTGCATGGCAGATGAAGTGACTGGCTGTAATTATGCGTACGGTAATAACAACTGTGTAGTGAGTGAATGCAGTGGGCCTGGTGGATGACTGCAGGATGTTCCATCATCCGCTGTTGTCTTCCAGCTCAGCTGGAGAGAAATTCAGACATGATGACTCATAACTGGTCTTTCAAGGCTCTGGTTTATACCTCTGATTCATTCTGGTCGCGGAGGCAGCCTGCAGTTAGAGAGAATATGCATGCTCGTGCACGGTGACACACAGAAACTATAACACACAAAGATGTTGAGGGTGAAGGATAAATGGACCTGAGGGTGTGCCGTAAGACGGTGTGCTACTGCCACCTGGTGCTGGTGTTTGGTAAGCCACCGCAGATCTGGATTTGTGTGATGCGTTTGTGACACTTGCAGTTCTGAAGAGATGAATTATGCATTCAGGTCTTTCTTATCTTTGCAACGTTCAGAAGTACTGCAGTGGCCACACACTGAATAGCACGGCAGGCTTTAACAAAAAAAGTGAAAAAAAAAATGTTGCTGATGGTTTCTTCTCTCATTGACAGAAGGGGAAGGACCCTCTCTACGCCCAGATCAACAAAGGGAAAAAATAAAGAGATAAGAAGACAGACCGGACCAGCACTGAGAGACCAGGAGGAGAACCCTTTACCTCTGAGTGTGTGTGTGTTAGTGTGTGTGTGCGTACATGTCTGGTCAAACCCCTCTTCTTCTGTTCCTTCTAACAACCTCCCTGGAGGAACCTCAACACTCCCACCATCCTCCTCCTCCTGCGAGAAGAGAGAGTCCTCTTGGTCTTTCCTTCCAGGGAGGGATATCAATCACTGAGACGGATGCAGCTCTCCCTCCTCTGCTCCGTCTGCTCCTCTCTTCTCCTTCACACCCAGCCTTACAGATATAACCTGCTCGCATCCCTCCCTTCCTCTGTCCTCCTTTGCTCTCTCACGCTCTTTCCTCCGCCCTCTCGTGTCTGGCCAGAGACTCCGCCACCAGTAAGGGACTGAGTCGAGCAGTGCCTCCCTGTCTGCGATGCAGACACACGCACTCATCCTTTTAATAGACCGAATCTGAATCTGTAACGAGGAGATCCCCCCCAGGAGGAGCAAGACTCTCTGACGGGCTTATCAGGGACGGCCCGTTAATGGGATCGCCGCTTCTGATTGGCTGCTTGGTTCAGGCGTCTCCTCCACATTCTTGTGAGTGTCTGCTGGATCACTATGCAGAAACAGACTCTCTGGGAGCTGCTCACACACACACATCTTTTTTGCACACGACAGTGGGCCTACATGCACACATGCAAACACACACGACCGCAGCCACGCCCCCACCCTACGTGACCTGCACACACAGTAATTTGCCAAACGTATCTCCTCGCAGACAGACTCGCACAGAGGCCAGAGAACCAGACATGCCGGGGAACGGACCCTGCGAGGGAAGTGAAACAGATTCTGTGATCGAACTCTTCATTCTCTATAGCTTTTGTACAATAATGATAAAAAAAAAAAAAGATCAAATTCAAAAAATTGAATTTTTATTTTATAAGTCAATCAAGCCGCTGGGGTCAGCTCTATAGGAATTATAGAGTCAACATGGCTTTAAGGCATCTGATCGTTGGTTTGCCAAACTCATTTTGTAAATAATAACAACAAGCATTTTGTCCGCCGGACTTCTGTGCCATAAAATGGGAAGGCTTCAGTTATGCAAACTCTTGACGTTAATCCAAGCAATACCAACATATGTTTGCTCTTTCCTGTTTTCTGTGTTTGTTTGGTTTTTTTGCTTCCCTCTGATGTTTTGTTCTCCTCGTGTACTATCCCAGCTCCAAACCATGCACTGCAACCCCTCTGTCTTCTCAACTCCTTCCATTATTTTCATGTCCAAAGCAAGTCAGCTCCCACGGTTCATGCTAGCCACCCCCCCAGCTGCAAAAACTGCCATTTTTACGTTGCCGGCAGCACACAGGGACTCGCTCGCTGTAGCCAGGACTGCTGCTCTCCTCCATACCCTTCAGCGCAGACTCGTCCTTCGATGACAGTGACGCTCTGCCCATCTGTCCGTCTGTCAGGTGCCATTCCTGCGGACCGCCGCGTCCTCCACCACAGCTACATCATGCGTGATGCCAATGACTCCCTATTTTATGGCCAGAGTCCCCGTGTCACTCGAGAACTCTTTTGGACTATGATGTTGATTAACGTTAAAAAACTTTGACAACTAGAAGATGAGCAAAGAAGTTGAATAAAAAGGGAAACGTCGCTGTTTGAGTACATAACATTTCTAGACCTATTTTAACTTTACCTCAGCTAACAGTTTCTTAATGTAAATTGACACATTATTTTTATCTTAATGAATATGACATTCTACAGTGGGTTTTTAGATTACTTTTTTTGGTTCAATCTTGATTTACGTATTTCACCATGTATTACCTGTTACAAATAAACACACCCCAATGATTACCATGTCTTGTTATGCGTCTGTCTGTGTGTGCGTGAGTGAGAGGCAGGATGCTATGGTGTGGGCCTGGCAGTGGGTCTTAAGTTAGTGCAAAGCAAATGCCACAGTGTTACGTTGTAATTTAATGCTGCTTTAAAGGCCTGTCCCATTTTTCTGCCTCTAGCGCAACCTATCATTGGCTTTATTGCCTCATGACTCTGACACGCTTTGTTAGAAAAGTTCCAGATCATAAAAAATGTTTCCTCTAACAAAATCTGACATCTGGCCATGGTCTTCAGACATTTTTAAAATACTCATCTGTAACATTCGCTGATTGATTTGTCTGTGTTGATGGCATCTTTTTGTTATTACTTAAAGCATTTAGACATTACATTTGTCAGAGGCTGTCATTCCAGAAACACTTCTCAGCTGCTGCATAATCCACAAAATTCACTGTTGCAGCTTTCTTTGGTGCTTTTTCTTCTATGAAAGCTGTCAACGGTGACAGCTTTGAATTGTCAGTTCAGCTCTGTTTTTACTTTGGCACAGTGGTGACAGAACAGTCTCTAATCGATGCCCAGAAAATATGGCAAAAAAAAAGCGTTTTCATAGTTGGAGTGAACTTTGAAATGAATAAAGTACATCTAATCTAACTCATCCGTTAATCAAACAGCCAGTTTGAATTTCATCTACCAGTTTAAGTGTTTTACTTGTCGCAGGACAGACGAATGGGCATATGATTGATAAGTAGTAGAGCGAGTGATGCTGTAGTGCCTTCGTAGACATTTATTCTTTCACTCATGAGTGTCATTGTGGAGTCTCTGAGGTCTTACTTAATCAAGATTTATATGTGGAGCCCCATCTGAATACACAATGGATCTCACTTGGGTTTGTCCAACAGGTCCCATGGCTGCTCTACCTGTGTTTGCCCATGTAGACTCTGAGTGGGATCTACCGTTGATTTTTGATGGGCCACACCTGGTTCATTTATATTTTATCTTTTTTTTTTTTTTTAATGTGGAGCATATTTTCCTGAAACTATATGAGACCCACACAATTCCTCCCTTTCTTAGCCCAAGCCCATTTAGTACACTTCTATCCTCATGGGTCCCATATATTTGGCCCCAAAGGCTTCCCTATGACTGACCCATAATACTGAAACTATAAACGACAAATGTTTATAAATGTCTATTCCAGGCCCAAGCTGTGCTCGGGTAGCCTGCTGATCCAGATGGGATCATACCTGTCAAGTATCCCGTTTTGGCTGAGAAAGTCCCGTATTTTACTCTTCTCTCCCGCCGTCCTCCCGTATTAGTATTTTCCCGTAAATCTTCCGCATTTAAACCGTATTTTAATGATTAAAAAATAATAATACCGCATTGGGCGGAGTAAGAAAAAAAAAACATTCCTAATCTGAGATCTGTCACTTGCCTCGCGATAACTGCCACAGCAGTAGCTACTACAGGTACTGTAGGTGGTAAATGTCGCGAGATTAGTGTGTGACAGCGCGCGAAGAAAACAAAGATTGTTACAGAGAATAGGATGTTAGACAACAGAAGTGTTTGCACTCTTCTCTCATGTAAAATAAACTACTCTGGACCAGTCCACAAATACACTCCTTCCAAAACAGTCATAAAGAATTCACAGTCTGCCACAAATGAGTACAACAAGTCATTAAAAGAGTAAAGAAAAGTCACGTGAAGTGAGATGAAAAACTGTAAAAGAAGAGCAACATGAAATCAAAACAATGTGTGGAATGAAAATCAAATGTAAATGTAAATACAAGCAATGTTAAATGAACCAAAAATATGCAAATCCCTTCCAAATAAATACTCTTCATATTTATCCCTTTAGTGTTTTCATTTAGGCTATAATGAATGTTCACATTATGTCAATGTGGCTTTATGCACAGCTGCACTACTTCCTGAACTTCAGCCAGCTGCTTTGTTTCCTGTGTGCCATTAATTGACAAAATGATTAATCCAGGTGTGTCTGACCTCACAGCAATGGTCAGACACACCTGGATTGATCAGTTTGTCCAATAATGGCACACAGGAAACAGTTCAGGAAGAAGTGTAGCTGTGATTTTAGCTTTTCTGTACACCAAAAATGTAAGAGAGACTGGAGCCTGGTTGGGATGGTGGGACTGCTGCGGCGGACGCCAGAAAATTTCCCTTATTTTCAAATCCAAAACTTGACAGGTATGAATGGGACCCACGTGGACGCGCTGGCTGGGCACACCTGGCACACCTGTCAGCACCAGCTCACTTTAACCATAACCAAAATAATCCAATAAAGGCCTGTCTGTAGCAGGTGGTGCATTTGTGTCATAATATAAATACTTGCTTAAGTGCTTCTGAATACTATGTAACAGATGTGGAATGCAGGTCGACCCCTTTAACTTCATTTTTTTCCTCTATTTGCTTCAAAGATTCCCACATACAGATCTACTCACAGCAGTAAAGTGTCCTGGGGTTTATATGCTAGATTTGAAAGAAACGAACCGTTTAAACGAAACCAATTTATAAATATGTATATGATATTAAAAAAAAGGTCCCGATGTGAGTGACTCACTGCGCGCGCACGCAGCGCCAGCAGGGTGACATTCCTCGGAGACAGGAAAACACAAACAGAAAAAAGGCTGAGCGTTACAGTGTTGCGTTAAGTCCTTGGCTGGGGCCAGACCCGTTTGACAAGCCGGACTGTTTTCTTCCAGGTGACAGAGAATATTCCAGCTTCAATCCTCCACTGAAACTGCTGCGCGCGGGGACGCACGCTCCCCTCGGTCAGAGGAGAAACGCGCTCCGTCGTGGACGTTTGGCGTGTTTGGAGTTTGGTTTTATTCCTGGTGAACTTTCACTGGGCAGACGATGAGAGGCTGAGGAAGAAGGCTGGTTCACTTCATTAAAGAGCTGTCTCTCAGTAGGTTTCGGTGGATACTGAAGCTCACAATGGATCAGGTATGTTTCCCTAACAGAGGATTCAAATTGGCTGACAATTGATTTTTTTTTTTTTTTTATTTTAGCAATATTTAGAGTGGTTCTAGGCACGAGACTGCTTTTCTGTTACTTTTGTTTCCTTTTTAGAAAGTGTAACTTAAAATCAGCATTTATTCCATTTAGACTGCGTTATACGTATGAACTTATCAAGTAGCTATTGGTCGCACTTGTTTGAGGGACATGGATCTCATTTATCACGTAAAATCAGGTCCTTCAACATGCCTGCTGAATTTAAAAAAGGTGAATAATAGCTATTCAGCCACATACTCCTCATGTCTTGTTTGAAACCCATATCACAGTGAATCTGCCCCATAATCCCAGGATCCTCTGCAAAACCTTCAGAATAAGAATAGGAGCAAAACTTGGAAGTTTGGTTTTTGCTTCCAAAGAGAAAAAAAACTCATTCTGACATGGACTGCAAAATTCCAAGCTTCTGTCTGAAACGTTTTTCTTACAAGAAAATGTTCAACAGATGGAATCAGAAAAAAATGATATTTGGTATGTTAGTATGTAGCTTTTAAAAAAACTTTTGTTTAAATGTTTATATGGGAATTATCTCATTAAAAGTTGGAGGAATTAAATGCTGCAAACAGTTTAAAAACTGAAAAATCCATATTTCTATCTGTCTTAACTGAAGTATTTGGTCTATTCATTGTTTAGTAGTTACATAAAAGAAAAGGCTTTTTTTTTCTTTTTGTGATCCTTGAATGTTTTAGAGTAGCTACTCATGTATGTCCCTGTTATTGGATTCATATTCGTGACTACATTTTATGAAACTTTCAGACAGACGACAATATGGACTTCAAGAGCGTGAGGGCCAAGTTCCAGGAGGAAGATCTCTTCACGAAGCAACCCAAGATCAAACCTGCTCTCCCAGAGAAACCAAAGGTTGTCCCTCCCCCCCAGAGCCCCCCTCATTACCTCCCTGCAGGGGCACGCCCCTCCCTGCTCACCTCCATCAACCAGGCTTTGGATGGAAAGACGCTGGGTGCCCCCAGAGTGGTCTTCAAGGACGAGAAGAAGGAAAGCAAAAAGCCTCTCCTCCAGAATAACACAGTGGGGAAAGAAAAGAGTGAAAGCAAGCTGAAAAGAGGAAAGGACAAGACGGCAAAAGGAAGCAAAGAGAGACTCAACGACGATTCGCTGCATCAGAAGGAGAAGAAAGAGAATGGTAAGGACAAGAAACTGCCGGTCCAGAGTACAGCAGAACTAGTGCCCGCCACACCTCCTCCTAAAGTCACAACACAAAAGAAGAAGGGTTTTTTTGGTTTCAAAAAGTCCACAAAACAAGACTCGGCTGTGATCCCTGCTGATCCAATCCTAGATACCCCCAGTTCGGGTGATCCAGGACAAACTCCACTGATCCCGTTACCTTCTGACTCTGGAAACATGGCAGAGGCTGAAGAGTCAGAACCCAAAGTAAACCAGGCTGAAATCCCAGAAACAAAAGCTCTCATACCAAACAACATTACCTTGCCTGACCCCAGTGCTGTGGAGGAAATCACCCCACCCTCACCTATCCCAGAATGCCCTGACTTCTCCCCTCCTCCTGCCATCATTCCTGATATCCCAGTTCCCGTAGTCCCAACCCTGCAGAGTGAAACCCCAGTTGAGATGGAAATTCCTGATTTGCCAGTTTCGAGACCAGCCAACCAAAATGAAGATAGTCTCATCCCAGTCGGTCGCTTCTCCAACCCCTCCAACCAGTTCTGCCATCTCAGGTGCTCCTCCAGTTGTGTCTGTTCCATCTCCATCTCCTCCTGAGCCAGAGCTAGCAGCTGAGGCTGACATGGAGGCAGTGACTGCAGCTGCTGTGGAGAAGCCTCCTTCTCCACCCATGGACCCTCCTCCAGCTGCGCTGACGCCTCCCAAGAGATGAGCGTCCCATCTCTGCACTGTCTGCTCTGGAGAGGGCTGAGGACATGAGCCCTGGGTAAACGAACACCTTCTGGTGACCAGAGGATCTTAAGTGCCCTGGAGAAGGCACGCAGGAAGAACACCAGGTAAACAACATAAACGCTTCATACTCTTTCACGGGTAATTGTTGCTGATTTCACTGGTTTTGAGTAACTTTTAAAGCCATGTCTTTTCTCAGCCCCTTGTTAAACCCCACCCGATCCTATTCCATCACCCCCTCTCCGACTGAAGACCTCCCCCCTCTTCAGAGCCCCACCCATGATCTCCCAGAGCTCCCACCTGTAGATTATGAAGCAGGAAATGCCCTCCTGCTGAAACTGGCAGAAGTTAGCAGCGCTGACAATCGTAAGTCTCAGTTGAGCTCTTCTTCTTCTCTCTTCTGTGCCTCTGGCTCTATTAAGGATTTTTGCTGTTTAAGTCACCCTAACATGAAATGCAAGACAACTTACGTGATCATCAGGGCATCAGGTACGTGCTGGAGAGCTGGAGAACATCATTAATAAATAATTCTAGGCTTTCAGTTTTGTAATAAAACGCGGTATGTAGAGTAGAATTTTCACCTCAGGGTCTCCTCAGGTGTTGGTGCAGAGGAGCAGCTGTAATAATGTGAGCATAAATAACAGTCCTAGCATTCTTGTTCAGTGCCAGAAACAACTGAGGAGCAGGCAGTGCAGAGCCGTGGAGGTATGCCAGCTATGTTAGAGCTGCAGCAACACACAGTTCAGGATGTGCAGCGAGTGTGTTGATGTGCTGAGACAGACTTGATTTAGAAGACATGCATCAGTTTTTCATGCAGGTGTTTGCGCAGGTCGTTTCACCCTTTCATGAACTATTTTGCCACATCACAGTGTGATGACTGTATACAGCCTTATACATGCATTCGTTCAAGTTTGCTTTAAATCACAGCTGGAGCTGAAGTGAAGAAAATTACACTAATTATGACACAAATTAGTGTAGTTCGGAAAATGTGGGACTGCTCCTTTAAAATACGAGAAGTAAGAAAAACATTTAAAAAGTCAGGAAGGCTTTAACAGATATTTTCACTCAGAAAAAAACTCCCACAGTGTGTTTAACTGGTTTGGTTCCTTCACAAATCAAATCCCACACTTCACTTCCCTTCTCTTCCTTCAGGTGCTATTTTGCTGTTGTTAACGTAATCCATTCAAGTGTGAATCTTGGAGTTAAAACGAGCGTGTCTGCTTGATATGATGTGTGGCTTCGGAGTTGTAAAAGTTGTGAACAACCAACAGCAGTCAGTAGGTGACCTGTCAGGATTTATTTGGTGTCGTTGTCTGCAGGACAAGCCTCTCCAGTGTTGGAGCCCATCACTGGGGAGGGGACCGATGCTGTCCCAGAGCTGCTGGTGGTTCCCCCTCCTCCACCCAGACAGGCCCAACCAGACCTTGAGTACGCCCCCCCAGAGAAACCTGACGGGCCTCCCTCTCTGGACCTGAGGGACTTTATTCCTCCTCCTCCTCTTTTTGAAGGTAACAGTGTGGCGTCCACTGCTACACCCACAAATCATTAAAACAAAGCTTCACTTCTAATATTGCTTCACCCTCCGTCTGCAGAGATGCCAGTTCCAACGGAGTTTTCAGAGGCAGACACCACAGATCTCCCAGTGTTTGATGATGAGACTTCAGATGATCTGTGCTCAAAGTTGCCAGGATCAGAGTGGGGAAGTGAGGAGTATGGAGCGCAACATACTCCAAACGGTCAGAGCCTGACCGAGTTTGACAGTAATGGGACAATGGATCCGGGAGCCGAGTTCCACTCAGAACCAGCATATGAGGACGAATACCAAGATGCTTCATTACCAGAACCTTCCCTTCCAGTCTCTCAAGACACACCACCAGTAGAGGAGTAAGGCGGTCAATTCCAGCCAGTTCATTTACTTTGAAATGCTTGTTCTTCGATGAAAAGTTGGTATTAATTACTTTTCTGTGTTTTGAAGGCTCAAAACAGAATACAGCAAGAGTATCGATGAAAGCACAGAAAATGTGTACGAGGATGTCGGTCGATCTCCCAGCAAAAAGAAGGGGAAAGGTGACGGTGGCAAGAAACGCAAAGGAACACCAAAAAGTAAGGGCTGAGTTATATTATACCACAACTTCTTCTTACTACATCATGGATCCTTCACAACAGAAATCAGAGCTATTGGTGCTTTTTCCTCACACCATTCAACTGGTTTAATCTATTTCTTTATTCAAACCGCCGTATATAACAGACTAATAACAATACAAAGACACGTATTTGCTAAAACAGTTTCTAAAAATATTGAGACAGATACAGCAGAAGACCAGAAGAATGTATTTCATGTTTAGAAACCATACATACTCTAAAAACATGATGTAAGATCTTACATTAAATATCAATAAGGCAGTAACACATGGATTTGAAAAGTCACAAAAGCAATAATGACAAGGGTTTCACCAGTGTTTGAGAACACTTCTCAGTTAATCAACATCTAAGGTGTCATCAGTGTACTATTTTCTGTTAAATATTGGTTTTAAATGATCAGAAAAACTTTACATCCCATCTTATTTTTACATTTTGCACATTATTGTAACTTTAAAAATCATATTCTAGATATTATGTCTAATGTACAACATGTTTACGAGTTTCTTGAACTGAACATAATGGTGTTTGTGTTTAACCACAGATCCATATGCTGAGACTCCACAGGAAACAGTAAGTAGTTATGGGAAATCTTTAATCACTTTTAAAATCAAAGTCATCTTTAATTCCTTCATGACCATCTGTTTTTTTTTTTGTTTGTTGTTTTGTTTTATTTTAATAACTTCACCAAAAAAAAAAATTAACTAATGTTTTTGTTAATGTTTACAGGTTCAAGAGAAAACCAAGACGCCCAGGTTTGGAAAGTAAGTCTGTCTTTTTGGACCAATTTTTTCTCATTTCATTCATCTCCTCCACAGAGGTAGTGATGAGGGTTCTGTCTCCCTCATAATCCCCCGTCGCTGTTTCAACATACAGCGAGAATCCACTTTCAGATCATATCCTTTATTCTGTCGTGTACAGGAGTGAGAAGAAAGCAGCTGCAGAGGGGCCGGATGAGAAAGAACTGAAAAAGAAAGAGAAGCAGCGGCTGGAAAAAGAGAAGAAGGAGATGAAGGAGAAACAAGAGCGAGAGAAGAAGGAGCAGAAAGAGAGGGAAAAGAAAGAAAACGAAATGAAGAAGAAATTCAAAGTGAGTGCTGTTATTTTGATAGTAGAGAGGTAGGGAAGCGGACGAGGGTGGGGTGTGTGCTGAGGCTTACAAACCTGTCTGGATTCATTCCTCACAGAAAAGCTGTGCTGAGTAACATGTGCAAACAGAATCTCTGTAAACATGTCTTTAATTGTGACATGAGAGTGTCTGTCCGGTGGGAGGAAACCAGAGTACCTGGAGAAAACCCATGCAGACACAAGGAGATCATGAAAACTCCACACAGAAAGGCCCAGCTGGACCTTCTTACTGTGACGTGACAGCACTATTGTGCTGGCCGAACATGAGCTACAGCAGGAACCATCAACACCATGGTAGGACCTGCAGAAGGAGAAGGGAGATAGACTACAGACAATAGACAATGTTAATGCTAAGAAATGATCCAGGAAAATCCTAAACTGAGAGAAAAGACAAAGTGAGGATGCTCAGTGCATAATAGGAGTCTCTCCAGCAGCCAAGAAGAGACTACAGATTTTAAAGTTTTACTAAAAAAGAAGGTCTTCAGTCTAAATGTAGAGAGGAAAGTCTGCCTCCAGGACCGAGGCCAGAAGTAGGGAGCAGAGAGGTCTACTAGGACAGTAGAACACTGTTGTAGACCTGTTACAACAGTAGATGAGATCTTTTAGATATGTGCTTTACCATTCAAGGCTTTGTATGCAAGTAATATTTTGAATTCAAATTCTAAATTTAACAGGTCATGAAGCTACAGCTGGTAAGATGTGCTCTCTGTTCCCAGTTGTAGTTAATACTTGTGCTGCAGCATTCTGGACCAGCTGAAGGTTTTTTTTTTTTAACACTACTGTTTTTACAGCAAGAAAGCAATACAATACATTAATTCAAACTGGAGGTAACAAAGGCATGGATTCATTTTTCTGCATTCTGTTGAGTCAGGATGTTTCTAATTTTCCTAGCATTGTGCAAATGAAAGAAAAGAAAACTTTGTCACCAGTTTTATATGAGAGTTAAAAGACCAATTACTGTAAGATCTCTAACAGTAGAGCTGGAGGCTAAGGAAATGCGATCAGCCTTAACTGTACAGTCTAAAAGTGGCTCCTGGAGGTGCTTGGGACCAATTACAATCTGTCAGATTTAAGGCTGGACCCTGAAGCAGGAGAGCGGGAGGCAGGAGAATCCAACAAAAAGTCTTATTTTGGACAAAAACCCAGAACAAAACCTAACTGCAGGAATCTACAGGGGGACAGTGAGATGATAGAGCAGGGACATGAAGGAATACAAGAACATGGGAATGAGGACAAGAAAACAACAAACTAACCTGAAGGGGAAAATCAACAGCAGATGTACCATACGGGAAAATCAGTTACAACAGGAGAGATAAAAACAACAGACACACCAGCAAACTAAGAAGGGAAAGATGAGGCTTAACTACACAGAGGAACAAATGAGATGCAGGTGCAAACATTCTACAATACTACAGGGGGAAGACAGACCTTCAAAGGAAAGCAGGAAACAAAACAACCAAGAAAACCCTAAAAAAAAACCTTAAAACGAAACGCAAGACCATACAACTAAATCCCAAACCATGACACAATAACTTCAGTTTTATCTGAATTAAGAAGCAGAAAATTAACAGTCATCTAGGTCTTTACATCTCTGATGCATGTTTCCAATAAGGCCATTTGATTAGCCTCATGTGGTCACAAGGACAAATACAGTTGAATATCATCTGCATAACAGTAAAAGTTGATATTATGTTTCCTAATGTTTCCTAAAGGCAGCATATATAAGGAGAAATGATTGGTCCAAGGACAGAACCCTGTGATACTCCACGGCTGACCCTAGTATGACTGGAAACAATCATTATTTACATGGACAAACTGAAATCGATACAACAAATATGACTTGAACCATTTTAATAACATTCCTCTAATTCCAACAACCTGCTCCAGTCTATCAAAGATCATCTTGTGATCAATCGTGTTGAAGGCTGCCCTGAGATCCAAGAGAACAGGAAAAGAGACAGATCCACTGCCAGAAGCCATTAGAAGGTCATTGGTGACGTTGACTGAAGCAGTGTCTGTCCTATGATGAGACCTGAATCCTGATTTAAGCTCATCATTTGTATTGTTTCATTTGGCCAATTTTCAACAGCTTTCGCAAGAATTTTTGACATAAAAGGTTGGAAATAGGTCTATAGCTGGCTACGTCATCAGGATCCAAAGACGTCTTTTTAAGTAGAGGTTTAATGACTGCAGTCGTAAAAGCTCTTGGTACACATCCACTTATAAGGGATGACATTGACAAGATCCAAGATTACAGAACCAATTTTATGAAGAACGTCTTTAAATAGCTTAGAAAGAATAGAATCCAGTAAGCATGTAGATGGCTTTGAGTGAGATAGAGCGAAGGTTAAATGATAAGGTAAGGTAGGTAAGAACCAGTTGATACAGCTGATTCCAAGGTTGCTGTGCTGTCTAATGTAATCCCCACAGTTGGTAGGAGATAATAAATCTGGTCTCTAATATTTACTATTTTATCAATAAAGAAGTTCATAAAATCATCACTAATTAAATGTGATGGACTGCATAGCTCTATGGAGCAGTGACTGAGTCAGTCTGGCAGCAGGGCTGGAAATAAATTTGAGGTTATTCCTATTTTCTCGAATTAATGATAATTAATATGTTTTTATAGCTTTACAAAGAGCTTTTTTGTATGTTATCCAACTATTTTCCAGGCTAAGTGGAATTATTTTAAATTAGTTTAGTGCCATTTCTTTCCAGCTTTCTGTATTTCTGTTTAAGCCTCCACATCTCTGCATTATACCAGGGCGCAAACCTTCGAGGAATTACTGCCTTCCTTTTTAGTTGGGTCACAGAATCCAGGGTTAAATGCAGGAAATCAATAGAGCCATCATAAGGTCATCAGTGCATAAAGGAGTAAGATCCTCAAGATTGTCTGCGGCAGCATAGATAGGTTTTCTCCTTGTATTTGATGACAGAACTGTCACACAGGTCTCTATTGTAGCAACTCTTTTTATCACATCCTAAGTCATTGTGGCAAGTAAATTGGAATGAGATTAAAGAATGGTCAGACAGTATTGGGTTTTAGGGGAAAGAGCTTTAAGTACTTGACTTTAATAGCGTAAGGTAGAACCAGGTCTAGTGTATGACTGCAACAGTGAGTGGGTCCCTCCACATATGACTGAATCCAACTGAGTAGAGTAGTAAAAGTAGAGCTAAAGCTGTGACTCTCCACATCCACATGAATGTTGAAATCATCAGCGATGATAACCTTGTCTGTCTGAAGGGACAAGATCTGATCTGAAGTTCAAGAAATCTGAGAGAAATTTTGAACAAGAACCAGGAGGATGAAACACATTAACCAGAAGAATTGGTGCTAGTGACTTGCAGCCTGACATTTACAGACTTAAGACCAGGTTTTCAAAGGAGGTATAACTATGTTTAGATCTAAATTATAAACCAGAATTATAAATTTGCAGCTACTCCACCCCCTCTACCTGTACCTCTAGAAACATTAGCATAAGTAAGACAGAGGAGGTCAAAATGGAGATCGATTATCAAATAATTTACAAAAAGAGCTTTGGAGGAGAGAGATCTGATGTTTAACAATCCACATTTGATCACCATAATTTGGTCTTCAGTTATCTTACTGGTTTTAACTTGGATCAAATTGGAGGGGGGGGGGGTGTCACACCTTTGCCATAATTAAATGTATATCTTATTCATTTGGATGGTCTGGGGGCAGACACAGTAGGGTTAGGGTAGGGTTAGGGTTAGAAGAGTTAGAAGAGTTCAACATTAGAAATATGCCTCCTGGGTTGAACTCTGGATTGTCAGCATTTAGGATTATCAATAAACCTGGCAAGATGACGAGATATGAGAGCTGCTCCATCCAAAGTAAGACCAATCCTTCCTTGTCTGACCAGGGACTTCTCCAGAAAGTGTGGCCAGTTATCAACAAGCCCCACATCATTTGCGTTTAGGCATCTACACATGGTTAACATGACCTGCTGAAGTTCAAACTGACCATCAGAAGAGGGAAAAAAGCTAACTTCAGGGACTTTGAATGTGGCACAGTTGATGGTGCCAGGACTGATTGGTATTGATTGGAGTATTTCAGAAACTGCTGACCATCTTTAGAGTTTACAGAGAATTGGTCTGAAGAAGAAAAAATATCCAGCGAGGAGCAATTCAAGTGAAAAATTGTAGTTGATGTCAGAGGTCAGAGGAGAATGAACAGATTGGTTGGAGATAATAGCGAGGCATCGATAACTCAAATAATCACTCATTACAACCAAGATATGCAGAAGACCACACAGGAGCCATCCCTGCTAGCTGAAACAGACAAATAAGGCTACGATTCACTGCATTGAACAATGGAAAACTGAGTTCTATTTGTAGAAAAAAATAATTGCTTCCCTTTTACCATCCTTTCATAATAATCCTCATTTTTGTAGTAATAGGCAGTTGCCAAACTATCTTATGGTGTCTGTGACAGTGTTGCATTGTCTGGTCTCTGGAAGAATACAACCATAAATGACAGCTCACAGCACCATTCATGAGATCTAGTGCTTAAATAGATATATAAAAGGATGTGCATGCTATTTTAAATGGGTTCAAATCAGTGATAGAATTTTTGTTTTTCCTTGCAAAATCTTCAATACTGGACGTGGTTTTGATGTCTTCAAGGCTATTGTGAATTTTCCAGAAAAACAATCAAACCTTTATCTCATTTCGTTTTCAGGGATCCTGTTGTACGTTAATGTCTAGTATATCTTAGAGTGGTGAAACCGGTCCGTCGTCTGTTGTGGGCATCTCTTCATCCATGGCCCGTCTGACCTGTTTTATACCCCAAGACTCCATCCTAACACTGTTGATCTGGTGATACTCTTACAGTTAGTTACCTTCCTGAGCAACCACAGCATTCATTGTTTTGGTTCTGCAGAGCCATGCTTTTATAAAAAAAATAATGTAGAAAACAACCCACACCAACTTTAATCTCTTCTGTCTGATATAAAGTGTTAGATGCTCTGAAATCTTTGTACCTTGTCCTCCTAAAGTCATCCTGGGCCTGCAGGAGAGTCTGTCTGCACATGTTCAACTCAGCTAGAACTCGTCCCAGAGACCCACTGGAGGTCACAGTCATTTAATCTGACTTTTGCAATCTGATGTATTCTTTGGAAAGCTAAAAGTCACACTTTAAAAATGCTGCTGCTAAGCTTTTATTTCATCCAGAGAGATAAGGCTGTTGTGAGGTTATACACTGAAAATTTGTTTGAAAGGTGGTGTAATATAAGATTTAGATTTATACAGTTCCACAGAAAACTGACATTTTTTTGTCTATTAGATCACAGGACAGGAGGAGGCCATGTACCAGGCAACGGTAACTGTGACGACCAAGGGACGCAAGAATGATTTACCCGTCAAGAGTGGAGACATTGTCAGCGTCATGCGAACAACCAACTGCCCCAAAGGGAAATGGCTGGCCAGAGACAGCAGCAACAACTGTGAGTTACACACTTCATTATCATTAACAGCGTGCTCACCTCACAGGTATCACGGTCAAACAAGTTCCATCAGTATCACGTAGCAGCAGGAAAGATTCTCTTTGAAAGCATACATAAATCTGTGATCACCGTCAGTGATGCTGTGTGCGTGCTGCAGATGGGTATGTTGCTGTGGATCACGTGGAACTGGACATCAAGGAGATGTTGGAGCTGGGAAAGAAAGCTGCCCGCAAGAGCACCAGCAATTTCATCGAGCCAGAGGTTACCAGCACTGGCAGCAGGTATGTGTCCCGCCACAGGAAAGCTTACACTACACAGATGATGCACTTAACAGATAACACATGTACCTTTTCACTCAACTATATTGCTTTTTAATTGATGAATTGAAATGTTTTAATTTTCTTCTTCTCAGAGGTTCAAACCACTTCCCACCATCAACAGAAAGCTGTAAGTATCTCCTGTTGATACTCGAGATGCATTACATTTTTTTCAGAAGCTGTTTCATATCGTTGTTGATGTGCTCAGTCACAGATGACAGCGAGGAGTGGGCCAATGATGATGATGAAGCTCTCTCTCCGGCACTGGAGGCTGCAGATTCCATCCTTCCTGTGTAAGTAAATGTCATTCGACAGTGATTGACTTGTTTTTTCCCAACACAACTAAGACTTGTTTTTTTTTATGTTTATACTTCTACAGGTTCCACTCAAGAGCTCTCTCCATGCCAGATATGGGTAAGATATATCTTATCATGTCATGTCAGCATGATTCCAATCTCTCTTCCTTCCCAAATAGGTTTTCATCAAATAACGCACCGTGAAGTGCTTTAGTAGTTGAACACAGACTATAAAAAAGTGAAAAAGCTTTTAAACTGCTCATTACCCAAACCTCCATTATTTTAGCTTAAACGTGATGAATGCTAGCGTGGCACGTGCATCTGATCTGTTTACCTCCTCTGTGTGTTATCTTAATGAGGGTGTGCAGACACAATAAACAAAGATACTACATATGTACAGATTTTTTTTGGCAGATAAGTTATCCGGTAACTTAGATAAAGTTATTCTTTCGTGCAAGATGTGAATCCATTCAGCAGTATGTCTGTACGCATGTGCGTTTAAGTGTGCAGATGCAGAGATGGTTTGAAACTTTATTGTTTTCCAATTGTTTTACTTTGATGATCAAGGCATCAAGCAAACAAATAGTTAGAGCAAGTCCAAAATTTCATCTGCATTCAACAAAAACAATAGTCAATTAATGTGCAATGGCATTAGTGTAGAAGTGAGATTTTGAGTCTGTTTTGTTCAAAGTAGAGGCCAGAAAGTTGTCTGCCGGTTAAATTTTCAAAGCTCAAAATGCTCTTTTAAGGCCTCGTCCTTCCAACAGGTTGCATGTCATCTCTGATTGCTTTGATGCATTTAGGAAACAGCAGCCATAAAACGCCTTCAGATGGAATATTTCACATCTATCTAATTAGATTGTTCCGGAGCCTGAGAGTAGCACCAGAAATAAATTGCTTTTAATGACCAGCCATTCCCACAGAGTGCATTAAATATCACTCTGTGCTTCAAATACCCAATACGTTGCCTCATTTGGATTAATATCGTACATTTTAATTAATTTGTTTACATGCTCTAGTTCATTTGTTCACGCTTTGGTAAATGTGTGCGCTTCAGTTTTACTCACAACCCAGTCTTTTACACCAGTCTCAGTGGGCGCTAAAAGAAGCTCATTTCCTCTTAACTCATTGGCTGCCATTGACGTCAATTCCAATCCAAACACTCATTGCCATTGCCAAGTAGCGTATCAACAAAAGTTCCTCCATGAGGAACAGAAACTATGAGTTTATTCATCTGAAGTGGCATCAGAGCTTCTAACTTTCTGTAAAGTCTGTGTGCATTTTTTTTGTGTGTATGTTAATTTTAAGGTTGCCTGGAAGCAGCAGAAAAGCATCATTAAGTCAGTGACTGTAGTTTATTTGGAGCAGGATCTAATGTAGCATTTGAACACCCTGGCTGATAGAGATTGATTGATTGATTGATTGAGTGATTTTTTTTTTTTTAAACAACTATGTCTTGTTTGAATCTACGTAGGAGCAACACTCAACAGTTGCAAACTTTTTCTAATAGCGTCACAGCTCCACATGTCACATGCTCAGTCATTGCTATGTGCCTTGTTGGATAAGCTGGTTATTTGTGTGAACTGTAAGCTGTTAACTAGTAAATGCTATATAACGAATGACATGATTATGTTATCATTGTTCAATCAGATAAACATGTCATTCCTTTTTCCTCACAGGAAATAAAGACCTTCCCATCAACCATCAGCACAGTCACAGTGACATGAGCTATGATAACTCCCACATTCAGTGAGTTGGTCTTCTTATATTCTTTCAGACACACACCACACACACACACACACACACACACACGCGTAAGCATAGTGGGGATTTAAAAAAAAACAAACAAACAAACAGCCATGTATTTGTCTTTGTTTAAGAGCAAGAAATGAAGCACTTCAGAAGTTGGCGACATTTTTCCACTCACCAAAACCTCTGGACACAGCTGCAGGGTTGGTTTCATACACAAGTTCATGCAGCACACACTTACACACACATATGCACGTACGTTTTTGATGAATCCTTTTTTCTTCTTGTTTTACAACAGCCCCAAACCTGAGACAAGTAAGTGATAACCAAAGACTCACATTTACGAACTGTGTGATTTATTTGATCAGTTATTATTATTATTATTATAACTTTAATGACGATACACTTTCAGGTTCCACTGCAGGTCCTACACCTGCCACAGAAGAAGCAGTCTTTGTTGCGTAAGTACAGAAAAACTCACACACTAAGACGCACAAACAGAAGAATGCCAAACATGTTGCCCAGCCTGCCGGCAGACGGGTTTTACCTCATTTAGCCTGGAATGGGTTGCTGAGCATGAACAGAGTGAGTGTTTTCTGTGTGATTGAGAGAAAGTGAGACAGGCTGGAAGTTCACCCCAGCCCCACTATCAGTTCAGCTGTCATATTTTCTGGGAGAACAATGAGACATTGTCACATTAATGTTGTTCAACCCTCATCAACAGTGTCACAGTCATGATCACATGGCAACTTCTGCATTATCAGCTCCTGTAAAAGTGGAGAATGGAGGCCTGGGACGGACAGACTGAGTCTTTATCAATCCTTTTTCTTTCTTTTTTTCAGGCCCGAAGATAGTTTAACACGGGAAACAGAATTTGATCCCAGCGCTCTCATTTTACCTCCTCCTGACCTCTACGCTGATGCGACACTGGAGTGCTGAATCATCTGGACTCTTCGCTGTCCGTGGTGCGGCTGCGCCATGTTGCCTGTGACGCTTGTTACTGTCTGTAGAGTAAAATCACTCACGTGGAAAGGGATTTCGTCTTTCCACTGTGAGCCATGTCGGTCACCTGTTACTGAGACAGCAACTGCATCTTCTTGACTTTGACCTCATGTACGCGATGACTCCATTTATGGATCAGTGCGGTGATTTGCAGCGAGTGAAACACCCCATGGAGGCAGCAGGAAATCTTTTCTCTGTTCCTTGAATGAGTCGGTGTGAAATTACTGATTTACACCTCGAGACTGTAAGTGTTGTCTGGCTTTCAACTTCAGATCAAGATGAATAGCTGATCCCAGGAGAAGGCTTAGAAATTGTAAAATTGTTGCAGACCTACAGAGACTGGAGGCCGTTTTTTTGTGGAAAATTACAAACTTTAAGTGCAAATACCAAAAGAAGGAAATCCATCTAAAGTGTCGGAATAAGAAGAAAGAGCTCAAGCTGCAGCGTTTTCTTGAGGATTGAGGGACTGTCTTGAAGCCACACGTGTAAAAGAGGACAAAATGTTCATCAAGATCATCCAAGTAAACCCCAGTTTCAAAGTGTGAATATTCATCCATGTCCACATATCACAAAAATGCTAATTTTGCTCATTTCATATATTGAATTTCCAGCACAGGACTAAATATTAACAATACATATAAACCTACAGATAACATCAGCAACATGTTTCTACATCATCCCTGCTATGCAGTCTTCAGTTTATACAATTAAAGACTATTATTGCCTGTTTTCAAGACCCACCTTCAACAACTGTCTTATCAAGGTCAACTTTTTTCACGTTTGCATTGACTTTTTTTAAAATTCTAGAATATCTTTTTCTACTTTATTTTATTTGCATCATTTTTGTTTAAGTCCTTGTGCATTGTAGAATACCTGTGTAACTGCTCATGTTCTGGTATTTAAAGGAGCTCCTGTAAACACATTGGGTTAATGTAACTCTTTCCTTGCATACAGATGAGCTACACAGTGAAATCAAAAGTAGCCGACTTAAGAATGATATCTCCATACCTGCTCATGGTATTGGCCATCTTTTGATTTACAGTAGCACCTTTTGGAAGGAAATGTCATCTGTGAGCTTTGTTTTCTTTGATTTCTAGCAGGTGTCCCAGATATATGCCTCCAATATTTTCTGTAAACTGATGAATAATATTACAGGTGTGTAAGATGATAACTACCTGTGTGTGAGAGTCTGCAAACTGACAAAAGACTTAATAACAAAAGTATTGTTGTTTTATATGTTTATTTTTTTTCAATAAATATTCATTAAAGTGCAACTCATAACAGCAATTATCATGCAGTGCATAACGAGAGAAATCCAAACCCCCATCAGAGGGAGTAAGCTCAAACACACACTCACACACACACACGGAGAAACATACTCGTGCGCACATTCACAATAACCAGTGTGCACCCGCAAAGATATCACACAGCCGACATACACTGGGGGTCCGAGTTCATACTAACTGGAACAACCCCATTACAGTTAACAGAGAGCGCAGCTTTGTGAAAAATACTCACTTTGGTACAACACAGAAAGTCTGTATTTAATTAGGCCTGCTGGCGTGTTGTTCAGCCCTAAACACAGATGAGAGTTTACATAAGTAACATGCTGATGGTGGTACTCTGCAGACAGCTGGATAGCTGTTAACGGTGGTGGAGGAGTACTACACCTGACAGTAAACACTGGAGAGTTTGTTCTTTCTTTCTTTATTTTTTAAATCTGACCCATGGCTCCTGCAGGACAGCACAGTTAACTGATACACATTTTGTGCTATGTTGGCATGAGCACCGTTACACAGGATGAAGTCACGTAAGACAAAGAATACTTGGATAGTGTTTACACAGATGAGTGCAGCAGCAGAGGACACAAACAGTCAGAAAAAAACAAAACAAAAGAAAACACAGCAGGTAACAGTATACATGTAGTAAAGGGCTTCGGGAGTGATTCAAAGAGTGCCACTTTGCACTGTTTCATTTGCAAGTCTGACAAATCCTCCCATAAGGCAAAAAAAAAAAAAATAAAAATACTGTGTCCCTTTGAAACACAGTGCTGACAAAATTCAGAACCAGAGCTGCAACCATGCAGAGTAACATGTCAGTGAAAGTGTTTACTTTGTTGTAATGGGGTACAACTTCTGTTTGCAGTTTCAGTCACTGGTTATTTAACAGCTTTTTCCAAAAAAAACAAACCTTCACATTACTGAAACTTTTATTTTGTACTTGAAAAGGCAAAGAACATGACAGTGAAACGTAAATGGGCTCCTGGATGGTGATAAAAGTTGACCAGCTGCTTAGAGCTTGACTTCAAATGTGAAGAAGTAGCTGCTCTCTGAGCACAGCTCCACGTTGATGAGGAGAGCACTGTCGGTGCTATAGCTCTGAAACGGAATACAACAACTGGCCCGAAAACTGTTTCACCAAGGAAAATTAATGGGCTTGTTGCTCGATACAAGGAAATGCAAGGCAAGTGTTAAGGAAGTGTCAACATAACCATCATGTGCACCACCTCAGTCAGTAATGCAATATAGGTGCAAATAACTATGACTAGGACTTCAGCTTAAGGTCAAACAGGGCTTTTAAACAGTTATAGCATCGATTGTGTGTGAACCTTGAACATTTATAGATTAAAAATATCTAGCCAAGGCCATATTTCATCGTAAACCAGTAAGTCAAAACTCAATCCATTGCGTTCTTATATCACAGTAATGGTTAAATGTCTTTTCAGTGCCACTATCATTAAATACTGCCTGCTTTAACAGGAACAACCCAACTACCTGACCATCACGCTGAAGGGGCAGGACTCACACATGTCTGTGTCTCCTCTATGGCTTCCTCTAGTTACTCCAGTAGAAGTAGGTAGGATCACCACTTGTTTAGCAGTCAGTGTTGATCTGTTCCTTTTCAGATTGATGGGAATAGAGCCGTGGAATTTCATGTGATATTTTTGTGTCGATATTCTTCCCCGTTTTGTCTATACCCTCGCTCTAAATCGGCAGTGGGACTTTACATGGTCGCTTAAAAACCCAAAGTTTACAAAACTGGAAAAAAATCCCAAATGCAGCAGTAACAACTGGTTTCGACTGGTTCTGCCACCCATTGGCAGTGTTGTGCCTGAACGCATTCATTGAACGAAAGTTCACGAACTAGTTCTCTTTCAAAGTTCCCGCACGTGCCAGGTTTCCAGGGAACCCCATTTAAAATACACCACAAACAAGCCTAAAATGTATCTGAGGAAATCAATCAAACATGGCAACACGGGCTGTCGCTACTGTCACACTAACAATTGTGTCATCAAATGTTTAAAACAAGCATGGAGGAAGATGAAAGCTGCAGTCGCCCAGAGCCGGAGGAGCACCCCGATTCCCGGGGGGGGACTGAAATATTGAAATGGGGGAAAAAACATTTGCACCTTAAGGACCTGTTTTTGTCTTATAATAAAGACCATTTGGCACCAAATTTTTCCTCACATTTTTAATATACTGTAGAGCAGTGATTCCCAAAGTGTGGGCCGCGGACCCCTGGTGGGCCGTCATGGGACTGCAGGTGGGCCGTGAGAGGGATCCCTAATTAAATTAAACAAATGTGTTTTAAATCCTCGGTTTTTTTAAATATGTTTGTAATTACTGTAAAATATTCATGACATGATTAAAAAAAACATAAAGAAGTAACAAAACAAACCAGTTAAGTGTTATTCTACTGTCATCTTAACTAAAAAAATAACTAAAAATGAACTATTTAGTTCATTTTTTGAGATGGTGAACTGAACTACTTCATTTTAATTTCTATGAACTATGAACTTAACTAGTTCATGTAGAAAGTGAACTTGCCCAGCACTGCCCATTGGGTACTGTTTTCGTGGTTTCCCCTATTACATGCTATTAGTTTGACAAAACGATAAAAGTCAATTATTTACTGGTTGATGATACTTAGTATTATTATTATATAATGATTGTGTTTCAATTAAGCATGCTATTTTACTGTTCTTGTGGGAAAATATTCCTGAATGGGTTTTATGAGCTACAGAGTAAAGATGTGAGACACCAGACAACAGTTGGGTTATTACAGTACAAGCCCTCAGACGTCTGAGCTGCGCTCTGAGCAGCAGCAGAGGTTTCTGAGCTCTCCACCCAAACAGCTGTGGGGATTGAAAACAAGAGAACAGATTGAGGGGGTGTGAAGATGGACTCATAAAACTGCTCCGACTTTCATTTTACATTGAGTCCAAAAAATAATAATAATAATAATCAAGGATAAATTATTATGTGTGATAACAGTGTTACAAAGCATAGCAGTGGTGCAGCTGCGGGACAGTGAAGAACAGTTCTACAAGTATTGATGCTGCAGTGTTCATCAGAAACAACACGTACAGTAAGTTCTCCACTCAAGTTCTCCACAAGAGTGTGGAGCAATGAACAGTATATCTGCAAACTGCTGACCTTCAATGAAAGAGTTTTAAAGTGCAGACTGAACAGAAAAGAACAGCAAAACAAAACTTACAACAGCTCAGGTGGGAACAACACACAATCATAGCTGACTGTTCTGATGCTACAACCTTTGTCATTTACATTTAGACCAGGATCCTCAGAACACACTTGTATAAAGTCAGTAAAAACACAACACGCATGACACACACTATGTGATTATCATTACACGCAATGGCTCACAAACACGCTCTCCATATACATGTGCAGAGTTATTGTGTTGCATTCTTTAAGGCAACTAGAGAAATGTTTCTGTGGTTCCTGCAGCAGATACACACCATTTCACACAAGTTTTCCTATCTTTTCTCTCCACCATTAGCAGTATCATATTTTTTACCGTTTTTTTTTAGTGTAAAATCGTATTATTACCTCCGCCAAGGAGGTAATGTTTTTGCCGGCGTTTATCTGTCTGTCTGTGTACAAGATAACTCAAAAAGTTGTGGATGGATTTTGATGAAATTTTCAGTTGTCAGAAATGTGAAAAGGAAGAACTGATTTCCTTTTGGCTGTGATCCGGCAGAAATCCTGGATTCTGGATCACTTTCAAATTTTCGATAACATTGTGGTCAATGGGGCCGAAAATTTTGTTTCTCAATATCTCCGTTTATTATTGCCCAAAACTCATGAAATTTCACTCAGGGATTGACAATGGGAACCTCTATCAAATTTCAAAGGCTGATCCAGATCTGATCCAGAATGTGGATTTTATCGGAATCTTGTAAATTCGCTATATGGGTGAATTGTGCTTGGTGGAGGTCTGCGCTCTCCAATGCTTTTCTAGTTACTATTATTACTATTATTATTATTATCTATTTTTATTTTTTTTACTGCCAGTCAGAAATGAAGATGTGAGTATGGTCCTATGATCCTGAAAACAAAAACACTGACAGTCATCACAAATATCAATGCACTTGGAATTTTCCTGGCTGATACACATTTATGATTTTTTTAAACTTACCTGCCAATTAAGATTTTCTTTCTAAGACAGTGTGCAAAGTAATAAACAAACTAACACTGACCAAGCAAAGCTGCAGCAGGATATAGGACCTTCTCCCTCTGTCAGTGGAAATCCAAAATGATAAAATGTTGCAGGTTCCTGGATAGAGGAACCTATCCAGAACATAAATTACAGTATACCCCTCTTCATGCACCAGATTTCAGGTCTTTAACATTTTCCCTCGATTTTATCTCATCTGAAAATATAAAAAGTGTATCCCCCCCAAAATTCAAAATTTAAGGAATTTTCAAAGTTTGAAACTTTCCATGGGAACTTATGGGAATTTATGATAATAAACTGGAATTTACAAAACTGAATGTTGGCCCTTATCAAGGATTTTAAATATTGTTGGGGGGAAAATACATTTATAAAATCTTGACTAAAAGAACCAATTTCAATTTACAATTTCAAGAAAGCACACTTGAGAATATATTTGCATTGAGGCCACGCCCCCTACATGCACAGACGATTTCTAGAACCCTGAACCATTGAGGCAACATTTCTGAGCCCAGACAAGACTACTGAAGCCACACTTTTGAGTCACTGGACTATATAAACTGAAGTAAATTTTGATGATATTATGGGGTAAATATATTTGATGGAGGATGTTGATGAGGCCCAGGAAGGAGCCATTGCCTTTTTTGAAAATTTCCACCCCTTCGCAGCCCTGATTGTGTGGCGTGAAACAGGTATAAAACATTATTGTAACTCAGCATCTGTGAAAGATTTCCTTCTCAGTACTGTGTATGTCGGCCTCAGGACACATATATTTTTGAAACTTCTATCCTCACCCTTAAAGAAAATGACTCATCACCCAGTGAGCGGAATTCTATGATTTTTCTTGTAATGGCTTTACTTTTTTCACTGGTGACCAAAATCAAGTTATCTTCATGGTGCTTATAATGACTTTTTACATTTAGACTGCAGCTGAAGCCACAGAATCTCAAGATGTTCTCCTCTCACTCACGTTCACGTCCTTGTAAGCTGAACAGAGGGCGACAGCTCCCACATTTACTTGGTCATTACGGTTATGGGCAGATACGAGGTTGATAAGGTAAGATTGTTCAAATGTTTAAACTTTTTTTCTAGATGCTTTAAAAAAAAGTTTCTAAAAGGGTTTGAAAAAAGTCAAAAATGGAGTTTATGGCAGGGGTGATTAAAAGACTCAATAAAGAAATGGCAGAAGAGAAAACTAGAGAAGTACTGAGTAAGAGAGCAAATACAAGCAATCTTGAACAGCAATTGAACCTCTGCACCTATGGGGGACCCCCTGAGCTAAAACGGTCCTTTGTGCTTCTTTAAGTGTAGTTGATTGCACTGCTTTAGACAGAGCATAATATAAAATATGAATGTCTTGCCAAATATATTTAGGTAATATCCCTGGTGGGCCCACTGAAGTATTTTAAGTACTGAAGTACATTGTGTGGGAAATCCAGGTGATGCCAGTGAATGATAGCAGAGGCTGTTGCTGTGTTAAGTTTATTCTTAGCCTCAGTACTTAGAATCAGTACTATAGGCTGATGCATTTAAAGATACCCCAAACTGACAAAATGGATTTCTCAGAACTGAACATGTTGGATTAACTGGCTGTCTGATCAGCTGGTCACCAGACAAAGCAGGTCAAGCATGGCAAATCATCCAGTTCCAGTCATGGGGCAATCAATTGCTGTTTTCCCTAATAAAAACCCATGTGAGATGGTGTGCACCATCCTGCTCATCTGACTCTCACTGGTCATTAATAATCCACAATCTATTTAAAAATCAGGTTAAAACTCTGGATGATTAAGTGACTAGAGAATGTAATTACAGCACCTAATAAAAGAATATTTCAAAAATAAATATGGATTTGATATCTAAATAATATTAATCATTTTTTATGATGTATAAAGTCTGTTATTTGGTATACCTTTGTCAGCCTTTTAAGCTTTGTAAAATCATTGTAATATAAATATACATGAATAACAAACGTTTCTTTACAAACCATATAAAACCTAAAATAGAATTTTAAATAACGTGATGCTGCCTCTCACATATCTGCATTGACAGTTTTAATGACTGTACCCCCAATCAAGTGTATGGCAAGAACCAAAACGGACCTCCAATCAGCGTCCTAGGTGGACTCAGGAGGATGTCCCATCATAAATTGTTACAGCAGGTGATGATATTTCAGCAGGTGATAAAATATTCAGAAGAGTTGTGGCAAAATTGACCTTTTGTTTTATGTGAGAGAATGTTAAACTGTAACCTCTCTCTTTGCTGGCTTCCACAAATTCACCAACAGAGCCCAGTGGCAGGATCAGTTTCCCAAAGTGAGGCATAGTGTGTAATCACAAACTTTGACTTATGGCCGTATCAAAACAATAAAAAAATAAGTGATAATCTGCCTTTTTTCGCTTCTTTCTCTCTCCTTCATCTGAGGTCCACACCACACAGGCATTGCTTTTTTTTTTTTCGTTTCAACTCAAAGGAGAACAGATGGTGAGGAGACAGAAAGAGGAGGTCATTCCAAACATTTACACTCCCCATATCCCAAACCAAGTTATTTCAAACCTACCCACATCCAGGTTACTAGGAGGCTGACTTCAGCGTGCTAGTGTAGTGATCAGACTAGCACACATTTCAAAGAAGTCCATGGTGTGTGATCCCTGACGCGGGGTGAGTAAAGGGGAACTACCAGACAGGGATCCTGGGAGAGAGGAGCTGAGTTGGGGCAGGTCAATTGCTGGGCTTGTAGAGTCGATACTCAGTCTGGGTCTGTGGAGACCAGCTGTAGAACCTGACCTCTGAGGGGTGGAGGATCCCGATTTAAAGCCAACTGCCTCGATGATGTCATCTAGGGATAGAAGCATAGTGGCATCACAGTTCAATAGACTGAAGTAGGCTGTTTTATCATCTTATACTAATTTCAAATAAAATTTTAAAAAAATATATATTGAAATAAATATTTCCTTATGTTATTACATACAAGACAATATCTAAATTATTCTTAAAGACTAATTATGTATTATTTTGTTTTCACATCTTCTTTCAGGGTAGAAATAAAATATTCAAAATCCATGCTATGTGTTTCTTCTGTAATTTTATGCAAATAGCACATCTTAGCAAACATAACATATTTCAGAGCATTTGGAATACAAGATTCATTCTTTTGAAGAAGTAATCAAATACATTTTTGGTGTCTGAATCCACATTTAACATGCCGAACTGGAGGAGGAGGAACCCTGGGGGTTATCGTGAACGGATAAGCCCCTGCACGGCATGTGCCACTGTCAAATTGAAGAGGTGGCTGACACTGGAAAAACATACCAGTGGCTGGAAAAAGCTGGACTGAAAGACAGCAGAGAGGCACTGATCATGGCTGCACAAGAACAGGCCACAACACAAAATCTATAGAGGCTGGGGTCTACCACACCAGAGAGGACCCCAGAGCCAGGCTGTGCAAAGACTTCCCTGAAACATTGCAGCACATCACAGCACTGTAAGATGCTGGCAGGCATAATACAAAGTACAGTTGGCAGCATAATACACAGAAACATCTGTGCTGAGTATGGACTGGAGGTCCCAGGGTCAAGGTGGGAGACGCCTCCAAAGATGATTGAGAACAAGCGGGTCAAGAGCCTGTGGGGACTTCCAGATCCAAACTGACAAACCGGTGACGGCAAATCAGCCTGACATAGTGGTGGTCAATAAACATCAGAGGACAGCAGTGGTGGTGGATGTGGTCCTCCCATGCGACAACAATGTCAGAAAGAAGGAACATGAAAAGCTCGAGAAATACCAAAGGCTGAAAAGAGCTGGAAAAGATGTGGAGTGTGAAGACAGCAGTGGTCCCAGTAGTAAGCGGGGCCCTGGGGGCTGTAACCCCCATGCTGGACTGGTTCCTCCAGCAGATACCAGGAACAACATCTGAGATCGCGGTACCAGGAGAGCACATTGCTGGGCTTGAAGGAGACAACACCACCCGGGATGGCGAGGGGAAAAATTTTAAGAGGAATTTTAAGAATTTAAGAATTCTTAAATTTTAAGACACACATTTTACTGCCCGTGACAAACTCAGATAAGCAGAAGTTAATGGATTCATGGATATCTATGAGATGACATAATAGAGAAAAATCGATGCACGCAGCTTCTGAATCGCTTTTCGAAACTTGTCCAAACAGATCACAATAAAATTGTTCCACTTATCGGGAGTCATTTGCAACACTGTGATTTTTATTGACTTAGTAAACAATTGCAACATTTTTTTTTATATATTTCAGTTGAGTTTTTGTGTTTGAAGAAGAAGGCATGATTTTTATCCAAAACAGAATGTTCCATATTAGATACTATCATTTGATACTTACTAATATCAGATGTTAAAATGCAAGTGTTTCATTGTTGTTTTAACATCACTGCACTGTGCCATAAGATGATTTCACATATTAAACACAGAAAAAATATTCAATGATACTGTGAGATTGATGATGTGCGACAAAAAGAACCTATGTTTCAGAAAACAGTATCTCAATCTACTCCACAAGGAGTAGCATGCTAGTACGTAGTATGCAGTATGCGGGTTGTTGCTTGCTAGCTTACACTCAAAACCTACTGTTTTTAGTGAGAATATGCTCTCCTGGAGGCTCCAGCAGATCCCCGTGACCCTTCAAGGATGAAACGGGTATAGATAATGGATGGATGGATGCTCTGCTGGCAAATAGGTCTATTACTGCAGAAAACTGTGTGGAAATAATATCTTTAAATGCATGTCTTGTAGTTTTGTTCCAGTATAGTTAATGATGTATAGTAATAATTTGTCAAGCTAATACACTGATAGCCTTGTTTATCCAACTTCCTGCCACACAATGCAGTCAATGTAGTCATAAAATGGATGCAGACCAACTGAATTTCAGAGTGATGCTGTACTATGCCTCAACACGTAGGCATAAACATGTCTTCCAAATTAAAAAAAAAAAAACTTGAAAATGTTTTGTGATGTTGTTATGGAAATGTAGTGCCTTACAGTTCCACAGCTCAGCGAGACCTTTTTGTTTCTGAATATGTGAAGTTTCAGAAGTCCGTGACACTTCTCCTGGAATGTGGAATATCGTCACTTCTGATATTACAGGCTCCATCATCGTATGAGGTTGGGACACGTCCTGTCTGAGGAATTATCTCAAGGTTTCGTTGTTATGTTTGGGGATATGAGTAAATGAGCATCTCTTGTTTGTATACAATTAGAAATTAAATTCACCCTGCACTCCAATCATTGTCAAGTGTTATTATTAATTGCTGTTTAAACGGCCTCACTAGGAACCATCATATTACAGATAAAATAAGATGTACAATTATTTTGCCATTACAGATAAGAATTTCATTGAAGTGATTCATGTATTTAGTTCCAACTACTAGATGGTCTGAAATCTGTTTTGTCTGTCACTAACCATCAATGCTCTTGAAGTCGAGGAGGTAGGATCTGTTGTCCACTTGATAGAGTTGCAGGCTCATTTTCACAAGGTTTCCCGTCACTGGATTCTTTCTCCGCACTCGCAGATGGTACGGGTTCACCACCTATGACACAAAATTACAGGTATTGCATATGTAGACCTACATCTGTACTGTACAAATGTCTGTGTTTAAAATAATTAACATTACCTTCCAGTCAAAACTGAGCTGTTTCATAGCTCTGTACACCTCAGCCATGATGTCATAGGGTCTGCTCTGACTCCTGATACCCAGGTGCCACTTGGCTTTCTTCACTGCCAGTGGTTTAGGCCGGGTGGTGTTGAGAGCATCCAGAGGACAACGAGACTTGGGGCTGTCAGCCAAGAGCGGAGGCATCCTTTCTGGATGGGGTTTGACCCCAGGGGGCAGTGGCATACCCTCCTCGATGAAAGACCCTTGCGGAGGACTGGAGGCCAAGTAGAATTCACTGGCTTGGGTCATGATGCGCCGATTATCTATTATGAGGTGATAGGCTACTGCTAACTGATCCTGCGTGGACAGAGGGAGGACAGACAGTAAAGTGAGGACTAAGGAGATAATTCACTGAAGTCAGAAAATTTTAAGGTTACCTACATGAGAACTTAGTTGTTGTCACACTCACACTTTCTTATTCTATTAATAATTTTTTTTTTTTTGGCTGAATGACATCTTGTAATTTTGTTTATTTTCCAGAAAACAGAGAAATCAGAGGAATCCTGACATAATCAATTAACTGCCAGAACAGCAGAGGACAACAGTAACTATAGAAAATATAATACTGATTGACAATTTAAACCATGAAAGGTCTATTAAGTTATGTAAAAACCTACAACCTGCATAAATACTTATTCTTTTCAGAATTCAAGTTTATTAAGAGGGAAAGCACTCATTTGTATATGTGTATGGGTACCTGTGGATCACCACTGTAGAGGCTGGACACAACTTCGGACTCAGTGCATTCAAACTTTTCACACACTTCTCTGACAGCCTCTTCATCCAGAACGGTGGCGTCATACGACGGGTCTTCTGGGAACAGGTAGCCTGGCAGATCCTGTTTAAACCACTCATGTTCCCTGGGGGAAAAAACAACAAAAAACAAAACACAGCATCACCAGTCAACTTAAACGATGCCTGACAGATTTTAGAATATACAGTCATGGAAAAAATTATTAGACCACCCTTGTTTTCTTCAGTTTCTTGTTCATTTTAATGCCTGGTACAACTAAAGGTACATTTGTTTGGACAAACATAACGATAACCACAAAGATTGCTCATAAGAGTTTTATTTAAGAGCTGATATCTTTCCATGGTTTTCTTGATTATAACCTAAATCACTTAAGTTTTTACATCAATAGCTATGGCATTGTACTGCCAAAAACACTGCTTTTATGCATTCAGTGTTTTCTTTTCTGTCTGTTTTAGTCACATGATGACGTTTAGTGGTACCAGGTATTAAAATGAACAAGAAAGTGAAGAAAAAATGGTGGTCTAATAATTTTTTCCATGACTGTAGAAGCAGTAGGAGTCACAAAATGTCCAAATGTGTGTCCTTTAGACCTGCACGGAGTCAGACTGTTGTCCTAAAAGGTGAGTGTGTTAGTGGAAAGAGTTGACACCACAGAGTTTTAACTTCAGTGGTAACATGTTGTCACAAGAACTTAGTTTGAAAGAATACTGCAATGAAAGATAACTCAAGAACTTGTTGGATTTTTGATCTTTAGCAGTTGTTGGCACACCAGTAGTTTTGCAATCAATCCCAATGATTGACTTGCCAGAGCTGCAGAAATGGACACATTGGAGAATAATCTTGCTGACAGAGTCTTGAGCAAATAGGAAAAAGGGCTGAGACCATGGCAGAAACTTTTTGAAAGCTATAGATTAAAAAAAGCAGTTAAGAGGAAGGATTACTCTGGTCAAGTAATCAAAAGTGAGGACAAACACGGATTATCCAGTGATACAGCTTCAAGCACTTAAAGAGGAACTGGGCAGACATGCATGCTGCCTTGTTGCTTTTGGAAAAGTTGGTATTTCTGTGAAATTTGGAATCATCAGAACTTGTCAACAATGTCTGGATAGTACTCTCACTGCCAGAGTGGGAAAAAAAAAACTGATTCATTCTGCAAGTTTAAACTGCTGCCTTTACAACATTTTGGTGTGTCCAGTGCCAGTTTGCTGATACAGAGTGTTAAGATGTGTGCTAACACAATGCCTAGGAAGAAGGACATCAGCAGTGATCTTAGCGAGACAACTGTTGTCACATATCACTTTGGGAACAGTGATCAAGGCCATAACCAAACAATAAGAAGCTCATCTTTCTACAGTGAGCGAGATTATTCCCAAGTAGAAAACATTCAAGAATTCAAGACAGCTGCCAATCTTCCTTGGAGTGGAGGCCTCAGCAAGTTCACCATGGGCAAAGCTCTGAGAAATAACAAAAGACCCAAGAGCTCAATCTCACACTTAACTTGCCTCAGTTACTATGTTAAATATCATGATGATGTAATTTTTTTTTAAAAAGACTCCCCTTATTATTACCCACTTTTAAAACTCGCCAAGTAACATCTTTTTTTGACCCGATGCATACAATCTTAAAAGAAGATGTACAGGATAAAGGAGATTTCTTGACTGTAAAAGGTGGGATTTGTACCTGATGTCTTTGATGGTGGCTCTCTTAAGTGGATCCACCTGCAGCATGAGCATTAGCAGTGAAGCCACGGAGCGGGTCAGATACTCTGGGATGTAGAAGACACCTCCTCTGATCTTTTTAAAGAGTGTTGGAACATGCTCATCATCAAAGGGCAGAGTGCCACACAGGAGGGCGTAAAGGATCACCCCGCAGCTCCAGATGTCAACCTCTGGCCCTGCATACAGCCTGTAAGAGACATTGAGCAGATTTAACAAGTATGAAACAGTATGACACAAATAAATGAAAAATGCCTGAAGCTCTGGGGTGAATAAAAGCAGTAATTCTGCAAGGTTTTACCATATGTACTGTGTTTATATAGCTGTAATAACATATTGTAAGACAGATTTGTTTGCAGATAGATTCAAGGGTTTTGTGTTGCAAAATGAATAATGCCCTGTTCATAATACTATGAAGCACATCTTTACATGTGCTCTGTTTGAATCATGCACACACAAGTCTACACACATGCAGACAATATGTATCCAACACATGTTCCTATCAGCTGCAATTCACATAGCAATGAGCTGCAAAGCTGCATGAGTAATAGCTACTGAACAATTATTCTAAAAGCATAAATAAATATGATTAGAGGTGAAAAGATCAGTTGATTGATTGGTGGAGCAACACAACAATAATTAGAAACTACTTCAATGATCAATCATTTCACAAGAAAGACTTACAATGAAAAAACTATTGATAAATCATTAAAAGGCATCCCCATTTACCGAAAGGTTGTTATTTGCTTTTACTCATTACTTTCAACTTTTAAAAATAAAGAAAAAACAAACAAAAAAATAAATACTATCCGGATTACTCACTAAAGAAAAGAACTGTTTGCCTTGATCATATATGTGATTAGACACACACCTTCCTGAGATGACCTCTGGAGCTGCATAGTTGGGGGAGCCACAGCTCGTTCGCAGGAATTCACCATCTGACATCATGTTTGACAGTCCTGTTGGCCAATCACAAGGCAACCACACATTAATGTCCATCTGTCTTCACACTGACTTTCAGATTAAAGGCAGAATTCTCTTCTATCCGATTATTGCTATTGGTTAATACAAATATGGGTCGAAGTGAACATTGCAGGGCAGTGAGGGTTAGCGTTACACACTGTGGACACTGATCAGATCTTTATCCTCCTTTACGCGCCAAGACTTTAAGCCATGAACACAAAGCTCATCTAATTGGATGAGCCTCTCTTTCTGTCTGCCAAGGCCTGTGCCAAACACTAAACATCAGACACTCCACAGTGATTTGCTGACCTTCACTTTATCTTTTATCCTTGGTCCCCAGACACTCTGTCTCTCTGCTACTCAGTATCTTTGTGCTCTCAGCCAAAACACTTCTCCCGCTGTACACCCCTGCCACACCCCCCTTGATTCTTTCCCTATCAGATGACACTGGGCCTCAAGGCTTCCTGCCAGACATGATATGAGACCTGAACGTTGCTAAGGGGATGTCTCTCCACCCTTCACACCCTGCTGTGCACAAGGGTCCTAGTGTCTTTTTGAAAATATTTCTCTTTTCACGGTCATATTACATGAGGCATTTTGTCTCCAGCTGTATAGATTAAAACCAGAAACTACTACCATTTAATTAAGTAAAAAAAAGATATATGATGGTGACTTTTCTTTTTTTCCACAAGTGAATCGCTTGGTGCATGACAACAACAAACTGTCATTCATTTCTTTGTAATTCTTCCTCATTATCAATCCTGACAAGTCCTGCAGTTTTCTGCACAATCTCAAAGATACAAAATATTCTTCTGCAATGCCTATCTCTTTTCTCTTTTACCTTTTTATATAAGTTTATTGGTTTTGGTAACTTACCAAAGTCAGCAATCTTGGCGTTCTTGTTGGCATCAAGCAAGACGTTCTCAGGCTTGAGGTCTCTATGCACCACCATGTGCCTGTGACAGTAGTCCACAGCTGAGATAATCTGCTGGAAAAGACGGCGAGCCTCTGTGTCCTCCACCTGAAAAACACGATATGAAGGGAAATGCTTAGAGTGTAGACTGACTGAGTATTGTTCTGATTTAAAATTGTGTAACTAAGGCAAGGTATAAAGAACATATGCAGAAACTCTCCATACTCATGGCATGAAAGAAGCTTCCAGTGTGTATATGGAAATTAGAAACTAAAAAGAGGAATTAGATAAATCATCTGTGTCATGTTAAGTATATAGGATTCTAGATGTTATCATTAATATTTGTAGCCACTTGAGGTCAATGCAAAAGCTGTGACCAAAACTGACATATTATCACTATCATTAAAATGTTATGTAAAGCAGTTGCCTTTATTATTTTTTTATTTCATTTATCGTTTAGAAAAGGAACAGCTTTAGTACAGCACTCCCTCTTGTCATCTTTCAGCTGTCAAGACTCTCAGCTGCCTCTAAAAGACGCTGATATTCAGAAGAGTTCGGGGTCAGTTAAGTGACGACACGGTGCCCAGATCCAGAGGCTAGAAAAAGTAATCCCATATCCCATATGTGCTCGACAGTGGATCTGAGGTGGCACTGCTGGAATGCTGTGTTTGGTTTTTGCAAAAGATGGCGTGCTTTGTTCAGTTACAGTTTCGTTCTGTAAGACGAGGCTCTCACCTGGCAAAAATTCCAAACACACCGTACTTGTTCAGCCCGTTTTCTGATTATGCTGTCATAAACATCAACATTTAACATGTTCACCTGTAGGGTCTGAGATGCAGCTCTTGGGTTTTTTTCTTTCCTTGAGCAGTGCACAATCTGACCTTGAATAAATTTGCTAGGATGTCCACTCCTGGGAAGACTGCCAACTGTCTTAAATGCTGTCCACTTGTGAATAATCTTTTTCATTGTTGCACTCTGAATCCCAAACTGTTTGGGAGTTGTTTCATAACGTGTTACTAAACTTCTGTGCAGCAACAACTGCCTCTCTAAGACATACCTTTTCCTCTTAGCATTACATTGACACACTTACACAAGGAAACTGCCAAAGCGTTTGCTTTTATAGAGATCTGATAATAATTAATTAGCAGACCAGCTAATAATCAATTTAGCAAGGGCTGAGGATAAGCAGCACATGGTTACAATGTATCTGCTCAAATCTTATGGAAGCAGTAGGAGATATTTAGCATTTCTCACATTATTTTCTTTCATTTTGTCTCCTTTTTTCTGAAATAAAATTACAACACGGTGGATAAATGTTGCTGTTTTTTAAGTGTAAAAACAATAAAAATCAGAAAATCATAGTGGGACTTAAGCTGTTTTGAAGTCCACTAGGAAAGTTAACTGCTGAAAAATGTTAAAATTTGATGTTGTTTAGTTTATAACACTGTGTTTTTCTGAGTTTTTCCCCCACCAAAACCAACTGTCTGCTTTAACTTGATATCTGGCTTATAGTGTAGGGACAGTGAAGATGAATTGTAAAGCTGCAGACTGTAACACTCAAACAACAAGTTTAAAGTGACTAAAGTGCCACATAAACTGCTGTTACATGATAAGTTGATAATGAAGGGTTTACTACGAGCAGTGCCTTCCCATAGCACTTGTATTTTTCTACTGCAAATGTGAAAACCCTGATGGGTGTACCCTTACAGATTTACAGATAGAACTGATACATCTTGCTTTAAAAATGTGAAAACAAGTTTACAAATTTGACCCTGAATAAGATGAAGCAGGTATGGAAAATAGAAGAGTGGATGGATGTCTACAAATTTCAGGTATATACAAGTCAGAAAATTAATCTGTGGCTCACATGACATGCGCTGCCCAGAGACACTTTTAAAATAATGTGCAAAAATATCAACCTGCCAGTCAGTGAAGATGTAAAATGTCTTACCCGCCCATTTTTGCAGATGTAGTCAAACAGCTCTCCTCCTGACACATACTCCATGACCATGAAGAAATCTGTCGGTGTACTTATTACCTGGTAGCTGGGACAAGAACACACATAGTCGTATTGACTTGACCTGACTCTGTCACGACAAACACATGCACAACAAGAGCAGACAAAATACAGCCTGAGCTGACTGATGTCAAACTGCAGTGTTGGTAATCCCTTCATACAGGTCAGGTGTAATAAACCGCAGGACCAATCTCATGAATTGTTGCTTGCGTGAGATTCTGCAATTCATCACCATCTATTTCATTGCTGTCAAGCTGAGAGTAGCACAACGTGGCTGGCACTGTGGGGGGGGAAATAGACACAAACAAAATCTGAACACCCCAGCCACTTTTTCTGTCTAACCTATGCACATACAATGTTTTTCTTTACTGTAAAATCTCGTGAGGCCAATTAAAGACATTTGGTACCATTTTTACAAGTATGGCGTACCTTTCCTTGGTCTGCATCCTTGCTTGATATTGTCCAGAGTAGTGGAGGCTGCATGTGTTCTTAAAACATATTTGCATGTGCACCATTATTTATGAATGTATATGACAGTTATACAGCCCTCCTGCTCATGACCTGGGAACTCATATATATGCCAACACTTAGAGTGTGACAGTATGGACTCACCCCTAGCCTAAATATAACACAGAGATGATAAAGAATGGAAAGACAAGGAGATAAAGGCCCGTGAGACATAAAGAAAAACAAAACAAGAAGTGGATAATTGAAAACAGGAATAAATAAAAAGTAATTTGGCTGATGATAAGGGTTTAATTGTGCAGGATTTGTACAGACCAGAAGAACATATTTCTTCATCTACATCCAAGTCTGTGAGTGTACATTAGTGTGTTTGTGTGACTTAGCTCCTGGGAGCGTGTGAGCATGCTCAATAAGTACAGAGCAGCAGGAGGGAACATACAGGAACAAGCGTCACCATAAACAGGGAACACGACAAAGCAAAAGACCTGCATTACAACAGCCAATAATACAGAGACCTGTCAACACTGAACCTGAAATCTGATAAGAAAAAAAAAAACAAAAAAACATGTATTGTATTTGTCCACTCACAGCTTGATGATGTGTGGGTGTCTGAACAGTTTGAGATTTTGTATCTCTCGTTTGATCTTCCCCACGACATCAAGACTGCGGATCTTCTGTCTGTTCAGGATCTTCACAGCCACTTTATGGCCTGTCAACTGATGCTCACCAACTAAAAACAAAAGGATACAGACATGAAGGAGGCGCACATATGGTTTTTAAGATAGGACGTAAAAATTGCACAGGATGCTGGCATTTATTAAAGTGTAAAGACTGGATTTGCTGCATTGTGGACTTCCACATAACCATGAATGAAATTAGTTTTTATTTAAGTTTTGGCCCTCATTTTCTGGTCATGTCTCTGTATGTGGTGTTGGGGCTTCCTGGCTGCCTGAGGATGTGAATTCAAAATGTTATGAGAGCTGCCAAAGTATGTACACCCAGAGCTGAGGCACAGTAATCAGTTATGATCCATGGATACACGCAGGGAATGAAGTGCTTCAGCTCAAACAGTTCCAGAAATGATGTGGATACGTTTTTATTTAATTTGCCATAAAATAATAGACTTTACAGTCTTTTTCCCCAACTTTCCAGCCGTAACAACAATATTGGAATTTTAAAAAGCCGTGGTACAGGTGGTGAACACACCTTTCAAACTGCGCACTCAAGAAACAGACGGGGTGAGAAAGCTCACAAGGTCACGCGGAGAGCCCGAAAACTAGCTAAGAAAACTGAAATCCTATCCTGCGATATGGCTTTTTTAGAGGAGCTCGGCGCCTGTCGAGGGCTTTCCCGACTCGGCAGGCACTTGACATGCTGCTATTACTGACAAGCAACGAATTAACACACATGAAGAGGAGCGCTGCTTCGAAACATTAATGTCCGTTAACAACATTAAGCTCACACGGTGGGTTTCGGTCAAACTGGAAGCTTCGCACGTCCTTTACCGCGAGACCAAACGGAGAAACCTACAACAATATGAATTATTAATTCTTTAACAGTACAACATAGTGATGTGAGCGTAGCTTTGTATCTTTGTTGTCCCCCAGGTTATTACACCTGCCATAGCCGATAACTGTAGCTAGAGAAGGGAGCTTCTGTGTAAGAATTTGACTTTGAAGCGGTCGGGATTCTCAGATCACTGTTACGTCATAGATGCGGTCTGTTTCTGCCTGTAAGCCGTTCAGCTACGCAAACTGCCCACTATTAAGTTCAACACTGTGCGTTGAGGGGGGAGGCACGGCCAATACTTTACATTAACTGCACCGACTGATAGGCACACGTTAAGCTCGGCGTGACACACAGACACAGACACAAACGTGACTTAACTCTTCACTTTCCCGAATGTCCCCACTCCGAGCGTGTCACCGAGGATGTAATGGCCGATCTTTACCCTGCCTTCGTGCTTCTGTTGTTGTCGCTCTGCCATGTTCTCCGTTACCAACGGCTGGGCTCGCTCGGTGCGGCGGCTGCGCTGCTGCCTGGCTGCCTGTGGCGCACACGGAGGGGCGGGGCGCCTCGGTCCTGTACGCTGAGCCACCGGCCACTGGAAACCGTTATAATGGACAACTGATTTTCTTCAGGTTGGGTGCCATCTGTCGCAAAACAGAAAATTATGTGTAACGCACACGGATTAGACCTTTAAGAGCCCGACCACCTCAGCCACGAACAAACCACCAGATCTGTTTTCTCGTTCATGGCTTACCCTGACAGAATGCCAAGTACTAAGGTATTAAAAGTACATGAGACCCGTTGTTCTCCAAGCACTTAATACGTAATTATTATTTAACTGCAAGATTTTCACGGTTATAAAAAGATAAAACACTTGAGTCTTCCTATTTTATCCTCTTTACAGCAGTAGACACATTTTGGACTAATTTGGGTTATTTTGGGGCATTCTTGGCTCATTTAGCACTCTAGCCAGTGTTATATGTAGCAGACTTTGCTAAAAGGACATGTGATGGGTCTAACTTAATTCATACAGCATGTGTCGTGCGGGCCAGATGTGGTCCAGCTGTCATAAGCTGTTGACAAGGGTTATGTCAACTGTTATGTGGGCCAGACATGGCTCACAGGCCCAAATTAAATGGAGATTTTTGATAGCTGAATTTAGACAGCCACACTCATCCTGAAACAATGTTGTTTTCCTGTCTTTTTGACCTTAGATGTCTTCAAGCAATCTACTGTGTTTCCAGGAGTTATTTCAGATGCATTAGTTAACAGTTCTATCAGACACTGGTTCTCTCCTCTACATTTCTCACATGCCTTTACTTTAGTTTTTTTTTATTTACTCTCCCACTAATCATGCAAGGACCCTCACAGTTATCTCTGATGCCATTATGTATATGACACCAGCTCCACCTTCAGCAGTAACATCAGTGCTTGCAACTTGCAATTTACACACTCATATCACTTTTACAAATCCAACCTCATATATAATAACATATAAGTCACAGGGGCCGAACTCGTGCACTACTTTTTAGTTTGGCTTCCTTTTTCTGCATTGGCTCCTTTTATTTTGATAACCTCTTCTTGCAGTGGAACATTTTTGCATTACTGTGAGAGTCCTTTTACACAAGTACAGGATCTGAAAACCTTTTTGATCACTGATGAAGGACTAGTGTTTGGTTGTGCATCACAGCAGGAAAAGATATGTAGTAAAACTATGGGTCTATCAAGCATGTCTGTCATGCAGAATAAGTCATATTTTTATCAGCATTCTCTCAACGCGATTGTGGGTATTGTTTCCCTCCTGTGATTCTTCCAGAAATCAAAATGGACCACTAGATGGCAGTATAAGATTGCTATGATCATTGCCCAGGTTGCCCATTGTTCTCTCAAATTGAAAGAGCGGTAGAGTTATCACAAGAACTTTAAATCTAAGAAATAAAAATATATATTTGATACTAATCCTGTAAGCTTTAATACATTTTTAGATGCACAATATTATTTAACAAGACTATAAATTATATTTTGCACTGAATAATAATTGAAATGCTGAAAATAGATTACATAGTTGAGTGCATCCGTTGCGTTATTTTCCTGTTCAGCAAACTGTCAAAGTGGGAGTTGAGTTCTTTTAAAGAATATATGAAAACAAGAAGTGAAATCATGAAATTGAAGATTGTTTTTTTCATTTTGACCAAACGGGCTTTGAACAAATGTAACTGTAGAAGGTTTTGTCATGGCATGGTGGAAAACACAAATGATAGCATTTAATTTAATTTAAGATTTGATTCAGGACCGAACATTCCTCAGTTGTGGATTAAAAAAAAAAGAAAATATATAATAATATAAATATATAAAATAAAATAATATATATATATATATAGATATATATATATATATATATATATATATATATATATATATATATATATATTATATATTTTTTTTTTTTTTTTTTTTTTTTTTTTAAAGAAAAATATACTAAAACCGGAACACAGTTTACTGAAAGACAAGAATCACTTGCTTCGCTTTGGTCAGCGCGCAAACAGTCAATACAGTGCAGCGCTCCCGTACAGAGTCTGTAGTGCGCCTGTCTTACTCTGCGTAAACGCTGGGGGCGCTGTTTCTCCGCGCTGCTCCGCCGTTTATGTCAGTCTCAACTTTTCCACGCAGGAATGGAGGTGACGAGCCACTAGCGGAGGGAAGAGGAGGTCCGAAGCTGCTGGGGAACTTGAAGACAGCAGGGGGAGGAGGAGGAGAAGAAGGATTGATATAACAAGAGCGGCTGTCGATGCGCAGAGCAATTCTCACTCACTCCAAGTGTTTGAAGCGATAAAGGGGAGCGGGCTTTCCATTCATTTCGGCCGCTGGCAACTTTTCTTACTTCAGTCCGCGGTGCAACGTATCAGACTCTTCCGCTGTGAAGTTTTTCTTTACTAACGAGACATCAGCAGATAAACTCTGCGACTTTGGGAAGCTTGTCCCCCCCCCGTCGATTTGCATGACAATTCTTTGAAGGACTTTAGAGCTGACAGTTTCTTCACTCGCAGCGTGGTGTGGTATTTTGAGCTGAAACAGGGAGTTTATCCAATGCAAAAGTACATGTATGAGAAAGCAATGGCCCAAGAGACAAGGAACGGAGGAACCTCTACGTTAAATAACAACAATGGTGTTGGAAACACGAAGAAGAAACTGCTCATAGCGCTCGACATCTTCTGTCTCCTGCTTGGTAAGTTCACACAGGCGTCTAAATAATTGTCTGTACGAATTTGAATTTACTGTGTTATCCGTCTGCTCACATGGACCTCATGCAAAAACATAACACAATCAGGCTCGGAGGGTTCAAACTAAAACCTGTGACAGCAGATAAACAAAACAGTGCCCGCGCTTTTCTCGTGTTTGGAAATAAAAGTCTTATCGTTTAAGAAGTTTTGCCAGCTATCTGTAACTGCTAGAAACTTCATCTGCAGCATCCTTCCTTATCATCCAGCTCCAACAGCCGTGCCATGCCTACACAAAGCCACGCAATATTTCAGACTGTCATATTAAAGCAAACTTAATAATACTAAGGCACTGTGTTTGTCAAAAATTACCACATTGAAAAAAAAAACATTTATACAAATATAAGACTGATTTTGAATAATTCTTCTTTTTTTCTTGTTTTATTTTTACTTCTTTCTTAATTGACAGGTGGGTAGGTTTTCTCGGTTGATATAGCAAAATGAAATGTGTTGTCATCACCTAATATACTGATCATTCAAGGTCCACAAGGAGTGTCAGTGGAAATGATCAGGAGATACTTCTGCTGCCTGCCAACATGCCAGGGGCGCAAATGTTTTGAGGTGTTGTAACCTCCCCCCTCTACTGCCCTCAAAATAGCCTGTCGTCCTCTGCCCCCGTCCCTCCTGTGGCCCCAAAGCCCTGTTCGTGTGACCCTTGACCCCCAGTGGTGCCTTCCAGCTTGAGCTGTCCGTGCGTAAAGATGAAAGATGAATGAGGTGCAAAAATTGAAGAGCTGTCAGGTATTGATCTATAGCTGAGGTGAAAGCAGAGGTGATGGTTTGCAACATCCGGTTTTTCTGGTGTCATTCTTGAACTGGCTATTCTGAGAGAGTCCCAAACATATTCACCGTGGTGCTGTCACTGTAGTCCTTTAAGGTTCAAGCTGCAATACTACCCCCCCTCCTCCCCACCCTTCCCCACACAGACACTGCCCTTTATTTTCTCCCTATTCCAAACCCCCCCCCCCCCCCCCCCCCCCCCAAACACACACACATCTCTCCTTTCTCTTTTTTAAAAAAGGATTATGGGAGCTGTGCTTAACTTCTATGCATTCTCTCCCAGAACCCTTCAAATCCTTGGCCAGCTGCCCCTGATCACTCCACTTTAGGCTCCTTTCTCTCCTCCTAGCCCTCCTTCTCCCTCTCTTGTCCAGGAGAAAGCGTGGAATAATTGCTTAAGCATGTGTTGTGGCAGGGGAAGTGCCTGTCCGATTCAAGAGAAAGGTACTGAGGAGTGGGACCTGTGGCTGCACGGGCTTTAGAGGAGCAGGTGGAAGTCACACCAATAGCTCGGGACGTGCGACACCGCTACACACACAGGAGCAGAGTTTTATTGCCCAGGCTCTTACAAATGGCGCAGATTAACTCCACGTTCTCTTTAATGCTGTGAAGCAGAAGCAGATCTGCCTGACAGACGCAAAAAGTTTTCCAGGAGGTTTATATTGGTTTGTTTATTAAAGAACCTCAGACAGAGATACGCTGTTTCATCTGCACTCATATAAATGCAGATGAGCTTTGAGCACATGTGGAGTGAATTTCCTGCACAAACCAACTTCCTTTCGCTGGTCTGTCTCCACTTGTCATGTCACACACATGTAGTCCTGCAGACTCAACGCCACACATGTAAATACACAGTCACAAATGAGCACACGGATTCTCTTTTGTCATGCTAAACACAGTCTGGCCCCTCAGTGATTATTGGTTGGCCCACTTTAGCAGCTGGGGGGTAAAATGAGTGTAAGGTTGGGGGTATTGAAACAGAAGGAGAAAGAGGGAGTTATTAGGGTGTTCTGAATGAAGACTGAAGGATGCGGGTGTGTAGGGACTCAGAAGAAGGCTTTTGTTTCATCCGTACTGGAAGAAGGTGGTTCACGGTTTATAGTTAACTCATGCATAAATATCTCATTACTTTTAATTGGTTTAGATCTGCCAGCTGGTCTCACACAAACACCCACATCTTTATAAATGTTAATCTGCCCTGTAGTCACACTCCCTCATGCACAGCAAATGAGTGTGCGCTTGCATAAAAGGCCTCTGAGGCCATCTGTAATCACAAACATCATGAGCGACGTGTACAAGCTAAAAGAGCGTCTCTCCCTGATATTTCCTCAGCTCTCTGAAGCCGACAACAGACACTCACGCTCTGCTCAGCGCTCAGCTGATGAGAGCAGAGTTGCAGCATACAGCTCTGGCAGCCGAGCTCAAACATCACATGCTGATTTCCCCTTGGCTCCGGTTCCACTCTCACAGAGCAGGACAGTTGATTTAGCAACGCTATAAGGAAGGAGCGCGCACACACCAACGCTTTACGCTGACTATAAATACACAAACTTCACCACAGACTTCAGAATTTTTGTTTCCTCTGTTTTTGGCGACACAGTGGCAGTCTAACGTGCAGTTTAAGATGATGTTTATTGTGAAAACCCTGTCTTGTGAAACCATACTTCTAAAAGCGGCTTCACCTCAACTCTGATCAACTTTTACACAATGCAAAGAAGATTATGCATATTGTGTGCTGGTTTGTGTGGAGACATGATTTGAAAAGCATTTGGTGTTGGAGAGCAGCTGTTTTTTTTTTTTGTTTTTTTTTTGGGGGGGGGGGGGGGGGGGTGCACAGCTTAAACAGGAATTATCCACAATAGTGCTAAATGGTGCACATTTTTAAGGGTCTCCAAGGCTGCTGAAGGCATTGCTTTAGTGATCACAAAATTATATAATGTCTTGAAAGTGTATCACCTTACTGTTTGCATGAGCGTCTTGCATTTCTGGCTCTTTGTTCTGATCTGTGGTACAGTCAGGTATTCTGTGACGCAACTTACCATGAGCAACAGAGCAGAGAAGGCCATGAGCATATGGCTCTGGGGAATAAACCTCAAAACTGGCCCGTGAGCATTAACTTCATATATGAAGTTAATATATAGTTAATACATATATGTGTGTACCTGCCTTGTGCCTTCCTCTATACCATTGCATTGCAGCAGCCGATTTAATTAAACTTGGAGGGGTTTAACCTCTACCTCTCCAGGCACAGGCCACTTCAAACCTGAGCCGCTCCACAAATATTTTCCAGAATTTCTCAAATTCTTCATCTGGCGCACGACTCTTGACGGGACATCTGGCGCAATTGGGAGTGAGTCAACCGGGGTGTGGAGGTGGGGGCGGGGAGTGGGCAATGTGTGTGTACGTATGTGCGTCTTGGAGCTCAGGAAAGGGTGGGAAACGGAAAGGTAGTGTCGGTCTGAGGTAGGTGTGGCTGTGAAATGAAATCCTGTCTTTTTTTTTTTTTGCCTCATAATCCATTTCCATCTCTGCAAAGGGAGACATAGTGAGGAACATAAGAAGGGAAAGCATTGGAATTAAGAGAATTCTATAAGAACACACTGAAAACTTCATTCAGCGAATTATAGTAAGGCGTCTAAGTGGATGGGTAAATCCACTCTTTAGAAATCCATCTATCTGTTAGCAAGAGATAAGTAGTATTTGCCAAGTGTCGACAAGAAAACCATAATCAAACAGCAAGTGGGAGGTCCTCACACACAAACCCAAACACTGGCTCCCATCCAAAGCTGCTGACCTTAATCTAATGGCAAACATTTTCAGTTCTGCGCAAATGTGAGCAAAAACATGAGCTGAGGAGAAGCTCTCAAAGTTTTACAGAGAATGCACAGAGATGGACAATTAGACTTAACCTGCTTAAATGATGCAGATGTTCATTCTCTAATGCCACATGTAACCCCAGTTACTTTATTCTTGCAACAGTCAAGAAAGCCAATCATTTATCTGCTAATAAGCGTTAAGGGATGAGCCCTGAGGTACTGAAACTGCTTGCGTTTTCAAAGCGGTCCTGATGCCAGTTCGGAGCATTTCGACCACCAGCCGCAAAGTAACCGTCGGCTGGGAGCCAGGAAAACTGGGGGCACACTGGCCCCAAAACTTCGCTGGGGCCAGATGCAAGAGCCAGTTACGTCTTAGGCGAGTCACTTTAGTGATCGTCATGGTTAAAATCATGCCAGTAAACCATGCCTCTACATTCCAGCAACAGCAGAAGACCAACTTTTAATGTTTTAAGACCAGCAGTCCGTGTGCTCTGAACTTCACCAGTAGCTACGCAGCAGAAACCGCGATTCACAACGGCCGTGTTCAGCTACTTTAAATTCTTCATTAACAGACCTTGTTGGTGTTTCGCTATCACCTACTGGTGATTATGGACCCACTCACACAAAGATAAATGATGTTTTCACTGGCATTTGGAAATAGCAGTTAATATTTGGAAGTGCGGCGTTATTGGACGCTCTGCGTCTCACAGCTGGAGTTTAGACTGAGTGAATAAAAAAAGTCAATGGTCGTTCCTAAGCATTCCTGGACATTTCATATCTGGCGTCTATGGGTTCTGCTTCCTAGCGGGTATAAGTCCTGTTTGTAGCCGTTCATAGATGCCAGTCAGCATGTGGAACTGACGATTAGCGTTTGTGAATGTTATCGCTGTTCAGAACAGCTGTTTAAAACAGAATTTAATGGCCGTGTTTTGGGTCTTCATTATTAAACCTTTTTTTGTGTTTTAATATCACTTGCTGGCGTTCATGGACCACACTCAACACAGCAGCTATAAATCTGTCAGTAGTTAGTCAACATGTGAAAATACCATCACAGCAATGAGCATTCACAAACACCAACTACAGTATTTATAAAGGCAAACTGGCAATAGAGACGGGCTTTGAAGGAAAACACTGTCATTTGAGAACATGGTTTTATAAAGAGAGTCTCAGTTCAGTGAAGGAGGTTCAGCGTCTGATGTGACATGATGATATCATGACGTGGCTCTGTAGTGGCTCTCTTCAGTGTAGTGGAAAAAGGAAACCAGTCCTTAGAAGAATCGAAGTAGAATCAGTGCTGAAGTGGCTCGAGCACCAGCCCAGCGCTAGTTTCAAGTTGGTTGAAAAGGGAGAAATGTGTTTCAGTTTCAGCCTCAAGGCTCTCAATCCTGTGTCTGTTTGAAAGATAAGATCACAGGTCAGATGGAAAATTGACTCTAACAGGACAAAGGCTAGTGATGCTCTTTGGATGACATTTGTCATGCGTGCAAACATTCAGTGGGATCTTATGGATCGATTATCATAAAGCTTTGGTAGTGACATCATCAGTCCGTGCACAGCATTATTCCAGTTTGTACTGGAGCATATATGCTTCTGTGTTCCTTTTGAGGTTGGCCTGTGGAGAGCTGTGCAGTGTGATTGTCCGATGGCTGCAGGCCAAGGCGAGGTGAGGGCTCTTAAGAAGGTGACGAGTGTCTTCAGGCTGAAGAACATCATTACATTATGTAAGAAGATAAAGATCAGCAGATTACTATGGCAACAGTTGCTGCTACCTCACCAAGAATGTATGGCATGTCAAGTGTACAACTGTGCCTAGATGTATGCTTGTGTAAGTATGTGTGTGTGTTGCTGTCGTGCAGTAGGGGTATTGATGGCAGATGGCAGACGTGTGCCCTGTAACATACTGTCTGTCACTGTGACTCCTACCGCTGCAAGGAGTTAAAAGACGAACCCCCGAGGTTTGTGTCTGCGCAGGGCTGGGATTAGAGGTGTGTGGGTGTGAGCGTGTGCATGTGCGTCTCATGGGGTTCATGATGGAGAGACTGAGCACTCAAAGCTGTCATTAAATGGACTGGAGGGGGACCAGTATGTGGGTAGCATGTGCGAGGCATCTGTGGCTTGATTCGTGTGTGTTTGTGTATGTCCCATGTGGTTCCCATGGGCAAGCTGAAGGCATCAGGCTCTAAACTCTTCATGCTGGTACGCAGACCAGACTCATTCATCTCCTTTAACTCCCTTTTTTAACTGCCTCCATCCTGGCAAACAGTCAGATTGTGCTATAAAACAAAAACAACAGCTTGTAGTTTGCACTTTTGCAACAATGGAGCAGTAAAGCCTCTGTTTCTCATGTCTCTGTCCACACACTCATCCATGATTATATCCCTCCTTTATAAACACCTTCAGACTGCTTATTTAGATCATTTTGAATTACTGGGCTGGACCCTGCCATAAAGTTTAGTTAGTAGTCATTCTTGCATGTGTTTGAGCTGGTGTTTATATTTTCAGCGTGTAATGTAAATGTGTATTTTATGAAACTCTGCCTCAGGGCAATGAGGTTACTCATAAACTGCTGATTGTCCATTGCAGCCATGAAAAAATAAAAAGTCTCAGGTGTTATACTTCGCCATCAGAAAAAGTTAGGATGGTATGAAAAAAAAAGACAAAACAAAACAAAAAAAAAAATCAATTTTTAAATCTCGTTCGACTTTCTCAACAAATGAGTGAGAATCTAATGTTAAAGACAATGTCTTAACATAAAAGTTATTGCATGATTACGATTATTATTTTTGCATTTCCATCCATCCATCCATCATCTATACCCGCTTAATCCTCTGCAGGGTCACAGGGATCTGCTGGAGCCTATCCCAGCTCTCTTTGGGTGAAAGGTAGAGGTCTACCCTGGACAGGTCACCAGTCCATTGCACGGCCTATTTTTTGCAATTGTTTCCATTAATTTGCATTTTACCATATCCCAATGTTTTCTGCACCCACAGTGGCATCTTTTTTTGAAGTAGCCCCCTGGCCTTATAAGAACTTTTTCCGTTATTACAACTTTTTAACATGGGGACACAGCTCAAAGAGCCATCAGCAATACAACAAGCCTTTTAATGTAAATGAGAGCGGCGGTAGCAGATGAAGGTTGGGCCTCATTACGTCTCATCTCTGGGTCCTTTCTTGGGCCTCCCTGCTGTTACACAGGCCCCTCTGTCTGTCACTTTCTCTTACTGCATTACCCGCCATAATCCTCTGCATTCGTGAGCGCACATACTGTGTGCATCCAGGGAGTGGGAGGGGTCATGGAGATTTCACTGTTTCATAGAGAACAATGCCCCTTTTGATGCAACTCAGTGCTCTTTGTTTCGTTAATGAGGACCAATAGGCCAGTAGCAGACAGCAGGAGGCTGAAACAGAGGGGGCATAAGTGAGTGAGGCAGAGATGAGAGGGTGTAAGACACTCCTCGCTGGGTACTCAGGGCTACTTGATTGTCTATCAGTGGTTTATGGCTGGTGCTGCTTCTAGCTGTATTGTTGACTGGATTGTGAGCTGTGGCGCTTATCTTCTCAGCACTGTGTAATAATCAGCTCAGCATCTTTATTGGCGCTGTCCTTATCTGAGCTGCAGCCATTGAGCCCTATCCTGTTTACGCACAGAGAGGACTGGCTGAAGAGTCTCCGTTGCTTTGCTACAAAAGTCATGCAGCTCGTGAACATCCCGGTGCCAAGTGAGTGCAATTTGTCGATACGTGATCTGTGCAGAGGTGCGCATGAGAGGGGAGTTCAGGGAAGCATTATCCAGGCAGAGGCGTCAGGTTTCAAAGAGTCCACAGCCGTCCACTCCACAGCCAGGCTTTTGTCCCAGGGGGTAATAATGCCATTATGGCAATAACAGAGAAATGCCCATCCAACCAGCCCATTATTCTGTTTCAGCCCCCGGCGCTGCTCAGGTTTCCCCCACTCTGCAGCAGCTGCATGACTGCAATGAGCTGTAACTGTTCTTTCTTAAACACATCATAAATATCACTTCACCACCTGAACTTGGCAATATGAATGAGAGCTGACATCCTCCCCAAACCGGGGAGGGGGACACAGTGACGAATCAAACATGTCTTCATGCGTGGCAGCACTGGGACGACGGCAGCTTTTTGAGGCTACCCACACAGGTGCCAGGTGGTTAAAGTCCCTCCAGAGAGTGTCCCAACAGACTCCTGTGTCTAAAAGGCATTTATTCCTGTGAATAAAATCCTCTGAGTAAGCACATGCTTCAGTCAGCGGCCCCCCGGTTGCTGCAGCATTCATGCAGAGGGAGGGAAAAAGGACGGGGATTCACTCTGTACACCACTCTGCTGAGCTCAGCCACTCCTGTGTATCTGTGTGTATGTGTGCATTTGTTAGCTTTGTACATGTATGAGACACATCAGCAGCGGGTGGAAACAATGATATAATATCTTGAGCCAAACATCTGTATCAGAGTGTGCATGTGCTCATGCATGTGTTTATATATATGTATATTTCCTAAACAGCCATTATGTGAATGGATAAAGCTTGGGTGGTTTTTTATGGAGCCAAGTTTGTTTATCTGGATTGCGGGGACATTTTTAAAGCCCTTTGTGGTCAACAACTTAAAATTGTTTGAGAGAGGCTTTACTGGAGTTGCCAGTCGAACCACAGTAATCCACTTTAACAGCCACAGAGACACACACACACAGCCTCACACACCCACAGATACAACATAATAGGCAGTGGCACAGTCACATTTGCTGCTTGTGTGTGCCACGGTGGAATCCTAGTGTTGCGTCGCATCCAGAATCTTTGACCCTTGTTCCTGTAGCTGCTTTCCAGGGTCTTTAATGAACCTCATCTAACCTATGCAGTCTGCTTCCAAATGTCTTGGATGCCTCAAATAGCCAAGTTATGGAGTTGTTGGTGTGTTTGAGGTCCTTGTCCCAAGCATTGACTCAGTTTCAGCCAACCTTCAGCTGTCAGACAGATAGCCTCACATTTGACAGTAGAATACTTGGGCAGACAGAGGAGTTCATGTTTGACTCAGTAACTGCAAGATCACTAGTTCTTGTGGCTCCAAAACAAACCCTAAATCATCACCCCTCCATTGCTGCACTGAGAGTGAGGATGAGGTGTTTGGGTTGATAACTGTACTTGTTTTTTCTTCCATATGTGTGGGGAAAAATAACTTATCCAAACAAGTCACGGTTGTGCAGTCTCGTTTTTTTTTTTTCTTCTTTATAATTTATGCTGTCATACTGTCAGCTGCTAAAACGCCTGCTCTTATACTGCTGATCACACTTCTTAATGGTGAGTTAATCAAATGTGTTTCACCTATTGGTTGCTTCTCACCCTCTACATTCCTGTGGAAGTAATAAGTTTCCTCTTAGCTTTTCACTCATTTGTTTTCACTAATTAATGAAGGCACACTGTAGTATGACATACATTGTTGTTTTTTGAGGTCGAGTTTACCCATTTGTTGGACCACGAAAGAACCACATGTTTTTTTTTTTTTTTATGCCTTGATATGTAAAATCTTAGAGCTGAAAGAGGGTGTTCTGTCTTTTCACATTAATGTATCAGATAACCACCATTTATTCTATTGTGTATTAATGTAGGCCGTTATAGAGAGCTCTCCTAGAAATACAGCTTATGTTTCAGGGTGTGGGTAGATCTAAACGATTGAAGAATCTCAAGAGTTTCCCCATGAGACAATGAAATAGACAAGCGAATGTAAGGGATCTGTATGTTTTTTCTTTCATAACAAAAGGCTTAGAGCAGATTATTTCAAGGACGGCATTGAGCACTGACAGTTTCTTCAGTTGTTTTGTGAAGAGCCAAAACATATTCAGTTTATGATACAACTCAAGAAAAGAAAAAAAGACAATCTTTGGTGTTCAGATTATCACTTTCATTATCGTGATCTTTAAGTCATTTCTCCTTTGATCACACAAGTGAGATTCATTTTCTTCTTCATACATCAGTCAAGGACAACACTTTTTGATTATATCTGTTCTTAATTGCAAGATGCCATACACTGAATCCAAGACAGGCAAACATTTAGGTGAATATATCAAGAATTCAAAATCTTCGTGTTTTATTTGATACGATGCAGTGGTGCCACGGATGCTTTAAAAGATGCAACGGCTCAGCTCAGCCACTGATTCTCTAACAGCTATCTGATCTGTTGAAAGTGGTGAGAAAAACCAGAGTTGGAAAAAGCAGGCAAACCTTGATTGATTTCACTGGCCAACGTCTGTGGAGTCAAAGCCACTTTAGCCTCTGCCCTCTGTAACCTTCCCATACATTCTCCTACTTCTTCTTAGGATAGGTCACATGGTGCGTTTGAGAAACAGGAGGAGGAAATCCTCCATTAGTGAAGGCCACAATACCCTTTCCTCTGCCCCGCTCCGCCTCCCATTCACCTCTCATTTGCTGCTTACACTTGACTCACTCACTTCAGTCACGATATTCTTCTTCTGGCCCTGAAAGCCATGAAAGCCCATTAAACTGTCAATAGAGGGCCGAGAGGGTGAAGACAGCCATGAGAGTCAGAAAGCTAGAAATTTTACAAGTATGATCTCAGCAAACACACAGGTGTTGTTTTTGCTGGGAAATTAGTTCAATGTCAAAGGAAGTTAACCTTTCAAGAAAGGCAGAGCTTTAGCTGGAATAATAAGATTAGATGTTTTCTGAAATAGCGAGTATATATATATATATATATATATATATATAGGGAATTTCAGGTGAGAGAAAAAAATAAGAGGCCTGCTGATCTTTGTCTCACAAAATTGAGAAACTTTAAACTGGATAGTGATGACAAATAACATCCAAATGCATTAAGACAAAAATGTAACTAGATAGAAACATGCAGACGTAGCTCTGTTAGTACTACTCATAGAACTGCAAACTCAGTATGCTAAATTTAACTCCAAAGCCAATCAAACGGACGCTGGCTGGATAATCTCTCACGCAAACCGATGCGCACACACACACACGCCATCACATTCACATGTGTTGGAAGTGACATACATACACCGAAAGTGTGCAAACACATGCACGCACACTATATATAAACACATGTGGATAGATTTTTGAGTTGTAATGTCTAACAAGTAATGGAGCGTGAACATAAAAGTGGATTTACGGATGGAAAATAAGTGCAGCCGCTGCACTCACACACAACTCATGCATGCACAAAGGCCCTGCAATGACCCCTGCAATATAAACATTGATTCAACCAGCTGAAAAAAAAAGACTCTCTCTGAACTGTGGTGAGTAGTCTTTAGTGGTTTCATGTAGCAGTTCTCCGTTCTCACAGAATGAAAGAGCGCAGTGCGTGAAAAGATCTGATAAGACAAATAGAACGGTTCCCAAACTTGCAAAACCACCCACTATGGATATGTGTGGTTTTCTTATTTCTTCTACTTCATTCTCACTTTCTGGCTCTGCCTCTCTCTATCTGTCCATTAAAGGGATTTTTTTGGCCTCAGTTAATCTCAGGACGCCTGTTTCTTCTGTTTGCAAGCAGTGGTCAGTGGTTTGATCGCTCTAATAGTGGTATTTATTAAGTCAGTGGTGGGACTAAGGTAGGAGTAGGGTGTTCCTTTTTAATGACAGATTGAAACACCTAGCCATTACTGTTGTCATGACAGAGGTTGTGAGATAGCCCCTTTTTAATTTAGTGATGCACCACAGGCCTTTCCAAACAGCCCAACCCACTCCTTTCTCTTTATTTTCTTTCCTTCTTTACTTCTCGCTCCTCTGACACTCCCCCATCTCGCCCTCTCCCACTCTCTGGGTCAGCGGGACTCTCAGAAGGTCAGCGGCACCTTATTGTGTCGGCATAAAAAGGGGTCATATTTCCTCACATTGCCGTTGGCTGTCGAAGCTCAGATGTGCAGCAGAGCTAACTCTGGAGCGTGCTTTAGTTTGCACCGAGCGCTTCGTAGTCCGGCTGTGGTATGAGGAGAATGCCCACATGCCAGGCTGTTCTCAGGAGTGAGAACAAAACAACTTGGCATCTCAAGGCTGGCAGTGCGCACTCAAAGAGGCTTTCAAGAATCATCAATAGAAAGTGTTGATGTAGTCAATTGCTCGATCTCGCTTTACTCTTCCAGTCTTTCAGCCGGTCAGCCTCAGAGTTTCCCATGGTGCTGTCCGATAGGTTTAGCCTTTAGGTAGCTGTTAGCCAGCTTGTGTGTTTTTGTCTGTGTGTCTCTGACCTTTTTTAACTTCTCTTCATTAGCATTTGAATTCGTCCTCCAAAAGTAGGAGGGATGAGGAAAGACAGAAAAGGAAAATGGGGAAGAAATTGTAAAGGGGCAGTTGAGATTAGTGCAAGATAACACACAATCTAATATCAGAAACCTTTTTTTTGCTTGTTTTTTGCAGCTGTTTTTTTTTTTTTTTTTTTTTTAACTGAACAGTTTGTGTATGGACTTGAGACATGGCACAGGACACTGGTATTAAAATGAAACGTTTACATTAACAGTCAGCCGTCTTTGCACCAGAATGAGCCAGTCTTGAGGTGTGTTGACTGTCCTGCCCTCGCTTGCCCCTGTAATTGGGCGCTCACCCACAGCTAACCCTGCTTTTTTGTGTGAACAACATGCTTCTGAGACACCACGAAAGCCCGGTCCAGCCCTGTGTGGGCCCACCAGCAGGCTGTTGAAGCCTGGAGCTGCACTCTGTTTGTGCAGGTGTCTGGCTCAGTGACCATACCATGCACTGCCCTCCCCTAAATACTACAGAGAGAGAGAGAGGTCTTTTTCACATTTAGATATCAAAACATTGAAATAGAAAATACTTTAATCTCTAATTATGAAAGAACACATGATGATAAGAGTAAAAGATTCATTCATGCAAAGATTTTATCCGAAGACATGCTACTCAGACACCCATGCCACATCATCATGTTGCTACAGGCCCTCACAGAAGAAAAACATCTTCACACCATAGTTTTTAATTGAAAGACCACATTACTTGTGTCACATGGCCATTGTAAATGTTACACTTGATCCCTATTGTAATCCTTACCCCTTAGACCCTGAGAGTCAAAACATGCTATTTCAGTCCAACACTTCCTAGCGTTTAAGATTTTTTTAAGATAGACAGTTATTATTTCTTATCTTTCCCAAGGCCAAACATGTCAAAATACTATTTAAGAACAAAACTGATCCTATTCATATTAGCATTCCAGCTCATTGTCAGACAAGATCTTCTTCCACATTAACCTGAAAGTAAATACTTATCATGCTCAGTAGACATCCATACACAAGCAAAAACAGATTAAAAACTCCAGTGGAAATAACCTTTGCTGACAATTGTTGTTATGATAGCTCATAATATAACAGCTGATACCAAGGACAACGAAGTCACCAGTTTCCATTTCCATGTTGGTGTTTACACTATCGTTAAGGTGTGTCTGTGTGTTACTTTCCGGTGATGGTCACATGAATCAGGGAAGGCTACAGGTGTGCAAATCATGAAGCAAATTTGTGCATTTATGTCATTACTGGAACGATGGATGGATGGTTTTGTCCATTCATATTGCACAGCAATGGACTGCATTTGAACACTGAAATGGGTTCTGCCCTCTTTCGAGGGCTGAAATTGACAGAGTAGTGTGGATGCCAGGTCTTACTGTGACAAAAGATTTACAGATTAAAAAGAAAGCAAGAAAGCATACTAGTGTGGATATGGATAGAAGGCAACTGGATGTCTTTTATTGGTTCTTTAAGTGCACCTTCTTTAAGTGCTTGATCAGAGACTATGCACTCTAAAGAGCATTTCAGTAACACCACAAGGTTATTATCCAAGGGCAGATTGTATGTTTTCTAGTCATCTGGACCACTCATAGCACTTCATACTACAGTCAACATTCACATCAGGAGCAGTTGGTATGAAGTGTCTTGTTTCTAAGGACTCAGGAATTTAACCACAAATTCTGAGTTAACGGTATGGTACACTATCTCTTCGTGAGTCAGGGTTGCTTTGGGGGCGTAATCTTTATTAGCAAATTGGCTTGTCTAGATATGAGCTTTCACTATTTTTCTTTTTCTTTTTGCCGCAGTAATGTGGACAGGGCCTAAATGTCCTATCATTGATTGGGTACACACAAGTTTCTTCCTTTAACTGGGAGCATTGTGCAACTTCGAGAGCTGAGAGCGCACATCCCACCAGCATGCATGAGAAATGTGTTTTGAATGCCTTAAGAAGATCAGACGGGTGGTTAATGGTAACTGCTGTTTTTATCCGGGACAGACAAGTAACATGATCTTCATGTCCCATCACTGGTGAGACAACAGCTGTGGTTCTCAGCCGCATTAGAAACATTCATTAGCACGTCTCAGACTTCAGCCCAAATGTCAAAAAACCCTTGTGATGTGTGCTCTAACCACAGGAACCACATGTGGGAATAGTTTCTGTGCAGTCTGACACTGAATGTATACGTTGGTGTGTCTGCAAGTGGCTGTCCAGGATGCCTTCATGTCTTGAGCTCCCTCTGTTTATGAGTAACTATGGTCACGTGTACACCCCAAATATGCTTTCATGCAAGAAATGTTCCAGAGTTGAGTGGGCTTACTTTGTTATGGAAAACCTTATAAGTCTAGCTCAGAGTCTGGACGCCTGTTATTGTATTGCTATGATTTGGAGATATGTATGAACTTTCCATAGTTGGAGCAGAATATGAATGATCAAAATAATTTAATCAACTGGATGTTATAGTCATGCTTTTAACTGTCCATTTATTGTTGAGATTGATGGATAGAGAAGCTTTAGATGTATGTTAGGGTTGCTGAAGTTGAAGAAATTATTGAAAAATGAAAATGACTGTTCTGTTTAGAGGTTATTTGAGTCACACCAGCTGCAACTCTCACATTTTACAGTATTATTAAAAACACTATATATAAACTGTATTGACACAATCCCCTGGTGAGGCTTTCTTTCAGCATCTATGTGCTCTGTCATGAGGGAATAATGCTAAAGGATAAACCTTGTGTCACTCGGTCAACAGAAGCAGCAGGAGAGAGTGTGCTTAGCAAACAGCTTGTTTAATATGAGAATGAGCTCGCTTACACACACCTGTGAAGGTTTCTGTGTGCTAATGTGCATCTAACTTTGTTTTTCCTGTAGCCAACAGGTAAGTGGATTTGATGTAGCATAATTGGTTGAGTCTGCAAGTCAGGTTTGTATGTACTGTGTGTGCGGGAGGGATCATACATCTATTCATATGCGTGTGTGTATAGCTATGCTGCCGACCCTGGTTCTGCACCGTGCCACTATTCGACCATACCAGAGGGGTCTTTACTGCAGCGACTCCAGTCTGAACTACCCCTACAAGAGAAGCACAGTACCCTCATCAGTGCTCATTTCTGTTGGCGTGACACTGCCCGTGGTGTCCGTAAGTCCCCCCCGCCACAAACCAAGCGCTCGGGCATGGGAACAATGAAATCAGAAACAGGGAGGGCTGAAGGTTCATGATGGGGCAGCAAAGGAGTGACAATGTTACAAGAGATGGTAAAACTTGAAGTCCTTAAAACACTTTCTGCATATATTTTGGAAGATCGTCACTCCTTTGCTCCAAGCTAGCCACTCATGACATCCTCAAGCCTTGCTCTCTTCTGATATCCCATGATTCCCTGGTGCCAGCATGCTCCTGGTGCCGTCCGCTGTTCTGTCCTGTTTATGTCCGTGTCACTGACCTGGTCCTTTTATGCTTTCTTTCTTCTCTCCCTCTTCCTGTCCTTCTCTCTCTTTGTGTCTTTTGTAGCTAGCCTGCCTTTCCTGATCATTGAGACTAGCACCATAAAGCCGTACCAGCGCGGGTTTTACTGTTCGGACGAGTCCATCCGCTTCCCCAAAAAAGATGGAGACACCATTAGCGATGCCGTGCTTTGCGGCGCTGGCATGCTTATTGTCAGCTTCTCTGTAAGTCGACATTCACACCTGCCTTTATTTGCTGCTTCCTTCCACTCAGAGTCTTAGATGCCTAACACGGACACCTAATTAAACGTTTTAGTGATCTCTTTCTAAAGTACTTAACTTTTCTCTATTAAATGTGCCTTATATGCCTCCCCCTTCATTCTCTAAAGTTTCTTCCATCATACTTTATCGTTCCATTGCTTCTTTGAGTCATCCACAGAAAACTGCAATAATTTCTTTTCTCTTACTTAAGTACTTTTGGGGTGCTGAGAGCACCCTCCAAGCAACATTAGGCAATGTATGTTGTTGTGCATGTGTGCTGACGCATGCATACCAGAGACCAAAGAGATTTAACAAGCCCCTGGTCTGCTTTCATACCACTTTTATCTTCACAGCCTGACTCCATGCCCTCTGTGCCCCTGCATAGTACTTTGGCCAATCTTTCCCATGACGGTGGTGCCCCATTGATGCCCTGAGGCATCTTACTAGTTCGAGACAGCATGAAGTCTTTATTCACATTACTGGACTCATGCTTTAAAAAAGGGGAATAGCTTTAGTGTTATGTCAGCAGATTAAAGGAGGACCAGCATTAGTGGAAACATGTTATAATGGCATGCGGTGGGTGTATGTCAATTAGTGTCACGTGGTACGAGTAGGTAATCTTTACGGCCCCCAGACTCTCTGTGGCACAGCCCCCTCATAAGATCCCAGACTAAGCCGTCGCCATACCACATTCTCCTTGCCATCAGCCCATTGGGCATGTACACACATAGACACACTGTAACAGCTCAGCTCTTCTACTTATTAGAGCCGGGAGAATGAACTTGAGTCGGTTAGTTCCCTAACATGTTCTTGTGTGGGCAACATTGCTGTGTTTAACACAGCTGTGTTCCATTAGCAGCGTCTACTGCCATGCTGACACCATTTCTGTGACACACTCCCCCATGCCACTACACACAGATATACATGTATATGCACATGTATACATGCACTGGTAGCAGATTTCACTTGTTTATTTCAACTGCTCGGGGAATCCCAATAGTCCTGCTCGTAAGACTTGTCCATGTCTGACAGACTGGGATTCCACTGAGAGAAACAGTTACCAATAGCAAGGCTGAGGTTTGAAAGCATAAACAGTTGGAGTCCAAATAAACTTTCTAAATATCCTTAGAGCCCTCTGGTCTGATCAGAGATGGCCTGTCTGCTGTTTGACAACTTGACATATAAGACCTTAACCTGGAAAACAAGATAGAGAAGGGGTGGACAGGTTTGAATGCAAATGCTGACAACCCAAATAAACCTCTGAGGTCTGTATTGGCCTCCTGGGGCTCTAATCTCCAGCTGTGATCGGAACAATTCAATGACAATAGCGCACACAAAAACACCGCCATGTTCGTTTCTTCTGGCTGAGAGCCCGCTGGCTGGCCACCCAACATGCAGGATAGGTGTGTTTATAAAGATTAACAATACACACACTAAATATACAGGGATAAACAGTCTGATGAATTTACATAGCTCATGATTTTTGTTTGGATTATAATCTGCTTTTCAGAGGAATCATTCAGATGTATATCCAAAAGTTCCTATTTTTCAGCAAAGCTCCTTATTGCAACATATTCAGGAAGATGCTAATTGGATGCACTTTACCTTTTTTTTTTACAAAAGGAACAGCATGTCAGTTAAAGAATAGTGGTGGGCTGATCAACATCTTGACAGAGGAATTAAAATAGAAGATATATCAATCCCAACTTCTGGTTAGACTTTCAGACTAAGATCAGTTAGATACCTGAGGTGGAAAAGGACTGATTGACATTTCTATGCCTTGAGCGTTGGCTTAGCAGGAGTCCTCTGGAGCAGCTGAGGTATTTCCGTGGGGTCCAACAGTACTTAAAACCACGTGCAGTCAAGCTTACCCTCAGGACATAAACTATAAAACAGATGATATACAGTAAGTCCTTCTCTATCAGTTGTGAAGACAAAATGAACTTAGTACAACTAGTAAGTCCTTCTTATATCAACGTCAGATCAGCCTGACTCAGAAACTTACCCAGTCTAGACATTTAATGTCTTTTACTGTCACTGCCTTCATTATCATTCACAAAGACTGCATCATTTCACTGAACACCGCACCACCATTTCTCAGACTTACATCCAATCCAAACTGCCTGAAGGAAGGGCAGGCCATGCTCATTATGAATGTTTGTCTGTGTGCAACTCCCATTAATCCTGTTATCTGTCATCTAACACATCCTTTTGACTTAACCTTACTCATCAACCTGGAGTCAAAGTTAATTTCCTGTATGAAACGTTCACTTTAACATTGTATTGCATGATTTTGTGCTTGTTCATCTGTCAGATTCAACAGTGTTACTTTGCTAGAAGTTGGTAGAAGTTATAGATGTGATTACTTTTGTCTTTTTACATTAAAATATATATATATTCTTTTAGATTGTGATTGGAGAATGCTACAGGATTCACCAACTTCATGTGGGAACCAAGTCTTTTGTTGGGAATCCTTACGTTGCAGCTCTCTACAAACAGGTCAGCACTGCATACATGGGCCGGTCAAATCAACTCACATGTTCATTTTTTTTTCTATACATTGTTGATTTTTTTCTTAAACTGAACAGCAGTTGACCAATTTTATCTTACAGTTTTAATAGAGGCATCTTTCTTGGCATTTTTGCATCAAAATATAAAGAAACAATAAAACACACAGACAAATTAGAAATGCACCACCACACTATACTCATGGCTCATGATAAAGAAAACGGAAAGTGTGTATACTACTATTATTTATTTAGGGTTTTTTTTTAGGAATATCAGTCCTTTAGCTTTATGTATTCTGGCTTTAGATTTCAAATTTAAACAGATTAAACTGTGTTTTTCTGTTTAACGTGCTAGCATCAGTGACTAACTAGCTTGCTGTTGACAGAAGTAATGCAATGCTATTTTGTTTTGTGGATTATACATTAGGGTTAGAATTATTTATCACCTCCACTTTGTTGTATTTCCTCAATCAAATGACCACAGCTTTTCCTCTTAAATGATAGTTATGCTAATTCATATTTTCCACCTCCTCATTTTGATGAGGATGCCAGCTGTACAACAACAGTTAGCTTCATTTTTAAAGCATAAAATCTTTTTAAAAAAAGGCTATCTATTATGTGTATATTTGAGTTTGGGTTCTCTGTTGAAAGTGAGTTGAAACAATGAATGTTTTCCAGGTGACTTGCCAATCCTGTACTGTGTACAAATTTAAAAACTTTTTAGGTATAAACTGCTAAGTAATGCATAGGAGTAAGAGACTTAGCTAACCATCATTAACGTGAATTGATGTTTTGTCTAATCATTATTGTGTTTCATATTGCAGATAGGCGTGTTTCTTTTCGGCTGTGCTGTGAGCCAGTCATTCACAGACATCGCCAAAGTGTCAGTGGGTCGGATGAGACCTCACTTCTTGGACGTATGTAGGCCAAACTTCTCCACCATCAACTGTTCATTGGGATACATCACCAACTATAACTGCACTGGTGAAGATAGTGACGTACAAGAGGCCAGGTGTGTAAAAATAGCTAACTATATATCATATACATTATTCTCTCTGTTTTATAGTACAGTATGAGCTAAAAATGAAAACAAAAAGACAATGAAACTCTGTCTCTGCAGGAAATCCTTCTTCTCAGGGCATGCCTCCTTTTCCCTGTATACCATGCTTTACCTTGCGGTAAGTAATAATAATTCTTTTGTACATTCACAGTCATACAAGCGCATAAATGTGGACTGTTGTGAAAACAATAGCTTACAGACTGTAGAGGGAGTCGTGGAAAGAAGGCTGGGCTCTGATTAGGGGATTCACTTCTTGAAGAAACAGCAAGACATTGTTTTCATCCACTGCTCCACCTCCTCTCCTCTATCTTTCCATTCTTTTTTGTACTCCTTTTAAAGCCTTGGAGGTACGGATGGATGCACTCCACCTGTTTTCTTCATAGCAGCTGCATGTGCACTTCCTGTCCTCTACCCACCTGTTGAGGGCGTTTGACAGACCTTAGCACCCCAGAGGCATGACACGCTTCAAACAGTCTTAATTACACACACACAGACAATTGCCAGCTTATAGCCCCCCAGTTATCTCCTCCCCCTCTTCCTCTGTTTACCCAGCAAAAGTTTCAACCTAACTTCACACAAGAGGCGGAGAAACAGAGTCAGTGTTTCGGTTTTTACTGGCTTGATTACAAGGTGGTCTTGGTTCTCACGGTGGATTGACAGCTGAAGTTCTGGTGTATTGTAGTGTACTGCCAAGCAGTGGGAGCTTGTTGTGAGTATTTCCCAGCCTCTGGGTGAACCTACAGCCACACTCTGGTCAGACCATGGAAAAGATCAGAATAAAAAAGCAGGGGAAAATGTACAGAAGGAATGGAGATGAGCTTCATCCAGACCACATCATGACACACTAGTCAGAGACCAGTGCTCCAGTTGTGGCAAACTCAGGACTGTGGCCAGAGGAGGCTGGTCCAAACTAGAGGACAGAAAGAATCTGAGCGAGTGGAGGAGACACTGAATAGTTTATAGAGAATGTTTGAGTATAATACCAGCCAGAAACAAAGTCCACAGTGGTAGGCAGTTCTAGTGGAAAAACAAATCAGTTGCTTTTTTTTTTTAAAGATTTTTGGTTTGTCATTTTGGTTGGTCATTTGACATCATGTTTTCACTCCCACTCTCTAGATGCATGCTTATAAAGGTTTTCTTGTGTCTGTGATTAATATTATATTAGGCAAGTTTTTAGTAGTTAGTATCAAAAGAATGAGATGAATCAACTCTGACAGATTAATTATTCGCTGAGTAGCTAGTAAAACAAATACAAAATAGCCTGACAAATCCAAAATGAATCAACTTACATTGGTGTGGGAATTAAACATAAACTCTTAAAACAAATCCCCCCAAATAAGTTGCATACACTGGACATTTTTTTAATCTTTCTGGGGCACAAAGTGAAAACAGCGTAGTTCTTTCTGAACGTAATAGACATATTAATGCATTACATGTTTGCCTCTTGAATGTGCTGCAGAATGAAAATTTAAAAATTGCAGTTCCTTATTTTACAGGAAATTACAGTCAATTAGAGAGAAGTTGCCAGGTAACCATTAAGGCTGTATCCTCTGCTAAAATAACTGGTTCTATAGCTGTGTTGGGGGGGAGAGAAATCACTTATGAATGCACATTCATTTCTCTACCAGATGCACCATGTCTGAGTTAAACAAAAACAGATTTATTTATTTTGTCTTTATCAAAAACTCAACCGTCTCCACATGCATAGACAAGTACAGATCATTCTTTAGCTGCTTCCCTCCTCAACCTTGGCTCGTGTTTTTGCTCGCCAGGGTACCAGAAGTGAGTCAACTGCTAAATGGCACTGTGACTGAGAGGCATCTCATAACTTACTGAGAACATCTCAGGGCTGCATCTGTGACTGTTGTGGTTAGAGCTGGGCCTTATTAGTGTCGCAGCTTTCCGAGATGCACACAGATAACTGGCACAGGCCACACTTCATGGGGTTCAGTGATGCCGCCACCGCACAGAACAAGCATGTGCAAGCATTCGGTTGTCTCGTGTTTTGTCTAATGTGCATGCAACATTAGCAGACGAGAGCAGCAAAGGGGTTGCTGTTGGTTAAACAGAAAGCAATGTTTGTGTTTGATATATAAATGCTCTTAACCACGGGTATGCCATTGTCTCGCAGCATGGTGTGAACCCAGAGAAGAGAAGGGACAGGCATCCATAACGAGCCCACATGCTCATTCTTTCTCACTTTGTTGTGTTTGTGTTTTCTGCCATTTAACACTGACTTTGAGTCAGAATAAGAGACAAAGCTAAAAAGTCTCACCGGAATGAGCTGGATTCCTTTAAAAACCACCAGACTTTGTGTCGCTCTTGTTTCCCTCTGTCATGGGAATCCATTAGGGGCTCCTTTTGTTGTGTTTTATTGTCTTTTTCCTTAGATTGAATCGGCAGGATGACTGGATTTAAAAAAAAAAAAACAGAAGTGTGAGTCTGGGAAGGACTTGAAGTGGAGGTTGAGATTTTAGACTATCATTGACCCTCTCAGCCGCTAATCACAACTCTGTGTGCAGATTCTGCTGAATCAGGATTGAGCTGAGTTATCGGGGTCGACTCACTGCCCTACAGTAAGATAAGGTCACGTTGACTGGCAGGTCACTGCAACTCCTTGTTTTGACTAAGTTCAAGTATTTATCCTCTATCAAAGCCTTCTTGAAGCTGAGAGGTTCAGATGGTTGCAAGCTGCTTGACAAAGGTTCTTATCAGTAGTCTGTACCCATTACCTGAGAAGCACAGTGGAGGAAGCCTGCAGTCTAAACATCCCTGCCAGGGAGGAGCAGACCAAGACTAGAAGGGATGGGAGGGATCGCTTCCTCTGCTTCCGTCAGGAGAAGAACAATGATAGAGTGTCGTAGAGGAAGTGTGAGGGAGATTTACATCCACACCTCGAAGGGCTCGTTGAGGATGGGGGTGGTTGGGCGGCGCTGCGGCTGCCTTTAGGTATTGTTAGCGTGGCTGATTATATGACCAAAGTATGGAGGTTTGGGGTGGGTTGAAATGGGCTCAGGCTGTCTGTCTCTGGGTGTGGAAACAGGAAGTTAAGAGTATTGCTGGTTCAGAAACAGAATGTCTGAGGAACCTGGGCTGACTTCACTACGGAGCATGTTAAGTGGATTCAAAAAACTGTCTGGGCTCGCGTTTGTGCTTGTATGGGTAACTTAAGGTGGCCTTGCACTTTTTGTTCCTGTTTTGGTTCCCTTCAGTCTTTATCATGACCCAGAAAATGGTCTTTTTCTACAAGCAGTAATCGGGGGGAGTGGGGGGGTGTAGTAGATCTGTTTTATCTTCTGTTGACTTTAATAGAGGTTAGCAAGTTCATCACAGCATCGTGTTGAAACATCCATGGTAGAGAATGCATGTATACATCGGTGTGTGTGTGTTGCAGTGTCCGTTTGTGGTCTTGTTGTTTTTGCAGCTGGGATGTTTAACCAGGTCTCAGGCAGGAGAGTGTGTGTTGAGGAAGAGCCTGTGTGTTTCTCTGTTGGTCTACCAAGGCTGCCAACTTGAACTCAATCTAGACCTTGCAGACAGTAATAACACACACACACATTCGCTGCAGGTGCAGGGTTTAAAAGCGAACAGATGAATATCACTAGGCAGGTGTGTCTGAGGGTTCAGTTCATTACTGGTGACTGAATTAAATGATTCTGACATGATACAGATTCCACTGTATGCCTCATACTTTATGTCGGAGCATTTGTACCACAATGATGCTTGTGAAATTTTGTTCTTACTCTCTTCCCTCCTTGTTTCCAGTTCTATATCCAGTCCAGGTTCACGTGGCGTGGCGCTCGTCTCCTCCGCCCACTACTCCAGTTCACTTTGCTGATGATGGCTTTCTACACCGGCTTGTCGCGCGTATCCGACCACAAGCACCACCCGACCGACGTCCTGGCAGGCTTTGTGCAGGGAGCCCTGGTGGCCTACTGCATAGTGAGTACACACACATGACACACAAAACACACAATCCATGCCAATGGTGTTTAAGTGTGACAAACATTAATAGAAAAAAAAACAACACATTCTATATCTAACCACTGGGGATCCTTCAATTTCAGTTTCCCTCCACGCATCTTTCTCTTTTACTGTTTTTTTTTCTCCTCTCTCTTGTTTTGGAGAAGTGGAGTAGGCTGGGAAGTGAGGAGAATCTGATTCCTTCTTAATGAATAACACATTGCCTGGAGCCAGGCCTTTGCTCACAAGTGTGTGTGTGTGTGTGTGTTTGAGTGACTGCATATTCTGCAGCTTCGCTCACGGCTTTCAGGACATTTCATCACAGCAATTGCCAGATGATTTTCGTAACCTTCATCATTACACTGAGCATAGATTGAGCCAAGGAAAATTGAATGTGAGCCAGGAGGAAAACCGGGGGAGTGTAAAAAGAAAGAGGGTGAGTAAGAAGGAGAGGATTAGGCTTTGATACTGGAATGAGGCTGTTAATTATTTTGGGTTTTTTATTTGGTGGCTCTGGTTCTGTCAGCACAGCAGGCTCCAGCTAAACTCTGCTGCCTTTGGCAAAGTGTGGAACGGGTACTCACACACACACACACTCACATCTGAAACACCCAAGCAACCATTACCTTTATACAGGACCCAAATCGTGAGCGTGGAAAGAATTAGATTCATAAAGTAAAGCAAGACTTTAGCAATGGCGCCTAGGCAGACCTTAACACGGCACGCATACGCCATATACGCAGAATTAAGACACAGTATGGCAGTTTGTGGGCAGAAATCAACTGTAATACAAAAAGTCAGTACTCCTTCAGCTGGGCGTAGGTCCTGTACGACATCAGCCTTGACATGTATGAAAGTAATGTTTTGAGAAATATGCTCAGTGTATTAAAGCTCGACCTCCAAAAAGGCAGATCTGCCTGGAGGAGAGAAGGGAGAGAAGTGACAGGAGAGAGGAGCCTTGTCTACATTTTGGCTCAGGATAAACGTGGGTTTAATCCAACTCAGCTATTCCACAAACCTCCAGCTCACAGAGAGACAGCTTATTGCAAACAATTTCCACATACACACCGTGCTTTTATATCTCTTTCTATGTATGTGCCTGTATCTGTAGATATGCACACGCTCACATACGCACGCACAGTCAACGCCTGCCGATCGAGGAAATGGGGTTTGTTTTACAATCCTTGACACCCCCTCTGATTTGCCCTGTCTTTGTGAAAACACACATCTGTGAGCACTTTAGCTCGGCTGTTTTGGCCTCACAGTAAGTAGTGGAGCAGAAATGACCTGACAGGAGATGAGTGGAGGCATGACAGAGGAGGTAGAAAGCCTTTGTAGCTCACAAAGTGCCAGCCTGAAGTACTAAATCAAGGTGTGAACATCTTTAGATCTTCAGGTAGCAACTGCACATGTTGCATCATTATTGTTTTAAAGGGGAAATGAAGAATTAAAGTACAAGCTCAAACTTCCAGATGATTATTTTAATCCTTCTCTTTTGATCTGCAACATGTGTTGTTAGTGTATAATGATGGCTGTTTATATGTCACAGGTCATAAGTTTTGAGGAATCTGAATCGATTACTTTTGTTCTCTCTTTGATGCATCCATATGCTCTCAGAAAAAGTCCCAAGCTATGTTTCACTTTTAGCTATCATGTTGGGCAGAATGATCCACTGATCCAGTTGGAACTTGTGCACATGTGGAAAAAGAGCTTTCGTTCAACCCTCACGGTACTATGATCTTTCATTTAAAAAAAAAAAAAAGAGTCAGAAATGAACAAAAACAGAACACATTGTTGGAATTAGTGGTTTTGTACATCAGTCCCAGATGCAAATGTGAAACTTGCAAATTGTTTTGAGCATCTCAGGAGTTGTTTAGCGTTATGGACCAGCATCATCCTTTCTGAATACATTTATTTAGCCCTCTTTGATATTGTCCCATGACTTTATTGTCACTGTTTTTCCACATTTTACCCTGATGCGTCTTTAATCCCAGTTGTCCCCCACTCAGTGCCAGTAGATGAACAAAAAACAACACATTCATATGTAATGACGAGTTCAGTTATGGCTTTGTTGTAAGTAAACATCTAGTTTGAATCTCTGTTCTAGAGAACCAAGAAACCTATAACAGGAAGTGCCCCATTTGTCTCACCTGGCACCTACTTTTCAGCATTTTTTTTGCAATAAAGTATAAATAAACGAGTCAACACAATGGATATTCTCAAGCTGTCCACATCTAAAGTGACACTGTTATCACCATGACACATTTTTGGAATAAGCCTCTGCTGTCTGAAGTATATTCACAGCCACATCCTCTGACTTACACTGGCAACGGAGGCACGCACTGGTGTATGTGGTTGGGCTGCAAGCATAATTGAGTTCACACGCGTGCAAACAGATTCACAGGTTTATTCTCATATTTGAATGGGTTCTAGTGGCTAATGTGGTGTTTTTTTGTTCTGTTCTTTTTTTTTTTTTAATCGAGTTGGTGCACCCATTTTCTATATGCTTTTGCATCAGAATCAGAATCAGAATGGGGTTTATTGCCATTGTCCATGTAGTACACAGTATTACACAAACTAGGAATTTGTCTCGGTGTGTGTCCAGGCTTATTTTGGCTTGTAAGGCACAAACACACATATATACATGCCAAAATTTTCTGGGCCTTACCAGATCTTAGAATGAAATAAATAAAACTTAAAATGAACAACAAAGCAATGCATGCAGAAGCAGTCTGGGAAAACCTGAGGATGCTCCATCATTCTGCTTGCTTTTTTTTTTTTTTTACAAAATTGCTTCAGTTCATTGAGGTTTCATGTACAGCCACAGCATGTCAGTTGGGTTGAGGTCTGGTCTTGATGGGCCATGAGAACACATTGATCCTTTTCTTTTTCAGGCATCATTGTGCTGCTGCAGGGACCCAGTTTAAGTTGATTTTTAGCTGTTGAGCAGATGGCCTCACATTTCACCCTGGAATTTTTGGAGTTTATTGCTGACTTAATAAGTGCAAGGTGCCCAGTCATGTGTCTGCAAAACAAGCCCAAATTACTACTCTTCCACCATCTTGCTTGGCAGCTGTTGAGGTGTTTTTTGCTAATATCCAGTGTTTTTTTTTTTTGTTTTTTTTTTTGCTTTTTGTTTTTTTTAGCAGATATTTCCATTTTGGTGTTAACCATCCAGAGAATATTGTGACAAAAGTCGTGTTGTTTGTCTAGATGCAACTTATCCTTTTTAGATACAACCATAGTCTTTTTGAAGAGAAGGTCCTTTCTTCTTGACACCTTTACAAATAAACCATAGTTGTTCATTTTTTATTTCTTTTTTTTTTACTTTCTTGGTTCTTGGCAGTACCTTTTCTTATTTGACTTTGTTTTCATAAAATAAACAATGATATGATACAATAGCTCATCTGTTGTTGTTCATCTTGGTTTAATTTTAATACTTCAGATCCATAGATGACCTTTTTGTTTTATTATTTCCTGATACATAAAACCTAAGAATGAAAAAGTGTAGTTTCATTCTTATATGACTGTGTGTGTGTGTGCATGTGTATACCAGACAGGAAATGGTGAGGTCATGATAAGCCCTCCACTATGGCAGTTCAAGGGTGATAGGTTGGAGGCTGGGTGACGCAGCAACTGTGCCTGCTGCAGTTTCCCATGATGACTCCTGTGACTCCTAGAGATATGACCTCATATCCTTTCCTTTCTCCTAATCATATCGCAATATACCAAACAAAACCGGCCACTAAACCTTATTGCTACATAGACAAAGAGGCCATTTAAAAGTACGACAGCAGCTGTCCTTTATGGAGGTGTCTACCTACATGTCACCAGTAATGGTTATTGTGTGGTCAGTAAATGTCAAGCTGTCATAGAGGAGAATGTCTTTGTGTTGAGTCTACCACAGAATGAGATACTTATTGTTGCCGTGTATAAATAGATCAGTGACTACATGTCCAACATTTCTCTACATAACAAAGACGGATACTGAAAAGTCTGCTTGTTTTTTACGGGGGGATGTTCCTTAATATGAGGTCACTGTGTAACACTCCGGTAAGAATAAGAATAATCCATGTTGCTTTCTTATAGGATGTGGTGCGCAGTTGCCTTTGACAGAGTTCAGTGTTGAATGGCAGCTGCTCCCCCCTCACCTCCTTGGCACGGGCACAAAGCCCGCTCTGGACTGGCAGCACGGAAGGAAAAGCTGCTGCGCCTGCCAATTATATGTGTGTGTGTGTGTGCTTGTGTGTGTTGGTGTGTGTTAGTCCGAAGCTCAAGCCACTGTTGCTTATGAGCAACTCACGGCCCTTGTTAGTGGAAATGCTATTCCACTCTTAAAAATGGGCAGGAGTTTCCATGGTCCCTCTTCCTGTCCATTCATACCCCTTTCCCTGTTTGACATATGATATCAAGCGTGATCTCAGAAAGATATTTCAATTCTGTCTTTTTTCCATCTCCTCTCTCTCTGTCAGCATGAGTTTCAGACAGGCTTTCCTCATAGTCGGATGTAAAATGCAACTATGGAATTTCTTCAGAGGAACTGATTCACCATGGATTCTTAATATCTGATATGTCAGGGTGAGCCATACTTAGATCACCCAGCCAGGCTACTCATTGTTACTGGTTTGGGATTGCACAGAGCGTGGTGCAGAATTGTGATAGGGTGTTCCTCATCGTGCCAGTTCACCACAGCTCACACTTCCCCTGCAGACAGAAGAGCATGTGGTTACATATTCATCATATTCCTGTACAGACCTGCCATTGCCTATCAAGACTGAGACAGTTTAGTCAGATCTCATTATTCAGACAACTGATGTGGTTTTTTTTTTTTCAGATTGGAGATTTATTTTTCTTCCTTCATGATAGTAAGTATTGGGTGTGCTTCTTCTATTGATCCTCTTCATCTTGCTTTCTCTCCACCAGGTCTTCTACGTGTCAGACCTGTTCAAGCCCAGGGTGAAGGCGACAACTCCTCCGCCCTCTCCAATCAAGAAGGAGCTGCTCCCTTCATCAGACATCATCGAGAGGAACAACCACCACAACATGGTGTGAGGGATGCCTCACTCCCCCCCTTCCCATGCCTGAGGAGCCAATCACAGCGCTGCTCACCTCCCATCGGACAGTAGAATGTAGCGACAAGAGACTGTAGCTGCTTCCTAAATGGCATCCTCCTCCCTTTCGTGGTGCCCAGCAAGGCGCTTTGTGGACTAGGGTGTCAGATTTGAGATTTGCACAGCAGAGTCCACTCTCACTATCCAGACTTATTATTTAGTGTCACTTTTTACCTACGTATCAGAATTTGAGAATATCCTTTTGAGCACAAACAGAAAAGCATTGGAGGGCTAAAAGACAAAATTAATGAAGACATTTACAACTTGACAGGCAGAGCAGAAGGTGCGGAGGTTTGATGGAGATTTAACCACATGAAGGGAGAACATATCTGAAGAAAAACAAATGAAAAGAGAGAAAATATGAAAAAAAGACAAACCCCTGCCTAGGGAGAGAGGAATGCACTTCCTCTCTGAACTCTGTGGCCTTGGATTGCTGTAGGACAACAACTTCCCGAGCAAAGGGAAGGATATTACTGCAGAATAGAAATATTAACAGGATAGAAAGATATAACTTATAGCACTGTTTTAACTTCATTGTCCATCACCACTTGCTGCCTGAGATGTTTAACTGAAAAAAGTGATTGTGCTGATGTAATGAGACAGACGTTAACTCCTAAAACAAGAAGAACTCTGTATCACTCGCCTACTGTAAGGATCTTACTCTGATCCTGTTTGGCCTTAATAACAGCTAACAGAGCTGGGGTTTTCTTTTTCTAGTGTTACACTTTGGAAAGTGAAGCCTTCCATACTCACTTATGTACGTCTGTCTCCAGACTAGCATGTCAAGCTTATTGCAGTGGACACTCAGTGCAGCCCAAACCCGGGATGTTGCAGTTCTTGAGGTTAGATGTAGTAAAAATGGGTGGGGTGGGGTGGGGTGGGTTATTCTGTGGAAGGAGGGAGGCAGACCTCCCAGCCTCCCAGCACCTGCCCAAGAGGCGCGGCTGTGCCGTGCAGCTTCCAGGTGGTTGGGCTACCTGTCAGGATTCCTAAATAGGAAGATGATAGGTGGACAGAGTGAAGGGGTGTGGTCTGTCACCATGGAGAGAAGGTGACGATTTACAGCTAAGCTGGCACATTGTTTTGGGATGATTTGGGCTCTTTCTGCTGGCAAGGAGGGGCTCTCACCCACCCAATCACTCATTGGCAATGGATGTTTGTCTCTCAGTGTGTGTGTGTGTGTGTTTGTGTGTTGTATTATCGTGTGCTTGTGTGGGTACATTTGTTCTTGTAGGTAACCAACTTGTGAGTGCGACTGCTTGTGTGCATGTGTAGGAGCGCTGCGCCCTGTGAAAAGAACCCCTTCATGAAAAACTGTGTGTGTGGCAAATATTAAAAACACACACTCTCAACTGTGCCAAGTGGGTTTGTGTGTGTGTGTGTGTGTCCATGTCTGCCACTGTGTTGCCAGAGAGTAAGAGAGCAGGTGAACGTTATAAAAACTGTGGATCTAATATTTTTATTTTCAGCCTAGAAGCATCTTTAACCCTGCATGTTTATAGCCTGTCCTGTGTGATCACTAACAGCTGTACAGAACCAAACACAGAGGTCCTTTTTATTTACAGCCTACTCAGATATCCTCATCCAAGAACAGACACCGCCATGTTGCACACCTTTTTCTCGTATAGTCCGTCCCATCATTTCAAAAAGCCGTTTTCACTCTTTTTACAAATATATAAATAATGTATAGATCACTAAAATTTAACTCTGTAAGATATTTTTTCTTAACATGTTTAGATATATCCACTATGATTGCAGACCTGTGTTCCTTACAAACTGCTGCTTAAAAAGCATCAATTGACAGATTTTTGTATCTATATAACTAAACTATTGTAGATTGTAATAGTTACATTTGTTATATGCATTCAAAAAAATAAACCCTCAATTGTATTGAATTTCAATATTAGTATTTTTGTATTGTCTCATTTTTTGTACAAAAGAAATAGTAGCTATGAAGTTTTTTTTCTGCTAAATGTACTTAGCTCCATTATATGTGCTTTTAAATAAAAAGCTCATTATGAACACATTTGTTGCTGTTTTGAATTTTTTTTTCCTAATGATTCACTCAAACTACAGATGTTCTTGTAGCCCTCATTATTTGTATTTTCATTGAATATTACCACAAATTCCACTAGAAAGTAGCATTTGCAGCAGAACATGAATGAGGAGTTTCAAGGGTGAATGTGTGACAGCAGTCATTCCCCCGTACTCCCAACCCCACATATCACTTACAAAATGACATTTTCTTTTTGTTCCTGAAGCAGTGAAAAAGAAAATGTTGAACTCAGATGTTAGGTTTAGTTGTAGGAGGAAAGGTGTCTCTTTAAAGGCTGGATTCCCTGTAAAGAGACATAAGTGCAGGTAGCCAGAGTGAAGAGAGACAAAGAGAGAGAGAGAGAGAGGAAGAAGAGAAATGGGGGTGGGGGGGGGGATATGAAGTTCTTAAAGTATTTCAGAAAGAGGCTCATGCCCTCTCAAATGTTGTATGCATGTTGAGAACTGAACAGCCAATCTTTTCAACAGTAAGACAGGACATGATGTCCCTCAGCTACTGGGTGTGGGTGAGTGGGGGACGACCAAAGAGTGTCAGTGTCATATCCTGGTGTCAGGTTTACATCGTTCTCCCCAGTGGTGCCAAAAAGAGCAGCAAGAGAGTTGGGTCTCACATTGAACTTAAGGAAAGTGCGTGTTGTCATTTGTCGCAACAGGAGATTCACAGTTGAGTAGATCTGAACGTGTGATCTCGGAGCAGTGATCTCCGCGAACGACCTTAAGCTGTAAGAGACCGTGGCAGTGAAGGAGAGACGTATTAACTAACCTCAAAATGGATTCCCAGACACTGTATGACCAATGAGGTGTTAAAATATAAAAGTAGGGACTTAAATGAAAATTCTGGAGCTCCAACAACCCTAGGTCTATTATTAGGTGGCAGATGTGAATCAATGCTGTTTGGAGTTACATGGTATTTGATGTGAGCCCAGAAGCATGAAAAGTCCTTTCTATACGCCTTTAGACACAAAAAGTATAAATGACCTAGGTTTGTCTGTAGGATCCTAATTTACACTGTCATTTAAATGAAATTATATTTTTGAGTCATGGCAGAAGCTTAAAATTACTATTTGCTCTGTTGTAGGATTGACACTCTGGACGAACACTAACTGCCACTGTGCTGCAAGGACATATTATGTTCTAATTCAAAACTGCTTCATTCACATTGTTTTGGTACCTAACAAAAGTTTACACTTCTTAATGTCAAATAATAGACCAACTCTGGTCTATTCCGTTAAGTCCTGTTCCTATGTGGCTTTGATTTCAGCAAGAAGGGCATTTGTAGATTTAAACAGAAAGTAGTATCAGCAGAGTTTGCGTTGGGTGCCTTAGGAAAACTTGGATATCTGTAATTCAAGAAAATGTCTAATTTGCAAATACAGTGGGTACGGAAGGTATTCAGACCCCTTTCAATTTTTTCACTCTTGGTTTCATTGAAACCATTTGCTAAAATCAAAAAATCATTTTATTTCTCATACTACTCACCCCCCCACCCCCCTATCTTGACAGAAAAAAAAAAAAACAGAAATGGAGACATTTTTGCACATTTACTAAAAAGAAAAACTGAAATATCACATGGTCACAAGTATTCAGACCTTTTGCTCAGTATTGAGTAGAAGCACCCTTTTGAGCTGGTACAGCCATGAGTCTTCTTGGGAATGATGCAACAGGTTTTACACACCTGGATTTGAAGATCCTCTCCAGTTCTGTCAGCTTGGATGGGGAACATTGGTGGACAGCCATTTTCAGGTCTCTCTAGAGATGCTCAGTTGTGTTTAGCGCAGGGCTCTGGCCGGACCAGTCAAGAATGCCCACAGAGTTGTTCCGAAGCCACTCCTTTGTTATTTTAGCTGTGTGCTTTGGGTCATCATCAGAAGGTGTGAGGTCCTGAGCACTCTGGAAAGGGTTCTCTGCCAGGATATCGCTGTACTTGTCCACATTCATCTTTCCATCAATTGCAACCAGTCGTCATGTCCATGCAGCTGAAAAACACCCCCATAGCATGATGCTTCCACCACCATGTTTCACTGTTGGGACTGTATTGGGACTGGTGATGAGCAGTGCCTGCTTTTCTCCACACATACCGCTTAGAATTAAACCCAAAAAGTTCAGTCTTGGTCACATCAAACCAGAGAATCCTATTTCACAGTCTGGGAGTCCTTCATGTGTTTTTTTTTCTTTTTGGTCAAACAGATAAACAGATAAACGCCAGCAAAAACATAACCTCCTTGGCGGAGGTAATAAAAATCTCTTTGAAGCACTTTAAATCCTTCCTGTGCCATTTCACGAAGGCTGAATCCAGTAAAGAAGGCTGGAAAAGATGGTTGTTAAGTATAAAGCAAGGACAGATTTTGTTTTAATCTTCTATTTTTCAACACACATTCAGACACTGAGCAGAGACTTAGAGTGGGACCACACTGCTCCTTCTGTACATCCCACACATGGACCTCTGCTATCAGATAATCAGCATTAACCCTTCGTCTGAGTCACAAGGTTTTAGATCATCACTTGCATTTCAGAGGAGACTAGCTATAACTAATGACTGCAAACATCACTGAACAAAAACAAACACTGCTGTGTCAATTCTAACACTGTACCATATGCAGGCCGCTCTTGGCCCTGCTGAATGTTTTTCCTTGCTTTGACTGTTTTAACTTATACATGGAAAATGAAAATGGAAAGCAAGATAATACATGGTTCCTCTTTTTTAAACTTTACCAATACGTTAAAAAAAAAAAAAAAAATCTGATCTGTGGTTCACAAACAGTGACATGATCCGAACTGTGAGGTATGTGTTCCATTACAGCCTCAGTCTGAACCCTGGAGAGCTGTTGGAGTATCAGTCATACACTGGCTGACTAAATGAACTACAGTTTCCAAAAAAAATCTAACATGAGGATGGTGATTCCAAACATACAAGACTTTCTAAAAAAAAAAAAAAAGAAAAAAAAACAGGTACAAAGGTATTCTGACTTTGAAGCAAAATACAACACTCTTGAGACTTTTCTGAAGGGCAGGTGAAGCTGCTCTATCGAGGAGCAGCTGTGTGCACGTGTGTTTAAAAGCCAAAACTAAAAATAAATTGCCATATAAATAAACAGAACTCCCATAAAGATTTTTCTTGGAAAGAAAGATTAAAAAAGAAGATGAGTGAAGACAATCATTTTAAGGCTGAACTGATGTTATTACAGTCATACAGGCTTTCCTCAGAGTCCAGTGAGGTGCAGCCTTTCAGTGGCAGTGCAGCTGATCTGTGGTCAGCCGGAACGATAACAGCACCTAACTGAGATTGACGGTGCCTGTGAACAGCTGGTAGGTCTGAGGTCAGCCATGCATGGCTGTAATAGTAGAGGGCCTGCTGCTGAGGCAGAGAGGCCCATGTTGTGGTCTTGTTTGGCAGCAGCGCAGCAGAACTGGCAGAGGGCCGCCACGGGGAGGCCAAGGCATTACATAGTTCTGCACTGCTCTCTTAATGCGCTGGGTGTGCGTCCCTCGCAGTCACATACTGTACCGTGCATCCACTCCCTCTGTTTCTATTACTCATGGTTTACCTGCTGCTTTGACCCTGGTGTTCTGCCTTTTGTAAAACGCCAATTCCAACTTCGCAGCTGCCATGTGAAACGCTTGTAACTGGTGATGTTGACATCTTTGACACAAGTTGGATGGATTACGTCTTCCTCTGTGGGCCGACAAATTTCTCCACCCTGTGTCTTATAAAAGTTTTTCAGAGCTGTCTTTGGATAAATGCAAAAGCACATAATGGTCCTTTTTTAAAAACATAGAATTTTCCACGAGCTTCAAATGAGTGATACTTTGGACATAGAGAGAAGTGCTACGCACCAGTGGTACTAGCAAATATGATGACAGACTCCAAAGCAGCTGTGACAAAGTTTTCTTTCATTTGTCAGTTGACAGCTGGTGGTTTGAAACAGCAGGTTTGCTCATCTGCTCTGCTGGACTTTAAGATTATAGTACATCTGCCATTCCTTTCTAACAGATAACATATGTGCGCACATACCATGTACTAAATCACCGAACAAGTACAATGAACAAGTGCACTGAAGGCGCGTTTCCACTCGCAGGGGGTTACAGATAGTTATTTCAGGGGCCGCATCCTTGAAGCGTGTCTCCATTACTAGGGACGGCCCTGCAAAAGAGGCCTTGAGGAAGCTTTGGGGGTGAAAAGCAATCCTGAAGCAGAGGTACTCAGAGCAGCCCTGATAAACTTCTGGGGCGGGCGGGGGGTTGACTGGGTAGTTTACGTGCACCCGATCCTGTCACCGTAAGCGGAGAGACTGTCCCTGAAAGGACTGAGGAGGCCGGTCCTGTCAAAATTCCAGCCTCCCAGTTTGACTACAGAACCCCTGCAAGTGGAAACACACCCAACAAGAATGCACAAGTGGTAAGCAACTGGACAACTGTAAACACTTTTAATCTATGTTCAGCTCAGCACAGTTGCTTAGTTGCTCTAAATAACCAAAAGTGGCAACTCTGAGAGCCACTCTGGAACTAGCCATCCAACGCAAGGACAACTAACAGTGATCTTTTCATGCCCTGAAGTGGCTGCAGTTCAGATAGCGTGGCGTGAAATGGCCCACTGGCACACATGATATAAAAAGCAACACGGAGTAACAAGAGTGCCGCTGTAGGTGGCTCTGGTTGGGTTTGAATGTTGCGAGTGAGTGTGTGTTAGTGAGCTGGAGCTGAGCTGCGGTGAGGTTGGCACCTCCAGGAGAGCCGTGAGGAGGCCCGCAGCTCTGAGGGTCTTTTCTCTGGACGACGGCGCTGGAAGCTGAGAAGAAGCCCAGCCTGCAGGGTTGCATGGCCAGAGGAAGGCCCTCTGGACACAGTTCTGCACTTCCTTTAGGGAAACTGGGAGCAGCAGTCCAGTGTTTACACTGGTTCAGTGTCTGCGTTCGCTGGTTTTTGCACACATGAGGTGCGTAGACATAATATGACCCACCCACAGGACACACAGAGGATTTAAAAGGGAAGCTGGTGTGTAAAAATGAAAGATGAAGAGCATGAACTGAGAAGTTTGGCTGCCCCACACCTTTAACGCTGGAATGTTTTCCATCATGACTCAAAAAGCTGAAATTTGGAGGTGGACGGATAAAGTCAGCAACAGCTTCTTTCACCACTTCACAGCATCAGAGAGGGAGTAACTCAATCTCAACAAAAACAGAAGCACTAAAGAAAATGAAGCAGCCTTTCAATACATGAAAAGAGGATTGAAATTTGACAGCATTAACCCAGTTTCTCATAAGTCTACAGCATTATATGGCTATGAGTGATTAAAATAATGACAATTCGATGTGCAATAGGTACATGTGTGGGCAGCAAGAGGATTAATGTCAAGGATTAATATCACCTCTTTGTTTCAGCGCAGATATTCTAATGTGTTCTGATGTGAATAAAACCTCAATCCAGGGAGCATAAAATCTGGATATTAATATTGCATTAATTGTAGTAGACAGGAAGAGTGGATTAACCTATATATCCTGTCCCAATTTGAAGGTTTTATTTTTTTCTCTCCGTATTATAAGAGTAATCAAACTCATGATGTGGAGAAATATACTGTTAACCAGCTTTTGTAGCTTTTCAGCCATGACTGAACATCTCACCAAGGACATTGTGTGCAGCCAGGACTATTTGACGGATCATCATTTTTGGTTCATACTGTACATTCTCTGGGTTCATACTGAAATATCTGCAAAACTAATCAGTATTACCTGCACTTCATGTTTCATGGTAATGACTTCAAGCCACACAAACTGTCAAATTAACCCATTCGGTTCTGGCGTCTGTGTCTGAAACTTCATAGTGCAACTAAGTGTGTCAAAGTCAAGCATGTAGTTTTTGAACAATATGCTTGATTTTCACAAATGAGGAACAAAAGAAGTTTGATGTCTTTGGTCAGAGTTTGGATCACACTAAGACATCAGGGTGCCTCAATGATGAAATCTTCGTAAATCTCCGAATCATCTTGAACATAAATTACCTCCTTACTAAAAACCTATTCTGGATTCATGAACACCACATTACACTCAGTTTTGATTAAAAAGAATCTAATCTGCTGCCAGCGCTCATTGATTAGAATAAATCCCTGCCCAGGGAAGTGTAATACCTGATGGAAACAGATGCCTCTACAGGTGTCAACAGCATAACGCTGAAGATGATCTTACACTTTATATTTTATGTGTTATGCCACTATGCATTGTGGCAACCAGGGGATGTGTTGATTTTAATACGCATCTTAAGAAACAAAATATGCCTCTCAAATAAGACACGTGTTATATTTCTAATTTAGAGTCATGTTTAAAAGGTTTGTTTTAAAGTTATCTGCATATTGTGAAAATCACAGTCCACAAAAAGCATCAATGTTTTAAAGTCTGATCACAACAAGCAACATTTCTATGTCCTCCTCATTTCCAGAAGCTCTCGCGGTTGGAAGAAGGACTAGATTTTGTTCGTACCAATGGAAAGTTTGGAGCTACTCGAATTTTCATGAGTGCCAAAACATGCGTGAATATGTGGGTAATATCTATTTACACTACAAAGGAAAATTAGCAGTTTTTAGCACAGTGGGTGTGGAGGTGAAGTCGCTTTACTTTTCTGTTACTTTGTATAAAGTAAGTAGAAAAATACAAACATAACTGTTGGAAAGTTGGGAGAGTAGCAGAGAAAGAGGTGTGGTTGAAATACGGGGAAATTCCCTTGATGGAAAAGGGGTGTAACGTTCGTAGCTCAGCATCAACAGAGCTGATGACATCACATGCAGTAGGTTTTACAGCATGAAGGTAAAAGCGGGAGCTAATGGATGGATGGATGGATGGATGGTAAAACAGGTGAACTTTCTCTTGAGAAATAGCTGCTCAGAGCCAGCAGTTCAATATCCAGGGTGCGTTGATGCTCCTTCAGTTTCATGATCAGGTTTTGACCTGTCTGTTTACAACAACCATTGCAGTCCCTCCTGCAGCTCTGCTTGCAGTGTCTGTTTCCCTGTGCGAAGGTTTGGCAGATAAGCACTGGAGTTCAGAATATAATTCCAGCAGCCACATCTTGGGGGAACACATACTTTTTCAATTTCTTTCTCAATTTGTCTTCATTAGTGCTTCAAGGTTTCCATTTTGTTTGCTAGTGATCTCATATTCTCCATTCATCATCTCAGAGAAGAAACGGTTTAATCTTCTACATCCTTGCCTTCCGTTGTGCTCATGCTCAGCTTCTTTAAAGTCAATTAGCTGATCACAAAAGGTCTGCCACAATGTGCTGTCACTCGTGCAGCACCATTTTCGAATCTGAAAATGAAAGCATGTGGGCTCTAACTCAGTGAACCCCAGCCTTACACAGCTACATACACAATAAAGGCAATCCATCCATCCATTATTTATTCCTGCTTATTCCTGTGCAGGACCACGGGGATCTCCTGGAGCCTATCCCAGCTCTCTTTTGGCAAAAGGAAGACGCACACCCTGGACAGGTCACCAGTCCATCACAGGGTGCCATAAACTCTCTCTGAGTCATTCACTGTACCTTAAAAGACCTTCAGGATTTTCTGCTTTGTTTCTTAGGTGCAACTGTTTCATGAGCGAAAATTTAATTGCTTTCTTCACAGAAAGCAGCATAGCTCCGGTGTGACATAGTGTCTGTGTATGGGTAAAGAACTGGAAAAATGCAGAGAGGGTAGGATAGAAAGCTGATAAACTTTGCAGATGTTGGCTTTAGGTGGGGGAAACAGGTGATTAAGTCATCTTCACACAAATGGCCTCTGTTTATCTCTCTCTCTCTTTTGCTCTTCATGTTCTCTCATCAAAAAACGTATTTAACATGCATTTCATAACTCCCTTTGCCACCCTCATCACAAGCGCAGTCGTTTGCTTTGCGCTGAAGGCCTTTAGCTCCATTCGTTCACCTAAATCTCCTAATCTTGCTTCCTACTGTATGGAAAAGACATCAGTCCCCCGTTGGAGTGGATGGGGGATTGGACAGGTCAGAAAAGGAGCACGGGGATTTGGTTGCTGTGAACTTTTTTTACGAGACATGATTTTTACAGATGCTAAAAAAGTTTTATTGGCGGCCATTTTCATTTTTCACCGAGACTCAGGCTATTAGAGCAGAACCTGTGGCTAATAAATAAACTCGAGGGGTGGAAGCCAATGGCATTGTCACATCTACAAACAAACACAACCACTGATGGGGGCAGGAAAAGTGTTTACAGATTGAGTGTCTCTACCAGAAACCTGCTTTTATCTTCCTGTTTTCCTTAGCAGAGATGAAGAGAAAGAAGTGGAGAAGAAAGGGAACAGATGATGAAGGCAGGAGAGCCAGAGTTAAAGAGGAAATAGGTTCTGCCATCTGTCCTCGTCTCTATCTGCCTGCTTTCTCTTAGGGGAAATTCTGTCATGCAGCCCAAATCATGTCAACCCTTGTGGTTTACCTGCTCACGCAACAGCCAGCTGAAACCCACAAACACATGTTGCTCTCGCACACAAACAAAACAGAGACGTGCTTCTACTCTGCAGAGCCACAGGGTGGATATAAAGAGCCAGGCCTCAGCCCATCTGGCTGTTATCCAGAGGCTGCTTCTTGATTTACTAGTCATCCATGTGAGCGGGAGTCTGCGCATCATTTTCATATCTTTTGTGACGCTGCGCAGAAAGCCAGCTATGAGGTCAGCACTCAGGGAGCAAGCATCTTTCTTGTTGACAACAAGCTGAGTACCAGCTCCAGACATTTGGCCCATCCATCGTCATAAAACTGTGATGTTTGCACGCAGGAATTTACTGGAAAATGTTTTCAGGCTCAAGACTGTCATTTTGCTGCAAAAAAGAAATTATTGTAAATCTGGTGATTAAGTTCTTGCATTCTTGCATCATTTCTCATAGGGAGAAAGAGTGTGATTCATAATTTTTTTTATTTTTTTTTAAGTTTTATCCATTATACTGGGCCGATTTATGAAGTGTGTTATAAAGTGCAGAAAAGAAATGCTTTCAAAGCTCTTTTCTCTTTTTTACAAAAGTGTGGCCAAAGCTTAGATCGCTACTTTGTGTTCACACTTAATGTTCGATTTTCAGGTCCAGATCAAAGCGGAATGTTTAGTTCCAGTACATTTTTCAAAGATCAAATCAACAGATATCTGAGAAAAGATAAACAGATAAGGTCACACTATTAATGGACTGCCTCTCAGAGTATATTCTGTTGACAGAGCTTAAATCATCCAGAGCATTGTAATGGGCAACATGGCTTCAACATTTAAAGAGAACAAGGTTAAGGTTGAAATCAGCCTTTCAGAACTACGCTGTGTGTTTTTACATTAACTAATGGACAAGATAAGGACTCGAATGAATGGATTGGAGAATGCATGAAAGTAAACAGCTGAGTTTGTAAAGTTCACAGGCAAGGGCTCGGCAAAAGAAGAATCAGGGAGTCCAAGAGTCCATGAAAACCATCACGGTATATTTGTGATCCATGATTCCATTTATATTTCATTTAAAAAATATCAGTTACTGAATATATCCTTATGTCGGCACACATTGTGTACTGTACATTGTGTACCCATTTTGTACTGTTGCACGCACAAGATGACTGTGGTGAAAGAATCAAGAAAATCTTTCATCGTGGCTCCAAATCAATGTTCTTACATTATACAGTTTAAGCAGTTTGGTGACGCTTGTCTCTGAGGTCTTACAAGCAAAGATGGTCCTGGATTGTTTTCTGCCACATTGTCAGAAATCCTACAATTTTCCTTGTTAATTAAAATGCAACATAAAATGACATATTAATTATTGCAGCATGCCTCTTCCCCCATAAGTCCCCCTAACACTAACCAGGACCTCTTTCTCCATCTTTGCCACTTCTTTACTAAAGTATTTTCAGCACACATAAAAGCTGCTACTGAAGTGTTTTTTTTTTTTTTTTTGCTTATTGCCGGATGCTGATGCTACTATTCTATATCTGGCGTAGCCTACAATTTAGGGGTCTCATCATCAGCTAGTCTACACATAGTATTCTTGACATCGTACCCAAGATTAAGCAGAGTTATGCAATGTGAGATGTAATAATCCTGTATGACTGTGGAAATTGTGCAGTGTGTAAAAGCCCTTAGAGAAATAAAGGACTAAGTGGTAGAAACTAAAAAGAGATTTAAAACTTAAAGATTCAGTTACATTGACCTGAAGATCCATACACAGAGTGAATGTGGGTGTTTTGTTCTGCATCAAAATGAAAGTAAAACATTAGTGGGTCTGTAATTATTACCTTCTGGCACAGAGTGGCGTTTCATCGAGTGAGCAAAGACTGGACACTACTGAAAGAGCATATTAGCTGGCAAAAAAGGTAAAAATAAATACAATGCAATGGACACCCAGTGCTGGCGCAGTTTACAATAAACCATCAGATCTGATTGGAAATCATTTTCCACGTACAAGCTGCAGCATAAAACTCTAAACACTAACCTCAAGCTGCATGTACAGTTGTATAAGACTGTGATCACAACCGGAACTACATATCAGATTTATAAAACCTGTCTGCACTCTCAGGACGTTTTCCTTTCCTTGTCAGGCCATCGTGGCATGACATTTGTGAGGATTAAGTTGAAATTACATATGATTTGTACATTCAGTGAGAGCGCCATCCATCCATTAACTTCCAGTTATCCTGGTTCAGGTCACGAGGACAGGAGCCCCAAACAGAGAGGCCCGGCCCTCCCTCTCCCCAGCTACCCCTTCCAGTTCCTCTTCCAGAAGACCAAAGCGTTCCCAAGATAGCTGAGATACACGATCTCTCTCACGGAGTAATCTTCACAATGAGCTTCAGGTAGTTCAAAATGGTGTACCTGGTGTCCACGGCAACTTCTGTATCAGTGCTTCTTAACCTGGGGTTGATCGAACCCTAGGGGTTCAATGAGTCAGTCTCAGGGGTTCGGTGGAGGTCAAGACACGCACCTGACTCATATGATTCATGATGACACGCCCCGCTTGGCCGTCACTGGCTACAGGTGATCACGTCACATTGCTTGGCCAATCAGGGAATTTGGTGCAGTCAGTAGTCGACTTATGACTGTCGTGATGGTACGTCGTGCATCTATACTATGTTGAGCAAAAAAAAAAAAAATGGTCAGATAAAGCGGGTTCAGAAAATGAATGTTAAATACAATAAATAAAAAGTAAGGTAGGTAGTTCATGCAGTCCATGTATTGCATTGGTTTTGTTTTTTGAACACAGTGATGTTAATGCACGGTTCGTTCTGTGCACCAGTAAAACATACAACTGTGTTGAATTTGAAAAATATCATATTTTATTTTTCAATAAGAAGGGTTCAGTGAATGTGCATATGAAACCGGTGGGGTTCAGGACCTCCAGCAAGGTAAAAAACCACTGTTCCATATTTTCCAGGTAGCAGTTAAGGATCAGAATGAGCCCCTGAAACACTCCCTCCTGATCAAAACCATGTGTGAAACAGCGGGGATGAGAATCAGCACCTCCAAACATGAGACCACGCTCCTCAGTCAGGAAAGGTTGGAATGCCCTCTCCAGATCGGGAGGGAGGTGCTCAGGGAGAGGAGTTTAAGTTCATGCCTGAGGGAAACATGGAACAGGAGGCATCTGCAGTGATGTGGACACCATACCGGTCTGTTGTGGTAAAAGAGAGAGTTGAACCAAGAGGCAAGACTCCCTGGTCAGTGGTCAGTCTTTGCTCCTACCTTCACCTATGGTCATGAACTGTGGCTAGTGACTGAAAGAACTAAATATAACCACAACTAATGGCTGAAACGGGTTTCCTCCACAGGGCAGCTGGACTTTCCCTAAAAGATAGGAAGCACATTTTTTTTCAATTCACATAATTGAATTTGTTATCAAATGGAGCTCTTATGCTGAAGTAAATGCAGTCAATACGCTTAACTTGTTTGTTAATTTAAAATGATCTGTTGTGGTGAAATTGGATGACGTTTCTAGTTAGGAATATTAAATGGGATTGTGGTTATGCAGTGGTTTTTATTACAGAGCTATGACAACAGGTCATGTTTTTCCCCTTTCTCTGTCAGTCCATCATCTCAAACCCTGTGCAACAAATGTGCTTCATCTTTGAGATGTGCGTAACCATGGGTGGAGATGGAGATGGGCAAATGTCCCCATGCATGATTTAGTTATCAATCCCATCTTTGGCATGACAAGTGGCGTACCCATCTTTAAGAGCCCACTTTGGGGATACAGAAAGATTATAAATGAGGCCCTTGATGAGACAACATGGAGAATCTGTAGATGTGGAGACAGCTAATACAAGCAACTAACAAATCAATGAGCAATGCCCACTGCAGCCATATGAGCATTATGTATATTGATAACTTTTTCCATCCATGACTTAAAGGCCACAAACTAATCAAAGCATCTATTCTAGTTGTATTTAAGTGTGGCTGAGAACAACTCCAGCCTACTATCATAGCTGGAATAAAGGATAACAGCGAGACAACATTTCTTCTATGAATGTATGCCAGACATGAAAAAGATATAATTCAATATTATGTGCATTTTTTCCTTTATTTGAAAAGTAACAAAAATACTCACGATTCAACTATTTCTATTAGAAGCTGGCTAAACAGTGCCACAGTTACTAAAATGAATTGTGTTCGTTTCCAGTAAAAATGTATATCTATGTTAGTTAATGCAGCCATTCCCAAACTTCAGAACACTAAGGCCCAATTTGAAATGTGAAAAATCTCCACGGCCCACCGAAACCTTTAATCACAACTGTGATCAACATACAGGACTAGGAACCATGTTCTGATATTAATGTGAGGGGTCAACAAATAAGGTGACACTTGTCATATTAAGTTAAGATGACGGTAGAATAACACTTAACTGGTTTGTTTTGTTACTTCCTAATGTTTTTAAATCATGTTGTCAACATTTTACAGTAATTAAAAACATATTTTAAAAAGATTGAGGATTTAAAACATATTTGTTTAATTTTAATGACCTCTCACGGCTCACCTGCAGTACCGCGACGGCCCACCAGGGGGCTGCGGCCCACACTTTGGGAATCACTGAGTTAATGCAACACAAAGGAATTTTTCAGTTGGAGGGAGGCTCCCTACACACATGGAGGAAAAGTTATCTTTCTGTTGAACATGACTCACTGTTTCGTAATTGGAAGACTTCAAGTCATTTTATTGCTCAAATTACTTGATTGATCACCCGACTGATCTCTAACCCCACATTACATCAACTAAACACGCATGGGAAATGACTTGTAACTTTCGAAAATACAAATTGATTATCTGAAAACTGTCTGAGGGAGAAAGTAAACAGTGCAAGCTGTTTGTGCCATAATTTGCTCAGAACACAAATGAGAAAAGAAAAGACAAAAAACATGTGCAAAATTATGAATTAGCCCATGCAGCAGCAGATATTGTGTGTACTACAGAGAGAGACGAAGGATAGAAAAAAAAAATGTTTTTAGTGTAAAAGTAGCTGCCTGCTGTATGGTATTATGCCAAGTTGTGTGCGGCTTCCCCGACTTCACAGACTCGGCCTTTGGAACTAACTTCCTCTTAATGACCTTACCCAGTCCCCTGCTCTCTTGATGGTCGTAGCTTGCGTATGGACTCCCCGAACAGCTTCAGATATTTGGCTTGCTTCATACCCGTTGGCTGTTGGCAGTGGTGTGGATGAATGTCTCTGAGACTTGCAAACATGATGATGAAGTGCTAACTCCTGACCACCAACCAGCCTGCCAACTCACCACCAACCCATCAGTGTTATGGACAAATCAGGCCTGAAATCACAGAGCTGCTGGTCCACCTGTAGCTCTGCCAGGTACCTCTACCGCTGTAGAAGTAACATGGCGCTGCAAAGGTATGAGGTTCAAAGTTACTTTGGGCAGCTTTTGACAGCAGTATGGACGGGAAACTGAGAGAACTGGACTCCACTCTGCCACAATACACAACTATAATCTTCAAATTTAATTGAAACTAATATTTTAACATAAAAAATAGCACCATTTTAAGGGTTGAGAACTGTTTTATATCGCTTTGAAATGCATAAAATTGTGTCTAATCATTCTGTTAAAAAATGTATTAATCATGAAGTGCATCATATGGAGATACGTATTTGATTGTTTGATTGTAAGGGAGAAGTGCACACCCCAACGTTATGTGTTTCTTTACATGTGTCTCCATTTTGGAAAGTTTGTGTGCTGAATCTAGGAAAAGATTTAGACTTGGATCACAGTTTCCTCAAGGGGGCTCTAAACAACTCTGGGCCTCTGACTTCAAACAATCTTTATCTATATACATGTTCAGAGGCATGCATGTCGAGGTTTTTTGCCAGATGTAAACTATCTGTGAAGCTTCTTGAACATTATGACGTGTAACAACTGACAGCTGTACATTGATAAATCTCCTTATTTGTGTTTGTGCTTGATTTTTTTTTTCCTGTGAACTCTGATTCATTAAAAAAAAAAAAAACTACTGACCACAAATCCCAAATGAGTAACAGGATCCCACTTAACCACAAATCGTTAGGCTCTTACTCCTCTTAGGACGATTTGCATGCCCCCCTGCGCATTCACCCCTCCACCCCCCGGGTGCACAGATACAACACAATGAAGCACTTGGAGGAGAAACAGAGGCTACTTTCACTGCACATCAAATACCCCTGCAGAGCATTCCTACTGAGCACAGCTAAGGAAATGCTACAAGGTGTGGCACAGCATTGCCCTTCACCAGATGGTTGTCTGTTATCTTTTTGAGGCCTGAACAGCAACAACATAATGCCTCCTGTGACAGTCTGCACAATCAGAGTCCGTGGATGTTTTATGGCTTGTTTGAGGGACAATGGCTATGATTTCCTCATTGCCTCTGCACGTGAAGGAGCTTGAATCCAGCAAAAGGAAAGAATGTTTGCAGCCTTGATGACATAACTGCTGACAGGCTCACATTTTCGTTATGTATGGTTTTAGTTATTTCAGGAGATATGCGTTCCAAATGTTTTTTATATCATCTACTGCTTAATACGGCGTGTTAACAGCAACACTATCATAACTGTCAAACTGACTGACACAACTGCAGATGCAAATGGATGAAACAACACTCACTGGAAGACCACGCTTAATCCACGTGGTTTTTCAGAACTTAGACCAAACTACTTTTTCCTGACACAAACAGGATGCTGTTGACCGCAAATCTTTGTCTCTCACATTCATCACCATCCTATTGTGTTTGTGTTCTGCTTGAAACGCATGTTTTAAACATGGGAATTAACTTGAAATATACCACATCTTTCTTCCCTGATGGATTCCAGACAGAGGTTTCTCTGACGGCAGAAACAATGCAGCTGTCTGCAGCAGAGAGTTTTACTTATATAGAGAAATTAATTAAGTTTTTCTTTCATTTTTTTTTTTTTTTTTTTAGCATCCACACCATATCAAACTATTTTCGCTTCAACTCTTGAATGCTTTGTTGGCCAGAAGACACGTCGGATAAATATCTGCAATAAATCCACAGGGACTTGAAGAGCTGCGGCACTGGGTTTTTCACATTTTTTTTAATTCTTTTCTCTGCTCTCAGATCTCACTGGGAATGTTTCAAAAGTGGGGGCACTTGCAAACACTTACCCAAAGGTTTCAAGATCTGTAGTCTGCACCTTTACACCCCCTAACTCTGTGGTCCCTGGGCTGGTCTATGCTCATTAACAGGATTCAGCCTGTGATCAGTTGGAATCCTCTAACGTGCACACAGTCTTACGAGTTTTACGCAGCGTTCATAAAACTTGGGGAGATTTTAAGTAAGAAGGTCATTTCGGTGCAAAACTACTCACAGATATATGAAGATTTCATGAGTAAGGCCCATTGTGCTTAAGCTGATAACACACCATTATAATTTATCTTTAGCCATTTAACATTTATAGTTTGGGTATAAGTCAGTGAACCCTTGGCGTCCGTGCTTGAACCTCGTTTAGCAGCGAAGACTTCAGACAGGTGTGTTCAGTAGCTCTGATCAGAACTGAACAATGGTTTAGGAGGCTGGAGGCCAGGAGGCCTGGCAAGTAGTCCAGGCCCGAATCATGATGCGCACTCCACCATGCTTCACTGTTGGAATTATGTTTTGGAGTTGGTAATCTGTGTTCCTTTTGCACCACACACAGGCCTGAGTATTCTTCCTGAATAATTCCATTTTGTTTCAACATTCATCAAAAACATTTCCCACTAGCATTATAGGCCACCAAAGTGCTCTCTTGCAAACTTCATCTCTCATTGATCTATTCATTTAATCTATTTTTAGGCATTTTTGAAAAAGATTTTGTGACAGCATTGTTTTTACTGAAACAATACGGACAGGAATATACAGACAGCAAAGGGTCACAGGCCAGGACTGGAACCTGGGCTTGGGCCGGTTGCATGAAGAGTGCAAGCCTTTGTACTTGGCATCCCATTTATCTACCATCTCCTTTATCTCATCAAGGATTCTGTCTTGTGTCTTTGGAGTCTTGTTGGATGGATGGCCACGTCTAGGAAGAGTAGCCACAGCACTAAACAGTTTCCTTTGACAGGCAGTTTGTCTAACTGTGGAAGTGATGGATGCTTGATAGACTTTCAGAATACTTTGTATGCCTTTCCAATCGTAATCATACGTCATCAGAGATCTCCTTTTTGCGAGGTCATGGTTTATATCTGCAGATGCTTCTTATGAACAGAAAATTTAAATGGTTAAGTGTCTTTTATCAGTCTAGGAAACTCTAAACCACACTTCCAAAACCATGTCATTAATGGAACTTCAGGTGTTCAAACTCCTGACTCCAGTTAATTAAGTCTGCAGGTTCACTCCAGCACTGTGAATGTTTGAGTGTAATCAGTTTAAGCACATTGTCCGGTATTAAGACTTCGATGAAGATCAAATCACATTTTCTGGAAAATTAATGCAGAAAATCAGCTAATTACAAGAGGTTCACATACTTTTCTTGCCACTGTACCTTTGTAATAATCATCATCATCATCATCATCATGCTCACTTCCATGTAAAATATTACAGTATAATAATCTGGAAAATATTAGTTTTGTTCCATGGAAAAGCAAGTCACCTAATTCCAAAAAGTATTCCAGTTGACAAAATAAAGAGCTGTGTAATGTTGTTTTCATCAGAGGGAGTCATGGGAGTCACTTCCAAAAAGATATCTGGTCCATTGAAGAATTTCAGGGAAAAGAGACACGAACAAAGCAGGGAGAAAAAAAAGTAGAGTTGAAATGACGCAAACAAAAAGAGGGAACAAAAAAAAAGTAAACTGAAAGGATTTTTTTTTTTAATGAGATGGAACGTCAAGGTTATTAAAATCACAAAAATGGGCAGATTTACGAGGTGTGGCATATCTCTCTCCCTTGATCCCTTTCTCTTTCTGCAAGGATTTGGATGGCACTTGAGATTTAAAACAGGCCACTCAAGGGTTACACATTGTTATTTCTCGCTCCCACCCTTCATCTACCTCCAGCCCTGCTTCTCCTCTCGCTGCCTCCCACTTCTCCTCATCCTGACATCTGGTTTCAATCTCTGCCGAGATTACAAACGTAAGCAGTGCATCAGCAGTCCCCTCTCAACCCCTCTGACCACTTGTAACACTGTGCTCACTTCCCAGCAATCTGTGACTGATTTTGTTTTGCAGCACAGCTGACGGGATCTGGTGGTTTTTTTTGTTATTTATTTATTTATTTTATTTTATTTTATTTATCAAAATGATGCAAAAACAGAAATTCACAATGAGTATGAAGAATAATGGAAGAAACAGAGTGGAGCTGGGGTGTGATGAACAACAGAACACCGAGCAGGGCCTCCAATGAAGAAAAGTCAAGGGTCAGGATGCAGAAGATCATGTGTGAGAGGTCACGGGTTAACAGGTAGCACAGAGAGCTGCAGGATGAAAGGTAAATCAGTTGTTTATGGTGGCTGATGCTGCAGAGGGCACCAAGAGGGCAGTCCTTCTATCTGATGTGTTTGTCTCGGCTCCCTGCTGTGACCCAGATCCTCACTGCTCGTCTCTGTCTATCATCTGCTGTCTGACCCTTTGTCTGTTTGTGTGTCAAACTTTTCATACCCGGTATTCAGGTTTGGAGTTGAGTGACATGAACTGTACAGGGAGTTTGGTGTCCTGAATGCATATACACTAGATTTACCAGCATTAGACGCAGTGTTGGATTTCCTCATGAGAATAATGATGTGCAAGAGAGAGAGATTAAAGGAGCCATGTCAGAAGCAGAGGATAAGAGATCAATATACCTACATTTTATCTTTGTTCATGCAGACTGTCCACACTGTATTTGCGTGTGATCAGAGGCAAACAAATGTGATCAGACTGGTTGCTATGGTGATGACATGGGACTACATGGCTGCGGTGGAGATGCTGCTCTACACACCATAGCTCTGGTCTTGCTGCCTGAATAAAGTCTTATTGTCTGGTGAGTCTCATGCTCCAAAAATGCTTGATCCTGAGATCAGAATACTATGTGAAAAAAAAAGAAAGTAATCAATGTGACTCAAAAGAAGAATGTCACTGGATGAATAAATTATACACAAACACGTTTTTATTTTTACATTTTTGGTTAAATGCAAAGAAAAACTGCTGGTTTGATTCAGTCACGTGTCCATGGGTCCTCAGTTTTATGCTATTTATTATCAGGCTTCTTGCTAGATTATGCTCATCAGTTTTGCATGATGCTAGGCTTCTCTAAATGGGAGGAAAAAGGTTTCCATTATCTTACAGGTTTAAATAAACACATATTTTAATGGCCTCTGGCTCTGAACCAGATTCTGTTGGCTCAAATATACATGTCTTCATAAGTCAAGTGAAGTTGTTACACATCCATTATGAAGCTTTAAGATTTATACGTTTCATGACAGCCTAAATATTTGAAAAAAAGTTGTATCCCAGGAATCAAATGAATCTATTTAATCTCTAGACAGTTTTACAATCTGCTGTTAGGCTATATCCATTTGAAAATATTGCCTTAAAAGGCTGAAAAACTGAGCCAGCTACATTTTTAAGATTACTTGGTGGAATATTTAGTGTATGTAATGTGTATGTAATGTAATGTTAAGGAATTCTCAAAAAACTTCTCTGACTTTGCAGACAGGTAAAATGTTACAGGAATATGTCAATATTATTCTTTTGTATGCTTTATCTAATAACACTTTACTCTTTGAACATTGCCAATATAACGAACTGTAATGCTATTGACAGCAGTGAGACCTGCTAAAGTCAGATTCCAGCCAACTGTAGCTATTACAGGAGAAGTAAAGGTACATTTTTCTCTGCAGAATCATTTTTACTGACTTAAAGCTGTATTGACTCAAAGACAGATTGAACAATTTAATTAAAACATCAGTTAAGAGTACCAGCACATAATTGGTGGCAGTGTGGCCTCTTTTCAGGAGCATTGTAACTTGCAGTACGGAGTCTCTGTTTGTTTACTTCCACTAAACAAGAATGGCCATACATTACAACGGAGCAAATAAACCGTATCGAATGTGAGTTGGAGCTGAGAAATGTTGAGCAACAGTTACTTTTAGCCACATTGCAGCAATTTAGCTTTCTCCCTGGCTCGAAAACAACAATAGAGCAGGAAATAGGAAGACGTATATACCAAACTGACCAATCACACTTGCTGTGGTCCACATCAACCTGATGTACAGTAACAGGAGAGGCTACAGCAGCGTAGGGTTCCCTGCTACAACAGACATGCGTTGTTGGCTCAACATAAAAGCATAAGAGGTGCATGAGGCTTGTCCTGTTGGGTAGACTTGACAGTACGTTGTCAACTCTTGTTGTTATTCCATGGATTGCTTTACTGTTTTGTAGAAACATTGTGGCTGGAAACAAAGTTGGAAGACAATTTTTTCTGTCATCTTTTCACATCAATGACTTGTAGGGCTGCAAAATTCATATTGAAAAGGTACTGTTATCACAAAATCAACCTTGTGTGACATGAATGACCTGATGGTAGTGTTATTGAACATTAGTCAAGTTTCGTAAGTCATGCATCCATGCTTTTAATGTCAATAATGTGTTTGACCAATCATATGAAACATTACTGCCTGAGATGCTAATTTAGATATTAACTTACCATTAAATTACCATCTAAATTAGTGTTGCTGTTGCATTTCTTACAGGGTGCAGTTTTTCTTTTCAGTTTCAGAAAGTTTGGCTCTGCCATCAAAACTGCTGAGCTAACTGACCTGTCTCGGGTAAATAAGGTCATCACTCCAATTTAAATCGATATAACTTTGTTGTTTAGTTTGCTTTAAGGAGGGCTTTATCCTGGATTTTGGCCTTTTATTGTCTTTAAAGTCATTTTATTGCCCCTTCACTCCCGTTTACTCTCTTTATCCCATGGATCCCGATTGCTTATCTGCATTTTAATTTTCATTTGCTGCCCTTCATGAGAGATTTCTATTTTCATGTCATGGACTAAACAAGTTTCCCTGGTCTAATTGAGAGAAGGGGGGGGAAACAGGGTGGCATGAATCCAGAACCATAGCTCTGAGGGTTTACCCTGACAGTGGGGGGGCGCATGTGACCCCAGGGAACATGTTTTTTTTTTTTTTTGTTTGTTTTTTTTTTTTGTTTTTTTTTGCTCTACTGGAATAAAGTGTAATTGCACACATACTCCAGTAGTTGGCAGTGGCGCTCTCATTGTCCCAGTGGGTTCAGGGATTATTAGCTATATTGTGTCGGGTTTTTTGCACGGACATGTGTGCGCGCAGCACAGAGCAGGAGATATGAAGTGACACCACTCAAGAGACACCAGGGAAAAATATTTAACGGGGATGAAAACAAAGACGGAGAGAGACGAAGATAATAAGACAAACGAAAGTCACCAGAAAGTTAAGACGAGGAAATATGACGATGCTGATGTAGCGCTTGGCTTCACTGTGACTACAGTGGGATTGATGCACTTGAAATCTTTACAGACTAAAGAACAATTTTCATAAAGTTAATCTTTGTTATAAGTTTTTTTTTGTTTCCCTTAATGTTAATAAGGATACCCTGTTATGCAGAGGTGTACTTACAATAATTTTATAGACAAATTATACTATTTATAGTAGCGTTGGGGAGGAGGGGGGGGACGAAATGTTTTCTTCTTCCTAGGGGGGCGCAGCAGAAAATAATTGAGAAGCACTGATTTATACAGAGACAAGCAGAGACAGAGACAGATCCAGGGGCCTCAAATTTGTACTGAAGCACCCTAAACTCAGGCCAAGTTCCGAAGAGAGTTTGTGTTTGAATTTTATGTACTTAACATTTACAGAGGTACTACTTAGAAAACATGAGTGCGGATGTGAAATGTGAATGCGTTTTACATTAAGCCTGTTAAGCCTTCTGGCTCAGAGTGATTTATAAACATCCCCGTGTCTCTGCTCTGTTCTTACAACTGCCATAAAACAAGATAGCAGCAGGTTATCTGAGCAAACCTCCCCAAACACTCACTGGGCTTAAGAGCTGCACTAACATGAGGCAATGCTGTGCCCGAGCATGATCGACCCCTCACATCTGGTTCGTTTGGCTACTGTGGGTGTTCTGTTCTGGGTTCAAACACGATTGGATTTCGGGCCTTTGGCACGCCTGTAAGAAGTGCAATAAGACATGGTTTGGCTGCACATGTACATGGACGAAGGCATGTACGCAACATATGCATAACATGTAGACGTGACAGTCCCTTGTGACCATCACTCAAAAGAATTTAAAGAAACCACAAAGTCAGTTGTTCTGAGGTCTTCTCCACTGTATCGATTATCTGGGACCAGGGCAGGAATTTCACGGCGGCCACGGCAGCCATGGCCGTCGTAGCCCTTCTTCTTGTCCGTGATGCCCTCCCAAAAATTGGTTGCTTAACGGCCACTGTGGCCTTGGTGCCCTGCTCTCTCTCCCTTCCTTCGGCTATCATCAAGTTTGTGCTGTAGGGCCCATCGGTACGGCTACCAGTATTAAAGCTAAACAATCAGAGTGGAGGTGTGTCCTACTGCGGGATCCGTCCATAACTCTATATACGCTCATATCAGCGGTTCTGTCTGTGGGATAAACAGCACAACGATACCACGAAAACAACATTAAAGGTAAGTGTTTAAAAAGCCATCTGTTTTCTGGATCAAATAGCTTGTCAATGAGCCTAAGGACTTTAAAGATTGAGCCCAGGACTATAAATCGTAATACATCATAATACTGAGCTGTGGTTGCTAGGACAACCCAAGTAAACGGTCTCCTGCAATCAGCTTTTTTATCGTAAACTAAAGCCTTCAAATAATCCCTTTCTTGCCAAATCAACTTCTCTGTCTCTCTTCTATGTGTGCAGCGAAGCTTTGCCTGTAAGTCTTCATTTCATCGCCAAAATCAGGATGCCATTAAATCAAATTCGATTATAAAGAAAACATCTGTGACTAGATAACACATCATAAACTCACGATTGACATATGAATCAACAACAACTTAAAGGCAGGATGACGATGCTAAAATAGATTGATTCAAACTCCGACATTCCGTGTTTCTATACACGATGCACTTCTGAGACTTCAGGTGCGCGAAAGTGAAATCTAAACTTATAACACGTATCATTACAGAAATACGCTCCGGGGGTGGCTTCACCATTTGAATAATCAGTAGGCCAGTGATTCCCAAAGTGTGGGCCACGGCCCCCTGGTGGGCCGCCGCGGTACTGCAGGTGGGCCGTGAGAGGTCATTAAAATCAAACAAATATGTTTTAAATCCTTGATCTTTTTTAAATATGTTTTTAATTACTGTGAAATATTAACAATATGATTTAAAAACATTAAGAAGTAATAAAACAAACCAGTTAAGTGTTATTTTACCATCATCTTAACTTAATATGACCAGTGTCACCATATTTGTTGACCTTTTACATCAATGTCAGAACATAGCTTCTAGTCCTGATTGTTGATCACGGTTGTGATTAAAGGTTTCGGTGGGCCGCGGAGATTTTTCAGATTTTAAACTGGGCCTTGGTATTCTGAAGTTTGGGAATGGCTGCAATAGGATATGAAAACGTGATAATATTATTTAAAAATATTTAACATATTAACTCGAAACCTTTTCCCCTCAGAAAGAAGAATGCCAAGACGGAAGATTAGTCGAGATTAGTCGCAAAAGAGCTTAAAGATGCAGCAAAAAACTGCCAAAAAATGGACACCAACTTCAAAAGGTTATCATGCAATAGTTAATTGTTAGATTCTTCTTATTTTAGCCCAAGCTGCTGTGGCAAGATGGTGGGGTGCAGGAATTGCTGTTTTTATGGTGGCTGATGCTGTTTTTCCTGTTTTTCCTTATGGGCCTAGGAAGACCTCAGGTTCTCCATCCCCATCATCAGATGACGATTTATAATTGAATTTATGGCTGTGTAATAACCTGATAAAAGTCGATGACATTGCCTATTTTGTTGTCTGTTTCCCTTTGATAAAAATCCAATGCGGTAACCTATTAAAAATATCCAAGGTTCTGAATTCAAAAATTGTGTTGTGCCGTTTATTAGCATATCAGGTTCATATTGTGTTTTTTTTATTATGGCCGTGTTGCCCTGGCATTTGGCCTTTGTGCCCTCAAAAAAAATGCCCCTTTGAAGGCCAAGTGGCCTTGTCCCTCAAATCACGAAATTCCAGGCCTGTCTGGGACCATGCATGCATGCAAAAAAACAAAAAACAAGATGCAAGGACATGATGACGTATACGCACGTGGAAATCATGCTTCACGCACCATTGAGACCAGAGTAATGTGAGTACAAGCCAGTTGGTGAAAAAGGGAGTTTCATGCCTCATGCCTAATAATCTGCTTGACTTGTGGGATAAACTTTTTCTTTGTTCTACTGAAAATCATTTTAGTATTGTTACTAAATTTTGACTTCCACTTAACAGGTAGAGGAAGCAGCTGCAGTAAGATGATCCTTAAACACCTTTACTCCTTAGAACGCCCAAAATTAAACTTAAAATGAGACTGAAAACGAAACAGATCTGCATCCACATTGGTGTTTCAAGTCAGTGTGAGAAAAGATCTCTGTCCACATTAGAACACGCATCAGGTCCTTCCATGCTATCTGGGCATGCACGGACAAGAGAAAACAGGCTGAAAACCTTGCTGGAAGTAACCCTTGTTGTAGATTGTTCTTATAAATGCCTTCCTCTGATGCATGTAGACAGTTGCAGTATAATCAAATGCAGACATAACAGCTGATATCAAGAACAACAAAGTCAGCAGCTCTTCCTGTTCCATCTCCATGTTGTTGTTTATTAACTCTGATATCATCTGGAGATGGTTATATGATATAACTTGGCGAATCAGGGAAGGATAGGTTGAGACTCAGATGAGCAAATCATGAAAGGAATGTGTGCAACTATATTATCACTTATAATGGCTTTAGGGTTTGTCTGTTCACACCAGATTGTAACAGTTGGTATTTACAAAACTGAAAAAGGGTCTGCAGCAGATCAGAAATGTTTCACTTTCAAGAGCTGAGCTCACCAGAGTAATGTGGATGCCTGGTGTAACTGTAACAAAAGTTAAGTTTTAAAACAAAAACAAAGAAATGTGGACGTGGCCTTGAAAGGATCTTCTCCAAACACAACACCCCAGTGCTCTTGAAACCCGACAGCAACCTCAGACAGAGAATGGTTGAACCTAAGGATGCAAACAGAAACTGATCAGCATTTTAGTGCACACAGTCTAGTGCAGCGAGAGGTGGACAGACCTTTATGTAAGAAAACAAAACAAAAAAAACTCTTGCATCTCAAGGATATGGAACACTGAGGATGGTAGTGTACTCATTCTGAACAGAAAAGACATGTTTCAGAGAGGAGTGAAAGGAGCAGTCTATGTTAAATGGAAAGAAGCAATGTTAAACAGATGAGGTGGTCTTAGGTTTCACCTATCCTACACTCATAATGCAGCCTTGAAGGTGCTTTTACAAACTTTCCCACCTCAATTCATCCAACCAAAACGTCTCAAGCTGACAAGGGTAAACAACGTACGATTGACAAAAGATCCTAACAACGCACGAGAGGGACAGGACGGTTTACATGTAAAGTGAATGTCTCACAAAAATGAATGGCCTAACAACAGCTGAAAATAATTCTATATAAAAACAGATTAACCTCTTTAAAACAAATGCTTTAAACAAAAGTGATACATTTAAATAACATGCAGAATGGAAGTCTTGGAGGCAGCTTTGGGAGGGGCATAATAAATAAATCAGTCACATCAGAAAGTAAATACAAATGTTTATCACATATCAAAAGCTGAGCATTTATTTGAGTGTCTGAAATGACTAATAACTGTCACGGCCTGGTCGGCCATGCCTGTGTGTCAAGTTGGCGTCTCTCCCTGTCTTTAGTGGTTCCTGTTTTACTTTGAAAGGTCTGTTCTTGTCTTCATTGTTTTCTGCTTTGCTTCCTCCCTCTTGTTACCTTGATTCCCTGCACCTGCCTCTCATTTGTTCCTCTACGTATTTAAGTCCTGTCTTTTTCCTTGTAGGTGTTGGTCCATTTGTCTTTGAGGCGTGTTTGCAGTTCTCCCTGTTTCCCCTCTTGTCGTCTCCCTGGACTCTAGGTTAAGTGTGCATTTTTTGTGTTTTTCGGATTTGTGGATTTTTTTGGATTATGTGTGTTTTTGTTGAATAAACCCCCTTGTTTGTGAACTGCTGCTTCTGGGTCCTCCCTCCACTACCGGCAGACATGACAATAACTTCAAAAATCCAAATATAGCACCCTAATGACACCCTGTCAGTTTGTTCGAGGATGCTGAAGTCTGAATATGTCATTTGTCTGTTCAGAACAGAGTAGATTTATTTGTCTTCATCTAACTTCACATCATTCTACATTTACCGAACCCTGGAGGTCAATAGTGCAAAGCTGAAACACTGATTTCAAAAAAGCTGCACCCCACAGTTGAGGAGTGGAGTGGAGCAGCCCACTTCACCTCCTGAAACCTGCTGCTTGGACAGAGCTGGAAAAACAGAAAAAACATAGTTTCAAAAGCTTATGGCATTTTTAACAAAGCATGTCTCAGACCTTAGGAATTGGTATCAATCTTTGGACAAAAAAGCATAATATATCTTCTTTAACTTCATAAAGTCATACTTTGAGCTACAAAAATCAAAATTTCATTCCAAAAATTGACATCCAGTAACTCTGCATCTGCTCCAGCTTCTAGTGATTTAGATACTGGACATATGCTCAAACCATCAGCTGCTTTTCCTGAAAAATGATAAAAAGCTTTCACTCTCCAAAAAGAAGGTAAGAGCAAACTGTAGTGAGACAGTAGGAGGATATAAGTAAAGATAAAAAAGGAAAATGTACTCTGAATAGACAAGTCAGGAATAGAGTTGTTTGGTCAGATGAGGAATAAAGAGAATAAAGACGTGGATGTTGAACAAAGACAGCACGGTGACCACTGACTTAACCGTGACTTCAACAAGTGGATCTTTAAAGTCCTGATGTTAATACAGAATATCTATGCATTTGTTATAGACTTTTACTTTGCTATATTTGCTGTCAAAATATAGCAAACTTCATCAGCAGCATTTGCAATTCAAAAAGCTTTTCTGCAATTATGAGATCCATTTGACTACTGTGATGTGATAACACACACACACAGACACCTGCACACACATGTATGTGAAATCTATTTTAGCACAATATTTTTTCACCTTTTGCCACATCATCATGTTATTGAAAGCCAAAAGGCTGATGAAGCAACAAAACAAAATTTAGGTATAAATAGGTTTTAAAAGCCATATAAATGATGGCTTTTATTTGGATAATCAAAGCTCATCCAAATAAAAAAAAAAATTAACATAGTTAAAAATGACAAAAGCAATACCACTTGATCTCAGACATTAACATACACTCTAATTCCTAAGATACTTTGTTTTTCATATTACAGACAGCACTTTGAAAATAAACTCCTCTTTTGTGCCTCCATCAATGACACATAAACCCACATAGCAGAAAGTGTCATACATTAAGGGTTTCCTGTCTGAATCATGGGTTACCACAGAGAAGCTGAAGAATGTGCAGACAGAGAACGAGGTTTTCTCTTAATTGGGTCTGTTAATCCCTCCATTTATGACCTTATTATAGGGGGAGGAGGGGCTGTCAGAGCACATTCCTTTAAAATGTGTGAGCTTCGTGCGTAAATGTGCATCACTGAGATTCTGAAGACGTTTGTGCGTGCAGCACCAGTTTGTTGTCACACAAGCGTTGCTCAAATGGCTTCTGTTGACGTTCTTATCCTTCACCCAGCAGGTCACAATGTCACTCAGGCCACTGAAGAACCGTGCACGTTCCCAGTGGATCAGCTCTCCACCCTGGTGACCAAAGCTGCTCCATATAAGGAGGCTTTTGCACTCATATCCTCTGCAGAACATCATGCACCTTATTAGTATTTTATTGTTTAAGAGATTGATATTACTTGCCAGGCCTTTTTGTACTCCACGTGTTCATTTGATGGAGAACAGAACATTGTTACTTCTCAAAACCTGGGAAAACCACACTCTTGTTCACTTGATTTGCTCAGCTCTGTCCTTTTAAATTATGTGGAGCTTTCACAATCTCTCCACACCACTCTATTTTTTCTCAGCCTCCTAGGCTTGCTTAATGTTAAACTAAAGCCGGCACCAACATGCTTTCCCAACACTGAAACTTAACTCAGACAGCCTCTTGTAGAGAAATGGAGAAAGAATAAAATGAGATGGAGGAGGGAGCGGGAAAGGGGGAAACTAAGCTCTCCAGTTCCTGAGAAGTGCCTGTTGTTATTGATGATGATGATGAAGAGAGGATGGGTTCCTCTGAGAGCTGATGGAGGTCAGCTTGTTGGGGTAGACAGAGGTTGCTGGTTGTGGTCCAGTGCACACAGTCATACAGATGTCAGCTATTCCTTATTTATTTGAAGACGTTTGACGTGAACACATCAATAAAATGAACGGGCCAAAAGGAGTCCATCCTAATAAAGACCAGAACTCCAAGATGAACTTGGAACTGCATCAAGAACAGTGTCATGGTCAGCTTGTGAACAAAAGGAGGCAAGATAAGATGGAAAACTCTGGAGCATTACGTGTTTTTGAAAATTTTCAGCAAGATCCTCGACTATTAACGTCAGCTATTATATTATGAATACAAAGAAACCTAAACTGAGGAGTTTTCTGTTCAGATAAATTTCTGTTGTGATGAAGCTCATTCCACCTATCAAACCCTTCATGTGCACCTCCGTGTCCTATAGTGGACACATTGTTTAACTCCAACACTGAATCATCCTTTTCACAATGTCGGAGCAAAGTGAACCAGAGAGAGCCTTTAAGTTCAACACTGGGCTTCTCCAGCAGAGAGGAAAAGATACCAGGAGGACTGCAGGACGCAGGAATTCCTTTGCAGCCAAGAGAGAGATCCTCCATGGCTGCCAAGGTTTAGCAACCTGCACCCCATGCCCTTCATCCAGCAGAATAGCAGTGATGGAAAGTCACTAAATCAGTCATTTGAGATGTCAGTAGTTTGGTTACATCTGGTTTTGTTTCCATGATTCACTAGAAAAAATGATATACTGTTTATTTCCCCTCTTCTCACTTTTTGCATGTTTCAGTCAGGATCACTTTTGTCAAATAATGATAATAATTAGGTGCAATTACTGCTGCAATTTATAGAGATTTGTATTTGGTTTTAGAGCTCTGTCCTGGGACCTTCCACGCCTTTCCAATTGCAAGTGAGAAATCCCTGATGCGGGGAGAGCAGAGATCCCCAGAGGACAGAAATGAGCAGCATCACTTTCCCATAGCAATCATAGTATAAAGAGATGCTGGTGATCCCCTCTTCATTCTGCCTTCACTTCTGCATACAGTGATACCACAAAGGCTTGGTTCGTCCCGTTTGGATGAAGTTCCTCCAGGTTGCTAAGCATGGCAATGGGTTTCGAAAGGTGACTAGAGCCCTAATCAGGAGACAGAGTTTGTGGTATGGGTTGAATGCCTTCCTCAAATGGGCTGTTGGGCCATGTCTTAGCATGGACAGACCGATTCTATGCTCTACACAAGGCTGCAGCCATTCTTGTACCCCTGTTATGCCTTTCTGCAATACCAGCTTACACAGCACTAATTTCCCCTGTTACACCTCTTGCTGCTTCACAAGGGGGTACATCTACAGAATTAAATGTTAGACTCTTCCACTTTCTGAACGAGTCACACGACACAGTAGAGTGGAACAAAGGTACTGCAGAGGCAGAACGAACCCAATTATGGGGTCAATGACAAACAGCAGTAATAAACCCAGACTTAGTCCAAAAAGGAGGAGCTGCAGTTGGAGATGGGTTCAAAAGGAACTTGCCATGAAAGCAGGTGTGCAGCTAAGAGGAGTTTTAACAGAGTACTCTGTATGAGATTTAAAAGAAAGAAAGCACAGAAAGGGGAAAAAAACTGATCAGCTGGAGTGGGGTGAGGTTGACTAGGCAACCTGGCCTGAAAGAAAATGCATATTTTTGAATAAAAAGAAAAACTTAAGTAGAAAGTAACATGTATTATCCTCTCCAGTTCTGAGCAGAGTGTTCCTGTTTTAGTGCTCTTTTGTTTGCTTGTTTTTGCTGCGGGTGACGTCACCAGAATGATTCGGTGTCTGGTGGTAGGTTTCAGTTGCTACCAGCTGTGTTTGGAGCGAAGCCAACAAGTGGAACTGAATAAAGTTACAAAGGTCGACACATGCAGGAGGAAAGATGTTGATCAAGCACAGATTTTTTTTTCCAGCTGTTTTCAACTGTTTTTACTCTTACGTGCAGGTCCTATGGGCATGGATGGATGGATGGATGGATGGATGGATGGATGGATGGATGGATGGATGGATGTGTGATTCTGATAACAGTGTTGTAATGTGGATGGAGATCTCTTCTGACACTGAGCTTTGTTTTGTTTTTTTTGTTTTCTTTTCTAACTCTTTTGTTTTTTATATTTCATTTTAAAATGGACTATCACAGATCTTAGTTAACATTATTGTTTTTTTTAATCTAGAATCAATGTTGTATCCATTTCCCGCCTCAAAGTTTTGCAGCTGTCTGACAGACAACTGGCTGTCTTGACAGTTACCACTCTGAAGGATCAGCAAGGCAGTGTCTAGCTAACAAACTGAAAAGCTATAAGAGTGTCCTTCATGTCTCTTTCACCCACAAAATATCAACACAATGCTATAACTGAAGTGACAAGCAAATTAAGAGAAAATGTTCCTGACTTTTCACATCACCCTGGTTAAAACGGCGTCCTGGGCACCTGCCCATGTCATATACCAAAATCTGCCCGCAATGCCACATGAATTACACGAGACAGGTAAATTTTCCTTTCATTCCTCTGCTTAGCAGGATCGTTTATGTGCTCAGGATCTGCAGCAAAGAGCAGCATCTCTTGTTTTTCCCATCACTGTAGCCCCTGAAATTGGCAACGTCCAGCTTCAGGTGAGCAAACATCCCACATGCAATCAAAGCCTCGCTGCTCCTGATAATCAGACCAACTCAGGCGGTCACTGTAAACTGTCCCGGTCCCACAAGTTTATCCCAAAGTTTCAGCGCCGCAGGCCAACAGCAGAGCAACTGAGGCGTCAGAGAAAGAACATAAAGAACTAGTTTGCTCCAGTTTCTTTGTTCAGTCACACTTATTTGAGCATCCATGACTGTGATCATCCTCGGTTTTGGTTTTTCGATCCCTCCACCTACAGCAGCATTGAAGATAACCAGCAACATCCGCTGAAACCAACCATGTGGGTGATGTCAGTAACTGGAAAATGGAAAATGTACCAAAGGAATATTCTATACATGTCTGTTAACAGTTAATTAATATCCTAAACTTTCTAACCTCATGATTGTGGGAAAAATGTATTAATTTAGTTATGAGATGAGAGAATCTATAGGAGGCAGATGTGAGTCAGAGCAAGCAAAGAGCAGCTCTCAGTGGATTTAAAGATTTCAGTGCTAAAAATTCTTTCTGCATTTCAAAAAGTATTTTTGGTCTTTTTACTGTCTTGTTTTGAATAGATTTAAAATCCAATTGATAATGCATCAGTCCAAATAATCACATCACAGGTAAAGCATGATTTTTGAAAGCTCAAAACCTTTACTTGTGTGACTCTGGATACATTTTGCTGCTTACTGTTCGCTCCTTTCAGAACCATCTGATAGCTTAACTACTAAAACATTACATGTAATAGCCCTCCTGTGAACAGTATTTCACGTCTAAAGTGTTGTGGTGAAAGAACTGTGCCACCTTTCCTGATCTTGTCATTTGTGAACAGTAGCAGACTTCCAGAAATATCTCTGTGGAATCGTTTAGAGCTCAACTTTGCTAAAGCACACTGTGGTCATCTCAGACGTCAAAGAACAGCTATCACTGAAAGGCTTCATTTTGGAAAAAAAAAAAAAAGACTTTTAACACCATCTGCTAAGACTGTTTAAGGTCCCCTCATCTGGGATTCCCACCTGTCTCTTTTACTGCCTTTGCCAGAGTCAGGAGGGATCAGTGATGGCTGAAGTTTTTGACGGCGACCTCTTGAAGACGCCTCGCAGTTGTAGTGGTCTGTGCTCGGATCTGTATGAAATGCTGAGATGTCTCAGAGGGTCTGGCTTATTTTAATGCTTATCTAATTCAATAAATCTGAGATCAATGATCCACGGGGATGAATTATTATGTCTGAATTATTTCTGTTTATGATTGGAGATAAAGGAGGGGGTGCGGTGACTCTGAGATAAGATAGCTGTTTGGGCTGAGCTGTGGTCAGCTCACTGTCAAGGCTTGTTTTGTTTGGTTGGTCATTCATCACACAGAGCATGCCTGCATGACGTTTACCCCAGTATCTGTGTAACCTTTCATCTGGCCTGGGTCAGAGGCCTCAGCTAAAGGTTCAACCTGGAATTAAATCCATGTACAGAAGCTCTGCTTTTATGTAAAAAATCAGATGCAACATTGAACACAACACTGAAGTCACCTTTTTTAGATTTGAAGTGAGAACTGTAAAACAGAAGACAAAAATCAAAAACCACTCTGGAACTCCTGCAGATCCTGTGTGCACACACCAACACACACACACATGAAACACCATCTCCCTCTTTCCATGTACGGGAAAAATATGTGAGGTGTGTTTTAGAGGTGAGTGATAATATATCAGAAACACATGGCGAGCTTGCAGACTCTGGCCCCAGCTCTTTGCCTCATTTATTCCGTCACTCCTCTCTGCCCTCTCACTTCTTCATTTCCACCGCTGCCAAACTCAGGAGGTATTTCTTTTTCTCCCTCTGTCACCGTCTCTTTCAGCTTTCCTCTTTCAGCCTGGGACTGCAAGGCCTGCGTGGTAAGTCTTGCACTTGTTGCACAATGTCCATGTGTAGGACTATTCAAAAAAAACAAAAAAAGCTTTCTGTTATGTTCTGACCATCAGGAACCCAACAACAAAAGATTATGCAACACTCACATGCTCCCCATTAGCACTCTTCTCTGTTTGACTCTTAAGCTCTCTTTTCCTTGAGCCCTGTGATGTTCCTGCGAAACAAAAACGCATCCTCTTTCAATTTTAAAGTAATTAAGGGGGATGTAAGGGTAAAACAGTCCCTGAGGGTAATGTGGCCTCCGGAGGAGAATTATTTATTAAAAAAAAAACAAAAACAAAACAAAAAAAAACAATTCCAGATGCAAGATTTTCAGAGTTCGAAACTTTAGGTGCTTTTGGATGGCATAAGCCTTTATAGTTATATAATAGTTGGAGGCAGTTCCCCTTTGTTTTGTATCATAATCACAGTAACTGAGGACAGTAACTACTGTGCTTTAGGGCCTGTCTTAGGTCCTACTTCAGAGTAGAAGCTTCCTTTGCATAAGGCGATCCATTTATGTTGCAACTGGTCAAATCAGATCAGTCTTGAGGACATAAGTGTACAGTGTTTAGCTGTTTAAATAACAGTTAGGAGCCTCTGAAACCTAAAACAAAGCATACGTCCCAGTTGGCTGGATGTTGTCTTGCTTCAAAATGCAGCCAAAGAAAAATCCCATGAAGGTATGTTGTTCTTCAGAAAGCTCTTCAGTGCCCGTGACCCTTAGACAGCCCTCAGAAGCGCTTGGTCTGAAAGCTCCTTTTGATGGCACAGAGATGAAAGGTCATAAAAGTAGGTCAGGTGTGAGATGGCTGTCGGACCTGTGAGGGAGGTGATGAAGGATGTCTGAGTGGAGGTGGCAGAGGGGTTGTTTTTCACCAGCTCACCCTCGTCTGGCCTTCTCTTCTGTGCTCAGCAGGAACATAACACACCCCGTCTCCTGATCCACATATCACACATTCCTGAGTGGATAAAAAGAAGGGGGAGATGGAAAAGGGAAGCAAAGATGAAGACAAGAAGAGAGAGATTTGACACAGACGGGTGGGCATCAGCTCCGGAGAAAGACGGAGACTGGCCCGCTGCACACGGGCGAACACATAACTCAACCAAAAGAACCACAAATCAAGCTCAAAGCTGACGCACGCACGCTGATAAAGGATATATGATCTATCAGTCTATGAATGTACAGCGAGCATCCGTCCGGAGTTCATATTTAGACCCGTGTGTGTCATACTGTACGGGTGTTCTGCTCGTATCTTTGTGAACACTGTTTGTGCATGTATATTTAAGTTGGCTTACTTCCCCGGAGGCCCACCACCTTTGGGAAAATACGTTTTGTAACAGGATGTTTCCCCTCCAAACTGCGTCAGCGTTACATGGTATAGCCGGGCCTGAAAGTTCGTGAACCCTTCAGAATTTTTCTTTAATTTTCCCCTAAAGTAAACAACTGCAACCGACTAAATAAATGTGACAGAAATACCCACCTGTTCATTTACTGGTCCTGTATCTATATGTTTATATCAGAAACAAAAGTATGTAAGCCTTGATGGCTCTGGATTTAGACAGCTTACCATTTCTGATGGAAGAATAAATTCATAATTATATCAGTAAATTCAAAAGGATAATGTGAAGAATGAACTCTCATAAGAAAATGCTGTGAGACACCAACAACAAACCAATACATTTGAAAAACTATAGCAGGTGACACAGTAGGTGTTAGTGCTGCAGAAGATACTAAAGAAAAACTTCACATGTTTGGAGCTTACAGTAATATTATGTAGGTTTTTCAAAAATTACTATATTTAATATTTTGTCTAGTTTCTTTTGTCTCTTCTTGGATCTGGGTCTGTCTCACTTCTGCTCTTGTTCACACGCTACATCTGAACTTGAACTGGCTGGTGCAGCAGAACAAAGAAAAAAAAAGGAACTCATGCCACATCTTCACAAACAGTCTTATCAGCTGGATATTATTATTTTTTCTCTTCACTGGAGTGTAACATTCGACAAAATAAAAAAATATTTAAATCCTTTGAGCCAACACAGAACTACCAGGAATCCTCCAAATTCTCAGAGGCCATAAACTCCTCCTGAATTTATGAAATCCAATTATGCTGTCATCGCTCTCCCCCTTTTAATGTTTTTAAAATCAGCTGGCAAAGGCTCAGTGTGCAAAACGTCAAAGTTCACTCCTCTCCTCGTGTTTCACACCCAAAACCACGAACCAACATGGAAAATTCCAATCCAGTTGTAATTATTTATGGCCAAAAAAAAAAAAAAAAGAAAAAAAAACTTAAATGAAAATTGCTTTTGGTGTTTCCTACAGTATGCACTTCCTGGAAATTAAAAAAAGATGATGAGTGGAAGGGGAGGTAAGAGAGGTTGCATGACTGATGGGGAAATGATACCATAGAGATAAGTTTAGAAAGTGAAGAGGGCAGATAAAGTGGTGTGGTAACATCATCTTGGCTGAACATAAAATGCACCAGAGATATAAAGGGCATCAGAGGGAGCGCTAGCGAGTCTGTGGTCACTCTGCTGGCCTTCAGCCATTTAACATTGTCTTTGCAGATACTGTCTGTCGGAGAGAAAGACAACAAAGACAGGAGCAAAAAGAAATAAAAAAAGAACAGTAAAGCTCAACCTGACCTGCGACCCCCACTCTCCGATGAGTGCAGAGGCGCAGTCAGGAAAAGGAGCTCTGTGTGCGTCAGTCCTCAAACAAAAAGCCTTCATTCACCTCGTCCACTCAGCTTATCTCCTCTCGTTCTAACTGATCCCATTTCCCCAGGAAAAAAGTGAGACAGATAAACAGAAAGATGCAGGGTGTGGTGAGAACCCTGAACTAACAAAAACTTCAAACCCGTAAGGTTTGGGAGTGTCGGCTTATGTCACACTGGGTGTGCAACAGCACAAGAGCGGAAAACTGGAAGTGTAGTCTGAGAGGAGAAGAGATTTCAGCTCAGCAAAGTGTGAAAATGATTTACTGAAGGAGTACACGCAAGCACAACAGGACCAGCTCATGGCAGAGCTGCTGAGTTCAGAGTCACGAGGGTGTGAGGATGGGGGCAGAGTAGTGAATGGAAGGCATCAACAAGTGATTAACTCATTTTGAGGGGGAAGCATTCACATGAACGTTTCCTGTTTCCCCCAGTAAATTCAAAATCAAATCTCTGTCAAAGACAGCAGTTATGGAATAAGTGGATTAGTGGAACGAAGAGAAGATTAGATCAATCCCTGAATCATTGGAGTAATAAATATAATGAAGAACACATAATCTTGTTTGGAGACAAGTCTGCTCACGACATCTAAACACTTAATATTTGGATGGATCAGGCACTCATAGCGGAATAAAGGCCATCACGCTTTCTTCCTGTCTGGAACTTCCTGTTTCCTGTGTTCTAGGAAATTAAATGCATGTGTGTTATATTTGTCCATCAGAGAAATCTATTAGATTAATGGATCCAATACGGTTTGGGTTTTAACAGTGCAATGCAGATTGTGGACTCTCAGTGGCTGGAAAAACTTAATTTGTTTATTAAGTTTAATCAAAAATAATTTAAATCCTCCCAACACTAACTCATTAGGAATCAGTTGGTGTTAGACAAAGCATGTCTAAAACTAAACTTGACTCTGAACTGTCAGTGCAGCATGACAGGCAGGCTGTCTTGACTGTGATCAGCTGATGTCACAGGAAAACATAAATAGAGGTGGCCTTCAGCGAGCCACGTTACCAAACAGGCTTGAATTTTCCGCTCGCTACTTTGTTTTGTCATTCAAAGACAACAATGCATCAGCACAGTTTGCAGCAGATGCCGAAGGGTGTCCATGTGTACGGTCAAATGTACGCTCTTTAATGAATACTCATCCTGTTAATACTATTTTTTTCATCCTCGTGTTCTGTTCCACTTAGCGTAAAAGAAGATGCATATGTTACGGTCGATGGAAAGGGGTGAACTTCCTGAAACTCCCTTTCAAACCTCCTTCTCCAAACAAGCTCTTAAACGTGCGTGGAGTGTTTTCTGACTGCTCAAATGTCTGTAAGCTTTCCGTCAGGGGCGGTGGTGCCACATGATGTCGCACAGCTCCTGAACCGAACACAGAACTCCAAACCAAGCTGCGATTAACAAAAACAACGACAACTTTCCTGATTATGAAGGCTGTCCACCGGTGGAAACGCAGCAACAAAGATTACACACCAGTGTTCAAGTTTGGGACATCTAAATACAATGAGGTTTTAAATGTTTGTTACATTTACAGGAGTTGGTCACTCTTTCCGTGGCGCTTTGTTAAAAGCATTTCCTTTTAAAATAAAAATGGCGTCAGTATCTACCAGTATCTTCTCACCAGACTGGCTCTGCTGCCATTTCCATTGGCTGGGTCGATGGCATCATGACACATCGTTGGAAGCTGTCTTTCTCATGGATGTGCCTCTTTAATCTGTTGTAGAATGTGACCAGTCAAGGGAAACCTCATCTTAAGATGAAATAATGACTTGAACTGTATTTATTTATTTATAACACCTCATACATTGTTGTTGCAACGCCTCAGACGAATTCAAAAACAAGAAAATTACAAGATTTCAAAACACCATTATCAAACTGAGTTCATAAAGTAACAGTAGTTGAGGTGTAAGATGACACTTGTTGTGTCCTGCTCACACAGGGTTTTAACTCAGCTGCTTGAAGCTGCGTTAAGCTCAGTGTTTTGATCTAATGCCCTGCACCATTACTGTTCTGGTTTGGAAGTGGATTTATGCTAATAAACCTGAATGTGCAAGGAAACAAGTGCCTGCTGATGCATATGTTTACAAATGATTTCTGCTGCTTTAAGGAGGCTGAGCATACATTAACAATGTTGTTGAGCTTTTTTTTTTTTTCCAACAATCTGTGTTGTGTCTCATTTAAGTGTTCACATGACCTCATTACTGATTTTGGGGACACCATGCTTTATGGTGCCTAATTGAGCCCCCATCACAGAAGGGATCAGGGTTTTTGTGGGATGGACCCAGATTAAAGTCATCACAGATCGCTGCGTTGGATTCACTAAGGTTCCTCAGTTTGACTGCGGCGGCTAATTGACTCCTGCCCCCAAGACTGTCACCATAAAAACCACTAACTGACTGGGAAAGGAGGAACTGCAGGGCATAAACAATAAACCATGAACCAAGAACTTGCTATCACACACAAGAACACTAAATGTACATGCAGGCCTGAAATTATACACCCATGACCACAATGTGACCAAAATATGCATGCACACACATCAGACATGCTACAGACACACATATGTTCACATACAGAGACTGTACAAAGACAAACACAGCGTTCTTTTAGAGTGGAGCGTTTCATACTTGTTGGCAGAGTTCTGATTCCCACAGCCAGCCCCATCCTGGCCTCCACTTGCATACCAAAAGGAGTCCAGAGGAGACAGACTGGAGCTCTAAAGAGTGCATAAGAACCTCTAAGGACCCTGCATCTGGTTGGACCAACCCTGCATCCGCTTACAAAACACAAACAACAACATGAGTGGATCTTAAGAAATCAGAGTTGGCTCATGAGACAGGGTTCAATGGCAGTTCTTGGAGCCTTAGACGGAGACAGAGAGGCACAGAGGGAGGGGTGGGTGGGATAGGGAAATTATGATGAATCTGGCAGCAATTCAGATTCCTCATAATGTTGTCAGATCCACCACAAAACACTTCCTTCTTAACAGAGGATGCTCTTTACAGTGTTATATACTGTCAATGTCTGGTTTGGATGAGTCAGACGGGACTCACTGATTTATTATCATTTATTCCTATCATTCATTAACATGCCATCGCCTGTTGTGTCCTGCTTTAAGTTGAATTTGGTAGGTCACCCACTATAACACCTCATCTCATTTATTGAGCACAGTGTAAAGAGACTGCAAGGCCACAACACTCCATCTAGTGGACGTCATTGTAATTACATCAAGCAAAATGCTTGTCAAGGCCCAAGAGCTCCTGGCTGTGGATGCACAAAGGAAGCTAATTAGCACGGATGGAAATCTGAACATTAAATGAGATTGAACAAACAGCAATTACAATGTTCCAGTGAGTCCAGGACAAATGCAACAGACAGCATGATTTTCCAAGCCTGCCATTAAGAGTAATGGGAAAGCAGCGGCTTCAAACTCAGCATCCACTGTTGAAGAACAGGACACAGCTGTGTTGTATAGATTTTGCAATTGTAAAGAAAGAGAGAGAGCAGGAGGGGATGAGTGTTTGTGTAAAGTGCTGGAGAGGTTCCGGTCAGAGTGCTGGCCCATGATAGCCATCTCACTAACAGTAAACAGTACTCGGTAATATAATCCACCTGGAATGCTGTCAGGCCGACTCTTTGTCCCGTCCTGTCTCACAACATCTTCTAAATCCTCCAACGTCATGAGCTCTACTCAGACGAACTCCCACCTGCAGTGCAGACAGACTGTTGCTCAAAGTGCACTAACACACAGCCAGTCAGTGAGGTGAAAGTGTGGTCTTGTCCTCATGTTAGGGCAGTTGGGGAAGGACATGGAAAGGCCCTTCCAGGAACAATAGACTCATAGAGAGGGTTATTTATAGGAATGAGGGGATATGGTCCTGAGATGGCCGGAGAAGGCGATCACATAGTTCCTGGCACTGCGAGCAGATCTGATGGCCATGCCAGGTGACTGGCGGGGGGGGGACATCCTCTTTCTTGTCTGCCTTCCTTGATGGCCGACAGCTTCCTCCTTATGTCTCTTTTAGTTTTTCCTGTCAAGCCATTTTGTGAGTCACGTTTGATGTGCGGTTTGCTTACATTTGAGACTTCCATGTAAATCAGTTTGCTGTCTGGGATATAGCTTTGCCTCAATGCAAGCATGTCCATGAGTGTGTGTGTGAATTTCCAGGCTCTTCAGCATGGTTCTTAGCTTATAGCCTGTATACTGGATTGGATTATATTGTGGTTCATAGTTAAAAGCCACTTTTACACTTGATGTGAGACAGAGACATTTTATTTTTTAAAGGCAAATGTAGGAGTTCCTGGGCAAAGTCTGAGCTGGTCACACACACACACACACATCTTCAGACTGATGTTTTCACAAGAACACAGACATATCTACATTTTTATTATGATGAAATAAAATATGAACTTAAAAGTACCCAAGTGCTATCCATCAAACCCCCATGCTGCCCTCTGTGAAAACATTAAAGGAAGTTTTCCAATAAGCTCCAACTTGACAAATCATCCACAGATTTGAAGTGAGACGAGTCATATTCCTGGATCTTAAAGCTACGTCCTGTTAGACAACAGCTGGAGCACTTCAAAAGTGCAACCTACAACTGTGAGCGTTTCCTGCCATTGCTTCCACTCGTTGATGTGAAATGCATTCAGATATACTTTGCAGTCTCAAATCTTCACAAGTCTCAACAAAACGAGCGAAGCAAGAAGTTGTCTAGGCCTTTTGACTGCACTTGGTTAAATGCAGACTTTGAACTGGGACAGTCCTTTGGCTGTGAGTTATGTTTCAAAAGAACTCAAGTACAGAGAAAAACACATGTGAGAAGCAACTCTTGTTTGGTCATATTCTCCAGGCAGCGTGCGTCCACCAAGGCAAGAGCTTGAACAGTCATTTAAAAGAGGAAGCTCCCAACTGTGCAGCAAAGATCAAATATGTTTTCTATACCAGTGGATCTGCTTGTAGATGCAGTTGGTTCTTCTGGACCTGCTGGAGTAAATGTACTGTTTTGGTTGTTGTTATTTCGCTTTGCTTCTTTTTAGGAAACTTCATGGGAAACTAACTGAACAAGGCCCAGTACACCAGTGGATTTGCAAGAAGACTAAAGCTGGAAGATGGTACTTTTCCAATCCCAGAAGCTTGTAAGTTTGAACTGTAAAAGGTAAGAAGCTGCAGATGTTTCATGAGTCAGTGGACATTTTACTGCACTTCCCACATCTACATCTATTACTAATATACTGAAAATTGTACATGGTGAGCTACTTAAAGATTTTTGGCTTTTGATGATCTGATTAAAGTTAGATTGCTGAAAACGAGCGGTATATAGCTCATTAAAGTGCAGATGTAAAGTGCTACCAGTGTTGCAGTCAATATACTAACTTTGAGTCTGAGAGTCGAGTCAGTGCTCGAGTTTGAGTCGAGTCCAAGACTTTATCACCATTATCTTAAAGTTAGCATCAAAACTTCTTATTTGTTTCCTCAATCACCCTACTTTACTGGGAACCTCACCTTTCTGCACCTCTCAAACGCCCTGGAACTGTTATGATATGTTTAAGTCTCCAGTTGTAACAGACAGATTCATTATTGTGGATAGACCCCGAATATAAGATGACACAACTTTTTCAAACACAGTCAAAGGAAATCTAATTTCGTCTTATATTCAGGTCAGTGTGTTAAAGCCAGAAGACTCGGACTGCAATTAATGCACAACTCCAAGTCTGAGTCAACACTATCCAGGTCCAGGTCAAGTCACGAGTCCTTAAAATTAGGGCTCGACTCGAGTCCAAGTTCAAGTGCTAAAAGCCTGCTTAATACCTGCACAATCTCATTAATTCACTCTGTAAGTAGGTTGGATAGTTTATTGAATCTGTAACTCCAGAAAATCAAGAGCACGAAGACAGATATTGGTGATTTAAAACAGGAAAGTGGGGAAAAATTCATCATCCCCGAGACAAGTGTCATCATGCCAGTGTCAGTACAGACACCAAACAGTTTCCATTTCCCCCAGACAGACAGACAGACTGCCGAGGTAAGGGGAACGTCAGCAAACTTTATGACTTTGGACTGAGGGCTTCCAGGAGAGAGTTAGCATCTCGGGTCAGGTCATGGTCATTTGCCGTATATCACTTGGCGCTAAACCTGTGGCAGTCTGACGTGTGTGATTGCATGGCATGCAGAAAGTATCGGAAGCCTAAACAACAGCTGAGCAACATGAGTGTGATCTTCGGTATGAGGACAAATCTGAGGTTCGTGGACATTCAGACTGAGGTGCAGTTCAAACGACAGAGGACGCTGAGGTGGGTGGTCATTTTGTGGGTGTGAGTTATGTCCCCCTGCTCATTACCAGGAACATAACTCTACCAGGAATAAACCACAGTGCCTCTGTGGCTCCAACCACAGTGACTCACACTATCTGAATCACATGCCAGCTGATATCCTGCAGCTTGATATCAGTGTGTCAGTATATAAATACAATATTTCAGCAAATGTCTGTGTGGGTGTGTGTGTATATACTACCAAAGTGCATCGTGCACTTATCTTAATGTTGTTGACTTTGCTATTGTTTCACAGGATTCCTCCGCAGCCACAAACCATACATTGCATCACTTCTCTCTCATTTGTTTGTTATAATTTTCAGTGGAATGCCCTCTGCAGATGTCCCGGATCAGTTGCTCTTCTTCCTCTGTCCCGTGGATGTTCCCGGGGCAGATGCTGGTTGTTTTCTACACTCATCTAGACTTGCATGAGGTCTTTATATGGACGGGGGGGTTGAGGCTCCAACAGAGTTTCGTTAAATTTTCTACACCCCAGAACACAGGCCATTTGAAGAGCACTTGAGATGGTTTAATATGTTCAGTACTTGAGCTGTGCAAGTATATGCATGTTGCATGAGTGTTGAAAAGGAAGTGAGAAAAAAAAAACTATCAGCAGAGATTGCTCTGGCTCAGGAATCATTGATCTTCCACCAAAATAATTTTTACAGGAAAAAAAAAAAGTTTCTTTGAATCTTTCAGAACTGTTTGTCAGCACGTCAGGGTATAAACAAGCTTGTATTTGTTGAAGCAAAACATAGCAAATCCTCTGGGAGGACCTGCATGCTTCAGCACATGTGTGTTGGTCATCTGTACGCGCATATTCGCTGTCTTGCTTTCTGTTTTTGCGGTGTCTCGTTTGCCAGGCCCAGAGAGGCCCGTCTGAAAAAGCAGACCTCCCTAAAGGAGTCAAAGATCGGGTCCTAGGAGAGAAGGTGAGAGGTGAAAGAGGGATGGAGAGGGGCTCTGAGAGGAGGATAGAGATTAAACAAACAGAGGTGATGATAGCTGGCCGTCATAAGCATCAATCCAATCGCTCAGGTCTGAGGAGGGCAGCAGTCCTGTGAGCACCAAGACATCCAACTGATAGTGACGAGTGTGCATGGATGGGTTTGAAGTGATGGCATGTAAGGAAGGGAAGGAACCTGGCTGCTCATTTAAAGTTATCCATGCAAAACAGAGCTGCTAATGATGTGCAGTTTGACGTATTGGGAGCAAATATGTAAGATACTTTATCATGTCTCAGTGGGATCCCATCCCACAAACAGTTTGTGCAGATTATTCACACAGCATCAGACGCAGATTACACGGCTACATTGTGATAAATGTATTGCAGATAGGAATTCTGTATACTTTTCTAAAAAAAAAAAAAAGAGAGCATGCTCTTTAAATGAATCTCTCAATGGAGTGGGTCTTCAGCAGGATGGAAGAGTGTAGGGTTTTTTAATAGCCATAAAATCCTATCTTGTTTCTCTATTGTATTTATTTAAAATAGTTTTATTTCAAAACTGTAATATTTTCGTCATTGTGAACTAAACTGTCTCTGTTTGACAGCGCAACCAGTAGGTAGAGGGGTGAAGCTTCTTCTGAGAATGCATTTTCATTGAATAAAACAATCCTGAAAATATGCTTAAATGCTCTCAAATCAAATGATGCTGCACAGTGATGTTAACTCCCTTCTCAGTTCATCACTACATTTTCCATCTTCAGCTACAGTTTTGTTCCTTCTATGCACAGCTGTGCATTAAGAGGCTTCCAAGTCTTACAATAGTCTTACAAAAGTTGTAAGACTTGAACTGTTTTGTTAAGTTATTAAAAATAAACTATGAATGTTCAGTGTACCAAAGTATCACATCATCCTTGGCAGCAATGGCAGACTCAAGGCTTCTTATGACTGTACAATCTTGGCGTGAATAAAACACAGCTTTACTTTGGAAGGTTTTCCCAGGCATTTTAAAAGACTCATTCAGTCCCCACCGTGCAGGCTGGATGAGAAGTGTCCATGCACGGTCGTGAGCTCAGCTCTTTGCCTGAGATCCAGAGCGCCATGACCAATGTTTTCACTCAGGAGTCTTCACACCACATTCATCTTTCCTTCTATCTTTGGTCTCCCAGTCCTTGTTATGGTAAACAAGTGCACTGAATGATGCTACTATTACTTATGTATTTCCTTCTTTAATATATAAAAAAAGGAAAAGGAATAAAGGTTGAATCACCCCCATTAGAGGTGACATGTTTGATTGAATATGGAGGCTTAGTTCAGTGTTTATGCCTTTGTTGGTTTTGGTCACACTAACGAGAAGTAACTGCAATCAGCTGTTAAATATAAAACCAATGTACCATGGCTGCGAGTGCACGTGTGCGCCTGTGTGTTGCTGAAATCAAGAGCAGCGACGTGTTACACACTTCTGGCTAGGAGCTGTGTATTGTTTCAATTGTGTCAGGAAGTCTTTAATCCAAACCAGAGACTGAAATAGCACACACAGGCTTACGAGGATGCAAAACACTCACGCAAATAAAAACTTACAAATAACTTCAGAGCAACATATTGTTGCCAAATAGCACAAGATGCGTAAAGTAAAAAAGCAGCCCAAGAGCTTTCATTTGTCACTGACTGATTTTGTGTGATTCACAGCTCATCATTCATGTAAATCCATCTGCAGCTCTTCAGTGGACGTAGGCGCAATCACACCAGGAGGAGCTGCTGAAATATAAAGAGCAAACCATGCCTTCGCTCCTGTTGCTAGTAAAATCTGCTGTGATCAAGGCCCATGCTGAAGGAAAGGTAGGAGGAGGAAGTGGAAAAGACTGTGGGGGCAGAGAGGTCTCTGGTGATGGTTCAGTTTGTGATACTTAGCATTAAACATAACCACTTGTATACAAGACAGTGGGCGACTCTGGCTTCCTGGTATTTGATGTTTCCTTTGCAAATATCCATGAATGTACTACATGCGTATATCAACTTAGCTGTGCCGAAGTAAAATTCTTTTGTGTGCGTGTTGTTTAAAGGTAATTATGGCTTGGTTGGGTTTTTCTCTATGCAAATCCCTTTGAGATCATTTGATCCCGGAGTGGAGGGACATCCTTACACGCACAACCTGTATCTCCTTTTTCATCTCTTTCTTCTACCCCAGGCTGTGGAAAAAAGGGGTTATCCGAGTTTTTGCCTTTTGGGAAATTGGCAGTTACATACACACACACTGATGTGAAAAAGGTAGAAATATTCTGCAGAGAAGAGCCAGTATGTAAGGGGACTTTGGATTATGTGAGGTCATGACTAAATCAAAATAAACCTGTCAGTTTGCTTGAGGCAGCCTTTCATGCCATTTGCCATTCATGTTTGAAGGGTACTGTGACATAACAGCACATTTGCTTTCAAGTTCACTGAATGACGCCAAGGGGCTGGCTCTCACATAGAATCAGTTTTCATTGACCTCCATGTTAAAATGTGTAACTTTACAGCAAAAATAAGCTAGTGCCTAGCACATAGCCAGACTTCACATCCACTGCCAGGACTGCCCTTTGGCAAACCTGACTTCTGAGCTGTGAATAAAAACCGAAGAGAGCATGTTTGTTCATATTTTAAATACCATATGGCTTATTGTGTTGTTAATTGTTACCAGACCATCACACAGGGCTCTGGGTGGGGTTAGAAGCTGGCTGCTCCAGTCGGAGGCTGCTAGCCAGTAAGCAGAGGATAGCTGGTAGCTCGTTGGCTTCTATTTCTGATAGCAGAGACCTTCGCCCCCAGCCAAACCACCTTTGCTGATCTCTCCAGGTTGGCTTGCTGTGCAGCAGCTGCGTGAACAATGTAGCTCCAGTAGAGTTCACCAGCCCCAGAAGCCCTTGTTTCAGATTTTGATTATATAAGTAGTCGGATGGACAGATTTGTTTAGAATCAGAAACACACTTTAAAGACAGCTTATGGGTAACACCAAGGGTTTGTTCATTTTTAGACGGTTTGTAATGTTGTTGACAAAGACTGCTTTTTTTACTGTACTTTTTAGTGTGGCAACTTGACTAGAACATATCAGACATTTCATCGAGACCTTAAGGAAACTATCAATATTTGAAAAAAAAGTGCACATTATATCTCCTTTGATGAAGGACAAAATGTTTAGGAGTAGGGTAAGAATTCAGTGCAGGGAATCTTTGTGTTAAAAAAAAATATATGAGGTATAAAGGATGATACGAGTTGGAGTGCTATCCATGTACTGTTTAGTGAGACCAAACTGATCCACCCCCATAACTACTGTTACAGCTGTAGTTGAAACAAATCTCTTCATTGTAACTCAAACCTTTCACAGGATTATTTTCTCTTATTTAACTCTGAACAGGCTAGCATTTACAACAAATCTGATATAGACTCAGTGCATAGAAATGGGAAACATTTGGATCCACATTTTAGCTCTCAATTTTTATTCTGGACACTTTGAATGAAGTATATGAGCTGCATGGAGGATTTCTCAAGTGAAAACATTCAGAGAGCAGAAGTGTTGGATAAGCATAGGGCTGTAGATGAAAAAGAATAGAGTGGAGGGGATGGATGAGGTGAAGAGACAAAACGCAGAGATATCCAGATGATGCGGGCCTGCTACCATGACAAGACAAAGGCACCCGTCAACTGCTGAGCCCTGCGAGGCCCCGCATGTGTCCCAGCCAGAGGTAGATCCAGGCACGCAGAAGGATCCATCACACAAAACATATGGTGACAATCTTCAACGATCATTGAGCTGCGGGGCCAGGGGTAGGAGGGCAGAATTTAAGAACAGGGAGGTTTAGGGAGTAAAACGATATTGGGGGTAGATAGAGGAGAAAATGTGAACAAGGGACTCGAGGATAATGGGCTTCCAAGAAGTAGAAGTCTGTTTTCCATCCATGAAGAATTTGTTTTCAATTTAACTGCATATAAAAACCTTACAGCATAAAATTCTCTAAAGTGAATGTCATGATTCCTGCTCTTTCTCGGGTTAGGGTACTCCTGTTTTTTATTTAACTGTCAGCTGTACCCCTAAGCAACTCCAGAATGCAAATGACAACATTACCACCATCGCAGGGTTTCATGACATCGTATATAAAGTAGCAATGAGAGGCTGGGGCCAGTCTACCCACCACACCCAGCGTTCCTTGGCTAGCTCACATGAAAACAACTGCGAGCTGTCACATCAGCACACAAGAAGCATAGTTTAGCCTGCATTAATTAGCTGATGTAATGCACAACATAGGAACTGAAATCTTAGAACCATTAAGCTGCACTTAAAGAATTTAGAATATATAATGTCATACCATTAATCTCCCTCCTCTGATTCTGCTTAAAGGTGATGCAGTTCACCTTTACCATATCACCAATACTAAAGTGTGTATATATATATATATATATATATATATATATATATATATATATATATATATATATATATATATATATATATATATATATATATATATATTAGGGCTGTCAAAGTTAACGCGTTAACGCGTGATTAACGCAAAATAATTTTAACGCAACTAATTATTTTAACGCGTGATTAACGCGAGACTTAGCCTGGCCGTAGAGTAGGTTTAATGAGCCTCGGGCCCCGCCGTAGTTGTAGTCCTGTAGTCCTCCGTAGTCCTGTCAAAACAGGAAGTCATGCACTGACGTCGACGGCCATGCCGCAGACAGACAGACGTAAACATACCAACTTATCCCAACTACTGCTAACGGAGGTAAGTTCAGCTTCAAACCCCCCCCCCCCCCCCCCCCCCCCCCCCTCTCGTTTGAAGCAAACCGCGAAAATATTTTGTATGAAGAACATAAGAGAAAATATTGAGTATATATATATAATATAATGGATTTGGCATTGCAGCAATAAATAAACATGCATTTGTTTTGCATAAGGCAAGCATTTGTGTACTCTCATATTAGGCAAGGCAACTTTATTTGTAGAACACAATTAGTACACAAGGCAATTCAAAGTGCTTTACAGATGCATAAAGTCACAAGAAGGCAAATAGAATCATTCCATACAAGCATAAAAATAATCAATAATAAATAAAATTAATTAATAAAAAAATTAATTAATTAAATTCAAAAATGAAGAGTGCAGATAAAAATCCTTCCAGTCATCATCTTCACATCTAAACCGAACTGTTTTTCAGTCTGGATCTGAACATTGTCAGAGTTCAGGTCTGTCTCACATCTGCTGGAAGACTGTTCCAGATTTTAGGAGCATAAAACTGAAATGCAGCTTCACCTTGTTTAGTCCTGACTCTGGACACCAGCAGGAGACCACTACCTGAGGTTCTCAGAGTCCAGGTTGGTTCATATGGCTCTAACATGTCAGAGATGGACTTTGGGGCCATGAAGAGACTTGAACACAAGTAGAGCTGTTTTAAAGTCTATTCTCTGAGTGACAGGAAGCCAGAGACCTCAGAACTGGACTAATATGGTCGTATTTCCTGGTTCTAGTCAGGACTCGTATTAATAAGAGTAATACAACTTGAAAAAGATCTGTATAAGGTAGATTTAGAACAGATAAAAATATGCGATTAATTTGCGATTAATCATGATTAACTATTGACAGTCATGCGATTAATCTGATTAATTATTTTGAGAAATTGACAGCCCTAATATATATATATATTAGGGCTGGGCAAGTAAACGCGTTATTATCGCGTTAACTCGTTAACGCAAGTTGCTCACATGCTTTTGTTTCGAAAAGTCTGTTACTGGCTGCTGCAAAACTGGAAAACAATTGGCAGGTAAACTAAAAACAGACATGGAGAACGGTAAAAATCCGCGTACTTTACATTTCGGGTAGCAACTCAGATAGCAATATTAACAATTTTATCTAAAAAAAAAAAAAATTTTGACTCTGGCAACAATTCTGGCAACAAAACTTTCGTGTCATTCCTCCATGTTATATCAGATCTGCTCCATGTGTTCACTGTCCTGCTGTTCTCTTACTGGTTACTTCAGTGCGGCTCCATCTAGAGGCACAGATGTGTAATGACAACAGAAAGTCCAGTTTCCGATTATAAAACAAATTCAGTTCTGTGGCCCATTTTTAATTTCGTATTTTTGATCCAAGTTTAAAATTAAAATATATAAAAAACAGGCTTTTTTTTGTTTGTTTTTTTGTGTTTTTTTTTTTTTTTTATTGACAATTGAAAAAGGAAAGAATGAATGATACACGGATTGGTAAAGTTACTGAACTTTAACATGGACATTTTCATTTTAAAGTTCTCCCAGATGGAGGATTTGACAGAAACAAGGTTATTTGCAACTGCTGACAGGTTGAACTCCCCGTTAAAAGTTTCTGCTGTTACCTCAGAAATTACCTGTTTTAATGTTCTGATTGTGTTGAGCCACAATCATTTTTGTTGGATTTTGTTTGTGTGTTTTTTTTAAATTTTTTATTAAAACAGGATGACATTAATGCCCTGACAGTGGCAATAAGCTTTATTTTATTTTACATTTTTTTAAGATGAAATTTATACTAAATATGTGTTACTGACAAGTGCTGATGTTAAAAGTGTTTGAACAACAAATGTTATGACACTTTAGTTCATATGGCAGCAGAACATTTCAATAAAAGTGCACTTTAAACTACTTTTGAATGTATTATTTGATTCTGCCTAAACAATGCAATTAACCGTGATTAATCAGGGAAATAATGCAATTAATCGCGATAAAAATTTTTAATCGTTGCCCAGCCCTATATATATATATATATATATATATATATATATATATAATATATATATATATATATATATATATATATATATGTGTGTGTGTGTGTGTGTGTGTGTGTGTTAATACGTTCCAAGCCCCCCAAAATTCGAACATCATTTTTTAAAATAAATTATAAATAATACATGAAATTACATAAAAACCTGTAAGAAATACATGTTAGAACTAGAGATGCTCTCAGAGAGCGCAGACCTCCACCAAGTTCCTCCTTTTCACATTTCTGACAACTACTGAAAATTTCATCAAAATCCATCCATAACGTTTTGAGTTATCTTGAACAGAGAAAAAATTGTTCGTTTACCTGGGTTGCTGGGTTACGCTCATACAGACAAGGCGCCCTCCTAGCCAATGGGATGCCAGGAAGATGCTAAGCGATAGCCAAAGGCAGAGCAGCTCGGACGCACTGCTTTCAAACCGAGATACAGAGCCGACTAGTATGTTTGCTTTCGGTAAACTCTGGGAGCTGCGAGTAGTAGCGCGTACTGTATTTATGTCTTTCGTATTCTGAAATTTCTTTCGTAACAAGAGGCAATATTTTCCCGTTGAGGCATTTCGTAACCTGAAAATTTCGTTTGTAGAATGTTTTATTGTTTTATGGCAAGGTGTGAAGGGACATCTTGCCCTTTTACTGGTTGAGGACCCCCATCTCACAGTAGGGGTTCCTGGCAATGGCGGATCACGTCCCCCTCACTTAAATACCGTAGACCCCCTCAGCTCGCTCTCTTTTCCTGCTCCTTGGTTCTCCTGCTTGGACCTTCTTCACAAGATATTCTCTTTTGGCCTACTCCGGCCCGCTACAGCTCTCAGCCAGCAGCCACCAGGCCTTTCCAGTAACGCTCCAGTGTGCCACCGGTAATAGGAATGGGGGTCATCCCTATGTTCCCACAGCCCAATGATCCCACAGCCCTATGTTCCCTCATTTCTAAGATTTTTCTCAAAATGCAACTCTAAGTCAAGTCATCTTTAGTTTTATGTCGCTTTTCAAGAGATGATTCAGAGTAATTTCAACCTAGGGTCTTTTGCACCATGACCTTACCCCACTAATAATGTCTGGTATTTCTGGTGTACTTACAAACTTTCTAACACCTCATTTTATGAGTACTAACACTATTTGTATACTGTAGAAGGTTTGGAACATTTCTGGACATATTAGTGAGGTAATATAACATAGCCGTTTGGTAACGTTAGTGCCTGTGTTAAGCCATTAGGTTAATAGTGGTAACTCAGCCACTGATTGAGCATGGGAAAACTAGGGCTGAGGGAACATAGGCATGCTCCCATAGGAAAGACCGGTTAACGCATCCCATCCGGCCAGCACCAGAAGTGACCAGCGCACATATCGGGGCAGATAGAGGCACGATTGCGGCACGGGACGACGCAACGGCTCCAGACGCATTTTCATAAGAGGACCCGGCTGTGGCGAGACACGGCAACCTGTACACGCCACGGAAGCTGAGAGAACCAGGATGAAAAAGAGCCGCTTCTTGCGACCACATCCGCGAGGTGTAACCCAACAGGGGCTCTGCCGTATCCATATCAAACATCCTCCCCAGACCCCACAATGCCATCGATTGCTTCCAGAGTGATCCACATAGGAGGCTCTTATGTCTGGGTAGATACCTAACTTAGTTTGTTCTTATTGTCATGATTATACTATTATTACTGTGACACTGTTATTACGATTGAGCCCACCGGTAATCCACCAGTGCGTATTTACCGCACGTGATCACCGTGTTTCCTCACCACTAGCTGATCGTGCCCCGATTTCCAAACAAACGATCAGGATGAGAGTGCGTACTTCTGCTTCACACTCTCCCTCCTGTGTGGAAATTGCTAAGTGATCACAGCATCAGTGCTTGGGAATCACCTTCGATTAGCTTTTCCTTCCTTCTTACTAACCATCTCCGAGGACGTTACCACATGACCATGTCGGCCATCTTGTAGCACCTTATCATTTGAGTCGGCGGCCATCTTGGTAAGGGACGGGATTACCACGTGACATTGCCCGCCATCTTGGTAAGGAACGAGACCACCACGTAGCTCCATCCGCCATCTTGGAATCCTCCTCACACTATTAAGCCAACTTACTTTATCACACACACAGTCCTCAGCATACATGTGTATATATATACAGTGGAGGAAATAAGTATTTGATCCCCTGCTGATTTTGGCAGTTTGTCATACTAAGAAATAAATGAACAATCTCAGATTTTTATGGCAGCTTTATTTTAACAGTTATAGAAAGAATATTGAAAAAATTTGGAGAAAATTACACGAAATGAAAAACAAAAATTAATTTGCAAGTCATTAAGGGAAATAAGTATTTGATCCCTGACCAACCTTGACCAGTGTTGGCTCCCACAGACCACTGGCATACTCCTAATCTCACTGAAGTAATTACCTGCATGAGAGAGACCTGTTCCAAATAGTCACCTGTATAAAAAGCCATCTGCCCACAGACTCAGTAATACTCCACCATCTCCACCATGGGCAAGACTAAAGAGCTGTCAAAAGATGTCAGGGACAAAGTTGTTGAACTCCACAAGGCTGGGAATGGGCTACAAAACCATAAGTAAGTAAGAAGCTGAATGAGAAGGTGACAACTGTTGGTGCAATTATTCGGAAGTGGAAGAAGTACAACATGACTGATAATCAACCTAGGGCTGGGGCTCCATGGAAGATATCACCTCGTGGGGTCTCAATGATCATGAGAAAGGTTAGAGATCAGCTCAGCCGAGAACTACACGGGAGGGCTGGCTGGTTAATGATCTCAAGGCAGCTGGGACCACAGTCACCAAGAAAACTATTGGTAATACACTGAGACGCACAATGGTTTAAAATCCTGCAGTGGTCCAAGGTCCCTCTGCTCAAGAAGGCTCATGTCCAGGCCCGACTCAGGTTTGATAACGAACATATTAATGACTCAGAAAGAGACTGGGAGAGAAGGTGCTGTGGTCAGGATGAGACCAAAATTGAGCCCCCCCCCCCCCCCCCCCCCCCCTCTTTGGCCTCAAACTCAACTCGACCGTGTTTGGAGGAAGAGAATATGCTGAATATGACCCATGGGCCCCCCCAAAAACACCCATCCTCTACTGTCAAGCATGGCGGTGGAAGCCTTATGCTTTGGGGGTGTTTCTCTTCTAAGGGGACAGGTCGACTTCACCTCATCGATGGGAAGATGAACGGGGCCATGTACCGCAGAATCTTGGGTGACAACCTCCTTGCCTCCACAAGGACATTGAAAATGGGTCGTGGATGGGTCTTCCAGCATGACAACGACCCAAAACATACAGCCAAGGAAACAAAGGAGTGGCTCCATAAGAAGCACATCAAGGTCATGGAATGGCCTAGCCAGTCTCCTGACCTTAATCCTATTAAAATCTATGGAGAGAGCTGAAGCTTCGAGTTTCCAAGCGCAAGCCTCAAAACCTTCAGGATTGGAGATGATCTACAGAGAGGAGTGGACGAAAATTACTCCTGATGTGTGTTAACCTAGTAAGCAACTACAAGAAACGTCTGACAGCTGTGCTTGCCAACAAGGCTTTTGCCACCAAGTATTAGATCATGTTTTGCTAGGGGATCAAATACTTATTTCCCTCAATGACTTGCAAATTGATTTTTATTTTTCATTTCATGTAATTTTCTCTAAATATTCTTTCTATATCTGTTAAAATAAAGCTGCCATAGAAGTCTGAGACTGTTCATTTATTTCTTAGTATGACAACTGCCAAAATCAGCGGGGGATCAAATACTTACACAAGATTCTTACATGTTGTGCAGGTCTTGTGTAATATTTTCTCACTTCAATAAAATTAATTTTGCTGTTATGCGCAAAGTAAAATGCTGATACATCTAACAGCAGAGCTGCAGACTGAAGCTTTAAGCATGAAGACTCTGATGCAGAGTTGTGAAAACAAGAAGTAGAATCCTGTTCTGCGTATCGTCTGCATCAGTGTTCCCTGAGAGCTGCAACATCATGCAGATCAAAGCACAACCTGAGAGTAGGATTTCTTTTTTCTTTTCTTTTTTTTTTTGCCGTGGTGTGCTTTTTGTTTGAAGTTGGAGAATCAACCACTGTTGAGGAAGCCAGAGTGGGAGGATATGTGAGTGTAGGGAGGCAGAAATTTAATTTCACAGTACAAACTCAAGACGACATGAGTTCAGAAGTTCACTCTGTGCTAGAAAATAGTGTTGTTGATTTTTCAGACATGCTGAAAGTGTGCAACATTATGCTGATGCTACTTGGTTCAGCAGTAGGTTATGCTGCATTGAACAACTTCAGCTTCATAAAATGCAAGCACATTCAGAGCCGAGCTGGATTACCAACAGCCAAAGGGCCCTTTGACCCAGGGGACCCAAAAGTCTAAGATTTATTTCATATATAGGTGTTTGTATTGTGATTCATTGTAACATTCAAAATGTTCCACCTGAAGAGTATAATACCAACATCTGGTGTGCTCAAGTGTTCTCAATACTCCAATGGAGTAGCTTTATATGATTCACAGTTCAAAAAAGTCTATCTATCCCATACTGGCCATTCATCTTTTGAGTGAAAACCCTGAAAAAGCTCCTGTCTCCATAAGCCAACCCCATTTTTTTCTGACTGGAAGCAGTTAGAAGAAAATGGCCCTCATATTTATTGAGACAGCTCATCTTTCTGCCCTTGTGGAAATTCAGTCAATGTTCAGTTGGCTTTCGTCATTTGACAACATGGGATATATAACATTAATGGCTCCATTAATCTGAATCTATAGGATTTAAACATTCGTACACACAAGGCCAATTTTGCATTTGCATTCCTTACAGCTTAATTCAGGCATACCTACAGAAAGTTTGTACTACCCCTTGAAAAGATCATTCCTGCATTTCCTCTGGGGTAGCAACCAAAATTACATTAGCCAGAATTCAGCTGTTTTCTTTCATTCACTTAGGTTAGACATAGTGAAAACTCTTTTTAGGCAATGTATTTAATGATTAAAAAAAACAACCTTAAAAATGTTTTTTAAAAACATTGAGCAGGTTGGACTGCTTTTGTCTGAGGTTCTGTTAATATGACTGCAGCATTTCAGACTTGCGTTGTGTTGAACATGATACATAGATGTTACGAAGTCAAACCAAATAATATTGTGGTCACAACATTTCACAGAGGAGTCCCAGGGTTAAGTAAAACCACTAATAATCCCACTCTTGTGTAAATATCTTCACTTTGATTAGATTTATTTTGACCACATTTAAAACTGCTTTTTTCTGTTTTGGATCAAACAACTGTTTTGAAAATGCAGAATCTGTCATTGTCTTCTGCTTTGTGGAGGTTTATAGCAAGTTATGGCTCATTATTTAACTGTTAAGCACAAAACTTTTATGTTTTGGTTTATTTTTCAGGCAGCTGTTTTCACTAACTGCTCAGCACCAAACAGATGTCAAACACAGTTATGAAGTGCAGGCAAGTGAAAAAGAATCATCTCTTTAAACTCTAAGATTTAATTATCAGAACATAATAACAAATCATCTGATCCTCACCAAGTTAGTACAATTAGATAAATACACCCCAGATCACATGACATATCATGTGTTTTACTCATTATTTTAGGTTTATATTTTAGAAAAACTTTGCCAAAATGCTCAGATTTGCTGGCTTGGTGCAACCTATGAGTCACTGGATTGCATGACCACATTCAGCTGCAGTAAACTTGGAGTAATCACTTTCCATTTGACGATCCTGCTTTTCAATCAGATTGAGACCTGGACTTTGAGTCAATGCACAACCTTGATGTGTTTGGCATTGCTATCCTGTTGCAAGACCAAATTTCAGCTCAGCTTCAGCTGTTGGACAGTTGAGTTCACATTTTCCTCTAGAATGCTCTGGTTAACAGATGACTTTATGGTTGATTCAATGACTGTAATGTTCCCTTGGTTCTGTAGCTGCAATACTTTCACAAATGATTAACCCTCCACCACCATGCTTGACTGTTTTTATGAGATGCTTGTTCTGCCATGGTCTCTTTAGAGAAGAAGATGTCTCCTGACAACGCTTCCAAACAAATCATGGCTGTTCAGTTTTTTCCTAATTCTGCTCTTATGGACTTTAAGGACTAACTGCGGCCTGAAGAGTCTGAGATGTAGCTCTTGGGGTTTTGGGGGTTTTTCTGAGATGTTCACTCTTGGAAGGACTGACAACTGACTTGAATGCTTACCTCTTGTGAATAACATTTCTCACAGAAAACTGAACTGTAAATTGTTTGGCATTGTTTTTTACAACCATACACAGATTGATGGCCAGCAACTATCATTTATCATCATAGTTTTGGTCTCTACAGTTATGTTTGACATCCTTGACAACTGTACAAGGAATGATTTATTTTTGTACCACATCAGATAAAATCATATGATAATATGTAATAAAGTTGACACGTCAGATAGCTGGATGTCATTTGGCATTGTTTGTTTGACAGCTAGTCATTGGTTCTGCTGTTGACCTTTCAGCTACTTAGTGCTGATTGTGGTCATATTTTAGAGAGAACATGTTTTGTTGTGCTTGTGTGTTAATTTTACAGACCACTATGACTGGCTGCGACTTGGTCTGGAAGGATCTGAGGATGTAGCTTCGCTTCGCTTAGTTTAGCTTAGCCATGTTAACAGGAGGAGTCATTTCATGTAGCTACCAAAACAAGATTTGAGATGGGACGTCCCGCAACAATGGGCAGCAGCTGGGACAGTTGACTAAATTGTGCTGGGACCTGCAGTCAATAATCCCAGCCAGCGCTTCCACATTGTGCTCATGACTGGTCTTGGCTTCTGCTGGTGGCTGCCGGCAAGTTTCCAGCGTGACCTCTTGTCGCACCGAGCTCTGCTACGGAGCTCCGTTGCGAAGGTCCAGCACCACTTGTTTCACTCCGGATGATGTTCCAGTAGCGACACTTGAAATGAAGATGCTCAGACAAAATGGAATAAAATGAACATATAGTAATACGAATCAGTTCATGAATATGAATTGTCCCGCGTTAGAAGAAGCTAAACAGGCCAAGCTAAAAGCTAACTGGGAGGGCATATTCCAGAAGGCGCTCTGTACTCCTGGTTCTGCTTCTTTGAAACATGGCACTGCAAAGTTCAAGCAAAAAAGGACTTCAAAAGTTCTCTCTTTAAACCTAGGGGTCATGTGACCGGATTCTCCATCCAGTTATATACACATAGATAGAGTCTATGATTAACACATGCCTGAGTGCCTCAAATCAACAAATTTCCATAACTTCTGTTTTTATAGAAGTGGTCCAAACCTCTTGTGATTATAGGGGTTGCCTCAATAGCTGATGATAAATTAATCATTTGTTGAGGACTTGATTGGCAGCACCTGGTTGGTGCTTATCGCCTTAATGACTATTGAAGCAGTAAGGGTGTAACTCGTTTTTCCACATACTGCTTCTGCATTTTGGTTCAGTTTTTGGCAAATAAATAGTGATGTTATGTGATGTGATGTAATGATTTATGATTGTACATTGTAAACATATTATTTAACAATTCCACTGATATTTTTCCCAGGAGTTGATGGAGAGTTACTGTTAATGTGTCATCACCTATGCAGACAAGTCATATGTTGTAATAAAATTAGAATGATTCTTTTTTCCCATAAAATGAAAATTTTCCGTTAGATTTAGTTGGCTTTCAGTGATTAATATTCCTTTATTGAGCACTGGACAGGTTGCACTTTCTTTGTCTGTACTGACTGTCATAAACATGCATGACTCCTACTGAGCACAGTAAGAACTGCGCTGATGTACAAAATGCTTCTCAACCAGCTGAATTTTTCATTATGAGTGCATGTGGACACCAGTGTTGTGGTTTACCACATGAATATACACAGCAATAGCAGGGATCCAGTTTTTTAATCTGCCTCCGAGCCCCTGTGTAACCAGGCCTCCCAGGAAGGGACATTCTGGACGGGAGGACGACCATTGCCGGTATGAGAACCATCATCAGAGACAAGTTTTCAAGTTACCTCCTTGGGGCTCGTGGCTGGGGGTCCTCCGTGGGGGTCAGCACCTGTACATGTGTCAGAGACAAACAATGGCTGTTCCTTAGTTAATGAAGTGAATTTTGGATGAACCAAAGGAGGAAATTGCCTTCAGGATCCAGTAAAGTTCCTGCAGGGGAGGCTTTACTTTGTGTGTGTGGGGGGTAGTGTGGCATATGACCAAATGCTCTTCTAAAAGCGATCGCTTTCTTTCTTTCCTCTCTTGTTTCCCTCTCGGTCCTGACACACTCAATAGTCCAGGCAGCGGGGTCTCTTCCAAAGTCCTTACTCCATCCAAGAGGAATGTGAGCGCTGAATGCTCGTACCGAAATGCACACGCACGCACACAAACACAAATGGCAAAGACACGCAAGCACATTCACGCAGCTGTCTTTGGAGGTTGGATATCTGGCAGCAGCAGGTGGTTTCAAAGCGCTTACTGGAATTACAGTCATTCCCTAATCAAGGCGCTGTCGCTGACAAACTTGTGTCACCAATGTTTTTCTGTATTAATTAGTTCTCAGAAAACCTCCTGACCTGCTGTAACTTTTCTTGTGTAACCTTAAGGGGACCTCTTTCACACCTGCATGATGTTTTAGAATCTGCAGCTAAAAAAAAAACCTGTATGTGGGAGGAAACCAGAGCGCCTGAAAGAGACCCATGCACACACGTGGAAAACATGTAAAGTCTACGCATTAAGTGCATCTACAAGGCTTTATGGTCATTTCATCCTGTGACAGACTTTTAATCCATCCAGGATGTTCTAAGGTTGTCACATAATATATGCAGGGATTTGTTCCAGCTCTTTCGGTTAACCTGAACATGACGTGTGTGTGGATTTTAGGCATTGGATGCCACCACATCAGATTCACAGCAAAAGACAATGTGCTGTCGATGGTGCTAGACTGAAATGAATTCGCCTACTGGATTCAAACTTAGAACTATTCATGCTAGAAAAATTTAAGTATGACTTCACTTGGCTGTATTCTGATCTCTGGCATTTGTGTTCTTTCTCTCATAAAAATGGGCTATAAACTTTTTACCTTTTCATGGTTTTGTGATGAAACCTTTACAATAAAGCATACACTTTATCACTTGTAAAAGTTCCAGTATACAATATTTTTAACTTTCATACATCAGATAACAAAGATTTATAGCAGTTCCTGCTCTGTTGCCAGTTATTCTAATCCACCTCCCTATTTCCAGATTGTTTTTCTTTCTAATGTGTTCTGTGTTGCGGCAACCATTCTGGACTCAGATCCACATCAGCTGGATGTCAGTCTCTGATTTAGTACAGCAAGAGAGAACATCTAAATTAAAGACATTTTACTCTTTTCTTTCTTCCAACTAGGATGGATGGATGGATGGAGTCACCCAGTGCAGACGTGACATCCACGAGGAAGTCACATAGACCTAACAGAGAATGGTCATAGTTTTAAAGTAATGATGTTTTGTTGTGCTTGTGTTCATTGTACTAACAGACCACCACTGGTCTGGAAGGGTGTGAGGATGAAGCTTAGCTAAGCAGCAGGCACCTTGTGCTGACTGAGCGTCAGCTACCCAGAGAGGTGATTCCTGATGTTGCCACAAAACAAAATCTGAAATGGCAGGTCTGGCCGTGGATGTCTGCTGGCAGCTCCATAGCTTTTCCAGCGTGGCTCAAGTGAAGGAACCGGGAGCTACAGTGGATCACTTCAAATACCTTCCCATACGGAAGTATGCTGGGACTCCCAGTAAATCGTCCCACGATACGTGGGCTGATGGCAGTAGGCACACTGGACTGCAACGTGGGAAGCTTGGCCAATAGAAATCCCATTTCCTGAACAATTGGGGAATAAAGAACTTTTTCTGAAGTGCAGTAAAAAATTCAATGTATCTGTTTTCATATCTATCTCATTTGAACATTTACTCAACAGAAAAATGTGAAACCTCAATTCCAAAAAAATGGAATGTTGTGTAAAATGTCAATAAAAACAAAATGCAATCAAAGCTCATAAACTCATGTTTTACTCCTAATAGAACATATCAGAAGTTGAAACTGAGACATTTTACCATTTCATGGAAAATATTCAGTTCAAATTGACTTTGATGACAGCAACACATAAAAATAATGGAGCAGGGCAATGTTTGGACATTAGGTAGCATCCTCTCTTCTTTTAACAACTGTCTGTAAATATCTGGGAGGTGAGAAGACCAGTTGCTGGAGTTTCAGGAGAGGAATGTTGTCCCATTGTTTTCCTATACAGAATTCTAGCTGCTCAAACATCCTGAGCATTTGTTGCCATTTTTTTCCTTTTATGTTGCTCCAAATATTTTCTCTTGGTGAAAGTTCTGGACTGCAGGCAGGCCAGTTCAGCACCTGGACTTGTCTCCTGCAAAGCTGCCAAATACAGCTTTAAATCCTTTTTGTGGATTGTACAGTGAACTGTGTTCACAGACAGCGATTTCTGGAAGCGTTCCTGAGTCCTTGCAGTGATGCCCAGAAGAGAATCATGACTGTTTTTAATGCAGTGCTGTCTGAAGGCCTGAAGATCGCGCAAATCCCATGCCGATCTTCAGCCTTACCTCAGGCACACAGACATTCCTCCTCTGATTCTCTGAATCTTTTGATGATATTATTTACTGTAGATGGTGGGATCTTTTAAGTCTTTACAATTTCACATTGAGGAACATTTTTCTGAAATTTGGTCCACAATTTTTAGATGTAATTTGCAGCAGATCCTGGTCTGTTCATCTCTACTTCCGAGATGCTCTGCCTCTCTGAAATGCTCCTTTTATACCCAGTCATGTTACTGACATTGTTGTCATTTAAAATATGGGTTTATGAGGTTTGCAAATCATTGCAATCTGCTTTTATTTACTCTCTCTCTCTCTCTCTGTATATATATATATATATATATATATATATATATATATTGCAGAAGCCACATCCCACCTTGGAGAGACTAAAGTCATTGTCACACGGATCCTGTTTAGGTTGACACAAGGCAGTTCTGGTCATGAGTGTGGTTCATTTGGGTCAGTGTGAACACAGCAACCACACACTGGTGCGCAACCAAAACAGCTGAACCGAGAGCAGCTGGAAGAGGAGGACCTCTAACTCTGGTGCAGTTCGTTTGTGATGTGAAGGCCCCAGACCTTGGGCCGTGTACAATACACGTCTGGGGAAAAAGAGGCTTGTGTAGCGCACTGCGCCGAGCACCATTGGTTGTGAAGGAGAACGTAACACGAGAAAAGAAAGTAACGGCCGCCGTTGCAGATAAACGATTTCCAGACGCTTCGCTTACAAACTGTTTAGCTCGTTTAGAGTGGTACGAACAAATAATATCAAGAAAATGACCATGGGTCAGCAACAGGTAGTTGTTGTGTTGCCAGGGTTTTCAGGGCGGTTGTCATGGAGACATGATGCTCTGAGAAGACTGCTATTGACCAATGAAAAAAACATAATGTGAACATGAACCGAACTAAATGAAAAAACACATGTTGACACACATGTTAGTGCTCACCAACATGTGTGAAAACAACCTGAGCCTTTGGTTTGTAGTTGGCATTGAATAAAAGTTTCAACAATTAAATAACATACAGAAAAACCTTTTGCAATGATTTTGAACAATTCTCTCATCTCATCAGTCAAAAGCAGGTAAATCAGTTTAGGTTGAGCAAAGTGCATTAAAACTTTTCTTCAGGCAGGCATATCGGATTTAAAAATGCCTTGCAAACGGGCTGCATCTCAATCTGACTGAAAGATTATGGTGAACTGAAGAAAAAACAAACAAAACTCCTTAACAAGGCTCCATCCTTCAAACAGGCTGTATTTTTCTCAGTATTGTAGTGGATGCCTCAAAGAATTAAAGCTGTCATAAAAAGGAGCTATTACAACATACCGATTGTGATTTTGTGGTTCATGAGTAAATAAACATCCCTCAAGAGTCATCAGCCACCCCCCCCCCCCCCCCCCCCACACACACACACACACACACACAGGAGTTATGAGCCAACAGGAAGAGGGGAAAGACACCTACCTGTAGGTCTACTGTCCTATAGACAACATTCTAGAAACACCTGCTTCTCACTTTCCTTCTGCATACTTCCAGCCTATCCCTCCTTAAAAATAGACCCCACCATGTTTGGTGAGCCAGTGGTTAACCACACTGCAGCGGACATGATCAGCTTTCACTCACTGAGCATGTGTAGTGATACTGTGAGTAGTATCTGCTGCTTATACCTGGCAATGCTAAGAGCAGGACAGGATTTGACGGTGTCCTTGCCATTATCATTTATAGCATCTGTGTTTGAGGATCAAAGCATTGCCTGAATTTCTGAACTGTGGCCCAGTAGAAAGTGGAGAAGGTGTGCATGCCCGGCACACGTCAAGCCCATGCTATCAGGGAGATGTTACTGTCTGCTTACTGCTGTCAGAGTCAATCTCCCTGGATACAGAACCACGGCCAATTTAAAATCAGTGTCTGAATGCAAAACATAGGTCTGTTTTTATTTTTCTAACACAGGCAGAAAAGACATTCTATGTAAGAGTATTGTGTAAGATACAGATACTGTTTGATTTTCCTAATGTACTGACTCATTGGGAAATGTAATTAAATCCAGTTGGTCCTCTGGGTGTCTCTCTCAGCCAGACATTGTTGCCATTACACTCATGACACACATGTAGTGTGTGACGGTTGGACGCACTTTGTCACACATGCAATGATGTGGGATTAGTGATTATTGATGAACCACTTCCACTCGGGTCAGGGGGAGGTCCGGTGACTAAAGTCCCCTGAGGACAGCAACACGATAGTGCCTTGAATTTAAGACTGGAACGTCTTCTTGAATCTCTCTGCATGCCGTTGGTCCTGGCTCACATACCACTGCTGTCTGCAACAGCTGAAGCGGCTGTACTGGTCAAGTCTGTGTGTGTGTGTGTGTGTGTCTGTGTGTGTCAAGTGTTTGTACTTTCACTGACTGCAGAATTGAGCATGAGTGGGAATTGCTTGTGTGTACATCAGAGGGGCATCTGCTGAATATGAGCACAGAAATCATTGAGCCTAGCATTTTAATTTACATTGCATTCCATTTAGTCATTTAGCAGAGGCTTTTATTGAAATGAAATGAAATGAAAAATACTTTATTAATCCCAGAAGGGAAATTCAACATTGTAGTAAGGGACTTTTTTTTTTCAACAATAAATAAATGACAGCAATAATAATATTGAATTAATAATAGTAGGATGTCTTGTTGTGGAGGCTGATGGCTGCTGGCAGGAATGATCTTCTGTATCTTTCTGTCTTGCAACGGACCTGAAGAAGCCTCTCACTGAACACACTCTGTTGTTTGATCACTGTGTCGTGGAGAGGGTGTGAAGAGTCCTCCATCATCTTCATCAGCTTGTGCAGCATTCTTTTTTGTACAATCAGCTCCAGCGGCTCCAGAGTTACACCCAGCACAGATCCAGCTTTCTTGATCAGTTTGTTGATTCTCTTCAGGTCTCTGGTTCTGATGCTGCTGCCCCAGCAGATGGCTGCAAAGCTGATTGCACTTTCAACAACAGACCTATAGAAGATGTGCAACATCTTGGTGCAGACATTAAAAGATCTCAACTTTCTTAAAAAGTAGAGTCTGCTGTGAATCTTCTTGTAGATGTATTCTGTGTTGCATTTCCACTCCAGTCTGTTGTCAAGCTGAACTCCAAAGTACTTGTATTCCTCCACCACCTCCACCTCCTTTCCCAGGATGGAAACACTGCTGCTTTGTTGATTCTTGGCTCCTCCTGAAGTCGACAATCATCTCCTTAGTTTTGCTGGTATTTAATACGAGATGATTGTTACTACACCATTTCACAAACTGTCAGATCAGTTCTCTGTACTCTGCTTCTTGTCCGTTGCTGATACACCCAACAACTGCAGAGTCATCAGAGTATTTCTGCAGATGACAGGACTCAGAGTTGTACTGGAAGTCAGAGGTGTAGAGCGTGAAGAGAAATGGTGAGAGAACAGTTCCTTGTGGTGCTCCAAGTGCTGCTGACTTCCATCTCAGACACACAACCTTTCAGTCTCACAAACTGTGGTCTGTTTGTGAGGTAGTCATAAATCCAGGAGGTTGTGGAGGAATCCACCTGGAACTGATGGAGCTTCTCACATAACAACGCAGGCTGAATTGTATTAAAAGCACTTGAGAAATCAAAGAACATGACCCTCAAAGTGCTGCCTGATTGGTCCAGATGAGAGTGGGCTCTGTGAAGCAGGTAGATGATGGCGTCTTCAACCCCAAAGCCCATTACGATATGCAAACTGTAATGGGTCCTGAAAGGTGCTGACCTGCTTGTTGAGGTGGGCCAGTAAGAGTCTCTCCAGGACTTTCATGATGTGAGATGTCAGGGCAACTGGTCTGTAGTCGTTAGGTTCAGCTGGTTGTGGTTTTTTAGGCACTGGAACAAGGCAGGATGTTTTCCACAGCACAGGAACTGTTTTCTGTCTCAGACTGGTGTTGAAGAGGTGCTGGAGAATTGGACATAGTTGCATTGAGCAGGTCTTGAGAACTCTGGGACAGACACCGTCTGGACCTGCAGCCTTGTTCTGGTTCAGTTTCTCTAGTTGTTTTTTGACCTGGTTGCAGGAGACAGACAGAGTGGAGGGGGAGGCAGAGGAGGTCTCTGAGGTGGAGAAAGATGATGCTGTTTTCTGGTCCATGACTGAGCTGCAGGGTGACAGAGTGGAGGTGTGACAGGAAAGCTGTGGACTGACCAAGGGTGTGTGATCTGTTAGGCTGTTATCTAAATCGACTTAGAGAATAAGGATAGGCAAGCCACATTGTCAGAGGACTGCAAGTCAGAAACATTAAGTGCTACTACAGACTACCAGAGGGGGAGTGTGTGAAGTGTAAGCATTAGTAACAGAACAGTGAAAAGGGAGGTAGTAGAGAGTAGTAAAGGTGAAGGTAAACAGCATTTAGGGAAGATGGCAGGAGGAGAAGAGGAGGCAGAAGAAAGTTGAGGAGAGGAAGGAGAATTGCAGGTAAGTGTCTGTTAGGAATTGTGCATTGGTAAATGTGTTGGCAGAGGAAGTATTCTCTGAAGAGATGGGTTTTCAAAAGGTACTTGAAAATAAAGAAGGACGCCCCTGCTCTGATAACACACAATAGGTTGTTCCACCATACTCTGGATTGCTGTGTGTGAGAGGGTGGCAATGCCACTCCTTTGGAGGAGTGCAGCAGTCAAGAGTGTTCATAGTAGGTACAGACAACACCATCACTTTGTGGGCAAACACTGGTTCTTTAAATTCAATGTAGGCAAGCTCAGTGAAAAGCAGGTTAGCATGTGTATTTTTAACTTGATCGAACTCGAGATATTAGACCATGCTGAGTAGTTTTTAAAAGGGAATAACAGTAACTGAGGTGAGAGGTAACCATGGCCTGCACCAAGAGCTGGTTGGCCTGTTGGGTGAATTACAGTCTGATTTTTCTAACACTGAATGATGCAAAGCAGCACAAGCAAGTAACAGAGGTAACATGTTCAGAGAAGGACAGCTGGTCATCAAGTTCCTAGCCTCCTCGGCTGGGGCAGTAGACACGGAGCCAGTGTTGGTGTTCATGTAGAGATACATGGTTTGTTTGGCTGGGAAAAGAAGTAGTTTGGTTTTAGAGAGGCTTTATTGGAGTTGGTGAGCCATCAACTAAACAAATAGATCTGAGCGAAAAGCCAAAATCCACGCTGATGCAGTGGGGCCATTGTGGTGAGGAGGGGTGTGTGTGTGCGTACAATGCCAAATAACCAAAAAATTGTTATGAAAGATGCGAATAAAGAGATAATAGTGCTGTGACATTTAAATTTACTTTGATTCCTAGTTCTTCACACATATTTCAAAAAAGGTTGGAATGGTAAAGCTTTTACCACTTTGTAATGCTGCCATTCCTTCTGCAACACCTAAATTACAATTTGGCATTGAAGTTTCCAAGAAACAACTTTTCGGCTGTTGTTTTCTCCCATTCTTATTCTGAATATGTCTGTGTAATCTTTGGTCCTGTGGCACTGTGTACTCTACACAGTGCCAAAAACAAATATCCAGAATACTGATTCATCTGCTCACTGTACATTTTTCCTCAGTATCCAGATGCCTCTGACTTCAGAGATGTAGATGCTGACATAAATAAGGTTAACACAGGGATTCTTCTTTTAAACATTTCAATGATCTTCACCCACATTTGCTGACAGTCTCCCCATTTTTGCTCTTCAAAGATCGAGGCCTTTATGGATACTGCTTTTGTGCCAAAAGACATTGCGATCATGTACGTCAAATAGCAATTTTTTTTTTTTTTAGGGCTGGGCAAGTTAACGCGTGATTATCGCGTTAACGCATTAATTTATAAACGCCGACATTTATTTTATCGCGCGTTAACGCATGTTGCTCACATGGTTTTGTTTTGAAAAGTCTGTTACTGGCTGCTGCGGAACTGGAAAACAATTGGCAGGTAAACAAAGAAAAGCTAAAACAGACATGGACAACAGTAAAAATCCGTGAACTTTACAGTTCGGGGAGCAACTCAGGTAGCAATATTAACAATTCTGTCTAAAAAAAAATAAAATTCTGGACTGCAACAAAACTTTGGCGTTGTTCCTCCATGTTACATCAGATCTGCTCCATGTGTTCACTGTTCACTGTCGTGCTGTTCTCTTACTGGGTACAGTGCTCCATCTATTGGCACAGATGTGTAATGACAACAGAAAGTCCAGTTCTCGATTATAATTCAGTTCTGTGGCCCGTATGTTAATTTCGTATTTTTGTATTTCGTTTCATATTTCGTATTTCGTATTTCATATTTCGTATTTTTGATCCAAGTTTAAAATTGAAATATTAAAAAACAGGCATTTTTTTTCATTTTTTTGTGTTAGATTAAAAAATGAAAAACGTAATAAAATGTCACTTTTTAATTTTTTTTTGTTTTGATTGACAATTGAAAATGGAAAGAACAAATGATACACGGATTGATAAACTTACTGAAATTTAACATGGACATTTTCATTTTAAAGTTCTCCCAGACGGAGGATTTGACAGAAACAAGGTTATTTTTAATTACTTCCAAGTTGAACTCCCTGTTAAAAGTTTCTGCTGTATACTCAGAAATTGCCTGTTTTAATGTTGTGATTGTGTCTAGCCACAATCATTTTGTTGGATTCTTTTTTTTTTTTTTTTTTTTTTTATAAAAACAGGATGACATTAATGCCCCGGCAGTGGCAATAAGCTTTATTTTATTTGACATTTTTAAGATGAGATTTACACTAAATATGTGTTACTGACAAGTGCTGATGTTAAAAGTATTTGAACAACAAATGTTATGGCACTTTAGTTCATATGGCAGAAGAACATTTCAATAAAAGTACATTTTACACTACTTTTAAATGTATTATTTGCTTTTGCATATAAAATGCAATCAATCGTAATTAATCAGGGAAATAATGCGATTAATCACGATCAAAAATGTAATCGTTGCCCAGCCCTACTTTTTTTTTTTCGACTCCCTGCCAGCACTAATTGCCTCTGTAACAACGTTTTTTGGAACTTGATTCATATGGGGTTCCATAAATTGCCATATGTTCAAGTGCTCACTGTTTATGTCCATTGGTCATTTGTTAAGACGTTTCCCCGTGTTTATTTAACTTTCAACAATACTCTGGTTGTGTCAAAGCTCTTTTATCAACTACTTTGTCTATGTAGATGCTCACTTGGCTTAACGTTTGGTTGTATCTATTCTACTTTGGTTTACACTTCTGTTGTCTCCTTACACTCACTGTCTGATTGTGTCACCTGTTTTTCTCGTTATGATGCGTCGTTGGTACGTGTCATTGCTATGCGTAGTTGCTATGCGTAGTTGCTATGCGTCGTTGCTATGCGTCGTTGCTATGACGTCGTTGCTACGATGCATAGCTACGAACTGTAGCTACGACGCGTAGCTAAGACGCGTAGCTAAGACGTGTAGCTACGACGCGAAGCTACGCGTTGTTGCTAAGCGTAGTTGCTATGCGGCGTAGCTACGACGCGTAACTACGATGCGTAGCTACGACGCGTAGCAACGACGCGTAGCAACGACGCGTAGCAACGACGCGTAGCAACGACGCGTAGCAACGACGCGTAGCAATGACGCGTAGCAACGACGAAAACGCAAAGCAACGACGCAAACACAAAGCAACAACAAAGCAACAACGCAAAGCAACGACAACAGAAGTGTAAACCAAAGTTATATAGATACAACCAAACGTTAAGCCAAGTGAGCAATCTACATAGACAAAGTAGTTGTTAAAAGAGCTTTGACACAACCAGAGTATTGTTGAAAGTTAAATAAACACGGGTAAACGTCTTAACAAACGACCAATGGACATAAACAGTGAGCATTGAACATATTTTTGGCATTCATGGAACCCCATAGATTCAGGCCTAAAATTAACAAGTGAATTGATATCAACAAATGAATATCTTATGAGAAAAAGAGCATGAAACATCTTGGGTTCACACTGTCTGCAGAGAAATAAAAGTCAGAGTAAATTTAAGATGAGCTATTGTCCCAGCTGTTTTTTATTTGGGATTGCCTTAGAGGGTTTCTGGGTCTGCATGAAATGCCAAAAGTTACAAATATTTTAACAAATAACAAGGTACAAGCACTTCTAAACTGAACTTTGGCTGTTTGGAGATCATTTCTCTTACGTAAATATTTCTCAGGAATCTGTGACTGATCATATCTAAACCGAGGAGGTTCAATCTGGTTCAGACTAAGAGAAAAGATGTGCAAACACACATTCCGACATGCGTTCATGTTTAGTCACAGTACTAGCATTACGGTGTGTATACAAAGACCTGCTCTCATGCATTTCAAGAGCCACTCCAGTGACAGAGTGTCTTTAAATGCTAGACTGCAACTCAAAACTGAAATTATTATTTTTTTTTTTTAGTGAACATGTGAAACATGTGAAACATGAAAATTCACCTCAGGTTGGTCAGGACCAACCTGGACCATGCAGAGAAGGCAGACATTTTTCAGTCTAACCTACGGTTTGTTTGGCACAGCATGTTTACAGACTTTTATGACAACACTATGATCAAGATTTTTCCCTGTTTCACAATGACTCTTCTCTAAACAAGTCAAGGAAGATTATGCAGCAGCAATGTCAGATGACCAGGGAAATCTATCACTGTTGTTGCAAAATGTTCTCAGGACATTTGGAAACGGCAGTGAAATGAGAATGTGCAATTAAACAGCCTACGCTGGAATGTCTCATTTGTGTCTGAGGACTTCCGCACTGAGGTTTTATGTTTGGTTACCCTTCTTTCCATGTGACTCACACTGAAAAAACAAATATACTCCTCAGTTTCCCAACAGAAGAACATAGAGTATATGAATCGGATCAAAGCAGGGGAACTGAATATGCTTGCCCAGTCGATGTTCAGTTTGTTTGTGATGACAGAATTGTATTCTGCTTCTTTGCAAGCATTACTTAAGTGGTGCAGCTAAACCTGCCTCAAATGGCAAACGGTAGTCATTGCAGCACTACAAATGTGGAGTTTTACAAGACCTGGAATGGGTTGTGTTAATGAATTTAGCCCTGCAGGCAGTTAACATATCCAACCACCAACTTTGACTGCCTCGCTCCATAAAAACAAAAAATATCTCTGACTCCAGTTACTTGGTCTGCGATTAAAAAGGGACATCATGACTTCAATAATCTGTGCACAGCTTTTGAAATAGCATTTTGAGTGCTTTTCTTTTGTATGTCTTCTTATGAGACATAAATGTTAACAAAGAAGAGGAAATTCAACCGTACCTTGATTTGATTTGAGGGTAATACAGCACATGCAATATACAAAAAAAAAAAAGAAAAAAGGTGCACACATATGCATGCATAATTACCCTCCTAATCACTGCATCCTTGGGGAACAAGAAGAAAAACAGCATGCTCATTTTAAGCAAAACAAGTAAATAGAGTGCCAGGATGTAGTTAAGCAGGAATGCAGTGAAATGCTTCATCAGTTCTGGAAAACTTCATTCTGAATCTGCAAGGGCGAGGGCTGCAAGCACATTCCTGCAGAAACACAGAGGGCCAAAAGCAGACCTACTTGTAATGAAAATCTTTGTTTCACCTTAATTAACACTATGTCAGCATTTCCCAGAGTTGCACACATCAGAGACAGTTGTTTGTTTGACATTTTTTCTGGACTCCATGAACCAATCACGCTGTAATTTGCTTAGCTGACGTTAAGAGCTTAACCTGGCATTTAACCCCTATGCGATGTTAGAAAGTAACATGACCTCTTAAAACATATTACACTGGGATTTGCTCCTGTGTTTTAACCTGCAGCTGAGAATTTAGCCTGAACTCAGTTGGAGCATCCTCAAGAAAAAAATTCAAGAACCACTAGAAATCAACCTCTAAATTAAAGAGCAGCAAAATAATCTACATTTACAGTGCATTATTTATTTACCAGGATTATTACACAATGCAGAAACACACGTGTGCACAGGTAGAAAAATGAAAACGTTAACCTGACTAGGGACGTGGATAATTCCTGGATACTTAATTTTGCAAGAGCAGTAAAATTTCCTGGCTTACTGAGTCCAGGTCCCACGCAGCACACATTTGGTCATGGAGCACTGTTTGTGCATCAACCTTCATGTGTTTTCACAAGACCTCAAAAATCATCAGTGAGGGGAGGGGAGGGGAGGGTCTGCTCCCAGGAAACCTGTGGTTGAAAAGGACCGGCGGAGTGCACCATACTTTCACTTGAACATGGCCGTAGTATCCTTCCATGTAGCATCAGTGCTCTGGAACGAAAAATTGTTTGTGTTGCTGTAAATTTCTGCTCTAGCCATCTTCATCTTTATTCTGTAAGTGCATCAGTTGATGAAGCTGGACCTCATCCTATGTATTTGCCACTTGTACAGCAGCAAATTTAAGTATACCCACTGGCAGAATGTCTTATCTTCAGCCTACTGATTTAATTTAAAATTCTCCTCATGGACATGCGTATGACATCATGCATTGCTTTTGTGCCTTTGACGATTTTAGTCTAAAACATTTTTTGTGGTGTTTCTACTTGTAATTATGATTCTAGCGTAATTCTAACTCATCGTTTGATTAGATGATTGAGAACAACTTATCACATTAGCTCCCTTTCAGACGCTTTTCTGTTGCACAAAGTAAATAAATCAAATCAGTACGTAAAACAATTGATCTCGTCCCGTCTGCATTGACCCTGCAGGGTTGATGTTATTGTAGTGTACTTTTAGTTTCCAGACACCTTAACCGCAGAACAGCTAAACTTGGAACAAACTGCTGGTTAAACCTGAAATATTGTGGTTTAGACAGTCGTGTGTTAAACTGCAGCTAAGTTAGCGACCTGCTAGCTGATATCACAATTGGCACCATGTTTCAGCTAACTTTAGGTAGTTTTGCCAGCTCACTGATCACAGTCCTAAGCCACTTTTATACAATGATCACATTGTAAAGACCTACTGGAGATGTTTCTACGTGGTTGTTTTGCCCAGTCAGGATTGGCGATTACACCAAAGTCAAGATTCTATCCCGTCTGTGTCACAGCATTCTCTGCTGTATTGGACTCTCCTTCCTGAATGCACCATTCCAGCCTCACGCTGATTGGTGATTATCTCCACCTGTGACTCTCTCTAATCAAGCTCCTCTCAGACCTTCCTTACTTGTCATATTATCTGTGTTGTTTAACCAGCTTTGCTGGTTTAACAGCTTGCTATCCTGACCACCTGAGGGGTATACTACGAAGCGAGATTAGAAGGTTAGCGAGGTATGTTGAGTCTAAAGCCAGGATTTCCGGTACCACGAAGGTGGCTCTCTTTCAACCTGGCTAGATCACCATGGTAACTTACTCTGCAAACTTAACCTGGTCCGGAGCAGGTTATGTGCAGAGTTTAGGCTCAAATCGGCTCTAAAAAGCACCGCCCTTTCACTTTCACCCAATCCTGTTGACTTTAGCGCCAGGATTGTGCGAGGATAGGAAGAGAGTATTCAGAGACCGGACTGATCCGCTGGCTTCCCATGACCATATTCTCTATGAACGCTAGAGATTTCCAGCTGAGGGAATACGTTACATTTGTAATCTGTTAGAGCCAGATATTGGCAGCGCCACCAAACGCAGCCGTGCGCTCACAGTAGCGCAAATGGTGTGCGTTTCTTTACGTTTCTTTGCCACGGGAACCTACATGCATTCAGTTGGTGATGCAGAAAATCTGAGCCAGATACTGGAATAAAGGTTGTACTTGTTCTTACTGAACTGCTGAATATGTTTGTAGTATTCCCTGGCCATCTGCCCACGCTTCAAATAAAAGAAGCGTTTTACTAAATCAGGTAACATAAATTAATAGTCCATTATATTGATAATCAGTGTGACGTGGAATTTCATGTGAAATGTTATAATATAATTCATTCATAAGATTCCCCAGGGTGATAGGGTACCTATTAAAGTGGCCGGTGAACGTATATTGGTATCACAGATAATATCAAATCTTAAATTAATTTCACATAGATTTAGCAAAAAACTAAAGTGATTTTTATTTATCATCCATAATGGGACAGTCAGACCTACATAATGTTTAAATCTGCTGCATTAAGTTTAAAGTTTAAGCGCTCTAAAAGAGGGAGGGAGGGAGATTAATTAAGGTGCATTAAGTGGTGAAATAAATATAATTTACTGTGGCAAGAGACACTACAGAGGGCCCGGGAGGGGTTTGATCCCCAGATTCCCAGGTGAAAGTCACGCACAATTGCCAGTTAGCCAAAGGCATATTCCCTGAGCCATGTAGCCAGGACATGTAATCAATCGGAGGTCAGTGACAGGACCTCACACTGTCACATTACGAATTTACACGATCTGCAATTTTTTGCCAGCACTCCTCTCTGGCTTTATTCGCACCAACAGTATTGCTTTTGGCCGTAAAGATTTCTTTGAAATCCTCATAGCCCTGCATTATTAAAACCTGTTCCTCCTGACTGAAATATACGGACCGCCATCTATCCATTTTATCCGGAAGAGGCGTCAAATGACGCGTCAAACGCCCCCTTTTATGTGAACGCGCACAGAGCAGAAAGCAGAAAGCCGCGGTTAACAAAGATAGTTGATAACCACCGTCGTGGTACCAGTTATCTCTGATGGCGAGTTTCAGGTTTGTTAAGCCAGCTCACCCAAAGAAAGCCTGGCTGTGTTGAACTTGCTTCGTAGTACACCCCTCTGATATGTTCTTTCTACCCTGAGCTTGCCTGACCCTCCACGGGTTTGTTTACTGTGTGTGCTGACTCTCATCTAGGTTCTGAGCCTGCCTAGCCCTCTATTCTTGCCAAGGTGTTGATTAACAAATCCTCTGACTACGAGCCTGTCCAAGCCCCCAGACAACACCAGGTCTCTCATACCTGGAAACACTTATCATACCCACCTTTGACAAGAGTTCTAACCCTTCTGGTGGATCTTCTTCCTGGTGCCTTCCCTGCCCTGAGGAAATCTCTGAGAAACTCTCTTTAACGGTAAATACAACCCCTTTATTCTTTTACCACCAGTAGTGTCCTGTGATCATCTGACTCACTCCCTCACAGAACCATCTCTACCACCAGGAAGGGGTTTCCACTACTGTCAGATCCACTCCTGTTCCCCAAAGCCTTCTTTTTAAACTATAATAGTTTGTCATTCCTGGGGTCCAGTTAAACTGGTACCAAACTGTTACAATCTGGGTTCTTAAACTAGACTGGCATTAAATGAAATGTATGCCTTGGGATGACTGTTGTGAATTGAATTGAATTATAGTAAGCAACTAGCAGTTCCCTAAGTTGAGTGACAAAGTTTGTAATATGACCAGTCCAGTCAGTCTCTACATCTCTGACCACTGTGATCAAAAACCCAGTGGTGTTTTTTTTTTTTTTTTTCTCACTGCACTTGAGCTTGCTTGTCAGTTGTCTAGATATCCTGATGGCAGGCTTGGAGCATCTCTCATCGTCCTGTGAAAAATTATTCTCTGGATGGAGTTTATGGTCATCCTCCCATACTCACTATGTCTTTCCCAATACCAGTTCACAGTGATTTCTCCCCATTTCGACTCTGTTACTACCTCTCGAAGCAGTGGAGCCTTTGAACAAAATTCCACCTTGTGTACCATTCACATAGTACAGAGGGGCGGAACAAATTGGGAGTGGCTGATTGGGGCTCTAGTTTCCCTGCTGTAAATCAATCAGAACAAAATATTTGAAGAATGTAAGCAAGAATAAGTCAGAGTATCCTGTGTGGAAGTTAAAAACCTTTTAAGGCTTATGTGACAAAAAATATTGAAATGCAGCAGTGTGTTTTAACAAATAATTGTTAGTAGATGCATTTTTTTAAAGTACCATAAATCAACAATTCAATTTTGAGTAATGTTATGTTAATTTAACTACTGCATTGATTTCTCTCCTTTTCTTCAGATACACTATATTGCCAAAGGTATTTGCTCATCCATCCAAATGATCAGAATCAGGTGTTCCAATCACTTCCATGGCCACAGGTGTATAAAATTAAGCATCTAGGTATGCAAACTGTTTTTACAAACATCTGTGAAAGAATGGGTCGCTCTCAGGAGCTCAGTGAATTCCAGCGTGGAACTGTGATAGGATGACACCTGTGCAACAAATCCAGCCGTAAAATTTCCTCACTACTAAATATTCCACAGTCAACTGTCAGCTGTATTATAAGGAAATGGAAGTGTTTGGGAATGACAGCAACTCAGCCATGAAGTGGTAGGACACAAGGGAGTAACCATGGTATAGACATTGGGGGGGTCCAAATGAGAGCCCTCCCCCAGAATTTTTTTTTAAGGTGCATTTCCCACAGTTCTGTGATTTTTATTTATTGACCATCTGAAATCACATTTAAAGGAATAGTCTGCAATTTCTCTGAGATAGTAGCAAATAGGATAGCTTCCAGCTGGGAAAAATTACATGCCTAAAGCATGTTGATGTAAATATTGTGATTGGAACAACAAAAATCCATAGCACACGATGGACTTTTAATTCCAAGTTAATTTGTATTTTGTTGATTTGTCTCAAAATGAATATCTGCAGATTTACACTGAAACGTTTAATGTGAATGAAATCATAGATTTGTACAAAGAATTAAATGTAAAATATTGATGTTAATTGAATATATATATACAGATTTATTCATTTGACATTAAAAAAAATAGTGTGGCCTGTCCTTACACAATCCCTCTCCCTGTCTCTCTGTGCTGCCTGCATTATGACCAGATATTATTATTGTACCAGAAGAATAACTGACCCTGAGGAAATTTTTATTTAGAATATTCTGCTTTTCTTACTAGTTTTATTTACTGCTGACACGTAGGCTTAGGTTAAAACAAATGTCATCAAGCTGTTAAGTCTTGTATTCCAGTGTCTCACCTGATCATCCATGTCTTCAGAGACTGTCCCTGTCTGGTCTGTCCTTACAGCATCCCTCTCCCTGTCTCTCTGTGCTGCCTGCATTATGACCAGATATTATTATTGTACCAGAAGAACAATAACTGACCCTGAGGATCTTTTTAATTTGATACGTTGAATATTTTTGTTTGTATTACTAGCGTTACACACACACATACACACAACACGCGGAGAGAGAAAACAGCAGCACACACGGAAGACCATATCATATGATACAGTCTCTTCACTTCAAGCTAGCTAGCTCAACTAACAAACTGAGCCCTTTTTAATGAGTTAAATATTTTCAAATTAATTTAAAATTTAACACACTCAGTATGACAACATCACTCCTCTTTAGCTATCTAGTTGCTTACTGTCTGAAAAAACTTCGTATGTTCTTTTTTTTCTGCTTTTTGGGTAAAGACATTGCTCCATCTTTTCTTTCACATTTAACGCTCTCTATTGTTTCGTCTGTCGGAGCCGGCGTTTCAAACCGAGAGGCGTTAAATGGGCGCAACCAAGTGTACAACTGGGAGGGGGTGGTCACACACTTTAGTGTTCCTTATAAACGGAAATAAATTGATCGGTAAATATTCGGAAATAACAAGAGACGGACTGTTGAGCCAGGTTTCATAAAAGTAGGAAATATTTAACATATTTACACATAATATTGGGGGGGACAAATTGGTATTTTCCCAGTATTGGGGGGGACACGACCCCCCCAAAGAATGCGTGGTTACGCCCATGGTAGGACACGTAAACTGATGGAGCAGGGTCAGTGGATGCTGAAGCACATAGTACAAAGAGGTCACCAACTTTCTGCATACCTAATCACTACAGACCTCCAAACTTCATCTGGCCTTCAGATTAGCTCAACAAGTGCGCAGAGAGCTACATGAATGGGTTTCCATGGTGGAGCAGCTGCATCCAAGCCAGACATCACCAAGTGCAATGCAAGGTGTCAGATGCAGTGGTGTAAAGCAGCCACCACTGGACTCTAGAGCAGTGGAGGAACGTTCTCTGGAGTGAAGAATCACACTTCTCCATCTGGTAATCTGATGGAAGAGTCTGGGTTTGGTGGTTGCCAGGAGAACGGTACTTGTCTGACTGCATTATGCCAAGTGTAAAGTTTGGTGGAAGGGGGATTATGGTGTGGGGTTGTTTTTCAGGAGCTGGGCTTGGCCCCTTAGTTCCAGTGAAAGGAACTCTGAATGCTTCAGCAGACCAAGATATTTTGGACAATTCCATGCTCTCAACTTTGTGGGAACAGTTTGAAGCTGGTCCCTTCCTCTTCCAACATGACTGTGCACCAGCGCACAAAGCAAGGTCCATAAAGACATGGATGGAAGAGTCTGGTGTAGATGAACTTGACTGGCCTGCTCAGAGTCCTGACATCAACCCGATAGAAGACCTTTGGGATGAATTAGAGCAGAGACTGAGAGCCAGACCTTCTGGTCCAACATCAGTGTTTGACCTCACAAATGCACTTATGGAAGAATGGACAAAAATCCTCATTAACACACTCCTAAACCTTGTGGACAGCGTTCCCAGAAGAGTTGAAGCTGTTCTAGCTGCAAAGGATGGACCCACGTCATATTGATTAGGAATGGGATGAACTAAAGCTCATATGTGAGTCAAGGCAGGTGAGCTAATACTTTTGGAAATATAATGTAAAATGGTAATAAACATCTAGACATTTGCCCAGTGCTTTTGACTAAAGTAAGTTTACTTCATATCAGTTGGGTCTTGTGAACAAGAACATTCTCCATTTTGATTGTGAGACACACGCCAATTATTCAGTGCTTCCTGGAGAAATAATTAAAAACTGCTAGAAAGCTTTCATTATAGTTCAACAGAGAAATGTATCCCAATGTCAAATCTAAATTAAACTCACCTGCTCTAACACATCCTCTTTTTTTGACCAAATGCTGAATCCCTTTAGACAGGAAAGTCCATCCATCCATGATCTATACCCGCTTAATCCTCTGCAGGGTCATGGGCAGGGACAGGAAAGTCTTTAATCTTTAATCATGAAAAGAAACATTAGAGCAGCATACAAAACCGTGTAAGGCTGATGAGTATTTCTAAAATGACACCAACTCTTAATTGTACTTTAAAATGAAGGTAATGATTCAGTTTGTGGCTCGAAAGCAAATTCATCAACAGAGCAGTACTGACAGCCAGCAATGCATCCCTAGATTTCTGCAACAGTGAACAATAACCTTTACAAAGTTCAGTGAAGATGTAAACAAATGTGCATTTCCAAACATTTTCATGTCTCATTTTATAGCTGTTTTTCATGCAGCAAATGTCAGAATCATCAAATCTGGCATCCTAAATAAACATGGCTGAATGCCTAAAGAAATTGTAAAAACACCAAAGTTAATTTTATGTTTGTTGAGCAAACTCACTTGTCCAACAACAACAAGGAGAGATCTGCATCTCGCTGGCATCCTGTATTCTCTTTAAGCCCTTTTCCACACAGTAAAAGCCCGCCTGAGATTTTCTCTTGTTCTCTCGTTTTCTCCTCATTGTTTCCTCTGTCATTATTTCACTGGTTTCTGAGTTGATGGTTTCAAAACTGAACTCACTCTGTGAGCTAGACTCAACCTACTGTTATGTTACGCGGAGTCATAAGTGACGTGCAGCTCTCAGGAGAGAACATGCCGTCCAGGGATTTGAAGTCACTTGTTAGTTTCTGCAGGCTCAGATGAGTTTTACAGTAACTCAATAATGGTTCATAAAAACAGTCACATGTTATATTGTAAGATGACTGAAACTGATATTTTATGATGACAGTTAGTTTGTTTAGCTTTAGATGAGCAACAGGGAAGCAAGAGTGAATCATTTTTTTTCCGCGCTGCATGTCTGTCCTCGATTCCTCTGATCGCATCCCTGGTGGGAAGAACTATGTAAAACACGAGCTGAGGACTTGATAAGATCAGTCGTGCATCTGCAGATTGAGAAATTACAAAAAGAGGCATGTCACTTCCTAAGGATTTTGGTAGAAAATACTTCCTGCAAACTGATATTTGCTACGAAGAAATTAGACAAAGGTTTGGTTTGGTTTTATTACTGCTTTTTTTTTTTTAAAGTTAAGTTTCACAGATAAGCCAGTGGAAAAAAAAAATTGACATAAGCAAGAAAGTTACGGAGAGAAACTTGAAATGCTCACAATAAAGACAAGGAAAGACCAGGAAAATCCTTGGAAAAATCCCTACATCTATGAATAACTATACTGCAGTTGATTCTGAATTTATTTGCAGTTAGAATTAGAGGTTTAAAACATGATGATCAATAAATTAATCTCAGCTCAGGGTTGGGGGCTTAACTCCTTTATGTATTTAATTACTCTTGGTTTGCTCACTGTTTAAGAGTTTGTAAATATCCATGAGCACTTCCACAAGTCTAATCAGCCTGGACTGGTTGACTAAATTTGTGAGATGAGCTTTCAAAATGAAGATAAGAACTAAAGATCTTCATGTATGTCCTGTCATTTTAGACAGGATCCCCAAACAGGAAGTTACTCAGACTCTGGGTGTCTGCAGTTCCCATGGCAATAGTTTACACAGCGTAGACTGTGGCCTCATCACCTTTCACCTCTGGCCTGAATGCTCTTTCACCCATTGAAGACAAGAACTGAAGTTTGCTTGACAGCTTCAGTCTGCCAGAATTAAAAATCACATCAGCAGCAACAGTGGATGGAGAACACTCAGTGCATTCTTATTGTTTGTGGAAGATCATGGAAAGGGTTCTTTCTTCCCATCATGACCCACAAAGTCCATCTGCTCATAATTAAGCACTCACTAGAATACATTATTTACTTGATATTATAATTTCCTTTAATACACACAGGATACTGCTGGGCTGCGCAGCAACTTTTCAGTTATAAAGGTATTTTTATCAAACAGGATACAAAATTAGTGGATTCCATAATGTTCAAACAAGGGAAGAAGGCTGAACAAAAATAAACGTGTCTGGAAACATCAGTTTAGCTGACCATAGTCTGATTGGGGTTCACTAGGAATTATGTGATGCCACCGATATAAGCTAGTTCACAGGGTGCATATTATTGAATCTTGAAGCCTAGAATGGATGGACTGAAGATATTCTTCTGAAGCAGAAGAATGTCTGTAAAAATTGTGACACGAGGAAGAAAGAGAAGGACACCTGTCAGGACACCATGATCAAAGGAAAGCAGTTTCAGATGCAAACAGAGCTACTGTGTTTAGCTTAGAGATGCGCGGATGACATATATTTTAACCCGCAACCGCTTCTTAAAATCTCTATCCGCCCGCTATCCATTTGCAGGAACGTTTTTTCACCAATTTTCAAAACCGAACCGACCCGCCATCCTTTTTAATTAATATGTAAAATATTTTTTCTTATTATTATTATTTGAGTGCTTCAACCGCAACCCGCCCGAATTTAATTAAAGTATTATTTTTTGACGAGTCATCCGCCCGATATGCGGATTATCCGCTCCGCCCGCGGGTGCGCGGTTCAACCGTGCATCTCTAGTTTAGCTGTGTTCTAGTTTGTGGAGGGATGATAAGATGAGCAAGAGAAGGGGTAAAAACCTCAGCAGATTCTCTCTGACTTCATAAAACTAAAGAGGCAGAGCAGGTACTTGTTTATAACAGTTGGTCTTTGATAGGGATGGGAATCGAGAACCGAGAACCGGTTCTGTGTGTTTCAATTCCATGGAATCGTTTGGCAGTTTATCTAGCGATTCTCTTATCGATTCCAACCAGCACGAATCTCAAGTAATTTACGCAAGTTACTCAAGTTACACAAGTTACTCAAGTTATGCAAGTTACAACAACTCCAGAAAGCACTTACGTGATTAAGTTACGTCGGTTTAGCATGCGCACTGCAGTTGTAAACAACAATGGCGTCCACCGGTTTCAAACGCTCCAAAGATTGGCTTCACTTCACAAAGAAAAATGGCAACAAGGTAACTTGCAGTCATTGTAAAGTGGAGATAACAGCGTCGGGAGGGAACACGACTAACATGCAGAAACATTTGCGCACACAACATGCGATAACGAGTGTCGTGTTTTTTATGGGCTTCAGCCAAGCTATGATCACCTCTGCGGTTACTATGGAAGGCAACTCTGGTAAGTAGCTACTGCCGATGTGCTTCTTTGTAAAACACACTACAACATTAACGCTATGCTATTAAACAAATGCCTCCTGCATTACATTTAGAAGATGACCTGTGACGAGAGAGAGAATCTGGCTGGTTCAGAGGCTGGCAGCACTCGGTCCTGCTCACTACCTACCTCCAGAAAGATCACGTGTCCTTCCTGAAAAACCAGACATGCTTATTTTTCTGCGAAAGAATTAATTCTTCATAGTATTTGCAGATTTCCACTATGCACTGTTCTGTTGTATTTGATAGTATTTATCTTTCTTTATTATTATTTTTGAGTGCTTAGTGAGCTTATATATCCTTTTAAAAGGGAGATTTTTTTCATTTTGATTAGGAAAAAATCTGTTTGTAAAATGTTAACACATTTCTTGTGTATTTGCACAGTTACATATTACAACAGTTTACACGTTATCCAGGCTTTGGGCTTCTTTTGACCTCGCTGTTGAGTTTGTAAGGTCATGACTTCTAAGTAAAAAAAATGATGCTGATAAAACTGTTTGTTTTCCTTTTTCCCCAAATGAGAATCGAATCGTTAAAAAGTATCGATAATGGAATCGGAATCTGAAAAATCTTATCAATTCCCATCCCTAGTCTTTGAGGGCAGCATTTGGCTGATTAAAAGTACTGGGAACAATCATGTTTTTACTTTGTTTTATAATAAAGGGTCTTTGGGATTCTTTGTTATTGATGGACTAGAACGTTCTTTAAACAGCAGGAAGCTTGAAAGGCACAGTCCTTCAAAACTATGCCCTTATGCTGACAGAAATATAGCAGTCACTTTTTGAAGACAATACAAATTCTGAAAGAAAAACTGGTGTCAACCTTTCATAGTTTGTGTCCTCTAACACGAGAGTTGCATGAAAATAAGTCTACAAACTATAGACTTAGTACAACTCCAAAATGCTCAAAGAGCAAGAGTTTTGGCCGCCCCGGTGGCGCAGTGGTTAGGGCGGGCGGCCATATACAGAGGCTACAGTCCTCGTGCGGCTGGTCATGAGTTCGATTCCCAGCTCGGCGACTCTTTCCCGCATGTCTTCCCCATTCTCTCTGCCCCCCTTCCTGTCTCTCCACTTTCAATAAAGGCCACTAGAGCCAAAAAAAAAAAAAAAAAAAAAAAAAGAGCAACAGTTTTTGTGTTTGTGCAACCACATCAGGGACATTCAGTGTTTACAGTGCAAAATGAGTTGACCATCCCTTTTATGTTTGTCATTTACGACATTATAGATTTTCACCTCTCTGTCCTGATACTGGAATGTTTCGATAACAACCATCCATCTATCCATTTTATACCACTTTTCTACGACCAGATTGTGGGGGAAACAGGCTGAGCAAAGATGCCGTCACCTTCCACTCCACAGCAACCTCCTGTAACTTTACCTCAACAGGACACAGAAACTTTCCCAAGCCAGGTGGTAGATATGATCTCCCCAGCAAGTCCAAGGGTCTGCCCAAAGGCCCCCCCCCCCCCCCCCCCCCCCCCGGGCAGGTTATGTCAAAAACACCTCTTCTGGAAAGTGTCAGGTATCCTTACGAGCTTCCTGAACCACCTCAACTGGGTCCTTACAATATGGAGGAGGAGCAACTCTACTCTGAGACCCTCTCAGATGACTGAGCTACTAAGGGTTGGACACAGTTGGGGAAAAAAAATGCAAATATTAGCAGCTTATGTCTGCGACCTAATACCTTCAGATAATTCTTAAACATAGGTAAGATTTTTCAGCTCAGCTTTCTATTCACCTAGATGAGCTGATACAGTGTAGACTAATCCTGCAGATGCTGCCCCTATTTGCCTGCCAATCTCTTCTTTCCAACAGTGAATGTTCTGGTGTGGTTTTTGTTCTGACTGGCTGTTTACAGTTTTGAGATACATAGTATAGTAGTAAGTATTCAAAGATAATACATACTGCCCAGCACTAACGTAGCACATTTAATTTTTAGACAAAGACACACATACACAGAAAAAAAAACTTGCCAATTAATTAACACTTGTTCCAAGGAGTCCCATAACAATACCCAAGGGAATTAAGCAGGATGACACTGCTTTGGCAAACCTCCAGGGACACTTAGAGAGGGAGAGCAGCAAAGATTCTCTACTTTTAATTGAACATCGCTTTTATTCCATCTCACAAAGCTTCTGCTGTGCTACCTCTCCACTCTCACCCTAAAAGCTCTCCTCTGGCCTGTGAAAGGTCCGAGCTGTCCACAAAGCCAGAGGTCAGTGGTTAATGGCTCAATAATGTGTGAATTGTTGTGGCAGTGGAGGGGGAACATGGGGTGGGACCAATCCATCAGGAATGCAGCGATCACTTTCTGGTGGGGAGATACAAAAAGAAGCTTTGTGAGGAAACTGAAGAGAGAAGAGCAGAGAAAAGGGGGGAAAAAAATCTATTTTGAAACGTCACATCATATCTCAGAGATGTTTTTATGAGTCCTGGTGCGGTCCTATTTCTCTAGTGGACTGGACGTCCCACAGACAGGCAGGTTATTGAGGGCCATTATGCAACTCATCGCCAGAGAGAAAAGTCTGTTTTCCTACTCTGGACTTGGGGATTATCTTACCCGTTTGCTCGACCTGAGAATCCGAGAGTCTCGGTGTGGGTGTGTGCCTTTAATATATACACAATAACACTTTCACACTGGACCGTGCCTAATGCTCCTTCCTGCATCACTCATGCAGGAGGGTCAGGATGAAAGAGTGGGATTGAAGTTTGGAGTGCTGCTGAGTAAGTGGTTTCCCTTAAACCCCACAGCCATATCGCTCTCCTCATTCTGTCCTTTTTGTGCAAAAGCAGACACACACATGCAGCTGACCAAAACTAGGAGTGCATTAGTTAAAGATTTTAAAGACATGAAACTTTTCTCTTCTGGAATTTTGCCAAAGAGCAGTTGGTATGTGGTAGTCTGGTGTGTGTGATGGGTGGCAACCATGCTGCTGTTTCCTGTAACTTCATGTAATGACCTCATCCTTTTGCAGCATGATAGAAAAAAAGCATATTACATTAACTTGGACCGTAAAGTGTTCCCAGGCCTGCAGGTGGGTTTTCTGCAGTGAAAAACACATGCAACACCCACACAAGGCATCTCAGTGCATGAAAACGTACATCTGACTCCTCTGAAAATATTTGGCCAATCTGTAACTCTGAGGTGTGGATGCTGAGAGACTAGAGAGAGCGATAGAGAGAACGAGAGAGAGAGAAAAGGAGACAAAGGGAATGAGTTGGACTTCCCCTAAATCGCACTGAAAAACCATGACACCTAGCTTCATGTGATTTTTCTACTTATAGCGATGCTTGACTCACTGCTTTGCACATTCATAACACATTCTGGCACGTCCCATGACACACATTAACTAATAACTCTAAATCACATTTCCTAAGGTATGTCTAAGAAGGGCTATAACTGCTCCTCTGTGACTCTGTGACCGAGGTGGTCATGAGTTATGATTTTGCATTGCTCTCTCCTCTCCCGCACTGGACATTCAGAATGCTTGTCTCAAAACAGACCAGGTATTCTTGTTTAAATAGCCTGGTGTGACTAGCGGATGCCATGCTAGTCCGTTTGCTTTCACGTGTGATGCGTTTTCACAAGTTTAAGTGTGTCAATGTTAAATTCAGTCTCATCATTCTTATTAAATGTGCTATGCTGGGTATTTATTAAGGTGATAAATCTTGTAAATTTAACACAGCTTCAGTATATTTTGGTCAGTAGATGGCCCAGGCTCAGACCTCAGACCCGCAGAGATTGTGTGTTCAAGCCAATAGTGATGTTTACCCTCGTCACGCTGACAGAACATCCAAAAACATTTGCTCTTCATTCTGGAGGACAGGAGAGGAATTGAGGATACATCTGAGTGAGAGAAATAGAAGATGCAATGTGCTCATTCAATTCAACGAACTGTAGAAAATATCCTTAGGGTGAATGAGTTATGAGAACAATGCTCACAGTGTAAATGTGAAACCTCACACTGAAACTGAGAATAAGAAAAAAATGAAGAAAAATAAAATATTTGGCCAGGTTAAACAGCCCTCAAGTAAAAAATGAAGATGTTCCCTTAGTGGGGTTCTTTATTGAGAGGGTCAGTTGTCAGTAAAAGGAGATCCATTATGCCCTTTTTTGAAATTCAATACAGTTTCCCAATATCTTAAAGGACATTTTGTGACATGCTTTGATCAAAATAACACTGGGATAAAGCATAAGAGCTCGCTTTTCAACTACAACTTTACAGCTCTATTCATAGCAGTTGGTGTTATGAGAGAATGAGGGACTCCGTTCCAAACCTCCCCTCCTGTCCGTAGCACGTCTCTTTTAAATTCAGTGTTACAACTTTACATGACCTACTTTCAAGGTACAGTAAATGCAGCTCAATGTGAAGGTGGACAGAAATAAACACAGGCAGGCCAAATATTTCCGCTCTAAAATGGGTCCATCATGTCACACGATCTAGCAACTTTGAACTACTTACAGTAAAACACTTTTTCAGACTTAGGCTTCCCCAAACTAAGTGACGATGTTTGCTTGTCAATGGAGACTGCCAGCAAACATTTAAGTTTTATCATAAAACTCATACAAAAAATTATTTTAGCTCAGTTTCGTTCAGGCTTTTACTGTCTCCCAGGGGAAATCTGGTTTACAGCAGTGGTAAAACAACATAAGAGAAAAAGACAAAACACAAGACAGTAAATGTAAAAAAAGAATTTTTTTTAAATAACAGGAAGAAGAAGAGTTCATGGAACAATTAGCAGCGACAAGGTAGATTAAGTAGATAAATGCTACAGTGCTAGTACAAGTGCTGTGTGATGGACCGAGTTGCAAAGCAAGAGGAGTCACAGGAATTAAAAAATAGGTTTTTTATTTTACCCCCACAAAATTGTATTTACATATTTACAAAAATTATTGAGCTCGTAAAAGAGATCAAAGGACAAATATTGAACTCAGGCAAAAAGTACGAACGAACAAACAACTGCAAACAAACATAACTGACCTGACAAAGACATGACACACAGGGGTATATATATATATATATATATATATATATATATATAATATATATATACATATACATATACTGGTATATAAACCCCTGGGCTGTCAGTCGATTACATTTTTAAATCGCAATTAATCGAAAGACTTTCATAGTTAACTCGCGATTGATCGCATATTAATCACATTTTTTAAAATGTTTTGTTTATCCATCATCTATACCCATTTTGTCCTATACAGGGTCACAGGGATCTGCTTTAATTTTTTTTTAAGCCTTTAGTTTGAAAACAGGAAGTCCACCAATGTTGCCATACTTTTTGGGGGCTGAATTGATAAGTTTTCTTTGTATATTTTATCAGGGCTGCAGCTTCATCACAGTAATTTGCTGACGGTCCCTAAGCTCCACGGCAGCAGTGAGTTACTCAGAAGGACATTCAGCGCTGTTCCTTAGAGTTTTGATGACACTTGTGAAATGTCTGGCATACTTTTATCTACAAAACGATACCAACCTGGATGAAATCAGTGCCATTTTCATGTCGCTATTAAAGTTTAAAGAGAAAAAAAACACAATCGAATGTCGGATGTGAAACTAACTTTACCGCGCCCTGTGATGGTAACTTAAATTCACAGCGACGATAAATACAAATAACCTTTTTCTTCTCAACAGACACATCTGGCAGCACCTTAAGGCTAAACTTGCCGTTTATAAGACCCTTTTCTGTTGCCATGTCTGTCCCACACTTTGACTGTAAATACACTTATCGGTCAAGGGTCATATATACAGAAACTTGTGTGCGTTATTAACGCGTTAACTTTGACAGCCCTAAGATATATACTAGAGGTCTTCGGAACAAACTGACAACCCGAAAAACCCGAGGTTCCATTCCGAATTGATACGTTTCAACAATTATTTTTTATTGCATCATCTGATAAGCAACAAGCAGCGTGTCATGTACTGATGTACTGGACTTCTACATCCTCTGAATGTGCTGTGCAGCAATGATATTGAAACTGTCAAGAAGAATGCATGATGATGTTCCATTCCAGCCCTGATAATGGCAATAAATGCCAAGCCTTTCTAACTCCTTGTAGAAATATTCATACGGCGACCCCTATTTTTCAAATACCATTTTGGGAAAATAAGAATATGATGAAGTTAATAAGGTTATTCATAAAACAATTTTTATTGTACAATTATAGAAAAAAAATCCCACAGAGATAACATTCTGCTGTATTGTTAAACATTTTAATGGTTTCATGTTTTCTAGGAAAGTATGGTACCATACTTAAGGTACAGGTATGTGTCAGATTTCCATGTTATTTAAGATAATTTATAGTACTATTTAATAAACTGTATTCTCTCAAAATCTGACACTATGACTCAGTGAATCATCAACACCCATGTAGCTCAATAACTGCATTAATGAAGTTGATAACTGCATAACCATCAAAGTCAAGTTATATTCAATTTCAAAAAACAATATTAACAATTCAGTCTGTAAAATAAAAAAAGTTCTGAACTGCAACAAAACCTTCGAGCCACATGGACCTCAAGCTTGTGGACCCAGGTCCACTATTTAAGCACCCCTGCTGTAAAGGCTTAAATCCAATTAAGAGCTTCAATTCCATTCAGACCAAAGCTGAACCTCTGACCAGAGGGGAGAAGAATAAATTCCTCCAAGAGAGGATGGTCACCACTGGCTAAAACTGCTCTCTCTTTCTTCAGTTTTTTTTTCCAATATCTGGCAATGAATGAATGCTGAATAAACTATTTTCTTGTTTGTCATTTTTATGGTATTGGACAGATTATTTTTGTTGTGCATTGACGGGTTTCTGTATCAAGAGAAAAGGTAAAAGATTAAAATTGACTTATTAATACAAAGTCTCCAAAATACAACCATCAGATGGTTGTCAACACTGAAATCATTTATTTAACCTGTGTTTCATTAATTATGGCTGGAACAGCTAAATAAGAGGCTTTCAAAAAAAGTGATGCCTACATCTTTGTTTCTGATGACATTTAACTTCAGAAAATGGTTGTCACAACACCCCACAAACTAATCCACCGCTGGCCTTTGATAATCCTCTTCATCCTGTAGCAAACTATTCAAAACAGTGTAATCTGAAAACTTCAGGATTTGTCTGTTTTTTTAAAATGACTCCAAAGTAAAAGGCTGCTTAAATGGTTATGTATGTGTTCATACTAACTGGACTGATGTACATGCATCAATCCACTCATCTAATGTAATAATCAAAGAAGCAAGAACGCCCATCTTTCCACTTCCTGGAATTGAGTAAATGTGTTACTGTTCCAGGGTAAAAGTGGCTCTGGTCTGAGGGTTAGACAAAGAAAATAGCAGCAACCTTCTCTTCTTAACGGCCATGTACATACTTTTCGTGTACTCTTAAAGCTGTTTTGAAATGTGACTGAGCAAAACCTTAGTTTTTCCAAAAGGCAGTAATAATCTGAATTATTACAGAGTTGTCTGGTCATGTTTGGCAAGAAATAGACCAGGCAAGTTAAATCAGGAGCAGGTGGACCTCTCATTGAGAACAGTTGGTGGTTTGATTACCAACTGCTAACTCAAAACCTTGGACACATAAAACTTAGACTGAGCAGGAAGGCCGTGGTTGCCAGAATAATTATGAGCATTCAAAGAATTTACCACTACAGTCTAAATGCTGCTCAGTGCACGGACTCTGGAAACAGTGACCCAGAGACCACATTGAGTTATTTCTTTGTGGGTCAAAGTGTTTTCATTAGACCATCCAGCAGACAGATCTGAACCTGCGTGGAGCTGGAGTGGAAAATACCAACAGCACTTTCCACAACAGAAAGTCTTTTCCCATTTTTGGACCAGTCTGAGACACAGAGTGTGTGCGTGTGAATGTGCATGGACTGAGAAAATGCAAGAACGACAAAGACAGAAGCACCTACGCTTGAAAAATTGCAGGTGATGGATTTACCATGCCTCCCTGAGCTTCTCTGAACTCATTCATTTCCAAAATGCATTTTTCATGTTTTATTTGTCAGTGTGTGTGTGTGCGTGCGTGCGTGTGCGCGCCTGCCCACGTGTCTGTGTGTGTTGCACAAGCTTGAATGTGTTCCTAAGATGATGGAAAGAATATGGCAAACTTTGGCCTAAACAACAATTTAAACACACAAGCACACACACTTTAGTTCCCAGTTTTTGCAAAAAGCAGAGCCAAAGTCCAGCCTGACAGAGGAGCATCTGAGAAAAAACACCCAACGCAGTCATATAGATGTAGCCGTGACATGTGTGGGGTTATATGGGGCTCCAAGTTCCCTCTGGAGGAGTGGAGGGTCTTGGACCAGAGAAGTGGTGATTCAGCAGCAGATGCAGCATCTAATAGAAAGTTTTCTGTCAGGAGATGTTGGAGTGTTTTTCCTCCATACCTTAATGTGTGGCTGCAACTTTACTATGTCCTCTAAACAATGTAATCAGTGTGTGTAATTTGCCCGATGACACCTAAACATGCAGCTGGAAAGTCACACACGTCAGAAACAATGAGAGACTTTAGGAGTTGACTTTAAGCTGACTGCCCAACAATCAGTTAACACCTCCTTGTATCCAAACTTTCTCTTAAGCCACCTTTACATATACACAAGTTGCAAGTTACCAAGCTCGCTGACAAAAATGATCACCATACAATACTCAACTGTAATGTGTGAACTACTTAAAGGGGCAATGCATTGCAAAGACATCCCCTGATGGCTGATAGTTAAGTAGCATGGTAAACATCTGGAGCTGTCTGTGACTCCACGTCACAGTCACTGAGAGACCAAGGCATTGGGTGGGGAAGATAAATCTGCTATCAAGAGACACTCTCTATGGTCTATGGCAGGGATCATCAAATGGCAGACCTCGGTCCGGATCCGGACCAAGTAAAGGTTCTGTCCGGACCAGTAATCAGTGCAACATAAATACCTCAAAATACAAAGCGCAATTTTCCCAGTGCCCGAGGAAAACTGTGAGCGCAGGTAAACTAGTCATTTGCGGCAATCACCAACCGTTTACGGCCGACAGCTCTGAGAGCCACTGAAATTCATTTACTTCAGAAACAAACGAGAGAGAAGAAGACATGGCATGCTTAAAAGGTGCAAAAGGTTGATGCTGAAAATCTACATTTCAAAAGTAAGTGGACGAATGAGTATGAGTTTATCGTTCCGACCGGCAGCGGTAAACCGTTATGCCTGATATGCTGTGAAACAGTGGCATTAATCAAAAGCGGGAATATCAAGCGCCACTACGAGACCAAACACAAGTTTTTTTAATGAAATCTTTCCATCAAAGTCTGAAGTGAGAGCGCGGAAAATCAACGAGCTTCAGGCCCAGTAGGACCGTGTTACATGGTAAACTAGAAAAGCACTTGGAGAGCGCAGACCTCTGCCAAGCGCAACAATTATTGAAAAATTAGAAAGTGATCCAGAATCCAGGATTTCTTCTGGATCACACCCAAAATGAAATCAGTTCTTCCGTTTCACATTTCCAACAACTCCTGAAAATTTCATCAAAATCCATCTTCATAACTTTTTGAGTTATCTTGAACACAGACAGACAGATAAACGCCGGCAAAAACATAACCTCCTTGTTGGAGGTAATAACGTCATTATTCTTATGAGGTAAATAAGTTCATAAAAAGTTGGCCTTCAATTCCTCTTCAGCTATTTTAATTTGACACCATTGTTGGATTAATTGTCGTCAGGAAAGGAGAGATGAAAATATGGAGAGAAAAGGCACTTTGAAAAACTTTGTTATAAAGAAATATTTGTTATTAGTTGTAATGCAGGCCTCAAGTTCAATGTTAGCTGCATGTGTCTCAATGTGAACACAAAAAAATAAATGTTGAAATGACATGGAAATACATGATGTGCTTTTGATTAAGATGGACAGGCTATATATGCCATGGTATGTGATGCAAGAGATATGTGGTTTGGACCTTGTGACAGAAGAAATTTTAGTCACTGGACCCACTGGAATTTTAATTGATTAACTCTGGTCTATGGCCTTCAGCGAAGAGACAACAACGGAGATAAAGCAGAAAGATGGCAACAAAACATCACGCAAACATCTTGCACCACTTATTTCTCCCCTCTGTCTTTTTTTGAACGAATAACTTTTGTTTTACTTGTGGTTTTTCGTCATTTCTCCTTTGTGATTAGGGAGATAACATGGTTTGAAGACAAGGTGGGGTCAGTAGTAGTTTCCAGTGTGTGAAAGGACCTACTGCTCATCAGTCAAAAGATCTGAACACCTCAACAACTTCAAGGCTCCCAGTAACAAGGTATCAAGTCATGTAGTCTGAACAGCACAGCAATTTGACCATTTGTGGTGTGAAGCCACCTTTTAAGGTTAGTAACTGGTATTAGAGCTAGGCTGGGGTTAAACTTAAGAGTTAGGGTTCAACATTTAGTTGTGATGGTTAAGGGCTTGGTAAAGGGCAAGCGTGTCAGTTGTCCCCATGGAGATGTAGAAACAGACATGAGCCTGTGTTTCTCAATTTCAAATCAGAGCCAGGGGCTTTTTATTTACTTATTTTTAGTTCATTAGACACAGTTATCCCTCTGCAACACAGTAGCGTCTGATTACCCTCCTTTCTCAACCAACCAGTCTCCACTCAGAATGGCATCACCACCCACCAGCACGCCGTGACAGCTCATGATACAACACACCATGTGCTCTTGGAGTCCGTTGCAAAAGTCAGGCTTACAAAATGCTGCCCACAGTCATTTAGATGTCTGTGTACTTGGGAAATTACACACAATTTGGAAACATGACCCCCTGTCAGCTTCTTTCTGCTGAGGTCAGGTCACTATTTGATCCAAACTTGCTCAATAGATGTTAATTTTATACACTTTGGCAGTTTTGGTGCAGCACAGCCAGAGATATATTTTTACTATACTTATTTTAGCGTGCTGTACAGTGGACCTCGGGTTTCAACCAACATAGAAAGGGACGTGTTTCAGAGAAATTGTTGTTCAGGTATTTATGTTTATTTGTTTTTTTTTCCCCTGGGTATACAGTTTGGATGTGGCCCAGAGCTATCACTCACAGGCAAAAAGGTCTGCTTTCCTGTACAGAACAAAAACACAAGGCAAAAATATGTTTTTTCTTATTATTTTTTTATTTTTTTGTTGCTGAATTTGTCCAAAAAAGCAAGAAGTTACTTAGCTACAAAACTACACTCACTCATCCAGGCTTAGGCGAGGGGGTTGACACCATGGATCTATCTTGCTCAACACTTTTAACTAAATGCTGCTGCTTCAGTCATCTCAGGTATTTTGAATGTAATGTTCACATGCTTTTTTTTTTAAACATAAAGATGGCTTAAGTTAAGTTAACAATGTTAACTAGCCCTTATTTGATCAGTGCAGGGTTATATAAACATGGAGTACTTCTGTATGTACTTATGCTGTGAAGGGAAACCAATTATGAGACTTCAGATTCTATACCACCCAAATGAGGGTAATGATCTCAGTCTGGACACCCCTGTAAACTTTGCCACAGACTGCAGAAACGTCATCCCTAATGACTGTCTGGCAGTGTACTCCACATAAATTTTCCTGTTTGACTTCAGAGTCGAAGTTTTTCCTTGATCATCAATTAACTCACATAAAAAAGTCTTACACAACGGTGAACACAAGATTAATAAAGTAAGGAACTACTTACTTTTTTTCACTATAAAGCAGTAAAAATAACTTGGGAGGTTTTATTACAAGTGCCAGAGTTCAAGAGCCAGTTGTATCCACAACCCTTTTATGGACAGAGGCAAAGAATACAGACAGAGAATAGGTGAGCAGTGTTGGGAAGATACTGGGGTTATTACAGGTTTAACAAACCCTGAGACAAACCCTGAACTCAGGTTATGCTGAGCCTGTGTCAACTAAACCAGAGCTGTCATTTCCAATTTTCCATAGAACCTACAATTTGGCCAGACTTGACGTCATTCTCCCCCCCATATTTAAAGTGAATGGACATCAAAAGTGAGGACACTTCTAGAACCTACGCGTGAACAGGGGTTACTAGGGAGTCCCACAGGGTGCAGAAAGCGCCATGTTCTGGTTTTAAAGCAACTGTGGCGCAACCTGAAGTCTCACAGAAAGCGACTTGGAGCTGAGCACTGGTGAGCAGAAGCAAGCGCCCTCTCAGTTGGATTCATAGGAGATAGCAAACGCACCTGAAGGCTTCGAGATGCCATGACCTGTTGTTTTTCTAGAATTATACATTCAAAATAATACCCGAGTGCTGTCAAATAAAATGTGTTTTTCAGCTTATGGACAAAACTTTTTTCTCATACGTGGTTCAAATCTCTAACACTGAATTGTTTCCACACAGTCTCACAATACTAGTGTGGGAGTCGGAGCCTGTTGGGGGTATTTTATTTCGAAATTTCGCCTGATTCTCTCTGCCAATTTCATGTCTGAGCCCCTGCCAACTTTATGTGATGTGTGTAAACTGACGTAGCCTACCAGCGGCCAGGCGTCAAAATAGACTCAAGGTGTATCTCTGGCAGATAAGAGCAGACAGGCGCTGCAGGGTGCCTCTGGTGTGACAACTCTCATTGACTTGAATGACGGAGATTAAAAGCGGCTGGAGTGGCGCTTCCATTCCACTTCTGTTCCACATCCTGTGGGAGTTGAGCTTTATGTGACATTAGTTTACTTAACCAAGTGATAAGCCTGCTTTCTGGAATATCCCCCTAGTAAGCATAACAGAGAAGCATGACAGAGGGATGACCAACAAACCAGCAACAGGGAGTGGAGACAAAAGTCTTTTTTTTTTGTTCTAATTTACATTCATGGTTAGTGCCATTGTCTACCAAAACCAACTAGTATGTATATATATATATATATGTATATATATGTATATAAATGTATATAAATATATATATATATATATATATATATATATATTATATATATATATATATATATATATATCTATATCTATATATATATATATATATATATATATATATTATGGCAAGCCGTTCAGGAAATTAAGATATATTTAATATAAAAGTTTGAATATATGGAAATGAATATATATGAAACTTGATATAATGAATCTATATGGAATGAAACTTGAATATATGAATGAGTTGAATATATGGAATGAAAGTCTGAATATATGGAATGAAGTCTGAATATGGAATGAATATATGAAGTTTGAATATATGGAATGAACTGAATATATGGAATGAAGTTTGATATGAATGGATATGGAATGAAGTCTGAATATATGGAATGAACTTGAATATATGGAATGAAGTTTGAATATATGGAATGAAGTCTGAATATATGGGAATGAATTTGAATATATGGAATATATGAATGAAGTCTGATATATGGAATGAAATGAAAGTTTGAATATATGGAATGAAGTTTGAATATATGAATGAATGAATGAAAGTCTGAATATATGGAATGAAACTTGAATATATGGAATGAAGTTTGAATATATGGAATGAAGTCTGAATATATGGAATGAAACTTGAATATATGGAATGAAAGTCTGAATATTTGGAATGAAAGTCTGAATATATGGAATGAAAGTCTGAATATATGGAATGAAAGTCTGAATATATGGAATGAAGTTTGAATATATGAATGAAAGTCTGAATATATGGAATGAATGAATATATGGAATGAAAGTCTGAATATATGGAATGAAAGTCTGAATATAATGGAATGAAACTTGAATATATGGAATGAAAGTCTGAATATATGAAATGTGAATATGAATGAAAGTCTGAATATAATGAAAGTCTGAAATATGAATGAAACTGAATATATGGAATGAAAGTCTGAATATATGGAATGAAAGTCTGAAAATATGGAATGAAATGAATATATGGAATGAAAGTCTGAATATATGGAATGAAACTTGAATATATGGAATGAAACTGATATAATATATGGAATGAATATTGAATATATGGAATGAAGTCTGAATATATGGAATGAAACTTGAATATATGGAATGAAAGTCTGAATATATGGAATGAAGTTTTGACGTCACCAAGTCTCCCGCGCCATCTTGTTTTTCTGTGTGCTGCGTTTTCTGTGTGTTTGAGCGTTAATAGCGTCATGAAAATGGCAACGATTTCTTCCAGGTTGGTATCATTTTGTAGATATAAGTATATCAGACATTTCACAAGTGTCATCAAACCTCCAAGCTCAGTGAGTGTGGCAAAAACTCTAAGGAACAGCGCTGAATGTTGTTCTGAGTACCTCCCTGCTGCCGCGGAGTTTAGGGACCGTCAGCAAATTACTGCGGTCAAGCAGCAGCCCCGACCAAATACACTAACAAGGCTAATCAATTCAGCCCGGCAAAGTCCGGCAGCATTGCTGGACTTCCGGTTTCCAAAATAAAGGCTTAAAAAAGAACATAAAAGGATTGTATTAAATTCAAACAATATCATTTCTTATCTGTTTATAAGATCACTTGTTATGTTTCACAATACCCCCTACTAAATTATGTGAGAATATATTGGACTTTGAATTATCAAAAACATAGGTGTCTACTGTACCTCTATTATGGTTTTATTTTGAAATACCACAATGGGATTTGAGCCCAGAGACCCCATTCCTCTTCTCATATATTCCTTAGGTCATTATTCATCTTTCACAGCCATTATCTCCAAGAAAATCACATCAAAAATTATTTAAAAAAAAAATCAAGTATCTAATGTAACTCATTTATTAATTTTCTTGATGTGATTTTTCTTGATGTGATGAATAATCATAAACATAACAAACAGAGCAAATATTAAGAAGATGCTGGAGACCTGCTGAACCCGGACTAAAGACCACCAAATCATCGGCGTACATTAGATGGTTCTGCCCACCACACAACCAGTTCTACACATATTCAAATGTTCTGACAGAATGAATAATCAAATTCATTTCTTATTTTTTTTTCTTACCTCTTAGGTCTTGAGCCTTTTCGAGCGTAAGGGCGAAGATTGTAGATAGGGGCTGTGCTGGGGGGCTCCTTTGAGGTGAAAGGCACGTTTCTGCCTCGGTTACTGTGTGTCTGATAACCTGTGACATTCACGGCACTTGCTGGTCGTCCGCGGTGAAAAAGCGAGGAAACTTCTTCATCAGTTGAATGGTACTGAGTACGAATTCTGGTATTATTCTGGCCCGTACATGCATTTGCCAGGGTGTTCATTACATCTTCATTGTTTAGAAGTGCTGCCACAAGATTTCGTGCTGACTCGCTCATATTGATGCATTTCTTGCAACATCCGTACGAAATAAAGCAGCACACAGAAAAACAAGATGGCGCGGGAGACTTGGTGACATCAAAACTTCATTCCATATATTCAGACTTTCATTCCATATATTCAAGTTTCATTCCATATATTCAAGTTTCATTCCATATATTCAAGTTTCATTCCATATATTCAGACTTTCATTCCATATATTCAGACAATTCAGATTCATTCCATATATTCACTTCATTCCATATTCAGACTTCATTCCATATTCAGACTTCATTCCATATATTCAGACTTTCATTCCATATATTCAGACTTCATTCTATTCAGATTCCATATATTCAAACTTCATTCCATATATTCAGACTTCATTCCATATATTCAAACTTGTTCATTCCATATATTCAGACTTCATTCCATATATTCAGACTTTCATTCCAAATATTCAGACTTTCATTCCATATATTCAAACTTCATTCCATATATTCAGACTTTCATTCCATATATTCAAACTTCATTCCATATATTCAGACTTCATTCCATATATTCAGACTTTCATTCCAATTATTCAGACTTTCATTCCATATATTCAAACTTCATTCCATATATTCAGACTTTCATTCCATATATTCAGACTTTTATTCCATATATTCAAACTTCATTCCATATATTCAGACTTTCATTCCATATATTCAGACTTTCATTCCATATATTCAAAATTCATTCCATATATTCAGACTTTCATTCCATATATTCAAACTTCATTCCATATATTCAGACTTTCATTCCATATATTCAGACTTTTATTCCATATATTCAAACTTCATTCCATATATTCAAACTTCATTCCATATATTCAGACTTCATTCCATATATTCAGACTTCATTCCATATATTCAGACTTCATTCCATATATTCAGACTTTCATTCCATATATATCTTAATTTCCTGAACAGCTTGCCATATATATATATATATATATATATATATATATATATATATATATATATATACATATATATATATATATAAAATTGTGTGTGTGCGCCGTACCAACTATAAAGTATATAACACCATTTGTCGCAGTAGACAAGACGACAGACGTCAGTAATGCGGTGGCGCAGCTGATGTTTTTAAAATACTGCAGAACGAATCGTTGGATGAGCAGTTTTGTCTGTCAGGGGTGAAAGAGTTTTTTGACACTATTACGCAGAGAGGAACATATATGATGACATCTACCTTTCACTGAGCGCATCTCGGGAGCTCCGAGCGCAAGGAGAGGGCCAGCGCACGGAGGGATACGCGCACAGTTCAAGGAACTCCACAACAGTGTTCTGGACAACCTTATCTGCCAGATACAGAACCAATTTAAAGATCAGGAACAATTAATGTTCCTGTCCCGCCTTGACCAGCAGCAGTTTCAGAAATATCGGAAATAAATTCCCCCATCCAACCGTGGCCGTGACTATTCCCACATCTACCGCAGCTGCTGACCGGACATCCTCTGCCCTCAAGCGAATAAAAACGTATGAAAGTAATACGGTGATGCGTAATCTCTAAATTAGGCAGCACCCTCTTCTTGTTATACTGCATTTTCTTGTCTTGGTGACTTGTATGATTATAACGTCATGGTGGATTAAGTAGTTAAACCCACACTGGTGAAGGTAATGTCAATGTTTTTTTTTTTTGAGGTGCTGCAGCCCCCCCAGCACCCCTACTTCCCGCGGTACTGCATACGTCCACTGACAGGAGGGCCAGGCAGGGCCCCAGAAGGCCAGAACCGTGACGACCCCCCCCCCCCCCACACACACACACACACACACACACACACACACACCACCGCCACCCCACCCCCACCGACCGCCAGCAGGGAGTGGAAGGGGGAGACGGGCGGGACAGAAAGAGGGAAGGAGAGGGAAACCAGGGGGACGCGACAACCCCCCCCCCCCAGGCCAACCGAGACAGCCACCACCCCCCTGCCCGCTGCCCCCCCCCGCAGCACAGTAGCGGCAACAAATGATGAGAAAGCGGCCCGCACCAGAGGGCCGCACCAGGAAGGTCGCACAGCACCCACCCACGCAACAGCGCACCAGCCCGGAGCAAGCCAACACCCCCCCACACACACCACCCAAGACCACCCACCCACCCACCCCCCCGGATCCACACCGGGCACCCAGCCCACAGCAGGGGCACACCCGGGCCCACGCATCGGGCAGGGAGAGACAAAACAAAAAAAGAGGCAATATGGCCGGCCCAGCCCCCCATCCTCCCCCCCGACATGTGTGCTATGTGTATCTGTCTTCTTCTGTATTTTTTTTTTTTTTTAATTATTGTTTTGTGTGTGTAAGCTAAGTGCATTAAAATTGACTTGGGGTGCAGAGGTTGGATGGTCCCCCTGCACCTCGGCTTCTAATTCACTTTGTATGTTATGTATTTGTGGGGCGGGGGGGCAAGCACGGCCTTGAGCAAAGGGGTCCCCCCCCCCAACCCCAGGGAACCGGGGCAGCCAATCGGGGGACAAAGGTCTTTAATGTATTGGCCCAAATATTAGGACAATATTTTATTCTAGAAATCCATATTCTCAAAAATGGAATCGTCTTATCATTGAGGTCTAGACTTTTCACCAGTAAACAAATGGAGCATCACAGTGGCATGCAAGCGCAATCTGATGTCTATTAACATAATAAACATCGGTTTATTAAATAGTACTCTATCTTGATCTTCAATAACATGGAAACCTGACATGTACCTTACCTTAAGTATGGTACCATGCTTTCTAAAAAAGATGAAATCATTAAAATGTTCAACAATACAGAATGTTATCTCTGTGTGAGTTTTTCAATAATAATGGTACAATAAAAACGTTGTTTTATGAATAACCTTATTGTCTTAAAAATATTTTTATTTTCCCAAAATCATATTTGAAAGATAGGGATTGTCTTATAATCAGAGTCGTCCTATATTCGGGCCAATACGGTACATACAATTAGGGGCTGAGGGCAAACAGGTGGCACAAATGAGACACAGGTGTCATAAATCCAGGGAGATGGTGAGAGGGGTAGTTAGCAGGGGGAAAGGGCAGATCAAACACAAAGAAAGCCAGGGGTAAATACCATTCATCCATTCATCCATTATCCATACCTGTTAAGTCCTGTACAAGGTCACATAGATCTGCTGGAGCCGATCCCAGCTTTCTATGGGGGAAAGGTAGGGGTACACCCTGGACAAGTCGCCAGTCCATCGCAGTAAGGAGTAAATACCAAAAAATTAAAATGATTAAAAATGAAAACTATTGCAACGGGAACCATGAGCCATGCTAGTGAGTGTCAAAGTGTGTCTGTATGATAGAGGCTGACAGCCTTATTCTTCCAGAAGATTGTAACTTGGAAAGCTTGAGAACCACAGTTGTAAAGCATTGACCCAACATTGACCCTGACAACTATTCAGCACCATGCAGGATGCTCACTGACTGGTGTCAACATTTCTTCTTCATTTTTTCTTTAACAAACTCATCACAATGACGTTTTTGCCACTCTTACCATCATTATGCAGATAGTTGTGCTGTGAAAAATGCCCTCTGCTTACTTTAGAACAATATTTATAACCATTTTTCTTTTTTTTTGCAGTGATTGTTGTAATTCTAGTTTTTTGGTGTGAACATTTGTGTCTTTTGATGCCTTGCCAAATCCTAAGCAGGTAAAATAAATTGAGACGTTTGAAGCTTTTGGCACAGACCTCCTTTTTAATAGGGGGAATTAAAACATTTAAAGTTTCACCAAAGCAGTTCGTATCAAAGGCATCTACAGTCTTGTAATTAGTGCACCTGCACAATTTAATGCTGCTACATTAAATGAGATCTTTTATATTCAGAAAATTTTTTCAGTTTTGTCTATGTTGCTATAGAGACATGCAAGTATACGTTTGCACTGAGGCTACTCAGCCACCCACTCAGCCAATTACATATATATATATATATATATATATATATATATATACTGTATATGTGTGTGTGTGTGTGTACATAATAAGCAGGAATCAAGAGAATGTGAACCACTGTTGTTTCCACTGTTTTCCGTGCGTTGTTACAGTCATGCTGAGTGACTGTGCTGTGTGTGTGTGTGTCAGTTGGCGCTACATGGGCTTTAGCTGCTCTGTGAGTGTGCTATCCAAAGGAAGTTCCCACTGCACTGGCTATCAGGGCGGAAAATTAGTGTTTGTCACTCACCTCAGTCAGAGCTCTCCCTCCGTCTCTGTCTAACACATGCACACTCAAACGCACAAATGCACACACACGCGGGTCACCATGGATCACTGCTTCATATCCCTTTTCCCACAGCAGCAGCAGACTAACAGGGATCTAACTGTTTAATTGAGCCTTAGGTGTTGAATTCTTCTTTTTTTAACATTGGGAAGTAAGCTCAATTGCCCAAAGAATTTCATGACAAAGTTTTTCCTGCTGTCAGTTTGACAGCTTAGCTCAGCAACTGCAGTTGAAAGCAGTTACAAAAGCAAAAACTGAAGATCTGAGGATTATACTTGGAACTAAAAATGTTGGTGCTGTGTGCCCAAACAGAAAAGGTTCACATTGTTGGCCACTGTGATGCAAATGTCTTGTGATGTTTGTGCTATGTTGTGTAGTGCTGGGTCCGTTTTAAAAGTTTTCCTCAAAAGTTGTCGCCTAAGTTTGACTCTCTGTCGAATCCTCTCAGTGTCTGAAATAGACACAGTGTCTGTGCGATCACAGCTAATGCAGGTCACTTCAGTGTCACAGAAAATGTCTCTGTGGAAACCCAGAAAATAGAAGAGAAGCAGGAGACAAACCCAGATGTGTTTCCTCAACAAAATCTGTCATTTAGATTCATCTGTAGGTTTTATGCTGCATGTGATGTTTCTAACAAACCGTGGTTGCTGCAATGTGTTAGCAAATGTTCAGGAACATTTGCTAACACATGCTACCCGCTTAAATTCAGCAGGTTTACCTGCTGCTTCTCAAGTGAATCCTTCCACTTGCTGATCATAAAGCATGAAGAAAAAGCAAAATGAGAGAAAGAAAATGTATGCATGAACTGAAGGAGTTACTGTGTGTATCACCGTGTAGCTTGAGCTGTTCAGTCTGAGGGAACAATGACTGGGATAAAAGCTTCCTGACTTGAGAAATGTTCTTTCTGTAGGTTTGCCCCAATTTCAGCAGAGTCCAGAGTTGAAAACTGGATGATTGCCTGATCACAAAGTTGGGAAATATTACTACGGTATGTTGAAACAAGAAAATTAGAGCTGCAAAATGGTTAAACTGAAGTTTTTAATCTTCATTTTAGCGTTCTAAACCCAACACAGCTGTCAAAGAGCAAATGTGGAGCTAACTGGATATGGAACAAACTGAATTAAGACAAGTGAGATCTGTTTTACTTTGCGCATAATTGAACTTTGTCCCAGCCGATGGAGTATTGCATTACTTTTGACTTTGTGACAGTTTCGTTCTGTTGAAATAATCAGCTGCATTTGAACTTAAGGTCTTCTCTGCGACTTTATGACAGTGGATCACAAACTAATCAAGTATATATATTTTTTAAGGAGTTTCAAGAACAGAGCAATGTTTTTGTATACCGTTCTGAAAGAAAAGCAGCATAAAAGGTTGCACAAAGGAGGCAGCAGAAACAGAAGGAAAAACTCTTTAAAAGTCAACATGCCCTCAAAAGATGAAAACAGAAAAATTGCTGGTTTCATAATTTTTGCAGAATTTCTTTGATTGTCTTTTGAAAATATTTACACCAGTGTGATTGATATCCTCTGGGTTTTTACGTGCATTTTTTTTCACGGGTGGCTAAGTGGAAGCCTTTCAACTGTTTTTGCAGTAGAGGGGCTTTGATCAGGGATCAGCCATGCAGTCTGGAGCTGCAGAAATTGTTGATATGTTGCAGCCAACTGAGGAAGAAAATGTTAATCCCGCTCTAACTGAAAAAAAAAAAAACAGTGAATCTTGCTATGGCAAAGAAAAGTAACAAAAAAATGTATGCAATCTTTTTTTTTTTTATCCACCCATCCATTGGCTTCTACTTGTACTTCTACTTGTAGCGCAGGTAAGATCGCGGGTTTAGGGAGGTGGAAGACTGTGTTCTTTGCGGAGGAACGCCCCTCCCGCTACCCGCTATCCCTGAATAGTGGCTTTAGGAGATCTGGCAGAAGATCGGGCCCATAATCTCTCGTGTGTCCTGGGTCTACCTCAGGTCCTTCTCCCTGTTGGACATGACCAAAACACCTGGCCCAGCCAAATCACACAGCACCCAACCATACCTGTCAAGTTTTGGATTTGAAAAAAGGGGAAATTTTCTGGGGCCCACCCCAGAAAATTGCGGTATTATTATTTTTTAACAACGCAGGTTAAAATACGGGAGATTTACGGGAAAATACTAATATGGAAGGAGAGCGGGAGAGAAGAGTAAAATACGGGACTTTCTCGGATACTTGACAGGTATGAACCCAACCCATATGCCCCCTCTTCAGGTGGTGAGCCCACAGGGGGGCGAACCCATCTGGCTTGTTTGGGCCGGGTCCCAGTCAGATCGTAGGTGAAGGCTCACATATAAGCCCCTCGCTGGCTCCAGGGTTAGGCTCTGGTAATCCTTGTCTGGGCGAAGGATGTCGGAGTTCTGTTGTGATTTCTGTCAATACAAATCTTCTGAATCAGCCTTTGTCTGGCCCGTCACCCAGGACCGGTTCACCTGGGGACATCCTACCAGGGTCAGTAGCTCTGGACAATGTAGCAACTGGGTTTGCACCAGGAAAGCAGATCCCTCTACCACAGTAAAGTGGTGACTTGATGAGGGGGTTATTTTTGATGGCTTCCATCATTCTTTTTCCAACACTCTCTCTGAAAATGTTGTACAATCTGGATGGGGGGTGGGGGGTTAATATACCACAGTCATACGCTTCATCACAACCTCTTCTCCTTACTTATCGTCAGAATGATATTTAAAACTATTTGGAACTGAGTGTCCTGAGGTCTAGGACAGTAATTTCCAATTATTGTTTCCTCATGGTTTAGAGGAATTAAAGAAATGTTAATTAAAACAAGTCATAGATCATTACAAGCGAATTTTCTTACGCTTTCTGGTGGATTAGCAAAACAAGAAAGAAACACCAAAAAAAACCCAAAAACAATTTCTAACGTGTACCATCGAAAGGACGACGTATTGTAGTTTAACCATAATATGTTTTTTCTATATTGAGCAAACCCAAAAAAAAAAAGAAAAACTATGTTTTCCCAGCATGTAGCCTGCAGCGTAACTGCTTCAGTCAGACCCCAGCACAGGCACTAAATTTGATTTAACCGTGAACATTTACTAAACTGACAGATTAGGAGCTCATACACACTGTTCAGGTTTCAAGCTCCACCTCTGGGGCAAAATATGCTCCTTATTCTTTATTCCCTGCAGACTCCACTTCCTTTGTTGACTTATTTTATTACGTTTTTCAATTTATTGGGAATTGGAGAAAAGGGAAAATACATGCTTGCATACTTGGACATCGATTCTTTTTTCTTTTTCTTTTTTTTTTTTTAAATACAATTCAACTTTGCCCTGTATAACAAATGAGTTTTCTGGGTAGGTCAGCATATAGTTCACCTGCACACGCTTTCACGGTGACTGTTATTTCTTATCCATGGTTTCCAGGAAAGCCACTTGATCTGAGTGAAATAGGACTTGACAGTATTTCACAAAATTAGATTCAACCTTGTTAGTGGGCCAGATGCAAATGACAGTATGAATTCCTGAACATTTGGATAATAACTGGGATATATCTAAGACTTCATCAGTGTTTATCAAACATGAGCAAAAGAAAGTTCATCCTTTGTCGATTTTACACAACAGGACAATAAAAAAATGCAGCTCACATTTGGAAAATATCTGGTGAGCAGAACCTTGGTGGAACAACAGCATCATTTATTGTACTATTTTTTGTTTAGAAGTAATGTCTAAATAACTTAATACTGGGAACCTTTACTCTCTTCCACAGGAAATTAGAGTAAGTTGCAGCTACGTCCTGTTGATCAAATGTACTTGATCAACTGATCAACTGATGATCAGTTGATCAAATGTACTTGATCAACTGATCATCAGAAAATTCAAGCTCCTCCATAAAAGCAGGAGCTTTTGGCAGCTGAGTCTATCTTGTGAAATAAGGTTTAAGGGATTGTATTTCCTACAGAGCACATTATTCCTGTGGAGAAATTGTGATTGACAGTAACTTGATACACACAGTGCATCAAGTTATGGTGGAACAATAGCAGAAATTCTGGCAGAGCAAACCACAGCTTCATGTTTTATACGGTGGATTATCCCACATGCATGATCTAAAAGTGGTGGCTGGCACGGATGAATCTCTACAAAATATCTTGATTATGTGCAGGTGTGAGGAGAAAAAAATGAGTAAGCCTGGAGTAAGCAGAAAAAAAAACCTTTATGTTTTCACTCTGGCCTAGACAGGTATAAAAAAAAGACTTAAAGACATAATCACTGCATGTAAACGTTTTCTGTTATCTTAAAACTTTGCTTTTTAACAAAACTTATATTTGATTCATGGATCTGTTTTTGTTCTAATATGATCTTGTTTTGATATGCTGTTTTTGTCGTACGTTGCACCATCAATCCTTCTATTGCAATTTTCTCTTTTTGCTTTTATTGCTCATTTTATTGCTGATTTCAATAATAATAATTTATTGCCATTTGCAGAGTCCGTTTCACGTGTAGTTTTATTTCAACATTTGCTCAAGTTTTTGTTTTGTTTTTTTTTTTCTCTATAAAAAGCTTTTCTTTCTACTTGTGGGAAAAGCTGCATGAATAAAGTTAAATTCAGCTGACTACACTGGAGGAGAAAATCTTCAGAGGAAAACTGCTGTTCAAGGCCAGAAGTAACAAAATTCACCTGCCGAGTTCTGCAAAGCTGAGTCATTTTGCTTATCGAATCCATAAAAAAAATGAAGAGTTAAAGCAAAACAATGTGGTTTGATAGTGATGCACAGCAGGATCCTGGAGACTGTGCTGGTTGCCACGGAAACACATGACGATGGCAAGACTGGGAGAAATTACTGTTTAATTTAAATCTACCTTCTCATAACCATATATCAAGTCTATCTAAAAGTATTTATCCTCTTGTCAAATCTCAGCAAGAAAATTGGTGATTTTCTTTTAAGAGTTCACTGAGCTCATCCGTGAAGCTGGCTTCAGCTCACAATCTCAACATGTGAAAAAAAGTGAAGAGTTTTCAAGAAACAGTTGTGATCTACAGAGAACAACCAGACCAACTGCACATATTTTATAACTGAACTACAAACTGTGTTAATTAACCAGTTAGTTGAGTTTAAACGTGAATACGTTTGCACTAATGATACAAACGCGTGTATGCACAGTTGCTTCAGACCCCTTTCAGGGAACTTTCAGGGAATTAATGGGGCGTAAAAATTCATGAGATGTTGGGGCCAGAGAAAAGCACCGATGATGATTCAGACTGGAGCGGTTGACAACCAGCGTATTAAAACGAACAACGCCCAGGTTCAGTCCCAGTCCCTGCATGTGTGCTATAGAAAGTGCCATAAACGCTTTATTGTTGTTATGGTTTATACAGCTGCACTTTGAATAATGGAAAACATTATTGGAATAGATATGTCAGAAACAAATACCCGCCAGGAATCTTGATTCAGTCAGAATAAAGTAATCTTGAATCTCAACTGAATCCAAAGTAATTGATCCTTGAGCCGTCCCAGTACGGGCGAAAGGCAGGGGCCTCCAACTGATTGCTTCTTAATAATTAGTATGAATGTGTGCGTGCACGCATGGGCAATTTCTGTATGAGTTGGCTCAGCACAGACATTGCCAAGAACATAAACAAATACTGGAGAGGCTGAATTTAATTTTTTTTTTTTTTCTGTCAAATAATAAGTTCTCACGAAATAGACCAGAGGCGCACCTACCCCACACCGCCTTCTTTTCTTCTCCTTAACTCCTTCCCTCTTTCTAACTCTTGATTCAGTGATGAATGTTCAACTTATTCAACATAATGATTGAGCAACATGACACACTGTTTTTCCTTTGCTCTTTATATGTGCGTGTGTGTGCGTGTGTGTGCGTGTCACTGGGACCCAGGGGCTGTTTGCTTGACTTCACTCTATCATGACTTTGACCCAAAAAATAATTTAATTCAAAATATTCAAACAATAATTTCAGGACACAAACATGTCTCCTATTAGATCTAATTCTCCTGTCCCTTAGGTAACGATAGAATTAAGTCATGCCATCGGCAGAGTTCAAACACGCACACGCTTGTGTACGTGTGCAGCAGATCATGTTTTTTTTTAAACAAAGCTTTTTCTGTCCATCTTGTGACTGTGATGATCTATCAGTCAACACTGACGTCAATCAGTCTTGTTATGGATCAAGGACTGATGGGCTGCCCTTTATGGCCTTCCAACGTCAGTTTTGCTTGGCGCTGCATTGGCAATCTAACTCACTGCATGTTGAAAGTTGGCTTAAGCCTGCTCATTCTTATATTTATTGTTCCTCTGATTTACTGCTTTCTTCTGCAGCTTGTGCTGGTGAGCCCTGTAAAACCAGTGGTTGAGCTGGCAGCGTTAGAGAGGAGGAGCCAGGTTTGCATGGAGTATTATTAATGGTAAATTCATGGTAAATTGTGGCTTTGCATGCCTTTTTAAATCTGAGGAAAAAGTGCTTCAAATATCCCTAATTGAAAATATCCTAAGGTAGGTGTGCCGTGATGAGAAAGCATACAGTGCTTTGCAAAAGTATTCGGCCCCCTTGAACTTTTCAACCTTTTGCCACATTTCAGGCTTCAAACATAAAGATATAGAATTTCAATTTTTTGTCAAGAATCAACAACAAGTGGGACACAATCGTGAAGTTGAACGAAATTTATTGGATGTTTTAAACTTTTTTAACAAATAAAAAAACTGAAAAGTGGGGCGTGTAATATTATTGGGCCCCTTGTGTTAATACTCTGTAGCGCCACCTTCTGCTGCAGTTCCAGCTCCAGTCTCTTGGGGTTTGTCTCTATCAGTTTTGCACATCCAGAGACTAAATTCTTGTCCATTCTTCCTGTAAAACAGCTGGAGCTCAGTGAGGTTGGATGGAGAGCGTTTGTGAACAGCAGTCTTCAGCTCTTTCCACAGATTCTGGATTGGATTCAGGTCTGGACTTTGACTTGGTCGTTCTAACACCTGGATACATTTATTTGTGAACCACTTCATTGTAGATTTGTCTTCATGTTTTGGATCATTGTCCTGTTGGAAGATAAATCTCCGTCCCAGTCTCAGATCTTCTGCAGACTCCAACAGGTTTTCTTCCAGAATGGTCCTGTATTTGGCTCCATCCATCTTCCCATCAATTTTAACTATCTTCCCTGTCCCTGCTGAAGAAAAGCAGGCCCAAACCATGATGCTGCCACCACCATGTTTGACAGTGGGGATGGTGTGTTCAGGGTGATGAGCCGTGTTGCTTTTACACCAAACATATCGTTTTGCATTGTGGAAAAAAGTTTGATTTTGGTTTCATCTGACCAGAGCACCTTCTTCCACATGTTTGGTGTGTCTCCCAGCTTAAAATGAGACTTTTAATAGATATCTTTGAGAAATGGCTTTCTTCTTGCCACTCTTTCATAAAGGCCAGATTTGTTCAGTGTACGGCTGATTGTTGTCCTCTGGACAGACTCTCCCACCTCAGCTGTAGATCAGTTCATCCAGAGTGATCCTGGGCCTCTTGGCTGCATCTCTGATCAGTCTTCTCCTTGTTCCAGATGAAAGTTTAGAGGGATGGCCGGCTCTTGGTAGATTTGCAGTGGTCTGATACTCCTTCCATTTCAATATGATTGCTTGCTCAGTGCTCCTTGAGATGTTTAAAGCTTGAGAAATCTTTTTGTATCAAAATGCAGCTTTAAACTTCTCCACAACAGTATCTGGGACCTGCCTGGTGTGTTCCTTGGTCTTCATGATGCTCTCTGAGCTTTAATCAGAACCCTGAGACTATCACAGAGCAGGTGCATTTATACGGAGACTTGATTACACACAGATTCTATTGATCATCATCAGTCATGAAATGAAATGAAATGAAAAATACTTTATTAATCCCAGAAGGGAAACTCAACATTGTAGTAAGGGTTTTTTGTCTGTTTGTTTGTTTTTTTCAACAATGAATAAATGACAGCAATAGTAATATATTGAGTTAATAATAGTAGGATGTCTTGTTGTGGAGGCTGATGGCTGCTGACAGGAATGATCTTCAGTATCTTTCTGTCTTGAAACGGACCTGAAGAAGCCTGAACACCTGAACACACTCTGTTGTTTGATCACTGTGTCGTGGAGAGGGTGTGAAGAGTCCTCCATCATCTTCATCAGCTTGTGCAGCATTCTTTTTTGTACAATCAGCTCCAGCGGCTCCAGAGTTACACCCAGCACAGATCCAGCTTTCTTGTTCAGTTTGTTGTTTCTCTTCAGGTCTCTGGTTCTGATGCTGCTGCCCCAGCAGATGGCTGCAAAGCTGATTGAACTTTCCACAACAGACCTATAGAAGATGTGCAACATCTTGGTGCAGACATTAAAAGATCTCAGCTTTCTTAAAAAGTAGAGTCTGCTCAGATCTTATAGGATATAGGACAACATTGGATCATTCAGAGATCCTCACTGAACTTCTGGAGTGAGTTTGCTGCACTGAAAGTATGATTGTGTACCACTTGTTGTTGATTCTGGACAAAAAATTGAAATTTTATATCTTATGTTTGAAGCCTAAAATGTCGCAAAAGATTGAAAAGTTCAAGGGGGCCGAATAATTTCGTAAGGTACTGTATGTGCCTGGGTCGAGCTCCAGAGAGCCCCGACCCAGTTTAACCTCAGCGTATAATGGTCTGGATGAAAGTGGCCTCCTGGTAAAGTTCCTTCTTTGAAAAGGAGAATGCGGTAGCTCGCTGTGCATTCACGGACACTGATGCCTGTCTGTCTGGGTTTTATGGCTTAGAACAGACTATAAGAGAACTCCCCCGGAATTTGTTTTTCCACACCACTTCCTTTAAATTGTTCACTGATACAATCACTGTTTTCAGATATGGCCAAATGAGTCAACTGGGCAGCTTTGAAAGCCCTGAAATTTTTAGCAGGTGTGATTTTGACCATTTTCATTGTTTTAGCATTCTGTGCAGACACGCAAGAATTTTCTTATTCACACAAAACACAACTGAGTACAACTAAGGTAATAATTAAGTCACATACTGAAAGTAAAATTTGGACTTCTGGGTTAGCCTTCATAAGAGGTCATGAATGATCCTGAGTGGTAAATGTTTGCTCCAGTTCCTATGGTAAATCAGTGCATTAGTTCTTATTAATGAAAACTTTAACAAGGGTGGAATATTGTACTATAAGGGAACTGCCCCTGCATCACCACACCACCTGACAAACAGTATTTCATAAAAAGGATAGTCTCTCTAGCCAGTTTTCTTTACCTCTCTTTTGTTATGCGCATGCTCTCATGTCCGCAGGCATTCTTGCATTTAACACTTTGTGCCTGTGTGTGCATGCAAATGAAATGGGAAAGAGAGGGGAACAAAAACTATTTTAGGAGATTTTTTTTGATAAAGGGATACAGAAAAAAGTGTGAGAGGGGGTCAACCACAGTTGTCAGGTGGAAACAGGAAGGCCAATTACCAGTTGTTGGTGAACATGTGGCTAACGTAGCTGCGGTTTAACATGGTGCTACCTAAACCCCAGTATTTGTAGCCTCACCTGCAGCTAAGTTTAACAAAGACAGGTTTGGCTGATTTGCAGTTGAACCGCCTGGAAACTGGAAATATGGTACAACATCAGCATTAACCCTGCAGTCAGTACAGCCTGCATTAAATTATTTGTTTCTTGTACAAAACTGATTTCACATCTAGCAAATAATATTAATTAACTATAATAAATAAAGGACATCTTTTAAATCCTGTCATCAAGTATTTAAAAGGGAGTTGGTGTGATGGTTTAATTTTTAACCATATAATAAAGTGTTTCATCCCTACTGACATGCACTGACACTTTCAGCAGACATTTACGTTACACAGACTGAAAACACATAAACTGACATCCTGTTAGTCCGAGTGAGCTACTAAAATTTGTTGTATGATATTGCAGGTTAGCAAAAAGAACAAGAGTCATAAGCAGAAACAGTATAATATCATTATTAGGCAACAATTAACATCACCAAATACTCAAAAACTTCACACCATGTCATACCCACACCTGTGAAATGTCCATGAAATGTCATGACTGACAGCAATAGAAGAAGCTCAGGACACACACACACACGAAAAGAGACCTCCAGTGAGCTATACGGAAAGGTTTGAGTCTGGACAATACGCATTTTCGTTGTGTGTTTCCATTTCCAGGTTTGATTAGGACATCTGTAATGTCCTCCAAAAACAGTGGTCCAATAAGCTTAAAGTGGGGCTTGAAACATTGCTCTCTGTGACTGAATTAAAAACACAGTTGATTAGCATGGAGTCAAGATTGCTTGTTTGCGTAGAGTAATGGCAGTGATCCGTGAGTATAGCACTGATCATTGAATAACCCAGGAAGGGAGCAGACCTTCCTCAGGATGGAGAAGAAGAAGTGAAAATGGAACTCGATGGCAAGTTGATGACTAAAAAGCTATTCAGACTGGTTGCAGAAAGGATGGTGGGAAAGGAGTTGTAGTGGATGGAATAATAAATGTAAGAAGCTGCAGAGCAAGTATAGAAAAACAGAAAATCACAACAGCATAGAAAAAACTGGAAGTGGTCTATGGTTGTAGAGCAGCAAATGCAGGAAGAGAAAGATCAATCAATACGCCTATCACTCTGTTGAAGACGATTATGGAGTCTGTCGGTAAGGTGAGGGTTTTCTATTTCAAACCATATGAACCAACCCGAATTGAGCTGTGCAGATCAGGGGGAAACGTGGCAAGCATTGCAGACTCATCCATAGATGCAAGCCAGGCCACAGTGTTCATCTGGCTGACATATGCCCTCTTTGTTTGTGCACACAATTAAATGTGGATTTGGCACAGACATCAATTCTCAACTCCACCAAGTAAATAAAAAGTCTAGATTACTGCACTTTTCATCCCTCTTGTCATCAGGTCCCATAAAGATAAGCATCATTCAAAAGCCACAACAGCTAATAAGCACCTCGTCTCTCCCAGGGACCGCACGATAGAGCAAAAAGTCCGATAACATAGGGATTACCCAACCTTCCCTGCTCCATTAATCTCTTACAATAAAACATGGATGAGTCATTCATTACTTTGTCAGCTCCAGTCCTCCAGGGCTTCTATGGGGGGCAAGAGAAGGTGACTTTTAAATAATTACAACAGTGTTCGGAGGGTAAGGGATAAGAGGGGATAGCAGAATTTCCAGGAAATGAAGACACAGGCAATAGAGGCCTGTGGAGAGAGAAAGGCAGATGATGGAGAAAGGGGACTAAGAATTGGAGGAGGAGGGAGGACCAAATCAAAACCAGATGTAGGCTGAATCTCCAGTATTGTTCCCAACTCAAACCAGCTGGTCGCTCTTGGCTTATCCATCAAAATAAACATTTTCTAGATGACCATGAGCCACACAGGCCTGTTAGTTATTAAAAGACCTTTCTTACACCCTCCAGCCTCACACTAGCCCAATCATAGCGGCATGCAGCAATTCAATAATTCACATATTAGCAAATTCCATCATTTTCTGTACATTCACAAAATGCTCTCAGAATATTACATCACATGCAAACTCATGAAAAGGCCACGCTTGCCAGACACTTGTTTGTTTCACTTTGACTGTGATTCTTTTGTAGCTTTTCAACCTGAGTTTACCAGCTCAGATAAAAAAAAAAAAAGATAAAACATTCTGAAACAATTACTGCAGGGCACTCTGAGATGGATCACACATTTGTTTAGCTCTTTGCTGACTTCACTGCTTCCTCCAGGCTTTCATCAATTTAAACTTCAAAGTGCTCACTTGGGCTGAAGACATTTTTGTGTTTAGTTTGGATGCTGAGTAAGAGATGCTGCTGGCACCTTCTGATCAGCTGAAACTCCATATATATATATATATATATACAGTATATAAAACCCGTGCTTGTGTGGGTTCCCTCCAGGTACTCCAGCTTCCTTCAACAGTTCAAAGATATGCATGTCAGGTTAATTGATGGTTCTAAATTGTCCATAGGAGTGATTGTAAGCGTGAGTGGTTGTTTGTCTACATGTGGCCCTGTGATGGACCGGTGACCTGTCCAGGGTGTACCCCTGCCTTTCACCTGAAGAAAGCTGGGATAAGCTCCAGCAGATCCCCGTGACCCTGCAGAGGATTTTCTTTTTTTTTTTTTTTTTTTTTTTTTTTTGATGGCGTGCACTTAATAGTGTGTTTTATCAATTAACGTATCATTGATAGTTAGGTAGGACTTACTGTGGTATTGGCTCAATAATCCAAATCCAAACACTGATGCAGTATGAAGAACCGTAATCCTTTAGATGGACTGCTATTTCGTATTTGCTGCTTACTACTGAGCTCATAATACAGTTTTAGACATACTACTGTTCCTATTGATACTACTACTACTTATAATAATGTCATTTCTTCACAAGGTGCTGATACAGGCTGTGCTTTGTAACAGTGGTATTTTTTAACCTGGGCTTTATTTGTATTTTATCAAACTGAGAGAGTGGAGGACAGCTTAATACAGTTTCAGTTGGATTTCCATATTTGCATGTACTGTAAATTCCAGTTTAAGACAAACTAACACAAGTAAATGTAGTGAGTTCCTGAAAGATCATGATTCCCCCCCACACACACATACACACACGCCCACACACACACACACACAGACCTGTTGCCTTTACAAAGGAAAATGCTAACTACCTTTATGACATATCTACAACTTGCCAGGCTGCAAACATCAATATTACAAGTAACATGTAACTGATTGCAGCAGTATTTATCAGTAGGATTCAGAGTGTGTAAATCTCTCTGGAAATATGGCTCATTCACCTGCTTGCAAGACAGGGACCTCTTTCCTCAGCTGCAGATTAACAACCCTAACTTAAAGAAGCTCTGATGGAAAATCAAATTTGTACACAAAAGCATCGACTTCTCTGGGCTTGATACCAGCTGGGATTTACCATTACATAGTGGAAACACGTCCACGGCTCTGGCCAACAGCCATTACTTTCTCCTTAAGGCATTCTCCTGCCCTCTGCTACTTCGGTGATCATCACTGATCTAATTAATTAATCTAACTTCTCTCTCTTTTTTCTTTTGAAGTGATTCCCATTAATCAATCATTTGTAATTTGCTCCTGTAGATGCCTCTTTTGCGTGTTTGAGCAAAAGCGGGGACTGCATCTCTCACGCGGTGTCACTAATCTGACTAGAAATGTAGTCCTTCGAGTGAGCAGCCAGCAGTTCCTTGATTGCATTGCCTCTGCTTTTTTCCAAATTTGCTGTGTTCCTGATTGGACCGTGGTAATATGTTGCACTGGTCCCAACAGACCCGCTTTATTCCAGACTCAACATGCATCAAAGGGTTGATATGTGTCATTCTACCATATCACCAGTCGCACTTACTTTAGCATTTTAAGTGGATTCACATAGACTACATTAGCACTACATTAGCACTATATTAGCACTGTATTAGCACTGTATTAGCAGCTTCTATTGTCTGTCTAAAAGGGGTATTTGAAATTTACCATCTATCTAAGCATTTCTGCACCCTTACACTCCATATGACTGCAGGGCTGTTGGTAAGAGCCTCCCCCAGCAGGACAGCAGTAGGCCCCACAAAAACTGCCGAGGGAGTGTTTGAAAAACACAACAAATAGTGTGAGTCGTTTATCTGGTTCACTCCAGTTTTTCTTTTTCAAATCAGTTTTTTTCTTTCTGCACACCATGTCATACCATCTATCATACCAGCTCTTCTGCAATTTAGGAACGAACACACACAAGTGCCCAAAAATAATATGGAAATAATATAATAATATAAGGGATAAGATTGTAAGATTGAAAGGAGATATAAGAAGTAAATATAAGGTTAGTGCCGGTAATGGTTTCCAGATTACAGAGAATCTTTGGTTCACATAAGATGCGGGTTCAATGGAACAGAAAAATATATGCAGGTGATGCCTCTTTGTGTAAATGTGCTTCGTTTTGAGTCTTCTGCCACCGTCTATTGTCCTACTGTCCATATGTTTCCTACCATCAAGCAGCTGTGTATCAGGTTGAATTGTATGAGCAGGACTGGGATTAATCCCTGTCAACAGTGACGGGCCGGACAGTCTGGGTGGCCTTGTCTCTGTACAGTGTCCTTCCTCCTCATGCTCAGACTGTAGAGTAGTGGAGTGTCCGCTTTTATTTCAGCATTTCAGACATGAAGATGGATTGGAAAGTGCCCTGCGTGTATTTCTGTATGTTTTGGACTAAAGGCCATTTGGCCACTGAGCTGCTGCGTCTTCCCCAGTGGGCTCTGCTGCATCCAATGCCAAAAAAAACAGAACAGGGCTTTAGACCTGGAGAGGCCATATCCTGCTGCCTCGAAGGCCTGTTCGTGTGTGTTTGTGTGTGTGTAAATGACTGCATGTTTTGAGGCCAAGTGAGTAGATGCATGCAGATGCAGGTCTAAGTAAGTGTGTGGACACCTTTGTGCAGATTAGGTTGTGACAGGAAAAAAGAATAAATGAAAACATGACAATGATCTACACATGTTTACACCCATCAACAGTCCATGGCATTGTTGTGGTCTTTTATGCAGTATGTTCAGTTTGAAGAGTATTGTATACTCCCTGGTTCAAGGTAACTTTCTAGTCACATTTATCCCTTCTCACATGGCAACTGCGTGCATTTTCTTTTTCTGCAGAAACATGCATAAACATCTGTCATGAATGTGCTTTTCAGAGTGTGAACATTAGCCCCAGTATAACCCCGGAAGACATAACACAGCAGCTACTATTTCGACCTCAATAACATCAGAGCAACTTATTATCCAACCTTTAAAAGCAATAGTGTTGTTTATGAAAACACAGACAGTCCTGGTTTACATCCACTATCTCTCAATACAGTCCATTATGTGGCAGTTTTTGAATTGAACGCATCAAACTTTATATCTTGCCTGATTTTACTCTTCTCTTTTGGTTACAGGCGTTTCCTTTAATGAATGTCTTCCACTGTATTTTTTTTTTTTAACTTTTACACACTTGGATGATACCTACCTTTTGAAACTAACGCTGTAGTTAATGGTCTTCCTGCTTTCTAAGAATGAGGGTGTGCAGATGTGGCATATCCTTGGCCCTCAGGCTACTAAGAGGAAAGGTAAAGAGCAGACATTCTCCATTGATACTTAACACAAACTGCTGACTGTGTTCTCTCTGTGGAACAAACTCTCTCCCACATTTATGTTGCTTTCCTATTGAAATAAAAGACCCGACAGTCTTGCTCAGGATGAAAAGTTCACAGGCATGTCTCTTGTGTTGTCTCTTTTCTCCTATTATCCCTCTCTTTGGAATAAAGTGAGCTACCAGGAACCAGTTTCTCCAAATCAATTACAGACTCTTCGTTTGTCTCTGTGTCAGAGACATTTTAATCTGTAGCAACATTTCTATTCAGTAAAAGGCTTTCTGAAAATTAAGCCAAGGACTTCTGGAATCCTGAGTTGTAAATTTTTTTCTTTGGAAAGTGGCAGCAATGTCCCCTGCTGTACTTCAAAGGTAACTACGTGGTCAAGGAAACATGTAAGGTAAAATCTACAGCTGGAGAAGTAGACCTGCATCTCCTGCTCACTCTGCCTCCAACTGTGTGACAGAAACCACAGCAGTCTTTGCTCTCATCTTTATTTATCTGTCTTGTTAGTCGAAGAGTGCATTTGCAGCTGCACATCTGCAGTGAAAAAAAACTTGCAGCTACTTTTCAAAAAGCTGGGTATCTTCACTTTAATTCTCTAGACTAATTAAATACAGACACAAACAAAACTTTATTAAGGTTTTTAGGAGAAAGTAAAGCAATCCTTTTGTGGATTAAGCGGTAATGCTGGAAGTTCATTTCTGTGTCAAAAATTCTAATTAAAAGCAGAAATAAGCTGCATAACAGCTGATACCAGGAACATAAAGTTATAAATAAAACAACAAAAATCCAACACAAAAATAACCACACTAGAGTGAACTTGGCCTTAGTTTGGAAAATCAGGGGGGGAATTGTGACAGGAGCTCTGCTAACAGCTAGTAAGGGCCAGAAAGGAGGGGGTTTTCACCATCATAAACAACTGATTTCTAATGAAATAACATACAATTTAGTGAAACGCATATTTTCTTTCCTTTCTTGCAAAGTTCAAGTGAAAGGTATCATGTCATTCATACAGTCATTGCTTGTTTGTTCGCGATCGTTGATGCTGGATAGCTCTTCCTAATGATCAAAAATGCACTGCAAAACAACTATGACACACAACGTCATATTATCACGTACTTGATTCTGATTAGGGTTGTGCACGAGTCAAGATTTCAGGTCATTTTCATCATCTCGACAAATCAGTATCAGTAATACTGGCTGGTTAAAATAATAAATACTATATTAAGCTGTAATTCTGGTTGACAGCATTATTATTATCAAAAAAAAAGATTGCCTCATAAAGAGCACTGTGTTTTTTCTGAAGTGTAGTGGAGCAAAATCATCCTCTGGGGGGGGGGGCCATTAGTTCAAGAATCTCCCCAAAAATGGAATATGTTTAATCATATTCGTAATGGGAACAAGGAGCAAGTTCGTTCATACAATGACCAGGATGACACTGTAGATATTTGTGTTCACAGAAGCACAGAACAAATGTCAATAGAAGACCTGTGTGTTTATTTATTAATAATCATAATATTAATAATACATTTTATTTGTATTGCACTTTATATTTAAAATCTCAAAGTGCTTACAAGAAAACAAAAAAAGAGAATACAATAAAAAAAACTAATAAAAGTGTTAGGAACAATAAATGGATTAAAAGAGATATTAGCAGAATGCTCCTGTAAAAAGGTACGTTTTTAGGCCTCGTTTAAAAACATCAGTAGTCTGTGGGGCCCTTAGGTGGTCAGGGAGGGGGGTCCACAGCCTCGGAGCAGCGGAGGAAAAGGCCCGGTCACCCATTGCGCAGAGCTTGGTTCTGGGGGCTTGGAGGTAGTTTGTGAATGCAGAGCGGAGGGGGCGTGAGGATGTCTGGGGAGTGAGGAGTTCCTTAAGGTAAACGGGGGCATGTCCGTGAATGCACTGGTGAGTGAGGTGGGAGACCTTGTACTCAATTCTGAGTGGAACTGGGAGCCAGTGAAGAGATTTCAGGATGGGGGTGATGTGTTCATGTTTGCGCACCCTCATCAGGATCCTGGCAGCACTGTTCTGGATGTATTGTAGCTTCTGTATGCTATTGGCAGAAATCCCGATGAGGAGTCCATTACAGTAGTCCAGCCTGGAGGAGACAAAGGCATGGACGAGCTTCTCTGCATCTGCCAGGGTGAGTATTGGACGGAGTTTAGCGATGTTTCTGAGGTGGTGGAATGAGTTTTTGCAGAGGTGTTCGATGTGGGTGTTAAAGGTAAGTTGAGAGTCCATTTTAACACCCAGGTTGGTGACAGATGAGGAAACGGGGATGTTTTGGCCAGAGAAGGTGATGCCAGTGATTGTGGAGGAGCGGAGCTAATGTGAGGTGCCGACTAGGATGACTTCTGTTTTGGAGCTGTTCAACATTCATGCCTCTATCTCCTCCAGGCAGGTGGTTAGTGTGGATGTTGGAAGGGGAGCAGAAGTGGGGGATGTCCTGAGGCAGAGCTGAGTATCATCAGCATAGCAATGATAGGATATCCCATGCTTGCTGATGATATTGCCCAAGGGGAGCATGTAGAGGGAGAAGAGGGTGGGGCTCAGCACTGAGCCCTGAGGGACACCGCAGATGACGTTGTGGATGTGAGATTTTGCTTTTCCCAGGGCGACATACTCGGTTCTGTCGGTCAAATAGGAGGTGAATCAGTTATGTACATTTTCTGAGAGTCCAATTGTGTGTTGCAGGCGGTGAAGGAGGATGCTGTGGTCAACTGTATCAAAAGCAGCTGTTAAATCCAGGAGGATAAGCAGAGATGGGGAACCGGTGTCTGCTGCCATCAGGAGGTCATTGGTGACCCTGACCAAGGCAGTTTCTGTTCTATGGCCAGGGCGGAAACCAGACTGAAACCTCTCAAAGAGGTTATTGGGTTTGAGGTGATCCTGAAGTTGTACTGCAACAGTTTTTTCCAGAACCTTTGCCAAAAATGGCAGATTGGAGATGGGCCTGTAGTTGGAGAGGACTTTGCCACAGTTTGTCACATACACATGATTGGTTCCTTCTCAAAACATATATAATATGCAGTAAATAATAAATAATATGGTCAGTCAGTGCTGCAGCTATATTGCCACAGAGCATCCAACTCTGGTTCCTGGCTTTGATAAACTCATAATATTCATCCAAATTCATGATTAAAACTTTAATGAGATCTATGATGAACAGACGTAAAGGTCATCAGTTAGCTCTGCGGCCCTGATACACAACCTACACTGGTCTAATCATCAGATCAGAGGGCTGCATTGTCTTTCAGCCAGACACTGGCATCTTTATTCCCAACTTCAGTTACTGAGCACAGATTTTTAAAACAGAAGCTGAATGGCCGCAACATGCACGTTCCCATTATTGTAGTTTTCAGCTGCGGTTTGTTGCAGTTTTGAAATCACCATAATTACGGCTGTTTAATTCTTTTGGCGACGCTGTCCTCAAGTTACTGGCATGTTTTACAGAGAGTGTGAATCACCGCTACAGTCAGGTGGTCCACTTCATGACCGTGTCCATTATGACGCAGCGACACCACTTTACCTTTCAACACAAAATCTAAATCAGATGAGATTACATAGTAGTTACATAACAGCTAAATCTAACGGCCCGATACTTTCCGTATTAACGAGGAAAGAACACTAAGTGTTACTTTCTTTATGGTCTTCCTCTGCAGAGATGGTTTGTAGCTGGGCTCATGCTCTGAATGACAACATGCACGGAGTTGAGATGATCTCATGTGTTGCTCCGTCATCTTTTCTGACTATCTGCAGGTCAGGACACACACACACACACACACAGCTTAGAAATTGTCTCTGTCTTGGATTTCTCCACAGTGAGATCCCAGGGGAGGTGTCAGTCATTCACATGTGAGCCTTGTCAGCCATGTGGAAAGTTTGTTGGTGATATAGTTGCCAAAGTGAGCTAATCTCACAAAAACACTGCCTCATTATGTAAACACACCTGTGTCCTGTAATGATGCTACGGTTGCTCTTCCCCCCCTTAAACACCCACCTCCCTTCTTATGTTCTTCTCAATCTCTGCTTTTATTTTTATTGGCTGTCCTCTTACTTCACATTTGGATAAGATATCATTAAATAAATAAAAAAATCTTAAGACTGTTTTGAAAAAAAAAAATTACATTTGCTGAATGTTTTTTTTAATTCTTTCTCTTTCTCTGTAGATGGCTCTGGAACATAATCCTGTCATGTAATCATGCCTGTCAGTGACAGTTAAATGAAGAGAGCCCACAAACAGGAGATAACCATCGTCTGTAGGATGGGGAGGCCGGAGGTTAGGGTGAAGGCTGACTGGATGAGGGATAAGAAGACACTGGATCCAGCCGGTGGTCAAAGGTTACTGGGTCATTGTGTCGGGACAGTTATCCAGGCCAATGTTTTCCTTCTCTAATGAATTTTGTCTGTCACATTCAAGGAGTGTCTGGTACTTGAAACATGTCTTGTGTTGCATATTTGTTATTAGGATAAGTAATGAAATTACACTGAAAACGATTCAACAGCAGAAGTAATTACTTACATCACTGTACATGTATGGTTATTTTTTCTTTGTGTGTGTGTGTGACATTTAACAAGCAGTCAAATAACAGACTGGAAGACAAAAAAGTAAGAAGGAACAACTTCCAAGATCCTGTGAGGAATATGTTTTTTGATAAATAACATATTTATCATTTGCCACAATAAGCATCAAACACTGCAGGAAAAAAAAGAGCACCCATGATTGTCCTGCACGACGGCAATCAGATGTGAAATGCTGGCTATCATAGATGTGTTATGTTTTAAAATTGGAGGTGATGGTGCATTTTTTAAATTTTCAAGGTTTTTCTCAAAGCTTCTGATATGGAAAGAGTTACAAATATTTATGAAAAAGAAAATTGGGGGGAAAGCTGCTACAGAGAGCTCCTGGCTGCCTCTTTTCTCTGCGTGTTTTGATCAGTTTCTGCTCAGAACAGGTAAAGATGTTGAAGGTAGCCCACCATCATCCAGCTATCAAATGTTTTGAATGGTATCTGGTGTAAATGTACTTTAAATGTATGCTTAAAACATCTCGGAGGGGTTAGTCCAGTAAAATGAATACTGACCTCAAAGAGGCCGTCATCATTGTCATCAAATGTGCCACTGCAGTCTCTGAACAAGTCTGAAACTGCTGCATTACTGGTGCTGATAAAACTGCTTAAAACTGATGCAGAACAGATGAAAATGTCTGTGGAAACAGTTATTTTATACACTATTTGAACACATACACACGAGTTACAACTACTTAGGTTTATCTGTAGCGATCCAATTCACAGTATCACTTAAGTGGAATTATATTTTTCAGTGTTTATTCTGACATTGATTGGTGAAATTTGTTTTCCAGACGTATCTTGCTTAGCGTGAACTTCAGTTCAAAAATGCTGATTATCAACATTACAGTACCTTGGAGGGGGGGGGATCAAGGACCTCTAACTATACCTCTGGAGTGCTGTTGAGTTCTCATTAGCTCTTCACAAAAACTGATCATTTAAAAAGAGCTGGGGAATGATCTCTCAAAACCTGCTGAGGAGAAATAAATTGCACATGTAATAGTATAGACAAGAATAAACAGACATGTGCAGCTGGGGAGGGAGTAGGGCTAAAACAATAGCAGTTACATAACCTAACAAATACAGAAAGGTGAAATAGTGCTTTCTTTATGAGGTCACACTGACCAGAGCTAATTCGCTCAGTGGGATCTGTGTAACTTGAAACATCCCTCAGTCTCCTCAGTCGGCCCGGTTTGACTTTTCCAAAAAAGAAAGAGAGCTGGCCCGGTCGTGCAGATGTGTTTTATTCAATCATAAAACCTGTCACCGAGTGAAATATGCCAAGGCACAAAAACGAGTTCTTATTCCAGTTGAGTCATGTTTGCTCTAATTTTGTCCCCTAGTGCACATGGCCGTGTGCATGCGTGTGTGATTACAACAATAAATACATGCATCGAGACGAATGCGAACAGTGACATTGTGATGTTAACAGGGATTGTTGTGCTTAGAGAGTTCCATGAACCAGTTCTCGCTTCCCTCCGGTGGGAGATCTCTTATCAGATGATAATAGGAAAGGATAAGTAAAGAAAGCATGCCGAACCTTGGCCAAACTAGTTGCATCAATCAAAATAGCGGGCTACCCTGAAGCCTAGAATAACTGCTGCAAGATCCGCTGTACATGTTTAATTTAAGTGCTGGCCATCCAGTCTCAGCGCCTGCCTCACGTATGACCTGTGATAATAATCCATCTATGCTCCACCTCTGACCCCACAAAGCTAAACCAGGTGTTTGCAGAGAGAGCGTTGAGGGGGAGCATGGTTGTGTTTGTGTGCATGGAGGACCCCGTGTGTGCTGACTGACAGTGTTGAACTGTTGCTGGTACTGCAGGGTTGATGAAGTGGGACGACGCCCGAAGAGAGGACGGGGGGGTTCTCTTGTTTCTTCCTCTTCCTTATCTTCCACGCAACTGGACACATGCCTGTTCAAGTTTTTTTTGCCATCCAGACCTTGCGTCACCTCACTGTAGATTATAACCTTTACTCATTCTACGGTAAAGAGAAGCCTAAATTTGAGCAGCGCTGAGGAAATGACAATAGCACAAACAGCAGACTGTTTATACTGTCGAGCAGAAACTGAACACGTTTATCCTCTGAGTTCTCATCCTCGTGGCTCTGAAGCTGGGAGATCCCCCCCGGACACACAGGGGTAAACAACCTGCCCGCTGGAGATCCTGTCTGTCAAAGACCAACAAGACAATTATCTTCATCTGTTTCATCTTTTTTCTTATCAACTTCATTTAATTTGTTAAAATACATCCATTTCTGCATTTTAGGCTTGCAGTATATCACAAAAATATATTACTGTCTTTATTAACAGTAGAGAGTGACAGGAAGGAGCTAAAAAAGGGGGATGAAGCCTCTTTAAATGGAGTGATGGTTATCTAGTGGATCTACGTGGTATCTGAAGGCAAAATGTAATAGCAATTCATTTAGTGTTTACTGATAGTCTGACAAAGCTATCCAAACAGTTGTACAAATAGGTGAGGTGAAAGAGGTTAAATATTTCAAAACCAGTGCTCAAAACCACAGTGAGAAGGGGATTTTCGAGAGATTACTTATTTGTTGCTCACAAACAATTATGGGAAAAAAATCTGGAGAATTTGTAAAGAATAGCTGGCAGATTTTTTTCTGTGGTTGCTGTTCACACATGGTCTTAAAAGCTTGAAATTCTAAAGAAATCATTTGATATACTGCCTAGATGTTGCAAAAAGTACAATGTGGAAACTTTTCTCCGCCTACCGTTGATGATGGCTGTTCTTGTCTTAATATCTACAGCGTGTGCTTTTAGACATGACTACAACACGGATGAGTGGGTGGAAGGCAACCTGTTGCTACACACAATCGGCTGGATGTTAACGCTCTCAGAGATTTGGCCTTGTGTTTCACTTCTGGTCTTACTAGATGATTTTCCAATCCGCATGAAAGAATGCTGCAGACATTTGCAAGATCACATAAAGCCAGTTCGTAGCATGTCTGGAAGGCCTCGGGGCCGCATTGTACGTGTAAACCTGACTTTAGATGTCCGCAAAGAGAACACTTCAACAACAAACATTACAGTTCTTCTCTTGATGTTTACAAGCCATCTGGCAAATCCTCCTTTCCAAGATTCTGTGCCATAAAAAAAATGTCACAATCACTGTAAAACATACCTCTCTCAGTTCAGTTCTCTTTAAAGTTTTTTAATAACAACACTGGTACGCTAAGTCTCTGACTGAAGTCAGACTGTCTTGTTGGATTCTGTTGATTGTATTTCTTCCCCCAAACATCCCAATTACTTGCAGAACCTGGCAAACCCTATAAAGGAGCAAGAAGAAGTTTCTGTTGTTAAGTCATTAATCAGTCTTTTGTTGGTCAGGACGGATCAAAGCCTCCGGGGCCCTGTGTGTTTATGAAGGATGGGGGGTAGCTAGCTTTATGTGTGCCTGTGGCTTTGTGCAAACACATTGTGCACATTGTTCATTTCATATGTATATATATATATATATATATATATATATATATTTCAGGTATATCACTCTATCAGGTAGAGTGATATGACCGTCTATGGATGAATGGACCAAACTCAGTGCCCCCACAGGATGCTCATTTCCTCCAAAGGTTTGTGTGAGTGCTGAGACATTGATGTCCTCTGGTCCACAGCCAAGCTCACAAGAAATCTGCCTGAGTACAAATGTGTGTATGTGTGTGTGTGTGTGTGTAGTCTCCTGCTTTTGAAAACTGTTTGTTTTGGATTTAGGTGTAGAGCAGCAGATTGCCAGAGAATAAAACGCTCCTATCTGGCCAGGAGGGGCCTAGCGGGGTTCTCAAGTAACTGATCTGAGTTCGGTGGGTGGTAGTACACAGATTGATGAAGAGGTCAGTTTGCTGGCTGGGGTCCTCGGGGCTCAGACCGTGAGATTTGGTATTTTATTCAAATGCCAAGTGCAGCACCGGTTGTGTGATGAGCGTCACAGTCTATTTGAGCAGATCTTGAAATAACAGATGCACATAGAATAAACAGACTCGTTTCCTCTTCTCTCCTTCCCCTTTATCCCTTTTTGCCCTCCAAGCCCCTAAGGACTGTCTTCAAAGGAAGCATCATTTTCCTCTCCTACTGTCTGTGTCCTCCTCCTTTCCTCTCATTCCTTACCTCTAAGCACATGGTAATCTCATTCTGGATTCTGTGAGAAAGTTTGTTGTGGATCCTTCATTCAGTGTTGAGGTGGACATCCGCAGATTCAGGTGCCTCCCTGGCTCCTGCCGCTCTCTGTGATAGAGCTATTTCAGAGACGTGATACCGGAAAACACACTCACAGTTCTGTAAATAGAGCAATGGACTGTGATGCCCTTTAAGAAGCGGAGTGGGAAACCACTTGGTGCGGATAGAGTTGCAGGATGGGATCCAAACCAGGTTTCCCTGTTGAGTATATGGAAAAGGCCCAACAAAGATGTAGAGGAAAGGACAACAGGGGCATGAGAAGACAGAAGTCAGTAGACATCACTAGTCTAGTCTTAGTGCAATGTGCTTTGCACACAATTACAAATGCATGGCTCACACACATAGCCTATCTGTTTTTATAAACATCACCAACCTCTTCAATGCACAGCTGGTGTGCCATGGACACGGTAGTGCAAAGCTCACCCCCAGAAATAATCTTATCAGCTCTCGTCCCTGGTGCATCCTATAACTCTGCCTCTGCATAGCCACTACAGATTCTTATTGTTATAACTCTACACAAGGGACGCTTTGGAAGTGTTGGAGGTCTGGAAATGACTTATTTACTTGGAAAATGGCCACTTTCCACTGATGAGAGCAGCATGTGTTCTCTCTTCAGTGCAAGTGTTTAAACTTCCAGTGTCTGTTTGATCTAAACCATTACAAATCTTAACCGAATGAATCCCAATGCCAATTTACACTTTTACACTTTGCTCTTTCCCGAGACACCTCAGTATAGTCACGGTGACCCAAAGAGAACATTACATCATGCCTGTCTAAATATAACTAGCGCTTCCTAAAAAGTCTCAGGAGACACTTTGTGTCCCAACAGTGCAGTGGTCATGGCCAGAGGTTACTTTGTGCAGGAGTAAGTCTCACTGTCCACACACACTCTGAAAGAGGTGTGTGTGTGTGTGTGTGTGGTGGCACGCAGATCCCCACCATCCAAATCTTGAGTGTATTATGAAACAGAAGCCTTGACTGTGTATAGGTACAGTGCAAAGAGGAAAATACCCACCCTTCAGCATCCTCATCTGCATCTCAACAGTTCCTGTTTTTAGGACCAGCTATATAGCATGTTGTTAATGCACAAACACTCACGGCGCTGCCAAGCAAAGGAGGAAGGAGAGCTGTTGAGCAGCTTTAAACAAAAAGACATTTTTAGAAAGGTCCTCTTGAGTAGAGGAACAAAAGAGGGAAATGACATGACGTCGCACAGGAGGGAACCTGAGGGTCACCGGTGGCACGACAGACACGCCTGTGGAACTGTCTCACACATAAACAGTCTTATTTTACACACATTCAGACAAAAAGAGTCAAGGTCTTCAGGAGCTGCTCTTAAAATAGCCATTTTCTGGACTCCCAACTTATTTGCTGATTTTGGGATCATAAGGATGTCTTGCGTCGACCTTGTATTTCCTTAGACAGAATCTACAAGACATCCACTAAGTTTGACAGAGGGATGTTTTGATTTTCGTTGCCAGTCCACCTGTAAGTCTGTGATAAAAGATGATGTAACACAGAGGGAGCATTACATAAGTTCAGTCTCCGTCTCCAAGAGTTATTGTCTTTATCAGGACAATAATTGTCAGGAATAATTATTATGATAATTCCCAATGAGTCACGCAAGCACTGAAACACGTTTAATTTCAAACAGGATACTGCTGTATTTACAGAACAGAAAACAACAAATCCACTTCCTCGACATCCGAACAGACGTCTCGATAGTGCACGTTGCCAGCAGCAGAACAGATGACAACAGAAGAAAGTGTTTAAAATTACCTTAGCAAATCCTTCTGCAAAATAGGGTGCAGGTGGAATGACGAAGGCTGTAATTCAAACACTCATATTTAAAGCAGCTTTAAAGCAAGTTTTTTTTTTTATACTACTATATGTTCAGGGGAGTGAGAAATAGACTTAGACTGCCAGCTATTCTTTAGTATTGCACATGAATACACAGCAGATTTACGTTTATTATGATATTTAGAAAATACCACAGATTTTACGCCGGTTGAATCATTTTTTTTTGTTGTATTTATCTGTGACACATTTCACAGACCGTTTTTTTTTTTAATATTGCATCACATTAAACCAGTCCATGGCGCAAAAAAGGTTGGGGGCCACTGCTATAGATGGTGGGATCTTCAAAGTCTTTGCAATTTTACATTGAGGAACATTTTTCTGAAATTGTTTCACAATTTTTAGATGCAGTTTGTCACAGATTGGTGAACCTCTGCACATCTTCACATCTGAGAGGCTGTGTCTCTCTGAAATGCTCCGTTTATTCCCAGTCATGTTACTGACCTGCTCACAATTAACCTAATTAGTTGTCAAATGTTCCTCCATTTGTTTTTGATTTGCAGCACTTACTTTTTCAGCCTTTTGTTGTCCCTGTTCCAACTGTCTCAGTTTCAACATCTGATCTGTTCTTTATGTTCTGTTGAGAATAAAATACAGGTTTATGAAATCTGGAAATCATTGCATTCTGTTTTTTATTTACATTTTACACAGCAACCCAACTTTTTTGGAATAGGGCTTGCATCATAGCGCTCCAGTAACGCCATCGATCATCCAGTCTCTTGAATCTTAATGATGCATATTCAAATAAAATGCAACATGGAACTACGTGATGCTATGTGTTGCTATGTGTAGGCCTATTTATAACCCATTTGTTGTTTGAAAGGAATTAGTCGACTGTAGGCTAAATTCAGAGCAGCAGGACGTCGGAGCAAGGGGCCCTGTATTATCAAGCAAAAGTGCTGTCAGAACAATGGAATGTCAGCTCAATGGAAATGTATCCCTTGTCTGGGAGAGAGACGTTGGGCTGTTTGCTGTTTCCTATCTTATGAGTATACTGACTCACCTGAGTCTGGGCCATCCATCAGGTTGTCTTGAGAACCCCTGCCAGGGGTTATTCAGTTATGTAAACTCCTTCACCATGATCAGGTACCGATTCAAGCTACATCTCACACTCTACAGCCATCACTGAGAATGTTCAGTGGGAGGGTTCATGATAGCTTCTTCTCTCTGAACAGGACATGGTAGCATGGCTCAGTTTTGAAAGGTTGCATCTGAACAAACCACAAGAGTTCTAAAACTGTCTTCTTTGGTCAATCTAGACCAGAGCGGAGTTGTTTGGTCATAATGCACAGAACCACATTTGGTTAAAACCACAGACAGAACAAACCAAACTCTGGATATTAGCACAAACACTTCATACCAGCCGTCAAACGTGGTGATGGAGGGGGGATGATCTGGATTTGTTTTGCAGCCCCGGTACCTGGTTGCCATGCTGTTTTGGGGAAGACCATGAACTCTGTACAAAGTATTGCAGAGTAAAATGTGACCACATGTCTGACAGCCAAAGCTTGGCTAAAACTGGGTCATGCAACACAAAAGTAATTCCAAACACACAAGCAAATCCACAACAGACAGACTTAAAAAGAAACGAATCAAGGTATTGCAATGATCCAGACAAAATACAGACCTCAACCCTGATTAAAAGTCTCTGGCAGGCCCTGAAGAAAGCTGTGCATGAGTGAATGCTTGCAAACCTCAGTGAACTGAAGGAACATAAAGAAGAGAGGGCCAAAATTCCCCCACAATGTGAGAAATTGACAACGTCACACACTTCAAGTTGTTGTTATAAAAGGCTATTGAATAAAGGAGAGGACTGCACATTTAACACACTGTTTCTGTAAGTTTGTCTTAGTTTTTGCTTAATAAATAATGACATGGTATAATATGTAAAGTCTGTTGTTGTTCATCCAAGGTTGTAATAACCCCGATTTAAGACCTGGAAAGGACTCCATGTAAAACCTTAGAACTGAACGTGACGCTACTTTCACTATTCCATGTACTTTCTCTTTTGCATGACTTCTGCATGGAGTCAACAGAGACTTGGCTCAACTGAACCTAGAGAGGAGAAACAGTATAAAAACCCAATGAAATGTGCTGGACTGTCTTGTGGCTGGGACAAGTCCAGTCCTCTCTCATCCAGCCAAGAACAGTTCTTTAAAATCAGACACGCTACTGTCACAAGTATTATCCTTCCCCCTCATGCTGTCAAAACAGCTCTGACCTATCGGGACATGGACACAGGATGTGGTGTTCTGCACCAGGACATTGGTACCATATCTTTTTTTTTTTTTTTTTTTTAATCTTGCTGATTGTGCATTGTCATCTAGGGAGTCTTTGTTGTGTTTTTCAAGCTGTTACTGAGCAGATTTTGCAGTTTTGACCACATAGTCCTGGAGCGAAAGCCAGTTCACTTTCACCTGTGCTTCAACATTTTTATAAGGCAGGATGAAGCAGTATAAATATGCATTCTGAGTGTCTCACAACAAAAAAGCCACCCAGCTTATCATGAAAAAAAATCAATCAATCACAAGGATATGAAATATTATTTCAAATCATAAAACAATGTGAACCTGATTTTCTCTGAGCTGGTCAAAGCTCTGAGAGCAGTTCCAAATAACTGAACTAACTGGAAAATGCAAATGCAGACTGTTCGTACAAAATATTTCTGGCAGCTTATCTGATTTGAACAAAACCTCATTATTAGAACAAGCACACAAGGAGACTTACAATCACCAGTTGCCACACCGATGATGCAGCACCAGATGTTGTTGCAATGGGAGGATGAAAGCGAGGGAGGGAGAACCCATTTGGCTGTGATCAGCAATAACAATGGATTACTGTTAATCCCAGCTGTTTCTGGTAAAAACGTGCTAAACCACCAGGTGAAAGATGTGAACTATTCACACCACACCTTATCAAGTCTTTTCAAATGTTTCCGAGCAAATCTCTGAATTTTATATGTAGTTTTCAAAGTTGACTAGATATATGATGTTTTCAAAGTCATTGAGTAATCATGTTAAACAAATTGACATCCCAGTATTGATGGGAGTGTCTCTGGTCAGCAACAAGGTTCAGGTGGGTGTTATGTGTACACATTGGAAGCTCATGGGATCTTTTAATGTCTAGTGTGATTGAGAGATCTTACAACACATGAAACATGATATACATGGAAATAGATAAGGAAAGAAGACATCCATCTAAGTTGCTCAGTAAAGTCTTTGGCCACCATGTGCCACAAGAGCAGCTTCATTGCATCAAGTCTCCAACTCTGCTAAGAGAATGGTTAAGTTCTTTACCAGAGCTCCTCTCAGTTGGTGTTTTTATGATGGAGCTGAAGAGTGCTTTGATATCCCATAGGTGTTTAACTGGGTTGAGCTCTGGTGACTATGAAGGCCAAAGAGTGATTCACATCATTTTCACACTCATCAAATCATTCAGGGTTTCGCTTCTCTCTTGGGGAAAAAAGAGCCCATATTATAACTGTTAGTTGTTCCCCATAGTCTCCCCCCTTCAGTAAAGCAATTTGTTTTTTTTCCCTTTCATTTCATGGCCCCATCTGTACGTAAAGAAAGATCTTAAAAAAAAAAATGTACTGCATGTGATACTATGATTTTTGTGCAGGTATGGTCAGTCTAGAAATATGGACATCATTTCAAAAGCCTATGTCTTTGTCTCTCGTATGTTCGCACACAGACACACATCAAACATACATGTGCACCTACCTCACACATCTGTTGTAAGTTAGATCTGTTACAGACCATACAAATCTCAAAACCACATGGGGTAGAGCCATCAATCATACCTCCTGCTTTCTTTTTTTCTCTGTCTCTCTTGTTTCATGGCACTCAAGGTAACTAGGGGAAAGCCTGTGTTTACTGTAACAGTAAAGTTTTTTTCCACAACATAACAAGAACAGAGAAGCTACACACTGCTTAGTTGTACAGACTGCTTTGAAATAAAGTAAAGCAGCATCAGCAGGATAATTTAAGGTAATCAGACTAAGATGAACCCAAGTCTGAGAGGTAAATATGGAGATCCGGTTATGTGAAAAGAAAAAAGAAAAAAATTACTGTAATTTCTCTTTTAGACAACACAAAAAAGGGACAACAACCATTTTGCCCTCTTTGACAGTCCCTCTGTGGAGATTGAAGGCGTGGGGTCAGAGACAGCTAGCTGCCTAAAAGTAACATATATTGTATTATCTGCAGTATCATACATTATACCTCATCAAGTGTCCATAAAACAAAAGAATTGTATCGCTTTTTGATTGACATATCTATCATGACTCAAATCGACAAACATCTGCTGCAGCTGATACCGTTGTTGCTTTGTGAACAGCCTTCGGTGAGTGTTTTCATGTTCCGGAAATTATCAATGACTAATGGTATTAACAGTGGGATGCTCATGAATAAGTGTCTCCACATACGCTTCTAAAGAAAATGTGCAAACTTCAGCCGGTTGCCTCGTTTGCATCACGTCATGCAGAGGCCTCAGCTAAGTGTTACAGCATGTAAGCAGGTTACTGCAAGATAATTCATCCGCTCTTTACAAAAAAAAAAGCTCCCATTACAAAAAGTGGGGCTGCTGACACATGCAGGATAAGACTGTGTTTACAGTGTAAACTAAGCAGAGCCACAAACTGCAGAATATGTTCTTAAACTTGCTTTACTCAGAGGTGGCGGTACATTTTCATACAACATGCAGATATACTGTAGGCTAGTTGATACAAGCTGCCTTGCTTATCATTCTGAATTTATCATGATTTCAAACGTTCAAACCTGTATGTGTTTTAATGTAATGTAAAGTTCTGGATGCTTACTGGCTGCAGTATCTTCTCAAAAGAGGAGACAAGATCAAACAGAGAAATAACTGAAGGAAGTTGTTAAGTTGTCAAACAACTATTTCTATATTTTCTCTTTATTTGAAATTATATTTTTGTTTCTCTGTTGTAACATTGCTTCTTAGAAACAAATCTTATACTGGTAGAAGGCCCGTTTATTTCCTTTTTAAATGGTGGAACATGCACTTGTGGGATAAGTAACAGCGTTTGCTATGTGGGTTGCACCCATTAAAGATTTGCCAAATCTTCTCTGCCAATGCCACACAGCTTCATTGTTTTCGCTATTTATTCTTGTTTGGTGTTGTTTAGTGGATTGGATGACTGAAGGCTAAAGAAACAAGAATTATTGGTAATTTAACAATTTAAATATATTCATTTAACAAACAGGAGCTGCAGTAGCAGAACCGTACACAGCCACAACAGCCTGGCACCTCCTCCTTAACTATGGAGACATGGGTTTGCCACTGGTTGCAGAATTTCATCTTGATATTGCTCTGCTTTGAGATTTCCTCCAATGATGACGAGCCATGTTTTTCCAGTGAGGGAGATGCCGCCCCACAATGTCACGCTGCCTCCATTAAAAGATGTTGCTCTAGCAGCGCCAAAGCATTCACCACATCTTCTCAACACTTTGACCCTTCAATCTAAATGCTGTAGGCAGAATCCGGACTCATTACTGATCATAATGTCCCTCCACATGTTCAGCACCTGGGAGGTACCAGAAGTGACTCAGCAACAATATTAAAATGTCTCTGGTCATTCACTGCTTTATCCAGTCGGCACTGAATAAACACAAAAAAAAAGAAAAACTAGTGTTTCTACCTGGCTGTTAGAGTGGGACACACACAGGAGTGTTGGCCTGACGTTAACTGTTGCTGTTAGCATTTGCAGTACTTCCACGACTACAGGAGGGAGACGTCTGCCTGAGCAGGACCTCGACTCCTCAACTCCTCAACGTTGGTAAGCACGGTAGTGGGTTTCTCTGAGCAGCGATCACTCCAAGTTGAGCTAAGACTTCATTATACAGGCCTTTTTTTTTTTTTACATGAAAACATCAACCCCTGAATGTGTTCTTGCTTTGTTTCTCATTACTAATAACCTTATTAATATTTTTACTGAACATTTCTAACTTTACTTTTACATTAACTACTAATTATTAAGTTAGCTCCTAAAGTGTCCAACACATTTAAGAGTCTTAATTCTGTAATTATTGATAAGAAGTTGTCTTCTTTTGGCTTTTGGCACAAAGAATTTGGGTCCACATCTGAATGAATAGATGCGAATCCTGAATGTACTGTATACTTAGCTGTACATGTGGCTAGCTCTTTCATAGGATTCCTCAAACAAAAAATAAAAAGAAATGGCAAAAATCATTAAAAATGCATTTGGAAAGTTGGAAGACCAAGAAGAGACAAATGAGTCACTTGATGTTGTTGGCATACTCAGGCTGACCCCGGCGTGACCTGAGAACACTGTTGCTGCAGCACCACCTGCTACAGACTAACATTCCCAACCAAACTGACCAGGTAGGCCAGCAGGGCCAGGTGTCCTCATGTTTATGTTCCCTGTATAATCACGGAAAATATTATTCCAGCTTCATGCCCTTGCTTCTGCTCTACTGCCGCTTTGCTTAGCTTGGACAAATGACCTAAACTCATTTCCACAAGCATAAGACAGTTGAGGGAGATCACAGCAGCTCACATGATTTGATGTACCTGAAATTTCAGTCATTTTTGTAGTTGTAGAAAGTATGTGCATTTCAAACCTGGTGAAACTATAAAATATCCACTCTAACATGTGCTTTGAAAGGCCTTCTCTCAAAGCTTCTCTGTCTTTTCTTGATTTGCCTTTCACCCTCAAGCATGTCTAATTCTATTTTCTGTTGAATCTCTATCACACTGCTCACATGCACTTTGAGTTCACAGGAAGCAGAACATTTATATGTAGTCAGTGGCTTTCTCAGTTTGTCATATGTAGTCAAACCTTTTAACAGATGACTTATAACATCTAAAGAGGAAGAACTAGAAATGAAAAGCTTTCTTGAAAAGGTTATTCTGCTTTTATCCAAAACTGCCCAAACTGGAACAAATTAATTTCTACATTAGAGCGATGAAAGTTGTGTTTGGTATGAGGAAACACCACTAAAGTCCACCACTAAATCCACTAATGTTTCCATGCACATTTTTAGATGCATGTTTTGAAGTTGTGCATGAAAACAGTAAAAACTGAACAAACAATTTTTTTAAGATGTTTATATGCGTGCTTAAAACAACACACACAATAAAAAACTCCCACTGATTCAGAAGGCACTGATTTAAGACGAGGGTAAGGACAAAACGGGGAAGAATATCAACGTGCTGAATCTCACAACAAAGTCCAGGCTCTGTTCCCATCATTTCAGCAAGGAAAAGATCAGCACTGACGGCGACAAGAGCAGCAATCCTGTCTACTTTGCCTAGAATAACTGGAGGAAGCCAAAGCACAGAAAGACGCAGGTCTGCAAAGCCCTGGACAGAGTGTGAGTTCTGCCCCATTTAAACGCCAGATTCTACAGTATGAGGGTCACCCCCGTTGCTCCAACGACTTCTTACTTTCTTATTTATCTCATGTTAACCAGGGGCAGGCTGAATGTTCCCTATAGCTTATATGAGGGATGCAGTAATATAACAAGATGACTATAACTACCTGCTACCATCATTAGCTTGTTTTTATTTGTTTGTTTTTGTTTTTTAAACTAACCATGGATAAACAGGTAAGTTAGGCAGGGCTACAGGTTGGTACTTGAACCTGCGTCAGCTGCAACAAGAATGCTCAGCGTCTGGACAGTTGCTTTACTCTGTGGCCTCTCTTCATGTTTAAGTGTTTTAAAGCAGCACAGATGGACATTTGCAGTTTTTAGGGGTTTGGGCCCGCCTGTAAGCAGTGAAGGTTAAGTCACTCTGCCAACCTTGTCTAAGATTTACTTGTGTCTGATCTCTCTCTTCCTCAGTCACTCTCTCATTTTTTCTTCGGTCATTACGTTCTTGAGCATCTTAATTTCCTCTGCCGTGATGTCCGCTGTACCTGTGAGCTAGAGTCACATTCTGCATTAAAATGTTAGTCTTACATAATGCACCTTTAAATGAAATTCTCTGGATTTCTACCAGAACTTTTTCATATATGTAATTTATGACAGTTCTTGATCAGGGTGAGACTGTTATAAAATGGAGAAACGTCTACTCACACCCACCTGTTCCAGCTCTCTTCAGGCAAAAAGCAGGGGTCATTGGAGAAACCATGACAGCTAAATCGATTGCTTTTTGTTTTCAGCAAAATCAATACTCTCTGAAGGGCCTGAGGCTTCTACCTGTGGTGAAAAACTGGAAATAAACTAAATGACTGAACTTCTGAATTTAAAGTAAGAAGGGATAAAATTCCCAATATTACTCTAAGCCACTGAGTATTTTAAAATGATGATTAACATAAAAAAAAAAAAAAAAGCTCTTTTAACACAATTATGCAAACAAGAACCAAGAGGTGGCCCCCGTGGCACATCATGACAGAGCTTGATCCATCAGTACGACAGTAACTTGGCGGTTGTGCAATGAAAAGCTCTTTCAGGATTATGTATATGAACATTTTTTGCTTCCCAGCTTGGTCCCTTTTGCAGCCACTTGACACAGCAGTATGTTTGCCATTTGTTGTCGATGATAAAGCAAGAAACAGGGGTGGTGGATGAATGCTGGTAAACAGGTCAACACTGTTAGGTTAACTAGTTACCACTGTCCCTAAATGTTAGAGGAAACAATGCATACACGCTAAAGAGCACGGTTCATTGTGTTATTTTCAGGCTCTGAATGTTTTATCTAGGAACCGTTTTTAGGGTTCCATTTACAATATGAGTCAATCCTGTCCTCGTGTGGCTTTTGAACACTTGCTGTTAATTTAAATGAGCTAATGCAGACTTGCTGAAAGGAGACCACAAACACATAGACCGCATAACACAAAACTCCTTTAAGAAGAAACCTTACTTAACTGTGAACTTTTCTTCCTTAAGAAAAGGATGTGACTAGTTAAAAAGGCCCTCTGTGCTCACCGTACTGTAAATCCCCCTGTATTACTCACAGATGATGCCCTTGTATGACTCAGTCAATGTAATGATGAAAAGTACTGCATTTTTTCTCTGCTCAGACTTTAAGCGAGTAAGACAACACAGTAAGACCAGCTACTAAACATAAGAGGGTTTTGTCATACATTAAAACAAACAAATAAAAACCAAATGTAAAATGATATGGTGCTTTTTCTTTCTTTTTTCTGAGTTTTGGCTTGTTGAGAATTAGTGCTGGGTGAGTCATTTAAGGTTTATCAGGTTATTTTGATTGTAAACATATGATGGAAAGTTCTGCCTCCAGAAGATAAAAATGAGGGAGTCAAAAACAGTACAAATAACCTGATGCAGGATGGGTGTTGGCTGCAAAAACAAAGAGCTAAAAGACTGTAAGAACGTTTGCAGAGCACACAGGAACTGAGTAGGACAATGATTATTTCTGGTGTTGTCACTTTGAGGAACACTGTTCACGTTGTCACCTGACTCACATTTTGACATAAAAATATTGAATACTGCAGCTTTAAAGGGAACATATTTTGAATACAAAATTATGTTCTTTCTTTTAGAGCATAAATTAGAATGTTGACGTGAAGACCAAATGAAAAACTTGGACATAGCACAAACATGTCGGTCCAGCCTGAGCCTGAAAATACAAAATACATTGAGCTTTCCAATTTGCAGTGTGACATCATAGACTCACCTCCGAATATGGTTAACCAGCTGCATATCTTTTCCTCCACCTGCCTTCATGCAGCATTGTTGTTCTTTAGTGGTGGGCCACCAGTTTCAATAAATGCATACCCTGCGGAAGAAAGGGTTGGACTCAAAACCAGCTGCAATAAGATGAGAGCTGTAAAGACACAACTGAAAGGGTATTGTAGTACTGTATCTCTATGGTATTTTCAGCATGTAGAAGACATTTTGAAAAAAAGGCATTAATAAGTGTCCTTCAAACTTAAGATCCTCAAAACCACAAGAAAGCATAAGACTTATGTCTTTTAAGAGTTTTAAAGCATTAGTAAGAAGAACATTAAAAGGCATTCATAAGACAGCATATTGCTCTTTCAAAATCAGTTACATGTATCCCAGATAAGATGTAAAGCGCTGCAATGAGATCACATATCAGGATTTATAAATGTTTTATAAGTAAAATGTCTTCCTATATGTGGTTAGTGTTGCTTCGTGTGCTGAACACACATATGCAGAGGGAAATGAACACTGATGGCTCTGGTGCCAAAGAGTCTGAGTGGGCTTCTTAAGGGGGGGGTGTCCATGTAGGGGTCCAAGAAATGCTGAGTCAGTTTAGACACAGGGCTGGATGCATTGCAGATGAAAGGATGATGCTTCACAGTGAGTGAAAACACAAACAACAGCAGTGCAAAGAAAGACTACCAAGGTCTGATCTGATGTCACATTTAAACTGGGATTGCATGAGACAGTTCACAGGTTGTATTGGTTTTTACTCCCTGCAGAAAAAAAATGACACCCAATCCTCGTTTAATTCTCAGGAGCAAAGATGGAGCTGAGTCTGGAATCAGTCTGACATCCTGACCCTCCATGCTTCACCTACGGCTCAATGCCACCATACATCTGGTCTTATTTCAACTTTTGTTATAATGAAGTGAGAGTCTCCACAGATACTCAAAGTAGCCTGCATTCATCAGGCTTTGGTTGATGTGTTTAAAGAACAACAAAGCTCACAGATGCTGTCTCACTGTTTCAGTGAGGATGGATGTGACACGTCCTGGGGTCCTGTGACTGCTGGTGAAGGTGTGAGCTGCAGAGTGAGGTGAATGGTTGCGATGCCAAAGGCTGACCTCCTTTGGATTTTCGTGCCCTTCTCTTTGAAGGTATTTGAAGTTTGACTCAGTCCTTCAGATCTCACATGTGGCTTATATTTGGACCAAATACCTCCCAGATCTGTTGGCTTCTTTGAAATGGATGTAAACACAAACCCCTTTGCCATTTATCTCAAGCCATTTGAGTGCCTTTATACCGTCACCGCTTTACAGGGGCATAGACGGGCACTTGAATCACTTGGCATGAAGTTACGGAGGCCTGTTTATCTCATCACTGGTCTTTGTGTGAGAAAGTAAATGGATGCAGAGAGATTTCACAATATTGCTAAACATGCTGACATTGGCCAGTAAAATAGCATACTAAATTTGGACAAGGCAAGAAAACAAAAAACAAATGTGGTTTGAAACTGATTTTTGGAGCGTCCTTGTTCAGTCTCATTCATGAGTACAGGCAAAAAAAACCATTCCCAGGCTTCATGCTTACTTGTCAGTTACACAACTCTGTGGTGTGGCACCTCGCCCTGCTGTTGTTAACTGGCTCAATCTCCATTTGAGAGTTGCAGAGAAAGCAACTCCTCCACTTCAGCTGATGACAGAGACACGTTTCATACCTTCTCAGTCACATTGCTGGGAATCTTCTGAGGTTTCTCAGACCAAATTGTGGCCTTATTATTTCAAATGTTTTGAATTAGAATAATTCCTGCATTCAGCTGGGTTTTTCCGTTGAATTTTGTGTAATCTCTTTCTAAGTGACTTCATTTGTATATTCAAAGCCACACTGTAAGTGATCAAATCTGGGTTATTGTTAGCTGACATCAGCGGGGGCATTGAGATACATGAAATTCATCATCTGCGGCGCAAGCTTAAAGGGTATAAAGTTTGCAAAATCATTTAAGGCGAAATGTCAGGGGACTCAGATGTGATCAACCTGACATATTAACAAGCAAATCTAAAAAGAGAAGTCAAAAACAATATATAATACCGGCGAAACAGGGCTGATGTAGGCTGTGCTTTATTTTTAAAACTGCAACTGGGGGAGAGTCATCCCAAGCTTGAAGTCAAACATGATCCTGTAACATCACCGTGGAAAATGAAAACACGGCAAACACCACAGCTGTAGGGAGCAAAAAAACACGTACGATGATACAAGAGATTCTACAAGGAGGATGAGATTTTTTTTTTTTTCAATGAGTTGGACTTAAAAACACTTTGCTCCATCAATGATGCAATTTTGACCTTTTGGAAAATTTGTTCATTACTTTATTGCTGACAGAAGATTGATACCAGTCCAGTTGTTGAGCTTGGAATATGAAGCCACAACTAGTAATGCTTTCCCGAGGACACGGATAGCCTGACTTTGAGAATGAGAATGAGAAAAAAAAAAAAAAAAACATAAGTATACTATATTGCCAAAAGTATTCGCTCACCTGCCTTGACTCACAAATGAGCTTCAGTGACATCCCATTCCTAATCAATATGACGTGGGTCCACCCTCTTCAGCTAGAACAGCTTCAACTCTTCTGGGAAGGCTGTCCACAAGGTTTAGGAGTGTGTTTATGGGGATTTTTGACCATTCTTCCAGAAGAACATTTGTGAGGTCAAACACTGATGTTGGCTGAGAAGGTCTGGCTCTCAGTCTCCGCTCTAATTCATCCCAAAGGTCTTCTATCAGGTTGATGTCAGGACTCTGTGCAACCCAGTCAAGTTCATCCACACCAGACTCTGCCATCCACGTCTTTATGGACGTTGCTTTGTGCACTGGTGCACAGTCATGTTGGAAGAGGAAGGGGCCAGCTCCAAACTGTTTGTGATTCATCATTCCAGAGAACGTTCCTCCACTGCTCTAGAGTCCAGTGGCTGGCTTTACACCACTGCATCTGACGCTCTGCATTGTACTTGTTGATGTCTGGCTTGGATGCAGCTGCTCCACCATAGAAACCCATTCATGAAGCTCTCTGCTCTGTTGTTGAGCTGATCTGAAGGCCACATGAAGTTTGGAGGTCTGTAGTGACTGACTCTGTAGAAAGTTGGTGACCTCTTCGTACTATGTACTTCAGCATCCTCTGACCCCGCTCCCTCAGTTTACGTGCCCTCCCAGTTCATGGCTGCGTAGCTGTCTTCCCAAACACTTCCATTTCCTTATAATACAGCTGATAGTTGACTGTGGAATATTTAGGAGTGAGGAAATTTCACAGCTGGATTTGTTGCACAGGTGTCCTCCTATCACAGTTCCACGATGGAATTCACTGAGCTTCTGAGAGCGACCCATTCTTTCACAGATGTTTGTAGAAAACAGTCTGCATGAACAGGTGCTTAATTTTATACACCTGACTCTGATAATTTGGATGGGTGAGCAAATACTTTTGGCAATATAGTGTATTTACAGCTCCAAAAAACAACCTCTAAGGCTCAGCAAGAATCTGGTCCTCCAAGTACCAGATTCATTAAACTGGGCACGTTAATGACGAAAACTGCATCAGCTCCATTTTCTGAGTGCATCCACAACTCTGCAAAAACATCTGAGTAAAACATCTCTGTATAAACTTTTATAGCAGAAAAACACTATGCATGACATCTGAAATGCCTGAGGCGGAACCTGCAGAAATCTTGAGCGATGTTTCAGCATTTACCACACAGCATGAGGGGCCTGTGATCCAAGAACAAGGGGCACACCACTACTTAAGAAAAGAAAAAAATAGTTTATGCACTTACCAAGTCTTAAAACCAAATATTTAATAGAATATGCTACACCCAGAATATAATACTATAACTTGGTCAGGTTTTGCTTTAGTTCCTAAACTACATAACAGAAGAAAGAAGAAAGGCTCATCTGTGATAAACAATGTTACCTTTTCCTCTACACTTGACTGCCTCCTGCACTCACGTTTAGCTTTCAGCAAATGACCCAAAATCATTTAAGAGTTCCTGACTTTAAAGCCCTTGGGAGGGGAACTGAGTTTATGCCCCAGGGTCCTGGAAACATTCGGGGAGATGGAGCGATGGAAGGATCACAGTGCAACAGTAAATAATGTTACAGTATGAATAATGAGCTCTCTCTGTGCCAGGGCCTTAGCTGGACTAATCACAGAGACCTGTTTTAGATTAAGTCTAACTAACACACACACACACACCCCAACATGAGGCAAAACATGCAGAAACCTAAATAATCAACAGATCCTCTGAGTTTATATAATCCGATGCCTCTGGCAAACAGACCTGCGTGTTCTGCTAAGGGGCAATTAAGAAGAAAACTAAAGGGGAGGAACACATACATGCCTCTTCAGTCAGACATCCATACTTTGCTTTAAATGATAAGCAGCATTCATTTCCTTCTGCTGATCTCACTTTTTCTCACACTTTTCCTGTTTGTAAGACAGCTGTAACTAAATCCCGTTTCAACAAAGGGTCAGTTTTTCCAAAGTCAGAAAAGATATTATTTGATACATCACTGCGCATCAGTTTAAATGCCCATGATGGAGTAAGTCTGCCATCTGCTGGCAGCAGCAGGGTCCTTTTAGGAAATCAGCACACCAAATGACTGGCAATTTATTCAAAAAAGCTTTCAGCACTGTATTTTCAAATAGTCACGATACCAATTATTAGTTAATTCCAAACTTGTAGGCCACTCTACAGAGATCATGTCATTATTTAATAGATTTTATCACCAAACAGTTGCATCGTTTCTGATTCTGTTCAAACTGCCTGACAGAAATATTCAACAGCAGTTTATCTAAGTGTGTAATTCAGTGTATGTCTCTGATGGCTGGAGTGGAGCTTAGTGACTGTAATGTTTAAGGAAAAAGAGCTAGAGGTCTGGGACATGATTAAATGTCTTAAAATGTAAAATAACCACGTGAAAAATGTTCAATACTTCAACTGATACAAATACCTGCCTATCCTCAGAGTTCCTTATTGATTAGCATGTTTCAGTTCCATCACATGGAATAAAACAGTGATTCTAATGATAAAAATAACTGCAAAAGGATTAAGGGATGTATTGTACATCTTGACCAGAATTAGTAATGCTGGAGTCAAAATTATGCCAAGCAAGCAGTGTTCATTCCTGTGCTTTCAGCTGCTTCCTTCCATGACACTTTCAAGGTGTCAAAGCAGCTCTGACTGTTTGTTGTTTCAGTCTCAGTTCACATCCTCCCAACGGCTCCACTGGCAGGGAGACCAGAGCCAGGGCAGGGTCAAAGAAGCTGAGATGGCGTAACTCTCAGTCCGTCTATTCTTCTTCATCATCATCATCGCTTCTCCAGCTTTTTGAATCTTGCTTCTAAAAAGATAAAGGCAGAGATGGTTGTTAATTCTGTGTAGAGAGACTCAAAATAAAACAGAAACTAATTATGTAAGCCCATATTTGTAAGTTGTACTCGGGCAACGGTGAGGTCAGGAATTATTTGTGGTGTTGCAGTGCCATCTGCTGGCATGAATGCAGAAAAATGTGGCTGCACTGACTATTATTAGTCCATGCCACTCATAGTGATAAAAGACTGGAATTATGAATTAGCACAAATTTTATGGTATAAGCATGATTCATCACAGAGATATTATTATTACTATATATATATATAGATATATAATATATATAAGATACATACATATACAGAGATATCATCAATAATAGAGATATATACATATAACAGACATACATACATATACATACATATTACATACATACATACATATAGATATATACATAACACACATATATAGATATATATATATATATATATATATATATATATATATATATATATATATATATATATATATATAGATATATATATATATATATATATATATATATATATATATATGTGTGTGTGTGTTTGTGAGTCAAAGCAGGTGAGCAAATACTTTTGGCAATATAGTGTCAATTGACCAGTAAAACAATGAGCCTCTTGGCTCAGCTCTCTCTTAACTACAACAGGCAGATACTGAGTCTGCATTACTGCAGAGGCTCCCCCAATCTGGTCAGTCTCCCACTCCATCATTCTCTCACTTGGGAAAAAGACCCAAAGATACTCCTCCACTTGAGGCAACACCTCATCCACAACCCAGAGAAGACTAGGGATTAGGGCTGAACGATTTTGGAAAATAATCTAATTGCGATTTTTTTCCTCAAAATTGCGATTGCGATTTAATAGGCGATTATTTTTAAGGTCCTCTTCTCATGTATTTTTCAAACACTGTCATAATAAACAATATCAGATTTATTTAAAGTGCAGATTACAACAATAAAGCAAACAAATCTGTGGCTTTACCTCTTCAACATCTAACTTTTCACGTTTCATGAAACATGTGTAACGTTTATGTAAACATGTGGACTGCACTTCTTAAACACTGTGAGATTGACAGGACAGTGTATAAATAAATAATAAAAATATACAGATATAGAAAAAATAAAGCTTACTGATCTCCAGTCAGTAACATCACACAGGAAAATAAAGAAGAACAAATATCTGCTCTAACCAATTGGACATTTTCAAAAAAAAACTTTTTGAACACTAATAGAAATATTATATTTACTCAGTAACAGCAGCACACAACGTACTGAAGTGCAAAATGAGTATGGCACTGTTAGCCAGAAAGATTCGTCTCGTATAGAGCTCAGAACTCACAGATTTTTTGCAAGGAAAAGGGGGGGGGGGGGGGGGGGGGGGTGAGCTCAGTTGTCTCGGGTGGGGTGTTGTCTGCACTGTGCCGACAGAGAGAGAGAAGCGCGGTTCGCGAGGCGGACAGCAGTGATGGCTTCAAACCTAAGTGCGCAGTCTCTAAATCCAAAAAAAAGTCGCTAGATTTGTCGCTAGTCGCTTTTACAAATTAAGCGCTGGGGGGGTCTGGAAAGTGAGTTGGCAACACTGCTTGCCCTGTCTGCTCTGCTCACTCAGCTGGGCCTCACTCGCAGTCAGTGACGTCGCCAGATCCAAGTAATATCGCGGGCCTTTGCGGTTAGAAAATCTCGTTTAGATATCGCGAGATTATCGCAAATGCAATTAATCGTTCAGCCCTACTAGGGATGCACAATAACTGTTTTTTTTAAACAGATACCGATAACCTTCAGCTCCTAAAGGCCGATACCGATAACCCACATATACCTAAGATCATTACATCAATACTATGAACAAACCAAAAACAGTTTTGACTCTTTAAATGAAAGATATTTATTTTTTCAATGAAAAACTATGGCAGCCCTCAAACATTTTCATAAAGCTATCAAACAAAACCTATTTGATATCTCACATCAACTTAAATAAGCTGCATTACTTACTGATATAAAAAAAATAAAGGCTCCTTGAATTGATGGAAATACATGCATCAGAATTATTAACTGAAAAAATGCATTCCTAACTGACAATAAAAAATAATGCACAGGTCATAATGTTTGCTCGTCGTTCTTTCGGCCTTGTTTATTTTTTCTATTTTTTATGTGTAACATGTGGGAAAATACTGCGAATATCAATTAAAAGTCAGCAACTACCAAAATGATGACCAGTTAACAAGTTGTTTTCTGTCATATATATATATATATATATATATATATATATATATATATATATATATTTATTTATTTATTTATTTATTATCTGGGCTACTCGTCATGATATCGGACTTATCGGGATGATGTCATAATTTCCTGTTATTGGCCCGATATTTATCGTGCATCCCTTGAGAAGACATTCAAAACTTTTCCAACTGAAAACTGCGGTCTAATATTTGGACAAGCTGATTCTCAACCCTGCTGCTTCACGCTCATCTGCGAAACACTCCAGCAGGAGCTAAAGATCTCGGTTTATTGAAGCCACATCATCTGCAAAAGGCAGATCGGTAATCTTTAGGTCACCAGACCAGACCCTCTCCGCTCCTTGGCTGTGTCTAGAAATTCTGTCCAGAAGAGTTTTGAACAGGATCAATGACAAAGGGCAACCCTGATGGAGTCCCATTTTCACTGGAAACAAATCACTTGTTTTTACTGAGACAGCAAACCAAATTCTCGTTGTTTTTACAGGGATTAAATAGCCTGTAGGAATGGAGCCAGTTCCTCCCGAGGCACCCCCCAAAGGATAACCCAAGGAACACAGTCGTATGCCTTCTCCAAGTAGACAAAACACGTGTACCAGTTGAGTATCAGTACGCGTCTAGGGTAAAGACGTGAACCCTTTTCTTAAATTGCCACATTATCATGGTGGAGAGGTTTGTACACCCAAATTAACCTCTTGTGGGTCCACCACCTGCAGGAGGGGACATATGAGTTCAGTCTTACGCAGGACGGACAACAGCCGAAGGCATGAGCTTCAGTGTCACTTCTATACATGTGATACTATTATCTAATTTACTTACAACTGTGCTATTGTTTCAGCTGGACTGTCACACTTTAGCAGAACAATGCCTTACCCAGTTTCTTGGAGTATGCATCCAATTTGTAAGCAGCTTGTTCAAGCGCTGATACTTGCTCCTCAATCTTGTTTATCTGATCCAAGTATGGCTGTAGGCTTGCATCTGAAGTAAACATACACACAGCCATGTGGTCTTCATTACAATTCAGAATAGAATTTAAAATACACAAGAGCTAACAAACCATTTTTCCAATGACTTTATTCAATGCACTTTATACTCAATATCTTACATTTGTTGTTGAGGTCCTGCAGGTTACGGCTGATGTTGATACTAATGTCTTTCATTTCCATGTATTTGAGACTCGTCAGCTTGTTCATGTTCTCCAATAGACAGTAATCTTCACAAGTTGCTGACATGATAAGAAGATTGAGAAAACAGGCATGTAAGTAAACAAATAGTGGGAATGATAAGAATGATAAGCTTCTAGAGCCTATTCAGTGAAGCCCTTTTCAGAATTAGACTCTTCTCCATTAATCTGACACCAAATGAACATGTTGGCAAAGGACCAGGCTGCTTTAAATGAGCCAGCCCGGTGCTTTTCTGTAAAAGCCACATCAAACAATACCACTAGATTGGATTGAGTAACATTTATGCATCATTTTCAGCAAGGCACAAATTTTTTATGCATTATAAATGAATGATTGTAATGTCTTAGCTTTTCAACATTCTCTATTATTATCATTAAATTCAGAAATGTACTCTCTGAGCTCTTCTACATTCCCTTCAATTATTCACAGACACATCTAAGCATTATGTTTGAGCCAAATGAACTACAAAGTGACTGTTGGATGCCCTCAACCTTGCTCTGAGACAAGCAACAGCCTCTCCTCTACGAGTGCATATGGGACATATAGTTAGTGATGTTGAATATAAAATACCTGGTAAAAGGTGGTGCGACAAAGTGGATGAATTTTGACACTTCTGACATGCAGTGTAATACTGGTGCAGACTAGAGGTAGACCAATAACCTGCTGGCCAATTTATTAGGATGATTATTGGCTATGTTTTAATTAAGCCTTGAGATCAGCCAAAACTTGAGGATATCTGGCCAATTGACCAGGCAGGCGTATCTGAGGGCAGCCCTGTGGTGTTAAACACCTGACACTGTCCCTTAGGTTTGACCAGTACAGTCCAGTACGGTTATAGCAGTGATACAAACCCACATTAATTGAAAAAGTGATCAAAGTTTGGACGACTGAATGCCATTGCCTTACAGTATAATGAGGCCTTACATATTGTTTGTACGGTTTTAAAAGGATTCAAGAAAATAACTGGTGTACACAATAAGAGCATAAGAGTGTGCATGCTGGGGGGCGGAACCTGTTAGTTCTCCTTGCAGAAAGATGGCCATCTTTTCAAACATATCTGAGCACAGCTCATTGATATCGGGCTCTGCGGGCTCCACAGCCTCCTCTGCAGTCTCCACACCACCGTCACCTGAGTACAATGAAAAGGCTCAATACTGAATAACACAGCTTTTCATTTCGGGTCACTATCCACAACCATAATTGCAAAGCAATAAAGCCCAAAGTAACTGATATATAAACGGAAGAGCATCTTACACTGGATGAAAAATGATTTGCTTCCGATATGATAAATTAGCATCAATAAGCTACAGAGGTGCAATTAAAAACGTCACGTACTCGTGCTGTTCGTGGCGGGTTTCTTAGAGGCAGTCGCCAGACTTTCGGCTGTGAGCTCCGAGCGCCCCGCCTGTCCGCTGCTGCTGGTGGTCGTGGGAGCGAAAAGGGACGCGGGCTCCCTGGAGATACTGTCCATGACTGCGGCTTCGTCTCCAGTTGCAGCCATTTTGTTCCTGTTTTGATTGTCTAGTGTCACATGAGCTGGGTGTTCACGTGACGTCCGCCCCGCCACCGCCTCTACTCGCGCGCACGGCCACGCCCTAATGCCTTTATGGAATGGGGACGTTTTTTCCTTTGATTCTAAGCTTTCTTTTATATATTAAATTTAAATTACAGTTGTATTCTGTCTATTTTATATACTAACGTAAAGACTGATATATAAAGATGTAATCTATATTTTTGTTTTACATATTACGCATTACATACATACACATTTTTTGTGCGTTCATGTGCATTTATTTGAATGTTAGACTATGAATGCATGCATGCGTGTTATTTTATTTATTATCATTAATTTGGATATAACTATGTTACTTTAACTCAAATTAACATTGTCAGGACATCTGTTTTAATTTTTATTAAGTAAGGAACTTGACAATGTGCATTTTGATCTTTTGTCTGGTATACTTCAATCATGGGACCAAACTAAACAAATAAAGAGATCCGTAGGCCTAAGTCTTGGTTCAATGAGCCCCCTCAATAGTGCAACTCCTGTATTGGAACTATTTGTCAAAGAAAAACAAGCTAAACTGAACTCAGACATAATTCAAATAATCATTGAAATCCACTATGGGTTGTGGCTTATGCAGTCAACATACTTGTTGCAAAAGTGTAGTTCTGGTGGTTTATTCCGTTTGTTCAGGCACACAACAAGAAATCCAGCATCAGGCCTACTTGCTGCCTCTCCTGCTTTGGCTCAGACTGGGAAAAAACCATAGGCCCTCCCAGGTGCATGCTGGTCTACGTGCTACTTTTTAATTTTATGTCCTGATTTCCATGTCCTTACCCAGTCCAAATGACATTAAAAAAATGTACACAAAACCAATCTAAAGTGCTTAACCCTAAACTAACAAACACAAACTAAACACATTACTATGAAAAATTAACATGAGAAAATATATTGTAAACAACACATAATTAACAAAATACTCATTAGACATTTAAAAAAAGGACACTGTATCTAAATACTAATAAAGACTAACTTAACAAAAAAAAGGCAAACAGCTCCTATGCTTTCAGTAAAATTAGTTCCAGAGTAAAAGTACAGTATAGGAATTCTGCTACTCTCTGAGATTTCATCACTTTACTTAGGTAATTTTTACAAACAGATTTTATTAATATAACTTTTTAAAATGTAATTTTCATATCTATATTGAACTTTAAAGTAGATATTTCAATGTAGATATGTTTTCCTCTGAGCTCACATATTTGAACATCCATCCATCCATCCAATTCATCCATCCATCCATCTATTATCTATGCCCATTTAATCCTCTCCAGGGTCACAGGGATCTGCTGGAGCCTATCCCAGCTCTCTTCAGGCAGAGACAGGGGTACACCCTGGAGAGGTCACCAGTCATATTTGAACAATTTAGAAATATTTTAACAAAGCAAGATTTTTTTTTTTTTTAAGTTTTATTAAAACTAAACTGGGCAGTTTAAAGAACTAAATTAAAACACAGTGGAAAGAATCATATCTTGAGTATTTCAATATTCATTTTTAAGCTACTTATAAGTGCTTGTAGATACTTTCGTTTCAGTGCCAGTATGTATTACATTGACTTATTTTAGTAATGTTCTGTCTCTTATTATAAAATGTTCTGCTGTGCATTACTGATACACTTTACACAAAAACTGTACTGCTGTCTAAAAACAGATTGTCGCCGTGCGCGCTCCCGCATGCAGCACGTAGTTTTTGGCAAACAGAATTCGCCAGAACACCTGTGACGGCGCTGTTCTGTGGAGGCTCATCATCGTGACAGGCAGGTTGCGGCGACGGTCTGTAAACATGGCGGCGTGCACGGCTACAGGGCTGTGCCGAACACCCAGTTATTATTAGTCTTAAGAGACTGAGACACCCCAAAAATGGAGACCGAAGAGGAGCAGCACATAACAACGCTCCTCTGCATGGGTTTCCCAGATCCCGACGTGATACGAAAAGCGCTCCGGCTGGCAAAGAATGACATCAACGAGGCAGTGGCGCTCCTCACGAATGAAAGCCCCGGGCTCGGTTATGGATATGAACCGATGGAGAGTGGGCCTTCCCCGGGCTTGGGCTCGAGTGGAGACGGGGAAAACAGCGGGCGGACTGGGACGGGAGGGTTTGACCCCCCTCCAGCGTACCACGATGTAGTAGACGGAGAGGTAAGCCCAACAAACCTCGATATAAGGACAGAGGATGGAGAGCAGGGTTAGTGGCAACCGGGGCTCGCCCATCTAACTAGCAAATGTAGCAGCTCCAGTGTTCTATGCACCGAGCCAAGCGGCAGCTGTCAGAGCAGGAGGTTAAATACTTTCCTGTCCTATTGAACAATGCACGCTACCGCTTAATAGCAATGTGGAAATTAGATGTAAACAACAAACTGAGTTAATTCAATACCGGAGCCGTAAAGGTATTTCAAACTTGCAAGCTAACGCAGCTAGCCAATAGCTGGCTAACGAGGCTGAGTTGAAGGCGCCAGTAATTTGGATCAGAAGTAGGAGGACGGAAGCACCACTTCTGGATTTCGGTTGCAAAATTTTTTTTTTTTTCTCAGCAACTCTGCCTTTGGCTGACAGTTTCTCTGTCACCTTATCGATTGTCAGCCGGACAGTTGAGGGGTATTTGCTTTAGCTTAGCTTGAAAGTGGTCTGACAGCTCTCCTTGAGAGAGCATATGTCTTGAAATCAAACTTAGGTTTCTCCTGTTTTTTGCCCCCTTGGTTCAAAATAAACTGTTGCCTGTCATGTTTTTGTGCCTGTTTCCCCTTTAACACCACTACTCTCAAATCAAAGCAGGTTGTTATAGGTTCTATATAATGCATATAACAAATGGAACATAAAGTGTCTCCAAAACAGTGGTTTCTTGATAATTGTGCCCTAAATGTAATAGCTTTGTCCATTTATAAATATTTAGAAAAAATAAATAAACATTTGGCCCATAGTACTGACTGCGAGATATGGAAGTTAACTTGAATCACTACTGTACGACACTCCCAAATTGTGAAACATTGAGCACATGTAATGACACAGATTTTATTTTCATGTTTGTTGCATTTATGCTGAAGAGGAGTGTGTCAGGTCTCTGGTCCATGGTATGATCATATTGTTTAAATATGTGTCCATTTTGATAAATGTGGCGCACACACTCTCAGGATGTCATCGCGGTGTCAGTTTTTGTCACATTTAATAAACACTTGTAATTGCCACGGGTCTGAACTCAGCGGTTACCTGTTTGGGGTCACCCATTGGTTGGCAGGATTTGACGTACAGTATCACTTCTTCCCAGTCTGCTGTTTATGAGGTCTGACAACAGTAAAGTATACCAGCTTCTCATGTGTGCCTGTCCACATAAGGCCTTAGTTGTATTGCTTTGATTGGCACCTGTAGGAAATCTGTCTTTAGCAACTTGACCCAAAACCATTGGTGTAGCCCAAAGCAATTCTTTCTTTAAAAGTCAATGATTGTTTAATTAGGTTGTTATAGCTGGTATATAATGCTTGTAATGATTGGAACATAAAGCATCTCCAAAACCATGAATTATTGACAGTTGTGTTTAAATATAATATTTTTGTCCATTCATAAATATTTAAAAACATTTAGCACATATTAACTTACTATGATGCATGGAAATGAATTATAATCACTACTGCAGGACACTCAAAGTTGCAAAACATTAAATATAAGTAATAACACGTGGGTAAATATGATTTATTTCTGATTTTGTTTTCCCATGTTTGCTGTATTTATGCTCAGGAGGCCCGTGGCAGGTCTTTGGCCAGTGTTATGTTCCTAAATATATCCATGCAGTTTCCTAGCACACACAAATACAAAATGCAACAAGATAGTTGCAAGTGCTCAGTAACAGAGTGGCTCTAAATTATCTGGCCATCTAGACCAAACACACGCATGCACACTCCTCCTTCAAGAAATGCATATGTTCATATATCCAACTTTGAGGCTTGGAAGCATGTTTAACTGATTTCTGAGAGCTGCTGTATATTATATTCAGAGTGAAAAACACCCCATTGTAAATGTGCTTCATAAAAACCAAAACTGTGTTTGCATTTAAATTTTGATTGCAATATCATTCTGAAAGTCTACAGTAGGCAAATTATATTTTCTTAGTTGTTCTTTGAACTTCATGTTTTCTATATTAGTTTATTTTCCACTCTTCCAACTCCCATTCATCTCTCTGTCATATATCATTTTCCTAGAAATGTAAGAGATGAACTGTGACACTTCATGCTCCCTCGTCTCCTTTTGATAGAGTTCTTGCCCAGTATGTCGTCTTTTGTTGCACATTTAAAACAGTAAAACTTGTACTGAGCACACTGACAGTATGCTTGCTAATATGTGGATATGTATTCACAGTGGCGGGACTTGTGCTAGCTTTATTGTTCTTTATTAATATTTATATTTTACAGTGCCCACAGGCTAATTGGACAACTGGTTGTAATAGTTTTGCCCATTTATAATGTAGTGAGATCTGAATCCAAGGCCTCAGCGAACCAAGGCAGCTTTGTTCAAAGTACGGTGAAAGTGCAGGCATATTGTAAATCTTTGGTTGCTTATAGAAATCACATGCTCAGATACGTTTGCTCTAATGTGCCAGTAACGCTGTATCAGAGGAGCAGGCTCTGCACTTAAATCATGAATATACAGATAACTTCATGAATGTGTTAGCAACTCTAATTTAAATAATTTAGTTATCTATTGTTGCTTTCACCACACAGACTCTTAAGCTTCACTCCCACTTCCTAGTTTATGTTCTTATGGGAGCTGGGCTTGAACTTGGCATTTTAAACCATAATACAGAAGGTCTTTTGGTCAATTTTATGCAAGTTGAATTTGAACTCTCCCTCAGTCATGATAACAGAAAATGTCTCTGTGTACGATCACACATGAGAGAAGACATTGCCAGTCATGTGGTGGTGTGATCATTAAACTCAGCTTTAGTTCTCACTCATTGTCTGGCACACAACAAACGTTTAGACTTAATTGCTTGAGAATATATGGCAGCGTTGTCATAGTTTCTTAGAAGATCCTTAATTGTCATAAAAATAGTTGAAATGAACAATTTAATTTACATTGATGGGAAATTTAATAATCTCCTATCCCCCTGTGAATTATAACATTTCATTTTCAATAACTGCACATGAAAAGAAGAATGTAAATAGAATATATCTGTTAACATTTTAGCCTCTTTAAATAAAAAGGGTCACGGGGATCCAGCAGATCCCCGTGACCCTTCAAGGATGAAACGGGTATAGAAAATGGATGGATGGATAAATAAAAAGTAATCTAGGCAGATTTGCCATGTCCACAAAAGAGGACGTAATTAAAAGGGAGCAAACTCTGTCGTGCAGTCAACCGTATCAAATGGCAAAAACCAATGTTTGACCTTTGTTAGTCTCATGAAGACCATTATAAATATTTTGCAGACACAATAACGGGCGCCTCACCTCACTGCAGTTACATGAATAAATGTCAATTGTGACAGGCTTATGAAGCACCAACGCTGATTTGGTTTGAAAGCTGGGATGAAACAGAGGTTTAAAAATGATGAAGGTCAAGTAGCAGTGGAGAGGAGGCACTCTCCAAATGACGGTTATCGCTGCCTTCCCAGAGGGAGGGAGAAAAAAAAATCAAACATAGTCCTGTCTGACCTATTCATTGCCGAAGGCCATTTGTGCTCTCCTCCCATCTCACAGTGGACAGTCACAGTGTCATTGTAAAACAATGGGACCACCTGTGTGAAATAAAGCTACTTTCTGCTTTAGGTAGTAAACATGTCATCTCTATCTGTCACAGCGGAGTAATGATGAGAATGGGAACTGCTCAGGAGGCAGCATGGAGTTTCCCACCACCAACCTGTATGAGTTGGAGAGTCGCGTATTTACGGACCACTGGTCTATACCTTACAAGAGAGAGGAGTCACTGGGCAAATGTCTTATTGCCTCCACCTGCCTTGCACGTCATGGTAAGACTGGATAGGCTCATTTGTGAAATGAAAATGGTTGTTTTTAAGGGCTTAAAATAAATCTGTTCTTGTGTAGGTGGAGTGTTTAGTTTGAACTGTTGTCTGTTTTTCACATGTTGTTATTTTGGAGACTTGTGTCACATGGCTAAATGTGTTGTTGGCTGCTCCAAGTTTAGATGTTGGATGAATATTTCAATCCAACATTTCTCTCTCTGTCAGGTCTTGCTGACGCTGATGAGAACTGCAAGCGGTTCATGGATCGCTGCATGCCAGAGGCCTTTAAAAAGGTGACTGATTTAAAAATGTGAGTTTTTGGTTGGTTTGTAAACATTACCTGACTCTTTGTTTCTTTCTCACCGTCATCAGTTGTTGACCAGCAGTGCCGTGCACAAGTGGGGGACAGAGATTCATGAGGGAATCTACAACATGCTCATGTTACTGGTGGAGCTTGTTGCTGAAAGGGTGAAGCAGGACCCTGTACCTGTAAACCTGATGGGAGTCCTGACAATGGTATGTTGCATGAGGATTTGCTCAAAGAAGCAGAAAACACCACAACTGTCCCAGAAGAAAGCTCGTTCACAGGAATACTTCCCTAACCTATCTAATTGTACTGTGTCTTTGAACATTTGCCAGGCCCTTAACCCTGATAATGAGTACCATTTTAAAAACCGGATGAAGACGACTCAGAGGAACTGGGTTGAAGTTTTTGGCGAGGAGGCCAACATGTTTGCAGTGTCTCCCAACACGTATCAGAAAGTAAGAGACAGAGTTTTTGTCTGCACTCACCATGTACTGTGAAGGACTGTTGCAGTATTGCATGTGCGCCACTTTATCCATTTGTACTTGCAAGTATGGACAGATACCCAGTGAGGAAGTATTCATGCACCCACATCTTTAGTCTTTGTTTACGGTTCAGAGTGCAGCCCGGGAACAGGGAAACATATTCTTCCTCTGTGGTGTTGTGTAACAGAGGCAGTGGGCTCAGGAAAACATGTGTGACTGACACACAACAGCTGTCAGTAAACTTAATGTGTGTGCCTCCCTGAGAAAATGCAGTGTCAGTGCTCAATGAACCTGCTGAAAACATGATTAATTTTCTTTTTCAGGAGCCTCACGGTTGGCTGGTTGATTTGGTGAATCGAGTGAGTAATGAATTATCCATAAATATCTCCATATACATACCTTACACTTGTATACGTTTTCAATCTAATGTTTGGCCTTGTTTTAATCCCTTTTTTTTATGAAGTTTGGAGAGTTGGGAGGATTCACTGCTATCCAGATGAAGCTCAACACAGAGGAAATTGAGATTGCTGTAAGATAAATACTTCATACAGTACTCTTTAGTGTGTGTGTTATGAGAGTTAAATTGCTCCTGTCCCTGTGATGCAAAGAAGAGGCGCTGAAAACAGACTTTGATAGAACCTATGCAGGCAAAAGTTCAACATGTTTACTCCCACTGCTCTCAGCTGCAGAGTTCTGAATGTCCCTCTTATCCCCCTTTCCACCCTTCCAAGTAATACTCACTTACACACAACCACATTCTCAGATCCCCCTGCTGTGTGATGGTTGAAATGCCCTGTTGTTTTATGTGTTCTGAGGCATCGTTGTACTCACGCTTCCTTCAGGGAACCTGGCCGGAACCACGGCAGTGTGCAGCCATTGATTGTACACACATGCACTCCTTGAATCTTTTGCATATTAACAAGGCAAAGATTCCTTGCAGACTAATGTTGCACTATTTTTATTAGCCAGAGCTCCGCAGTGCATGTGTGTGTTAGCTGTCAGATACCTAACATACTCCAAGCAGAGTGGGAAGAGACTGAAAGTGAAAGGAGAAAAGATGGGAGGAGAGCTCCCTCCTCTCGTGTCTCCCGGGGGCGACATTCGTTTGTCTGCTCTGAGCAGGAAGTCAAATGCGGTGGAGAGTTAGAGTTACTTTGTGAATTGTGTAAGAGGGTGAAGAAGGAGCTGTTTGTTGAAAGCTGTGAAGAAAGATATTTTTTTAAAATTTAAAAAAATGAGAATTATTAGGCTCTTGTGATTAAGCACTGAAAGAAAAGATTAAAGATGGACTCCAGTTTCTAGTTCCAGAGTCCATCTCGGTCCAGTCTTCTAGGGAGGTGTCCATTACTACTCCTCAAATTTGTTTGGAACAAGAATGGGCTTCCCATCCCAATTCTAACACGCATGTTTTTTATACTCACTCCTTCTTGCTCACATGCACGTGTGGCCTGTCTTTTCAGTCATAAAAACACAGGCCGTAGTATGCAGTACATACTGCTTACTGATCCAGCAGTCATTGTTTTAGTACGTAGTATACCACCATAAAAACAACTACGTTGCGGCACAAAAGGAAGTCAAGTTGACCTCCCCAACTGGCTTTAACCATAGTTGTGCATTGCACTATGGGAAATAGTATGTGTAGTAGACTTATCTGTTGCACACTAAAAGACTTCCTGGAATTAAGAACCCATCAGGGTACTTTTACTGTAGACCTGTACATTTGTTCACATATTACAAACTATACAAAATTCTGGCAAAATCATACATGCCAGTACTATAGTATGCAGTTTCAGTAAAAGGCAAGAGCAGGAGAGATGTGGTCAGGTGCTGTTGTCCGCTGTCAAATGTGGGACTGGTCAGTGAAGAAAACTGGGGGGCAACAAAAAAAGTGGGGAGTCTTGTGGAAAAAACTGGCATTTGGAGATCAGTGGCGCAGGACAGATTATGACAGACGGTTTCAAAAATGGATACGTTTAGAATGAAGACTTTAAATGATCGTTAATCCTACCAGAGCTATTATACATACGTGGATTACCTTTTTGGTTTATTGTTATGCTTGATCCTTCCCTGTCACTTTCCATCTTTCTACACAGTCCGTCTCTGCTCTGGTTCAGCCTCTTGGAGTTTGTGCTGAATACCTGAACTCAAGCCTTGTTCAGGTGAGCTTGCATGTACTTTCTCTCATGCATATAGTTTTACTTCATTCAGGACACCTAAAATGGATTTCTGAGCTCAAGTCAGAAAGTGAAAGTGTCCTAAAGGTCCTTCCCATGTTGAATGCACACATTGGTAGATGTAAGGCTAGGCATACAAGTATACAAATATATAATGGTAACTATAAGCCTTCGGTTATCTTTTTTTTAATTATTTTGATTGCTGTTTATGTTTATTCCCTCTTTACATTTTCTTTTCTCTGTTTTCTTTTAAACTTGTTCCAATGTTCAAATGGCAGGTTGTTACCTAAGACACTTGTTGCCCAAGTCTGATTTATGTTTCGTTTTTATCTGCCATATCTGCTTGCTGCGTTGCTGCTCCAATGGCCCATTTTGTCTGCAAGAATCAACAAACTTTCATGTCATTTTTCCTAGCCCATGCTTGATCCTGTCATTCACAAGATGATCACATACGTGCAGAACCTGGAAGAAAAGGACCTCAAAGGACAAGGTTGCATTTTAGTTTTTCCTATTTTTATTTTTTTGTCATAAGCAGGTAGAAACCCTGTAGAATGGTACACTGGCAAGGTCATTCTTTCAAGAGAAAATATTCACGTGCTAAGTGATCAGGGACCATGGCACATTAAATTGATGTAGAAAAGGGAACAGTTGTTACAGAAAGATTTTCTAACTTAGTCAATCCTCTTCATCCCAGCGTCTTGTGAGCATTCCAGACCTTCTGTCCGCCATCAAATTGTTGTGTATGAGGTTCGAGAGGGATCTGGTCGCTGTGGTGGATGACCTGCGGCTGGACACGTTGTTGCGGATGCTCAAAACTCCCCACTTTTCCACCAAGATGAACTCCCTCAAAGAAGTCAGCTCTCAACAGTTCTGCACTGTCAACTTTATTTAAGTTGATTTAACCCTCATGTCACATGTCTTTGTGTACTTGTCTGGCAGGTGACTAAGTTAATAGAAGAGAGCACGGTGTCGAAAACAGTGAAAAACGCCATTGACACAGATAAACTGCTCGACTGGCTGGTGGAGAACTCAGTCCTGTCAATAGCGCTAGAAGGTAAAGTACATCAAGATAGGGGCCTCCTGGAGTCTTGCTTCAAAAAAGAGAAAAGTAAAATCACCCAGATGTTCTTTTTAACATCGTTACTACGTATGTCAATCTGAAACCACTACAAAGTGACATTTGCTAGGCTTTCAGTTTGAGTTTGATTTTGCATGTGTTCACCAGAAAATGCTTCTTGTTGCAGGTAACATTGATCAGGCTCAGTACTGTGAGAGGATTAAGGGAATCATTGAATTGCTGGGAAGTAAATTGTCACTGGATGAAGCTCTCAAAGATCTGGAGAATACAGGTTAGAGCCAAACATAAACAATAATGTCTGGTGTGTAAATTTGTTTTCAGTATTCAATATTGTTCTGTTTTATATCCTGTGCAGTGACCTTGGGTGTCCTGAAAGGCGCTTTTAAATAAAATGTATTAATATTATTAAACTGAATGTTGTCTACAAACACTTATGAATGCATGAGAAATAAAATAAAAACAAGTGCTTCCCTCCAAGTGGATGTATTGATTTTTGTGTGGGCATTTCAGGCAGGCCAATCGTCTACTGTGATAGAGAACATCCATACAATAATTGCTGCTGCTGCTGTGAAATTCAGCTTTGATCAGCTCACTCACCTCTTTGTCCTCATACAAAAGGTTAGTGCTGTCCATGACATCTGATTGACACGTTATGTATTGAATAGTGTCATTTAAGTGTGTACAGCCTTTCTAACATCACATTTGCATGTATTTAGAGCTGGGAAGTTGAAAGTGACCGTGTTAGGCAAAAACTGCTCAGTTTGATCGGAAGAATAGGCCGAGAAGCTCGCTCTGATACTACAACAGGAAAGGTAATTTGGGTTCATTTCTCTTTTCAGCAAGGTAAAGCATTCATAAAATTAGAATATCCTCATTTTGTCATCAACAAAAGGGATCTCAAGTTGCTTAACATGGAAAGAAAGCAGTTGAGGGAGTTCATATTGAAGTACACCCCTGAGCCTGAAGCATCTTGTGCTCGTGTGCCTTTTTAGGTGCTGGAGGTGCTGTGGGACCTGGCTCACCTCCCATCCCTGCCAACCAGTCTCGTTCAGCAGGCACTGGAGGAACACCTGGGGATTCTGAGCGATGCCTATGCTGTTAAGGAGACGGTGAAGCGCAGTTACATCATTAAATGCATTGAGGACATTAAGAAGGTGAGATAATACATTGTATACATATACATAGTTAAATGCGACCACTTTGCCTTCCAGCCAAAAAACTGCAGTTAAACTGTTAAACAAATACATCTCCAGGCCCCCAACATTTTTCTGCCTTCTGTGATGGATTTTATTTCTGAAGTTAATGAGTCTGTGATAGTTTTACATTAGTTTCAACTTCAGTTTGTCTAACTAAAGACTATGGAGACCTTGGTCTTTCCAACAGGAGTTAATTATTTCTTTGGGAGCCTTTGAGAAAGGCTAGACTTTGGCTCTCTGACAATGTTAGAAGCACTGTGACTGCAAAGGTGTCACACATTTTAATGCCTCATATTAATCCTCCTGTTTGAGAAAGCTTTTTATTGATTTTGTTTAATGTGGTCTTTTTTTTCAAAGATGCTTAAGGTCCTTTAAAGATGATTTTATATATTTCCTTTTTATTGGTCCTTATGCAAAAACAAAAAAACAGTTTCTGGGGGATTCAGATAACTATGATAATAATAATAAACCTTGGCAGGGGCTTTTCTGTGTGGAGTTTGCATGTTCTCCCCGTGCTTGCGTGGGTTTCCTCCAGGTACTCCAGCTTCCTCCCACAGTCCAAAAACATCCATGTCAGGTTAACTGGTGGTTCTAAATTGTCCATGGGAGTGATTGTGAGTGTGTGTGGTTGTTTGTCTACAGTCATGGAAAAAATTATTAGACCACCCTTGTTTTCTTCAGTTTCTTGTTCATTTTAATGCCTGGTACAACTAAAGGTACATTTGTTTGGACAAACATAACGATAACCACAAAGATTGCTCATTGAGTTTTATTTAAGAGCTGATATCTTAACATTTTCCATGGTTTTCTTGATTATAACCTAAATCACTTAAGTTTTTACATCAATAGCTATGGCGTTGTACTGCCAAAAACACTGCTTTTATGCATTCAGTGTTTTATTTTCTGTCTGTTTTAGTCACATGATGACGTTTAGTGGTACCAGGTATTAAAATGAACAAGAAAGTGAAGAAAAAATGGTGGTCTAATAATTTTTTCCATGACTGTATATGTGGCCCTGCGATGGACTGGTGACCTGTCCAGGGTGTACCTCTGCCTTTCACCTGAAGAGAGCTGGGATAGACTCCAGCAGATCCCCGTGACCCTGCAGAGATTAAACAGGCATAGATAATGGATGGATGGATGGATAATAATAATAACACATGATGACAATGATTATGGTCTGACCTGCATTTATTAGCTACTGTTGATAAAATGGCAACATCGTATTTGAAATTTCACCAACAACCTTTTTTCTTTACATTTTTAATTGTTTATAAGACACTAAACTCTAGGAAACACGCTAAATAAGATAAATATGCTTCCTCACTGGGCATCTATAAGTGGAGGCCACTGATTAAGAAAATGATGAAACACAGATATATTAATTGAGCCTTATTATGGATAATGTTATATTTGCTAACAAATGACATTAATGAACACTTGAAATTTACATGTATGGGATCATAGTTACATTATAGTGCGTACCTAATCATTTCTAAAATTGATATAAGAGAGGAAACTAAAAAAAATGCTGAAAAAAATCCTTCAGAGGTGTTTTGAGATGTGTACAAAACTCCACCTTTTGTTTTTTTTTTCTTTCCCCTTTCCCCTCAAGTCTTTACCCTTTTTGCCTCTCAAAGCAAAAGTTTAACTTTTTACATTGGAAAAATGTAACCTTTGTGATATATTCTGGTGGGACAGCTAAGGAAAACAAGGACTGGTAAACTGTGTTTTAAGAGTATGCTGTATGGTTCACTGATTTAAAAATATAAAATTTAAAATGGAGATTAAAAGAAGAAAAGGAATGCAGGTTCACTTGTGGGCCTACATGTTTATTTGTTTGTAAGTCATGTATTTAGGGGTGTGCCATCATCAGCAAACTGGTATTGTCCCTTCTGGCTCTCCAACATGACTAATTGATGCATCTAAACACAGCTGATCCATGTTTGTAGTAACATCTGTATGTTTTCTGCTTTCACATGATTAGATAAGCAATGTCTGATTGACAGTAGCCACATTTGCTAAACTGAATATGTGTAGTTTTTTGCATGTCACTTATCGCATATATACACAAACATCTGCAAATGTCCCACTTGAAATGAAATGTATGTCTCTAGACTCATACTCAGGAGGACAGTAAAGCCAGCGACACTCAAATCTCTTTTCATATTGGCACTTGGGGCAAGAAGAAATCTAACTCTTTGGCTAAAGTAAGAGAATAATCCCATATAATTTGTATTCCCATTGAACGCAGTTGTGTCTGATCTCGCTGCTTCATGCCTGCCATCCAGTGTTGGAGGAGGGTTTGATCACACAGGGGTTTCACTGGTAAAAGGTTCATAATTTCACATGATTGGAATATGAAGTGTTTTAACCAGGTGTGTTAATCTCTTGCTTGACTCACCAAGAGGGCTTTGGCATTTACTAATAATTACACAGTGGTGTTGATCTTCCTCTGGGTGACAGCTGTCTGATCTATGAGTGATTTAGCAGCTTGATGAGTGGTCGGCTTTGGTGGAAGTGCTCTTGCTTAGAGGAAACTAATCAGAACCATGGATACCAAAAGAAAGCACATTTTTAATGGCTAATTTTGAGTTTTAATGAAGCAGATTTGAACCTCAGTGCTTTACATCCCTGGCTCTGTTTTTTTTTCTCATATTTTCACAAAGCCATTACTTCAAATATGGAGAGTTTCTGATGTGAAATCATGAAGAGGGATTAATAAAGACCTGTCATTTACCTCTTTGCGTGCTCATTGTGATCTGGCAAACGTTACCTGGTGTGTGTCTGTGTTTGAACAGGCCTCTCAGCCTAGCAGTCCTCAGGCGGTCTGGGTTGTTCCTGCTCTCCGACAGCTACATGAGATCACCCGTTCTTTTATCAAGCAGACCTACCAGAAACAAGACAAGGTACCACAAACGCACACAGCATCTGAATGAGCTGCTGCCCAAACCCTGATGCTATAGTAACGTTCCCCTGCTTGCCCTCAGAGCATCATTCAGGACTTGAAGAAAAACTTTGAGATTGTCAAACTGATCACGGGATCTCTCGTGTGCTGCCATCGACTAGCCGTGACCGCTTCGGGTAATATTGGCCTCTCGAGTTCAACTCTGGTGGATGGAAGATACAGCTACCAAGAGGTTTGTCTATATTGTGCTTTATTTTCTTATTTAAGTCTAGGACCTTAGTTTTTATATGTTATGTTCTGTGTCATTTATTCATTAGCTTCACTGATGCTGGACTCCATCTCATGCAACTAATTTATAGTATATTTGGACATTGATTACAAGTAACAATTAATTTCTTGTGAGCTAGTAAAAACAAGCTCTCTTAACCTGTGTTTAGTATCTGGACAGCCACCTGCGCTTCCTGGCGTTCTTCCTCCAAGAGGCCAGTCTCTACCTGGTCTGGAATAGAGCCAAGGAGCTCTGGGAGTGCCTGGTGTCTGGGCCGGATGTTTGCGAACTTGACCGTGAGGTACGACAATTTTCAGTTTTTGATTTTAGTTTATTTATTTTCTCACAAAATAAAATACATCACAAGCTACTGAACACAAAATAATTATTTGATACATTTTTTTTTCTTGCTTTAATCACAAAATTTGTCAAGAATTGACGACTTCCACTATTAGAATAGAAAAGCACAATTGAAATGATACTCAAGAAGTATCGTGTTTGCAGTCAGTCGTATTCAGTATGTGGCTGAATCCAGTCCTTTTGTCTGTAAACAAGCTTTATATTTTGAGCGATTTAAAACGCCACCATATCTGTAATGTCTCTTCAGCAGGTCTTTTTCTTGTCATATGGGATACTGCAGGAAAATGATGCTGCTAGGGTTGCCTGGGTGTTTTAAGGATGCAGGTCGTAGTGAGTGCCACTCATGTCTCCCCCTCATTTAAGATCCTGGGATAAATGATCCCCGCTGCTGCCTTCATTTGGAGAAGACTTTAGGCAAATTTTACAGCCGACAGTTGTTTCAAAACGGTGGACATCGCAAACACGACTGAATAAACTGTGCCAGTTTTGGGAACACTTTGGAAAAACTATTCACTTTTAACAGCACATGCTGCTATATTGTGGATTTGTGTGCATTTGGAGAGATCTCTCAGGGGGAGGCATTACAGAATAATTCAAATTCATAGCCATAAACTGATTGATTTATCGCCCAGCTCTACTGTGTGGAAAAAAAAAAAAAAAAAAAACACTCTCCCCAGGACACCTAGGAGCTTCCCCAGTAAACAGCCCCAGATCACCAGTGACCTGACAGCTGCACAAGAACTGAGCTTTCAAAGTAGATACTTAAGAGTGTATAGAAGCAACTTACAAAGAGAGAGCAAAGATGTGTACAACTGGAAAAGCAGCAGTGAGGATACGTGGTCAGGAATGGAAAAGACCACACGCTTCAAGGTGAAAGGAGATCAGACTGATGAAAAGCCTAGACAGAGCTAATGAGGTGAACATGTTTTTCAGCAGCTCTCGTGAATGATGCTCTGCATTCTAATCCACTACCTCCAGCCAAACAGACCTCACAGCCTCCCTGGCTTCACACCTTCCCTGTTACAACTCCACAGTTTTGTCTTGCACATCAGCAACCTTAGGCCTCCACAACCCCTCTTCAACCTTTAACTACAAAAAGACATTTCATGTTCTTGGGCTTCTTCAGTGCATCTAACACAATTCAGCAGGCTTTGTGTCAGAGGTGGAGAGGAGGAAAAGTACTGTGGGCTGGTGGACCAATTTGTGGTGTGATGTGGGAACAGTCACCTCATCTTGAATGGGAATAATCCAAAGGTGATGGTTGTGTGTTTCAAGAGGACCAGACATAAGCCAAAAATGATTTACATCCTGGGTGAAGAGATAGAAGTTAATGTCTGAGTCCATGAGGAGGTTGTTGTTAACTTTACCCAATGCTTCTGTGCCGGGATATCCTCTGATATAAGTACAGATGTGTTAATTACCATGATTTTGTATGTGCAGATGTGCTTTGAGTGGTTCACCAAAGGGCAACATGATCTGGAGAGTGATGTCCAGCAGCAGCTCTTCAAAGAGAAAATCTTAAAGCTGGAGCCTTATGAGATCACCATGAATGGTAAGAGATTTGATGCACTGTTGTAACCTGCTGTTCAGAAGCAGTCCATGGGTATCATAGCACTTAGCATGTTTTATGCGTGTCTCAGGTTTCAATCTGTTCAAGACCTTCTTTGAGAATGTCAATCTATGTGACCATCGCCTGAAGCGCCAGGGAACTCAGCTGGTCAGTCACTTTCTCTACATTTTGTTGTCAATATAAAACACATCTTGATGGACGTTTAAATTTATGGTATCATATTCTCTGTCCACAGTGTGTGGAGCGTCTTGACCTGGCAGGGATGGATTTCCTTTGGCGTATCGCCATGGAAACCCCTGACGAAGAGATAGCCAATGAAGCAATTCAGCTTATTATCACATATAGCTATACCAACCTCAATCCCAAGATGAAGAAGGTCTGTGTATGCGTGTGCATATGCTAGTGTCATCTAGTAGATGGCATGTTTAATTTAGATAGTTGGCACTTTTGTTTTCTGTCCTTATCTGTCATACATCCTCTAGTCTAGTTTGAAAATAGGAAAAGAACAAAATCAAAAAATGATCATTTTATGGCTCAATTATTAAAATATTGAAATAATATCTGAAATTAACTTTACTGTCCTACAGGATTCTGTGTCTTTGCACAAGAAGTTCATTGCTGATTGCTACAAACGACTAGAGGTAGGCCCTCAATTTTTTTTATAGGTATGATTATACCTTTTTGCAAACATCCAACATCAAAGTTCTTTTTGTTTTTCTTCTTAGGCTGCAAGTTCGGCCCTGGGTGGGCCTACTTTGACACATGCTGTTACTAGGGCAACCAAGATGCTGACGGCCACTGCCATGCCAACTGTGGCCACATCTGTACAATCACCTTCCAGGTACAGAGGGGGGTTTGGGTAAGAGCACAGTTACTTAACCTATTAAAATACATTTATGCTCAAATAATTTTATACTTAACCTAACTATGATAACTTAAGAGGAATATATATATGTATATATATATTTAGACTGAATCCACTTTAAAGTGTTGAAACTCTGTTTACTTGGATTTCTAGATCCACAAAGCTGGTAATAATTGAAAGGCTGCTGCTGTTGGCTGAACGCTACGTCATCACTATTGAGGTAGGCCATGCAGGTTTTCCGTCTGAGGGGGTCACAACAGATGTTTACGAAACATGGGTATCAGTCATAGCAGTGTTTTTACCACATAATAACTTTGTTTTTATTCTTTGTGAGTTATTTTTATGATCCATTACATCTCAAAAGAAAAAAGATGTAGTTTTAATTTTATTTCTTTGTAGGACATGTACTCAGTTCCTCGCACTATACTACCTCACGGTGCCTCGTTCAATGGACACCCTGTCACTCTTCACATTACCTACGAGTCAACCAAAGACACCTTCTCACTGGAGGTATTCCTGGTTCCTGGTAACATTTTGTCTCAAGTTAACGTCTGCAGAGGAAATGGCTTTCCCTGACTGCATGTGTGTTGTATGTCCTGCAGACCCACAGCAATGAGACGATAGGAAATGTCCGGTGGAAGATATCTGAGCACTTGAGCTGTCCAGTGGATAATGTCCAGATCTTTGCCAATGACAGTGTTGTAAGTTTAAATGACTGTGTTCCTTTTTTTTCTTCTGTTTTGCGTACTCTGTTATATCTGTCATTCCCTCATCAAAATATTTTACTCGATGCTCTGTAAATTCTTCAGGGCTGGGTGCTGCCCACTGCATTTGTTGTGTGGCCTTAAAATACTTCATCACCTATTTTTTTTCCTCTTCGCTGTGTGTTAGCTGACCATGAATCGGGACCAGAAGCTGCTTTCCCAGCTCGGCTTCAGCGATGAGCAGAGTCTGACTGTGAAGAGCTCAGGCACTGGTACTCCTTCTGGCAGCTCAGAGTCCTCAGCCTCTGCCTCCAGCAGTTCTAGCTCTGCTGTCTTCAACTCTGCCTACGCCTTGGAGCAGGTAATACCTTCAGACGTGACTGTGAAAATACTTACAGTGAGAAAACTAGACAAGCTGAGGTCAACACCAGTAGTGACGCTCTGTGACCCTGTTCGCCTGTCTGCAGGAGAAGTCCCTGCCTGGGGTGGTGATGGCTTTGGTGTGCAATGTGTTTGAGATGCTTTACCAGCTAGCTAACCTAGATGAATCCAGGTGAGAGAGTATTTTTATTTAATGCATATTTAAAGATTCCATCTTTCTATAATAATAATAATAAAAAGTAATATCTAAAAGATATTAGCCATTCACTGTCCCATAAATGTGCGTGTTTATCTCACCAGACAAGACATAAATATTTAAAAGCTTTGTAGTTCTGCAGTAACTGTAGTGAGGGTGAGGCAGTAAATAGAGCTTTTTTTGTTTTTATCTTTGGTGGCCAATAGGATCACCCTCTTCGTGTGAGGAAGCTCCTTCTGCTGATTCCAACTGATCCAGAAGTGCAAGATGCTCTTGACAACTTTGTTCCCAAAGAATCCAGCGTCTGGAGCCACCAGGTACCTAAACGTGTCTTTTTAAAACTGTCATGTCAAGTAGCAGCTGCTTTTGCAGTGTTGTAGCTCTTTATTTTCCTTTTTTTAATGCCTTATTTGAGGCATTTGGTTGAAAGATAATCTCAAAAAACGTGTTGTGTTGAATTGTGATTGGTCTGTGAGAGTTTGCACATGGGATTGCCATTTCTGGTTGTCCCTTCTCAGTTTATCTTCTATTGCTTGTGACATTTTTTCTGTAGAAGACACTCTTCACACTCGGCCAGGGATCAGGATCTCGTTCTCCTTCTATGACCTCCAAGCAGCAGCATCAGCCCAGTGCAGCATCTATCTTGGAGTCCCTTTTCAGATCTTCTGCTCCTGGAATGTCTACTTTCAGGGTGCTGTACAATCTAGAGGTACAAAGATGTTTATAAATAAACTCTCTTCATCAAACATGTCATACCCACATCGTAATAGTGGCATGATATCTGTATTGTTTCTTCTTTTTCATTCTTGTGTGTGTGTTAGGTACTGAGTTCAAAGCTCATGCCTACATCAGATGATGAGATGGCCAAAACCAGCAGCAAGTCCTTCTGTGATAACTTCCTTAAAGCAGGAGGCCTGAGGTAACACCATGGACATTAAACATAAAACACAATAGGGTTATCACTGTTCATTCTCTGCTGTTCTCCGCTGTGAGAAGTGTTAACACATTTGTCAAGCTGCATTAAGTATCCAGATGACATGTCATGCAGCATATGTCATCTGAAAAGTCTTACAGTATATTTTATTTCAATTTTTAGTCTTGACAACTGTGCTTCTCTATGTTTACTTTGCAGTTTGGTGGTGAATGTTATGCAGAGAGATTCTATCCCATCCGAAGTGGACTACGAGACCAGACAAGGGGTTTACTCAATCTGTCTTCAGTTAGCCAGGTGCAAGGCATCATTCTTGCATGCTTCTTAGCTCTCGCTAATCAATCCTATGGATCATTATGAATTAATAAGAAGCAAAATCCACTGTGCTTTTTATCTGCTGAAAACAAAACACATCAATGTCTGCAGCAAGCTTTTTACATCGCAGTTTGCCCCACGTGTGTTCCAGCCAGGCATCATTGTGCAGCATTTCTGCTTGTGACAATTCAGACAGAGAATCTTCTGCTGTTGAACTAATCACCAATATGTCGCTGAGTCTTCTGAGACACCAGACAGAAATATAGCATGCCACTGTGGCTGCTGGCGACTCCACATTTAAGTTGCAGGCAATGAAATGTGATATAAACAAAAAGCCTTGGGTAAGATCTCTGAGGCATAATTTCCCATGTCACTTCATTCATATGTTTAGTTGACAAAACGTAGTTTTGCTACCACAGAGAGTTGCTGAGTGACCACTTTGTAGTCATTTTTTGTCGTTTCACGACCCCTGTTGTTGACCAGTCATGTGGTCTGATCAGCTGATGGTTGTTAACTGTGAACAGCTGTGAAGTCTGGAGCCACACTGAACAAGACATTTCCTACTAAATTAAATCTGTTCGCAGGTTCCTTCTGGTGGGTCAGAGCATGCCTTTAGCACTGGATGATGAAGTCATCAGGGATAGCGAGGCACTGTCTTCCCGGCCCTTCCGTAATGCAGGACGGGCAGGGCGACAGCTCTCCCTCTGTGGAACTCCAGAGAAGTCCTCCTATAGGCAGATGTCTCTGTCTGAGCGCTCATCCATACGAGTGGAAGAGATCATACCTGCTGCCCGTGTCGCTATTCAGGTACTAAACAAACCCCTTTTTGTGTCAAGCTGGTTGTGTGATAAATTAGCTGTTTGTTTAGCACCATGATTGATCTTTTTAATGCAGAATATTTATTGTTTCTTGTCTAGACCATGGAGGTGGGTGACTTCACCTCCACTGTGGCCTGTTTCATGCGCCTGACCTGGGCGGCTGCAGCAGGCCGATTAGATCTGGTTGGCAGCCCACAACCTATCAGAGAGACCCACAGCTCACTTCTGCCCCAGGGAGTCCGCACCAGAGTCAGCAGTACTGGTAAGACATTAAACACACAAGGAAGGAAGGAAAAACTTGATCTGATGTCACCCACATTTTCACAGTCAGCTGGCATGCCAATTATCTTGCACGGCTTCAATCCAGACAGTTTATCATCTGTGGCTCATGATTTAATCATTCCCTTTTCTAAAACCTTAAGTAAGGAAAGTAAGACAGAAATTATTTTCTATTTGCAGGAAGTAACTGCAGCTCCAGCAGTGAGGGCGAGAGCACGCCAACAGCACTGCATGCAGGGATATGTGTCCGTCAGCAGAGCGTCTCCATCAAAGATGCCATCATCGCCCGTGAGGCTTTGTCGCTGCTGGTTACTTGTCTGCAATTACGCTGTCAGCAGCTAAGTAAGACCCAGACAGGAGTACAGGCACTCTCCATGCATAGACTGTCACATTTTTTTGTGATTGCAGTACAACTGAGTTGGATTTTAAGGTGTTTCGTTTCACTCTACAGGTTCATTTTACAGTCTTCCCGCTGTCAGTGACTTCATTATTGATGTTCTTCTGGGATCTCCCAGCGGAGAGGTAAATACTCTGAACAGCCTACACGGAGGGAATGCTTATAACATCTGTGTTAAGTGGATCTTTTCTGTCTCTTCCTCTCCAAGATCCGCCGTGTGGCTTGCGATCAGCTGTACACTCTGAGCCAGTCTGACACTTCAGCCTTTGCTGAAGTTCAGAAACCCAATTTGTTCCTCCTTTCAGTCATTCTCACAGCTCAACTGCCATTATGGAGTCCTACATCTGTCATGAGAGGCATCAACCAGAGGTAGCTGGGCAAGAATCACAAATTGCAAAATCTCTAAAATGTTTTTAGTTATTTCAAGTTGAGTTTTCTTCTCAGGCTGCTGTCCCAGTGCACAGAGTACTTTGATCTTAGATGCCAACTTTTGGATGACTTAACTAGTAAGTCACATGTCTGTGCTTATGTGTGAAATATTACTGTCTCCCATTCCAGGTACTAAAAGTCTACGTATCATGGGTTCTCTTTATTTATTTGTCTTCTCTCTCTCGTTTGTTTCACTACCTGCCTTATTTGCTCCAGCATCAGAAATGGAGGTGTTAAAAGTGAGTGCAGCCACCATGCTGGAAGATGAGATATCTTGGTTGGACAATTTTGAGCCCAGCTGGAGCTCTGAGATGGAAACCAGCGAGGCAGATAACATCCTGCTGGCAGGACACCTCAGACTCATCAAGACCTTGCTCTCACTCTGCGGCAACGAGAAAGAACATCTCGGTGAGTGTACAAATGTGTAGAAGCATGCTTATCTACAGTAATGAAACACATTTTGAAAGTTTGGTAAAGAGTGACACTGTGCAACTCTTTCCCCAGGTCCATCTCTCATCCAACAGTTACTGGATGACTTCCTGTTTCGAGCTTCCCGCATCATCATCAACAGTTCCAACCCTACACCTTCTCCAGCCCCCAGCCATGACTTCCACCCCAAGTATGGAAGTCACTTATTCTTTTACATGATAATTTTCTCCTCATTATCTACTCATTTTTTTGTAGGCATTTATGAAATATCAGTTTCACAAATAGAAAAACAGTAGCAAAAGATAAAATCCTGTTGGTGTTAATGGCGGAATTTAACCATGTGGATTTGTGGTCAGGTGCAGCACAGCTAGCAGCAGACTGGCAGCCTACGAGGTGCTGGTGATGCTGGCAGACAGCTCACTCTCAAACTTACGCCTCATCACCAAAGAGTTACAGTCCATGCACCACCAGTCTGATCCCTCCCTCTGCAAGGAGTTTGACGTAAGATGCCTGTTGGGGAAAAAAAAGTAGTCATTAAAGTAGTATTTGTGAGGGTATGGTTTTAAAATCTTACATAAATAAACCTCTGTGTTTTGTCAGTATCTGCCCCCTGTCGAGAGCCGTTCAGTCTCAGGTTTTGTAGGGTTGAAGAACGGCGGAGCCACGTGTTACATGAATGCTGTGTTCCAGCAACTTTACATGCAGCCTGGCTTACCTGAGGTACACCGAGTTTCTGTGACAGCTTTACTCTATGTGTTCACTAGAGGGCATCTGCTCTTTGAGGGCTGATTCTGTATTGAATATTGAAACCTGCAGTAGTGACTACAGCGTTTGTTTCATTTAAGGCTTTCCTGTCCATTGAGGATGACACAGACCAGCCAGAAGAGAGCGTTTTCTACCAGGTCCAGTCTTTGTTCGGCCACCTGATGGAGAGCAAACTGCAGTCCTATGTGCCAGAGAACTTCTGGAAGGTAATAAACAAAGTGAAGATTGAGTTGTGCCACATTGACTGCTTTTTATGTTAGTGTGTTTGCACAACTATGGGAATCACATGTACTTTTTCGAGGACAGAATGGTTTATCATTAATCAGGCTGACTGCTGACCTTTACGTAATAATCGGCATCAACAAACTGCTGAGAATAATCAGCTGATTAACAGGCAGGCGCATCTGCAGGCAGCCCATTTACTTACACTGCTCCTTCAGATGTCCAGCAGACCCCATTGTGTTAATTTATTTTTAAAGGGTTTAGAAATGTCTTTACTTCTTGAGAGAAATATCAAAGATTACATTCTTACATCCAAAGCAAAAATGCAGTAAGCGTGCAATTTCATTTGTGAGCCTTCATAGCAAGCCTTAAACAAGCTGTAGCTTAGATCAAGTGGTGGCACAGAAACCTGGTAACTGCCCTGGGCATAAATTAATCAATACAGGAATTTGGGCTGCTGTAATGTTCTTAATTGTGATTCCCTGATGATGTGTGTGGGTTGCAGCAGCTCTGACAAGTTTTCACTTCATCACAAGTGCAAGAAATTGTTAGCATGTGTGTGCTGAAACAGCAGGGATGTGTTTTTTTTTTTTCACTTACAAAAATACATTATTTTATTTTATTGCAAATGAATAACAACATTTTTTTTTTGCACTAAAACAAAGAGTTGATCTCATCAACTACCGCTACAAATTGTAGCGCCATTTAGCAAAATTTACCTGATACAGAAGTATTCTGTCTGAAGCAGAACTGCTGGTTTCCCTTAAGCCGGGCATACACTGTGCGACTGTCGGCTCGTTTTGAGCCGATTTTCCAGTCGTGCGAGTATTTTTTGGATCGGGCTGAATTTCGACCCTATCGTGGGTCGTGCTTCGTGCAGTATACGTGGGGTAACGACGAGAGATCAACACCTCCCGACGAGCTCCCGATCACAAGTCGTGTGCTCGCAAGGAAATCAAACTTGTTTGAAATCCTGGTCGCTCCTCGTGAAGGTATCGCACAGTAGAAGCAGCAGGTGCGTTTGAGATGAACCGCGCCTCGCCTGGCGAGTAGACGAGATCAGGCGGCTGCAGCAGGAGGTGGAGACAAAAAGCTGCAGTCAAGTCGGACAGTTTCCAGCACATACAGGTGGAGACACTTACTTTAGATCACCTGTATGTAGTTTACAGACCACGTTCTTAGATAAAGTGTCCTCGATCGCTGATTGAAGTTAAAATAAAAGTGATCCTCCTGTTGCATGATACGTGTTCTTATCTGCATTGTGCGCCGACCGCCGGTGATCGATTCTGCGCAGGCCTGGCTCATTTCGAACGCACCCTTAGGTGCGTTATGAACGTATAGTGTAAGCAGTCAAGTCGCATCAGAGCATCGGGCCGTACAGTGTGAGAGCATTACTTGTGGGCTGCGAACTTTTGAACTCAGCGATCTAGTCGTGCAGTGTGAGATAGGGCTGAGTCAAATGATTTAAAATATCGCACAGTGTATGCCCGGCCTTAGTTACATGAAGGCAAAGTTGTAAAAGTTTGCTGGAGGGTGAATCAGCATCCTCTCTGTACCTGTAGACTGAAGCCTGGTTTATGCTCAGAAATCAGGTCGTCTGCGTGTGTGACGCAGATAACACACCCTATGTAGACACTCCGGTGCATTTCCCCAAAATTGTAGGTGACTGCAGACAGTGCTGCAGAGAGGAGAGAAAGGAGGCCTCTGATTGGTCAATTCTACATCTGCGTAGAATTTGTTATTTTAAACTGTTACATCTTATTGTACGGAGAAAAAGGAAACTCAACCCAGCATGTCGATGAAAGAAATCATAAATCAGCCACTGGTGCCCTGAATCCTGGCTGCAGCCCGAGAACACTCATATCGATGGACCTCTTGTACATTTCCAATATTGGGTTTATTTACATGAAGAGTAGAAAATCAAAGAGCACTGCTGACTTTTTTTTTTTTTATTGACAGTGTTGATCGAGTGTGTTGTGCTGTTTTTACAGCATACCTTAAATGTGTACGCAATTTGTTCAGTTTTTGTTTTGTTTTGTTTTGTTTTTTTTTGCTCTTAAGTATGGTCTCTTGCCAATCATCATCCACATACAAATCCGTTGCAGATCTTTAAAATGTGGAACAAGGAGTTGTATGTCAGAGAACAGCAGGATGCCTATGAGTTTTTCACCAGCCTGGTGGACCAGCTTGATGAACATCTTAAGGTATTGACTGACACTAGTATGATTTAACAACCCACCATCTGCACCAGTATTTATTTAATGTCTTTCCTCCAGAAAATGGGCCGAGAACAAATATTCAAAAACACATTTCAGGGAATCTTCTCTGACCAGAAGATTTGTAAAGACTGTCCACACCGGTGAGTCACAATTACTAAATCAAATTTAGTCCCTTTTGTCATTGCTCATGATATTTGACCAGAGACCTTTTATTCTACAGATATGAGCGTGAAGAAACGTTCATGGCGTTGAACCTCGGAGTGACTTCTTGCCAAAGTTTAGAGATTTCACTAGACCAGTTTGTCAGAGGAGAGGTGCTTGAGGGCAGCAATGCTTACTACTGTGAAAAATGCAAAGAGAAGGTCTGAATTTTGCATTTTATTCTTTTCTTTTTCCTTTTTTTTTAAATTTCTATTACTCAGACGTGTGCTTAAGAGTATGTGTGGATTTGTTCATCTTCCACAGAGGACAACAGTGAAGAGGACATGTATCAAGTCCCTGCCCAGCGTCCTCTGTATTCACCTCATGCGCTTTGGCTTTGACTGGGAAAGTGGACGCTCCATAAAATATGATGAGCAGATTCGGGTACAAAGATTTTATTTTATTTTTTTATAATCCACTATTATGCACCTGGAGTCAATGCAATGCACTTCCTGAAAATCCTAGAATTATAAAGATTTGTATTAAGTCTTGGTTGTTTTTGACAAACAGTTCCCCTGGGTGTTGAATATGGAGCCCTACACTGTATCGGGAATGGCTCGTCAAGACTGCAGTGGGGACGGAGGCGAGGGGAGAGGCGATGGGGCCTCAGGAGGGTCACCCAGGAAGAAAGTCACAATTTCTGAGAACTATGAACTAGTGGGAGTTGTTGTCCACAGTGGTCAGGCGCATGCTGGGCATTACTACTCCTTCATTAAAGACAGACGGTAAGAAACACTGTAGTTGTTATGTCCCTATCTCACTCCCCTTCCTTTAAAGGGGATACTTCTTTCTAACACTTAGAAACATTAACCCCCTTCATACTGGAGCACCATGCTGCAACGTTGTCTGATTTTGTTTCCCCGTCTCATTTTCTTGTTTTCCATAAGAAGCTCAAATCCAGTGATTAGTGGAGCACATCAGTCTGTTGCTCTGGTTTTCCATCATTTAAAAGACCTCTTTGGGGTGCCTGAATGCAGCGTTAGACTTCGTGTGGGCTGGTCTAGTTTGAAAGCACCTCCAGATGTCTGGCAGGAATGCTCACTGGTGTAGTGGAACAGAAAAAGACCACAAACAACAGTATTAGCCCCCTGCTCACGCTTGTTCGCTTGTTCCTATCCCAGCTCAGGGTTACATGCTCATTCCTCTTCAGGAGATGATACCACTGTCTCTTTGTCAGTTAAACTTAATGTCAAGTGAATACCTATGTGGATTTATACCATAACATGACGACAGCAAGATAATTCGGCCCAAATCAGTCTAGAAACTAGAGATAGATTCAAGCATTATGTTAGGGTGCCAGTATCCAAGCAATTTACAGGCGGTTTTACTTTGTACCAGATGTTTAGTTATTTTTGTAGGTGGTGATGCTGATTTTTGTCTGTTGTTCATAAACTTGTTTTGGGCAATTCAAACATTCCTTGAGACTTTCATATTGAGCCAGTTAAAACATTTCCTTTTTGTCTCATCTCTTTGGTACGTCTGGCATCAGAGTTCAGCAATTGGGGAATTTTGATTCTTCATTTTAAATGATGTTAAGACAACATATTCTTGAGATTAACTCAGTTTTATTATTTACATTTTGTATTGCCAGAACAAACTCTCCCTCAGGTTATTCTTCGTGCGTACTAAGTGACTGAGAAGTTAGTACAACGTAATATATCATTTTCATGTCACTAGTTTATCGTCCATTTCTTTCATATCACATTTTAATCATGATTAATCACACCTGATTGACTGTGATTAACTTGTTTTTTTTTTTTTTTCAAATTGATTAATAGCACAAATTTTAATGAATTGTACATATTTGATTTGTAAAAGAGGCTTGAATTAGTTTCCAATATAGGAGGTATTTACATTTCACAAGGACATACAATGATCCACACTATGTTGATCAGGTGGCTTTCACCATCTCATCTGTCACACAGATGAACACAGTCAACAAGTAAAGACATGTTTTGCAACATATGTTTTGCATTAGCGATCAATCTCATCTTTACCTTTCTTTCACGTTTGCCTTATAGTGGGAGCGCCCGTGGACGATGGTACAAATTCAATGACAATGTGGTTGAAGAGTTTGATATGAATGATGAAACTCTGGAGTATGAGTGCTTTGGTGGAGAGTACCGTCCTAAAGTGTATGACCAGTGTAAGTAAATGGCATTGGTTTCCACCTGTGTGTCACGTTGCATCCTTATGAGACACAGAGGAGTAAAACCTGATTTTTGTGTCACGTCTGTGTGTGCAGCCAACCCATACCCGGATGTACGGAGGAGGTACTGGAATGCCTACATGTTGTTTTATCAGAAGATCAGTGATCAGAACTCACCTGTTCTCCCCAAGAAAAGCAGAGTCAGCATCATGAGGCAAGAGGCTGAGGATCTCACACTGTGAGTCACATTTCCATGTATGGTGTACCTAGCCCAAGAACGCTTTCACTGGGTCATTGGTAATGCAGTAGTCATCTTTTTCCATACCTTTATGCAAGTGAAATAATGAAGCTGTGTAGGGATTAGATATCTGCAATTGACATCCGCTTTAAAGACATTTGAAAGTCAGAAAAGCATGACATCACAGGCATCAAAGAGTGTAACTCATATTTACAGGAGTAAAAGGATCAAATACTCAATGTGTTCACTCTTATCAAGCTGCTGTGTTGCTTCTGTATTTCCCAGGTCTGCCCCATCCTCTCCTGACGTTTCCCCACAGTCCTCCCCCCGCCCCCCAAGAGCCAACAACGACCGCCTGACCCTCCTCACCCGCCTGGTCCGCAAGGGGGAGAAGAAGGGCCTCTTTGTAGAGAAGATGCCTGCGAGCATCTATCAGGTGAAGGGCCCTCGAGTTTCCTGTATAATGTCAAGGCCTTCACATTTTTTCCAGTCCATGCGTTATTGTGGGAGAATTGTTTTAGACACTCAGACTCATAACCAGTTCTTTTGTGCATTATGCAGATGGTGAGAGATGAGAATCTGAGGTTCATGAGGAACAGAGATGTCTACAACAGCGACTACTTCAACTTCATCCTTTCCCTGTCCTCTGTCAATGCAGTATGTGTCTTTGTTGTTGTTTTTTTCTGATTTATGTAATTGAATGTTCTCTGTTGAGTTTCTCTGTTCAGAATGTTCTCAGTTTAGTCCATTTATTACTGGAATGTATATTCAAAAGACCAAAACATTTATACCGAATATATGAAAGTGCATGCAATCTGATTATCAAAAAATGTTTTAAAAACATTTTTACAGACAAAGCTGAAGCATCCTGACTATCAGCATATGGCCAAAGAAAGTCTTCAGCTGGCTGTTCACTTTCTCCTCCACACCTACCTCCACACCAAAAAGAAACTCAGGTAACTACATGCATATGCACACATATTCAAGCATGTGGGAAGTTTCAGTGTCCTTGTTAAGAGGCAACATACCTTTATTCTGTCCTCAGGGTGGACACAGAGGAGTGGATGGCGGCAGTGGAGGTGTTGCTGTCCAAGAGCAGTGAGGCATGCCAGTGGATGGTGCAGTACCTGGTGGGACCAGAGGGGCGAGAAATCATCAGGTCACTAACACGTTAGCTAGCCGTTTAACTCACAGATATGTTGTTTTTCCACAGCTGATGTAATGCAGGATTGCATTTTTAAGGGCTTTCTGTGTCCTTCCTGCAGAAATGATCTATTTCAAATTTTTGCACAGTGTGGAACAACAGTGGGGACTAGTGCTGGGCGATATGGAAAAAATTATATATCACGATATGGACTATTTTATATCACGATAACGATATATATCACGATATACCATTATAAAGTATGTTTTCAGTTATTCTCTGAAAAGTTTGACAAAAATTTCATTGCTTACTTTTCAACTTTATTTTGAAAAGTCATTTAGCTGAACTGTCACAAACATACATTTTAGTGCAGCAAAAACAGGTAGGTACAGAGGTACAGTAGCTTTCACATTTTTAAAAGTGCACAACAGTTTCTGAGAGGAAAAACACATTTTTGCACTGAAGTTCAGCTATAAAAAATAAACAAATTATTTTTCAACTTTCTGAAATCTGTAACCTTGTAGTGCAAAGTTTGCAAACCAATATAAAGTGTCTAAAGTAAACATCAGGGTTGAAGAGAACTCTGTTTAAGGCATTAACCATAAATAAAAGTTGCAAACATAAAAGGCTACTTTGTAGAAGTAGATATGTTTCTATCAAATTTATCTTTGCAGGTTATTTAATTACATATTTGCTGTAATAATTGATAAAATTAGGTTAGAAACGATAGAAACGATAGAAGAGAAATGGCACGATATACACTTTTATATTGTCCCCACGATATATATCATCATATTGCCCAGCACTAGTGGGGACTGATGTACTGTACGTGTTAAAGTGATTTTTGAAGGCCTTCGGCTTTTATCGCTGCAGGTCTTTTTTAGTTTTTCTGGTGAAATGTAAAAATACTTTTAAACCCCCCCCCTTTTTTTCTTATTCAAAGGGATACTCATTATTAAAGTTAAATGATTTTACCTCAGTAATGCTCCTTCGAATACAGTTTGAAGCTTCACTTTAATAAATACACATTTAACTGTGCTCAACTGTCAAAGCTAAAATAACCTTAATGCTCTATGAAATGGTTTAATCACACAAACCCTCCATCTGCCTCTGGAGTACTCTTGGAGCTTCTGGAGTATTAGAAACACCTGTGTACATGTTTCCAACTTACTGGATGCTGATTGGCTGAAATAGCAGGCCACTCTGGAATGCAAACATGCAGAGCCAAAGGATAGTTTCCCAAAGCATGCATGTTTTACAGGAGGGTGTTGGCTCACGCTACTCGCGTGTTTAATGAGAGGGGGATCGTATGATCCTCTTACATGATTGGTTGTCGAACATCGGACGTTTGGGCAACAGCAAACCCCAGCCCCCTTTACATACCACGCGCCCTTCCCACAGAGAGGAGATATGTTGTCCTGCATTCTGTTGTGTCTCAAGTCTGAAGCTCCCAGCACTGGAGTACAATGGAAAAAAAAAAAGCTTCAGCAGTGTTTTCACTGCTCTCTCTGTTAGCTCTGTTCTATGGAGCTAAATCAGGGTCAAAAGTTTTGTAACTCGAAAACAAAAATTTGAAACTGAAAGTTGAAGTTTTGATATTGAACTTTGGGATCTTATTTTTTTTCACTTACAAATTTCTTGTTTTCAGATTTCAGTTCTTTTTTTTCGGGTTCAAATCTTTTTTTCACTTTCATATCTTTTTTTCGCTTTCAGATATTTTTTTTTCAGGTTCAAATCTTTTTTTCACTTTCAGATTTTTTTTTTTCAGTTTCAAATCTTTTTTTCACTTTCGAATCTTATTTTAGATCATACTAGCTCAGGCTTTGAAAGCGTAATCGAGACTGATTACACATCTGGTGACTCCGCGGCCCGTGCTCGCTGTGTATCTAAAACTCTGCACGCACAGATGGTGTGTGGTGTGGCATTGACAATTGTTTAGTCTGATGTTAGATGAATCTTATAATCAAGTTAAGACACATGTCAGTCCTGTGGCGTTAATAATAAAAGAGTTCTACCTGAGTTAGTAATTGTGAATGTCAATGAAGTCAATCTCATTGATGAACAAGTGATCTGCAGTATATATTTCAATCTAGTATACAGAGAGGACGCGTTATGTCACGATCATTTCCACCTTGTTCTGTGCCGGGAGAGTGTCTGCGCCCCCCGGGGGCGGGAGAGAACCGCTGCTGTAGAGGGTGGTGATGTCTGTCCCTACTGTGTCCCTTGGTGTTGCTTTTCCTGACAGGTTCTGAGTCGGGGCATATGTGAGGGTTTATGCAGCTACGGTGGAGTTGTCCACATTCTGGCAAACACAGGCTGATAATAAATACAAAGTATGGACATTAATAGCAAACTAAAGCTACACACTGTAAGGAGCAGTAACTGAGTAGTAGCTAATAGCACGCAGCTCATTTATGCTATGCTCAATGCTCCAGCTTTGGAGAAAAAGGTGGTAGACATTTCTTCCCTGCATGCCAGAGCCAGAAGGCTGACTTTTTTCCCTAAATTTTATTAATTTCTTGCCTAAAGTTTACTTTTAATTATAAATTCCAAAACCGAATAAATATTGTCAATACAGTATTAAGGGGTATGTCCATGTCAACAAAAGTTTATTCAAAGGCTGAACATGCATCACAAGGATATTACGGGTATTTATTAACAACATGCTGGAATAGGTTATGACGTGTAGCACCGAATACATATCTTAACTTTATTACAAGATTCATCCAAGGTCAGACTAAACGATCGTCAGTGCTGCGCCACAGACCATCTGTACGCGCAGAGTTTGACGTACACAGCGAGCACGGGCCGCGCAGTCACCAGATGTGTAATCGGTCTCGATCACAGTTTCAAAGCCTCAGCTAGTATGATCTATAAACCACCACAAAAAATAGTCCAACACCTAAAGTAAACCCTCGAAACAAACACACTAAAGTCAGAAAAAAAAACAAGAGCATTAAAAGATAAAACACAGGCATTTTATAACAAAATGCATCTCCACCTAGTTCACCCACAATGCACTGCTGCCTGCTCGACCCCAAGTTTTTTTATTTAATTAATTAATTTATTTGATTTTTTTTTTTTCAAAAAAGCAACCATCGACAAACCTGTTGAGTTTTACTCTATAGAGCAGGAGATGGTCAGGTGATGCTCAAACTCCAGCCTTGAGCATAACCGGTGTTCAATAGCCGCATGTAGAAGTGGGATGTTTTGAAGTGTTAACCACAGTTGTTGAACAGCAAAATCAGGCAAGAACATCTCTTTTTATACTGCAGTTGGTCCAATCTAAGCAGCTTGATAAATGTATGTCGGGTTTTCACTGTCAACCAAGTGAAAGTGGTATGAAGAAATCATTTGTTTAAGATTTAAGATTCAAGTTCAAGATTCAAGTCTCTTTATTGTCATTATGCAGGCATAATGAAATTTTGCACGACTCCCGGCAGGCACACACATAAATACACACATAAATAAATCACTCAAATAAATAGAAGAAAATATATACATATGCAAGATAAAAAAAAAACAACTTTGACGGTTAACGGTACAACAGTCCATAAAGGCAACGTGTTTGAGAGGTTCTCAGCCTTGTCAATCATGATGTCCCGCCCCCTGTGTGAGATCAGGGTCAAAAGTCTGAACCTGAAAAGAAAAAAATTGGAAAGTGGAAAAAAAGATTTGAACCTGAAAAAAAAATTGATCTGAAATCTGAAAACAAGAAATTTGTAAGTGGAAAAAAAAAAATAAGATCCCAAAGTTCAATATCAAAACTTTCAGTTTCAGATTTTTGTTTTTGAGTTACAAAACTTTTGACCCTGATTTAGCTCCATATGTTCTCCCTCTTACAGGATTTTTTTTGTCCTCTTCAGACGTTAACTGAACTGCTGATTGTAATATTTCCACTGTAGAGTGTCTCTGTTGGAGTGCAGTGTACGAGAGGTGAGGATTGTGGTTGCATCCATCCTTGAAAAAACTCTGGAGAGCGCACTGCACTTCGGAGACCCGGGACTGGACAGTCTGACCGACTCTCTGCTCTCCCTATTGGACAAAGATGTCCCTGAAAATGTGAAAAACTGCACACAGTACTTCAACCTTTTCAGTAACTTCACTCAGAGGGTAATTCAGCGCATCAACACACACACTAGAGATCCAACTGGCTTTTAAATGAGCCCCTGTTGTGAATGTGCGCTCTGTTCCTCTGCTCTCAGGGTTGTGGTCCTTGTCAGTTGTTGTTGAAACACTCGGCTTATCGTCGGATGCTCGTCTTCCTGTTGGGGCCCAATAGGCAGAACAACCAGGTACAACTACAAAATCGACATTGTGTAATATATTTGGATTTGTTGAATTAATTAGTCATTCATAACTTGGAACATATCATTTTTAAGTTTTCTGCTTAAATGTCCTGATTTCCTTTGTTTTTTTTTTGTTTGTTTGTTTTGTTTTTTTCAGAACCGACGGTGGAGTCCAGCTCAGGCTCGTGAGTTTCTTCACCTCCATGGCACTCTGGCCCTCATCACGCTGCACTCTGACATCAGCCCCCAGCAGACACATGGTGAGACATTTCAGTGTTCACACTTCACATATTCTTCCAAAAATCAAGCTTTCCATTTGATTCAGTGTCATTTCTCCTGCACAGCCTCGGGAGGATTTAAGTTGCGTGTGAACAGTGTCCCGTCCTCCACCCCTCTCCTCCCCCTCCACCCAGACATCCTTGCAACACTATTCACTCCAGAGGGACAGTCTTACCTGCTTGAGGTAACATGAACCCAGCGTGTGTTTAATCTTTCTCAGATGTATATTACATTAATGTATATATATTAAAATGGCTCTGAAGCACTTTCACTTATGTTTTCTTTCTTTCGTTCTGAATACCTACCAGGTGATGTTTCGCCATGCGTGAGCTGTCAGGACCTCTGTCCTTTATGATAGAAATGGTGACGTACTGCTCATACTGTAACGAGTCCTTCTCCCTGGGAGTGCTGCAGTTACTCAAGGTAAGAAACCTTCACAAACTCAATGTATGTTACCCATTTAGTCAGTGATGTTAAAAAATGCTCTGAAATTGTTGCATCTCATAGACTCAGCTGGAGACGGCTCCACCTCACGAGCTGAAGAACATTTTTCAAATGCTGCAGGAGCTTCTTGTGAGTGACCCTCATCGATAATAATTTCTCTGAGCTAACAGCGTTCCTAACTTTAGTTATGTGTTTAACCTCAGGTAGTGGAAGACCCTCTACAATCCCAAAGACTCAAGTATGCCTTTGAGTCAGACAAAGGCCTGTTGGGTATGTCTTGAGTACTCTTTGTTCCAGTTGATGTGGGTGTTTGTTTGTTTTTTTACTCTTGATTAGCGCAAGTATGTATTAAAGCCGTACATAAAAGTCATGTAACTAACAATATCACAATGCTGTATCGTCACAGCTTTGATGCACCAAAGTAACAACGTGGACAGCCGGCGCTGCTACCAGTGTGTTAAGTTCCTGGTCACATTAGCTCAGAAGTGAGTACATCTCAGGTTTAGAGGTCAGGGCTGAAGGAAGATGTGCTTTATTGTTGGAACCTTTCATCCTTTTGTAAGATTAACATGATTAACATCAATTTTGAGGCTCCTTTCATTATTTCCTTACAGGTGCCCTCCAGCCAAGGATTACTTCAAAGACTTGTCCGGTCACTGGAGCTGGGCGGTGCAGTGGCTGCAGAAAAAGGCAAGTACATAAAATACATGATCACCACATATATCAGAACAATAATTTTTGCTTTTTTAGGGAGATTTTGTTGTTTCTTTCACTTCTGCAAGTGTTTAGTGTGTTGATGGGCAGGAAATATCAGTTCCTTCTCCCAGGATTTATCTATTACTTTCTAATCCACATGCATGGGACTAGTATTACGTGGAGTCCTGTGGTGCTTTAGAAATTACATCTTGATTTCTGTGTTTTGAGCAGGGACATTTGCATATATAAATGAAGTCTGTATTGAACTGAAAGTGTCTGATTATTCACTCTGTAGTTCAGAGACTTCAATGACAACAAGTCACATTTTTACAGATGAAAATAAAACAGTAAACTTATTACTTGAATTCGACATGTGCTTAAGTTGTAACTGTAAACAGATCAGGAATTGCAGCTGGAGCTTTAACTGTAGAGGAGGATGTCAGACTAGTGTTTTGTATTGAGCTCGATGAAACATTTACTCTGAGAATATCATCAATTGTTATATCCAACACAGTCGTCATAATTCTGCTGGGAAAGAGTCAGAGAAAGGGGCCAAAGTAAACAAAAACGGGGAAAACCCCTAAAAGAGTCGCTCCCCTAAATCACTGAGATTCATGCAGGATTAAATTATCCTGTGACCACTGTGTTTGCTGAAATGTGGTAGGTAATTTGCGGTCAGATTTTTACTAAACAGATTACAGTCATGGTGGACTTACACTGGATTTATATCACAGATGTTCAAATTACTGCAGGTTCACAAATAATACCAGTCTGGTGTGAATAAGGCATCTCTTATCCCTAGCTTATGCATACAAAATTTTAAAGTTAATTATCTAGAAAAGTGCTGTTTGGAAACTGCATTGCACAAATAATATTTATTTTCAAACAGAAGCATTTTTCTTGTTATTTTACCACCTGGTTGAGACACACTGGTTTAAAAGATGAGGGCAGCATAAACAAGCGTTTCTCATACTGTGAGTGAATATTTATTTAATTCTGCCCACAGATGACTGAACATTACTGGACTCCTCAGAGCAATGTCTCCAATGAGACATCCACCAACAAAACCTTCCAGCGCACCATCTCTGCACAGGTACACGTTTGCACAGAAATACTGCAGACCAGCATGATGTCACCTCCCACAGTTTCTCTTACACACTTACTGGCACATATCGTTTGTTTCTCTCCACTGCTCTCTGTTAAATTCACTACTCTTGACTGTGTGTGAAATCTGCAGGACACTTTGGCCTATGCCACAGCACTGTTAAATGAGAAGGAGCAGTCTGGCAGCAGTAATGGCTCTGACGGCAGCCCGGCAAACGAAAATGCAGACCGCAGCCTCCGACAGGTAGCAATCACGAGCAGTTCTGCTCGCTCTTTACAACAGCGGGGTTTGAAAATGACTCATAGTGTCACAGCTGCTCATGCTCAGCTCACGCAGCCAGAAAGAAAAGAGCGGAACCACAATGGATCATCTCATTGGCTTCTGTCGAAAAGATACGAGCACATTTTACCTCCCACGGCTGTTGTTAGCGGTGGATTTGAAGCCGCTCGTTTCTTCTGGTTCTTGCTGTGCTTGTCAGTGTGCCTGCACAGTACAAGATTGTCAGACTTTTTCTTGGGATTAGCAGTTCAGATGAGTGTGTTGTATAGAAATAATAATCCTGCTGTCTTTATTTCTGTTATTTTATTAAATGTGCAATTCTTTCTGTGTCACAGGGATCAGAGTCTCCCATGATGCTCGGCGATTCAAAGAGTGATCTAGAAGATGTAGACTCCTAGGTCCTCCAGCTGGCGGGATCCCTCCAAAGGCAAGGCAGCGCAGGTCCAAGCAGCCAGTCAAAAGGGCTGCGCTCTGTCACTGATTGGTCAGGACATTTAGGACTCCACAGCAAACCAATCAGAACACTTTCTCTCAGTCGCTACGGCAACAAAGGAGCTATGAATATATCATGAACTCAAACCTTTCAGACTAGCCAAGGCGATGATGGAGATGCATTATCATTAAGGGAAGTGGAATTGATTAGGGTGGGAAGTGAAGATAACCTTCCACAATCATGGATGACTTCAGTTTATCCTTTTAATTATTCATTCACTCAGAATGACAGCAAGGTGGAGGATGGATTTGGGTTGTGTTTTAACAATTTTCTGCTCATATTTGCCAATGTATTTGCGTAGACATATTCATTGTAAGTAAGATTTGTTGCATAGATGTAATTTCCAGTGTAAGATAATATTTTAAAGTCTCCTGTGCCCATCTCCACAGCCATGCATATTGAAGGAGGTAACGTTAGCTGCTCTAGAGGAACAGACGTGCATTTGTACAGAAGCACCTCCACACGTGAGCACTTGGGAGAGGGGTAGGGTTAAGTATGCACTTTATAGTCCAACCCAGGCTTTTGTGAAGTACAGCAGCACTGGTCAGTTCCTCCAGAGCCACTTGGCACACGTGTTCTTTTTTGTTTTTTTTTTTTTGTTTTTGTTTTTTTTTTTCATTTTACTTCTAACAACTTATCTTTGCAGTGCCACTTATGCAGATGCACGGACACCATGATAGCAAGCCAACTCTTTCTGTGACTTAACCTTTGACTTGTGGTGACTATGTTGTAGCCGCAGGGACGCCAAGCAGGGACCATGGTTCTGTCCCAGAACCGGGGAAGATCCATGGTCAGCAAATCTGAAATAAGCAGTGCCATGGTCAGCACTCTCTGTCTCTCCATTCTCTCTTCTTGCTGACAGGAAGCTTCATTGTGCTGGATTTTATTCTTTTCATCGCTTTTTTTTTAATTTCCTTTGCCACTTGTCTTTGATTGTGAATTTACCACTTTCGAGGATCTTTAGAGACTTCAGCCTTATGCAAGAAAAGCTGATCTTGAATGCACAGATCAGTCATGATGGGCCGTCAGTGCTGACTGAGGCAGAGCTCAGGAGCATGTTTTATTTTTTAGGTGCCAAGGTTACACACACACATGCACAAAGATCATCACACTATGATAAAACTTATAAAAAAAAAAAAAAAAAATGCAAGCATGTGTCACTCATTCACGCTGCTCACAAATGCAACATGCAGTTTCTCACCTCACTGTTTCCTTTGCTTTATTGGGTTTATGTAGTTTTTCTAGTCGTTTCTTTTTGCTTTGCCTTTTGCTTTGGTTTGCCTTTTTAAAAACACAGGGGAGCTAAGCCCAAATGTAGCTCTAGTTTTTTTTTTTGGAGGAAGATACATACGCCCATGTTACCATCGTCACTATCCCAATCATCGGGAGCCTTAAAGTGCCTTAATCTCCCGATGTCCCCACCTCTCCACTCTGATACCTGTCACATCTCTAATAGGGCGTGTTAATGTTTTCTCCACCCGTGAAACCAAACCAGTGTCTCCTGTAGTCATATAGTCTCGCTATAGGAGCACAACAGGGCTTCTTCATCTCCATTATTCCCTGAATATTACAGGGAGTTTCCTCTGCGTGCTGTGACAAAGGATTCTAGGAATGTATCTGATTCTGTTTCGATGTGGGGGGGGGGCGTGTAACATATAAAACGGGGATGGTAATATGCTGCTTCTTTTCACACTGCATTCAAGTGGAGAAACTTTGTAGATACTGCTTTAGGCTAGGTAGTTTTAAAGAAGCATCGCTTTCACTCACGTTTTGAAGACGAGCTGAAAGCAAAGCAGATTCAGCTTTCACAGGTCGATGTTTACAATGTGAGGACCTACAATACAAAGCAATCATGCAATTTCTTTTTTTTTTAAGTGAACTCGCAATCAACCGATCCACGGAGCCTCCTTCTCATCCTCACAGCCCAGCAAGAAAAGACACTGCTTTAGCCCTTCATAAACCCCCCTTTACGCCGCCTCCTCCTCATTCTCTTTCCCATGTTGTGAATGTCACTTCGTGCTCTCCAGCACATTTGCATGTGTGGCAGCAAGTGGTGGTGAAGTTTGTCCGTTTCTGTGTGATGAGAAAAAAGAAAAAAAAATCATCCCCCCCACTCCCCCATGTAGTTTGTTGTGTGATTTGGTGTCATGAGCACTTATCGTCACAAACACGCTCTTTTCTCTCGCTGGTTTTGTGCTCTTTTTTGAGCTGCATGCAGTCTGTGCCAAGTGATACTTGTTCACGGCAACATGAGTTGCATCCAGTCGAGAGTCCCATGAGTCTGGCCTTCTTCTGTGTCACCACAACTACTTAAAATGAAGGGGGAGGCGGGACTTTAAAACAATCTTTTGTTTTAATTCTTGGATGCAGGGAGGGGTTGAGTAAGCATATGGGGTCGGGATTGGCATCTATACGGGTTTTTACTGTAATTCAATTTTGACAATTCACTTCTGACATCACAGGACTCTATAATGCATGGTGAAACTCAGTTTTAATTTGTACATCAGAGTTTGATTAAATTTGGGGAAATTTGATATAAAATAAACTGGAATGCACATCCTTTTGTAAACATTGTTTTTATGTGCGTGTGTGCAAGCTGTCTCACTTCTTCATCCTGTAATAACCAACAGACACCAAGTTGGACAGATGTGACGTCCGGCTGATGAATTAAACTCAAGCCACATGTCAACATGTATTTTCTCGGTTTTTGATGTCAGTGTCTGTATAAAAATGTGACACCACAGGTGACAAGTACACATGTCCCTGTAGCTTAACTGATTTAATAAGGAAGTGGTTGCCATGACTACACTGTCATCATATCTATATATATATATATATATATATATATATATATATATATATATATATATATATATATATATATATATATATATATATATATATTATATATATATATATAGCACACACGCCAACCATACCTTATTTTTCGCGGTTAATGGGGACCTGCGCCAACCCCCGCGAAAATCAATATGTTTAAAATATATTTAAAAACCGCATAAAAGTAGCGAGACACTGCAGCGAAACAAGACAAAGGCTCAACTGTGGTCTTTCTGTTACCTTTACGGCCTCTGGTCTCTGAATCATAGTAAAGAAACCACTGGTATTGTGCTATTTTTGGCTCATAATTAGCGGCTAACACGCTAACAACAACAAAAGAAAAAGTCTGGTTTTCTCTGCATGGAACGAGCACTTTATTCTGGCACTGCAGGAACTTGTAACATCACACAGGTTGTATCGTTCGGCTCCTGTCAGTTAACAGAGAATGTAAATCTATACACGCTGGGCTGCTGTTTATGCTCACTCCACTTTTCATCTAACCCCGTTTTTGTTCTGCCGTCCCAGACACACACTTCATTACCCATAAGGGTACCTTAAAGGGGGCAGGCTGGCTCACATTTCTGCGCTGTGAGAGAATGCGCACATCCTGTGATGTTTCTGCCATTTTTTTCTTTTTATTATATATTTCTGAAAAAGCAGCGAATAACTAAAACCGCGGAAGTTAAAGCGCGAATTGGCAAGGGATATATATATATATATATATATATATATTTTATATTATTTATATTTATATATATATATATATAATGACTACAGACCAGTGTCCCTGACATCTCAAATCATGAAAGTCCTGGAGAGACTCTTACTGGCCCACCTCAACAAGCAGGTCAGCACCTTTCAGGACCCATTACAGTTTGCATATCGTAATGGGCTTGGGGTTGAAGACGCCATCATCTACCTGCTTCACAGAGCCCACTCTCATCTGGACCAATCAGGCAGCACATTGAGGGTCATGTTCTTTGATTTCTCAAGTGCTTTTGATACAATTCAGCCTGCGTTGTTATGTGAGAAGCTCCATCAGTTCCAGGTGGATTCCTCCACAACCTCCTGGATTTATGACTACCTCACAAACAGACCACAGTTTGTGAGACTGAAAGGTTGTGTGTGGATGGAGGTCAGCAGCATTGGAGCACCACAAGGAACTGTTCTCTCACCATTTCTCTTCACGCTCTACACCTCTGACTTCCAGTACAACTCTGAGTCCTGTCATCTGCAGAAATACTCTGATGACTCTGCAGTTGTTGGGTGTATCAGCAACGGACAAGAAGCAGAGTACAAAGAACTGATCTGTCAGTTTGTGAAATGGTGTAGTAACAATCATCTCGTATTAAATACCAGCAAAACTAAGGAGATGATTGTCGACTTCAGGAGGAGCAAGAATCAACACAGCAGTGTTTCCATCCTGGGAAAGGAGGTGGAGGTGGTGGAGGAATACAAGTATCTTGGAGTTCAGCTTGACAACAGACTGGAGTGGAAATGCAACACAGAATACATCTACAAGAAAGGTCAGAGCAGACTCTACTTTTTAAGAAAGTTGAGATCTTTTAATGTCTGCACCAAGATGTTGCACATCTTCTATAGGTCTGTTGTTGAAAGTGCAATCAGCTTTGCAGCCATCTGCTGGGGCAGCAGCATCAGAACCAGAGACCTGAAGAGAATCAACAAACTGATCAGGAAAGCTGGATCTGTGCTGGGTGTAACTCTGGAGCCGCTGGAACTGACTGTTCAAAAAAGAATGCAGCACAAGCTGATGAAGATGATGGAGGACTCTTCACTCCCTCTCCACGACACAGTGATCAAACAACAGAGTGTGTTCAGTGAGAGGCTTCTTCAGGTCCGTTGCAAGATAGAAAGATACAGATGATCATTCCTGCCAGCAGCCATCAGCCTCCACAACAAGACTTAACACCTGTTATTATATTATTATTATTATTGCTGTCGTTGTCTGTTATTTATTTAAAAAAAAAAAAAAAAAAAAGAGCCCTAATACTACAGTATTGAATTTCCCTTTATGGGATAAATAAAGTATTTTTCATTTTCATTTCATTCATTTCATATATATATATATATATATATATATATATATATATATATATATATATATATATATATATATATGAAATCATCAAAATTGTAAAACCAGTCGATAAATTGCAACAATTTACATTTTGCACTGTTGGATCTTAAAAAGGTTCTAAATACTGTTTCAAAATGCAATAAGAAATGGGATTTAGACAAAAAAAAAAATATTTGAGTAAACAACCTATTACAACATTTAAACTGAAACAGGCTGTTCATCAGCAGGTCAAAAGGTTTAGACTACAGCCTTTTAAAGCCAAAATCTGCGCAAAAATGTTAATTTAATGTCATTGTCAGGCATTCACACCGCCATGACCACCTGATAGCAAAGGCAAAAAAAGCTTTCACTTGTTGAAGGTGATCGGATTGTTTAACTGCATAAACAAGGCCTCTCACAACGTACCATCACTGCTGAGGTTGGATGCAGTAAGACAGTCATTTTAAATTTCTTATAAGATCCTGATGGTTATGGAACAAAAAAAATCAATTGGTAGACCCAAAAGAATTTCACTGGTGCTGAGTCAGAAGGATCTGATTGGCTGTCCAAGACAACGAGACAATCCTCGACCCAAGTTAAGGCCGTTCCTGGTGCCAACTGCAGCCCAATAACCAACAGACGGCATCTGAGAGAGAAGGGCTTTAAGAACAGAAAAAGTCTTCAAAGGCCTCGTCTCCTTCAGTGCCAGAAAATTGCCCATTTGGACTTTGCAAGAAAGCACCAAACATGGGACATAGAAAGTTGGAGGAAAGTTTTTATTCTCTGATGAGAAAAAAAGAAAATCTTGACAGTCCTGGTGGCTTCCAACATTACTGGCATGACAAGGAGATCCCACTTGAGATGTTTTCTATGCAACACAGTGGAGGAGGTGCCATCATGATCTTGGGGTCTTTTTTCCTTCAATGGAACAATGGTTCAGGTTGTGCAGAGGCATCAAAAGGTGGCTGGCTATGTGGAGATGTTGCAGGAGGCATTTCTTATGACTGAGGCCATCACCTGTGTGGTAATGACTGGGTTTTTCAACAGGACAGCACTGCAGTTCACAATAACAGAAGACATATATGTATATGTATGTATGTGTGTGTAAAATTATATATATATATATATATATATATAAAATGTGTGTATATATTTATATGTAGAGATAGATAGATGGAGTAGCTTTATTTAAAAGTGCCTTTCTTACACCCAAGGACACTGTACAATTGAAATCATGAATAAAATATGCAGAGCATAACAACATGAAAATGTTGGCCCTATAAGGAACTACTAACAGTATATATATATATATATATATATATATATATATATATATATAAATACACACACACAAATGTATGTGTACTTGTATGTATATATATATATATATGTATGTGTATAGTTGTATGTGTATATATATGTATATGTGTGTGCATATATGTTTGTGTTTATACATACATGCACACAACACATACAAGATATTAGGTATTTCACAAAACCAAGAACCTACTGCTCTGAAAGAAAAATACAAATTCAAGTAATCTTTAGGTAACTGACTTATTAATCAAGCATCTAACCAAGCTGATTACATACAGCTGTGCTGCTGCCATCAAGCTCCAACCAGTCACAGCTGGAAATCAAACACTGCAGCATCTGTAAGAGAATACTGACTTCTACAGCCATTCATGTTGATGACCTTCACATTCACACTAAAACACATTTTCAAAGCACTAGATCTTGTAGCTCATTTCTATTTCATCTGTTCAGTTTATTAGATTGTAAAGAGCATGCAGATGGTACATCAGGTAAATACTGGGTCATTCAAATCACATGTTCATGATGGCTTTTATAAGCTTGGTAAGTAAAAAGATACAAAAATATTTGGTTACATTTTCAAACCTGCATATGTCCGATGGTGTAAAAATAACAATGTGTGGTACCGAAACAACGTGGAGCATATTTTGCCTTAATCCTACATCAGTAATCGCACACAAACAGCTCTCAGCGAATATTTAGTGGGTAAAACTCTTCAGAAGGGTAAAAGAAGAGGGAGAAAAAGATGTAAAGGACAGAGTCAAAGATGTTCTCAGAGCGATGGACATGATGTGATCAGTTTGGAGTCACAGCAGGCTCCACTGCTGGTGTGACACGGCAACACACAGCTACTACCGCTGCACCCCTCGCTCCTCTAACACTGTGGACAAGGCAACGGTTGTCCTTGGCAACGGACCCCAAAATAGCAGAGTCCTGAGAGAGGGCACTGCAGTCTGTCAAAGTCCAGCCAGAGGGACAGGACACCTCCACCTACAAGGAAAAAGGTGTGAGGATCAGGGGACAGATCTAGGACTTAACTGTCGGTTACATTTCTCTAGTGTCCGTATTTTAATTACACACCTGGTCTTTGTCAGCTGATATGTTCTCCAACAAATGGCATTCGAGAGATGGAGCATGGCAACAGACTGCTTGTGATGTAACCCCTTGTTTGACCACGCAGCGCCTCCCATGTCCATGATGTGGGTGAGAGTCAGACAAGATCTCCTCGTTGGACCAAGTTGTGCACCCTGGAGAGAAAATGGCCTTCATGCTCACATGCGTCAAAGCAATGAAAACCTTGAGGTTACTCCTTGGCTGTTCTCAAAAGAACAGCAGCCAGTCATTTACACAGGAGTCAGCATAAAGGTGATGACTCAGGGAGGTAACGAAAAACCAATTTTGCTGTATTAAAACCTTCTCATTGTACTTCACATAAAGCTTGCATTTATGCTGACTGGGAGTGTAATTTCCTGTCAGGGTGATTGCCATGGTAACGTAATTGACCAAGGCATTGTAAATGCAGCAGAACCAAAAGCTTGTACACTTTATATAGGGCACAGAACAGTATCAGATGGAGTAGTTTGACGTTTGATAGCCCCAGTGGTCTCACATCTCTGTGTAGCTGCAGTGAGACCAACCATGGAAGGAAACTACAATCCTGATTTTTGCAGGTATAAAACATGGCCACCTGGAGTAAATAATTGAGATGGAAGACACATTTGACCATATTTTCAGTCAAGAGATGCAATTTCTTATGGCAGAGCTTTCTGGCATGTTATTTTCTTGGCGTTAATAGAACTGACACAACACCAAAGAGGACGACTATCCTTATGATACCAAATGGACATTTCATACTTATATATGTGTGTGTGTGTGTGTGTGTGTGTGTGATACATGAAGTTCTGAGATCTCTGCAACACCCACATAACTTGTATTTAACTTAAAAAATGAACATCAATATTCTTTTGTGTCATATATTTCATCATGGAGCTGTTGCTTCTACATTGTTCACTAATTTAAAGGTAGGGTAAGGGATTTCTAATCCAGAAACTTTTTCTTTTTTTAATGTGTCCTCAGCATTTGCTTACTGTCCATATCTTGAGAAATATGGTTAAAAAAAAAAACTTTTAAAACACCCCTGATGCCATCAACTGGAGGCACAGAACAGAGACAGTCTGCCCCCCTCCATGATTTTTGTGTCAAGGTTAAAACTTAATTTGAATGAATCTATTTTATTCCCTCTGAAAGATTCCAATCTGACAGAAATTAATGGTATAACAGTTAAAAAGTTACATATGACTGTTTATTGACAGATTTTTTTAAATTATGCAGCTTTTCTAATTTTATCCCTATTATTGAGCAAATAACAAAGAAATTCAATATGTGGCTGATGAGAGATTTGTCCTTAAATGGTAGAGTTTTACTGTCAAAGGCAGAATGAATATCTAGATCTGTTTATGCGTCCTTATCATTAGCACTGCCCAAACAAATAACAAATTGCACTTGTCGCTATATGAATAGGCAAGGAAAGTTTAGCTTTACATAAAACATTTGAAGCATACAGGCCCCATGGCATTATGGGAGCAATGTAACGCCATAGCCTCGCATCAGTTAAAAATGTTGAACTTACGCAGTGGATTTCAGAGAGAATGTATACACTGTGCTAGCTTCCAGTGCTAGCTAGCACAGCGCAAATACAGTAACTATACATTTTTCCATTGCTTGACTACATGGTGAAATTGTACAGGCTACAGGTGTAGGCTGTTAGAAACTAGAGAGTAAGTTTACTTTCCTGTGGCTGAAACCACTTGATGCTAATGACATTAGCATCTTTAGCATTAGCATAGAGCCAACCCATCCATAAAGAACTGTACTTCCTTGTGTGGACCAACAGGGGAGACAACTGGTATTTCATACTGATTGATGGAGGGCACGTGGAAACGAGTGTTGCATCTCAGTTGGGGCCCACATGCAGATGTTGTCTGGGAAGTATTCATCTTATCTAACGTTCAGCAGGAAAGCACGACAGTATTTCCAAAGTTGTCAGACCAGCTGGATAGATTGCAGCAGAATATTCTGTGTGTTACTCACCAGTCAGGTGGTGCTGTGGGCCGACACACTGAGCATCTTTCCCAGCTTCCGGACTAGCGTGGGCCTGGCACTGCAGGCCCTCTATCACACAGCAGCGGGCCACAGCGTACACCCCGTTACCTGCTGGACCATTATAGGCGACGCACTCCATATGTCCGCTGCTCACCTGTAAGCACGGAGATGGAAGCTTTAACAGCATCTGGTGATCATAGACTTTATCCCACAATTCCAATCTGTCTGAACTCACTGTGATAGTTTCTCCTCCTCGGACACCGTGAGGAGCATAGCTGCTGCAACCCATCATTTCCTCCCCAAGACGACAGCGGCTCATGACCCTGTCAGTGCTTGCGAGCCCTGACCTCTGTGACCACACTGAACGACAAAGAAGCTCCCCATCTGCACACACAAGTGGAATTTAAGCGTCATCTACACCTGGATGCTGTTTGTGTGTGTAAGATGAAGCGTTGACAGCCACTAACTTGATGCTGGGTTGTTGTTGGTGGGGGACATGGCTGCTACCAGGTTTGGAGTTGTGAGACGATCCGTCTCAGTCAGAGAAAGGAAGTTGATTGTGTTGCTGATGGAATAATGCAGCATCATCTGCAGCACTTGAACCGGTGACACAACCTTGTTGGATGACAGGATCACCGCCGCTATACCTGCAGATATGCAAACCAAAGGATAAAGCACCAGTTTGATTGTTACTATTGTTCTTTCCCCGTTGTTTTTTTTTTTTTTTTTTTAAACATGTGTATGTGAGTGAGTGTACCTGCAACATGTGCAGCCGCCTGGGAGGTTCCACTTCGGGAGGTGAAACAGGTGTTGCAGTCGCTACTGGCACTCACGATGTCATCACCGGGTGCAAACAAATCCACACAGCCGCCAAAGTTGGTGCCACCTGCACCCTGCGACATAAGCTGGTCCACAGAGTTAACCGCCCCCACGGTGATGACCTGCAAGCCCAACGGAGGTTCAGGTAAGGGTCACAGTGTCCTGTAGGTGAAGGCTCTGTAGGAGGAGTGTTGCGTCACCTCAGGCTCTGACGCAGGAGAGTAGAGACAAGCGTCATCTCTGTAGTTGCCTGCTGCAGCGACGACCACAGCTCCATTAGCCACCATGTCCCTGCACGCCGTGTTTAACGAACGGCTGAAGCCACCAATGAAAGGCAGTAAAACCACCACTGCGTTCACTGGCCGCGCCTGTAGCGTTGCTCGGATATATTCCATTCCTGAACGTAACGTGACACGTGTAAAGGTCAGAAAAACGCTTTCATTCAAGTTTTAATCCTCTACAACACCACAGCACAATCAGTCCTACCTGCAAGAGCTCCTGACACAGTCCCTTTACCCTGACAGTTGAGCACACGCACCAGGTTAACACCGGCACCTCGAGCAACACCTGAGTCTGACCCACTCACAACACCCGCCAGGTGTGTGCCGTGACTGTCGCACTGGCTGGCCTGTGAGAGAGAGAGAGAGAGATCTGAGCATCACAGTGATACAGATCATGTCTGTGAAAGGCAGAGTCAGCAAACCTGTCTGTGAACTCTGAATCCATCCTCCTCTGGGACGTCGTTGAAGTCTGTGATGAGCACTCGTCCTTCAATTTCTCTGTGAGAACTCTGAACACTGCCGTCCATTAGATACACCTCCGCCATCCCTCCATCATCTGCAGAGGTGTGACATATACAAATGCAGATGGCAATCTCAGATAGTTCAGCGAGATTTAATGGCCTTTTGAAGGCAGACACTGAGCTTTATATTTTCGTGGAAAGCTAGAAGATAGGGTTAAGATGGATGGAAAAAGGTGATTTTTAAAGGGAAAAAAATGGGGCAAAATGTGGTTTAGAAAAATGACTCAAATTAGTTAGAATGGCTTAATGGATAAAAGAGCTGACCAATATTTATGGAGAAGTATTTTAAGCTTCATTTGAGTGTCTTAATGTGAACTGAGATAATGTTTAAACCTCGTAATCATGTCTTTAGCCCTACTCCCCAGTGGATCGTTTCAGACCTTGGCTCTTCTGATGAAAGCGAGCCTCTACAGAAGTCATTAGCAGCCACACTGAAACAGTTTTATCCCTCCTGGGTCTGTTTATATTAAAAACCTAAAGCACTGTGCTTTGAGATGTGCTGTGTCCCAGGGATCAACATTTAATTAACTCATCTGAAACATCTGTTTGTGGCCATCCGCAATTAAAGGTTGCCATGGAGACAATAAATGCCAAGCGGCTGCTTGGCTATTTAATGTGGATTAACTGGGAGGCACCTCTCAAACTTTGGGTCATCACTTAGGCAAAGATGATAATGTTGGTTGCTGGCATTTTTACATCATCAACAAGAGCAGCCTTCTCTGAATGTTGTGCTTCAATATATGTACTCGATGAAGCAACAAGATGACACACTGAGACTCATAACACCAGTTGTGTGCAGATGTTTATGGTAATGGTGAAAGAAAGTGGAAGCTGATAGAGACAGACTCACTGGGAGGCCAGTATGTTCCATTCTCCAGGACGCTACCATGAGGTTGCAGTAACCTCTGCAGGTTCCAGGGGGCGCTCTGAGCAAAGATGGACGAGTCCTCCTCGACATAGTGGACATGCGGGAGCTTCACTGCCTGAGGAGAGCACATTCAGTGGAAGGTGATTACAAAACAGGTGTCATCACTCAACTGTGTCATCACTTATCACATTTAGAAAATTAAAGATCTGAGTATAAATTGAGTTATATGTCATCATACAGAGTGATGTTTTTTAGCCACCACTGCTGCTTATGATGTTTTAATCACTGGGAGTCAAGTTACCTGGAATTTAAGTCTCACATTCCCACAGGTGAAAGATTCTTGGCCAAAGTGGATGTGTTTTTAAAAGTCTAAAGTCATCCAGGCTACCGAGGTACCATGGAATAAGATATGTAAGGGGGCAGCACTCACACTCATCCAGAGCTTTGTAAATCTGTGCCTTTCCAGTCTTCCACATGACTGTGGCTTCTGATTATTCCAGGCAAAGTGGACAGGATCACCACTCACATAGCCATTCCTGCTGATATTTTTCCTTGTTAAAATGAAGGGACTGTCGTCTGGAATTTCTGATGAGGTTCAGCACATCATTCCTCCTCATTTTGTCCTTCCTCTCACACCCAATCAGTGCCTTCCATCTTCTCTGCACAGAGAGATCTGTTGGCCACTTTACTCATGTCACATCAGCCATGAAGGGACAGATGTGTAACTTCTTGGCTTTGGATTTATGTGATTTACATTCATCAGCATCACAGTAGTAAACCATGGTTATTTGAAGGTAGAAAATTGTGTAAAATGAATGATCTGTATTGCTTGTTTTGACGTGTTGCTTTCTTTCCCAGAAGTGGTCTTGTCTGCAAAGAGCCTCAAATGCAACATGTTACTACCACTTAGTGAATAAAAATAGCACCATTTTGTGGTACTCGGGTAGCGTCTATTACCAGGAAAAAATAACCAAGATCAGCCATATGACATCATTTCATTCGAGTAATCGAGAGAAGATAAAATCCACTTTTACCTCTTCTTACTTCTATTAATCTCAGATTTGTGACTTCCACAGTTTACATGGTCAAAACTCTACCAGTCAATTTAAACTGAAGACGCCTCCAGGATGAAACGTGAAACTTTTTCAAGAACCAGTAAAAGTAAGTCCAGCTGCTTTGATTTCAAGCCTTTGAGGATTACCATGACCTGAATGACTAACAGTTGACACCAGAATATCACTGTCTTGCATTTTATTTTGGTCTCAGAAGGCAAAATACATGCAGACTGCTGCTGCTGCTGGTGATATAAGTCACTTACCAGTTGGTGGCCTTAATTGCTTTATTTCAAGAAGTGCATGATCAGACGTCTTCTAGGTATCCTACAGTTAGGCCCAGACGTATATGAACATCGACAGCAGTTTTACACAATGGACTTGAAATATAAAAATCAGAATGTGATCAAGCTTTAACTCAGCTTAAGAGATTTTTGCAAAAAAATATGTCCATTATCATTTTGGAATTACAAAAATATAAGTATCCCCATCTTCAGGGAATCAAAAATATTTGTTCAATGGGACATAATTAAAAATAACAATACTTTCAGGAAAATTACTTTCTTTCTACCTTCAGTTTAATCTTCAGTAACTGAAAAGCATGCTCTTTTAGGGTGAGATCAGGAAACCGACTTGACCATTGAAGAATATTCAATTTCTTTGCCTCCAAAAATGCTGCAGTTGCTTTCACACTATGTTCAGGGGTCATTATCCCTCTACTGTGGAGCACATATCCTATCAGAGTTGTGGTGTACAAAAACAAACAAACAAAAAACTTCTGGACCAAACTGTATAAACTTTTTTTAGCTTGGAAGTTTTCTTGCATTGCTGATGATTAGTGAATTTTCATTCCATAACTGTTAACATAGCGTTTTATTTATGTTTTTATTGTGTTTTTTTTTTCCCTTATGTGAGGCTACTGAGTATGCGTCAGGTATTTAGTTTACCAGGTGAAGGACATCCCGACTCATTTTGACCAGGAAGCCTTGCAGAGCTCCGGAGTAGCTCTGCAGGACGTCCACCAGGTAGCCTCTCCTGGCTGCTCTGGCTCGCAGCCTCCTGATGGTCCTTTGGATCTGAGACTCGTGCGTCCCCGGGTGGAGTATGACCAGGTACTGGCCGGGCATGCGCCATGCCGCCTGGTGGAAATTAAGAAGAAATAAATCATAGAAATGCACAAATCTGCAGGTAACTTTCCCCCGTGTGTTAAATAACTGAATCTGTTATTTAAAATGCCATTTAATCACCGTCACTGTGTGCGCTTCTCTGCTTTATATCATGGCCATTCTTATAATGTTGACATTAATACATCAATTAAAAGTAATTAAATGTTTCCAGACTGAGTGAAAATGTAATGTTCGTGTGTGCATCTGATACCTAGAACTTTAATAGATCAATGATGTTTATGGAAAAGGATCAGGACTTCAGACTGAAAGGATGCGCGGTAAACGCATCACATCCATGACGCCGTTTCTTTTTACCTTGTTGCACTTGAGGAACTCTGCAGCGGGCTCGGCTCCAGTCTCAGGCTGTGTCCCGTCCTCATGGATCATATCCAGGACCATCACGTCGTCCTCCGGGTGGTCCTGCGCGCACACGGCCGAAGATGCGCACAGGAAACACAGTGCCCATCCCGTCCAGGACGCGCGGCGCATTGTGCACTCTTCTGAAACAGTTTCCAGTCAAACGATCCGGATAACTGATCAATAAAAGCCCCGATTGGAGTTCTTACTCCTGTCTGGCTTCCACGGATGTGTTGGTGTCTCAGGCAGACGCGCGCCCTGTGTGCCCGACAGTCAGATAACTGCCTCCAACCATCGACACGGATTAAAAAAAAAAAAAAAAAAAAAAAAAAAAAAATCGAACAATTGATTCTTATAAATTAAGGCGGGGACTGGTGACGTCTCCGCGGCTCACGCCACCGCTTTTGTATCGAATGATTGTCCTCGTTAAAAACACCTCTTACTGTGAAGGAGTCATGTTTCATACACCCCCCACCCCCCACCACCAGATTAAAAAAAAACACCCTGTGATTATTATATGTCAATCAGAGAAAGCAGTTCCTCTGACCTCAAAGTTAATGGTCGATGTCGGTTTAACTTAATGTGAGGTACGTGTTGTGCAGATGCACTTGTTATTGCCTGAACTCCTCCTGCTAACTTAGGTTATTTATAGTCGGCTATGTTATTTTATTATCACATTTGTAATTTCCACCCATTCTGTCAGCCTGGTGGCTGAAGTGCTGAGCTGTGCTCAGAGCTGCTGAGCTCACAAAAAACTTCTTAGTCTGACTTCAAGTGTCACTATGTCTCAATAATCAACTCAATTCCAAGAAATTAATTTAATTCACACCTTCACAGTTAAAAGCAGGGTGAGAGAAGATGGAAGATAATGATGCCAGGCTTCATTAATCAGTGGCTCTTAGAGAAATCCTACATCAGACAACAACCAAACACAACTTTTTTTTTCCTACAATGACCTAATTAACATAAATTAAGCCATTTAGAATTGAAATCACAAAAATGAAAACGTGTGGGCAATATAAGTACCCTCTTAGAGGGTCCATAGGATTTAAGGGGTAAAAGTATGATTAAGGTCTGGTTTATGCTCCAGCATCAAACTGGTGGTGTTTCATAAATGACAACGTTTGTCCTGCATGTAGGCTAAGTGATTAGTTGCTACACAGAAGCCTAAATGAATAACAAAAATATTAAATGCATCAAATAACAAAAGTGATTGTTCTGCTTGGTGGCATTGTATTTTCTTCTATGTCTTTTCCGCTACTCCTTTTTTATTTGCCATTTTCAGTTCAGGCAGAAATATAGATTGCTGTAATGTCAGTAAAAATGACTGTTGCTCAACATTTATTGACACAACCAATAAATGATATGTTTTATTTGCTCTGCTGCTATGTCGGAGCTACAGATGGTAAATAAGCAAAAGAAAACTCACCATTGCAAAAAAAAAAGAACCTGTGTCACCATGTGGCATCTGATGGTGTAACTGCAGAACCAGATATGTCACCAGCTACTACATAGGTCCTGTACATATGCATAGTTTCCACCTAGAACCATAAATCTCTTTGAAGATGCAGCCATGCGGTGCTAATCAACAGTCTGTGATAGATAGAGAGGACATTTTGGAAGTTGGGTGATCTGGAGTATTCAGGTGTATGTTAACACAATGCCAAGAGGGAAGGACATAAACACTGGCCTTTGAGTTGTGGGAAATCAGTCTGGAAAGAGCTATTAAATAATTTCCAACAACCATTTGGAGTTCAAGATTGTACACTGGAAAAGATTATTTACAAGTGGAAAGCAGTTGCCTGTCTTCCCAGAAGTGCCCATCACAGGAAATGTATCATAAGGTCAGACCAATACTGATAGAAATTTAAAAAAAAATAATAAATAAAACAGCAACATCTTGGGTCCAACAGGCTTCACTCAGCATGTTAAATGTAAAAGTCCACAACGGCACAGTTTGAACATTACTGAGGGTCACTGAAGATTGTAAAATAAATTGTATAATAAATAAATTATAATAAATAAATTGTATAATCAATTGTATAATATACATATTTATTTACTTATTTATATGTTTGCGTGTATATATTGTTCTAGTAATTTGTTATACCTTTATTTTTATTTTTTTATTTTTATTCTAATTCTATTATCTTTTTCCTATCTAAATCTTTACATAACTTTATTTTTTCATACTGCACAAAGAGAGCTTAGAAACCAGAGTCAAATTCCTTGTTTGTGTGCACAAACTTTTCAGAATCAGAATCAGAATTCTGATTCTGATTCTGAGATTATCTCTTCTGTCTACAGTATGGAACCTTTTCACAAAACTGCATCTGAACAAACCACCTGACTTCTGGAACAATGAGATTTGGCCAGATAATACCAAAGTGGAGTTGTTTGGCCTTAACGACTGTCACTGTGATTGAAGACAACCAAACAAACCACTTCAGCAGAAACATGTAATTCCCACTGTCAAGCATGACAGTGGAGGGATGATGATTAGGTGCTGTTCCACTACCACAGGACCTGGGCACATTGTCTAGTTGACCAGTCATTGACTTTATTATATATATATATATATATATATATATATATATATACACAACAGCTAAAACTTGGTTGTAAAAGAGTCATGCAACAGGAGAATTATGGAAGTATTTCTGTACCATCTGAGAATACGAATTTTTAAGATTGAAATTTTTCAGCATCAAAATCAGACTTTGAATTTTAAAAAACATCAGATTTCTAGCACTGAATTTTTTTTTGCCTCTGAATTTTATTTATAAATATATAATATTATGTATAAAATAAATTCAGTGTTAAAAGAAATTGTTGTCTTAAATATTCAGTTTTTCAAAATCAACACGCAAAGAAATTTAACACCCCCAAAAAATTCAGTGTAAAAAAAAAATCAACATCTCAAAAAAATTCAGTGTAAAAAAATCAATGTCTAAAAAAAAAAAAATCAGTGTAAAAAAAATTCACCTCAAAAATTCAGTGTAAAAAAAAAATTCAACCTCAAAAATTCAGTGTAAAAAGAACCAGACTCAACATCCGGGTCACCAGGGAGAAGCCATCGATCCCTGTCTCAATTCAGCCAACGTCCAGCCAATCACGTTACGCTCCATTGGTCATGTGACACCCACCCAGATAGTAAGACGGACGGTCGGCCATGGCAGAAAACTCAGGTGATGGTGCTGCGGTGAGTCTGTTTACTTTATTTGCTGTTTGTATTAAACATTTAAAATACATTTAGTAAATGGACCAATGGAGCGTAACGTGATTGGCTGGACATTGGCTGAATTGACAGGGATCGATGCTTCTCCCTGGTGACCCGGATGTTGAGTCTGGTTCTTTTTACACTGAATTTTTTGAGGTTGAATTTTTTTACACTGAATTTTTTGAGGTTGAATTTTTTTTACACTGATTTTTTTTTTTTAGACATTGAATTTTTTTACACTGAATTTTTTTGAGATGTTGATTTTTTTTTTACACTGAATTTTTTGGGGTGTTGAATTTCTTTGTGTGTTGAATTTTGAAAAACGGAATATTTTAAGACAACATTTTTTTTAACACTGAATTTATTGTAACAAAATAAATCAGGCAAAAAAAAATTCAGTGCTAGAAATCTGATGTTTTTTAAAATTCAAAGTCTGATTTTGATGCTGAAAAATTTCAGTCTTAAAAATTCGTATTCAAACTCAGATGGCACAGAAATACTTCCATAGAGAATGACCTAAAACACACCAGCAAAGCTGCATCAGAATGACGGCCTAATTGAAATCCTTTGGGAGGATTCGAAAAGACTTGGGCAAAAGTGAATGTCAAAATCTTTAATAAGCTGGAGCAATGTTGCAAAACTTCTTTTCCCTTCAGGGGTCGCCACAGTGAATCATCCACCTCCATTTTACTCTATCTTCTGCATCCTCTTCTCTCACACCAACTAACTTCATGTCCTCTTTCACTACATCCATAAATCTCCTCTTTGGTCTTCCTCTGGGCCTCCTGCCTGGCAGTTTCAACCTCATCATCTTCTAGCGATATATTCACTACTCCCTCCTCTGTACAAGTTTGAACCATCTCAGTCTGGCTTCTTTAATTTTCTCTCCAATACATCGAACATGTGCTGTCCCTCATTCCTGATCCTATCAATCCTCGTCACTCCCAAAGAGAACATTAATATTTTAATCTCTACTATCTCCAGCTCTGCCTCCTGTCTTTTCCTCAGTGCCAGTCTCTAAACCATTCAACATTGCAGGTTTCACCACCATCTTGTACACCTTTTCTTTCATTCTTGAGGATACTCTTTAATCACACCCAACACTTTTCTCTACCCGTTCCAACCTGCTTTCACACACCATCTCTTTTCCACACTCTCCGTTGCTCTGAGCTGTTGACCCCGAGTATTTCAAATCCTAAACCTTCTTTACCTCTGCTTCCAGTAGCCTCACCGTCCCACTTGGGTTCTTCTCATTCACACACATACACGCATACCTCTACCTCTCTAGCTTTTGTTCCACCTGTTCCCTGCTCTCAATACAGATCACAATGCCATCTGCAAACATTATAGTCCGTGGAGATTCTTGTCTAACCTCATCTGTTATTCTGTCCATCAGTACAGCAAACAAGAAGGGACTCCAACCTGATCCTCAATCTAGTCCCACCTCCACCTGGAACTCTCTCTCACACCAACAGCACACCTCACCACTGTCTTACAGCTCTCATACACGTCCTGCAGCACTCAAACATACTTCTCTGCCACTCCAGACTTCCTCATATAATACCATAGCTCCTCTCTCGGCACCCTGTCATCTACTTTCTCAAGGTTTACAAAGACACAATCAAGCTCTCTCTGGACTTTTTCTGTACTTCTCTGTCAGCATCATCAAAGCAAATATTGCATCTGCAGTACTCGTTTTTTATGGCATTAACCTTACTACTGTTCACAAATGCTCCCTTCTGCTCTTTGTCTAGCTTCCACTGCTATTTCCCATAACTTCATTGTGGCTCATCAACTTTATTCCTTTGAAGTTGCCCCATTTCTGCACATCTCCCTTAAAAAAAAAATGGGCACCAGCACACTTCTCCTCCATTCCTCTAGAATCCACCCAATCTCTAAGATCTTGTTGGTCTAAAGAGAACAACAATGTCCTAGTCTAAAACACTACAGCCACCTCTCCTAGACTCTTCCATACCTTCACAGGTATATCATCAGGACCAACTGTCTCTCCACTCTTCATCCTCTTCAGTGTCCTCCTCACTTCAGCCTTACTAATCTTTGCTACGTCCTGGTACACAACAGTCACCTCTTCTACTATTTGTTCTCTTTAATTTTCCCCATCCATCAACTCTTCAAAAAACTTTTTCCATGTTCCCTTCACACTCCTATCATCTGTCAATGGATTTCCATCTCTATCCGTAATCATCCTAGCCTGCTGCATGTCCTTCCCATCTCTATCTCTCTGCCTCTTCAACCTGTATAAGTCATTGTCTCCCTCCTTCCTGTCCAACCTATCATACAAATCATTGTATGTCCTTTGTTTGGCCCTTGCCATCTCTATCTTCAACCTTATTCTGCATCTCCTTGTCTACTCTCCTCAGTCCTCTCAGTGTCCCATTTCTGCTTAGCAAACCTTTTTCTTTGTACATTCCTGTCCATCACTTCTTCATCACCTCTGTTGCCTTCCTCAACATGTCCACTGAGGTCTGCACCAGTCACCACTCTTTCATCTCTGGGAATACTCTGCATTGCTTCATCTACCTCCCTACAGAATTTCTCCTTCTCTTATAACTCATATCCCACCTGTGGGGGAAAACCACTGAGAACACTGAACATCACACCTTCAATTTCTAGCTTCAGACCTATTACTCTGACACTCTTTTCACCTTCAGAACATTCTAACAAACTCCTCCTTCAAGATAACTCAACTGGTCTCCTGAACACACCTCCTCTGCATTGTATCAAGCAGCACTTTCTCTTTTCCTGTCATCATCCCAACATTCAAAGTCCCTACTCCCTCTTCTCTCTGCCTCTTTCCACTGCCATCCTGTAGGTCAATACCACCCATGGTGGTCGTTGTTAACCCTGATCTTGACTGGTCCGGTATAGGGTTCTTGAGTGTTTAGATTTGCATGGCGAGTTTGGCATAGGTTTTATGTTGGATGCCTTTCCTGTCACAACCCTCTGCATTTAGCCTGGCTTGAGACCAGCTTAAAGAAGACACTGGCTTGTCCACCATTGGGGCAGTATTAATGGTAGAGAAGAATAACTTTAAGCAGTCATCTTGTATGATTTTATTGTCAATGATAATATGAGAAGCTGATAAAATCATGCAGGAAACAACTGCTTCAAGTTATTGCTGCTAAAGGATTTTTCTACAAGCTACTGAATCATGAGACCAATTAGTTTTTTATACATGATTTTTTTGTTTTGCATATATATACATACATCCATTATCTATACCCGCTTAATTCTCTGTAGGATCGTGGAGATCTGCTGGAGCCTATCCCAGTTCACTATATAGATAGATAGATAGATAGATAGATAGATAGATAGATAGATAATAGATGCAGGTAATTACTTCAGTGAGATTAGGATATGCCAGTGGTCTGTGGGAGCCAACACTGGTAGTTGGTCGGGGATCAAATACTATTCCCTAGATACAAATAATATATATATGTATATATACTGTTATCTGCCATATAGACTTTTATATATCTAATATAATAATATATATATATATATATATATATATATATATATATATATATATATATGCACACTTTTTTTGCTCTTTCAAGTAAATGCCTACTACTCAAGAAAATGTCTACTAGGGGCTGGTTTCAAAAACTTTAAGAGCATATAGATATATAGCCAAGTAAAAAAAAAAAAAAAAAGTTATGCTCTCCATTGCCACATTTCACATCCATGACAACTGTAGTGAAATTAATAAACAGCAGCTGCTGTGGCTACCTGGAGGACAACCTCTAACTTCAACCACTCGCCCTAGCAGCAGCCGGTACATTCAGCTATTCCAGCCAGTCTGTCCTCCAGGTTAGCCTGGACACTTCCAGACTGGCTAACTGGACCACCAGTCAGTCAACTAACTACCTTTGCCTCAAGTTCCATCAGAACCAGATCCTGTTAAAGGCAGGGACCCCCAGGTCACAACAGACCAGCATGCTGCAGTAAGTTAGCTGAGCGTCAGCTAGTCAATGGTCCTGGTGGAATCTGATTTTGAGTTCCAGCAGACCTTCAACTCCTGCAAATCTCGCTTGAAATGTTGTTTCAGTAGCAAAATCAGTGATGCTGATGATGATGATGATGATGGATAAACAGATTCATCAGAATGAACGTAAGGTATCATTAGTTAGCATCACAGGTTAACAACATAAAATTGCTAGCTCATGGTGACAGAGATTAGGTGGGCTTTTTCCAGTTTCCAGGTTTGTTCATTTTGCACATTTGCCCATTTTTGGATCACTGGACTGGGATTGGACAGAATCAGTTCCTTGCAGTTTGCAAAAACCTAGATAAGAAGGAAAAAAGCACAAAAAACGACTTTAGGAAACCTATGTGTGACATCACATACAGTTTGTCTGCAGTGGGTTTTTTTTTTAACCGTCTATGACCATCAGTCAGTGGAAATATGGTCTTTATATCAGAATTATTTTGGGGGGCTCTGTGTATGAGATCATAGATGAAAAGGACCATCTAGACTGCTTTCAGCGTGCCCAAAAGCCAGAAGGTGTGATGATATGTGATTATATCCTTGGTAAAGGTCATCTACACTTCTGTGATGGCAATGTTGGTGCCAGTTGAACGTTAACAAAACCAGTTGAACTGAGACAAAAACCTGAAATGCTTCATCGCTACATATCCTCAATACCAGAACAACTTTGAAATGCTTTGAGAAGGAATGGCAACATTACAAAGTGATAATAGCTTAACTGTCTCAACCTTTAAGTTAAGGGTTAAAATACTTAAAGCACATTTTTGTTATAATCTTACATAATGTAACATGAGTAACTTTATAGTGTAGGACTTTTAAAAGAACCTATATCGTGGTTTTCATACTTTCACTTATCTAAATGGCATGAGAAATTCTTTAACCACTGTTGGGTAGGTATGGTCATATACCAAGAAGGGGAAAAGTTAAGTTTAGTTGCATTCTGAGAATTGTAGGAACTTTTTGGAACCGGAAATGATCTTAATCTAATTCAAGTTAGAAAAAACACTACCAGTCACTAACCTTCAGATGTACACACACACACACACACACACAGCTAGTAAACAGCACCATCTTGTGGAAAAATCACAAAAACTCATTTAACTTTATTAACCACTTCATTATGCCACAAAACAATGCAGCATTATTTCATACATGACTGCTTTCTACTTAAAAATAAATAAAAGCAAATTCTAAACACCATTATTTGTGAGCAAGTCTGTCCTCCAGAAAGCAGAAAATGACATGAATGCATGTGGAGATCTCCTGGGTTGCAGTGTATCTCTCTTAGACCAGGTGCAGCGCTGGACAGCTGTGACGCTGACTCTTCTCCACCTCAGGGAGAAGTGTGCTGCTGCTCGACTTTTGGCCACAGAAACTCAGCAGGGCCTCGGTGTGACTGAGATTTCATAAAACGGCGTGGGGAGGAGGGGAGAGACAGAAATAGAAGTTCAGTTACAGCATAGTGTCCCCATTTTCTTACTTTTTGCCTCTGAAGGGGAGCTTTGCTGAGCATGCACATCTTTATCAGACTGCACAGCACTTGTGTAATTACAGAAAGTCACGCAGCAGACGAAAAGTACAACCTTCTCTTTCAGCGGCTGGCTGCTGCAACAAATCAGTGTTTTAATCAGAGTGGTCTTCTGCTCTCATGTTTTCATCTAATTAAGATATTTTTAGTCACCACTTTGAGGCCACTATTTCTGTCTTTCTCTTTATTCCACACTTTTGAACCATGTTCCATCGAGTATAGATTGAAAGATGACAAAATCAGTATCTTCAAAGAATTAGTCCGGACCCTCCCTCCCCACCTCCCACATGCTGCTGCTGTCATCATGTTCAGCCGAGACGGACACTTGACGTTCTTAGACAGAGCGCAGGGAATCAGTGAGATGTGAATGGCAGACCCAGTTAAAGTCATGTATGAGACAGTACCTTTCATCTTTTGCTTCAGCTGCAGCACACAAGAAATCTTCCAGGCCTTCCTTCTGAATCGCTGGTGTCACGGTGACCTATTAAAGACACACTTTGCATTATTGCATCTAGTTGTTCTTGTGTTTCATGTTACTCTCCACACCTTGAATCTACCTTAGGATAACACTGGCAGAGGCTCCACACAGTCCCGACACACACCATGGTGACGCCCAGAACACACATTGTAACATAGACATGGGGTCGCTCCTGTATCATGATGAAGAGGCCGACCGCCACCACGCACAGGCCGGCCACGATCAGTCCATATCGATATGGTTTCCCTTCTCCCATCGCTGCAACAGCTGCTGCTAATGAAGCCTGTATTAGTTTTTAACTTGAATCAGGAAGTAAAGACTTTGCATTCTGTCCTGTGTCAGGGCTTCAAGGTGAGGGTGGAGAAAAGCCAGTTAAGGTTCCACTCTGCTGCTCATTACAGCCTGCAGACAGCCGGCTGAGGTCAGGTATAAAATTGCAGGAGCTTGTGTGTGTGTGTGTGTGTGTGTGTGTGTGTACATGACAGGTCACCTTCTCTCTGGCTGCTGGCAACCAGGAATCTCAAAACTCAGCTTCAGCGCAGGGCTGATTCGGCTTTTGGTGTTTGCTTTGTTTGTAGACATTTCAGCATTCTGTCTCTCCTGAGATTTCCTTCTTATACGCAAACAATCCACTGTTTATAGTAGTGAGCGTGACGCCAGCCTTGGGGAGCTACATAGCTATTCTCGTGTTTATAGTAACGTCACAACAAAACTGACAGTGAATGCTCTCCAAGTGGTGGAAACAAAGCTGAGCCTTCAGTAACACCGTCCTGTTAGCTCTCTGCTGTCACTGGTTGAGGCACCTTGCATCAGAATAAGCAGCAGATTCAACAGTGAGCGTAGTTCTTCTTCTTGAGTTTGAAAGAGATGGCCTCAGTTGTAGGCCATGTTATTTCAAGCAGGCACACAAAGTACTCTGATCAGGTGTTTATTAATCTGTGTCCATGAACCTTGCTGTAAAAGTGAAAAGTCCTTTGTAAAGGGAAGTGAGTCTATATTGATTATATCGCACACATTGTATTAAGTTAACATGGAGGGACACTTTTGGACCATGTCTGTAAAAAAATTTAAATAATAATACAACATCCATTTCCAAAAAAAAAGTTGGGATGCTGTAAAATGTAAATAGATCCAGAATGAAACGATGAAATGATCTGCAGATCTCATGAACCTATATTGTACAGGTATTGTATGGGTTGAAACTGGAAGCATGCAGCACCTTTCTTTAAAAAAGAAAAAAAATCATAATAATCATGAGGAAAAAAAGTAATTTCCAATCCCCCAAAAAAGTTAGGTTAGGTTGATGTTTACTACTCTGTGACATCAGTCCACTAAGTGCACCCATAAACCGTCAGAGATGGAGGCTTTTGAACTGAGTGCAGATAAGGAACCAGATGGGGCCTCTCCTCTTTGGTCTCCAGGATGCAGCATCCATAGTTTCCGAAATGAATTTCAAATTTTGATTTATCTGACCACAGGACAGTTTTCCACTTTGCCTTTCCATTTTAAATGAGCTTTGGCACAGAGAAGACAGCTGCATCTCTGGATCATGTTCACATCCAGTGTAATTACTTTTGTGCGTGATAAGGCTTTAACCTGAGTTTGTGGATGGCACGGCCAACTGTGTGTTAGACTATGATTTCAGGAAGTGTTTCTGAGCCCACACGGTGGTTTCCATCACAGAATCATGCCTGTTTTTAGTATAGTGCTGCCTGAAGGCATCCAATATTTATTTTTGGCTTTGTCCCTTGAGCACAGACTTTTGTCCAGATTCTCTGAATCCTTTGATAATATTATATGCTGTAGATGATGAGATATCCAGGCTTTGCGATTTTATGCTGAGGAACATAATTATGAAATTGTTTTACTATTTTTATATACTATTTTTATTGCAGATTGGTGAACTTCTGCCCCTCTATACTTCCAAGAAACTCTGCTTCTCTTATACTCAGTCACATCTATGACCTGTAGCCATTTAACAAATTAAGTTGCAAGATATCGCTCCAGGTGACATATTGTTACATGCAGTGTATTTCTGAATTGGGCACAAAAAGACAACAAAGAATATCATGTTTATAGTTTGCCATTTTTATTACTTGTTTATCTAAGCATGCACATTCAATGTCTTCATGAACACTTGGAGAACATCTGGGGACCACCTGAGGAACTGAAGAGCCATTGGATTACTTCTAATTTAGTGGCTCCCACATAAACAGGAAAATCTTTGTGGTAGTAAACGGTGCAGTTCGTGGAAAACTTTCCCCACAAAGCTTTGATATTTGCTCATAGGTCAGAGTTTTGTTGATATTATGGTGAGGGACAACTGTAGAAACTCTCCTAGTGCATTGTTACATTGTGTAGACCGTAAATGCAAGATAGCTGTTGTTAAATACAACATTGGCCATCATGTAATTGGTGCAGTGGCCTTTTGAAATCTCTACTTTTAAAATAAGGTCTTCACTGTGAGGTTTTTGAATGGCGGTCTGTTGGAACCAGAGATGTTTTGGGGCTCGGTTTGTCCATGGATTTAGTGAGTATAAACTGAAAGAGACCTGTCCAGGTTGTACCCCGCCTCATGCCTAATGACAGCTTGGAAAAGGTCTGGAAGCAGCTATGGAAAATGCATATAAAGGGAAAATTGCTTTAAGCGATATGCGAAGCTATATTGGATATTTTCTATAAATCTCTAACAGTATGAAGGATGTTTCTAATCATCAATCAGGCACAGAAAAGAGTGACTTCTTTATTTCTTCACAACAGAAACATATATACCCAATCAAGCACACCGCATGCCTGTAGCATTTTCATATTATCCTCAGTGCATCGCCACTTTTTATAAACCAGGTTAAAAAAAAAAGAAAAGACAAGTTTAAAAGTTAGAAAAAAAAAGAAAAGCATTGTACAAGAGATCATTGTTGTTTGAAGAATAAATCTAATAAAATGACTGACATGATGAATGACAGATTAATGAAATATCAAAACATGGTTGTTATTTGCAGCGCTGGTTTAACTAAAATGAAAAAAAAGCTTTAACTGTTTTCAGCAGTATGTCACACACAGATGAAATCAAACCTAAGCAACTTCTACCATTTAAACAATAGCTTAATGACTGAAGAACGGTATATAAAACAATCAAAATAAGGCCTCAAGGATTTAAAACATTTCTCAAAAAAGGCATTCAGTCTTTGCAAGCAAATAATTGTTTTCTCCGTTATGCTTCTTTCTCTTATGGCCGAGCCTCACACAGGGAGGCAGAGCAAAATGGAGTCTTGATTCTTGCCCTTTTCAGTGACGTCAGTCTTAAGGCACTCAAAAGACCTGTTGCCGCGAGGTGAATGATTGCACAGAACATTCATTCAAGGCTTTCACTGAGACCCGAAGAGTAAAAGGCACTGTCGTGAGTTTAGAGCGTCCGACAGAGATTAAAGCTGCTGATTGTTGTCCTGGCTCTTCATCACTGTGTCGTAGGATGGAGGTGGCTCCATGGTCCACGGTGGTGGGGTGGATGGCAGAGACGCCTCAGGCTCTGGCGACCTGCTGACGGAGTCAGCTGATATCTCCCGACGAATTTGGTCCAACCTCCTGAAAACAGGATGTACAAGAGGTGATGAGAAGTGCTCTCACAGGAGTTTCTGCGCCAACGCTTCAGCTGACACTTAAAAGAACATTCCAGGGTTAAAACAACCCTAGGCCTGTTATTAGGTGGAAAACAATGTAGACTTCTGTTAGGGACGAAAATGCAGGGAATCAAACCAGATTTGAATGAGAGTGGCACATGTTTTTGTAGCAAAATGGCAATTAATGTTAGCACAGGTACCCACACAGCTAACAAGACTCAAAAATATCTCTTCACTTATGTGGATATGGTTCCTGCAGACAAACTTAAGTCATTTAACTTTGTATGTGAACAAAAAGTATATAAAAATGACTCTTTGTACATTGTCTTATTCGTCTTATCACATTGTTTTGGTATCTGACGAAAGTTTAAATTTCTGACCTCTAGTCATAGATGTTTTAACTAGGGATGTCCGATATTGGCTTTTTTGCCGATATCCGATATGCCGATATTGTCCAACTCTCAATTTCCGATACCGATATCTACCGATACCAATATATGCGGGCTATTTTTCCTCAAAACTAATTTTAGGTAACATCACATATCTCCTGTCGTGGAATTAACACATTGTCTGTGCAAAAAAAAACTGATACCGATATATGCGGGCTATTTTTCCTCAAAACTAATTTTAGGTAACATCACATATCTCCTGTCGTGGAATTAACACACTGTCTGTGCAAAAAAAAAAAAAAAAAAAAAAAACAATACCGATATTTACCGATATTACATTTTTATGCCAATATCGGGCCGATAATATCGGTGGGCCGATATTATCGGACATCCCTAGTTTTAACTCTAGAATGTTCTGTTGTGGGCAGCACGGAGGCTTAGTGGTCAGCACTGTTGCCTCACAACAAGAAGGTTCCCGGTTTGAACCTCAGCAGGTCTTTCTGTGTGGAGTTTCCATGTTCTCCCTGTGCTTGTGTGGGTTTCCTCCGGGTACTCCAGCTTCCTCCCACAGTTCCAAAGACATGCATGTCAGGTTCATTGGTGGTTCTAAATTGCCTGTAGGACTGATTGTGAGTGTGAATGGTTGTTCGTCTATATGTGGCCCTGTAATGGACTGGTGACCCGTCCAGGGTGGACCCCTGCCTTTCACCCAGAGAGAGCTGGGATAGACTCCAGCAGATCCCTGTGACCCTGCAGAGGATTAAGCGGGTATAGATAATGGATAGATGTTATGTTGTGATAAAAACATATTCTATATATTTAGCCATGTCTCGATGACTATATCTCTAAGTAAGACTGAAAACAATTGGTTTCCTGATTTTCATGAGGTTTATTTCTATTGCAGGCATGAGGTCAAACCGCAAGCTGAAGATGATGGTGAATGGCCCCAAAATAGCATACCACAATGGATTTAAGTGAGAGAGAGTCAGGGAGATAGAATAGCAAAAAGAAGTTAGCGTCCAGAGTTGTTGTTGGTTTACATATTACGAGTCCTTGCAGCACCTGAGTAAGTAGGTGTTGTGTCTCCCAGGAGCAGATGGCTGGAACAAACTGTACATGCAGTTCTACTTATAGAGATCATAAGTGATCCTTAAGTCCTTTTCAGCTGTTACTTCGGTTTTGACTATAGTGCGTAGACCTCCAGGAACTATGGAAAGAACATATGTTTCTGCAGGGAACCGTCGATATTTGACCTGTGATATTTCAGCTGACAACCTATTTCTTCAACTGATTTACTTTTAGGTAACACTTCAGCTCCTTTTGGTGATTACTTAACACTTTTCTGCGCTTGTAGATCAGTTTTCCAGTCAGGAAAATTTCAACTTGTATTTCAAATATTTTCACACAAAAAACTGCTCCTCTGACAGTTCCAACTCCTGCAGCTGCTCTTAAACTTAGATCTTTTCCAGGAATATTCCTCACCCTCCAACACCAATGCTTCCATTTGTTTTTGGAAAGTGCAGTTTGTAGTTTGTATATAACATTTTATACTTGCTAATCTCTCAAGCAGAATTTTTTACATTTCATCCAGTGTCTGTATGTCACAGTGAAAGTTAGATTATGTTTAGAAATACCGTTCAGTCTGAGCTTTGTCAGTGTCTGTAGGAAAGAAAAACCATGATGATGATGATGAAAGCTGTTTTCTTGGCATGTCTAATCCACAGGGCTGGACAATGAGCAGAGCTATCGTAGACTACCTCAGACGGTTCCTGGTAGGAATCTGTCCGCCACATGCATTCGTCTGTTGCTTTCTTTGTGACCTACTTCTAAAAAATTGGATCGTGATCAGGGAATATCTTGTTTTCCAGCATCGTAACTTTTCAGGTTCCTGATATACTTCACTGGCCTTCGTCAGAGTGCACAGGATAACAGATAAACAGTGATCTGTTCAACAACAAGACCGCTGGATGGCATGCTCTGGCATTTGTCTGCAAGTGTGTTGATTTTTCTTGAACAACATAAGACTGAAAAGTAGCATGACTGCTTTTAAACAGAGAGCATTGTTCTCTGTGCCAGGGGTTTCCTTTCTGTTGGCTGGTGTGCTACTTCACCACTCTGGAACACACTGAGATATCCCAGCAGCTATTATGCCATGAAATGCAATGCAGGCATTCCTAGTTCCCAGAGAGTTACAAACCTTACAGCATTGTGGATACCCTTACCTTGCCTTTATAACTTTATAACTATAGGAAGCAGTTTTGGTTTTCAATCACATATCAAGAAAAGTATTTAACAGGATGAAATGTAATCTCTTTGGTGATCCTGAACATTCTATAATCTAGCCCAATCAACAGATCTGAGTTTTCATTTATCTGACTGATTGATCACATAAGACAAGGTCGACTCCAGTAGCCATCGCTGGATATTCTGTTGAAAGGCTCATTAGTATATTTTAGCAAACTATCGCTGTAATTTAAGACAGTGAACATGTTCCATATACCTGCTGACTTCAAGCATTGTCAGCATTAGCATGCTGACCCTGACATTTACTAGAGACAGACTCTGCAAGCTCCGAGAAAGGTGGTAGGATTTAATTCTTCTTTACTCGTCTTTTTTTACCTTGTAACCTCTTTTGGTCCCTATCCTAATTCTTCACTTTATGCTATCCAACAATTACTTTGTGGAAAACATTAAATCAAAAGATTTAACAAGGCAGGTTCACAAGACTGTGAACCTGCCTCTGCCCTCAGTTGCCACGCAAGATTTAGGCATGCGTACCTTTGTATAGCCAGGGCTTGCTGCGGGTTGAAGCGCGTGCCCGTGCGGGGGTGCAAGAGAAAGTGTCCCGGCACTGGCACCTGGAGATTCTTCATGGCCATGCACAGTCCACTGACCAGCAGGCTCACACCCCCCAAGCCCAGAAATATCCCAAGCACAAACAGCGGGACTGAATGGTGGAATGCACCAAAGACCATGACCTGCCCCAACGGTCATCAGCAATATGCCCAAACATAACAGCGTGCCATGATGGACGGACATGTTGGAGTCTCCTGCCCTCCAGGGGGTTCACTTCTTCCAGATAGAGATGCAACTCCACTTCAGCCGCAGCCAGTCTGCAGGAAAGGGAAGACAGATAAAGATCCAAGACTGCAGCTGCAAAAATGTGTGTGTGCGCGTGTGTGTGTGTTGTACTCTCTAAAACTCCACCTCTGGTGAAAAAGTGTTAAAACTGATGGTTTGTGTGTGTGTGTGTGTGTGGGGGGGGGGGGCATCGTAAGCTTTGTAGGCTTATATTGAGAAGCTGCGTGTTTATCATCAAGGCAGATGGACAACAAGACAGAAAGAGGTCTTTAAGGAATCTTTACTGGTTTCCCACCCTTCCTATAATGTGTTTGAAGGAAACCACTTCAGCTTGTGTGTGTGTGTCTGTGTTTTCACCTCATTAGGATCTCTTTTTTTATGATCGCTGACCTTGTTGAGATAAGTAGTCTTTTTGGGGACCAAAGGCTGGCCCTAATGGGGTCCTAACAGGGGTCCTGTTTACAGTTAGAGCTATGGTGTTAGGGACTGATCCATTTCTGTGATTCTCCCTGCGTAAGTCCGATGACTGTCACAGCTTGGAGTAAAGAGCCGAAGGCAAGGCATGAGCCAGCACTTGTCATTACAGCTTCCAGTTACTGTGTGTTGCTTTTCTGAGAAAGAGAGTATGTGGAATTGGTTATCTAATAAACTTGTGATGCGCTTGTTTTTTTTTTTTTTTTTTTAACTGTTTGTTGTTTTCTAAATTTGCTTTGAGATGTACTTCTTTGAATTAGTACTATCACATTAGCTAGAGATGAACTACCTGTTGAAAATAACAATGTCAGTGAAGGAGGTCCAGCAGGGTTGAAAGAAGTCCTAGGTGAGGTCTTCTGGAAGATTTAAAGGTTCCAGACACATGTGAGAGCTACTGGATCTCAACATGAATGTCCAGGAAAGCTGGGAGGGAGCCGGAGTACCCGGAGGAAACCCACGCAAGCACGGGGAGAACATGCAAACTCCACACAGAAAGACTCCTGCTGAGATTTGAACCAGGAACCTTCTCGCTGTGAGGCAAGAGGCAAGACATGTGACTGCTAGCTTTGTTCTCAAGTTGTTTGCTGCCCTACACAGCAAACTTCCAAAAGACTTTCCAATTTCCCTCAAGATGTTCCACGTTTCTAATGGAGAAGATTAGGTCAAAATGTTCGGGACGGAGTTAGAGTCAAATGTAGCTGGAGAAAGAGGTACGAAACTACGATTGAAGAAAATGCATCTGAAGGCTGTGAATGCTTCCTCCAAAAACAAGTAGGATTCAGCATGAACACCCCAGTGATTCGAGTTAGGTTAGGTTAGGTTAGGTTTGGTTAGGTTAGGTTAGGTTAGGTTAGGTTAGTTAGGTTAGGTTAGGTTTGGTTAGGTTAGGTTAGGTTTAGGTTAGGTAGGTTAGGTTAGGTTAGGTTAGGTTAGGTTAGGTTAGGTTAGGTTAGGTTTGGTTAGGTTAAGTTAAGTTAGGTTAGGTTAGGTTAGGTTAGGTTAGGTTAGGTTAGGTTTGGTTTGGTTTGGTTAGGTTAGGTTAGGTTAGGTTAGGTTAGGTTAGGTTCGGTTAGGTTAGGTTAAGTTAGGTTAGGTTCGGTTAGGTTAGGTTAGGGTAAGTTAGGTTAGGTTTGGTTTGGTTAGGTTAGGTTAGGTTAGGGTAAGAGTAAGATGTCAGGGCAAGTGTAAGAAGCCTCATATTACTTGCAGCATTCCAGTTGCAAAACCACAAACCAAACCTTCCCGCACATCGCACAAGCCGTTGCCTCCACTAGTCATTGTTAGAAATACAAATTCATGTCAACATTGCGTGCAGTATTTAGCACATGCAAACAGCGTATAGCAACACATCCACTGACCAAAAGCAATCAGGACCAGGTGAATGTCTGACTTGATATGAATTTTAACTAGGTTCGATGACATTTCTCCGACTTTCTGATTTCAGCAGGCGTTCTAGTTGAAACTTCCAACTGGAAACTCAGAAATGTCGATGTCAGAGAAGCACACTATTACTTCAGGTGGGTTTTTGCGACAGCAGGGACAGGAGACAGAGATCTAGATGACACTTCCTAAAAATTGGACAAAACTGAAATTTTAACATGTAAAAGTCCTTTGTGCTACTTTAAGATAGTGAGGTTTAGGCATTAAGCCTCTGTAAATTAGGATTAGGGTTAAACTCTACAAAATGAAGGGAAATCAATGCAGCGTCCTGTAAAGACAGCTGCACACATCTGTGAGTGCATGTGTACGTGAAGCAGCAGCACATTAAATGACTTCAGGATGAAACAGCAAATATGAGCAACATGTGAACCACCCCTGCAACGCGCGCGTGCGCCCGTGCTGGTTGCCATAAACATGGACCCGCGCGCTACCTGACAGGAAATCGCGGTGAGGAGCTGTTCAGCTGATGCGTGGGCTGGATGCGTGCTCATTCCTCTTCCCCTGGTCATTAGTTGGGACTCTCCCTGCGATGCCCGCGCGGCGCCTTCCCGATCCCTGGAAAAATGTGGGGAAAACAGTCCGCCCGCGTCGGTCCGTGAACCGTGCGTGTCAGCCGCGCGTCCCTCATGATGAGCCCGCCCGCCACTTTGCTCTCTTTCCCCGCAGAAAACACATTTCCGGTGTTGGTTCGGGGGGTTCAGGACACCGAAAGTCTGTCAGACAGGGGCTGGTGTTGCCTGTGGTGGGCTGGATGCCGTGAGAATTTCATGTGGCCACAGCAGCAGAGGTCTGCAGTGTGAGGAAGTGCATTTTTTTTCCTTCTTCTTCTTCTCTCTCTTTTTTTTTTTTTTAATGAGGAAGGGATTCAGTGACGAGGAATGGAGGGAAGGGCGTTCACACGGTCTCATGGTCTGAACAATGTCCTCTTGCCTCTGTTTGGACAAGCAGAGTCACAGTTAGAGATGAACAGGTCTAGGCAGAGAGCCTTAGAGGAGAGATGGAGCTCTGCTGGGGGGGAGAGAGCAGGATCATCCTGGCCAACACATTAAAAGCCATTGTGTGGTTAAAAACAAGATGGAGAGATTGTTCAATAATGCAGAACTGTGTGCAGTCATCACAAATCTGACGTTATGAACTTTCATTTGGTAGCTTATCATATCGCTTCTGTCTTCGGCATGTTGCCTTTTTCTCTGAAGCATTTGCATTTACACTTTCATCTAAATAGTCTGCTTTGTCTTGTTTCTTAACCCCATATCCTCTGAAAAAAAACAATTGGATCAATCATACAAGTCCACAAGATGCAGCTGCAAGCTTCTGCTTTTGATTCAATTTAATTTTCAATTCAATTTTATTTGTATAACGACAATGTCAATTGTCTCTAGGCGCTTTACAGAGACCCAGAGCATGACCCCCGAGCAAATATCATTAATTAAAATTATAATATTAAATCCAAATCAAGGGTAATGGCAAGTAAAAAAACTTCCACAGAGGGAGTAAAAAACCTTTAAGCCAAACAGTTGCAAGGAAAAACTCCACTTTAGGAGGAAGAAACCTTTAGCAGGACGTGGATCATATGGGGGGACCTTCCTGCTGAAGGCCAGCCGGGTAGAGAAAGAAAAGAGGGGAGACAGGACAGAGAGGATGTAGGACAAAGAGAGGAGAGCACACAAATGACTAAATATAATGACCATATAAACATGAACAGATGGAGGTGTGACAGATATGAGTTTGACAGAAGATGTTCAAAACATTTAATCCTCCAGAAACAGTTTATCAAGTATTCCTTGTTTTGATTTGATGATATACATTTTTTCATTATTTTAGTTTTATTGTTCAGGTTGATACTGTCAAGAATATGGAGTAAATAGACCAATAGGCATTCCAAGTTCTTGTCTGGGTTGATTGTGCGTGGATCGATTAGTAACCCCTCAGGGCACCTGTAGGAGGCGCGCCTCTTTTCCCTCACTCAATACAGACGAGTCGAGGAGAAAGCTGTGTGGTTCGTCCTTCTTCACTCTCTTTTATTATTTCGTCCTGTTTAAGGTAATTAACATCCACAAAGCACAAGAAACTCACAGACATATGTTGCTGTTTATTGTTAGCTTACCATGGTTGTTCATTGTGAAAGAAATGTGTGAATTGTGTAAGTTTAAAAACGAACCTATGTTTAACTAAGCTGAGCTAGCAACTGCTATTCTTTTACTGTGATGGCTTAATGTAGTTCTGTTCATCTTTATACATTCAGGATGGGTTGCAGAGAAACTGGTAGGACTTAGAAGTGTTGTTTCATTGCTGAAAATATGTTTGTAATGTAAATGATTCACTCAATACAGACGAGTCGAGGAGAAAGCTGTGTGGTTCGTCCTTCTTCACTCTCTTTTATTATTTCGTCCTGTTTAAGGGGCGCAACATTTGGAGGCACCGCTGGGATGATTGGCTTGAGGACCGTCCCTGAGCTGTAAGAGAGATTCTCTCGTCGACCATCCCTACAAACAACCCAGATATCAGGAAGGAGCACAGCAGAGCGGTGGGTGCGGTCTTCAGACAACATTGGCGTCTTGTGTCCTGAAGTGAGCAAAGTGACCACTAGGGAGCAGCAAGGACCAATTTAGTCAGATAAGCCCTAATTTTATCGCTCATGCTAACCCCCCCTGATAAAATGGAATCTGAATTGGAGAAGCTGCAGTTGGAAATTAAAGGAGCACTGTATAAACTGACAGCAGAGCAACTGATTGAAGTATGTAATGCACTTGAAATCTCAGGACCAGAAAATGAGCATGTGGAAAATAAAACACGCAGTCAGTTGATTTCACACGTCACCAAGTACCTTGAAAGTGAAGAATTAGCTGACCTTGAGGATGAAGGTATGGCAGATCTGCTTAATGCTCAGGACATCATAGACAAAATACAAATGGCCAAAGAACTATGTGAAATTATAAATCCACTCGAGGAACAGAAAATCTTGCAGAAAGAGGTGGAGGCATTAAGACTGTCATTACAAGAGAAGAGAAAGAGAGAGCAATGCATGACCTGATGAAAAATGGCTTGAACCTCCCTCTTAATCTTAGCACCCCAGTGAAGAGCATGGCTCCAACACCACAAAATGGTGCAATGTGGCGCAAAGACTTTAAGATATCCGGCCAAATAGGGGAGCCTGGACAAAAAGATAGACTCACCTTTTCTAGTCTGGCCAGGCAAATTGAGAGTGGACTCAGTAAAGGCTATCCAGAGTCAGAACTCATTGATGCAGTAATCCGTGCCATCACACCAGGCCTACAGCTGAGGAGTTACCTTGAAGGTAAAGAGAACCTCACATTGCCTGCCCTCAGGAGGATTCTCAGGTCTCACTACCTGGAGAAAGGTGCCACTGAGTTATACAAACAACTCACCTCTGAGGTCCAAAGTAGTAAAGAGACACCTCAAAGTTTCCTGATCAGAGCAATGGACCTTAGACAGAAAATTCTCTTCGCATCTCAGGAAGTTGAGTCAAGCCTAAAGTACGACCCAGCACTAGTCCAGAGTCTTTTCATGCACACTGTTTTGACTGGTCTGCAAAATGACAATATTAAAAGTGACCTTCAGCCTTACCTCCTGCAAACAAACACTTCGGATGAGTTGCTGCTGGAGAAAGTGAACACTGCATGTGCCAACGAAAAGGAGAGGCAGGAAAAAAAGAAATATTCAGCTCCATCACGAGTAACTAATGTAAACACTGTCCAGTCTAGTGAATCTCCAGTAGAGAAGAAAAGCACTCCCCAGCAAAAAACAACCACTCTACCCCCTGATCTCCTTTCAGAAATTAAGGAAATGCGCTCTGACATGGTGCTGCTAAAAGACCTGAGAGCTGAGGTTTCCCAAATTAGAGAGAGCATCCAAAAGCCCACACCTGCATCCACATCTTACCCCTCACTCAGTAGAGAGCCAGAAAGCATCTCTGCCCCTTTCTCGGTGTTTGCACCCCCACTGCCCTCTTTCAACTCTGAACAAAACCGTATGCAGTTTTACCACCAGGAACCACCAGCAGCAGTACAGGAGTACCGACCAGTGCCTGGACCTGGACAGCTGAGGGGGACAGCACAGTTCCAACAAAGATTTGCACCACAGCGACATTATCCAACACCACGTCCCCGCCCTAGATGTTTTGCTTGTACTCAGGCAGGTGAGGAGTATTGTCAGCACTGCTTCAGGTGTGGGAGTAGTGAGCATTTCCGTGCAGGTTGTAGAGTACAGAGACCAAGACCAGCTAGAGAGAGCTCTTTAAACTAAAAGGGGTTGTTCCCATGGGACGAGGAGCAACCAGCAGAACTGGTAAGTCCCACTATTGTGCTAGTTGTGGGGAAGCAAAAGAAAATGTACCGCTTCAATGCTGTTCTGTCTGTAAGATAACACTGTACTGCTCAAAAGAATGCCAAAGTATCCACTGGACTTCACACAAAGAACAGTGCAAGCCATATGTGTGCTCAGGCATTAAGAAACAGAAAACAGAATCATGTAAGAAAACCAAGTATAAGAAAACAAGTGACCCAGTGAAAACTCTTAGTGTAAGAGAGTTGGTGGGAGAGAAAAGTGTCATCAGGTGTTTCCTGCACAAACAGAAGATTCAGGCGCTTTGGGATACAGGTTCGCAAATTTGTGCTGTAGATGAGGTATGGAAACAGAATCACTTACCTGAAGTAAAGCTAAGGGATGTAGCAGAGCTGGTTGATCCCCTAGACCCATTGCAAGTTGAGGCAGCTAATGGAACAGAAATGCCACACATCGGTTGGGTTGAGGTGAGCTTTAAACTTACTGCTAGTGATGAAGAGTTGCTAATACCAGTGTTAGTGCTAAGAGGCAACCAGCAACCTTGTCCTATTATTGGCTTTAATGTCATTAAGTACCTAGTGTTAAAAAGCTTGCAGGGACAAACAAAGACCAGTGACAAAGAAAAGCTCATGAAAACAGTAACATTAGCTTTCCCTCACCTCAGAAAAAATAAAGCCAAAGCCTTTATTAACGCAGTGAGTGTGGGACAGTTACATGAACACAATGTAAGGACAACAAACGAGATAATTAATGTGCCCAAACGCAGCTCCATCCAAATTGAATGTCGTGTTCAGGCTTCACCCTTCAAGGAGGATAAAACCCTGATTTTCGAGTCCCACGAGAACCTACAGTGGCCTGAAGGACTTGAGTTTTGCGACACTCTTGTGTCAGTTAAGGCAGGCATAGTTCCAAGAATTCTTGTCAGTGTGCAAAATCCGACCAGTCATGATATCACATTGTCAAGAAGGACTCTTATTGGGACAGTACAGTCTGTTAGAACAGTATATCCGGCTAACATATTCAACTTAGACCGCCTACCTTCTGTGTCTGTCCACCAAGTCCAAGCCAAAAGCTCCAGTGAGGACACACCCACTGACGGGCAATGGGACCCTCCTATTGATCTTACTCATTTGAATGAATGCCAAAAACAAGCTGTCAGTCAGATGTTAAGAGAAGAGTCACAGTCATTTTCTAAATCTGATGATGACATAGGCTGTGTGGGAAGTCTACAAATGAACATTTTACTAAAGGATAGTGAGCCAGTGTCACGGACATATCAGTCTGTTCCAAAGCCTTTGTATCAAGAAATGAAAGGCTACCTACAGGATCTGATTGCACAGGGATGGATAGAAAAATCCACTTCCTCCTACTCCTCCCCAGTAGTCTGCGTGAGAAAAAAAGATGGTACACTACGCTTGTGTATCGATTACAGAGAGCTCAACAAGAAGACTCACCCAGATCGGCACCCAATCCCCAGAGTACAGGATATTATGGACAGTCTGGGTGGAAACACCTTCTTCTCACTGCTAGACCAGGGTAAGGCGTACCACCAGGGGTTCATGGGAAAAGAAAGTAAACATCTTACAGCTTTTGTGACCCCCTGGGGCCTGTATGAGTGGGTTCGAATTCCGTTTGGACTCATGAATGCACCTGCAGCATTTCAGCGCTGCATGGAAGAGTGCTTAGAGGGATTGAGGGATGAAATATGCGTGCCTTATCTTGATGACGTCTTAGTGTTCAGCCGTACATTTGAGAATCATGTTGAGGATGTCAGGAAGGTGTTGCGACGACTGACGGAGCATGGAATCAAACTAAAACCTCGGAAGTGTGACCTGTTCAAAACGGAAGTACGGTACCTTGGCAGGATCGTGTCTGCAGAGGGAAACAGGATAGACCCAGCCGATACTGTTGCAGTAGCAGCTTTGAAAAACAAACAGCCAGGAACTGTTGGCGAGTTAAGGGCAGTGCTGGGACTGTTGAGTTATTACAGACAATATATTAAGGACTTCTCACGTATTGCCAGTCCTCTGTATGACCTGCTTAAAAGACCTGAGGAAATCCTGTCACCACAAAACAAAAAGGGAAAATGGCAAACAAAGCGAAACAGCAGAGGTGTTCCATCCAACACACCAATCCAATGGACAGACTTGCATCAGCCAATTTTAGAGCAGTTGATAGACTGTTTAACTCAGCCTCCTGTTCTAGGTTTTCCAGAATTCTCGCAGCCATTTATTCTTCACACTGACGCATCAAATCAGGGATTAGGTGCAGTTTTATATCAGAAACAGAATGGGAAGCTGCGCGTGATCGCTTATGGCTCTCGTACTTTAACTGCAGCCGAGAAAAATTATCATTTGCACTCAGGCAAGTTGGAGTTCCTCGCCCTCAAATGGGCGATCACAGAAAAATTTCGTGATTACCTCTACTATGCGCCATTCTTCACAGTTTATAGCGACAACAATCCACTTACCTATGTACTGTCGACTGCTAAAGTGAACGCAACAGGATGCAGATGGGTAGCAGAATTGGCAGATTTCCATTTCACGATCAAGTATCGCCCTGGAAAGGAAAACATTGACGCAGATAGTCTATCCAGGATGCCATTAGATATGGAGACATTTATGAATGAGTGTTCTGAAGAAATGTCATATGATGTGATTGGAGCAGCTACACAGGCAGTGGAGAATCAGAGTGAATCCAGTGCGTCATGGTCCATGGGTGTCTCAGTTAAGTGTGTTGCCACGACTAAAGACACGGCCATTATTCCACTGACAATAGGACAGATCAAACAGGACCAGAGAGAGGATCTGACTATTGGGCCTGTGATTCAGAGTAAGCTGGCAGAACAAAAACCATCAGGGCCAGAACTGAGACAGTTTGACCCACAAGTAACCTGTCTCTTGAGAGAATGGGACAAATTAGAGATATGTGAGAATGGAGTTTTGTACAGAAAGACAGCAAACAGGAAACAGCTGGTCCTACCAGAAAAACACAAAAATACAGTGCTGAAGGAACTTCACGACGAAATGGGCCATCAAGGTGTGGACAGAACGACATCGCTGGTACGTGACCGGTTTTACTGGCCGTACATGCAACGAGAAATTGAGGATTACGTCATGAGAAGATGTGTTTGTCTAAAGCATAAGAAGCCAAGCCATGAGACAAGAGCACCACTGACTAACATTGTTACCACTCAGCCATTTGAGCTTGTCTCTGTTGATTTTCTCCACCTCGACAAGTGTAAAGGCGGTTATGAATATATTCTGGTCATCATTGACCATTTCACACGCTTTGCCCAGGCATATGCTACGACTTCCAAATCAGGCAAAACGGCTGCAGACAAAATCTTTAATGATTATGCTCTAAGATTTGGGCTTCCCAACAAGAATACACCATGATCAGGGTGGGGAATTTGAAAACCAGCTGTTTGCACAATTGAAAAAGTACTACTGCGGGGTTGCTGGATCGAGAACTACTCCCTACCATCCCCAAGGAAATGGACAGGTTGAGCGGTTTAACCGAACACTACTCCAGATGTTAAAGACACTATCAGAAAGACAAAAGGCTAACTGGAAAGATTCACTGAGCAAACTGATCTATGCATACAACTGTACTCGTTGTGAGGTAACTGGATTCTCTCCCTTCTATTTGTTATATGGCCGCTCCCCACGACTACCAGTTGATATGCTGTTCAACTTGAACTCAGAGCAAGGAGACGATAATCTCCATAATTACATGGAAAAATGGAAACAGGGCATGGAAGAGGCATATGAGATCACAAGAGAAAATGCTCATAAAGCTGCCTCAAGAAGCAAAAGACATTATGACAGTAAAGTGAAAAGCTCAGTATTACAGCCTGGTGATCGTGTCTTAATCAGGAACATGACACCCCGTGGGGGCCCAGGAAAACTGAGGAACCACTGGGAGGATACAGTGCACACAGTTGTTCGTCAAGTGAGTAAAGATATCCCTGTGTATGAACTCAGACCTGAGAAAGGAAAAGGAAGATCAAGGACAGTACACCGCAATCTTCTCCTGCCATGTGACCATCTACCACTTGAAACACCAGGGCAGCCACACGCAAAGAAAAAGACTGTGGTAGCAACTGAGGACGTGGAGCAGTCAGAGGAAGAAGATGACGATGAATATTATCCAGTACCACTTCATCAGCAATCTCAGTCATGTCAACCTGAGACAGCGAATCCCAAGTCTGCTGAGCATGTACAGTTGGAGGAAAACATGTCACCTGAGTCAGAGAAAGAACATGGAGTAATGACTCAGCCTGAGCGCTTACCTGAACAAGTGGACTTACCTGTGGAGGAGGCTGTTCCTCCTCTTGAACCAAGTGAGAGCAGCAGGACTAGTGAACAGGAGCCTCGGAGGCCTCAACGACAGCACAGGCGACCAAAGATCTTCACATATGATCAACTTGGCACACCAGCTTGTTATGCTTTGAGAACAATACCACATCACACAGACTTTATGGTGCCATGGAGACACAATGTGCTGCCATACTACTACCAGCAATCATATGGACATGGGCGGTAGAAACATTCATCACACACACCACACATCACTGAACTGAGTACATGTACATACATTACACTCAAGATAAAAGGGATGGACTGTTCTATGCAGGATTACCACTCAAATGGACTGTTGAACAACAGATACATGTATGGACTGTATTACGGCTAACATGTTTTCTTGAAGTACACCACACAGTGACAGTCACTCATATAACTCTTATGGACCTCCATCTAATGGAGTGTTGCTGCTTTGGACATGCTGCATTTGCAGAACATTATTACAAGTCAGCAATGGACTGTTTTGATTGTTAGAGGTAGCTAAATGGACACTCTAGGTTGCACCGACCAAAAGAGAATGCTGAAGCACTTTGGGTATTAACCCATATAAATGTATGAAAAGAGTTCCAGCCTGTGAAATTGCATTTATAGTGCATGATGTTAGATGTAGTAATGGTAAAAGTGATAGTAATATGACGCTATATGTTTTTGATGAGTTATAAAGTAACATTAAAGGTCAGGTACTAGGATGTTGAGGACAACATCTATTTTGTGGGGGAGTATGTGACAGATATGAGTTTGACAGAAGATGTTCAAAACATTTAATCCTCCAGAAACAGTTTATCAAGTATTCCTTGTTTTGATTTGATGATATACATTTTTTCATTATTTTAGTTTTATTGTTCAGGTTGATACTGTCAAGAATATGGAGTAAATAGACCAATAGGCATTCCAAGTTCTTGTCTGGGTTGATTGTGCGTGGATCGATTAGTAACCCCTCAGGGCACCTGTAGGAGGCGCGCCTCTTTTCCCTCACTCAATACAGACGAGTCGAGGAGAAAGCTGTGTGGTTCGTCCTTCTTCACTCTCTTTTATTATTTCGTCCTGTTTAAGGTAATTAACATCCACAAAGCACAAGAAACTCACAGACATATGTTGCTGTTTATTGTTAGCTTACCATGGTTGTTCATTGTGAAAGAAATGTGTGAATTGTGTAAGTTTAAAAACGAACCTATGTTTAACTAAGCTGAGCTAGCAACTGCTATTCTTTTACTGTGATGGCTTAATGTAGTTCTGTTCATCTTTATACATTCAGGATGGGTTGCAGAGAAACTGGTAGGACTTAGAAGTGTTGTTTCATTGCTGAAAATATGTTTGTAATGTAAATGATTCACTCAATACAGACGAGTCGAGGAGAAAGCTGTGTGGTTCGTCCTTCTTCACTCTCTTTTATTATTTCGTCCTGTTTAAGGGGCGCAACAGAGGTAGCAGCACTGAGATGAGATGGCCAGAGGACCAGGTCGCCCATCATCACGCCAGTCGCCACACACACACACAAGGAGGCAAACCCCGTGATGGGCAGATCATTTGATCATTATTACATTTTAACATGTGCAGGGTAAAGAAAGAGTGCCAAAGAAGTAAGATCGGACCTGAGCCTATCAGTGAAATTCAATAAATAAAAGACATAAGAGATGGGAAATGGCCCCAAATACTCCTTTGCAACCAGCTTGAACCAGGTGCTGATGCTGGGCAAGTGACAGAAACAGTTCAGGGGTGATTTAGCTTGAGGTGCATTTCCGCTGCGTCACGATGATGCCATAGCTATGCCCTCGATGTGAACCCTACATCATAAGCTACGCCGTACCCTCATGTCCACCGCTCTTCTAAAGTAGCCGTGTCGCATCGACACGGACCACAAGACATGTGACTGCTAGCTTTGTTCTCAAGTTGTTTTCAAGTAGGGAAGAATAATAGTTTGTTGTAATGTCTGTAAAGTTGACTGATGCTCAACAATTATCAGTGCCAATTCACATAAAACACATATTTTATTTTCTCTGTTGCTAGGTCTTAGCTACATACAGGAGGTAAACAAAAGGAAACTGTGGGCTACAGCGCTGCAGAGCTGTTACTATCTAGCAGTTGGTGGTGCAATTACGGATTGATGCAAACAATAATGCACAAGTACAAACACCAGAGACAGCAGGGGCCATGCATGGCTGCTACACAGAAGCAGAAATCAGCCTTCAGTCCTCTCAGCCATCATGTCTCCACTTACAGTCACATCACCGGTTGCATGTAAACTACTATTCCAAACCGTCTGGTGGCAGTAGTGCACTGCTTTGCTGTTTGTCAACTGCCAATAAAGAAAAGAAAAAGAAGTTGGCAAGAAATAAAGAAATATAAAGAAAAAAAACTAAAATGACGAGATAAACATTGGAGGGGCTAATATGATTGTTGCGTTTCTGTTTGCCATTTGTATAATGATTAATGGTGGCACTGATTGGCCTAAGCTGTTACCGTGAAGCATCAACGATCTGGCCCCTGAAAAACTACTCAAGAACCCCTGCTAAAGGGAACACACCTGTTGGTAACTGCTTTGCCTTTACAGAGCCATGTCATTAGGGTTCTTTGAACCTCCCTTTATTGTACTCTGAGTTTCTGTAAAGAATGACAGTTCCCATCTATCTATCTATCTATCTAGCTAGCTAGCTAGCTAGCTAGCTATCTAAACATTGAGGTCAAAATATTTTAGTCAGGGTAGTTGGTATCTCATGCCATCAAATTTGTTTTGTATTTAGATCAAAAACCATACTGGATCCAATAAGGCTCTGTTCACATTGCCAGCCCAAATCTGATCGTTAGCAAATTCAATCAGAATCTGATCTTTCTCAAAGCAAGAAGGTTCCTGGTTTGAACCTCAGCAGGGGTCTTTCTGTGTGGAGTTTGCATGTTCTCCCCGTGCTTGTGTGGGTTTCCTCCAGGTACTCCAGCTTCCTCCCACAGTCCAAAGACATGCATGTCAGGTTCATTGGTGGTTCTAAATTGCCCGTAGGAGTGATTGTGAGTGTGAATGGTTGTTTGTCTACATGTAGCCCTGTGATGGACTGGTGACCTATCCAGGGTGGACCCCTGCCTTTCACCCAAAGTGAGCTGGGATAGACTCCAGCAGATCCCCGTGACCTTGTATAGGATTACATGGGTAAAGATGATGGATGGAAGTGATCAAATCCACTCTGTGTTCTTGCTGATATTGCCTAGTTGCTATGGTGACTCATACAGATTTAATGGATATAAACGCACCAAAGTGGCGGGTGGTGAACTGGCTGCTGTCCACTGCTGTTACACACGTGGACAAAATTGTTGGTACCCCTCAGTTAAAGAAGGAAAAACCCACAATTCTCACTGAAATCACTTGAAACTTACAAAAGTAACAATAAATAAAAATTTATTGAAAATCAAATAATCAAAATCAGCCATCACTTTTGAATTGTTGATTAACATAATTATTTAAAAAAAAAACTAATGAAATAGGGCTGGACAAAAATGATGGTACCTCTATAAAAGATTGAAAACTATTTGACCAGAGTGACATGATTAACTCAGGTGTGTCCTTTAATTGACATCACAGGTGTTTCTAAACTCATAATCAGTCAGTCTGCCTATTTAAAGGCAGACAAGTAGTCACTTTGCTGTTTGGTGAAAAGGTGTGTACCACACTGAACATGGACAACAGAAAGCGAAGGAGAGAATTGTCCCAGGACATCTGAAAAAAAATTATAGACAAACATCTTAAAGGTAAAGGCTATAAGACCATCTCTAAACAGCTTGAAGTTCCTGTGACAACAGTGGCTCATATTATTCAGAAGTTCAAGACCCACGGGACAGTAGCCAACCTCCCTGGACGTGGCCGCAAGAGGAAAATTCATGACAAATTGAAGAGACGGATCGTTTGAATTGTATCCAAAGAGCCCAGAACAACCTCCAAAGAAATTAAAGGTGAACTCCAAGGCCAAGGTACATCAGTGTCAGATCGCACCATTCGTCGTTGTTTGAGCCAAAGTGGACTTCATGGGAGACGACACCACTGCTGAAAAAAGTCATAAAAAAGCGAGACTGGAATTTGCAAAAATGCATGTTGACAAGCCACAAAGCTTCTGGGAGAATGTCCTTTGGACAGATGAGACCAAACTGGAGCTTTTTGGTAAGGCACATCAACTCTATGTTCATAGACTCAAAAACCAAGCATACGAAGAAAAGAACACCGTCCCTACGGTGAAACATGGAGGAGGCTCAGTAATGTTTTGGGGCTGCTTTGCTGCATCTGGCACAGGGTGTCTTGAATGTGTGCAAGGTAAAATGAAATCTGAAGACTATCAAGGCATTCTGGAGAGAAATGTGCTGCCTAGTGTCAGAAAGCTTGGTCTCAGTCGCAGGTCATGGGTCTTCCAACAGGACAACGATCCAAAACACACAGCCAAAAACACCCAAGAATGGCTGAGAGAAAAGCGTTGGACTATTCTAAAGTGGCCTTTCATGAGCCCAGATCTGAATCCCATTGAACATCTGTGGAAGGAGCTGAAACATGCCATTTGGAGAAGACACCCATCAAACCTGAGACAACTGGAGCAGTTTGCTCATGAGGAGTGGGCCAAAATACCTGTTGACAGCTGCAGAACGCTCATTGACAAATACAGAAATCGTTTAATTGCAGTGATTGCCTCAAAAGGTTGTGCAACAAAATATTAAGTTATGGGTACCATCATTTTTGTCCAGCCCTATTTCATTAGTTTGTTTGTTTTTTTTTAGATAATTATGTTAATCAACAATTCAAAAGTGATGGCTGATTTTGATTTGATTTTCAATAAATTTTTATTTATTGTTACTTTTGTAAGTTTCAAGTGATTTCAGTGAGAATTGTGGGTTTTTCCTTCCTTAACTGAGGGGTACCAACAATTTTGTCCACGTGTGTATCTCAGTACCTTGTGCTGCACGGTCCAGGCAGGTGAGCTGTTGGTTAACATCCATCGACTACAATAGGAATCCCAACTGAAAACACTACCATATGTAGTTTGAAGCCATTTTGGAAAAATTGCATTTTGTGTGGGTTTTGGCTGTTCGGGCCATAAAAAAAAAAAAAAATCAGTCAAGATGCAATCCAGATATGCTAAAAATTGGATATGGGCTGGCAGTGTGAACACAGCCTTAATCTCCTCTATGAAACACTGTTGTTGGATTTTGGTATTCATTTATAGACATTTCCTTTTTCATTAGCGTCTTCTGTACTAGCAAAACTTCCACATAAAACACAAACGAAGGTCAAAATGAGGAAGAAAATCACTAAAATCAGACAAAATATTCTTTGACAAACTGTTACAAAATGAGAAAAGCAGTCATACTGCATGGGTTGTGAGATTTGTGTTAGCTACACAGTTGTTGATTTAAAAAAAATAAAATAAAATAAAACCCAGCAAAACTGCCTCCACAAGGTATGTAGTTGTATGGTGTATTGATCCTTGAGGCCTTCACATGTTTGTGCCCAGGGGCCCACTCTTGAGTAGCTCATGACCATACATGGTTTAGACATCCTTTTACTTATATGTTCAAAGATTCACCCCATTATGAGCAAAATGTTTTTAATTTTTCTCACAGTAAACTATAAGAGCAGACTAAAGTCTAATATAATGTGAATACAAAGTCTCTGCATTTACCTCGTACAGAACATCAGATTTCTTTTCTCTTTAATTAGACACCAAGCATCTGAAGCAAGAAGTGTTTTATTCCTGTTTTATTAAATAAAGTTCAATACACTCACGCCACTGACATGAAGTTGTCCCTTGCATTGTCTTTTACGAGAGTAAAGCTGTCAGTCACAGATGCATGCATATGCAGGGAAATAAAGCAAAACCAGATGGTGCACCATCTGTAATCCTATCATTCATTTTAGAATTAATTGTGCTTAGCTGTCACAGATCAAAAGAGCGCAGAGGAGCATTTCACTCCCTTTAAATTGTTTAGTATAACAGTTCAACATGAATGAGATGGCAATGGTATGTACTATCAGTCATTATATTCATTTCATTAAACTGAGGCTGCAAATATTCTTCAGTAAGCTATCGTGATGATTACCCCATCAGTTTTAATTATTTAATCATCCATGACAGAGAATTTCACTTTTCAGGTCTTCTTTTTACATGTTTCTACTCAGAATCTTGACATTTTTGTACCAGTCAATAAATAAATACACAAATCTGGTTTGACCACTTTACAAGTTTTGATAACTGTAGATCCCAGTGTAAACCCAGTTGTTCCTTAGTGAAACAGAAGCATCTTTAAGCTCCCTGGAGGTCGATTACCATGCAGCATTGTTTTAACAATGGTGTCTTAGAGAAAGAGAAATCTTTTTTAAATGTTTAAAAATGCAAAGACACTTCAGAATAAAGTCATTATTTGGTTACATTAGCGTAAATTATAATTCTCAAAGCTCGGCCAGTGTTGTCAGTGAGCTGCAGTGGTCTATTGAGTGGTGGAAAATTCTCCTCTGGTCTGATGAGTCATTGTTCCCCTGCTTTCAACTGGATGAAAGCATACATGTGTGCCACACAAACTGAGACATGAGGCAAACATTTGTTCAGGATTTCAAGCTTAACATTCCCAAGAGATAGACCTCAGTCTTTGGCAGGCAAGTAAAAACCAAGAGTCAATCACCAGGGAATCCCAGAGAGAAAGAGTGCCCAAGTATGTGCCAAAAAGATGGAAATGTGGATTTCCTTAGTGCCTCTGCTACTATGTACTGGTAGCAAACTAACATGATCTTAACTTCTGCCCTTTTATCAAGCTCCAAGAGAATGACACATGATCAGGAAATAAAGCATGTTAAAGACAGCTTCAGAAAATAATAATTTATCAAGGATCAGTTTCTTGAATCCCACCAAATACATTTAATAAAGATGTGCTGAGAGCAGGCCTCGTTCACTATTATTATATTATTTTTTTAATTCTTACAATTTTTTTTCTTTCTGACTTCTGAAAACATATTTAATGATGTGAAACAGGTCGTCCAGCGCAAGAAAATAAGACTTCTATTGCGTTTCATGGGTGTGACAGATATTAAGTTTTTTCTTATTTATATTTTATCTTTATTTTTTTCAAGAATGCAGAGGGACAACTGGTGGAGGACAGTTATCCTGTCTGCAGAGCACTTGTTTACATTTTATTGTAATTTGTACAAATAACTGTTTCTTTATTTGCACATTTATACGTATTTAAGGTTCAGCTTTAAGTACAACGTTTATTTCATTTTAAGTTGCACTATAATTTTTGTTCCGAATAATTGTTTGCATATTTTGACCTACTGTGGTTGTTAAAGTGTTCATTTAAACTTGCACCAGACAAATAAGCTTTGTTCCTGTAATTTATTTTGTACATTTAAAATAAAATCTCTTTCTGTGCCAGTTGTTTGCCCTTTTAATCTGAAAGTTTCATTTTGATAAGATTTTGGCTTCTAATGTTTTAGTATGACAAGAAAATCACAAGATTTTGTGAAACTATTTTAATGTACGTGTTTTTTGCACATTTGTACATCAATGAAGAATACTGCGATAATATTGTAAACCCTGATATTTTGGTCACTATAATCGAGATATCAAATTTTCCATATAGTTACATGCTTAGTCCACTTACGCTCACTGTTTTGAGGCATAATTAAGTGCTGGACGCTTCATACTTAATGCTCTCAGTGGTTGCCATCTCATCACAAGCAGTGAAGGAGGTGGGATACTTGTCTGTTACAATCTCTCTACTCATTGTATTTATCTATGAATTGCAAATCCTATCAATCTATGATTGCCAAAATATCAGGGCAGCACAGTAGTGTGGTGGGTAGCGCTGTTGCCTCACAGCAAGGAGATGCCCGGCAATCCAAGTAGGGATCCAGATGTTTCTACAATCTCCCTTTGTTTGCGTAGGTTTTCTGTGAGTACTCCGATTTGCTCCTTTGTTGGTGATTCTAAATTGCTTGTGTGGACTGGACGTGTGGTTGTTCGTCCATAAGTGGCCCTGCGATGGACTGGCAACCCATCCAGGGTGCACTTCTGCCTTTTGCCCAAAGAGAGCTGGGATAAGGCCCAGCAGACCCTTGTGACCCTGAACAGGAAGAAGTGGGTCTAGATAATGAATTGATGAAAAATTACATCTTGGCAGTAAAAACGGTAAACCAGCCAAAGAAGAAATTTTGCTACTAAGAGCACAGCAACAGTTCTAAATGGTGTTGGAAGGTACTTACTATAGCGCGCTATTTCAAGAATAGCTGCTGTGTTTTACCAAAAAATTCTTCTGTCATGTAACACTCTGACAGACAATGACTTGTTCAGTTCTGCAGGTTCAGCCAGCAAAACATATTGTAATGGGTCATACCCAAACAGAAACCTGAAAGTCTAAAAATATTAATCCAGTTTAGAGGAGCCAATACTGGACCTCCTCAAATACCCACTTTTAAATGGGGTCCAAGAGTGTTTCAATCTCTTTTTCTCCCGTAAAATTGATTATTTTTAATATGTGACCTCTATGTTAAAATACCGTCCCTGTGTTTCTCAGCCAGACCCCTTACACAACACTTCTGGCTCCTTGTAACTCAAGATGCCAATGTCAAATGACAAATCTCAAAAGACTTTACAAAAAATCCTGTAAAGTAATGGTGGTTTATTTTCTATCAGATGGATTTTGTTAGCCTTTGGATTGGTCCATGTCTTGCTAAATTAGGCTGCGCCACAGATATAACGTTGGTATCACTCATGTCTTCTGAGTCACATTATATTTTTTAAAAAAAAGCCTGTTTTAACCCAAGTAACAAATTACTTAACTGTCTGACATTAAGGCAGCAGAATATTTGTGAGTGTTGGGTCGAATGTCACACTATGAAATTGTTGCTGCATGTCTTGGTGCTTTGTTTTTGCAACAATGAGGCCAAACTACTTTCACCATATGTTTAACCCGGACTGGAATTTCTGAAAACATACAGGAAAACATGCTGGAACCAGGACACAGGCATGCTTCAAGTGAATGATAAAGTAGCAGCTACTGTACAGTCTTCTCCATATTTGTCCCTCTGGAATGACGTATATGGAGCGTGAGGTGTCATCATCATCCGTATCACACCTCAAAGCTGATCTCTCTTGACTGTCCAAACAGGGGTTCTGTCGCCAGGTGTGTGTCTGAATATGCACGTCGCAGGTGTGTAGAGCTGTAAGTGGTCTTGATGGCAACCTCATAGGGTGGTGGGGGTCCCAACCATGGAGGGGGGTGAGGCGTTGGACTGAAACCACCAGAGTCCATGGGAGGGTAGTCAAAGTCCTCACCACGAGCGCAGTGCCTGTGGCGTTCCATCGTCCTACAGTCAGGAAGAGTAAGATATCAGGGTACACAATCATTAGAAAACGCAAATGGATATGCAAGGTACAGCTTAATCAGGGTTGTTAAGTCCAGATGCTAAATAGCATCCCTGATTGCTGAATAGCAATAAGGGTTGAAGTCACTCACTCATTCATTAATTCCTACATGCTCTTTAGGAGGTCGTAAAAAAATTACTGGATAGTGCTCTCACATCAGAAGGGAAGAATTCTTTTGGACACTGCTTGGGTCATTTTTGTTGCAGAGTCAATGACATTACTGCTGTTGCACAATTTAATGCACTAGGTCATCCATTCCCAAACTTCAGAATGCTGTGGCCCAATTTGAAACATGAAAAATCTCTGCAGCCCAGCCCACCCAAACCTTTAATCACAACTGTGACCAACATAAAAGACTAGAAGCTCCGTTTCGATATAAATGTAAGGGGTTAACAAATAAGATGACTAGTAGAATACCACTCAGTTGGTTTGTTTTATTACTTCTGAATATATTTTTTAAATCATTTCATAAATATTTTACAGTAATTAAAATCACATTTTTAAAAAATCGAGTTTTTAACACATTTTTTTTTCCTTTAAATAACCTCTCACGGCCCACATGCAGTACCATGATGGCCCACCAGGGGGCCGCGGCCCACACTTTGGGAATCACTGTACTAGGTCAATGTCATTATGCATTTTGGGACGTACTGATTGCATTTCAACTTTTTTTTCCAAATAAAATACCTTGAGTAATTTAACTGTATAATAGTGATATAAATTCATACTTTTTGCAAAAAAAAAAAAAAAACCTGTGAGCTACATCTACAAATATATTTGAATAATTATTCTATTTATATGACAGGTTTTGTCATTTCAGTGAGTCTTCTTAATCATAAGCCATATTTCCTTTCTAGAAATGCATCATGGTGTATAATTACTGAAATGGTGACCATCAGTTCCACATTACTTTTAATGGAGCTGAGTGGTATACTTTGAGTCCACTCAGAGAATATAGAGTCTCACTATTCAGACAGCCGTGCAAATTAGGAAGCTCAATAATACCCTGTAAAGGGGGTCAGTGATTTTGGTTATTGAGAAAATTAAAAATTACAGTAATATTTAATATAGGCTACAGACTAATTGATTTACATTTTATGAATTCCATCTGTTACAATGAGGCAAGTATTTAACAATTTATCAAGAGCCACTTTCCATATCAATGTTCCTATTGCCCTCATTCTCTATTATAGGAATAGTTTGACCTTTTTGAGCTACAGAAATATGTTTCTTTGTGGACAATGAAGACACTGACAACTCTGATGTCCACATGACCATATGCTAAATGTGAAGGCTAAACCAATAGCTTAGCTTAGTTGGGCTTATCGTAGCCCATCTTATCGCGAAGTCTGGAAGTGTAAAAGTGTCAGCTAGCACGGATGTGTCAAATGCAACATAATAATCATAACACTTAAAGTTACAATATACCCTTAGGACATTACTGAATGATGTACTTCAAGAACAGAATTTCAATACCAAGCAAACCGAGATAAAGTGGGACCTAACTTTAAGGCCTCCATTCACTTTGAGGGTGTCTGTCTATCTTTTCAAACATGCCTTTACTGCTCTGTTCATAGCAGCTGTTTTAAGGGTGAAGAGTCAGTCACTTGACTCCAGACAGGTTGTTTCTATTGAAATTGGTGATAAAGCTTTGTGATAGATGTTTCCGGGGTATAGCAAATATAGCATAATAAAAAGTTGGGTGCTGACAAAGATAGGGACGCTGGATAATTCTGTCTGGGCCTGTGATGTCACAGAACCCTGCAGGAGTTAATGGCTCACAGAAGGGGACATTTTTCAGGCCTTAGCCAGCCAAAACACATTGACGGGGTTGTGTAAAATCAGACCTTTTGAGTTGTGACTTCCAACGCCCTAAGTTCTGTGCTCTCAAGCACAGAAATTATATGTTTTTGATTTTATGTCTTCTTTTAAATTGCATTAAGACTTAAAGTTGTATGTGATCACTTTGAATTTCAAAGGGGTTTGTTGATAAATCCAATGCACATCTGTCACGAAAAACCCAAGACAGCAGAGAGTAAATGGCAAGCTGAAGCTGAAGGCTCAAACACAAATAATTGTGTGACATAATGGTCACTACTTCCATCATTTTCCAGCTGATCTGTGATCGATGCAGATGAGAGACATGAAGCGGTCCAACATGTGAATGGGACCCACCTTACCGGAGTTAGGCAAACTGACTCATCAAACTGATATCTGAGCCTTGATGAAAAGATCAGAGTGGAAAATAATAAACTGGGTAACATGATGAAGCAGATACTTTGGATGTGTATCACGTTTTGTGATTAATCTACTCCTTGAGTATATAAATGCTTTTTTTTTATTTAGCAAGTTCAGTATAGCACTTACCAGTAACTGGACTCCATTTTTCTGGCAGTTAATAAAAATGGAAAAGGAAAAAAGTACACGTACTAAGGAAGACTAAAATGTGCATAGAACTGACATGGCATGTACTGACATCTATAGTGTGCAATTTTCTTCCTTCACCCACCTGGGTAGAAACACGGACTGGGACTCTGGGAGGTGGTTCCCTGGGGTAGAGAAAAGAGCATGGCCCGGATAATTGGTGTAGTCATTGTACGGGTAATGGGGGCACTCCGGGTCAAACTCCTGATGGTTGTAGTTTACGGTACCTTTGCTGTTCATAGCCCAAAAGAGCCCGAAGATAAGCATGACAACTCCCAGCACCACACAGCAGAGGGAGAAAGCCTGCAGACGGCTCTGGTGCGAGGTCAGGAAGGCTGTGGACCCCCCAGTCACAATGAGGAAGGCACCGATGAAGATTGCTCCATGATACAGGGAAGGCATCCTCCCCTAGGACTGTCAACTGGCTCTGAGGTTACTGCTTGACCGTGACTGGCTGGATAGTATCATTCACATAAAAATAGTAACACAGATTGTACTCCCAATGTGCTCCAACAGAGACCAGAAGTCAAAATGATTTACTCCACACTTACAGAAATCCTAGGACAGAAAAATTCCTCCTAAATCTCACTGTTTGGTTCTGCTATTTCCATCCCCTCCGCTGTTCAAGTACTCCTCATCATTTAGTCCATGTGTTTGTCCTTACTCTCTGAAACTCCACCTCTGGTGAAAAAGTGTTAAAACTGATGATTTGTTGGGAAAAAAAGAGAAACGAAGTGGCGAAAGCTTTGATGCGCATCAGGCCGATGTTGAGAAGCTGTGTGTTTATCATCAAGGCAGATGGACGACAAGACAGCAGAGCCCATTAAGAAATCTTTACTGGTGCCCCACCCTCCCTGTCTAATGTGTTTGAAGGAGACCACTTTAGCTCATGTGTGTGTGTGTGTGCGTGTGTGAGTGTGTGTGTCTAGGGAGGGAGACAGGGACAGAGATTGAACGAATTTGTGGAAGCAATTGCTCTGCTCATAAATGGACAAACTAAACATAAAATACCGAAGAATTTATGTCTACGTCCTTCCACAAGTTATGACACAACCCCCCCTTCATAAACTGATACCGCTGTAGTTCTAGTGATTCATAAAGTTCATCCAGTTTTCTATATCAACTAAAAAAAGAATTCTCACATCGTTTATGACCATTTCCTTATTTTTGTAGACCACATGGGTGGTTGAGCAATCTTCTGACTTTATTACTGCTTTGAATGATGTCGTCAACTTGTCACAGAAAAAAAATAAAAATAAAAAAAAGACAGATCCCAGTATGGTGCCGGCCATTTATAAAATCTGAGGGTGGAAATGTGGAGGCCTGTTTCTTCTGCACAGATGCCTTCGAATGGGACTATGTTTAGTGTCATGTAAGTGGAAATTATCTGAAAGTCCAGAGTTTAAAAGCGCAGCTTCCCACGCTGTAAATGTAAACTCATGAGATCCATTTGGAAGCAGGTGAAATTTCAGACATAGTGGTGCTTTAAGCTAAATGCTAACCCCAGCAAGCTGAAGGGCTAGTTGAAGTGTTTATCAAGTTTACCATAGTAGCTTAGTGGATTAGCTTACTGTATGTTTGCTATGAGCACTAAACATGAAGTACAGTTGAGGTGGATGGGAATAGCATTAGCTTTATTAGAAAACATACAGGAGATGTTATTATTGTTTATTAGCAGTGTTGCTCACTGGTAAAACTGGATATGAATATCTGCTTCAAGGATAAACATCTGGTGTTAAACACTGTGATATAAGACTACTCTGTCTTATTTAGTTTTATCTTTCAATCAAAGATTAGCCATCAGTGTTTAAACATTATTATTTAACTTTTGCAGCTTGGCTTTCGGAAGCAGGCATCATTATAAAGCTCAGAAGAGACAGAGACTTCGTACTCAATGGAGGCCTGCAAAAAATGGAGCGTGAAAACTATTATTATGCATTTTAAATGGAAATTAACTGAATTAAAAACGTCATTATTTATCAGCAAAGCTTAAATATATTGTTGCTGTATAAATAGAGAATAAATAGAGAAAAAAGAAATGAAAGAGAATTAGATGTGTTTGAAATTCTCCAAAATTGATTGCAATTAATGCACTTGGGTGATGGTTTGCAGCCTGGCAACACCCGAGCAGATGACCTCGCATATAGCGTTGGCAGGCAGTGCAGGTGAACCGTCTCAGGAAATCATGGGTGGAAACTCACAGCCAACAGTTCAATAACTCGGTGTAGAGGTGCTCCTTCACTGTAACATGCAGTTTTACACCATCAGCTGTTAACAAGCGCTGCAGTCCTTCCTCTCATATTTATGCCACTCTGCAGGTTTTGTCTGCAGGTTCAGTGTGAACGCCAGGCAGATATGATCTCCAGCCATGTCTTGGTGAAAGTACATCATCATTATACGCTGACAGTAATCAACACGTGAAAATGAACCACTCTGTTGTAGTTTTTATGTGTGACAAAAATGCTTTAGAAAAGAAGTGTGAAAGAGAAGAATGTAGTCCCAGTCATGGTTAGGGAGAAGAGACCAACCCAGGGATTCCTATTTGTCTCTGGTAGTCTTTGGTCCCTAAGACCAATGTGACAGGCTGTCATCACATTGTAGGACGGAGGTCAGCCGAAACTGATGAAAGACGAAATATATCCCCATGATTCTTTCATGATGGTGATCTTTGGTCAGTGCCAGCCCAAAAATCGTGCAGTGTAGGGCTTTTAGAGAAGGAAATGCTGTACATAATTCTGGAAAGGGTTATAAAAACCATTTCCAAACAATTTGTTGGGCAGTTTTATACAATGAGAGAGACCATTCACAAGAGGAGACCATTAAATACAGTTGCCTATCTTCCCAAGAGCGAATGTCCCAGCAACTTCATTTCAATGTGATACTGTGCAGAGAAATTACTTTTTAAAAAAAGAAGAAGAATGAACAAATACTGTCTGTTTGGAGAGGTTGCCAGAAGAAAGCTTCCTATGTCTAAAACTAGGATAAAATGACTGATGGGGCAACAGAGCACCTGAACAAACCACGAGACCTGGAACAATGTTCTCTGGACAAATGAAACCGACGTTATTGGGCCTGATTCATGCTGAATCATGGGGGTACTTAGTATTGCTTACATGATTTTGTTTTTCTTTTTTGTTCTCATTTTTTGTTAAATAAATAATAGCACAGTAAAAAAAAAAAAAGTCAAATGTTGCTTCATGCTTGATACACTTCAATTCAATTAAATACACTTCAGTTTTAGTTTGTTTTTATACAACAATAATACTATTTGTATTATTTGTACTATTGTATAGTAATAATACAAATAGTAACAATAAAAGGATAACAAAAAAACATAGCTTTTGCACATGACTATATAGTACTTAATTCCTAACAGTCAGACAGTGTCTTTATCTACTCTAAGCTCTTCAGTGATCCCCAGTCTCCGTCACAAATGAAAGAAGATATTATTTACACCTCAATCTCTTTGCTCTATTTTTCTCCTGCTTAGCTTAGTGACAGTTTAGAGTTAAAACTCTCGATTGAAACTCTAAAGTCAGACTGCAAACACTAGTAACTCTGTACGACAGTACCACGAGGACACTGTTCATGGTGTGACAGGCTGTGTGCTTTATGATTGGTCAAACAACAGCAGGACAATAACTTGGTTCGACCAATGAGCGTGAAACTTAGGCGATCAGCCCCGCCTCTCTGGCGAAATTGACCAATCAATAGGAAGCGGGGGAGGGGCGAACCAACCACCTATCTCTGCTTACCTATGGCTGTGAAGGGGTGATCAGGAATCGGGTGTTGGGATGGCTTTAATCAATGCTGGGTTCAAGTGAAGCATATATCTGTGGTGAAACTGTGAGCTGCCGCCCGAGTCCTGAACGGAACCATGGAGCCGGTGTTGTATTTAGGGGTTTTGGTTGTAATGTTCCTGCTGTGGATCAAAGTCAAGGGTCTAGATTATGTTATCGTTCACCAGAGGTGGATATTTGTTTGTTTGTTCCTGCTGCCCCTCTCCGTCATATTCGACGTGTATTATTATGTAAGGGCATGGCTCATTTTCAAGATGTGCTCTGCGCCCAAACTCCACGAGCAGCGCGTGCGTGACATCCAGCGACAGGTGAGTAAAACACCATCACCTACATGGGTCTGCATAAAAATAATCAGGAACGTGTACCCACGTTTTATCAGTCTAGTAGCTGTCATTCTCCACAGCAACCAGTTTCATGTGTTCATTAATTTGAATATCACCAGTTATTTGCTTGAAGATGGATGGTGATAAAAGCAGATGTTGTTGCTGGATTTATTTTATTTTATTTTATTTTATTTATTTGCTGCAGGGCTGTTTCTAGTTTTTTGAGGGCCCCGTGCAGGATTCTGTTTGGGGCCCTGAATTGTGTGAAACTACAGTGCAATCAGAATGTTCAGACCCCTTAAAATGATCCATAGCTATGCACTTACCTGTTACGCTTTAAGAGGAAAACAGGGTGGATCAGTGAATTTAAAATTCAAATTCAAGTCAAGCTGACAGAAATAACCTAGCAAGTGAACCTGAGTTTTTGCTGAGGATAGGCGTGCAGAATCAGTGTGACAGGATATTAAGGTCACTGGGGTGCAGTTTGGCCTGCCATACTGATTAACTTTCAAAACTTTCTCTCATGAAATGGAGTCCAGCAGTACAGAATGTACCAAACCAATGACAGCAGGGCAGGGGTGGGCTTAATGCCATGATTCATGCAGGAGTGTCCAAGGGCTTCACAACAGCCAGTATGGCTGCAGAATTGTTAATAACACCTTGGATCAAGAAGTCACCCCAACACCAGACACTCACAGGCATTCCTACTCCATAGCACATTATCTTGATTTCTTTTGTTGATAATAGTTTGGCTGCCATGCCACATGCTTCGTTTCTCAGATTAGTTGTATCCAATGCGTCCAGAGGCTGATGGGGGTTTTTTCTGCTCCTGTTTGTGCTGGTCGAAAAGTCACATCCAGAGAAACCAGATTAAAAGAGGGAAATATCTTAGGATAACTGACCAGGCTGACTGTGATGTATGGAGCCCTGTTTGGGTCATAATTCAATGAATAAATGAGTCTATTATTATGAAATACAGGTGCTTATTATCATGAAATACATATCCATTATTATGAAATATTTCCCATTATTATGAAATACATGTTTATTATTATGAAATATTTATCATTATTATGAAATATATGTGTATTATTATGAAATATTTCACATGATTATGAAAAAATGTAATTATTATGAAATATATTTTATTATTATTTAATCTTAGTTTAATGCATAATAGTTTTCAGGAGAATTGAGCTTTTACATAATAATGACATTTTGCCACTGGGCGGGACCAGTGGTTGACCTGCACGCTCATTGGCTGATCCTTCTCCATTCTACGCTCTGACATCGACTAGTTTTGGCCGTGAGGTCCCGTTAGCAGCGGGCCGTGGCGTCATCAAGGTGCGCTCCTAGTCTGATCATAGCTATGGCAGCTTGGACTGAGCTACGGGAAACCTCGACGTTTCTTATTCGATGTCAACTTTTAACCGTAATCTGAGGTGCATTCTTGCCACCTACTGTCCTGGAGTATATACGTTGCACCTCTCGCCCACTATCGATATTCACTGTTCTGTTGTTTATGCCTGAATGAAAGAGCAGTTAATCACACAAATGGCTCCGCCCTCTCTGCTGTGATTGACATACATAATTCTTATGAAAAACAAAGCCATTATTATGTAGAAGCTCATTCTTATGAAAAACGAAACCATTATCATAATAATGGGAAATATTTATTAATAATAATAAACATCCATTTCATAATAATGGGAAATATTTCATAATAATAAATGGCTGTATTTCATAATAATAGACTAATTTATTCATTGAATTATGAGCCGAAACGGGGCTCCATAGTGATGGAGTATGAAGTAAAATTCCTGTAAAAAAAAAAAAAAAAAGACAAACTTTTTTGACATTATAAACTCCCAAACTGACAAAACAAATCTCAGAACTTATGACTTCCAAAATTCACAAATCTTTCACTCTATAAAATCGCAAGATAGCAAGCTAACTGGGGCAAATTTCTGAGAAAACTCTTTCAGATCACAGCATAGACGGTGCATATTTGAGGCGTCATTTAAGTGGTTAACAGTGAAATACTTAAATATGCCTACATTATATAGGTATCATGTATTTAGATGGCTACAAATGAAGACTGGTCACTTTATTTCTCCCAAAGTACAATATAATCAGGCTGACTTTGTAGGTTGGGGATTTCCTAGTGGCCATGGAGGCGCTATGCATCTGCATAGTCTGGATATAGCAAAAATCAACTCTTCTCTTATTTCATTAGCCAATCATTAATCAAGTATTGGACGCCAACCTGTTTTCATAAATTGTATGCCTACAATAACTGCAATGCATGTCTTTCCATCCACTCATAATCAGTCCGACCAAAACCGTCTCAGCAAAAAGTTTAAATCAAAAGATTAGAGGGAAGTCTGTTTCTGTAACGCTTTCTCCTCCGTATCACAAATATTCTGGTGCATTTCAGGTGCGCGAGTGGAGAAAGGAGGGTGGTAAGAAGTACATGTGCACAGGTCGACCCGGCTGGCTCACCGTGTCTCTCCGAGTGGGGAAATATAAGAAAATTCACAAGAACATCATGATCAATATGATGGACATTCTGGATGTGGACACAAAGAGGCAGGTAAGATCAACAAAAAAAGCCTTACTCATTAACCTTTTGACAACATTTCTACTCATCATGACAAAACAAGCAAAGCTTTCTCAGTCAGGCTTCTTCTCAGCTGCATGTGTAACGCTCTTCCTTTGAGAGCATAAAATATAAGCATGGAATGCAGAGGGTGGCAGTGTTGTTCTGTGAGTCCACCTCTTGGATCCAGACTAGAAATATCTCTACAGTAATTTGATAGACAGATGCTCAAGCATCTATGGTTCGTGAAGGCATTTAAGCTCCACCATGAGCTTGATATTTGTGGTTTTAAGTGAAAAATCAATCATTTAAGCTCCAGGCTGTTTTTAAAAACTTCTTCCTGAAGCAACTCAGCAAAGTCGGTCAGTAGACTACGACTGTGAGGCCATGGTGAACAGCCTTGGGCTTTATACATTTATAAGAGTCAAGAGATGGAAAAACTCTATCAAACGTGTGCAGTTCCACCACTGCTTGATCAAAGCTGTGAATTACAGCAGCAGCTCATGGCAGAGGCAGAGTATTGGTGTCAGCCCTGAACAGGTGTTTCCTATGCCACTGAGGGAAGTATTTGAATCTTAATTTCTAAATTCTGATACTGAAAACCATCAACCAGTGGCTGCTAGATAACTAACACACAGGCCTCATTTTTGTTAATAGATCACCTTGCAGATCTACGTACTGGGAAGAAATACAAATCCTTCATCAACTGGCCATAGCCCATCCATCCATCCATCCATCCATCCATCCATCCATCTCTCCCTCCCTCCTTCTCTCCCAGGGAGAGTTTTATGTCGATTTCACTGCAGTTCAGTTCTATTGTCACAATCCACTCCTCAGGACGACCACGCCCCTTTGGGTGACAACGCTGTAAAACCACTGGCAGCAAGTTGGAAAAATGAGTTGTATCATGCGTAAATGCTGCTGTGTAGCATTTTCCTCACCGAATGATTAAAAAATATAGTAAAATATTCCCCAGTTTGCTTATTTTCTAAAAGAGGAAGGTGCAGTAGAAGAAGAGACTTGTGGCTTTAGGTAATCCCCTATGGGACCTGGCCAGGAAGTAAAAAGTAATCAGTTCTGATGTTAAGTTATAGAAGTCAAATGTGATGCAGGGAGGGTCTGAAATATGACAGAGATTCAATAAGGTAATTCCAGATTTGTGGGATATAACACCTTTGATCGCTTGGTGGCTTTGTTCATCCACTGGACTAGACAATCCTCTGTTACAATTAAATGAACCTTCAGTTGTTTTTTTTATGTAATGCTAGCAATGGCATTGGCAACAAAATTATTCCTTTTTTTCCTGACAGGCCATGTGATTTGGGCTCCAAATAGCTACAAAGGAATAAAGTAAATTATGCGACGGATGGTTACTCTTGGTTCTCTTTTTCTTGTAGGTGGTGAGAGTTGAGCCGCTGGCCAACATGGGCCAGGTGACCGCTCTCCTCAACTCCATTGGATGGACGCTTCCGGTGCTGCCGGAGCTGGATGACCTCACTGTAGGTATGTTAAGGATATTGCGGATTATTTAGGGTTGTTGTCATGGAGCACCATCGTCATCATCAACATCTGTGGCTCTCTGGTTTCTAATAATAGAAAGATGTACTGATGAGTTCCACAGCTCATTGTTCAGCGAGGTAGATCTGCATCTCCATCAATCGCTGCATCCTGTTTGGAGCCTTGGCCACTTGTCTAATTGAGTTAGAGGACCTGTTGTCTGAAGCTAAAAGATGAAACTGGGAGGAAATGGCTGCAGCGTTAGGAGCGCCCCTAGATCATGTTTCATAATGGATTTCCTGAGCCCATAAACTACGTATCAACAGTCTAATGTTTTCCCATCAGGCCACGGTACATTCATTCATCTTGTTGTCCAAAAGCAGTAACAGGCTAAGGCACTCACAGCAGACCAATGCTGCTATCTGCTCATGTGTTTGTCTGCTGTTGATCTCACCCTGGTAGAAATTAGATTACTGCAGAGCATCTTGTATTATCTCTCCTGTCTCAGGTGGGTTGGTGATGGGCACAGGCATTGAGTCCTCCTCCCATATTTATGGGCTGTTTCAACACATCTGTGTTGCGTACGAGCTGGTTCTAGCTGATGGCAGTTTAGTTCGTTGTACAGAGGTAAGTACTGAATCCTCGACGTGAGTGTCTGTGAGAGTTGTTTCATCCTAAGTTTCTGAATCATCAAAAAAATCATTATAAATGTTTCCATTGTCTTTTATTTTGCCCTGGTACAGGTTTTAGTCAGGAAGTCTAGGTGGCATTTCACATTTATTTAAACGCATTGATAATTAATTAGTAATTATAAATCCACGGAAAGACAGTTAAGTGCTACATGTGGTTGTGATTGCTTGTGTTTCCTTCACTGCAAATTGCCTCATTGCACTTTTCTTATTGATTGTGAACTGACATTAATGTAGGTATTAAATCATTTTAAGTACCATAGCGATAAACATAGCTATGATCTTCCAATCGAACAGTTTCCATATCATCATGCAAAAAGCTGGCGTTATCCTGTTAAGATACCCAGAAGACCAAGACTACAGTTGTCACCGTAGGAGATCTGTGTTTCTCCTTGTACAAACAGGAGGAGAACTCGGATCTGTTTCACGCCATCCCGTGGTCCTGTGGAACTCTGGGGTTCCTGGTCGCAGCGGAGGTCAAAATAGTTCCTGCTAAACCGTGGGTAAAGCTGCGCTACGAACCCATCAGAGGACTTGAGAACATCTGCAAACGCTTCGCAGAAGCATCAGAAAACAAGCAGAACACGTTTGTGGAGGGAATCCAGTACGATCTGGACACGGCAGTCATCATGACGGGAACCATGACCGACCACGCAGAGCCCGACAAAGTAAAGTGTTCTGTGTAGAAATAGTGATCATTACACATTTTATCACATCTAATGTTGAGTTCTTCCTCTTGGATGTCAGATTAACAGGATCGGTCTTCACTTCAAACCTTGGTTCTTCAAACACGTGGAGGGTTACTTGAAAGGAGACGTCAGTGGAGTGGAGTATATCCCTCTGAGGCAGTACTATCACAGACACACACGCAGCATCTTCTGGGAGCTCCAGGTAGACACACAGTCACAGGAGCTGTTCTTCCATGACCTCAAGGATTGAGTCAAGGGCTGCCAAAGCTTTAGCTTCTTATCACCTTACCAACTTACTTTCTCTTTTCTTCCTACTGGACTATTAGTCACACAAACCATCAGATGCCTACAGGAGTGTCCTCTGAGCCTTTCATCGCTCTGTTTTTGAGAGGATTTTGTCATTGCTCACACTGCTCACACTGACTGGCAGACAGAAACAGGCCATTTTTTTATTAGCTTTGAGAAAGTGTTTGGTGTATTGGGACAGCACCCCAGTGGAATTTAAGAAAAGTTGGATAGGATTCTTTCATTGTTTTATCCACAAAAAACTTGAACGAATATCATGACAGACACTTTTGTCATGTGACAAGTCAACAAAGCATGCAGAAAAAGCAGCAGTAAAAAGGTACATTGACTTGAATGCAGTCAAAAAAAAGAGAGAAAATTGTAATTAAATGTTTAGTAATGAAAATATATATTACTTTAGATGATAAGATCAATTTGGCCACCTAATGGTATATTTAAGTATATGGTGAGAGAATCAAAGTTTAAGAGTTGTATGTGCATGATTAGGAGTTATCATTGCACCACAAACTCAAGTACATGTGAAATTAAATGTGATTTACTATTTGAAAAATACTTTTTCTCTGCTTAAGAGCACATTTTGAGTGTTTGGAATAACTATGAACTCAAAATCTCCTCAGACGTAATACAACTCTGTCACTTTGGCTCTTTCTGACCCGGATTACCATGCATCCAGAGAGATCCAATTACATGTGGCCAGGGCTTGGCATGTGCTCACACCTGGCACTAAAATGTGTGCCCAAATGCATGTTGCTTATCACTGGACTTCCTGCTTTGTATACGAATAAGCACTCATGTTAACATGTTTAGTACCAAAGACAGCTTGAAACTATAGGTGTAAATTGCAGCGGGGAAAAAAAAGAAGAAAAATATGGAAATTACACAATAAAGCAGCAACTAACTTTCTTTCTTCCCAAACTATTCAACAAAAAACATGTCAAATTTAAATCAGGATGTATACAATTCAAGGAAAGATTTGCCACAAACATGAAGAAGAACTTAAATTACAGAGGGCTTTATTCCAGTCATTACATGCCTAAGATCAAATGACTTCTTGCCTACACTAACTGGCTTTGGTTTTTTTTGGCAGTCCCTAAATCTGTCCCAAGATGCTTTCATGTTCAAACTGCCCAGAGTATGTGGACACAAGTGTCCCAGACCAGTTTCACATGTTTTCTGAGTGATAAGATCCGAACCCATCTTAGAATGCATTCAAAATTGGCATTAGCATTGGCCACTCGTGCACATTTCCTACGCTGCATTCTAATGCCAGGTCTGCACGCGGTTCTTTTCTGGCCGCAGCTGAGGTCTGAAAACATTTCACTTGTTGAGCCATTCAGATTTGCAGATTTGGTACTGTGACATCAGTGACTCAGTTCGGAGAAGAACAGTTGAGCTTCTCATCTTTATTTTCACCCAACTCCCCATCATGTTACATTAAGTGTACTTCTGAAGAGTGTGGTACAGAGCTGAACAGCTGATTCCACCTCCAAAACCAGTTGCTGTGAACAGAACTGTAAAGACATGCTTGAAAAGATAGTTGTTGTATCTCTGTGGCATTTTGACCAAGGTATGTGTCATAGTCTATAGTTTCACAAGTTACACAGATACAAGTATAGTGTGATTAACTATCGTGGCCCTTTATGTACATACATTTTACTCTGTTTCAATTGTTTGCATCAAATACTAAAACAGTGAAAAAAGTCTGACAGTTTTCCTCTTGCCAACATGACATCATTTTTTTTTTTTTGTCGAACCAACCAACCACCCAAATTCCAATCTGCTCCATTTTACAGTTGTGTAAACAAAACACCTGACATTTAATAACTCAGAATGTTGTCAGGGAATTTTCTGTTGCTCCTCATTTAACCATTAGTCTCAGCACACTGTTTTAGCAGAGGACTATCTTGATTTTTTAAACCTTTGTGTGCGTCACTAATCAAACCTGTACCTTTTCTCCAGGACATCATTCCATTCGGCAACAACCCGGCGTTCCGGTGGCTTTTTGGCTGGATGGTTCCTCCTAAAATCTCTCTGCTGAAGCTCACCCAAGGAGAAACCATCAGACGCCTGTATGAGCAGCATCACGTGGTCCAGGACATGTTGATACCCATGAAGCATCTGCAGGAAGCCATCACACACTTCCACCAGGACATCAACGTGAGACTCAAATATGGACACCCTCTGTTCATTGAAAGCCTACACATAGCTGAATTCCTTACACAACATGTTTTTTCAGGTTTACCCTCTGTGGCTGTGTCCGTTCCTCCTGCCGCCAGGCAGAGGGATGGTTCACCCCAAAGGTCAACAAGAGGAGCTGTATGTGGATATCGGGGCTTATGGGGAACCTAAGGTCAAACATTTTGAAGCCAAAGCATCAACACGTCAGCTGGAGAAGTTTGTCAGAGATGTGCACGGGTAAGTCTCAAATGAGAGACTTTTGGTCTTTAAAACTGCTTGTAATATTCATGCTTTGTCCCCTCCTTTTGTATTCCCTCAATATCCAGGTTCCAGATGTTGTATGCAGATGTGTACATGGACAGAGAGGAGTTTTGGGAGATGTTTGATGGACACCTGTACCATAGACTGAGAGATGAGTTGGGGTGTAAGGATGCCTTCCCAGAGGTCTATGACAAAATCTGCAAATCGGCCCGACACTGACCCCTTCCCTCTGTCTCGTGCCCGACGCTGCTCTGCCTGACGGTGACACTGAGGTGCAGAGCGCGAGTCACAACAGCGACCAGCTGGTTTCTTCTGAAATAAAAATGGTTACACACAAGGACACAACTTAACATTTTCAAAGATGGAACCCAGAGCTGTAGAGCTCTTTATCAGTGTGAGATGAAGTACTTAGATAATTTTATGTCATGAACATGAACTTATTTTTGGCTTTATGTCTACTTAATTTTAATGTGCTTCTAAGGAACTGTCTCGCTGGTGTGTGTGTGTGTGTGGGGGTGTGCAACTTTCCACCTTTTTGTCTTGTCTAATCAATTGTTGAACACTTTGATAACATGACCTTCACACCAGCATGGCAAACATATCGTATTAAAATTGTAAATATTAAAGTACAATAATAAAAATACTACTATTTTAATATTGGATTCAAATTGACATATTTTCTGCAATAAAGGCTTTTGTGTGATTTTTTTTCCCCCCTTTTAATTTTCTTTATGTTTTTGGTTTCTTTCCTGTCCTCTGATGGCTACCTATGATGACCCTGATTTTACTGGAGGTGGCTTCATGTCAATACAGAGTTTTTATTTTTCACTGTCGCCTTGTGCATCCTCAGAATGTAAATGAAGATTGATGTAGTCTGTGGGGATCCTTAACCAGGCTGTTCTTTTTTATGAATAGGCAAAATGTGAATAGGACTGGATTGAAATAATGGGATTTATTAGGGTGGATTTATTTGGTTTATAGTTAGATTATTTGACTGAACTGGATTGTATTTAAGTGGACTGCACTGAACTCATTTGCTTTCTCTGTGAAGTCCCTTGCGGTGATTTTTGTTGTGAATTGGGTTCATAGGAATGAATTAAAACTGAATAAATGTATAAGAAATCATGCATGAGTGTTTTTTAGTATCTCTTATTTGTGATATAACGGTCTTGCCAATAATCTAAATGTCACCACCTCAACATCACTACCTGAACTTTAAAGGAGTCGTGAACTTTTTTTTCAAACATCGACACAATTTTATGAGGTTTAAACGAAAGGATTTGTGGTGTGTTTTGGACAAAATACCATGACAATTCTGAACAACAGCTTTTCAACTATGCTTTTACTCCTCTACTAATAGTTGCTGTTGTTTTTAGGAGATGTGCCAGAAACTCCTCTCTCGAGCCCTTTTCCACAGGGTGTGTCAAACTAGTGTTAAATCTCTAAGCCTATATTCTTCTACTCTGAAACTGATTCGTGATCTAACAGTACCTTGGGGATCTGAATATCTCGCTGAATAAGAAGATTTCAGACCAAGGCCATCCCGGGGTGATGGGATTGCGTTAAACTGGACTTTTGAGTTCATAGTGACTTCAAAATGGTCTCAAGTAACGTCTTTTCTCCTGTAACACGCCCCCTTTAACTGTCCCTTTAGACTTGTGGTTTCCATTCACAGACATGGAAATCATTACTTTGCTGTGTGAGAATTAGCTGCAAAAGAAGGAAACTGCAATTTTCCCTGCAGTGTAATGATCCTTGTTGGGTGCCAACTGCATTACAAGCTGTAGGTGGCGCCAGAGGTAGGCTTACTACTTCTACTTCTTCCAAATTATCAGCTTTATATACAGAAACTAACCAACTAAACCAAACTCATATCAGACACCCTCTCTAATTTAAAGATTAGGCTTAAAAATGTCATTTTTGATAAATCTCATAGTTACAGCTGGCTCAGGTGCACTAAACCATCCCTGATCCATCCTTTTAGATATAGGCCTAGACTCTTGAGGGACCTCCTATGATATACTGGCTTCTTTCCCCTCTCTGCTTTTGTTATTATTCTTGCATGTGTATGTAATTATAATTGCATGACTGAGATAAGCCTCTTACAATCATATGACAAGTTCTGATGACATTGATACCTTAAACTATTAAAGTTCTATTACTGGTTGATAACTGGAAGCCAATAACATTAGTTGATAAAGATGCTAAGATGTTGGCTCATATACTTGCACAGAGACTCAAGTAATATCTAAAGGCCATTATAGATCAATCTGGCTTTAGGCAAAGAAGTCATGTAATATTTGTTTGATTTTAGACCTATCTGATGACAAAGATTACTCTGACAACAGTTTTATTCTATTTATAGACACAGGAATATGCAAGCATGACATATTATTTGTTGTGCTGGATTTCATTGGATTTGGTCAATACTACTAACGGGTAATGTAAACTTATACAACAATTGCAATGGCTCAGTTAAACTCCCCTGGGGAACCACCACAGCCACCCATTGATTTAAAGGGATACAAAAACATTTTGGTGATTAGATTACTTGCTGTCATCCACAGAGTGAGAGGATATACTGTTCTCTTATCTATGGATCCAGTAACCGTGAGCTCACATGCCAGTGACAAAAATAAACTTCCAATAACTCAAAAATGTTGTTATTTATATGTTGGGCCTTGTACTTATGCCTTGAGTAGAAATAACAATTTTTAACCCTAACCCTAACCCTAACCCTAACCATCCAAGAGCAGTTTGGTGATGAAGAACGCATTTTCCAGCATGATGGAGCACCTCACCATAAAGCAAAAGTCATAACAAAATGGCTCGGGGAACAAAACATTAAGATTTTGGGTCCTTGGCCAGGAAACTCCCCAGATCTTAATGCCAGGGCTGTCGGACAGGGGGTAAAAGTTACACAGCCTTGGGGGGGCCCATGGCAGAGGGGGGCCCACGGGAAGCTAAGGGGGAAAAAATTATTTATTGAATATATTAGTTAATACCAAAACTAAATTTCGTGACAGATATTGATCGTAATGCAAACTTGGTGGGCCCTATATTAAATGGCATATTGTTGTAATCCAAAAACCCTAAGTCTGTTGTGACGGACTACTCTGTGTGAACACCCCTTGGAATATGCGCAAAATCGTTAAGTCCAAAAACAGTTGTTTCTCACCGTGAGGCGCAGCTTGATTACTATTAGCGTATGTGGATGGAGAGATAATGTCGCAACCTCCCAAGAAATATAAATCTGGCTCTCAGAAACGTAAAGAGAAGAAAACAAAATGAGGGGAGTCAGCTGCTTACAGACTTCTTCTCAAAGAAAGGTGAGTACAATTGTAAAAACGTTAAACTTTAAAAAACACAAGATGAAATCCCATTGTCAACTGCCGTAAGCTCCGCTATCATTGCTAAAAAACGGACATAAACAGCCCTAAAGCAAGATCAGATAATAGACTACCCTTTCAAATGGTCTTGTTATTAAAATAAGGGAATATAAAGTCGGCTAATATTGCAGCAATATAACCGCAAGCAGGTGGTCAGGTGATCGGTTGGTGTTGGTGGTGGTGATGGGGGGGGGGGGGGGGGGGGGGGGGGGGGGGGGGGGGTTGGGGGCCCACCAGAACCTCCTTTGTAGGGGCCCAGAATTTGGTGCTACGGCCTGTTTAATGCCATTGAGAATTTGTGGTCAATCCTCAAGAGGCAGGTGGACAATCAGAAACCCACAAATTCTGACAAACTCCAAGCATTGATTCTGCAAGAATGGACTGCCATCAGTCAGGATTTGGTCCAGAAGTTGATTAACAGCATGCCAGGGAGAATTGCAGAGGTCTTGAAAAAGAAGGGTCAACACTGCAAATATTGACTTATTGCATGAATTATGTGTAATTCTCAATAAAAAGCTTTTGAAACTGATGAAATGCTTCTAATTGTATTTCATTATAACATAGAAACACCTGACAAAAACATATAAAAATCTCTGAAGCAGCAGACTTTGTGAAAATGTAATATTTGTGTCATTCTCAAAACTTTTGGCCATGACTGTATATATAAACAGATACATATCAGGAACTATATTTATATTTTGATGAAGCAACTTTAACTCCAACAAGAAAAAAATCCAACAAGAATGAAACAAATAATGATGAAAAATGGGTCCAAGAACAAATTGAGTGTATATTTTGAAACCCAACTCGAATCCTTTTGATTTGTAACTTTATGGTATTTTATATGTACACTGACCCTTCTTTCTGTTATTTGTTTCTATTAAAGTTTTTTTGTTTCCTTTTTGTTTATCTATAGTTATAAATAAAGTTTGTTGGGGAAAAAAGTGGAAGCCCCGCCCCTTCCTCCTCCTATGACCCTCAACCGGTTAAAAATTCGGACTTGGACCCGAAGTTACCAACAAAGATTTCTGACAACACAGGTAAGCAGTGCCCACAGTCCGACAATTAAGGTGAGGTATCGATCATGCTCTGTCTCAAAATAAATACGTACAGTGACTAAACCGAAGACGTTTTTCATGTAAAGCGGTCAACGTTATGTAGCTGCTAGCAGCTACTCGGTGAAGTTTTATTACTTTGTGCCGCAGACTGTTAAAACTAGGCCCTCCGCTCGTTCAGTTTACCAAACTGAAACTTTTTTCTGCAAAGGTGACTTTGAAGACTTTTGCAATTACACTTGTTTAAATTTTTAGTAAAAAAAAAAAAAGTTAGTTTGCTTTTTATTTCATGAAATATAATATGTAATATTATATTTATTATTATATAATATTTCTTTTGAGCTTTCAAACTTTGATGTTCGGTTAGTATAGTTCCTTCAGTGTTGTGTTTTCTTGTTGAGCTCGTGGAGGTCTACATGCTGGGTGGGTGAGGTCGAGACACCAACTCGGTTACCTTAACAACAATGCGGAAGTCAATAAGATGTTCCTGACCTATATAAGCATGGTCGTTTTTGTCTGCAGGGGTTGCCTTCAGACTGAAGGGCGAGCCTGAAAGTGTAAAGCGAAAATCATTGCCAGTCTGTCCGTCCGGGTTCTGTTCTGCTGACTACTGTTGAGTCCAGAAGAGAGGCTGTGGAAAAAGCATGGGCACTGACGAGGAACCCACCTTCACTGTGAAGCTGCTGCAGCTTATGCTGCTCTCCACTTACTGGGGGATGCAAATATGGGTCACCTTCATTTCTAGTAGGTATCATGCACACACTCCAGATTGAAACGAGCAGTTATGTTACTAAAACAATCCCTTGACTTGTAGCTTGGTCACAAAGTTTACACTGTTTTTTTTTTTTTTTTTTTTTTAATTAGGGTGTGTACTTCCTTGCATGTAAACTAATTCCAGCTATATACCCGTATACAGTCATGGAAAAAATTATTAGACCACCCTTGTTTTCTTCAGTTTCTTGTTCATTTTAATGCCTGGTACAACTAAAGGTTTTTTTGGACAAACATAACGATAACCACAAAGATTGCTCATAAGAGTTTTATTTAAGAGCTGGTATCTTACCATTTCCATGGTTTTCTTGATTATAACCTAAATCACTTAAGTTTTTACATCAATAGCTATGGGTTGTACTGCCAAAAAACTGCTTTTATGCATTCAGTGTTTCTTTCTGTCTGTTAGTCACATGATACGTTTAGGTACCAGGTATTAAAATGAACAAGAAAGTGAAGAAAAAATGGTGGTCTAATAATTTTTTCCATGACTGTATATGTAATGTTGGTGTTAAAGTTGGAAGTCATTAAAACTCTGTTTTTCATCAGTCATGTTTGCAAATTGTATAACACAAGCATATTTACTCATATTTAAATCTTTTTTTTCTTCCAGCTGTTCCCTTCAGGGGTCAGCACAGCCGTCATGTGCCTCCATCTAACTCTATCCTCTCCATTCTCTTCTCTCACTCTAACTAACTTCATGTCCTTTTCCACTACATCCATAAATCTCCTCTTTGGTCTTCCAGTTCCAACCTCATCATCCAATTTTCACATAGTCAGGCCTGACCGTTTATCAAACTGATAGCTGTGCCGATAAATATGATTATTATTTTCTCAAGCCAGTAAATACATCATATGTAAAAACTTGATACATTAGTTGTTTCTCACAAAATATTTAGATCCATAGTGCTAGTAAATGATTAATGTATGTTTTTTTTTGATGAAATAAAGGTCATGTGGTACCAATGTGTCGCTCTGTTTTGTGCACAGGCTTTGTGATGGACAACCACCTGAACAGACACACGTATGGATTTATACAGAGTCGCCTTGTTCCGTTCTACCTCCACCTGGGTTCAGCATGTGCCTTCTTTAACCTCACTATCTATGCTGTATATCATCCCAGGGACATGCTGGACGACAGAGAGTCCTTTCAGGTGTTTATTCCACGTCATCACACTGAAAAATAAAAAACAAACAGAAAAGCAACTTCATATTGGATTTTCTTAATTGTTGCCTCTGCTTTTGCCACCAGATCTTCATCTTCTTTGTGTCGGTGACTGTCGCGGCAGTTAACGCTCAGTGGTTTGGCCAAATGACATCAGAGATCATGGGAGACATGCATCTCATTGAACAATCATGTGGACTGGGTCAGGATATTGGATTGTCATCTAATCGTGAGGCTTACGCCAAGCTATCTGAGACAGATGTGAAATACAGACACCTCAGCAGCCGCCTGTGGCTGTACAGACTGCTGTCCTCTCTGTGTAACCTTTGCTGCATAGGATGCAACTTTTACAGTCTCTGTTACATGGCTGAGAACCTCGTCAAGCTGTAAAATCTGATTTACAGGCGCCGGATTGTAAACAACTCCACATAAATCCACCACAAATTCAGGAACGCTTCCCATTGGTATTGAACAAGTAACTTATATTTGATAATGTTTTTCTTTCTGTGTTTGTCCGTTGAGAATGAGGTGGAGTAGTCAGTGAGCCTTGTTGAGTTTGTGTCGTTGGGAGTAATGAAAGGATTACGCCTCTTGTACAACCGGTCATGCCTCATTTCTCCTCTCAAGGTTGCAGAGAGATGACTCAGTCACTGTGATGCCTCACCTTTCACCTAGTTTGGCTGAAAGAGATGACTGCCTTGAATTTCCCTTTGATTATTTTTACAATCAACATAAAACGCTACAGTTACCTGAAACACATTTTTTTTTTTTTTTACTTTAAAGCATAAGAGACACCATTTCCAGAAAATGCCTCTATGCATTGCACATTTTTATAAATATATATAGAATTATATAATAGAAAGTCACGTTTACTGAGGGGACTCTTCTCTCACCGTCCCTGTTCTAGTGGAGGTTCGATATCTTGTTCACTATAGATGGCCACAGGTTTGTCTGACTTACTTTGATATCTTAAGAGCAGCACTGATATTTGCTTCATATTTCAGTGTGAAAGGTTGTACTATTTTTAGCTCTCCTGGCTGCCACTGGTATGAAAAAGAAGGGTTAAATCGCTTCGAGACTGGTGTAGAGTCAGCTTTTAGCTCATTCAGAATAGACTTGAACTGTATTAGAATTAGAAATTTCTTTGTGTTTTGGAAGTGCTTCTGATGATTAAATGAGAAGGGCGTGAAATGAGTTGTTACACAGCAGGTTCGTCTTGTTTTCAGTCATCCAGCTGGTAGAGCGCTGTGCTGTACCGGGGACTGTTAGTGTGCTAGTGTTGAAAACTCCACAATTGGGATATGGGTCATTATTATCAGTTCTGCTGAGCAGCTTTGATAATGTAACAAGCTAGCGGATGATGCATTAATACAAAAATTGAATTGTTAAAATGATTTGTCAGTGTTTCTGAGTTGATGTGTACTCATTTAGACTAAATGTTTGTGATAATGCTAGCAGAGGCTTTTGTTAATATAATTCAATCATGTGCATTAACTTCTGCATTGTCTCTTTTCCAACTGTAAAGCTCACAGCTACAGTTTCCTGTACCTGGATATCAGCTGAGAGTTCATTGGACAATAGAGATCAGACTGTTAAATCTGTACTGGCCTCAGCAGTAGAGCCTCTCTCCTCTCACGCTGTGATTGTATGCAGGGGTCATAACATAGAACATGTATTTTACAGTACGGTGTCTTCTGGCTGTGTCCCAGGGTCACAACTTGGTGTTTCGCGGTACATGAAGGGGTGAAGAAAATCCCTGATCTTTTAGGGGCTCCAGGGTATGACCTTGTTTAAAGACCTGGATGACATCCAACCCTTTAAAAGTTCCATCTCAGCATGTTTCTACCTTCTCTTGTGTTTTCCAGTGAAGGACTTTGGGGAGGATTGAGGGTCTGTATTTTTTCCTAATGTTTGTTTTGGTTTCACATGATTGAATGCTTCATACATTAATGTATTTGTGTTCAAATGTTGAACATACAGGAAGTGAAGAATGATTATGTTTTAAGTTGTATTGCCAGTGCATCTCCGTCAGTTTCACATAGACTTTGGTTTTATTTCAAGTGGAGATCTTAGGTCAGTCTTGTTTTTTTTTTTTTTTCTGTTGCGTTCTTACCACGACAGTCCCTCTGTGGATGTATCTGAAATCTGCATTTTTATTCTATTTTCTGTATGTCTTTTGATACACTCTCAATTGAATGAAAGTTGTTTTTTTTTTTTCCTTTTAAACAACTCCTCACTCCAGCACTCCTAAAGAAGGAATTTTGCAGCTAGGTACATATTTTTTTTTACTTTTTTTTTTTTTGTTGTTGTTGTTTTTTTGGTCAGTTGTCTGTTCTGGACTAGTGGACAATTGGACTTGTGGTGCCTGTTATTTGCAAAAACAATGCAATATTATTCTGTAATTATTTTAGATGAAAGACATATTTCTCTAATGTTGCCTGTCAGTTCAGCCAGCTTATAGAATCTAAATCTTTATGTATATAAAAAGTAAAAAAAAAAAAAAAGCACATTAATTTGTGGATTTTTGTGTCTTTCTGAAAGCTAAGGTTTTGAAATGTTAGGGTTTGAGGCTAAATTGTTTGTGGCACTTGTGATACTTGTATGTAATTAAAGATAATTGAGGTAAAAGGCTATGCTGTGCATTTGTATCAGGTGTGTTTTTATGTTTCTTGCTTTTTGTATTACGTTTCTAATTTCATGCTTCATCTGTAGTGTATTTTATGAAACAGTTTTTAGTGTTTGGTCAGGAAGCACTTTTCTCACCAGTAGGTCATTTGTTTCAATAGTTACAAAAAAAAATTACAAGAAAACAGATGGAGCTTAATGCTGACCTGAGTGTTCTGTAGAGGTGGTTTTTAAATCATACCATACCTCACACAACATGTCAGTGCAGGAGGACCAAAACATGTCTGCAGATATATGCACAATTAATATTAACATAGGTAAGTGAATTTATGGCTGTTTTTCACAGTATTTGGTTTGTTAGAAAGGTCAGACGTGTCTGCAATACTGGCGAATGAGGTTTAATAATAATTAGGTTCAGAAGTATTTGGTATTTTTTTCTTTTTTAACCTTCACACACTTAATGTTATCATTACCCAAATACTGTAAATGCATGCTTTCACACCTAAAACTTCTACTTCTTCTACATAATCTTGACGTTTATTTACTCTGAGATATCAGTTTATGAATCAGTTTGTTTATGAATTTAGGAATCGTGCACTAACAGGACATAATGTCCTCTTGGATTTTTACAGATAAACTGAAAAACACTGGAGTTACAGCAGTAAGTTAAATGTGGCTTTTCCTCCTACTATAGTCATTTTTCAGAGCACCAAGATTCCAAGAATAATGTCCCCACTACTATTAAGAGTTTGATCAAGTACTGGTCAATAAAATGCATAAACCAAACATGTCGCTGCAGTGTCAATGGAGGTTTCAGGTTGTGTCATTGATATGGATGGATATTAGTCGTGTCTCGGGGGTTCCTTAACACACTAGGCAGTGGGTGCGTTTACATGGGAAGTTTAATTCCTCTTTAATTCAGAATTAAAGTTAAAGCCGAATAAAAGTTACCATGTAAACACTTAATTCCATATGAAAATGTCAATTCCGAATTAAACTTAATTCCGAAGTAAGTGGCTGGTTTATTCCCATTTTAATTCCGCATTAAGTAATTCCGCGGTCATGTATACACTCATTCCTCTTTAAATGAATTCCCGTCTTTCTGCGCATGCTCGTTCTCTTGCCCGTCTCTCGCGATAACTCTTATATTCCGCGCTGGGCTTGTTTTCAACACGGCAGCACGCAGTAAACGGTGTTCAAGAGCAGAGACGATTTATTTAATAAATAGCTTGGAGGAACTGGAAATAATTAAAAGAACAGATGGCAGGAAACATAAAAATTGTGAGCTTTTCAAAGCGGCCAGGTTAAATGAAGGAGGTTTCGCAGATAGAGACGCCACCCAGGTCAAAAATAAGTGGAATGTTGTTGCTAACCAGTTAGCTAAGTTTGTTTTCTTCCGGTAGATGTAAAGACGTCCGCCCCCCCCATCCAATCAGAACCCTTCCCAACCCCCAGACCTAAAGCGGAGTTGGATAAAGCCGAACTAACGTGTTTTCCATGTAAACTCTAATTCGGAATTACTATTTCCATGTAAACTCGAAGGTAATAGTTTAATTTCGGAATTATTTAATTCCTAATTTTAATTCCGAATTAAAAAACATCATGTAACCGCAGCCAGTGACAGCTAGTGGGGACCCTATGTGGGGGGTTTCCAACATATCGTTGTTACAGTGTCTAAAGCAGTTCAATCATTTTGTCATTGACAAAAGGACCAATGTCAACGCTGTCCTGGGGCCCCTTCCAGCTCGGGGCCCTAGGCAATTGCCCAGTATGCCTACCCCGTTCCAGCATCTCTGGTCTGGTCAGAGAGCCTTTTACATTTAAATAGAAAAGAGGTAACGAAATCAGTCCTGTTGCTTGTTAGTGTGTTAGGTAGCTATCCGGTAGCTACCTAACACACCTAAAAGCAAGGTTTGTTGGTGGTTAGTAGTGCATGGTGGCGGTGTGTGCGTGGATGGTTGGGGTGTTATTTTTGAGTTTTTAGAAGAGTGGGCCACGCCGCCGGCGCACGTATGGGCCGGGGAGAGAGAGCACTGGAATCCCCTGGCAAGCCAAGGGAGATCACGGACCACCGCGCAATGCTCGGCCCGCGATCCCCCTTGGCTGGCAAGGGAGAGAGCGAGCCTCTGCGCGGTGCGGATCTGGCGCGTGCAATGGGACCGTCTGCTGCCCATAGCAGCGGTCCCGGCGCCATCCAGCCACCAGGCTCCCCGTGGTTCCCCGAGGGGACCCACTGAAGATTTGACAGTGTGTGACCTCTTTATATACTACTTTTCTCACGTGCCATCAATGACGTCACATTGAAAAGCCACGTGAGGGAGCTCCCATGGAAATTCCCCTCAGGGTTTCCATGACAACACCGTACGTGGTGACGCGTCTTTGCTCAGAGCCCGCACGCACGGTACGCCGGTCTACCAGCGCAACGTCTCCAGTAAAACATTAGGGACAGACTGGTATTCTGCAGAAGGTACAGGGACTGGACTGCTGAGGACTGGGGTAAATTGATTTTCACTGATCAATCCCCTTTCCGATTGTTTGGGGCGTCTGGAAGAAGGCTTGTTGGGAGAAGACGAGGTGAGCGCTACCATCAGTCCTGTCTCGTGCCACCAGTGAAGCATCCAGAGACCATTCATGTGTGAAGTTGCTTTTCAGTCAAGGGAGTGGGATCTCTCACAATCTTGCCTAAAAGCACAGCCATGAATAAAGAATGGTACCAGAACTTCCTCCAAGAGCAACTTCTCCCAACCATCCAAGGGCAGTTTGGTGATGAAGAATGCCTTTTCCAGCATGTTGGAGCACCTTGCCATAAAGCAAAAGTCATAACAAAATGGCTCGGGGAACAAAACATTAAGATTTTGGGGCCTTGGCCAGGAAACTCCCCGGATCTTAATCCCATTGAGAACTTGTGGTCAATCCTCAAGAGGCGGGTGGACAATCAAAAACCCACAAATTCTGACAAACTCCAAGCATTGATTATGCAGGAATGGACTGCCATCAGTCAGGATGTGGTCCAGAAGCTGATTAACAGCATGCCAGGAAGAATCTTGAAAAAGACAGGTCAGCACTGCAAATACTGACTTATTGCATGAATTATGTGTAATTCTCAATAAAAGCTTTTGAAACTGATGAAATGCTTCTAATTGTATTTCATTATAACATAGAAACACCTGACAAAACATATAGAAACTCTGAAGCAGCAGACTTTGTGAAAATGTAAAATTTGTGTCATTCTCAAAACCTTTGGCCATGACTGTAGAGTAGATAGCCTCCAGGGGATCTTTTGTTGTTCCTCTTATTTCCAAGAATCTGGCAATCAAGATTAAACTAAAGTTTAAGATTCAAACTCCAAATTCAGTCTGGCGATCAACCACTTCCAATCTGATCCTGAGAAGCGTACACATAGTGGAGAACAGCGTCCTCTAGTGTTGTGATCTAGATAAGCTTGTGACGTGTACAACAAAAGTGGGGATTGTTGGTTGAAAATTGCATCAGGTCACAGTGACCTGTTTCTTAGTATCTAATAGACTGTCTAGTCCTGGGCTCAGGTGCAATGATGGGGTTTGTCTGAGGCTGGCAGAGAAGAATGTAGGCTCAAGGCTCAAATATACTGATAACGAGTGGTTAAAAATGACTGCGTGTCCTTGCATCATTGTCTAGTACTGGTAACAAGTTGTCCAGTACACTGCTGTGAGTACCTGACCATCTCTGCTGCATGCAATGGAGATTAAATTTCCACTTGCACCCTCTGTCAGATTATCCAGTCAAGTGTTAAGTGTCTTACAATTGCCTCACCAGAACTCACTAATTACTGGCAAACTATTGTACCTTAATAGTAAAAATTTAATTAACATAATTATAAAATAAAATATCACTGTTAAGAAGTATTCCCTTGTTGGAACGAGACTAAAGTATCACTGAATAAGAATGAAACTAAAAATTTGGTTTAGTTTTAAAATCAACAACTGCTTAAATCACAGTTAAGCACTGTTGTATTAAGGGTATAAATATTTTGCTTGATACTAGAGTGACTGAATTTCAACAACAATAATGATAACAAACAAATCAACACACATGCCAAAGTTTTGTTTTTTTTTTTAATGTAAAAATACATAATTGTTCTCTGGCTACAAATGACTTTTTAAATGACACTGGCATCAACAATTCCCATTACCTACAAAGAGAACAAGCCTAAAAAAATGTAATAAATATAAAATGATGCAGATAAAAATAAAAGTTTAAACTTCTAATCATTATCAGAACCATTCAAATATTCAAGGACTAGTTGTGACATTTAAAAACCTGAAACCTGCATTTCAGGAAACTACCATTAATCGCCGTACTCCCAATGAATTTAACAGCAGGTGAAAACCTGTTTCCACCTCTTCCCAGGTGCTACCTGTCAAAAGTGCAAGAATATTGTCGGGGAAAGAGTAAGAAACAAGCAAAAATAACAATACACCAACAGACCTCACAATGGGTCCTCGTGTACAATCTACATATCCTGCATGTTAATTCTACATAAACACAACCTCTGATAGCCCGAAAAGATGATTAAAAAAAAAAAAAACACAAATCTGTAATACTGAGGGAAATAAATGTAAACAGTCTTCTTAAATTATCTACCAAAAAAGAAGTCAGTAACATTATTGAACCCATCGTCTGTAACAAAACTGAAGTCATTGTTCATTCCACTTTGGTCTATGAGGTTATATAAATATCACCCTCATAACTGTCCATTTGTAATTACCCTACGACAGTGTTTGCACAAAAAGGTTCAAGGTTAAAGACTGAACAACAGAAAATGTCAGTGCATCCCACTGTGATCAAAAGGCCTCTTGAGTTACATTCCTTATAAACAGCAAAACAGAGAAGGCGATTAAAAAAAAAAAAAAAAAAAAAGGTCGTGCCTTTAAAGTAACCATTACCTAATATCCCTGCAATGTGTCTGTGCGCACTTGTGGTCCAGTTTCTGTGTTCAAGAAACAAAACGTCATCCAAGATAAAACCGTGAAGTTTTCACATTGTCCAAAAAAATAATAAAATAAATTTTTTTTTGGAACGTATTTAGTATTAGTTCCACGTTGCCTTGTTCTTAAAACTCACAAGTACCGCATCAAAAAGCATTTCAAAACCAGCATCTAAAAATCTGTGTACAATCCCTCTGGAGGGTTTTGTAACCATGGCAGCAGGAGGAGAGGCATGATGACAGTGTGTTTCCACTTAGGTAAAAAAGATGCCGCGGATGTTTCTGGAATGTCATCTCAACCAATCCCATGCATTTTCTGCTAAAATACTCTTTAAATTAAAGTAGCATTAAAAAACAGAGACCCCCCCCCCTCCTGTTTATAAGTATAAAACTCTAAAGTGGCTCCAGTGGCCACGAAACTCCAGTGGCTCCGTCACATGAGCACCTTCCCTTTGATGTCCATCTTGGTGTTTTCACTGGTTTTGCTGGACTGGTCCTCTGTGAGGGTGATATACGAGTACACCAGGCTCCCAGCAATGCTGCAACACAGAGACAGCAGCAAAGTTACAGTACACTGTATAAACTGTTTAAAAAAAAAAAGAGAAACTTACACCATCCTGGGGCTTCCTTCTGCAATGCTTCATTTTGAAACTTTAAATGTGTTCACACTTCACAGGTTTAGTTTGATTATTATCAACTTTGATCCCGCTGCTATCAAAAATACGAGCATTGTCATTTAAACCTTTGGCCACATCAAATAAGCAGCCTGAGACCCTCTGAACAGGTGGGGTAATGCCCACTTCCAAACAAACTCTGGTGTGGTTACTTTAAAATGTGAGCACAACACTCACCAAAGACAGACAGTACTTGATTCTGGGTTTTAAGCTTTCCATGTACTTGTAAATGTAGTAGTTTTGATGCTTATTACATTTTTGTACAGGCATAAGATTTGTTTTCTTGCAGATTGTCTTTGCGTGAAACTCTATGAGCTTTTTTATACAGTTCAAAAGTTCTTTATGACATCTCTCCATATATAGGATACATAATATCAAACCACCACATTTAACCCAACAATCAAGATGTCACCTTTTAATACTTTTATGTGTTATCTGCTGTTATTCACAAGACATAATAAAAATATCTGCCAAGAAGCTATTTCATTAAAAATAATTGCACTTATACCACAAATAGAAACAAAATTACACAGCACATACAGCAATGACTTCCTGTGGTCACCAGGAGACTGTATTATTATTATTATTATGTCTAAATATTGGTGCAATGGAAATTATACAGGCTAGAAAATGTATTTTACAAATGTAACCCTATTTAAAAGCATATCCAGATACCAAAACTGAAAACCAGATTTGAATATCCAAAATTTCATAACCCCACTAAAAAAAAAAAAAAAAAAAAAAAAAAAAAAAAAAAACTATAATGTAGTATATTATGTTCTTAATTTGAAACTGGATGTGCTGTCATATAGTCAGAGATTTAAAATATCTAAATACAGATAAAAAAAACAAAAAAACAAACAAAAACACACCACCACCACCACCACTGATGAGATATGCGGTGACTATCAAACTGTTGACTGCTGCTTTTGCTTTCTGTGGTAATCTATGTTGATGTTTCAAGTGAGCTGTCTGATATGGAATCTTTTTTTACCCCCAAATAAGGTTCCTGGTGTAATAATAATAATAAAAGTATATCTTATCTTTATATTACAGCTCACTTTGGTTTTCTGTAACAGATACATCTAAATTTGCTTGTTCAGAGTATCAGATCAGGAAGTTAATGGTCCCACAGCACCACAGGGCAACCTTTACCAGGCCAGCCATCCTAATTCGTTCCTTTATAGAGATAAAGAGTTTGTCTGATTCCTCCAAGTTTGACTTTGGTTTCCAGGGGGCAATCTTTAAACTCAAATAAATAAATAAATAAATTAAAACTGGATCTGGACCCTATCAAATATGTATGCAACCTATCAGAGATCAGAGATATAATAGTGGCTCTTGGATGCTTCTATACTGTACGAGTAATCCCAGAAAGCCTGCTCCTGAGCTGTTGAAATTGGTTCGGTATGTTGTGTACCATTGGAAATGGCTGTGGATGGGGGAGGAACCAGAACCACTTTTACACAAGGGAGTTTCTGCCAAGTGTTTGGGTATGGCTGGACCAAGGTAACCAACCCTGCGTCCACTTAAAGACCTCTGGAGACAACTGAATATAACACATGAAATGGCAAAGATTCTTGTTAATTCATACCTGATGTTCAAACCGATAAAGTTTCTCCATGAGAAAATGTAGTCTCCACTGAACACCATCCCAATGTATGTCACCAGAATATTCTGTAAGATGGAGAAAAGATGAAAGAGGGTGAACCTTTCGTTATTGTGCATTTACAGTTGAAACCATAAATTTACATAACTTTTTTATGTAAATTATGTATGTAAATTCTTATGTAAATTTATGACATTAGATCAGACTAAACTTTCTGTGCTTAAGAACAGTTCGGATTAACAAAATTATTTCTACTTGCTAAACGCTGAAATAATAATAATACTTTTTTCTTTTTTTTATTAATTTCTTCATACACCAAGATCACTATGCCTCTAAATAATTTGGGAAAGCCCAGTTGATGGTGTGATGGTTTTGGAAGCTTCTGATAGGTTAACTGAAAAGCACACCTGTGACTGTATTAAGGCACACGCAGTACTTCCTTGAGTAGCATCATGGGAAAATCAAAAGAAATCAGCCAAGACATCAGTAAAAGAATTGTGAACCTCCAAAAGTCTGGTTCATCCTTGACTGCAATTTCCAGATACCTGAAGGTGCCACGTTCATTTGTTGAAACAATTATACACAAGCATAATCACCATGGGAAGGTCCAGCCATCATACCACTCAGGAAGGAGATGGGTTCTGTGTCCCAGAGAAGACACAGAAAAGGGAGGAAAAAAAGAAAAGAAGCTTGCAAGTCTGAGAACACCATCCTAACTGTGAAGTACGGAGGTGGAAGCATCATGTTGTGGGTTAGGGGTACTGTGAGAAGCTTGTGGAAGGAAACTCAAAATGTTTGATCCAAGTCTTACAGTTTGAAGGCAATTCTAACAAATACTAAGGACATGTAAGTAAACTTCTGACTTTGAAGTAAGTCATTTAAAAAAAGTAATCAATCCCTAAAAATATATCTCTTTCTCTCATTCTAGCATTTAGCAAACATCAGTAATTTTGATAATCCTAACTGACCTTACAAGAAAAGTTTAGTCTGGTTTAATGTCAGGCATCGAGAAAAAATACAGCGTATATAAACGTCTGGTTTCAAATGTAAGTGTAATTTCACTCATCCATCCAGCTCACCTTGATGCACCCAACAATAGTAGTTGTTAATGCAGAGTTGTATTGTGTACATAGTACAGTGGAATACATCAGAACAAACCTGAAAGTTAAAAAAAAGAAAGAGGTATTCATGTTTACATAACTTTCCAAGTGTTCCAGCATAAAAATCAGATTTCACAGTGTTCATGCGATATTGTAGACAAAGAGTCAATGTGAGCTCCACACAAGATGAGTTGAATCTTGTCTCAACACTGATGACAAGCCATAAATAGTTTTTTTTTATTATCAAGATGTTGCTGATTACACGTTTGTGGATTCCATGCTTAAACTCTGCTCTTGATCTTACCCCATGACACAGGAGAGGATGAACTGGGACAGGAAAAACGCATTTGACCAGCCATCAAATTCCACTGCCTGAGATTGGAAACACAGCGTTAGAACAGCAAAACGCTGCTAATCAAAGCACACAAACACAGTAGCTATATTAAAAAAACACACACACACAAGTATAACAGTTATAATAGGAAAAGCTATCTGCGGCAGCAGCCAAAATTAAAAATGACTTACTGAGTGCTTAAAAAAAAAAAAATGAGTCACCACTCATGGCTGTGTCATATTAGGCTTTCAGCAGAGGAAAAACATAATGCAGTGAGTTAACTAAGCAAAACCAAAAGCTTGGTAACATGACCGGCAACACCAATTTACATCTACAAACCTGCAAATCTAACACTAAGTTTCTATTAGTTCTAAAAACTCAGAAGTCTGTGTCTTTAATGTGGGTATCCAGTCAAGGGAAGTTGTAGCTACTCTGTAATAACTCTACTAGGTGCATAATAGCATCTTTGTGCTTTTCAGGCCGCTGGGCCCCAGCTGGGCAACCCAGAAGGTCTCTGCCAAGACTGCCCAAAAAAAGACAGCTCATATTTACAGCACACACCCATGACTACACATATGTGAACTCACTTTATTTTAGGAATTAAACCCTAGAAATAACTGATCAGGGCCATATGGTTCACCAAATGAGAGTAGCCGTGAATTAATTAATTTGCAGGTTTGTGGAAATAATAAAAACATTGCATAAGAGTCAAACTGCTCACCTTCTGCATATCCCCAGTCACAACAGCTAACAGCAGGGTGGGAATGACCATAAATAAAGCATTATAGTACAATAATCCATATTTCCCCAACTCCTGGAGAAAAAAACCACAGTAGAAAAGTACATGGGAAAAGAGCAACAGGAACAGGAAAAAAGCATATCCCCAACACAGTGTGTTATTCATGAGTTTTTCTATGCATTCCTCACTAGCTGGCACAAATACAGATGTCATGCACTGCCAAGCCACAGCACTATCTACAAACTCAAGTATGCAATTTTTTTTTCTTTTACTGTTTCTTTATCTCCCCTGTTCAAAAACCCACACACAAACACCTCAGTCCTAACAGATGGTGCTGTACAGACACCACAGACTAAATCTGGAAACTGCTCTGCCCCAGCTGTAACATGAGAGCGAGCACTCTGCTCCTGTGACATAAAAATTGAATAAAGCAAACCACGAGACATTTCCATTTCGACAAACAATAATTAATGTGGCAGTTACAAAAATGGTTTAAAATTAGCATGGCTGTATTTTAGAATAGTCTGGCGCTGTAACTGATTTATTGACAAAAACACACCTTAATAATAAAAAATTCGATCGGAGAGAACACTACTGACTCGAGGCGCTTGTCAACACTGACATGCTACAAGTCAGATAGTGAGGGGCAGTTTGGGTTGTCAACAAAACCCAACTTCTTCCCAACAGTGGTCACTATTCATGAGACGGTGCTGCCACATACCTTTGCATCTAATTTCTGCTTCACATAGGCTCCGTTGGCTGCAGTCAGAATGTCATTCAGGAGAATGAAAATGTAGCCTTGCAGGTCAAAAGACAAGTCGTCGCTACACACAAAGATAAACGAAAACATGGAAAATGTCAAAAAAGAAAATATGGGTTCAGTCACTAACAACTTTCTGAATCCTCTGATTGTAGCAGCGATGTCTTTTACTACAGACATACAACATGAGTATAATGATCCTGAAGATCATATTAACTAAGTGTGGACATATTTTAAGACAAGGCCCTCTTTGTGGCGAACGTAATTCTGGTCTGGTTAGAAACAGTAACACCTGGAAAGGACAGAACTCACCTCGCGGCCACAAACGCCCCAAGGATCATTGTGAATACCGTCAGCTGGACTGGTCTGGAGAATTTCTTCCTGGCAATGGTCAAGGACAATGAAATTCAATCTGCTCTGAGCTGGCCGACATTACTGTTGAACCAGTGTTTTTGAAAGGAAGAATCGCTAAGTGGGTTATCTATTATGTGTAATCTTACTTGAGCAGGTATCCCTCAGCCAGCATCGTGAATAATATGGAGAACCTCCTGAGCACAGTAAACATCGGCAAACTGGTGGAAGAGGGAAAACAGTCAGCCCAGTTATGATTAATTTCTTCTTTCCTATTACTGGGTCTAGTTAACTCAGGGACATGAACTTACTTTAGTTTTTTGGTGCCAAACAGACCAGTGATTTGATTTCCCACATAAAGGAGAGGTAGAGGAAATGTCTAGCAAAGAACAAGATATAAAGTCCTTTTTAAGAAAGAACAATCTCAACAATGACTGACTGTAAACTTAATAGGTAGAACTCAGTAAAATATAATCTAAAGCAAAGTTTTCAGTAATTACAAGACTGAAAACTGGACGGTATTGTAATGTCTCACCTTGTGAGGTATGCTCTGGTCATAGTCTGGGTAGGTGATCACCCTCGCAGCCTTGCCCACCCACAGCACAATCACTGTGGCCAGCATCTGCACGCACACACGCACACACACACACGCACACACACACACACACACACATACACATACACAGCTTCATGTCTGTCTGCTCTGAACGACTGAGTGTGTTCAAAAGTAGGAAAACGTTCAACTTACTTGTCCTATTCCGACACATATCGATGATGGGAACCTGAAACAGCAGAGTTGAGTCTTCAGTGAACATCACAGTTTTAAAAAGCCAGTCTCTCTGTAGTTAGCCGACCCGACATTAAGACATGGCTTCATGAAATTCAGCGGAGCGGAGCTTCCTCGTCTCCGTCTCTCCGCACCTCAACCCCGACAAAAGTTAAGCTAAGTGTGCTCCGCTATCCAGCCCGTTGGATAGCGGCTTTAGCTAACATGGCAGCCCGGCTGTTACTGTGGAAACCTTTACCTGTAGTTCGTCAGGACACTTTTGTTCACCACCACGATCAGGAACGAGCTCGCACCGTAAAATGCGGCGGCGCACAGCTTCAGAAAGAGCGCCGAAGGTTTCTCCGCCATCCCCGACGACTTCTCATTCCTCCGCGACTGTCGGCTCTTCTCCTGCCATCACTCCAGGGCTCACTGGCTCTCCCGCTGACACACGTGCACAGGGGCGCGAGCTCGCGCACGCACACGGCATGTTTTTTTTTTTTTTTTTGGTTTTTTTTTTTTGGCACGCGGACGTTTTTTCTCAACTTCCGCCTCGAGTCTGAACGTCACAAACGAATTTATTAACTTTTGCTTGGCTACAATTAAAGTCCGAGTGCGGTTTGTCGCCACTTTTGGCACCTGGTTTCTAAACTGGTGATGTCAAACAGGCGCGGCGTTTCTTTTTTTCTTTTCTTTTTCTATTTTTTTTACTTTGAGGGAGACAACAAGAAGTGGATGGAGGATGATGTCTTTTCTGCAGCTTTGATCCAATTTACTCTCAATTGATAGTGGCGTAGCATAACGGTACTTCCTGGTTTCAGATTGGGCACGTGATCTTTTTCATCCAATTAGAAAATAGGAGTAAGAGACGCTGTTCCAAAACGACTGTGCAATGTTTTTTTTTTTTTCAGATAACTATGACTAATCATGGCATTTAATTGCTCTACTCATCCTCCCATTGACATTTAAACTTATTTTTCCAGGGCAACTCACTTACTGGTGGAGCTATGAAACAACTCCATCTCTTTACAACTTTGTTCATAGTGATTAGATTTAAGGGCTGGTGTGAGCATAGCTGAAGCAAAGACAACACACAGAAATATGAAGAGGGATAGAGATAAGAAAAAAATTAGGAATCTTAATAATGCAGGTCTAATCTTGGCAGGTGACGTCACATAACCCCTTAAATCTTAACAGCTAACTGACATAATTTCAGAGGCAACGACAAATAAAGTGTCGGGTTTGTGTTTTTGAGCTGATAGACATCCAGACCCCAAAGTTTTGGAAATCTTTTTTTTATCATTCATTCTTTGTTCAAAGAATAATTTGTCTCTTGTGTCCATTTTTACAGCAGCACTGAGATCCAACGTGTCTTTGTGCAGCATGTACTACTGTGTTGCAGCATGAGCCACATGCCACCCTGTCAGGGTATATCCCATTCTTCCAAAAATGCTACAAGAGTGTTGTGTTTGCCTTTCTAAGAGGGCCGTAAGCTGTGTCTCCATTTGAAACTTCAAATTAATCTCTATCTACAGTAGCCATACAAATAAAGTGGAGTGGAAAATAAATCTCTCCTTCTTGAAGTATGTTGGAGTTTAAAGTGTCATAAAGAGGAAATATGGTGCTCAATATAAATATCTGTATCTCAGTTATATATCTGAAATGTACAGAAAAGTACAGAGTAAATGTGACTTTCAAGAGTCAGCAGGACTTTTGAGTAAAACAGGAAACAGAATGCAGTTTGTTACATTTACTATTCAGTTACATGGTGTAGTCAAAATCATTCCCAGATTGGAACAAATACCACATATTCAGTGACAGTGCCCATGTTTCCAGGGTGTACTTCACTTACTATCCTTTGATGGTTGGGATAGCCGCCAGGACCGCCCAACCCTGAGCAGGGTGAGTCGGGATCAGACAAATAAAAGAGTGAATATTCTCCAACACATTGTCCTCATAATGTATTTACTTTTTTTTTTTTTTTTGCTTATACAGATCTATATAATATGTGTAAATTGACATGTACAGCAAGTTTTAAAGAAGATGAAATAATCAAATATTCTGCAGATGAAGTCCTAAGAGGGTGGATTCTAATGATTTTGTTGGTTGGATGAACTAAAATCTTGCACCATCAGCAGCTCTTCGAGTTGACTGTATTTGAATTTATGGTAATATTTCTCTGAGATACACATCACATATCTCAACACTTGCTTGATGAATTGCAGCACAAATCTCTAAAGGTTTTTGCCTCTTAGCTGTGTTGCTGATTACAAGCAGCCCTTTTTTGCACAGATTATGATTTTTCATTTTCAGCTATTTATAGCCCTGTTGCCTTTATTCGATTTTTGGAAATGGGGTTGCAGTAGTAAAAAGTATTTTCCTTAGAGTAAGAAGAGGAGTCCTTTAACTTAAACTTTTACACAAACACAAATGACCACTGAATGAAGGCCATTCACCAGGATATCTTTGCTGAGCCATGTGTATTTTGGCAGGTGGTTGTGGGATAAAAACCTGACGTGTCTCTGATAAGAAATGGGTCTGTGCATGTGCCACGTTGTCACACGGAGAGCACAGTTGAGCGACCCCCTCACCAATTCCATGTTTTGAACAGGAAACGGTGCAGGGACCTGATCTGAGCCATGTCTGGACTGAATGCTTCTTTGGATACTTCTTGGCTATTGTGCTTTTTGCCATTTCAGTTCGAGGTCTCCTGAGAAAATGGCCATGGCTTAGCTTCTTTTCAGAGTTTGCCTCCTCTTTCATGCTGGTGGCATGTTGGCTGGAGGTGCAGACCATAGTGGAGGTGGGTGAGTGGGCTGGGGGCCTGGGCCCCGACGTTACTGTAACTATACTGTTTGTAGTGCTGCTGACTCATGGTGTAGTCTGTGGCGGAGCATCAGGGAATCCCAGTGTTGCCGTGCAGACATTCCTGCAGCTGGAGGCCAACACCCTAGCCACCCTGCTTGCACTCGCAGCCCAGTTTGCCGGAGCTCACGTAGGCCTTCTTGCAGCTTTGCACTACTGGAGACAGGAGCTGACAGACATGCACATGATCAAAAACCTGATGACCAGTGAGTGCAGCACATCCCTAATGGTCCCCGTGCTTCAGGGATTTTTTACCGAGTTTGCCTGTGCGCTCATTTTTCATCTCATCTACTTAAACCTGCGGCGCAGATCTGCTCTGATTAGAGTGCCCCTGATCGCTGTCCTTCTCACATTCTTGTCTCACACTGGTAAGTCTGGGGTAAACCCATCTGTCACGAGAGCACTGGAAATCATTTACTTCCATTTTACTCTGCTACCTTAGAGATCCTTATTTTCAAGATTGCCTCAATTGTGCTTTTTTTCCATATACAAAATGACACCTTTTACTCTTTGTTCTTAATTTGAACACCTTTTTTGGTCTCACTTCATTTGGCCTTTAGCTAAGAACAGCAAATACAAACTTAACACATCTGATCTGTTTTCCAGCCAGGACATACACCTCAGCTTATGTGAATCCATCTTTGGCATACAGACTCACCTTCCACTGTCCCGGATTTACCTTCGCACAGTATGCAGTGGTCTACTGGCTGAGCTCTCTCTCAGGTAAATGACATTAAACTGAGTGTGTGTGTGTGTGCGTGCTGTCAGTTGTTTTGTGTTTACTGTGAAATTCTGTTTTCTAGGCATGACTCTGGCTCTGCTCCTGTATATGGGCCATATTCCCAGGATTTTTGCCAAAAACCTTCTGTATTTTCAGAAGGTGCGTTACAGAGTTCCAAAAGGAGACAAAGCAGAAAAGAAGAAGATGTAAAATGTTGTTTTTTTTTTTCTTATGAAAAAAAAAAAATTACTTGACAACAAATGACTAATGTTTAAGAAATGCTTACTTTAACTGAACAAGCCTGGAAGAAAAAGATGTACCTCATCATTACATTCTTGTTCCATGTTTTCCATAAACTCATGTTTTTATTTTGCACCATCTCAAGCAACAACTCTATACACACCAATTTTAGTAAACCTACTAAAATAAATTAATAAAATTCCCATTTATATCCTATCAAAATGTCTGCATTCTATGTGTAAAAGAAACATAGTGTTAAGGCCACCTTGAGGAAAAATATACCTGAAACTACCAGAATAAAGTTGTCATTTATGAGATAAATCATAACACAAGGGAAAAAAATAATAATTTAACAGAGCATATGCTGTATTAAAATAATCTACATAAAGAGAGAGGAACTGCTGCTATGTGCTGGGACAAGGCTGAGAAACTCCAGCTTCAAAGACTGTGATCCATCAGGTTTTGTGTGTTTTGGCTGATTTTTAGCCGACATGCCTGGATCTGTGGAACAGACAGAAAACGGTCACTACTCGGTTCTTGCCATTCCTGTTTTTCCTACAACTGAGCGGTAAAATTTCTTCTGGGAAGGTACTCTTCTTTTGTAGTTTGCAAACCCACCTGGCTGTTTTTGCTGCTTTTGCTGCTCCAGCTGCGCCTCTGGTCGCTCTGACCATAAACAGTAATCTGGATTATTCAGGAAGGTTTTTCTCTGACCACAGCTGAGACACCTCAGCACAGTGAAGCGAGCCTTGGTTTTTTTCCCTGATGAGACCAAGTCAAGAAGAATCTATTACCATCTAGCTCTCAGAGGTTCATAAACAGCAGGTTACACCGAGTTCACAATGAGAAGTAATTACAAATATGAAAACTTACTGTATTGCCTTGTTGTAGCGGTGACACCTGGAATGAGCAGTGAACAGCACTTCTTACACAATGTTCTCTTCACAGACGGGTCTCTGCAATAAAATGAATCATGAATTTATTACTCTGTCTACATGTAGGCCTCTCTGGCCAGCATGTGGCAATCAGTTCTGAGTCTGTGTTAGTACAGTTAAAAGGAAAATAGTACTCCACATAAATGTTACTGTTGAACAAATAATTTTACAATTATTTTATTTTATTGATTCTAGCATACTGATGTTGCACTTATTTTTGTCAGACATTATTTCTGTGAGTTATCCACATCTATCTGCTCCATTAAGAGTCACTTCATCCATAAAACTTGAAAAAAAAAAATCCTTTGGCATTTCTTGGCCCAACTGTGGAGCTTGTGAATTAGAGATCATGCTTAAGTTTTTACTTCCTTTGATTACTTTACACTATTTTTTAAACATGCTTATTCACCTCTGGATGGATCTTTGAGAACTTAATGTTTACTTTTTTTTTTATATATCTTACAGCTACTAATTGCATTTATTTGCAACACTTGCCTCTCTGGTAGATTTTACTTCAATATTTTTGCTACTTTTACAATTTTGTGCTTTTAAAAGCAATTTGAACCCTTTTTTTTTTTTTTTTTTTAACCTTGTCTTAGTGGTGTTCTAAAGCTGTCCAATAGTTAAGCACATTTTAAGACATTTTCCTCCCTTTAAACCTGACCGTCTCTTGTCATTACATCATTTCACTTCCAATTATCATCTTCTCATTTGGCAGAAGATAAAAGGGACATTCCACAGTTTTTTGTTTTTATAGCATCTTGGCCAGCTTAGACCCACCCCATCAATCATAAACCCCAATACTGCTCAAACCTGAATTATTCGATCACTTAGATAGTAAGGACTTCACAAAACCAAACTAATAATTTTATCAAACCTTTACGATATTTGTCAAAAGATAAAAAGGGGGATTTTGTTTCAGCAGTTTTATCACCCAAGACCAGATTCAGGTCAGAAACCATTAAGTTTAGACTGGTTAAACCAGGATACTTGGTGTCGCAGCTAATAAAAACACAATTATTGATTTATGAAGCCCCCCTCCCCCCACCCCCCACTTCTGTTATAGATCAGCATTTTTGGGGAAGACATCGAGGATTACACCATCTTCATGCTATCAAAAGTCATCAACAGAGCATGTCAGGTCTGCCATCTGTCATTTTTACAAATGGAAAGGATTGATAAACACACAGTATCCTGTCCTCCTAATTTCTGTCAACTTCTCATTTTCCCACTTCCTTATAGTGCATGAAAATTATGTATGAAGGCCATCTGTGTATAAACTAAAGGCCCACTCTGCAAGTAATCAATCTTTACTGAGTGATGCAATTAATCAGCGTCTCCCCTTCAAAATAAAACGTTAACAGCGACGTCACATGCCGACTCGACTTACTGTCTGAGAACCAAACGTCTTGCAATAGTCTTCTGTGTGAAGCAGTAAAATCGGGCCAGCTCCACATTGTTTGGATTTTGTGCTAAAACACAATGTGCAGCCTGTACAAAGAGGAAAACGTTAAAATGACACTAGTAAATACAAAATACCAGCTTAACAAGGCAGCTATTGTGTTGGCCATGTGATAGCTAACAGTTAGCCTGAATCTTATTCCGACCTGGTAAAGATAGTTTAGTCTTTGGTAGGCTTCCTTGTCTTTGAAGTTGGCTGCCATTTCCCACGTTGGAAAGGAAAAACAAAGAAAAAAGTCCGACTGTACCAGCAGCTTTGCACAGATCTGTCCGAGCTCCTCCGAATAAAACAAACATGCATTTCCGGCGTGACCTTTCAGAATAAAGGCGCAACACTACCACAAATGAGATCTAAATATATCTAATTTAATTAATCGATTTTTTTCTTCGTGCGGCTTTAGAAAGTAAACGCGAAGCTGCTGCACACTAATCACCTTCACAACCAAAACATACAAGCAAAACATTTATATGAAAGTGTAGACAAAACTGCTAGTTGTCAACAGGAGAAAAAAATGAGTCATCTTCATCAGTCTTCTGCATCTATGTAGTACGACATGCTCCTCTCTTTTTAAACTAATAAACAAAATGCACATGCAAAAACTTTCTGGAAGAATACAAGGGACAGAGTTTGACATACAATACTCATTTTAATAACAGAGAAGAAAATAAAAACCCTGTCAATCTAATATTTTAATTGCCTGTAAGGTGCGCCTCTTGTATCAGATACTAACGTCACAGGGGAAGTTGTACAGTAGATCTGTCAGGTTTGACAGTTATAGAACAACACAAATGCTGCACACTTTTGTGATGATTAATGCACTGAAATGTTTCCTATAAAATATGCAAGACAAATGTCCCTAAAATATGGGCCAATGTGGAAATAGCATGTGTTCATTGAATGAAACACATTACATCCCAAGACGGGGGGACAAACATGAAATTCAAGTATCAAAATCACTAAGACACTGACAAGTTGAAAAGGTCAATTACAAATGTAGTAAAAATCATGGGAAAACTGACACAATCAACAATACATTAGGCAACATCTCGGATTTGTTTAAGGCAGTTGATTAAAAAAACAAAACAAAAAACACACAAAAAAAAGAAACTAAACAGAACTAGGCATCTTCTTCATTCCAAGTTAAATACAAGCCTAGCCCCAACGTTTCACCAGAAGATTTGATGTACAAAATTATCTATGCCTGACTCTGAAACTAAGCACTTTAGCTTGACTTGTCTTCTGACATCAGAAAAGAGTTCATATGAACAGCGGTTGGGTTGTGCTCTCGATTTTTGGTCTTCTTCACAGTGAGGTTTGTGAGGGCTTGTAAGGCTGATGCATCAAGAGAGGCAAGTCACTCTCAGCCTATTGTCTGGCACGAAATGTAAATGGTTGGCACTTGTCTGTGCACAGCATGGGAAGGCAGGGTAGCTGTTTCTTCAGCTAACGATTGCCCTTCATGGCTTCCTTGGCTGCCAGGATGAGAGGAGTGAGACTGGAGAGGGGCTTCGCCAGCTTCAGGAACGGATGCTGAATAACAGGACAAAGATCAACAAGGGGAGGAGTATGAGAGCACATACGCAATCAAGGAATCAGGTCAGTTTCATTAAAAAACAAAGGAGGATTCAACTGAAACAAAAGCACTGGCTGAAAGTTTTAACCTGCAGGAGCTCTTTTCCTCCCCCTCTTTTCTCTACATCCATTTCCAGGCAGCGGTTTAAGAAATCTCTAAAAACTGGAGACAGCTTCTCTGGATTCTGGAGCTCAGGTGTCCCATTTGTTGCAATCAGGTATAATGCCTGTGAACGGGAAGAGATCTGTGATATGCAGTTTTGGAAAACAAGACATTTACATAAAATGAGTAAAGTATAACTGGTGAAGTGGGAAATGTTTAGTTTGGTTTATTTTTTGATTCAACTACCATTTTCTCAAATTGTATTTACAGAACCAACATACAATCACAAAACAAAGATATTTCAATCAATCAGGCAAAGCAGACTTGTAGCACTCAGACAGTGCAGTTAACATGGAAACACACAGAGCAGTAACATTTGAATTACTTCTGAAAATCATATCCACACTAAACTTATAATATTAATAGTTTGCTTGGGAGCATGAAATTGATTATTTGAAGAAACTCCCAAAATTAAAAACTGATATAATCCTGTCACTCTGTTTTGGGGCGGGGTTTTCAGAGCCATTCAAGTTTTGCAGGACACTGTGACATAACAGACCCAGTTAAGAGTAAAATTATCCAGCTTCCTCTCATTTATCTCAACTCAAATTCAAGAATACAGTATTTGCTCTATTTCATAAGTGGGTAATGTAGTTTTAATTAGGGCTGGGGTATAGGATTTCAAATTAATCTTACTCATACCTGCAAAAAGTGACTAGTTTGCAGGTATAGTTACTATTAACTGAAGATTTACCTCAATTATGATGAACAAGAGGTTATTTTACTTTTGTTTTATTTTTTTTAATAAAAGTAGATATCTATAAACCAAATTCTGGAAAAGTTGGGACATTTTTCAATATTTAAATAAAACAAAAACTAAAAGACTAAAATCATGAGCCAATATTTTATTCACAACAGAACATAAATAAATGTTTAAGCTGTGTAATTTTACCATTTTATTTGATCAAAATAAGTTTATTTAAAATGTGATGCCCGCTACAGGTCTCACAATCGTTGGACAGGGGCATGTGTACCATGGTGCAGCATCTCCTCTTCTTTTCAAAACAGTATGAAGACGTCTGGGTATCAAGCAGTTTTGTTGTTGAAATTCAGTCTCGTTCTTGTCTGATAAAGGTTTCCAGCTGCTGAGTTCCTAGTCGTCTTTGATGTATGGTTCATTTGATGATACACCAAATGTTCTCTATAGGTAAAAGACCTGGACAGCAGGCAGGACAATTCAGCACCTGGACTCTTCTCCAACGACGTCATGCTGTTGTAACAGCTGCAGTATGTGGTTTTGCTTTGTCCTGCTGAAATACACAAGACCTTCTCTGAAATAGACGTCGCCTGGAGGGAGAATATGTTGCTCTAAAACCTTTATATACCTTTCAGCATTCATAGCTCCTTCCAAAACATGCAAGCTGCCCATACAGTTACTGATGCTCCCCCATACCATCAGAGATGCCGACTTTTGAGCTTAACGTTGATAACATGCTGGAAGGTCTCCCTCCTCTTTAGCCTGGAGGACACGGAGTCCATGATCACCAACAAGATTGTCAGATTTGGACCCGTCTGACCACAGAACACTTTTCCACTTTTAAACAGCCCATTTTAAATGAGTCTTGGTCACCAGGACACAACGGTGCTTCTGGACCATGTTCAAATATGGCTTCCTTTTTGATGATAGAGCTTTAGTTGGCATCTGCAGATGGGACGGTGGATTGTGTTTACTGATGGTGGTTTCTGGAAGTATTCCTGGGTCCATTTAGTGATGTCATTGACCCAATCATGCTGATGAGTGATGCAGTGTCGTCTGAGGGCCTGGAGACCATGAACATCTGATAAAGGTCTTCGGTTTTGTCCCTGACACACAGAGATGTCTCCAGATTCTCCAGAATCTGTAGGTGATCTTCTGCACTGTAGATGATGGGATTTCCAAAGCCTTTGCAATTTGATGTTGAGGAACATTGTTTTTAAAGTATTCAACAATCTTTTCACACACTCTTTCATAGATTGGAGATCTTCTGCCCATCTTTACTTCTGAGAGCCTCTGCCTCTCTAAGACATCCCTTTTAAAGTTGATCATGATACAGACCTGATATCTATTAACTTAATTAGTTGACAGATGTCTCTTTTTTTTTTAATTTCTTGCTTTTTTTTTTTTTTTTAGACATTTGTTACCTCTGTGCCAACTTTTTTTTTCAAATTTTATTAAAATTTAAAAAAACTTCTGAACTTTACAGTATTTGGGTTGTATGTGAGCTAACAAAATAAGTGACGGGACACATAGTAGACTGATTGGTCACTTATTTAATATGCCGAATAGTTGACATGAGCACGTTATGTTGCTTATAGGTTCTGAATGTCAGATCTGATTAATTACCCAGCCCTAGTTCTAATACAGATTTTAGAAAAAGGCACACCCTGCAGAAGAGAGGACTGCAGTGCAACTCTGCCCACTAAAACCAGCTGCTTTTGAACAGAACTGTAACAATACAATGGAAATGAACTGCTGTACTGCATCTCTATAGCCCCCCCGGAAATTGTCTCAGCCTTTGAAAGAAAAAAAACAAAATTATTGTATGTCTCCTTCAAACAAATACTGACAGACGGTAATGTAAATAAAGAAACTTGACAGACGTTCGTTGTGAACCAACAACTTCAGTCAACAAGTCAACTTTATATGGCCTAAGTTATTCCTGAAGAACTATTGCCAGAGCTTGCCAAAAACAAGAAAGTTTCTGATTGGGGCTTGGAGTTTGTTCTGTTTTTATGTTTATGCATGGGATTCTCAGGTGTGCAGTCAACCACAGGTAAAGCACACAGTTCATCAATCCCACAGCAGATGAGTTACTCTGCTCCATGCAAAAATTGCCTTGAACAAAAAGGTTTAACGATACTTTGTACTCACTCGTAGTGGGTTCTCATTCAGGTAAGGAGGCTCTCCTTCAACCATCTCGATCGCCATTATACCAAGCGACCAAATGTCAACTTTGGGCCCATATGCCTTTCTGGTCACCACTTCAGGAGCCATCCAGTAGGGTGTGCCTACCATGGTGCTACGTTTGCTCTGTTCTGGGGTGATCTGAGCACAGAAGCCAAAGTCGGCTGTTGAAGAAGCAGAGAAAAGAGAATGTACAGTTACAACAAATAAATGTAGCAATCCCAGTTTCTTTCTTTTTTTTTTTATTTTAAACCAAGTTACTACTGGTACCCAATAATAGTACTCACTGAGCTTCACAGAACCATCCATTCCCAGTAAGACATTGTCACTTTTGATGTCTCTGTGAATGACCTGATTCGCATGCAAGAAATCCAATGCTTGTAAACACTGCAGGCATAAAGACAAGAGGGAGGAGGCAGGGAAAAGTGGTTGAGAAAATAGGTTTTGTTCTACCCTCCACATAAAGTTGGACTTGGAGGGGATTTGTTTTACTATTTGTAACTGTTACTAGTCGTGCACCTCTCTGCAGACAGCAGCTATCTGGGCTTCGTCCATACAGGTCTCAGTGACGACATCTGTCAGTGAGCCACCGGCCAGGTACTCCATCACCACAAACAGCTCATCCCCCATTAAGAAACTGACAAAAACCCATACAGATAAAGAGCACACATAAAAACACTATTATACACAAAAATCAAGCCTGCACTTGTGATTACTTTTTTTTTTTTTTTTTGAAGAACATGGTAGAAATATCATTACACTCTATTCCAACGTATTCACAGAGCTGCCAGGTTGAAAGCTCAATTTCTAGCTCACCTGTCTAAAAAGTTGACAATGTTGGGGTTCTTCAACTCCTTCATCACTAGAATCTCATTGATGATGAGCTCCTTTTTCGGCTGCTTTTGGAGATTGATTTGTTTGATGGCAACCTGTCGGTGTGAAACACCAGAGCCTCAGTTAACAGGATTGATTTGCTTAGAATTAAATGCAATGTTCTCATCGATTTTGCTTCTACAGCCTCATTTACTGCGGACATTCATAGCCAACTTTAGGTAGACAGTAATGGGTCAGTCAGAGAGTAATGGGTCAACTTGTGCTAAGTTCTTTGCTATAGTAACCATTGTAATAGCCATTAATAATTACCATAATTTTAAAATTATCTCAAGAAACCCTCTCTGTTAACACTGCATAGTCAGGCTTGGCCTGGTTACTCTTTTTAAAGTTCTGTTACTTCTTAATCCATTACCTCTTGTCCTGTGGCAACATCAATGGCTGTGAATACTGTTCCTGAAGCCCTGCAAAGAAAAAAAAAAAAAAAAGGGTTAGATGATCATTTTACGTTGGCAAGTAAACAAGGATCCTTCTACTGAAGTTTGTCTTAAAATACTTATTAACATATACTTCACATACACACAAAACACAAATGCATAAATGTTTGATTTACACTTTAAATCAGTGACACGGTACTGTGCATGTGCTGAGCACATGCACACTAGCAGCTGTGTTCAGGTTCGTGAACGCAGAAAAGAAAAAAAAAGTGGAGCAGAGAGCAAAGAATAAATAAATAAATATATGAGCTGAGGAAAAAAAGAAACTAAAGGTCAAAGAAGCCATCAGGTGCTCAATTTAGGAAGAGAAAAAGAGAAACAGGCAAGTGATAAAGGTATGGAGATATGTTAGTGTTATGTTATTTATTAACCTCTTGCTATATTGTTACTTAAACAGTTGAAGTAATTTGTTGTCACAGTGGCTGCGGTTACATGATGTTTTTTAATTCGGAATTAATGTTAGGAATTAAATAATTCCGAATTAAACTATTTTCCTTCGAGTTTACATGGAAATAGTAATTCCGAATTAAGGTTTACATGGAAAACACGTTAGTTCGGCTTTATCCAACTCCGCTTTAGGTCTGGGGGTTAAGAAGGGTTCTGATTGGATGGGGGGGCGGACGTATTTACGTCTACCGGAAGAAAACAAACTTAGCTAACTGGTTAGCAACAACATTCCACTTATTTTTGACCTGGGTGGCGTCTCTATCTGCGAAACCTCCTTCATTTAACCTGGCCGCTTTGAAATGCTCACAATTTTTATGTTTCCTGCCATCTGTTCTTTTAATTATTTCCAGTTCCTCCAAGCTATTTATTAAATAAATCGTCTCTGCTCTAGAACACCGTTTACTGCGTCTGCCGGAATATAAGCGTCATCGCGACAGACGGGCAAGAGAACGAGCATGCGCAGAAAGACGGGAATTAATTTAAAGAGGAATGAGTGTATACATGACCGCGGAATTACTTAAAGCGGAATTAAAATGGGAATAAACCAGCCACTTACTTCGGAATTAAGTTAATTCGGAATTGACATTTTCATATGGAATTAAGTGTTTACATGGTAACTTTTATTCGGCTTTAACTTTAATTCTGAATTAAAGAGGAATTAAACTTCCCATGTAAACGCACCCAGTGAACTAAAAACTATTTGAATTTTGAGGCATCATGTCATGTAATTAATACCATCCTTATAGTTTGCGTTTGCGCTACAACCAGTGCAGCACACATATTAGCCCTGGTATTTGATTAGGAAAAGATTCATTTTTTAATCCCTCAGTGGGGAAATTCAATTTGCATCCTGTGCTCTGAAAAAGAGAATTTTCAATGCTATATGTGGGTCTATGCCATCTTAGATAAAAGTGTGTGTTTGTGCAGGGTGTAAACAGGCCAGGAGCACCACCACAGGCTCCTAATAAATACTACCAGTCTAACCTACGGAAGTACATTAAATGGAAACCTAAAAATAGGTTTTTTTTGTTTGTTTGTTTGTTTTTTGCAGCAAACTGACAGGTCCAAAATTTTACTGAATCAATGACCTGTTAACATTTAAATTGCATCTTTATGGTCCATACAACCGCTACATTTAGGCTTTTATCAGCTCTGCAATCATTTTTTTTCTATTCAGGAATTCAGATGTGATGGTGATTTTATTTGGGAATGTCTAAGTTTAATTTTGAGAATTAATTGTAACTTCCCTCTCTTTTTTTTTTCATGTACTAAACTTTAATTAGCTAAAAATCTTCTGAGACACACCGCAAAGAGTGCCTTATCCCAACAGTGCACTGATCAGAAACATATTCCAAAGCCATCTTTATGCCTCAATCTGCACCTGGTACCGACTCCACAAAACACATACTGGTTTGCTGATCTGTTATTGTTAAAGTCACATGATACTCTTTTTTTTTTTTTTTATTACAGAAATGGTGGTGTTTCTGATACATGGATGGTTTCTCTCTTCAAATATTACAAAATTTTATTTCAGCTGTGCTCGTCCTGCTGTGACGTAGTGGAAAGTTGACAATGAAACAGGCCTATTATTATCACTGTAAATGGCAATACATTTCTACAAATTTCATTATGTAAGTGGTGGAGCCTTACTTACCCTTGACCAATTTTTTCATATCTCGTGTATTTCTTCTTGGGATCCCCAATGCTGACTATAGTTCCTACAAGCCAGAAAACAATAACATGCAATAAGGCATGGAAACATAGGTCAAACAAATTACACAGCTTGTTTTTGAGTCGATGCATGTGTTAGACAACACATTTGTTGATACAGTAACTTACTCAGTTTGTCCATGATCTCCTCATCTGTCATCTTGCCCTTCTTTTTCTGTCTATCTGCACCCTTGGAGGCAGCGTCTCCATCTGGACATGTGCTGGGAGCTGGGATGGGGTCAACTACAGACCGAGTGTACACCTGTACAATATGCCAAAGATACAGAAAAGATTCACAACTTTATGTATTAGAATGCGATGAAAGAGAATTTTACTAGAAATTATATTTTGCTTCTACAGCCTCATTTACTCTGGACACTGATGGCTAACTTTAGATAGATATTTGACAGTAATGGTTCAGTCAGACAGTAATAGGCCAGTTTGAACTGACGTCTTTGCTATTGCAACCATATAATAGCCATTAACAATTACCATGATTTATAATAACAGTTATCTGTAGCAGACAACTCTTATTGTTTGATATAAAAAATACAGGAGGTATCTTACGCTCTTCGTGTGCTCTGGTCTTGGTGCCACAACAGGAGGAGGAGTTTCATCGTCGTCATCATCATCAATGTCTTTGATGTTTGGAGATGAGGGTTCGGTGCCTTTTTTAACGGGCTAATTCAAAGTCAGAGCACAGTTTGTTATCAGATAAAACACAGAACAAATAAAACTGTATGCCCTTTTTAAAGGTTTTGAGATACTTACAGACTGAGGTCCTGGAGTGAATGCATCCTTTTCTGTAAATTATATATGTATAGAGAATTAAATAAACATATGCTGGGACAATCAAATACTACAAAAGGAGTTTTGAAGATTCCTGTTAAGACCTGACAAGCCTTTTACTCTGTGCAGTGACTTCAGAATTTCACAAAGGAAAGCAAACATTTAAAACTACAACTGAAACTTGCATCTCACCAGATGATGAGAAGCTGAGGTACTTCTGTCGACCGTTGCCTGTTGAGTCGTAGAATTTAAGAACATCAAGCACAGCCTGCGGGTTTTTCTTCTGCTCTGACTTAGTGATGTTTGAAGTCTGGAGTAGTCGAGCCCATTGCTCTGGCATACCCTGCAGGGGAAAAACAGCATTGTGTTTCAAATGATGCAAGCTCACGTGAAACATAAATGCTGTGCCTTTGTTTGTTTTTTAAAACTACCAACCAACAACAACAACAAAAAAGGATTTTTGTGGGTTAAAATAAGATGGAAAATGTGCCAAACTCACAGTAAACTCCCCTGTTACAGCATCAAATCCAACATGTATGGTGTGTTCAAAATCTGAAGGTGGCGAGATTTCTGGCCGCTCTTTGTCTCGATCTTTCCGTCTTCCACCTGAATGTAACCAAATCTTTATTGAAATTGACCATGCTATACTGATAACACACACTGACCAGTCTTTCTTTAATATAAAAGGATCCAATGCACAAACCAATTGGTACCAAACTATTATGCCTCACTTTTCTCAGCCCCAGAGAAGATTGAGATGATCTTATTGCGAGGTTTCCTCTCCTCGGGCACAGAAGGCAGTGGCTTGGAGCTGTGGTTGGCCGAGAGTGAATCTTTGCCGGTGCCGGTACTGAAAATGGTGCTGCCCGACCTGACTGGAGGGGCCGGGGGTTTATCTTCAGGGTCTCCGTTATCACACATTCCTGAAAGGTTGTTGCAATCCTCACGGGGTTAACCAGGCAGGCGATCACAGCGGGTAAGGGTGCAGACGATGGTGAAAGGTAAGGTAGAAGCAGCACTCACATCAGCATGAGGCGCTGATGAGTGCATACAGGAGGGAGCAAGTGGTACCTAGACAAAAATTAAACTCTTTTAAGACCGAATGCAATAAGGTGTGATGAAAAGAAATCAGCAGCATCTTTATGCTCTATGACAACTGAAGAAATCATGTGACCCAACTCCAAAAAGTAGAGTATTTGAGGGTGGTACTAGTAAAACTAAGCAGCAAACTGTAGTACCTGCCTTCAGCCCCTTGAGAGATAAAGAGTTAATAATTCGGCTCAGCTCAAGTGTCCAAATGCACTGATTTCTATTTAACCACTAATTAGTGTAAGGACAGGTCTTTCAAATCTCATTTAAACACTAAAAGAGAAGCCCTGACAAGAAAACACTGCAGGTTCTCCACCTCATGCTTAAAAAGTCTAAACATGACACTGATGTGCTTCTTGGTAAGGTTTTACGTGTCAGAACACGAATGTTTAGTTGAGTTTCCAAAACAACGGCACTTCAACCCAAATCTGTGCTCAAAACGCCCTTCAAATGACTAACAACAGGGGCGGCTAGCAGCTAACGCTAGCACTCACTACAGCCCAGCGAGTGTGCTAGCCAAAAGTTACCGTTAGCATGGCGAGCTAACCAACATTCCCTAAAAACGGGTTAGTGTTAAAGATAACGCTAACTAGTGTCTGACAACCAGACCTGGGAGCCCCCCCACCCCCGGGAACTCCCCTGTTGTGAGCAGTGGTTTAAAGGACGCTACACAGGCTCAGAGGAGGCAGGCCAGCCCGAGTAAAAGTGCTGAAATTTCAGGCTAACGGAGACGACGCAGAAGCAGTGGAGCTCACCGGAGACTCCACACCAGCTCAACTTCAGCAGAACCGCACTCCCGGACGATCCTCCGCGGTCTGGAAAACCTTGACAAATCTGCTAAAAGCTCCTCCACCGTAACATTGGGACTTCAATAATGCACACTGTGAACAAATAACTTAGTAAAAAAAAAAACGCGACCCCGACTATTTACAGTGCAACTTTTCATCAGCCTTTTCGGCCCTTGGATTATTCCGCTATGGCGAAGGGGAAGCGGAACTACCGACCCAGCCCTGGCCTTCAATAAACGCCTGCAATGAATGGAGTGAACAGTCAGCAATCACGGTTCAAAAAGTTACGGCACCGACCAATAATCGTATCATCTTAACCGGTGAAAAATACTGAAAAACGAGAAACACGTTGGAACTTAAGAAGATGCAGTTCAGAAGTTGCCTGAACCGAGTTCAACATTACTCATTATCTGAAGAGGTTACTTTTCAGGTCTGCAACTTATTATTTTTTTTAATACAATAGAAGGTTTCTCACACTGTTATATGACAGTAATTTACAAGTGTTTTGTATTCCATACGGTATAATAACTATAACTGAGTCTAGCTTAAGGCATTATTCCATTATTATTGACACATTGACATCTGGTTTCTTAAATTTACCACAATGAAAGAAGCAATAATTAGTATTGGTTTTTACATATTTTATTTATTTAAAATATTCATGTAAAACCCAATAGGTAGTTACATACAGGGTGTACGCACATTTTTTGGGACTGGTATAATACACTTACTGGAGTGCTTGTTTTAATTACACAGTCATTTATTTCTATAACCATGCAATCACAGAGAGAGGCTATATCAGAATTTTTTTTTTTTAAAAATCTTCACTTTTTGTAAACAAGTAATCTTTTGTCACAAATTGCTAGGTTTTCAAGATCGTGATGTTTTAATATAAAACCAAGGCTTTTGTCATATCACAACATTTTATGTAAAAATCTTTTTTTAAAATAAATTATTTTCTGACATCAAATACAACTTCTTTCCCAAAATTGCAACTTTTATAAAACTGCATTTTTTTTGTGATCAACAAAAACCTGAAAAACCATGCTTTTTAAAATTTCATATCACAACTTTTTGTGCTGAAATAGTTTTGCACAATATCAACTTTTTGACATAAAATTGTGACTGTCGAAAAATTATGAATTTTCTTTAATTGAAACTTTATGTCCTAAAATCATAAAATGATGTTGAAAATCACATTTTTTGCAATATTGCAAATTTTTAGTGGTAAACAGTGGATTTTCTGTCATAAAATCTTAAATTAAGCAAAATCAAAGACTTTTTGGCATACAATTTCCTTTAAGTGTCATTAAAAAAAAAAAGAAAAAAAAAAGAAAAACACAAATTTCATAAAAAATCACAGCTTTGTGACCCTAACCCTAACTTTTTAAGTAAAATGTTTGGTGTAAAACTGTGCCTAATGCACAGTTTGTTACAACCTCTCCGGTCACATACTTTCTTGTCTTAAACAGGACATACTGTATTATAAAAAGGAAAAAAATAAACTTTTAAGCTTGATATCACATTTTTGGGTGTCTCACTAACAAATCAAAAATTCAAACATAACAACCTTTTCACCTCGTTTTGGACCACCCAGGTGTGAAAATGTGTCATTCAGTGAGGTGTTCAGATTTACAGGGCACTGCGACATCACAGATCCGGATTATAGTGGAAAAATGCAGTTTCCTCATCTTTATCGTCAATGAACTTCACGTCTTGCTGCATTTGTTGTACTTTGGAAGTGGGAAGTACAAAGCTGTAAAACTGATCTGAAAAGAGGCACATGAGAGCAAGAGGGGTGGAATGAAGTTCAGTGGTTGACCCCGCGCCCTAAAACAAGATGTTAAGCAGAGAGCTGTAGACAAGGTTGAAAAGTGAGGGCAGTTGTACTGTTCAGTCTCCAGGCCAAAAATACTGAACAATGCCAGTGCTTTTCTGTGGTATTTTGACCAAAGTACAGCACATTATGACAAAAAATAATTGTGACATCTCATAGAAAAAGGATAAGTATCAGCTTCCTCCACCACCTGGGCTATTTTCTCACAACTAAGCATAGATTATAAAAGCTTGAAAAAAATAACACACAAAACAATTTACAGGACTAACCAAAGCCATTCTTTTCACATTGGCTTCTTAAAGAGAGTTTAACTTTGATTTTTTTTTCCCACTGACACTGCACTGTCACAAGCTGGTTAACAGAAGTTATGTCAGCTGTTGGTCCTTAAATGATCTGATGTTTCCACATGTACTTGGACAGTGTCACACAGCAGATTGTCGTAAGCAGCAAAGTTCCTCCACATATGAGTCTCACCACAGACCCATCACCAACTGGAAGCTGGAAACTCAAAGGGCCAAGCTCCTAAAAGACAAAAGATTCTTCTTTTTTTTTAAAGTAAAAAGAACTGTGGAGTAACATAAAAACCTGACCTTTTTTTCATTTAAGATTTAGCAAATGTTTACAAACCTGGTGCTGGTCATGGATTTTAATCCATGTACAGGAGCTTTTATTGTTGACAGTGCATGGAGCATCCACAACTGTAAGAGGCTCCAATCTGTTGAATTGAGTGCCTAGAAGAAAGACGTAATTTTAGAATAAATAAAATGTTTCCAATGTCTAATGTAAATAACTTTTAATAATTTATTTATTGTTTTATTTCAGTGTTGATAAAGTCACACATTTATAAGAACAAAAAACATAAGAACATAAAGTTAGTGAATGTGATTTCTACAATTACTTAACAGCCAATACAACAGCATATGCAAAAAAAAAATTGTTTGTTTTTTTTTTAATATGAACTTATCTCCATCTTTTATTTTATTTGGAGAGAAAACAAAGGTGTCTGCCACTTCTCTTCACAAATGCACATGGTGTGATTTTGTCCTGATTTGATAGCAAACTGAAGATTTTAGCATGAATTTGCAGATAAAAGTCCATGACTTTAAAATCAATTTGAGCCATTTACATTTTTCAGTCCACAGCAGCAGCTCAGGAGGTTCAATGTGAACTGATGTAAATGTTTTCCCAACTCCAGAAGGCTTGTGGTAGCGCCCATGCACTGGAATTGTCACTTTTAAGACACTGGGAGTCGGTCCATTATGGGAGGGATACACATAGGTACGGAATCCTGAGGTCTTGTGAGCAGGTCCCTCTAGGTCAACGGCTGAATCCAATAATATCTTACAGATGAAGACAGAAACAGTCACATAAATACACTCCACTGTGCAGCTTGCATCTCTCTTTCAGCCACTATAATGTACCATGTACTATCTAATCGCTTGTTATGAATGAAGGGAAACGTGTTTTCAGTGTTACCTGCCAGTCACTCTGATCACTCAGGGATGCAAGCTGATATGGATCTACATATACACCACTTGGCCATGTGTAAACCAGCAAAACTCTGACATCCTTGAGTGCACCAAGTCTGAGCTCAACAGTAGTTATCACCGCCCTAAAAAAACAGTGGAAATCACTTACATGTTTTTGTAATAATCAAAATTCTCCCACTTGACAAATTTTATTACCCAGTACCTGTGAAATCCATTTTTGATAAGTTCTGCTGATACCGATGATTCAAGCCCCTGCTTCAGCAGAACACAATGGTCCTGATGCTCCTCTGTGACAAATGGAAAAAAAATGTGCACATTACTATAATAAAGCGAAAACAGACAACAAATGTTTTTCGCTTTCCATTTTTAAGAAATTTGATTGAAGTTGTATTGCCATTCCATGAACTTTATACAAAAAAGAAATAGCTACAACCCATTTTATGACTAAGATTATATATATATATATATATATATATATATATATATATATATATATATATATATATCAAAGAAAAATTCTTCAGATTTTTTTTCCTTCCTATTCATATCAATGTTCCACAATATCTTGCATTCAAAGGGCCTGTTTTTTTTTCACTCTTACTCACTTTTTGAGATGCTGCGTGTGCAGTAAGACACACAATCTCTCAAATTCAGAAAAAATACCTTTTTTTTCTCTAACGTGCTATAAACCCCTTAAAAACAAGTCCACTGGTTTAAATCTGGACATTAAAGAAAAATAGCCCACCTTTTTCGACCAAGCAATAACATGCCGATAAGATGACCAAACCAGAGAAGAGTATGAAATTCATCAAATCCTCAATGACAAAGTTCGATATGTATTTCCAGCCGATATTCTTTATACAGACTGTGTTTCCAACCTCAGTCAAATTCAGTGTCAATAATTTACTTTAAATGCTTTTTGAAATGTTTCCGGAAAAGGATTTTTGAAGGACCTTTGTAGTTCATGTGGAAACTACGACGGCGCCTGACTATAAAGAACAAATCTCTTGAGTTTATTTCAGTGACTTTTAAAGTTAACATTTCGCTTTATTAAAATTAATCCTAAGAAAATCTGTATCTTGCTGATCTGTAACTACAATTGAGATAAAGGACTTCAAAATATCCCGAATTATAGCCAGGCTTTAATGAAGACGTAGATGTCTAATGCCGTCCAGCGTCAGGCACCAAGGCAACGCGTCATATTATTAGGCTTTGGAAATTAGTAACTCAGTTTAGCTCATTCATTCGACTTGTGTGCTGCTGATTTATTTGTGCTAAGACAATCCAGTTTTTCCACATGTGAAGTTAAGTTGTAAATCCTGAATTATATTAGGTTTGCAGAAGGTAATACACAAAGAAGATGCGATATGAGGCCAAGCGTTGCGGTGTGCACTTCAGCCCTCCGTCCATAGTTTTAATTTATACACACACGGAAACGAATAAGATAAGAAAAAGAATAATACCTGTACGGAACTTCTCGAAATATTCTGGTAAGTTAATATAGCGTAATATATACACCACTAAAGATGACCACATTGTGTGTACTGACCTTAAACCATACAACATTGCAGGTCTCACCACTGTCTTGTACGCCTTTCCACTCATTCTAGCTGAAACCCTTATCACACATCACACCTGCCACTTTTCTCCTGCCTGCTTGCATGTGCTTTTTCATCTCTTTTCCACACTCTCCGTTGCTCTGAACTGTTGAACCCAATAACTTAAAATCCTAAACCTTCTTTACCTCTGCTTCCAGTAGCCTCACCGTCCCACTTGGGTTCTTCTCATTCACACACATGTAATCTGTCTTGCTGCAGCTAACCTTCATTCCTTTCCTTTCCAGGGCATACCTCTACCTCTCTAGATTTTCCTTCACCAGTTCCCTGCTCTCATAACAGATCACAAGACTTCCAGACTTCTTCATACAATACCATAGCTCCTCTCTCAGCACCCTGTCATATGTTTTATTGAGGTATACAAAAACACAATGGAGCTCCCCCTGGCCTTCTCAAAGCAAATATTGCATCTGTTGTACTCGTTTTTTTTTTGGCATGGAAGCATACTTCTGTTCACAAATCCTCACTTCTGCCCTTGAGTCTAGCCTCTACAACTCTTTCCCATAATGTCCCTGTGTGGGTCAACTTTATTCCTCTGTAGTTGCCACAGCTCTGCAAATTTCCCTTGTTCTTAAAAATCTGCACCAATACACTTATGTCAACTTTTCAGAGGTTTTTTGATGTTTTCATCACACTCCTAGCATCTGTCAATACATTACCATCTCTTAATCACCCTGCCCTGCTAGACGTCCCTCCCATCTCCATCTCTCTGCCTCACCAACCTGTAAAAGTCAGTCTCCCCCATCTTGCTGTCCAACCTAGAATACAGATCATTCTACATCCTTTGCTACTCCTGTTTTCACCTTATGCTGCATCTCCCTGTACTCCTGTCTACTCTCTTCAGTCTTGTTTCCTTTCAGATGACACACCAAGTACTCTCTTACCCAGGTTCTTGCTACCAGACATGTATGGTGTCTAATACCATAGGTTCCCAAGGTATTACACAGCCGCAAGACAATGCTGTACTCAATAAGGGTCACCTTTTTGATGAAATTTTCAGGAGTTGGCAGAAATGTGAAAAGGAAGAACTGATTTCATTTTGGCTGTGATCCGGAAGAAATCCTGGATTCTGGATCACTTTCAAATTTTCAATAACATTGCGGTCAATGGGGCCGGAAATTTTGTTTCTCAATATCTTTCCGTTAATTTTTGCCCAAAACCCATGAAATTTGACTCAGAGATTGACAATGGGAACCTCTATCAAATTTCAAAGGCTGATCCGGATCTGATCCAGAATCCAGATTTTATCGCAATCTGTAAATCGCTACATGGGAGAACTGTTGTGCTTGGCTGAAGTCTGCGCTCTCCGAGTGCTTTTCTAGTTCCTCATGTTTTGATGTGGAATACAGTATTCTCAGTTCGTTTGCGTGTATGGAAATGAAAGCAAATACTGATACTGAAGATGACAGGAAGTTCCCAAATGTAGAGAGCAAAGGCCAGAGTGGTACTGCTCCATATTATTCCTGTCCTGTAACTGTTTGCCTCCACAGAGCAGTTTCGAATTCTTGATCCTTTCTTTAACCTCCAGACTGCAGCATTGCTGCTGAACGGCTGAAGAACCACCCAAGGCACAGGGACTATCTTGATGGAGTGTCCCAGAGTCAGTTGGAAAAGCTTCACTTCATCCTGCGAGATCACATGCAGGGCTTCACCCTTGAGCACAGCCTTGCCTCGTTTTGTGTGGACCCTGCCGAAGACCTGAACAAACTGGGTGACGAGGAGCTGGCTCGCAAGAAGAGCCAAATGGACCAACAGTTTGAGAGGAACCACAAGAGCAGGGATGATCCAAACTTTATTTATGATGTAGAGGTGGACTTTGCTAAGACCACCCAAGAAAAGTGCAGCTGGGATGACGAGTCAGACGATGGATTTTGAAACCCTTTTTACTGACCTCCAAGATTGTAAACTTCAGTCCCAAACTGAAAGAAGGCACCACTCGGGATAGACAGGAGGGTTTAAAATGACTCCGACCAATGTTTGTTAAAGGCCCGTAATTTTAAAACACAGTTCCATTTCAAACTACAATGAAAGAAATAGCACGTCATTAATATAGTGAAAATTTATTTGTTATAAAATACTGAATTTTATAAAATACATAGACTTTGGATTTTATTTTTGTGGCTTACACCTAAACGACTGAAATTTACAGCCAAAAATTAAGAGGATGCTAAAATCCTATTAAATCAGTGTACACCAGTAAATGAACAATACAACAGAGATCTTTGGAAAAATTTGTCTATAAAATGTTGTATTATGCCAAAAAAAAAAAAAAAAAAAACATGTCTGACATGAAGTACCAATGTTTCCCCGATTATTATACAAGAAATCAGGGGGCTTATGTCAAAAGCTATCAAACTAGTGGAAACACTAGATGTGCTATGGTCAAGTTTTAGATGAGAAACTGTGTTAAAACTTAACCTGCAGTATCAAATATTTTCAGGGGAAAATTTCGTTCAAAGTGCTTAAATACCTCATTCATTTGACAGGACACATTGACTGACCATTGGTACCACAATACATTCAAAAATGTCATAGATTTTTTCTGGAACTTGATATAGAATGAGTTTACATTTATTCGCTAGTTTGGTTTAAGCTAATCAAAAACTTTTTATGCAGTCATTTACGCAGTGCAGATGTAAACCCTAACGAGGTAGTAAAAAAAAAAAGAGACAAAATTCCTTTTACTATCCCCATTTCAGTAAGGATTTAGGTATTTAAATTGTAAATTCTCAGCAGGCTCTTATTTAAAAACAAAAAAAAAAAAGTTCTATATAAAACTGACATTTCAAGTATGTTTATGCCACAGTCCTTGATTTTTGAGTTTTAATCTTAAGTATATTTACAGCTTATTACTTATGAGGAGGGACCCAGAGCACAGAAAAAAAGATATATAAGAAAACTGTTTTAAAGCTAGTAGACATAGATAGCTGTGTTGAAACCCAATAACACTGACAGAGAAGCCTGTCTGGTGGCAATAATGGTGTCACAAGTCTAGCTTTACTATATATATTTATATATAGTTAGTTAGTTCATATATACACTATAGAATTTAAAACACCAAAAAAATACATCTTTCTTTAAAAAAAAAAAAACAGTTTGACAGTAAATCTCATTTTTTCTTCCTGTCTTGAGTGCATCTTGGGCAAAACCTGCCAGATCAAAAAGGAAAGGAAAAACTATTTAGATAGTGATCAATTATGAAGGCTTTGCTTCAATGTTGATGAACGATTGAATTAATTTTATTGATAAATAGGTTGATAGAATCTGAGCAGAGAGAAACTCTTACCATTTTCCTTTTGGTTTTGTGGCGAGATCAACACAAGCAAAGTGGAACCACTCAATGGGACACTAAAAGCAAGAATGAAAAAACAAAATGACTATAATGTCCTTTCTGAGCTGGGAAGGGGTGCAAATCTAGCTAAACCTACATCTGGGTTGTCACATCCAATCATCTCTCCGTATGACACCTGATGGCACAGGCAGTAAGTGGGTTCATTGGGATCAACTGGCATGTCCAACACGTCCGATGGTTGCATAGGCAGGACCCCATCACTCAGATCAGCACTAAAACACCAACATAACGGACAGAAAAGGCAAACTGGTGAGTTGACACACACTGTAATCAACTCAGTCCGACTAAAGTGCCAGGTCAGACATACCCATTTTTTATCTTTTTCTTTCGAGGGGAATCTTCATCAGAACCTTTCCTTCCTCGACTTCTTGATCCACGCTTGTCTCTCTGCCCGCGCACTTCACTCTCTGGAGAAAGCATTTACATTAACATAAACATTAAATTTGTTTTTCAGTGTCACATGATGAAAATCAACCAGTTACCCAACTTACTTTTTGATGCTCGTCCCTCCGTACTTTCATAGCCGCTCAATTCTAGTTTCTCCTTCAGCTCATTTTCAAATCGAGCCAGATCAGCATCCAGCCTGCGGATGTGTTTGTCCACCTGTGATGATGGAATTTAGGTGCATTATATTGTGCAGCATCACAAAATTTAGTTATGTTTTTTTTTTAACATGTCTAGACTGCATTACTAATGGCAATATGACATTGTTATATTCTGTGAAATTGATTTTATTATTATTATTATTATTATTATTATTAACATTAACATTAACAATAGTCCATGATGGGAGGAAAAGTTATTTTTCAAATAACTTCCACAACCTGTCATCATTAGAAATTTGGGGCTGTTGTGTCAAAGTAGAGTATAAATGATGTGGTCTTTTAAAAAGTAGCTGGTAGTGTGAGGAGCTGAGTGAAATATGAAATAAAGAAGAAGCCACTAAATGAAAACAATCTAAAACCTTGAAACAATTAAGTCAATATCAGTGAATTATTTAAATATACATTTTTGAAAAAAGAAAAACAGTAAAATCAAGAATTTTATTTAAAAAAAAAAAGACAATCTCCTTAAGTGATGGAAAAGAAACACTAGACTGACATGGAACCAACCGTCAGAATGTAATACAGACTGACCATTTCATATGTCTGCATCGCAAGCTGGACTTTGTCGTCACTGAACTCTTTGCACTTGCTGTAGGCATTCTGGATCTTCTGCAGATGTTCCACTCTCTGCTCGGAGGCCAGGTTCTTCACGTTCGCTATGTATTCTTCAGCCAGTTTGTCAATCTCTCCTTTCTTTTCTGTAAAAGAAAACATGATAACTGCAGTACTGGTTAAGACCACTGATGGCAAAGTACTCAAAGGCTGCTTGTAGAGCTCCAAAACTGCTGCCTTTAAATGGAGATATTGCAGATTATACATGCCAATCCACAGAAGCAATAATGCCACAAAAATAAAAAATACTCCAAGATAGGTGTATTAGTATTAGTGGTGATTTTAGTCCATGTAGCCTTTGGATGATGAAGTTATGAGAATGAAATGGTCACCTTCAGTCCGACTATCCAGGTCCCGCATCAAAGTAAAGTTCCTCTGTAGCTCACATGGTAGGTTCTCAATACCTACAGAGAGGAAGAACACAGGAAGGCATTCATTCCTGAAGCTTGAGATCATTTTCAAAAAGTTTTGGGCCAATTTATCCCTACTAATTATTGTACAGCCAAATCTGACAGACCTCAGGTAGTACTGATGTTAGTTTTCTCTGGCAAAGTGATGATTCTACTGATCAAATGTTCACAAATTGATAGGTACTATTTCAAGGATTTTAAAGATGTATGATATAAAAATATTTTTATTACATTATAAGATTACAGTGTGTGAATCCCCATTTTTAAAAATTATTATGGTGTAAGTATATTTAAGTTTTTTTTTTTTTTTTTTTTTTGGGGGGGGGGGGGGTCTGATTTCAAACCTGATTTCAAAAATATGGAAAACATTTGAAATTCCTGAAAAATGCAATAATTTAAAAGCATTAAGTAAGCAAGCATCTCATTTTGGGATGTTTATTTGGCAGTCTTAATTAAATTAGAGAGAAAAACCACCAAAAAAAACAAAAACAGATGCCCTTCCTGACACATGCACTCTGTGCCTGGGGCCACGTGGGCCTCGTGGAGCTCAGTGTCCTGTCCAGGGAACACTTTGACTGTGACAAGACTTGGGATCAATCAGTTGGAGGGCAACTGACCTAGCCACTACGAAACAACTTCAGTTTTTGAGCAAGGATAAGCATGGAGAATATTATGAGATTAACTGCAAACCATCAAATATTGCATAACAAAATATTCATTCACTAAGGTGGACAAAATGCACTGATTCCAATGATATTTAGGGAGTTTTTAGGTATATTAAACTCTCTCTTCTCATTGACTGTATGCTAAAGATGAATTGCAGATTTCCAAAACGCTTAGGAATGCCAGTACAAGGAATGTTAACGCATCTCATGTGTAACAACAACAAACAAACAAACAAAAAAACAGCAGATATGCATGTTGCCGTATAACACCGGTATCTGTGACCCATAACGTTCTGAGCTTTGCATACACGCAGATCTATGCACTCTAGTTTGTTATTACATTTATAAAAATGTGTGACAAGCTCACAGCTTTTGGCTTCGTGTAACGGCCCGGCAACTCAAGTGTAGCGCCGTTTCAGCGCTTCCAGTAACTTCAACTCCGTGACGCACTTCAAACAGCCCGCCCCGGCGCGTAAACGGTTACTGGAAACACGATTTTCAACAGGTTGGCACATGCATGCTGCTCGCATTACAAATGCAAGCACATGCCGTAACAAACTGTTACATGATGTTTTTAAAAGTGCTGTACAAACAGTTTTATGCGAAAAATGTGTTCCGCTACTTCCTGGTAACATAGTTACAGCATATCAGTCAAGACACCAGCAACACCACAAGCGGCTAAATACGTGTCGTTTAACACGACTTGTTTCAGTCAATCTAATACCATACTCGGAGAGTTTACCAAAATTTATTTAACCAGAAGCGATGCTAATCAGTTGATTTGCGAACTGGTGACCTCAGTTTGCTATTTGCTAACGTACCTGCACGACCGTCAAGGTATTCGATGTGTTCAAACTAAAATTCAAACAAACGTAATATGTCCGACATTTAAACACCAGCATAGGTATGTTATAATGTACTCACTGTCAAGGTAATGCTCCAAGTATATTGCCGTTGCCATTTCAGGTTATCTACTTCTGCGTTGTAGCTTTCAGAGTGTTAGCCGAGTGGCGCTAGTGCGTTTGTTTTACAGTCCTGGGATGCCCGTAGGTTTTTCAAGATGCCGGCTTCCGCCTGCGGTTAACCAGTTACGCGCACAGTCGTTCCGCTCGGAAACTATACAAGGTGCCACTTTTTCGCTCCTGACTTGTATGCGCCACGGGCGGCCAACTCTGTTTTATAGAATAATACCTTCCCACACATGTACTGATTAACTCATATAAGTTCAAGACTCAAATATTTCGCTACGGTAATGACGAATGTTTATATAACATTCAATATACAAAACGATAACTGAAAAGAATGCTGTATATATAGATATTAGTATATGTAACACTATTTGGATACTGAGAAATTGCGCAGAATTGCCCTTGTGAGCTCACATAGAAGCAGCAAAAGTTATCAAGCGCACCCCCAATGGTTTGCTAGTACTTTCCAGGACTGTCAGCTGATAGGTTACATCATTGAAAACAAACACCTCCCTCTCCAGAGAGGCTGCGCATGTGACGCCAGTCCCTGGGCGGGGCTTGGGCGGGGCTACTGGTAACCATCGACGACGTCGTCCACCAGCTGTCCTCTGACTCTGGTTACTGGTCAGGCCTTTTCGTTCCAAGCAAGGCATCTTCTTTTTCTTCACTACTTCCGCGTTTTTTCTATAATCACAAAATATTTCACCCTCTCACAAACATACGAGGAATCAAGTGAGTACCTTATATAGTAAACGTGCTAATTAATTTATAACATAAAGCACCGTTACATACGGCTATAAGAGCAAGTGCTACTGTTTAGCTGTGAACTTGTGCTAACAGGTCGGCTTGACAACAAATCAACTATCCCCCAGTAACAATACGCTACCAGGAGACAGCTAAGGTGTCAAAGTTGTTGTTTTTTTTTTTCTTGCTGTTATCCTTTTGATACTGGGGCGTATTGCTAACGTCCCCAGTCTCTCATCATTTTAGGATGTTTTTAAGACATGAGGATGAACCTCTCCTGACTTATCCTCAGCAGAGACCAGTCAGTTAATGAATCAGATGTGTTATTAATGAAGTGCTTAATGGCACCTTTAATACTGTTAGTGTTCTTATCTGAAAATACTAAAAAAGAATTTTTTTTTCTAGATTTCGTACCATTATGTCATCTTTTAAATAAGATAAATTATTAAACTTAGGTATAATAACACATTTTGCTGTAACTGTGACAGCATTTATTAATGTTTTCTTTTTTTTTTTTCTCCCTATCTCACACAGTTTTTAACTGACAGTGTCTACTTACATACACTTTATTGTTGAGGTGTTGCTTCTCAGATGGCTGTGGTAAAGAGCGGTTGGCTTCACAGACAAAGTAAGTGTCCATGGACGTGTAAATTCACTTTCTCATCAGTGAATACATTTTGAATTTGCTGAGCTGCTAAATATCCAGTGTGTTTAAGCCTGTGAAAATAGAGAGATTGTGCATGTTGATATTTACATTTAAGGTACAATCCTGCGGCGCTGGAAAAGAAACTGGTTTGACTTATGGGCTGATGGGAGACTCGTGTTCTACAACGATCAACAGCGGCGCGACATGGAGGATGACATCCACATGAGAGTCAACTGCATTAACATCCGCAGCTCTGTTGCATGTCAGGGTGATTGTCACACGTTCATGCTTAAGTGATGCAATCACACTTTGAGTATTATTATCCACCTCTTTTTTTTTTGTTTTTGTTTTAAATGTGTCACCTTTCTTTTTGTCCTGCCGCATTGCCCCTTAGACCTGAACCCACCGGAGGGAAAGACACGTGATGCCTTGCTCCAGATTGTGTGCAGAGACGGGCGGGTGATCAGCCTGTGTGCAGACAGTGCAGATGATGCTCTGTAAGACACAGTTTATATGCTGAGTCATTATATCCCTCTGATTAATATTCATTTTTGTGTTAGTAAAGTTGAACATACAGGGTTTGTGTTATCTGTTTTTTTTTTTGTTTGTTTTTTTTTAGAAAAGAAAATATTTTAATTCCAATATACTTTTTTTTCTGGTGCAGAGCGTGGACCATGGCACTGCAGGACGCCAGAATTAATATGGTGAGATTTTATCATCCTTATTTGTTTCTTAAAAGAAATAAGTTCTAAGACAGTTTTACATTAAAGAGCCATTATAGAACCTTTAGCCTGGTCAGCCATCCTAATTCTTTTTCCTCTTCGATACAAAGAATTAGTCTTGTTCCCTTGGATTTGACTTTGATTTCCAGGGAGCAGTACAAATGGACTCAGAAGAAACTGCCTCTGGATGTTGTCGGATAGGCATCCATCCAAAGAGAGAAGAGTCATTCGACAAAACTGTGTAACATTTGTGTGATAGTTTCCAAAAGGTCCAAAGATATCTAATTTTCATGCTTTTTACGGGAGATATCATGTGAAAATTCATGTGAAGTGAATGGATATGAGCATGACTGGCCAGGCTACCATAATTTGTGCACTGTATAAATCCTTGTCTTCTGTTTTCATTTGTCTTATTGGCACATAATTCAGTTTTTTTTGTAGATTTGTAGAGGCTTCACTTGGGTTGTTTAATATTTATAGGTGGTTGCTGCCCCTGAAATCGGCTTTTCACAGGAAGTTAATGGCATCTGCTCCTCCTCCCTACTCAGAATATGCTCACCCACAGGTAAAAGGAGTTAGTAATACACAGTATGTTACTGAAAATACAAAGATTCTTTAGTTTTTTCTCTAATGTTGCCTTGCTGTGTATCTAAGATGTAATCCAGTTCATGTGAAACTTCAGAAGGGAAAATGATTTAGTCCAGATTCTAGAATGATAAAAAAGTTGCTTTTTAATAGACATTTTCACAGTTGGAGTCTGCCGCCATCTGCTGGTGCAGTAATGGAAGTGTCTAAAGGCGCCATTAAAAGCATTATTTGTGTTTTTTTTTCTTTTTTTCCATTCCTTCACCAGGTGTATGCTCCAGGCCCATATGGAGACTACACTGCAGCTCCCCCTCATGTCACACAGTTTGTATACTCTGATGGGCAGCCCTATGCTGTTGCCTATCCATATCAGTACCAGGGTAGGTAACTGTGCATTTCTCAACATATGTGCTCAAGTCTTAGCTTGTTTTTTGTGACTCAACTTGAAAGTGAGAAAAGCATAATCAGTTCAGTTAACTGTTATGTTTGCAGGTGGATATGCTGCTTCTGGAGTGAACCATGTGATTATTCGGGAGCGGCAGCGTGACGATGGAGGAGATGTGGCTTTGGGCATGCTCGCTGGAGCTGCAACTGGTTTGGCACTTGGCTCTCTCTTCTCTGTCTTCTAATGTCGTGACTAACGCGCATTTGTTCGTTCCCAGTTCCACTGTATTTACAGCATATGGCCTCTTTGTGTAGTCACAAGACTTCAAATGAAGCGTGTCTCTTGGGCTACATTTATTGAGCATCATTGTGATAAGCAGTGAATTACTCTAAATACTATTAGCACTTTCTCAGTTGTTGTTTCCCAGCCCTTTTGTGTTGTCTTAATGTGAGTATTCTTAACCAAAAATACAACTGTAAATCACGTTCAGGAGTTCTTAATGTTATTGGAAATCATCCTCTTCATTCATGTGTGCTTCAGGCACAAGTTTGTTTCAGTTTCATGAAGCACAGTTGGCATCCTGCCTTTGCAAAATTATCTTTGCTTTTTGTGGCGTGTGTGTGTTTATTTCCACGTACTGTATTTAACGTTTACTTTTACTTTTTTATTTGATTGTGAATCTGTTCTCTTTGGCAAGTTATTTGCAGTGGAGGAAGCCTGAGATGAGTGTTGTGTAGAGAATTGCACACACACTAAGCAATAATCTTTCATTGTAGCATTTTCAAGGTCCTATTTGGAGCTATCTGGTTTTGGTGATGTTGTATTTACACTGGGTATGAAAAAACACAAGGATTAAGATGAAGTGGAAGGGGACATCACCCTTTGAATCTTAGGTTTGCATCCATATTTTCCTAATTGGCAGCTGTTGAAGTGTACTTTTGTTTTTTTGGTTTGTTGGTCTTAAGTTTCAGGGTTGATCAACAAACATTGTAAGATTCATGAGATTTAATGACATTTCAGTCAGCCTGAACTTTTATTTTCATTTCCAAATGCCTTGAATGTTTTCATGTTAATAGAAATTGGTACTCCAATAATTTCTCGGAAAATATTTGTAAGTTCACTTTAGAAATAATGCCACCACCCTAAGAAATGCAAATCAGATTGTTTGGCACAAACCTTAATGTCATTTTTCTATTCGTCTTGACTTTGTTTGAGATGTAAAAGTAAACAGAATTGTATTTTTGCTTTTAAAATATACTAATTAATTTATGAATCACCCAGAAATGTTACTTTAGATGTATTTTAACAAATAAATATATTCACAACTCCTGTTCTTTTCATTATTCATTACAACCCACAGATTTGTTCATAGTCACAAGAAAGGTGCTCACAAGCTCGTTTTATTGATGTAACATCTTTAACTCCATAAAGAACATTTTTCATACCCAATGGCACCAACTTATTTTTTTCTTAAATAATGACGTTTAACAACCAGTTTAGCCTATTTAAGATATACAGGTATTTAAGATGTACAGAAATATGATAAAATGGGAATAAAATGTGCAAATGAATAATTAAAGGTGGAGTAGGTGTTGTTTGAAAAACGGTTCCAGCAATCCAACTCAAGTGAGATTTTGAAAATATACACTCCCTCCCTCCTCCCAAAGGCTCCGCCTCCTCCTCTTCAGCTCACCCCTCGAAACCACGCCTTCACACGATTCACGACTGCATGAACCATAGGGAGGGAGGGAGGGAGGGGTGATATTTGATGGACGTATTAGGCAGCCAATCAAAATAGTGATGATCACTTTTTTGATTGGTCAGAGTTTTTCTCTGATTATACCTTCTAGACTGGACCAAAATGTTTAGTTTTTTTTGCAAACATTTTATTTCAGTGGGTGCAATGGAAATGTGAAAAGGTTTTCAGGCAATATTGTAAAAAGTGTTGCAAAAAAACAACACCCACCCCACCTTTAAGTCAGGGGCAAAAAAACAAGTGACTTAGGAAACGCTTTCAAAAGCATGAACTGTTTTCCTATTTAATTTCAGTAATTCAATAGAAACCGAGAAGACAGTTCCTAAAGCCCATAGAAATAACTTTGTTTGTAGTCAAATAAAATAACAGGAAACAGTTATTCTATATAAAAGAGTATCCATTCACAAATTTGAATGAATTTCCCTTGACAAAAGTCCCCCATGGAACGAGTTCCCTCAGGCGCAGTGTCATCCACCTCAGGCTGGGTGGTGTGTGTAGTGTTGGAAAGCTTCAGTGATACCGCAGCTGTAGAAGCATCTATTCCAATTACTCATTCAACAGTGACAGTGATGCATTTTATATTAATATATATTTATATGTACCAACCAACCACCCATAACATTATGACCTCTTCATGTCATTGAAATTGCTCTGATTAATCAGGGCCTTGAGCATGGAGGATCTGAGCATGTCTATCAGTACCTACCAGATATTCCAGGACGACTCAGGAGTCAGATTAAGACTTCAGACTTTGCTGTGTTCTTTTAAGCAACTTTTCTACGTTTTCCCAAGAGAAGATTGCATTGCATCAGGAAACACGGTGTTACTGTACTTGTCAGTGTTGTGGCTGATGATTTCATACATAATATGAAAATGAAAGCAATAAGTTAAAGAAAAGAAAAAAAAAACAACTTTCAAACGTGCATATAAGCATGAGTCTCAGAAAATTCGATAGATGAAAATGTAAACAATTAGATAAAGAACTTTGAGCTCCCATAACCTCGTTAGCAGTGTCCACCCTTTTTTCCATTTAAGAGACCAAAGTGTTGATCATATCATCCAAAACATGACTGAAAATGAAAATGTCTGGTGATTGCACTCCTACTTAAGGGTAGAATATAAGTATTATTAGCCTTCTTGGCCGAAATCTTCAGTAAACTTCTTCAGCTTGTCCAAGTCCTGTTCATTGACCGTGGGTTTGGTGTTGCTCAGGGACCTCAGCATGTCTGCCTGAATGGAGACAACCAGGTAGGTCAGAATACTTTCCCAGCACTGCATTTATCATTAACCAAGAGACCACTGAGCTTTTTCTTACCATGGACACTACAGGCTCTAAGAGTTTATCTCCGGGGACATCCATCCACGTCATCTCTATGGCGCTAGGATCTCCAGGTGAGCACGGCGTCAGCAAGTCTTCTACCACAATGCCTGGACTGTTCAATGATGACCCACGAACCTGAATTGACATGAATGAATGGATAGAAGTAAGAGGATGAGACGGTACTCTGAGCAGAGGTCTGTGTGAAACCAGTTTAGAGTGAGAGAATTATATTTTTTGTTGTATTTTAGAAAGCTGATGGTTTTACTGTACATGCCTGTGAGCTGCAGAAACAGGCCATAAACTCAGAATCTACATGCTGGATTATTACTTTTCATCTTGGTTTGACAAAAATGCATGTTCATGCTTATAATACATGGTTTACTTAAAAAGAAATGTAAATATAATACGGTTTATAATTACAGTCTTACTTCTAAACAATAAAAAGGTCAATTTCCTTTTACTTTTCTGCTTGGTCTTTTTCAGATGTATATAGACAATGAAAGAGCTTTTATGATTTTAACTTTATACACCACCACAGTGGGTCTGAAGTAAAACAATCAAAAAAGGTCAAATTTCAGAGTTTCAGCTTTAATTTAAGAGGAGTTTTAAATAGCATTTGCGATTTAGGAATTAGCTGAAGTCCTTTTCAGCAAGGAGCCTCCATCTTCCTTCAGTCTGGTCTTCAGTAGCTGAAAAACATGCTCTGGTCTGGAGTTGTTTTTATGTTTATGAACACTATCCATCTGCAGTGTGAGGCAGGTTTTGTAATATTTGGCTCAATGTGAACAGAGTATAACCCTATAAACCTCAGAATTTATCTCGCTACTGGTGTCAGGAGTCACATAATCAACAAAACACCAGTAAGCCCATTCCACTGGCAGCCATACATGCCCAAACCATAACACTGCCTCCACCATGTTTGAAAAATGATGTGGTATGCTTTGGTTCATGAGCTGTTTCTTTCCACTCTCCATACTTTCTTTTCCCACCATTTGGATACAGATTTATCCTGGTTTCATCATCTTGAAGATGTTTCCTTGCTAATGTGGCTTTCCTGTTGCACCTTGTTGTACCTCTGTATTCACATCTATAAAGGCATCTCTTCATTATAGATTAACTTCTGTTTATGTTGAAAAGAGGTTTTTCTTTACCAAAGAAAGAATCATCTTCTGTGATAATCTACTTTAGTTTTTAGGAAATGTATTCCGAAACTGTTGATTTTGCCAAACCTAAGGTTTTTACTCTGTTTCTTATAGATTACTGTTGTTTTGTCAGGCTAATGATGGGCTTCCTTCACTTACATTGAGATCTCCATTGACCTCATTTTGGCAGCTCCAGTCAAACAGCTGCCAAATACCAAAATCAATACCTGATATCAACTCCAGACCTTTTTATCTGCTTAATTTGAAATTAACTATTTATGACTTATTAACTTCTGAAAATGGAGGTAATTTTCTTAAAATTTATTATTTATTTCCTAAATGAAAAATCTTTTTGTAAAATCTCTGAAATTAAAGCTTAAAGTCTACAGTTTGATCACATATTGATTGTTTTATTTTAAATCAATTGTAATGGTGTATAAACTAATCATAAAAACTCATTGTCATTGTTCAAATGAACAAACTGTATCCTATATGACCTTTGAGCTGTAAAAAGCACTGCTGTGTTCACCAGCTTGTTACTAATTGATAAACTTGTTTATGTTGAGCAGACAGAAAACAGTGAGTTTTAAGTTAAATGAATGGTCACTGAACATGCTTTCACCTTTTTGAAGTGTGTGGCTGACTGAACCCTCCTGACTGGCTGCATGAGGGCGTCCCTGACGATGATACTGATATCTGCTCCAGAGTAACCGTCTGTCTTTTGGCCCAGAGTGATGAAGTCTGCATCTGCCAGGTTGTTGGGGGTGGAGCCCAGGTGCAGGTGGAACATGGAGGTGCGGGCGTGCTCCTCTGGCAGAGGAATGTAGATTCTCTTTTCAAACCTAATATACATGCAAAAGGTTTAGTTAGCTACTGTTGAGCATTTGACCTCCTCACAATGTAAACTGGACAAAAACTGGCCCTGGATTATGATGAGAGGTGATTATGGATTAGTCTTAATGAAAGTAAGCGAAGATAACCTTCTCCTAATAGCTGAGTCCAGTGTCCATGGTATATTTGTTGCTCCCAAAACAAGGATTCCTTCATTATTATTTCCAACACCTGATAGGAGAAAAGAAATGAAAGAAATTGATTGATCAGCGTAAAAGGAATCTGTCACAGGCAAATATTTTCTCATACCAGTTTCTCATAGGTGACTTTACTCCCTTTTTCATAGTGTACAATACCCAGAACACTTTTAGTGCGTTCTGTTTAGTGCGATGTGAAATTAAAAAAAAAGTTAAATAAAAAAATTTTTTTTTTTAATTTACTGATGGCTGATTTTTGAAAAATATTTTTCTAATTTTTTTGAACTTTTACATACAAGTTCATTAGTCAAGAAAATTATCTGGAAAGTAATCAAAAATAAAGCCTGGTGTTTGCAGGTTCAGTGCAGCGAGATCTGTCTAACAGTTGATAACAAAGTACAGCTTTTGAATTTACACCTTGAAGTAATTACTGTATATCTTCTCTTACTTACCCTGCATCTGAACGAGGAACTCCGTCTTGATCCTGCGGGCTGCTTCACTTTCATTCTCGCTCCTCGAGCCACAGAGCGAGTCAATCTCGTCAATGAAAATGATAGATGGTCTGTTCTCTCTCGCTAAAGCGAAAAGGTTCTTCACCAGCCTGGACAGATGGAGGTGGAGAGAGAATAGAATTGACTTATTTACATCCATCAGGCTGTCATAGTCTGTGTTTTATCAGCATCCAGGCCTCACTTTTCACTTTCTCCCAACCACTTGGACACCAGGTCTGAGGAGGAGACGGAGAAAAAGGTGGAGTTGTTTGCCTCTGTGGCCACTGCCTTGGCCAGATAGGATTTGCCTGTTCCTGGAGGGCCAAACAGAAGGATCCCTCGCCAAGGGGTTCGCTTCCCTTCACAAAAAGATATAGTATATGTATATTACATATATTAAAAACAGCCACATATTCACTGCAGTTTCAGTGGGAGTAAACCATGTTTCTTGTTTTCCATACCTGTGAATAGATGAGGAAATTTGATGGGCAGTATAACAGCTTCTTTTAAGGCTTCTTTGGCTCCCTCAAGTCCAGCTACATCGCTCCACTTAATGTTTGGCTTTTCCATAACAATCGCACCTGGACGAAAGATGTGTGAGTCAAGCTATTTACAGATTTAAACATTTTTCCTTTTGTAAAACATCATCAAATTTTGCAACAGTATGATTCACCTGAGAGCTGATTTTTGAATTTCTTCTTCTCTTGGTCTTCGTCTTCATCACTTTCACTCCTACAAAAAAGAAAAAAAAAGAAAAAAAAAGAAGGAAACATTGTGATTTCTTACATTTTACTGAAAACTTTACAGCTTCATTTTACTATCCTCCATCCATAGTTAACATCCCTTGTTCTTTACAATGTCAATGAAAGAATAAAAGAAGTCCCTGGACTGCGTATTATGATAAAAACCTCTGACAAATGCCTAAATCAATATCTAACTAAAGAGCAAAGGACAATAGTTTTCAGGTGGAACAGCAACAAAAACAGGGAACTTAACTTATTTCCCAGATTCACTGATAACTCTCACCCTTTATCTCCAGACTCTTGGACAGGTTTGGCGGGAGGACTCTTCTCTTTATTCTTCAGGTATTCCTTCAGCTGCTCGGCTCTGTCCAGGTAGTCTGCACACTTGGCCCTGATGCTCTGCTTTGCCCGATCACCCTGGGCCTCATCTGCAGTAAGGACCACATCACATTTAGACCATGGCGTTGGGTTCAAACACACACACCAGTGCTGTAAAGCTCAGTCAGTAATGGGTATGAGACGGGTTCCTCACACTTGACAACATGTATGAAGTACTGAATGGCATGCTGATAACATCGGAGGGCTTCTTCATAGTTTTTGGCTTTGTCTTCCTCTGCAGCTTTGCTGGCCAGATCTATTGCTTTCTGACAGGACAGAAGAGAATAATTAAAGGCTGTTTGGTAACAGACTTACAATTTAAAGGTGATGCAACTCAGTGACAAAAGCGTCCTTCAATTCTGAATTCAAAAGTAGTATCTATTTTTCCGAAAGACAACACTAAATATACTAAACAAAAACAAAAAAAAAATCTGATAACGTCAAAGCCCAAAGTAGTTGAAAACTTTAACTACTAATGTAAATAATACTTCAGTTATTAACTAATGTCATTATGTAACAACTTCTAAAAACATATTTTTCTGTATTAACACGTCAAGTCCTTAAAAGTGGTTGTAAATTCATTAATATCGTTAAGTTATTCAATTGAAACAATTAAAAGCCCACGATGCGGACATAAACAGGTGTATTATGTAAATTTGTAAAAGTCTGTCACTCACCTGTAAATTACCACCCGCCATTAGTTGCTGAAAAGTCCGTCAAAATTTTGACCTTTGAGATAAAATTGTAAACTCGATTACCCTTTTCTTATGACCTGCTACATACGTTTAATAATATAACTTTAATCGCAAAGCATCCTGGTTTCTTTCTTCCGCGTCAAAATCTCGAGTGTCACTTCCGCGCTGATCACGTGACCTGTCACCTTTAATAGATGATGGCGTTTATTTTTCTGTCTCTCTTTGAAAAAGGAATCTGTCTTTAATATTTTTCACTTAAAAAAAAAACGATAACGACAGAACTTCCAGCACAGGAGAGTTTCAGACGCATAATTACAGTGACCTCTGTTGGAAAATCGTCGTTATAACAATTAATCACCCTGTTCCCACATTATAAAACTGCAGATTATCGTTTATACTTGTCTTCTTTTTGATTCAATACTTATTTTTTAAAAATAAAAATAAAATATACAAATACTATTTAAAAAAACAAAAACATGCACATTGACACTCCATTTATGCACATTTATTAAAAAGGCAAATAAATAGTGAGCAAAATAACTACAAATCTTCCAACAGTCGGGGTAAACAAAATAAGTGCATGTCCTGTAGAACAACAGTGCAATACGATGACGGCAGGCATACATTCCAGGTTTGTTCAGTATGTTCACGTCTTCATTTCAGCCACGATCAGATGAAAGCACCCAGTACAGTAAATGTTGCGGATGAGTGGTTTTGACACTGTTGTTGTTGCTTCTCTTTATTTTTTATTTTTCACTACGCATCATGCGTGCAGCACAGAGCGGCGTGAAGGCAGAAGAATGGGCCGTCATCAACTGTCTCCATTTACAGTTCTGGGAAGAAGAACCTTTAGGATGCGATTGCTCCTTGTAAGATTTGCGGGAAGCTCATCATTCTGGAAGATATAAAGGCCATGAGAAAAACTTAATTTTAAGTTTTTTGTGTCAGTTTGTCATCTGACCTCACTACCTTACCTTATCAGATAGTGTGGGGTCTGCATTGGCCCCAAGTAGCAGCAGAACAGTTTGAAGATTTCCACTCAGGACAGCTGCATGAAGGGCAGTAGAGCCATTCTGATAAGAAACATACAGATATGAACCTGCTCTGTTAGATAGATACAGTCTGATCCAGTATACAGGTAGTATAAAACAGTACAGTGAATAATAGCCTAGCAAAGTAGAACAGAACAGTAAATAGCCAGAACAGACAACAATTACGGCAGTATGGCTTACCTTGAGAAGGCCAAGGGAAGGAGAAAATTTCAGGAGTTCCTCAATGACATTGTTGTGTGCTTTCAGAGCTGCTTTGAACAGCGCTGTTGATCCATCCTTGAAACACAGCAGAAAAATCTCCCAATTAACTTTCAACCCCACATCAAAAACGTTGAAACAATACGGAAAATGCAAGTAATAGTGATTCTTTTCAGTCCTGAAACACATTCCAGAAAACATTGGTACGGGAGCAAAGAGGTGACTAAAATAAAATAAAATAACCCAAGTATTGATGGAAGAGCAGAGGAGCTCCTCTTTGTCAACAAATGTGTGAGAAAAATCCTTGAAATGTTTAGAAACAATGTTCCTTAAAGAAAAAATGGAAAGTATTTGGATAATGGTCTCCTTGTAGTGCATCATATTAATGAAAGATTTATGAAATCTTGAGCTTTTTTAGTGAGTGCGTAATAGACGAGGGCACAAACCTAAGCTGTACACTGGTGATCTTTAATCACTTAAGACTAAACTGCACTGACAAACATCATTCTTTGATAGCTAACATGAACATCTGCACAAGGGCCGTATGTTAACTGTCTCCAGGGGTGGTGTGGACATCGCTGGGCTCAGAGGCATCAGAAAAGGTGGAAACGTGTCTTGTTGTCAGAGGAAACCGTACACGAGACACTGTGTTCTCTGGATCAAGACAAAGAGGCTCCTCGGAAAAGGTAACTTACACTTCTGTGATTGCAACATTTTTAGAGCATAACATGTTGCTTTTTTTTTTTTCAAGGATGTCCATGCATTTTTCAACTACACAAAGCAAAACAATATTCAGCACATATTACGTAGCAGCTTTTTCTGATTTAAAGTTTTAAAATACATTAGCTATCTCATGATCAAAGCTCTTCATACAGTTACATCTTTACAAAGTAAATTCAGCCCATAAAAAATTAAAATAATAAGAGATCAAAAGAATATGTGTTTACATCTAAAATGTTTCCTTAAGTAAAGATATCAGTCTCCAAATATGATGTTTTTCTAACATAGTGCCTGCTTTGTTGGCCTATTGGGGACTGAATTTGGCATAAATTAGGCAGCAACAATGAAAACTATTAATCTCTCAATGCGTACTTGTCTGTCAGCATCCCGATCAGCTCCACGTAAGAGTAGCACCCTCACCACTTCGCTGTGGCCCATCTGAGCTGCCATCCACAATGGTGCAGTGCCATCCTGAAGAAGGCATCAATGACACAAACAAAAGACATAAAGCTGGATTAATGCTTCCACCTTAGACTGGCCCAAAGCCCACATTAGTGATGTGAGCCATTTTGAGCCTTTATACCAAGCTGCAAGCTGAAAACCGAAGTGACAGTTCTATGAGCAAATAGGGAGCCAAAACACAAATGTGCATCTACAAAGCTCTTGTTTCATACATTTTTAATTGGACCTTTAAAATAAGCAGACGAAAATCACACACACACACAAGAAAAAAATAAAGAATTGCAAAATATTGCAGTAAGTTTTTCAAGCTTCAGAGAGCTCGAAAGGTTGGTATGTCAATAAAACATATTCTGCATTATATATTCAGAGGGACACCTGTGTTCCTCTATTTGGATCATTAAACTCCACCATCTAATTCATTCGTCTGTTTAAGAAGCAAACAACCGTAATATCTGACTTGCTAGCTGATGAACAATTGCCAAGCTTTCTGCTGCTCAAACATACAAAAAGCTTCATCCTACCTCCTACTCTTTTTTATTTTATTTTTTTATTTAACCTTTATTTTACCAGGGAAGTCCTTTGAGAACAAGTCTCTTTTTCGAAGGAGCCCTGGCCAAGAAAGCCGCCATAAAAGTTGCACATAAAACAGATAAAATACAATCAACATAAACAATAAATAGATAAAACAGTACATTGACTCAACGACAAGGATTAAATTAAGCAAGTACATGTCAGACCTAGCCTATCTTAAAAGCAGGAACAGGTTCCAATTGTTCTTGCCTCCAGACCCTTCACTAGCCCCTTAAATTGCCCAAAGGAGATCAGGTTCTCTAACTTCAGGTCACTCTGCAGCAAGTTCCAGGCCGAGGGGGCTGAGATTCTGAATGCTTCCTTCCCCAGCTCTGTACGAGCCCTAGGCACATTCAGCTGGAGACTAACATTAGACCGCAGCGAGCGAGTGCTGGACTTGAAGGACATAAACCTACATAGATATGGGGGCAACATCCCAATGATAGATTTATAAATAAATAAGCGCCAGCGGGTTAGCCTGCGCTGAGCTAAGGAGGGCCATTGGACTAGATTATAAAGGGTGCAGTGATGCGTGTGAGGTTTGCACCCTGTGATGAATCTCAGCGCACTATGATAAGCGGAATCTAGTAGGTGCAGATATTTGGTAGGGGCGTGCATGTATAAAAAATCACCGTAATCAATAAGGGGAAGGAAAGTAGCCTCAACCAGCTTCTTCCTTGTTGCAGGAGAGAAGCACATCTTGTTCCTAAAGTAAAAGCTTCAGCTTTAGCCTAAGTTTCTTAACTAGATTTTGAATATGTACCTTAAAAGTCAAGTGGTCATCAAGTACAAACCCCAAATACTTGTACTCAGACACACACTCTATCGGGCTTCCCTGTAGGGTGACAATATTAGGAAAACTAGCAGCAGAGTTCCTAGAATGTGAGAACAGGACCATCTTGGTTTTAGTTGCATTCAAAACAAGTTTCAACTCTGAAAGGCGAAACTGTACAGTATTAAAAGCAGCCTGCAGGTACTCAAAGGTCTGTTTAATGGTGTCACCAAAACTGTAAATCACTGTATCATCAGCGTAAAGATGGAATTGTGCATTGGGGACATTTGAACCCAGATCATTTAGATAGATGGTAAATAAAAGTGGGCCCAGCACAGAGCCTTGTGGGACCCCTGAACCAACAATGAGTAGACTAGAGGAGACACCATCAAAGGTGACACACTGAGTCCTGTCTGACAGGTAATTTTCAAACCAACCAGCTGCCCTCTCCGAAACACCAATATTGAGCAGCCTCTGTTTTAAAATACAATGGTTCACCGTATCGAATGCTTTGGAGAGATCGATAAAAAGAGCTCCACATGTCTTTTTGCTGTCCTGTGCCTCAATGATGTCATTAACAACCTTCAGTGAAGCTGTGATGGTACTATGTTCCTTTCGGAAACCAGACTGATACTCTGAGAGAATATTGTTTGTACTCAGAAAATCTTTCAGTTGTTCACTTACTAATCGTTCTAGGACCTTGGATAGCACAGACAAGTTGGAAATAGGCCTGTAGTTGTTTAGCAAGGTAGGATCCCCACCCTTTAGTAAGGGGAGGACATGGGCAGATTTCCAGATAGATGGCATGACATTCTGAACCAGAGACAGATTAAAAATACACATGAGCGACTTGGCAATAAAATCTGCAGCATTTTTTAAGAAATAAGGCTCTAAACCATCTGGGCTCTTGGGTCACGATGCCTCACTAGTTGCTCTCAAGGTAATTTATTCACTTCTTCATGTTACATTCATAAAGAATGATCTCACAGCAACTGGTGCCGTGACTACGCATGGCAGTCCTTCACTTCCAACACCCCATATTATAAATATTCAACTTTATATCTGCTCTATAGCCACACTCAGAGACAGACAGAGAGAGATGTTTTGCTAATTGTCTGGAAATCTGGTTACATTTTGTAATACATGTGGATGGAAACGTAGCTAATAGCAATTCTGTGCCGTATGTTCTGTGATGATTTTATGTCGAAGCATAAGCGAGCTAATAAGAGGGAGCTGGTGACAGGAATGCATGAATATGACGAGCTGTGAGCTTGAGAGGACGTTACCTCTCTGGCTTGGTTCACTTTTGCACCAGACGACAGCAGCTGACGGATCACAGTCACGTGACCCTCTTGTGCAGCAAGAAAAAGAGGGGTGGCTCCATCCTGAAAAGTGTTGACAGTCTAAGTGAAATAATTAAAAAAAGATGCTTCTAACAAAAGAGAAAAGTTATGATTAACATGTTATTTTATTATTCCTATTCATAGACACAGTATTGTACTGTCAGCTTGCTAAAGACGGGCACTAGTCCTGCCAGAGGTGACTCATGCCTGACTCAGCAGTCTGCAGGAACCTGACAGGCAGGATTCCTGGTGCACTGTTAGCATCTAACAATCTTGTTTTTGACAAAAGAGGACACGGGACAATGAGGCAGTGCAAGGCGAGAAGCCTGACAGCGGGCTGCGCATGTAGATGCAAGGAGTCTCACAATAAGCCTGTCGTGCACGTTGGCTCCATTCTTTAAAAGGATGTCCACTACCTTGGAGTGACCATACTGGGAAGCAACGGTGAGAGCTGTGCCACCATCCTGTCACGAAACACAAGGGGGGACATAAGAATGACAAATATTTTCAAGTATTCAGTGAAAACACACACACACACATAAGAGACACAATTATGAGTTGCTATGATGTATCTACTCTGAAACAGTGCATAACTCAGAAGCATACCCTCTGCATTACTGCCTCTCTTTCTCCACACAGTGGACGGTGGAGTCTGAGATGACAGCGCTTTAAATTTGAACACTGAAGGATGCGGTGCATGTCACTGCAGATTACCTTCGTCTGGAATTCTGTGGAGGCACCGAATTCAAAAAGGAGCTTTACGACGTCATGATGTCCCTGCTGGGAGGCGAAGAACAGGGCTGTAGAACCTGTCTGGAAAGGGGGATAAAAAAGACACTGTTGTTTACCTCAGTGACTTTAATCCTGATGCTGAGCTTTATGTTTCAACACATTTGAAAGGAGCAAAGTCTTTCTTTCTTAAATTCCTATAAATTATCACAGGTTTTCCCATCTTGCCAAGGTGTCATTTGCTGTGCGCTGACCAGTGGTTTTTCTGATGTTTTTTTTTTTGAGAGAACAGTGTCTTTTTCATCTTGAATAAATAGTTTGACGTGCCACTGCTGCTTTTGTTGCAGAGACATGAGTCTGTCTTTGAGCGAAATATGCAATCAAAGCCAAAGAGAGAGCTTAGCCATGCACAATGATAGAAAAACCTGCTTCTGTCTGTTCTATAATTGCTGTGAAACAGTGATATTGGAGGCGGGTGCCAGACTATTATTTGGACGGAAGCAACATTTGACTGGCGACATCAATGGAAGCCAAAAGCTTATCTTGGATTAGCATGTGGGCTAGAAAATGAGAGGGAAGCAAGCTCGGCAATGCTTGTAGGCAATTCAAATGTGCCTGTTAAAAATATTAAACTCACTGCTAATTCACATTATTTAAACTCTGACAAAAACTGAAGGGTAAAAAGGAGAATTTCTGGGTTTTAAGGGACTGCAGCAGACAACCTGTCTGGGCTGCAACAGCAAGAAATCTGAATGTAGTTTGTTGCTCAAAAAGGTTATTTTTACCTCTCTCTGGTAGTTGATGTCTGCTCCTTGCATGATAAGCTCTTTTACACAGTCGTAGTGGCCACTGTATGATGCAACCATCAGCGCTGTTGTTCCATACTGAAAACACATTCGAAAATAAAGACCCTGAATCTTCTTTTCACTTTTTTTTTCAATTAGTCTTGCTGAAAAGGCTCAAAAAAAAAAAAAAAAGATGGAATGATGAATTTTTACTGAACTCTGCAGATTTACAGCAAAATGTGAACCCTTTAACTTTTATCATGATGGAGAAAAACAACACTGTAACAACAGATTACTGTGCAGATTACTACTCAAGCCTCAGGGAGGCTCAAGACTTAAAGTACTTATTAAGCTGAAACCAGCTTCTAATTTTCTGATTCTGACTAAATAAAGACCCTTTTACCAAATCATAAGCTGCTGATCAGAAGATAACTTCAGTGTTGTGAAGTACACTGCAATTTCTAGATTTACACTCTGGAGTCAGTACAGCCAACATTAAATTAATTTCACTATGTGCATTATGTTAATTTGTATTTCCCAGATTTTCTGATTACATGGGCCAAAATGAGGGTAAACATTAAATGAATGAGGGAGTAGAGTGAAAAACTACTTAGACTCTTTTAAAAACTTAAATCAGGTTCAAACAAGCATGCAGGAAAAGAGACCTATATTAGTTGATTTGAATTTTTTTTTTTTTTTAAAGGACACGCCCATATGGGCTACCCGAGTACTGCGAAAATAGTATCCTCTAGGTGGCAGCACCAGATTAAACCGGTCGTTATCGCTGCAATTGGCGCTTTTTAAAAGATACGAAAACTTCTGGGTTTGAACGCGACAATTCAAAACTCCCAGTGATTTGGAGGGCAGTGATTTAGCACGAGGGTGAGGCCAAAAGGGAAGGATGTCCATGTGCTGCAGATCACAACTAATTCCAGGCTATGTTCCTGTCAATTCGGCAAGGAAAAGATCATCACCGACGGTAATGTGTAATGTAGTCCTTTCAAAGTAGACAGGCTCACCACGCCTGTCTACTTTGCCTGGAATGACGGGAGGAAGTCAAAGCGCAAAAAGGGGCGAGTCTGCTGTGCCCTGGAAGAGTGTGAGTTCTGCCCCCTTACACATCATTTTCTGCAGTACTAGGGTGGCCCTTACTGAGAGCTAGCCTTTGGATGCAGGTTAAACCACAGGCATGAATGAGGGTTTAAGGGTTAAAGAGGTTACAGGACTTCCTCATGTCACATAGGGCACAAACACCGTTAAACTAGTGGTAGTGAAATAAGCCTTGAATGATAACAAAGGGATATGAACAACTTAAAAGTGACATACGGTGCAAAAATGAGAACCTAAACAACTAGGCAGGATGTAAAAAGACTGCAAAGCGACAGAAAAATAGAAGAGGTCAAAATTGGGACGGCAGAGATGTAAATGGGTCAAGCACTGACCAAAATAAGAGAGATGTGGATAAAGGGGTGCAAACTGACAACAACAGGGTCACAAAATTATACACATCAGTGAGACACAGCTGGAGACTCAACAACAACTTGCATCATCATGTCTGAAGTTTTGTGTCTTTTCTGTGTGGGTTTCTAAGTCCTCAATAGGAAAGCTGTTATTTCATAATCTGTCCATGGTGACAGCACACGCATGCACACACACACACACACCACAGAGGTAAAGCCTGAAGCTCCCTGTGTCCCTATGGTTAAAGCATGCAGGTGAGCAGCCAGGACATGCAGGGCCCGTACACCGTCTCTGCAGTCTGCATCCACACGGCCGCTGTTGAGCAGCAGCTGAAGCAGAGCCAAGTTTCCCTTCCTCGCGGCCCAAAACACGGCATTAGCCAGGGGTGTTTCCTTCTGGAGGATAAATATACACAACAAAACACCAGCATTTTTGCATTACACAGGGTGACCGTAGACATTAACAACAGCAGAGGTTCCAGGTGTCACCAATAGGTGCAGAAGTTAGACAGTGTTGTGTCTCTGCTGGGATGACAGGTGAGTCACCAATAAAGACTACAAAATGATCAATAAGTTCCCACTGCTTCATAACTAACCACAGCATTCCCAAATTTTAAGCTTCTTCTTGTTCCTAAACTTTATGATTTGTGGGTTGTTATGTCCTCATCTATGTGCGTTTCAGATCTACAGTCATGGAAAAATTATTAGAGCACCCTTGTTTTCTTCAGTTTCTTGTTCATTTTAATGCCTGGTACAACTAAAGGTACATTTGTTTGGACAAACATAACGATAACCACAAAGATTGCTCATAAGAGTTTTATTTAAGAGCTGATATCTTACCATTTTCCATGGTTTTCTTGATTATAACCTAAATCACTTAAGTTTTTACATCAATAGCTATGGCGTTGTACTGCCAAAAACACTGCTTTTATGCATTCAGTGTTTTCTTTTCTGTCTGTTTTAGTCACATGATGACGTTTAGTGGTACCAGGTATTAAAATGAACAAGAAAGTGAAGAAAAAATGGTGGTCTAATAATTTTTTCCATGACTGTATGTCCCCCTCAACATCATGACCATACACACAAACTCTCAACACAACTTCCCACGTGCACGACAAAGATACAAAGATTAATGAAAGAACTGTAAATCATCTGGTACATCATTATAGCCACAAGAGTGCACGCGCATGCAGCCGCAGAGCTGGACTGTATAATTGCACTGAATGCAGTAAACAAGCCAGTCTGAAGTCAGCTCTGTTGTTTCCTGAGCTGCACAGATAAATACATCACGTCATTAAATAAACCCTGACAATAAACTCGCCTCCTCTTTAAGAAGAAGCGAGTGTGATGTGCTCCCTCGCGGAGGCCCAGTCAGCCTGCGTGATCACAATGATGGATGGAGAAAGCAGTATTACCTTGAAAGACATCCTGCAGACCTCATACGTGACTCATGATTGTCCTTCCTGCGCACTCAGTCATTAGACGCGCTGCTGAGCGCCACTCATCTGTTTTGCCGCACTGTGTTTGGGTGTTGCCGACATAATAACAGACGGGACAGCCGGCTGAGCTCAGCCTCTGCAGTACAGTTACGAGCACGACCACCAGGGGGCGCTGCTGAACGCATGTACTCCTCCCAATGCTGTGTACAGTTCATTGAAATATGAATGGTCACTAGTTTAGTAACTAATAACTACTTATCATCTTTACTTGTTAACTGAACCTAGATAGGACTAAAAGGGAATGGATAATTTGTAAATTGTAATTACAATAATGTACATTTCACAATAATTTGCATGCACTGCTCCAAAATCCCCAAAATTTGGGAAACTGTATAAAATGTAAATAAAACAGAATAAAATAATTTGTAAATCTCATAAATTCACAACTTAACCACAACAGAGCATATAAAACACAAAAATGTTGAAACTTCGGGAATGCACTGTCTTTAATTTTGAATTTGATGACAGCAATTCATCTGATGTGAGGTGGGATGGGGGTGATGCTTGCCACTGTGTGCAATATGTCATTGACTACTGATGTTTCCTTCCCAAATGTACATGCGCCCCTTTCCTAAGGCCTTGATGCACCCTCATGACATCAGAAATGTACGGTTTTGGACTGAATGCTAAGAACAATCTGGATGTACACTTTCTGCTTTAGTCCACAGGATGCAGTTTCCACAGTTTCTCAAAAGAATTTCAATCTTTTAATTCAGCTGTACCACAGGATAGTTTTCCACTTTGCATCAGTTTATGTTAAATAAGTTTTGGGGCCCGAAAAGAGATCATATTTGCATCAGGATTCTTCTTTACATGATAGAGCTTTAACCTGCATTTGTGGATGGCGCTGTGAACTGTGTTCTTAGACAGTGATTTCCAGCGGTGATCCTTGAGCCATGATTTCCATGACAGAATCAAGCCTGTTTTTAAAGGCAGTGAGCCCAATGATCACAGGAATCCACTACTGATTTACGGCCTCGTCTGTCAGTTAATCAGATTTTTCCAAAAATCACAGAATCTTTTGATGACATTATGAGCTGTAGATTATATGATATTTAAAGTCTTTTCAAAGTTACTCTGAGGAATCTTTTAAAATAAATTGTGTTTTTGTAAATGCAGATTTTCATAGACCAATGAACCTCTGCCCATCTTTACGTCTAAGAGATTCTAAAGATGTTCTTTTTTTATACTCCATCATGTCTCTGGGTTGTTGCTAATAAACCTGATTAGTTGCAAGGTGTTTCTTCAAGTTTATCTTTTCAGAACTGGCTCCTTTTCCATCTTATTTGTTGACAAGGCTCAACAATTTTGAGGCATGTTGGTTCCATTCAATCTAAAATGAGCTCAGATGTTTTGAAAACAATGTACAGTGTCTCACTTTTAACATCTGATATCTTTTTTTGTATGTTTTGTTATGATAAAATAAGGCTTCATGACATCATCAACCCAAATCACTGCATTCTGGTTTGATCTCCATTTTACACTGTGTCTAACAGTTTTGGAATCGGGGCAGTACTTGACTGTGTGATTACTTCCTGAAACAGCAAGAGTTTGCATTAAATATAGTAAGAAGGTTAAAAAGAAAATGAGATCCAAACAAGAACATTATCAAGTATTTCAAACATTTCAAATATCCTCAGCAAAATTAAAAATAAAATCTTGACATCAACTGTATTTTTGTCTTTTTGTATATCTTAACCATAGTCACCTGTTGCTTTCAGCTCTGACTACATATGTGAATAAAAAAATAAATAAGGACAAGCATCGCTTCTTAACTTTTAAGACCAAAAATCCACTATCCACACATTTCTGTGACAATTTATTTTTTTTCACTAATTTCTCCCACCTTTCACTTTTATCTCATTGGATAGTGAAACAAACCTTATTTAAAACATGGATTGATATAACAGAGAAAAGCTGTTCCCACTACCGACAATCATCCTGCTCACCTGCGTAATCTGATCCAAGTTTCATTTTGAATGCAGAACCTTTCTCAGAATAGAGTACGTAAATTCATTGGCACTTTTACAAAAGTAAACTTGTTCTTTCACTGCTGGTTTTGGAAAGTTAGATGTCAGATGTTGTGCTCAGCCATCAACCTGTATTTGAAGGATTAACAGTATTGCAGTTTTAGCTGTTTCTAAATGATAACCATGGGGTTGCAGAGTCGCAGCAGGGAAAGCAACTTATTTTTGTTAACTAATGCCCTTCTCAGGTGCTGATGAAGGTGATGATTTAGGGATTAAGTAAAGATATCGTCGAAACATGTACTTACAAGAAAGCTATATAAGGCAGGACCATAGTCAGGGTGTTTCTGTGTAGCAGCTACTCTCAGAATATGGGAACAAAACAGTCTCACGTCTGTGCAGGTAAGATACCAGGGTTGCTATGTTGCTTTATTTTATGTCAGAAACACCACAAAATACTGTTTCACTTTAAGAATTATAAATGGTATTACTTCATCTAATGTAATGAGTTTTTGACTGCAGCTGCTGCTTCTGAAACACGCAAGCTTTTAGATTTGTCCACAATAGGACCTTTCTGAGTGGAGTTTTATCATGGATTTTGGAGAGTGCAGCCTCAGATACTGAACACAGTCTTTTCTGAAAGTGTTGGCAAGGTTAATTTGCAGCTTTTTCCTGTGTTGATGCTCTAGTTTGGATCACAGAATACAAGCAACCTGCATCATTATATGACAAACAAATACAGATGCAATGAGAAAGTATGACGATGATGCTCTCATCACTGCAGCCCAGCAGGCCAGCTTTCTGCTGAGAGCCGCCGTGGTCTACCTCCTGCTGTGTGGTCCCCAGCACGCGCTGTCAGACTCAGATGAGTTGGTCGTAACCGAGTGGGAGATCTGGAAAAGCACCCATGGAATAAGCTACGATGAATTAGTGAGGCAGAACGTGATTAACAAGCGGGAGCGAGTGCATGTGTGCCCAGCTTCCCTCGAGCTTTTCTTTGATGTGTTCTCTGTGTTCCCATTCAGGATGACATGCAGAGGAGGGTCATCTGGGAGAAGAATATGAGAGAGATTGAAGACCACAACGCAGGGTTTCTTATGGGGAGGAGGCCCTTCTCTATGGCCATGAATAAATATGGAGATCTCGTAAGGAGTAGCATTTTCCTTCATAAGTTTTTCATTGAGTTTTATCTTGGCTAGGAACACCAGTACAAGCAGTTTGTCAATCATATGGAGTGTTTTTCTCTGTTTTCTAGTCTTTGAACTTACCTAGTGCTTCTAATGCACAACTGAACATAAATCTAAGAGTAGTGCTGATTGTTCATCTTAGTAAACAAATAAAGCTTGTTTTTTTTTATCTTTAGTTCGCTAAAGTTTAAACATCAGTATAATCAACTGCTAGAACACTATTTCCCTGTGTCTTCCACTTGTAGACAACTCAAGAGTATCGGGTTTTGCAAGGAGCCATGATAAACGCCCATTACATAAAGAGAGGGAAGAACTGTCTCAGCGCGAATGCTGCGTTACAAAGCCGGGAAGTCACATACTAAGTTTATTGACTACAGACAAATGGGTTACGTCACTGAGGTTAAAGATCAGGTATGATATACCTTCATCCAACCTGAGTGGGTCTTATCCGGAGTGAATTATGATTACTTTCATGATTTAAATTGTTATCGCAGGGTTATTGTGGCTCATGCTGGGCTTTCAGCACCACGGGAGCAATAGAGGGACAACTCTACAAGACAACAGGTCAGCTTGTATCACTTAGTGAGCAAAACCTGGTGGACTGTTCAAAACCTTATGGTACCAGTGGGTGCAGTGGTGCCTGGATGGCCAACGCCTACGACTATGTGGTCCACAACGGGCTGCAGGCGACTGAAACCTACAGATACACCTCTGTGGTGAGGGCCATGACAAACTTAAACTGTGAATGATTCTGCATCAAACATGTCACTGATGTTTACTTCTCTCAACAGGACACGCAGCCATGTTTCTATGACAGCAGACTTGCAGTTGCTCACATCAAAGACTACAGATTCATACCCAAAGGAGATGAGCAGGCCCTGGCCGATGCTGTGGCAACCATTGGCCCAATCACTATTGCGATTGATGCTAATAATCCAAGTTTCCTGTTCTACAGTTCAGGTTAATTGTCATCACACACGCTCACATTCCTTTGTAAATTTAGGCTGCAATGATCAATAGTTTTATGTCAATCAAAGATTAAATAACTCCATGACCATGAAAGATATGACTTCACGCAATGGTTTTCTGGTCTAATGCTATGTTATTGATGTTTTTAGCCTGTTAACTGATGTTTTTAGCCCATTTCTGCTTTTCCTAAATGACTGTAAATTACAATAAAAAAATAAAATATAAGGTTAGTTCAAGCCTTGATAGACAAGCTCAATGAAATACTTGGAATTTGAAAATTTCAGCTAGAGTGTTACTGGAGGATGTCATGAGCCACTTTCTTTCCCCACATTTCTTTATTTTTTATGTCATTTAATGTACGCCCACTGAAGTTACCAAAAATGGCCCTTCACCTGATGAATGGTAAAAGGAACTTTTTGAACTTATATCAATCAACCCTCGGTCTCTTACTAGATGGTAGAGAGTCTAAATGTTCAATAGGGACCAAAACAACATCAAAGGAAGGGGTTTTGAGTTAGATTATATTCAAAGCAACTGTGTGTTGTTTGCAACAAAATGGTAATTAACGTTAGCACAGAGGACAATGGACCCATGTAAAAAAAAAAAAAAAAATTCTGAGCCTCCGAAAAGACTGAAAAATGGCATTACGTCAAAGTGATAGAGTAAGGTAGGGTCACCACAGACAAATTAAGGTCATTTTAATTGTCTATAGTTACAAAAAGTGTAGAAAAAGAACTGTTTGTACAGGAGTCATAAATTCATCAAAGTTGACTACTAATGTTACCCAAACTATTGTCAAGCAGTGCAGAATGAGAAGTTCGTGGCCACTGCTTCCATAGAATTTCACCAGACTTTTTAAACATAAGGTCTAAGACATGAAGAAATATTTGCCTCAAGTGGTGGAAGTCTTATGAATATCTATTTAGTTAATATCTTTACCTTGCTCACATGCTGTTTGGTTTGAATTTTCCACACAGGAATTTACGATGAGCCCAACTGTGACCCAAACTACCTAAGTCATGCTGTGGTGCTTGTTGGCTACGGCTCAGAAGAAGGACAAGACTACTGGATTATCAAAAACAGGTCTGTTCAAATTTGCAAACATTTTTTGTGATGACATTTGTCAGCTCACTGTATTTAATCAATTCTCTACAAACAGACAAATAAGTATATTTCTGTATTTTCTTTTTTCCAGTTGGGGACCCAGCTGGGGTGAAGGTGGCTACATGCGGATGATCCGTAACGGCAGGAACACTTGTGGCGTTGCCAGCTACGCCTTGTACCCAATTCTGTGATTACAGTTAAATAGAGCTGAGTCTTATTCCTGCACTCTTCCACACTGGAGGAGGGTTTCAGAGAACATTTTCCAGCACTTAAGTCATCTTCGGACTCATGTCATCCATATTTTCTGAACTTTTCTGACAGTTAAGAAAAATGTTTGTGCCGAGACTCACATCAGTCTTTTACAGTAAACTCATTGCCTCTCTCAGGGATGCAGAACAGACAAGTATTAGGGGATTAGATATTCAAAGGTTGTTTTTATAATATGATGATTATTATTGTTATTATTATTTGATTTGCAGAAGATAAAGTAAAATAAAAACAAAGGCAGACTATGTAACTTTGGAAATATGCAGCAGCGCGTTTTTATACAGAACAAAAAGAAACATAAAAACTCTAAATCCCGCTAGAATATGGCTTTTGTTCTTAATGTTAAAATTTTTGATAGTTATTTTTTCCCTAGGTCAAATTACCCTGCACTAGTGATCATTATCAATCAGCTCCACTTTGTGTGGATATTCAGAGTAGAAACAAAAGGCTAAACAAACTACTGGGGGTTTTTACATTATATCTGAATACTCTCTGTCTCAGTCATTTCACAGTCCATTTCCAGCATAATTCATTCAACATAGCATTGTAGAGCATATCTATGTAATTATTGTTTTATTATGGTTTCTTGTCATGATAACTGCTCCACAAAAGACACATATGCATTTATTGAAACAGTTGAGTAAGTGTTGTAATAAGTGTTTCATGAATAGTTAGCCAGGAAATAGTTATGCTAACAGGTTATGTCAGCTGTTAGCTCACCTGCTAAAAATGTTGACAAATTTTACAAAACACCTTTGTGATGATTTGTGGGCTCATTCTTCAATACACTTGGCATGAATTGGCTTCAACAATCCCACAGTGTGCTGTTTTTCAACAAGTTATGTAGTCTAGCTTTAAAAATTGTCGTCAACAATTGTGGATTTATATACAGCTGTGTAGCCAATGAGGTCCATGCTAAATAAAATAAATCAGGTTGATTTGTGTGCCGAAACTTGAGAGTGTTCACTGATCAATGTCAGCTGCTGTTTACCTGTATCCCATGTAGAGAAACGGTCTCCAGACTGCAAAACTATGGTATTTTTTTGTACATGTAGCAACTGAAAACTGATAGATGAAGGGAAAGATGGAAACACAGGAATCAAATTGTGAGCCATTTCAGGTCTCATTTTGAGTCTGATGGAGCACATAAAATGCTTCTTTAAATTACAACTGCAAATAAACATTACATTTTTCTACTGGACATCTGCCATTTTCTGTCTTTCTTTAGTTCAGGATAAAGTAGTTTTCTTCTTAATGTACTGATATGCTTTGTCTGAGTATTTCACATATCATCATTTCTATATGATCCACGATCCCAAAGAACCTAAAGCCAATAAGAGCAATTACACCTCACCTCACTGAACTTTGAACTTAACACCAGCAGACACTTATAATTATTCTTTTCTGTGTGTCTCTCTGTGTATTTGGAGAAAATATTTTTCCACGGCTTACCTCACAGGGCTCATTGGAAGGCTCATAATGAAGTGGAATAAATAATTGTTTTGGATTGCAAGCTGGATGGTTTTGCTTTATTTTGCTCCAGTTTGTCACACATCCCAAGAATATTTAAAATATGGGCATGACAGTCACACTCCAGAAGAGACAAAGTGTGAAAAAATCCTGTTTTGCCTTCTTCAAAAAAACCAGACATTTGTTGATACTCTGGTAAAGCAGCAATTTGTTGGTTTTTCTGATATATGATACATGCTCTAGTGTAAAAGAAGGTCCAGAAATTAATCTGATTGACCTTTTGTATTCTACTACAAGAGCACAAAACCTCTGTGAAACTCTAGAGAATTGTGTATGAATATTTAATGTGCCAGGTGTCTTGTTAGCTCAGCCCAAGGTACCCAACACTAAACCAAAAAATAAATAAGCTTGTGTACTTTCATGTTATTAGGTACACATGAACTTTAGGGTTCTGTCTCTCTTTGTTACCTGGAATATTTTGTATTTTCCTTTTGGAAAAAATGAGACGTATGTGTTCACATAAAGGTTCAAATTAATCACTTAGCACTTTTGTTAGCTTGCCTCCTAGGTCAGGCAATGCTCAGGTGTTTGCTTTTGATAATTGCTGTCTAGTCGACTGTTCAGCTCCTCTTTTCATACAGAAGTGCAGCTCTGGCTTCTACAGAGAGTGGGCTGGACCTGGTACCATAACAAGGCTCAATGTGTGCCATGCAGCTGCAATGGACTCTCCAATGAATGTGATGAGCTAACAGGGAACTCTGTGGTTGCACACATGTATGCACTGTGGCACATGTTCTGTTTACATCATATTTCAAGGTTGCAGCTTTTGTGGCCAGGTAATTTCAGCCAGATGAATTTCATGTCGCTGTTTGATTTAAATGACCTCCAGAACTGTCTATTCAATACTAAAGAGGGCAGTGTTGGGGCAAGTTCACTTTTTACACGAACTAGTTAAGTTCATAGTTCATAGAAATTAAAATGAACTAGTTCAGTTCATAGTTCACAGAAATTAAAAAGAACTAGTTCAGTTCACCATTTCAAAAACTGAACTAAATAGTTCATTTTTAGTTCATTAAAAAAAAAAAAAAAAAAATTAATGTTGCTTCTGGCCAACTACAATGACCGACTCTGATAGAGTGAACCTCGTGCGCGTGATGGCAAAATGAACGCCTTTTTCAGAGAGGGCAAAGGAATTACCGGCAGATGCCAGAGGGCAGGCAATTTCCAAACTATTTAACATATTCCACATCCCACAATGGACGGGAAAAAATAGATAGGGACTGGTTAACATATAGCAGCTAAAAAAAAAGGCCCTATTTTGCCTCCCATGTTTGTTGTTCTCTTTTAAAGTAGAAAAAAAATGCCCTAAATTCAAGAGATGGAGATGTTAATTTGGTTTTGAAGATATAAAACTGACAATTCAAGTTTTCATTTAAAGTTTGATATACATGTTTATTTACTGTATTATCAGTTGACAAAGAAAAAATTCTTCAAATTAAAACACCTAATTTATTCTTCCCTGGTCTATTTTTCCTGCATGTATAAGAATTCGAAAATGTATATGCATAAATTTTAATAATATTAGCAGGTCCTATATTACTAAAACTTCAGCTGCCATGGAGAGCTAAGATTTTCTCTTCGTATACAATACCTTATTTATTGCACATCACATCATCAAACATAACATGGTGTGATGGTGATGGTGTAGGGGAGGGCCCATCTAACATTATCTTGTCCCGGGCCCAGACAAGACTGTCAGCTGGCCCGCTGTTGACCACAGCATTTTTAATCTCTCGCCTTGAGCATTGTGTGGGTATTAAGGGTGTTTCCCTCGACTGGTTCCGATTGTACCTGACTGACAGAAGCTTCTGTGTTTAACTCGAAAACATTGTGTCCTCAACAGCTCCTCTTCCATATGGGGTCCCCCAAGGCTCAGTCCTTGGCCCTCTTTTATTTGCACTATACCTTCTCCCCCTCAGTTCTGTTTTTAGGAAACACAATATCTCAATGCTGACGATTCTCAGATCTACGTTCCATTGTCTCAAAACAACGGGGACTCCATCCAGACATAGACTCATCCTGTCTCAAAACTGCTTAACAACACTAAAGCATGGCTTTCAGCTTTCTTTGTTTAGTCTAAATGAGAACAAGACCGAAGTAATGTTGTTCGGACCAAGATCATTTGCTGCCGCGGCTCCAAAGCTTTTAAACGAGTTGCCTCTGAATGTTAGACAGGCTTCCCTCGGCCGTTTTTAAATCTCGCTTCTAAAAACATATTTTTTTCCCTTGGCTTTTAACACTTCTTAACTTATTCTGACTGGCATCCTCCAAAATAGCACCTGCCATGAGCCCATCTGTGTCTGTTTTCTGTTTTTAAGTGTTTATATTTGCTTGACTTTTTTATTTTTTATTCCTTTTTAACTTTTATGTTTTAACAATTTTATGTTTTTAATGTACAGCACTTTGGCTGCCCCTGTGGTTATTTAAATGTGCTATACAAATAAAGTTGTATTGTATTGTATTACCTGGCAGCAATGTCTTTGAAATATCTCCATTATTTTAAACTTTCTTTTTTTTTTTTTTTTTAACAGGTAAACGTCTCCTTTTAACTCTTATTCTTCCTGTCATGATGATGACGATGATTACTCTTGGTGCTACATTTTTTTTTAAATCAAACATTAATATACAATATAGCTTAAGGCGTTAACTTTGTGGAAAAGCACAATACCATAAAAATATGCCTGCAATTCTGTCTCAGGTGTTCCAACAGGTGAAATCATCATCTCTTCCTTCCACTGCTCGTCTCCACAGGATCCAGCCAGGTGATTGGGTTGTTGTTGGAAGCACTGGAAGTCCAAATGTTGGAAGGGGCCATTGCAGGTGTTTCTGACCACCAATACAGCGGTAAAGAGTGCGGGCCGATTGGCCCCAGGCTGCACTCAAAAGCAACTGTAGGGGAAAAAAAACGCATAAAATGGTTTGCAGTTACATGGACCGGTCTGCGTATTTAAATTTACCTTCATCTTTCAGTTATCCCATCTTCTTCTGCTCACGGCAATAATGTGCTTTCTACTAGCACTGCTGCATAAAATGGAGGTGCTCACAGTCCATCATTGGCCCCTGAATGTGCACAAAAGTAGAAACCCTTTCTTTCAACAACATTTTTATAATTATCATGATAATCATCATAATAATCATCATGATTATTATTACTATTATTTTTATTCTTAGAATCATCATGGACACTGGTGACTGTCACTTGGGAAAAGATGATCTCTAGGAAATTGTATTCAAAAAGTCCCAGCCTGACATTGAAACCTGTAAATTTTTTGGCCGACCTCACACCCATGGAACTACTATTTTTTTTAATCAAACCTGAATACACAACATAGCTCAAGGCAGTGGCGGCGCCAGAACATTTTCATTGCTGTTGCTTAAGGGTTGCTAAACAATTGTATGGAGTTGCTGGACAATTTAATTGCAATACCAATTAAATAGCATAAATATAGATATGTATGTCATTACCGGCCTACTCATTCTCAGCGCTATCTGAAACTAGCGCGCATGCCATGAAACAGAAAAAAAAAAATCAATTTGAAGTTCGTTATTATAATTTTACCATATAGTCATGCCGCTTTTCACAGCAGTGAGAAATGCACATTAACAGCCCAGACTACAAATCATTTAACAATAACCTGTTCATCACATTTTAACCAGTTAATATTCACATAAGTACACATCAGAAGAGATCTGGCTGACTTACGCTTCAACAGATAGCCTCCATTTTGACGTAATTTTTATAACGGCCCGGTTTTTTTCACAAGCTGACTTCGCGTGACCCCTGCAGGCCAGCTCTCGCGAGACGAGTCTCTCTCTCATCGTTTTTAATCGTTTCCTTTTATTTTAATTTAAAACAAAAACACATGAATAATAATTTTTAATTAAATTGTCACAATTTTTATTTTATTTAACACAATTAAAATTTTTTCATTTTTAATAGTCTCCATTCTTGGAGTTGCTTTGAGGTTGCTAGGCCATATTTTGGGGTTGCTATAGCAACTGCAAGCTACCCCCTAGCGCCGCCCCTGGCTTAAGGCTTTAACTTTGTGGATGAGGAACAAATGTGGACAAAAGAGGAAATTAACAAAATGAATTGTAAGGAAAAAACGCATGAAAATAGAAACACAAAATACGTACTAAGAAAGCCAATAGGAAGAAAATAGCTCATTTGACATCTATGACTTGTGTTCCGTGTCAACAGCGTCCTGCATCAGCCAGTAAGCGCCTCTGCGCGCGACGTTGCGCTGGTAGACCGGTGTACCGTGCGTGTGGGCTCTGAGCAAAGATGCGTCAACACATACAGTGTTGTCATGACAACCCTGAAGGGAAATTTCCATGGAGCTCCCTCACGTGGCTTTTCAATGTGACGTCATTGAATGGCACGTGACAAAAAGTAGTATATAAAGAGGCCACACACTGTCAAATCTTCAGTGGGTCCCCTCGGGGAACCACGGGGAGCCTGGTGGCTGGATGGCGCCGGGACCGCTGCTATGGGCAGCAGACGGTCCCATTGCACGCGCCAGATCCGCACCGCGCAGAGGCTCGCTCTCTCCCTTGCCAGCCAAGGGGGATCGCGGGCCGAGCATTGCGCGGTGGTCCGTGATCTCCCTTGGCTTGCCAGGGGATTCCAGTGCTCTCTCTCCCCGGCCCATACGTGCGCCGCCGGCGTGGCCCACTCTTCTAAAAACTCAAAAATATCACCCCAACCATCCACGCACACACCGCCACCATGCAATACTAACCACCAACAAACCTTACTTTTTATTTATTTTATTTTGCCTCTTTTTGGGCGTTAAAACACCTAATTAACAGCGTGGCTTAATGCTTTTACTTTATACTCACCAGCAACTGCTTTGTGTTTGGATAAACAACACAATATTAACTACACAGCAAATTCTTGCCTTGGGAATAAACTCTCTGTGAGTTAAAATCAACTACATTTGAGTGTACACGTGAGACCATTGAATGTACTCTAGGGAAAAGTTAAGTTACTCTTTTTTGGGAGTCGCTCCACTGCTACTAACTGACCAAACAGGTATGACAATTTTGACAAAATTAAAAACAGTTTTAATAAATCCTTACAGTAATTTAAATAGAAAAATAGTTTGTCGGATCTTCTCGCAGCTCTTTATCACAACCACTTTTAATGGAAAAGGCCACATTGAGCTCCATCCTCCAAGAAACCTTTAGCACATGAAAGCATATACAGCTGGTTATCTGCTCCTCAGTCAACACCACATCAACCCCTCGAAGACTGATCATAGAAGAAAGAGGCGCCAGCACAGACACGGGGATGCTGATGTCTTTGTTTTCTATCTGGGTAACAAGGATGTGAGGATGCACTCCAAGGAATAAGAATTATTTGTTTCTTTTATATATATGTCATTCTTATTTTTTCTCTGGCATGTCTAGTCTTCCGGGGACTACGTTGGGATGGCAATCAGAAACACAGTGTTGATTTGTGTCTATAAGCTGGGCGGAGTTGTTCATGAAGTGTTAACCAGCCAAATAACAATGACCAGTGTGAAGTCTTCTGACTTTGACAGGGTTGTCTTCCACAGGTATCCCATATTTGAAAAAAAAATGAACATGGATTTTCTACATGAGAGGTTCTGGGTTGTAGCATATTTATGTTTACATGTTTATTGTTTCTTAGAGTTTACCAAGATGCTGAAGTTAACATCACACGAAACTTCACATCACTAAAACCCTTCAGTCTCCCTCCTAAACGTAAACTTCCAAACACAATGAGAGATGTCTTCAGCCTGGATCCGAACAGTGCAGTTTTCTATGTGGGTGGCTATCCTGAAGACTTTACTGTAAGCAGACACTGCTGCCATTTCACCATTCCTCCCTGTGTTTCGTTCTTGTTGTTGGATTTTTCATCCATCCATCCATCCATCCATCCATCAATCCATTCTCTACGCCCGCTTAATCCTCTGCAGGGTCACAGGGATCTGCTGGAGTCTGTCCCAGCTCTCTTTGCGCGAAAAGCAGGGGTACACCCTGGACAGGTCGCCAGTCCATAGCAGGGCCACATGTAAATGAACAACCATACACACTTACAACCACTCCTACAGCCAATTTAAAACCACCAATCAACCTGACATGCATGTCTTTGGACTGTGGGAGGAAGCCTGAGTACCTGGAGGAAACCCATGCAAGCACGAGGAGAACATGCAAACTCCATACAGAAAGACCCCTGCTGAGGTTCAAACCAGGAACCTTCTTGCTTCAAGCACAGTTTAAAAAAATATGTACAGTGCCTTGCGAAAGTATTCGGCCCCCTTTTGAACTTTTTAACCTTTTGCCAGGTTTCAGGCTTTAAATATAAAGATATAAAATTTCAATTTTTTTTGTCAAGAATCAACAAGTGGGACACAATCGTGAAGTGGAATGAAATTTATTGGATATTTTAAACTTTTTTAACAAATATAAAACTGAAAAGTAGGGCGTGTAATATTATTTACTTTGAGAGCAGCAAACTGAGTTCAGAAGTTCAGTGAGGATCTCTGAATGATCCAATGTTGTCCTGAATGACTGATGATGATCAATAGAATCCACCTGTGTGTAATCAAGTCTCCGTATAAATGCACCTGCTCTGTGATAGTCTCAGGGTTCTGGTTAAAGCTCAGAGAGCATCATGAAGACCAGGGAACACACCAGGCAGGTCCCAGATACGGTTGTGGAGAAGTTTAAAGCTGGATATGATAACAAAAAGGTATCCCAAGCTTAAAATTTGCCACAAGCCACCTGGGAGACGCACCAAACATGTGGAAGAAGGTGTTCTGGTCAGATGAAACCAAACTCAAACCTTTTGGCCACAATGCAAAACGATATGTTTGGTGTAAAAGCAACACAGCTCATCACCCTGAACACACCATCCCCACTGTCAAACATGGTGGTGGCAGCATCATGGTTTGGGCCTGCGTTTCTTTAGCAGGGACAGGGAAGATGGTTGAAACTGATGGGAAGATGGATGGAGCCAAATACAGGACCATTCTGGAAGAAAACCTGTTGGAGTCTGCAGAAGATCTGAGACTGGGACGGAGATTTATCTTCCAACAGGACAATGATCCAGAACATGAAGACAAATCTACAATGGAACGGTTCACAAATAAACGTATCCAGGTGTTAGAACGGCCAAGTCAAAGTCCAGACCTGAATCTAATCCAGAATCTGTGGAAACAGCTGAAGGCTGCTGTTCACAAACGCTCTCCATCCAACCTCACTGAGCTCCAGCTGTTTTACAGGAAGAATGGAAGAATTTCAGTCTCTCGATGTGCAGAACTGATAGAGACAAACCCCAAGAGACTGGAGCTGGAACTGCAGCAGAAGGTGGCGCTACAAAGTATTAACGCAAGGGGGCCGAAAAATATTGCAAGCCCCACTTTTCAGTTTTTTATTTGTTAAAAAAAGTTTAAAATATCCGATAAATTTCGTTCCACTTCATGATTGTGTCCCACTTGTTGTTGATTCTTGAAAAAATTAAAAAAAAAAAATGTTTATGTTTGAAGCCTGAAATGTGGCAAAAGGTTGAAAAGTTCAAGGGAGCCAAATACTTTCGCAAGGCACTGTATTGTGGCTACAGATGGCTATTTGCACTAAGAGAAAAAAACAAAACAAACAAACTTGGGTTTGGTAGAAACTAGATAATATTTTACACAATAGATCATAATGATGCAATTTAAAATAAAAAATCTGACTATGTAAGTCATTACTTTGACCTGACGTCTCTTAATTATGAAATAATATCCAGAATTTTTACTTTAAGTCATAATCAGGGGCGTAGCTAGTCATTTGGGGGCCCAAGGCAAACCCAGTCATGGGGCCCTCCACATCCCTGTACTGTTTATATGGATGCACAATTCATATCCATTGTCATATGGTGTGTTTTTATCTCTTAAATTTGTTGTTCTTATTTCCTTTTTTTAATCTAATATTTCTGCACAAACTTTTGTTGTGCTAGAGTACATGTGTTCAATGTCAATAAAGTCAATATACAAGGCATAACTTCTCATTCTGAGAATCAACAAATAAGACAGTGTTAATATTGTACCTAATAACATAACATAATACATTTCCTCAAGTACTGTACTTTAGGTCAATTTTGACAAAAGGTGAGTTTGTAATTCAGGCCACTTAGTTCTGCTTTTGAAATCAGTTATCTGACTTGCATATGAGTTTTTATAAATCCCCATGTCCAGTGAATAATATTTATCATCAATTGATTCATTTTGATAAAGCTTTCAGTTACCTGATAAAGCCATTAAATCATATATTGTTATCATTATTGTTGTTATTGTTAGCATTCATAATAATAATAATAATAATAATAATAATAATAATAATAATAATGATAATAATGATGATGATGAGCTTTATAATGCATCTTACGTCAAATAAATGACACAAAAAAGCTACAATTTACAAATACATAAAACAATATAAAATCATTAATAAATAAAACAATGTAAAAGTCAACTAAGGAAAACACCGTTCTCTACAGTAACAATTTAATACTCACATCTTCGTCATGAAAAGCGTCAGGTAGTTCATGACTTTCCACTTCTAAACTGACACTGACAGCTCTGCTGCTGTTGCTACTGGCAACAGCGTCTGTGTCTTGCTGGGGATTTTTGTGAATATTCGGAGTTGCCGCCGTGAAAAAGGTCGAAACCTTAGGTAGTTTTGATAAAAACTGTTTGCTTTCCTCCCGCCTTTTCCTCTTCTCTGCTCCACTGGGATAATTTCGTTTCATCTTCTCTCCCTCCAAATCGCGCCACAAAGTTTGTTTTGCTTCGGTCTTCTGGAGTCTGGTGTGCACATGCGCAGTAATGTGGAATAGTCCACTGCATGAGAAGTGAGGGGGAGCAGTCGAAACGGTCATGATAGATTACGCATTTTGATGCGTTTTAACGCGTAATTCAAGGCTAAAACAATAGGTAGTGTTTTAATAATGGAAAATAATTTTGAAAAAATGTAAGAATATGGTTTTATTGAGACATTTGGGGGCCCCTGTAGAACTTGGGGCCCCAGGCAATTGCCTGTGTTTGCCTAATGGTAAGTCCGCCTCTGGTCATAATGATGAACTCTTCATCAGCATAGCATGTTTGTCTTATTGTCCAATTTTATATCTCATATTTGTTTCATCTGATAATTCAGACTTTATCTAACAGACCCATGTGAAATAAATACATGCCACAATACATGCCATGGTGGTGCCATGTAATGCCTGACACCACTGACCTTTTTTTTCCTCACTGTCTGACATGAAATCAGTCTAAACATTTTGATGATGATGATGTCATGACTTTGGAAGCTTCTCATAGGTTAACTGATGACATTTGAGTTAACTGGAGGCACATCTGTGGATGTATTCTAAAGCACATCCCAAATACACTGGTTCATTGTGTGACATCACAGGAAAATCAGCCAAGATATCAGAAAGAGAACTGGAGGCATCCACAAGTCTGGTTCATCCTTGGATACAATTTCCAGATGCTTGAAGGTGCCACATTCATCTGTTCAAACAATTAAATGCAAGCATAAAGACCATGAGAACGTTTAGCCATCATACCACTAGAGAGGAAGACAGGTTCTGTGTCCCAATTCAGATCTGTCAGGACGGGCCAGAAACGGCCAAACTTCCAGCAAACTGTAGTGAGAAGCCGTCTGGAAGGAACCAAAAGCATTTGACCTAAGTCATAAAGTTGAAAGGCAATGCTCCCAAATACTAAGGAAATGAAAATTAATCTCTGACTTTAAAGAAAGCGATAAAAAAGATATCTAAAAAGATTCTCTCTAAACATTCAGGCATCCAATTGATAGAAATAATTTTGGCAACCCTAAATTACCTAAAAAAAAAAAAAGAAAAAGGAAGCCTTTAGTCTGCTTTCATGTCAGGCAGTGAAAAAAAAAAAAGGTTATGTGTCTTTTTATGCAGTGTATGTAAACTTCTGGTTTCAACTGCAGTTTCACTTGAATAGTGGACACGTGGATAATTGTTTTGGTGTGCCAATAGATGGTGGCAGAGTGGCAAAAATGCAAAGCTTTTTATCATCCACCTACTTTCAGTACCCACTTTGTCCTATTTGGGCTCACTTGTGGTCTGGAGCCTATCCTGGCTGTCAACAGGAGAGGCAGGGGCATGTCGCCAGTCTATCACAGAGCTACACAAAGACAAACAACCACACATGGACACATTCACTCCTACAGCCAATTTAGAACCACAAATCAATGAAATATGCATGTTTTTGAAATGCGGATTGAAGCCAGAATAAATCCAGTAACCGAAGTAAATATACAAGCTCCACACTAAAAGCCTCCTGCTAATCAAGGATGTTCTTCATGTAAAACAGTAGGATGAATCACCACACCACTGTACTGCCCCGGCTGTTTAACCCCAATTAAATTCTCGCACCTTGCTCCATTTCCCAGCTTGCATCTTCAAAACATGACATGCCTCCACTGGGTATTTTGGTGTTAAAAAGAATCATACTTATCTAATTTATTTCAGTGAGACAAACTTGGATAAATCACCATCTCCAGGGGTCCAGACTAATTTGATTTCCACCACCAGTGCTGATGTTTTTGTAATAAAATTATTGCAGCACCAGCACCAAACTTACATTCGATTAATGTAAGTGAATGTAATTAAGTTAGCTGTTGCTGTAAATTGCTTGCACATAAGCGTCACTATAAGTCAATTTATGCCTTAAAAAAAAAACAAACAGAAGTTTAATATTCAAGTTTGCGGTCAAGTTGGCAAGCTAGAAGCAGTGTGTAAAATCCTGTACATGCCATTATATATGCAACAATTCAGACACAAATTGTGCATGCTATTCCTGTTATTTGTATAAAGGCGGTAGTGGGAGTGAGAACCCTAACTGAAGGGACACAAATCCATGCTTGCAAAGATTTGGATGATGCAGTGACAACGGGACTTTCAAACCAGTTGTCCATCACACATCCTGTTTCGTAAAGTATGTGATGACCATTTAGTAAAACTGGACATACATTTCCACTCCGTTGCTCTGGTACTCCTAGTTGTAAAGATTGATCACATTATCTCCAAAAGTGGAGGCAAAGCGACCAAATTAATGCAATCTGGAGCCCTAATTTCCTTATTTTATTTCAGTCAATCCATGGCGTATTTGTTTTGATACAGTTAATGATTATTACTTACAGCAAACGCCTTTGTTTTTACCTTGTTTTTGGTACTGTAGCATTTTTTTTTCTTGGCAGAAATAGGCACAGACATATATCTGAAATACTATAACAGTCACAGTCGGAGCCTGAAATTGACCAGTTTAGAGCAGACAGCTGTTGTGTTGTAGCAGGAATGAGCACAGGGCAGTGCTTCAATATTCCTTTGTGGGGGAAGGCTAATGGAAAAATCCCTGTTAGGACACAGCCTTCACTTCAGAGGCCAGAAACATCCTCAACAAATTATTTAGATTACTGAAGTCCATTTATATACAGTACTTTCAGTCTTTTCTCCATTTTTTTTTAGCCTCCAGAGGAGTTGTATTACCCGAAGTACAGAGGAGCAATGAAACTGTCCTACATCAATGACATTCCTGTCTGCCTGTTTAACTACAAATATGCTGTCAATATAGATGTAAAGCAACCAGCTGTTCAGTGAGCACTTCCAAACTCTAAATATAGATGTGGCTGTCAGAGAACTGGAAAAGATCATGTCTAAATTTTGTTTGTGTGTTCAGAATTCCCCACAGAGTGTCTGATTATTAGCAGGGAACAGGGTACGACATGGCATACATAAAGGAGCCAGACAAGAAAAAGAGACGACTGTTCAAATTTAACACAAACAGTCGAGAGGAAAATGCCCTGTTATTATACACTGGAAATCACATACATTTTAGTGAGATATTAACAAAAGAAAATCAGACACTGATTTGTCTTTGCAGACACTAAGAGAAATGATGTATTCTGTTTGTTAGAAGAGTCTTTTTGGTGTGTTTGTGGAGCCTACTGGTGCTTCAAGGACAACAAAAAGATCGAAAAAGCTCAGAGTTCAGAGCCCAGACAGTGTATCTCTGTTTATAAGAGCTTCAAAGATTTTCTTCTTTGGATGGTAGATGTAAAGCCATTCCTGCTTTCTGAATTCATGGCTGTATATTTTTCGTCTCAGGACAAACAGTTTGCAATCATAATTGCAAAAACGTTTACTGTGCACTATGGATCAAAGAACATCTCTACAGATCATATTCAGACAAACTACACAAGAAATTACATCGGAGGTCTGCCAGCACAGCTCAAACGGAGGTGAAAGAACAGACATAAACAGCATTCACGTCATCTGCTTATTAGATTTGCTTTCTGAGATGTTTTCTGTCTTTTTATTCCTTTGATACAACATCACAGCTGCACCACTCAGAGGATGTGTGGATCACGTTAGAGCAGATGCAGAGATCATTGAGTTCAACAGCACAGTTGGTGTCACTGGTCGATGTCCTGTGTCCTTACTGGTACGTTACCCCCCCCTAGAAGAAACTTCTGTTACTGCTCATTTGTTTGACAGGTTGATGAGACATTGGTAGTTAAATGTAAACAGCAAATTTATATGTGGAGCACAGATATGGAGTAACATCAAACTCTGTTGGAAGCGCTACTAAAAGTCTTAAAAAAAACAAATCTTGTTTATTTTAGTCATATAGATGTATTGGAGACTAGAAAATTGTCTATATGTGCATTGCATACTTATATACGTATGTACTGTATATAAATAGACTACAGCAACATTATTATGCTGCTTGATTTCTGTTAGTTCAGGAATATTATGGAGTTAAAACAATCATTCCACCGAAGCCATCTATTCATAGATGGTAATGAGTCTGAACTTTTGTTAGGGACCAAAACAATGTGAAGTGAAGCATGTTTTCAGCAAAGTGGCAGTTAACGTTGAGCACTTGGTGGCAATATACCTACGTCTGAATAAATAGTAGTATTAAGCACAATCTAACAGACTTAAAAATGTCATTCCACTTCAGTGATCGTCTGGAAAGACCAACTGTCCAGACAAACTGAGGTAATTTTAACTTATGTGTACAAAAAGTGTCTAAAGCAGACAGTTTGTACAAGAATATCCATCTGTTTTGCTGACAATTTGTTATAAGTTCATACAAACTGAGTGCAGATTTATCAAACTGCTGCCAGTAGACATTCATTCAGAAGTTGATTTCTATGGACCTCTAACAAAGTAGCAGAGACCAGACAGAGATGCCTGTACAGACAATAGTTTTCATCATCATTTTCATTATTACTTAGTGGAATTACATTTTTTTTTTTAATATCTTGTCAGAGGCTTAAAATAGAAATTAATTTAGACCTTAATCAATAGTCCTTAGTGCTAACACTAATTGCTAATACTTTACTAAAAATATACATTCTGTTGTCACTCCAAACAACTTCGATTCACATAGTTTTGGTCCCTAACAAAGGTTTACTCCCCGACCATCTAATAAAAGACCTAGGGTTGTTTTAACTCTGGAAAGTTCCTTTAATTACATCAAGAAACACTCCTGCATTAGTCTAGATTAGCTACTGTAGCAGAGGCTGCTATGAAGACAGTACAGTTTATTATTGGGTGATCATTTGCAGAATGACTAAAACTGACAAATAGAGAAGATCCATAATAGAAATTAAACCACTAAGAGATACAACTGCATCTATCAAGAGTTATAATAGATGCTGTATAGCTAACATTAGCCATTGGTTAATATTGGTCTTGACCGTATATTAAATTTAAATCAAATCAAAATGTTGCCATCAGTTTCAGATGGAAAGTAGCTGTAGCCTGCAACAAACATTTCTAATTGTTATTTCCTCTATCCTGCTCTCTCTCTCTAAACATATACGGCATCTTAATACAGCCAGATTCACAAAATGCTTTTATTGCATACATTTTTGTCTCTCATGTGGAACAACCACTGAATATGCTTGACGGAGCAGTACTTGGCAACTGTTTGTCTTTGCATAGTCCTTAGAAAAAAGTTCCCAAAAAGGTCTGGAAACAACAAATTCAGCAACAATTCACAATGAGTGGAAATGATTTCTGTTCCCACAGCCTTGTGCTGCTGCTTCTTTTGTCCTCCATAAGGCTGAGCCACACTGTCCATTTCTTTAATCAGGTCACAAATGATTAAAAGATCTGTTGGTTGAACAAACTGAACCAAATCATTTACTGAAATGATCCGTTCACTTCATGGTTCAGCTGAGCTTAGCTGTCAACAGGGCAGCGAGCAGAGACTGGACAGATGTGAATCAATCTGGGGATCCAGCATCCTTGCGTTCCCTGAGCTGATGGGTAAAGTAGCTTGTGGATGAGACTTCATGCAAGATGATTACACTCACAACCAGAGACCTTCTATTTCCCCGTCAATTTAACAGACTTTCTCAATTATCGCAAAATTAAGTCGTTTGGCTGGTCCGAGTCTTGTCGGTACAGCTGCAGCTGCATCAGGATCAGTGCTTCATTCACTGAACATAATAATAGTCAACAATGAGTGAGCATCTTTAGTGATAATCAGCGGCTTAAACTACCAGAATCAGGTTCAGTAAATTCAAGAGCAACACTTAACTGTAGATCCGTTAAAGACTTAACAGCAGAAGCAAAACCTCATAATGTATATGACCCTGAACTGTGTCTATGAATGTGTTTTTTTTTTCTTTTTCAAAGTAATGTGCAAAGTAAAGTATTCAGAGAACAAGATCTATACACCAGAGTCTAACAGGAGTGTGTGTCTGCCTTTTGTAGAGCCTTCCTGCAGCTACATTGTCTTCAGCTCTGTCTGTTGATTCTTTGTTTGTGTGGAATGAAGATCCTGTGAGGATGTCTCTGGGCTTCAGGAGCACAGATGGACACGCCGTTCTTCTCAAGACCAGCTCTCAGGTAAGTACGCCATGCCTCATGTTCTCATATTACGTCTTGTTGACTTGTTAGTTAAAGTTGCCAGTTCACAGTATTTCTGTCTTGTATTGGTGTCTCTCACTTCAGGTTTAAAGGAGACACATTCATCCTTTTTTTTTTCAAAAGGTGATACAGTATCCTCTGTATTAATGAAGGATATGATACAGTGGCACTCTTTTCATTTGTATATTTACATCTCTGATCTTGTTAGTTTTTGTTTTGGAGACCGTTTGACTCCACTCTACTCTTCCGTGGACATTTTGAAATTAATGTTCCAGCTTTACGCTGTCCGATGTCTGACTGAGACACAGCAAATAAAGCGTGATGTGAATTTGTAAGTAGAGAAGAAGATGGCAAGGCTTGTTAATTCTAATCTGATGTGGCTCTGCGATGTTCTGAATGATTTACTGAATGACATACTTTCACACCTAAGCTGCACTGAGCAAAGTATGTGTTATGTTGATGTTTTTTTCGTTGGTGCATGTGCAACGCAAGCACAAGCATTCAAGCAGAGAAAAAAAAAGATAATTCTTTTTTCTTTTCTATGATATTTCAAATTTAAAAAAGGATATGCTAAAAGTCAAGACAGTAATGAGAAAGATTCTCTCCACTTCACCTCCATTCAGGACCTCCAGCTGTCTCTGCTTGATGGCTTTATACTCTTCAAAAGTTATAATCACACCTTGACATCTAGATAAAAGGTATATTGATAGAGTCTGGCATTACGTGTCTTCAGATGGGAGGCTAACAGGCTAAGATGTGTCACTCTTTTGTTAATATTTGAGCCTTTTATTGTAAATTTCCTATTGTTGAATCTGTCTTGATTTTCTCAGGTTGGAGCTTAGCGTTAACAACATGAATGTGACTCAGAGACAGTCACCCCATAACAGACCGCAGGGAGGGAAATTCAAAGGCTGCATTGCTGACATTTACGTGAGGAGGTTGGAATACATCATAAATCTTTGGATATTATTTTTGAGTTTTTACCGATACACTAAATGCTAATTCTTTTGCTTCATTATTTGCTAATTTTCATACACTCTCTCATTCTCTCACAGACATGACCACAGGTTTACCTCTGCTGATCCCTGGCCAGTGCAGTCTTCATCCCCCTCACACAGCGAGCTTTTACAGGTAGCAACACTGAAGAGGCCTCAGATGCACAAAGCTGTGTGACATTATCTCTAATTTAGTTCCAAGTTCTGCTCTCCTTTTGATTTTATAATAAGATAGTAACAGTGGTTATTTTTCTTCTTTAGACTCTAGCAGGCAGCCAGTGTAGGCGTCTGCAAACCCAGAGAGAATACCAGTTTACCGGAGCAGACAGCTGGCTCAGTTACACCACAACAAGATCTTAATTATAGGTCTGATACAGGGAGACTCTTTTTCATGATGTCTGAAGATTTGGAAATGATAATGTTATTTAGAAACACTATGGTTTTGGTTGTGTATCACTTTGTGTCTTCTGTTTAACATGAATTATTTTCTTAAATTCATCTACCAAACTTCCATCCAGCTGTTCATTAATCCATAGACATGAAAGTCAAAGGGACTTCACTGTTATAATCTTATTGTGTATCTCAGGCCTCACTTCTCCCTTGACATCAAGACCAAGTCGCCCAGAGGGCAGATCCTCCACATAGCAGGAAGAGGAGCTGTTCCCCTGCTGGCTCTGTACATGGCTAACGGCAAGATCAGAACGTCACTTGGGCAAAACAAAACAATCCAGCACAAGCAGAAGAGGAACAGCAGGAACTGGCACAGAGTAATTAAATGTTTGTTAAGCTCTGCCCCACTTTACACACTCTTCTTCCAAATGACAAAGTCTCAGGGAAACTCTGACACACACAGTGACAAAAGGTACTTATTTGTGTCTAGAAGTGGACAGGAATTTATCTAATGTCAAATTCAAAACAGTCTCCTTTTCAGCCAATAAAAGTAACTAGAAAGTATTTTGGTGCAGTTTTGGAGGTATTGCACTGAGGGACAGGATGTTGGAAATGAAAGTAAGGAAGGAATTTAAAGAGGTTTTTGAATTTAATTGTGATTGTTTTTGCCAGATCCAAAAGACGACTTCAAGAAAGTATAAACACCAGATCCTTAATTACAGTACATATTCCAGCCAAAACTCTGAGACCATGTCTCTCATGTAGCCAACAACTACCCACCCTCTGTTGGCAGCGTTGCCTCTTTTTTGTTGCCTCATCAGTTAATAGAAACCTGCCTGGCTCCCATTCTGTTTTTAGAGAACTTTCAATTGTAAGTTTGAAGTTTATTTGGATCTCATACATCTTATCGGATGAGTTCCTTGGACCTGAAATATATACATAACCCTGACTCTTTTCTTTGAAATGTGTTAAATGCAAACTATTGCTTTATACTGTAACCTCTCTGCATAGACACTGTGTGGAAGTCAAGAGTTTAATGGTTACCAGGGTGTGATTCACTGGATGATGAATGACAGGATGAACATGTCCAGTCATTTTTCTTGCAGGGGGTTAAGGGATTCCATGCAGTTTTCTGGTCTGTTTTCCTACCTTCACCTATGGTCACAAAGTGTTGACTGAAAGAGTGAAATTGCAAATACAAGCAGCTGAAATGACAACCCTTCACGGGACAGCTTGACCCTCCCTTGGAGATAAGGAGAGATGTTCAGTTATCCAGGAAAGACTGGGAGTGAAGCCAGCAGAGCCAGACAGCAGTGCTAACATTAACCTCAATGCAGTGGCGTAGGCAGAATTTTTATCTTGGGTGGGCCAGTACAAAATTGGATGGGCCATCTTTTCTCAGAAAAAAGGACAGCGCATTTAATTTACAGCGCACAGCACTGTTAACCACTTTATTGCACAAAGTTGGCAACTAAACATGAACCAAACAGCAGGGAACACTTTAACATACATCAGGCTTAAATCGTAAGTACCAGGCACAGCTCACCAATCAGTAATAAAAAAAATCTACTAACTGGCTACAAGACACTGTTATCTAAAGCAAAACAATCTCTTCACATTACAGGCAAATATGAAGCAGTGCTAAAAACAGGCCTACCTTTGTTGTTTTCATGGCCTACCAAAACACTTAAACATACTGTATCACACAAAATTCATCAGGCTTAAATCTTAAGTACCATGGACAGCTCACCGATCAACAGTTAAAAAAAAATAATGAAAACACCCAGCTAAACATCACTTGAATTACAAAATAACACACTCCTTAATTTCTACCAAACCCATCACATCTAATGAATTCTGGTATTAATGAAAAAAGAGCAACTCGCACTCGAACATTGTAGCCTAACAGCATGTGGCTACTACAAAACACATGTTATTTAAAGCAAAGCAATCTCTTCACATCACAGGCAAAAATGAAGCAGTGCTATAACAACAGGTCTACCTTTGTTGTTTTCATGGCCTGCAAAACAATTAAACAAACTGTCAGACTTAAATCTTAAGCACCATGGACAGCTCACCGATCAGCAGTAAAAAAAAAAAAAAAAGAAAAAGAAAAGAAAAAGAAAAAAGAATGAAACACTCAGCTATCACAGGCAAATATGAAGCAGGCCTACCTTTGTTGTTTTCATGGCCTACAAAACAAGGCGCAAACGCCTGGGTCTTGCATTGAATGTAGAGATGATCTCGTCATACTCCAAAGTGTCACAGAGTTCTTTTTCAAAGGACAAAATTGACAGGTTGTTGAGACGGGTGGTACTCATGGATGCTCTGAGGTGCGTTTTAATCCGACCTGCAGTGGAGAACAGTCTCTCAACGCTACAAGACGTCATGGGAAGTGTGATGATGACTCGCAGTAGTTTATTGAGGTTAGGGACTTCCATGAGGGATGGAAATTCCAGCCCGTTGGCAACTTTCCGGCGCAATTGCTCAATGAATACCGTTAATTCAGCATCCTCAACTGAGATGAACTTTGATTAGCCCAGTAACTTTGAATTTTCTCAAGTGAAAGGGAGTGAGGCTTGCTCCTCTGGTGCTTCTCGCATGCCTGACGCAGATGTTTCCAGTCTACAAACTCTTCTCTGACAAATGGGCCGTCAGCTCCGCCGGCAAAATGTCTGCACATTTTACAGAAAATCGCGTTCGTTTTCACACTGTATTCCAACCAAGAAAACTCTCCATACCACTTGGATGGGAAACACCGTGATTTTCCATTTTTAACTGTGCAGGGAAATTCCTTCAGTTGTGGCTGTGAAGGTGGTTCCTCAATAGCTGATAAATCAGTAGGCAAAGGCACGTCAGGCTGGCCGGGAGAGAGCGCTGGCGGTGGGGAGCAGGCGACCGGGCTTGGTGGGCTAACCGTACTGCAGGTAGAGTCTGTAAAACCGGGCTCTGTTGGCCCGGATGTTGGAGGCAGTGGTGTGTCATCTTCTTCGAGTCTGGGTCGTTTAAAATATGACATTAAAGTACTTTGTTTCATCATTTTCCTAGCCGTCGACTGGAGTCAAAAGTCCGGTGGCTAACTGACCATAGTTGCTAGGCTTTTTGCCCTGCTCGCTGCACGTCACGCGCGTAACTGTTACCATGGCAACGACAGCGAGTAGTACTCTGGGGTTCAATATCTTTTTTTTTGTTTGTTTGTTTGTTTGTTTGTTTGTTTGTTTGTTTGTTTGTTTTAGAAAGAAAGAAACATATATAGGATATATACTGTAGAATAGGTCGAATTAAAATTCCCTGATGAGCATAATTGGTCACTTTCAAAAATGTATTTTTTTTTTAATTCCTCAAACGTGGATGGGCGGGCCAGTGATTCATGTGGGCGGCACTGGCCCGGCCAGGCCCACTCCTGCCTACGCGCCTGCCTCAATGACATCCAGGATGGAGAGACGAACAGCCGGGCCACTTTCTTAGAGGCAAGTTGGTTTGCTCTGCTAACATTTGGAGATTAAGTGGAAGCAAGCAATAACATTGCTTAATTCATCATTTACACTTGTGCACATGTAAATATCGCTCCAGCATGTGGAGTTTGACTTTCTTTAAACCTACAACTGACTGTGTGGACCAGGATTGACAGTTTGAGAGACAGATATCTGTGAAATGAGATGTTTCCATTTGATTCAGTAGTGCAGCCATGTATATTATTTATAAAAACATCTGGGATGAATGACTTGAAAATGATTGCCGATATATTTTTAATTTACTCTGAATGACATCATTAAACAATGCACACAGATCAAGTTCATTTAAAAAAACAATATTTTTTTTTTTTTTTTTATCCCCTCTGTTGGATTTATAAATAGATCAATTCATTACACAAAATGGTTTGTTTTGATCCTAAAAACAGTGATTTCTTTTGCTGGTATGTGGAGCAGAAACATGAACACTGGGTTTTCTCCAGGTACGCCAGCTTCCTTCTATTATCAGAAAAATGTGTGTTGGGTTAACTGGTCAACATAAACTGATCTTAAAGGCGAACTTGCTTGGTTCTTTGTCCCTGTGTGATCCTTTGATGGACTGATACCCACCTCTCACTGAATGCCAGCTACTCCCAGCCCCCCCCGTGGCCCTGAATGGGATGAAGTGGGTAGAGAAAATGGATAAATGTGCTGTTTGACGAACAGGTTTTCCACTTTCACCATATATGGCAGAGAGTTTGATCATTCTTATCGGACAGCTGGAGCCCAGTGCTGTGTTCAACATAGCACAGATTCCCATGGCTACCTCATTCTGTCAGCCATAAATCAGAAGATGGAAATGTCATGCTCATCATCCAACAAGCACAAATTCAATAAACTACACTACATTTGGCCATGAGGAGTGCATCACTTCAAGCAATGTGACCAATTTGTCCCAGCTTTTCTCTGCATGTGGGAGGAGTATGAACGTCAATCCAGAAACTGGGTCTTTCATGTAAATGTGCCAGATTTAGACTGGAGGGCAATGTTTATCTGCAGCCTCGAGCAATGTGCATTTTATTTTCCTTTCCCATCTACAGCTGTGGGAATGGTGACACATACGCATCTCAGAATATCTCACATTTGATTTCAAAACACAGCAGCTCTGAGCTGAGCAGATTCATGATTTTACTGACTGATGACTGGCTGATATGGTAAAATTGACGGTTTGAGGTCTAGAGGTCACATGGACCCGTTTGTCCACAGCATGTATGGGCATCATTTCTGATATATTATCATATAGTCCGCCTATCTAACTGGGTTTCTCCTGCATGACGCCATCATGGGCGCTGAGGATTCCTATCTCAATGTTTGCTCTTGGACGTTCTGTTAAAGCCTACTGTCTTTTACTGTCAAGTTCTTGCAGTTGCCTGCTGAGGTGCAGTTTTGAGCCCTTTTGCATGCAAATGGAGAAGATTCAGTGAAAATCCAGCCATTGCTAAGTCTTGTTACCTCTGGAAAGGAGGTTATGCTTTTGTTGCCTGTTTATCTGTCTGTCTGTGTTCAAGATAACTCAAAAAGTTATGGATTTTGATGAAATTTTCAGTTGTCAGAAATGTGAAAAGGAAGAACTGATTTCATTTTGGGTGTGATTCGGGGAAGAAATCCTGGATTCTGGATCACTTTCAAATTTTCGATAACATTGTGGTCAATGGGGCCAAAAATCTTGTTTCTCAATATCTTCGTTAATTATTGCCTAAATCTCATGAAATTTGACTCGGGGATTGAAAATGGGAACATCTATCAAATTTCAAAGGCTGATCTGGATCTGATCCAGAATGCGGATTTTATCGCAATCTGTAAATCGCTATATGGGGGAATTGTTGCGCTTGGCTGCGGTCTCTGAGTGCTCTTCTAGTTATTTAAAGTGACGGTAACTTAGAGATGCCATTGAAGGGAAGCATGATAGATTTGATCCCTATGCTTTACCAGGAATTTATTTTACCTTATATTTTTACTGACTTCCATCAATACTCCTTATGATTACTGCAAACTTAATTACTTCAATTGGACATTACAGTAAATGCATAATAAATTGCTATTAATGTGTGTTATGACTTTATGAAGTGCTTTATATTACTGTGAAAGGTGATACATCAAAGTAAAGATTATGAATAACTTTTTTTTTCTAATTCATAATTTACCTTCTATAGCTATAATTGGTAAAATATACAAGAAAACAATTACATGTTTTTAGATTTGCAGTATAATGTCCATGTGGACAAAAACTAACCTAAAATGATTCTAGTTTCTGTCATGTGACTTCATTAAGCCCAACCAAGCTTTTTTTCCTCTCAGTGAACCATTTGATCTTCAGCAGACAAATAGTTCAATTTTCACTTGAAGTACTGAGCACAATGGACACATGGTGATAAAAAAAAAATAGAACTAATGACAGATATTCCTTAAATTCATTTTATAAGGGTGGCATCAATACATAAAATATTCAGTAAATATTTCTATTCTTTTCAAGCCAAAATACATGAGTAGAACTGACATCCACATCAGCGTCTTATGAACTGACTGCTCATGAACTGAAGTCCAGAGGAACAGTGGATAACATGATGAGGTCACTGGTGGCTGATGGTGCAGGAAATATATATACAGATATACAGATAGGAACATTTAAAAGACGGTAGTTACACTTAAAAACCCTAAACCTCAGTTCACAGTGCTAAAAGTTCATTATGAACAGAAGCAAACTTGGTCTCAGTAGAAATGCATTTCAATGCTTTTTCAAACAAACAATTGAGACATTTTTGGTCACATCATTCCTGTCATAAAATAGATTAAGGCCACACTCTTTAGGTACAGGTTTCTCACAGTGTTGGTAGTTATTTCATTAAAAAAACAGTTCATCCATGTAGTACAGGAGCCATGTGTCTGTGCAGCAAATATGCATTAGTAAATATCTGGCAGGTGGCTGTACGTCCTGTCCCAGTATCCGCCAGAGAAGAGCCAGTCCTGGGAGCGGGTGTGGGGGTTTTGCCCCTGTTTAAACCACCTGAGAACAAAGTGGAGGCACATCAGCAGTTAGAGGGCACAGCAGCAGCAGAAATTAAACTTAAATAAATCAGATAACAAGAGGATGGAGGGGAAGGAGTGCTTCATCTCAAGGCTGTGGATAATTGTGTGGGGGTTGGTAGATCTGGTTGTTTGTGTTGGACTAGGTGTAGCTCAACTGCAGTTAAGTGGCAAAGGCAGGATTTGGAGGGTTGACACGTTAGAGCAGTTGCATTTAGTGCCAGTGAGTGGAGCTGTCATGCTGGTTGAAGGAAGAGCATGTTATAAACTTCAACCTGACTCCAAACTGTGATCTCAGCATCAGCTACTCTCTGTTATTATTAATCATAATAATAATAAAAAAAAGATGCTGGAAAAGTATGAAATCCTTACATTTACTCTGACTTCACTCTTCAATGCAGACAGTCTGAACTCAAGATAATTATTTTGTTATCAACTGAATTTTGTGCTGGCAAGAAGGTGAAAGAAAAACGAATAATGATCTTTTTTCAAACAAGTAATATTAGAAGTGTTTATAATGAAGATTTGGAACGAAAGCAGTATCCATGCAAGTCCGAGTCTTTGAGGAGCATACATGAACAAAAGACCTCTACTTTGTTAACAAACACAGAAGAAACTCCTTGAAGTGTTTTAAGCCATTGTTATTCAAAGACTGGAAGGGAATTCATATATTTCTGTCTCTAAGGGGGATATCATTATGCACTTTAGTAGTAGAAATATCCACTTGTCAAGAATTCAAGGAATCTGAAGGAATGTCAGTGTAAAGGGCGACAGCACTGGCCTTGCATTCACTTCTGCGATGCAACAATAATACAGAAAGGTACATTGAGATTTTAGAGCAACAAACAGTATTTTCTCTTCAAAGCATCTATGCATTTTTCCACATTCTGCACTCTAACCCCCACCCCCAAAGAGAATATGCTGGAAAAAAATGTGATGGGGACTCTGAAGTGCTGCACACCTTAAGAAGTGTTTGCAGGATATCTCGGACAAATTATCAGCTAAAATGCTTTACTGCTTGGTATCATCAATGCCAGATTGCTTGCTTAGTGTTGTGAGAAATAATGGGAGCATTACAAAGTGGTAAAAGTTTGACTGCCCTCACTTTTTTTTTTTTTTAAAGAATGTGTTGAAATGCAAAAGTGGATGCATGTTAACAAATTAAATGAAGAGAAAAAAACCCTCAAATATCTTGGGTTAATACTGTTTGGAAATCAAATATCATAGCATGCCAACTTTAACTGAATAGAAAGCAGGATACAGTTACAGATGAGATTTACATTTAGATAGAAAGAAGTGTTTGGAAACACGGTAGGGCTCACGATCACATCAAACATATCATGCACATCACTCAAACAGCGGGCATCTCTAACCTCGGGCCCAGGGCGGGAGTCCTTAGCACCAAAGTGAGGGTGCAGCAGAAGAACAAGACAAGTGGAGATAAAATGGAGTTAAGATTGAACATTTCAGAGCAACAAAGTGTGAAACACCACAAACAAAGGCTGTAAAACTACATCATTAAAAAGGTGATAACTGGAGTTAAACACAAACAATAATGCATGAAAAAAAAGAACAACACTATCCTCCTCCAAAGTCAGCGTGCACTGGCTGACTGAAAGAAAGCTTCTCCACTGATATCAAAAAAGGAAAACAACTCACCTCGTCTTCCATTCCTCATCAGATTTGGAGCGATTTTTACGAGCCGCTCTCTGTTTCTCCTCGAGCCGCTTCTTCTCCTCACTTGCAAGGTCTGTTGGATTCACGACATGTTAAGATCTTAGACTGCAGTGAGGAGAACGAGCAGAGGTTGATCACTAACAGTCACTACCAATGTCGCCGTTCTCCATGGCGCGTATATCTGGTCTGAGCCTGCAGTCGGTCTGGGGAATGGCTCCCTCCATGTCCTTGTGCAGCTCGTTCAGCTGCATAGCGAAGGATGTGAAGCTGTACATCTGTCATTGGAGAATAATTCTGAATGTTAAAATGCCGTAATTCTTTCATGACTAACAAAGACTTGATCATGCAGGAGTCAACGGTACCTGGGCAGAGTTAGCTGGTCTGGGTGCGATTCTCCACAGCAGCTGGCTGCCTGGAATCATCTCCACCGTGTCTGCAGCTGGTGAGGGAACCTCGTCCTGATCCACACTGGAATCCTGAATGAGCATCAGAAATGCTACACTGACAACGGAGCTCTCAGATTTAATCAAAGTGTGGATCTTATCCAAGATTTGATACTATTTTCTCATTAAATTCTAATTTTTTTCCCCATCATGAACTAACAGTAAATTGATGGGACATTGATTAATTCATACCGCTTTGCTGGCTTTCTTCTCCTCGGCTCCCTTTTTGTCATTTTTCTTGTGAGCTTCAAAGGCAGCCGAATTAACAACATACAGGCACTCGGTCCACTTCCCATAGAGAGCACACAGCTTCTTTTTGCTGTGAAAACAGACACACACGTCCTCAGGTACAAATGCGAGGGCTGATTTGAGTCAGTTTTGAGGCTTCGGCAGATGAAAAGCTTTTGGCTGAGAAAGCTTCAAGATCTGATTCAAGTGCTTTCAGATGTGGGGCACGCATGGACGTTTTTGTGCAATAGAGCATTCTCAGTTATAGAAAAGGCAGAGAGAGCGTTTATTTCTGAAGAACTCCTTTCAGGGGCATTTTTGTGTGTCTCTCCATCGTCTGTTATGTTTGCATGTTTGGCTGTGGATATTTTGATTTGTTTTTGTGGAAGAGCACTTCAGCTGTGTCCAGTCACTTAAGAGGAGTTACTGGTTCTACCTGTGTTTCTTCTCCGGCTGAGCCATCTGCTTCACTTTCTACCTACATTTTACTGTGTTTTTCTGTTTTTCTCATGGTTTCATATTTTGAATTTTATTTTGCCCTTCAGGCCTGCTTATAACTGTAACAACCTATAAACTGTTTGTTTGCAAGGGCAAAAAAGCACCAGTAAAGGTTTTTTTTTTTCTGTGAAGTTGGCAGATTTGTCTGCTGTCAAGATCACACAGAAATGATAAGGTGGATGGAGTTGAGCGTGCATGAAAGATTAAAGGCTCAGATGGTGGGGTGGATCCACATAACTCTCTTTCTAATTGCCAGACTGTATGTCCAGATTTATAAATGAAGCTCAAATTGCTTTATAGCAGTTTCATACTGATGCTTTTCCATCTAATAATAATTTTTTTTCCTGTATTCTTGTTAATTATAGACTTTCAGAATATGTTGTAATATACAAAATGGTTTAAGAGTGATGACTAGTGCAGTGTGTGGTGTGAATTTTAATGTTTAATTTTGAATTTAAATAGAAGTTTTTTCATTGCAGTCCCTTATTTCACAGTTTCATTGAACATTTCAGAACAGAATGATGGTAAAGCAAAAACAATATTTAAAAAGCTTTCTGAACATCATACTGTACCTTTTATCAAGGATATAACCTTCAACTTTATGCAGTTCTTTGCCAAACAGTCCACATGGTTTGAAATTAAGACAGCACCTTTCACCGGACCTGGGTAAAAAGAGAGATCAAAATCATTTTATGCTTTTGATTTCTGCTGGCTGAGTCAGACTAAACTTATGTGCCTCTTCAACTCCCTAAACTTACTTCATGCTTCAGCATCAGATAATATCAGGCCGATAACTATCTGCATTTTTTTTTTCTCAATTAGTAATTAAGTAAGTCTTAAAAAATCAAATTAAAACCAAAAAAATAAAAACTACATTATCTCTTTTAAACTATGGATTTACTGTGTCATGAAGAAACGAGAAGGATGTGAAAGGGACTTTGTTTTAAAGGTCCCATTGAAGAGCTCAAAGGAAGCTGTTTTGATGAGAAAAGTCTGTCACAGTTAAAAAAACAAAACAAAAAATCCCCCAAAGTGTTTTGATTTTTATTAGTTTGCCTTTGATGATGGACAAAAGAAAACTCTCTTGTGGAACTTCCTGTGAAAGCTAATGACAGGGCTTTGTATTGGGTAGTGAGGACTGCGTGTTTCTCTGTGAGACAGTGATTAAATATGCAGCACACATCCTCACTTAGTTCTTTGTTATTTCTATTTCATGTCCTGTGGCTTAATGAAAAATTATTAATTCAGATCTAAAGGGCAATAATCTGATTTCCATTTCCCCGACAGGGGACATGAGTTCAAAAAAAAAAAAAAATTCTATGTTTCACTTTATTTCGGCATGTTAAATTTTCCGTATCTTTAGAGCCTAATGCATATATATGTCCATACTTGCGCAGAAACATTTAGGGAATTGTTTTGTCCAATTACCTGTGGTTGATCACCTCCACATTTCCATACTGCTCAATCCACAGCTGACCCACAATTATGTTGTGAACACAACAAGTAGGATTTGTCCACGTGTAGACTTCGTTGTACCTTGAGGAATAAAATAATTGCTTAGGCAGAATATTGTGGTGATGGTAATGTGAGATGACATTTACAAAACCACTCAACCAGGAAGAAAACTTTGAAAGGCTTTTACTTGGGCAGCTCCAGCGTGATGATGCCTTTCGGTTCGGCTTCCACACTCTTGCCCCAGAACTTAAGTTTTGGGTAGATGGATCCATGAAAAACAAAATCCTGCTTCAGCCCCTCAGCATGGAAGGCACTGACTGGAGGATGGTGGCTCACCTGCTCCGATATGAGCCTGAACCCCAGATCCTCTCTGTGAGAGAGAGAGAAAAAAAAAAAAAAAAGAAGAAGTGGCATTAGACTCATCTGTACAACTAGTTACATAATCGATCGATGCTGGAGCAAAGCCACTAAATGCAATGTCAAAAATAATTGTGGCATATGCAAAAGTTTTGGCACTTGAACAACATGTAAGCCCACTCACCTGACCAGTTCATAAGTTTCTCCAAGCAGAGGGTTGAAGGGTTTACCTGTCCGTTCCCACTGGGAGGCCACAGCAGACACTGCAAACGCAGCCACACACTGCCAGCAGCAAAAAAACACGTGCGCCAAATTAAACACTAAAGTCTAAAGCAAACTGTCCATCAAAACAGGGGACCCCAACCACCAGGCCACTGACTAGCTCTGAGTCACAAAGCATTAGTTTACTGGTCCAGCAAAACAATTAAAAAGAAAAATGTTTAAGGTGTAACTTCAGAGTTAACAGTTCCTGTGACGTAAAGTGCAAGAACATGTAGCAAAAATCAGGTTTTTGAAAAATATTTAAAAATTGTTAAAATATGCACAACAACATTTGGAGCTGCTTTAGTATTGGAGTTGGGAAGATCTTAAAAAAATAAAAGGAAGTTGCTGGTATTAGGATAAGGAAGAGCAGCCAAGTTAGGACCAGTTTAACAATAAGAAATATGCCTCCATACCAGAGACTTCATGCTGCAAAGACAAAAAAAAAAAAAAAAAAAAGTAAATGCACATGGACAAAACAGACCAAGAACAGAAAAGAATGAGCGGAAACGACGGCCGTCAGAAAGAAATGAATTTGGCGTGTAAGGAGAATAGGGATGTCCCGATCCCGATCCCCTGATCGGATCGGCCTTCGATCTTAAAAATTTAAGGTGGATCGGATCGGCTGATCAACATTATTATAACACGCCGATCTTTTTTTCATTATTTTTTTCCTTAAAAGTGATCCGATTAACACAAATTAATAAAGTATCATATTACACAAAAAAAATTTTTTAAACTATATACATTTAAAATTGCACTGAAATGAGGTTTCCAGCAGCGCTGTCATGTATCGACCTTAAAAGTTTTAAGACCGGCGGGCGTCAGGCTAATTTAGCAAAAATGTCAGCAGTGTGCAGCACTATAAAATTACAAAGACGACGCTCAACTGCGACTTGCAAACGTGTGGAAGGCTGATATATCATGATGGGTAAGTAAGAAGAGAGTTACAACACCACAATTTAACAGACCTTAAAAAAAAACACGCAGCACAGATCACCGCAGCCGACGCACAGCTTTGGTGCGCGGTCACTGTTCTGCCGACGGCAGCAGCTTCGGCAGCAAACGCTCTGTGAAACGCTCAGAGAAATACAGAAAAATCACCGAGCTAATCGTGGAATGTATTACCGAGGACACGGAGTTTGTGGAATACAGGCATTTAAATCAATTACCTCGAGCCTCGTTCCCGTCATTACATGAACGACAAAGGACACAAGGTGCGCGAACATGTGCAGCGGGTCTTGAAAGAAGTTAAGTTAATATTTTATGTTATTTTTATTCTGATGGATTCATTGATTGCAAAGACTTCTGCTAGTGTTTTCATTGCCTTAACTGCTAGCCAAGTTCACCTGCTGCTATTTAAATGAAGTGCTTTGTTGTTTAGTACTGAACTGTTGAACAGTCACTGTTCTGTAACTAAATGTGTTTTATAATAATTCTCCCAAACAAAAAAAGAAAGAAAGAAGAGTGTTTAAATAAGTTATTGTTTATTTTATGAGATGTAAAAGCTATTATCTCAGCTTGGATGCAGGCCTATTTATTAATGTACACAGGAAATAAAATTCATAGGAAATTAAATTCTGTTTGCCCACTCAAAAGAAGTGAAATCGGATCGGAAAAAATCGGAAATCGGCCGATCATCAAAATTAAAAGATCGGAATCGGATCGGGACCCAAAAAACGTGATCGGGACATCCCTAAAGGAGAACTAGTGTGTTGGTGAGTTACCGATACTAACACAGTTTTCTAGAGATGCACAATGTTTTTTAAACTGTTTTTTAAAAATCGATATGGATAACCGATAACTTTCAGCTCCTAAAGGCAGATACCCATAACACACACATCTATCTAAGATCATTACATCAATACTATGAACAAAACCAAAAACCTTTTTGACTCCCTAAATGAACAGATATTTATTTTATTCCAATTAAAAAAATTATTGGCAAGCCTCTCAAACATTTTTGTAAAGCTATTAAACAAACCTATTTGATATATCTCATCAACTTAAATAAGGTGCATTACTTACTCATATAAAAAAAATAAAGGCTCCTTGAACTGATGGATATATATATATATATATATATATATATATATATATATATATATATATATATATATATATATATATATATATATATATATGGAAAGGAAATATACATAGAAAATTAATGCACTGACACAAGTTAGATTCAAACATTGGCAAATTTCTTGGATTTTTCAAAAGCCTCACTGATGTGTATAAGTCCTGGTGGCTTCTTTGCTGGTGGCTAGCTCACGCTAGCTCAATTTCAAAACTTTCAAAAGCGATGGTTATGTTTCATGTGGCTGATCTGGTTTGCCGTATTAAAGCTTGTGCTATTTTCCCTCCTTGTGGAATTTGCTTGGAGCATTTGTCACAAATAACCAGCGAACTATCTTCTTGGGAAACTGTAGCGAAGTTCCATACAATCGTGTAACTAAATTCCCACATTACCTCATTTGGTAGTCGTTCTTTCGGCCTTTTCTATTTTTTATGTGTAACATGGGAAAATACAGCAAATATTAATTCAAGTCAGCAACTACCAAAATTGTGGCCGAGTTAACAAGTTGTTTTCTGGCATGAGGGGGTATTCTTGATTTTCCTTATTGAGAAATCGTTTTTCTGATTATGCCGACGTCCCTTGAACCTAACATTCATTGCCGGTTATTCAGATCTCAGTGGGAGTGAGGCACTGCCGTGTGGGAAAAAAAAAATGTTATCAGGGCTATTCGTCATGATATCGGACTTATCGGAATGACGTCATGATTTCCTGTTATCGGCCTGATAATCTATCCGGCCAATAATTATTGTGCACCCCTACAGTTTTCCATCACATGTGCACAGTATAATAAAAATCTAGAGGTGATGTTTTAAGACTTGACTATTTGACATCAAACAGAACCAAATGCCCAAGGATCAGCTGGTGGGTTTTGAGTTTTAATCACTCATAACCAGTTCATAAGTCTAACAAACCTACGTTATGTTTTATGGTACCAGAAACACTGGAGCAGGTGGTAAATTAAGTGACAAGGATATTACTAAGCAGCCTACCTTCATCCTCTCAACAGAGTCTGAGGATGCATTGGCCTGATGGATGAGGTATGTGTGCTCCATGTACTCGGTCAGACGCTGCAAGAAGCTGAGCGGCTCGTTGAAAATCACTGGCATAGTAATTTTGGAGAGTTCCTGAAGGAGACATGAGAGGGGGAACAAATGAAGAATGATATTTCTTTACAAAGAGGAAAGCAGAATCCATTCACACAGCCATCCTCTGAAAGTGAAATATCAATACTGTGTGATGAAAACGCTCAAGGCATTTTTTGTCGAATATGCATCAATATGTACGTTGCTCTGCACAAAAGCTTTATTTACCCTGTCCACCTCTGGAACTACAAGAAAAGCTTCTGAAAGTATAATCTTCAAAACAAGATTACTAAGAATAATAGCTTTTTTTGCTGTTCCTAATCTGGTGAATGGAAAAACACCAGACAGTAACACTACACACACTGTTTAAACATTACATCATTTTTTCCAGATCAAATCTTATTACACATCTAACGTGTCTACACGTTAGACATGTTATATGTTGTCTAAATGCCTTTTTTGTCGGGCTGCACTTTGGAGTATCTGAGCCCAACACTAATATTACATTGGTAACACATCTTTCAACAGCATGTTGACGTCCAGCAGGTTTTATACCCTGCAGACCAGACATGGTTAAAAACAGAAAATTCATCTGAAAAATCTTTTTGCCACATTTGTAAATATCTCCTCATCATCCGCTCTGTGGGAGGGAGAAACTAGCTCTCTGTGTTTCACTGATGATTTGTTTCACATTTCAACAAATATGATGTAATCCAAAAATCCCTAAACCCACCCTGAAGGCATGATTCTGATAAATCAGACATAGACTGACACAAGCAACTAGGAAAAACAAGAAGTTACTCATGAAACTTTTTCCTTTCTTCGAGGTCTAGTTTTATAGTCAGCTATGAACAGCTCCACTGTCTAACCCTACTTTAACTCTGAACAATGTTAATAAGGAAAATGCAATTCAGTTTACAGCTTAAAAAAAAAAAAAAAAAAAAAAAAAACAAAAAACAAAACACACATTTGTGGCTGCATTATTCCATGCAAATAATGGAATAGGATGAATGAATAAAGTCACGGCAAAATATGACTAAAAGCATTATGGACCGGAATCACTAAGTCAAGCTTTAATGGCCTTATGTGGAATTGAACTGCAAATAAGATCAATAGGTGCATGGGATAATTTCTACTCTTAAATAATGCTACTAGGAAAACTGATAAAAATAGTGTTCATTTATATGACAATAATGTAAGTGCTTCATACAGACTCAATCTATCTCCACTCTCTTTCCTTCTCTCTTTAATGGTTGCCTCTCTGTCATTCATCTCACTCCTCAGTGCCGACCACGTCACAATAGTCTCATCTCCATCTTCAGTTATGACTTTAAAAAGGCTGGTTACCTTTGAAACTGCATTCTAACGCATCATTTCACACCGTCTACAACTGCAGATTTATTTGCTAGCATGACATACTGTCACAAAAATGTTAATCTAACCTGGTGTTAGAACCCTCTGCTTTATATAAAATGATACCAGGACTAGTGAAGCACCGTTGCATCAGTGTGCTAACTCAATGAAATGCTGCTATTGTAATTTTCAAAAGCATATATCATGAGTGTTGCCCATTAAAATACTTTAGAGACTCCTGGCATTTAAACAATCTTGTAGAAATGTGTGAAAAGACTACTTAAACAACTTTAAATCTGCATGTCTTGTGCTGAAAATACATGCTGATGCCATGGATACGCTGCCAGTCGAAAGTCAATTAGCAGCTTCAACAAAGTGGGCACGTGCACTCCATTTTTCAACTAAGAAGATAAAGACTGACATAAATTCATATTGGTAGCCAGAAGAGGTTAAACTAACTCCCTTTTCAGCTGATCCCTGTTTAGGGTCGCCACAGCAGAGTGATCCACATGACTGACATGGCACAAGTTTTTTTTTTAACACCGGACGCTCTTCCTGATGCAACCTGGAGTTGAACCCAGACCTCGTTCATGGCAGGCAACAGCACTAGGGAGAAGGGGTTATTTTATTTTTTATTTTCTATTTGATTACCTTGTGAGAAAATAAAAATTATCCAAAAAAAAAAAGGGCAGTACTTTTACTTTTTAATTTTTGAGGTCAGTCTGCTGCATATGGTGATGACATGTAATCTTAACACTTGTGCCTCCACTACAATATGTGGAGTAAAAAGGTTGATCTTATCTCAAACATTTCTGTCATGCTGGAATTAAAGACAACTCTACGGGAGGAGGAGGAGAGGTGGAGCAAACAGTTGGACAAGGAGCTGAAACTCATTATAAAGATGATGGTGAGGTGAGATTTAGGTCTTCCAGTATAGGTCCTAAACTTCCTCCACAATTTTTCATGTTCCTGTACTGATTTTACTCTGCCAATACATACTGTTGTTTTTGAACAGAAATAACAGCCAATTTATGTCTTTTCAATGATAATACAACTTGATAATTGGCACTTAACACATGAAGTTGATGACTAACGCCAATTTTTCTGGTATTTTGACTTAAATTACTACCTAAGTGATAGCACCTAATGTTGGATGGCTGTTCCCAAAAAGATTATCTTGAAGGGGAACATTAATCCAACTGTAATTGAGCTATTACATTTAAAGCAAAAAGATCAATCTTACTGTGGCTCCAGAGAAAAAGAGGATCATCAAATTAGTCAAATTCCTCCTCTTGGTACTGTATATTTCTCTTTTAAAAAGTCATCAACCATGTAAAAACATCAAAATGTGAGCAAAGCACGGGACCTACTGCACCCCAAAAAAGATGAAGCATCATTCTCACCATTCCAATGCAGTTCCTCAGGATACTCCAAATGCTGAAGTCATTCCTTGAAAACATCGGTGCAGGTAAGCTTGTCCTGAAATAACACAAAACACATCTTTCAGGTGTTCTTTATCCATTTACTTTGTGCTAGTACTCTAAAAACAGGAACATTTTATTAGAACCCAACAACAGAAAAATATGCCAAAAAAAAAAAAAAAAAAAAAAAAGGACACCTGCAGCATCAGTGGCCAGCAGCCTTGGACTTGACCATGACCAGTACTGGTTTCTCGTCAGATACCTAAAAGCGGTGAGGACCGTGGAGTTTGTCCTCCATGTATGGGAAATGCTACTTAAAAGTATGTGAGGATACATCAGTAGGTTACATTTAAAATACAAAAATAAACATGAGACTACCCTGCAGACTGATTGTTGCGTTACACTGTGACCTCATCAATATTTAACAGTGTCAACACAGAGCTCAGCACTGTCAATTCAACCCCTACCCGTACCTTTACCTCATTCTAAATTATTCACACTACGAAGTGGAAAGACCTGAGAGAGGACAAGACAACAAAATATCACCAAGACAACGTACAGCCCATCGTACAGCCCGTTGAGAGATACCCGCAACAACAACTGACTGATATGAGAAAATAGGCCGGCTGCTGGATTTGATCTTCTTTAAACCAGAGATAAAAGGCATGGGGGGTGAGAGGCCAATTTCAGAGATTGTGGGGGCATAATGTGCTGCTCACCTATGTTTTGTTATCCCATTGGGTTCGGTCTCATCTTCGTCTCCATGGTGATCCTCCTGCAACATGCTGGCGGTGGGTCTGCTCAGCACGACGGAGCTTTCGTCTTCTTCCTCGTCCTCCTCAAAGGAATGGCTGGCCACGGTCTCAAAGCCGCTCAGGGAGAGCTCTGAGCCTGATTCTGGCAGAAACAAACACATGGAGACAACTCAGAATAATGTTCCACACTAATGCGCCGCACTCGTACAGCTCCTTTTGACCTCGTCAAGGCTCTACAAAGTGCTTTGCAATATGCTTTCTTCTCCCATGCACAGCTTATAGCATTGTTGTCTATACAGTCACACACTGACAAACACGTTGGTGGCTGTTTGGGGTCTTTAACAAGTACACTTCAACCAAATGGTGGAAAACATGATAAAAGGATGAAAGGAATTCTTGTTTAAAATGCCTGCCTTCAGCTTAAATAAATCCAATCTGGCAAATATTTGGCAATTGTGCGGGTCTAGTCAATGAACAACCAAAATTAAGTGATAAAACCAACCTATTTTGGCACATCTGTTTATCATTTAGAACATACATGTTTAAACAACAACAATTAATGTAAATCATTACTGTTCCATTTTCTGTAGCTGTGACGCATTTATGCATCTGACGTCGCTTCATCCATAAAACTGGGAGCAAAAGTTGAAACATTTGTGGATAAAGTGCATATTCCAACACTAGTAGCAACTTCTGTTTTGTAGTCGCTTTTGAAAAACGTTTCAAGCATCAGTCAGACCTACATTTCTAACACAACCAATTAACATTTGAGGCTCGATCACAGACAAACATACCAGAGGTATTCAATGGAAGGAAAAACTTTTCTGGTGTCCTATAGGTGACTGAGAGAACGGCGAGCGTGAACTTGTGAGCTTGTCACAGAATCTCCCTGATGTCCCGAGTGTGTTTTGGATAACTTGTCAACTCACCAGACACAGCGTCGTGGAACTCATCCTCACTGAGGGCGCTGCACGGTGAAGATCTCTTGACGATGGACTGCTCAAGTTCGTGGTGCTCTGAGGCAAGAGTCTGCAGTGCTTCAGAGAGGATCTTATTCTTCTCTACCTCCTGCTCCAATTTCAGACTGCGCACCTGAGCTCGCCACACAAAAACACACACACACACACACCGCGCATGCACACAAAGACACGCGCAGACAAAGGAGACCGGTCTAATCACTCACAGACAGACAAGCCAACATGAGTTTGTACATGTACCGTTCAATAACTACTAAAGGAAAATGCCTGAATGTTCTCATGGCAACCTAAATTTTATTCCAACTCTCATTTCAAATGGAAAACAAAGAGGTACGACAGTCAGGCAGGCTGTGATGGCAGCAGGTCTGCAAATAAATAGCATCTTCACTGACTGATCCTCTCCTCCCCGCTCCGTCCTCTCATTATCAGACCCACATAGAGAGACTGAGGTGCAGCTGAGAGGGACGTGCCATGTTTTTTTTTGCAATGGAGTACAGACGCCTTTGACGTTGCAGTCTCAAATGACCTGCCCGAGAACATGATTCCTGCGGGGAGGAGCGGATCAAATGACGGTAATGGACTCTGAATAAACCGGAGCCGTAACCTTATTTTTACATAATATTTTAAGTGTTGATGACAGCTTAATTTTGTGCTGGACTTTCACAAAAATAAAATCTAATTTTACCTTTTCCACTGACTAAATGACAGTGTGTTAATTCAGTTGGTAATCACTGACAAAGCAGTCAAAGAAGCAAAACGGCCATCATCTATGTGAAAAGAGTAAAGGAGGTGTAATGGGCTGAAAGCAGTGATGTGCAATCAGGGGAGGCAGAGCCTCACCTGTCAATCTTGAAAAGAAAAAAAGTTAATTATAAAATACAATAAATGTTTAATATTTGTCACCTGGTATGTATTATAAACCCCTTTTCTGTTCGAATCCAATAATGATTTTTTTTTTTTTCAATCAAGAACGGTAGAATTTCTGCACGTGAAATACAGAGATAAGATGCTCCATGAGGCAGCACTTTGCTGGGCCGCTCAGTGGACACTGGAATCCCTCACAAACTATGTTGGTATACGATGCGAATTGTGTGTCGCTGTCCCTTTGTATATTGCAAATAAAATGTTTTCAAACATATATATGCTCCGTCTTTCCATAATCTGGATAATGTTGATGAAATATTTTTGTGAGTGAGCATCATTTATAATCCAACACACATCAACAAACAACAAAATACCAGAAAAATGTCTATTACTAAACACCACTAACTGATCTTTTTACACGACTTCATTTGTTTACCACAGTGATATAAAGAATACAACTATTATGTTTGTTACAAGAGTAATAGCCAAGCTTAACATTTGTAGCGCAAAATAAGCATCATCATTTCCCTTTCTTTTTCCATTGGGGGTGTGATCCATGAATCAAGCCCTTCCATTATAATCAAGGCTATTGAATCACAGAACAGTCTATCTGACAACTTGTCATTATATTTATAGAAGTTGTGGACTGTGCTGTTCCTTTCTCACACCTCTTATCCTTAGCTTGAGAAAAATGTCTCAACATAACTGAGAGCGACAAGCCGTCGCTGTTGATTACAGCATTCAAAATGAACCAGTTCACACAAATCACAAATCACAAAGAAGCATGTTATCTTCCTGAGGCCTTGTGGACTCGACAGAGACCTTGAAAATAGCCTTCAAATCAACGGACATGGCTATGTAAAGCATAATTTCAAGTTTTAAAATCGTCATAGAATTCCCTCTTTACTCTTTCAGAGCAAAATACATTCAGATATTGTGATGTAATTATTGTTTATGCCAGTGAACTTGCATGAAGACTTTCTACAGGCTAAAACTAGACACATTTCAGGCACCAAAAATTCAAATAAACACCCAAGTCTGTCCATGACACTTACCCCTTCTTGTCTGGAGAAGAGGCTGAGACAGACGTTGAGACTAGAGGAGGTCTCCCTGGACAATTCGCCAATTTCTTGTATTTTCTGCAGTATGGCTGGAGGAAATCCTGGAAGAATCACACACAAACTCATTAGTGAAACTGAAAAAAAACAAACAACAATCAAACTAACAAAAACCTGCCTAAAAGGCAAAAGGTTAAACTGAGGTGAATGTCATGCTCAAGTTTTTTTTTTTTCATGCTTGAATAAGCTACAATCACCAAACTGCTGGAATCACTAAAAATGGAAATAGGTTTCACACTCTTAATTAGGGGTATTTCAAAGACTTTTCAGCACCATGCATGAAATTTGACATAATGATGCTTGTAGTGTTATTCATAACGATTTCTTTTCCAATTTCGAGTATTTCACAGCTATTAAGTATCACTTTTACATGCAGATAGTTGAACAATTACCAGAAAAACCTGAACAGATGACTAGAGAAACAGAAGAAATGTAGATGCTTTCAGATAGAACAACTGCATCTACGTTTATCCTGGTAAGAAAACTTCTTTCCTGATAATAGTTATCTCTTCCAGCATGATGCTGACCCCACTCACAGGACAAGAGAGGTCACTGGATACTTTAATTAATATGAAAATCGTATTGATATACTTTGGCCTTTATAATCACCAGTTCTGAACCCAATCTAACACCATTTGTGAGACTTGGCCAGGCATGTTAAACACTCTCTCTCCCATGAAAACACCAAAAGAGGGAATCATTTCTAAGGAATACGTCTCCAATACTAAAGTGGGTTCCAGGGACTTGCAGAGCCAACTTAAACAAAATCTATCTTGTTATTTTTTTCTTTGGTGTGTAACCCCTCTGCACTGGATGTAACAAGAACAAACTTAAACAACAGTAGAATAACAGAGCTTACGTTCTGACAGCCCATGGCTTTTCAGCATGGACAGGAAAGCTGCCACCTCCTTTTCAAGCCTGTCCTGGCTGACCTCGGCTGCCTGGTGATTGAGGGAGACGTGAGAAGAACGCTGATGAACAGAAGCAGGGCTCCGCACAATAAAGCAGCACCAGACTTCTTATCCAGAAAAAACAAAACACACCATTGTGCTAACAAGCTAATTATGTTTTTTTTTTTTTTGGTCTCTCTTTTTTTTTTTTTGTGTCTCCCGCACCCCCCTGACAGCCACCTGTAGCGACTCTGTTAGCTCTCCAAGTGACATCGCCTCCTCCTCATCGTCCTCCTCGCTGCCCTGCTCTTGGGAGCAATAGTGTGTGCTGTAAGCCGAGTGCTCTTCCAGCGCATCAATCCATGCCTGAAAAAAATAAAAAGAAATAAAGCAAGAAGCTCATAAAACAGAAGTCACACCGAACTGCTGAGACATTGCATTCATTTTCTATTCCTGTTTCAGCCTCTTCGGGAGAGGGGGGTGGGGGGCACCCCTGCTGCCAATCCATCACATCAATGAAACAAGCAAATTTGCCAAAAAGCTTCTGGCAAATTTCTACCTCTGTGCTGCAGGGTGTGTGCTGACCCACTGCGTGTCAAAGTTGCTCACCAGCTGCACAAATCCAGAGAAACACTCTAAATCTGATTAAAAAGTCCTTCTGGACACCAGATATCTCCACTGTCTACACATTCCACTAACGCTAAGCCCAGGATCCTAGTAAGCAGTGAGGCAACAGAGCTAATCACTGCACCGTCGTACTACCCAGGTGAAAACATGGTGCATGCTTGAAACAGCACAGACAGTAATTAGGTGGCATCAGTGGAACCGCTGAAGGACTTCATTCAGGTTTGTCAACATTTGCTTATACACAGCTTTTTAAAAGTAAACTTTTGTAGTTAAAATCAACCCCAGGCTATAATCAGCTGGTTAAAGAGTGTACACTTTTGTTAGGGCCCAAAAGGATTATGATCAAAGCAACTATGTGGCAGAACAGAATATGTGTTTGCAGCAAAAAATTGCAATTAATCTTGGGAGGGGTAATGAACTCAACAATGTCATTCCACTAAAGTGATTGTGTGGAGAAAGTTCCCCACAAACTGAGGTCATTTTAACTTTGTATGTGTTCAAAAAGTGTAGTGCCATCTCTTTCTCCAGTCGCTGCCACTTTGTCATAAATCTGTACAAGTTCAATACTGGTGCTGTTGCAAACTACAAATGCAAAAGCAGGAAATTTTATGGACATCTGCTTCCATAGAACTGGATCACTCTGACAAAAAGGGACGTTGTTAGTAGACCCCATCCACGTTTCATTTTGGTCACTAAAGACAGTTCACACTGCCTTAACTGTCTCATAAGGGATCTAGGGTTGTTTAAACTCAAGATCGTTCCTTTTAAAGTCATATCACAGCATTGTTATTCAATCTGATTTAAAGAGGAATGATAGTCAACATCCAGAGCAGTGACCCCCTTCGGACCATTAAATTAATATTGGTGTGTTTTTATGTTTTTATGTGTGCTTTTTGGACCTCAAGTTCGTAATAAAGTTTATCTATCTATCTATCTATCTTAAAGCGCGAATTGGCAAGGGATCACTGTAAGCGTCTTTTCTACAACCACAGGATGAGCCTTCCAACCAGGTTGTTTGAGAAGCTTGCTCACTACACAAATCTTAAAATGAATAATGACATGTTTTTGTTCTGTTCATTGGGTTTCAATTGTAAATATTCAAAATTACTGTTAAAGTATCTACAATCAGAACCCTGAATATATGTGGGTGGAAAACTTCTTAAGAAAAGCACATATTTTTCAGAAAATAATTTTTTCCTTGTTGTAAGTTTCAGATTCAAAATGTTGACCTAATTCAAATATTCATCAAGGGTTTGGACCGTTTGAATGATGACAAGTTTATCAACGCTAGACTTTACTAGAGATAACCAGAATTTGAATTCCCTATATCACAAATATAATTATGATGACATTTTTTTTAGTCATTATTAGGACATTTGTTCCAAGAAAATTAGTTTAGATGCTTTACTTTACAGATTTTACTGTTATTCATTTTATAGACGCTATTCATACAAGTTTGTCATTTCTTTTTTGAAATTTTAGATTTGAGCAAACACTGAAACATTTTGGGAACTGTACAAATAAATTCAGTAATTTTACACTTTTATATTTCAATATTTGAATGACATAACACTGTTAAATAGGTTTGATTAATAACACTTTTCCCTCACGTTAGTTTTGACCTGCAGGTAACATTCAGCTGCTACAACACAACACTATGACAAAAAACACACTTCTTTTCACATATTAAGGTCTACACAGAGGAAATATAGTTCAATTACAATTTATTAATTCTTCATTTAGATTTGGCAAATGTGTTATAAATGTAAGAATTTTTTTTTAATAGTAGCGAGAAACCAGAGCACCTGGAGTAAACCCCTGCAACACAGAGGGAACATTCAGTATGAGTCAAACGTTTGGACAGACTACATTCATCTTGAATGAATAAGTGTGTCCAAAAGTTTGAATACTACTGTATGTTAACATTATTATTATTATATTATTATTAATATTAACATATGTTAACATTAAACCTCTGTGCTGCTCTTTGACCTGTTACGGCGTCGTGATCTTACTCTCGGTCCTGATGATGTTTTTTTTCTTCTTCTTTTTTCCTCTCTTTTTTTCTCCTCTTCTGTTTGTGGGACCTCCATCTCTACAGCCATTAACAAGTCCCTTCTGGAAATAACTTCCTGTGGTCGTGGCGTTTCTTCGATTACTTTATATCCGTTTTTGGTCACAGGGAGTTCTAATTCATTGTTTTTGATTTTCCTGCGTCTCTGCTTGTTTTTTCTTTCTGGTTGAGAGACCTCTTCTGGTTTGGAAACCAACTTTGTTTCATTAGTTCCCTCCACCTCAGAGACCCCCTCTGGTGCTGATGCCCCTGATTGTGCAGCCATTTTTTTTGTCTCCAAAAAGACCTCATTGGAAGCAAAATCTTCAGTCTGTGTGGGGACGTCAATTTTGGAAACAGTAACTACTTGAGGCACTTTTTCTGTGAGCTCTTCCACCTTCCACTCGAGACTTTTTGTCATCTCTTCATGAGCTCTTAGCTTGGAAGTCAGCTCATGAATATAGGTGGTCTTTTCTTCTAGTTCCTTTTTGAACTTGTTCAGCTCATCACTGTGTGCTTCAGACATTTTGCGAGACTCTTGCAAATCTGCAATAATGTCTTTGCACTGGCTGAGCTGATTCTCACTGGCTTGTCTGAGCTCTTGTTCTTTCACCAAAATTGTTTCCACCTCCTTGAATTTTTGGTAGTAGAAGTTGGTGTTGTTCTCAGCTGTTGCCCTCCTATCTCTTTCTTGAGAAAGAAATAAACTATTTCTTTGCAGCCTGTCTCTCGTGATGTGCATTTGTTAAGTAATAGATCTCTTGCTGATCATACTCCGGTGGTGGAGTATGATCCCCTGCGTGAAAATCAAAATCTGGGACCTGGAGCCGGAGCTCCCCGAGCTTAAATAATGTGATAAAAATATGTTTAAAAAATGCAAAAAAGTAGCAAGGCACTGCAGCGAAACAAGACAAAGGCTCAACTTTGGTCTTTCTGTTACCTTCACAGCCTCTGGTCTCCAAACTGTAGTATAGAAACCGCTGGTATTGTGCTATTTTTGGCTCGTAATTAGCAGGTAACACACTAACAACAACAAAAGAAAAAGTCTGGTTTTCTCTGCATGGAACGAGCGCTTTATTCTGGCACTGCAGGAACTTGTAACATCACACAGGTTGTATTGTTCGGCTCCTCTCAGTTAACAGAGAATGTAAATCTATACACGCTGGGCTGCTGTTTATGCTCACTCCACTTTTCATCTAACCCTGTTTTCATTCTGCCGTCCTAGGACACATACACACACTACATTACCCATAAGGCTACCTTCTTAAAAAGAATTGAGTTTAAAAGCGCTTTGGCATTGGCTTTATGCTCACATTTAACTTTTATGAACACTGTGTTAGAGTGTGGACTGACAGCACTGGTTTGCTGCAGAGCAAAAGGTTTTGTGGTTTTCAAACACAACTGGTGTGCATATCAGTTGTCTGATAGTCAAAAGCCCTGTGGTAAATACTTCACATGTGAGAGAACCATTTAGACATCCAGGAGGCACGTCTGAGCCCGTTTATAGTTTCTCAAATTATGCAAAAAAAAAAAAAAGAAAAAAAAAGAATAAAATCATTTAAAAAGGGTGTTTGATATTAAGCAGTTTTCCTGTTGGGAATGATTCAGTTTACCCTCATTTTCATTTCAGATAGATTAGAAATTAAACTTACTTTTCTGGTTGCCTCTGGGTCAGTTTTCGGTGATACTTTGAAGTGATGTACACTGTCGTCGAAGCACTTGACGGTGAAAAAGCAGGCATCTTTGGCTTGTATCTGTAAATGGGAATAATAGTGTTTGTTGGTGCAAAAGTTACTCAAACACAAAGTATTCAAAGAACAGTCAAAAAAAAGGAAGTGCAGCCCTTAAGTGTTGGCTTACCAAACAATGAGCATTTGTTCAGGGTCTTGCAGCCTTGCCGTCTGACATTGGCCTCTGCATCTGACCTTCGTTTGACAGGAAAAGAGGTTAGGCATTTACTCTGGCATCTCAACAGAGAGAAAATGATCAACAGAGATCAGTGGAGGACATAATCCTTCTTTTTTTTTTAAAACTGATTTAGCTGCCATCTCCAGGACCTCTCTATCTGATAGTGCCATCTCTTCTCATGACTGATTCAAGGCACACGGCCGAGGTGAGAGGTAAGAGGTGAGAGGTGCACCTACTGTTTGGAGTACCAGGATAAAACTCCATCCTGAAGGACGAACCAGTAGGAGCGCCATCTGAAAAATCTGGAACTCTGTGTAGTGACATGTGAGAAGAAATTTAAAGGTTGAATTTTCAATGTTGCAGTTTTTTAAGGGTAAATCTACTTATAGATTTGTGTCCTTAAAGCTATAATGAAACTGTTTGATCACATTCATCTTTATGCGTGCGCAGGTTTACTTCCAGTGACCCCTAACAGAACTACAGTATTATCTGGCTCTGCAGTTCCTCTCAAGCTCTAATCTAGAGGATGATGTAACATTTTGGAGTGCGTTCATTCAGATTTCCATCCTGTTTTTCAGCAGGACTCGTTCAAACAGTAGTGAATGGCAGTCAGCTTTTAGCACAGGCAGCTAAATGAGAGAAACCAAAAATAGAGCTTAAAGGAAAGTAAGTATTGCATTTCAAAATAGGATGTGTTTGGTCATACCAGCTATCAAGCACATCAGAGGAGGAGTGATCAGTCTCCCCCTGGTTCAGCTCACTGTGTGATGTTTGACCACACTGATTTCTATGACTGCAGCAAGATTTTTGGCTCATTTTTACAGTTTTGCAGTTAAAGCATAGTCGAAAAAGAAAAATTCCAAAAGTATTTGAAAGTTATCAACCAATACTGCAACATGTGAAAAAGATGAGCCACTAAATAAATTCCAATCTTGACACTTGAGGTCTCTGTAGAGGAAGGGCCACTAAAGACACCTAAGAACAATTTTCTCAGTTTTACTTGCAATTCTCAGTCTTTAAATGATTCACTTCTCTAAGCCACCAAGAAAGAAAATAAATAAATAAAATGGTTTGCCTTCCAGAGAAGTCCTTCGTACTTCTTGACATGTCGGGTCAAACCCTGCAGGGTACACACGAGAGAAACATAATCAGCACACACAAACACACAGAAAAAAAAAAAAAAAGGCAAGGTTACTATCTGTTGGAAACTCACTCGATGAACGTTGGCTTCAAGCAGCTGCTGCATTGCTGTATCACTGGCCAGGTCCAGCACTGTTTGGCCTGTGAGATATGAGCACGCGAGACGAGACGAACATGTATGCAGAGGAAAGAAAATAAAACTTGATTTAACTTTGTTTAAATGCCTCTGACAGCATCTAATCAGCAACATCTAAACCTCCTGCTTCTACTGGAATCACTGGAATGTTTTTTTTTGGACAGAGATAATAAGTATATAAACTTTTCAAAATTTCTGACAATTTGAAAGAGCTTTATTTGATAACAGAAACATGTTGAGAAGGAAAAGCCGAGCAACGTTCTTTTGAATCTCACCACTCACACCATTATTGTTCTTAAAATTGGGGTTGGCTCCGCTCTTGAGCAGCTTCAAGGCGCACTGCCTCTGGCCACGGTAGGCGGCGCAGTGCAGCGGAGTGTTACCCAGCAGGTCTGCACAGTTGATGTCTGGAGGCCTTTTCTTGCTGAGCTACAGTGAACACAGGACAAAAATATATGAAATGCCTGAGCCACAGTGTCCTGCAGCTTTTTTTTTTTTTTTTTTTTACAGCTCACAGCGTTTTACGTACAGCTCACAGGCTGTACGTAAAAAAAATTTTTTTTTCTTTTTTTCCAACTACAGTTGTTGTTTCAAAAGTCTGATATTCTTCTCATTAACAGGCTATACCATACACGACATTTGGACAAGCTATAGGTTTGGTAACGTTGTCCAGAACCACTCGGTAACTTCTACCCAGAGAGTAACTCTATTCTCTATTAGTAATCTATATTCTTCCAACCTAAAATTTGATAACTTGGTGTTTACAGAGTTTTTTTTGGCCAGGATCAAAAAATTTATGGCTGTATCTCTGAAGGACATTTTTCGCGTGTTTTGCTATTTGTTGCCAGTTATCTCTATTTGTTTGAAATAAAAAAATCAAGATGTGATCAACATGTGGATTTTCAGCTTTAAATTAAGACGTTTTTTCAGAAATACAGCATTTGACATGTTGGAAATACAGTCATTTTAAGCAATGTATCTCCATTTTCAGGGCTCAGGAGTACTTGGACAAATAACTGTAAATATTACAATGATAGCTAAAACACTTGGAGATGTTAAACCAGGCCTTTAACTGCAGCCACCTTCAGTCGATGCTGGTTTGTAGACCTTCATTCTGATACAAGTTTGTCTCGGTTTCATCTGTCCAAAGGACCTGATTCAAGAACTTTTCAGGTACTACGTGTGCTTTGCACCTTATTGTAAACCCTCTGTGTTTATATTTGATGATATCTACAGGCACAAAGTCAGCATTTTTCAGTAAATACAGTTTATTACATATTCTGTTAATGCCCTATTAATTTAAGTGGGTGCTCCTAAATTTTTGAAATTTGAACCACTTGTGCTACTATGCAAAAAAGTTAATCTGGAGCCCTGTACACGTTGATCATGCCTTGATTGTTTTATTTCATGTTTTGAGTGAGTTTTCTCTGGATTTGATTAGCATATAATTTTGAAACAGACTGCAATCAAAATTCCTTTAACAAATTCTCATCAAAATGGTTGGCATGTCAATCGATTGGTATATGACTATTTGCTTTACTTGCAGTTTCAGTTTTTTGGAAAATGGTGGGAACATTTTGAAGGTAGAAGTTGGCAGGTATGGGTGCCTTTGATTCAGGAGTTCATCAGAAATCAGAAGATTTATTTTTATTTTTTTTAAGTCATACAGTTCTCATGTTACAAAGTAAAATGTCTTACTATCATAGCACCACGTAGAAGCCTGCCAAGGTATCTATAAATGTCAGAAATCTTAAAGGCATCCAGGTTTGGCATCTGCATAATGTAGTTTTTGACATTTTTCAGACATTTTTAGGATTGAAAAAAGGAGAGGAAAAATAAAGTAAATGGTTCCAGCAGCTCCAGTGACCTCTTAAAACAAGACCCACAGACACTGGTAGATTAAGAAGGACTCAGGTGTCAAATCAAAGTTTTTAATTCTTTTTGGAAACATAGATACCATGTTTTTGTCAGATAAATGAGAGGGACCATCTGGCTTGTCATGAGCACACAGTTCAAAAGCCAGCATTAGTGATGGCAAGAAGCATGATATGTCACATGGTATACACATGCTTCCATCCAGACCAAAACTTTTTCAAGGAGGGCTTTGTTTATTTCAGTAACACAATGTAAAACTGGATTCTGGATTGTCACCTATTTTAGACATCGGCTACATTACACGAGGCGTGGCTGTGGTTCCAAAGTAAGAGTGGATTATTTTTGGGTGAAAAAAAATCTTATCTGCAAAATAAATAACAATGTATCAAAAGCAAAGGAACTGGTGATAGCCTTCAGGAAGAAGAGACAGGAACCTGCACTAGTTTATATCGGAGGTGTCAAAGTGAAGGTGGTCATGGTGGGTCTTTAAATTCCTGGGATCAAATATCTCTTAAGATTTCACATGGATTACTAACACCAATGCCCTTGAGAAAAATAAAACAAAGCAGCTTTACTCTGTTTATTTCTATTAAAATTAGTAAAAATTTAATAGAAATATTGTCACAGACATCAGTGTGGTTCAAAAGATGCACTGTGGCTGACAAAAAGCATGTGCAGAGAGACTTATTAGGTCAGCGCAGGGTATTATAAAGACAAAGCATCCCTCACTGACCGGGGTTTATATAGGACCAAATGCCTGTGCTGAGTCCACAAACATAATCCACGAGTGCTCTCACCCGGGGAACAGTCTATTCACATAGCTGCCCTCTGGTAAGTGACAAGTCAAGTAAGGTCCAGTCCTCCAGAGTCATGAACACTTTTTACCAAAGTGTTATAAAAGAACTTAACTCTATTCATAATAGGCCCATGAAAATACAGCACTGCAATGACAATAAAGGCATTCTCTTCTATCTGTTGCATTCTGTTTCCTGCATCCCATCATCTTCATTAAAAAAAAAAAAAGTCACATCTTTTTTGGGAAATACATTTCTGTTGGATTAATATTACAAGGTACAATTTTCTTGAAAGAAAGAAAGAAAGAAAGAAAGAAAGAAAGAATGGAGATTCTATTTTTTTCTTTCAGGATAATGTCAAAAATCAACATCCGACACTAACCAACTGAGTAAGCGTTGAAAAGTCTCCTTCACGTGCAGCATCCAAAAGTTTCTCCTCCAGTTTCCTCTCCTCGGTTCTCTCAGCCGCTGGCATCCATGGCACATTGGGATTTACAAGAAGAAGATGCAGGATACACAGGATATAAATAACTTGAAGGAATGAACATTAACAGGAGAATTAACTGAAATCATGTTTCCATGGCAACTCTGGGATGACAGGATGCCCCTCTCACCTTCCAGCATGCTTCTGATCTCTGCACTCTGAGTGACATCTTTGGGAATCTGTGCCGTCCCATTGATGACAGTAGCACATGCATCATAGTGCAGCAGCAGCATGACAACCTCCTGATCAATATGTGAATGATTGTTTGTTCATTGGTTGATTGAATGGATGAATAAATGCATGCAAAAAAACTTCCCTCAAAAAGAGATAAAAAGAGTAGGAGGAAAATTTTCAATAAATAGTGCACTAGATACCTTCCTTCCAGTGAAAGCAGCTTTGTGCAGCGGCGTGTCTCCGATATTGTTGGGTAAGTTGACGTCTGCACCTGCCTGCAGAGCGTGAATGACACACATTACCTATAAAGTGATTTAACATCTCCACCTACATATGAACAAAACTAAAAACAAAAACAGAACATTACCTTTAGTAATTCCTCTACTACATCTTTGTGACCAAAATAACAGGCCAAGTGAAGAGGTGTCCATCCGAGGTTAGATTTACTTTTTCCTGAGAAAACAGCACACATTGTACTGCAATACATTAGCACATGGTAAGTGATGGTAGGTGACTTCTACATACCTTTGCAGTTGATGTTGATCTGCGTCTCTTCCTTCATGGTGGACGTGAGGAGCCTCTGAACCCCGGGCAAATCTCCATTCCGAGCATATTGCAGGAACTGCTCCTCTGGGTCCAACTCCTCCATGGACTCCTGCAAGGCCATGGAATCTACTTTATTTCACCAAGATGGTAAAGTCTTATTAGAACTCCAAATCAGAAAAAAATGGGATATGGAAAATGAAAATAACAATAATGAAAAAAAAAACAGTTAATCTGACATTATCTTTAATTTTATTTCTTTGCTGATGGCCTGAGCAGGAGATATTTCATGATTTGCTACAAATGTGAGGCAAGGCAAGTTTATTTGTAGAGCACAATTCGTACACAAGGCAATTCAAAGTGCTTTACAGATGCATAAAATTACAAGAAGGCAAATAGAATAATTCTATACAAGCATGAAAATAATCATTAATAAAATAAATTAAAAATTAATTAAAAATAAATTAAATTAAAAGTGAAGAGTGCAGATAAAATCCTTTCAGTTGTCATATGCACATCTAAACAGAACTGTTTTCAGCCTGGATTTGAACATTGTCAGAGTTCAGGTCTGTCTCACATCTTCTGGAAGACTGTTCCAGATTTTAGGAGCATAAACTGAAATGCAGCTTCACCTTGTTTAGTCCTGACTCTGGACACCAGCAGGAGACCACTACCTGAGGTTCTCAGAGTCCAGGTTGGTTCATATGGCTCTAACATGTCAGAGATGGACTTTGGGGCCATGAAGAGACTTGAACACAAGTAGAGCTGTTTTAAAGTCTATTCTCTGAGGGACAGGAAGCCAGTGCAGAGACCTCAACACTGGACTAATATGGTCGTATTTCCTGGTTCTAGTCAGGACTCGTGCAGCAGCATTCTGCATGTACTGCAGCTGTCTTACAGTTTGTTTAGAGCCCAGTGAGCAGGCCGTTACAGTAGTCTAACCTGGTGGAGACGAACGCATGGATTATTCTTTCTAAATCTGGTTTAGACACTATTCCTTTGATTCTGGCAATGTTTTTTAGATGGTAAAAAGCTGCTGATGTTATTGCTTTAATGTGGCTGTTAAAGTTCAAGTCTGAATCCAATATTACCCCTAAATTTCTGACCCTATTTTTAGGTTCTAGAGGGAGTCTCAAGGTGACTGATAACACTTTCTCTTTGTTTCTGTGGGCCACAGACAATGATTTCAGTTTTGTCTGAGTTTAGCTGGAGAAAGTTGTTTTGCATCCACACACTGATCTGTTTGATACAGTGACACTGAATCTACAGGCCCATGTTCTCCTGCTGTCAGTGACACATAGATCTGAGTATCATCTGCATAGTTGTGGTAGGACCCATTAAAGTTGCTTATTAGCTGGCCTAATGGAAGCATGTACAGATTAAACAATAGGGGTCCCAGGATTGACCCCTGGGGAACGCCACAGGTCATGGCCATTTGGTCTGAGACACAGTTACCAATTTCAACAAAATATCTCCTATTCCACAGATGGGACCTGAACCAGTTTAAAGCATTTTCAGAGATTCCCAAAATGTAGAATCCATAAAAGCAACGATGGGCAGAGGATCTCCACTTTGTCAATGAACGCATGAGAAAATGACTGACATTTAAAAACCAGTGTTCCTGAAAGAAAGACTGGGCAGCTGTGATCTCCAATCCCTCAGATGGCACTCCATAATTCATCAATATTGGATATAACTACATGGGTAAGGGATTGTTTGAGGAAAACATTTCAACTACAGGACTCCTAATGTCCCTGTGCAAAAAGGAAACCTTATTTTAATATTTTGAAGCGGTAACACTTGGAAACTCACCTAGAAAAGGATTTATATTACACAGAACAAATGACTATCATGGCTATACAGATCATTATTCCAAATCTTGTTATTGGAAGAAATGGACACTGCAAGAAGTTTAAAAGCCAGGAGCATCAGAGCCTTTGAAAAAGTCATGAACAACTCTATGATGGTAGCTAGAGGGGCCTTGCTACAATTTTTTACCTTTCGGGCACCGATTCAAATACTAGGAGTTTGCACATTGTCCAATACCAATTCAATATGACCTGTCGATGTAGAGCGAATGCTTGATAGCTGTCTCAGCCCAGCAACTGACATGCTGACTCTTCTCCACCTGCTACCTCATAACAGGTAATTGCAAAGCAGTATTGCACATTTTTTTTTTATTTGTAGAGCACAATTCATTCACAAGGCAATTCAAAGTGCTTTACAGATGCATAAAATCACAAGAAGGCAAATAGAGTAATTCCATAAATCATACAAGTATAAAAATAATCATTAATAGTTTTAAATTAAAAATTAATTTAAAAAGAAGAATAAATTAAATTAAAAATGAAATAAAAAAAATGAAGTGTACAGATAAAATACTTTCAGCTGTCATATGCACATCTAAACAGAACTGTTTTCAGCCTGGATTTGAACATTATCACATCTTTCTGTCCTGGCTTTTAGAGCAACAGAGAAGAACAGGGACTCGGCTTGTAAAATGATCTGGTACCAGAAGGTGCATCTGTAAACGCTCTCGGGCTCTGATACCCTTATTTTCGGCAGAATCTGCGAGTGTTTCCAATGCTTTTATCAGAATTGGAACCCTTGTGGCAGTATTATTACAGAGAGGCACACTGAGATTTTAGAGCAACATATGTTGCCTTCAAGGCCACATCTTTCCCTCAGGTGTTCCTACATTTTTCAATACGACAATGCAAAGCTATTTTTAGTACACGTGAAAAGGGCATGGCTGAGAAAGAAAGAAGAGGGTGTGAGTACTGGACTGGCAGGACCGCTGGCAGTCCTGTCCCATTAAAACAAAACATGAAAATCTTGTCTTCATATTGTCTGAATATACAATGTGTGATGACATCATTGTACCATCATTGGGCTGATCCATTTACACATCACACACAAGATTTTCAGGTTTTCATATCTCTATGATAAGTAAGCTAAACTTGTCGTGCATATCGGTGCACTGTGGCTTTAAAATGACTACACTGATCGTCCTAATTGCTCACATTAGGTAATAAGTCAAAATCCTTCAGCCACTGCAACACGTGAGGAAAAAGTCACAAGAGCTTGTTTTGTCAGACAGTGGGGGGAAAGCAGCTGTCAAGTGGAGGAGGAGGAAATCTGAATTATTACAAAAGTGAATGGTCACGGGAACTGCCTGAGGGGAAGGAAACAAGTCTTCTTTAACGAGAAAAAAAAAAAACACATGACACTGTACAACTGCAATGCAATTATTGGTATGAACAAAAAAAGGCTCACAAGACAATGCCATGCCATGTGACAATGAGGAAGAATCAATATATCACACTGATGAGAAAATCAGCTCCTGTGAGGCTAAAAACTGGAAATCTGCACGGAGCTGAAAATCACACTTTCACTGTGTTGTGCAACAAAGCCCTTCAAATAAATCCCATCTCATACCATTACTATGTAATTACTCTATTTTCCAAATGTTGAACAGATTGGGATTTTTTTAAAAAAATAAGTATTTCCAACTAGTTTGTTATACAGTAAAATATAACCTAATCTCCAAGGCTTATATATTTATTTATAACAACGTTACAACATTACATGTGAAGAAAAATATCCTACATTATAGGTATTTATTTACTAAAAAAACAAAAAACAAAAAAACAACGATCTTTGGTTGTGCATATACAATAATTCAAACATGTTAACCCTTGTTTTAGGAATGTGCAGCATGATTTTTCTTCTTCTTCTTCTTCTATTTTTTTTTTTTTTACATTTATTGACATCCTAAACAAAATATATAAACAGATGAATTAGAGGTACATAAAAATGACTTTGATGAGCTCTTCGATAAATGATCAGGTTATGAATTATACACAGATTTACAGCACATCACTGTCCAGCTGGAAGTTAGATGTGCATTAGTTCCTCATCTAAACACCTGCGCATATAATTATGCAGCAGGACATTGTTTTCTGTTCCATTAACCAGGGAACAATCTCTCACATTTATCTTGTGGCACGTTAAAGGGGGAGGTGGTGGTGGCCAGCCTCTGGGTGGGGTGGATTAAACTACTTAACTGTATGGAAAGCACTTTAAACCGGCTCCGTGTCCAGCAGGCAGAAACAGAAAAAGGCTGCTTTCACACTGATGCTGTTTTTTTTTTTTCAAAGTCACGTGGGCCTTTTCCTCTCTCTCTTTTTTAATGCACACAGCACAGTTTAAATGTGTTAAAAGAGACATATTCTGCTCTTTCTTCATAATTTGACACTGAATTCATGAGTAGACACATAGCCACGTGTTTAACATCTCTGTTCTTGGCAGCAGGTTTTTTTTTTTTAGGAGGTGGAGTTAACCACCTTTTCTTAAAGCTGTGACTCTTTTGGAATTGATGCTACATCTTTTTGGACCCAGATAAACACGAGTTAACTGCAGTATCCTGAAAATCCAAACATATCGCAACGAATTACATATTTTCTGACGAAGACAGATGATCCAAACAGAGCAACGGGATAGTGTCCTGCCTGACTTATTGAGTCGGTCCTTACTTCAGACGCCTTCATAAAAACTCCCGAGGACAGAACATGTATCAATATTTTAAAAATAACAGGTCCCCTTTAAGTGCATTTAACTGACACAATCACAACACCTGCAACCAGGTGAAATAGATTATCCATAAGAGAACAGTACATCAGCGCTCACCGCTTCTTAGTCCCGTGAGGTAAAAGCCAGTGTTCCGTCAGAGCTGCTTTCACACGGGCCCTCCGTAAAGCTGCATGCGATGCTTTTGCCTCATTCGAGTCGCTTCCTGCCACTCACGAAGCATAAAACTCAAATTTGTCGTCAACAACCGTCTCCGAGGTGACCCGCGGTGATATTATCAGCATCTGTCACACGTACACTCCCCTGTACAAACCTCCGCGACTGTTTATACTGAGATCAGCTGTTATGCCCTCACCGGAAGTCGTCCGGCCAAACCCTTTCAGGTTTTTCAAAATAAAACACAAAAGTTTAAAAAAAGGAGAAAAAAAAACGTCGCAAATTAAAGCTACATGCCCAGATGCAAGATACTTCTTCTTCTTCTTCTTCTTTTTAAAAAGAAAAAGAAAGTATAACTTACATCTCAGTGTGCTGTATCGGTAACAAGGGCTTGACGGCGGAACCCGGAAGAAAAACACAAAAACACAGTTTAACCTGGAAGCTGTTTCACTGAGCTAAATGAGTTTCACAAGTTTATTTATGACGCTTATTTATGATCCTTATGTCTTATTATCTGCGCTGACTGGTTCGTGTTCCCAACAGCTAACACTAAATAAGATGAATAAATGGCGGATATGATAAATAATGAGAATGAAGGAGATCTCCAGGCTCAAGTAAGCTTAAAGTCTTTACTCTGACTTCCTCTCAGAGATACAGTAAACAGAGGTAAACAGGTGTGTTCAGGTCCAGTTTGCAGTGGTTTGAAGTGGCCTGCAGATAGCGTATCCGCTAAACGGTAACAGGTGGCAGCTATGACAACGACATAGGTGGTATGGAGACCAGGGGCGATTCTAGAGTCAGAGCTTTAGGGGTGCTGAGCACCCAATGAGCCCCACCACAACCTACAAGTAACGTTAGTGAGAAGAGGACGATACCATTAGGCGGGGTCGTTTTCATTTTCATTCTTAAAATATAAACTTAATCCACAAACTATGGATTAAGTTTTGGACATTATCTAAGCCTGTCAAATGCGAACTAAAATTTTAGAATAACAACATTTCTTGCTCCAGGTTTTTGGTGTGCTGAATTTCAGTTTAGAATTTCAGCACCCCTAAAAAAGGGCTAGCCTCGCCCATGATGGAGACATGCAAACTGACAGTGCAGGTTGCTCCCATCTGAGTTATTCATGCAAGTGATGTTTGATGCTCGCCAGGTGCAGCAGGGTGCACAGAAGCCACACATCAGCGCACTGGGTAGCAAACACAACAGAAACACAAGGGAAATAAATGGGCCCTGTCAACACCAAGGCAAACATAGTGAACCATCTTTGTACGGTTTGTGTGAAAGGATATTCATACTGAAGGGATTTATTGTCCTATTATGTGCCACTATAAAAATTCACCGTCCTTAAAGAGTCATTGAAGGAGACTTAAAGGTGGAGTAGGTGTTGTTTGAAAAACGGTTCCAGCAATCCAACTGAAGTGAGATTTTGAAAATATACACTCCCTCCCTCCTCCCAAAGGCTCCGCCTCCTCCTCTTCAGCTCACCCCTCGAAACCACGCCTTCACATGATTCACGACTGCATGAACCATAGGGAGGGAGGGAGGGAGGGGTGATATTTGATGGACGTATTAGGCAGCCAATCAAAATAGTGATGATCACTTTTTTGATTGGTCAGAGTTTTTCTCTGATTATACCTTCTAGACTGGACCAAAATGTTTAGTTTTTTTTGCAAACATTTTATTTCAGTGGGTGCAATGGAAATGTGAAAAGGTTTTCAGGCAATATTGTAAAAAGTGTTGCAAAAAAACAACACCCACCCCACCTTTAACCTATTTTAGTTTCCTGAGGTCTTCATGAAACAGCCTGTTTTGTTGAAAATACCCCAGAGATACAGTACTGAAGCTACCTTTTTAGCCATGTCTATGCATCTCTGTGTATAGCAGCTGGTTTAAGAGGGCAGAGCATAGACTGTATAAGAAGGACTGGACAAGCCCTCTGTTGGTGGCACCTGTAGATATTCTTAAGATTCAGTTTGATGGTTCAATTTTCAAGCCTCTGAACCATCCCATTCTGGCCAGAGGTGAATCTATTGTGAATCCAAAAATGGGGAAAAGGGCACAACGAGCAAGCCTGGAAGCTGACTGCAGCACACCCAACTTCGCTTACCACTTACCACAAGTTAGCTATTTTAGCCTGTCTTAGCTCATGCTAGGCTATGATCAAAAATAAGGTTTACCTTACATTTATTTTGAGTGCACCTTTTCATCTATCCTCTTATCAGATGTCACTACTGAACCAACATCTTAAATGAGTATTGTAATCCGCTACCTATTGGTTGGTAATCTGTTTGGTCCAGAACAGAGTCCGAGAAATAGTCCGAGGTGAAGGTTGCTTGATCAGAGGACCCATCTACTCCGGCTGGTGCTAGAGGTAGCAACTGAGGAGCTAGCGAATGTTTCTGGCTGCTTAGCTATGCTTCGCCGTATGTCAAAGGCCTCGAGCCATTTGGTGGCTTTCACCATTGGGCTCCCCCGGGAACACGCTTTTTTTGTCGTACTAGAATAAAGTGCAATTACACATCCACCACAGTAGGTGGCAGTGGTGCTCTCATTGTCAGAGTGTGCGCAGGGAGTATTAGCTCCATTGTGTAGGGTTTTTCTTCTTCCTGGGGGGGGAGTAGCAGAAAATAATTGAGAAGCACTGGTCTAGACCTTCTAACAGGACTGAAACCTGCCTACTCCTTATGCACATGCCTTACAGTTCCTGCCCTGGAGTGTAACTGTAGAAGTCGATATAAAGAAAAAAGACCATTGAAACATACAGGAAGTGCAGTATTTTTAATTTTAAATTTCGCCCAGTTCACTGTTTGCTATATTGCCAATTTGCTGCCACCAGCTAAACCGAAGATATAGCCGTTATTTTGTTGTGGGACATATTAGATCAACCAGTTGCTAACAAACTGGAAGTGGACACTAACACTACCTGTCATGACAGTGTGACATACCTCGCTTGGTAAATCAATTTGCTTCATGTTGGAACAAAGAAAGGAAGCCAATTAAATGGCCTCGTCTGTTCACGTAAACATGCTGAGTGATGTCACAGAACCCTGCAGATCTGAGCAATTCAATTAACCAGATATTTTCAGATCTGCTTCATACAGACAAAGTTACAGGGTTATTTTCTGTACAAGGTTTTGAATTGGTAGTCAGTGGTAGACACCCAAGTATGTTTTCAAGCAACAAATGACATTTACAAAAAAAACAAGTTCCCTTTAAGGCTGACGCAACAAATCTTTTAAAAAACAAATTGTGTAAGAACATATCAAAAGTAAGAAGTGCAATGTCATCTTTTCATGCTTATTTTCAAGTAAAAAAAAAAAAATGTTTTGCCATGTGGGAGATGGACATTTTTTATTCCCAGGTTCTATTAAAGTATTTTAAAGAAGTGTTTAAATTAGGCTTTTTTTCTGTTTAGAGTTAAAAGACTAGATTAACACTTCATGCCCGTATGCCAAATATCAAGCTTGCATTTTGTAAGCATTTTATCTTTTGTATGAGGGCAGCGGTAAATGGTCTTGCACTTACCGCTGCTTATATATATTCTTCTTCTATTATTTTGATTTTCACACTCATACCCCAGTGAGCATATTTTGGGATCAGTGCCAAGACACGTTGACACATGGTAAGGCCAGGGATCAATCTGCTGACCTTATGGTTGGAAGACAACCAACTGCCAACTGATCCACAGTCGCTAAAAGGACTCTGGTCTGGTTCCAGTCAAGCCCATCCATGAAAGTTCTCAGTTTAATGAGTGGACGTGTGCCAGTCTTTTTTTTTTTTTTGGCGAGGAAGGTACTCTTGGCCAATAAATAGTCTGGCACATGAGCCCTTTCAATGCCACAGATTAGTTTTTGTTACTGGAGCCAGATTTGCACCCCTCTGCTTTTAATCATGCAGATGTGAGCATGGCATTCAAATTTTTCCTGTTTTGTGAGGGTGGGTGGTGGGTCCAAAACGACCTACCATCTTCTGTCCAAAAGGGCTCCTTTCTGAAAGATCCAATCTGCACTATTTGCTCAGCTTGTTGGTCACAAATGACAGGGTGCCAGGCAGCTGCTCATCCTTTGTGGTGGGACCAAGTATCCTCTAGACAGGCGATGTGCTAATGCATTTTTTTTGGTGTTGTACATAAGTTATGATGGAAATATACATCTTCAATCTTTTTCATTTTCATAGTTCTTTTTTTTAATTTTTTTTTTTTTTTACAAATGTGTAATGTGAGACTTTGTGCCCAAATCTATATATTATCTGTTTGGATTAATGCGTAAGAATTTTGTACAGTGTCCTGATGATTAATGTTCCTGCTTTGTTATTTTGTCTCATTTAGATTGAAGAGGTTGAGGCTTTGTCTTCAATTTATGGTGAAGAATGGTGTGTGATAGATGAAGCATCCAGAATATTTTGCATCAAAATATCCAGCGATTTTGAGGATCCAAAACTGACCGCATGTTTGCAGGTGCAGAAAAATAAAGATCTTGCATATTCAATTACCAGTGTTTCGTCTCAGTTTGTTTGTTGTGCAATTCATGTTTTTTTTCCTTTCTCATTGGTCAGATAATTCTTCCACCTGATTATCCAAGTGCATCTCCACCCATCTACCAGATCAAGTAAGTCTATTTGCCTTTCAGATTTAATATAGCTTTTTCATAGATCTACTAATTTGAAAGAACAGCGACCCACTCAGAAACCCACTCCTCGTCCCACTCAATAACCTTGTGTTTGTTCACGGCTTTTGTAGTGCAGCGTGGTTGCGAGGCTCTGAGAGGGTCAAACTGGCAAACAGCCTGGAAGATATCTATGTGTGAGTCCCTTTCATAATTTCAGACTTCACTAGGAGATGCTGTAGAGAGATATTAGCCGCAACAAAAGACTCCATTGTTCTTTACAGTGTAATATCACCGTAAAATACAAATCTCCCAGAGGTTCCACACTCATGCTGAAAATATTTGAATTTCAACAGGGAGCATGTGGGGGAGAGCATCCTCTATCTTTGGGTGGAAAAGATTAGAGACTTCCTTGTGGAGAAATCCCACAGCTCAGACACAGGTGAGCCATGAAAAATGAAATCCATGCCTTTAGCAGTTTTTTTCTTTGGCAGTTCATAACTCGGAACAATGTTTGTTTGGTAGACAGCAGGGCTTAATTCATACTGTTATTGCACTCATTAGTTTCTGTTGACTGTTTGCTAAACCTCAACCCTCCAAGGGGAGAAAGGGACAGGTGGTTAGATCAGGGTGTGTTACAAATGACATTTGATTGAAACTCGTTTTCTATGTGTACTATAGCCCCCTCCATCAAAAAGCTTGATATTGACTTCCCTGTTAGTCCAAATAACCAACGAATAAGCCATGATTGCATCGGATGGAAATGATCCTTCTGTGAATCAGGAGTGTAAAGCACACGCTGTCCAATTTGGAAAGCCGGCAGTTCTAATCAGTTTTTACCTCCGTCATATGTTGAAATCTTGCATGTATGAGGCTGGCTTTTGCTCATGTGGTGCTGAATTCTGCAACAGCAATAAATGAATTTATTTGCACTCTTGACATTCGACTTCAATGTGACTCCATAGGACTCTGTTGGAGTCAGCACGTAGCAACCCTCAGTGATACTGCACTTGGAGGCACATTCACACTGGCTTCAGTTTCAAGACATGGTGTCTCCTGCTTGGAAAATAAAAATCCAAATCACAAGCCTGTCATGTCCAGTGACGGTTGCAATGCTGTGGTTGGAGTAGACTTTCACTGTTTTGTTTTGTTTTTTTTCCAGTGGAGTTTCACAAGTTGTCAGTTCCACATTTTTTAACAAGTCACAGGATATGGTAATGACTAAACAACTTGGTTCTGAGAAGGCTCTTAGTTGAACCCCGATTCAGAAAATGGTGGAACAAAAAGCAGAATTCAGGGATTTCCAAAACTCATAAACCTGTATTTTATTCACAATAGATCTTTGAATATATATCATATGTTGAGAGGGAGACATTATTGCAATGTCATTGAAAATATTAGCTCATTTAGAATTTTTTTTTGTTTCTCTCAGAGGTAAAAAGGTGAGTTGAGGTTTCACCAAACTGTGAAACAATTTCAGAAAAACGTTCCTCGGCCTAAAATTGTGAAGACGTTAAATGGATGATGGATGAAAAGCAGTATTAGATGCCTGTGATCTTGGAGCCTTCAGGTGGCACTTAATTAAAAGCAGTGATGGTTCTTGGATGGAAATCACAGCAATGGGTTCACGACCACTTCTACTGGAACCTGCGGACTGAGGAGCAAAAGGGCCGACCGATTTGTTATCAGCACTTAGTTCAAAAGCCTGCATCTCTGATGGCATGGGATTGCAGTAATGCTTGTAGAGTGGACAGTTTACTCATCCAGAGAATTATTTTGTCAGGGATTTTTTCAGCAAAACAGTATATGCTATACTGGATGCTATACTGCATCCATTACTAAAGCCTGGCTCCATAGTGGAAGAGTCTGGGTGCTGAACTGGCCTGCCAGTAGTCCAGACCTTTCACCATCTAAAAACATTTGCCACATGATCAAACTGAAGATATGACAAAGAAGACCGAGGTCTGTTGAGCAGTTTGAATCCTATATAATCCTATATTCTTCTCCTAAAAGCTGCAGCAACTGGTCTCATCAGTCCTCAGACGTATATGGTTGTTCAAAGAAAGGGGAATGTTACATCAGTAAATATTGCCTTGTCCGAACATTTTGAGACTTGTTGCTGCCAGCAAATTCAAAATTAAAATTCTCAAGATGATACGTTTCCTCATTTGAAATATTTCATATTTTTTACATGTTGCATTGGGAACAAATATGGGTTTATGAGATTTGTAAACCTTTGCATTCACAGCTCTTTAGGTATTAGGTTTGTACTAGTGCACCTGAAGGTTCGTTTTCTGCGAGGACTCTCCTCTGTTACTAGTGCAACTTTCTAATGTGGGCCGAAGCTGTGACAAGGTGGTGCAAAAAGGCCTTTAAAAATCTTTCTGACTACATGTAGCTGCTCTTAATGAAGATCAGTATCTATAAAATGCTCCCTTGGCAGATTCTCTTGAGGAGTAAAAAGACTTAAAAATACCTCAATTACAGATTTTCTAAGTATCTCTGTGAATCCAGGATGCTTTTGTGGATGGGTTTTTGTGCTTCAACTTATCTTACATTTAAATCTCGAAGCGAATGGTCTCTTTTGTGCCTGTAAAATTAAGTATCCTCCCCTTTGTTGTGTGTCTTATGTCCTCTTTGTGACTCATGTGGTAGTGTAACTGGCATACAACACTTCAGCCTCAGGAGTGTTAATGACAGTTCACTCTTTCAAATGACAGGCACATGGTGGGAGAGAAGGATGAAATGTGATAAGGCGCAAGGTGCACATTTTACAGCAAAGGAAATGAAAAAGGTGTAGAGATTACAGGGGATGGGAAATGTAAGGAGGAATAATGGGTCTGATGAGGTTTCATGAATGAGGCTACGCAGTAGCAAAAAGATGAGAAAACTCACCAGAAAACAAATATTTGTTAAGCTAAATATCTTTTAGTGGCTCTTGATGGCATGTGGGATTCTGTGTGTAGTATAAATATTCATCATTACATTATCATTATATTAATAAGAGATGTCCATTTGTTATTTTCTGCCTCTGTTCATCTAAGCTTTAAACTGACATCTCATAAAGAATTATCGAGTGAAAATTAAACTGTAATGATGTATTTATCATGTTTTGTATTCAAAGCCTTTCACAACCTTCATTTCTGACCTGTGTTGTTGTCAAGTGCATAATTTCTTTTTTTTCCTTCACATTTCCTTGAAAGGTACATGCTTTTTATGATAATGTTGTGTTTGTATGTTTCCTCTGCACACTTCCAAAAGCCTTCAAAACAAGTGTGGCAAGCACAAGTGCCACACATTTGTCTCACTGTTTGTTTTGAGTCAATCACACTTACAGAAATACTCCAGAACACTGTGTAGTCATCCACAGCTCTAAATAGTCCCCATTTGAGTTAACTTTGAAAAGAAAATGACTTAATTAAGTTGGATTCATTCCAGGTGAAAGTTAAACTCTGCTAGGGCTGGCATGGAGGAGTTCTGGGTCAGCAGTGTGAGGATTTAAACTCTGCTCTTTGCGGGTGATCTGGTCCTGTTAGTGTGACCTATTTGGGGTGTTCAGCAGTTCGCAGACAAGTGTGATGTAGCATGAATGATAATCAGGACCTCCAAGTCTTAGAACATGGTTCTCAGTCGAAAAAGTATGGAATTCCCTGTTTGGGTCGGCAGCAAGGAACTATTTCAAGTGGAGGAGTTTAGGTATCTCGGGGTCTTGTACTAATGGAACAGGAGAAGAGGATTGGTGTAGACCCTGTACTGACAATCCTTTCTGAAGACAATGGCATTTTCTAGTGTGTCAATCTCAGTGCTAAAACCATGAAGTCAGTACTAAGTTAAGGTTAATTGTAAAGTTTTTTCTTTTCTTTTTTAGAAGAGGCCTTTGAGGTTGCAGACCACTCAGTTAATGCATTAAAAAAAAAAATCATTCTTCCTTTAATACACAATATTTTTTCTGACCTACTTCAGTGGATCAGCATCAAAAAGTGAACATGACAGCTGAGGAAGAAGTGGATGATGATGAAGACATACCTGATTTCAGGACTCTCACACTGAACACAGAAAATGATCACCTCTTCACGGATCAGGCAAATGGTACGGCTCATTTTATTCGACACTTGCTTCATTTCTTACAAAGTCAAACAAACTTTCTTCATATGTACAACATTATCTTGTAGATGAAGAGCTGCCTCCAATCAAACATGGAAATACCATCACAGACCGGCGGAGTACCTTTCAGCCTCATTTGGCACCTGTGGTCACGCCAAAACAGGTACAATACACAGTAATGGATTGGCCATCTGGAGTGTAATGGATCTGAATTGGATTGTCTTTGATTGGCCTGTATTGGACGTTTCTTCTCCATAAACTGCCTTGTGATGACTTCTGTTGTAAATGATCACTATACAAATGAAGGTGGATTCAACTGAATTTGTTTTGGGCAAATGCCAAAACAAGGCAGCTCGCCCCAAAATAGTTTCTAATAAACATATTCTCAGCTGGTCTAATACATTCAGGGGATCCTGGGAGATGCTCTCCTAATGTGCAGAGTGGAAAGGTTAAGCGAAAGAAAAAAAAAGCTCTCTTGGCTGATGGTGAAAAAAGAAACGTGATAATCAGGAGAACTAATGTGAGGAGGAAGAAGAAGACTGAGTTGGACAGTGAGTTTATCAGAAAATGATGATCATGAGCAAAAAGCCTTATAAGCAGCGGGAGTCAGAGGCTGAGTGTTGCAAGTACAAGCATGCTTGCTATGATTATTTCAGGCACCAAAACTTTAACACACTCTTAAACTGTTCTTTTAAATCCATCAGCTGGCTGACAAACCAATCTAGAAAGCATTTCACCACAAAGGTTGATACCTGTAAAACTGAGTGGCAAGTGAAAACAATTCGCCCTTTTTTTAAGTTTATCATAAGTTTATCAAGAATTAGAATTTTCTAATTAAAGAATTATAAAGGTATCCTTTTTTTCCTTTGACCATGGAGCCAAGGAGCAAAAGACATCTCAAATGGGATTCAGGGGAAGGATAGAAATCTGATTGTTTATGCCGCAGTATAACAGAACTGGCTCCTTCTTACATGCTGACTGTCTGGCTTGTATTAAAGCCTGTCCACCTGCTGTGAAGGGCTGCTTGGACAAAATTATTTACAGAGCTAGTTCTCTTGCAGAAACAACATGAACTGAGGAGATGAGATGAAGCTTTACACATTTTTATTAACTGCTCTTGGAAGTATTTACTTCATCCAAAGTAATAATAAAAGAAAATAAACTAATTCACAACTATTTCACCAAGAGGAAATGAGTGACTTGTACAATTTTAATCCATTTTTAGCTATTTATATAATATTGACCTATTGGTTCCAAATCTGGAAGTGACAAAGAGATACCAGTATCAATACTAGATTTATGCATCAAGAGGACTATCAAAAGTGGCTCAAGCTCTGCTGTTACAACCAGAGGGATTGTTACATGGAAAAGTGCTTACTGTGATTTATTGAGCTGCAAGAAGCCATTCTCATAATTTTATTTATTTATTTATTTTTTACTGAGGTTAAAACAACTCAATAGTATTTCGCATGTATGCTTATCCATCCATGGGTGCACTGATTTACATGAACCACGGTGCTGAAAAAGTTAAGTGTTCTGATTCAGTGTCAAAGAGATTTTTTAACTACAGGAAAAGTGTGATTGATTGTGGAAAAGGTTTCCATAAAAGTTTGGAGATTTTATACAGTGCATTAAAAAAAGAAAAACTAAATAATATTATTTCATCTCATATTATCTAATATGACTATCTATTCATACTTTTATCCTTTTTGTACTTTTACTTTCATACATTATTTGATTTTCCCTCAGAGGTTCAAGAAAGGATTTTACTTTTCTTTATATTAGATTTTTTTATTTTTATTTTTTTGTGTATATTTTTCAAATGTTTACATTTACTTCCCAGAATGTTTTTATCTATTTTTTTCGACAGCCCTCCTGAGAAGTGCTGTTGTCAATAGCCTGTTAGCTAACTAGTAGCAGGCTAGCTTCTGTTAGCTTGAGCATAACTTTTCTATTTAATGGGACAGGATATTTAGTAAGTAAACATATATTCAAAAAGAAATCATTTGAAATACTCTGCTTGTGTAATGGTATACATATGTGTATATATATATATATATATATATATATATATATATAATATATATATATATATATATATATATATATATATATATATATATATCTATATATATCTTAATATATATATATATATATATATATCTCTCTTATCTATCTATATATCTGTATATTAGGGCTGGGCAAGTTAACGCGTTATTATCACGTTAACGTTAACTCCGTACCGTACCGTACGCTTCTCTTCCGCTTATCCGAGGTCGGGTCGCGGGGGCATCAGCCGGAGTAAGGAGGCCCAGACCCCCCTCTCCCCGGCCACTTCTTCCAGCTCCTCTGGGGGGATCCCGAGGCGTTCCCAGGCCAGCTGAGAGACATAGTCCCTCCAGCGTGTCCTGGGTCTTCCCCGGGGTCTCCTCCCAATGGGCCGTGCCCGGACACACCTCACCAGGGAGGCGTCCAGGAGGCATCCTAACCAATGCCCGAGCCACCTCATCTGGCTCCTCTCGATGCGGAGGAGCAGCGGTTCTACTCTGAGCCCCTCCCGGATGACCGAGCTTCTCACCCTATCTCTAAGGGAGAGCCCGCCACCCTGCGAAGGAAGCTCATTTCAGCCGCTTGTATCCGCGATCTTGTTCTTTCGGTCACTACCCAAAGCTCATGACCATAGGTGAGGGTGGGAATGTAGATCGACCAGTAAATAGAGAGCTTCGCCTTCCGACTCAGCTCCTTCTTTACCACAACAGAACGGCGCAGCACCCGCATCACTGCAGATGCCGCACCGATCCGTCTGTCGATCTCCCGCTCCATCCTGCCCTCACTCGTGAACAGATCCCGAGATACTTAAACTCCTCCACTTGGGGAAGGACCTCATCCCCAACCCGGAGAGGGCACTCCCCCCTTTTCCGGCTGAGGACCATGGTCTCGGATTTGGAGGTGCTGATTCTCATCCCAGCCGCTTCACAACCGGCTGCGAATTGCTCCAGCGAGAGTTGTAGATCACGGCTCGATGAAGCCAACAGAACCACATCATCTGCAAATAGCAGAGACCCAATCCTGAGGCCACCGACCGGATCCCCTCAACACCTCGGCTGCGCCTAGAAATTTTTCTGTCCATAAAAGTAATGAACAGAATCGGTGACAAAGGGCAGCCTTGGCGGAGTCCAACTCTCACTGGAAACGAATCCGACTTACTGCCGGCAATGCGGACCAAACTCTGGCACCGGTCGTACAGGGGACCGGACAGCCCGTACAAGGGAGTCCGGCACCCCATACTCCCGAAGCACCCCCCACAGGAATCCCCGGGGAACACGGTCGAACGCCTTCTCCAAGTCCACAAAACACATGTAGACTGGTTGGGCGAACTCCCATGCCCCCTCCAAGACCCTGAAGAGGGTGTAGAGCTGGTCCACCGTTCCACGGCCGGGACGAAAACCACACTGCTCCTCCTCAATCCGAGATTCAAACTATCCGACGGACCCTCCTCTCCAGGACCCCTGAATAGACCTTCCCAGGGAGGCTGAGGAGTGTGATCCCCCTGTAGTTGGAACACACCCTCCGGTCCCCCTTTTTAAGAGGGGGACCACCACCCCAGTCTGCCAATCCAGCGGTACTGTCCCCCGACGTCCACGCGATGCTGCAGAGGCGTGTCAACCAAGACACAGCCCCCAGCATCCAGAGCCTTGAGGAACTCCGGCGGATCTCATCCACACCCGGGCCCGGCCACCGAGGAGCTTTTTAACCACCTCGGCAACCTCAGCCCCAGAGATAGGAGAGTCCGCCCCTGAGTCCCCAGACTCTGCCTCCTCATTGGAGGACGTGTCGGCGGGATTGAGGAGGTCTTCGAAGTATTCCCTCCACCGATCCACGACGTCCCGAGTCGAGGTCAACAGCTCCCCATCCCCACTGTATACAGTGTTGACGGAGCACTGCTTCCCCCTCCTGAGACGCCGGATGGTGGACGAGAATTTCTTCGAAGCCGTTCGGAAGTCGTTCTCCATGGCCTCTCCAAACTCCTCCCATGTCCGAGTTTTTGCCTCAGCAACCGCCGAAGCCGCGTTCCGCTTAGCCTGCCGATACCTGTCAGCTGCCTCCAAGTCCCACATGCCAAAAAGGCCTGATAGGACTCCTTCTTTCAGCTTGACGGCATCCCTCACTGCTGGTGTCCACCAACGAGTTCTGGGATTGCCCGCCACGACAGGCACCAACGACCTTAACGGCCACAGCTCCGGTCGGCCGCCTCACAATAGAGGCCCGGAACATAGCCACTCGGACTCAATGTCCCCTGCCTCCCTCGGAACATGGTCGAAGTTCTGCCGGAGGTGTGAGTTAAAGCTCCTTCTGACAGGAGACTCTGCCAGATGTTCCCAGCAGACCCTCACAACACGTTTGGGCCTGCCAGGTCTGACCGCATCCTCCCCCACCATCTGAGCCACCCACCACCAGGTGGTGATCAGTTTGACAGCTCCGCCCCTCTCTTCACCCGAGTGTCCAAGACATGCGGCCGCAAATCCGACGATACGATTATGAAGTCGATCATCGAACTGCGGCCTAGAGTGTCCTGGTGCCAAGTGCACATGTGACACTCTTATGCTTGAACATGGTGTTTTGTTATGGACAGCCCATGACGAGCACAGAAGTCCAACAACGAAACACCACTCTGGTTCAGATCGGGGGGGCCCTGCCTCCCACCACACCCCTCCAGGTCTCACTGTCGTTGCCCACGTGAGCATTGAAGTCCCCCAGCAGAACGAGAGAGTCCCCAGATGGAACATTCTCCAATACTCCATCCAAGGACTCCAAAAAGGGTGGGTACTCTGAACTGCTATTTGGTGCGTAAGCACAAACAACAGTCAGGACCCGTCCCCCCACCCGGAGGCGGAGAGAGGCTACCCTTTCGTCCACTGGGGTAACCCCAATGTACAGGCGCCAAGTCGGGGGCAATAAGTATGCCCACACCAGCTCGGCGCCTCTCACCTCTCACCCGGAGCAACTCCAGAGTGGAAGAGAGTCCAACCCCTCTCAAGGATACTGGTTCCAGAGCCCAAGCTGTGCGTCGAGGTGAGTCCAAACTATATCTAGCTGGAACCGCTCGACCTCACACACCAGCTCAGGCTCCTTCCCCCCCGCCAGAGGTGACATTTCCACGTCCCTAGAGCTAGCTTTCTGCAGCCGAGGATCGGACCGCCAGGTCCCTGAATCCGGCCACCGCCCAGCTCTCTCTCTACGCACCCGACCTCTATGGCCCCTCCTGCAGGTGGTGAGTCCACGGGAGTGGAGGCCCATGTCTCCCTTTCGGGCTGAGCCCGGCCGGGCCCCATGGGCAAAGGCCCGGCCACCAGGCGCTCGCCTCCGAGCCCCACCTCCAGGCCTGGCTCCAGAGGGGGGCCCCGGTGACCCGCGTCCGGGCAAGGGAAACCTTGGTCCAATGTTTTCGTTCATCATAGAGGTCTGTGAGCCACACTTTGTCTGGTCCCTCACCTAGAGACCTGTTTGCCATGGGTGACCCTTCCAGGGGCATAAAGCCCCCGACAACATAGCTCCTAGGATCACTGGGACAACCATTAATTTATTAACACCGACATTTATTTTATCGCGTGTTAACGCATGTTGCTCACATGCTTTTGTTTTGAAAAATCTGTTACTGGCTGCTGTGGAACCGGAACCAGGTAAACTTGCGGAAAAGCTAAAACAGACATAGAGAACGGTAAAAATCTGTGTACTTTACAGTTTGGGTAGCAACTCAGGTAACAATATTAACAATTCTATCTGAAAAAAAATTTCTGGACTGCAACAAAACTTTCGTGTCATTCCTCCATGTTACATCAGATCTGCTCCATGTGTTCACTGTCCTGCTGTTCTCTAGCTGGTAACTTCAGTGCAGCTCCATCTAGTGGCACAGATGTGTAATGATGACAGAAAGTCCAGTCCTCGATTATAAAACAAATCCAGTTCTGTGGCCCGTTTTTTAATTTCATATTTTTGATCCAAGTCTAAAATTGAAATATAAAAAAAACAGGCAAAAGTGCATTTTACACAACTTTTGAATTCATTATTTGATTTTACGTATACAATGCGATTAATCGTAATTAATCAGGGAAATAACACGATCAATGGTGATCAAAAATTGTAATCGTTGCCCAGCCCTAACATGTGTGTGTATATATATATATATATATAGCTTCATTTTCTAAGCTTAAGCTAAATTTTGTGATAATTGTTGTGTATACTAGGTTGAAGGCACATGACTGACTGAAGTAATGCATCATGGAAAGGTTGAAAGTGTTTTTTTAAAATAAATTCTTGATGCAGCTTAAAGGGGGGTACAAGCCAGTGTCTTCTCTGAGCTGATCCCAAGCCTTGATAAATGCAGAGGTTTGTGGCAGGGAGGGTGAAATCAATGCCAAACTACACATGCAACTCTCAAGACCCATGAACTCCATACCAGATCAGTTGAGGCCTGGGTTAACAACGACCACCATCGATGTTGTCGACCTACAGGGTACTGGTGGATATTGGGATATACTTGAAAGAAGGAGAGGTGGAAGGCATGTCCGCAGGCTGGGAATAAAGGGAGTAGGGCTAAGAGTAGGGACTTTGAATGACAGGAAAAGCTAGAGAGTTGGTTTTACATGATGCAGAGGATAAAGGTGGACATTCTGTGTGTTCAGGACACCAGATGGAAAGGTAGTGCCTCTAGAAGCTCTAGAAGCTTAGGAACAGGGTTCAAGCTGTTTTATCATGGTGTGGATGGGAAGATGAATGGAATAGGAGTTATCTTGAAGGATGAGTCTCTTAGGAATCTGCTGGAGGTGAAAAGAGCCATCAGATAATGTTCAGTGTTGTCAGTGGTTATGTCCCACACGTGGGATATGACTTTGAAGAGATGGAGAAATTCTGTCATGATGTAGATGAAGCAATGCAGAGTATTTTCAGAAATGAAAGAGTGGTGACTGGTGCAGACTTCAGTGGTCATAATGGGTATGGCGCCAGAGGTGATGAAAAAGTGAAGGGCAAATTTGGTATCCAGGACAAGAACACAGAAAGTTAGATGGTGGTAGACTTTGCAAAAACAATGCAAATGGCTGTATTGAATACTTTCCTTCAGAAGAGGCATGAGTATAGGGTGCCTAATAAGAGTGGAGGCAGGAGCACACAGGTGGACTACATCATATACAGATGAAGTATCTCGAAGGGGATCAGTGACTACAAAGTAGTGGTTAGTGAGAGTGTAGCCAGAGAGCTTAGGATGGTGTTGCGTAGGATGACTCTGGTGATTGAGGAAGATGACGAGGAAAAAAGCAGAGCAGAGGGCGAAGTACTGGAAGCTGAATAATGAATATTGTTGCGTGACTTTCAGAGAGGAGTTGAAACAGGCTCTGGGTGGTCAGGATGTGCTCCCAGATGACTGGACAACTACAGTTAATGTGATCAGGGAGACAAGTAAGAGAGTACTTGGTGTGACATCTGGTGGAAAAGTAAATGGGCAGACTCGGTGTTGGAATGAGGAAGTGCAGGAGTATGTACAAATAAAGAGGTTAGCTAATAAGAAATGGGACACAGAGAGGACTGAGGATAGTAGACAGGGAGATGCAGAATAAGGTGAAGGTAGAGGTGGCAAAGGCCAAACAAAGGACGTACAATGATTTGTATGACAGTAAGGAGGGAGAGAATGACTTATACAGGTTGGTGAGGCAGAGAGATAGAGATGGGAAGGACATGCAGCAGGCTAGGATGATTACGGTTAGAGATGGAAATGTATTGACAGATACTGGGAGTGTGAAGGGAACATGGAAAGAGTTTTTTGAAGAGTTGATGAATGAGGAAAATTTAAAAAGAATGATGAGTATAAGAGGTGACTTGTGTAGCAGGACGTAGCAAAGATTAGTAAGGCTGAAGTGAGGAGGACACTGAAGAGGATGAAGAGTGGAGAGACAGTTGGTCCTGATGATATACCTGTGAAGGTATGGAAGAGTCTAGGAGAGGTGGCTGTAGTGTTTTTTGACGAGATTTCTTCGAGATTGAGTGGATTCTAGAGGAACGGAGGTGAAGTATGCAGATGTTTTGTTTTTTTTTTTTTTAAAGGGAGACATGCAGAAATGTGGCAACTGCTTAGGAATAAAGTTGATGAGCCACAATGAATTTATGGGAAATATCAGTGGAAGCTTGACAAAGGGCAGAAGGGAGCATTTGTGAACAGTAGTAAGGTTAATGCCATAAAAAGAGTACTGCAGATGCAATATTTGCTTTGATGCTGATAGAGAAGAACAAAGAAAGTCAAAGAGAGCTTCATTGTGTCTTTGTAAACCCTGAGAAAATAGATGACAGGGTGCTGAGAGAGGAGCTATGGTATTATAAGAGGAAGTCTGGAGTGGCAGAGAAGTATGTTTGATTGCTGCAGGACATGTATAAGAGCTGTAAGACAGTGGTGAGGTGTGCTGTTGGTGTGAGAGAGAGTTCAAGGTGGAGGTGGGACTAGACTGAGGATCAGCTTGGAGCCACTTTTTGTTTTCTATAGTGATGGACTGACTGGCAGATAGGCAGGAAGCAGGTGAAGGATAATCTAGAAAGGTGGAGGTATGTCCTTGAAAAAGAAAGGAGCAAAAAGAGTTAGCCGCGGCAAGACAGAATGTGTGTGTATAGGAGTAATTATGGGGATACTTCAGTTCAAATACATAAATCAATCTAATTAATGTGTGTGGCAGTGAGAGAAAGTTGGTTGTGTTGTAAAACCTTCAGTGGTCCCTGGACAAGAAAGGTCCTAAATACGAATGTTTCTGTTGTTGTTGTTGAATGACAGGGACCCAAAGATAAGGAAGGTAAAGTATTTTAAGAACTGAGAGTCAACAGTCCAGAGCAATGGAGAGTGTGGAACACAGGCGAAGAAGTGTCTGCAAGCAGGTTGGAACGGGTGGAGAAAAGTGTCAGGTGTGATGAGTGATAGTAGAACATCAGCAAGAATGAAAGGAAAGATGCACAAGATGGTGGTGAAACCCAAGATGTTGTCTGATTGAGAGACCGTGGCACTGAGGAAAAGACAGGAGGCAGAGATGGAGGTAACAGAGATTAAAATGTTGAGGTTCTCTTTGGGAGTGACGAGGATTGATAGGATCAGGAAAGAGTACATCAGAGGGACAGCACATGTTAGATGTTTTGGAGAGATGGTTTGGACATGTACAGTGGGGAGCTAGTGAAATATTTTGGTAGACGAATGAAGAGGTTAGAATTGCCAGACAGGAGGGATGGAGGAAGACCAAAGAGAAGATGTATGGATGTGGTGGAAGAGGACATGAAGTTAGTTGGTGTGAGAGAAGAGGATGCAGAGCATAGGGTTGGATAGAGGTAGATGATCTGTGTGGTGACCGCTGAATGGAAGAGCTAAAGGAAAAGAAGAATAAGGCAGCAAAACTTTCTGTCATGGTCTGGGTTGGGCACGGCACACCTTACATTGCTTTCTTCTTTCTTATCTGGGTTTGGTTTATTAGTCTAGCTTTGTTTCCTGTTCTACTTTGTAGGTCTGTCTTGTCTTCGTGGTGTTCACCTTCACTTTAGGGCTGGGTTAAACGATTATTTTTGTAATCGATTAATCTAGAAAATAGTTTTTCGATGCATCGATTAATCTAACGATTCATTTTTAAATCCGATTCGATTCGATTTCGATTCGATTATTGATTATCTCCCCATAATTTGACCTATGTAGCAATTAATGCAAATTTATCTCCATGAATAAAACACAAATTTCTTCTTTCAGTTCAAGTTCAAAATGAATTGTATTGAACAATACAACAATAAAGTGCACACAGTTGTAGTGCAATGGAATCCTATAATAAAAAAATAATAAAATAAAACTTTCCTTCAATAAATAAAACTGCAAAAAAACACAATCTGAACCAAAATCTTATAAAATAAATAAAAAATAACAGCAGCGGTGACAGTTGCAATTTACAAAACAACACAATGTGTGACAGCAGCAACTTAGCCTAATCATTTAAATCTGTGAAATAAATAACAAATAAATTCAAGTATTAGGCCTATTACAGTTAAGTGAACAGTAGTTTAACTTTTAGTAGTTAGGATGCTCTCAGTAAGTGCAGCAGCCTCCTGGGGGGTGCAGGGGGGGGTGGTTTTTTAGTCCTCCAAACTTTTCTGCTTACCCCTGAAAACATAAATCACAAACATAGTGCACAGGTTAATAAAACTATATACTTCTAAATGATCTGCCCATACCAATAAAGTATAATAATGATACATTAACCTAAAAGTTAAAAGTTAGAAAACAACAATGAATGTTGTATTAAAAAAAAAAAAAAAAGACAGACAAAGAAATAAAAAAAAAAAAAAAAAAACTAACTATAGCGTGTATTTGAGGAGTGTGTGTCTGTGTCAGTTAAAAAAAAGTGTGTCAGCAAGAGGCGAGTGTGTGTGTGAGGGGCGTGTGTGTGTGTTTAAGTGGGCACATGTTCTGTGTGTGCGAGGCTGGAGCACAAGTTACGTAGTGCGGTTTGGATGAATGACGGGGTTAATCACCGCAAACAAGGAAAGAAAAAAAAGTTGAAAACTTACGTGTCTTCTCCTCTACACAAGCAGCTCCCGAGTGCCTCCTCTTAAGGTGCTGGTGCATCGCGGTAGTGCTTTTATGATATGCCATCTCTATTTTGCACAGGTCACAGACCACCGAATCGTTACCTTTAGGTGTAAAGTACTCCCATACTTTTGACATCCTGTTACGAGATAACTTCTTCTCCCCCGACTCGCTGCTACTCAATGCCGCGGCCGCCGCCATTTTTTGATTCTGAGTGACGACGCATCGACGTGCAGTTTTTGCGTCGACGTATTTTTTGCGTCGACGTAATCGATGACATCGACGCGTCGTCCCAGCCCTACTTCACTTCCTTCTGTTCATTTCCCTGATTGTTTGCACCTGCCTCTCGTTTTTTCCTTTGTGTATTTATGTCTTGTCTTTCCCTTTCAGTTTGCTGGTTCGTCTGTTGATTTTCTTAATAATTTCTTAATGATTTCATAAATTATATCTGCAATTGCTTGAATTCAGAACAAGTTGGATCGCCATAAACCTTCAATATACTTAAGGACATTTTTGAATAACTTTAACCTAAAACTCTTGCTCACAGCATAAACTTTATACAGTATATATTAAACATGTTTGATGTGTATTCATCTTGTAGGAGAGCAACAGTTCATTAAAAGCTTTAAACAAAAAGGAGGAAAAGAGGAAGACGAGGCTTGGCTCTGATCCTTTTTCCCCCAAACTACTGCTTTCAGCCGAAGCAAGCTTTTAGCGTCGGCAATCTCAGTTTTATTTATGAGATGTAATTTACCAGTTGACTAATGCTGTTCTGTGCCTTCATCAGCAGTATCAGACAGCACATGGCCTCAGACGTTTTCATCTGCATTAATACAGCATCATTTTTAATTAGATATGGTTATGCACGTAGAACTTAATTTTCACAGTTTTACATCCATTTTGGGTTTTATTATGATTCCAGTTTATAACATTATCATTAGGGGTAGTGCTCGGTGCTCTGAAACACAGATCAGGACAGAAGTCTTGTACCCGTAATATTTACATGATGGTCACTGTTCACTATTTAATCTGTTGCAGGTTAAAATGGTCCTGGAGAAACTTTATGAAAACAAGAAGATCGCCAGTGCCACTCATAATATATATGCGTACAGGTTGGTAACGTCTCATACACATATAGAATGAAAGGTTGGCTGTTTAGGGTTCTGGTATTACTACCAAAGCCAAACAAATAGAAGATACACAGATGCTGTTCAATAACAGCGAGAGGAGTGTATAGAAATACAAAGTTCTTGTTTTTGTCACACTGGTAACACATTGATTGCCACTGCACCAAAACATTTTGTAGTTCTTCAAGTTTTGGGTTTGTTGTGTTGTTCACACTATATTTTGATGAGCCTTTCTCACTTATGTTCTTGCTTCTCCTAAGCCATGAAAACAATAATTTAAGTTGAAAAACTAGACCCAGTAAACACTGTTTTTTTTTTTTCAATTTTTTATCTGATCCAAACCATGCACCTTAAATGCATTAACTGAGACAGTCTTTTGATGCCTTATTTCAAGTTGATACAATTTCTTATATTCTAATTAAACGTCTTTGATGTGGATTGGTAAAAATACCACAAAAATACAGCATCAAAGCCCCCTTTTTAGCACATGTTTGTTTTACGGGGTTAGCTTCTCCTTTCCACTCCCTCTTCTGCATGGTGTGCCTCTTTTGAAATGGGAGTTGTAGCTTTGAGATACCCACTTTAGAGGGACTGAAAATGTAACATAAAGTGAGGTTGGGCAGAGATAAAGATGTAGAAGCTGGATAATTCTACTCTGATCTGGATCTGGGTTAGTCTGGCCAGCAATTGCCATTTACTTTGTGAAAATTCTTTCTCATGAAATAGGTCTGGTACCTCTCTCATTCACAGCCAACATATCGATTGTTCTGTGGATTCAGAGCTGTGATGTGGCCGCTGAATATGTGCGCATAAACTACATCATTTGGCTTGATTTGACTAACTAAATAAAACAGGTTGACATGTCCCTCTGGTCTGTACCAGATCAATTTCAAATCAGTACAAATCATTTTCAAACCAATAGAAAAAAATGGCAATGCTGGCAAAAATAAGATTTACTGTACTTTGGTATGTGTGGTGTGGAGTGACCCAGAGAAAGTTGGAATAACCTCAGCTCTATCGGATAAATTTTCTCTGAGGCTGAGCCATGAAGGAGAGAAAATATTGCATCTGAGTGATTGCAGAATGCAAATTATGATCTGATTACACTCACAGTGTAGTAGAGTAACAGAAATGTAATGATTATTGTGACTTGTGGTTTCTAATCAATAAGGGTAAGAACTATGGTAAAATTCTTTGGTAATGAAATCATGAAATGATTATTGGGGTTGTTATGATAAATGTGACTGTTGGGACTTGTGATTTCTAATCAATAATGGTAAGAACTATGGTAAAATTTAGTAATACATTTACATATTTACATATAGTAAAATTGCTACTCCCCTTTGTCTTGAGTTGAAATTGGCCATAAAAACATGGCTGAATTGGGACATTTTTAATGTTTGATGATCTGATTTAGAAATATGCATTTCTTGTAATCTAGGGTTTCTCAATGGGGGCGTTCTGAACCTTTAGGGGGCGCTGGAAACGTCAGGGCTGAGAGGGGGGCGCTCAGGCACAAATGAGGGGTGCCACGCTTTGAGAACTCTATTTTAAACTTTCATGGTTTCTCCAGGCTTTTTTTTTTAGTTCAAATCTACTTAAGTTTCAATAAAATGCTGTGCTCAGATTTCCTTTCCAAAAATAAAGCTGCTGTCTGAGACCAAAACCCGAGTCTGCTGCTTCCATGACCCGGTAAAATCTCCTTTTTACAACCAGACGAGCCAAGCGGATCGGTCACCATAGTAACGCCCATGAACACACAGCAGCAGAGAAACCCCTTTCCAACACATTCATTTAACAACCAATGAAAACATATACGATCAAGACTCATGTTTAATCAGAAATATTTACAGTACAATCAAAAATGGCCTATAGCTGGTGCTCCATCAGTGGCTCCATTCAGTATCTGCCGATCATATATGGTCGCCAGATACCAGGGATTCGTCACCTCATTAAAGCAGCGCGTTCCCAGGTTCTGACAGTACACTGCATTTTGCACTGGCACAACTTGGTGGCTAAAAAAAATGTCTCCATCACTCAATGAGGCCATTAACAAAATAAAGGCCCATGCGCTTAATGATCGGCTCTTCAGACAGCTGTGCGGAGAAAAAGATGACATCAGTTATTGTCGACAATTAAATCATTTTCTGCAGTCGGCAAAGGTAGGCTTCAATTATATTATTATAAAGGCCTGTTCACACACAAATAATTGTGTAGCTAATTATTATTTTTTTTTATAGTAGCCTAGAGGTCAGATATTTCACCTGTCTCTTCTTCGATGTGGACGCTTTCAGTAAATCCTCCTCCGCCGCGGCTTCTGTCCTTCTCCTGAATCAGCGCAAAAAAATTCCTCCGTAAATTATCTCTGCTAAAAAGGGGAATCCTACAGGGGAATCCATAGCGCGCATTACGTCATACGCGCTGTATGAGGAACTCCAAGGGGGAAAAAAAATGTTAATTGTTGTTCAGGTGTTAGATGAGCTGACCTGCTGCTCTCCACTGGCCACTTAAGTATTATACTTATAACTAATATACTACTACTAATAATAATAGTATAATACTAAAGTATTATACTATTATAGTATTATTTCCATGTCATTTCCATTATTTCTATTTCCATAAATTAAAATCCATGCTTACACAGATCTGCACCACATCTTTTTTTTTTTTTTTGGGGGGGGGGGGGGGGGGGGGGTTATTAAGAGCATCATGCAGAGGGGCGTTTGTTCAAAAAAAGTTGAGAACCGCTGGCTTAGAGGAACAAAGAAACCCATATGTTAAACGAGTTTAGAAGTTTAGAGTTTGTGAAACCTTTGATGCTACAACCAGGTTCTTGTCTGTATATAATTATTTGAGTTTTTTTTATTTCTTTTTGAGGTTGAATTTCCAGACCTGTTCAACATTTTTTTTTCTACATCATCATTATCTTCTGATCTGTAAACTTTTTGAATTGAGAAAGGATGTACTTTTTTCAGCTGAAAAAAATAACTATCTTTAAGTTAGTTTTAATGTCTCATTAGAGGAGAGGAAAATGACATAAGTTGAAGCTCCTGGTCATCAAACTTACTTATTGCATTTAAAGGTCAATAAAGCACCAGAGAAAATTAGGTTTTAATTTTTTTTTTCCTTTTTGCAGTTCTGGGTACTATGTGAATGACTGTGTGCATGTGTGTCATTTTTCTGTGTGTGTTTGTGTTTTTTTAGCATCTATTGTCTAATAAGGTCAGTGTCTAATGAGTTCAATGTCAAGCTGCTGAAGCACTGTCTCGGTGGTCATTACTCACAGGGAGGCGATGTTGACATTTAGACTGTTTAACAAACTTTTCTGCTAAAGTCTCTTGGTGTCACAGTGCAATTCTTTGACTAAAATGTCTTAATCCTCTCCCACCTAATGCCAAGCCTTTTGGATCCTGTGTGTTGTAGAATTTACTGCGAGGACAAGAACAGCTTCCTCCAGGACTGTGAGGACGACGGAGAGACAGCTGCAGGGGGGAGATTGCTCCATTTACTGCAGGTTATCATTTTGTTGAAGTAATGCCTGCTTCAACTGCATACTAATAATAATAATAATAATACATTTTATTTAAAGGCGCCTTTCTGTCACTCAAGGTCACCGTACAGTGTATTAAAACACAGTTAAAAACAAACACAATAAATATATAAAACACAGGCCTAAATGAGACGGGTTAAAATTTCAAAGAACAGTGGTTAGGACAGTGAAAAAGCCGGTTTAAACAGATGAGTTTTGAGTGAGGTTTTGAAAAGAGGGAGTGAGTCCAAATTTCTGATTACTGATGGAAGGGAGTTCCAGAGCCGAGGACCAGAACAGCTGAAGGCCCTGCTCCCCATGGTAGTGAGACGGGCAGAGGGGACAGACAGGTGGATGTAAGCAGAGGATCTAAGGGCACGGGAGGGAGTGGCGACAGAGATGAGGTCAGACAGATATTGAGGTGCGAGGTTATGGATGGCCTTGAATGTTAGGAGGAGAATCTTGAACTGGATGCGGTATTTAATGGGGAGCCAGTGTAGCTGCAGAGTGGGCGTGATGTGGTGGATGGAAGGGGTTCTGGTGATGATCCGGGCAGCTGAGTTCTGAACCAGTTGCAGCTTATGGAGGGATTTGTGAGGGAGACCGTAGAGGAGGGAGTTGCAATAGTCCAGACGAGAGGCGACGAGACTGTGAATGAGGATGGCAGTGGTATGGGGGGTAAGGGAGGGGCGAAGGCGGTTAATGTTACGCAGATGAAAGCATGCAGACCGGGTGACGTTATTGATGTGGGACTGGAAAGATAGAGTACTATCAAGAACGACACCCAGACTCTTAACCTGAGGGGAGGGGAGGACCGAGCAGTTATCAATGGTAAGAGAAAAGCTGTCAGTTTTGAATAATGTTGATTTAGTACCAACGAGGAGAACCTCAGTTTTATCACTGTTGAGTTTGAGGAAATTTGATGTGAACCAGGATTTGAGTTCTGTAATGCAGTCGATGAGGGAGGAGGGTGGGAGGTTGAGAGTGGGTTTACTGGAGAGGTAGAGCTGGGTGTCGTCTGCATAGCAATGGAAATGTATGTTATATTTACGGAAAATATTGCCAAGGGGAAGAAGGTAGATGATGAAAAGGAGGGGCCCCAGGACCGAGCCCTGGGGCACACCAGAGGTGACAGCAGACAGTTGTGATTTGAAAGATTTGAGCTGGATAAACTGAGTGCGGCCTGAGAGGTAGGATTTAAACCAGTCAAGTGGGGTGTGGGTGATACCAATGGAAGATAATCTACTGAGGAGGGTGGTATGACAGATATCAAAGGCTGCACTCAGGTCAAGGAGGATGAGGATGATGAGCAGGCCAGAGTCAGCTGCCATGAGGAGGTCGTTGGTGACTTTAATTAGGGCAGTTTCTGTGCTGTGGAGGGGGCGGAAACCAGACTGAAAATGTTCATAAAGGTTGTTTTGGGACAAATAACTGTGAAGTTGAGCAGCCACAGTTTTTTCGAGGATTTTGGAAATGAAAGGTAGATTAGAAATAGGACGTAGGTTATGGAAGTTGGTAGGATCAGCGCTGGGTTTCTTCAGTACTGGGGTTATTGCAGCAGATTTGAGTGATGCAGGGACAGATCCGGAGGAAAGGGAGGAGTGGATGATGGCAGAGATGAGGGGGAGCAGAGAAGGAAGGCACACTTTAACCAGAGCAGTGGGGAGAGGGTCCAGTTGACATGTAGATTGCTTAGACCTGCAGATGATATCAGAGATTTCTGGGGTGGAGGGGAGCAGGAAGGAGGAAAAGGAATTAATGTGTGTACTAAACTGTGTTCTTGGAGTGAAAATCTCAAAAGCTACAAATAATTCAGCGCTTCAGTGAAAAAACTTTTCTCAGTATTGATATTTTATTCACATTATTAAATCTTTGGGTTGCATTCAACTTTCTTTGGACTTTTGGATGCTTAATTGGTGTTGGGTCTAAGCTGCTCGGTACATTTTCACGGCCTCCATAATTCAGCATCTGCTGTGACTTTTAAAATGAGATTGGTATCAGTAAGCAGATCTCTAGAGACTTGCACAGTGTGCGCCTAAAGGCTTAGGTAATTGTGCCATAATTGTGTCATATCCCATCTATTGTGTGCACTGTGAGACACATACTGCATGGATTCATCTGTGAGTTAATGGCCAACATCAGTTTTCTGAGTTTGTAATATTTCAATAAAGCAGATCACAGCAGGAAAGGCACAGGAGTGGAATTATATTCCTTCTGTATTAGTGGAAATGAAGCTATGTCTTTAAGGTAAAAGGATAATAGATGTTTAGTTACAATTCAATTCAAATTAATAATACTTTAATTCATCCACACATTTAGGGGGGGATTTGTCAAGTTTGGTCATTGTAGGTGATTCTTCTAGAGTTAAAAAAAAAAGAATAGAGCCACTGGACACCCACTTCTTTATGATGGGTGAATGTGTGTTATTATACTATTACAAGGCTTTCACATTGATAGTGGCATTAAAACTAGAAGAAGACAATAAAATTGTTCCTAAGCAACAGCAGTTGCAAGAAAGAGTATGTGAACCCTTTGAAATGAACTGTTTTTTTCTTATTAATTTGTGATAAAACATGATTTGATCTTTAAGTCACAAAATAGACAATCAATCAATCAAACTTTATTTATATAGCACTTTTATCCTAATAAGATGCAGCACAAAGTGCTTTACAAAATAGAAACAGTGTCGATCCCATCCATTGACCCCCCCCCCCCCCACCCCACCCCTCCACCCCAATCCCTATCAATGATTAAACATGTGTAATCAAAGATAAAAAGAAATAAAGATATGGATAGCATGATGTGCAATGTGCCTTACACTGGTAACACACAAACAACAAATAGCACAATTACAATTTCTTGAAATCTTGGCCGACTTTCACTGGTGCCTGTGTCATGACATCAAGACCTAAATAATGAGCACATTCGTTAAACACTGAGAGTGCTGCTGGAAAAAAATAAATAAAACAAAAAAAAACATGTGCACCCTTTGAGTTAAAAGCTGGTCAAACTTCCTGGAGAATGATTTCAAGCAAGCGCTCACTGTAGCTCTAGCTCAGACCTGCGCAGAGTTCAGGAGGAATCTTTGATCATTCCCTTTTACGAAACTGCTTCAGCTCAGACACATATTTGTTACATGTCTGGTATGAACAGCTCTTGTTGAAGTCATTCCACAGCACCTTTACTTTCTTTACGTCGGCGCTCTGAGCGGATCACTCCAAAAGGAATATTTCCTTTTTCTGAAGCCAATATGGGTTGGATTTACTGAGATGCTCATTATCATTGTCCTAGTTTTCTCAACAGCAATCAGCAAACTCACAATGGCTGAGTGTCATTTATCAGTCAAAGCAGGTCTTTATCACAAACCAAGCTCATTTCATCAATTGGACACCGGGTGTGGAAACAATTAACTCAAGTTAGATAGCTTTTGTTAAAGTAATTCATCTTAATTTTTCATTAAGGACTAAATGTTTAATGGGTATGTTAAATGATATCAGGAGAACCATACTTGTTTGTGTGTTATCAGTGTTAGCAGATTGTGTGTTTATTATTGTGACTTAGTTGAAGATCAGATCACTTTTATGGCAAATTAAGGCAGAAAATCAGTTAATTCTAAAGGGCTTATATACTTATCAATACTGTTGCACATATCGTTGTTTGGCTCTGACATCCCTGGATGCACAAATGCATTTTCAGTGGACAACAGTTGTTGACTGCAGGTTAGTATGGTGACTTATTGACTAAAGAGCTACGTTGTTGTAACACTTTCAGAATCTGTGTTTTAGCGCTTTCTTTCCAGTTTAGATCTTGCCTGAAAAAGGCATTTTTAGGATGGCAGCATATACTCTCCAAAACCTCTAGAGTGGGTAAATTAATCAAAAGATGAAACATTTTGCGACGAAAAATCTATTTATTTATCAAAATATAATAATGAAGCAAACAAAAATGTAGTCAGTTCAGAATTATGAAAGAATTTTGATTAATGTTGAGTAGAAATAAAGGTATACAGTTGTTGATATTCACATTAAGAAAGGGAGATCTTCCTGATGCTGTGCCACCTCCAAAATCTTCTTATTTGGAGGACAGCACCAACCTGGTGCAATGCATCATGGGCTTAAAGAAACAGATGCTTGTTTGACAATTTGGCCAACTTCCACTGGCGGCAGAAAACATCAGTGTCATAACATCAAATCCGTGCAAGAGAGGGGCAGATGCAGTCCGGACAGGTCAGGTGCTGTAATTACTCTCCCCACAGCTGCAGCGTCTTTGAACCTCCTCTATAAGGACACAACTCTTCAGTGATTGGCTGACAGGCATGACATGTGGTATATTTTTATCTCAAGACCTTCAGATCCAGGGTGTATTGCATCTCTGTACTGTTCTATACTGTCCCAAGCTGTTTTTGATGTTCAACACCAAACAGAACAGTTTTCATCTCTAGCAGGGAGTAAGAAAGAAGTTTAGAGTTACTATACTGTTACTGGAAAAGAAATCATTCCTCTGAAGTTCATATAACATCATAAAATGCCCTCTCTCCATAGTTACTAACATTGACAAAAATGAATTTTGTTAAATTTTTATCTCATTCAAGATATAGGCATGATGTCAATGATGATAAATTACAGGTTCCTGATTATTAAAAGGTGTGCTTGTTTTCGACTCTATGCTAATGTGTTAACTCTCATTGGCACTGTTGATAATTTGTGTCTTAATTGTCCCAGTTTAGTAAATCAGGGCCATGGAGTCAGAGTGTCATTAAAATGGATGTGAGTAAAATGCATGTGCAACTGAAATATAAATGTCTCAGAATAACAAAGAATCCCACGAGACAAAACCAGTCTAGAGTTTGTGAAAACTTTGTTGATAAAGCCAAGAGCTTGTCAGTAAGTCTTAATAATTTATATGTCTTTGAAAACTAAAAAAAAAAAAAAAAAAAAAGCAGCAACAACAACAAAAAAAACACTCATTTATTGTAAGAGGCTAGTGTAGATATGCAACAAGTTATGAGCATTGAAAAAGTATTTTGCAATAAAAAAAAAATTATTTTATTTTTAAAATAAGGCTTTAGTATGGAACAGGAAAAATTTCCATTCTGGACCAACATGGCTATTACACAATGTCAAATGAGCATGTTTTGTGTTAGCATATTCTCAAGAGAGAAAAAAAAAAAATCTAATAACATGGAAATGGCCAATTAATTCATATAATACATTTCATTACTTGTAAACTTAGTGTGCCTAATGCTGAAAAACAGTAGTAAAATAAAGAAAACAACATGCTTTATAATACAGTTGTATGTTCATGCGTGGATATAGGCAAATATGTACATATACGTTTATGTATACAAATCTAATATGAGCTATACAAATCAATGCAGTGTCAGACTATAATCCATGAATCTTGTTTTCGTCTAACATGACCTACAGCAATAATGAATGAATGAATGAATGAATGAAAAATACTTTATTAATCACAGAAGGGAAATTCAACATTGTAGTAAGGACTTAAAAAAAAAAAAAATCAATAAATGACAGCAATAATAATATTAAATTAATAATTAATAATAATTCACAATAATGACACATAACAGACTGTACAGGAATATGCAAATCAAGTTCTCTCTCTCTTTCACATACACGGACATGCACACAGCTTTTATGTGTAGACCTGTGAGAATAGTAAAGGGCTGAATTTACTTTAAGTGTAGACAGAGTTCTAAAAGACTTCAGGTCAGCAGGCAACTTGTTCCAGAGCTGGACAACTGTCTTCTGTATTCAGCTTGAAGCGGTGAAGTGAAGTAAGTACTAGAGTCAAAGGTTCAAATTTCTGTAAATGTAAGAACTCTGGCTACTTTACGAATGAATTGAGATCATCCTCCTGATTGTTTGGATAAATAGAACAAGCAAAACAGCATTACGGTAGTCTAACATGCTGAATATGAATGCAGGACCTATTTTCTCAAAGTTAGTTTGAGATGAATTTCAACGCTTTATATATATTTTAAAGGCAAAATAAGTATATGTAAGCACTTACACAGAGGTTTGTGTGTCTTTAACACACAAGAAAGTGCATGGTAATCTCCACTCTCTCTTGAAATATTTGACTCTTCAACAGTATTTAAAGGCCTGTTTCAGTCAGATTGAATAACCTGTTGACATAGTTACCCATAATTGATCATTTTAATTATCTATGCAGGCTATTCTCATTGAGATGCAGGGTCTCATTTTTAAGAGAGACCTGTTTTACATGAAAAAATATTAAAAATTGACAAAAAATAATGTAAAAATATACATTTAAATTTCACAATATTGAGAATGACTGACTATAAACATCATCAGCATAAAGGTTTGAATTCACTAAGTGTGACCAGATTGGGCAGCTTCAGATCTTGCTGAAGCATGTTCCAGGGGGAGGGGCCAAAGTAAGAGGATGTCTTCTTATTAAACTCACTATATACTGCTTAAACGTAATACCAGCCTGGTAACGAAGGCTGCGTGGCACTGTTTGCCTGTCATGTAACGTGGTACCAGACAGAGAATGGATTTGTCAATGAAAGCATGCCAATATAAAAGTCTACAAATGTGGGAAACTTGGTGGTACCTTCTTCCTGTTGGAAAATAACATGTCCTTAGTCCTTTTGGAATTTATCATTAACCCGAACTGTAAACTGAGACTGAATGCAGTCAAAAGAAGATTTCAGGTGCTTGAAAACAAGAGGGACACTTTTGGCAGCATTATTGTCAACATAAAAGTGCACAGCTGTATCAGCAAGACCATGACCCCAAGTAGTTAATATAGATAGAAAAATAAATAGTTCCGAGAATTGAACCTTGTGGGACCCCTTTGGAGATGTCCAGATAACTTGATGTCTGACCACTAAACTGCACACATTGCCATTGACCCATAGCCTGGTCAATGAGTCCTATATCCAAAAGCCTCTCTCACAGAATGCCATGGTCAGCTGTGTCAAAGCCTTGGACAGGTCTATAAAAAACACCCAGCATAATAGTCTTTGGCATCTAGTGGTTCAACAACCTCATTTAGAACTTTCGTGGAGGCAGTCGTAGATGACGAAAATGTAGCCAGTCAGCATCCAAACCAGACTTCCTCGCTTTTGCCCAGAGCCGATCTGTCTCATGTAAAACTTATGAGAGAACTCTGCATATTCTTCTATAAAATACTTAAAACGGTCATAAAAATAAATCAAGGCCACATTGTCGATCAGTAAGCTACATCCTCAGTCAAAGTGATAGCGGTTCCAAAGAGATGCCTGTTCACTAAAGTTCCTGAGGTTTTGTATCCCTAACAGTACCCACCACACAGTGATCACTAAGGTCATTAACAAAGACCCCTGTGATAGATGTTGGTGATTACCAGGTCAAGAAGAGTTCAGATATTTAGAGTTTGGTTGGGTGGAAGTATTTATGAGTTAAGTTAAAGAACAAACAGTGTGCTTTAAAGCTATCTGACAAAGATGAAAGCCAGTCCCAATTTAAATCAACAATCAATCAGATTTCCTTAAAATGTGCTACAGATGAAATTGAAGTTTAGGGTGTCACTAATGGCAGATGGGGGCCTGTTGCAGCCAACTGCAGTTAAAAGGTAAGTCCCTGACAATTTTAGATTTAATGGGTCACATGGTTAGATTTTAGTTATATAGCCACCCCACTGCCGATATGTTAAGTTTGTTTAAACTCTTTTGAAGACAGTGAACCCATTGAGTCATAGATTTTGACAGCCAAGTCTCAGAGATAACAATAACATCAGCACCGTTTGAATCTGGCCAAATTTCAACCATATCCAATTTTGAAAGCAAGTTACTAGCATTTATGTACAAAATATGTAACTCTGACTACTCAGCTGTACTCAGCTGGTGTATTACAAGTGACGGGACCAGATTTGGTTGGATACCAGACAAGAATAGAAGTATAACAATCAAAGCCTTCCTTGTTATCTTTGTGACAGACAAATGTCTACAGTTAATCCAGCACAACACCCGAGTTGTTGTCTGTAGGGACACATTGTAGGCATAAGAGCAAATATCCAGGACCCAAAGACATTATAAATATCTTTCAGAGCTAATGAGAGCAATATTTGCACATAGTACCACTCAATCATACTCACGTTTTGGTGAAAATGTTGTGCCGCTGGGATTTACTAACTTAAAATTAGTGTCCGCATTGTCAACAGCATAGCTATGGAAGCTCCAAGACAGAATAAGGCAAAAAGTCATAGATGAGGCAGTGGAAAGAGCCCAATTGGCCCAGATGTTTCTCCAGACAGTCAGACAGAGATGAGTAGGAACTGGGCTTGGATGAAGCTGCAGTAGGCAGACAGGGCTGATAGCTAAAGGCTTACAGTCAGGACCAATAAGTAGAAGCTAATAGGTTGGCTAGAAAAGTAAAAGGCTGATGGTTGGAGGTGAGCAGGCAAGGCTGATGACTGCCTTGGATAAATGGCTGGAGGCTAGTTAATTGCAATAATTTAAATCTGATAAAGTGACTGAAGAAAGTAATAATCATTTACCCAAAGTCTGGAGTTTGCTCCTCAGTATAAACTATCTTGTGACCTGCAATACATAATATCATCAAAGGATTCTGAGAATCTGGCAAAATCTCTATGAGCATGGGACAAAGCTAAAAATCAGTACTGGATGCCCATAATTACTGTGCCTTCAGGTCACAGTGCATTAAAAGCAGCCATGAACTTGTAATGGAAATCACTGCATGGGCTCAGAAACGCTTTCATAACACAGTTTGCTGTGCCATCCACAAATGTATGTTGTAACTCTATCATGGAAAGAAGGAGCCATATGTGATCACAATTCAGAAACACTGCCATCCATTGTGGGCTAAAGCTTATTTAAAATGAACTGAGGCAAAATAGAAAACTGTTATGTGGTCAGATGCATCAATATTTGACATTTTTTTTGCATGCCGCATTGTCCAGACGAAAGAGGGAAGGGGACTATCTGGCTTGTTTTCAGTGCTCACATCAGATCAGATTTGCATCTCTGATAGTAAGAGGATACATTAGTGTCTATGAAATGGGAAGCTTGTGCATCTTGAAAGGAAACATCGATGCTGAAAGGTATATACAGGTTTTAGAAGTCAATTCACTTTTACTGATACAGTACCAATCCACAACAAAGTAATCGTAAAGGCACTTTATACTGAAAGTATTCTAAATTTACAAAGTTAAATATAATCCGAATTAGTTCAAATTGTCTTCCAATTCATTGTAATTCATCATTCATCATTCATTTCTTAATCCAATTCATTCCAATTGACTTCAAAATTCAAAATCTGTATAATGACAATCCATAAAAAATAGCCCACCTAAGGAAGCCAACAGATTGCATCAAGTCTTCAGTTCGGTGCCATCCCCTAGCCTGGGCAAGCATGAGGTGACAGTGGAGAAGAAAAAACCTGGTTAACAGGGCTAGAAAACCTCCAGACAGAATGAGGGCAGCCATCTGCCTCAACCAGACGGTCTGAGATGACAGGAAAGGCAGATTACAGTAATGACATAAACATACCAGAAGAGTATACATATCATCAATGAAGCTATCTTTTAGCTATAAGCTTAATCAAAAATGAATGTTTTAAGTCTAACCTTAAAGGTTGAGAGGGTGCCTTCTTCCCGTACGCTAACTGGGAGTTGTTTCACTATAGAGGAGCCTGATAACTGAAGCCTCTGACTCCCATTCCACTTTTGGAAACTCCAGTAAACCTGCCGTTTGAGAGGGAAGTGCTCTGTTGGAAAGATATGGAAGTTCTTCAAGATAAGAGGGAGCTAGGCCCTTAAGATTTTTATACTGTGTGAGCAGAATAATTTAAAATTCTGTCCTGACTTAATGGGAAACAAATGAAAGGAAGCTAAAGTTGAGGAAATATAATTTTTCCTCACTAATCCTCATCAGGGCTCCAGCTCCAGCATTTTGGATCAGCTGGAGACTAACAGAGTCATTTTAGGGCACACTACTCACAAGGGACTGCAGTAGTCCAGTCTTAAAGTAACAAATGAATGGATTAATTTTTCTGCACCACTCTAAGATAGGATTTTCCTCATATTAGCAATATTACAATGTGAAAGAAATCGGTTCTAAAAAAACTTGTTTTATGATTTAAAGAAAGGGTCCTGGTCAAAGTACCCAAGTACCAAGTACCATGGAACATGATGTGTACCGTATTGACCCGAATATAGGATGACTTTGATTATAAGACGACCACTATTTTTCAAATATCATTTTGGAAAAATAGAACTACAGTCATGGAAAAAATTATTAGACCACCCTTGTTTTCTTCAGTTTCTTGTTCATTTTAATGCCTGGTACAAATAAAGGTACATTTGTTTGGACAAACATAACGATAACCACAAAGATTGCTCATAAGAGTTTTATTTAAGAGCTGATATCTTTTTCCATGGTTTTCTTGATTATAACCTAAATCACTTAGTTTTTACATCAATAGCTATGGCGTTTACTGCCAAAAACACTGCTTTTGCATTCAGTGTTTTCTTTTCTGTCTGTTTTAGTCATGATGACGTTTTGGCACCAGGTATTAAATGAACAAAAATGAAGAAAAAATGGTGGTCTAATAATTTTTTCCATGACTGTATGATGAAGACAATAAGGTTATTCATAAAACAACTGTTTATTGTACAATTATTATGGAAGAAAGTCACACATTCTGCTATATTGTTAAACATTTTAATGATTTCATCTTTATCAGGAAGTATGGTACCATACTGAAGCTACAGGTACGTGGCAGGTTTCCATGTTATTTAAGATCAAGGTAAAACACTATTTGATACATTTTATTCTCTTAAAATCTGAGTCTATGACTCAGTGAATAAGCAACAACCATGTAGTCCAATAACTGCATTAATGATGTCAATAACTGCATAACCATCAAAGTCAAGTTAAATTCAATTTCAAGAACAACTGTACAAACAAAATTCTGGACTGCAACAAAATTTTGAGCCTCTTTGTTCAAGATGGTCGTGTCATTCCTCCATTGTACATCCCGTCTTTTCCTCAGTGCCACTGTCTCTAAACCATACGACGTCTTGGGTTTCACCACCATCTTGTGGTGGTGGTTTCATCACCTTTCCTTTCATTCTTGCTGACATTCTACTATCACACAGTGCACCTGACACTTTTCTCCACCCGTTCCAACCTGCTTGCACACACTTCTTCACCTGTGTTCCACACTCTCCATTGCTCTGGACTGTTGACTCTCGGTTCTTAAAATACTTTACCTTCCTTATATTTGGGTCCCTGTCATTCAACAACAACAACAGCAGCAGAAACATTTGCATTTAGCGCCTTTCTTGTCCAGGGACCACTGAAGGCAATTTTGACAACACAACCAACTTTCTCTCACTGCCACACACACAATAGGATCAATTTATTATTAAACCCAATTATCCCTATAATTACTTTGTTATTACTACACACATGTATTCCGTCTTGCTGCGGCTAACTCTTTTTGCTCCTCTCTTTTTTGAGGACATACACTATATTGACAAAAGTATTTGCTCCCCCATCCAAATGATCAGAATCAGGTGTTCCAATCACTTCCATGGCCACAGGTGTATAAAATTAAGTACCTATTCATGCAGACTGTTTCTACAAACATCTGTGAAAGGAATGGGTCGCTCTCAGGAGCTCAGTGAATCCCAGCATGGAACTGTGATAGGATGACACCTGTGGAACAAATCCAGTCGTGAAATTTCCTCACTCCTAAATATTCCACAGTCAACTGTATTATAAGGAAATGGAATGTGTTTGGGAACGACAGCAACTCAGCTATGAAGTGGTAGGACACGTAAACTGACGGAGCGGGGTCAGAGGATGCTGAAGAACATAGTACGAAGAGGTCACCAACTTTCTGCAGAGTCAATCACTACAGACCTCCAAACTTCATGTGGCCTTCAGATTAACTCAACAACAGCGCAGAGAGCTTCATGAATGGGTTTCCATGGTGGAGCAGCTGCATCCAGCCAGACATCAACAAGTGCGATGCAAGTGTCGGATGAGGTGGTGTAAAGCAGCCACCACTGGACTCTAGAGCAGTGAAGGAACGTTCTCTGGAGTGATGAATCACGCTTCTCCATCTGGTAATCTGATGGAAGACTCTGGGTTTGGTGGTTTCCAGGAGAACGGTACTTGTCTGAATGCATTGATCCAAGTGTAAAGTTTGGTGGAGGGGGGATTATGGTGTGGGGTTGTTTTTTAGGAGCTAGGCTTGGCCCCTTAGTTCCAGTGAAAGGAGCTCTGAATGCTTCAGCAGACCAAGACATTTTGGACAATTCCAAGCTCCCAACTTTGTGGGAACAGTTTGGAGCTGGTCCCTTCCTCTTCCAACATGACTGTGCACCAGTGCACAAAGCAAGGTCCATAAAAACATGGATGGAAGAGTCTGGTGTGGATGAACTTGACTGGGCTGCACAGAGTCCTGACCTCAACCTGATAGAAGACCTTTGGGATGAATTAGAGCAGAGACTGAGAGCCAGGACTTCTCAGCCAACATCAGTGTTTGACCTCACAAATGCGCTTCTGGTAGAATGGACAAAAATCCCCATAAACACACTCCTAAACCTTGTGGACAGACTTCCCAGAAGAGTTGAAGCTGTTCTAACTGTAAAAGGTGGACCCACGTCATATTGATTAGGAATGGGATGAACTAAAGCTCATATGTGAGTCAAGGCAGGTGAGCTAATACTTTTGGCAATATAGTGTATCTTCACTTCTCTAGATTATCCTCCACGTGCTTCCTGTCTAACCTCATTTGCCAGTCTGTCCATCACTATAGCAAACAAAAAGGGGCTCCAAGCTGATCCTTAATGTAATCCCACCTCCACCTCTCTTGCACCGACAGCACTCCTCACCACTGTCTTACAGCATCCTCTTCTCTCACACCAACTAACGTCATGTCTTCTTTCACTACATCCATAATTCTCCACTTAAGACCAACAGTGCATAATATAGCTAAAAGATTTGGGGTCCACCATCTCTAAACCATACATAGCTAAAATCACCACCATCTTGTAGATCTTTCCTTTCATTCTTTCTGATACTCTTTTATCACACATGACACCATGGATTTTCTCCACCCATTCCAACCTGCTTGCCCACACTTTTTAACCTCTTTTCCACACTCTTCATTACTCTGGATTGTTTACCCTAATTCCATACCTTCCATATATATCATCAGGACCAGCTGTCTGTCCACTCTTCATCCTCTTTAGTGTCCTCTTCACTTCAGCCTTACTAATCTTTGTTATATCCTGGTCCACAACACTCACCTCTTTTCCTCTTTTACTCTTTGTTCCCTTTCATTTTCCTCATTTACCAACTATTCAAAGTACTCTTTATTCCCATCACACATCTGACACATGCCAGTAAATTTCCATCTCCATCCTTAATCATCCTAACCTGTTGCACGTCCTTCCCATCTCTTTGCCTCACCAACCTGGATGAGTCACTCTCCCTCCTTATTGTCCATCCTAGCATACAAATCATTGTAAGCCCTTTGTTTGTTCTTTGCCACTTCTTTCTTTGCCACCTCTACCCTCTCCTCACACTGCATCTCCCTGTACTCCCATCTAGTCTCTTTAGTATTTTCCTCATTTCCTCATTCCACTACTAAGTCTCCTTGTCTACTTTCCTACCAAATATCGTACCAAATACTCTTACCTGTCTCCCTGATTACATTAACTGTAGTTGTCCAGTCATCTGGGAGCACCTCCTGACCACCCAGAGCCTGTTTTAACTCCTCTCTATATCCACACAACAATCTTCATTAGTCAGTTTTCACCACTTTGTTGTCTGCTCTGCCTTTGTCCTCTTCATCTTCTTCACCACCAGTCATTCTATACCCCACCATCCTAAGCTGCCTAGCTACACTCTCACTGACCACTATTCTGCAGTCACTGACCTCCTTCAGGTTACATCAACTACACAAGATGTAGTCCATCTATGTGCTCCTATATTCACTATTAAAATTCATCCTATGTTCCTGCCTCTTTTGAAAAAGAAAGTATTCACTACAGCCATTTGCATCATTTTTGCAAAGTCTCGTGCCATCAGCCCTTCTGTGTTCCTATTCTGGACAACAAACCCGCCCATCGTTCTTCATCACCTCTGTTGCGTTCCCCAACATATCCATATTTCAATGCATACTGCTATTTATTATTATTATTTTATTATTAGGGTTTCAGTGATTTGCAAATTGTGAATACCATACAATTTACTTTTGGGTTTGTCTCACCATTTTGGGCAGTTCTGTCTTTATGTCTGACTTGACTGTACTAGTCTATTTTTTTTTACAGTTGTAATAAAATAAGTTTCTTCTCCAGTGATCTTTGGTTTCACAGTTTTACATAGTTATTAATCCTTTGATATTGGATATCAAAGAAGCACTTGTCACTGGGCTGTGTTATCAGATGGCGCTATGATTCACACACACACAGAAAAAACACCTACATCACACTGAAATGTGCAATTGTTCTAACACCTTTTGTTTATCTCTAATGTTGAATGAAAACCAGTGAGAGCTTTGCGACGCCATAAAAGGTTTGCTATACTAAAAGCTCAGCAGTGACTCGGAGCTGTTCTGTCATACTCATTACCAGTGGGTGCGGATTGTGTCAGAGCTTTTCCAGATGAGATCCGTGACTCCTGTTAAAGTTCAGACTCGTTCATTCATCAGTGACAGTGGCTGTCCCTACTAGTAAGACCCTGTTAGAGAGGGGAATCCCAGTGAAATAACGCAATGGACTTAAAATTTGTTATCTCCTGCTCTAATTTTAGAAGAACAAAGCTGTCTTTGAGTGAGAAGCTGTTTCCTATCCAAACAGACAGGCTTTTAAACCACCAAAGCTCATTTCTGTGCTGAAATGATCTTTTATCTTTAATACTTTAATATCTGTTTCTATTCATTGGTGTAAAGAAGGATCTAAATTTAATTATCAGTTTGTCGAATAGAAGTCTTTTTTAATGCTTCCCACTTCAGTCCAGATACTGCAGGGGTGGGCAAATCCAGTCCTGGAGGGCCGGTGTCCTGCAAGTCTTAGATGTTTCACTCCTTCAGCACACCTGATTTAAATGAATGGCTCGTTAACAGACCTTGATGACAAGCTGATGATGTTCCATTCATTTGAATCAGTTTTGCTGAAGGAGGAAAACATCTTAGACATGCAGGACAGCGGCCCTCTAGGACTGGATTTGCCCACCCCTGAGATACTGTATGTGCTGTAGATGCTGTAATCAGTCTTTTGTCCAACAAAGAGCAATGTGGTTCTGGTTCTGGTTTGATTTCATGACTTTGAGGTTCATGTTTGCTGCTCTCATCTAAGTCATGAAAAACTCTAGAAAACAAGTGACACGATTCAGGAAGATTCTGCGATCAGAATACTATTTTGTGACAAGTGATGGAGATGCATCAACCCCAGACTAACTGTTTATAAGCAAGAAACTGTGGGAGAGGACAGGTCACGTCCTCTCTGGTTGTCCTGTAAAGCTGTTCCCAAGTTAAGTGTAGCACCCCCACCAATCTACTGACATTTTTAAAAATATAAATGTCTGTGGCGGAGGATGATATAGCCAAGGTAGGAAGACATTTATGATGAGTGGACAGTTTGACTGGAGGGTAACAGGGGTGAAACAGCCTGTTGCCAGTGGGGGGATCTAGTTAAAAGATTCATTAGTTCTGGTGTGAGCGAAATTGGTGAGGGAGATCCAGGAGTTGAAGAGGGGGAAGAGGGGAGCAGGTCGGAAGTGCAAGTGTGGAACGTAATTCGTCATATGTGTAAGAACAAACAGCCAATATGCATCTTTTTCGAACACATGAATGATAAAAGGTGTAAGGTCCACTGCTGACTGACTTACTGTAACTGCACTAATATATCAAGTGCTCCGCTCATCTTTTACGACGCACTGATTAGTCTTGTACTTGCGACACTCAGTGTACCCATCCATTTATATGAAGAGCTCTGCCCTCAATCAAGTTTCCTCTAGTCTCATTTTCTCATTCAGATTTGTGCCTTCTGCCCTTAGACCGCATATAATGATGCTTCTGCCAGTGAATGTGGAAGTGTTCAGTAATGGCTAAAAGACGGATCTAATTCAGGCTGGCATGTTTTCAACAGGAAGTGGATGTGTCCCCTTAAGGGATAGATTACACTCTGTGTGTATTGCAGTGCAGAACCAAAGTGTTCTCTTTCTTTTAGTGCAAATTCAGGCACTTTGGAGAATTTGCTTATTCACCATTTGCAGGACCTTATGTTGCAGACCAGTCTCAAAGCAGTATACCCTGATGGCAGTGTCAGGATAACATGCCCTGCTGCACTGCAAAAATCATTCAAAAAGAGTTGTTGTAGAGTAACATCGTAAAATGTGAGCGCGTTAAACCGGCTTATTGTCTATAGGCTAGAAAACAAGTCCTATCCAGTCAGTTTTTACTTGAAATTTACTGGACTTGAGAACCGGTGCCTCGAAAGTTTAGTAGGATCCATACCTCAGCAGGTCTTTAGTACTATAGGAGGGACCCATACTGTTTGGTTTTAAAGTTCAGGTTGATTGATGCATATTTTTTCTAAACTTGCTAAATAGTAAACCTTCAACTGAGTTTTGATTGTCAGACAGTCAGCTGCAGCAAACACTGTAAAACAAATGATCAACCATAACACTTCAGGTGTGACAAACACTGCTGTCAGAAAAAGATGATGTCTCCATTTATCATATTTGTCTTACGGTCAACTCTGTCAAATTCACACCCATTTCTCATGTGTTCGTCTCTCACCACAGATTCTGGACGTGCGTAATGTCATGGTTGTCGTGTCCCGGTGGTACGGAGGTATTTTGTTGGGTCCTGACCGTTTCAAGCACATTAACAACTGTGCTAGAAACATCCTGGTGGAGGAGGGATACATTGTCTCCATGGTGAGATACTCTCCAAGCCATTTACATATCACTGTCATCTTCAACTGATATATTTTCTGCCAAATTTGTCTTTGCTGTCAGTTTTGCGCATCACCTGCTGTTTTGTGGGTTAATTAACATAGACCCTGATGTTCCTTTAAGTGTCTTGACACTAACTGATGATTGGCTGAAGATGATTTTTTTTTATCTTTCTGACAATAATAGCAGAGATTTGTACTGTCAGACAACTGCTGTGCATAGTTATTATGAAACATAGAGTTTGTTCATTTTGCCTCATTTTGCCACAGTAAGTATTCAGTTGCTGAGTGTTACAGGCACTAGTTCATTTGCAACCAAGGTCGACAGTCTTCAAACCTACATCCTCTGATGATTTATTCACACGTGCTGCCTTTGGAGGGAAGACTTAATACTGTCACAGAAAAACTTGTTTCCAGATCATGGATTTCTCTAAAAGTTAACAAGAGAGCTGCAAACTAAGTGTATTAATAAAATGAGGATCTCAGTTTTGGTTGGCTCAAACCATCAGAGGTCTGTCTAAAGCTTTCAGAGAAGTCAAGAGAGCAGTCCAATTATTCAGACACTGCTTGATGGAAGGGGGTGTATAGAGGACAGTTTTAGTTATTTCAAAGTGGTGCAAGTGAGTTCAGAAAAGCTCATACATGATGGACTGGCAAAGTAATGTTTGAAGGAGATAACTTCTAAAGACATGTATGATGGAAATCATGAACCTTGTATTATTAAAAAAAAGGAACCAAGCACTTCAGGTCTGCAACATTTCCTCATTATTTATGAGATACTGTGCAAAATGGTTAAAAAAAGAAATAAAAGTTATGAAACAGGGCAAATTCTATTGTTTTGGAGTACAAAGAGTAAGTACAGTTTTGACAAAGGTAATTACAGAAACACAAAACTGGAGGACATGGATTGGATGTAGGAGGTAAATGATGGCAGTGAGAAGCGACCTCTTTGGCACCTGAAGAGCAAAATGTTGCAGCCAGTTATTTTGCAAGATATTGGCTGCTTTTGAAAAACAGTGACTGTAATGTTACTTTCTGTTGGCAAAAACTGGAAAGAGAGCACTGGAGGTCTTTGTAAATGTCATTTAAGCTATGAAAAAGCGCCTAAGCGTTGATGTCTTCCACCATTTTAGAAAGGTTTTCACCCTGCTGTGTGCGACAAAGCTCTGAGAGATCTGCGAGCTGGCAGCCAGATTTGCCAGTGCAGTAATTGGAGGAGGATGTTTTAGAAGTGTACTTAGGATTGCAATTTTGGGTTTGAAATATTGCAGAACAGTGTGGTGCACGTCAATCAGTATGTTGTAATTTGCACATGAAATGAGAGTTTAGGCAAAAGAGAGTCATAAAGCAGTACTTATACAATTTGAATGGGAAATGCTTTTGAGTCATTAAATGGAGTGCTAAGGTAAAATAATAATTAGTCCACGTACGTTCTAATCCTTTTGTCTTTTTTCAAAGGATGAAGTCACCAAATCTGGAGGAAAGGCCAAAAGGCCAAAAAACAAGAAGCCAAAATGAAAAGGAAAAAAAAGAACTTTTGTTCAAACTTATGCTCATAGTATTCACCATTAAATTCAGTGAAAAGATCATTTTTATCTGCAGTTGGGACGTGTCTTAGTGGAGGAAACTGATCTCCTGCAGTTACAAATAATTCATTAAAAAATGAATGAAATGAAATGAATGAAAATACTTATGCATAAATGCCTACGTTTATAAAGTGTTTCATTAAGTTTCATTAAAACTTTACCATCAGGCTGTGGTGTTCATCATTAATGTTTGATTACTGAATCGCTGTCTGAGAAAATGTCATTCTGATGCTGCAGTGTTTGATGTTATTAATTGACCTTTAAGCTAATTTTACAGAATTTGCACAATTCATATTTTTCCAGGAAATATGCTCCCACATCACAGTTCAACAAAGCATTCACTGAGTTTGAGCTGCACACATCCTCTGAGCATCTGATATCCATTTGAAGCCTGTTAAATATTCAACTTTTCACTGTTTTTTTTTTTTTTTTTTCCTGAGATCGTGCTGTGCATGTTGGGCTTTCTGTTGACACCTCTGCATTTTGGTGACAGTCCATCCCATCCTGGACAAACAAAGCCTGCATATCAACCACTCTAGAGCTGCTTTCTAAAGCTACTCAGGAGTACTCAGGCATTTGGATTTCCAGTGGATCAACCTGACTGGTCTAACCTAAAAAAAAAAACAAAACGTTGACATTTATCAGTGTTTGGTGGTTGGGGGAGGAGATAAAATTGGCAGCATGATGTAGTTTTACTTCATTTAAATATTATCACAAATACCAAACAACAACCCAATATTTTCCAAATTTCCTCCATGTCTCTTAATTTTATCCTCTAGGAGTAATTGCAGCCAATTAACACAGCAAATATTTGTTTCTCCCTGACAGGCTGCCATCACGCTGAACCCAATTATCTAGGTCCTTAATCATATTTGGCTTGTGGAAGACTCGTCTTCATTTTAAAGGCCTCAGGGAATATTTAGTAATCGTAGATTGCAAGTTTCACCCATGGACTTCCTGTTGTTGATTGTGGAAGTGCTCCTTGGGGAAACGTTGATATGTTGGAACAGTGTTCTGTTTTTGCTGCGGCAGTTATTCAAGACCTGTATATTTGTATAAGTGGGTCACCTTCCAAAGCTTGTATATAGCACTGAATCATTTCGTGCAGTGGCATGAAAAAGTATGTGAATGCCTTGTAATTAACTGGTTTTCTGCATTATTTTTCCATTAAATGTGATTTGACCCTTGAAATTAAAGCTTCTCAAGCCATGGGGCATTTCTCAATCAGCTGGGGTGTAAATAGTTTTGATCAATCTATTTGAAATGACTTTACTTTACAGAAACACTTTACAGCAAATGAAGGTAAGATGAACTTTTCCATCTTCTTATTTTAACACTATACAACTTCCAGTGATAGACATTATTGTGACTTAGATAACGACCGGTTCACATGTTATTGCAAATTAATGTAGAAAATAAGTTAATTTGAATGATGTCACAAAATCTCAGTAGGATTACTGTTGCAACGACACATCATCAGTAGGGTAAAACTAACCTGTCTTATGACGGTCTAATGGTGCTATGCTGCTATAGGTCTACGCTGCAGGGAGACACCAACATGATCCACTCAATGGTGTCCTCACCTCTCTCTTCCTGCCTTTACCTTTCTTGTTCAGCTGTATCCACTCATTTAATCTTGGTGTACACCTGTATAATGACAATAAAAGGATTTCTATTTATTTATATTTCTAGTTAATTAGGAACATCTCATAAATTTACACTGTAAATAATTACCAGGATTTCACAAATGTCAACTGTAAAATTTCACACTAAATTGCATTATTATCACTTTACAGGATTTAACTTTAATGTTCACAGTATGACACTGTAATTTACACAATTACAAAAAAAAGTGCCATCACAGTAAACTACTGTATTATTTGTCGTTTTAATTATTACTGGGATTTCATAGCATTTTATTGTGTTATTTTTACCGCAAAATACGGTAGTAAGACTCTCCATGCAAAAACACGGCAAATTACATGAACCGCACTGAATTGTGGGACTGGCCGCAGACTTTTTCAAATATTACCAGTTGGTGCCTGGACTTGATGCCACCCACTCGGAGAACCTGAGAAGGTAATTTAGCCTCGTTTTCTACCTTTGCGTTCACTGTATTGACATTTTAAAACAAGTTTGATGTTACTCTTTATTCTCTGTTGCTTTTATTTCTACACAGTGAAACAGAGTGACCCCTACCTCACTGAAGGATGCGAGTAGCAACCACATGGAGGATTAGCACGGTTAGTTGCTTTGATTAACTGTTTGTGTGAGCTAAAGGGAGGTTTTGTGTCACGGCAGAGTGAATCTTTGCGCCACATTTTGATTTGAGGCTGTGGCTGCAGCAGGGGCGAAAATCCCATTTCATTTGGGGGGGGGACAATCAACAGTAAAATTTCAGAGAGTAATTTCTGGGGGGGACATGAAAAAAAAAAGCTCTCTCCTCCCCTTTTCCTCTCTGTCCGCAGTGTCCCCTCTCTTATCTCTCATCACTATTCTACATACTGGTTTGAGCCTGTTAGCCATCATAAGCTAGGCTATTTGCTTAAGGGCGTGCTGATTAAAAAAACAAAAAAACAAAAAGAGAGTTTCTGACCAAGCAAGAGAGATGTCACTTTCATGTTACAACCTTGAGCTTGTTAAACAAGCGGTGTGATAAATGACTTACTGGTTTTCATACATCACTCAGTACAGTCTGCTCTCGTGTACGACACGATCGTTTGCTCGCTGACACACGGAGCTGGCAGTAGCCCCGCCGGTTAGAAACAGCATGTGGACTAAACCACTTTGAGAAATAGGGGGGTCACAATGTTTCAACAATTAAAAAAAAAAAGGTTTTTACGTTTATAATTTGCAGCGCTTGTGTTGTACCTTTATTGAACATGACTATATTATTATTCAATTGGTTTTGTGTGCTTACAAAGATTTTTTTGGGGGGACAACTTTGTGGAAGGGGGGGACACGTCCCCTGTGTCCCCCCCGGGATTTCCGCCTATGGGCTGCAGTAAAGTTAGCAAGTAAGATAGTTGGTTTGATACAGTGCAAAACAGCCACGCTAACGGTAGCTTCTTTTTCATCTTCCATGTGAATTTCTCAGTAGAGCAACACGTAGACTAATATAATGTCAGTGCTTTTTTTTCCTTTTTTCTAAGCATTTCTTTATCCATCAACGGCTTGTCTTTTAGGCCTAAACAACTTTTCTTCTACGACCATTACTTTTACTACTGCTATTACTAGTACTTCTACTGCTATTACTACTATTACTCTTAGGCATTTTATGTGAGAATTATGCATTTGCTACTACTACTACAGTGGGTCCGGCAGCACCTTGTATGATAGCAGCCGCCCACTGGTGTGTGTGAATGGGTGAATGAGGGGCCATTGTAGACCGCTTTGAGGGCACCCTGATGGTGTGGATAAAGAGGTATATAAGTGCAGTCCATTTACTATTACTACTACCACTACTACTACTACTGCTGCTGCTATTACTAAAATTTTTCAGGTATTTAATGTAATGTGAGATACAGTGATCCCTTATTTTTCGCGGTTAATGGTGATCCCGCCCCCCGCGAAAATCAAAATCCCGCGAAAATCAAAAGCCAGAGCCCCCCGAGCCTCAATAATGTATTTAAAATATGTTTAAAAACCGAAACAGAGTAGCGAGGCACTGTGGTCTTTCTGTTACCTTCAGAGCCTCTGGTTTCTGAACCGTAGTAAAGAAACTGCTGGTATTGTGTTATTTTTGGCTCGTAATTAAGGGGGTAACACGCTAACAACAACAAAAGAAAAAGTCCGGTTTTCTCTGCATGGAACAGGCACTTTATTCTGGCACTGCAGGAACTTGTAACATCACACAGGTTGTATTGTTGGGCTCCTGTCGGTTAACAGAGAATGTAAATCTATACACGCTGGGCTGCTGTTTATGCTCACTCCACTTTTCATCTAACCCCATTTTCATTCTGCCATCCCACGACACACACACTCCATTACCCATAAGGCTACATCATTACCCATAATGCTACCTCCTTAAAGGGCCAAGCTGGCGTACAACATTTCTTCGCTGTGAGAGAACGTGCACAACATCAACATGTTTTCCGCGGTTTAAAAAAAAAAAAAAATTGTATATTTCTGAAAAATCCACAAATAACTAAAACCACGGAACTTAAAGCGCAAATTGGCAAGGGATCACTGTATATGCATTATCAGCAGCGTTTTTGTTTTCAGCTATGAGCGTTCCCACTGCAATTTTGCTTGGAAATGCAATTTTTCTTGTTTAACATAAAAGATGACCTGATATTTTACAGATGCTTCCTGGGTATCAATCCAGAAACTGGCTCGAAGACAAAGAGGATGTTGGAGGGATCAACGCACATGTAAGCACTCTGATGTGCAAACTGGTAGATTTTGAGTGCCAGGCAATGTAGAAGGTCGTAGAATTTTTTTTTTCCTTTTTTAACAACTTGTGAGTGTTCCTTTTCTGACCTGTGGATTCCATTTTGGCAAATGGCAAAGGTCTGGACTTTGACTTGGCCGTTCTAACACCTGGATACATTTATTTGTGAACCACTTCATTGTAGATTTGTCTTTATGTTTTGGATCATTGTCCTGTTGGAAGATAAATCTCCGTCCCAGTCTCAGGTCTTCTGCAGACTCCAACAGGTTTTCTTCTAGAATGGTCCTGTATTTGGCTCCATCCATCTTCCCATCAATTTTAACCATCTTCCCTGTCCCAGCTGAAGAAAAGCAGGCCCAAACCATGATGCTGCCACCACCATGTTTGACAGTGGGGATGGTGTGTTCAGGGTGATGAGCTGTGTTGCTTTTACTCCAAACATATTGTTTTGCATTGTGGAAAAAAGTTTGATTTTGGTTTCATCTGACCAGAGCACCTTCTTCCACATGTTTGGTGTGTCTCCCAGGAGGCTTGTGGCAAACTTTAAGCGAGACTTTTTATGGATATCTTTGAGAAATGGCTTTCTTCTTGCCACTCTTCAATAAAGGCCAGATTTGTGCAGTGTACGACTGATTGTTGTCCTCTGGACAGACTGTCCCACCTCAGCTGTAGATCAGTTCATCCAGAGTGATCATGGGCCTCTTGGCTGCATCTCTGATCAGTCTTCTCCTTGTTCCAGATGAAAGTTTAGAGGGACGGCCGGGTCTTGGTAGATCTGCAGTGGTCTGATACTCCTTCCATTTCAATATGATTGCTTGCTCAGTGCTCCTTGAGATGTTTAAAGCTTGAGAAACTTTTTTGTATCAACATCTAGCTTGAAACTTCTCCACAACAGTATCTGGGACCTGCCCGGTGTGTTCCTTGGTCTTCATGATGCTCTCTGAGCTTTAACCAGAACCCTGAGACTATCACAGAGCAGGTGCATTTATACGGAGACTTGATTACACACAGGTGGATTCTATTGATCATCATCAGTCATTCGGGACAACATTGGATCATTCAGAGATCCTCACTGAACTTCTGGAATCAGTTTGCTGCACTGAAAGTAAAGGGGCCAAATAATATTGCACGGCCCACTTTTCAGTTTTTTATTTGTTAAAAAAGTTTTAAAATATCCAATACATTTCCTTCCTCTTTATGATTGTGTCCCACTTGTTGTTGATTCTTAACAAAAAAATTAAAATTTTATATCTATGTTTGAAGCCTGAAATGTGGCAAAAGGTTGAAAGATTCAAGAGGACCGAATACTTTGGCAAGGAACTGTATGTCAGAGTCAAAAAATCTCTTTCCTGTGAGTGGTTAAACTGTTTACATTTTTTGTGTTGCACATTTTTGCTGTTGCAGGATTTTATACTTCTGCTTATGATTTGTTCTGAATATGTTGGCAGCATGTTTGCCTGGAAAACTGCCTATGAATGTTCCTGTTAAATGTAATATTGCTCCTCACTTATCGTAAGCTTGATTAAAGAGTGAAAATAAATCATCATTATGTTCTGTTTTCTTTTTTGAGCATAAAGTGAGAGGGTACTAGTAAAATTACGATTAACAAATGGATTTCACAATATATTGCGCTGTTGACTAAATTGTAAATTTACAGTAAATTATTAGCTAATAATTGCATTACTTTTACAGCAATGCAATTACTCCCCCCGCCCCTTTTCTTTCTTTTTTTCTTCTTTGTGTATATGTTTGCAGGCCCGAGTTTCAGAGCTACATCCTAACTTGCAGTTCCTTCCTCTGACCATCCCGGTGTTACCTCCACCTGTCTATATAGATGTCTCTGGGATATCAACTAACATGATGTCCTGCAGTCTGATCCTCTGACCACATCAGTGTTGCTGCCAACATCTGTTTATATAATCATTCATGTATCAGCCAGAATATAAGTATGGAATTCTTAGTTCTCCAGCTAATGGAGAAGAGGAATTATTATTTATAATTTTTTTATTATATAGTATTGCCAGTATGTGTTGTACTCTGTCCTCCATCTCTCTCCGTCCTATTTCGCTCCCCTTTTATTTCTTTACCCAGCTGGTCTTCAACAGGAAGGTCTCTCCTTATGATCCAGGTCCTGCTCAAGGTTTCTTCCTCAAAGTGGAGTTTTTCCTTGCCAGTGTTTGGCTTAAAGGTTTTTTTTTTCTCCCACTGTGGGATTTTTTTTTTTACTTGCCATTACCCTTGATAAGCAAGGGTAAAATATTATAATTTTAGTTAATGATATTTGCCCAGGGTCATGCTCTGGGTCTCTGTAACACCTGGAGACAGCTTGCATTGTAATAGACACTATACAAATAAAATTGAATTGAAATGAAATTTTTTCCCACTGATTTAAAACAAAAAATTAAGATATATTTTGAAATAGATATTTCAATCATTAAAACAGTCATGTATATAATTTTAAATTTGATTTACTTTGTCAGTTCACAATTAAAGTTAAAAGTTTCCTTAAAAAAATCATAATTTATATAATGATGAAAGAGAAAGGAAAGCCCAGTTATTTCAACTTATATTAAAGAATATGTTGATGTGAGCCAGATGAAGCAAGAAGTAACAATTCTGACAAAGCTTCAAGACTATAAGGTCCCTGGACTTTAATTCGGTAATGTCTGACATTATGTTGGGGGTTTTTGATGCGTTTGCTTGTTTGTGATTTCTTGAGACGGCAAATCAGCCAAAGACTTAAAACGTTTCACGTCCACACTGCTCTAAAAAACCACCTTAAATAAGACATTGATGGTTGTGTCAACGCGACATAGAAACTATATTTAAATTAGGCTGTAGTCTGTAGTTTTATGCAGTTTTTCCATTGCATGCTGTGTTTTAGTAACACGGGGAGGGAAACAAAACTTTGCTACAGTCTTAGACTGATGTATTTCAACATCAGTCTTCCATTTTCTTTAAATTTAAGTCTGAAGTTTTCATTAAAAATGTCTTTTCAAGAAAGTGAAAAGGCAAAATAGTGTTCTTGGATTGATAATTCATGCAAGCGGATATGCCATCCTCACACACCATCTATGTTTCTGTATCTGATTTATTAGACACTTTCAGACTTCACATGAACTTCACATGAAATGAAGTTTCTTTTCTTTTAATCGCTCATAAACGAGGCTGAGCTCTTATAGTGGGCCAGTACTTTCAGTTTTAATGGGCAGTGGTCTTTATCTTCTAACCTGAGGGTGAGAAAAAAAAAATGCATTTCTTAACATTACAAAAGGAGGAAATCGAGTTATTGTTACCAGTTAGCAGAAATCACCCGTAAGAGACCGGAATGTGTATTGTGTTCAAAATAAAAGCCAACTTTGTCATTTTCTCTGTCTCAGTTGTGGGTTTGATCTGACAGACAGGGAACATTTTGTCATGGCTTGAGAGTGGCTATATGAAATATAAAAATGTCACGTGTCCGTGTCTTCTCCCTTTAAGCATAATTTATTAGCTGTGTATCATAGTGAGGCAAAAAGTCAATGTGATGCAAATGTCATTAAAATGATGCACCTGTTTCCAAAAAAAAAAAAAAAAAAAAATGCTACCAAGGGCTTTATTTAGAAAATCTGTCCGGATATACTTCTTTTCTACTCTAACGGTGTTGACACCGGGGGACAAAGTCTGCTGCGCTCCGCGGCAGACGCACATCCAGCAGCCGCGCTGATCATCAATGAGAGTCCAGATGGGAGAGAACACCCACGGGATTTAACAGTCATTATTAACATGACAATGTAGAAAAAGACTCTGACTTTCATTTTTATGTCCTCGTGGTTAAAGCTATTCCCAGGGGGGGGAAAGCTATGGGAGTTATGGGACAAGCGTCTTCACTGAGCCACAGGTCTCCATTCAGCTCCGCGTCAAAGTGGGACGGAACGTTTGGACGCGTCGCTGGACTTGTCCGGTGTTTTAGTGCGTGCTGTGGCATAAATCTACAATGATTTTGGGCTGTAATTTAACTATGAACGCGCGCATCCTGGAGTCCAACTTGAGTGGCAACTTGACGCCGGCGGTGTCGGAGGCTGGGAGGGTCCTCCCGGGGTACCTGGTCATGATCCTCACGGTCCTCATGGTGGCTCTGGTGATTGTTGTGGTGGCAGGGAACGCGCTGGTCATCATGGCTTTTATTGTGGATAAAACTCTGAGAAACCAAAGCAACTACTTCTTTCTGAATCTTGCCATATCTGATTTTCTCGTGGGTGAGTTGGTGTTATCTTTTTTTTTCCACGTCTCTAACATTTTAATTATTGTGCACGATCGCAAAAACACATCACTATAACGATCTGTATTTGATCAGTGATGAATTTGTGACCCGAGTTTATATCTTTTTTCTTCTTCTCGTGCATTATTACGCACCATCGTGCGTATTATACACACCCTCTTCTTCCATACTGCCATTATCTACAACATAGTGAATTAGAGCATTCTGTTAACAAAATAACATGTCGCTCGTTCCTAAAACATCTTCTGAAGACTTTGCATATTTTTCTTCTTTTGTAACATGCATTTATCCATCCTTCCACAAATTTTCTTTTCTGGATTTCAAGAGAGGGATAAAAAGAGGTGCTGGAGCACAAATGACCGTGTAATTTCTTTGTCACGTGGTATAGATCACATTCAGTCTGTGGGGAGGTGTGAAGGTTAAAGGTGTTGAACCATCAAGCACTGCATATCTTCGTGTGTGTGTGTGTGTGTGTGTGTGTATTCCAGGTGCGTTCTGCATCCCTGTGTACATCCCCTACAACCTCACTGGCAGGTGGATGCTGGGTAAGGGTCTCTGCAAAGTGTGGCTGGTCGTGGACTATCTGCTCTGCACTGCTTCTGTCTTCAACATTGTCCTCATCAGTTATGATCGCTTCCTGTCAGTCACCAGGGCAGTAAGTACACACGATCATTACCACACACTCACACACACTAGTACAACAGCCAACTGCAAAGTGTGCCACTCCCAGAGCTGTTTTTGCTGCACTGAGAAACTTGTGATTTTTACATCTTGTGTTCTTTGTTCCACGAAGAACACATGTTCATTATTCATAATGTTCACTGTTCAATGACTGTACAGAGGTGGCGCTGATGGTAGAATAGTTCCACTTTCAGTTGGTGTTAAAGTGACTTTGGGCAAAACACTGGGCTCTGACACTGGCCCCATGTGAGTGATTATAGAAAAAAGCGTGGGAAACAAATTGTACATGACTTTTCAGAATCTGAATAAGGGTGAAAATGAGTAGTGGCATGAGTATTTTAATCACAGACTGAATAAATGGTCATCTGATTCATTAGCTGGTAAATCAAGTCAAAGATTAGCCCTTTCCTGGTAATTACAACATTTCATCATTTACAACAAAAGCTGAATTCAGCAGCATGTGCATCCACTAGTCTTATCAGGGTAGCTTCTGTGGAATAAAAAATTCTTTTGGTAATTTATTTGACAAATCTTTTTTTGAAATATGCTCTGAGCTGAAAATATTGCTCATTTTCTAATGATTTTGAAGCATACTTTTATGTACAATGCAATTATTTTAATCATAAATGTTTGGCTAATTTAAATGTTTCTTTTATATGGTGTAACAAATGTAGAATGCATGTTTACCTATGTTTTACAATCAGTTTTGTGTTCCATTAGTTTTGAAAATGAAATTGTCTTAGTTTTTTTAGGTGGAAAATGAACAATGTCTTCTTAACAATCAATTATTGAAAGCTCATGGAACTTCAGCAGACGCTATTTTCTGGATGTATGAGCTAAAAATGTACTGATTCATTTAGTGTTTTATCTGTGAATTTCAGTTAACTTGTTATTGCCCAGTTTTGGTCAGTCACTGTAAATGTCTATTTTCTTCAACTCTAATCTGTTGGAAGTTATATTGCAGCTAAAGGCAAGAGGAAGTTTGGAAGTTAGAAAGTTTGATCAGGGAATATTAGAAAAAATCAAACAACCCTGTTGTCTGTTAGTAGATGGTGAGCAGTTTAAACTTTAGCGAGATGCCCAAATGATGTGAACTGAAGCAGCATTAAGTTAGAATGAAAGATGTGTTTTCAGCAAAATGGCAATAACTGATAATGTGGATAGAGATAAACCAAAGTAATTTTAACTTTGGATGTGTCCAGAAAGTGTAGAAAAAAGGACTAATGTCCTGATGGATACCACCATTTTTCTATTAGTCTGTACGAATCAATAACTGAATGTTGTGCAAAGACTGTCGATAGATGCAAAGGGAGGCGAGTTCATGGCCTCTGCTTCTAGCACTTGCCTGTGTTGTCATAAATATGTAAGTAGGATCAAGAGGCTTTGATTTCTCCTCATTTTGCATCTGTTGACAGCAGTTTGTGCAACTTTCTGTAGTTGTCTTGTGTGGACTTATAACTATGTGGCAGTGACCAGAAGAAGATGCAGGCAAAAAATGTATTTTTATACACTTTCAGAACATACCTTGGTTTGCCTGTAGGGACGCCATCCATACCATCACTTAAGGGGAATGACATTTTTGAATCTTGGCAGAGAGTTTTTTTTTTTTGACATAGTTTGACTAACCCACTTGCTAACATTAATGCCTTTAATTATTAATAATTATAATTTAATTAATGCCAAACACATCGTCTCTTCTCACTCCAAACTGTTGTGACTCTCGTAGTTTAGGTGCCTAATGAAGATTACTCATTACCATCTATAATGGACTTCAGTTGTTTTTAACTGTGTAATGTTCCTATAAATTAAGTGAATTTCATGTCTATTGATGATCTCCTGTTGTCGATAGTAAAAAAAAAAAATGGCGGCATCCAACCATTTTTGTGCATCAAAAATTAATTCAACAAATTTCTTTCTTCCTTCTGCTGTTTGGATCATGTCTCTGCTGTCTCTGGAGGATAACATAACTCAGTGAAGTAGAATAGTAAGCTAGTGTAAACAAGTCACTTAAGTGGTCCTTAAATCAAAATACAACAGCAAGTCAGTTCACCACATATAACCATTAATCATCAAAAATATAAAATAAAGGCAATAATATATATATAAATTTGTTTTTTTTTTTTTGCAACCTCACAGACTGTGTTATTCTCAATGCAATATCCCAATGCAATATTTCTAAGTATATAAGTTTATTTAGCTTTCCCCTGAGCAGGGAACAGTAATGACATGTTGCTTCAGCTGCTTTCATCTCATTTTGACTGGTGGTTCTCAGTAGTTCGGGATGAAATCTTAATTCTGTGTTCTTCATCTCAAACCTGCAGAGAGCAGTATGTCTTCTATTTACAGCGCAATCATCTTTTCTTTTGTAGAGAAGAGTCAAAACTGGGGCTTCAGTGAATTATGAGCCATCATAAAGGGACTTATTATATTATTGTTGTTATTATTATTATTTAAATGTTGTAGCAGCAGCATGGTCTCAGTTTCTCAAGCAGCTGCTGCAAACACAGAGACAGTTTGAGGTAGAGAACCACAAAAGACAGAGTGGTAAATAGAGGAGCCTTTCTGGATGATAGTTTAGAGGCTGAGAGGAGGTGAAGTTAAAATTCAGCGAGTGTAGAGATGATTAGGAATATAGAACCAGATGTCTCTTTTATACCCATGTTGCATCAGTGAATATGGCTCTCAGCCCAACGTTCCCCTGCTCTCTATAGCTTCGGTGACACACTGTGGAGAAAGTGCGTCATGAGTGGATTTTATTCACAGCATCTCTCTGGTGCTCTGATACAATAAAGTGACAGCTTCATCTGCAGAAGAGACTCTGAGCAGAAGTCAGAGCCCTTGTCTGCACGTTTATGTGGGAGCAGCTGTGGCTGTTTGAAAATTCACAAACAGAGATGCTATGGAGCAGAGTTCATGTTCACGGAGCACCACTGTGAGTCACACTTGTCCTTCTCTTTTCACACAGGTTAAATACAGAGCTCAGAGGAACATGACCCGCCAGGCTGTGTTGAAGATGGTGGCGGTGTGGGTGTTGGCCTTCTTCCTCTACGGCCCTGCCATCATCTTCTGGGAGACCATTGTTGGCCACAGCATCGTCCCGGCCCACGAGTGCTACGCAGAGTTCTATTTCACCTGGTACTTCCTGCTCAGCGCTTCTACCTTTGAGTTCTTCACCCCGTTTGTGTCAGTGGCCTTCTTCAACTTCAGCATCTACCTGAACATCCATGAGAGGAATAAGAACTGGAATGCCTGCAACGAGGATGACACGAAGCAGCAGAGAAAACCTAATCAGCACAAAGACAGAAGAGGCTGGTCTGTGTTTTTTATCAAGACTCGGAAGGTGACGTCCAGTGAGCCTGCTGCCATCTCTGCAGTTACAGAAGACGAAGACATCCTGTCCCCCTCCTCTAGTGGGTGCCCTGACACCAGTCAGATCTTTGTGCAGAGGGAGAAGTTCTCTCCACACAGGAAAAACTCCAGGCTGTTTCAGCACACATCCTCGTGCCTGGCGCCGGGTCGTAGAACTCCAGGATCACGTCTCTCCCGAGATAAAAAGATTGCCAAATCTTTGGCCATTATAGTCTGCATTTTTGGGATATGCTGGGCTCCATACACTCTACTTATGATTATCCGAGCCGCCTGTAGCGGTGCATGTGTGGCAGATTACTGGTATGAAATTACATTCTGGCTTCTGTGGCTGAACTCAGCCATCAACCCGTTCTTGTACCCTCTGTGCCACAACAGTTTTCGGAGGTCTTTCACAAAGATACTGTGTCCCAAAAGACAATCTGTGCAGCCTCAAATTGAGCCTCAGTCCTGTTAAACACAGTTGCACAACTTTTTTAATGAAAGCAGAAAGCATTTATGTTCATTCACTGTAAAAATCCATACAATGTTCTTCCATTAAAAAAAAAAAGTATTTAAGAAAACAGAAGAAATGTTTGTATTTCAAGTAAATACTACAAAATATTTGATAGCAAATGACAATGTGATGCAGTAGTGGAAGTACCCATATGTTCTTAATGATAGAGTAGAGCGGTGCACTCCCACTTCTCCAGTGTTAGTAGATATAGTGGCTATTGATTAAAATGCTCTCAAGAATCATTGTCAGATTTTTTTCAAATAGTGTACTTGTTGATTTCATAATGCATGTTAAACTTTACTGTAAGTAGGGCGGGATGGAGTTATGTGGTTTTCGATAATTCATCCTTTTCGCTCTTGATGTAATGAAGCTGTCAGGTGATTTTGTTGCTAATTTTCTAGCCAGATAGATAGTGATTTCCATAATTTAGCTGGTGATATTGTGTTAGGCCTACTTTACACCACACCAAGATGGTTAATAGAACTGCAGAAAGAGACAGGCAGAGATGACAGCTTTAACCAACATTAGGTTATTTTTAAGACAAGGGGCCCAATCGTACACCCCCCACTACCCACATATTGCAGGTTTAGGAACCTCCGCTAACCGCTAATGCAATCTTCCGCCTCCCTAAAGCCGCTACCCGAGATGCCGACTCCCTTACTCACATTGTAGGTGTGGCAATGGGCGTGTCTTTTGTGCTTTCCGCAAACTCGGTATCTTGCGATCGTGGTCGGACCACCCGCAACCCGCAACCTCCAATTGCAAGATACTGAGTTTGCGGAAAGCGCAACCCGCATGTCGGCGTGTAAAAGAGCGTGTCCAAATGGCATAAATGTGCGTCCACCTGGTCACATGTGGACGTGCACAAATGGCTCTACGTCTCGATTACGCATCACCGTATTACTTGCATATGTTTTTATTCTCTTGAGGTCAGAGGATGTCTGGTCAGCAGTTGTGGTGGATGTGGGAATAGTCACGGCCAGACAAGCGGGTGGTGCAACCTGCCATTAAAGGCAATGGCTACTGATGCACTGATTGGCCAAACAGGTGGAACGCCCTAACCACTCCCATGCATAATGTATGCATAATATAGCGGTTAACGCAGGTAATATCGCGGGTTAGGGGAGGTGGAAGATTGCGTTTTTTTGGGCGGGGGAACGCCCCTCCCGCTACCCCCTATCCCTTAATAGCAGCTTTAGGAGGTTTGGCGGAAGATCGGGCTCAAGAGCTGAAAACCTTTCAACTCTCCTTTGCATGGCTGAGATGATATAAGGATTTAATTGTCTTTTAATATTTTAAGAGTTACTGCATATCAATTACTTTCACTTTGCCTTTTAAAAACAAAGGCCTTTCACACTGACAAGAAAGATAATTCAAGCTTTTCATCACACCAATAGAATGACTATTGTTGTGTCCACAAATATTAGGAAAATAGGAGATCTGACTAATAGATGTACTTCTTTTCTTCAGTGACATTTTAAGTGGTTTTACATTGCCTACACTGAATTTAATTTTAAAGTATCTGCCTGTTGAAGTTAATAATATCCGTGAAATTAAAACAACATTAAAACTTTTGTAGAATAAGGTTTGTATCAGGCTACTTGATTGTGTTCAAAGTTTAATCCAGGACTTGACTTTTTTATATCACAGATATGTAAACCTAGATGCCATTTCTGGGCTTGAGTTAAAAGGGATGGAGATTATTTGAACAGATGATTCAGCCCCCTAAAACTGGTTGATATGAACAGATCTATGATTAAAAAGCTAAAAAGGGATCTTTTGTACTTTTTTTTTTCTTTTTTTTTTTTTTTTACCAAAACACGTCAGAAACATTTCATTAAAACATCACGAAGTTTTGTGAAAACATTTTATAAAAGTGCATATTTTGTCTTCTTTAAGACTTTAAGACAAATGGATTTCTGTTGTAAAAGAGAATTTGAATATAATACAAATATTTATTGGTTTTAACTGTGGTTACAAGCGGTGGATTAAATCACCGCTACAAGCACGCTATCAAGCAGGCAGATGGTACAAAACTACAGATTTCAGGAACTCACAAAATGTAAAGTTACAAATAAATATCAGTAGTATGAATTCACATGTATGTGTTCCACATGAAGTAGCAGCTGTTCAGATGCTAGGTTAGCTATGCTAGCAGGAACTCAGCTGAATGAATTAGCCAGAATTATGTCTAATTTCTTGTGCTTAAAAAATGAAAAAAATAAAACACACTTCTGAATTCAGTGAGAGTAGATTTTGTTGATGTTTGTTATTACAGTTTATTGATGCCAACAAAAAATTGTTATGGTGACTTTTTTTTTTTTTTTTTTTTAATTTTACTGCTTTGTATCTTCACTATGAATGTGCATCAGTATAACGCCTTGTTTCCACTCTGCTCATTTGTATAACATCCACAGCAGACCACCTGGTAATTAATGTAAGGAGGTTAGGGGAGAGTGGAGTATTGTGAGACATTGGGTAATGTGAGACACTCCCTGTATCTAAGCAATAGAACACATCTGTTTTCATTTGAGCAATTAATTTGCAAGGCCATCCCATTTCACCTTGGCCATGAAGAGCGTGACTCCATTGTGCTGTGGTAGTCAAATGTTTTGTACAAAAATATAATTTTGGGATGTAAAAGTACATTTTTTTGTTTTCAACATAATCAACTCTGGTGCTAAAGGTAATTGATTCAAGTGGACAAACTTATATCCCATATATTGTTGAATTATTGACTTTTAAAATGATGTGACGATGCTAGCTAAAGATTGGCCTGAATTCTGCAGAGAGGTTGTTTTTATAAAAAAGGTGGTGGAGGGTTAAAGTGAGACAAATGCCATGGGGCAAAGTAAGACACTGACTCACTTTCCCCCACGGAGGCAAAGTAAGACAAATGTTTTTGGTTTTTTTTTTCATGTCAAAAACAGTTTCAAAAAACCATTATGCCAAGGACATGCAGGAAGACAACCTGAGGCAAACCTCCCTGATGAGATGTAAAGTGCAGCCGCTGAGGTCATGGAGCAAAAAAAGTCTTTAAGAGCTGTTTCAAGGGACCGAAATATTGACAAGTCGAGCCTCCTAAGATTTATGAGGAAAAAAGAAAAAGGGAAAGTTAAGACAGTAGCCTGGCGTGCAGTGGCTCAGGCAAAGAAAACTATCACTGATGAGATGGAGGAAGAACTTTCCAAACACCTGAAAGAACTGAACAGTCCTGTGGCCTCTCGACAGCTAAGTGCAGCACGCTGGCATTTGAATATGCAGAAAAAAAAAAAACCATGTCCCCATGCCTGACAATTGGAAAGAGAGGCAGTGTGCAGGTAAGCCAGCGCGTGCTAGACAGCATGTGATTTCCTACGGTAACTAAGGCTGATCTTCCCACAAGGCTAAATCTTATAATAATGAATTGTCTATAGGTCAAGAATGGTTCAGCAGCTTCCTAGCACATCGGTATCTTTCTGTCACTGGGCCACTACCTTTAATAAAACGACTGCTGGGGTGTTCTTTGATAATCTGGCAGTAGTCATGGACAGGTTTTGGACAGAATTATTTCTTCCAGTGCAAATGTTTTATTCGGGCTTTAACTTTAAGATTAAGTAGTTTGGATTCCCTTTCTCCTTATCTTTAACAGACATAAATTCCCCCCTTACATGATTTTCAATGTGTATGAAACAGGTTTCTATACAGTGCAAAGGCCTCAGCAGGTATAATACACACACAAGACTAACATGTGTAGCTTGTAATTATAACCAGATAGTGATTGAAAGAATGCTGAAACTGCTATTTTTACTGTTGTTGCCTGCACTGTGGATGAAGTGAATGAACTGAAAACTAGGAGCCTAGTAGCATCAGTGTGCTGCTACTACTGAACCTTTAGTGTAGTAGTGTATTGAGTACTGAACAGAGTTATTTTATTTTGTATATATATCTTTGCCTGGGTAATGATGTTATTGTTTTTGTCATATCCTGTTCCGGTTGTTGGCAAAAAGAAAACAAGCTGGTGACGGGGCGGTGCCCCTGGTTTTGTTCCATCTCCCCATTCTCCCCCACGGCCTCCCCCTCATGGTCTGGCTCACTGCGTGTGGGTGGCTGGCTCCTGGGTGGGCTGTGGTGGTAAGAGGGTTGCCCCCTCTGGTTCTGGTAGCGGGTTGTGTGGGGGGTGGCTGGCTGTGGCCGGGGCAGGGCCTCGGGCATGCACTGGGGCACTCCACCCCTACAGTTACTTCGACATCTGGCCCACCGTGGTATTTCTTTCCATCTGGATCCCCATAAGAGGTGGTGACCCCTACGGCTGGAGGCGGCTCTGGGCCCCGCCCCGTGGGTTTGGTGTGTCCCTTCCCTTGGCGTCCTTTGGGGTGGGAGGGCTTACGCCTTGCCCTCTGTGGGGTGGTGGTACAGTTGGGGGGGGGCGGGCGGGGTCACCCTTCCCCTGGCATTGTACCGTACCCGCGGGGTCAGTGGTATGTTCTGGCTGGTGCCTTCCAGGACTGTGGTCCACTCCACCTTTTTGTTGCCTCTGGTGTGTGGTGGGAGGCTTGTTGCCTTGTCTGGGCTTGTGACAGTGGGAGGGGTGGATGGGCTGGATGGTACCTGTTGGGTCTGGAGGGAAATCCAGTGCACTGATGGAGGTTCGTTGCATGATACTGGCTCAACACTCCAGCACCGACTGTGGTCCAAGCCAGTAGGCGTGGTTGTGGTCACTGGTTGGTGCTGAAGAGATGTTGGAGGCCAACATCACTGCTTACTGTCCTGGGTCTAGGCTGCTGGTCTGCTTTATCTCTGGGTGGGATACTGGAGACAAACACTGTCACAAGTCAAACCACCACACATTCATCTACATGCACCACACCATAACGGTCTGCTTTATCTCTTCTTGTTTAATGTCTCATCTGTTCTTTTGAACTCTACTGTTGGCGTTTTAAATCCTCCCCTGACAGAACCAAGGTTTTAGGAGTTAATAAAACACTAACTCACTATCATTCACACTTGTGCATTTATTAAAAAAAAAAAAAAAAATACTGCCAGAGAGGACTGGTGAAGGGCATGTCCACTTTTCACATTGGCGAGAAGCGAAAAAAAAAAAAAAAAAAAAAAAAAGCTCCAGTAAAGCCAATTTACACGTCTCTGCTGACTTATTATTTGTGTTGATAAATACGAGGGACAAAACACAACAGTGGCGACGAGGATTGTAACTGGGACGACGTGCTACGTTTACCTGTCGACCTGCACGGAGCACCGAGCTCCGTGACGGAGGGAACGAGAGAGAAAGTTACCGCAGATCTGAAGGGAGATTCAGACGAAGCTTTTGCCACCGCTGCCAGCCGAGGTCAGGCGTCTTCAAAGAGACTCACCGTTAATTAGCGGAGTGCGTCGCGTCGTGTAAGTTAACTCCCTGATGGCCGGTTACATTGGAAAAATCGATCCCTTTGACAGCAGCACAGATGATTGGACTATAAACTGTGAAAGATTGGAGCAGTATTTTGAAGCCAATTCTATTACAGAAGATAAGTTTGTGCAAGTGCTTTTTAGATCCATGGGAGGAATAGCTTACAGCTTGTTAAGGAATTTAACTGCCCCAGAAAAACCAGCAGAGTTGGAGTATGAGACTCTGGTCGAGACCATGAAAAACCACCTGACACCTAAACCACTGGTGTAGAGGTCTTCGGAACAACCCGAAAACCCGAGGTTCCGACCCGACCTGAATCGGGTCTCGGGTCCATTCAGACGTGACTCCGGGTTCAGGTTGGATTCGGTACAGTTAGTCTCGGGCCCGGTCGGTGCTCTCTGAAAGGCTGGGTCTGCGTTTACTCGAGAGAGAGAGGTAAAGATATTGGCGGTGGCAGCCAGTGGCAGGACTCAGGGCAGTTAAATGATTGTTAATTAACTTGGCATCTTTGTCATGAAACAATCGCGTTGCCGTAGCGTGTTATTAGCTGTTTGCCCGGCAGCTGTAAAGCACAACGGATCGCCAACATGACAACGCTGGATGAGAGAAGATATTAACAACATGTCCTGACCGGTGTAGGCTATTAGTGTTAGCAGTTGCTATCAATAGCATCTGTATCCACAAAGAAAATAACAACGTGGATTTATTGTTGTTTACATCACGTAGCCTATGTAGCAACTGAACTGGGTAGAAGAAGACAACTTTAGGTAAGAAAATCTAGTTTTATTCAACGCTAGACAACTTTTAACATGAGCAACTATGGGCTGTATTGTCTCGGTTCTATTCCGGTAACTTCGGTTGGGTTTGTGGTTGGAAACTAAAGACTTGGGTTGAGTCGGTTCCGAGTCCAAATATTGCAGGTCCATTTGAGTTTGGACTCCCGGACTTATGATAATAGCTCGGGTCAGGTCAGTTTCAGGTCGAATTTTCACAGGTCCATTCCTTAACAATTGCTAACAGAGGAAAAACTGGAGTTTGAAAAAGCTTTTGACATCGCAGTTGTTAGGATCTTTTCTGAAAAGATACTAGTTGCATATTCTTTGTTGGAAAGGAGAGTCTTGGTCGTCTAAGTACAACACAGATGTTTAATTGCAATAATATGATCACGGCTCCTTTGCAGAGGCAGTTTCTAGCTGAAGAAGACCGAGCTAAACAATACAACAACAATTTATACTAAAATGTGCGTCACTAGATGGGGAGGAGCCACGGTTTAGACTTGGCTCTCCCATTGGACCGGTCCAAGTCCTCCGTTCGTACGTCCAATCCATTGTCTTCATGTGTATTCTTCTGGTCCAAATCCACTGCCTGGCTTTTCCTAAAAAGAAGAATGGCTACATATCCCACAAGGTTATCCTATTTACCTGGCCAGGTCTTTGTTTCCAAACACGGGTTTCTAACTTTGCTACATTTCTGACATAAAGTGAAGACAAAACATACACTAAGATCGATCTAAGACACTGTAAGATGGACATATTGGTTTATTAAATAAATTAATATGATAAAAACAGAAAGAATACAGAGAATGTAGTCTCATGTGCTTCACCGAAACGTGGCTGCATGAACACATCCCGGACAGTAAGCAACTCAGGCTGCAAACACAGTATCCAAACTCAGTTATGGCGATCTCTGGAGACTTCAACAATGTCTCCCTCTCTGCAGCTTTACCAGCTTTACCAACATTCCAACAGTTTGTCAGCTGCTCCACCAGAGAAAATAAGATGTAGGACTTATTTTATGCAAATATTAAAATTGCATACAGCTGCTCTGCCCTGCCACCTTTAGGAAGATCTGACCATAATCTGGTTCTTCTCACCTCCACCTACAAACTCATCGTTCAGCAGCAACCAATGATCACAAAAACTATCAAAACTTGGTCTAATGAAGCTGAAGATGCTCTGAAAGGTTGCTTTGAGGCTATGGACTGGAACACCCTCTGTGAACCTCATGGAGACAACATCAACGCCATGACTGAGTGTGTGACAGATTACATAAACTTCTGTGTGGACAGCATCGTTCCAACAAGAACTGTGAGGTGCTTCCCCAATAACAAACCCTGGATCACCAGAGACCTGAAAAAGCAGCTGAACATCAAAAAGAAAGCTTTCAGGGATGGAGACAGGGAGTTATTGAAGACAACACAAAAACAAATTAAAGCACAAACCAGGAAGTGCAAGGAGGACTACAGGAAGAAGCTAGAAAGGCAGCTCCAGCAAACAACGTGAGAGATGTGTGGTCTGGAAATGAAGAAGATCACCGGTTTCAAGGCAAAGGGGGACCAGACTGATGGAGGTCTGGACAGAGCTAATGAACTGAACAGGTTCCTCAATAGGTTCAGTTCCCCCCTGCCTCCAGCCCAACAGACCACACCCTCCGTGAGCCCACAGCTTTCCTGTCACACCTCCACTCTGTCACCCTGCAGCTCAGTCATGGACCAGAAACCAGCATCATCTTTCTCCACCTCAGAGACCTCCTCTGCCTCCCCCTCCACTCTGTCTGTCTCCTGCAATCAGGTAAAAAAACAACTGGAGAAACTGAACCAGAACAAGGCTGCAGGTCCAGACGGTGTCTGTCCCAGAATTCTCAAGACCTGCTCAATTGCAACTATGTCCGATTCTCCAGCACCTCTTCAACACCAGTTTGAGACAGAAAACAGTTCCAGTGCTGTGTGGAAAACATCCTGCCTTGTTCCAGTGCCTAAAAAACCACAACCAGCTGAACCTAATGACTACAGACCAGTTGCCCTGACATCTCACATCATGAAAGTCCTGGAGAGACTCTTACTGGCCCACCTCAACAAGCAGGTCAGCATCTTTCAGGACCCATTACAGTTTGCATATCGTAATGGGCTTGGGGTTGAAGACGCCATCATCTACCTGCTTCACAGAGCCCACTCTCATCTGGACCAATCAGGCAGCACTTTGAGGGTCATGTTCTTTGATTTCTCAAGTGCTTTTAATACAATTCAGCCTGCGTTGTTATGTGAGAAGCTCCATAAGTTCCAGGTGGATTCCTCCACAACCTCCTGGATTTATGACTACCTCACAAACAGACCACAGTTTGTGAGACTGAAAGGTTGTGTGTGGATGGAGGTCAGCAGCATTGGAGCACCACAAGGAACTGTTCTCTCACCATTTCTCTTCACGCTCTACACCTCTGACTTCCAGTACAACTCTGAGTCCTGTCATCTGCAGAAATACTCTGATGACTCTGCAGTTGTTGGGTGTATCAGCAACGGACAGGAAGCAGAGTACAGAGAACTGATCTGTCAGTTTGTGAAATGGTGCGGTAACAATCATCTCGTATTAAATACCAGCAAAACTAAGGAGATGGTTGTCGACTTCAGGAGGAGCAAGAATCAACAAAGCAGTGTTTCCATCCTGGGAAAGGAGGTGGAGGTGGTGGAGGAATACAAGTATCTTGGAGTTCAGCTTGACAACAGACTATAGTGGAAATACAACACAGAATACAGCTACAAGAAAGGTCAGAGCAGACTCTACTTTTTAAGAAAGCTGAGATCTTTTAATGTCTGCACCAAGATGTTGCACATCTTCTATAAGTCTGTTGTTGAAAGTGCAATCAGCTTTGCAGCCATCTGCTGGGGCAGCAGCATCAGAACCAGAGACCTGAATGAGAATCAACAAACTGATCAGGAAAGCTGGATCTGTGCTGGGTGTAACTCTGGAGCCGCTGGAGCTGATTGTTCAAAAAAAAAAAAAATGTTGCACAAGCTGATGAAGATGATGGAGGACTCTTCACACCCTCTCCATGACACAGTGATCAAACAACAGAGTGTGTTCACATCATAGACAGATATGAGGAGAGTGCACAAAGACTGTCGGACTGTTGTTCTTTTATATGTTCTTTTTGTTGTCCTTACATTCCTCTGCATAATTCTCTTTTTTCTCAAAATCCAGATTACCGGCAGCTTTAAATCACAAGTCCAGACACATGTTGTTGATTGTCTCAGTCCAAGAGCCAAAATGTCATTCAAATTGTGTTTATCTGTGCAAGCCACAAACTTCTGGAAGTCAGCAGGTCAGGAAGTCAGGAGGTCATAAGACAGCATGAATTTGGGATAACAGAATGTGGACACTGTGACATTCCTGAGGACCATAAAAGTTTAGTCTTTAAACAGCTGATGTGCACTAAAATTCTTCTGAGCTAATTATGAAATTCTAACACTGTTGAGTTTCATGACGTGTTGAAACAACTGAAAGAAATTTGCTTTTTCAAAAGGTCTGCTAGTTATTTGCATTGTTCTATTGGATGCTAACACCACATATATATTCCCTCTGAAACCCGCCACATGAGTTGATATTTTTGAAGCACACAATCCAAATAATGGTGTGAAAAAATCAAAATAAAGTGAAAAACAGAAGTAGGACTTTCATAACTATGTCAGAAACTCCAAGGTCCTCATAAGAATGAAAGGACTTCTGGAAATATCACATGAGTACATAGAAGTGAAAACAAGACGTTAGTAGCCAAGGATAGAATGGAGTCAAGTCCATAGGACTGGCTACAATATTTGTTATTGTATGTTTCCAGTTTGATATTGAATGCAATTTAATTCAAAACATGTTATTTGTCCCCCATTGGACAATTTGAGGCATGCAGAGTAGGTAGTGAAGTCTGGAACACGAAACTGCAAACATCTGTACACCAAGACATTTAAATTGGCAGATGGGATATGGAGCACAGACAGGGTTGAAGGGGTAATTCAGTTTGATTTGATCTTTGAATTTAGTGTAAGATTAGAAAACGTCCCATGTTCCCATCTGTACAACATATTTGAAGCCACAGCTATGAGTCCTCCTGCCTCGAGTGGTTGTGATGCTCTGGTAATCTGTCCAGCTACACCCTGACTCTCGCTCGGTGGCAGGTGGAAGAGGCTCCAGCTCCCATCCACAACCCTGAATTGGATGAACTTTACGACACAGATAACAAGGAGTCGCCTTAAACAGGAACACAGCACACACTTGAACAAAACATTACTGCTAATCCTTTTTTAAATGCTGCCAATTAACAGAAATGCAGTTTCAGAGACATTCAGAATGTTTGAAGGTTGGCTGTTTGAACTACATTTCTCTGTATTTCTCTTTTTTCTTTTCGGTAAAAATGGACATGAACAGTAATCCACAGAAAAACAATATTTAAGCAGCTTTGGTGCTTGGAGTTTTAATGATTAAACATAAACTAAAGTTAAAAAAGAAAAAGTTCCTCAAGAGTCTAAGACTGTTTTTTTTTTTCCATGCTGGACTTTTGTTTTTAAGAATGCTAAAAGGCTTTTGTTGTCTGGCTGAGAAGTATAACAGAACTCTGAGGATTTGACCCGCCTTTCATATTTCCAACAAAGGAAATATGTACAAAAAGAAAAAAATCATCTGGGAGTTTAAGGTGGATGAGAGAAATGGTGTCCTTCTCTCCATGGGAATAAAGTGGGATATTTAGTTTGAGATGAAAAACCACAAGGGATTGTTGATCCGAGAGACAGACACAATTCATGGTGTTGACAGAAAAATCCATGTCTGATACTTGCTTTAGTCTCACCGTCTTCTAACCAAATGATTCCACATAATGTCTTGAATGTCAAATATTCTCAAGGCACCTGTATAGAAAAACATGCAGTGTGTGTAAGTTGTTTGGATGACATGCTCAGGATAACAAATGTAAAGTAAAAAGATCAATCCTTTGTTTTTTCTTAACTGCATTTCAGTTTTTTTCCTCTGTGTGTTATTACTGTCCAATATCAGATTGTTAGGATTAAAATATCTGAGGACTGTTAGAACTAAAACTTTATTGCCTGTAGGCTGGCTGTTTTTATGATGGTGAGTCCTCAGTTTTGCTGCTTTATGACCTAACGACTGGGATCTCCTGACTTCCTGACCTGCTGTCTTCCAAGGAAGTTTGTGACAGCATAGATAAACATTTGAGGGACATCTCACAACCACATGTGTCTGGACACAAAGTGCAAAGACACAATCTGACTTCCAAGCGTGCATTTCCCTGGCATCTCTTGTGATGTTAGGAAGATGTACCATCGGCCGATTGAAATATTCTGCATGGCATATTAATTCTTTGTATTCATGATTGTATCAAACTCTTTAATTGACCTTTGTTTCTAGTTTTCATCAATAGGCACCAGATAAAAGAACACGGAGAATTACTTTCAGTGTTAAGCATCAGAACTGCTCCATGTCTTTAGATTTTCCACCTTATCTTCAGAGTGTGAATAGCACAATCTGCATTAAGTGTTGTTATACCACCAGGCAAGGGGGAAAAATGGCTTTTAGCTGTCTGCTGTGAGAGGAGCTCTTGAGGATAAATAGATTGTGGTGTTATGCAGCTTCTGACCCCGTTTAATAATAGTAATTTAAATGCAGAGCTTGCTGCTGGTGTGTGGACACACACTTTGTTTTCATGAAAACCTCAGCTGAAAGTTGAAAATGCTTTCCCAAGACACAGCCAATGAAAAACACAAGATATGATTGTCACATGTGCTACTAAAATTCATCAGGCAGAGGGAAAAATTGAGCTGTTCAAGACTTCAAGTAGCTCCCCACCAAAAACAGGTGACAAAGTCAATTTGGAAGGCATTTCACACAAGGTTAGAGGAGAATGAGATGAGTAAGCGATGGTGTAGGTGACCTGTGTAGAGACGCAGGTGGACTTGGAAATAAAAAACAAATTGCTCAGCTTGAGTGTTGACATTGTTTCCGTGCGCTGTGGGAGACTCAAGAACTAATATTCCCAGTGTTGTGGAAAAAATACATTCTCTATATTTATCCACGTCTCTGTGGCTATGCCTTTTAGTAAGGCTTAAAGCTCACTTAGGTTTTAGGAAGTTTACTTGAATTGTAATGCAAGAGGTCAGATAGGAAGTTGCGTATGACGGTGAATGAGCGCCGAAATGGGATATCACAATGAATTTATGCGTAAGCACATAGAGGTGCAAGAAAGTTCCCAAAGTTCCCAAAGGACAACATTGTCTTATTGACGGGTAACAGCCACAGACCCGTGAGAGACATCTCAACGACGATTGCTCTGTGATTCAATGAAATTGCTATTGGAACAAAGATCCAGTGAGCATAAAACACAGATGACATTCTGTGGGGCTGAAGAGTGAATACACACACCCCTGGCTTTTTCTTTTTTTCTTTTTTTTTTTGAATAGATGATTGCTTGAGAAGGATGTGCGACCTGGGAGCACAAATTACAGCTACTGCTCACCAGGAACAAAATTCACATGTTTTTTGAAGATGATAAGCTACATGCACAAGGAAGTCATTTGGAAAATATAGAAGACCTGTTACAGTGAGAGCACGCTCTATATTAGAGATTGAGATCACACACCTAAAAGATTATTAAGAAGTCCCAGCTGCAGGAAATTGATTGTCCATTCTTTCCATCTTTATCCTGCCTGGAATCAATTCCTGGAACTCACATAGAGTATAAATGTGGAAAAGGGTATCCAGAAGTTTATGGTGAGTGAAATGGAATTAAATAAATAATAATAATAAAAAAAAAACCTCTGCAAGAATATGTAATTAACCCTCACATGCTTCTGATTTAGTTGTAGAGGAACAAATTATATAAAGCTGGTTTAACTTGACATCCCCATTATGGAAGTATACATATTCCTATTTATTTAGCTTTCAGTGTAAAATTGTAATTCAGCACTATAGAAAATGTAGCATATAATTCCCCACACTCTCATTTCAGTCAGGGCAGTCAGTCATGAGAAACTGACAGTGTCCCAACTATCCCATTTGTATTTATGTTTTCCAAGACACCTTTAGGCAGTTTCACGGAAGCATTTGTTTTAGATCATTAACCTTTTTCTGATCATTTACATTGTTCGAACATCTTGTATCTTTAATATCTTTTGACTGTCTTTTACATCAATTCTGTCAGCTGCCGCACAGCAACAAAAATCCAGACATAAGTGCATTACTTCATCTGGGAATATTTTCCCATTCAGGAGGTTCATTTTGGCCACGCAGTTGTTGCATTCTTCACTACAGCTGTTTTTATGCTAAACACTACATATGCATGTTCATATTTGTAGGCTCTCCTTCACTTTGCAAATATATTAGTTAACTGGATGAACTATCTGGCTGAAAGAAGTATGTGAAATGGTCACCACCACTACCCTTCCCTTAAAAAAAATGGCATGTCATCTGTGGATACATCACTTCCCTGTGACAAAGCATTGGCAGCATTAAATCACTAATAATAGATCATCTTCTTTACCACTCCATTTTAATCTCCAAAAAAAATTATGATTGTGAAGTGACTCAGGAATGCAGCCTAATTTACAGCTGCTTGTCATGGTCTGGGGCAGCCATGGCAGCCATTTTGAGTTGTTTTTTGTTCCGTGTAAAGTTGGCATCACTCTCCCTGTCTTTTGTGGTACATGTTTCCTGTTTTACCTTGAAAGGTCTGTCTTGTCCTCATTGTTTTCTGCTTTACTTCCTCCCTCTTGTCAGCCTGATCGTCTGCACCTGCCTCTCGTTGGTTCCCCTGTGTGTTTTGGACTTTGTGGTTATTTTTCCCCATTTGGATTACTTTTGTGGATTTTGGTTTAGTCTGGATTTTGTTTTTCTTTTTGAAAATATATTCCTTTTTTTGCACCCCTGCACCTGGGTCCTCCATTTCTGCCTCAAATCCTGGCACCGCTGCTTGAAACATTAACTGATGCAATAAAAAGCTTCCACACACTGGTTTAATCTGTCGTCACAGTCAATATAGCTGTCTCAACTCTTGGAAAGTATCATTTTGAAGATTGTTTGTACTCAAGTGAAAATAATAAGATGCATTCTGTTATTGCATTAACAGAAGGGAAACAAAGAGATTAAATGATTACATTTTGACAGTCAGTGTGAAACATTTTGACAAGATAATAGAGTTCTAGATAATGTTTGCACAAAAGCTTTTTTAATGGATGAGATGTATTTTAGTGAGTCTTTTTCTTTCTTTCTTTTTTTTTTTTTTAATCAACTGCTGTTCCTAACACACGAGAGCAAATAAAGATGCATTAAATATACAGGGCATAATTACAGGCACTTTACATTGGTATAAAGTGCTTGGAGGGCTTTTAATAATTATTTTACTTTACCCAACTGTCATGGTAACTTTTAGCAGCATTCACATTAAATCTTTAAAGTGGTCAAACTGAGCATCTCTAAGTTGCTGAAACAGCCTAAAGAGCATTGAGGAGGTGTTTTCAGAGGGTTAAGAGGCCTGCTAATAAATACCTTTTCACGCAGGAGTTGTAACAGCTGGCCTCTGACTGCATCAGCATCTACTCCCACATCAAATGGATCTGTAGTAATCGCATGTTTTTGTCGACTCTGATGGAAACATAACACCCGGGTGCAAGCGCTAATTTTTAATGAAGATGCTGGCAGTGGGGAAAGGATTGAAGGATTGAGAGGATTAAACTGGCCTGCATCAGTGGGTGTATGTGATGAGAGTGTTCCTGTTTTTTTGAAAACCTGCTTCATCTTGCTGATTTTGTTGTAAAAACAGTTTGAATCCTGCATTAACAAGCTGTAACTCTTTTCATACAATGTAAAGTTGGTTTTATTTTTCTTCATAAAAATCAGCATATTGTAACCCTCCATAGTTGAACTTGCAACACCTGGGAGTTTGACTTCACTAGAAAACTTCTTTTCAATCACAGAACATTTCACTTGGGATGAGGCTCAACTGGTAATTTGATGCAGAAGCCTTAGAAAGCCAGTCTGGTGAAATGCTCCTTATGCTCTGGGATACAATTCTCAAATTCAGTCTGATTTAATAACAACTGTGTGCACATGAGTATTAAAACTATGTGTACAGTGAGGAGACAAACTGCACCCTTAAAACCAGAGCCAGCGTCCAAGAAAACTGTAGCTCAAACAATATCTTTCCATGGCACTGACTTATTTTAAAAGTGATTCTGTCATACGACTGACTGAGTACAGCGATGCGGCGCCTTGATTTGACAGCCTGTTATTTTTATAATGGTGCAGATGGAGTGTATGAATGATCAGCCTTCTGTTCCTCTTGACTACTCTTGCTGCTTACAGGACTGGGATTGCTTAAACTGGGATCGCAAAGTCTGTAAAGTCATGAGTTTGGGAAGTCGTGAGAATCATCATACATCAGTTGTATAATTACAATGACTATTATACTTGGGCTGGACTTGTTAAGATGAATTCTGAAGAGAGGTGACCGTTAAAGATAAGACATCACATAAGAAAAACATTTTTTGATTTTCTTGAATTGCTGTTTCTTTAATTCTGTCAATTTCCATATTTTGATTGAGATGTGAATTAAATTTAGAAAGAGATGTACATTTAATAATTGTGGCTATCTTCTCTAAGCAACAAGCCCTGTGCACTAATCAAAACAAGGCTGCATCTGTCAGTCAAGAAGAAGAAACTTAGAATAAGGCTAAAAAAAAAAAGTCTAACTTAATTCAAAATGTTATCGTTTGAGATCATAGGAAAAAAAAGAAGCAGCATGATGTTTTGTGCCCTACAATTACTTCTTCATGTGTCACATGTCACCCACCTACGCTCTCATGAGGCCATTTTGCACTTGTAATCTGATTACTTTTGACCTTATTTTGTAAGTGAAATCAGCTCATAAAGTGAAAGGCAGGAGCTCTCCCAAAAAAAAAAAAACAACAAAAAGGCTGGCATGATAAGACGCATGTTGTTGTGAGTAAAGACGCACCTGTATCCCCCCTCAGGCTGGATTTGTATAATTGGCAGTTACGTGGGCTTGCAGGACTTTTTTCTTTTTCTTTTCTTTTTTATATACGACGCATTGGAAAGTGCAAATTTTTCTCTGCAATTAAAGCATTGAGCATTGACCAGGTCAAAGCTAAACTCTGCAAGGTTAATGGGAGGAAGGCAACTGGACCTGACTGCATTCCTTCTTAGGTTTTGAAGATTTTTCATGAAGAGCTGGCACTAGTGTGTTTTGTGATGTTTTTGATACCTGCATCCAACACAAGACCTTTCCAAGGCTATAGAAAAAAAGCACTGGTCAAAGCTATTCCTAAAAAAAAAGCAAAGCCCAGATTTCCCACTGACGTCCTCCAAATTTCACTGGTCAGCTATGTTGGCAAAGTCTGTGAGGGCTTTTTAAGTGATGCTGCTGGAGGACACATGCTCCAAAACTAGCTTAATGGAAAACAGACCAACTGTCACTGCTCTGATCCAGATCCTACAGCACTGGGAAGAAGTACTCAATGAAAATCCTAAGATAAAAGTCCATGCAGTCTTTGATTTCTCTTGAGTTCTTGCCACAATCAAGCACTTTCAGCTCTTTCATACACTGGCAGACATGCAGGTCAGATGCCCCCTGTGGCTCATTGTGAGGAGCTGTCTGAGTGACAGAGAACAAAGAGTGCAGTGGGGTTCCTGTATGTCCTCTCCCTGTGTAATACCAGCAGGCGTCCCCCAGGATGGGCTACTGTCTCCAATGCTTTTTGCAATATGGATCAACAGTCTGGATGCAGGTTCTTCTTCTTCTTCTGTCATCCCTGTGATGTGCACTGATGACCAAACAATCACTGAGGTTTTGATGGGGTCTCTGCCTGGTCTGACGCAGAAGGCCTTGGACTCTGTAGCTGAATGGGGTCAAGAGTTCTCACCAGCAGTAAGTGTCACTAAGACCATGGATATGGTCATTAGTGCACAAAGAAACATCAACATCTCCTCCCCTGCCAACAATATCTGGCCAAAACATCAGCAGTCTCCATTTTCAAACTAATTGGAATTCAGATTTCACCTGATTTGTCTTGCCTACATCAAATATATCCGCTCCGAAGCATGAGCTAGGATACACTATCTCAGTGTTGCAGAAAGAGCTGGCCTCAGCATCAGATGTTGTAGAACAAATGTATATGACCTTCATTCAACCTGTCTTAGAGTCTGCCAGTCCACTCTGGTGTGGGCTGACGAAAGGTCTATCTGATGAGTTAGAGCGAGTTCAGAAGAGATGCTACAGGCTCATTAGCATTCCATCTTCTTGTATTTCTACTCTAAGTGAAAGGTGTGATGAGGTCACCCTGCACCCTCTGTCCAAGATCCTGAAGGACAGCTCCTCTCCTGGCAATCAATGGCTTGATTGCTAGTGTATCCTGCCATGTCAAACCAAATAAAATGAACTTGGACTGACTTCACTTTTTTCCATTCACCTTTTCCCCTTTGGGAATATGTCAGTTTCAATAGAAAAACAACAACAAAAACAACCAAACAAAACACTCATCATGATCTCACTCACTTATCAGGTTAATTTTGGTCCATATATCTGCTGTGCAGTCATTGATTTACAGCTACAGTATGACTGACAGCTTGCTTACCTGCTGCTCTCTGGGGTATTTGCCTTAGACTCTTCCAGCTTCTGTTCAAAGGATGAACTGTGATTATTTTCAAGTAGAATGAATTTAGCTGAATTTAGCTCAGACGTGGACTGATCTGTGTTCTTGATGCACAGGCAGGTGCTGCAGGCAGAGTGTGAAAGAATCAACTGAAACTGGACACCTGACAGCTGAATTATAGGCTAAACTAAAGCAGAGGGAAACTGCGATTTAGTGTTAATTATCTTGAAATTAAATCCTGTAAGTGACCAGTTTTACATAACACACTGTCAGTTACATTATTACACATTTTGTACTAAAAATATATATTTTAAAGGGTACATATCATGATTTCTTTTCTGAGCTTGATATATTTGGGTATGTACAACACACTGAGTGTCTCAGATTTGTAGGGCACTCTGATCAGACTCAGGCCTTTCCTTCTTCATCACCACCTTATTTCATATCATGCGGCCTTTCTTTTCTTTTCTTTTTTTTTTTTTGAATGTGTATTACGTTGGATACACAGTGCATAGAATGCAGTTTGAAAACTATAAGACTGATTTTTAAAAAGGCACATCACACAAAATAAGGGGATGGAGTGATTTTGAGATGTTAACCATACCCCTTTAAACAGGTGGATGAAAATTGTACTGTATCTTTCAGGTATTTTGACAAAAATGTGCAAAAGACTGCAAAGATATTTAACTTATACATCTGGAAATTGTGTCATTGCATGGACAAAAAGAGGGAGAATATGTCTATGCATAGTTTTGGCTTTCATGCTGTGAGATAAGAGAATCAAGTCAATGTGTTTCTTTATTCAAGCTGTGCACAGGATTCCTCCCTGCTCAAGGTAGCGAGGACGAGAGCTCTGGCAACCCAGCTAAATGCACAGTCATCTAGACTAAACTTTCCACACCCCCACATCAATAAAAACATCACTCCACAACTCACATCTTCCTGTGCCTGGCAACAGTTGATCCTCCTTCCTATCCTATCTCTGTAAAAACTTTTCACATGCCTTACACAGGCATTTCAGCATGTAAGGTTACAAAAGGTATACATATATTCAAAACAAAGAAATATAATGTTATATTAAAGCACATAGTAAAAAATTTGAATATTTTTCCATCACGTGTCTAGCTCCCACTCATGACGTCGTGTTTGCTTTTTTTTGTTTTTAGTTTCATGTTTTTCTCTTCACACATGGGGAATTTCTCAATATGTGTTCTTGTCTTTACTTTACTCTGCTTTTTTCCTTGTTGACTTGTGAAACGTCAGTCACAGTCGAGTAGTATCCCAGGTTGAAGTCAGATTTAACCAGTGACTGTCAAAATCCCTGGATGTGTTGCTTGCTCTGCCTTATTTAATTGAAAATACATCCAGTGGAGACTTGGTACAGTAAATTATCCCAGAAGGCATTAGGCATCAATGAACTGAAGCAACCAACTGCTTTTATTACTGTTGCGTTTCACTCCAAATTTGCAGTTGATTTATCAAGACACATCTTACTTAAAAATATCCTCTGATGTTTTCAGAGATGTGTGGAGCCAGTAGCTGAGCTATGACGCCAGAGAGAATGGTGGCCAAACTGTGTCCTCTCTCTTTCCAGTTATGCTCTCCTAACCAAGGCTGCAACTAATGACTATTTTATACTTAATTAATCTATCTATTATTGAAACAATTAACTAACTGATCACATTATGAATTACATAATAACTTACAGCATTTTATTTAGCTATAACATTTTAAAATTAGCCTAAGGCTGTTTAAGGCATGTGCGAATGAACAAGAAAACATGGAAAATGATAACTTCAATCAAAAATATGTGATTTATTTAACTTAAGTGGTGAACAAACTTTGCTGCTCATAAGATGATAAGAAACAAAGGACAGGCAAAGTGCTTATGCTTAAAAATATATACAATATCGAGTATACATTTTTTTCTCTAAACTAAGGATGAGTAGCAGAAAAAGGAAACTGCCGTGAAAAATGACTGCATGGTTTTCCATAGTAGTTCAACGGTGTTCCCTATGTCTTCAGTTTCGTAGAAATAGTTGCTTTTTTCCTTTGTTTCAGAAATATATGTTACATACCATTTTGACATGTTTCGACGGAAACTTCCATCTTCCTCAGAAGTGTCTCTTGGTGTTAGGTGTGACAAAGAAGAAGGTATGTAAAATACATGTCTGAAACAAAGGAAAAAAGCAACTATTTCTATGTGGTTTTCCCTTAATAAAAAGAAAAGGAATTTTGTGTATGACATCTAAAAGATCTTTTCAAGTTGCAACTTGAAATTGTATATTACAGTTTATTTAAGTTATAGAAACTCAGCATCTCCACACGGTCTCTTGTGAGGCTTACTCTCTTCTGTGAGCTGCAGAAAAGTTTTGCTCTGATGCTGTGAATGTAGCAGGAACAGGATTAACCTGGTGAGAACGGTTGCTTGCTGCAGTTGCATGTCTTCTTCTTTTTCTTCTTTTGCAGGAAGTCATCCATGTTGCCAGGACTCTTCACCAGACTGCATATATATATATATATATATATATATATATATATATATATATATATATATATATATATATATATATATATATATATATATATATATATATATATATATATATATATATTTTTTTTTTTATGTCATACAAAATGTGCCATTTACATTCACAGGATAGTTTTGTTGTCAGTACACTATGTAGCCCTCAGATGTTTCAGCATTACAGCTGTGTTGCCATGTCAAGCAAGGGCTGTCTTACAGATGTTGCAGGTAGTCTTTTTCCTTTCTTTGTGAAGGATGATCAGCTCCCACACTTTTGAAGGCCTGTTGTGCCAGCCACCGCCATTTTTGTTGTCATTAGTTACGAACCACACCATGAAGCAAACGTGTGAGGATTTAACCAACTAATTGATGTACTTGGCACATGCTACACTACTACTGTGTACTTGTTTTGCCAAAAACATCGTATACACTAAGTAGGATGGGACCGTTTGCAAAAGGTATGATATGAAAGAGGTACCCAGAAGGTTTGCCACATAAACCACTTGGTATACTGCTAGTGCATACTGATTTTACCAAAATATCATTGTATATCAGTATGCTGTTATTTAAGCTGCCGTATGTGAGAAGTATTCAGATGGCTTACTACTTCCCCATCAAACACATCTTTGCAGGATATATATATATATATATATATATATATATATATATATATATATATATATATATATATATATATATATATATATATATATATATATATACACACACATACACACACATACAAATAAATATAAAAGTCCAAGCAAGTTTGTCCCACCTAGCAACAGTAACTAGGAAGGGGCAGGGCTTACCGAAACGTCAATTGGCAGTTAAACCTGCGAAAAAACTAAAACAGACATGGAGAACGGTAAATATCCTTGTACTTTACAGGTCAGGTAGAAACTCAGGTAGCAATATTAACAATTCTGTCTGGAAAAAAAAAAATCTGGACTGCAACAAAACTTTCACGTCATTCCTCCACATTACATCAGATCCGTGTTCACTGTTTCTTTGGGTGTATGTTTTGGGTCGTCGTCATGCTGGAAGACCCATCCATGACCAATTTTCAATGTCCTTGTGGAGGCAAGGAGGTTGTCACCCAAGATTTTGCGGTACATGGCCCCGTTCATCTTCCCATCAATGCAGTGAAGTGGACCTGTCCCCTTAGAAGAGAAACACCCCCAAAGCATAAGGCTTCCACCGCCATGCTTGACAGTAGGGATGGTGTTTTTGGGGTCATATTCAGCATTTCTCTTCCTCCAAACACGTTGAGTTGAGTTGAGGCCAAAGAGCTGAATTTTGGTCTCATCTGACCACAGCACCTTCTCCCAGTCTCTTTCTGAGTCATTAATATGTTTGTTGGCAAACCTGAGTCGGGCCTGGACGTGAGCCTTCTGGAGCAGAGGGACCTTGGACCACTGCAGGATTTTAAACCATTGCGTCTCAGTGTATTACCAATAGTTTTCTTGGTGACTGTGGTCCCAGCTGCCTTGAGATCATTAACCAGCTCCTCCCGTGTAGTTCTCAGCTGATCTCTAACCTTTCTCATGATCATTGAGACCCCACCAGGTGATATCTTCCATGGCGCCCCCAGCCTAGGTTGATTAACAATCATGTTGTTCTTCTTCCACTTCCAAATAATTGCGCCAACAGTTGTCACCTTCTCACTCAGCTTCTTACTTATGGTTTTGTAGCCCATTCCAGCCTTGTGGAGTTCAACAACTTTGTCCCTGACATCTTTTGACAGCTCTTTAGTCTTGCCCATGGTGGAGATGGTGGAGTATTACTGAGTCTGTGGGCAGATGGCTTTTTATACAGGTGACTATTTGGAACAGGTGTCTCTCATGCAGGTAATTACTTCAGTGAGATTAGGAGTATGCCAGTGGTCTGTGGGAGCCAACACTGGTCAAGGTTGGTCGGGGATCAAATACTTATTTCCCTCAGTGACTTGCAGATTAATTTTTTTATTTTTCATTTCGTGTGTAATTTTCTCATTTTTTTCAATATTCTTTCTATAACTGTTAAACTAAAGCTGCCATAAAAATCTGAGACTGTTCATTTATTTCTTAGTATGACACCTGCCAAAATCAGTGGGGGATCAAACACTTATTTCCTCCACTGTATATATATATATATATATATATATATATATATTTGAATGGAAAAACTCCTGGGATTGTACTGAGGCTGAACTGAAGTAACCAACTGAGAAAGCACATGCTTTTGCCAGTGAAACATCCAGAACAAGTTAGAAAGCCTGGATCCTGACAGAGGGGGTCTTTCAAATCAGAAAATGTAAAAAAAAAACAACAAACATTTAGTTGAGAGGTAAAAAGGAAACCCAGCATGCCTCGAGGGCCTGTATTGATTCTTTGGCCAGTCACAGCATAAATATTGCTGATCTGCTGTGTGTAAACCTTTGATCACTGAAGAGCATAATGGGTATTTATCTCTTAAATAACGTCTCCACAAATCCAAGGATTTGAAACCACTTTTTATCTTGAGCATTTTCTAAGATTTTTTTTTTAGTTTGAAGAAGTTAATGTTCCAGTTAGAGCAAGTTAAATTATTATAAAGCTGTCTGACCTTTTTCTACTTTCAAAGTAACCTTTTGTTCTCTGGCGCACGTTTTGGAGAACATCTGGTCAGACGAGGAGAGATGGTGTTCATCTTACTTTGGATGGAACAGCTCTCATATCTTGTCATCTGGCCAGGTTTATTGATAGTCCTAAGTGCTGACAATCCAGAGTTCAGCCCAGGAGGCATATTTGTGGTACTGAACTCTTCTCTGAGCTTCTGTTGGAGCAGTCACCCTCCCGCGACCCCATCAGTACTGTGTCTGCCCCCAGACCATCCAAATGAATAAGATATACATTTAATTATGGCAAGGGTGTGACCCCGTCCAATTTGATTAAAGTTAAAACCAGTAACAAATTCAATTCAATTCAATTCGGAACCCTGAACACATCTACACACACAGGTGGAGGTAAACGCTGGGACGGCCAGAGGATGGAACTGCAAGTCAGCATGCAACTCAGGAAACTCTGGCCTGCAAACATACAGAAAGAAAAGAGAAAAAACAAGGAGGGCAAAACAGCACAACAAACTACAGAAAAGAAAATGGAGCACAGTTACAGTAACAAGGTGCTCCTAATTAACTACGGATTGAGCTAGAAGAGGAAGAAGGGAGGAGGAAAGGGAAGGAAGGGAGAAAAGAGTGGTAGAGACACTGCTCAGCAGATCATGGTGGCGTCCCCCTGCAACGTTGGCCTATAGCAGCATAGCTATGACAAAGCTGTGATTAAGACGAGCTACTCAGGGCCGTCGCGTGAAGGCAGGCAAACCAGGCAATTGCCGAGGGCCCCGAGCTGTCAGGGGGCCCCCAGACAACGACTGATTAAGAAGTTAATGCAATGACACATACGGTCTGCCTCGCTGTGGTGAAAGGAAAATGCAGCGACAGATCGCCCTCGGAGGCCCCCCTCAATGTGGAGCGGGGCCCCGCACTTGTGGTTCATCTCCCGACCAATCGGGGGGCCCCCAGACAACGACTGATTAGGAACCAAATGCAACGACACACCGTCTGTCCCCCTGTGGTGAAAGGTAAATGCAGCGACAGATCGCCCTCGGAGTACCCCCTCAACACGGGGCGGGGCCCCGTCCCCTCAACCAATTTTGGCTTTGGACTTCTGCCAGCAAAAGTGTATTTAGCGGCGGAAAATTTAAAAGGAAAAATGAAACGAAGTTATCCTTCCGGTTATGAAAAACGGAAGAAGAAAAAGGAATAGGAGGCAAAGAAAAAGCATGACACCGGTAAGTGACAGTTCATTTGATAAATTAGGAGTTTGAGTCTTCAGTGTTGTACAAGTGCAGCTATTAGGCCAAAAGAAAAAAAAAGGCTAGGCTATGCGTGAGGATGAGGTCTATTTTCGCTAGCTCGCTGGCTAGCAAATGCTAACGAATGCCAACAGTTTCTCTCTCTGTGCATATATTACCTAACGTTATTACCTCTGGAAACACCACTGTTAACAACAAAACATAGCTGTGTGTGTAGTAACAAATAGTGTTGCTGCTGGCTGCTGCCATGTTTTAACTAATGCAAAATATTCATTTAAACTGCATAAATGAAGCAGTGGTGTTTTAACAACTCTTTTATTACTTTATGTGCTTTATCAGATCACCCTTGGATTCCTACAGCTCATACTGATAAAAGTCCTCATTCACCATGCAAATTTTGTGCATGGATGAGTCTGAGGTAACAGCAGTAATGTGTTCAGTTTTCCTGGTTCTTGTTAGAACTCTGGCAACAGGGTTCATCATGATCTGAAGCTGTCTAATCAGACAAAAGATCATTATGGTAGTCAAGTCTGCTGGAGATGAAGGCTGGATACGTTTCTGTAAATCTGCCGTGGACATCAAATCTCTGACTCTTTATATTTGTTTAAGATTATACACAGATGTGACAGTTACGGTTTTGATATGGCGGGTTAGAACTCAGCTCTGAGTAGATTCAACTTCAGTTCTTTTTGTTTTCATACCTCTGGATTCGAATTGTGCAGCAGCCTTTCCATTTTTATAGCCAAATTGGATATTTACTGTATTGTCTTTATTCCCGACTGTGTGTGGGGTGGGCGGTGGGGGGGTTGGCAATGGGTGCGAGGGCCCGATAAACACTGCTTGCAGCTTTAATGTTATATTGTATTTTAAGTGTTCTTACATTATTGTGCACTTCTGTGATTTAAAATAAAAGATTTTTGGATTGAATGATTTTCTTGGTGTTTTGGGACCGGGAGGGCCCCCATGCTCACTCTTGCCTAGGGCCACCAAGGTGACTAGAAACGGCCTTAAGCCTACTCTAGTCATAGCTCCTACAACCATAGCTATAACTATTAGCCCTTACACACTATAGTTTAGACTAACTGTAGGCTTTACTAAACAGAATGTTTCAATTTAGTTTTAAAGATGGAGGTGGTGTCAGCCTCCTTAACCCAAATTGGTAGCTAGTTCCATAATAAAGATGCCTGGTAGCAGAAGGCCCGTCCTTCAAATCTACTTTTAGATATTCTAGGAACGACGAGTAATCCTGCACTCTGAGTGCGGAGAGCTCTATTAGGAGCATAACGTGATATCAGGTCTTGTAAATAACAAATAGCTAGGCCATTAACGGCTTTTTTTTGTGAGAAACAGAAGTTTGAACTCGATTAGAAATTATATGGGGAGTCAATGGAGGGAGGCCAACACGGGAGAGACGTGATCTCGTTTACGGATTTTTTGTCAGCACCCTCGCCGCTGCATTCTGGATCAGTTGGAGGCTATTCAGCGAGTTTTTCGGACATCCTGCTGACAACACATTACAATAATCCAGTCTAGACCTGACAAATGCGTGGATTAGTTTTTCAGCATCATCCTGGGAGAGGATGCTCCTAATCTTGGCGATATTTCGGAGATGAAAAAAGGCTGTCTTGAAAACCTGATTAATGTGCTGCTTAAATGACATATCCTGATCAAAAATGACTCCAAGATTTTTCACAGCTGTGCTGAAGGCCATCGTAAACTCAGGTAATCCATTCCACAGGTGTTTGGGACCAAAGACAATAACCTCTCTTTTATCCGAGTTTAGAAGCAAAAAGATAGAGGACATCCAGGACTTAATGTCATTAAGACATCCTTGAAGTTTGGCCAACGGTTTTGCTTTCTCTGGTGTCATGGATAAGTACAGCTGCATATCATCAGCGTAGCAATCAAAGTTTATGCCGTGGTTCTGGATAATTTTTCCCTAGGGCAGCATGTATAAAATGAAAAGGATCGGTCCCAGCACTGAACCCTGTGGGACGCCATAGCAGACCCTAGTCCGTGTAGAAGAAACGTCATTAACATGGACGTACTGGAACCTGCAGGATAAGTATGACTTAAACCAGCCTAATGCTGTCCCTTTAATTCCAACAGTGTGCTCCAATCTATGCAGCAGAAGGCTGTGATCAACGGTATCAAAAGCAGCACTGAGATCCAGCAGAATAAGTACAGAAACTAATCGATTGTCTGAGGCCATGAGGAGGTCGTTGGTGACTCTAATCAGCGTAGTTTCTGTGCTATGATGTGTTCTGAAACCTGACTGAAAAACTTCAAATAGATCAATTCTATACAGATGTTCTTCTAGCTGGCTTGCAACTACTTTTTCCAGGATTTTAAGAGATAAATGGAAGGTTGGATATTGGTCTATAGTTAGCCAAATGTCTGGATTAAGAGATGGTTTCAAAAGCAAAGGTTTTATAACTGCAACTTTAAAAACCTGTGGTACATATCCTGATTTTATAGATAGGTTAATCTGATCCCAAATTGACGTACCAATAAAGGACATGACATCTTTGAGCAGTCGAGTTGGGATGGACAACAGACACGTAGATGGTTTAGCTGATAGTTGAGGTCAACTCAGAGAGGCCTACAGGAGAGAAACAGTCCAGAGTCAAATCAAGACAAAAGAAATTAGCGACACTGCAGGGACGTCCACAGCCGTCGACAGTTGGGCTTGACCGATCTCTTCTCTAATTCTGATTATTTTTCCGCAAAAAAAGCTCATAAAGTCTTCACTACTGAGAGTAGCAGGAATGCATGGCCTGACAGAGTTGTGGCTCTTTGTCAGCCTGGCTACAGTGCTGAACAGAAAACGTGGATTGTATTTGTTTTCTTCTAATAATGAAGAATAATTAGATGTTCTAGCTCTGCCTAGTGCTCTTTTGTAGACTATTAAACTGTCTTTCCAGGCATGATGGGAGTCCACAGATTTACAGCAGTACCACCTCCTTTCCATTTTTCATCCTTTTTGCTTCAGCGTGCAAAACTTTGAATATTCGCATAACATGACTGAAGACAAAAATATGGTGCTCAAATGTAGATTGTTAAACCTCAGATCTCTCTCCTCCAAAACTCTCTTTGTAAATGATTTGATAATTGAGCACCGTTTTGACCTTCTCCATCTTACTTATGATCACGTTCCTAGAGGCACAGGTAGATGGGGTGGAGTACCTGCAATTTATAATTCTGGTTTATAATTTAGATCTAAATATAGTTATACCTCCTTTGAAAACCTGGTCTTAAGTCTGTAAATGTCAGGCTGCAAGTCACAAGCACCAATTCTTCTGGTTAATGTGTTTCATCCTCCTGGTTCTTATTCAAAATTTCTCTCAGATTTTTTGAACTTCAGATCAGATCTAGTCCCTCAGACAGACAAGGTTATCATTGCTTCTGATTTCAACATTCATGTGGATGTGGAGAGTCACAGCTTTAGCTCTACTTTTACTACTCTACTCAGTTGGATTCAGTCATATGTGGAGGGACCCACTCACTGTTGCAGTCATACACTAGACCTGGTTCTACCTTACGCCATTAAAGTCAAGTACTCAAAGCTCTTCCCCTAAAACCCAATACTGTCTGACCATTCTTTAATCTCATTCCAATTTACTTGCCACAATGACTTAGGATGTGATAAAAAGAGTTGCTATAATAGAGACCTGTGTGACATTTCTGTCATTTTATACAAGGAGAAAACTCCTGCACTGCTTGCATCATTAATTAAAAAAAAAAAGAGAATAAACTCATATTTCTTTCCAGCACTACTGCCAGACTGACTCAGTCACTGCTCCATAGAGCTATGCAGTCCATCAAATTTAGCTAGTGCTGATTTTATAAACTTCTTTATTGATAAAATAGTAAATATTAGAGACCAGATTTATTATCTCCTACCGACTGTGGGGATTACATTAGACAGCACAGCAACCTTGGAATCACTGGTATCAACTGGTTCTTCTCTAGATGGCCCCTGTCCCCATGATATTTGTCAATTAACCTGAGTTTTTTATTGGTATAATTCGGTCTAATCAATATATTGATCTAATTAATGTGTGTGTGGCAGTGAGAGAAAGCTGTTTGCATTGTAAAAGGGTCTTGAATGGTCCCTGGACTAGAAAGGTGCTATATAAGCATGTTGTTGTTGTTTGTTGCAGGGTAATCATCTTTCAGTTTAAAGGGAGGTTGGTTGGCCACATTCGGTTTTAGAGTATGTGTCTGTCATCGCCATCCATAATATGACACTGTAAATCATCCCTGAAGAGAGTCATCAGTGGGAGCAGAAAAACAAGTCCTGTGGTATCTCAAAGCTCAAAGTCCACACTAAAGGAAGTTATTTTCTCCCACAGAAGATGCTGTCCTTGAACTGTCTGAAATGTCTCTCTTTTTATTTCAAGCTTTTCTTCATCTGCATATTTCCCTGTAGTGGCTGATGTGGCGCTGTGGCTACTTAGTGTGAGCAGCTGCCTGCCATGTGGCGGATGTATGGGATTATTATTATTTTCTAGGAAATAATTATATTATTCACCCCTGCATTTTGCCTGAAGAGGGCTGGGATAGGCTCCAAGAGATCCCTGTGACCCTAGATAGGACTAAACGGGTATGGATAATGGATGGATGGATAATTATATTATTAACAATTTGAGATACTGTTGTAAATCTGCTGTAAAATTAACAACAATAGGGGAAAATCTGAGATCTATCATCATCTTCGCCCGACATCAGGAAACATTAAGACCCTCTCTGCCTCCCCCTCCCTCCTGTCTGTGTCCAGCTGTCAGCTGAAGAGGTAGTTGGACAGGCTAAATGGTAATGGAGCTGGAGGTCCAGGTCGTGTCAGCCCCAGATGGCTCAGATCATCTATACTGGATTCAGTAACCCTGTTTTAACCTGAGCCTGAGTCAGGAAGATGTCTTGCCTTATTCTGGCAAGATTTGGCCCGCTTAAATAAACAAGCATGCTCCTTTCAGGACCTGCTGTGGTTCTGATTATCATCCTGAACCTGGGGATGAAGACACTTTCAGCCTCTGGCTTCACTCTCATTCAAGCAGAGCAGGAAACGCTGTTAAAATCATGGTCTTTGATGCATCCGCTGAGTTTATCACGATTCGGCCTCCAACTGCCTGAATTATTGATTACCTGATGAACAGACCACAGTCTGTGATGGAAAAACTGTGTGTCTGAGTCGCTGGTCAGCACACACACCGGAGGGGACTGTACTCACTGTTTCTCTTCACTCTGTACACCTCAGGCTTCCTGTTCATCTCCAGAAACTATTCAGATCACTCTGCTGTGTGGGGTGTGACTGTAGAGGACAGGAAACTGACTACAGAGAACTGGTGGACCACTTTGTGGCATGGTGTATGGACAATCACCTCATCTTGAGTTTTGGAAAAGATAAAGGAGATGACAGTAGATTTTAGGAAAACTGAGAACAAGCAGAACATTATTTCGATTTGACTGGTGGAGGTGGTGGAGCACAGCAGGTATCTGGGTAATCATGTGGACAGACTGGACTGAAGACACAACTCTGTGATGTTTAAAATAAAAGACAGAGCATGCCTTCTTATTGAATAGGTTTAGTTACTTAATGTTTGCTAATCTTCAATAGTCTACAGTGGAGAGTTTTATCTTCAGTCATCTGTTAAAGCAGCAGCATCAGAAACACCCTAATAAAGCAGATTGGCTCTGTGATGAGAGACTGTTCTGGATCGCCCGGAGATGATTTTGTAAAAAATAATTGTACATAAGCTGCAAAACTTATTCATAATCAAAACATGATGGTTCTGATAATCTTGGAGCAAGCCTTTACAATATATTGTAGGTTACTCTCGTCCTTAATGGATAATCCATTCACCAAAAGATAAAAGTTTAAAGACTTTCAATAAAAGAACAATAAAATCCTCTTACTGACACGAAAAGAGTTCACATTCCTCATAAAATAACATCTCCGTTGACCTCATTGTGACAATGAACTCTCATACAGTTAAACATTGATTCCAAGGTATTTATCAGACCTTCACAACCTGAACATCACAAGTGTTTTATGACACTAATTACATGTGTAGAAATGTGTTTGAGATGAAGGACTATGATCAGACTCTGAACCATGAAGGAGCACACAATAAAATTATGACCTTTTAATTTTAGAAAAAAAAAAATCACCTCTTTAATTCAACAGGAATCTCAATCAATCAATTGATCAATCAATCAAACAAACTTGATTTTTACAACACTTTTCACTCAACTTGTACAACACAAGGTGCTTTGCAGAATTAACACAAAAGCAACAGAAGCAAAAAGAAAAAAAAAGCAAAGAAAAACTCTTAAAACATACTAAAATGAACACAACCACACACATATACACATTGAATAGACACGCAGACCAATAATTAGAATAATAATGAAGCAGAAATAAATGGAGGAAAAACCTTTAGTCCTAAGAGAAAACACTGAAGCTTGACGATGGAAATATAGAAAACACATAAGTAAGCAACAAATAAAAGTATGTACTAAAAAAAACATGTGCATGCTAAGGAGAGATAGTTCCAAAGTTTTTCACTTGGCTTGCAATTTTATTTATTTATTTTGTTGTCTTGGTTGAACTGTAGAAAACATTTTGGCATCCAGAGTTTGATGTTTAAAATACAGCCATAAAGGCTTTTGACTGGACTCATGCCATCAGGTGACACAGCAATATGAAGTTGCATCTTCTATCATAATTACTGATTTTGAATTAAAACCATACAGATTGGGACCAGAGAAACATCAGCCATGGATACTTTGGTCTTTTCCGCTTGTGAATTTAGTGTGGCATTGAGGGGGACATGTGCCCAGCAGGCTTCATATTCTATATTACAGGATAACATGCAAACTCCAGATCTATCTGGATGGAGGTCACCTCCACCAAAGAGTCCCCTGAGACCCTGAAAACAACAATAAAACAATACCATAATCAGCACAGACGCTCTGACAAAGCTGACTTCGAAACCGTTCATTTTCTATCAGCCTGAAGAAATTGACAGCTCACTGTTGATTCATAAATGTGATGAAACATTGTGCTTTAGAGGAAAACTAAAATTTCAAATGTATAAACCATATAATTTGTTGTAGATATCAGTTTTCCTGATCTTTTCCAGTAATGGAGCCAACAATGAAAACCATCAGGCTGCTCTTTCACAGTGTCACACTAGCTGCTAAGGATTATCAACTGTTGTGATAAGAAAATATATAGATACATAAAGCCAGCATTAATTGTGTTAATATCAAAATGCTCCTCGGCTACAGAGGACAGATTTAAGTGAATTTACAGAACAAAGTGCCACTGTTACACACAGACAAATAGTATATCACAAACAGATTGGTTTACTACATAAGAGAAAAATCAGACATAAAAGATTAGCTCCATTGCCATAATAATAATAATGATAATGATAATGATAATAAATTAGACCTGATCAAAGTGCAGCTAGTCTTCTTTTCATAACCTGCAATCTGAGGCATCCTCTCACAGGGGATCTGTGCAGGGTCTATCAATGTACAAAAAAAGATGAATACATGGACTGAACAAAGGTCCAAACCAGACAGATATTAACCTGTGGGAGTGATACAAAGCACTCTTATTTTCTTACTCTGGCACAGATTTCAACATCAATAACAAGAGAGAAGATACAAGCCTTACACAAATGTTCATAATTTAGTCACTACAACATGCAACGCTCTTGACATACCCAGAAACATTTCTCAAGCACAAAGCCTACTTAAAAAAAGTCACAGCACCATGCAGATTCAATTCATATACAGCCAGGATCACAGAACATTTATACACGACGAGTGGCAGAATCGATTTGTGCATGCTTAATTCACTTTCAACGTTTTGACACTGTACTTGATCTATTTAATCTATATTGCCACTTGCCTTTGACAGCACATCCAATGAGAATACTGCCTACAACGAAGCAACAGTTTAAAGAGATTCAGTACCATTAAATGATCTCCAGCAGCAGGTCCCTGTGTTTGGATTTTTTGTGTCTCTCTTTTTTTAATATAATTTTAAACTGAATATCTTTGGGTTTTACATTGCACTTGCTGGTTAAAAAAAGGACCTTATAATTCATGAATAAAAAGTATTTGTTGCAGCTCTAAACAGAGCTTGAACCATCGATTAGCTCACAATAAAAGGAGGGAGCTCTTGTCTGTGAACTGTTAAGTTTGAAAAAAAAATCAACCCAAATTTTGCTTCATTATGTAAAACATCAAACTCAATTGTGTGTCTCTGCAGGGGAATTAATCAGCACACACCAAATCAGCGCCTCTGACATACACAGAACAGCTTTGCATGCCAGACACCAGAATTTAATTGCTTCTGCTTAGTGGTGGTACGTGCCTTAAAAGCTACCCCACTGACTTCACTCACATTTCCTGGTTTATGAGGCAGTTGGTCAAAACGGCACGGACTGACTTTGGCGTTGATAGCGCCACCATATGGTCAGTCAAAGAGCAGTTTGTGACCAAGTTAAAATAATATTGAAATGTATCTATGGAGTTTTCAGTTCTCTACTCTGTAACTGTTTCCTAGACCAAAATGTGCAAAACCAATTTGTAAGACAGTTATTTCTGAGTGATTCAAACAGTCGCAACCTCATTATGCAGATTCATGCAAAGATCTCTGAACAATGTTGTGACATTAATTCAAATGTGCTGTGGCAGGCTCTGCATCAAGATGATTTTAATTGGTGTTACTCAGTGGTCATGTGTTACTGTCCAGGTCTATGTGCGTTTGAAACATCAAACATTTAAATCCTAAACAGAGGGCATTCTGCAACATTTGATAATTTGATCATGCTTTCATGTTAATGACATGGAGTTTTCTTTTTTTTTTGTACCTTTGAAGCTTCCAGTATTCCAACATTTCTTGGCTCTTCTCCCACCTTGTGCCTGGTCATCAAGACTGAAATATTACTGATCCATATTAATGGAGGTTGTCCAGTGGAGTTTTAGACATCACTTCAGGCAGACAATGCACCTTGACAGCTAGGGTCTTTTCACTACATGGCTGCTGGTCAGCATCAATTAATATTTTCTATATTGTTTATGTATAACAGATTTCTGTACACCCGATTTTTGTACTCCCAACCTGAGCTCCTAGGCTTTTTAATTTCATAGTATGAAACTGTTGTCCAGCAACGTGTCCAGAGTGTACTTTTGCCTTTTACCCTAAGAGAACTGGGATAGGCTACATTCCATTTTTGCACAGTTGCAGGGTCTCGCTAAACCACAGGAACACAAGCTAATTGTACACTGACAGCTAAATGCAGCAGGGCCAGTGCAAATTATATTCATAACATCTTTGCTTCTCCACTCTACAAGTATGGCAAGATTCATTTTCTAGGACATGCAGCATGTGCACTGTCAGCTCCAGTTATCTAAACACAGATATGAGAAGCTACCAAAAGAAATGGAAAAATACTAGACAGAGACAAGTGCAGGCAGAGGCGGTAGAGTTCAAAAGTGTAGGCACCTGGAGTCTTGTTGTTACCTCCACCAAGGAGGTTATGTTTTTGCGTTTATCTGTCTGTCTGTCTGTCTGTGTTCAAGATAACTCAGAAAGTTATGGATGGATTTTGATGACATTTTCAGGAGTTGTCAGAAATGTGAATGGAAGAACTGATTTCATTTTGGGTGTGATCAAGAAGAAATCCTGGATTCTGGATCACTTTCAAATTTTCAATAACATTGCGGTCAATGAGCCCGAAAATTTTGTTCCTCAATATCTCCTGTTAATTATTGCCCAAAGCTCATGAAATTTGATCTCAGGGATTGACAATGGAAACCTCTATCAAATTTCAAAGGCTGATCAGGATCTGATCCAGAACGCTTTGCGGATTTTATCACAATCTGTAAATCGCTATATGGGGGAATTGTTGCACTCGGAGGAGGTCTGCGCGCTCTGAGTGCTTTTCTAGTTTTATCAAAGTTGTAATGACATCCATATTTATTTTTTAGTCTCTTAAAGATACAACAGGTAACTGATATGCCTGCAAACATCCTTTTGGGACAGTATCCTTAAAAAAAAAATCCATAAAAAATAAGACAATAACGGAGCCTAAAACTACACAGAACTGCATATGTACAGTATATGCATATGAGGCTATTCAAGTTTTGGGTTCTATCACCCCTATTTGACATCCCAATGTAGAATAAAGATTGCTCATATGACAATCCAGCATTGTCAAAACAATTTCAAAACAATCATTGGTCCTCTGCACTCAGAATGTGCCACAACCTGCTCTCTGTGTGTGGGAGGAGAGTAGGAATATAAATGCCCCAGAAGCTAGATGCTCTGTGGAGGCATGCGCTTGTTATTCTGATCTGTCCATCACTTGTCAGCGGCAACACAAATATGTAGGGTACCAACAACCCACACCTGGCTTGTAGCATTAGACCCTCATCCCATGGTTAATGATGTAGACGGTGACAAAAATACCTACAACCTCTCCTTGTGTGCAAGCACGGAACTGCACTAAATATACTTTTGTGGTTTTCCTTTAGAGTATGTTTTATAATCTTTTTTTTTTTTTACTGAGTTTCAAAATGATTTGCATTAAATCAGAGACAAGCTTCTCAAAGTTTAGATGAGTTGCAGCTGATTCCAAGCAACTAGAGCAGAAAGTGTGTGAATAAGAGCCAAAACTGGGGATGTGTAAAAATAATTACCCTTTGGATGAAATATTCAATTATATTCTACTTTCAATTCAACTTTTTTTGTATGGCGTCAATTACAATATGAATTGTCTTTCTATTTTTTTCGGAGACCGAGAACATGACCCCCGAGCAAATATTATTAACTAAAGTAATATTATTAAATCTTAAAAAAAACTCCCTTAGGGGGAGAAAAACCTTGAAACCAAACTGTGACAAGGAAAAACTCCCCTTTAAGAAGTCGGAGACCTTGAATAGTTTAATCTTTTGTGATCTTTTGTTAAGATGTAGCCTATGTATGAAGAAAAGTTGTGAATAGAACAAGAATCTTCACAGATGTTAATGTTTGAGTGTGTTGTAGGGCCAAACAGACCAACCTGAATTCAGCTTGAGCTCGCTATATGTAATAATGTGTGTGCGTTTGTGTTGAACCTCAGTGCTCTGTGGTCCTCGATATCCAACTCATGTAAATATTTCAAAGGTGCATGCAAAGTCACCATACCATTGTTCTAATGCAGCATATACATAAAAGCAATGGCAGCAAGTCTCTATTCTGCCTCAAAGCAAAAAAAAAAAAAAAATATTTATTTTACGAAAAGAGCATGAAGTTTCAACTTGAGCTGCAAAATTTGAGTGAAATGTGAGTTTCTCATCTATTTTCCAGTAGAGTTCATATTTCTGAATCATTCTGAATCAATCACAAGGGATGGCTTGATGCAACAACTTATACAGTGGCATCCAAAAGCCACAGCTCAAAACAACCAAGTTGGCTGCAGATTTGCCAATGACATCTTGAATGTCATTAGCTATCAAAGGCAAGTGGCAACATGTTTTCAATGCAAAACCAACAGCAGTCATTCGTACTCCACTGCAAACCATTTTACATCTCTTTTGTTGATTGTCATGTTGTTGCCCTGCATCACACACTTAGCTTCTCTGATTGGTTGTATGCGTGTCCAGTCACTTCTGTCAGTTTCTTCTGTGTCCAGAGGTAGTGTCACCTGGAAATTAAAGTGGAATCAGAGGAAGAATTCGCACAGTTGGCCTGCCCTCCAGGCTAGTGTAAGTTTGTGCTAAATATCAGTTTTCCATGGTTAAATGAATCTAAACCATGAAACCAGTTAGAACTGGTTAAGATTTCTTATAGAGTGTGTAAACCTACCCACTTGGCATGAGAGTGAAAACCAAACTGAAATATCTGTCAAGTCAGTTATACTCCAATCTCACTAATGCTCCCAGTAAGGGCTAATGTTTGTGTAACTTTGTTTAACCAAATTACAATTACAATTACATTTTTGAGTTTTCTGGTAAATTTTGATAGTATTTGGGCTACTGCAGAGAAATGTAACTGACTTTATAATAAGTTATTTAAAAGAAATAATGTAGAAGGAATGAAATCCAAAATTGCGTTAAGATTCAGATCTGCTCAATACAAGCTTTGTTAATGTTATTGCCTATGTATCAATATATTTCATATGTCATTTCGTTTACTTTACTTATGAATCTTTCATTTCTTTAACACACCAAAATCATGTGAGCTGATAAATTTGTGCTGAAAATACTGTCCAATCCAGCTGAGCACTTTTATCCTTGATGGTCATAGTCCAAGCTGAAGTAACCCGTAACTATGGGCAACTAAAGAGGGTTCCATAGCAACCTATCGTTCCATGTGATCTGTAACCATCAGTTATTGGAATGTGACATCAATGAATAAATAAATAACTCCAAACATTTAAACTCATCAGATAATTTAACAATACAAGATAATTTGCAGAATTCATTAGAAAATAAAATAAAAATATTTTTACTGTTAATACATGGAAAAATAGATAAAAATAAATATAAATAAAAAAAACTTGATTTAAATGACTAGTTAATCCTTACAAAAGCATATGTCCTTCATGAAAGCTGCCACACTGCCCAACATCTTCTACTATGATGATACTCTTTAATGGAAATTACCGTTAAACCTCACCTGTTTGCTGCAGTAGCATCACCTGCATCATAATTAACAGGAATTTGATGCAAGCTAATACTGATTTTCACATTACATAAAAGGTCTCATTCTGAGGTGACATCCACCACAATGCTCTGAGATGTTTTCCTATTGGTTTTCTGTGGTCATTTTACAATTCCTGCACAAAAGACATCAATCACATATTGTGACACAGCTGAAAATTTAAACACTGACTTTCCATACAAATATATGAAAGAAAAAAAAACTTCATCATTCAGACAAACGTAGAATTCAGCCTACAGCATGGTGAAGGACTGCAGACATTCAGTATTAAAGCACTTCTGTTTGCACATCACTATGAGGTGGCGCTGCTTTTGTCCTCCACTGTAATCTCGCTCACACCATGAACCTGTGTGAGCTGCTTGCAGTCCAAGGAAGCCAGTAATTTCCTTGGTCCAGGAAGGGTCGGGATGAAGTACTCTGTGAGAGAGATGGAGGCATAGCTGCCAACATCTCTGAAGAGGGAAACAGGAAATGACAGTAGCAGTTACAAACTAGAAAAATAGAATAGGTGGTTACAAAAAGAAAAAAGAAAAATCTGCACCAACATATCTGACTCACCCATATTCAATTTTTCGAGCAGGCATAAGGCCCAGTCCTTCCATGTGAAATATCACAGCTGTCAGTGTCTGTGGTAGGGGGTTAGTGAAGGAAATCTCCACTGCCATCTTCTTTCCTGCCACAGCCTTCCCGATTGGCTATGTGAGAGCAAAACAGGTAGAGGACAAAAGTCAGATCTGGAATGAGATCTGCACGGTCATATTTTCCTGGTGAGTTGTATTTTACCTTTATGCTGAGGTCTGGGGTCCTGAGTCTGAAATTAAACTGAGTCGCCAGGACCTGCTGTGTTTCTTGGACCCGGCCCGAAAGTGTCAGCATCAGGGCAGCCTGATCTAGTAGCTGGTCCTTGTACATGCTGTAATCCAGGGCCCACTCTAACATCTTCTCTGTAGACCAAGAATTACAGTTGGACAAAGAGAAATATGTGAAGATATGTGTTAAAGGAATTTAATGACTCCAGTAGGTGTATTTTGTTACTTTTGGGCAAAACCAGGCAAACAGTGCTTTCCCACTTTATCCAGTCCTTGTATTAAGATAAACTAATTAACTTAGGTGCTGGCTTTACTTCACAGTACTGTGACCTGCCACTTACCCTCATTGGGGAGCATTTCTATCTCTGTTTTGTCCTTTCTGACCGTGGCTTTGTGAACTCCTGTGTAGTACATGACTGCCAGCTGACTATGTAGGTGGACTTTACGCTGTTCTGAGCTTCTATTCAGCAACTTGATAGTCAGCTCTGCATCCTCTCCCATTTTAGGACCTTGATCATCCATGATCACTTCGACAGAGACATCCTCTGCTGTGGGCGATGCATAAGCTTCTGCTTTGGAGCCGTAGCGACATGCTGTTTCCACAGCAATGCGCTCCTCCTCTGTGCCTGAGAGAGATCAGGGGATTCTAATTCAATAAATATTACAGCAATAATAGCTAAGGGGGTCAAATGATGTTTGACGAGGGAGCTCAGAATTTTGATTTTATCTTCTGCTCTTGGATTATACCTTCAGGGTATTTGTAAAGGTGCGTGATGTCCATGCGCTCATCTGAGCCGACAGCCTTGGTGCTGATAGAATGACCCACAACTTTCTTCTCACTGTAGATTTGACTAAAATTCCCATCTGCATCCTTCTGCCAGTAGATTTTGTCACTGTTCACCTGAAGATGCACAACAAGGGGAGCAGGAGAGCATACTATCACGTATAGTCTGGTGGATGCTTTCTCGTGCAGCATTGAGACACATTACACATCATTTGACCTCAGTCTTTTAAAACTCCTGTAAATTGTGAAAAACTAAAATGGCAGTTTTTCTGTTGGAAAGTGTCAATTCCACAAACCTCAGCAAACACAAAGGTACAGTCGTATTTGAGATAGACTTGACCACTGCGGACAGCGGCGAGAGATGCAGGCCCACAGCGGAACGTGCCAAAACTCGTCTCTTGAGGTGTGGCGTCGACGGCCTGCCAGCCTCCATTGCCATGTGGTAAATCTGGACGAGTCATCCAGCAGTCGTTCCATACATGGAAGTTCCTTCAAGCAAAAATAAGCTTTATAAAGTAAATGGCTCTGGATGTCATGAAGAGCTGAACGGTTGCTGCATGTTATGAACACCAGTGAGAAGGCATACCAGATAGAGTCTCTATTCAGGTATACTATTGGATCCAGGTTCTCGTCAACGTACACATCCGTTGTCAAGGAGATGTCTGTATCGTGAGCTGAGCTGAAGTTGGTCACAGTTCGAGTGGGAATGCCTAAACACCGTAAAACTGAGGAGGAAGTGACAACACACCAGCAGTCAAGACACATATGCCCATAAACACATCTGATGAGTGTAAAACTTACAAAACAAAGACCCAGCTAACCTGTGGTGACCACGCCGGCAAATACCCAGCACTGGCCATACTTAACAGGGATGCCCTTGTTTTTGTGATATTGCTGCAGTATTTCCACACTTCCAGTCCAGACTGTGGGAGAGGTTCCTCTTGAATAGTCTCCTGACCAGTTTCCCTCCAGGACGCCAAGGTCATCAGGAGAGTTGATCTGGATAAATGGAGAGATTGTTTTTGACTATGATCTATAAACTCTGTTCCAAGAAAAAAAAATAGTCCCTGTCAACAAGAAAAATGTCTCTTTTCATTAATTTACAAGCTCCACACAAACTTGTGACCAGTCAACTACAGGGGCTGCTGAAACTATTGACATTTATTTTAACCTCTGTGGAGATTCAACAGTGATTAATTTATGTGCAACAGCTCCATTCAGATGAATAACAAGGAGTCCACATTCACAATGGTGGCTCTGTGAAAGTGTGAAATTCCCGCATGCTGACATGTTGCTGTTAAGCATGCACTGCATACACCGTTGATGAAATCTGTATAGCAGATTAGTCTGCTACAGCTGACAGCTAAAAGAGAATGTGAAAACTACTCAGGTTTATTGGCTACAAGTCAGTGACATGAAAATCTAAACAATTAATATAGCGCATTAATGTCACATTGAAAATCATTTTACAGTTTTACATATAGCATTAAAACTGGAAGAGAATATATATATATATATAACATTACCATGGTCAAACGCCAGCATCTATTACTTTTTAGGTCTTCATTTGATTGCTTTTTCAAGGAGCAATAAAATTTCCCACTTTTAGTAAAAAAAAGAAAATTGTCATCAAAGCGTCTGTAAGGTTAAAAAATGCATCCTTAGCCTAACGGCTCTGAGGCCATGACTTTTTGCCTCTAAACCTGTTCCTCTGTGGGACAACGGATTGTTGTCTTTATCAAGACGCTGAGTTAGTGTCTAGACAGATCACAAGGTTTTACAAGGTTATGGGTTGCTGTAATTTTCCGTCTGAGGCAGAATTGTATTAGATGAACTGCCCGCCTTTTGTCTTGGCATTTCTTCTGAAGAATCCTGATGCTGCGATGAGCTCTGTGATTGTGGCTGCAGCCTGGGAGTAAAAAACCTCCGTTTTGCACCTCCGTCGTTGTCAGTGCCTTGCTTAACACCTGAATAGATTGCATCACCGGGCACAGTCTTTAATAATTCTTACGGCTAAGAAGATTCCAAATTCCTGGCATTACAGCGTCTTAGTGATTTGAAAGCCATTCTGACTTTTGCTTGTCCACAGTGCAAACTGCATGCTGGCTTTTTTGGGGAGGACATGTGCTGTGTTTCACAGGATTACTGCAAATGTTGACCTGCTTGTGGCACAAGAAGAAAAGTTTGACTCAGCCTCACTCTTTCAACATGTTTTAGTATCTGGAGACTGTGAATCTCTACAAAATATCATTCCAACTTTTTAGGTAGCTGTTTAGATATTTTAACTACACTTCATTCAGTCATGCTGCTATCGGGATTGCGTGCTCCAGGCACTGTATCTAAACATACTTTGCAATGATGCTAAAAAGGATGAAGACAGCGCATCAGTTTCTGTGTTTGAAAGCAGCAGCTGTTCTGTTGAACCAGTGCCAATGTTGGCTTGAAGGATGGTTTGTTATGTCACACCGAGCAGGGCAACTTTCTGTGGATTGAACATTATAAAGATCAGTATCAAGGGTCAGGTGCAGGCTCACCATGGCAGAGATGATTCGCACCACATTAACTGGATCTCCCCATCCAGAGTTGAGAGTTCCGCTCTTCTCCAAGACGAAGAGGCAAGCAGCAAGAATACCATCATTAAACTGAATGTAAGAAAGAGAAAAAGACACCATTGTTGAGGAGCTGTGTGAGTTTCTGCTTCCCTGTTTACCGAACACTGACAGCGTGAAGTCACCTGTCCATAGTCCCATGTCCTCACTCCAATTTGATTCTCGGTGCCATAGTAGATTCTTCCGACATCATTAAGGATGTACTCTTGCCTCTCCTCTTCAGAGTCCATGAACACAGGATCATCTGACAGAGACCAACAAAGAAAAGCTTTGAAACTCGAAACAAGATAAAATCAGTCCTCTCAAGCACAACCACGGCATGCTGACATAAACATCTGCTATTAAAATTATATTGTATGCTTTGTTCAGTGTATAATACAAGTTGCAGGCATGTTGCTTTCAAGGACAAGGGTGTTGTACCCATCTGTCTGTAAAGAAAACTGGCTCAAACAAGATCCACCAAGTGGGAGAGAGTTCTGAGTTGAGTTTCTCATCTGCCTAAAGTAGCTTTAGTCAGAAAAAGCCAGGAAACGGCCTTGAGAAGCCAGTCAGCTACTACTCACATATTCTTTGATAAAGGGTAAAATAATGAGTCACTTTCACAGTTAGATAAAATGATCATAGCATAAACATTTAACTGTGACTACTCACATTAAACACATAATTCTGATAGACTAGAACATAGAATATTCCTGTAAGGACACGTGGCCCAAGGTATGTTAAATACGGCCCTGAAACACAGCTGAGTGAGACAACTTCAGCAGACTCGAGCGCCCTGTTTGAACCTGTTTATTTCTCTTCTCATCAGGGACAGCTGAGGGATTTCCGCAACACTTCCATTTCTGCTGCTCCCTGTCATCACAGCGGCGAGTGCTTTGGCACAAGTTTTACACCCGATGCCCTTTCTGACACAACCAGGATTTGAACCTGGGCTCTCCCACATGGTAGGCGGCAGCACTACCACAAACTAGTGTCAGTCAGGGTCTATTATTTGATTTTCTCAAATGCCTCTTTTTTGGTCCAACTATAACCTTGAATTAATGATTAAGGCAAACCAGATACACACACTTTTACCACTCACAGCTTTTTTTTTTTTTTTTTTTTTTTTTTTAAAAGAAGTAATGGTGTGCCCATGTTCTAACAATAAGTGACAATCAGCTTGTGTGGTACAGGGACTCCAAATGATTCAGAAGTCAGGATGTCATGAACACAGTGTGCTCTTCAGAGCAGTATTTTTGTTCAAATTTAATGGAGGATGACTGCAAAAACTATTCCAACCGCCTACAAGCATCTCTAAAACTTATCTTGTATCAAACTGACATATACAGTACAGTTTTCCACTTAAATTGTGTTCATTGGTGAGTTAATTGACATATTTGTTGCCCTAATCTCTTTTCAAAAGAAAACAATAATGTTATTAGTGTTTTAAGGTGCTTGTGTTAGTTTGGCCATCCAGTCCCAGTAAAGCTTGCTTTACCTTCACACCAGGGGTTGAACAGCATGTAGATGTCATTAGCAGGGTCGTGAGTGGAAACGGCGCGGCCACTTGCACACTTTGTTTCCACTGTGAGTTGATATCTGCCAACGACAGCTGTGGGCAGAGAATTCACTGACAGCTTTATTCTTCTGTCATCCTGTTTCACAACCGCAGCCTCCCAGCGATCATCCTCCAGCTCCTCCACCAGAGGTACGATTATATGCGTTCCCTTTGACACTGCCGGCAGTGACCCTGTGAGGAGCAGAGACGCACATCCAGAAAAGAAAAAGCATGTAAAACATGTCCATGATGTGCCCAAACAGAATCAAACAGTTCCAGTTCACCCACAATGCCTTTTAGCTCCAATTGCGCCACACCTGGATTCTAAGTATGTTTGAATAAACAGAAACCAAATAGAAAGATTAGTGAGGGTAATGTCTGGGAATGGTGTGTACCCTCACTCACATACACACCTTGCATGAGAGCATTGGATGTCAGTCAAGCTGTAATAAAAACTCCATGTTTTGGCCACAATTTCCAGTTCAGGGTCATTGTAAGTGTCTATCCTGACTAGAAATGATGTGTAAAATAGCTGCAGAGTTTCTGAAACCTGAGTATGAAATAACATACTGGAATACTGGAATTACACCAAAGAAAAGTAAAATTATTCAGCTCACAATTTCCAATGGCATATTGAAAAGTAAAAGAGACCTGTGAAAATGAAACAGCTTTTCCAGCTTAATAAAGTCAAATTCTTTAACACAAAAAATGAAAAGTACATGTGTTGGTTTTCCTCTCTACTCTCTCCCCTGGACTGATGAAAAATACAGACTTTCCATGACCTTCCACCTGATATTCCATGTGGAGGTGACCTTGTCTTTGTTTGCTGTTTTCAAACAAATTAACAAAAGCAATTTGTTTATTCTTCTCAGATTCAGTCATGGACAGACATTCCACTTAGGTGTGACATCAGGAAGCGAAGCCAGCATGCAAAAGTAATAAGAGAAACAAATGAAATGTCCAATGTGAACACAAAGTCAGGGGCCACTGGATTGTAGCAAGCGTGAAAACATCCCAGGGCATCAGAATGAACTCACCAGCTGACAGCCAAGCAGCAGCCGTGCTCCACTAGTCTGAGAAATAAATGGGCTTTCTGGTGGCTAACTTATTAAAATTGACAACAAAGACAAAAGAGAGCCTACAGGGAGCCAGTAGAGCGAACCAATCACACACGATGAGCTGAAAACTAATAAGTAAATACTCATGATGCTTTCAGATCCTCTGAGAAAAAAAACCAACAAGACTACTTTTGTCTCAAAATCACTGTCAAATTTATACTGAATTCATACAAAAGCAAACAAAATAATCAGCAGATGTCTTGCTGATAGTCAATGTGGATGTGAGAACATTCATATGCCTCAATGTAAAAGTATTATGTGGTTTTAATGGGAAATAATCATTATCTGGTACTGCTATAATAACTCACAATCTTTACATCATATAGCTTCAGTAAAAAAAAAAAATCAAGTCTTGACGTGGGTCAAACTTTTACTTGTATTTCAGATAAAGGAAGTAACCAAAAAAAAAAAAAAGTTGAAGAAAGAGGATATTGTTCCCATTGCACAGAATCAAGCCATACTCTCAATGGTCAGACATCCTGCTGACTTTACGCAGCCGCGAGCTGAAACCTGTCCTCTAGCTCCCAGCAAGAGAGCAAATAAAGAACTATTTTTGGACATCCTGTTTGATTTCTTCATACACAGCCTTAAAGCTCAAATGCCAGCTTTGCATAAGGCAATACCTCATATGTTCATTTCATATCTTATAATCTTATGGGTATATTGTCATGAGATTTGGTAAGCGCAGCATACCCATGTTCCCAGGGCTTTTTATCTGCGAGGCTGAAAGTGTGTGGACACGCTTTCAGCCATTCAGGTATTACATGAAAAAGACAGCCTGTGTGAACTGGGCGTCACACCTTTGTGAAAAGCACAAAAACCACTAAGTCAGAGCATTTATCTGATGCTGGCTTTCACCTGCATTTAGATACAGCTGTATGAAAAAATGTGTTATTTTAAGATGGCCTATTATTAGCTTTCAGTCACTTTTGGTGAGGCCAGAACATGGTAGAAATATGTCATGTCCTGCTTAAAAATTGGATTTGTGATGCCGTAGAAAGTGCAATTTCATTTTTTTTTTCTTCCAATATTTGTATATCTGAAACTACTGTTGCTCTCCTGTTTATTGTTATTATGACAGATGGTTGGGTCAAATTACAAGAAGATCATCCATGGTCTGTGTATGTGAACATCCTGAAAAATGAGTCACAAAATGTGACCTGATCTTCATCTGAGACAGAATATAAAAAAAAAAAAAAATGACACGATTAAGCTGATAACAATTACAATTACACACGCAATTATATTTACTAAAAAATATTGAAAAATTAACTGACTTTTCTGTGGGCAGGTAAAAATGCTAGAATTCATAGAGAATTTTTGGAAAGGCCTAGAGACCAGGGTGGCCTGACACTTCCCAACATGAGAAAATATTATTAAGCATCTAATATCCAAAAAGCCATATACTGGTAAGCTCCACAGCTGGAATTGGTGTAAAATTGAAGCAAACTCCTGCTTTTCCACCTCACTTTCTGCTTTAGTTACAGCAGGATTACCATTTTCACCATCTAAGTTTACATCAAGCCCTGTAGTATCTTCTACTCTTAGAATATGGACACAATTTAAGACAAAGATTCAAGCTAAAAGAATTCTCTATTTATAGCCCTATTTGCAACAATCACCTTTTCCCTGCAGCCAGAATAGATCAGACCATCACATTGTGGAGTAGGAATGGTTTAACTATATGTTATAGCTTTTATATAGATGGTCTTTTTGCCAATTTTACAGAGCTTTCTGTAAAATTTCACTTACAGCGATCTGACTTATTCAGATATTTTGAGCTATGTCACTTTATTCAAAGCCAGAGTCCAACGTTTCCTGCTTTAAGAGAAGACACTCAGTTATCTCTAATATAATTACTTCCCTTCAAGAAACATCACTAAATAGACTTAGAACAGCATGGTCTGAGGAACTTGGATTAGAAGTGCCTGAGGCAGTATGGGATCGTGCTCAAACAAGAGTTAATGGAACGTCATCCTGTGCCAGACTTAGCATGATGCAGTTCAAAGTTTTCCACAGAATTTACTATACCAAATCCAGACACTCCAGAATTTACTCTGACATTGAGAATAGGTGTGAGTGATGTAACGCTACACCAGCAGACATGGCCCACATGTTTTGGACCTGCCCTAGGCTAAGAGATTTCTGGTCATCTGGCTGTAAAACATTGAATGAGGCATTCAACACTAATGTCAAACCCTGAGCAGACATGGCCATCTTTGGAGTGTTCATTAATGACATAATGTTACCCACTGATAAGATGAATGCTTTTGCTTTTGCCTCTTTGATAGCCCACAGAAGAATAGTTTTACAGTGGAAATCCCCTGATCCACCTAATGTGTCTGTCTGGCTTAGTAAACTAATGTTTTTCTTGAAGTTAGAGAAAATTAAGTATTTCACTAGAGGTTCAACAAGGAAATTTCACAAATTGTGGGACCCTTTGATTTTGTACTTTGAAAGCCTCAGTACTCTCCCATAAGTCAATGCAGCCCTGAGATATGATATGATTTGATCTTGGTGAACTATAGACAGATATTTGAATGTGGAATAATAGCCCCCTAGTCTGTCTCCCCCCTTTTTTTTGTTTGTTTGTTTTTTTTTATCTTTTTTGATTTGTTTTGTATGTGGGTGGGTGGGTGATGGGTTTTTGAAAACTCAACTACGAAAAATAATTCAAGATATTGTAAATAAATGTGTCCTGTATTGTATTACCTTCCTTGAATAAAATATATGGTTAAAAAAAAGAAAAGAAAAAGTAACTGACTAATAATTTTAAAGAGAGCTATTTGGAGTCAGTAATGAAATAAGTTTGACGGTGTGGTCTAGAGCTATTTGGACCAGTAGAAGACAAACATTTTAAGTGTGTGGCTCAAAAGATCACCTGCTGATGTGAACCATGCCTCACTTAAAGAAGATCTCTGAAGACGTATGATCAAGAGTTACTGATCTACATGAGGCTTTAGGTATCCATCTGTCCACAACTAGACAAACTGTCTCTAAATAGCGTTGCTTCATATTCTGGTTACTCAACCCAGAAGTGGGTACCCAGCCAAGATGACTCCAAAGGTACAACACAGGATCCTCAATGAGATAAAGATGAAGCCATGAATGACAGCTAAAGACTTGCTGACGTCACTGGAACTGGTAAACGTCTCTGTTCATGAGTCTAGCATACGTAAGTCATCACACAGGCAGGGCAAAACACCAGGAAGGAAGCTGCTGACATTCCAAAAAAACATTGCTGCACTCCCAAAGTTTGCTGAAAAGAACTTGACAGTCTGCAACACTACTGGGCATACGCTTCACAAACATCCATCCATCCATTATCTATATCGGTTTAATCCCCTGCAGGGTCACGGGGATCTGCTGGAGTCTATCCCAGCTCTCTTCTGGTGAAAGTCAGGGGTACACCCTGGACAGGTCAACAGTCCATCGAAGGGCCACATGTAGATGAACAACCACACACACTCACAATCACTCCTACGGGCAATTTAGAACCACCAATTAATCTGACATGCATGTCTTTGGACTGTGGGAGGAAGCTGGAGTACCTGGAGGAAACCCACGCAAGCACGAGGAGAACGTGCAAACTCCACACAGAAACGTCCTTGCTGAGGTTCGAACCAGGAACCTTCATGCTGTGAGGAGCTTCACGAACATATGGAACAAAAGTTGAATTATTTAGGAAGAATACTCAGCATTATATGGTGCAAAAAAAAAAAAAAAATGCCACCCCACTGGTGAAGTATGGTGGAGGGAGCATCACTTGGTTTGCTGCATCAGTGTCTGTACAATCATCAAGGGGAAAACTAATTTTCAAAATATCCTAGAGGATAAAGCTCAGTGGAAGTTGGGTGATTCAGCAGAACAACCTTTGACCCGACAGAGAAGCTGTGAACTTACCTCAGGAGATTTTACACCAGACACCCTGAAAGTGTCTGAATACTGACTCTGGTGATCATATCAAATTTTATGGCAAATTATTTGGGTTTAACAGGCTGATGTGATGCTTGTTTCTTTTTCTCTGAAGGGGCACATTATAGAATTGACGTTAAGATGTCATCACAGCAATATAAAAATAGCATTTAATGAACCAGTAAAACCTATTTCTTCACTTTCACTTCACTTTCCTTGGATTTCCTTGCTCATCTGTTCAGTACAGCAAAAGAGACATAATAATCATTCTGTTCAAGCATCACTTGTTACCACAGACAGCTGTAATTGAGGGATCTATATTCGTGTGAGTCCCTCCTGCCTTGCAGCAGTCAGAGAAGTGAAGGGTAATACAAAGACAGACATGTAAAGGCTACAGGTGGTGGGCTCAGATTCAGAAAACTGGTAGCAACAGTATTTATGATGAATTCCCTGCAGAGCAGATGTATGGCTGCTGCAGGACTGAAGAAATGGATCTTTAGAGGACCCTTTCAGGAGCATAGCAACAGAGTTGTTACTATAGCGATAGTAGCCGCCCCTCCACACTGTGCCTTACCCCTCTGATCTATATGTCATGTAGCTCACATACATGCCCTGCAAACACCTCAGAAATTATACCAAAAACAGGTACTTGCTGTAAGAATTTCAGTTCCAGTAGTTGTACACAAGTCAACATTAACTTGGTGTGATTAAATTAATAATGTCAGATCTAATAAACAATTTATATCAGATATTAAACATAAAGGTAATCTTTTATTTTACTTTTTTTAAAATATAAAGTTAGGTGGGACTTCTACATTAGCCTTATATGTTTATTTTCTAATTACATGTTAACAAACTATGTAATAAAATGAGATTGTTGAATATAGTCTTATAGTCTTATAAGACCTGGAGAGAAAAAGATCTTTTGCTCCTCAACTTAAAAAAAAGAAAAAAGAAATAAAGAAAAAGCTGCTTTCATTGTATTAAATTATTAAATGATTGGAAATTATTTTCTGATCGATTAAAAGTTGGGCCGACACCAACTTTTAGATACAGCTCTCAGACTCAGAAATTGTTTGTGGAACAATACGCACATAAACTGGCCTTCATGCATCTGGAATAATTTATAGTAAAGAATTTTAAACAGACTCATACTCCAAAATGTCAAACGTAATAAATGTTCCTGAAAGCTGTAAAGTGTTGCATTTTAAACATATTGGTATTTTCCTTTATTAGTATTACTCAGTCTCCTGGATAAAAAATGTAAAATCGACCCTGTGGAGAATAAAAGCAAAATAAACAATATACATTTTCTGTTCTTGAGGGAAGGATTATAAATACGCTTTCAGAATTGGTTCAAAGTGTGTTACTTGATGATTTATTTCAGGGTAGATCAACCCAAAGCTAAAATGCATTATTATGGTATGTAATAATGGAATAAATTCAAGATTTATGTCGAAATATGCATTTACTTCATTTAATCAAATTCTGGGTTAATGAATTCATACTGAGTCATTATGTTGAGCATTAGAAAAAAAAAGCAAAACCTCCTGCAGATGCAACATGAACTTGTCCTTCTCGACTTGGTCCCATGACTGGGTTGGAAGTTTCACCATGAGAAGCATGTGAGGGCAGCTCCGGCCCAGTTTCTTCCATGGCCTCTTAGTGTTCAGAAGGGAATGACACATTGTGCTTTTATGAAAGCCCTTGGTAAAATGACAATATAAAGCTTTTAGTGTGGTATAGAGAGATAGATTTAAAGTTGTTATTATTATTATTATTAATCTACTCTTACTATGAATTATCATGTTATACTCCTATGTGTTGATTTTAAGGATGCTATGATGGCATTTTTCTGGTGAGGTTTTCTAACATTGGTTCTCTGTGATGTCATAAAAGGGTGTAAGTGGTCAACTGTGGATCAGTGGATGCAGCTTGTTTGCCTTGGCCAGCAACTGAGCGCATGTATCTGTGTTTTTGCAAAACACTTCACAAAGGACCGCTTTATGAACAAGACCCTGTACATTACTGCGTTTGCGTAGAGACTAAACTGAAAATCAGTGCCGCTCCAATGCTAGTAGCTTGTGAGTCTGAGGTTTTATGCTCTGTCTCATGCAAACAAGGAAAACAGAAATCTATTCACTGCAACACATCTCACCAAAAAAAAAAAAAAAAAAACATCTACCAATTCAAATAAAGACACCCTCAGTTGCTGGCATCTATGGAGTCAACGTCATTTACATGAAATGCTGAAAATGTAGCACTGATGATGTGTTTGAATGTGGAAAAGGTTTCAATCAGCAGCAGCAGTTGTGTGTGTTCATGAGCATCAGCTCTGCTCATCAGCAAGCCTCCCGGTGTTTGAAAAACGCAAGGTCTGATAAGTATTTAATTTATCATTATTACTATTATTACTATTACTAATACAATTTCAGACCAGAGGGGTAGATATGTGATAGTCAGTGGGACTCTGAACTGCGTACCGTTAATATTAGTAAATGTATATGGGCCGAACTTTGACGACCCGCTTTTTTTTCAGAACCTCTGCAAGGCATTGCCAAATTTATAAGATTCAAGTGTAATTATGGGGGGTGATTTTAATTATGTTTTAGATCCCGTTCTAGACCGGCAGCACTCCAAATCTAATACATGTAGAAACAGTGGCATACTCAACAATCTTATGCAGTCTTATAACTTGGTAGATATCTGGAGGTTTCTTCATCCCACCACAAAAGATTTTTCCTATTTTTCCACTGTACACAAATCCTATTCCAGGATTGATTTCTTTTTGTTGGACTCTAAGTTGTTACATTCAGTTATTGACTGCACCTACCACAATATACTAATATCGGATCCTGTCTTGTTAAGTCTCGACTTGAACCAGAATAGAGGTGAGCATAGTTGGCATTTGAATAACGCACTATTAAAAGATGAAGAATTTTGTAACTATCTCTCAGATAAAATTGAAATATATTTAAATACCAATGATGTGGGCGATGTAGATGATTCCATCCTGTGGGAGGCCATGAAGGCTGTCCTTAGAGGCCATATAATATCATACGAGATAGCAGAGAAAAAAAAATCTAAACAAAGATTAATTGAAATTGATTATCAATTGACCAAGCTCGAGGCTTGATATAAAAACTGAACGTAAAATAGAAGTTCTTAATAAAATAACTGCTCTACGACATGAATATAATTCTATTATGTCAAAAAACATATTAAAATTGCTAGACCGAGTCAGACAGAGGTATTTTGATCTTGGCGACAAGCCGCATAAGCTATTATCCCGCCAGCTGAGGCAAAAGCAGGCTTCTAGAGAGAGGAACTTTGCATACAGACCCGGTGAAGATCAACAAATGTTTTGCAGATTTTTATGCTAATGTTTACCGGTCACAAGGTGACCTAGATCCTCAAGCTTTTGATACATTTTTTGAGAATTTAAATCTACCTAAATTATCATTGGACTCCGCTGATATGTTAGATAAAGATATCACATTGGAAGAGATCACACAAGTTACCTCCTCCTTTCCCAATAACAAGGCACCAGGCCCGGATGGTTTCAGTGTAGAATTCTTAAAAAAATTTGGCCCTAAGCTGTCACCTTTATTTTTACGGATGTTCAACCATACAAAGCTGACCTCAGGTTTACCACCCACCTTATATAAAGCCACTATTTCGTTAATTCCAAAGCCAGGCTGTGACCCCCAGATGGTGTCATCGTATCGCCCAATTTCATTATTATCCATCGAAACCAAAATTCTCGGTAAAATTCTGGCTAACAGACTCAAGGAATGTACATGCTCCATCATACATCCAGATCAAACTGGCTTTATGCCGGGTCAGCATATGTATTTTAACTTGCGCCGGCTTTTCAATATATTGTATACCAAGCATTCAGAAGAGGCAGTTGTTATTTCATTAGATGCACAGCGTGCATTCGATCAGGTAGAGTGGCCCCACATGATGTCTGTGCTTAAAAAGTTTGGAGTGGGACCCTCTTTCATGAAATGGATTGAAATAATTTACTCACGACCGTCTGCATCAGTTATTACCAATCAGAATATCTCCTCTTCATTTGTTGTACACCGTGGGACCCGTCAAGGTTGCCCCCTCTCCCCCTTTTTGTTTGCAATTATCATCGAACTGCTCGCTGCTAGTATCAGAAAGAGCCCTTTAATCTCCCCCATAAATGTGCTTGGCTATAAACACTATCTTTCGCTATATGCAGACGATATTCTCCTGTACATTTCCCAACCACAAGTATCGATACCTCCTCTCCTGGCCCTCATTACTAAATTTGGCAATCTCTCAGGGTTCACCATCAACTGGGAGAAAAGTGAATTTATGCCAGTCTCCGCGGCTGTTAATAAAGACTATTTACAATCCATTCCATTTAAGAAATCCTACAAAGATTTTACATATTTAGGTGTGACTGTCACCAAAAATCCAAATGAGCTCCTCCGAGCAAACTGGCAAAGCAAAATCGAGCAACTCAAAACCAATATCGAGTTTTGGAAAACCCTCCCAATATCCATGGCTGGGAAGATAAACGCTATCAAGATGACTGTATTGCCCCGCTTCCTTCATCTTTTTCAATCTATTCCATGTTTTATAGCGCTATCATACTTCAAACAGTTAGATTCGATTATTATGCCTTTTATCTGGAGTTATAAAACTGTTAGAATTTCTAAAAAACATCTATCAAAGCCAAAGAACTTGGGAGGCTTTGCTTTGCCAAATTTTAAACTATATTATTTAGCAGCGCATTTAGTCATTCTGTCATGGTGGAAAAAGGGCCCTCCCTCTGAGGCAGATTCCTGCCCTGCGTGGTTGTGTACAGAAAGGATGCTTTGTAAAAAAAACTTAATCATTGGCTCTCCTTAACAGCCCCACTACTGTTAAAAAGACATATTTTAATAATAGTTTTGTAATTAGTAATAACATTGAGGCTCCAAAAATCTACCTGGATGCCCCAATATGTGAAAATCATTCTTTCTTGCCAGGCCTGACAGATAGTGCTTTCCTCCTCTGGAAACAGAAAGGCATTTGCAATGTTTCATCCATCTGTAACAGATGCAAATCTGCAACTGGTAACTTAGTCCACTCTTTTTGGTCATGTAGTAAACTGTACACATACTGGAAAAATATTTTTCATTGCTTTTCTATGGCTTATGGGGAAATGTTGGGAGCCTGATCCACTTGTAGCCATTCTCGGAGCCTTTGTCTTCTACTAATAAATATCAGAAAAAGGCTATTCTATTTGGAACTGTGATTGCAAAAAAGTTAATCCTTCAGACATGGAAGGCGGACACTGCACCCACATATGATCTGTGGCTAAGAGAAATGGCAAATATGCTCCACTTGGAGAGACTGAGACTTTGTGATGAAAACAGAGAAGAAATGTTTAAAAAAATGTGGGATCCTGTTCTGCAGTTGCTTCAAAGAACAAACTGATGCGTTTATATGTAATATCTTGCTGTGTGTACCTCTTACTTTACTTTTTTCTTTGAAAAGTTTTAAATATGTTTAGTTTATTATAATGACAGTGGCATTTATTATTTATGAGATGAACTGATTCTGTTCATGTGTTATTCGTTTGTTTTGGTGAGGGGAGAAGGTTTTTGTTTCTTTTTTTTATTTTTTATTTATTTATTTTTTGTTTGTTCTCTGTTATCTTGAAAAGCAATAAACATATATTTAAACAGAAATGTTACACACCAAAAAAAGAAAAAAAAAAAAAACAACCTTTGACCCAAACCTGCTTATTTTCACTGAAAGCCTCTCCTTGTGATTCTCTAAATATGTTGCTGTGAAATAATTGCAGGTGTTTGGAGACATGCTGAGAACAAAGCTACTCTAGAGGTACCAGAAATTAAGATTAAATGACTGAAAGTAAGCAAAACATGGCTACTTTAGTGTTCAGTTTACTCACTAACCTGTTTTAAGTTCAAGATGGAGCTGGTCTGTATGGGGGTTGAAAGGGCGAGACAGGGTTATCCACATCTGGAAAGTCTGTCCTCTGCGGATAATGAAGTTGTCACTTTGGTAGAGATCTGTGTGATGCTCTTTGTGGTTCTCCCCTGACTTGCTTTTCATCAGGTCTATTGATTGCACTTTCAGAAGGAGTTCTGTGAAAAGAAACATTCAAGAGATTAAGGTTCATCAGGTGGCAGGCTTCTTCTTCCAGCCCGATCAGTATGAAATGTGATTTCTAATCACCTTCAAGATCAGTTTCATCAGTTGAAGGCTTCTCGTCATTTGTCTCCTCCTCTTTATCGTCAATCCCCGTGACCACGGTGTCTGTGATGTCATCGTCGTCCAGCTGGGGACAACAGCACGGACACACCTTACGCAGCCACTGCCGACACGCATTTTCTTTGTTGACATCGTCTTCTTGAGGTTCTTCTTTTTCTTCCACTTCGTCCTCCCCAAATCCTAGAGTAACAGTTGGAAACCGACCCACTGCAGACCTGTCTCTTATTGATCGTGTTACAACAGGCATCCTAGAAGTAAACAAACAGATAAGGATTTTCTTTTTGTCATTATCAAGGCACTGGCTTCCTAAACAACTTGTTTTACTATGTGAGTAGTTCTGTGCAAATTTTCCTTTTTGGGATTTAGAATGAAATGAATGAATGAAAAAAGTCACATTTGATTAAACTACAGCAGTAAACTAATTGAATAAATTGTCAAATTAATTTGTAGAGGGAGGAAACTGGGTTTGGTTCTGTGGTAGGCTTGGAATTTAGTATGATTTTTAGTCCTTCAAATCATAACACAGTCTTCTGATGTGAGTTGACAGCTTCGCTGCAGATGGCTCCCACTCAGCGTGTCTTCATTCAACGTGAGAAATACATATTAGAATACATCATGGGATGGCAACTACGTCTTCAGCGATATCTGCCAAGTTAGAATAATTCATCCAAAATAAACACAAAGTCTACACTTAAAGAATAATCTTTTGTGCTTAATATGTCTGAAAAAAATACACATGTTTTAATCAAAAAAGAAAAAAGTGTAGCATGTATTCTGTTTGGCATCTGGCATTTTATGTTTTCTATGCAAATTCAGTGTAATTGCCAGGGAAAGAGATTAAATCCAAAGCAGTGAGATGAAAAAACACAGACCAGAGAGTACACTGACTGAACATCTGTCATTATGTAGCACAATAAAAGTCTATATCTCTGTGAAACAATCCTTTTCTTTATATTCTGTTGATTTAATGCCAAGTTTTGAAGATTTCAAATAGCTTATAAACAAACGATTTTCCATTTTGTGTTTGTAAAGCAAATCATGATTATGGCTTTGACTGTGAAATTGGACGATTTGTAATCGAGGGGCTAAAGAAGAAACGCGCCCATATTTATAAAGTTGGAGCTGGAAAAGTCTAAGAAAGAATAGAAAATCTAACCAGAAAAGTGTATATTGATTGTTGGCTTCATAGATTATGTAAAGATCTCCTGAGGCATCTTTATATGTGATGTTTATCATGAGTGTCAAACAGCTACCATATTATCCCTTGTGTGTTCTTTCTTTTGACACAAATTGTTTCCCCTTTTTCCAGTTAAAAATGTCACAAATGCTTTAAAAACTATCAACCAGTTCTTCTAGTTTTGAATATACTGATGAAAACTAAAAACCTTTCCCTACAACTCACCACAGTTACATGTTCAGAAGTTAGCCTGACTCCTTCACGTGTTAAAATGGTAAATGGACTGCACTTAAATAATGCTTTCTAGTCACCATCATAGTAGCCCCAAAGCATTTTACATTAGCCTCTCATTTACCCATTCACACACCAGTGGGTGGCTGCTGCCAGGCCCACTGGGGGCAAGTTGGGGTTCAGTGTCTTGCCCAAGGACACTTTCACATGTGGAGCTGGGATTGAACTGCTAACCTTAACGATTGGATGACCCGCTCCACCTACTGAGCTACAGCCTCCTCAAAAATGGCTCAAATGTATCTCTACACCTTTGCCTGATTTAATATGCGCATATCTATGAATATGTTAATGTTTTCTCATCTTCATCTCCGCTGTTCCCTTAGCTGCAGCTGCTCACCTTCAGCTCTGCTCAAACACTGTAGAACTACTGTAGGCTGCGCCATGGCAAGACTTAATGATAAAGTAATTCAGGGACACATGTTAAAACTGGGAACCACTTCTAAAGAAGAAAAAAAATAATAAAAAGGAATTGTACAGGGTTGTTAAATGTAAATGTGTTCCAAATCATAATGTGTTTTATGTTTCTGCATGATGTCAATTATTGCCATGCAGCAGTAATACACAACACAAACCTATGGTTTCACAACATTAAGGATGTTATCGTGAAATGCTGGTCCATGCATTTACCTTATTATTGGACAACTGGAATTCATTATTGGTGGGGTGTCCTAAAACTACCCTCGTCATGGCCTGGTCGGCCATGGCAGCCCTGTGTGTGTTTTTGTGTGTCAAGTTGGCGTCTCTCCCTGCTGTTAGTGGTTCCTGTTTCACTTTGAAAGGTTTGTACTGTCCTTATTAGTTTTTGCTTTGCTTCCTCCCTCTTGTCACCTTGATTCCCTGCACCTGCCTCTCATTTGTTCCCCTGTGTATTTAAGTCTTGTCATTCCCCTTGTTTTGTTGGTGCATTAGTTGTATTCCATGTTTGCAGTCTTGCTTGTCTTCCCTCTCGTCAGCCTTCTCATCACCCTGGACTTTAAGTTAAGTTTGTAATTTTGAATTTTTAGATTTTTGGGTTTTTGGGAAAATAAACCCTTTGGTCCTTCCTTCCCGCTGCAAACCATGACAACCCTGCACAGCCTTCAGCTGGTCCAAAATGCTGCAGCAAGAGCTCTTCAATAGAGCCTGCTTGAGTAATGTGGGACTGCTCCTATTTTTATCTGCAAGGTGGCAGCACCAGTCATAACGAGTTGGATTTTGTGCTTTCTGCAGACATGAGCACATCCAGTTAAAAAAGCAACAAGACAAAACAAGCTATACAGATCATAAACTTCATTTTCTACCTTCAAGCCAAATGTAGTGTACTACTGTGATGCTGAGTGTACATAGCATAGATCCAAAGCAAAGACTGGAAGGATTAGTATGAGAGCACATATTTCACCAATCCTTTGTTTGTGTTTGGGACACAGACACCCTCTCTACCTTTAAGATTAGGCTTAAAACTTTCTTTTTAAATAAAGTTTATAATTAGGTCTGGCTCAGGTGCCCTGAACCATCTCTTTATTTATGCTGCTACAGGCATAGTCTGCTGGGGGACCTCATGATGCATCTGATTTTTTTCTCACTCTGTTCTCTTTACTGTTCTTGCACATATACACATAGTTGTTGCAACCATTATATTTTAGGGGGGCGGGTTCCCCACACATTTCAAAATTATTCCATTTGACCATTATTCCAATACATCGAAAAGAGAATATTCATACCACTGAAAGTTGACTCCAGGTTTTTCTGTTTACCTTCAACAATTCACTGCATGCAAGCATAAACAAAAGTAGTTTAGAACCTGTTTCATCCGCCGTATTTGGCATAAAGTTTACAATCGAAGTGAACCGTCAGTGTTGCTGCTCAACACTGGAGAAGGTAACGTCAGCTCCATTGCCATCTCACAATGTCCAGCTTTTGCTGAAACTGTATTCTTTTGTTACGTGACCTCAAAATTAGCGCTATGTCATGTAAAATTGATGTTACATTCAATCAGTGGTATAAATTGGAAGGCTTTGTTTATTTCAGGGGTCACCAATCTCAGTCCTCGAGGGCCAATGTCCTGCAGGTTTTGCATGTTTCCCTGCTTTAACACACCTGATCCTAATTAATGGCCACCATCACCTTGTCATCAAGGTCAGCACATGTCTGTTAATGACACAACCACTTGTCAGGGTGTCAAGAAGGAGGGAAACATCTAAAACCTGCAGGATATCAGCCCTCGTGGACTGAGATTGGTGATCCCTGGTTTATTTATTGGCTAATCAATTGTTTGCAATATCTGGTCCCTTCCCAGACACAATGAACATCAGGAAATTCTTTAAAAAGCCATGGAAAGTAAGTCACAATTTCTCCACAGGAAGGTTTTTTTTCCCCTTGGGAAGGTTAGCAGAGTTAGCTGGCTCGCCATTGAATTAAATGTTTACTTACAGGTAAAAGCAGGTGTTTTACAACCTGTTAACATGCACTAGAATGCAGGAAATAGTATCTACTTCATTAAAAATCATCTGGGGTAGGACCCCCAGACCCCATGCCAGTGTGACACCCCCCCATTATAAATGCAATTAATGATGTTATCTTTTGTGTGTCATTGGCAGACGTCCTTGGACTATCCCTCTGCGTATGTTGATCTCTCCTAACTGACAGCTCAGACCCCAAACCTGTCGAGTCAGATGGATGCTTTTCTTTAGTCTGGTTCTACTGGAGGTTTACGAGCCCTATTAATTCATTTTTTTCTCCTGTCCACAGTTGCATCATGAGAATGAGGGATTGAACCAATCAGTGTAGTCTGTTGGGTTCCTTCGCTAGGCTGCTGTTGCATGACTCTACTTATTACTTACTCAAGGAAGACAAACAAATGGATAGTTCCATTACTTTTGCGTTTTTACTTGCATTCACACACTCAGACCAAAAAAATGAATGACAAACATTTGTAAACTTTGCTACGCCCCCAGCGGCAATCAGACCCATTGAGAACCGCTGGGACCATAGTAAGGGTGCGCTTGTTTTAAACACCCAAAAAGCTGTAACAGCTGCTATTATTAACTGGTATTATGTGAGCTATGAATCTGGACTCCATTGGAATAAACTGGATAGATATTACTATAGAACCACAATGATTTGGGTGGGATTTGACTGAACTGGATTGTCCTTAACTGGAATGTATAGAACTTGTTTGCCTTGTATGTAAAAGTGCACTGAACAAGAAAAGTGAAAATTCGGCTGAGTTGAGCTTCTTTAAGTTTGAATGTGAAAATTAGAAATTGTCATTGGCCCATAACTTAGAGACAGTTTGACAAATCACAATTCTTTTGAAATGCTTTCATGAATGCCTTCTGCAGAGGATGCACAGGAAATATCATGACTAGTAGTTTGTTTATCCACCCCTTTTAATGAAATAAAAAATGTAATGAACACTAACAAAAAAAAAAAACACCTACAACGTTTGAGTGGAGAAATGCTGAACATTTCATTGCTGAGGGGTGTCTTCCTGACTGACTCTAGGAACTTGAACCAGCTCCATCTGGAACTTAAAACTGTGAAAGCACATCCTCTTTCAGGCTGACTATGTTACACATGAAAGCACACACTCTTCCAGGTGAACTTTGTCATACTGCCATATTAAAAAAGAAAGACGGAAAGGAAAAGAAATCAGCTGGTCATCACCAGGTCTCGAAATGAGGTCAATACAACTTCAGAATGCATGACGTCCTACGTTGTGTCATAATTAATGTAATTAAAAATAACTGCAGAAGCAGTGTGCAAAAAAACTAAGTACATCCATTATTCAAAAGCTTGTTGAGCCACCTTTAGCAGGACCAACTTTCTGTTCTGTATGATGTTATCAGTCTTGTGGAGGAACTTTGGTCTGTTCTTTAAAATGCTGCTTCGTTGAGGGTTTTGGTGTCTTTGATTATGAACAGCTCTATTAAGCTCCTGACAAAAAAACAGTGAAAAATAATAACCCTAGTGCCAGTAAGATTGTCTAAAGAAATGTTTCTGCCTATTCTAACCTCCCCAAAAACTGACATGACATTTCTAGTATTTTTCTGTGTAGCACTCATGCAGCATGAAACAGTGTGGCTGCTTTGACACCACAACACATCTGGAGCTGATTCACTGATGCCGGGTTAGAATGTGAAATATGAGCAATTAAAAATAGATAATAAGTTTTCATGGGAGATTAACATGTACTCAGATTTACAGCTTCACCGTTAAAACTCAATGTGCAAAGCTCAAAATACCATTCATGAACACCTTGTTCATAAGAAAAAAAAGTGCAAGAAAATAAAGATACATTTACAACTAAGTATAAATAAGAAGAAAAGAAAAATACACAAGTCAAAACCATTCACAAGTGGCGATAATCTTTAACATTCCCTCCTGTCCCCTTGTGTTTGATTTGTTTTTTGACCTTCCCCTTCAACCAAATCAACTCCACAAACAGACGTGACACTCCTTTGTAACAGTATGTTCACCAGACAGGTTTAGATGAAGCAAAAGCAAGACAGATAGTGTGGTCACTGCATATTCACATGCCTATGACACTAAGTATAAAAAAATTGCAGGCAGGACGTTGTAGTAGGTGCCTCCTCCCATCTCAGGATTGTGGTGTCCTACTGACAGATAGGTCTAAAAACAGCCTATCAAAATATCCTGCACCAGATTCCACACCTCCCCAATAAAGAACTGCAACAGGAAAGTGAACAATGGAAAAATGTTGACACTGTTCTAACAGCAGCAAAAACTGGGAACAGAAGCCTGGTAACTTAATATTTTACTTTCAATGATATTAGATAAAGAAAATGAATAAAAGTTTTGTATTGAATCTATACAATAAATTTTGTAAATCCTCTTCACTCTGTACACCTCAGACTTCCAGTACCAGTCAAAGTCCTGCCATCTGCAGAAATACTAAGATGACTCTGCAGTAGCGGTCTTCGGACCAGCCTGACAACCCAAAAACCCAACGTTCCGACCCGACCCAAATCGATCTATATATATATATATATATATATATATAGATATATATATATATATATATATATATATATATATATATATATATATATATATATATATATATATATATACACATTTTTTTTAAACTTGGCTTAAAAAAAGAGCAATTTTCCATCAACCAGCATCTTGAAACCTAAAGAGATTCAGTGCATTCAACTCTGTCAACTCTGCTAAGGAGCATATATTGATTTTTGTGCTGTGTGAGGAACCAGAGGCTGGGAGCTCATGTGCCGTCACCATGGCATTTTGGTCTCTTAAGTGCAATGAGAGTGTGGCAAAACCTCAGATATTGCTGCATCTTTCTTTTCATAGCATGACAAATAATGATGAACGTTTTGCAGATGTTGTTGATACTAATGATCAGAATCCTGTAAAAGATGAAAACCTTTCCTTCCATTTTGTGAGATTCCAAAAATGTTAACAGAATTGTAGAGGTACTTGAATATTTCTGCAGGAGCATGAATATAACTTTGACAAATATTTTGTCTATGTTAAAGCACTGGATTGACTGAAAACAAACAGTCTCCTGGGAACAGGTTCATTCATGAAAAATAATATTTGTGCACGTTGCAATTCAAGAAAGTGCCAGAGGTTGCCATGACAAAGTATCAGAACACTATAACATCCAATATCTAAGGGGTAGAACGTCAGCATAGTTATATATTGTCAGACAAAGAGAAGTGCCGTACTGTGCATTTATCATTTGTTGTGACTGAGGACAACAAAAACACTGGTGGAATTGTGTTTTCTTTCCCCTGAGTGTCATGCAAGGAAAGTAACCATCCCTACAGTCCTGTGTTACCAACAGCCACTTTAAGTGCAGGTCAAACCACAAAGTTTCTGTAAGAACTGAGACAAAGGGCTGCAAAATTATTATTCAAGGATGCAGCTGGCTGAAGAACTGATGATGAAGACAGTGATAATCAACAAAATCCAGCTATAAATCAGCTACAACACAGACATTATGTTGGGATAACATATTGTGTATATTGATAGGTGGTAAATAATCATGTCTAATATAGCACCTTTTTAACTCTGCCTAGGCTCTACAAAGTGCTTTAAAACTTATACAATGCTTCTTATGACCAACAGTGTTTTGACACTCCTTAGCCACACAGTAATGAGCACTATGTGTGTGTGTGGTGGGGTGGGGGGTGGGAGGGGGGTGCTGTTAGAGTTTTAGCATGCCCCTAATTGTAGCATGGTGACTTTTAGCAAGTCTAATGGATGCTATGCAACCAATTGCAATCTAAATGAGGTGCAACTGAGGCTTAGTGTCTGGACTTGCACATAGTCATAAAGTATTGACAATTCTTGATCTGGTCACAGCATGAATTTAAGTAATTATAGTATCAGGCAGGCCTGCTGGGTTTCCAAGAGAAGATAAAAACTTTAACAGGAATGTTTTAATAGGACTAAAATTGTGCATCAACTTAAAGCAGCTAAACATCCCTTGTAGAGTTGCTCAGGCAAACATCACTTTTATTAAGTGATTCAATAACCTGAATCCCACTCCCAATTTTTCAAGACCCAAACACTAATCTGCAACATTTTGTATGGTACTTGTACTTCATTCTTGATCTTTTCTTTATTGTTTGTTTATTTTATTTCCATTAACATCAGAAAGGCTAGAATTTGTTGAATGAAATGTTGCTTATCCTTTAAGTCTGCAGGATGAGTTACAACACAGCTCTTAGCTAAATGCCAAACATATGACTGAAGCTGTATCCACACAGACCAGTCTGCTTCGAGGGGATCTTATGGACAAAAAAACAACCTTTTTTCCTCCTATGTCTAATAACATACAATCATGGAAAAAATTATTAGACCACCCTTGTTTTCTTCAGTTTCTTGTTCATTTTAATGCCTGGTACAACTAAAGGTACATTTGTTTGGACAAACATAACGATAACCACAAAGATTGCTAATAAGAGTTTTATTTAAGAGCTGATATCTTACCATTTTCCATGGTTTTCTTAATTATAACCTAAATCACTTAAGTTTTTACACCAATAGCTATGGCGTTGTACTGCCAAAAACACTGCTTACTTTATGTATTCAGTTTTTTCTTTTCTGTCTGTTTTAGTCACATGATGACGTTTAGTGGTACCAGGTATTAAAATGAATAAGAAAGTGAAGAAAAAATGGTGATCTAATAATTTTTTCCATGACTGTACATAATGCAGAATGCAGAATAATTTATACACAAAGCATGCTCTAAGAGTCTGTATCAATGCAGCAGAAACTGATATTCATATACAGTTGCATCTAAAATATTTTTCATGTATTTATCAAAACCTAATCATGTTTAGGTCATATAGTAAATGCCGCTTGATAATGCAGACTAAGAAACAAGACAGTATAGAAATCAAAATGTCATGAACAAGAGTATAATTGGACATTTTTTTGTGTTATGGACAGGTGTGGGATATCTCTTTATCATTTCCTTATCAGTTATGCAGGTAAAAAGGTCTGGAGTTAATTTCTGCTTTTGGCAGCTGCTGGAATCCACAATCTGCAGCCAAAGTGACTCTCACTACAAGTGAAGCAGGCCATCCTTAGGCAGCATAGACAGAATAAACACACCTGGAAGATAGCAGGAATATCAGGGGAGACCAAATCAACAATTTGATACAAAGAAAAAAAAAGAGTGCTATGGCAAGCTCTGCACCACAAAAAGGTCTGGCCATTCACAGACACCCACAGAAGACAGCAGCACTGGATACCTCTCATGATGAGAGGAAAACAAACAAGGAAAAAAATACTGTATAACATCCAGCCAAGGGAAGAAAGCTCTTTAGGTGGTAAACAAATCATTCCCCAGGTCTACTGTAAGGATAAGACTTTGCAGGAGCAAGTACAAAGGGATTCCCAGCAGGTGCAAACCACGCTTAAGGCTCAAGAATAGACAAAAAAGATTAAACTTAGCAACATGTGAAACCAGAAAAATGTGACTTTACAGCCTCAGATAATAAAATGTTAGAACAGTATACAAAATTGAATTAAATTTACTTTGACTTTTGCATCATTGCAGAAAGCCTGAATCTGATATATTTCATGATGTCTGATTAGCTTCACTAGATTTAATGATATACCGTATTGGCCCGAACATAGGAATTTTATTCTAGAAATCATTTTCTCAAAAACTGGGGTCGTCTTATAATCGAGGACTAGACTTTTCTAGTGTCATTACACATCTGCGCCACTAGATGGAGCCACACCAAAGTAACCAGTAAGCGATTGGGTCATCACAGTGAACGCATGGAGCAGATCTGATGTTTATTGACATAATAAACATCAGTTTATTAAGTAGTACTACACCTTGATCTTCAATAACATTGAAACCTGACACGTACCTTACCTTAAGTATGGTACCACAGTATCTAAAAAAGATTAAATCATTAAAATGTTTAATAATACAGCAGAATGTTATCTCTGTGATAGTTTTTCCTATGATAAATTGTAAAATAAAAAGTTTTTTTTAATTAATAGCCTCATTGTCTTCAACATATTTTTATTTTCCCAGAATGATATTTGAAAACTAGGGGTCGTCTTATAATCAGAGTCGTCCTATATTCGGGCTAATACGGTACACTCATTCCTGTATCTCAGGGCTGGCAAGCATAAAAAAATGTTTAGAGTTTAATCAGGACGACTTGTGAAAAAAACCTAAATGTTATAGTATTTGTGATGTCAGCATATGATCGGATAGATAACCACTGAATCTCCAATTCAGTTAACATGCGTGGAAAAAAACAACTGTAATGGTTAAAAGCAATCTTACTTCTTACTTCTTACTTCTTACTTCTTACTCCTTTTTAATGAGATAATACATAAGAAATTCTGCAAACATTACAAAGGTATAGCTGGGCATGAAGAGGGTGCAGGTACTGGACTGGGCTGCATCCAACCAAAGGCAGCAAACCTGACTGGACTCTGCTGCACACAGGCAGACAGTTTCTTAAGGTTAATTAAAAAAAATAGTGGTTATTCTCAAATGGATGAGTCATTCACCTGTTCTCAACCCAACTGAGCTTATTTTTACGTGCTGAAGCAAAAAACTAAAGGTAGGAAGACCACGCAAACAACAGCAACTGCAGTGAAAGCCTGGAAAAGCATCACAAAGGAGAAAACAACTTTTTTGCTGATGTCCATGGTCCCCAGCTTCAGGCTGTCATTGTCTACAAATGTCTCTTTACAAATAATAGCGTAGTTTTTACCAAATCTCCTTCTGATCTGGGTGCTGTAGTTAGTCAGATGTAGAGGCTTACTATAAATCTCACAGCTTCATCAGCATTTGTACAATGACACATCCAAATCTACAGAGATGGATTTTTTTCTCCCCTATGAGGCTGGTGATAAATATCTCAGCTGTACTCATGACCTGTCTGCCTGGAGGGGCATTTAGTTCAGCCGCAAAGAGATGTTCACTGAGGTTTAGTTAATTTTAGAATGAAAGCATTGAAAAGGCTAAAGTTAATTATTTTTTTAATGATTTGTTAGACGTTTGGGATATTACTGCAAGTCATACATGATTCATATGCGTCTCTGCACATTTACACAGATACACTTGACATGTATATAGTAGTTATATAGAATCTCTAAAAGGTGGGATATGACCTTAAAACACAGCATATGCATGGAGCTGTGAATGATGGCATCAAAACAAAGTCTAAACACACACTCCTTTTTCTGTAAGTGATGAGATTCAAGTGGGCATGAAGTCCACTGTCATAGATAAAAGTATGAATGAAAATGAACATAAGCTAACAAAGATAGAAAGTGTTAATACACAGTGTAAATCAGAGCTGAAACTCAAATTTGTTTAGACAGACAAATATGTGACGTTAATTCAAACTCACTCAGTTCAGCAGAGGAAATGTAGCAAATGCAGACTGGAGGAAAAAAAAAATCTTCTGCTCGCTTTGTGCTTGTGTCTCACGTTTTAAGTTGAGCGCTCCTTTAAATACTTGGTTAAACAGTGAGGACACACCCTCCATCTGCGGAGACAGCAGTCATGCCAGAGATTGCTTGTGAAGCAACAAACAAAATCATTTAGGAATGGAGCCAGCACCTTCTTGAATGCATGAGAAAACAGAGAGGGAAGGTTTGTTTTTTTGTTATTCTCAGTATAGTATACAAGAGAATCATTCATATCTCTAAAGCATTAAAAGTCACATGATTAAAAACTTCATCACCTCACAGAAAGAGAAATAATGGTAGACTATATAGGGAGAATTCTGTGTATATTTCCTTTTCTGAAGGGCCCTGCAGTCAGAACTATAACAAAATGAAATCTGCTTGTTATTCCTGAGGTACAAATGTACGACAGTTTCTCAAAAGATGATTTGCCATTCCTTAGACACATGACTTTAAACTGCTATCTGTTTGAGCTGCCTCATCTTTCACTTTCAAGTTAGGCAACAAACGTGTCCTTTTCATTGCCCAGTTCAGGATTTTTTCCTCATTAGAAATCCTTCTCCCTTTGCCAGAGTTCTGCAGCCTGAAAATCAGCTTGTTAGACAGTATTTGGGTCTATCCACAGACATTCATGATGTGATGTACTGCCAACACCTTAAATGCTGCTACACCCGTAGCCAGCATGTCTATGTGGGCCACATCTGGAACAAAAGTGGGCCACCTGGGTACAGAATGGGCTTGAAGTGGGCAAATGGTGCGGTTCCTATATGGGTTTAGTATTACGAGCCCCAGATGGTAAGCATATATGGGCCATGTGCTAAGAAAGGGGCATATTCTACGGATCCTATATTATTTTAGTACCATATACCCATATCAGAAAATCAAGGCCCTGTCAAACAACCAAGCTGATCCCGCTCATATGTGCAAACACACACAGAGCCGTGATGGAACCTGTAGAACCCATTTGGTAGCCCACTCTTAGCTCATATCATGACTCTCCCACCTCTCTGCCTGTCAGTGCAGTATATTCACTGAGGTAGTCTCAGCTACGTTTACAGCAAATACGATCAAATAATACGCTTCCAACAATCGTCCTTTTTGTTTCACAATTTTTTCTTTTTTCTTTAAGTTTAATTTTGCTTTTTTGTGGTATGAGTAGGTGAGTTTTTTTTTTAAATTTATTTATTTTTTTTAATTCTCAGGCAACATACTCATACATTTGATGTCATGAGGTCCTTCAGTCTGTGTGATTGCTGACAACCACTTCAGTGTCGTGGCAGTTCTTATTAGTGGTATTATGGCTGGTTCTGTTCTGACTCATTTTCCAGTTTAGGTCACTTAACTGCGTTCATGCTCTTTGTAACACTGGAAATCACAGAAGTGCTCCGTTTTATTACATGAATCACAGCTGTATTCACTTTTGTTCCACTGATTTTCTACTTTTGTAAATGAAATAATCTAATTATTGTACGGTTGTGCAAATTAAGCAACAGGTGTGTGGCATCTCTGATTAATGTGATATCTTATTATAGAAAATGTGTATGCAGAATAATGTTCTGAATGAATGCAAAAGAAGCAACCTTCAGAACATTAATGACAATGATAATTATCTGCAGTTAGTAGTGGTACACAGTACATGGTTTTTAAGCTTTACGTATTCATAATAGCGAATAAGGGATTACAGTATGTGAAATAATTTATAATTCATTTAACAGGGCTTTCCCACAATGATTCTAAATTCTTGCAAAAGCAATGGTGTCATAAATACCTAACAGCAGTTCTGTCCAGTGACAGCTTCATTAAACCCGGACCAGAACCTGACACTGATGCAGCTGGATAGATTGCAGCCATCATGTATTTCATGATTCCCTCCCAGATCTTTGCTACTGTGATGTGTGAAAAAGGCCCGTCCTGCAGTTCATACTGTGGGAGGTGCCAGCAGGTGAGTCAGCCCCCATGTGGGATGGGTCGGTTCAAAGAGGGAGTGGAAGTCTTCTCACTTTTGTAACCAAGATGTAACTGAATATTTGTGACTGCGACACACAGACTGGTTCTGTAGGTTTTAGTTGATTGTGTGCGAAGGGTGAACTCTGTTACATAATTCAGAGGCATATTGAGCAAGAATCAAGTTCCAGAAGGAGTGTTAGGAAAATATTTTTTCTGATACCATTGGAGACCAAGAATCATTAAATATAGAAAATTTTCTACATTTATTTAGAAACACCTCTGTTTAATATTAATTAATACACAGAAAAAAACACAGCAATTGATGTGATGTTGTCATTTTCCCACCTGCTTTTTATTTATTTATTAATTTATTTTTTATTTATTTAGATACAAACACTGGCGGCATAGGAGAATTAATCAACAACTAACAACATCTAACAACAGGTAAGGGTTCAAAAAGCAAAAAACAACTTTATTTTGTTTCTGGATAAAGATAAGTAGCATACTTTTAGGATTCTCAGGGGTTTCGCATGTTTCACCGGAACCCAAAAACACACTTTAAAATTCCACTAAGGATATTGTTTCAGTCTTATTTTCCCTTTTGAATGGGATTTTTTTTTCATTCTGTAAGAATCTTTGCAGGCTCTTCTCCCTCAGATTTAATAAACCTGTTGGTACCAATACTATAACGGTTTAATTTATTAAGTAGGAGAAGACATTAATTGACAATATTTTGTATTTTTGTGTTTTTACATTTTCGAAAAAGAATAAATGAATGAAAAACATGTGACATTTCACAATGTGCTTTCGTGTATTTTTGGGTCCCTGTATCAGTTCAAATAAAGTGTCCACAGGTGTCCTTGTGGCCCCAAAAGCTAAACAATAGATACCAATGATAAGTACAACTCCAATTCCAACAAAGTTGGGACATTGTGTAAAATAGAAATAAATCAGAAGTGAATTAATTGCAAAACCTTTGTTTTATTCACAGTAGAAGATGGAAAACATGTAAAAAAAAAAAAATAAAAAAAAACTGTAGAAATGTACCATCTTAAGTAAGAAATATGGCAGCAACATGTCTAAAAAAAAAAAAAAAGGTAGGGACAGAGCGATATTTACCTCAGTGAAATACACTGTTTTTTTTTTTTTTTTTAACCACTGTGTAACATCCCCTCTGATTTTATCTCAAGCTCATACATTTGTCAGCTGAGGAGACTGGCTGCTAGATTTTGAGGGGAGGAACATTGTCTCATATAGACTATGCAGATATAGCCTCTTCTGTAATGAAAGCAACATGTGGTTTAGCGTTGTCTTGCTGAAAGATACCAGGGCTTCCCTGAAAACATTAACGTCTGCATGAGAACATAACTGCTAATTGTACAAACCTTTCCTCTTTGATGTTTCCCTTCCAGTTGTGCAAGGTAGTAAAAGGTACTCATGCACCTCTGTACCACCAGAGATGAAGGCGTTTGAACTGAGTGTTGATAACAAGCCAAATAGGTCCTCTCCTCTTTGGTCCAGAGGATGCAGTATCCATGGTTTCCAAAAGTAATTTCAAATTCTGATTCTTCTGACCACGTTCTTCTGCCTCAGTTCAATTTAAGTACGTTTTGGTCCAAAGAAGATGGCGGTGTTTCTGGATCATGTTCACATATGGCTTACTCTTTGCTAACCTGAATTAGTGGAAGGTTTGGCCGTCTGTGTTTTCAGACAGTGATCTCTAAGTGGTCGAGGGCCCGTGCAGTGATGTCCATTACAGAAGCATGGCTGCTTTTACTGCAGTGCAGCCTGAGGGCCTGATGATACAGGCTTCCAGTAGGGATTTCTGGTTTCCTCACCTGTTCACAGATTTTTCCAGATTCCTGGAATCCTTTGATGATATTATGAGCTGCAGATGATGGGACACTCGAGGTTTTCTCAATTTTACAGAGAAACACTATTTTGAAATGGCTTCACAATTTGTAGTTTTCTGCATCATGTCACTGACCTTAATTGGTAGTGAAGCTCATTAATTGCATGATGGTCTCTCAGGGATTTTTTTTTAGTTCTCCTTTCTTGCTCAGCCTTTTGTTGCACAGGTTCCATTTTTGTGTGTGTTACTGCTATGAAATTTAAAATAAAATGATATTTGAAATTTGACATTTTCTATGTTCCATTGTGAATGAAGTAGAGGTTTAACAGATTTTAGATTTAGGAAATTTCTTAACAATGGATTCTGTTTTTTGCCCCACATGTAAATTATTTGAATATTTGAAGGTGTAATTCATGTAGGCTTCTTTCTGTCAAATCAAACAACCTGTAGTTACAGATACCCACAAACATTTATCATAAGAGAAGACATTGCATGGATATATTTAATAGCTTTAGCTGAGAATATTTTCACATTTGTAAATAAATAAATGAACCACTACTGACTGTTTCATAATATTCGTTTTATATATATATATATATATCATGTCAGATACTCTTCCTGATGCAACTCCCTCCTCATTTATCCAGGCTTGGGACCCCTGCTACATGATAACACTGGCTCGTGACCCCTTAGTTGCCGGGGCAATGAGGGCCCTAGGCAGCCAATTTCCTGACTGAAATAGAAACATATGGTGAATTAATTATGCCGAGCTGTAAGGTGTGTTCAGTTTAAAGTTACAGTTTCATTTCAGTCCCTTGTATTTTGACACACCCAAACAGTAATTTGTGACAAACGTTTTCCTCATTGTTTCACTTTGATATCAAGGTACTTTCACACTTGATGTGTTGCAAAGTCAAATACGTCATCTTAAAAGGGCAAACAAATGACTGTGTTGTAACTTCAGGTTAAACCAGGTGACACACCGTTGGTGGTTCAGACACACCTAACCTTTCTGTCATTGTATAAAGATTGAAATAATAGAGAAAGAAAGATGTATATGCCTGTATATCCCCCATAAATCTATGAAAAAGCTTTAGAGCCAGTATTCCCAGTATTCCCAAAACCAAAGCCATTATTCACATAGGCTTGAGTAGTGCCAACAACTTTATTTTCCAGGTCCACCCTAATAAATCCCATAACTCTGGACCAAAATAAAAATAAACAAATAAATAGTACCACAGATTAGGCTTATTGGAAGGCAGTGACACAATGTGTGCTGTTTATTCATGATCGGTGCATAACTGTGCAACAGAGTAATGTCATAGTTGAGATGCTTTATGTAAACTTTTAAAAATGTATATGAGAACTATATGACGCTCTGCTTATCCAAGCGTTAAAGCTCATCGAAGCAATAAACCGCACTGCTGCATCCTCACCCATATATGATTTACTCTTATCAATGTTTCTGCATGCATTCAGGTGTAGGACCTCCATACACACGTATGTGAAGAAATGAAATGTTGGTTAATACAGACTCACTCACACACACACACATGAGCACAAAGTCTGTGGTGAAGTGTTAGATGGGTGTCTGGAACATGTGCAGAAGTGTCAGGTTGCCTTGAGTCTCGAAGTTCGCTGTGACACATGTTCACCTCAAAAGGGAAACAGTAACAAAAATAAAAATCAACATGGATGCAAGACACTTAAAAAAAAAAACAAAAAAACAAATACCCAATTGCTTACTTCACAGCCAAACACAGCCACGGAGGACAACTGAACAATGAGGACAGTGATGGCAGTGACTCCTGCTCTGCACCTGATCAGAGCAGGAGCTCCTTGACTGAGGGCAGCAGCTCAGCTAACTCCGACTCAACGTTGGCTGTGTGAGTGACGGGGTTGCCACGAAGGTCGAGGCGCTTCAGCTTGGGGCAAGAGGCCAGCGGCTGAAGATCCGCCACGGTAGAGATTTCTGGGTCTCTGGGTTAATGAAAAAGCCTTCAAGTGTGCTGCGCTAAGAAACACTGAACAGAAAGAGATCTGGTGGAAATATATGATCCACTTGAGATATATAATAACACTGAGATATGAATGCTTTTTATTTTCTAGATATAATTTGAGCCTCTATGTCAAAGCCTGCAAAGCTCAAGTGGATGAACAGAAGTGAAGCATGAAAGGGGACAGAGGTCAGTGGCAATGATGTGTTTTTAAGTGTCTCTTCCCTCCTTAATGTTGCTGCTGCTTTGTAAAATTGCAGGGTGTTTTTTTTTTTAATTTCACTTAATCACTTGTGATTCAGGTAAGATAAATTATGCATTAATCTGCCTCTCATTACCAGCCCAATTTTACTGATGTTGTCAGTGCTGCCCCTGTGTCAACCACTCCCACTCTTTTCTGAGCTTGTTTTGCAGCGCTGAGCCTCTTAGATCTGACTCACTCATGTCTTGAGTCACTGGTACATTGTGAAAGGAACAGAAAGATCAGAGTATAAAATGATCCATGTGACACTGATGCTGGAGGATGAAGACCAATCCAGAGCAGGATGTCTCCCAACAGATGCACCACTGACTGGAAATCTGAATCAAGGATACTATTGTTCCTTAAGGAGACTTCCTCCAGTTTGGGAAGGTGAAAAATTCCCTCCAGGTTTTCAATAGAGTTGTTATCAGCTTCCAAGACCTGCAAACGTTGAAGGAGTCATTTAATTACAGAAAACAAGAAGTCAATGTATGTCCTTTTCTATCCCACTCCATCAACTGATGGATTTCCATAAATACATTTTTTTTTTTAAGTGTTGGAGGGGGTGGGAGGCATGGTCTATGCTGGAAAGATATTTAAACTGAAATTGCAGATTTATCACCTCCAGACACTGCAACATAGCAAACTGAGGAGGAAGCCACTGCAGCTGATTGAAGGACAGATTGATATGGGTGACCAGTAACAGCTGGTCCAGGTGGCATAAGGTGGTCAGGTGCTGTTGGACAGAAAAGGGAATTATTTTCCTTTTACAGAATACAAAAAAAAAAAAAAGAACAACTTCGTGTTTATTTTTAGGATCTCAAATGTGATTTCTTATTGGAGTTCTGAACTGACCCGGTCAGAAATACTGAAGACTCGTACTTCAGCGTACTCCATTTTCAAGATGGTGTTTTCAATCATGAACTTGCTGCACAGGTCACTGTAATATGCAGAGCGCATGGCATCAACCTCCTGGAGGACAAACGAAAACAATTCAGTCAGCGACCTAAAACAAACACATTCCCTGTTAGCGCCACAGATTGTGCTGCGTGCGGATGGTTCTCACTTTGAGTGTTTGGAAATGAGCAAGTGTCTCCTTTTCATATCCCAAAGGGTCTAGTGCCCTCATCAGGAGGATAATGGTCAGTAAGCACCCTTCAGAGGGAAAGAGAACAGTCAGCCGCTGCATATAAAACCAGCCATCTCTTCCTACGCCAAGTCAACGAACTGCACTCACATTTGTTAAGTGGCTCCAGTTCCTGCAGCTGCTTGACTGACTGCAGCTCCGACTGCAACACTGAGGTCTTCTCCACCGACAGTTCACTCCTACAGGAAAAGCAAACACCCTCTTCTTAGTCCTTAAACAAACAACAACTGTGTTGCCATTTTGTTCAAAACACTACCTGAAAAGTTCCTGATCTGTAGCAGTGTCCCGACACCAGCTCTCAGTTCGACCTGTGGAGGTAAATATCTACACTGTAATAAAGCTCGAGGAAACACACGAATATTCATCATCCTGCCTGTAACAGCATGTGACATGGAACAACCAGACTGCGTGGGTCACCTGTGTACAGTGCACAGTCTCTGTGAGTGTGCTTTTCAGTCCAGTGCACTGTCAGATTGTGTTCATTGGTGATGTCATTTATGGTTCCAGGAGGGAGGTCGCAGATCTGAGCAGGCGTTAAGGTCAGGGAGAGTCAAAACAGGAATTATCACGACATGGATTAATCAGAGCCAAGTGTGATTTTCATTTCGAGAATTAAAAGAACAGATTTGATGAGCTGGCCAATATGACAAAAACAACATCCTTTATTTATAGAGATGAGGCTTCCATACATTAATGCAGGTCTGCAAAGTTGAACCCTAACATTTTAATGATGTTTTAGATCAAATAATGAAATCCTGTCAAAGAAAAACACTAAAATAAAAAGGTTAAGGCAAGCTAAAGCTTCTTTGAGCTTGTATCAGAAAACCTGGAGGCATGAATGAATGTGGATGTACAGGGTTCACTCGTGTTTTTGACCTACATGATGAGAGAGAAACAAATGTTTTCCATAAGATATCGTTTGTGACTTACTTAACTTTCATTAGGCAAACTAGTTTATCTGGTGACTTCAGCAGCCCAGTTATGAGTTATGAGAGTAAAATGCTTCAGGAACATTCTCTAATGAACCTTGAGGGTTGAAAGCTGTAAATTCTAAATATTTCTCTGCGGGCCCTGTACAGGGCTCTCAACAGCAGAGGTATCGGGCCGATCCAGGCTCACTCTGATGAATCCAACCTCTCCGGTGGCCCTTGAGATGCATCTATAACTTGAATGAGTTGAGCTGAACATAAATGAATTCACTGGACATAATTAAGACAAATATCCTCTCACAGTTAATGGTGTGCCTCAGGGGAGAGAGAGAGAGAGAGAGAAAAAAAAAAAGAAATCTACATCTCAAGGTCTCAAGAACTGTAATGCAGGATTTTGTCAAAGCACATTGTGTTTGGATTTGAAAACAAGCAAAAATGTCTGCAGCATTTCAACCTTAAAGCATGTCAGCCATCGTTCTAACAGTGGGATATAATGGTAGCTTATGTTAAAAGCTATCTGTTTTTTGATTTCAATCTTCTTTTCTGAAAGAGCTCACAGTCAGAACTACAAGATACAATCTCCTTGATATTCCTGAGGGACAAGTGTACTAGTGTTTGTGAAGAGATGATGTGTCATTCCTTAGAGACACATTTCTCTGCTCTCTAACTGCTATCTGTTTGACTTGCCTTTTTCATGTTTGACAACATACTTGTTCAGTTCATCTTTTTTTTTTCTCTCTTTAAAAATTCTTCTTGCTGGAACGTCCCTCCTTTGCTGGAATTCTGCAGCCTGCAAATCAGAATATGCCAGTCTGGTATATCCACAGGCATTAATCATGCCATGTAACATCAACACCTTACTTGTTGTTGCACTAAATGTCTTCCCACAGTTTCATAATGTCACTTTCTCAACTCTACTTCACTGTCAGCACTGGACATTCACGAGGATAGCTCTGAATAGGTTCACAGCAAAGATGGCTGGGTTCGAACAATCTTCAGACTATTTTAATGATCTTTAATTCTTTTGTTTTGTGCTCAAGTGAAAATCACAGCTTTTTTTTTTTTTTTTTAGAGAACTCAGGACTTTAGGCTAAAGTGATCATTTGCATTCCAACATGACCCTGACCTAAAACATGAGGCATGATAACACGCTAAGGTGTGGCTGCAGAAGAATTCTCACAGCTGTAGAATGAAGCTAGTAAAGCATTTGTGAAAAGACCAACCAATCAATATATTACCAATAACTGAGTAACAATTACAAACTTTACCTTAAGAGGGCTATTTTGAGTAGACAGAATGAGTTGTTTGTCTACATTGTGGACTGTAACTGTCTCCTTTTTCTAACTCAGCCTGTAAAGATCCAACAGGCAAGCAGCAGCTGAGTTGGTGGGGATTCACTGACATGGCAAAAAACACTTCACATTAACAGATTATTTACAAACAGTAAGAATCCACTTCAGCTACCTGATGAGTTTAGGGCCATGACAGGAATTCCCACTTGACTAGTGTGGGTGAGGTATCAGTTACACTCCACAGAAGCAAAATGATCAAAGTTCCACATCAAAACACTTCCTCATTCTCCTGATGCGCATCCATGACAGTGGTATTTGAAGAGGGTTATGAGCTGAATATTGAACCAATCAGCAGAAGTGACAGTCAGTACCAAGCTTAAAGGGGGTCATCTATACGTTCTGTGGTCTTTATTTAAAAGGATACCCAGACAGGGCTGTGTTTGAAGCGTGGGTGGACACTCCTCCACTCCGCTCTCTGAGGCTGACCGTCCAGGACCAGGAGCAGGCCGACTGATTGCGCCTGACAGAACAAAGGAAGGGAAAAAGCTTGCAAGGTCAATGCAGGGCACCAGTTGGAGTCGTTTTCCAAAATATCTTTGCACTTTCAGTACAGCAGCAGTGGATATGCGTCTTTAAACTCACACCAAAACTATACAAATTAGAGATTGACCAACGTGGGTTTACTCTGGCCAATACGCTGGCTGATGACGATAGGTCTAATACAGATCTTTAAATTGTTCAATCTGCTTTGACAGCCCCCCCCCCCATGATCAGACTATAATATTCCAGTACATAAATGAAAGAAAAAAAAATTAACATACAAGTAATAACTCAGACTCATCAAAGACTTCTCCAACTAGTGACCAAACGTAGAAACCAAGCAAAGGATTTAATTTATTTAGTATGTGCATGCAGGAAATTATTTTATGAATACATTTTGTTTATGGGATTAATAAAGAAGATACTGACATTGACAGGCCTGGAGAAGGCAACAGCAACTCGCTCCTCCTCCCGGCTGACGTACACGCAGCTTATCATCTCTTCCCGCTCCGCTGTGAGAAACAGGGATCTTATATGAGTGGAGTTGGAGTGTTGGAGCAGCAAATACAGCTCAGGCATGGACATTAAGACTGGAACGCATAGTGGCATTCAAAAGGAAACAAAAGATCACTCAATTTCAAAAGGCATGTCGTAAGATGAAATATTTCTTTCGTATCCTTAGCAGGGCAGCATGGTGGTTTGGCATTGTTGCCTCACAGCAAGAAGGTTCCTGGTTCGAACCTCAGCAGGTCTTTCTGTGTGGAGTTTGCATGTTCTCCCTGTGCTTGCATGGATTTCCAAAGACATGCATGTCAGGTTAACTGATGGTTCTAAATTGTCCGTAGGAGTGATTGTGAGTGTGTTTGGTTGTTTGTCTACATGTGGCCCTGCGATGGACTGGTGACCTGTCCAGGGTGGACCCCTGCCTTTCGCCTGAAGACAGCTGGGATAGACTCCAGCAGATCCATGACCCTGGATAGGGTTAGGTGAGTATAGATAATGGATGGTATCCTTGGCAAAAATGTTTCTCAATGTTTTTCTGCAGTTGAAAAATAAATATATTGTTTTAAAAAGTACTACGAAAAGGTATGACAGCTTGTAAATGTGATTTGCAGCCCACTAACAGTCTGTAACATCTTGTTTGGCAGATTTGTCACTATTTTTGGGTTGTTTTTCTGCGTTTAAAAATGTTTATTGGGCTGCGCAAGTCAATCATGAATGTTTTATTAATGAAGTCTCTAGTCCGATTTCTCTTGGGGTTTTGATAAATATTCAGAATAATATGTCTTATAGAACCCAGTGTGATTTCATCTTCAGATTTTACAAACCATATCAAGTCTTGCTGGTATTTAACTTAACTCTCTCTTCTCTCTGCCATTGAAATGTTTCTATTCAACTGGCGGAAGTTAAAGTCCAGAGCATGATCAACCCACCTCTGGGTTTAACAGAAGGAAGTGTGTTCCTCTCATGAAATTCCAATTACTACTGAAGACACGCTTTTGAAATACCTCAGGCTCAGACTTCTTACAAGGCAGCCCTGCATCATCACAACAAAATCTGAGTTGTTTTTTTGGTTGTTTTTTTTAAGATCTTTTTGGTTGAACCAGTTTGCTTTGTCTTTCTAATAAACCTACAAGTATTTTCTGGGAGAGTTTTGTGATCCTCCATCCTCTTCGTTAAATATAATTTCCTCATGACACTTCCTCATGATTGTGAGTGTGCACGGTTGTTCATCTACATGTGGCCCTGCGATGGACTGGTGACCTGTCCAGGGTGTACCACTGCCTTTCACCCAAAGAGAGCTGGGATAGACTCCAGCAGATCCCTGTGACCCTGCATAGGACTAAACAGGTATGGATAATGGATGGAGGGATGGATGGCTGACACTAGTGATGGGTCCAGCAACACCAATGCGTCGGCGCGTGCGTCGAGCTCAGAGAGCGAAACCCGTGTCGGTACGTGTTTCGCTTTAAGAAAGTCACATGACTGATACAGGTACTGTATCGAACTGACAGTGACGCGACAAACTGTTTATAAGGAAGCGCATCTGTCGACGGGGTGCATCTGCCAAAAGAATCTCTGATCTTTTGTAACACGTTGTCAGAATCAGCAACAATCATGGACCAGCCTCCAGCTAAAAGAAAGGTTTCTAGCGTATGGCACAATTTTGGTCTCATATCGGAAAATAAGGTATTTGTTTTAATTTCCTTGTTTCATCCTGTTCCTCTCAAAGTTCCCACTTGATCTATCTGAATACAAATTCATTTCAAAGTGACTCTTAGTTTGCTATTCATATTGCTTTCTGCAGGTTAAATGTTGAATTTGCTCGACAGAGCTTTCATATTTGAACAAATCCACCTCAGTGCTGAGACGTTATAGGGCCAGGCATGAAAATGAAGTCCCAGATACACCCAGGATGAACTCAGGTAGACAGCCATTCTACAACTTATTCACAGTTGCTTTATTGATAATTAACTCCTATGAATTTATTCTTTACTTGTTTTTTTTTAACCCTTAAGCTTCCAGGAAGCAGATGCTGGATGAAGCTCTGCTAAATTTCATCCTGAAGGACCGCCAGTCCCTCAGCATTGTGGAGAGTGAAGGGTTCAGGAAAAATGTCCAGGTCCCAGAATCCTTTGAGATACTGGGACAACTAAAAGCCAATGTATCCGCATCTCTTCCAGCTTGCTTTGCAGTGTCTTTGCACACCAGCATCATCTGTGGCTCTGTGAGCGGGTCTTTTCCAAAGCTGGAGAACTGTTGTCCAAAAAGTGGAATAGACTAAAGTTCAAAACCTTGGAAAAACTTATTTTTTTGAATAAAAATTTGTGAAAAAGAATTTAGTCCACAAGCATCTTCATTCACAAACACGGTCACTTCGATTTTCAAGTTATGATACATGTATCTGTATCTGAAGATATCAAAGGTATTTTAAATTTAAATTCAGATATGCAATGATGCCATATACAATACAATGACATATTTTATTATTGCATACTTGGTCATTATATTGGTGTCAGTTGAGTCTGGCAACTCGGTTGCCTGTAGGGATTTTTAATGTCCAGCAGGTGTCAGTATTCAGTGACACAGTATCGACACGTATCAGTTTGGCAATGTGTTGAAACGTTCCATGACGCGCCATCAACCCATCACTAGCTGACACTCATAGCTTTTAAAAGTATAGAACAAACTTAAAATGTCGAATGGAATATTTATTCTTAACAACATAGCTTTTTGAGATCAATTCATCTTTCACTGCTTTTATAGTTCACAGAAGCAAACATTATGAGCAGCCAAATATGTTGATTATGTCAAGTACGCCAGCGGTTGTAATAACACACACTGATATGGACAAAAAGGCACAATGACAGATGGACATACCTCTACCTAATAACCAGCGATAGTAGAACCAGGCACTCTGGTCATTGGGGTCAGTGAAGAAAGCATTCTGGACCAGTTCATATTCTGAAAGAAATTAAACAAGTTTGCGGCCAAATGTAATGAACCCAGACCAGACATCAAATGTAAAGTGCGCCTGCTCAGAGTAATTGTAAAGACTCAGACTGCCACCTATCGGCTGCCAATGGGCATTGCTGACTGCAGATGTTTACCTTTGAGGAGTTGCTCTTCACAGACACGATGGGAGTGGGTTTGTGGAGAAGGTGGAGGGGAGGACTGAGGAGGCTCGTGGCATGGTGAGGGCGGCTCAGGAGACTCCGGGTGTAACAGTGGCAGCAGGGTGCTGCGGTAGTGCCAGCTGGAGTAGTTGGAGAAATTGGATCCTATAAGACGATTGGTAAACTCCAACTCCTGATCCACTGGCACAGCAGACATCTTCACAACCAGGCGGCGGTAATCCCAGCAATGGACTGGTACGGATGGGAGAACATGCTATTAGCAATGGGTGGAAAAAAATAGAGGGGCACCGCCAGGTCCGTTTCCTACTCACAGTTGCGTTCATCGAGGCTCAAGCAGCGATCACATAGGCTCAGCTCTCTGGCCCAGTCTGGTTGAGGCAAACGGGCCGAGACCCAACCTCGGTGGTGCCAGCTGCCGTAAGACTTCGGATTTACTTTCAGGCAAGACTCCACGAATAACAGCTCGCCCTCGTAAATCTTCTGCAGGTCATCCTTATCTCTAAAGCAGACATTGAGAAATAAAGACTTTATGCGTCTCGTGTTTAATTATAAAATGGTTTATCGCTTAAATACTGTGAAGTCATGGTTGGGAAAATAACTGTAAATGATCTAACTTGACGGTCTCCAGGTGCATTAGGATTTCTCTTCTGTAGTTCCAGAGTGTTGCAAAGTCAGGGTTAGATGATAGGAGCTGCTGAGTCAGCTGCAGACCCTCTTCATCCAAAATACCGTCCTTCCTCTGACATACAGGAGAAAACGGAGAGGGTGAAGGTAGCAAATACAAAGAGCACCAGGCAGACTGACAGATTTTGTTCTGGTAAAGAAATCCATCAAAAGACCCAAACCAGTAATGTATCAGTCGGACTGCCAATGTCTTATATCTGTGGCACTACTGGTTATTCTAATTGCTGAAGACGAAAAAAAAAGAAAAAAAAAAGATTTTTAGCAAATATTTATAACACAGGGAGGATGCATTTGTTGTTTTTTAACTCAAACATCAAAACCAACTGTATGCTCATTGAAAGAACATGTGACGGGGTTCAGTGTTGTAGTGGAAAACTATTTCAGGTTTTGGCTACACAGATGCAAACTTGGAGGAAATCACTGCTGCGTTTGGTCCTTTCACTGGATTTGATCACACATCTGAGGCAGTCCAAAAGACCTTCGAGAAACAGGCATCACGCGCAGCCACGTATATCTTCAGCTTCTTCTCTCGCTCTTTTCTTTTCTCCTCTTCCTGCTGGGCGGTAGTTTTAACCTTCACACGGCCATGCTGTCAAACAAGCAGAAAGAGAGGAGCTGTAGCACACACTTCACTCTGTAGAGGAATGCCAGCAGAACTAATTCACATGCACTCATCAGACAATTTAGAAGTTACACCTGCTCATTAAACTTATATATCCAAATATCTTGTCATATAACCAAATATCTTGTCAGCCAATTGCACCAATGTTTTGAAAGGTTGTTGTCCAGACGAGCTGGTTTGATCAAGTGGGATTTTCACATACAACCATCTCTAAGGTTTATGGGGCAATTATCTGAAAGATGAGAAATTCTGTGAACTCAGTTCTCTGGGTTAAAAAAAAAAAAAAAAAAGGTGTTGCCAGTATCAGGGGTCACAGACTGTTTCAAGATGAGTGAAAGGCAACAACAACCCAGATAACCATTTGTAACATCCAGGGTACGCAGAACAGAAAGTCTAGACACAGAGGGTGCTGACCCTTAAAGCAAACACATAGCAGGAGAAAACCACGGATGCTGCTCCTGTCACCTTGGAGATGGAAACTCAGGATTCAGCATGTCTGTGTTGATTCTTAGATATCCAGGTCATTGTAAATCTAAATGCTTGGATAGAAAGACTGGAATATATACTTCCTGTCAATATTAATGAAAATCTCTGAAGAATATATTCAGCATTTTGCTGATTATATGCCACAAAGAATTAAGACAGCCCCGAAACCAAAAAGAGGCCAACTGCTATACTAGTATGAGAATACAGCATCAGATGAGTACATGCGCAAAATTATAAATGCAGTGATTTAGAAAGGGAGTAAGTCATGGACGTCTTACCATCCTTGCTGTAGGTTGAGGAGACCCCTTCAGAAACCTGCTTACAACACTACAGAGAGGATGACAAACGTGTTAGGCCTGAGCTACGTTCACATGACATACAAGGACACAGAGATGAGAGTTTAACAGAAAACCCATGACAAGTCAGTGCTATGAGCTCCGAGGATACTTGAGAGGAGTTTAAACATCCCCGACTGACCGCAGCTCCTCATCAGCTCCGCCGTCAGTCAACAAAAACAGCGCACATCAACTGTCAACAACGGTGACGATATTCACAGCACTGCACGCAAAAAACCCGCTTTTGTTACCAAAAAAACACCTACCTGTCCTAATTATTGTGGCGGAGGAGATGCGTTTTAACGGGCAGTATGATTTGTCATGTCAGGTTTTTTTTAACAACTACAATTTTTCACTTCCGTCTCATGAAACTTGCGTCACGCAGTCTCTGTTCCGTGGTAATACTCTGTCGCCCTCTACTGGAGAGAATAATGCACAACAGCGCTGCAACTTCTGGATCAGAGTAAAATCCTAACTTGTGGGCCATGTTTGCATGCATGGATCTGCCTTCAGTTAGCTTGCTGTTAATGTACAGACTGTAAAAATGCAATTAAAACAGAGATATCTTAATGTAACAATTTGGTGTAAAAAAAAAACAGCATTAAAACAGTCATTATTTGTGTTTGGTTTGGCTTTTAACACTTTATAGCACAATGTCGCTTTCAGATTTTTGCTTTTTGTTTCATTTTATAACTGTTTGTTTTTTCCTACTGTTGTTAATTATTTGCTCTTATTTTTATATTTTTTATATAGTGCTATATAGATGAAGGCTGATTGGTGTGCCCCTGTAGCACAGTGATTAGGGCAGGCAGCCCATGCACAGATGCTACAATCCTCATTCAGTTGGCTGTGGGTTCACTCCCAGCCCATACAACCCACTTGATGCATGTCTCCCCCATTATCTTTCCTGTCTCTCTTCACTGTGAATAATGGCCACTAGTGCCGCCACCCCCCCCCCCCCCAAAAAAAAAAAAAACAAAAAACAAGAAGTTTGATTAATTTCTTTTTTTTCCAATTAGAACAGCATCTTTGCTGTGATGTACGTGTGTGGATGTGCAGTGAAAGATGCATGTAAGTGGTTCCACACAATCAGTATCAGATGGTAGAAAAAAACTGTTTTATAAAAACAATATTTATTGCACAGTCAGTTTTAACAGTTTAAATGAAACATTTGCAGCACAGACATGCATTTATTTGTGCAATGGTGATCAAGCAAGGTTCTGTGGAAAACGTCAGCTGTAAACCCTGTAAGACTGAACAACAAAGAACATCAGAAAGAGTGAGATGAAATAAAATAAGGTCAGATGATCAACACATAATAGAGCTGTGTATAAAACTGACAAAAGTATGTTGTGTGGGATCTGTTTGATTGTATGGAAAATACACCCTGTTCAAATGAGTCAAATAGTTTGGGAAACAATTCTAAGCAACTATTTTTCTGTCAGATGCTGTCAGACATCCTTTAAAGAACAAAATCATCTGATTCCAAAGCAGGTTGGTGCATTTAAAGAAAAGGGTGGGCAGGCATGTCTGACACTTTAACTTTCTTGAATATCATCTGCATCCACATGTCTCAGTCAAGTGAGTAAATGAACAGAAGAACTATAAAAGAACTCAACTCTTTGTTCCTCAGATCAGCTTCTTTCACATACCTTCACATAAAACTTCTATTTCAGGGGGGCGAAGATTTTCCCATCACAGAGTGACGGGAAATCTGTGACTGTGAGAGTTCACTAGAGCAAAAGACTCAGGAAGAAACCGCTCTGTGATCATATTTATTGGAGGGGAAGAGTTTAACCAGTCTGTGCCTGGGAAGTGATGGTTCTGTGGTGTTGTTACCTGCTCTTTTCCTCACCCATGGATAGTTACAGGTCCTAAATGGAGCACAGGTTAGACCCCGTTATCTTCTCTGTACACTCAAGAAGATGGCCTGACTTGTTATCTATATTTTTGTGTGAAAGTTAACGTGAGGAGTATCTGCTTTGGTAAACACAGCGTTTCAGAAGAAACATTTTATATCCACTGTAAAAGGAAGAAGTGAAGGGATGATGCTTTGGGGTTGTTTTGCTGCCACAGGAACTGAGCACCTTGCATCCACGAAGTGGACCATGAACTTCTCTGTATAGTGCAGAGACAATCGGCAGTCCATCTATCACACAGCTAAAGCTCAGATGGAATTGGATCATGTAACTGGACAGAACCTTAATCAATCAACTTTATTTGTAGAGCGCTTTTCCTGCAAGGACATGCAACACAAAGTGCTTTACAGAATTAAAAACCATTACCACAATTAAGGAAAGAAGGAAACAATTACAAAGACAGCCCCTCCCTCCCACCCTCCATACTTGACACACACACACACAATCACACACAACAGGGAGACATGGCATAAGAGAGCTGTGGTTAAGCAAATGACTGAAAACCCCAATAAATTTACCCGGTAAGTAATGTGGTAAAGAAGAATGGGCTAACATTTAGACACAGATACAGGAAACAGTGACTTCAAATTATTATTCTTCAATGCAGATTTACAAACTGTTGTGTCATGTGGTACTTTGTATCACCTGCATGATTTATTCTAGTTGGCATCATTTTTGCTAAATAAATAATAACATGATGAGGGAAAAAATGATGTTGTTTGTCAGGTTGTATTTGTCAAATAATTATGATTAGATTGATTTCTCTGATGCTTTTACACTAAAGTTATTATTAGTTTTTGAATGTATCGTTAGAAGATAAGGAGCATATTTGCAAGTAAATTTACCCAGAAAATAGACTTTAAAGTCCTGCCGTGAGCCTACAAATCGATCAATGACACGTATCCACCGTATATTTCTGACCTCCTTGTAGAATATAAACCAAGTGGGGCACTGAGATCTCCGGGGAACCAGATGGTTGATCCTCAAACCAGAACCAAACACTGAGCTACTCTGCTGCACACAGACTGACTAAACACCCTCTAGATATTAAAAGTTAAACCAACACAGTTTGCTGTTTTCCAGTGTCTTTAATTTAATTTTCTGCTGCAACTAATAGCCTACTGCTCTGTAACTGCAATATGTTTTTCTTTTTCTATTCTAATCTTTCTTTTAATTGTGTTTTAATCTATAGTTATGTTGTTCGTGACCTAATTTCTCTTTGTCTTTTGGACTGTGTTTCTGCTTTTATTATTTATTTTTTCCTTGTCCTGATGCATTCTTTTGCATATGCAAGGCACTTTAAACTGGCCACTGTGTTTGAAATGTGCTCACATAAATGAACTTTCATTGCCTTATGGAAAAGGAACTCATATTTATCATTTACATCTGGAAACAACTGATTTTTAAAAAAAAAAAAAAAAAAAACAGTGTAACCTATCAACTTTGGGGGTTGAAGAAACGTTTGCAACTTTAGTCAGAAAGTCCCTCACTCATGGATTTAAACATCAAAATTTCAAAATACAAGAAAAAAATAAAGAAACGGTTTAAGTAACTGCGGCGTCTACCTTTCATTTGCTGGTCAGTACATCAAAATGTTTCATTTCTCAGAAATATTGACACCAGCCTATATTCAGCACACCAGAGTCCTGGTCTCTGAAACTGAAAAACATTTTTTCCCTGAACATCAATAATTGCTTCAAAGACCCATAATCACACATAAGGCTAATTCACACCCCAGAAAATGAGCTCTGTAAAATCTTTTACAGTGCATTTGGTTCATAACGACATGAGCACTGGGAGTTTCTTCAGACAGAAATGCAGATGCAGTGTGCATTAATGCAGTTTTATTACAGGCTTTAGGAAGCATCCCTGATGTTAGGTTCTTCAAATTAAATCTTCAACACATCAGCCATTTGCACACACAAAAAGATGCTTTATTATGTTGTGGGAATTGACATTCTTTTTAAAATTGTGCAAAGCAACACGTTTGGAGACAGGTTAGATGTTTATTGATTTGTAAGAAGAAGAAATCATTGATATATGTGCATTGATATGTTTTCAGGGACACAGCTTGTTGTTGTTTTCTCAATGCAAATGCAAGGCATCCTTTGTTTGTCTAAAGTGACAGAATAAATTATACAGTGGTCTCATTCATTCCATGGTAAATCATAGGAACATTTTATTTCATGACTTTTGAATTCATTGAAGAATGAGAGCAAACAGAAGCTGTCTGAGGCTGACACACCGATGCAACATCCTGTATTTAAACACGTGTAGTTAAACACCAAGACAAACGAAACGATGGTCATTTTTGTTCCACTGAGCTTGACTCTGCACCTCAGAGTGGTATTGATGTAGTGGGTCAAGGCTTTTCCGCTGTTGAAAAACTCCAAGTGTGTTAGATATAATCTTTCCTTGAGGAAGAGAAAATGAATAGATTGACTGATTTTTTTTTTTAAAAATCTTATTGAAGAAATTCTGCAATATCTACATGAATATAAATCCAGTGAAACTGTATCCAGATAGTCTTCCCTCCACATTTAATTGCTTTCTCTTGCAAATGTAATTAAACTACTTCAGAGTGAAGTCATCTCCCAAGACTGATTCAGAATCCTTTGCCATCACACCTGGCTGTCACACTAAGGTTAGGTTTCTTTTTCTACTAAAACAAGCATCAACTTCTCTGGACATGTGATGGCAGGGATTTTCATTTAGGACAGAATAGAAACTCCAGTAAAGCTGAATAATAGGAATGTTATATTTAAGCTATACCTCATAGTCCACCGTGTTAATCAGTGTGTAAATGTAAATGAAATCTGAAGTATTTACACTTAATTAGAGGATATATTTCTCCATCTTATTATAATCAGTGTGTAAAGAACACATGTCTGTTAGGCTTGATTTCAATCTTTGTGCCACTTTAGTGATGTGAATCCTTAAGAAATTGATATTAGGAGCCAACTACTTAAGCAAGTTCCTTTACATCAGTTTCATACATTCCCTTACATGAAAGGCATCCTCTTGTCTATTAGGTTTAAATCATCATTCTTCTTAAAAATTATCTACATTTATATCCAAAATGCATGAACTGATTCCATTATAAACAGCACTCTGCTGTATCAGAAGAGCAAAAAAGTTGAGAACATTCATTCTGGTGTACTAGTCTAGCAGTGTCATATAAAATAATAATAATAATAATAATAATAATAATAATAATAATAATAATAATAATAATTAGTTTAAGGTTTTATTACCAAAACACGATAAAAATCCTCTGGTCTTGAAATGTGGTAACTTCAAATGAACAACAAAACTTGACGTATTACACTGTGTCATACCTGCATAACCTGAACATCAATATTTGGTCTGGACTTTAATTACATTGATTCTTTTGTTTTTCAGCCACTCAGTTGGAGATTTACTTATTCTTTGCTTGGAATCCTTGTTCTGTAGTTTGAACCAGTGTCAGCAGATCTTTAGCCACTGGACTTTAAAGAATACTTTAGTTCAGTGAGTTCATGACTGGCTCATTGACTGCAGGCGTCCAGGTCCTGTGGCTACCAAACAAGTCCAGATTATCAGACTATTACCCCCAGACCTGTACTTTATCAGTGCAAAGCTTTTATTAGTGCAAGACAAATATGCTGATATTTTGTTTTTTTATTTTTACCAATTGTGGTACAGGGCAATATGCCCAAATAGCCCCACTTTGATCCACTTGTGCTATAAACTCAAGCCATGCTGCTATATTCTTTTTAGAGACAAGTCTTTCTCCTGGCAACCCTTCCAAACAACTCCTTATTGTCCAGTCTCTTTTTGAATGTCCTGTCATCAACTTAAACACTTAACATAATATCTGAGGCCACCAGAGTCTGAGATGTAGTGATGTTGAGCTGTTATTCAGTTTCTCTCAGCATTGCATGCTTCCAAGATCACTGTTGACTTCTTTCCTCCTTGGCATTGTGTTAACACACGTGGAATGCTACAGGTTCTCAAATGTCTAAAACTCTTGCTTTTATTGAGGTAGTCACACATGCTGATGATCAGTTTATCAGGTGTAGCTGATGAGCCTCTTAATATCTACAGAAACAGTTAACGTTTTTCACAGACTTCTGCATTTTGATTTGGTTTTTTCATAAAGAAAAAAATGACACCAGTGTAATATATCGTAAGGTTTTCATTTGAGATTATGGTTACCATAATTTAGACCTGGTCTAAAACATATGGTTTGTTTTTGAGGATTATTATTGTTGTTGTTGTTATTAACCAGTATAATCTTAGAATTACAGCACAAGTAGACCCACTCTTTTTCACATGACTGTATGACAGCCCTTTTGAATGCTCATAACTCATGAAATTGAGTGGTGATGTTCCAGTCTTGAATCAATAACTGGTTCAATCAAACATTTGGATGGTACAGTGATCCCTTATTTTTCACAGTTAATGGGGGCCGGCGCCTCGCACCTGCTGTGGGGTGGATTTTTGCAGAATTTCCGTGATTTTTTTCTTGGTTTTTTTTATTATATTATATATTTCTGAAAAATCCTCGAATAACTAAAACCTAAGAATTAAAGCACGAATTGGCAAGGGATCACTGTATTTGGTTAAGTTCAATTTCTATATCTGAATTATATAACAACATTTTTTCCAAGTCAAACTTGGCTTGCCTCAAGGACCAATTTAGTGGCACTTTTACAAAGTTCCTTTTTGAGACCAGTCATTCAGAAATGAGCTTTAGTCAAACAGATTTGATCCATACCCTGATGTCTGAGAGAAATTGAGTGTCAGCTGGTTGTCCACATTTGTGCTAATCTGAAGGTTAGACAGCCAACCCAGAACTTTATCAAAGTTGCTGCTTGATTCTTTGAAGTCTGTCCAATTCTCAGTGAAGGATGGTCCTGGACTCTCTCCTGTTACTGAAAACAAAACAACATCTTATTTTAATCTCAACTGCCTGTGTTGTTGGGAATGCTACAAAGTGTTAACACAATCTTTACTTACAGTCAGGTATCAAAGCGTCCATGCTGGTCCTGAGACGGTCTGTGGATCTCATTATGTCTTTATCCAGCCTTTCAATTTCCCTGGCTGATTTTTTCCTCCACCTTTTCCTCCTTGTCCTTTCCATCTTTCTTCCAGTGACCAATACCCTTAGATTTGATTTTGGTCATGTCACCAACTAAAAATGGTTATTAAAAACACATCATTAAAACACCAGGTATGTACAGAGACTGTTATAATGAATAAAGCCTCATATGTTCTTGTTCTCTATGATACTCACCTAGTGATTTGGTTTTACTGCTTGTCACATTTTGCTTGATGTCCTCTTGCAGCTCCAGGAGTTTTCCTCTGAATCCCGTCATCAGCTCCAGCTCTCTCCTCCTGTACTCGCTCTCCAGCCGTTGCTTCAGCACTTGTTTTAGCTGCCTTCTTCTGACCTTCTCGTGCATTCTTAAGTCGGTGGCATTCATGTCGGGGCAGAAGACCAGACCCCTGTCTTCTGCCACCATTTCTTCTATCTTCTCAAATAACTCAGTAACTTGATTCACGTCAGATTTCTTCATATTGTTCATGGTGTGGTACTTGTTTTCACACTTTTCTACCAGCCAGCGCAGAGCAGGATGCCTCTCAATGTGCTCCTCTACAGACTTGTCTGCTAGTCTGTCTCCATGTGTGAACAAAATCAGCGTGTGCTTCCAGATATTGGCATCAAAAACATTCATGTGTTCTTCCAGGACGACTCGCTGTGCTTCGCTAAATGTCAGGTCCAAGGGGACCACCAGCAGAACAGCATGCACCCCTGATGGACTCAGTGACAGAGCCCGGACAATTTCTTTGTCTGTTTGTTCGGTGCAGAGGGAGGACTCCTTCCTCCACCCTGGGGTGTCGATCACAGTGACCAGTCTGTCCGCCACTTGCCCCACTTCTACTCTGCATCGCTCGTTCTGATTGGCAGCAAACACTTTCTTACGCAGGATGGTGTTTCCTGTTACACTCTTTCCAGATGTTTTCTGGCCAAGCATCACGATCCTCAACTCTTGCAGCTTACTCCTGGACCCTGAGGAGACAACAGGCTTCACTGAGGTGTGAAGGTATAAAATCACAGAGCAGTAATGGTTGGGGGGGGGTTGTCTCATGATTACACTGGTATATATTTTTTGATCATATTACAAATCTAACAGTTATTAACCCGACACAATGTTGACTTTTTATTGCCTTTTGCTCTCTCATAAAAAGTTGAAAATTGTGCTTCATCTAACTGATATTTAGTGCAGCTTTCATGTATTTGTGTTATTTTGGTTACCTGAACCTGTTCCCTCTGTTCCGCTCTAAAGCAGGCTCATTTGCATGTGATAATCAGACCAGATGACTCAGAAACTCACGTGTGAGGTACTTCCTTTTGGCTGTGACTTGACTTTGCCTCAGTATTGCTCCTTCCTCCACTTTCCTTCGTTTCTCTTCGATGGTTTGAAGTATCTGCTCATCTGGAAGAAAATGATCCCAGCCATTTCCCGCCACAGTTTCAGTGATCTTCTCCAGCAGCTCTGTGACTTGTGAACTATCATTTGCACTTTTGTTGTTCAGAACGTGATATCTGTTTCCACATCGTTCGACTAGCCACTGTAAGGCCTGCCCCTCGCCTTCGATGTACTCCTCGATGGTGCGTGATCCCAGCCAGTCTCCTCTGGTGAATATTACAATTGTGTGTCTCCACATGTCCTCTCCAAGGATGTCCATGTGTGTCGTCACAGCATTCAAGTGTTTGGCACTGAAGGATGCGTCTGCATCGACCACCAGCAGGAAGACGTGGGGCCCGGGGGGGCACAGAAACATGCTGCGCATCAGTTCCTCTTTGATCACCTCTGTGGTGTCAAACACAGGGAAGCCTTTCCACCAACCTGGAGTGTCAATAATCGTTATTTCACTTTTTTCCACAAAACCCTTCAAAACCACCGACTCTTGTGTTCGTTTTCCACTTTCTTGTTCCTCGAAGCCTAAGATGGTGTTACCAACTGAGGTTTTCCCAACGCTTCGGCTACCCAGGAGAACCATCCTGAGGTTAGGAATGGACGCCTTCTCTTCTACTATCAGAGGAAGAAACAAGCCTTAATTAATACTCACACAGTGTTTCATACCCAGGAAGTATTAACAGTACTTGTTGAATTACTGCTGAAGAAGAGACCATAGTATAGTAATTTACTCAAGTAGGTGCTGAAATTTCCCACAGTCACAGTTTTTAATCATAGCTTTTTAGAAAAAACATATGCAGTTTGCAGTTACCGATCAAATATGGGTGGAATATTGTGAAGATGGTGAAGTAAACCATGAGCTGCTTACACTTATTCATTAAAGGAAGAAAGATATACTACATAACCAAACAACAGGTGCAGACAGCTGCTGTGGAGGCCTGAAAAAGCACCACAAAGGAGCAAACTCAGTCTGTGGGGATGCTCTTTGCTTCCTGACACCAGGTGGTTATTGCCTGTTAAGAATTACCCTCAGAGTATTAAAAATGAGCATATTTACATTTTCATGCCCATTTGAGCAGTTTCATTGAAAACACCACTGAGTCTCTTCCTCAACTGTGGACATGGATCCCTTTAAAGTTAAAACTGAGAGTCTGGACTTTAAGCTGATACTCATCATAGAATTGTAATTTGAATAGTGATATATTACCAGAGTTGGGTCAGTAACCAAGAGCTTAAAAGGTTTGATTGACCTCGTGTTTATTTGACCACATCTGCTGTCTCATTCACCTGAAATCAGCGTTGCCATGCGTTGCCGTTGTTCCTCAGCTCTCCTCTGTCTCTCTTTTGCCCGTTCAGCCACCACTTGTTGCTTTTCTTTGATGATCCTAAAAGTCTGCTCATCCACTTTGTAGTAACTGCCTCCGTTTTTAATCACCATCTCATCTATCTTCTCCAGCAGCTGGGAGACCTGAGATGAGTTACTTTTGTCCTTGTTATTGAGCACGTGGTACCTGTTCCCACACCTCCCCACCAGCCACTTCAGCGCTTGACCTTCACTCTCGATGTGCTGCTCTATCGTCTTCTCCCCGAGGAAATCCCCATAGCTGAACAGCACCATGGAGAACCTCCAAGCCCGCTCCCCCAGGAGCTTCATGTGCTCTTCAACAGTAGCCTCTCTGCTCCACGGAGAAAGCTGAATCGATGGGGATAACGAGGAGAAGAGCATCTGGGCCTGGGGGACACTTGGATGCATTAAGTTTAAACCTTTGTTTGTCCCCCTCTGGAATCTCGCTGATGGAACGAGAGCTGCTCCATCCCGGAGCATCAACCACGATCAGCTCCCTGCCCTCCACCACCTCATGCCTCACTTCAGCTTGAGTTGTTCTGATTCGGCCACATTCAAACCTGTCCTTCCCAAGGATGGTGTTGGCAGACGAACTCTTCCCCGCCCATCTCCCACCGATGAGTACGAGTCGGACCTCTGATGAGGTGGAGCTCGCCGTCTCCTCTGAAAAACAAAGAAAGCATGTCTTTTTGAACAGTTACACCAAAATATCCTCATTTCAATAATCTTATGACACACTTTAACAAAAATGTTTTGTTACGATTAGAAACTTTCACAAAAGGAGACGAGCAGCTTCCTCAAGCTGAGGAGCACAATGAAGTCTGCCAGTTCAAAAACAGAGCAGCATTGTTATTGCGCCTCATGTCTGACACGAAAGGATCGCTCAATGAAAATTGTGCTCAGCAGAGATATTTTTACTCCTAACAGTGAGGGGTGACAAACTCAAAGTGGGGAAACATTTTTAGATTGAACCCTGAACTATGGGACATCATTTTGCAGCAAACTAAAGAGATGGAAAACATTTGACAAGAAAAGAAAGAGATCGAAATTAGCTGAGAATGAGTCATCACAATATGAAACCTAAACAGACAAAGGGAGCACTGATATGATGCTATGCAAGGAATCAAAAAAAAAACTGAATACTTCATTGGTGCACATGCCCTCTTTTTACCTCAACCTATTCAACAGAGGTGACTCATCTGTATTTAGACACTGTGGTATTATGAGGTTATTTTGAACAACACTAAAATGAAAAGTGCTTCTCATTTTTCCACATTATTTAAATATATGGAAATGCATGTTAGCTAATCAGCACATTGAAGAATAGCCTTCCACGATATAAAACTGCAATTCCAACTGCACTTATGAAAAAAAAGGCATAAAAACAAGCTTTTTCAGGAGTCATATGGAAATTGTAAAATGTATTTGCTCATTCTCCTTTCTCAAAGTGGATTTCTTTTTTTTTTAAGGAAGGTGTTTATGCTCTGTGACGGGAATCTGTTTACCAAGTAAACAAAAACAGGCCCTTCAGGTTTTACTGGAAAAGGGCATTTTGTGTATCATGCCTCTAGTTGCTGCTACCATACCTGGAGTTAGTGCTAAGTGCAGCTGATTTATATGCACCATTACTACTTTATTTATCTTTTTACACTGAGTCATGCAATATAAGTTTATGATCTGAACCCCTCTGTGGTGACAGAATCTGCTGAACTAGATTTCATTAATTTTTCATAGATATACCCTGGATACCGGTCCATCACAGGGCCACACAGACACAAACCGGCACACATGCTCACAGTCAACCAGTTCACAATCAATTAAGAACTCATCAATCAACCTTTTTGACTTTGAACAGAAGTCAGAATACCTGTAGAACCCACACGAGGCGAGAATATACAAACACCACACAGAAACGCTGGGATTTGAACCAGAAGCCAACATTGCTCATCACAGACCAGTTATGAAGTTATCATGCAGGTATCCACTTTGTCAACATGAGACTCACAGCACACATCCCATAAAGTCAATATTCATATAAAGTATAATTTATTAATATAGTGTTCATCCCTTAAGACAACAAGCACAGTTCATAGATTAAACACAGGAATTCTGATGAATCTGACATATTAAAAGGTTCATCAACAGCAGCCACTCTCCTTGTTGAAGCCAGTTAAACAATCAGGATTTCAAAAACACCTCTTTATCAACTCACCGAGTACGTGCTCCATTTTTTTCCCTCTGGTCTTTTCGTTTTATACCTCTGTGCAGAGGTCACAGGAGATTAATTCTATCTTCTGCTAAAAATGAAATCATACACGCTGACATCCGTTTCTCACAGTCTGCTCAGTTCAGACTGCGTGCAGTGAGATAAAAACATATCAAAGGGCGTTCAGGTTGTCTGTGGTTACAAAGCAGTCAAACTGGTTTTTACTTGATAAACTTGTTAAAACATGTGAACAGTGAAGGAAGCAACGTGATGTTTACAGTTCATAGCAAAACTTCCCAGAAGAGCAAAGTTTGGCCGGAGTCGGGAAATAAGCAGGAAAAGGTGATTTTTTACTGCCAAATAAAGCATTAAGATGAAACGAAAGTACAAGCGAGATAGCATCTGCTCTTGTTGCAGCAGAGTTCAAACTCAAGATCAAGATCAGCATTACATGATCAAACACAGACTGAGTGAGTCAAGTCTTACAGAGATCAGGACACATTTCCTCTTTTCTTTATTGTGTCATGTGGAAGGGCAGCTGCTATGTTTGGGTGAGATCAGACTTAAATGCAGATCTCCTTAAAGTCTTTTGAGTCTTTTTTTTTTTTTTTTAAGTCTTTTTAAGAACTTTTTGTAGCAGGTATAAGTGTTTATTCTGAAGAAGATAGGTGACAGTTTGCAGGGTACTGATTCCAGAGATGGTCAGCAAGCAGGTTGGGACAGATATTTCTGTGAACACAGAGCAGGTAGCAATAAACTAAAAGGTAGAAACAAGGAACAAAAGAGAAGTGCAGCCTGAGGTTCTATACCCAACAAAAACACTGACGGATCTGGCAGTGAGTGAACACCACACAGAGTTTAAGCATCAGGAGAACAAGGAGGAGCCAACCTGAGGGTTAACGCCCACACACAGACGCATACACACAAGCAAATCAAGAAAGAGAGCGCCTTTGAAAACTCAGAACAAAACTACTTATGATCTTTTAAAGGTATCTTCCATAAGATTTGGTCTCAGAAACACATGCAGGAGAAGATGTGGAGAACTCCTTGGTGATTGCTGCACACGAAGCAGTGTGTTGGTGTCGAGTAGCATCTCCCTCAGTGGAAAAATGAGGCTTGTCATCTCTGGAAACAATCTCAATGTAAACTGTCAGAATGTCTGTGAGAAACAGCACCTCTGAAAGACTTTGATAACATAAATCCAAATAGAAACTGAAACGGAACAATGAAGTTTCTGACCACACAGCTGTCAGTGATGCTTCTGTAAATGTGGATGATTTACAATAAATGTCACATAGTACCAAAATATAACAAGTTTTTCCTGTCTGTATTGAGAAAAGATAACTCAACACAAATACATCTCACAAATAATTTTGAGATAGCACTGGACTGTGTGTGACCATCTCCCCTTTCTGCACAGCACATGATGCAGACTTTCAGAGTATCTGCACTATATTTTTTGCAGCTGCTGCATGAGATCTGTCTTGGAACCTTTGAATAGTGAAAAGTCTATTAATGGAGAATTTATTTTCCCCCACAACATCTCATACACACACACATAGACATGCCTCCTAGAGAGGGTAGGGTCCTGGGTACGTGTAATGTCACTGGCACCGCTCCAAGAAAAAGATGTCTTCCCAGAAGGTTCATTTGTTTCCAGTCTGAGTTAATTGCCTTCCAGATTATAAAGGCATTTTAAGGTGAGACATCAAGAGCATCATAAGGGTTGTCAACTCCTCCTTTGGTGGTGTTGTAGTACTCTTGGTGAGCCTTGCATGGCAGCCTCGGCCATCAGTGTGTGAATGTGTGTGTGAATGGGTGAATGTGACACATGCTGTAAAGTGCTTTGAGTGGTCAGTAGACTAGAGAAGCGCTATAGAAATGTTAGTCCATTACCATTTACCATACCTGGTTGGCTTGGAGGGCATAATGGACAACAGTCTCCAAACATGACAAGCATGTTGTCAACAGTCACGTTAGGCTCAGTGTTGTAAGAAGTAGAAGCTGTGTCTCACTACCCATGTTTCTCCTCAACCTCTGCCTATATAATACCTGTATTGTCTTGTATAATGATGTCAGGGAAGCGTCATTCATATTACATTTTTCAAAACCCTTGTCTCCCTTAGCTCCAAATCTCTGAACCCATTGCCTGCTGCATCTCTGGATGCCACACCCTCCACAGCAGGGGTGGGCAATTAATTTTTACAAGGGGCCACATGAAAAACCTGAGTTGTGTCAGAGGGCCATATCAACGATAACTTGAACTTAATCCTGCTCAATTTCCTTCCATTGTAAAATGCATTAAATTATATATTCTAAATAGCTGGTACTGGTAATTAGAAGAATACAATTATTCTGTAGATATTTATATTAGGCTCTGTGAAATTGTGGCGTATAGGTCGAGTAAAAAAACAAAAATAATCATTAATAAGTCCAATTTATTTTTAACTTGTTAAATTCCTCAAACTGTGAATTACAACACATCTATAGAAACACATCAATTAAATGAATAATGTTTTAATGTTTTCCACCTCATTTTACCAATTCCTTGTTGGGTTTGCAGTTTTGCTTGCAATGCATCAGCCTCTATTGCGCGCTCTTTATCAGACAGATTTCTGTATTTTTCTTCATGCTTGGTCGTGTAGTGCGGATTCAAATTATAATCTTTAAACAGCGATCTGTGTAGCACAAATCACGGCTTCACCTTTTAATTTATGTAGAGAAATACTTAGCGCTCCATGTCTTGTTGAAAGCACGTCATTCCTTGTCAACTTTTCTTTTCTTAGCGTCAGCACACATTTTAACGGCAGCATCACTTAGCGCTGTTTACCTTCATGCACGTACGCTACACGGAAGTACTACGCCTTTCAAAATAAAAGCACCACAGTTGTATTGCACGCACGACATAGATTTTTTTTTTTTTATTAAGTTGTAATCAAATGTAATTTATGATTGGCCTCATGCGGGCCGGACAGAGACGCACAATGGGCCGGATGTGGCCCGCGGGCCATGTTTTGCCCAGGTCTGCTCCACAGCCTACCAGACCATTCTCCAAACATCCCCATAATTACTTAAGATTAGGACTGGACAACGATTAAAATTTTTAATCATGATTAATCACATTATTTCCCTGATTAATCACGGTCAATCACTTTGTATACGCAAAATCAAATAATGAATTCAAAAGTAGTGTAAAATGCACTTTTATTTAAATGTTTGGCTGCCATATGAACTAAAGTGTCATAACATTTGTTGTTCAAACACTTTTAACATCAGCACTTGTCAGTAACACATATTTAGTGTAAAGCTCATCTTAAAAAATGTAAAATAAAATAAAACTTATTGCCACTGCCAGGGCATTAATGACATCCTGTTTTTATAAAAAATAAAAAAAAGTCTACAAACAAAATCCAACAAAATGATTGTGGCTCAGCACAATCAGAACATTAAAACAGGTAATTTCTGAGGTAACAGCAGAAACTTCTAACGGGGAGTTCAACTTGGCAGTTGCTACAAATAACCTTGTTTCTGTCGAATCCTCTGTCTGGGAGAATTTTAAAATAAAAATGTCCCTGTTAAAGTTCAGTAACTTTACCAATCCATGTAACATTCATTCTTTCCATGTTCAATTGTCAATCCAAAAAATAAAATGAAATTAAAAAGTGACATTTTATTACGTTTTTCGTTTTTAAATCCAACACAGACAAAAAAAAAAGAAAGAAAAAAATGCCCATTTTTTTTAATATTTCAATTTTAGACTTGGATCAAAAATATGAAATGAAAAAACGAGCCACAGGACTGAATTTATTTTATAATCGAGGACTGGACTCTCTCTTGTCATTACACATCTGTGCCACTAGATGGAGCCGCACTGAAGTAACCAGCTAGAGAACAGAAGGACAGTGAACACATGGAGCAGATCTGATGGAACATGGAGGAATGATGCAAAAGTTTTGTTGTTGTCCACAATTTTTTTCAGACAGAATTGTTAATATTGCTAATATTGACAATAAGCTTTTATGTCCCATGGTATTTATGTTCCAATAACTTTGCACTGGACTTGCACGTGAGCGTGGGTGCCTTTTAGGCAACAGGCCCGCCACTGCATGTCAATGTCCACTTGCCTCCGCTCACTCACAGTGACCAGCCGATCACACTTTGGCCGGTTGGCTGCAGCTCATAGACACAGACGTCACGTTTGTTTTCCCTCTTTGTAAACTGATGGCTTTTATGGCTTTTGTTGTAAACTGGCACTATATAAATAAAACAAAGACAGGTACATTCTGGTGACCTGGTATATACATATATATATATATATATATATATATATATATATATATATATATATATATATATATATATATATATATATGGTATATATCACAGAGTTACCACGGCCGTTCTTCAACTCAAGGCAAAAAACATCACCTTAGTTAACAGCTTTATGAACTGGAGTTGGGCCTTATTTCAATTCATTTTGATAGCTCTTAACCTAATGTACAAGATAGAGAGATAACCTGGATTTCGCAAAATCATGGAGTTGGGCCCTTTTGTAATTCCATGATTCATATACAATGCACAGTTCAGTAAACTTAAGTGTGGCAGTACAGTCGATTTGAAGTATGATGTGAGGTCTTGCACTTTAAGGCCAAACTTCTTCACTTTGGTCTCATCTGTCCAAAAGACATTGTTGCAGGTTTCTTGACATTGATAATGTGTTTCCTCTTTGGCATTGTGTTAATGCATTCTGAATGCTGGTATTGTCTGTTAAAAGCTTTCTTTTTCTTGGAAGTGGTCGGCTGTTCTATCTCTTCACTGTGCATTTTCCCCTTCACAAGGAAACTTTCCAAAGACGTCTGTTTTGCAAGTTGAGTTAAATTTTGGCACTCAAGCGACCAAGATGTAACCGAGAGAATCTGGTCATTTTTCAAAATAAAAGATTGTTCACAATAAAAGCTCGTTCAGACTCATATAATAAATGAAACTTAAAAAAACTAATTTTTTTCTTGCGCGGACCGGTACCAAAGTAATCTACAGCCCGGTACCGGTCCACGAACCGGGGGTTGGGGACCACTGATTTAGACCATATCTTTACTGAGAGTAGCTGTCAGACCTTTAATGCCACTTCACATCTCTCTTCCACAGGGAGTGCATCTTTTAAAATTTGTTCTTAAAGCCTTGTGCTACCCAACACAATGTGTCACACATTTTTATTAATCTGAGATTGCATTTACTTCACTTCAAACCTGGCAAGGACCAGACTGTCTTTTTTTTTTTGTTTGTTTGTTTTTAATCTTTTTATATCTGTGGCTCTAAATGAACCAAGCTCAGATTTTAAGCCACTGACCCCTTTAAGTGCCATCAAACATTCATTTCTTTTTTTCTTGATTCTCCATGATGTTTTACCTTTTTTAATCCTATAATATAAATAATGTTCAGTGTGCTGTTGCTGGCTTGCCAACTCTTTCAGTCTTTTGAGACTAGTCATTCAGGAATAAGTCTTTGTCAAGCAGGTTTGATCCATACCCTGATGACTCAGAGAACTTGAGTGTCACCTGGTTGTCCACATTTGTGCTAATCTGAAGGTTAGACAGCCAACCCAGAACTTTGTCAAAATTGCCAGTTGATTTCATCTGATCTGTCAGAGACTCAGTGAAGGATGCTCCTCGACTGTCTCCTGTTACTGAAAATAAAGCAAAAGCACATTTTAACCATATATTTCTGTATTATTGTCAATGCTGAAAAAAATAGCATTTCTACTTACAGCCAGGTCGAATATTTTCGATGCTGCTCCTGAGGAGATGTGTGGATGTTATATGCGTATCTATTCTATCAATCTCCTGGCTGATTTTTTCATCTAATTTTTCCAACTTCTTCTTTTTGTCTTTCTTCTTATTGCCAACATTAAAAAAATGTGGTTTGTCAGCAACTGAAAATGGTTATAAAACACATAAGTAACACAAATAACAACATATTTGTTTGAATATTATGATAATAAAGACTAACGTGCACTTGTTTTCCATAAGGACTAATTTATGCTTCTGTGTTTCAGATATGCATTTAGGCTCCATATACTAGGGCCTTTTGGGGCATTTATATTTGTGCGTTCTTGTTTGTGTTGCTCTCTAATTACACCACCAACCACTAGATGGCAGTGCAGGTTTCTTTTTGCAGTGCTGTAGCTTGCAGTGTTGAGCTTCCTTTTGTTTACTTCTTTTATATAGCTTAGACTTAGTTATTAACCAAATAAAGCATATCTAACATGAGTTGATAAACTGAGCTGATAAACACTGAGAATCAATTATTTTCACAGGCATTGCAGCAAACTATCGTTCTACCCAACATGAAAACAATTAAGCCGAAGTAGCCGTGGGAAATACGAAGGCAAAATAGAACAAATCTACTAAAAGGACCAATCACATTTCTTGTGGTCCACATTAACAGGAAGCATAATTACATTTGGAGAGGTTGCACGTCAGAACCCACCATAGCTCATGGTGGAGTGTTTACACCTACCACATAGGTGCGCCATTATTTCTATGCAGAAGTATGAATCAGGGTTAATGCTCACCTGGTGATTTGGGGGTGGTGCTTTGCCTGATGTCATCTTGCAGCTCCAGGAGTTTTTTCTTGAACTCTGTCATCAGCTCCATCTCTCTCCTCCTGTACTCCTTTGCCAGTTGTTGCTTCAGCACCTGTTTCAACTGACTTCTTCTGAACTTCTCATACATTTTCAGATGGGTGGCGTTCATATCATTGGAGAAGATCTGGCCTGTGTTTCCGGCCACCATTTCTTCTATCTTCTCAAATAACTCCGTGACTTGACTCATGTCAGATTTCTTCATATTGTTCATGGTGTGGTACTTGTTTCCACATTTGTCCACCAACCAGCCCAGAGCAGGATGCTCCCTCTCAATGTGCTCCTCTACAGACTTTTCTGCTAGTCTGTCTCCATGTGTGAACACAACTATTGTGTGCTTCCAGATATTGGCATCAAAAAGGCTCATGTGTTCCTCCAGGGCGGCTTGCTGTTCTTCTCCAAACATCAGATTCAAGGGAACCACCAGCAGAACAGCATGCACCCCTAATGGACTCAGTGACAGAGCCCGGACAATTTCTTTGTCTGTTTGTTCGGTGCAGAGGGAGGACTCCTTCCTCCACCCTGGGGTGTCAATCACAGTGACCAGTCTGTCCGCCACTTGCCCCACTTCTACTCTGCATTGCTCATTTGGACTGGTGGAAAACACTTCTTTACAAAGGATCGTATTTCCTGTTGCACTCTTTCCAAATTTCCTCTGTCCAAGCATCACAATTCTTAATTCTTGCATTTTTTCCAAGGACCCTGAGGAGAAGACAAGTTTCACTGAGGTGTGAAGAGAGAAAATCACCTGCTGCAGACACAATATTAATGAACAGAGGGAATTGACATCACTCAATACTTGATGAGACTGTAAAAGGTATTGATTTAGGTTATAGTTTATCATGTCCTAAATTAAATGATTGTTCTAAAATAAATCACAAAAATATGTAATTTTCCAGTTGTAATTGCTCTTGAATAAATAACCTGAAGTATGGCATTCCCTAAATCTGACCCGAGCTTTGATCAGCTGAAGTTGTAGGATGGAGCTTCTTTGTTAAGGGAACTATCCTCTCCTACGTGGTTTTTTCCTTTTAATAACAGAGAAAGGGTGAATTCCAATTCCTCCCTTAACCCTCAATCTCAACCCTCAATCTCAAAAATGCGCGCTCCCGCTAGGGGCAAGTGGTGTCCCAATTCTAAGGGACATCAAGTTGAGGGACGAGTTTAAGGGCTGTATCGCCCTCAAAATTGAGATTTTCCGACACCACCCTTGGGAGTAAGGGCTATCCAGAAGCTAGCTACAAACGTAAGTATCTTCGTATATCTTAAAGATATAAATGTTACGAAACCATTTTATTGTGTTTGTTTGAGATTTTTTTCATGGATTAACATCGTTGTAGCGTAACATTTATTTTTTTATTTTACGATGTTTGCTGCTGGACCGGCGGTCCCGTCGGCTTCACGTTGTACTCGTCGGTGGTCCCGGTACATATTCAGTCCTCCTCCGTCGCTACACAACAAAGTAACGTGAAGCCGACCCGGATCGCCGACGGGACCGGTCCGCCGACCATGGCGGTCCCGGTCCCGTCAGCGGTCCACGTCGGCTTCACGTTACTTGTACTCGTCGGTGGTCCCATTCCGCCGTCCCGGTCCCGTCAGCAGTCCCGGTCCCGTCAGCGGTCCCAGGCGGCTTCACGTTACTTGTATACCTTGTTGTGTAGCGACGGAGGACTGAATAATGTATTCTCTATTGTGTTATTTGCTAATATTATTTAGAGAATATACAGCGCTCTTTTCAATGTTATCCCTGAGTCATTTCAGGAAATACAGAGACAACACGGGCTCTGATACATTTCAGTCTGATGACGTAACTGCACTCGAGGGGTGTCCCATTTCTAAGTCACAAGATAACCCTCACACTTACTTTCGAGGGTTAAGATTGAGGGCCAAAAATTGAGGGTTAAGGGCGAGGGTTGAGATTGAGGGTTAAGACAGGAATTGGAATTGGCCCAAAGTGTCCACTGTCCAGGTTTGGTCCAAAGTTACAGCTCATCACCATAATAACCTGGTCACCCTTCAGCCAGATCTTAAAACTACTTTAACAATTAATAGTCAAAATGTTCCATGTTTCTTCCCAGGGTTACATTTCATATGCTAGTTTTTACTCTATTTAGACTCACTGGAAGCTAACCTTGTCAGTACCTGCTTCTGGACTGCAGTAGTTCCTGCATTACTTTAATAATTCCCTTATTAAATCTACATCACATGAGAAACAAAAGTCAGAACAAGCTGCTGGATTTACAATTTATACTTGCCAAGTCTACAGGTCTATCATTTGTAAAATAAAAGACCCAAACTATTCTTCCTCTGAGCCAGTTTTTGGGTCCAAGCTTCTGGTTTAGGACATTCTTACCTGATGGCCAACATTTATGCAGCTGGCTAATTGCATAAAAAGCTGAACATTGTGTACTTAATCTGACATTTATTCCATTTCTTGGATTGTACTGGTTAAATTTGTGCTGACCCCAGATATCTGTTGAAGTCTTGGTGTGTAAAGCAGCTCTAACATTGACCATGTAATTTATTTGTGATAATACTACATCTCTGAAACTCACGTCTAAGGGATTTCCTTTTGGCCCTGACTTCACTTTTCCTCAGTATTGCTCCTTCCTTCACTTTTCTTCGTTTCTCTTTAATGGTCTCAAATATCTGCTCATCCGGAACAAAGTGATCCCATCTATTTCCAGCTACAGTCCAAGTTATCTTCTCCAGCAACTCTGTGGCTTGTGTGCCATCATTAGCATTTCTGCAGAAAACGTAATATCTGTTTCCACATTGTTCAAGAAGAGACTGTAAGGCCTGTCCCTCGCCTTCGATGTAGTCTTCAATGGTTTGTGTTTCCAGCCAGTCTCCTCTTGTAAAAACTATAATTGTATGTCTCCATACTCCCTCTCCAAGGAGCTTCATATGTGTTATCACAGATTCCAAGGTGTTTGGCATTAAAGGTTGCGTCTGCATCGACCACCAGCAGGAAGACGTGGGGCCCGGGGGGGCACAGAAACATGCTGCGCATCAGTTCCTCTTTGATCACTTCTGGTGTCTCAACCACAGAGAAGTCTTTGGCACCATCCTGGCGTGTCAACAATCATTATTTCAGCTTTTTCCACAAAACCCTTTCGAACCACCGACTCTTGTGTTCGTTTTCCACTTTCTTGTTCCTTGAAGCTTCTAAGATGGTGTTACCAACTGAGGTTTTCCCAACACTTTGAGTCCCCAAGAGAACCATCCTGAGGTTTGAGGTGGTCCTCTTCTCTTCTGTTATCAGAAAACAAACACTGATTAGGTAGGCATCTTACACCTGTCCAAACATATGATGAAAATATGAATGACCAGATTTTGCATGAGAAAAAAACTAAACACACAATAAAGATATAAGAAATTATAATTGTTTATATGTTATCATCTTAAGAACGTTGTGTTTGTGTTGAATGTTAATTGGATTAGATTTGCATTTTATGGCAAATTTATGTGGAAAACCATTACATTCACATGGAGTTATCAGCCTTTTTCTTTCTTCTGTATTAACATGAAACTCAGTGACTTACCTGAAGCTACTGAAGTCACTGGTAGATGGTTCAAGGTGGTTAGTTAGCTTAGCATCAAGCATGTAAGCAGGGAAGGAAACTATGTTGCATAAGGGTTAGGTACACAGTATATCACACAAAAAAGCATTTTTAGCTTCAATCATGCATGTTCCACCACCCGATTGCCCATTTCAAAATCTATTGATTGATTTTGTGAGTATGACGAAGACACCAGAGTTTAACCAAGTTTTGTCATGATTAGGATTACCGTTTGGGAATGACAGTAACTCAGCCATGAAGTGGTAGGCCATGTAAACTGAGGGATCGGGGTCAGTGGATGCTGAAGCGCATTGTGTGAAGAGGTCGCCAACTTTCTGCAGAGTCAACCACTACAGACCTCCAAACTTCATGTGGTCTTCAGATAGTTTTAGCCAAGGCCTTATGTTTGGTACCAATGGTAATGAAGCACAGCCTGAGATAATGTGCAGGGGGTCACCAATGTCTGTGTCACACTTTAAGGACCCAAAAAAAGATCCTTAACTTGTAACAGGGGCTACCCAAGTACAGAAAACCATCACGAGTAAGGGTGCAGAACGGGGCTTTGCAGATACGCGCCCCTGTCTGTTATTGCTTCCTCCAATTTCATTTGTTTGTCATCAGTGTTGATCTGTTCCTTGTGAAATTGACAAGAAATAGTCTTGAATTTTTTGTGAGGTTCGGCACATCAGTATTCTTTTCCTGAGAGGTTTTGTCCTTACCCTCACAGTAAAAGTTTACTTATCTCTCAAAAGCCAACGGTCATGACCACTGCTGCTATAGAGGACACCATTTTTACAGTACTCAGGTTTCACCTATAGCAGGGGTAGGCAAATCCAGTCCTCGAGGACCAATATCCTGCACGTCTTAGATGTTTCCCTGCTTCAGCACAACTGATTCTGTTAACCACCCATTCATTTGAATCAGATGGGCTGAAGCAGGGAAACATCTAAGACATGCAGGGCAGTTGCTGGGTTTGCCTACCCCTACCTATTGTAATGCACAAAGTTCAGGTCAAATTCACAGAGCTATATTTCAACCAGTGAAAGGGCCACCAAGGACAGAGAGACAACCATCCCAGAGTTACTGACCCTACAATGTAAACATCCAGAAGAATGAGTTATACATCAAGGCAAGAAAGTTGGACCAGCCCAGATGTGAGGGGCCTTTTAAATTTGACCCAGAAACTCCCTACAGTATTAAAAGCTTAAGAAACCAGTGTTTGAATTTCTCTCGGTCACTCCAGCAGAGTGGAATTATCCAGACAGAACATTAGAGGCACACAGAAGAAAAAGTGAAGCTCCTTCTTCAGAAGGGGGATTGTATGAACGAGGATTACTACAGGAAGAGGACGGCTGGCTGCCAGATTCAGCAGCAGCAACGCAACAAGTCGTGAACCCTTCCCAAGCAGACAGAAAAGTGAACATAGCTCACCAGAGAGTCCAGGTCCATTAGAGAGTCATGAGAAACAGGAATCAGACTCAGAGGTGGGGCCTCAAAATCCATACAGCAAAATAATATGCAATAATCAACACATCTTAACTGTGACATCGTCTGTTGGACCAGTTTCCAGTGTTCAGTCAGTGAAGACTTTTCAGTATGAGAGTCATCATAATGTTTCTATGAAGTGCTCATTTGCATAACTGCTACGGTCTGCTGGACCAGAGGGACCAGAGAGTTGGAGCAGTGGATGTTAATGGAGCTTGTAGACAAAAAAAGAAAATGTTTGCTGTAATCCTTCCGTCTGTCTTCCTCCTACCTGTGTCTGCAGTTAATATGTATCACTTAACATTTGCAGAATGCTGAATTGTGGAGAGGCTTCATGAAATCTGAGCCTCTTCATCTTCTAATAGACACTGAAACTCCTGAGCTAGGCCAGTGGCTATCACGTCCACCTCTGTTGTAGATCCATGGATCCTCAAGCCAGTCAAACAACACATGTATTTTTAACGGCAGCTCTTTCTCAACTCACCGAGTAGGTTTTCCATTTTTTTCTTTTTCTGTTCTTCTCTTTTTGTTTCTCCGTTAGATGAACACCAGCCGAGCTCTGTGTCACAGTGGATGAATTCTGTCTTCTGATAAAAACAAAAAAACAAAAAAATCACATATACAGGCATATGTTCTGTGGCAGTCAGCACAGCTCTGACTTTACGCATTGAAACAAAAACATCTCAAAATGTCTGCAAGCTTCTCTGAAGCTGCCTGCTGTAGCAATGCAGTCCAACTGGTTTGACTTTGGAAGTTCCAGAGTATTTGTTTTAACCGGTGAACAGTGAACTTCAATATCAGCTCAATATGTTTTATCAGCTGCACACAGAGTGCAATGGAGTTCAAACTCTAACAAATAATAGTACTGGATGATCACAAAAAAAAAAAAAATAATTAAACAAGTGGATCCATTTGAATCTGAAGAATCAGGATAACCTATAATTTATTAGTTTAAAAGAAAGCCTTTCTGTTGGTCAAGCTCAAGTGGAATAGACTTTTATTTGAATGAAATAATATGTACATGATTAATATTTGATATTTGAGCTCTGACTCACTTCCCAAAATAACACCTGAGATCAATACAGCAGAGACTGGGGAGTGACAGTGATCATGGGACATAGTTGTTTCATGTTACTCTGCAGTTTGTTGTAGTCTTTAAAATGTTTCTAGAGCAGTAAAGCATAATCAAATCTGACAACAAAATCAAAACAACATAATTATCAGTCAACACAAACAAGAAGGATATGCGTAGAAAAATACTTCCGTCAGTTGCTTGACTATGAAGTGAAATACAGGCTCCAAGTTTAGGCTGTTAGTTAGAAACTAGAAAATAAGTTTCTTTCCCACAGTAGCAACAAGTTTCACTATCTGTACTTCACTGAACACCAGGGAGCACGAGAAGTGGACTAACGGACGGATCACATGAGTGAAGAGAAGCAAGGAATGAGGCGTTAACCTGTTGTGTGGTTTGTTTTTTTTTCTTTATTGTTAATTCTGATTTGAATATAATCTGTAAGAACACTTTATGATTGTGCAGAGTCACTATAAAATCTGTTTTTTCTGTCATGACAAAAAAGAAAAGATCTTTACAAACCATAAATAGGTCACTGAGGTAAAAGCATCAGATTAGAAAACAGTTGTTATATAACATCTAAGTGATTGACAGAGTGAACCAGCTGTTTTCTCTCAACTTCAAATGAGCACAGTCCTCTAAGTGCCAGGATGTATCTGCTTATCCAACAGATTGGACATCTCCATCCAGGACAGGTCCCACTGCACTTCGGTCACATCCTGCTTGGTTGCAGGAAGTGGCGTAGATGGCACATCCTTTTTGAAAAGTGACCAGCAGCTTCGAGTGCAAAACATCCGAAACCTTTGAACAAAAGCAATAAGTCAAGTAGTCAACAATCTGATGAGTTTGTGACTCTTATACAATAAAGAGTGAGAAGTGATATTGGCTGACAATTACATAGATATGCTTTTTACCTGTTATGTTTAACTAACCAAACAGCCAGAGGAATAAGGAACAGAAGCCCAATGCTGCAAGACACAATGATCCATTTCCAGGTGCCTGATAAAAATAACACAAATATTGCACATTTGCATGTAAAAATGATCAGATATTTATTCATTTTTTATTAGTTTTCAGTTGTGACCTCTTACCAACGGTAAGACTGGCATGGTAAAGTAAACTGGTAAATTAATGTACAAACTCTAGATCAGTTATTTTAAGACTTTCAGGAGGTTGCAGACCCAACAGCTGACGTGAACTTGCATGAACTGCACAACAACAAATCATCTGCCATCGATCCAGTTAGACTAAATGTCATTTAACCCTTGTGCGATGTTAGGGTCTTTTGGACCCATTTTCAATCTTTACTAAAAAAAAAAAAATCATACAAGTAATACTTTTTTCAACCTGAAACTCATTGTCCTTGGCTTATTTTATGTGAGGGGCATGGAGGATACCTTTTTTGGGGGGAGCTCCCACTCTACACTCCCCCCCCTTCATATTTACATCACTCTCAGGGTGTTTGGGTCCAAAGGACCCCAATGTAAAACAATAGGGCAGTAGTCTACTCTACAGCTTTAGTGTGTGAACCTTGGAATAGGACCATATAGATTGTTGCATACCTTTACTTGCCTTCCTTCTACCAGAGACTAGAATACCTGAACAGGGGGTGGAGTGAGGGATATATTTTTCCCAATCAAACTTGATCCAAGAGGGCAGGGCTTCGCTACCACGCCATTATGCAACAGGAATCCTACATCTCAGCCCCTGTGTGTGCTAGAGCCATGATGCATGCACCAGGGGGTCAACAGGGACAGCCCTAGGTGCACCTTACTGTCCCACAACCACCCTTGATCAAAGGGGGCGGGGCTTCGCTACCACACCATTATGCAACAGGAATCCTACATCCCAGCCCCTGTGTGTGCTAGAGACATGATGCATGCACCAGGGGGTCAACAGGAACAGCCCTGAGTGCACCTTACTGTCCCACAACCACCCTTGATCAAAGGGGGTGGGGTTTCGCTACCACGCCACCCGCAACACAAATCCCACAATCAAGCCCCTGTGTGAAATCAATTCCATGCAATAAATATCAATAGTACTGAAGGCCTGCTTTCCTTTATTTATAAGCAAGTTGCATGCAGCATTGCTCATAACTGTTTTACTGTATGTGATGTATTTATAGATAATATAGAAGAGGTCAAGGTACATGGTACCTGATATGGTCTAATAATAGTATCAATAGTGGCATGGAGGTCAGACTCCACCCCCTTGGACCAATGTAGATTGGGGACTGGTCAGAAACCACCCACAAGCAACACCCTGGTGAAGATAGTGTGTCTTTGGCCCTCACAAGGGCTAAGTTGTGGGATTCGTCGCATGCATGATGGCAAAACTCCGCCCCCCAAGGTGACAGTCAGTACAGGGAAGGTCAGTGACATCACAACAATGCACCAGTAACCCTCCAGTGAAGACAGCATGTCTCTAGCCCACACAGAGGCTGAGAAGTGGGATTCGTGGCGTGCGTGATGGCGAAACTCCGCCCCCAAAGGTCGAGGTCATTATAGGGAGGGTCAGTGATGTCACAGCTTCCCACCAGTAACCCTCCAGTGAAGACAGTGTGTCTCTAGCCCACACAGAGGCTGAGAAGTGGGGCTGGTTGCGTGGAAAAAAGCGTTTCAAATAGGCTCCGCCCCCTCAGGTTGGAGAAACCTAGTGGTAGGTCAGTGACCTAAAGGACATCCTCAAGTTTCCTCCGGTGAAAACAGAATGTCTCTAGCCTGCACAGGGGCTGAGTTATGGTATGAACCCCAAGGGGTCCAAAGGACCCCTTAACACCCTGAGAATGCAGAAAATCCTAACACCACACAAGGGTTTTAAAAAAAATGCAACAAAGCACAGAGCTGACCTCTGTTGGGAGTCACTGATAACCAACTCTCTGGGCTCTCCAACTTCCCGTCCTGAGATGTGCATTTGTAAGAGCCTTCATCGTTCGGTGACACATTGTCAATTGTCAGATTTATGGCTCTGCCTGAACTGGAAGAGTTGGAACTAAAGATTTCCACTCCGTTCTTGAATAAAGTTGTTTGGCTGTGATTGCCTGTCTTGTACCGACAGGACAGAACCGTTCTGTGGCCCTCGTATACAGGGACTGGTGGAGTCGTCAAGATGATGTCGCCATCTGTGGATCACAAATAGTCAAGATGATAAAGTTTCCATTTCACATAATCAGCAGCACATCTAAACACTCTGTGACTGTCCAGATCTGGACTTTTATCTTCCCCAGTTTGTCCAGACACTTCAGCATCACTACTACCAAAGACTCACAGCTTACTGTGATGTTTACTGCAACGCTGCGGCGCCCTGCTCCTTCACACCAGTACAGTCCACTGTTCCCACTGACCGCAGTGAACACACACACGTCAGACTTGTTTCCACGAACGGCACCATCTAGTGGCGGACACATCTGTGTTTGATTGATCGTGATCCTGTCTGGGTGTCCTGGAGAAAAATGCCTCAGCCTCCAGCGTGTGGATGCAGACCGAGATGCAGGGCACCGCACGCTGAACCGTTCCCCTCTGAAGAACTGTCTGCTGCTGGGAGTCAGAGTTAGTAAGGGAGGGGGCAGCCCTGAGGGGGGGATGAAAAAAAGAGGACAGTCAGGAACACTTCATATTGTAACAAGTGACAGTTGGTTCTGTGTTGATGCTTTATTTATCAGGTGGGCTAAATGCATTCTGTCAGTATCTGCAGTTTAATAGTTTAATAGCACCTAGTGGCCCATTCACCACGAGATTAAATGGCACCTTTACAGAAAAAATAGCAGTCCACGTCTCATATTTCACTGTATGAAAAGATGGACAAGTATGATGATAAAACGCTGCCTTCCTCTTGTCCCATCCTTGTTCTAAATATTATGGCCTCCCTAATGTATCTTTTTCAAAGAGACAGCTCAGCAGCTGTGAATCATCAGTGTTTATCCTCAGTCTTTGCGTACCTGAACTACTCCTCATGGTTTTCAAATTTAAAAGAAAAGGGGACCGTTAAGAACAGAATGATGCTTGTTTTTCTATTTCTTAAAAGGTCACACACGGGCAAATTTAATTTTCTTCTTCCGTGTCTTGATAATTTCCAGTTTTGAGACAAGGTGGCGGCACGCCTCCTGCAGTGTCAACAGAGAGTGTTTATTTTTTGTAGTTTTGGCTTATTCCAAATTGCATCTGAATGAAGCAACATCTCCTTCATTGTTATAATATCAGTTTTGTCTCGTCTGAGGACGACTTCACTCTGCATGGTGTGTTAGCACACCATGCCATGCGCGTCTACCATCCATGGTTCATTCCATTGTTCACGTACATCCCATTTAAAAATATATTTGGATAATCGATTGTCATCTATTTTGGCAGTGCAAACCCTCCATTCGAACCTCACTGAGCTCCCAGCCCATATACACTTCCCAGATAACAGACACATTTGGGCCTTAGACTGAGGTTAGCAGTATATATGCACTATTGTAATAAAAGACAATCTTGAACAACCAAGTTGTATGTAGTTTGTGTGCATATAGGGGGATCCTGATGCCATGCTGCAGGGGTTGTGGCTGCTGCCACTCACCTGAAACGTTGAGCACAACCCAGACCTTAGTTATGATGTTGCTCTCTCTCTGCTCTGCTTCGCACCAGTAGCTGCCTGCATCCTCCCTTTTTACCGCTGTGATGGAGTAAGTGTCACCGGCCACCAAGTGCCTGTAGTTCGCGGTGGGAAGAGTGTTTGTTGCGTTCCTGTACCACTGGTATGTCCATGTAAGAGTAGAGTTAGAGTCCACTCTGCACTGCAGAAACACAGACTCTCCATTGTAGATTTCTGACCCTGGAGGCCACACCGACACAATAGGTGTGGGAAGCTCTGCAGGAGCAGGGAAACTTCATTATGGTCATTTCATGCTTGTGTCAAATGGTGTGTGGGAAACAGGTGCAGGCTGTCTTTATTTGTTTAACATCTTCCGTACCTTTAAGCATCGCACCGTGGAGAATAGATGCAGAAAACCCTGAAATACAGAGAAACTGGTTCACAGAAATAATCCGTTGCACTGCCAAGATGTCACTGTGGAGACCGTCCGAGCTGCATGTCTCCACACAGAGAGCCAGAGAGCTGGGCTTCATACAGTATTCTTTAATGAGAGTGTTTAGACTGTTATCTTCCCCGTGGGAGCCGAAGGAATGTACACATATTTGCTGTACTTTCCTGCAACACTCCCTCCCTGTAAAGCAGTACAGTACAGTAATAATATGATCATGCAGTTTTCAATCATAACTCAGACCTATCAAGGACAAGATAGCCAACATGATGACTTGACAGCCCTGTCCAAATAATTTCCATTAGCTTTATTTCTGTTTTGGCTGGTGTACACCATTTAATTTTGCATTTCTGAAAGTCTCGGTTGCAGGCTAACAGCCATGTAAAAAGTTTATAACCCTGCAAACCAAACTACAGAGAGAAAGAAGCATGGTTTGGGTCTGTATCTGTTCTGATTTGACAGCAAGGGATGAATCTATGATACTCACCCAGCAGCAAGGAAAGAGGGGTCATTCTGGTGAAGATTGAATGTCCAGACCTCGGTATGCAGCTCCTGAGTTCTATGAAAATAGCAAAAGCAAGAAAAAATGATTTGTGAAAAAAATATTTAAAGACATCAATAATTTCTTTCTTTCTTTCTTTTTTTCTTTTTGCAGAGCCTGCTATATTTTAGATGCCGTGAAGCAGAGAATAATGTTATCTGTGCGGAGGAGTGACTGTCGCAGTCAACGGCAGGCAGAGATCGTGATCTTCTTGAAGGCATTTCCTTCCTCTGGTGACTAGTTACCAGGTGGAGCCGACTGACAGCAGAATCCAGCGCAGATATTCAAGAGGTGACAATGCCGAGGCAAAACACAGCCTGGTTAAAAAGCAGGTTGTTGTTTAGTTTTGTTTTTTTATATAGTTTTGTTATAACCAAGAAACAGATTTTCTAAAAATGAAAATTAGTGTTTTGTTTGTAATGCCTTTTGAGTCCATGCATACATTTTCAGATTTCTGTTTACTAATTCATGTCACAGCTCGTCTTTGCTATCTTTTGTTTACTCTGTTTAAATCTTCATTTGCATACCCTGACTTGGATACAAATGTTCTCTCAGGGAGCATCTTTATTTAGTCTAAGTGTGATTTTTTTTTGTTTTGTTTTGTTTTGTTTTGGTTTTTTTGGGTGAATAATACACTTTTGGTGAACTGAATGATGAGAAAGACCTAACCATGGGGGCCCGAACAAGGAAGTAGAGTAAATCGCAAGTGTATCCTCCAGATGATCCAAAATGCTGCAGCAGGAGTTTCTGATGGATGTTTTCTGGAAAGATCGCGTCGCTGCAATATTTTAGCCTCAAATTCCCACACGACCCCAGCAGAGCACTCGACTCAGTCAGCAGACTTGCTTGTGGTTCCCAGAGTTTCCACATTTGAATAGTAGGCAGAACCATGAGCTATCAAGTTCCTGCTTGTGAAACCAGCTCCCAGCTTGGGTTTGGGATGCAGACACTCTCTACCTTCAAGGTTAGCCCCAAAAATGTTCATTTTGATAGAGCTTTTCATGAGAGTTGGCTCAGGTGACCCTAAGTCACCCCTTTAGTTTTGCACTTAGTCTCCTGGGAGACCTCCTATTTACTCACTCTGCTATTTATTTATTTATATGCTATCACTCTTATTTATTTATTTATTTATTTATTTCTGTCTAAAAACATGTATCCAGGTATCCCTAGTCGGACATCTTTGTGTTTGTTGGCATCGCTTTCCTAAGAAAAGGTTTTAGGGCCACCTGGAAGGGCAAAACATGCTTTTACAAGGAATAAAATGCCATAAAATAAGAGAATCCACTTATAGTTTATGATGAAAAAAAGTCACTATTATGAGAATAAAGTCCTATTATTTAAATCATGAGTCACTGTATGTATTTAAAAATGAGGAATGTGTTAAGTTGTGATTCAGTATTGGATTCACAAATAAAGAAATGCTTTATCTTGTTTGTTCAAAAGTATTTCTTTTTAAAAAATCATGATAGAGCTTTTATCTAGTACAAATTACAACAATTTTCATCATTCAGACGTGTTTTCCTTCAAGGTGACTCCATCAGACTTTCTGTCTTTTCACCGCCTGATGAGTTGAGGAGAAAAAGCATCCTTCCTGAACTGTTGCTGTTGTCTTCCTGGTAAAAAGGAGTTTGGGCCACTGGCACTGCTCACAGAGCTGAATGGAAGTACAGCTTCTTGGTGTCCTGAGATTATTTTTTTGTTGTTAGTCAACTGAACTGAATTCAAGGCAGATCATCATTGTCCTCCATTTCCTCTAGTAACTCCAGCAGCCTGACCATTGTGGCTTTTAGATTTGCGCATCTTTCTGTGATTCTGATGACGGATGAAGATGTTCCCCCAGCTCAGCATCTGTGTTCAAGTTTTGACTGCTCTGTTAATGCTCTTTTCTCTCCATGGTCTCCCATCCATTATCGGAGGGGCTGTCTCATCATTTTTATCTCCGGGCCTGAGTTCCACTGATGCAGCCATGAATGTTACATATCGCAGAAGTGTAAAAAGTCTTTGACTTGTCCTGCTGGGACGAGGCAAAGCCAAAGACCACAGAAGAAGCTCATCATCATCGACATGGAGTGCAGTTTTGTTTTGTTTCTGCGATGACACTCCAAACAATCTGGCAGAGAAAAACCGTTTGTTAACATGTCAACACATAAGGCCAATGCAGTAAACATGTTCCACCAATTAAACTTCAGTATGGTTGCAGTCTTGTGCCTGCTGATGATTGCATCACCGTTCTGGTGATTTCAAAACATACCACAAGCTCCATGGTTAGAGCTGGTTCAAATACTTGACTGAATGTCCGTGAACCCAGCTGTCTCCTTACACTGACTAACTTCACCTGAGCCAGCTGCAGTGCAGTGATGGATGCTGTCTTTGAGCAGGTTTTGTAACCGGGTGGAATTTTGCTTGGAAATGTTTTTGTTCGAAAATGTGTGTTTCTGTGGCCAAGGAGGTAGAGCAGCTGCAGCAAGCTGGAAAGTGAGTGACTGATTTGATTCCACACATCGAAGTGCACTTGGGCAAGAGGCTGAACCCCACTTCCGTCATTACTTAAAGGTCATCTCTGCCATGATGTCCACTGCAGTACCGCAAGCTAGTTTCACCATTGTTGATATGTGGCATAGCGCCATAACCCAATATGCAGAAGGCCAAAGCGGCTTTTTTTACTGATAATAGTAATGGGAGTCACCAAGAGTTGGACTATGCTCCATTAAAGTAATCAAATACTTCTTCAAATCAAACTGAAACTGATATTTTAACATAATAAAACCCTTATTTTCAGCTGCTTTAATTAAACAAATAACCCGCCAACCAATTAATCGGTCTACCTCTTCTCTGTATCTTAATAAAGCGGCTAACAAATAAAGATGATAGTCATTAAAGATTTGATAAAACAAGACTAAGGGTGTCTGAGATCACTGAACAGTACTGTAAATGCAGTCGGTTCACCATTAACATGTGGTGAGCTAAAGTTGGGCAGGATGATCTGCAGACCATCATCTGTATGCTTTCAGCTCCTGAAGTCGGGCCAGTGTATTTGGGATGATTCTGCGGATTCATTTGTTTATTCTGGCCTGATTTGACCTCTAGGGGTGCAAACCTTTTTGGCCTTCTTTGGACCAATTAGAGTATTATTATCTCATGCTGTTTTCCCTTTCTGTTTTAATTGGAATACCAGGGCTACCAAACACAAAAACCTCAAAATGTTCCTTTTTAAAATAAAGTGACCATCAAAGCTTAACATTTTCAGGACCTCTGCATCCTCTGCTCATTTCAAACTTTGCCTCGCTCCTGTGCTCTCACAGGTAGACCAACTCCAGCTGCCTCATTACGCCTCAGTGATCCCCGCCTACTCCTCCTCCTCCTCATCATCATCACCATCATCATCATTCCCCCCCTCCACCTCCGGTTGCTCCCACACCCAGCATCCCAACCTCCGCAGGGTTTCTCCCAGGAAGCGCGTGGACCAGTCGGATGCTCTGCTGGAATGCCTGGAAGAGAGACCGTCCTATCTGTCCGTTTGTGAGAGCGAGAGGGAGACAGAGGGACGCGGACGGAGGGGGGAGGCGGTGGGGGCGCTGGGAGAGGAAGAGGAGGGGTGGCGGTTGGAGAGAGAGGAACAGACATGGCTTCTAAAGAGATCACCGCCTCTGGTTTCGTCAGTGTGAACAAGGATATCACAGGTGGGTCCAGACCGCCGCCTGTCCGCTCCGCTCCCGGTGTTACGCACGCGTGCGGCGGTTCTCGGTTCTGCGTTATCTCCGCGCGGCTGTGGGAGGCTGCCACCGAGCAGACGCATTGGTCGCTTCTCATGAGCTACACCTTCATGGTTTGTCCTGAAGCTTTCCGGGGCGGCTGTTCCGCTCCCAGCGCGTGTGAATCAGCTCATGTGCAGATGAATGATTTAACTGCATGGGAATATCCCGTCTTTCTTTAGATCAGTCCCTCGGGAAGGATGAGGAGATTAACAACATAAAATAAAATAAAATAAAAATAAATAACTAGAATAACCCCAGTCTTAGGCCAGAGAGAGGAAAAAGGGGGCGTTGTGGAAATAATGGTGTGTACTCGTGGGTCCGGTCGCGTTTTTCTTCCTTGCACGTTCTGACTCACAATGTGATTTTTATTTACTCCCTAATCCTGACCCTTTTTGTATCCCAGTGTATTTCTGCAGCTCAAATAGCCCGAGCGTTTTTGTGAAAGTGTAGTGAGGAGGACCTGATAAAGCAGATGCCAGCTAAAACGCACGAGCTAGACAAACATGAAGCCACAGAATGCACAAATGTTTGCTTTTTTTTTTTTTTTTCTCCTCAAACAGCAACAGCTTACACATGTCAAAGTCACAGCATCATCGCCTGGAATCCAATGTCGCACGCACAGACCGCACACATGCACGTGCTCGCGGTAGCGGGGACGCTGCTGCTGTGTTAATTACTCCTAATGGCTCTATTAGGCGCTCTGTGATGTTAATCCGGTGGAATCCCTGCCTCTCCTGTCAGTCACCTGGCGGGCTGCGCCTCCTCCTGCAGCCCTGCCTGCGCTCACTGTCAGGAGGAGCCTGCACAAGGTCACCTGGAAGAGGCTTAAGTTACATTTCTTCCACGGATAGAAGATCATCACTGCTGTCTGACTCTGATTCCTCTCTAAAAGAAAGTTTGCACTGATGTTTTCTGGCATTCTGCAAAAGAGAGAGTGCAAAAAAGGGTCTAAAGATGATTGTTTTTACGCATGTGTGAACACCCTCTTCATGCTTCATCCTCTTCCGTCTGACGTGCAAAAGTTGGCCGATAAATGCAGATCAATATTTCCTGCTGAAATTTTGAACTACAAGAAAGGCTACAGTACTTGACTTTGCGTCTGAAATATACTATGCAACTAAAAAAAAATATATGGATAACGCCTCCATAAAAAGATAAGGTTCCTTATGTGGCCAGTGTGACTGCTTCAACTCCAGACCTAAATCTCAGTGCCTTTAGTATCGATTTCCTCATAAACTTGTCAGAGGGGATGCTGAGTAGTCACAGTAATTGAGACGCTGAATCATGTAATTCCTTCCAGCAACTGTATGTTTCTCTGATAGCGCTGTACTGCTGTGTGTGTGCTCACCAGCCAGTGTGCAGCAGGCAGGTTGTGTGTCGTAGAAGAAGAGTCAAGGGCCACAGCTCAGACAGTGATGCTGTTTGACAGGAACAGTTCTCAGTGAATCACAGATAGTCACGCTCAGAAGTGTCATGTTGGCCCTGCGAGGAGGAAAATGATGCTGAAGCTTGTTTCCAAAACCATTTTTTTCTTTTACTGCGAGATGTGGTGGCTTTGTGGGAACTTTGTGGTGAGGTTAAGTGTCCCGATTAGTCAGTAAGTCATCCATTCAATATGTTTTTTAGAGCACAACCACGACCTCAGCTGTCTAAAAAGCAATGTGTGGAGACTGGAGGGTCTGCAAATAATCTTGCACAGTGAACATTATGTTTCATTTTCATTAAATTGATGTCTATTCCAAAGCATAGAAATGACTTCCAGCAAAAAACACACGCACCTTTGTTATTGCCAGACGATGATGTAATACAACAAAAATGGATGCAAAAATGGTTTCTTTTATGATGAATTAGTTTGGAAAGAAATGAAAATGGAAAATTGCAATCAACTGCTGAGAAATATAAAAGCATGCATGTTTTGACCTCTTAAAGACTAAATCAGAGATGAATAGGATTTTAATAATATTTATATTTTTGGTCCACAGAAAGCATCAGGAAGATAATTGAAAAATCATCTATAAAGTTTGTTTGTGGGATCAAGCTTGATACCAAAAACGGCAAAACGGAGGACAGGATTCTGGTAAGTTACTACTATTTCTTCACTGAGGGCTGTGCCGTGTTAATGGGCTTGTGTTTTAACTCGGTTTCCTATGACGAGCTCCATGATCCTGCTACATACAGCCAGCAGCAACATCATACATCTTCAGTATGTTTGATGTTAATTTCCAGTGGATCTCTGTCTGCTAATAACTACTTCAGCAAAAGAAGAAGTTCTTCGTGATTTAACAGACCGCTTCTACCGTTACTTTCTAACTGCATTACGAACAGCAGCCCTCATCTGTGACTGCCATCGACAGCCTGGCAGGATGAATATTGGATAGACAGTATCTGTCTGAGGGATTCCTATGTGTCTGCGAGCCACACAGTGGAAGCGGTGGGGGGGCTGGACAGCCTTTGATTCTGGGGGGGCTTTCATCACAGAATCTGGGGCAGAGATGTAAAATCTCTGCGTGAGTGAATGAAGCTCAGCCAGTAATCTGAGGAAAAAAAAGAGAGAGAGAGGGATCTGGGGCCAGCAGCTTTTACGCTGTAGACTGGACCCTGGATGAAGCCCAGCGTTTGCAAAAACATTCCACTTCTGCTGCACCTTAGATGCAGAGAAGCACACACTTTAGTTGCATGCAAATACAATAAAATCTGTGGAGTTTTTCTACTGTTTAGCAGATCATGAACTTCTGTTGCATCTTCTGCAGTCCCTCAGTGAGCAAATGAGCTTTCGTCTTGGCAGAGCGGTGCTTTACTCAACGGATGCTTTATTGGTACTTCACGTGGTACAGCTCGGCAGTTAGGACAGTTTCTGCTGGTGCAGCCTTTGATATTCAGACGCTTTGATATTTCTATCTGCCAGAAATATCTTTTTCATAATCTCTTTCCAGTCCATGTCTCATTTACTGCTTCCTCTCAAAAGCTGAACTCAAAAGCCGAAGGGCGTCTCTCTCTCTCTCTCTCTCTCTCCCCTCTCTCTCCGTCTGTCTGTCTCTCCCCTGCTGGGTGCACAGGGAGGACAGAAAAAGATCAGTGCTTTATGAGTTTATTGTGTTAAGGTTTTGTGTTCATGTTTCATGAAGATTTCAGGGATTGCAGGTGAGATGTCGGGGGAGTTGTGTGCTGATGTATGGATTTTTGCTCCGTCACCACAGGTTACAGAGATTTACCTTGACTGTTTCCTGCAGAAGCCTCACCTGAACTGTCAAACAAAGCAAGATTAGAATATCCGTACGGCAGCACATGCTCCTGCATAATTATATGCGGCAATAAACATGAAGCATGCAGGGTCTCTCTTTGATGTGAAATACCTAGTTAAGCATCTCTCTCCCCTCCTGCATCAGCATTATTTACTTGTGTCTTAACTATCAGCCAGACTCATCACTGTAATGTGATACAATCTGCTCTTTCTAATGAACTCCCCCCCTCGGTCTTTGAAGTAAAGCCCACCCTGCTCCTCCATCTCCATCATTTTTTGCTGTGAAGGTGTATAAGAGGCTGCATATATGGGCTTCAGACAGACATGTGTCAGGCTCCTTCTTCCAGAAACACCAGAGCAGAGTGGGAGAGCAGTAATTAAATTACTGCTTTCACTTGGGAGAGAGAAACACATGGGATCAGTAGGGGTGGGGTGGGTGGTGTGGGGAAGCTTTGTCCTCAGGGGGTGCTTTAGAGGAGCCATTTGAGAGAATGGAGTAAATAATTGGGAGTGACAGAGCAGAAGAAGAGAATGAGAAAGAGCAGAGAGCAGTACTCAGGGGTTGGTGGAGAGCAACAAAAATGCCAAAGAATCACAACCCTTTGTTTGCCTTGATGGAGAGACACTGACTTCTTTAAGGGTTGTTTGCCAAACAAGAAATCGTTGCTCACTAAGAAGAATCAGGGGCAGAATCAGGTTTGTCCAGGAGCTGCATTACGTAAATGTTTCCGTGCCGGAAATAAATGAGTGCAGGTGCAGGAGTGTTGCAATCGCTGCCTCAGATGGAAATGCAAATGACTTTGAGTTTACATTGAAGTTGCTTTTCACCTCCCCTCAACTTAGCTTTGACTAAAAATGATCTCACACTGCTCAGAACACTCATGTTAAATTAGCCTGGATAATGAGGAATTACGTGGTCTGGCCCAGCATGAGCCCAGATGTGCTTGCATGAGGCTGAATTCTGTTGTTTTTCTCACTGAAATTATGACTCTTACCCAACATCAGAGCCACGGGGAGAAGATAAATGGCCGGAAGTGACTGCCACATTTTCAAAATACATCCAAAATGTAATGTTAAACAAGTTTCATCTTGGAGTTGTAACTCACCGCTATTTCCCAGCCTGTATTGTTAGGAATGGTAATCTATGAACGCTCACGTGTCCCTGTCATAGCGGGCTTTCAGCTGGATCAATCCAGGAGTATTCCCACTCATCAATGAGATGTAAACTCCACAGACCATTTTCTTCCCATGGGAAACACTGACGTGCTATGAACTTCACGATGAAAATTATGATTTAATTTGCTTTGCTTCCCTTTTTAAGTATTATTTGTTTGTTTATTTTGTTTCATATTCTTTAGGTCCTTGCAACATGGCGTCTTTATTTCCTGGCTCCAAAGATTCCAGCTAAGGTATTTTCCTCCAAAGTGAATTGAATGCCCTTTCCTTTCTGACTGAAGCCTGAAATTTCTGCTTTATCTTAAACAACAGACAGAAACCACGTTCAACTTCTTGGAGATTCGAGCTTTGAACTCTCATCCTGAGCACCAGGTGAATTTTCATGTCATACTCCACTCTCCTCCGCCATCTACTCTGCTTTGTTGTGTAATAGTGAATGTGCATCAATACGGCACTCAAGGCAAGAAAGCAACAATTTCATTAGAACCATACTGACAGTGCTTTGATATTAAAAGAGAAACATGAAAAAAGTTTTTAAAATTAGAAAGCACAACCATGTCACTTTGATTAGAGCCACATAAGTCTAAAATTGTCATGAAGTGAACAGGGTACAGGCATGGGGTACTGTGATATCAGAGACCATGATACTCGCAGGGATGTTGATAATATTCTTTTCAGATATATACCTTTCATTTGTAGTTATAGCAGCTCAAAATCTTAATTGGAAGGCTTTCTGCAGTAATTTGGAGTGTTTCTGAGGAAATGTGGGTCCATTCATTCTGTAGAGCATTTATGAGGTCGGGTACTGATGTTGGACGAGAAGGCCTGCCTTGAAATCTCCTTTCCAGTTCGTCCCAAAGTTGCCCAGTGGAGTTGAGGTCAGAGCTCTGTGCAGGTCGATCAAGTTCTTCCACACCAAATTCATCAAACCATGTCTTTATCGTTCTTCATTTGTGTACTGGGAGACAGTCTATTGGAAAAGAAAAGGGACTTCTGGAAAGTGTCGTCCACAAAATTGAAAACATTGTCTTGGCATGCTGAAGCATTAAGACTGACCTTCACCGAAGATAAGTGATCTAGTCCAAACCCTGAAAAACTGCCTGCTATGGCAAAATTAAGACATCATCAAACTGACTCCAGTCAAATATCACAAGAGACAAGTCTTTATTGCAAATGAGAACAGTCCAAATCATATGCACGTGCATCTCCTTAAGTGTTCTGAAGAGCAACAGCTACCTCACTGTTTATAAGACTCTTAAGGGGGAGGAAGACCTCTCTCCAAATAACCCCTATCATATAAAGTGAGAGAAGATGTCACTCGGGGAAAACAAAGTATACATTAGAGGATGACCAGACACCATTTGCAACATCTTAACTTCCCTTATGGACTTTTATTACCTTTGACCTGGTCTACGACGTATGACCTGTTTATGGCCTGGATTTCGAAATCCAGACAACTCACAAATCTATGAGTCAGCATTCTCCAATGAGGACACATAAACAGCTAAGAAGGACACTAAGAAGAAAACTAATAAACATTGGATTACAATATGTAGGAATAGAAATAACATATATAAAGTTTCCCATTACATAGCCCCATTCTATGATTCCTCTTCCACCAAACTTTACTGTTGGAACAGTGCAGTCAGGTAGGTAACGTTCACCTGGCAGCTGCCAAACCCAGACTCACCCATCTGAGTACCAAACAGAGAAGCACCAGAACATGTTTCCACTGCTCCACTGCTCTGCTGTCAGGTGTTAACACCGCCTCTTATGACACTCGGTATTGGACTTATTGTTGTGAAGTTTGCATGTGGCTGATCAGCCATGGAAACCCATTCCACGAAGCTCCTCCCTCACAGTTTAGTGCTTACATTAATTACGCCAGTGGAAGTGGAAGAAGTCTTCAGGTATGGAATCAGCAGAATGTTGATGACAGTTGTGCACCATTCTACTCATTCGTTTTTGACCCCACTCTGTCATTTTAATGTGGTCTTTTGTTCCGTGGCGGAGTTTCTGTTGTTCCTAAATGCTTCCACTTTCAAATAGAATTACTTACAGTTGATGGTGGAATATCCAGAATGGATGAAATCTCTCGACCCGTCTTACAGCAACAAGATAAACTGTCTAAACTATCTTCAAACTGCATATAAACTGTCTATACTTTGAGGCTGTGTCCTTGGGTCTGTCAGAAGGTGGTTTTATACGGCCTAAGCTGGTTTGAAATCCAGGAACACAGTTTTGAACAGTGAGAAATGTTGCAACATGTAGAAGAACATACAGTGAAAATGCTCTGCTTTGTGAATGACAGTGAAGCCTCTAAAAGCTCCAGTTTACAGCTTCTATAGGTGCAAGTTACAGGAAGCTCCAGATTATTGATAGTTGAAAGGTGCTACAGAAAACAAAACCAGCAAAAAATGATCAAATGGCCAGAATTTAGACTTTAATCTGGGTATATAAACAGAAAATGACTGAATATGTGCACATATTTCCTTAAAAAGTATAACAAAAGACTCAGCCACGTCCCTGTTTGACGCAGTCATTTTCATGCAGTCTCTTACAATCTCTGTGCAGGTTATTATCGACACTGACAAGTCCAGTTACTCCCTGAGGTTTGAGTCTCGTGAGCATCTCAATCATGTGGTCAGCCACATTAATTTTGCCCTGTCGCGAATATTCAACAACTCCATTTTTGCGTAAGTGTTTTGCGAGATCAAATCTGAATAAATGCTTAGGAAATGATCAAATCATGAATTTGATTCGACGAAGAACGGCTGTTTATGAAACAGTAGCCGATTTCTTACAGTAATCTCTGTTTCTTTCATGTTGGCAGCCCATCCATCTGTCACTCAGACAGTGACCTTTCAGAGGGCAGCAGGAAGTATTCTCCCAGCTCAGAAACGTCAGTGGAAACACAGAGGGCCTGTGGTAAAAGAGACTTTATCATCAAACACTGAATTTTGCACACAAACACACATGTGCAGTCACATACACAGCATGAGCTCTGCTTGGCAGGCTCAAGAGGAAGTTGGCACACAAACTTCACAAATGGTCACAGATGTTCCGTTTAGAGCTCACGCACAAATAAAAGATTGATAATTTGGACACATGTTTGTGTTCACATTTTCCTCCTTTTTCTCTGCCTTGATAGCTGAAGGAAGCAGCTGTTCACATCATCTCACATTCCTTTTTTGTCTTCTGGTGCTTCTTCTGTTTTTCCTCCCGCCCGCCTCTCAGGAGGCTTCTCCGAGACCTATGCCGCTCTGTGCGACTATAATGGCATCAGCTGCAAGGAGGAAGTGCAGTGGGTAAGAGCTGTGGGACTGTGTCTGTGCCACTGTGAGTGCTTTTAGTGCCATATTGCACTGTGCACAAAAAGAGCGGCCTTACGCTGCAGCAAACAGGCTCATGGGTAATTTTGCTCCTAGGACGTGGACACCATCTATCACTCCCAAGACAACCGAGAGTTTAACTTGCTCGACTTCAGCCACCTGGAAAGCAGGTGAGGGATGACAGATGGTCAAACATTATTATGCCCAGAAGACGGTACCTCATTAACTTCCATTTTCATGTTTTTCAGAGATTTGGCAGTGATTGTCGCGTCAATGGCATACAACACCTGGTTCACGAAACTGTACTGCAAAGACCTTCGCATTGTAAGTATAAAATGTCACTTTTGCACCTTGCTCTGTTTCTGATCAATCACTGTATGATGCTTGAGGCTTGTAAACTCACAAAGGTTTGACTTAAATGTGTCACTTTGATTCCAACAGGGATCTGAGGTCACTGAGCAAGGTCCTGCACACTATCAGCAAATCCTCCTGCCTGGAGGAACTCACTCTGGAGAACGCCGGCTTGAAATCGTGAGTTTGAATACTTCCGGACTTTATGGCGACATCATTAGGGTTGGCTTCCTTAGGGGGAAACATTACAATAAAAAAAAAAAAAAGTTAATTTCGTTGGTGGTATATATTTGATTGTCTGAAGTGAGGGTTAGCATCAGCATCACAACCAGTCTGGAAGATTCACTGATTCAAATAACAAAAATACTTTTTTTATCCTTTTTTTTTTTTTTTTTTTTTTTGCTGGAGAGCATACAGCATGTTTAGGTGTCTGAGATGGGAAAAAAAAAATCAAAACCTCAACAATAGCATAATCCTGTCACTTTTTTGCAGACTCCTAAGTCTGAAAAGATTCAGTAAGTTGCAGGACACTGCGTCATCACAGACACAGATCAAAGTAGAATTATCAAGCTTCTGCGTAAAGTTGGAACACCAATTTCAAAAGAGGCACATCTTGTGGAAGTTAGCTTGGAGTTCAGCCTCTGACTCCACCTAAAAACTAAATCTTAAAAGTGGCTGCTTTGAATAGACATGGTTGGAAAGGGACCTTTTTGTACTAAATCCCTGTGTTATAACATTAAGACCTCAAGGATCAGTGTCAACTTTTCAAAATGGGGCTAAATGTATTAGTGCTTAACATACATTTGTGGAACAAAATTGTCAAAAATGTGCGGATTCACTCGCCAGCTATCTGGGACAAGCTTTAAATGCTTGTCTGTGAAGAAGATGTTAAGTCCCATTACCATTCACAGTGACGCAATGAATGAGCGATAGTTAGCATTAGCTGCTTTTCACTTGTTTGTTGGACATGCTTGTGTTTTGGATTGTAGGTCAGACAAAGGATAAGGATTCCCAGATATTTTGATATGCGCTTTTATCTAAAATAATCAAACCATTCATTGATTAATGGAGGGAATGATCAGAAAAATAACAATTATCTTAACTTGTCTATTTACACAGGGACTTCCCACAGAAGATGTCAGCTGCTCTTTCAGAGAACCCTGCGTCTGTCATTCACTCGCTCAACTTGGCTCACAACTCACTGGACAACCAAGGTAACAGGAAACATCCTACTATTTGTCTCAAATGTTGAAACTGCTTTAGAGTTAATAAAATTAAATAAACCAAAGAAAGAGTGAAAGTCTAGTTCAAAAATCTTTCCTGAATATGGTTACATGATAACTATTCACCAAAATATGTGTTTAAAAATGCTCTTTTACCACCAGAGGTAAAAAGAAAACACACTGTAAACTCAAAACTCATCTCAAAAGCTCATGCACCTCAATCACATCATGTGTTTACCAAATTGCTAAGGTTCAGTTAAATGCCTGGAGTATGACAGTGGAGGAAGAAAATAACAGAAAAGACAGATTTCTTTTGTCATCAATGATGTTATGTTGAAGATTGCTTTCAACGTCTTGTTTCTCTTGATTATATGTTGCAGGTGTGTCCAACCTCATCCAGCAGTTGTGTCGCCTCAGCAAGGGACTTCGCCTCCTCAACTTGTCCAAGACCTCACTCACCTCCAAGGGTTTGTGCCTCTCTAGTTCCCTCCTGGCTTTACTTTCATCTGCTGGCTGAAACAGTGCTGAGAGAGTGGGAGTATAGGCTCCGGGGCTTTTTTTCATGCAACACAGTAACTCACTGGAGACAGTAGACGCAGCAGATTCACCTGCAGCTCTCGCAGCATGTGTAAGCTCGTACTGGATGTAAAACTTCCTGCGCTGCAGATAATTCTCCCCATGAGAACATTGTCTCATGTTTTTTTGCCCTGCACTGATTCCATATTGACTTATGATGTCTCACGTTGCCTCCAGTTGTGATCTAAGCTTACAGTGGAGAATTTAAATCTTACTTAGAATTTCACTGCCTTCCATAACATCAACTGATGCCTGCCGTTACAAGATCTGTATGAATATTGTAAAAGCCCATGAATGTTTAAGAATATTTCCAGATTTTTAACATTCTACACTCCTTCTTCTGTCTTTCTTTTTTTCATCTTTGCCACCTGCAACCTGTCTGTCTCTGTCTGTCTCTTTCTCTCAGGCGTGGTGTCTCTCTCTCAAGCACTGTGCTCCAGCGATGAATACTCCAACTCCCTCCTGCACCTGGACCTGAGCAAGAACCCAGGGGTGCTCTCAGGGGATGATGCCTCGGTCAGACGGCACAATCCATCTGGAAACAAAAACACACTCTGCTCCATTTACATTGCTCTTTTCCAGCCTAATGCGCTGCCTTTGTTCTCTGGCTTTCTGCTTGCAGAACTTGCATCTCTTCTTGTCCCAGCCCAACTGCCTGGTCCACTTGGATCTGTCGGGGACAGACTGCTCTGTTGGACTCTGTGAGTGTGAATGACTGGTTGTGAAATGCATTTCTCTCTCTGTGCACTTCTCAGCCCAGATTAACCTTTCCCACCCTGTGTCTTATGCAGCTATTTGGGGCTCTTCTGAGGGGGTGTTGTGCTGATCTTTCCTTTCTGAATCTTTCCAAAAATACCTTCTCCCACAGGTTAGTCATGTCTTTAAGATTATCCAAACAATAAAGGGAGCTCCAGAACTAAAACTGGGAACTTATGGTCTCATTTCACCTTGAAGGATTCGTTTTTTGTTTTTTTTTCTCACATCATCCATGCAGCCTATATTTCTTTCAAAGCTTGGTTTCCTCATCTCTTGTTTAATGGGACATTAGAATGAGCTTTACAGGAACCACTGGAACATAGTGTTTCCTGTCTGCGGGTGTGTCTGCTGCCACTTAAACCCAGAACTATCTTGGCGCTGTCTGCATTGATAAGATTCATAAATATTTAAAGAGGGTCACCTATCATTTGACCCTACTCTCGCTCCCTTTTTATGCCGAAACTGTATTTCTCATGCCATGTCAGTACTCCCAGTGCTGCACTCATGTTTAACTTGCATGTCAACAACTTGACTTCATCTTGTGCGTGTGGCTCGGCTCACCTCATCCCCCCCACTCTGCACCGTCTTCTCACCTCTGCATATACCTTGTTTGATCCTTTTTTTTATTCGTTCTGATCAAATAGGAAAGTGAAGGATACATTGCCGCTGTTCCGTCAGTTCTTCAGCTCAGCTTTCAGCCTCACTCATGTCAGCCTGGCCTCCATGAAGCTGCCTGCTGATGTTCTCAGGTACCTGCCATGTCCGCTCTTACTCTCCTACCCAGATCTGCTCTCTTTTTATCTTATTACCACTGCAGTGAAAGCAGAAAGGAAACACATGGATATGCTTCGCTGCTCCAACGAGCCTTTTGCAAACCTGCACAAACTAGTTTTTACCTTTGCTTGAGGGTTAAAAAAAAGAAAAATCCATAACTATCACTGAAATAATGAAACTGACAAGGGTTAAAGAACATCCATTAATATTTATTCCATGTTTAACATAGTCCAGCTTTGCTTTTGTCAATATTTGTGATTCAGCTGAATCCTTGTGTGTTATTACCCTCCGCCAAGGAGGTTTTTGCTGGCGTTTGTCTGTCTGTCTGTCTGTGTACAAGATAACTCAAAAAGTTATGGATGGATTTTGATGACATTATCAGGAGTTGAAAAGGAAGAACTGATTTCATTTCTGGGCTGTGATCCGGAAGAAATCCTGGATTCTGGATCACTTTCAAATTTTCGATAACATTGTGGTCAATGGGGACGAACATTTTGTTTCTCAATATCTCCTGTTAATTATTGCCCAAAACTCATGAAATTTGACTCAGTGATTGACAATGGGAACCTCTATCAAATTTCAAAGGCTGATCTGGATCTGATCCAGAATGTGGATTTTATCACTGTCTGTAAATCACTATATGGGAGAACTGTTGTGCTTGGCGGAGGTCTGCGCTCTCCGAGTGCTTTTCTAGTTAAATAAATTAAATTGGCATGGCAATGACACCTAAATGAACGCCCCACTCCCACTGTGTAGATCAGGAGCCCACTGGTGAAAGCCGGTGTAGGAGGGGCGATTTTAAGAGCGGCGCCAAGCTTGGCGGCCGAGGAACTTCAGAAAGCATTTGAAAGATGAGAACCTCTTGCTTCTCAAATAGAGCTGTGAGGAGATGGAGTGATTGGAATAAACCATTAGAGGGTGAGCTGCTGGAGATGTCTGCCTGAACGAACTCCTCAGGGGGTCGTCTCATTTATCAATAATTTTATTTCTAAACTCCTCAGACGGCTCTGACTCTTGCTTATTCTGGTCAATGTTCACAGCTGCTCTCTCTATAAATAAGCTGAATGGCTTTAGACACCTTTAATGCTAATTAAGGTTAAATTATTGCATGCAACAAAACTTGACGCAGTGATTTATGATCCCATTACGGAACATCAATAAATCTGTCCATTATATTTTTGAATATCCTTGTAAAATAGACAATAAATCTGGTTTATTCATCCTACACTAAAGGCATGTAGATAAAGGTGAGAAAATTGCTTTTAATTTGATAACTTTAGGAGGAATTAAGCATTTATTCCAATGAGCTATAAGGGTACCAACATATCTCCATATCTGTATTTTTCCATCTCTTTCTTTTTAAGTAAGTTCTCTTTCTGTGCCCTCAGGGCTCTCCTGACAGGGCTCACCTCCAATCCCCATATCACTGATCTTCATCTGGACATCAGCAGCTGTGAGGTAAGAACTCAATTTAACAACCTCCAGTGGATCCCAAATCCACGTCCAAACTGGAGGATCATCTTGAGAAGTAGATGTTCAGAGCAGCCGCTCCTGCAGGTCTCCACAGGATGGGTCAGAGCTGGGGCTACAAGTTGCTGTGTTTTTGAAGTGTTCAGAATCAATAACACTAATGCAAGTGTTCAAACAAATATAGACTGTGATCAAATATCAATATTCTCTCACTGACCAGATGACTATATGAGACATAAAACTAAATGTAGCAAACATCCACAAAGTCTTCTGACAAGCAGCGAAACAAGAAGGCGTGATGATCAGCTAAAAACTCTTCCTGAAAACTTTCCTTGAACTTCTGGTCTATTAGACTAAACCAGAAACATGATTATGATCCATATGCTGGTTGGAACTGATACTTCACATCTGCTGAATCATCACAGCAAGTGTTTTGTAGCCTCCATTCATAATCCTAAGTATATTTGCGTTTGAACTTTCCAGTGAGATATGGCTCCATTGCTGTGCAGCTTTTCATTTAAGCTGCTAATTTCACTGTGAAAATATTGAATGAATTTTTGCAAATGCTAAGCTCTATGTGTATGTAGCAGATCACACGTAATGCAAAGCATACTAATCTACAAATTTTAGTGTTTGCACTGACATAAAAAAGACATTCACGAATTTGCCCCACTGAGAAAAAATAGAACAATTCCCCGCTGGCGAAAGCAAAAATAACTGTGATTCATGTCTGTGAATATGTTGGTTTTCCCTTGTTTCTCCTCAGCTGAGATCTGCAGGAGCTGCTGTAATCCAGGAACTCTTCCCCAGAGTGTCCTCCATCGCTACTCTGGATATCTCTGACAACGGTACCAGGACACGCTGCAACACATATCCCACTGTGACCTTGACTTTTTAGTTGTAGGAAGGGGCTGAGTGAGCTGCTGATGAGTCACGCCTTGCTGAGTCCCACTTATGCATGTGTGTGTGTGTGTGTGTGTGTGTGTGTGTGTACTGACAGGTCTCGACGCGGACTTACTCACCGTACTTCCTGCCCTCTCAAGGCACCCCTCCCTAAAAAACCTTCATCTGGGCAAGAACTTCAACATCAAAAGCAGGTGCTGCCAGCACTCCATGTCATGCTGTACCGCAGTTATTTAAGGGTTTACTGCATGTGTGAGTGTATTTGTATTTGTGTCGCAGGGTTCTGGATGAAGTCTTGCAGAAGCTGGTTCAACTCATACAGGAGGAGGAATGTGTGAGTGATAAAAGAGAAAAATCTGGCTCATATAAACATACTTCAAAGGTCACATATTATGCTTTCCCTGACTTGCAAAGGTTCAAAATTGTCTTAAACTGTGATATGCCCAGTATTATTCACAGTTTTCAGCCAGTTTGGCTGGCAGTAATGTGTCTGACTGCTTTAGGAAAGACTGATGAACACCAGGGTGAGCAGGTAGCAGTGGGAAGATTTAAAGTGCTTAATCTAACACTCCCAGAGAGCTTTTGAGTCATGATCAAAGTCAAATGACTCTATTGGTTGATCAACATGAATCAGGATCAAATTTGCAAAATATGGGGCCTTTAAAATGCTGATAATGTACAGACACATTAAAAAGTTTGTCACCCCTCAATCAGGACAGTAAAATGTCATTTTTAAGTCTGTAGATGTGGCACAGCACATGTGCAAACTTAAAGACGACATTTTTAAGTTTGCAGATGAGGCACAGCACATGTGTCAAACACAAGGCCCGCGGGCCAAATGTGGCCCGTCCCGTCATTGTATGTGGCCCTCGAGAGCTTGGACATTATTGGCTTAAATTTTAAACCAATATTTTAAGACTTAAAATAAGCTTACACCGCTTTAAAGCGCATATTGCCAATAAACTAAATCTCCCATCATGCATTTTGTCGTTACCCACAACAATAACGGTTGCTATGAGTGAGACGATTTTTCAGAACTGATGAATTTAAGAAAAACCTTTACAAACTAAACCCAACATGTCCAAGAAAAGTGTCTTTTGTGTTATGAGGCGGGTGTCAGTCGTGAAAGAGTTTAATCCACGTCAGCATTTTGACAGCAAACACGGAGCTAAGTATGCTAAATTTAGCCTGCAAGAAAAACAAAGAACCGCTTCTGCTTCTGAAACCAAGGTAATGGATACTCTGAGTGATGTTTACCACAAACCCTGAATTTAACATAATAATGACTTAAATATTTGAAACTTGAATAATACAGAAACCGTTATTTAACAATATAATAAGGTGTAGTTTAATTTATTTTGATTTTCATTGCATTTTGTCACATTCATGCTGTCAATCTGGCCCTTTGAGGGCCACCATGATGCTGATGTGGCCCTCAGTGAAAATGAGTCTAACACCCCTGTGCTACAGTGTCTCATTATTTACTGAGAAGGAAAAACAAAGACAAAATACTGAAACAAAGAGCAAAAAAGGAAGAATTCCCTATGACTCAATAGCTGTTATCATGATACTTGAAATCTATTAATTCAAAGAGGAAGTACTGACTTTTGAATATGACGGTAGCACTTGAAATAATCTTTTTCATTTATAATTAAAAAATATGTTCAGCGAAAGGATCATGTTATTTTGCATTTGAAATTCTACTCTGAATTCATGAACATATCATTTTTTCATCATGTTTCACTTTAGACGTGTGACCATGATAAATTATTACTCTTCTTCTGTTAACATCAAGAACACAGTTTTTACATCAGTACCCACACTGACTTTAAATAATTCACGCAAGCGGCATGTAAAGTCATGCTGGGAAGCTATCACCACTGCACTTCTCCCACCTACTTTCGCTTTAATATTTTTTTCTCAGATGTCTTTTTAATGCCCCCAACACAGATATATTCTTAAAACGTACATGTTTTTTTTCTCCCTCTTCTCCAGGCCCTGCAGTCTCTGTCCCTGTCTGACTCTCGTCTGCGCTCTCGGGGCACCATGCTGGTCAACGCCCTGGGCAGCAACACCTGCCTGAGGAAAGTGGACCTCAGTGGGAACAACTTGGACGACATCGGAGCCAAGATGCTCAGCAAAGCCCTGCAGATCAACACCACGCTCAGGTGAAGGAAAGAATTTAAAGAGCACGGTTATTTCTGTGTTTTTGCAGCATTTGTCTGCCGTGTATTTATAGAAAGTGGGACTTACAACCTTGCCCTGCAGGAGTGTGACATGGGATCGCAACAACACCTCTGCAGCAGGATTCCTGGATGTGGCCCGAGCCCTGGAACAGTAAGAACTTTATAACACCATATTTTCTCTGTCTGGTGGGGGAGTTATCCCTTACTGAGCCTGACATCTTAACTCACTTTAATTCCTCTTTTAACTCCAATCCCCGCTCCTTCACTAATTTAATCCCTCCTTTCTCTTCTTCTCTATGCTCTTAGTAATTTCACCTTGCAGTATATGCCTCTGCCCCTGAGTGACATCAGCCAGGCATACCGCAGCGCCCCTGAGAGGACAGAGCAGGCTCTGACCAAGGTTAGCAACACCGTTACCATCGTTCTGGAAGATTTAACATTTTCGAGGCGATATATTATGATGAAAATACTTTTTTCTTTGCTTAAGAGAATACACTTGGGCTTCACGGGTGACGTGACGCAATCTTGTCACTTTGTTTGGTGCCACTTAAGTCTGAAAATCTGCCATTCAGTGAGCTGTCCATGTCCACTGGGTTCTGTGACATCACAGTGACATCATTCAGCTTCGTAGCGTTCACATCATGTCACAGACATTCACATTTGCTGTACAACAGGTTGCTCGTGTTGCTCTTCAAGAAAGACACAGTCTGCAGAAGAGAAGGGTGGAGTTGATAGAAGTCAATGCCTAAAACAGGCTGCTTTAAACAGAACTGTAAAACATGGTTGCTTTTCTTCTCTATCCCAGTGCTCAGGAAACATCATCAGCTTTTGAAAAAGAATACAATAATGAAATTTCTGTTTGTTCAACAAAAGGTCTTCATTTTGAGCCCTTAAGTTATAAGTTTTGCATTTAGATTTGAATTCAAATAAAATGAGATTGTTTAAGATTGTTGACAAAGAGACTAGCTGTGATAAAATGCAGCCATTATGAGACTGTGTGTGATGTTTATCTGTTGGTTAAAGGCCAGACGCCCCAATTCTGTTTAATAAAAGAGGCATTTTGTCATATAAATTCTGCAGTTAAAGAAATCCGCATAGTTCCTCACAGACTGATGGAATTGTCATCTTATCCCATCTTAAATGACAATGAGATTGCAGCCAGAAGAAAGAGGGTCTTCTATCACTGTTTTCTGCAAAACTCCCCACAATTTATATCAAGTGCAAATGCCTTCTCTTAAGAACTTATTAATATCCGCTGTCTGTGGTCTTGAATACATTTTGATCATTCATTTACGTGTTTGTCAGAAGATATGAGACATTAAACGTCAGCTTCTGCAGACTTATACCAGAAACAGTGGGAAAGAAGAACTTGTTAAAACGTTATAAATGCTGTTGAGAGTCAGGAGTTTAAAAAAGCTTGTAGAAGAGACTTTTGATCTTAGAAACCCTGTAAAGGAGACATATTCATGAAAAAAAAAATACTTTTTCTATGCTTGAGATAACATGTTTGGGTGTTTGAAATCAACTTCAAAACTCTCTCTTTCTTTGGATGAGCCAAGATATGCTTGAATACAGAAGTGGATGCAAAGACTTTAGACCTAGGCTGTGGGAAACATCTGTTTGAATTTCTCATTTGGTGAGCCACTCAGGTCTCTGTGGTGTTGTGACATCACAGACCATCATTATCCAGCCTCCTTATCTTTATCTTCACCAGACTTCCCCTCATGCTGCTTTTGGTGTTCCTCGGATGTGGGTAGCTCAAAGCTTTAGCAGCAGTTTCAAAAGAGACAGAACAGGGAGCTGGAGGTCGAGTGGTTTGACTTCACTCCCTAAAACCAGCTGCTACAAGCAAAGCTGCAAAGATGTTGCTAAAAACTGATATTTAGTATCATACTCCTGCAGTATTTTAACTATGACATTTCACAGGCATTTCATTAAGCCTGAACTAAATTAGGTCTACTTTTTTTCAAAAGTAGACACAATTATGCGGTATCCTTTTCTCATGGTTTCATGGTCACCTTCTCCCACGCTGCTGCACAGATCCAGCGTGCTCTGGTGAGGAACAACCAGACCCAGCGCTTCTCTCAGAGACAGGCTCTGAGACTGCACCAGGGCCTGGTCACCAGCACTGCTGAACAGGTAGAAATCATCCACCTCACCTCCGTGTGTGTTTTATGAGTGTTTAGATGGACGTTTCCTCCTTTTAATGCCTGTCTGTTTCCAAGGTGATGGAGCGCCTCTGCGTGCGCGTCCAGCAGCAGGTGTGCTTGTTGCGAGGCGCCGGAGAAATGGAGGAGATTCACGCTGCTAAACAAGTGCTGAAAGAGGCCAGGAACTCTCGTGCTGTGAGTGATGGGGAATGTATAAGAAATTGTATTTTCATTATTGCCACACCAAATTTGAATGGATCCTTGCTCTCTTTTGCTCCCAGCTGTACCCGTCACTGTGTGAGCTGGCTCATGTGCTGTCTGTGGACGGGCCAGTGCGGCAGAGGCTGGATTCTCTGGCTGGTGAACTTGCCAAAGCTGCAGATAAAGAGCTGCAGGTGGATCTAAAAGCCCTCTTTCTCAAAGTGATCGCTGACAGATGACAGAGTCACTGATAACTGGCGTCCGTTGCAGGTGATCGTCGACTCAATGGTGTCCCTCTGCCGGGAGCTTTGTCCTTTATCTTCTTCTGCAGCCGAGAGATTAAGTCCTCCTCTCTCATCTGTCTCCGAGCGTGTGTCCATCCCTCGCTCTGCAATTCGCACAGCCCTCATGGAAAGAGCAGCACAGGACATTCACAGAGCTTTAGAGTAAGAGAGGGCTAAAGGCAGCAACAGAAATCTGAATTTGACAAGTCGGACATTGATTTACTCTCACTTTTACTAAGCTTCTTTCCATCTGTCTCATTCTTTCCTCTGACCTAATCTTCCTCAGAGAAGTAAAACTGTCTGTGGTTTCCTATCTCACCAACTCCATCGTGGACCAAATCCTGCAGGAGCTCTACGCCACCCATAAGACCCTGGTAAACATGACCGTAAAATGGTGTGAAAGAGACACAGATTGAGTGTGCAAGTGGGTGTCAAATGTTTCAGAGCTCCATCTGTCTCAGAGCCGGCAGGTGTCTCATCTCAAATGCTGGGAGGGGACATGTGAAGACGGAGCAGCATGGAGGTTTAACAGACACAGAGACTCTCTGGACATCACAGACGAAGAGCTCGGCACCAGCATAGTGAGTACGGACATGAAGATGCATGCGTGTGTAATGTGTGTTTCTCTTTATGTATACAGTGAGTCCTTATTTTTACGGTTAATGGGGACCGGCGCCCCCACCCTGCGAAAATCAAAATCCACGAACTGGAGCCGGAGCCCCCTGAGCCTAAATAAAGTGTTTAGAATATGTTTAAAAACCACAAAAAAGTAGCGAGGCACTGCAGTGAAACAAGACAAAGGCTCAACTGTGGTCTTTCTGTTACCTTCACAGCCTCTGGTCTCTGAACCGTAGTAAACAAACTGCTGGTATTGTGCTATTTTTGGCTCGTAATTAGCGGGTAACACGCTAACAACAACAAAAAAAAAGTCCAGTTTTCTCTGCATGGAACGAGCACTTTATTCTGGCACTGCAGGAACTTGTGACATCACACAGGTTGTATTGTTGGGCTCCTGTCGGTTAACAGAGAATGTAAATCTATACACGCTGGGCTGCTGTTTATGCTCACTCCACTTTTCATCTAACCCCGTTTTTGTTCTGCCGTCCCATGACACACACACTACATTACCTAGAGGGCCACACCATTACCCATAAGGCTACCTTCTTAAAGGGGCCAGGCTGGCTCACAGCATTTCTTCGCTATGAGAGAACGCCACAACATCCTGTGACGTTTCTGCAATTTTTTTGTTGATTTTTTTTAATATTATATATTTCTGAAAAATCTGCCAATAACTAAAACCGCAGAACTTAAAGCGCGAATTGGCGAGGGATCACTGTATACGGTATGCCCTTGCCCATTCACCGTTCACGGTCCCGCATACTCACCGATTTTGCTCTCAAAGTTTTTTTTTTCATAATGTATTTGAATTTTTGGTAGCCCCCAGCAATTTCATGAATTTCTTAGGTCATTTTTTTTTTTGCTGAAAAACTCTCACATTCACCCCAACTAGTTTTATTGTGTGTGTATGTATGTGTATGTACAGTATTAGGGTTGCAACGGTACTCGGTAAAATACCGAACCGTTCGGTACGACCTGCACGGGACAATACGCTTTTATGTCCCGTGGTATTTATGTTCAATAACTTTGCATTGGACTTGCACGTGAGAGTGTGTACCTTTTAGACAACAGGCCCTCTACTGCATGTCAATGTCCACTCGCATCCGCTCACTCACAGTGACCAGCCGATCACACTTTGGCCGGTTGGCTGCAGTTTATAGACACAGGAAAAAAAAAAAAACAAGCAGACATGGCCAGCGGTAGTGGAGAAATTGGGAAAAACTTTTATTAACCACCGGTGAAATGAAATGAAATGAAAAATACTTTATTTATCCCATAAAGGGAAATTCAACACTGTAGCAAGGGCTCTCTTTTTTTTTTTTTTTTTTAGCAATAATAATAATATTACAGCAATAATAATAATATTAATTGATAATAATAATAATTATTGGCAGCATTTTGGTTTTGCTGTTGAATACACCAGCGAGGGAGTGAAAACAGTTAACATAACGCAATCTTCCACCTCCCTAAACCCGGATCTTACCTGCATAAGATCCAGTTGTTACCAGCTGTGCGTCTTGGCACAGCTGATGTGCTTTTTAAAATACTGCAGAACGAATAATTGACATAATGTTCAATGGTCAATGTTCAATCATAATGTTCCTGTTCCTTCTCGACCACCAACAGTTTCAGACATATCGGAAATAAATTCCCGCATCCAACCTTTTCCAGCTTGACACCAGAGACAAAGATCTCCTTGGTTTCCTCCACAGCAGACATCTGAATGAAAGCTGCCACAGCTGTACAGACTGACGTGTCTGGCCGTGACTATTCCCACATCCACCACAACTGCTGACCAAACATCGTATTCTCAAGAGAATAAAAACGTATGCAAGTAATACGGTGATGCGTAATCGAGAGGTAGAGCCGTTTGTGCACGTCCACATGTGACCAGGTGGACGCACATTTATTCCATTTGGACGCACTGTTTTACGTGCCGACATGCAAGTTGTGCTTTCCGCAAACTCGGTATCTTGTGATCGCGGGTTTACGGTAGCGGGTGGTCTGAAACTGTTACCAAATCCGTACCAAAACCGTGACACAAAAATCGCGGTACGGACCGTACCGTGAGCCACCTGTACCATTGCAGTAGACCTAATATACATACATATATATATATATATATATATATATATATATATATATATATTATATATTATATATATATAGATATATAATATATATATATATATATATATATATAATTAATATTATCACACTGCAAAATTAAATGTATCATTACTACGTTATACTGTATTCATGAGTAAGAGTGTCTTTATTATGTGTTTGGGAAGCATATACATATCTTAGCGTATATGATATACATAGGCCTTTTAAAACTGCATCAAAAATTTGCTGATTTTTGAGATTCACGGGGGGAGGAGGGGACATAACTCCTGTGAATAATAAGGGTCTACTGTAATGCTGAGTTCTGATGATTTATTCTCCCTTAGTTTGAACAGTCCGTTTTTCTTACATGTTGTATTTTGCTAGGGGTGTAACGGTACACAAAACTCTCGGTTCGGTAATACCTCGGTTTTGAGGTCACGGTCGGTTCATTTTCGGTACAGTAAGAAAAAAAAATGCAAAATATAAATGTGCTAGTTGTTTATTACAACTTTTGTGCTTTTTAACAATAGGAACATTAGCCTATACAAAGCTAGAATTTGTTAAAAAATATAAATACAATATTCTGAAATGTAAAATTTTGAAAAACAAAATAAAAATAACATTGGCTCAGACTTTTTCTTAAAGAAAATATCCATCTGATGTGCAAATTGAAACATGCAACACTGAACAGTTTCAAGTTGTTGCTCAGATTAAATAACATGAATAAGGCTCAGACTGTTTCTTTAAAAACAAATTTTTTCATTTTTTCATTAAGTCCCGGTATGATTTTCTGGCTAAAATGTGGACGAGAAGGTAACGAGTTTTTTTTTTTTTTTTGTACTGCATGCCACATGATTTCTCTTCCCAATCGAACTATTTACATATCAACAACCTTTTTTGTTGCGGTAAAAACTCGCTTTTATTTTTATGCATATTTATAATAACAACAATAGTAATAATAATAAGAACATTATTATTATTATTATTAATATTATTGAGGGACGTGGATCGGAGGGAAAAAGCTCGAGTTGTCTCGCGCGGGGGGCGGGGTGTTTGTGTGCTCACGCGTCGCCTCGCCTGTGTATGCATAGAGAGAGAGAGAGAAGCGCGGCTCGCGAAGCAGACAGCAGCCAAGTCATGGCTTCAAACCTAGCGGTTTGAGTGCGCGTGAGTCTCAAAATCACCAGGAAAAAGTAGCTAGATTTGTTGCTAGTCGCTTTTTACAAATTAAGTCGCTAGGGGGTCTGGAAGTCGCTATATATAGCGACAAAGTCGCTAAGTTGGCAACACTGGTTTGTTGTCTCGTGTGCGCGCAACTGCGCATGTGCGGCTGCAGCATTCTCTGCTCCAAAACATGCGGTCCTCTACTTAATATGTCCGTGTGGAAACTCGTTCGGTACACCTCCGTTCCGAACCGAGCCCTGCATACCGAACGGTTCAATAAAAATGCATGTACCGTTACACCCCTAGATTTTGCTAATTATAAAATGAAGTAATTCTTGAAAAGCCTGCAGCCATCTCTGCAGGTGCTTTCTTGCTTACAGCTTAGTATGAGTCTCAGATATTGCCTCCAGTTTTTGATTTGTTTCTGTCAGCTTCACTCGGTAGATTTCAAGCCTGCAGACATTAAATATAATGTCATTTTCTTTTGAACATTGAGATTGAGAACATTGAGTGTTAATGTTACTTTCCCATATATTCTCCTAATCTCCCTCAACTCATCTTCTGCCCTGATACCATTTTCACTTTCTAGCTGTCATGGAAGAGTCAAATTGTTTTTGGTTCTCCAGTCCTTTTTTTTTGTGTGTGTAATTGTGATATTAAATATAAGTCTTAAGTTGTATCTCCATAAATGACTGGATCTGACCTGCTTGTTTACCACATCATTACAGTTGAGTGCCACAGATAATCAATGAGCGGTTCAGAAGCCTTGACAGAACCGGCAGGAATCAGGCCTTTGCCTCTGAGTTTTAGCATCTGAAACATTAAACTGACTTTCCAAACAGCACAGTCAAAGGTCAAACAAAACATTTTGAAAGCCTCTAGCTCCTTTAATCGTAGATACTCTAACAATGCACTGAACTGACTATTTGATTTCAATGCTTTTATGTCAAGCCCTTTAGAGGTTTGCACTGATTGGAGTGATAGAAGCATAGCACTGAATGTCAGTATTACATCTCATGTGAAAAAAACAGGACATTTAGTTAAATATTTAGAACTTTAAGGAATATCAACACTTCAGGACTTTATCTTCTAATATCTAGTAAAAAGTAATATCTCTACATTAAAGCAATGGAATTGCATCACTTATACAAAAATAATTAAATACAACAGAAATGAATAGAAATGCCAGTTGCTTCTTGGAATGAGTCAGGACACCTATGGCACAACAGAAAGCATTTTATCACTCTTGCATAATGTCTTCATCTATCAGTGTCTGAAAAAGGAACAGTCAAACCCACTGGCAAATGGTTTTCCACAAATCTCAAAGAATTCTCTGTTCATGTACGTATAGCTCAGTTTAAATCACCCTGTAGCATCTCTATGGGATTAAAAGCCAATTTAGAATGTTGACTGGTACAGCACTCTACCCCCCCGAGGCATCTAAACACCTCCACCAGGTTTTCAGGAGGCTGGTGGCTACCTCCACAACGGAGCCGCACGACCATGGGCCAAATTAAAGCGCACCTCTTCTGCCTTTTGTGAATGGGGTGAGGAGCCAGCGTCTCAGGGGTAGCCACCGTCACCTGCAAGTTATAACTAATTGTCAGGATTGTCGGGACAAATCGGGATTCGAAGTTGAGAATTTCTACAGCGTTGTTTCACTTACCAAGGAGCAAGCCATCACGTGCAGCTCCTGCCTGCGCTCGGAGCCCTTATAGCAATGAGAGCACGGTCAGTTGCGTCGATTCCATTTGTGAAACTGGGCATTGCTGCTATTTGCCTTTTAATGTTGACCTGTTCTCCCACATTGCAAGGAAACTTGATATATCAGTTAATCGTGTTAATAATGCCATCCAAAATGGCAGGCATTACTCTCCTCAGGGACGGCTGTGATATCCAGGACCGATAGACGTTAACTGATATCATAGGCTACCCATAAGAGGCTTTAGGCAGACAATTCGACATTAGCTAAACATTGGTACTCATATCACATATACATGTCGGCTAAAGCCTGATTTATACTCGAACGTCAGGTCGTCTGTGTCACCTATGCAGATGACACAGAGATGCCCCCCCACCCTACGTAGAGACTACGCAGAGACTCCGGTGCGCCTACCCAAAATTGTAACTCGACGCAGACAGTGTCGCAGAGAGGTGAGAAAGGAGGCCTCTGATTGGTCAATTCTACATCCGCATAGAAAAGAGCGCATCATTGAAGAAATGAGGAAGTACCCACATCTGTACGATTTTTGTTCTCCACACGACAAAGACAGCACATATTCTAGTAATTCATGGAGGGAGATAGCGATGAATGTGGGTCTGGATACGGCCGAGACGGTGAGGAAGTGGAAAAACACAAGATAAATTTAGTAAGTTTAGCTCGTTCGTGATTGTCGCTCTCGCGTTGTGGCTTGGAATAACAAAGTGGAGACCGCGTTTGGGCATAAATCCAAAATACCTGCGGCAAACCGGCAGCAAGATAACTGCAACACATTGCTGCGAGAGTATACACAACCCTTAAAAAGCATGATGAATTAAGCCCCCAAAAAGTACGGCAGCATTGGTGGACTTTTTCAAACTGATCGTCCGTCTTGCGTTGTGGCTTGGAATAACATAGCGAGGACCGCGCAAGTATAAATCAAAAGTGTCTGCGGCATCTCTGCGACAAGCTGACGGCGACACATTGACGCGAGAGTATACTTGGCCCTTATTTCCCACTGGAAGGAGCCTGTTGCCAGAAACCTGGAGGTGTCAACACCTGTACATGCACTGGGATGAAGCGATTCCAGCAGGTTGGTCAGATTAACACTGGCTCCAGTTCAACAGAAAGATCCAAAAGCGCTGCTCTATTGGAAATCTAAATCGGCCTGTTAGCAAATCTTCATGGCCCCAAACTCTCTCCATCCTGATCCAACCATGGGCGTAATGCTCAAGGAGTATCAGCGCATCCATTTTGCAGCATTACACACGAGCGTCACCACACTATTTACAGTAAATACTTGCTCGGCAATTAGACTGATTGCTATACATCTTATCACAATGAATTCATCAATCAGTGCAATCCACCGCTCTAAAATACAATTTGAAGATGGAAGCATGATACATGAACATACTGTTCTGAGTACTTATAAATAGTAATGGCTCACAGCAGGAATACCTTTATTTTACTGCAGGCTTGGATGTTGAGGATTATGCGGATCTACAAGTCTGATTTGAAATGGAATTAAATGTATCTATGTATGAGATGAACGCGGCATCTATTCACCACCTCACCATCTGCTGTGTCCCCAGTCTACAAACTGCTCGTGTGCAAGGATCAGAGTTTGCGTGCAGGTGTGCACATTCTCCCATCACTTTTGTTTTTGAGGATCACAATCTTTGGGTAAAAAGTGACATGCGCAACTTTCAGGCACCTTTTATAAATGAAGGTCTGGAAGTGTTAAATCCTGCATCAGAGAAGGATGAGACAACATTCCTCTCCTAAAACTCCAAAAACTGGTCTCCCCACTTCTCAGACTTAAAGACAGATGTCAAAAGAAGAACATTACCCTGTTCCAACATTTTTGAGATCCGTTGCTGCCATCAAAGTCAAAATGAGCTGATATTTTCCATGAAATGGTAAAAAGTCTCAGTTCTAACATTTGATATCTGATAAGTGGATCTGCTCTCTTTACTGCAACTAAATATAAGGGCTCTCAAACAATTTTGTATTTTATTAAGTTTGTTGGAGGCTTTCTTCTAAAATTGATCTTTGTACATTTGAACATTTGTACGCTTCTCTGTGACAGTTTTCAGATTAGCTCGCAGCTATGTGCTCTTTCTGTATCACTGCACTAAATTACAGCCAGTCCTTCCTCACTCACAGTCAATGTTCAGAGTTTTCTTTTTTCTATACATTTCTGTGTATGAAATGATTCTTGATGGGAAAACCAAACCAGAAAGTAAATATTATCTGAATGTGTTCTGTCAGGCTTTAATATAGAAAGACAGAGTTAAACCTAAAAAAAAATAAATAAATGGCAAGCCTCTTGACACAATAAAAGAGCAGCTGAGCCAGTAACATTTTTCATCGCTATCAGTTCTGTCAGCACCCTGTCAAGCACCTAAAGCTTTGATGTCTTTCTCTTAAACCTGCAGGAAATTTTAAATGCCTTTCACCGGTTGAGACATCAAATAGAAATCATTTATACCAACTTCTTATTGTTATTTGGCAAACAGTGAAAGCTATGCCTTGCTGTTTCAATAAAATGTCTTACAATTACAACACTTTTTTCTTTTTACATTTGTGGCTCTACTGGCCTTCTTTGAAAGTGGTGTGAAGGAAATGGGGACAGAAAGAAGGAGAAGACAATTCCTGCTCACAGATGGGAATTGTGGTCAGGGGACCACATACATACATGAATATTTAAATCATCCACTTCAGAATAGTATTGCTTAAACTACATAATAAGAAAAAAAACCTCAACTATTTGCTTTTTCTAAACTTTCTTTCTTTAAAACCTCTGTTTCTGCCATTATTCCCCCTGTACTTCTAAATTGGTTTCTGTTTTCTGCCTTCAATGTATGAGCTGTTTTTATATGTGCTTTTGAAAAAAGTGCCTTGAGTAGATAATTCTTCACTGACAAAAGCACTGATTGCCCTAAAGAGCCACTCTGTGTGTTTCTCTCTAGTTCTATTCCTCAGCATTTAAACTACTTATTTTTTCCTCATAGGACACAATAGCCATTAAGAAGCGCAGCTCTAGAACAAGAAGAATACGACCGGTCTCCACCAGGCTGAGTGAGTACCGTGTGTCCTCTTATTCTCCACTCAAACTTCTTTCCTGACTAGCTCTGACCATCCCTGTCCCTGTTTTATTTTTTTCCTTAAAAAGTCTGGTAATGACGCTTTCAACCCACCGTGATCCATTTGTGGGTCAGAAGAATGTGTCAGAGTGCTCAAAAATTGTTTAAAACCTTTGAAGCTGAAAAGAAGGCTCCCTTTAAGTCCATCACCCTTGTTCCTCCATGACATCTCCTTCTCATTTTCTTGTCTTCAGATCTTCTCTAACCCTTTTGTTGCTCTTCACCAGGCCTGTGTGATGACTCCAGCTCTTCTCCACCTCCATCTGTGCCATCATACTCATCGCCACTTTCCCACTCAGCATCTTGGGAGGGCCTTTCTGAGCTGCCTACACAGGGTTTGCCTCTCCACCATGCGACACGAGTTCGACCAAGACCTCCTCGGAGGCACAAGGCAGGGCACATCTCTGCGGAGACAGTAGGGCAGCTCTTTTCTTCTTGACACATGTTAATGTTTGTCTCTCTGTCTTTAGAAATGTCTCATATTTCCTGATGTCCCTGAAATGACACAAGTGTGTGTGTGTGTGTGTGTGTGTGTGTATATATATATATATATATATATATATATATATATATATATATATATATATATATATATATATATATATATATATATATATATATATATATATACATACAGTGATCCCTTGCCAATTCGTGCTTTAAGTTCCGCGGTTTTAGTTATTTGCGGATTTTTCAGAAATATATAATATATAAAAAATTGCTATAAGAAAGAACTGCTATATAAGAAAAAATTGCGGAAATTCCGACAAAATCCACCCCACAGCAGACGAGAGGCAGCAGCTGCCAGCGAAACGTCAAACGATGACTCCCATAGCAGACGGCCGAGCACTCTAGAATCTGTGCTCTGATTGGCTGAGACGCATCACCCAAGCGTCACAGAATGTTGTGCGCGTTCTCTCACAGCGAAGAAATGTTGTGAAACAGCCTGGCACAAGGTAGCCTTCTGGGTAATGGTGTGGCCTTATGGGTAATGGTGTGTGATACGTGGGACGGCAGAAAGAAAACAGGGTTAGATGAAAAGTGGAGTGAGCATAAACAGCAGCCCAGCATGTATAGATTTACATTCTCTGTTAACCGACAGGAGCCCAACAATACAACCTGTGTGATGTTACAAGTTCCTGCAGTACCAGAATAAAGTGCTCGTTCCATGTAGAGAAAACTGGACTTTTTCTTTTGTTGTTGTTAGCATGTTAGCTGCTAATTTTGAGCCAAAAATAGCACAATACCAGCAGTTTCTTTACTGCGGTTCAGAGACCAGAGGCTGTGAAGGTAACAGAAAGAACACAGTTAAGCCTTTGTCTTGTTTCATTGCAGTGCCTCACTACTTTATTGTGGTTTTAGAACATATTTTTTAACACATTATTTAGGCTTGGGGGGGCTCCGGCTCCAGTTCGCGGATTTTGATTTTCACGGGGGGAGGGGCCATCCCCATTAACCGTGACAGATAAGGGATCACTGTATACGATTATGTTCACTCAGTGAATATGGTATAAGGCATTTGTTTATTGCGTAAAGTTTACAAAAGTCACCTCAATGAAAAGTGTGTTTCTGTGTGCACAGCACTGCAGTGAAAATGGAGCAATAAGCCCTTTGGATGATGGACTCCCAGATTTTTATTCAAAAAGAGTTCTGCCTGATAGGTAAGGGTTGCCCTCATATTTCTGTCATTGCCATTTTTTTAAAGTTACAAACTCTGCCTGCAACCAGCTTCGACTTAAAAAAGAAAAGTTCCTCTCAGTTTTACAAGTTCAGCCCCTCAGGATTCATTGGCTGAAGATTACTGCCATGTTCCAGAGTAGAGCAATACATTTTTAAATTAAATCAGCTAAGAAACATTACACTTATTTGAGATGGGTCATCCATCACAGTGAACATTTTGTAACCTCAAAGCTATTGTAGCCTTCTTAGCAACCATTTTTCTTTTTCTTTTTTTGAGTCAAAGCTGGGTCTTTTTCAGTCCACCAATACTGAAATATAAGAGTTGTCTAAAAACAAAGGGTAATAAATATGTCTTAAATTACATTAAAGTGAATGAAATCAGTGATGGGAAACTGCTCTAAAATATGTTGAGTACTTTGGAAGAATTAAGTGAAATAGACAGCAGTCTGGTCATTCAAACCCAAACGATGCATTCAGAGAATTACAGAAGATGAGCATGTAGAGCAGCATCCTGTTAACAGTTGTTACACCCAAATTTCTCACTTATCAAAATTTTAACTCATTTTTGAAAAAACTGACAAGCCAGCAAAGATGCATGATGAAAGACATAAGTTATCATTCCATCTCTCCAGGCAGCCAGCCATCCATCCAGATTTAGGTCACTGCTTAAACAGATACCAAGGCGTTCCCAGGCCAGCAGAGAGCTAATATCTCTCCAACTAGTCCTGGGTCCACCTTTAGTCCTTTTCTCAGTTGGACTTGCCAGGGTGATGTTCAGGAGGCTTCTTAAGTTGTCCAAACCACCTCAACAGGTTCCTCTCAGTGTGGAGGAGCAGCGGCTATACACAGACTCCATCTCAGATGATTGAACTTCTTACTCTATCTCTGAGGGAGAGTCCAGAAACCCTCCGAATTAAACTAATTTGTATTCACAGCACACTGGTAATTGCATTCACACTCTCATACTTTGGGTAACCTACCCACAAAGTCTCAACCATGGGTGAGGGCAGGAACAAAGATAAACTGGTAAAGAGAGATCTCGCCTTTTGGCACAATAATAGATGAATACAGAGTTCACATTGTTGTAGAAGTACATTGCCTGGCCAAAAAAAAAAGTCGCCACCAAAAAAAAAAGGTCATACTCTAATATTTTGTTGGAACGCCTTTAGCTTTGATTACAGCACGCATTCGCTGTGGCACTGTTTCAATAAGCTTCTGCAATGTCACAAGATTTATTTCCATCCAGTGTTGCATTAATTTTTCACCAAGATCTTGCATTGATGATGGTAGAGTCTGACTGTTGCGTAAAGTCTTCTCCAGCACATCCCAAAGATTCTCAATGGGGTTCAGGTCTGGACTCTGTGGAGGCCAATCCATGTGTGAAAATGATGTCCCTGCTCCCTGAACCAGTCTTTTACTATTTGAGCCTGATGAATCCTGGCATTGTCATCTTGGAATATGGCCGTGTCATCAGGGAAGAAAAAATCCATTGATGTAATAACCTGGTCATTCAGTATATTCAGGTAGTCAGCTGACCTCATTCTTTGAGCTCATACTGTTGCTGAACCTGGACCTGACCAACTGCAGCAACCCCAGATCAGAACACTGCCCCCACAGGCTGGTACAGTAGGCACTAGGCATGATGGGAGCATCACTTTTCATCTGCCTCTCTTCTTACCCTGATGTTCCTATCACTCTGGAACAGGGTAAATCTGGACTCATCAGATCACATGACCTTCTTCCATTGCTCCAGAGTCCAATCTTTATGCTCCCGAGCAAATTGAAGCCTTTTTTTCCAGTTAGCCTCACTGATTAGTGGTTTTCTTAAGGCTACACAGTTGTTCAGTCCCAATCCCTCAAGTTCCCTTCGCATTGTGCGTGTGGAAATGCTCTTACTTTCATTATTAAACATAGCCCCGAGTTCTACTGTTGTTTTTCTTCGATTTGATCACACCAAACGTTTAAGTGATCACCGATCATGATCACTTTTTTTCCCAACCACATTACCTCCTCGAAGATGATGGGTTCCCCGCTATCCTTCCATTTTTTAATGATGCATTAGGACAGGTCTTAACCCGATTTTAGTAGTTTCTACAATCTCCCTAGATGTTTTCTCTGCTTGATGCATGCCAGTGATTTGGCCCTTCTCAAACAGACTAACATCTTTTCCACGGCCACAAGATGTGTCTTTCGACATGGTTGTTTATGAAATGAGAAGCAACTCATAGCACCAGTTGGGGTTAAATAACTTGTTTCCAGCTGAAAGCTAACGGCCCATGCAGCAATTATCCAATAGGAGGCTCATACCTATTTACTTAGTTAAATCCAGGTGGCAACCTTTTTTTTTGGCCAGGCAGTGTATATGTATGTGTGTGTCAGTCTCCCGCTCCACTCTTCCTTCACTTGTGAACAAGACCCCAAGATACTTAAAGTTCTTCACTTAAGACAGTATTTCACTACCATCCCAGCAAAGTTATTACACTCTTTTGCAACTTAGAATCGTGATCTCAGATGTAGAGGTACTGATTCTCATTCTTGCCACTTCACACTAGACTACAAAAGTGCTGCAGAGAGAGCTGATGATGCCCGCTCAAAGACGCCAACAGCACCAAATCAAAACTTACACCACTGAACTGGACATTAATTGGCTGCACCTAGAAATTCGGTCTGTAAAAGTTATGAACAGAATCAGTGAAAAAGGGCAACCCCTGGAGGGGATAAGCTCCCACCTATAACTACACCAACTGACTACCAGTAATGCAGGACAAACCTCTCACTCTGTTTCTATAGGAACCAGTTAGCCCGCAGCAATGGACCCAGTAGACGCAATGTGAATAGATAAAATCCTATCTAAAATCAAAAACCATGAAAATTGTGGTTTCATAGAGTAGAAGGAAATCATTTGGGACAGAGAAGCACAGGGTTATAAAGGCAAGTTTGACATAGACCCTCTCACACATTTTACAATAATTTCAATGTCTTTGTTTTATCACAGATATAAATCAGCAAATGGAATTTAAATACATTCAGGCTGTCTTTTCTCGCAATTTTCCAAGAGAAGGTGAAAGTGTTAGATCAGAAGTAGGTGTATTTTTCATTAGAAACTAAGGTGGATATTGTAAATGATGAAAGACTGTTGGTTGTGTTTTATGAGGTGGGCGTGGCTTAGAAGGAGAAGCGACTCCCTCAGCCGCAGGGCACCTCAGCTCCCACGTCACTGTTCATTTGTGGCTGCCAGCTGCTCTGAGTTCTTCTGAGCTTACTGCAGGGTTAAATGAAAGATGCTGGCATCTGCTACTAAGTTCTCCCTCTTTTGCATCCACTGATGCTAGTTTGTGTGACATCAGTAGGCAACTTGTACCAAACTTTAACAGGATGGCAGCAACCGGATTGAGTTACATGGAAAGAAAGTCCTTTGTATACACTTTCTGGAAGCATAAAAAGCCAAAAGTTAACTCAATTTGTTTGTGGGAAACCTATTCACAGTATTTCATAGAGTGGATAGGCCTCTAAAACAAGTCTTGTTTTAGTGGCTTAAAATAGCCGTTTATTTTTTACCTAAGGCCATTGTCTCAAGGACTAAAATTTACTGCCATTTTGCTGCAAACACATATTCTGTTCTCACTCAAAACTGCTTCTATGCATGCTACTTTGGTTGCTAACAAAAGCTAGCACTTGGTCACGATAGACTTTGGATTGTTTCTTTATTCGATTTGCATATTAACTCTTCATTAACTCAAGTTTTTTAGTCCAACCCTCACCATCAAACTCAACAACCTGGCTTAAAGTCAGTTGCAAAGCCTGCTACGTTCCAGCTAAGGTTTTATAATCAACTAAGGTTTTTATGTTAACATTAATTTCATGGTGTTTGTGTTACCAGTGTGCTGAGAAGTAATAAATTAGCAAGTATCACTGTTCCACCATCTGCTCATGTCTTCAGAAGCTGATCTAGCTCATTTCTTCTTTTTGTTTTCTCAGTTGAAACACAGACTTTGCCACTTTGTCATGAGTAGAGTAACTGGTTGGTTGGAGATGCTTGGAGAGTTGGGTGATAAATCATTGTTGCTCATTTGGTGACAGGATGCTGTTGATCAAAGAGTCTGAGGGTTGTAGGCATGAAGGAGCTGTGGTTTATAAAACGACATCACAAGGAGTTTGTAATTTTGTAAAACATGATTAGTTGACTGCTGCATGATAAAGTACATTTAATTTGGAGTTAAGCAGCTAAATCATTGAGAGATTGGTGTTTATTATGCATATAAATGCCGAGCCTTTATTATGGCAGAATTTAATTTAGAAAATCTGGCCACAGTGGCCATAAGCTTTCCGCTGCACTTTAGGTAAAACCAGCACTGTAATCATCATTAAACTTACAATGAAAAATAAAGAAGGAAAAAAAAATCTGCACTGAAGATTGAGTGTTGTGTAGCAAGAGATGTAGCCTAGCAACACTCACATGGCAGCAGCAGAATAAACCAGCAGCCCAGATGGCTGCGGTAAAATCAGTGACATCCTCACAGAAGGGGCTCGGCTGTCAACGTGACACATGACAACTATGAACTGGACTGTGTGTGCATGTCAGTGTGTGTGTGTGAGACATTCAACTCCTCTCACCTCTTTCAGTCAGCTGTCCTCTCTGCACAAAGCGCACTCTCTGAGGAGGAAGAAGAGGAGGAACATGCTGGCCATCTTCGGCTTTCGTAAAAACCGCAACCAAACTCTCTCCAATCAGGGGCCTGAGTCTGAGGCGGATGTGTACGCTGATGGATGTCACGCTGTTGCTACGGCTCCCACGGGGTTAGTGTATTTTAAAAACAAACAGGCTGTGACCTTGAACATAAAATAAAATGTCCATGTGATGTATTAGAGAATAATACAGTCTTAGAATTTCAGATCAGCTCTTCTTGGTTCATCGTTGGTCAATCAGCAGCATTGAGCCTCCTTTTTCTGTTCATACAAGGAAAAAGGCTGATAGCTGCCTTGGCACAGGCGTGCTGATGTAAAAGAGTTTACACAGGTGTGGTTGACAGCAGGTAGCTCTGTTCTTCATCCAAAATTCAGCCAAGTGATTAGAAATGAGCATGCTTCATACAGAGCAAAGAAGATAGCAAGATATCAGATCTGTGTCAGAATAATGATGTTTCTTTATAACAGAGGTCTAATTGTGCTTGTATATTTTCACAAAGTTGAATAAATTCAGAGGGTGTTTAAATTTTAGGACGGCAATGGAGAATGTATACACACTCCTCCAGCCCCCAAGGTCTGCTGCCAGATCGCCCAGCGAAGGGGCTGATGGGAAAGTGAACGATCACCAGGAGAAAAATACTCTGGTTCTGAGTCCACCACCGGTGCCAGGCATCCCTCACCCAAGCGTGAGAGGAGGCAAGCACCCGTTTTATTCTCATAGAGAGGTACAGTCAGTGAGTTACTTCTTTTTACTTCTAGTTTACAGAAAATGTTTGGTTTTTTTCAGTCTTTGATTCATCTTCTGTTTTAACAGATATCTGAAGTAGATGCTGTGTTTGAACAGCCGGTGGAGACAGACAAGTACTGGGCAGATGACAAACAGAGGACAACAGAGGTGCTCAAGGCAGACAAGGAGTGGATGATCGAGGGACAGTCAAGCAATCCGCATGTGGAGAGGCAGTGGTTGGATGACAGCCTAAAAGAACAAACTTATGCAGAGCCGAGATTGACCGACAGACAAACGGACAGGTACTGGACCGAGAGCAGACATCAAGACAGACTTATGGAGAGACAGTGGACTGTTGACAGACATACGCAGCGACAGATTGACAGAAAAATAGAAAGACAGTGGATGGGTGGCAGACAGATAGAAAGATCGTGGTCAGAGAACAGGCCAATGGACATGCAGGTGGACAGTCAGTGGACTGAGAGCGGACAGTCGGGAAGAAAGACAGACAGACAAGTCAAGGCGCTTCATTTGGCCCAAAGGCCACTGCCTCCATACCCATCGGATAGGACGCCCTCACCCAAACAGGACGGCGATCCTCTGAAAAGCACAGTGGCAGCAGCCATAGAGTGGCATCCGCAGGACTTGCTGGGAGACAAACACGCGTGTCCAGATGCAGGTGGAGGCTCCACGGAGGGCTGGAGAAGCAGTGGAGCAGGTGTCTCTGCCAGTCGAGCGGCTCTCTGTGCATCAAAACCAGACCCCCCACCACAAAGCAGTAAACCCAACCTGTCCAAGCTGAGGCAGAGACATCGACGAGAGAGCTCAGACGCTCTGCCAGGTACTACACCAGTCATACATGATGATGTGCTGCAGGTCAGGTTTTAATCAAATCAAATCAAACTTTATTTATATAGCACTTTTTATACATATAAAATGAAACACAAAGTGCTTTACAGAATAAAATAAAACATAAAACAAAAACACAGCAAATAAAGACCCGTCCCTCTCACGCTCACACACAAAGCACACAAACACACGCACTCTCACAGCACGAAGTAAATAGTTTAGTAACATGGCAGGGCACTGAAGATCCAGGTGAGGAAAGACCACCTATGGGAGCCCATCCACACCGAGAGGCGCCACAGCCTGCATCCACAGGGGGCGCCATCCCAGAGACCACCTCAACCCAGATAGACCAGGGTAGGATCTACACGTTGTGCAGACCCCCCCCCCCAGTCCTCCAGGCCTGAAGGATCTCCAAGATCAAGCCCCCACGGGCAGACCAGACACAACTCCCAGTGTGAAAGGCCCCCACGAGGAAACACTGGAGCTAAAAACTAAAAGATTCAAAGACAGTAAAACAGGATAAAAACAGACAATAGATACAATAATGATAAAATGTATAAAATGTGAAAAATTGGAGATGTAAAAGCTATGGTTAAGTAAAAGAATCAGGCAAAAGCCAAATTAAAAAGGTGACTCAATAAATAGGATAAAGACAGAATAAAGTAGAAGAGGCTTTCAATCAATTAAAAGCCAGACTAAATAGGTGGGTCGTGAGCCGCTTTTTAAAAGCATCAACATTCTCTGCGGCCCTGAGGCTCTGCAGCAGGCTGTTCCACAGTCGGGGACCATAGTAACTAAAACTAAAAGCCGCTTCCCCGTGTGTTTTTAATCTAACTTGTGGAATGGTTAAAAGGCCAGTACCAGAGGACCTCAGGGTCCGTGAGGGTTGATATGATAAAAGCAGGTCAGAGAGGGCTCAAGACCGTTAAGACATTTAAACACAAGTAAAAGTATCTTGAAATCGATCCTGAAGCGGACGGGGAGCCAATGCAGCGACTTTAAAACTGGCGTAAAATGGTCCTTGTCAGCACACGAGCGGCTGAGTTCTGTAACAACTGCAGAGCATCATGGATGCTCTTTTTGGTAAGACCAGACAGCAGGGCATTACAGTAGTCCTGGCGACTGGAAATAAAAGCATCAGCTCCTCCGTTCTGGCCTGAGAGAGAAACGGGGGACTCTGGCTATGTTCTGCAGGTGGTAGAAACCTACCTTTGTTACGTTTTTGATGTGTGGAATAAAACTGACCTCAGAGCCAAAAATCACGCCCAGGTTTCTCACAGATTGTGAAGATTTAAAATTCTGTAATTTGGGTAAAAGTTTCTCTCTCTTGCCTTCAGGACCTCTGAAGGCAACACACAAAACCTCTGTTTTGTCCTGATTGAGTTTTAGGAAGTTTGCTGCCATTCCATGACTTAATATCTGAAATACAGTTAAAAAGGGCATCAACTTGTACAGTTGCGTATCATCAGCGTAACTATGGAAGCTGATGCCATGCCTCCTGATGACATCACCCGTAAAGTACGTAAAGAGCTTGTCACTAAAAGCTTTGACTCAAGTCAGGATAGCAATTAATTCTCTTTCTTCTTTTGGTGCAGAGGAAGAAGGAGAAGAAGAGTCGGAGCTTGAAAAGATGGAGAGACGAGAGAGAGAAAGAAGACGAGATTCTGAAGATCATCCCCCTCCAATTCCTGAAAAGGTGAAATTAGCCATGTATTTGAATAATGGACCAAAATAATTCATTACATTTTCATTTACGTAAACATTTATGTGAAAATGAAAGCAAACCCTCTATCAATTCTAAGATTTGTTGCTTTTGTTTTTATTTTTTCTTTGTTTTAAATCAGGACATAAGAAAAAAAAATATATGGATGTTACTAGGTCTTATAATTAGATTAATACATTCTCAGTTGTGAACACCACCATGTTATTATTATTATACAGTTAACAAAAACTAAAACAAAATGCAGAGCCAGTGTGTGAAAAACTAACTTTTATTTTCACAGAAAGTAAAAAAAAATCCAGTCAGGTGCTACCAATGAAACAGACTCAATAAAAAGACTGTTCATACAAGTAAAAAGGCTGATAGCTGCCTTGGCTATAAAAGCAGAAGTTTGGGCAGTTTTAGTCTGGAGCATTCAGGTGTTTATTAATTAACACAACTGCAAGAAGGAAAAGCATCAGCAATGACCTTAGAAAACTGGGTCCCTTCAGTGTGGGAAGGGCTACAAGCGCAAAAACAGGATATCGGCACAAACACTTCATACCAGCTGTCAAGCATGGAGGAGGAGTAGTAATGATTTGAGTTTTTCTTTGCAAACACAAGACGTGGGCGCCTTGCAGTGATGTAGTTGACTATAAACTTGAATCAGCGTGTTGTAGTGACTCAGCCAAAGTCCAGACCTCAACCTGGCTAAAATGCTTTGAGATGAATGCTTAAGAGAGCTGTTCATAAACGAATGCCCACAAACCACAATGAACTAAAGCGATGTTGTAAAGAAGATTGGGCCAAAATGATCTTGTTCTTTCGGTCACTACCCAAAGCTCATGACCAACATCCTAATACACAAAACCTTAACACTGAAGAGGCGTGTACTTTTGATTTCACATGAATGCTAATACATTTTTTATACATTTCTTTGAGATAATATTTTGATAAGGACTGGACAAAATAATACGTCATTATCACGTTAACTCATTAATTTCTTAACGTCGATATTTATTTTATCGCGCGTTAACGCATGTTGCTCACATGCTTTTGTTTTGAAAAGTCTGTTACTGGCTGCTGCAGAACCGGAGGGGAAATGATGGAAAAACATGCAGAAAAGCCAAAACAGACATGGAGAGCGGTAAAGTTACAGAACTTTCACATGGACATTTTTATTTTAAAGTTCTCCCAGATGGAGGATTCAACAGAAACAAGGTTATTTGTAAAAACTGCCAAGTTGAACTCCCCGTTAAAAGTTTCTGATGTTACATCAGAAATGACCTGTTTTAATGTTCTGATTGTGGCTCAGAATTTTCTTGGTTTACTTTTTTTTATTTTTTTTTTTTTTTATAAAAACAGGATGACATTAATGCCCCGGCAGTGGCAATTAGGTTTACTTTATTTTAAATTTTTTAAGGATGAGATTTACACTAAATATGTGTTACTGGCAAGTGCTGATGTTAAAACTGTTTGTAAAACAAATCATTAGGCAGCAGAACATTTAAATAAAAATGCACTTTACACTACTTTTGAATTCATTATTTGATTTTGCGCATATTTTATAATATTTTATAATTTTATATATTTTATAAAGAGCATATAATGCGATTAATCGTGATTAATCAGGGAAATCATGCGATTAATGACGATTAAAAATTTTAATCATTGCCCAGCCCTAATTGTAATATGATGCTGCAAACATACAAAAGAAGTCAGATTTTTGTTATTCATTCATTCACAGTTGATCCATTTAAGCATTAATTTAAATCAAGAGGACTTGGTCTGAGAAAGTTTAAAACTATAGCATATTCTGTAATGCTAATGCTTTTCATGTCATTGGGACTTCTGTTCTGACATTACTCGCAGCCAAAGACCTCCTCGCATGTCACTTTTCCAAAAGAATCAGCCAATGAGAGGAGCTTACCACCGCCTCCTTTGCCACCGCCTGTCAACAGGTCGATACATGGGCTGCCAGACAGAGCTGCGAGTCAAGGTACCAGACATGAAAACACTAGTTAAGAGATCAATGCAAACACATCAATTTAAAAAATATCTCTCAATGAGCCACCACACAACATGAAACTGCAAACTCTGACATCCAAACTGACTTCTTTAAAACAAAGCTCAGACACAAAGACACAACATAGGTTATTGACTCAATAAAGCTGTAGAGTTACAGCATGTGTGTTGCTGGGAGTATGTATAATGGTATTATGCTGTATTTAGTGGAATATGTAAGGAGGATCACACGAATGTTTAAATGTCTACTTGAAAGGGAGAGAAATAGACAGTAGTGGGAAAGAATGGTACCGTAAAACGTGAAATGAGCAGCAGTATCCTAATATGCTGTGTGTATAATTTGTTGAATGTTTCATACGTGTTTTCCAGGTGAAGAAGGACTGAGACCTCAGGCACCAGTAAAACCACAAAGGAACAGAAAGGCAATGTCATGTGATGCAGGTATAATAAAAGATTCACTTGTTATTCACCCAAATAGGTTGTTGCAAGACAACTATATTTCCAAAACAGTAGGTGCAGGTTGTAAAGTTTAGATTAATATCAAAAGCAAGGGTATGCACATTTTTGGAGCCAATTATTAAAATTAATTGATTTTTTTTGTTTTTATTTGAATTATAAGAACAAGTTCAAAGGATGGAGCATCCATAATTTACAAAGAGCTAAATTAAACCACACAACAGTTTTCTACCTCACCTCAGTTCACCTTAGACAAGTTCTTATTGAGAGAAGGTGCTGGCATCTTTCAACATGTTTTCTGTGCATGGCAGAATTTAACTTCCATTTGCAGAGGCACTTATGATGTTCACTGATGACGGTTTCAGATGGGTTACAGAGCCCATGCAGCGATTTCCACTACAGAACCCCATCTGTTTTCAATGCCGTGCTCCCTGCGGGCCTGAAGATCACATCCATGCTGTATTAGTTTGAAGCCTTACATACACAAAGTGAGCCAGCGTTGAGGAGATGGGGGGTTTGTGCCTGCATTTGTGAAAGGAACATGTGCGTAAAGCGTCTGTATCTAACTGTTGTTTTTTGTTTCCTGTCCCTCACTGAACTCAGGCACTGAAAGGGAAAGCCCTAATAACGTTGAGAAGCCCCCAAATCGCAAACCCCCTGTGAAAAAACCTAGACTACCACAAAACAGAAATAAGTCACTGGACTTGTCTGGTACATGTCTCTCTGTTTCTATGTATATGTGAATGTTTGTGCGGGTGTATACATGTGTGTGTCTATGTATCAGATGTTGCACAGTGTGAGTCAAGTGCAATCAGTCACAGACGCACTGTTGTGAGATGTGTTCATTAAACTGGTTCCTGTAAATAATCTTATATCTGCTGCTCACAGCTGAAAACATGCTCGTATTGAACAAATCATTTTAATACAAGCTTTTGTTTGTTTTGTGTTTGGATGCTCTTGTCCAGTCACAGACTGCATCGACTCAGCACCTGGCCACAGCGAGCTGTTGTGAAAGTTCGGCCTGCCTCTGTCCCACCGAAGCTGCCGTAGCAGCTGTGGAGAATTTCATCCAAGGAGAAAACGAGCGGAGAGATAAAGCATCCGTCACCTGCTTCTGTTGAAACCCTCTCTTCATCCTAACTGAGTTTCCCGTCACTGCTTTCCACCCCTCACATGAAAACATGCTCACATCTGTTTTACAGCTGCAGTATTTTAGCAGTATTTGCTGCTTTAAAAACCCAAATGATCATTGTCGTCTGCGTTGCTGGGCAGTGGGTCGTGTGCTTGAGCCTTGTGGCTTTAGTAGACAGGAGAAAAAGTTTCCTTATTAGAATGTGATTTTTTTTTTTTTTGAACCTGCGATGCATTTGATCATTAACACAATTGATTGCCTTGATTGACACTTGAAAATGAGTTGCTTCTTATCAGATGAAACTTGATGATTTATATCTAGTTTTTCTTTCAGGAAGTAAAGGTAATATATTTTATAGAGAAAACAAATATTATGTATGAGCACCCTCACTGTATGAATAAACAACAAATTTAAAAAAAACTGAATTTTTTCTTGTGCATCGTATTTTGCTGCTCTTTTTTCTATTTTACTGTGTTTGTGTGTGTGTGTGTGTGTGTTCTTAAGGTGTATCACTGTAGAACTGTGACAGCTGTTATATTGTATAAGTCTTATCAAAAATAATATCAACTACAATTAAAATGGTGATAATTTGAAGAACAAAATACTGAATAATGAATGCAATAGCATCGTAAAGCACTTTCACATCAACATTATTTTATAATCTTGATAATTATCATCATCATCATTACATAAATCATACTAATTATCAAAATAATTAAGGTCGTCATAATAACAATCATATGATTATATCATACAATTATATGTCATAGAATTGTCATAACAATGGCAACAATTAATATGGTTTCTAAAGTGGTTCCTCATTATTCAGATCAGTGTGGAAAAGACAAAATAAAAGATATTTTAAAAGCTTTGATTTTTGCACTAATCCCCCAACAATCTTTTAAGAGGCCAATGTGTCCTGCCAAAGGACACTTCAACACATGACACGGTTAGGAACTGACTCTATCCACTGCTCAACAGCCCTCATGACCACGGCATTATCACTGTTATTATTATTATCATTATTATTATTTAATTAATATAATAATAATGAAGCAGAAACTTCACACCAGGTCAACATAAAGTCTGTGTATTGTCCTTATTTCTGTTGCCCCTAAATTGTAACAAATGTGTTATTGCAGGAAACTGATTGAACAGATTAAAATTGACGTGACTGTGATTACTACTAATTAGTGAAATTATCTCTAATTAACTCACCATGGTCCTGAATAGAGAGCTCCTTAATGTGATGAGGCAGGAGCTAAAGCTACAACCAAGGAGTCTTAAGCTTTGCAGTAGCAAGAACTGCCTCTTGTGATTTCTATGATCTCAGATGGATGCTAAATTTACCTCCTGACTTCAGAAATGCCCCCTCTGGTTGGCATGGCAATGTTGCATAGCTGCAAGTCAAACAGCGTGAAACAGCAGGGGGCGACTGATGCCTGCACATGAGGCAATCACAAACACACACATTCACACATGATTTGAGCAGAGAGGCAATCTCACAGGTTGTCATTAGCAACCGTGCTGTGACCTTTTTTCTAACGATCCTATAATGAATCAGACACAAATAAGAGGGCATCCTTGCAGTTAGGAAATCTGTATATATATGCAGTTTTCTGAAATGAATAAATAGGCTGTTTTTTTCCAGAGTCAGGGATTTTTTTTTTAATGAGCAAACAGTCTCGGGGGAAACTCTAAATTGGCATTTCAAATAACTGACACTAATTACTCTCTTCATTAAGTCATACTTATGGATATTTTGCAATTCCTCGCTGCATTTCAGCCACATAACCCTTCTCCTTCAGATTTTGACTGCAGCGAAGCACTGAATGCATGAGCTTAAATTGAAGCTGTTGATCTCCTATTTTCATGGCTTTCATGAAAATAACTGCTGTTTTCCAGAAGATTAATTTCATTTCCCACATTTAGTCCTGCCCTGGTCACTCTGCTCCGCCTGAGCAACAACCGAGTCCGTCCCGAAGCAACTGAACCTCTCAGTCATTGATTTATGCCAAGATTACAGACGGTGAGTTGGCAGCCTTTCCAGCGATGACTTCAAAACACTTCACTGAAATATGACCTGGGTTTATCGCGCCCCCAAGTCAAATGTGATGTAGAATTTCATGATAATAATGTATGCACTCTGACTGATTACCTGAGAATAAAGGAGTTGCTGAAGAGTTGCACTCTGAGATTTCACATTTGAGACACATAAGTAAAAAAAAAATAGAATAAAATAAAAACAGAGGCGAAGGTAATTTAGATAAGTCAGTTTTCTAGGACAAAATGACGCAAGCCAGAATTTGCAAACCGTAAGATCAGTTTGCTCCCGAGGAAGTTTTTTTCTCCCCTCTCACACCTGAACTCTGAACTGAAACGTACTGCAGGTGTCGTGTTGTCGGTATCGAGGCCAAACTGTCCCCTGTTCTTTGCAGATGATGTGAGGATGCATCACATCGCACAGGAGGCATCCGAACACATCCTACACTTCTCATCATTCTTCCGCTTGTTACCAAGCAACATGATCGCATAAAGGCAGAGGGAAGAGAGAGAGAGTGTGTGGGCAGAGGAGAAAGAAGCACGCAACACACACACACACAAAAAATGTAAGTAGTCCAAGGAATTGTGCTCACACAATATCTCAGCACCACCACAGCCCCTCCACCCCTCCACAAAAACCCACATCCTCCACTCTCAGAGTTGTAGAGGGATCCAGCTACTGTAAGAAAAGCCTATCTGGCCTCCCAGTTCAGCTTTTAAGTTTTATTCTACACTTTTAAACCGTAATTACTTGTGTATACGATGCACATACTTAAACAACGGCAATATCCTCCTGGCTTATCGGAGCAGCAGTAACACTGGAAAATGACTGTGCAGTGTAATTTAATGCAATTAAAATCATGCCTGCAAAAGGTCACCAAGTGAGCTGTTCGGTTAGGGTTGTCATGGGAACTGTCTGTTGGCGACAGGGGCAGTCGTCTTTTGGAGTCACCTTTTGGCCAAGATGCTCTGGTTGTTAGATGGAGCAGCTCAAAGGGGCACAACAGAACCTGCACTGCAACTGTTTTCTGTCTGTCAGGACAGTTAGAAAGAAAAGAAGCCTTCGTGGACTTTTGAAAACACATATTTGGCAGCAGATACATATACTTGAAAGAAAGCCCAAAGCCACTGCTTAGCTTAGTGGTTTAAGCAGGTGGACCAATATACACCTACACTCCACTTGGGCACAGACTTGGTTTGGGCTTGAAACTGGCAAGTGGTATTGGTCCCTTACAGCAGTGGCCCCCAACCTTTTTGTAAGGGGGGGGCCTCCTCGTTACATTATCATTACATTACGGCAATAACATACCATGAGTATAACCCATTCAATTAATAACAACAACAACAAAAAAAACTCACACAGAGTTGGCTTTGGAACGCGGGAATCACCTGTCGTGATAAATCTATATTTCAAGTAGGACTCCTGGTATTGTCTGTTAAAAGCTTTCTTTTTCTTGGAAGTCATAGGAAGACCGTCTGTTTCTTACCCATTTGGCTAGCTGGGTTAAATAAATTTTGGCGCTCAAGTGACCGAGATATAACCGAGAAAATCCAGTCATTTTTCAAAATAAAAGATGTTTCAAAATAAAAGCTCGTTCAGACTCATATAATAAATAAAACTTAAATAGATAGTTTTTTTTCTTGCGTGGCTCGGTACCAATTGATCCACGGCCCGGTACCGGTCCGCGGCCCAAGGGCTGGGGACCACTGTCTTACAGTTTCAGCATTATGGGCCCCTAATGAGACAACTCCATGGGCCACACATATGAGGCCCATGAGGGATACAAGTTTACTAAATGGGCAAATTGTGGGTTCCCATATTCTTTCAGCAACAAGTGCACCACAGATGGGCCCCTGTGGGCAAACACAGGTAGGGCCACAATGGAAGCTGCAGACAAAACCACATTTTGCAACTAAATTTTAGCTCATATAGGGCCCACATTCAGTTTACATTCCCTCTCCTTTAGCTAATACCTTGAAAGCTTCAGCACTCAAGCCTGAAATGAGTGCAGTGCAAAAACAACACCACACAAAGTTTTATTACCACTTTATTATATCCGTTTTGAAATCAGGCCTCTATGAACAGTCAAAATAAATCATAGATCCAGTTTATTGACGGGCAGAATAGGAAACGCTTTTTCATTTTATATCAGTAAAAGCCCATGTGACTGAAACTAAATTGAATGTGAAATTGTTAAATGCATTAAGCAAGTTCATTTTTCTCTGCATTTGCCTTTGTATGATTGTACGGATCTTGAGAACAGACTCAAGGAATATCTCCAAAGTGTTCCTCAAATGTGACAGAAAGCTTAAGAAAGTAAGTCACCTGCTGCAAGCAGGTCATCATCATCAATTGCAAAATGCAAGTCATTAAAATTGTCCATTGTAGCTGGAAAATTGGAAAGTTTGGCAGTGAATTGAGCGAATAATATCGCCAAAATGGAGTTCCTGTCTCTGCGCTCCTCAAATCTGATTAGCTGTTTTCCTATATTTGTGATTTACTGAGAAAAGGTTGTGACTTTGGAGTTCAAACTAGCACAATTTAGGATGAAAAAAATCGCACTGCAGGTGAGCCAATCAGACTGCATACATTCAGAGTGATTTCAAAACGGATGTGATAAAATTTACTCATCATTCCCTCAACATGAGGTATGCTCACTCTTAAAATGAGCTGATAAAGCCTTAACCACTAAAAATTGCATGGTCCTGGACTACAAAGGAAATTAAATCTTTTGTCACGTTTGAAAGAGAGCCACAACTAATGGAAATACAGAGGAAGAGAGCTGCTGGTCTGCTGGATGCTCGCCAAAGAGAGAGAAAATATCCAGCTGCATAAATATACATGATTCTCTATCTAGATTCTCCATCTGAAGAAATAGTATAACGTACAGAACGCCATTGTGGTTTATAGACATTTTTGTCCATATTAACATTTTTTAAAATCAAAGAAATAAGTGTAGGCATATATGTCCTAATCAAGGGGTGATAAACTACAATGTCTTCTCAAAAAAACAACTTTCCCATCTGGAAACAGCCATAGATGGAAAAAGAAAAAAAAACACACGAATCCAATGAGTCCTCAAATGGCCCAGCCTCTGGTACTTACGCATGAATTTGTGGATTCTTTGATTAATTGAATGAATCAAAAGAGTCTCCAAATTTCACATATGAGCTGATCCCTGCAAAAAACCTGATGCATGCGCTTCAGGTCACCTGTACACACCCACTTAAACATTTGTAGGCCAAGGAAGCTATTTGTAGAATGATCACATGTGTGAGGTTGGAAGTTGGGAAGGGTTGGACAACGTATTTATGTGTACATGAAATAGTTTTATAAATCTGTTCTATGGGTGTTCAAATTGCTGTGTGGACGAGAAAATACTGTACAAGTGCTGAAGATTACGTACAAATTGTTGTTCAGAGTTGTAGATCGTGCAGATCACCTTTGTGTCATCAGTTTCTTTTTGGCCTACTTTCCTTCAGAACATTCTTCACTTCGTTGACGTTTGTTGGCACTGATTTGTGGATGGCTCTCTTAAGGTCCTCCTAAAGTATTCAGGTCCAGTCAAAGTGCAGGCTTTGAGTGGACCGCCTGCCATGTTTCCTCATCTGCGAGTGGCTTGGCAACTGTTCCAACCAAGCCATACTTGTTCAGTGTCATCCTGTCAGTTAGAAACTTTTACATTTAACAAGCTAAGCGAGGCCTGTAGAGTCTCTGTTAGCATAGCTCATCCTTTTTTTCTTTTCTTTTCTTTTTTGTTGTTTCAAGCCCTGCACACCACACTCTATCTGTTAGTATTTGTTTTGATGTCCCCTGCTGGGGGTGTCACTGTTACTGTCATTATTCCTCTGACAGCAGTAAAGGTCCACTTATTCATTCACAGACACTGCTTCTGCATTTTAGCTTAGTAAGTGGATTATGAATTGTTCAATAAACAGTAAATTGTAGCAAAGTGTTAAATGATACAGTTTAATACCGCATGTGAAGTGTTGTTCATCTGAGGCTGTAGCTATTTAATTTTAAGATGTTAAGATGTTAACGACCAGGTTATTTGTCGTTATGCTTTAATACATAAAACTTAGCAACTGAAAGAGGGTGTGCATTCTTCTTCACATGACTGGAGTAGTGAAAGCTGTACCTTTTAAACTGATTTCCTATCAGCTGAATGGTGTGGAATTGTCACAATGTTAGATCATTTTCTCTATACAAAAGAAACATTTTACTGTGAATGCCAAGGGTCTGAACACACCTGTAAGTATAGGAACAATGGATCGCCCAGGCCTCAGTAAATAGTCTGATTAACTCTGAAATGCCACACACTTTGCCCTCTGTGTACACCTTAATGTTAGACTGAAAAGAGCTGCCAAACTCCAGTATACTCCCAAATATACAACTGCTAATGAGTCTTTTGAATGTGCGCTGCGATAGCGGTTTTATTAAATCTATGATCACATTAGTGCATTAGTGATCATAGACTTGTTTGTGTGACATTAAGAATGACAGTAAAAATGTTCTAATCCTGCAAGCGGATGAGGGAGGGAGAGAAGAATCAGAGCAACTATGTGAGTGAGGAAAGAGGGAGGGGCAGAGAGGGTGAATGAATTAACAGATTTAGTGTCATCTCTCAGTCTGGGAGAGCAGCCAAAGTATCGACAACTATAATCCTTTCATCCCTCTCTTCCTCCTCCTCCTTATCCTCCCCATCCATGTCTCTGTCGGCCTGTCTGCTGCTGCTATCCCAGATCCAGATTCTCATCTCTTTTTGTCTGTGTGTTTTTTTTTTTTTTTTTGTTAAGATTAAAGTCGTCTAATACTTCATGTTTCTTCCTGTGATCGGTGTTGACATGAGGTTGCGCTCTTGGATACATTAATCTGTCTGCTCAGATCTAGCAACACATCTGCCATAACTGCTGCTGCACGTGAATGGCATGAAAAAAATCATTGCGAGAGAAAATGAAGTGCTCATTTACTAACGTGCTACAAGCTGTAAGTGAATAATTATGACACCTCCTGAGAACTCAAGCATGAACAATATTCAGATCCTTAGTGAACTATCTATCAATGAACTTATAGCCTGGTTCAAGGCAAACCTCCTCAGAGAATCATGATTACGTACCTTAAATGAAGGGAAATGATACAATCAATCATGATGGGAATGTTCATTGATCTGTGGTGGGGATAGACCGTGGAAGCTGGGGTGGGTGAGGTAATATCGGGAGTACTGACAGCTTATGTGTATATTACAGACGGTTTATGGAGGCAAGGGTATCTGTTAATCTGACACTAGTGTCAGGGGGAGAATCAGTGTTAATCCCATGACTAGCCTGATAAGTCCACTCACAATGAGACCCCACGTGTGGACAACACAAGTAAACACACTCATGCACACACACAGAGACACACAAACAACATCATGAGTAAGATGGTCTGACATGAAAATCAATAAAAGCCAGTAAATAGCTTAAGAGGTATGAAATGTGTAATCTTGTGGCTACACAGGCTCAAAGTCAGACTTAAATGAGCAATTTAAAGCTTAATAGTTGAAGTGATGGATTACATGTTTGTTAAAAAAAAAAAAAAACACTGAGATTAGAAAAGATGGGAGAAGGAAGTTAAATGTTAAACATATCCCCGCAAGGCAGCATAAATATAGGATATTTTAGTATCTTGGAATAAAACAAAAGTGATCAGTGAGCTGTTCATATCATGCTACATTTATTTTATGATTACACTGTGTTTGAATTTAGCCAGAGGAAAGAAACCACGCAGGCATGAGGCATCCTGCTGATATTAAAGTAATGTTTCAAGCCCCAGACAAAATGCTAGCGCTTCAGAAGACATTATGGAAATATTTCAACAGCTTTGCTTTTTTTTTTTTTCTGAGAAATGATGGTGTGATCACAGAACGGGAACACAGTTAATACATATTCAGTCAAATATGAGTAAAGACCCATGTCTGACTTTTTGATATAATCTTTTTATTAAAAATTGCTGTACCAAACAATATATTTTGGGGGGTAACAGCTGCGTGGTAAAATCTATCCTGCAGTGATGAGTTTAGGCAGTTTTTTTTTTAATTGTATGAATGCAGAAAAGTTTACATTTTTAGAATTACAGGGAAGAAAGAAGAAACACCACTTAAACTAAAATAGTTTCTGTAGCTGTAACTGCATCACTCAGACTTTCATGCTATGACTGTAAATCATGCTTAGACTTTGTCTAAGCATGATTTACAGTCATAGCACACTAATGCCTTGAATTTGAATGTGGCGTCCCACTGAAATGGCAGGCGTGTGCACCAGATACAGTGTCCACTTGTATGTATCATTTGTATCGATAACAGGAAGCAGACCATACAGAAGAGACTAAACTGAAGCAGGAGACGTGATTGATGCAGCAGGCCAACAGTTCATAACAGAAGCCACTTGTAGCTGTATTACTGATGACGTCTCACCTCTGACTACTGTCACATTCCTCCACTGTTGCTGATTAACTGTTGTTTTACTGCCACTGTTATGCCAAGTTCTGCATCCCTGCTAAGAAATGAATCCCTTTCACACAACCAGAATGTGTGTAGGCAATAAACCACACATGTCCATCCTCACCCATGTTGCATAGCCACATAGTGGATATAAAGCCAGTCTAGTACCACTTATTTACGTAACATAATTCTTATTTCCTTCTTTTCCCAGGCTCCAGTCAGTCCGGTACGTAAATCAGTTTTGCTTTCTGCATATCGGCGCGGGTTTCACAACTGATGCGTCAGATTACAAAGGTTTACACCAGATTTATTCAGACTTGGGGCTGGCATTATGAGAACACTGGCTTTTGACCCCGTTCGATAACTCAGAAATGAAGATGATGTGATTTCTGTGTTGCCTCACAGCTTGAAGGTTCCTGGTTTGAATCCCTGCTGGGACCTTCTCATGTGCAGTTTGCATGTTCTCCCCGTGCTTGCGTGGGTTTTCTCCAGGACCTCCAGTTCCCTCCCACAGCCCAAAAACATATACAATATGTTAGGATAACTGTTGGTGCTGCCCTTAGGAATGAGTGTGTGTGTGTGTGTGTGTGTGGTGGTTTGTCCAGGGGTGGCCCTGTAGTGGACTGGCAACCTGTCCGGGATGCTGGGATGTACCCCTGCCCAAAGACAGCTGGGACAGGCTCCAGTAAATCCTCATGACCCTAAATAGAAATAAGTGGGTATAGATAAAGGCTGAATGCATGGATGGATGATGGGATTTCTGTGTCTACAGTTTTCTAAAAAAAAAAAAAAACCAGATATGAGTCACATCAATACAATATTAGTCACTGCAGCCAGCTAGCGTGAACACAGTCTGAGAAGCAGAATATCAGACCTGGATCAACTCATTCTATGGGTCTGTGCAGGTATTAATGTTTTTCAGTGTTCTAGTTTACAATTTCCCTTTGTTTTTATTTTCATCTAGTAGCATCTAGCAAGCAAATAAAAGTAAACGTGTATTAAGACTGACGTTGTCAGGCCAAAACTGAGAATAAGAATAACATTAATCAAAGTCCATATCCTGAGTCCTAGACAAGCCTCATCATTGGTTCCCCAGAAAATTGAAAACTAAAGGGCCAAAACTAGAGGGTTTTACTAATAAAATGATGTAAACAATAATTATGTACAATAGGCTATCTTTAGAAAGAAACAATATACAGTAAAAACAACCAAAAAGATTAGGTTTAACATAGCTGTATGACTTAGACTACTTGAAACAATTAACTCTTTCTTTACATAAACTCACACCTATTTAAACTCATGCCAAGTACCATGAATGATACCTGTTGATCATAGCTGAAGAATCAAAGATTAGTTTAAAAAAGATTGCATTTGGATGGCATGTCTTAATATACAAGACTCCTAACTGATAATTCTTTATAGTCGAGTTACAAAAGCTATTAAAAAGAGAGCACAAGAAAACAGTGTAGCGGGATGGATGACTACCTTTTTGCTCTGATAGCATCTTAAACATTGGGAACTTTACAGCTTTCACCTGTTTAGACCAGCAGTGATGTGGACATATAGTTTGCTGGTGGGTGGTGGGGTGAGGGGTTTGTGAGGTGAGACGTGTAAGCCTGCTGCTTGTAGCAGAGTTAGTCGGGATTAGGTCATGTATCTGTGGGATAAGGCCGAGTTAGCGGGAGCCTACAGGCCTCCACCTCACACCATCTGTCCAAACTGTGTGGGCCTGTCCTCTACTCTATCACTCTCTCATTCCCTCTGTCCTGTTTGTCTGCATTCTGTCAATCACGTCTTGTCCTTTTTATCCAGAAATTAGAGTCAAGTCTGTCCTCTTCCTCCTGATGAGCACCCAGTATTGTTTGACAGTTTCTCTGTGTTCTGCAGCTCATGTCGCATGACCTCTGATGGTCTTAAGAGCCTCTCAGAGGATAAACGCTGAAAGATATGAAACTCAGGCTAACAGGGTGACAGAGGGGTCAGCGTCCCATTCATGAGGTTTTGGACAATAACAGGACATACTCGGGTTTAAAAGGTCAGTTCATTCCAATAAACAAAATGTTATTTTCTCATTTATCCCCATTTAACCTTGGAGTTTTATTTGATGGGAGCTCACAAAAAGCGCTTTTGTTCTTGAACTTTGAAGAGATCTTACTAGATGAAATAAGAGTTCAACATTTTGGGGAACAGTCCTATTCATATTCTGTGATTTAGCTGGTTACGATTCATTTCATTTCATTTCGGCACAGTAAATTTTAAGATTTAGCACACAATCAGTTAACGTAAAATATAGAAATGGAGGAGAAGCAGCGAGCTTAGAGGGATATAAATTATAAAGATAATAACCAAAGCAGATTTTTTTTTCAGGCAAAGAAAAGTTTACTTGGAAAAATATATTGTTTATCTGAGCTGTATAAAAAAACAGCATGAAAATGGCACTTGGTATTACAGGGAAGATATGTTTTTTTGTTTTTGTTTTAACCATAAATTATATTTGCACAATTTCTCTGAGGTAACAGATCATATTTCATCAAGGATCATTTTCTCACAGATCTGTAAAATTATAACAGGAACTTGGTACAGTGGCCTCGATTTTCAGACATGCACGTGATTTCCATCCTTTCAGCTCAGTATATGTTTTCTAATCAGAAGAACATCTCATGAAGCTTGAGAAATTGGGTGTAAACAGTGTTAATAATAGTAGTCGGAGAATTAAAACCGCCACTGTTGTTGTTAAGGACTCAGCGCAAGTGGTCCAGTTGCTTCTGTGCACCTGTCACCATGATAGTGAAGTGGCCCAGAAGAGCAGTGAGCAGTCGTGTTCATGGGCCCAGCCTGACTGTGAGACGCACCGAGAAGCTGCAGTGTGAAGGAGAGATGATGGTTCGTTTGCCACAAAGTATGAGGTAAGTTCGTCTGTGTCTCTCCCTCTCTTTGTCCCTCAGCCTCACTGGAGGCCCTGTTGGTTTAGCTGCTAAGCTTCCCCCGGAAACACAAACGATGGTCAGATAGGGAGGTTAAAACAGAAAGGACAGGAAACAGAAACTGATAGAAGAGAACACTTGTTTGTTTTGATGTTTTTTTTATCCTTCTTTTTTCATCCTTCTTTTTTTTCTGATTCAAATCACTTTAAAATATTTTTATTTTAAACGTACTCTTAAACACCTTCTCAGCTCATCAACTATCTTTTTTTTTTGTAAAATATTTGTAGAAGTAAAACATTAAACTTCTGTTTGTGAGCCTTGTGCTTTTTTTTCAGTGAGTCAGCACGTCTGCTTGCCCTGAAGGTATTGTTTACCGTCTAAATCAGATTTGTGAAGGCACTATTAATTCACTGATTCCTCAACGAGACACTATTAAGACACACAGAGACTCAGGATTAACAAGTTTAGCTTTTAAGGAGCATTGAGAAATGCTTGTTGTGCATTTATCTGCTCTGTGAGACTTAAATGGGGCAGAAAAAAATACACAGAATGGATTTATTAATTTTCAATCCAACAGCGGGAAGCAAGGCGGCGTGGAGCTTGGCGTGCTTATTTGTGAGATGCTCATTAACCGCTTTGTGGAAATGTTTATGCCTGTATCCCCAATATTCTATATCTGACAGACACAACCCTGAAGCATTTCTCAAACATTCATTTACAAATGTGAAATTGGCATTGAATCATACCACTGCAAAGAAAATTAAAGACATTGTTTGGCTACCAGACCTGTGGAAGAATACATATGAGAATGAACATATCATAAATGATTTTTGGAGCTCTCATCATGTTTTTTCCATAATCATTGTCTCATGTCCTTAAATTTACAATTTTAACCTAAATTTAATTGTTTGCACATCTGACATCACTACACTGCCACAGAATGACATTTAGACGTATATGTGTTTGCAAAGAAAAGGCAATCAACGTTGACACAGGGAGCAACACAGCCGCATCATAATAAATGACTATTTCAAGCCTCTTAGAAGACTCAAAAGTGTCATTCCACTTGAGTGATATTTAGATCAGGTCCCTACAGACAAACCTAAGTCATTTTAACTTTGTAAGTGTCCAGAAAGTGTATGAAATGAACTGTTGTACAGGCATCTCTTTCTGATTGCCGCAGTTTTATTCTAAGTCTGTACAAGTCAACAACTGCTGTGAATATATGCAAAAATCAATTTATTTTGATATACTAGCTCTGTTGCCGCCTGTACTAACATTAATTGCTATTTCAGTGCAAACATGTATTGTTCTCATGTTCATTTTTGGTCCCTTATGAAAGTTTACACTCCTTACGATCTAATATTATATCTAGGTTTGCTTTAACTCCAGAATTTTCCTTTGACAAAACCTACTTGAAAAATATATTCAAAGCATAAAAGGTTTGCAGCCATGGTTTGGGTTCACTTGTTCCTCTCAAGATGAGGATCAATTTAAAACAACTTCCAGTTGCTCTGAATGATCATTTTTGTCCTGTTAATAAACAGTTCAGGCCTGATGGCAGTCCCATCTTCCAGGATGAAAATGCTCCTGTATGTAACCCATGAAGGGCTAATGGAGGGACTTTGCAACAACAGGAGAGCTACTATGGTTCATAATTGCAAAATAAAGTTCTGGTCATTTTTGGCTCCAAAAAATGAAAAAAAGGAAAGGTGCGGAACTTAAAATCTTTAAATGAATGACAAAATCTATAAGTCTTATGAGTGGCTTAACACATCCATCCATTTATCCAACAACCACTTCCTCTTGTTCATGGGGTTTGATAGAGGTTATCCTGACTGTCTTAGTACAAAAGGTAAAGGTACAATCCAGACAAGTCATCAGTCCAGAACAAGACAGCTTAACACTAGGGCTGGGCAAGTTAACACGTTATTATCGCGTTAACTCGTTAATTTATTAACGCCAACATTTATTTTATCGCGGGTTAACGCATGTTGCTCACATGCTTTTGTTTTGAAAAGTCTGTTACTGGCTGCTGCGGAACCGGAAGAGAATTGGCGGAAAAACATGCAGAAAAGCTAAAACAGACATGGAGAACGGTAAAAATCTGTGAACTTTACAGTTCGGGTACCAACTCAGGTAGCAATATTAACAATTCTGTCTGAAAAAGAAAATTTTGGACTGCAACAAAACTTTCACGTCATTCCTCCATGTTACATCAGATCTGCTCCATGTGTTCACTGTCCTGCTGTTCTCTTAGCTGGTTACTTCAGAGCGGCTCCATCTAGTGGCACAGATGTGTAATGACAACAGAAAGTCCAGTCCTCGATTATAAAACAAATTCAGTCCTGTGGTCCGTTTTTTAATTTTTTATTTTTGATCCAAGTCTAAAATTGAAATATAAAAAAAAACAGGGTTAGATTTAAAAACGAAAAACGTAATAAAATGTCACTTTTTAATTTTTTTTTATTTTTGATTAACAATTGAAAATGGAAAGAGTGAATGACAAACGGATTGGTAAAGTTACTGAGCTTTAATATGAACATTTTCATTTTAAATTTCTCCCAGACGGAGGATTAAACAGAAACAAGGTTATTTGTAACAACTGCCAAGTTGAACTCCCCGTTAAAAGTTTCTGCTGTTACCTCAGAAATGACCTGTTTTAATGTTATGATTGTGCTGAGCCTAGGGCTGGGCAATAAAATTTTTAATTGCGATTAATCACATTATTTCCCTGATTAATCACGATTAATAGCATTGTATACGAAAAATCAAATAATGAATTCAAAAGTAGTGTAAAATGCACTTTTACTGAAATGTTCTGCTCCCATATGAACTAAAGTGCTATAGCATTTGTTGTTCAAACACTTTTAACATCAGCACTTGTCAGTAACACATATTTAGTGTAATTCTCATCTTAAAAAAATGTAAAATAAAATAAGGCTTATTGCCACTGCCAGGGCATTAATGTCATCCTGTTTTTATGAAAAAAAAAAAAAAAAAAGTCTACAAACAAAATCCAATAATGCGATTAATCGCGATTAAAAATTTTAATCGTTGCCCAGCCCTACTTAACACATAAATATAAAAATTAATATTAAAAAAAATGTAAAGAAAAGGATGTACACACACTACCACCACCCTGTTTGACAGGATTTATTGTCTTATTACCTCTGTGTGAACTGCTGTCTCCTTGCTGATTCAGATTTAAACCCTGTTGAACAGCAAAGTGGCATTTTGGACAGAACATTCAACAGCGCTCTCGCCATTCAACATCAAGATAACAAATGAAGGGATAATCTTTTGGAAAAACATTGTGTTCCTTATCTTCAGCAGTGTTCCACTGACTTGTGCAAGAGAGCTGTCAAAAATGAAGTTTGCACCTCAAATCCAGGTCACTGTGGCCACTCATGACTTCATTAGTTACGGGCGATTCTAAACAAAACCAGAGCTGCGTCCTCCCAAGTTCTGTCCCGATCGCTTTATTCACAGCTCACCTCAGTCCGTGAGTGACCACGGTGAGGCAGCACAGAGTCTACAGTTCAACTTGTGGAAAGACAAAAGATTTTTTTTCACTCAGTGATGTGTGAGGAAGCAAACTTTTTTTTTTCTTTTTTTTATGACAAGCAGAATCTGATCTGTCAGCATAGCTTGTTATAAAGAAGAATACTCTAACAGTTGGAATGGTCTTGATTTGGCACAAACACTCTCTGCTGCAGTGTCTCCATCTGATTTTTTTTTTTTTTTTACAAAAATGATGGTGTACTACATCAAAAGCAAGGGGGAGGTGAGAATTTGTAGATGTGTAGTTTGTTGAGTAATACAAGTTGGAAAAAAAGGAACAAGATGAAAGGTATAGAATAAAGAGAAAAAGACAGAGATCAATGAAAGAGGGAGCGAGACATTGCCAGAGAGTGTGAACATGCCTGTGAACCATGAGAGAGGGATGAGGGGGGAGACAGAGAGAGGAGGGGATTGTTGCAAACAGGGATTTGCAGCAGAGGGGAGAGAAAGAAAGGGGGCAGTGGCAGTCAGTGACAGAGAGCTATACACGCTCACACGCACTCATGCGCTCACACACACAAACACACGCACTCTGTTTCCTCTGTGTCTCTTACCAAACGTGTCAGTCAACCAGTCAGTCGATTATTTTTGTGTGAGTGTGTGTGTCTGGTGGGGATGTTGGAAAGAGCTCATAACCATCCTTCATCTCTATGACCGACGGTAAGATCATTTCATTCACTTTGACCGTTTGACTGTCTCTGTCATGTCAGGCCTTCATCTCTGCCTGCTCTCATTCCTCTATTTTTCTCTCATGATTGTGTTTCGGTCGTGACTCTGGTCCAGAGCCAGACTGAGGCCTCCATGGAGCCCTGTCACTGTTTGCTTTCTTTTACGATCCATTTTGAGCCGTGGGGGGCAAAGCTAATGAGCTGTGCAGCTGAGGCACCAGTCAAAGGTGGATTTTTAATTAGGTGTTCATTTTGATAATAGCAACAATTAAATCTGAAGGTCTGTAATTAGTGTTGGCTGAAATAGCTATGCTCTTTACCTCCTTCTTTGATGTCTTTACCAGTGCGGAATAAATCAAAATAAAAACTTTTTATTGATATTGTGAAGAGATACCTGATTGTTTCAGTTTGAGCCGTCTGGTTTAAATTAGTTTGACTCGTTAGGTTACTGTTAACTTATTTGTCGCCTTAAAAAACCTGTAAGTCTTCTACATTCTATTTCTAGGTTCAAACATCTTAAATACAACTTTTACCTCAACAGAAATCTTCACTAAAAGATTATTTTTATGTACCAACTGTATAGAAATGTATTTCAATTCATTTTTAGAAAGTCTTCGGCTCTGGATTAAAGTCTGAACCTCCTGGTAATTGGATTTGGTCTCTTGAGACTTGTGGATCTTTCTGTCAAAAATGATTAAGTCCTCTCAATTCTTGTGCTTCAGTTGGTTATGAATTCAGTCTGATGATTTTCTAGAAACATTGCATGTCATATCTATTGTGTGGGATTCTATTGTAGAGATACTGTGCGATCAGTCCCACATAAAGATGTACGAATCATACACACCTGACAGGCAGAAGAAGCTAATCTTTAAAAGCATTTGAAAAAGAAAACTTTTTTTTTTACTTAAGAATAAAAGATGATACATGTGGCTACAAAGATCACTTACATACACTTATAGAATAAAAGGAAAAAAACAAAAAAAAATGCATTTGGTAAACATAAACTAAATTGCCTTTCTGTATACATTGTGAACACTTGTATCTTTTCATACTTATACACGTGTTTGAGAGTTTGTATACTTTTAAAGTCCTACACATATGTGCATTAAGATGGTATAAAGGGAGGGTGTTCCTACAGATTAATGTCTTCATCAAAGGCACACACACTCAGGTGAGTTTAATTTATGTTTTTATCTTATGTGTGATGTTTTTGCTGAGGAATTCACTGTAGATTCATCTCTACTGTTATTTGCAAATGGTTCAGACATACAAAGAAAAAATAAATAAGAAATCAGAAAAGGGCACTACTGTTTACTAGGTTTTATTACGTGATTATGAATTGTAAATATTTTCTTCATTCGCTGTTAATTAATCACATGTAAATTATTTGAAGATTACTTACAAACTATTCATGAGGAAAATTTGGGGGGTTGCTAATAAGTGGATTTTGGTTGTCCAGCTATTGATCTGAGGGTCTTTGACTTGCCTAAAACGCATTTGGGAATTTTGAAGAAAAGTTGTATTAAGACTATAAACATCCCTACATCAGAAAAATGGGCAAAAAAAAGTAAGTCTGAAATAAAATAAAGCAGCAGTGTGAGCTTTTTTAACCACTTCTAATCTGTGCTTGATGCTAACAGTTTAAGGCCACATTAGCATAGCACACCCAAATCTCACAAGGATGATACTACATTAGCTCTATGACTGGGACAAAATGGGAGGGAAGCTCTGCTGTTATTAGTGTTTTCAGATGGCATATGTTGGGGGTCAGTTGTTATGGTCCATGGTAGTTGGGTCTGGACCAAATAATCTCTCACTAACAAACTGGCTGTCACAGTGCACTGTGGACAGGCAGCAAGTTTTGACAAACACTAAGAATATATGGAATTATATGAAATGAAACATCAAGTTTTAGAAAAAGGTTATATTATATATAGAGAGCCTGATAACGTAATGGTAAATCTGCTGATTGGTGATATTATTTACAGCTCACATCCCCTTTATGAGAGGTACCTGATTAATGCAAATGTGAAGTGGTAAAAACTCTTTTAACTGGTTGATTTAGCCAGCCTTTTCTCTTGACCCTGACTCTTGAACCATGTTTTTCTGTCTGTCTGTTTTTCCTTGCAGGACAAAAAAAACAAAGACATCAAAAGGGGGACTTACGATTTCATTTAGAAGATATTCATCAAACGTTCGACCTCCTGACGTCACTATTGCTGCTGTCTATGAGCTGCACTGAGACAAAGGAGTGGACTTTCCAACGATCCTGACATACGGAAAAACCCTGTTGAGGTTACCAGTAGCAGCAGCAGACACCATGTCCTCTCCTTCCCTTCCCATGCCGTCTCTCCCTCCCAGCCCTCTGGCCATGGAGTATCTCAACGACTTTGACCTCCTTAAGTTTGAAGTGAAATCTGACACTCCTCCGCTCCCCCCTCCATGTGCGTATCCCAAATCTGGCGTCCCCCAAGACCCTCCGAGCTCTCCATACGCCAGCCACCCTCCGCAAGACTCCAGTTTGAGCTCCAGTCCTTATAACTCGCTGCCACCTTCGCCAACGCTCAGCGATGCCCACCCGCCCCCTTCGGGGTCTTCTTCACTCTCTTCATCATCCTCTTCCATCTCCTTCCCCCTCTCCATTTCCAACAGCTTCACCTCTGGCATCAGTTCTGGCTCCCAGGGGAACTTGGAGGGAAGCCCGGCCCACAGCGGCCCTCAAGGTCCCACTCCTGCCTCACTGGAGGACTTGATTTGGCTGGCGGCATTACAGCAGCAGTTTGGGGGTGAGGTTACAGCACCTGCCACTTTGCTGGGAGCCTTGGGAGGAGTGCCAGAGAGAGGGGACAGAGAGAGGGGACCAGTAAATGGCTTCCTGGGCTGCGAGGATGCTGTGGAGGCTTTGTTGAACTCAGCTGCTGCAGCTGTCAGTTCACAGGTAACAACTATCCTTGTGTGGTGTCTTTTATTCTCATGCCATCCACGTGTCAACATTGAAGAGTTGACTTAAACTTTATCTTCTTCCCCGGCCTATTCCCAGTTCCCAGGTCTTTCTCAAAGTTCGAGCAGCAACCTGGGAGACTCCAGCAGCGACAGTGGAGGAGATATCTCCTGCACCAAGGCACCAGATATGTGCTCTCGCCCGCTTGTCTTTCTGTCATCAGCCCCTCCCTCACTCTCCAACACTACCCCCATCTCAGCTCCCTACCCCCAACCCCTCAGCCCCCAAGGCCGCCTTCATCACCACCAGCATCACCACCATCAGCATCACCCACATCACACCATGCATGGAAACCATCACCATCATCACCACCTGCAAGTCAACCAGGTACACATCAGTCCAGACACTTGAGACAAACTCTTTATGGCGATGATACTCAGCGGGAAGCTGTAAACAGGTAACCATGGGTGAATTCTGAAGTTCAAAATACTACTGTTGCATTGGAGTGGAAGGATATAAGGATTGTACATTAAACAATTAAGAGTAAGACAAATGAATATGTCATTAATGAGCCCATACAGTTCAAGAATATGTTTATAAAATTTTAGTCTTTAGCACAAAGTCCTCACATTTCACAGTGGAAATATAGTGTGTAAGAATTCTGTATGGTTGGATTCATGGTTAATAATGTACTGCAATGTAGTTTTTTAACCTCATATCCTCACATTTTAAAGTGACTTTAAATATGCCTGTCTGTTGAGATATATTTAATATTAGGTGAGTTAGAAGCAAATTAATAAGCAAATACACTCTGTGTTCTGGTTGATCATGATTGGATGGATCCTTATATAGAGCACACTGCGAGCTTATGATAATGTCTGCTATTATTGCTGTATGTAATCCTGATAACTGTCACCCACAGTTAGTCAGATTACATGACAGATTATGGACATGTGGTGCCGAAATGTGCCCCCTGACAGACAAACGTGCTCACATACCACACGTGGAGACACACACACACACACACACAGTTTGATACATCATTTGTACACTTGTCACATCACAGTTACATATGTAAGTATGAATATGAGGACAGCTTCACACTCCGCTAAGTGCACACACTTGCAGTCATTTCTGGCATATGTCTCATTGCCAATTAACGGTGAGAAACAGCATATCCTGTGTGTGTGTTTTTTCTCCATCTGTCTAGCAGTGTGGGGTGAACGAGCGTTTTTCCGATGAGCAGCTGGTGAGCCTTTCTGTGCGTGAGCTAAACCGGCACCTGCGTGGAGTGAGCAAGGATGAGGTGGTGCGCCTGAAGCAGAAACGACGCACACTAAAGAACCGTGGCTATGCCCAATCCTGCCGCTACAAGCGCTTGCAGCACCGCCATGCCCTAGAGTCAGAGAAGCATGTTCTTACACAACAGGTAAACATGCATTTGTGTGCACTTACGGCTTTCAGTGGCAAAGCTGACATTTCTTCATTCAGTGCATGCCCTTTAGTCTTCACCAAACTCTAACTCCAGTCATGTTTGGGTTAGTTTGGAAACTGTAGTTTTAAAGGTATACATTTTTATAAGTGGAGTTATATGGAGTACTTATGAGAAGCCATGACTACTCATAAGTACTAAATGAAGCTCAGTACTGCGAGCTACAGTGCTGCAGAAAACCCACACCGTCACCTCATGTTTGGTGGTACAATTATGGAGCAACAGACAACAACGAACAAGCATAAACCCCAACAGAGACGTAGGTCCCGTGTGTAAGCTACATGTAGCTGTACACAGAATCAGAAATCATGCTCAAGGAAGGCAATCCGATGAGTAGCTAGGCTAACAGCTATTCAGTTTGAGTACCATAAAGAAGTCCATTTTCACTACCTAAAACAACTCAAACTTCAGAAATGTTTTAACAAACCCCACATGCTAGATTTAGTACCAAGCAGTTATGCAGACTGGGACCATTTATGGCCCATGTTACTGCATCATGTTAAACACAGACTGTCCCACCATAGGGTATTCTGAGGAGCAACTACAGAGAATAGATGTTTTCAAAGCCACATACTATATGAATGTGCAGCAAACTAGTCCGGTGGTTGTTGCTGGTGTGTAGTAATTGACCCTAAAAACAGACATGCTACGACAAAATGTGAAGCCATGACCAGCTTCTGGTTGCACAGTGGATATTTTCCCATGAGCAGCACACTCTCTGGGTATTTTGTGTGTGCGCATGTGTGTGTGTGTACTGCAGATTGTGTAAATGCTTACTTTCTGCAATCTGCACATTGCATTTTGGCAATATCAATACCCACTAGCGTCCTATGTGGTTTCTAAAAGAGCCAGAGTCAGGTGGGGGGAATTTTCTCTCTTAGGGGCATTTGCAAGATAGTCCAAAATGAATGAGGATGAGTGGGCTGAACCCCTACAAACAAAGTTTGCATCAGGTAGTTGAATTTTTTTCTTTCAATTTTCATTGTGTTTTCAATCTAGGAGGTAAAAGTCAAAGCAAATGGTATGGTTAATGTTTGAGATATTGTATGGTGTTCCACTTGGAATAGAAAAATGGCACGACATGCTACGTCACATATCATGAGTTACTTGATGGCATTTGTCAGCTGAGTTGGTGTATGAAGAGGCCAAGATCAGTGCATCTTTAACATCTTTAATATTTTTTGCTTGTTTAACATCTTATTGTTAAACAAGTGTACAATTAGCTATTCCCCACAAGATTTATAATGGTCCTATTTCAGAAAATCTGTTTGAACTCAAAGAGCCTTTGAGGTTGGAGATTCCTGTCATAATCTGCTGTAAATATCAGCTTCCTAACATTAGCACGATGTTAGCCATTTACAGTCAGAATAGTCACCAATGGAAAAAAAAAAAATGAATAGACATCATTACATTTTAATTTCAGTTCTGATACATGATTGATATTTTATTTGATTATTCTAAAAATAAAAATCAGAGCTTTTTGCCTATATCTAGGTGTTGATAATTATTTTAACTATTAGCCCCATTTATTCCTGTTTATTGAGCATTATATCACAAGTGTCGCCTTGGAGAATTCTAGGCTTTTTCAGTACGCTGGGTTTAATGATCTGCAGGGTCCATATGTGGTCCGTGTTACCACGAGATGCAACAAGCACTGTAGCTACATGGACCATGTGGCAGCACACACCATCTCCAGTAAAGAAAATGCAATGACAGTATAAGTGTCGGTTGCAAAAATGATAAGGTGTAAGTCCATCTAATACATAGATAATTCAAAAGGATGTGAAATGTATGAGGTTTGAGTTGTTTTAGAAGTGGAAAATTTTCTCCAATGGCCTTCATTCTTAATAACTGTTAGCCTAGCTTCGCAACCTGAATCTCCAGGCTGAGATTGATGTGACCGTTGTCCACTGCTGGTAAGACACTAACTACATTGGTACTTCACACAACCCAACTCAAAAAAAAAAAAGGCATATCCCATTGAGGAGGGAAAGACAGTAAAGCATGCAGCATCTGACATCATGGCAGGCATGCTGAGATTACACTCTAGAAAGAATATGTCCTACTGATGGAAAGTCTTTGTGGTGTTGATTACAAAAGCGAAAAGAAACTATAATCATGTCTTTTGTTTTCCTTTTCCCTCAGCTGGAACAGCTACAGTGTGAGCTGACTCGAGTGCTGAGGGAGAGAGACGCCTACAAGGCTCGCTACGAGAAGCTCCTCAGCACAAACCATAGCACGAACACCGACGCCCCTGCAACACGCACCAGCAACCCACCTTCCCCACCCCCTGACTACTTCCTTTGAGTGTAGCCTAGCAGAAGAGGAAGAACAAAAAAAAAAAAACAATGAAAGAAAAATGAAACAAGACCAGCCAATATGGAGCAACAATTGATGAGTAATCAGACTTGTGGGGGTGGAGCTTTTTCGGGGGGCGGGGGGGTGTTACAAGGATGTGAATGTGTGTGCATGCATGTGCTTGTGTTTGTGTGTGTGAGAGAAAATGAAAGAGAGGCATTGGCAGGTAGTTTTTAGGGACTATACGACTGTGAAAATCACCCTTTGAGTGATTAAAGTCAAATAGACTTTTCATGGGGTTATACTCCGCCGCTTTATGGACTAAGATTTACTTCACTGTGAATGCACAAAAACTGGCTGAGAGCTCTCCTGCTGCTGAATCAGTGCAACAGTTAACAAACATGACTGGAAATGGATCAAACATGCTTTGTCTTGCAAGAAAACCAAAATAGTTACACTGCTGAGCATGTTATCTATGCAATATAATACGATATCTGCAATGTACTCTCCAAATGAGTGTTTGAGGCTCACTAGTGTTTTTTTTTTTTTTTTTTTTTTTTTTTTTTACAATACGCTGCTAAAGCTGCAGAGGTCTGACTAGTGCAGTGGTGATATGTGGAGTGGTATGGGCTTGAATAAAGTGTCCATGGCATGCAGTTAAGTATTTGCCAGCTAATATTTCACAGTTGCCTACCAAAGTGTTTAAGCTCACCAAGACTTGTTATTCTTTGTAAGATGAATAGATTAAAGAATGTACAACGATACCTTTCATGGGAATCTTTCACTGATTGTGCTAAAAGAATAGTGGGGATATTGTCCTTGTGTTACTGGGAAAAAAAATGATGATAAATAAATGAAAAATACTTAGCTGAAACATGGTGATTTTTAGTCATTAAAACTGACAAAATAGGTTTGCTGTTTGCTCTCAAAAGTGGGTTTTGATATTTGACGAAGAGACAAGCTGGTAGTGTGCTTGACTACAGAGATTGCAAATGGTGAAAGAGGCAAAAGAAGCCACCAGGAGGCATTTAAACTAAAGTGTGGCATGATTTGTGGGATTTGTCCATTTCTCCACAGAAACAATTTCTGGGAGACTTGAACATCTCTTTTACACATGAACAATCAACATATCAAATGCGCCACCACAGAGCTGGTCACTGTGGACTCAGGTACAGTGGGCAACTAATCATTAATTTACGATGCAGGGATTTAAGAAAAAAAAATGCAAACTCTAACTGTCCCATAAAAATATTGCCAGGTTTCATGCATTAGAGCTATTTATTTTGTTTGAGTGTAGGTTAAATAAATTGTTCTTTTATTTATTCTCTTATTTATTCAGTATTTATTGTATATTTATGTACTGATTCTAATTATTTTACAGGTTTTATCCCATTAGTGTGAATTTTTATTTTCCTACAGTTTATACTTTTACCCAGTTGTGTTTAGCATTAACAATATTACAAAATGATGGCCATTATCATGGTTTTCTGCTCCTCTTGTAGTGTGGTTTTATATGCATATGAAATAAACAAAGTTCTTTAACACCTTTGTCATCTGACAGCTTGTATTTGTACCCCTTCCACACAACTTTTGACCTCTTCTCCCCTTCGTATCCCTATCTGAGCATCTCCTACATTGTCTCCTGCAGGCCTATTCTCTGCAGCCGCATGCCTGACTCCATCCCTCTCTTTATCCCTGTGCCTCTATAGTGAGGCAGTGACCTGGGTGTGTGCGGTTTGGGATGACCTCATCTTCAGCTCTACCTCCCTCTCTGTGTCTCTCGCTCTCTCTGGCCTGTATAATAGGAGCAGGATTAGGACTATAATAGTGCCCTGGCTGCTCACTGCCGGAGTCTATTGTGGCTTTGTGTGGGAGGGGCACACCACTGCTCATTGTCACACTCAAATTTGGACTGAAAATTCATCCAAATACACCTCTTCGTTAAGGGGCTAGAGAAGGCTATATTTGACAAAGCATAAGTGAGCCTGGGGAAGAAAAAGTTTATGAGTGCCTTCAACAGGACACAGAAGTTGGGGTGGGGGGGGGAACTAGACTAATAAAAATGGTAAACGCGTGGGCAGGCTGTCACAACTCTGTGCTAAACGAGGAGCTCCCCAATCCCATCATAAAGTATCCCCAAGAAAATGCAGACCTCCTCTATAACCCAATAAGTAAGGAGAAAACTTGTCTTACACTGCCCCCTAGGGTTCATATTGTGTATTGCATTGCTCTCCGAGCGGAACAGAGGCGCTCGTGATACTGAGAATCTTCCTCTGGCGCTGCACGCTGCTTACTTACATCTCTGCTTTTATCACTGAGCTGCATGCATCTGCAGCAGTCGCTTGTAGCAGGTGAGTAGTTGAGCTGCCTGGTTTAAGATCTCCTCCGCAGGTAAATCCAGGACAGGAGAGTAAAAAAGAAGAGCAAGTTACACAGCAGTCTTTCAGTAGTGATGAACGACGGTGCGGGAACTGGACCTGAGCTTTAACCTGAGAGGACGGTGACAGTGGAGAGACGGCGAAGAGGAGGGAAGATAAAGAGTGAGAGTGGAGAGAGAGAGAGAGAGAGAGAAAGAGAGAGGGAGAGAGAGAGAGCTTACGCTAGAGAAGGAGAGAGCCCGTGCTTACTTCTCAGTTTCCTCCAGACACCTGACAGGTGAGAGATCATACCAGGCTACTTGGGCTGGGGCTCATAAAGTGAGTACGGTGGGGGTGGGGAGGAGGGGTGCCGCTGGTGTTCGGTCTGTCCTGAGGACTCCTTATCCCAAATGGCTTGATTTCACTTTGCAGATGCCGACAGATGTGCCTGAAGACAGACTCAGCAGCGAGGAGAATGCGAACAAGGTGGGTGACACGGGGCTTCAACAGCCCCAGGTAAACCATTAATGCAGCCAGGTTTATGCCATCATTGTGGAATTCACAGTTCATAGTATATTCATATGAGAACTGTCAGTATGTGTGAGTGTGTTGTGGGTGGGTGGTGGTGCACTGTGTTGGTGTCCTGCATTAAAAATACTAGACCTGGATTTCTCAGGCTTATATCCTCTTGGCGGTGGTGCTGCTGTATTTATTATTCCATACTGTTACAATACAACATAAATGGTGATGTTTGCATCACAGCAGTATTTAATATCAGTACAGCACAAATCTCGTTTTTCTCTCAGTTTTACTTTAACTTTAAAGGTAGGGTAGGAGATATTTTCCTCTAGTAAAATTGAAATTCTGTTTACATATGATAGTAAAAAATTCAAATGCTTTCACCTCGAATCATGTTGAAAAAAAATATAGATGTTAATGATCTGTGAAAGCCAGGCTCTAAAAACTTCATTCAAACATTGATAGTGACCCTTGCAAAGACACTGGAAAATTGTTTTGTCAATAATTATTGCTAGGCAGGACCGAGGGGGTTAAACATTTTGAATCTTTGTTTTCAAAATGTCTCTGACTCTTACATTTTATGTCCATTTACTTCTGTGCATATCTGAACCTGCATAATCTCCAATAAGTTACGACCCTCTGGTATGTTTCGAAGCACAACTTTCCTCTGCTGAAAAATGTTCGGTTACTGCTCTTGCTACCCAATGCAATTAAATGGCAGGCATTTGAAACCCAACTTCTTTCAGTTGTTTACTTACCGTACATAGTGAAATTGTACGGGCTAAAAGTGTAGGGTGTTTTAAAAATAGTTTCTCTCCCATGGCAGTTAGTGGGAGTAAAGTTGGTGTTGTTAGCATTAGCATCGAGCCAACCTGTTTTTAAAGAGCTGTGGCTGTTTCTCAACTCCAAGTATGCAACGTCTAAACCTGTGTAGTTTGAAGTATGTTCTCCTGAGTCTTACTTTCCAAGTATGAACTTTGAAGAACAGAGCAACGCAGTTCGGTCTTTCTGCAATTGTATTAGCAGTGTAGTTGATAGCATCACAGCTCAGCTAGCAGGGTAGCACGTACTCAAAAATAACTACAATTTAATTGGGCATAAAATAAACACTCTGAACATTAAAGCAACTCCAATTTGATTATAGACTCCTCTGGCAAAAGTGTCTATAACTGTTAACTTTATGCAAAGTGTTTTTAATAGGTTTTATGCTTTCGTATTTAGCCGTGTTTTAAACAAAGTTTAGTGGATGTGAAAAGAAAAAATCTCAGATGGAATAATTTTTCAATTTGACTCTATATTGATCAATTAATCACAAATTTAAAGTTAGAAGAACTACATTCTCGTGTGAAAACATCTTAAATCTATATTCTGTTAAAAATATAGTTATAATGTTCTCATTTAGTCCTTTCTTCTCTGGCATATTTCTGTTTATTGATGTGAAATGCATTCTGGGATACATTGCCATATCAGGACTACACAAGTCTCCGCTGGATGCATCCTCTATTAAAATGGGCAGTGCAAGAACACATCCAGGGATTTAAACCATACTTGTCTAGATGCAGACTTTAGAATAGAGGAACGTGATGTGTAAGGAAGTAGCGCTCACTCTCCTGGGGCTTTGCAAATCTGTACCATTCCAGTTTTCCCCACACTAGTGGCTTCCTCTGGTTATTCCAGGAAAGGTAAAGGATAAAGGTAAATAGGATTACCACTCATGTAGCCATCAGCGCTGAACTTTTCTTTGTTGAAATGATGGGAACAAAGTCTGAAGTTTCTTTGCACTTTAGCAAGTTGGCTTTCTTCCCTGGTTTTGTTCTTCCCCTCATGCTGAGGGAGCCTTCCATCATCCAGTCGGCCACTTTGTCCACGTCATGGCAGCCATGAAGTGATTGATGTGTAGCTCCTTTGCTTTGGACCTATGTGATTTACACTCTGCAGCATCACTGCATACATCACCGTTATTTGAAGGTAGAAAATGATGTAAAATTAATTATTACCCTTCGCCAAGGAGGTTATGTTTTCGCTGGCATTTATCTGTCTGTCTGTGTACAAGATAACTCAAAAAGTTATGGATGGATTTTGATGAAATTTTCAGGAGTTGTCAGAAATGTGAAAAGAAAGAACTGATTTCATTTTGGGTGTGATCCGGAAGAAATCCTGGATTCTGGATCACTTTCAGATTTTCAATAACATTGCGGTCAATGGGGCCGAAAATTTTGTTTCTCAATATCTCCATTAATTATTGCCCAAAACTCATGACATTCCACTCAGGGATTGACAATGGGAACCTCTATCAAATTTCAAAGGCTGATCCAGATCTGATCCACAACGCAGATTTTATCGCAATCTGTAAATCGCTATATGGGGGAATTGTTGCACTTGGCAGAGGTCTGCGCTCTCTGAGTGCTTTTCTAGTTTGTATCACTTGTTTTGGCTTTACCAGAACCACTTTCTTTACCAGAAGTGGTTGTAGCCACAAAAATCCCCAAACACAACATACTGCCCCCTAGCGGATAAAAATAGCACCATTTGGCGGTACTTGGGTAACCTCTGTTGGAACAGTACTTCATCTGAGCTTGAAGATGTTACACAGTCAGAACACAAGTATACTTGTAGTTCCTAACATTGAACACCAGGGGGCATGTTCCATATTTCATGAGGCAAGTGGAAACAAGGCAGCAGCAGTTTTTCACCACCTCCTGTCCAAGCTTTAAAGATTCTTTCAACGCATTGTTTTCCCATCATTATGTTCTGTTTAAAAGTAACATCAAATCATGTGGCACGTCAGATTCACTGACTTAAGAATTTCTGGAATCTCCATTTTTATGATATTTTTTTTAACTCCATTTTGTTTCCGACTTTAAAATAAGTTTTAACAAAACTACACTGAGTGAGAATTAATTGCAAATATTAATAAACTTTCACAAGCTGTGAATATTTAGATAACTGATTATAATCTTTATAAGCTAGCTTTTGTAGTAGAATGTTACGAAAGACTATGGGCCTGATTTACTAAAGGTTTGCGTGCGTAAAAAACGTGTGAAAACTTGACATCACCCGCAAACCAATGTGCAAGCTGATCTACTAACAGCGTGCAAAGAGGACTGCGCCTCTCAAATGAGCAAAATAGCACACGCTGTTCATTTAGTACTTTTGCCCTGATGAATAAACAATATGGGGCGTACCCGCCAGAAAGCGCTAAATACTGGGAGGGGAAAATGCAAATAGGTTCGTTTACCACGCGCAATGAGATTTACCAACCCTGAAAGTAATTGCGGGGATTGTGATTGCGTCTGTATTTAATACGTTCGAAAGGAAGGTGCTAATCTGCCCAGCATTACGCACCGATGGCTGCTGTTATTGTGGCAAGGAGGCGACATCGCCAAAATCAAAGAATACGCAGAGAGAGTCTTTCGGACTCGTGTAAATTTGTTTGGAATGAATGATGAAAACCAGATAGTTGAAACTTAAGGGCTGATTTGAACCCGGTCACAAGCACATGCGAAAGGAGAAATATTTTATTTGAATGTTAAATCGAGTATTATTCAGCGAAAGGTTGCCACAGGAGGCACATTCATTTTTTTTATTTGTGATAATAAATAAATCACGTGTTTTCATGGAGAAAAAAGTGTTTCTTATTGTGCGCCTACCTTGTTCTGCAGTTGGCTCTAGCGTGTCCCAGTATCCCAGTTATCTGCTCCTCCAGAAGGTGAGCTGCACCTGCTGCTTAATGCTGGTTAGAGGCATCTCTTCCGCAGGCCCTCCACCTGTCTTGTTTGCCGAAGTTTTATTAAAGGCCACTTTTTCTTTAGTTCTTCGCCTTATATCTTGCCACCTTCTTTTAACCTCATCTGCCGTTCTTTTTGTCTTACCAACTGCATTTATTCTATCGCAGATTTTCTCCCATATTGCGTTTCTTTTGGTAATGTTTAAATTTCTTTGCTGTAGTTCATGAATGTGTTTATTTGCCTCTTCCACTAATATCTCTAACTCCAACTCGTCAAATTTCATTTTGCGCTTGCGTCTATCCTGCTTTCCATCCAGACTCTCCATGGCGCAAACCGTAAGACACGCAACACCTCATTTAAATACTGCGGTTTGCACCCGTTATCAATTGCACGAGCATTCTTAGTTGATCACCCGCAAAACACACAACAACAGCACGCGCAAACTTTTTCAGTGCACACGCAATTTAGTACTCTTTATTTAGGATCTTAGTAAATCAGGCCCTATATGTATAGAGGTTAGGTTGAAAATTAAAAAAAAAAAAAAAAACACAATGTGGTTGGTTACAAAATCTCCTGCTACACTTACAGGCTGTCATTTTTGTTTTCATGTTGCAAAATATGCTCTAAAGTAATGAGATTAAAACCTTTTGTAACGTTTAAGAAATTTAATAATAATTTAATACTCTAGATAGTTTGTACTCTATCAGAAGGTTTAAGACAAAATGTTTAATTGTTTCTGTTGTTAGTTTTAGCCAACATGGAGCAATATTTTATAGAAAATTACATAGAAAAATTATCCATAAGTGTGCTATTGTAATTTGTTGTTGCTGCTGTATTTTAATCAAAATTCACTGGATGAGTTTGGCTTTGTATAGTTAAAGAAGAGGAAATCCTTAAAAAGTCAAATAAATAAATAAAAAAAATAGAAGGAATACCAGCTCTATTATGCAAGTGTGTGTTAATGTTGTCCCACTTTGGTCCTGTCTTAATTCTCTAAACCAGGCATCTTTAACTCCAGTCCTCGAGAGCTGCAACCCTGCTTGCCTTAGATGTTTCTCAGCTTCGGTGCACCTGATTCAAATAAATGGATCATCATCAGCTTGTCATCCAGGTTCTTAACAAGTCATTCATGTGAATCAAGTGTGCTGAAGCAGGGAAACATTTAAAACATGCAGGGTTGTAGCTCTTAAGGACTGGAGTTGAAGACCCCTCCTCTAAACTATTTCAATTCTTTGAAAGTGTGGTTAATACTGGAAGACACATGGCACATACAACATAAATGAAGGCAGGAACCTGCCTTGTTTGGCTTTAAATGTTTTATGAGACAGTGCATCCATGTTCCTCTCTCTAGTGTGACAGCATGACTCTGTCCAGCACCCCGAACGTTCGCAGAGGAAGTACTCCCCTGCCAATAAAGCACCAACTCAGGCGAGAAGAAGCCGTCCATGATGATTGCGACTGGGCTTCAGGTGCAGCTGGACCTTCTGCTTCACCCATTCAGTTTCAACCCTGGCTTGGATGACACTCCAGTTGTGATGGTAGAGGGCAGACCTGATGGGCCACTGAGGATTGCCCTGCTGGGGCAGAATGGCGTGGGGAAGTCTTCCTCTGGCCATCGCGCTCGCTGGGGACATGGACAGGACTGCATCAGTAGATTCTGATGGTACAAAGATTTGTGTTTGGCAGGATTCATGCAGAGTAAAGGTGACCTATATATGGCCATTGTACTGTCAGCAGTGAGTAAATGAATAACAGCACTCATCTCCCATCTGAGACCTAACTGCTCCTACTATCCTTGTCCTTAGGGGAAGGTTATGTGCGCACAGTCACTGTGGATGATGAGGAGAGCGCCATCATTATCTATGACAACTGGAGACAGGTGAGCCAAAAACACTTCATCGTTTCCACTCTGCCTGATCCCTGCTCCCTCATTAGGCTGGTGAGCCCTCTGTTTAGTTGTAAAGAGTGGACATTATATATATATATATATATATATATATATATATATATATATATATATATATATATATACAGCTTTATTGTATTTGCTGATTAGCTGGAGACGTCATAATGTCTGGATTTACGATTTATAGTGCAGAGAAACCATGGCGACAGCATCATGCATCTGCTCACCCAGACATAAATCTGAGTGTGATCATGCTCCAGCGCACAAACTACTTCAGACAAGCAGTCAATTCAAATGGCATATAACATAGTCACTATTAAAGGGACAGCATGCCATAAAATGAAAGGGGTATAACATCCAAACAATAAACAGAAAAGAAAATATAGGAAGTTCTGGGTAACAAGTTTTATATCTGGAGCACATTTCATGTTTTTCATGTTGGGGCCACGATGATAAAATGAATATCTCTCAGAGAAATTTTGTGACCAAAAGAAGGACAGTAAAACAGCAGCATGTGCATCTGTCTGGCCGTAGGAAACTCAGGTTGCTTTGTGCAGTTCTTCCTCTTTTCCCTGGAGTGCAGCTCAGAGGCATCGGTGAGCTGGAGGCACCCACAGAACAAGTGTGCCAGATAACTGCATTAGTGTTTCTGATCTAGGTGGATATGTGAAAACACCAAAGGCACACAGTCTTCTGCTGTCATTTCAGTATCATACCCATCTGTGACATTAGAGAGCAAAGTTTGCTCTTAGTCATAGTCCAAATGAAATGAAGAGTCAGTGAACCATGACACCTCTAAAGTCAGGCTGATGCTTCGTCTATTCGCTGTGAAGGATTTTTGCAGAAACATTTTTCATGCTCAGTTATTTTTAGACACTTGAGGTTTTTTTTTTTGTTTGTTTGTTTTTGTTGCTGTTTTCTTTTGTCACCCGGAGAAGATGAGGGTATCTGTGCTCCAGAAAAATTTACAGCTGTTTCCATTATCTGCAGGAGGCATTTCTCACTAACCTGATTTTTTTTCCTTTTTTTTTTGTCTGCATTTATATTCATGGTTAGTGCCATCATTTGGCAAAACCATCTCATGTGTATATGCAATTTATTCTTGTAGCAGATTTTTTGTGCTAATGTGAAGGGTGAACGTGTCCTTCACCTTGTCCTCTCTGGCAGTAAACATCTTTATTAACATCTTAAATCCTGATTAAAGATAATTTGAGATAGAAAACTCTTAGTACTCCTCAAGCAGCTTCTCTGTTGTTCTGTAGGCTTTTAGCACAGCAGTTGTGAGAGCAATGAAGAATACACTTTTCAAGATTCCTGGTCATAGTTTTTCATATGTTTTGCACATTTTACTGCAGTGCAAAGTGTTTCAGAATCTTCAGACCGGGCTCTTACCTTCTGTGTGTCTGCCTCTGTTTGTCCCTCAGGACCTCTCAGTTCTCCAGTGTGAGGTGTGTGTTCTGGTGTTTTCAGTGACTGACAGACGAAGCTTCCACCGCACCGCTCAACTCCGACTTCTCCTAAGGGAAAATCAGCCCCAGACGCCCATAATCCTCGTTGGCAATAAGAGTGATCTTGTTCGCACACGTGAGGTCACCTCTCAAGGTAGGATGAACCTCCAGCTTTTCCCAGTTCCTTTGCTCACACCATTCCTACTGTTTTTTTCTAGCAAGGCTTTTGCCCTCACTTTCAGTGTTGGCATTTTCAGCTCTTTTTCTGCCAGTAAACACTAACGTAAATGTAAATTTTATGTCTCATCGCTGTGTGGGAGTGTGAAAGGTGTCACAATTACAGTTAAAGCTGGAGAGCATTCATTGTGACTGTACTGTGTGCACATTCATACAGCTTTACAGCATGCTGGGTCTGCAGCAGAGCTGCTCCCCCAAGTGTCCTTTGTTACTATTTAATCAAGGTTTAACATCTTTGGATCAGTCTTGAAAATCACAGCTGTTTCACCCACAAACAAACAGATATGGTAATCTTCAGATGTTGATTAACCAAAATTGCTCTAGCACTGGGATACCATGGGATATGCGATGCACAAGGCTGTTTAAGCACATGAGTCTTCAGATAGTTGAGAGTGATGGCATCTATCTACCTTTTGCAGGAACATGAGAAATGTGGGAGTGGTAAATAACATTTCATTTGCATGTAAAGGAATTATGTCTCACCAACAAAAAAGGAAATGACTATATAATTTCCATTTGGAGGATTAATAAGATTAGTGATGTATTTTTGATTTTAATTGAATTAAATTAAGGGCTGTCACCTCATTGCAATATGATTCTCGATTCAAACTTCAGCTTCTGTGCAGTCATCACATATTCCTTCTGTGTCTGCATGGGTTTCCCTTCAGACACATGCATATTAAGTGATTTGATTATTCCGAATTAATCATATTAAGAAGCTTGAACGTGGATTCTTGTCTTTCGTCTGCATTGCGAGCCCTGCGGCGGACCTGCGACCTGAGATATACTCTGCTTCTTGCCAATTATCAACACAGATAGTTCAGTAACAATGGTTTTCCTGGAGCACATGCAGTGATTTCCATTGCAGAATCATGTTTGTTTTCATGCAGCGCTTGAGGGCCTGAAACACATGGCTGTTTAACACTGGATTTCAGCCTTGTCCCTTTCATACAGAAGGCTCGCCTTATTTGTCTAATTTGTGTCTCCTCGTCTACTCCATCCTCTATCCTCCAGCCTGTGGCACAGAAATCAATCAAGTAAAATACTCTGAAGGATGTTTTAGTTCCCAACGTTCTGGTCACAAACACTTTAATAAGATCATTTTCAATAAAATACATGATGCAGCTATGTTACGTCTTATGTAATGATGCTGGTTTAAACTGACTGCATCAAAAGAAGATGGTCTCATCTAGTGAAATATCAGTTACGTTGGCTCCTCCCTCCTTGTGTCTTTCTTTATGTCAACTGTGATACAAGGAAAGGAGTCAAAGATGTGCAAACTGGTAAATGAAATAAAGGCAACAATATCTTCTGATCTGTGAAATCATTAAATTATGTTACCTTGTTCACTTCAATTCAATTTTATTTGTATAGCGTCTGTTACGAAGCCAGTTATCACTAGGTGCTTTACAGAGACCCAGAGCATAACACCGTGCACATATCATTAACTAAAATTATAATATTAAATCCTGATCAAGGATAATGGCAAGTAAAAAAAAAAAAGTTATACTTGTTAAATACTTAAATAGAGCAGCTATTTGTCCTATAAAGTCTTTCATTTTATACGAGTCTTTTTTCATCTTTACATCCTGAAACTTCTGAGGTGTTTTTTTTTTTCATGCTGTTAGTAACCTTCTTCAAATTAACTTAATAATCTGTGAAACGTTCCATCTGATTTTGTTTTTTGTTGTTTCAAGTTTCAAGTTTATTTGTTCAGGGACAATGCACATTGATAAACATTTCTGTAAATGTGCCAGTTTATAGCTGATTCGCTAATTTTCAACTGTAGTCCCTGGGCAGGATGTTAATTGCCTAGTGTAAAAACATACAAGTACATATAACACAATAATACAATAACAAAATACAAAATACATAAATTCAAATTTACATTTCCAAGCACACATTTCAAAGCATCTGTCTACTTAGTGGACACACTTCTGGTTATTCTTTAACCAGTCTTTGAGCTTTCCTTTAAAAGCAGAGAAAAGTGTTGTTTTGGGGTCTTGCACTAATATTTTATCAGATCACCTTTAGTTTTGATTACTGCACACATTCACTGTCATCCTTTTTTAAAAGCTTATACAATGTCACAACATTCATTTCACTTCAGAGATGCTATATTTATTCTCCAAGATCTTTTATCTACGGAGAGAGAAACAAACAGCGCCAGGTTTTCTCCAACACGTCCCAAAGATGCTCAGTGTGTCTCTGTGGCTAGCCAGTCCATGAGTGAAAATGACGTGCCACGCTTCCCTGAACCACTCTTTCACTATTTTGGCCCAATGAATCCTGACACTTTCATCTTCAGTGCGGTGCGCCGGGGCCATCAGGGACAAAAAATCTGAAGGGAAAAAAAAAAAAATACTGCTCATTCAGCATATTGGGGTAGTCAGCTGACCTCAGTTTTAATCACATGATGTTGCTAAACCTCGACTTTATAAAGTGAAGCAACCCCAGATTATAACGGTACCCCACAGGCTTGTACGATGGCCACTGGGCACGATGGGTGCAACGGTTCAGCTGTCTCTCCTGCACTCATCACTCTGGAAATCTGGACTCATCAGACCACCTGACCTTTTATCATTGCTCAAAAGCTCAATTTTACACTTCCCAACAAACGAGTTAAGTCTTTTTTTTTATTACCGTCATTGATGTCATTTTTATAAGGCTACACATCAGTTTTATTCTCAATGCCCTGCAGTCTCTCCTGTATGTGGAAATGTTCCAATTTTCACTCTGATGCATTGCTGTGAGTTCCCCGGTGATTGTCTTTAATTAAATTTTACCTTATTTAAGTGATCTGTGAGCCTGATTATTGAAGATCTTTATTCACCGAACATATTTTTTTTCCTCAAAGATAAGGATTTGTGTATATCTTTCCAGGTTTTAATGATGCTCTGAATGGTTCTTAACCCGATTTTAGAAGCTTAAGCAATATCCTTAGTTGCTTTGTTTTCCTGATGCAGACCAATAACTCACCCTTTTTCACCACCATGGATGCGTTCTGGCTGTTTCAGAAATGAGAAGCCACTCACTGCATTAGTTAGAACTGCAGTACTTTTCCAATGGAAAGCCGTTACCTAAATTCAGGTGATGACTTGTCTTTGTGGCCAGGACGTAAATATTTATGTCACTTAGTTTAGTCATATTAGTTTCTGGAAACAGAATTGTAAAAGTGGTAGCTGTCCTTCCTTACAGATGACACCGGAGACCGTTGTTGTAAATCTAAATCTACAGCTTTGACGATTTCTGCCTTTCACGTTGTCCCTCTGGTCCCTGTCTCCTCCATCAGAGGCCATGGCCAGCGCTGCCCTCTTCAACTGCCTGTACCTGGAGATCTCTGCCTCCCTGGACCATCGCACGCCAGAGCTCCTGGAGTGTGCAGTGCGACTCGCCAGGGGCCAGTCCCCGTGGCCTCCAGGGACCAGTGCGGAGGACATGTGCGGAGGAGGCCAGCGTGAAAGCATCACCTCACGTGCCAAGCGCTTCTTGTCCAATCTCATGCCGCGGTATCCGCGGGAGCGAGAAGTGGGCAAGTTCCTGAGGCAGAAGTCACGTTCCTGCCATGACCTGGGGGCGCTGTGATGCCAAGGAGTGGGATTGTTTGATTTTCAGCAGAGATAGCTCGAAGTGATGTAGGTGACAAGTAGTTAGGAGAGAGGAGGCAGTGATATAGCACTTAGTGGACAGCAGAGGAGGATGTGAGGGACAGAGGAGGTGGCAGAGTAATAACAGGATGCTATTAGTCAATGCTGTGAGAGATCATCGTGCACAGAAGAGAGAAAACAAGCAAATGAAAAGACAACAAGCATTAGTAACGGTCTGTATGATGTTACAGAAATTTTGTACACAAGACCAAAAGTAGAAAAAGAAGATAAAACGTTGTAGAAAATGTGTAAATAAGCTGTAGAAGTGATTAACTGCCACACTTAAATAAACTGCTTTTTGAGTCTTGAGAAAGTTGTTTCATCGTGGCCTTTGGTTCTGTTATTACAAAAGTTGTCACAGTTACCTTGTAGTGAAAAGAAGCGATCGCCTTCAACAACAGAGCGAGGCCAGCATAGTGATGACTACACACGCTCACACACTAACCCTCTAACGGGTTGGACTGTGCTGATGATTCATATTGTATTCGTTTTATCAAAGCTAGTGTGGTATCCATGACGATGGTAAGCACTGAAATACTCAAAGGACAGCGAGGACAGAAGGGAATTAGAGAGCCCTACAGAGCTCAGCAAAGCGATGAAGGAAGGAACAGCAAAGAAAGGGGACATTATTGACTATAGACTGATTGTTGCCATGTTACTGTTGTCAAGGAAACCTGAAAATCACACACTTGGACATCGTGTCCATTTCAGCTTTGTGAATGTCATTTTTCATGATCATAATGAGAGTAGATTGACTGGTTCTTCAGCAGCAAGTTAAAATGTTGCCCTTCAACACCAACCTAAAAGATAGTGAGATCCAACCTCCCCCCAACCCCCCCCGGCTCTCATCTGCACAAGCCTCCACCTGCAACACTGCCATCCTCCCACGGCCACCCACACGTGAGCAGAGATTTAGCACATTTAGGTCATTATACCCATCATTTATCATCAAAAAAAAAAAGATCTGTAGTATCATAGAGGAAAAGAATAAAATGGTGCCTCAACGCTCTGACTCATACTCTTGGCTGCAAACTGTTGGAATGAAATGAAAGGTAAAGATTTTGGGCTGGAGACCTGGGCTGTGAGCACCCTCCTGTGGCTGCTGTGAACACGTAAGGCCTCAAGCACCTTTTGACGTGACTTGACTCCACATGACTCCATAACTCCAAACAGTTGTTGGTTAAATGAGATTCAGAGCTGAATGAAATGAAAACAGGCGCAATGAATGACAGTGCAGGCAAAAGAAACTGGTTGTAACATGGGTAATATAGAAGTAGCTGAGCCACTAATCACATCTCAAATCTCTAAATCTACACAACACATGGGAGCCATTAGAAACACTCTGAATGCTTTTTTTGTTTTACAAGTTTATTAATTGTTGCTCATATTTTTAGAAGTTTTATCTCCCCATGTCCATTGCTCCAAATGCTATTTTAAAGAAGGTGACAGTACCACAAGAATAATTGCATGAGATAAACAAGCAACTAAATTTTAAGGTATAGAATAATAAAACTGCAAATGGTTTAGAAATAAACCAATAGTTTTAAAGTTGTTTAGCTATATTGCACAACACTTGGTTCACGTGAACACAAGAGCAGTTGGTTTTTGTTATGAGAGAGTAAGTTATATCTAAAGTCGTGATACGTTTTGCCATGTCTGCAAATAGAAGACTGTCTTCCAGGATGTGCTTAACAGCAGAACAATCAATCACAGCAAGCCATGTTTACAGCTGACCCCAGTGAACACCAGCAAGTTTACCCTGCAGCTAATTATCTCAGTAACATCATTAGGAAGTCTAAACCCCTGGAGACGAGAGAGGGGAAAAGAACATTATTGTGGGTTGTTATTTAGCTCAGTGTTTCTCAGTCATGGTCTTCAAGTGCTCCTGCTCTGTATGTTTTAGGTGTTTTCCTGCACCAACACACTTGACAGACGTGTCTGAACAAGTATGTCAACGACCACATAATCTGAGCCAGGCGTACTGAAGCACGGGAACATCTCCTGTCAATATTCAGCAAAATATGTGGAATGTATGATTTTTTTTTTTTTCTGTAGCACAGAAACAAAGTACTTTGCTGTATTGCTACAACAGGTACTACAACATGTCATCAGGATATTTATCCTGACCAGATTTATGCCAGTAATTATAATGTGAATACTGAAGTTACGAACAGTAGACCAGAAGTTAAAATGCGTATCTTCCTGCTGTCATGAGGTGGCGTTATCACTACACCTACACGGATGTATTAGTGTACCAACTCTTGTGCGTTTAGGTGAACTGTGACCCGGGAGGTGATTCTAGGGGGCCACACCCATTCACCTCAGGCCTGAATACAAATATTTTCACCCAGCATGAAATTTGAGACCAATTTGATGTTTTTGAATATGTTTCAAACACCAAATTAGAATCTAAAGCAGCACTTCCAGCTTTTTCCTTTGAAGTTTCACTACTGCATAGCATCATATTCCAACATTTTGATTTAGAATAAGTTTATTGTTGGATGGCCTTCTTGACTCAACCCTCCCCATTTCTCTAGGCTTGGGACTGGCACTATGAGAACAGCCTGTAACCCCTTAGTGACTAGTATTAGAAAGTGACAAAAACAAAATAATTCTTTACTTTTCAAAAGGAGCTTTTTGCCAGTCGGTGCTCAAGAGCTTAAAGAAATTCTATATCGTCTGGTCTTCATAACTGTTTATAACTGCATGAACTTGTCCAATGAAAATTAATATTTTTTATTAATCAGGGTTCAATACTCAGTAGTGAGATGAAACTTTCATTCAGAAAAAAAAAAAAAAAAAAAAAAAAAGACTTCACCACCAAACCAGCTTTCAATTGATGCAATGAGGGAAAAAAAAAAAAAAAAAGTTAAAATTATTGAACACTTGTGCGTTTAGAGATAATGACTACCACCTCCTCTGGTTCTCTACCACACAAACAAACTCATAACTGTTGTGGAACTGTGTTGCTTTTCTTCAGGTATTCATTATGTTGCATTGACAACATTTCTGCAATTCACACCTATTTTCCATTCAATAATTCAGTTTAACTGCTCTTTAGCCGACCCATGGTGGTTTACATTTAGTTTTTCCTGTAAGTAAATCCCATTCCTGGCAGTTCATTCACAAACAAAAACTGCTGTTTTCACTTGTTTCTCATTTTTGTTGTGCATTTTCTATTCTGAAAGGCATAGATTCACTTATTTGTTTGATTCTTTGGTCTGAGGTTGTGTGTGAGATAACCGATTGTTCTACAAACAGCAGAATGACATTTGTGGAAAAAGCTTTTCACTGGTATTAAACAAGCACAGACACATGACTAGGAAGTTTTCAAGGATGTCTTTTAATGGAATGATTTGCTTGAGATACATCCTACCGTTAACTAAGTAAACATAGACATGAGATTGTAGGGGAGTGGCACCTGGGGCCTGAAAGGGTCTTCGGCCACTTAGAGGCTGCAGGCCTGTAACTTTTTGTCCGCAATCTTGAGAGACACCCAGGTGTTGAGCATGGAAGCCCTTAGTTTGCACCACACCAGGTGGTTGGTCAGGCCAAAGATCTGTGCTGCGAACTGAGCAGCAGCCTCAGGAGACAGGATCGTGGAGCAGCCGAGGCCTGCAGAGAAAACAAGGCAAAGCTTTGTTGTTGTAGTGGATGATATCAGGTGACTCATAACTGCGTGCGAAAAGCAGCAAGATCTCTGCTCACCACTTGGCATTCGGAGGGATGACCAGACATCTTGTGCTCCCCAGTCTGGAGTGAGAGGAGGGCAGTTTATAACAGGATAAGCGGTGTTTCCAGACATAACTGGCCCTAGACCGTTACTTCTGCCAGCTACAGCCACAAATACAGTGGGAACACCGTCACCTGTGGGAAAAAGCACACACACGCAAGACATGAAGACAATGACATAAAAATCCTGCTTCAATAATCGGCTAGCGTCAAACATTAATGCACACCTTCGTACTGTGCCTTGATGCGAAGAGTCTCATCTGGACCCTTGTGTGCTGAGGTGACCCTCAGGGTGCAGGGGATCCCAAAGGAGGTACAAGCCTTCCTGATTTTTTCACAGTGGGCCATATCCGATGTGGATCCCATCAGAACCACGACCCTGCCGTTCTCCTGGGGCTCCAGCAGCAGCTACAGCCAACACAACAATTATTTGTCTGATTAAACTACTGTTTTTCCTCTTATTTTATTTAACAAGACATGTTTGCCAAACCAGCCTCATGCTGAACAACGGCTGTCAGTCAGAAGGATAAAGTTAATCAAAAGCCAAAAGCATGCCCTGATAACAGAGAGCAGATCAGGACGGTGGGTTCAGCATACCTTCACCCTTTCAGAAACCCACTCAAAGTTTCTCTTCACCATCTGCATTGCCTCTGGAGTGACCTCTTTCAGGTCTCGGTACACCTGGAGAGAAAAGGGAAAACAATTTCTTTCTTTCCCTCTTTTTTTTTTTTTTAACTCTTACAGTTTTTTTTCTATAAATTTCAAAATAAAACAGAAAATACAACCCCTGACCTGCTTGTCCTTCTGCTGGCTTCTATCTCCAGCTGGCCACAGTCTCCATGAATCATTGTCGATCACGTCAGCAAGGACAATCTCTTGAGTTTTCACATTAACGCCAAACTCAATCTACAAGTAAGGGAATATAATAATACTCATTATAATCAAGTTAAAATTAGTGTTGACCAGCAGAGGGCAATGCACCTCGTACCTTCATGTCCACCAGAGTGCAGTTCTGAGTAGCCCAAGCCTTCTCCAGAATCTCAAAAATGGCCACCGTGCTGCGATTCATGACATCCACCTCGCACTGACCAACGGTGAGCCCAGCCAGACAGAATTTAGCTGCCAACAGCTGCTCCTCTGACCACTGAGGGTCATTGTTGGCATCATCCTGAGAATAAATCACAATTGAATGAAACATATTATGCATTCCTCTCAAACGCTGAGACAATTAAAAAAAAAGATGTGCAATATGAAAGCTCCCTTTTCAACCACATCTTCTCAGATGTGTTCAGAGCAGTTGGTTTAGGGGAAGGAGTCAGACACTGCACTCCAAGACGCTCTTCCAAGAGAAACTGGTGTTATATTATGTCTGAGCTGATAGTCACTTTAGTCATCCAAATATATACCCTTAAGCACATAAAGTTCTTTTTTTCCTTCCCTTCATTTATCCCCTGTGGAAACTGAAAACATGCATGCTACTATGTAAGCCCTCAGACCCACTTTAAAGAACATCTCCATCTTCAGGGGAGAGAAACGGTAGCCCTCTTTGACGCCTGGATTCCTCTTGAGGAAGGACCCAGTTGCCACTCTGCGACACACCCACTCGATGGGAATCATCTCGCAGTGCGCCGCGATGAACGCCGTGTCCGAGTGCTGCTTCACAAAGGCAGTCTTAATGCCTGGAACACAAGGCAAATGTTAAAATCATGCTTGAACCCTGCCAGCTTCCACTTCAGGCTTCATCTGTCAACACCACTGGACAGCTCCAACCTCATGAAATGAAACATCTTTTTGTTTTTAATATGCATTACAGAGCTATTAAAAATAAAAGAGAGAGAGACAGACTGGCATTTTAGCACAAATGGGTTTTCTACCCTAAAATTAATTATGGTCAAGTGAGATCCGGATGGTCTTGTTCTGGTGAATTACAGGCTGCGACACTGCAAGTCACAAGACAGTCATGACTGCAACTCGGCTGACATGCACGAAACCTAATGACATATGGCTGCACGTTATCCAGTTATACAATCTAAACAGAAGCAAAGTAGAAGGCACTTCGCATCCACGCCACATACTTTTACACATGTCAGGATCATTACTGTAAGCATGCACAAGATCAAACTTCTGATGGAACTTCTGTTCTTCACAAGACAACTTTCAAGCAAAAGAATAAAAATCTACAAGTTTCTTGCATTTCAGACCAGATAATCAGACAAATTAGTGTAAACTTCTGTTATCCAATGACAGAGAAGGCAAACACATCCAAGGTCGTTTTTCTTTCTGGGCAGTTGCCACCTTTCTGACCTCTTAACTCACTAACACTGCAGCTTTGATGTCTTTATCTGCTTAAAAAAGAAAATAAATTTTAACCTAGTGGAATTTATTTTTAAGACAGACAGATGAAGTCTGACTGTAAAAATGTTTTGTAAAACTACAATTTAAAAAAATAACACAAATGGATCTAAACAAATAGGCTCTTCTGGTTTTAATTCAGAGTTCCAGAGAACATGTGGGAGTGTGCCTCAGGCGAGCGCGTTTCAAACGCTTCCTAGTCCACACAGAAACTTCTAGCACACCATCTTTTAAATGGTTGCACAAACTATTGCAACTCCACCGAGTCCTCACCAGATTCCTGCAGCAGCTTGAATACGCAGCTTGTCGTTTTATTGGCGATGGCAGCCTTGCCCTCCATCTGATCTTTCCTCACAGCATTTCCAGCGGTGATCTGGTCTTTGGACTGGACCAGAACCAGTCCGGGCTGGTCCGCGATTTCAAAAATCTGTTTCGTCTTTCCCTCATTGAGTTTCTGGCCGAGGTTCAACTCTGAAAACAGACGCATAACATTAAAAAAAAAAAAGAGGGCACTGCACGTTTAATTTCACCTCTAAAGTGTGCACTGATGGTCGTAAAGTACCTGGAGTGGAGGCCATGATGCTGCTCGGTCCCGAAGTGTCCTAAAGGCAAAGCAAAGAAGTCAGAAGCTGGAAGTAAGTTGGGTGAAGAAGCAGCAGGCGCCCAGGCGTGTAGCAGAGGAGGATGAAAGCGGGCCCTGTCTTACGTCTGCTCACAGCCAATCACGTCTCTCAACGGATTCGCTCAGCCAATCACAACCCCGTATTGTTCATCACGTGGTAGGAAGACGCCACCACATCAAATATTAACAAGACGAAAAAGTTTGAAGTACCACCATCTTCACTTTGATGAGAAAGTCAATCTATGAAAACTCAATCAAGATAAAACAATACGCTCTTTGACCCAATCAATTAATCTAGCTTTAGTTGGCCGCGCCAAAGTATCTTTTGCGTTTCTGTAGTGCAACACGTGACCAAACTCGTTTTTTGATTGATCTGTGAGAACTGTCTTCTGTCACGGGCGCATCGACCCTCAATGCACTTGTGATAAAAATTATCTCCTTTTTGGACTCGTGATAGGAATTAAAACCGCTTCAGCTGACCGTGTCGCTCGCCGCGTTGTTTGTACCGCACTAGCACGTGTTCGATCAATATTGTGCACGCGCACGCTGATTTGCTCGCAGGCCCGCGAGGAGGCACGAGACCGTCCGCTGGGACAACGGGAGCACCGGGAGACGAGCAACAGCAGCAGCAACAACAGTGACATGGAGTTTGAGGAGTCCGGTATCGGGGAGGAGTGCGGGGTGTTCGGGTGTGTTGCTGCCGGAGAGTGGCCCACGCAGCTGGAGGTGGCCCAGGTCCTGACCCTGGGGCTGGTGGCCCTACAGCACAGGTACGTACCGTGACGGATGCGCGTGTGTGTGTGTGTGGAGCAGTTAGACGGTTCGACAAGTTCTAACGTTGGCCAAGAAAACTTCAAAATGTCTTGAGAAACATGTTTAGGAGCGACGTTAAGTCAGCTTTTTAAAATGTAGCTTTCAATACGTGAGCAAAACAAATTAAGAAATAGTATTTTTTTTATATTCATAAGAGAAATTGCTATTTATCAATAGTTATGCGTTACCTGAGAAAATACAACACGCGTGGCTGATTTGATTGGTGTGCTTGAACGCAACACTGTTTTGCAGGCATTGCTGGGACACTTAAGTATTCCACCGAGTTGAGACAAAATGTTCAAACAAATCGACAGCACCCCCCCTAAACACCAAAGGTTATGACAATATGGATGCAGAAAGCCCCTTAACTACTGCCATATGCAGTTACAGGTTAACTTAAATGGCTTATCTCACATGAAAAGACACATCAGGTCCATTGAAAGTGTCTACCTTTTTTTTTTTTTTTAAACAATAATAGTCCATCTACAGTCATGGAAAAAATTATTAGACCACCATTTTTTTTCACTTTCTTGTTCATTTTAATACCTGGTACCACTAAACGTCATCATGTGACTAAAACAGACTGAAAAGAAAACACTGAATGCATAAAAGCAGTGTTTTTGGCAGTACAACGCCGTAGCTATTGGTGTAAAAACTTAAGTGATTTAGGTTATAATCAAGGAAAACCATGGAAAATGGTAAGATATCAGCTCTTAAATAAAACTCTTATGAGCAATCTTTGTGGTTATCGGTATGTTTGTCCAAACAAATGTACCTTTAGTTGTACCAGGCATTAAAATGAACAAGAAACTGAAGAAAACAAGGGTGGTCTAATAATTTTTTCCATGACTGTATAATAAGTTTAATGGTAATGGGCTTTATTTTAAGCGTTTGTTGTTTTTTTTTTTTTTCTCAGCACAGGAGTTTTGTGATTATTTGATCCTGTTGCTCTTGCATATCAGTTCATCTTAGTCAATGAAGGCATTTTACTGCAGTTTATATGGGAATGTAAGATATTACCTGTTTTTGTGGGGATGGATTAGGAGGAGCCATTGAACAAACAGAATTGATCTTGATTATCGGGATGTGTTCCTGCTCCTCTTTGCACTGGGCCTCCACTTTATCAGCAGAGTCATGGCCAATGTTCAGTTTTTTAGCTGGTTTCTGCAGTTTGAAGTCTGAAAATAAGAACAAAGGATGGGGATAAGTAAAAGAGTTTTTAGTTGAATACAGCATTGTTAATATGCAAAATCAGATCTTTTTTCATAGACAGTTACTTTACAGTTGATTTTAACTGCGTGCTGATCCTTTTTATTACAACCATACCCTTTAACTGTAATTTAATTTGGGTCCATGGCAAATCATGGGACTGAGACAGAAATGATAAAGGGCTCAGTCAGTTGTGGGCATCATGTGACCTGCAAAGTGATAACAGAAGGAGGCAGATTTCAAACCTTGATCCACAGCTTTCCTTTTCGTTCCTCTGTTTGCTGAAAAGGTGTCCTCTTTTTCTACCCACATTTCAGAAGGGCCTGCAAAAAGCACATAACAAGAGTTTTGTTTGTTTTTTTTAAACTTATTTTATATATGAAATATTGAAGGATCTGTGTGGTTTAATCAACATAGAAAGGTTTTTTTTTTAATTTTTAAAAGGATGTAGATGTGTTGGAGTTACATTTATATGCTGATTTTTTTTTTTCTGCTCTTGTGAACTTAACGCCTGGTATTTTAAGATAAAGCCTAAGCAGAGGCCTAATGTTATTGGTCTCCAGTCATGCTTTATGTGTGAATAAATGGTAATCGTCTCACTCTTCAGCTTTTGCTGTGGATCCAAGCGGTGCTCCTTGTTTGGATGGAGCCTCAGGTTGTCAGCGTTTGATGTGACCTCGGTGGCTACAGATGAGACGGAGTCAGAACTACAAGTTCTCTCGTCCATTGCTCCCAGCGTTCCTGTCGCCGCGTTTGTCTTTTTCAAATAGTCCTGATGGTTTTCCTCACGAACCTGCAAAATCTCAAGTGCACTTGAATGTTCAGTGTCGGCAGCTCCTGTGTCTTGTGGTGAGCCATTCTCACTATGTTTCATAATGGCATCCACTTCATCGTAGAACCTCATGACGCTTCTTGGGTCGGCTTCGTCAGTCCTGCCTCTTTGAAGGGACCGGTAAAGGTATTTGAGATTTTTGTACTTGGTGTGGCACTGCTTCCAGTCACGTTCGATGCCTTGTTGCATCAACCTGTTGGAGATCTGGACAAAGATGTCTCTCTTTCTGGTGGAGCTCTCCAGCTGCTTGCTGATGCGCTCATCGGACCAGACTTGGATCAGTGCTCGTACTTCCTGGTCGCTCCAGTTTCGACCGGTGTCCGACACCGTGACCACATGAAACTGGTTGGAGCTGGATGAATCCGTGTGTCCTAAGTGGGCATTTGGAGTAAGAGAAGAGGGAAGGAAAAGGAAGTTTAGCTATGCTGCTAGACTGCACAGGGGATCAGGCGGATATATTTGTCATACCTGTGCCTCTCCATTGATCTTCTATGTCTCCATCAATATCACAATCATCACTGTTGTCGTCTGAAAATTGAGAGGAAAGAAGATTACCATCTTGAGGTCTCTAAAACAGCTTTGTTCATTGCATTATAAATTCTTACCATCATCAATTTCTATTACAATCTCAGTTTCCGAGGCCGCATCATCTGTCCTGTGGTGCATGTTTGCGTCTGTAGCTTTCCCTGCTCCCATTTCTCCGTTATACAGCCTCTTCTGCATCTCCATGGTCCCATTTTCCAGTCCTTGGTCGAGCAGGATGGCTTCCACCTCTTCAAAAAACTTCATATACTTCCCTGGGCTTCCTGTACTGCTCCCTCCGGCAGCATGAGCGCACTTGGCAGTCTTGTAATCATATTTAAGATTCTTGTATTTCGTGCGACACTGTTTCCAGTTGCGTACCACCCCGAACTTCCTCTGCATCTGACGGGCCATCTCCTGGAAGATGCACTTGTTGCGCAGCGTGCTTTTCAAGCGTTCCCGAATACTGCGGTCGGCCCAGACGCACAGCAGCGCCCGCACCTCGTCGTCTGTCCAGTGGCGTCCTCCCTCTTCAGCCACATTGGTAGTGAAAGGAAGGGTTGCTCGGATTTGACTTTTAAATGCTGTAGACAAGGCACAGAAAGTTATGCTTGTTTAAACTTTGATTAGCAAAATCAGACTGTATAAATCTGTCTTTTTTAAGTGCAAGCAAGCAAAAACTGATATGCTTGTTTATCCTTTGGTGAGTTAAAAGTTGTGCGCTCTTATTGTCAGTGCCGTAGTGGGTGTGAAACCCACATTTACCTTCGTGCATTGGTATTGGGACTGAGGAAGGGTAGATTCCTCTTTGATTACCCACATCTTCCTCCCAGCCCTCCACCGGCCTTGCATCCACTCCTGAGCTGTAGTTTGCTGCTGCGTCAGGCTTCCTGCTCTGAAGTCCGAGGCTTCTGCTCTTAGCCTGACACTCCCTCCAGCCGCGTACGAAACTGAGCCTCCTCAGACGCTCTGAGATCAACTCAAATGTGGCCCTGCTCTCTGTTACACGCTGAGCTCCAATCTCATCCCACACTGAAATCAGAGCCAGCACTTCTGCCTCCCCCCACTGCCTTTCCACTGGGCTTTTTTCCTCCACCGCCTCCCTATCATCTCCTCTTTGTCTTTCTGCTCCTCTCTCCATGTTTGAGCTGACCTGGAAACGCTTTCTTTTCCTCAGCCCCTCTGTCTCTGCTGCCCGGTTCCCTAGGCAACCAGGCGGTTAAGCCCTGAAAGCAACGCCTCCGTGCCGAAGAGCAGCCTCACCACTGGCTTAAGCTGTGTGCAGAGGAGGCGGGATCTGCTGTAATCTGAGAAGCAGCTTGGTAAATGGACTGAAACTGCAGCAAGACGACTCTCCATATATGGCGGCTCCACATTACAGAACCACTTTTTTTTTTTTTTCCTTGTCTTGTTTTGCCTTTCGAGTTGCTTTTTTGCTCAAACGAAACCAGTTTCGATCCACCTCAAGGCACTTATAAAACATAAAGAATTGATCACCATTATTAAACAGAATTTAAAAAAAAGAATGGGGAGTTCACCATGAATCATTGTTAACACTCTTTTTCTTTTTTTTTTTTTCCTCCCCTCCTCCTTCTCTTTCCAGGGGACAGGAAAGTGCTGGGATTGTCACAAGCAATGGAGCTGACCCACCCACATACATGAGCCACAAGGTCCTCAGAAACAGAAGAAACGTTTTGCTGAATCTATACTCTAAACAACCCAAATGGACAGAATTATAAGACTTTAAAGGCTGTTAAATTCTCTACTGGTTTTAAAGCCTTAGCACACTCAGATTATGGCCTAATTTTCCACTTCACATTATTTTTGTAGATGACAAATTTCTTTTTATTTTATTTTGTACAGACTGGCTGAGAATTATCTTTTGTTGCCACTTCTCAGGGCATGGGATTAGTGAACAGCGCTTTCCCACCCGAGGCTCTTCTGAAACTGCGCAACGGTAACCTCGGCATTTGCCACACCCGGTATTCGACTACTGGCATCTCTGAGCTGCAGAACTGCCAGCCGTTTGTGGTGGATACTCTCCACGGCAAGATCGCCGTAGCGCACAACGGAGAGTTAGTCAATGCCCGTGCCTTGAGGAAAAAGGTGAGGCTAACCTGCTTGACCAGACAGAATGTGCTGAATCTAAATGTCTTGTCTTGAGCAGTCTGTCAGTTCCTGTCACCACAAGTTTGTAAAGTGTAACCATGAGCAAGATAATGAGTTTTTGGCTGTATAAAACAGCATTTCAGCATAAACACCGACTCTGTCGTTGAAACTGTGTCATACAGGTAATGCGCCATGGTGTTGGCCTCTCTACTGGCTCAGACAGTGAGCTCATCACCCAACTCCTGGCTCTGACTCCACCCATGGAGGAGCTCGACACACCTGATTGGGTTGCCAGGTGAGTGCTGAGACTTCGATGCTGCAAAAATGTTGCTCTTTATCATCCGTATACTATTTCAATGTGTGTATTCTTGGTTGTATTGTAGAATTAAAAACCTCATGACTGAAACGCCTACGTCATACTCACTATTAGTCATGTTCAAAGATGTCATCTATGCGGTGCGTGACCCTTACGGAAATCGGCCCCTCTGCATTGGACGGCTTGTTCCCATCTCTAAACTTCACAGTGCAGGTATTCAAAGCACGCTTGGTGGAGGGTTGTCATCTGTAATGTGTAAGCTGTAATAATAGACAAAAACTACAGAGATGGGATATGTAATCTTTTTTTTTTTTTTTTTTTTCATATAAAGCCCGCAGCTTTCTGTTAACATTTCAAAGTCGAGTATTGGTTCCGGCAGAGGATTCACTCTGTGTCCTCTTTAGTCTGTCACATGTGACTGTTGTGTTTGAAATGGCTGTCTGCTGGTGGAACAAAATGTTTGTTCTCCAAAGAGACTAATTTAATGATATACGGGGGGCCTCACAGGGGGCTTAACCGTGCTTGAGCCTGAGTGTTTTTCAGGTCACAGGCTGATTTCATCAGCGGTCATATTGGTATGTTGGAAGATGATTAACTTGACCCTCTGTTCCCTGGTTAGGTGCAGGAGAGGAAGACACTGAGGGGTGGGTTGTGTCATCAGAGTCGTGCAGCTTCCAGTCCATTGGTGCCAAGTGAGTTTGAACACCTTTGCAACCTTTTCTGTATAATTTAAACCTGCAGTGGTGTGACTTCAGACCATTATCGTGTTCTCACTCAGGTATTACAGAGAAGTGTTACCAGGAGAAATTGTCCAACTATCCAGACATGGTGTCAAATCCCTGAGTGTGGTACCTCGCCCTGAAGGAGACCTCCCTGCCTTCTGCATCTTTGAATATGTTTATTTTGCCAGACCAGACTCCATTTTTGAAGGTTTTAATATATGTAGATAGTCTGTTAACTCATAAATCAGCTGAGTGGTTGCTTCGCGGTGTTGCTAACATACAGATGTCCTGCAGGACAAATGGTGTATACTGTGAGACAGCGCTGTGGTCGCCAGTTAGCCATTCGAGGCTCCAACAGATGCAGATGTGGTCAGCACCGTGCCAGAGTCTGCAACCCCTGCTGCTCTGGGATATGCTCAGCAGGTCTGTCCGAGTGCCTTTAGTGCTTCAAAAAGAACTGGTTATACCACATGGTCTCCCCTTTTCAAGCATTACTCTTTTTTGTCCTCAGTCGGGTCTTCCTTACATGGAGGTTTTATGCAAGAACCGCTATGTTGGGAGGACATTCATTCAGCCAAACACCCGCCTGAGGCAGCTTGGAGTGGCCAAGAAGTTTGGGGTACTGTCAGACAACTTTGCTGGGAAAAGGGTGGTGCTAATTGATGACTCCATCGTCAGGGGCAACACAATCTCTCCCATTATTAAACTGCTACGGGAAGCTGGTGCAACAGAGGTTGGTTACCTTGAACCTGGTACATTTTTGGATATGTATATTTTCAGCTACTATGAAATCATTACAAACACAATAAAAGGTCTCTATTAGTACTATTTTTTTTTTTAAAAAGTTCTTGAATTTTTATAATGTAGATATATTTTATGTAAAATGATTGTCTGTACAGTAGTTTGTTACAGATTTGCCAGTCATCATTGCTTATATTAAAACAGCTCCTTGAAGACAGCTTCAGCAACATGGCAGGTGTGACGCTAACTCCGTTGACATCGTAATTAACCTGAATGTCCTCTGGAATAGGTCCATATCAGGGTGGCGTCTCCACCCATCAGGTTTCCTTGCTACATGGGCATCAATATTCCAACAAAGGAGGAGCTCATCGCTAACAAGCCAGAGTTTAAGGACATTGCTGGTTATATTGGTGAGGCCTAATGTACTTTTTTTGTAGCATTACTGACAGCATGGTCCAAATGCCTCATTATATAGTTTATATTTGAATATGAAGTATTTATCCTCCTTACGACACTCTTCTGTGTAGGTGCCGACAGTCTGGAGTATTTATCTGTGGAGGGCCTTGTGTCAGCTGTCCAGGAAGGAATTGCCTCTGTCAAGGACAAGATCAGCTCCAATAACAACTCCACTGAGAGGGTGGGCCACTGCACTGCCTGCTTGACTGGGAAATATCCAGTAGAGCTGGAGTGGTGACCAGCATACCAACAATACAACTAGTGATACAGCACAGAGCTGTAGAAGTCCAACTTTCCTCAGTTGGGGAAAATATGGTCTTATATCTCAGCATTGTTTTCTGGGACACAAATGTGGCACAACCACAGGACATACAATCATTCCCCTTCTGCTCACCTCTAGTGGCTCAACTTTATAGCACTGTACCTTGGGTGTGGTTTTTTTTTTTTTTTTTTTAACCCATCCTCTTGTAGCTGGGTGGTGTGGTTTCAGAAGCACTTTTCTGAGCACACCAATATGGTTGTTACTTGTATTTGTAAAGTTACAACCTGTATATTTTTCCAAAAAAGTCTTGACGTGTAATTCAAGCTTTTACAAAGAGGAGCATTAGGTACAATTTTTAATATCAAAAGTACCTCCAACTAGTGACCAAAAAGTGAAATTGCCTTTATTTTCCTTGTGTACTGAAAACAACCTACTTTGTTGTATTGTCTGAACATTTTATTTTCTAACCTTTTAAACACTGAATTTCAAAAAAAAAAGTATAATAAATTAAATGTGATGAAGATGTACTCTTGACTTTTTTTCTCAAAACAAACTGTAGTTTTTAACAACTGACCCTTAGGAAAACATTAACAAAATACATAACATGGAGAAATTAGTATTAATACAGAACATCTTTCAAGTGTACGTGTAATTCTTAAGCCAGTTTTTGTGCTGTTAAAAATTGTTACACGACAAACCGAAAACAGTCTTCAGCGTTGGAACTTGATGGATGAACTCGTCCTCAGTTCGTAACTGCCAACTACAGTTAAGGGAACGTGGCGATGACGAGAATGGTGTTGCAAGGGCAGGAAAATACTAAATTTAAGGATTCATTGTAACCAGCCGGGGGGAGTAGCCACTGGTCATTTTATTTTCATGTGAGCCGCCTGTTGAAAGAAGCATAACACAAACAAAATAAATAAATTCAAAGTTAATGGTAAATTCAGGGTGCTGTCTTAGCAGATTTATGTTCTGTCTTGTTCGGTGGTGTATAAATGGGGTTTACCCAGACAAGAGCAATCGGGTCCAGGCCGGTACTGGCTCATCCAGGCTTCCTGATGTGCTGTGGGCTGCAGTATTCTGTATTTACTGGGACTATAAGAGACGCCACTGTTGGGCAGCTCCATTGGAAACGGAGAAAGACACCTCCTCGTCTGTCTCCTGTGACGGCTGGACCCAGGGGAGTGTGTGCCGTACTCCTCTTTAAGTCGTTTGGACTGGGGATGGCTGTCCCATCCCAACTCCCTGTGGCGCTTCCTCAGGAGAGATCGGTGGGGTGACAGGGCGAGAGCTGCCAGAGATGAGGAAGACTGCCCCCTGCTGGTCTCAGAGCTTCTTGCACACAGACGGCAGGGAGGGGCGTTGAAGTAATTAGATTTGTTCTGGCACACAAACTTGTGGTAGAGTTTCATGAAATCTTCATCAATTTTCTTTGGTGAGTAAATGACGGGGTTTGATGGCTGGGTGGAGTCAAAGGAGAGGTGGCGCCTAGGTCTGTGACCACCACCTGACGCCCCGCCCCCGTGAGGGGAGTTCGGCTGTGGCTGGGAGTCTTGAGGATGAAGCATCCTTAGTTGCACAACAGGTCTCTCTGGAGGTGAGGACAGAGATCTAGACCTCACTGACTCTCTGAAACAGCTCTCCTTAGCATCTCCCACGGGGCTTCTGGAAAATGCATGAGGGGATCTACTGAGGCTGCTCACTCTCACCTTGAAAGGACTCTGCTTAGCTGGAGAGCGGTAGATATCAGGCTTCTCTTCAACGGCAGGAGTTTCTGGTGCATACGTGGAGCACATGGCAGTCGGGGCCGAGTGTGAAGACACAGAACCTTTAATCCTAAAGGAAGGATTCATGGATGCTTTAGCAACAGCATAGTGAGGGTGTGCATTACTGTCAGTGAAAACAGATCCATGTTCTCCCAAATAGGGTGGTTTGGGTGGGGACAACTGAAACACAGTAAATGTCTCATTCAGTGGGATCTTTGGTGTAAAGTCCATCACACGGACATGCTGACGCTGCTGTCTCTTCAGCATGCTTCTCTCCTTACTGGGGGACTGCTGCTCTACTTGCCCGTCGTATAGATCGCTCACTGTCTGCAAGCAAGTCTGAGAAACCATTTCACTTCTCGGGAGCCGCTTCTTTCCAGAGCTGTTGCAGCTCTCCTGAAGCAGCGCCTTGCTCGTCATCTCTTTTGGGTTGTTCCTCGTGTGCTTGACCGTGACATCAAAGGTGTTATTGAGATCGTCTCTTTTTGACTGCTGTCGCCACCTGCGGTACTTCCTCAGCACCGAATCTGCAGCCACAGAGGCGTTTTGCCGATCCCAAGCTCTCCCTATTCGTCTAATCATGCTGGGGTAAAGCTCCCCCAAGGTGCCATTACTACTGAGAGACATCTGCAGTTCCTCGTCTTGGTCCTCCGGCTGGAGCTCGGACACAGAAAAGGTGCTCCCATTCATCTCCAATGAACTTGCAGTCTCATCTATAGGATGCAAAGAGGGGAAAATGACGTTACCTTGGGTTCAGACAGACAACACTTCTGCGGTTTCAGTTTTGAAAACAACTGGTCATGCAACACTCAAAAAATAAAATAAATACTTTTTAAAAGCATTTAAACCAACTGCTTATGCATTCTTACTGCTCTCGTCCAGAGCTAAATGGCTGGTGGAGCCAGAAGTTTCATCATCTGCATCATCTTCACAAGTCGAATCCAACTATTGAAAGTAAAAACATCATTACTGCTTAAGAACTCGTCACTCAAATCTGTCAGACTCTAAGAAAATATGTCATTAAAACAACTGTTTCAGGTCTGTATATATCACTGTGGAGAATCTTGTACAAACCTTTGGGTCCAGCTTTTGTCTGCATATACTTATGTAGCGATCAAGAGCTTCACCGTGAAAGTGGGGTAAAAAAAAAAAAAAAAAAAAAAAAAAAAATCATGGTTAGACCAGGAAACAGTAAATTTGACACAATAACGCTCTGTTGTTTTAGTCAAGAAACGTATTCATTGAGCCATAAGGAAATGAGGTAACACAGGCAGAGAGAAGAGGGTACAATCTTATTTTGTGAGATTGTGCACAAGTGTACAAGATCTCAAATGCTTACATTAAACCAAAGCAAAAACAAGTTCACTGATTAAACTGGATGATAGATTAGTTCAATAAAGCTTAAGAAGTAGAACATTAAGCAAGGAATACACAGATAGTTTATGCATTCAGAAATAGCTTCGTGAGTGTCTTTGGCCATGACAGGCAGCAGCACTGGGGCCTATTTCAGAAAGCTGGTTCAACTAACTCCAAGTTAATGAGTCACTGTGGTAACATCAACTAAACAGAAGATTTCCTCCTACTTCTATTCATTAGAATTACAGCTTTTACTGCAATCTTATAGTGAAATTGAACTCATATTTTTGCGGAAAACCAACAGCTGCACTGAAGGAGTAAAGAGCTGATGAGGGAGAAGTTCGACAGTGAGTAAATGCCTAGCTTAAACATTTAAAGACCGTTTGTTATAATAAAGCACCAGTGACAAATGGTGGAATGTCAGCATATTATACCTAGAATTCACTTATTTTAATTTTAATAACATTTTGCCCTAGCAGAGGGGGGAAAAAAAACAAAAATTATTCAAGGAAGCATAAATAGGAATGTGGGTGCAATCAATGCATCCGATCACATTGGGAAATCTTATTGGAAAATATCTTTACACACAGAGGTACGACCTGGATGCTATTAAAAAGCATTAGTGTAAATCAGAAATGGCGTTTATGTCGAACCATTTTTCCTCAATAAGGTAAATATCTTGTGAATGTCAATTTAGTGAACACTTTCCATTTCACCTGGTTTGAAGACAATAGCAATAAAATACCACCAGGTGGCGTTAAACGTCTAAAACTACAGCAAAAGTGGTAACCTATATTTGTTTGCGTTCAAACGACTATGCCCTTGCATAAAGAAAAGATAGATAGATAGATAGACAGATAGATAGATAAATGGGAAGAAAAAAAAAGACAATGTTTCGAAAGCTTTGCCGCTTACTCACTTCTGGGCTTTATATTGCTGATGTCCACCTCTAGCACATCGTCATGGTACAAAAACCTTGAATACTGTTGAAAACAAGAGCAGAAACTAAAATGTATGTTTTATAATCGCTTGAGTCTAAAATTAAATTAAGCAAACGTTAGCCTTTCCCGTCTCTTTGTTCTTTAACGAACCTTCTCTTCAATTCGATCCAGGGCCCCTTTGAAGTCGAGAATATTTGTATTTAACTTCTTCGTGAAAAGAGGGTCCATGTTGAGAATTAAACGGGACGTTTTCTTGACGTTAATGTGGTGAAAAGGCAGCGGGCCGTTGCAGAGAAAGGCGCTCTCTGGTTTAAGATTCTTCTTTCACAAAATACTGAAATGTGATTGGACGGTGGCTACGAGGTGCCTTCAATGGCATTTGTAAATAACGCTTATCATATGTGTTCCATTTTGATCGTTATTTTAAAGACAAAGTATCAAATAGAAAGCTTTAGTTGAGCTAGCAGTAACAATGTGGTACTGTTTGTACACATGTAACCAAATTATACCAAATACTGTTGGAACAAACGGTTCAAACAGTATTTATGCACGAAAGCAGTAAAAAAGCAACATCAAAGACACGTTTGTAACACATACTATTGCATAATCTGTTTATACAAGGTAAATAGCATACGTTGCTGCCAGGTATAATGTTTTTGTTAGTGGGATTTTGTTTTCTGAATGCATATGGTAGGTTGAATTTTCAAGTGGTAGTACGCCCGAGCATTTGATGTGGCCTTGAACTAATTTTCCTGTTCTGCGTCATCTACACTCGACACAAAATAGTCAGCCGGAGTGCTGTAAACAAACACGGCTTCACGTGAACTGAGTGACACCTGAATGATAATATATAGTTTTCAGACCGGCATTGGTCAGAGTTGCCACTGTCAGTATGTCTGCTCGGACACTGCAGGAGCTCGTGTCGGCGGCGGCCTCTCTGTACGGGAACAGGGCGGCTGTGGTGTACGACAGCGGCTCGGCGGCTGGAAGCTCCTCGTCCCTGTCGTACAAAGATCTGACTGTACTTGCAGGAGAACTCTCACGTGCTCTGCTGAAGAGTTGTTTCCCCAGCAACGGGGTCATCGGTCTTTATTGCAGTGATGATCTGCTCATACCTGTCTGGATTCTGGGGTAAGTTTTGACTAGAGAGTATATGTGTGTGTGAGTATTTTTATTTATTTATTTTAACAACAACACATAATCGAAGATGAAATACTCTGCGCTGTTTGTCAGGATCCTACAATGTCCTGCTGCTTATGTGCCCCTGGATCCGGAGGTTCCTGGGTTTCTCTCCGCCAGAGTCATGAGCCAGTGTGGCCTCAAGTACTGCGCTGTGAAGACTGACCTACGGAAGGTATTTTGAGTTTTTTTTATTATTATTATTTTTAAGCACATTAACAAAACGTAAGTAGTTATTTTAGTAATCAGTCATATTTAAACAAATGCACAGACACGAGGCAAACATTAAAAAATAATGTACACACACAAAAAGGGGGAGCTCAGGGCAAATATTTGCTTGGAATCATTTGTACACTTTATCAATCAGTCAGAGCGTAGTGTACAATGTTAAATTTAAATGTGTCTGCCTTTCCCTTGGAAGTGGGGAACTTGCATGATGATTCACCACTTTCCAACATTCATAAGGCCTAAGGTGTGGTTTGTGCCACTGGGCCCTCACACACCCACTCACTGCACTGCTCTTTAAAAACACCAGATTTTACCACTTTGCTGTCTAATGTATTTGTCGAATTTACTTTCCTGCGGCTTCTTCTTTTACTTCAAACTGGCAAAGCAGAAAACAGCCTATTTGAGTCGCAAATCTTTCACATCTGAAGAGCTGGGTGCATCACACTGATGTCGGGCAGTCGTTGGACAGTGACAGTTTTTTATGATTTTTGCCTTTGTACAGCACCACAGCACTACACTATAAACGCATCAAGTGACATATGTAGTGACAAAGACAAAAATCACAAAAACCCAGTCATTGTCTAAATATGTTTGTACAGTCATGGAAAAAATTATTAGACCACCATTTTTTCTTCACTTTCTTGTTCATTTTAATACCTGGTACCACTAAACGTCATCATGTGACTAAAACAGACAGAAAAGAAAACACTGAATGCATAAAAGCAGTGTTTTTGGCAGTACAACGCCATAGCTATTGATGTAAAAACTTAAGTGATTTAGGTTATAATCAAGAAAACCATGGAAAATGGTAAGATATCAGCTCTTAAATAAAACTCTTATGAGCAATCTTTGTGGTTATTGTTATGTTTGTCCAAACAAATGTACCTTTAGTTGTACCAGGCATTAAAATGAACAAGAAACTGAAGAAAACAAGGGTGGTCTAATAATTTTTTCCATGACTGTATGTCTGGATCTAACTGTATATCTCTGCACAAGATAACTAGCTGTTATCAGCATAATTCTTTTTTTTTTTTTTTTTTTTGGCACTAGTGTCCTTTATTCATAGTGGAGAGAGACAGGAAAAGGGGGCAGAGATAGAACGGGGAAGACAGGCAGCAAAGCTATCTGGGCCAGGAGTTGAGCCTGTAACCAGCTGCACATGGACTGCAGCCTCTGTACATGGCGGCCCATCGTCAGCATGAATTTTCTCCTCATCCATTTATCGCATGCATGCAGGATTAATGATTCCTGGCGCGAGATTTTCTGTGTCAAATCTCTTTTAGTGGGTCTGAGACCAGGGGTACATTTGATAACTGAGTTCAGATGATAATCAAGCTTTGGACTTAACATAAAACACTCACAGTCCATGGATGGAGGTTCATCCTTAACCTCAACATTGTATCTCTTTAGCATTGTTTTTTGCAATAGCTGCAAAAGTTAATTTGATAATTCTTTGTTTTTGTGCTTTTCATTTCATCTTCCTTCCCCTCTCAAGCAATTCCAGGCAGCTTTCACTAAATACGTAACTATGGAAGTTTGCATGGAGTTACCCAGGTTCAAACTGACAGTGGTACAGGTTAAACCACTTTTAGTCTCTGAGCATGAGCCTGGGACCCAACAGACCAGAGTTCAGACAGCTTCTGGTGCAGCCCTCGATGATTCATCTGTGTCGGTAAAAGATGCCAGGGTCAAGGATTTGGCGTATGTGCTGCACACCTTCTGGAACAACAGGACCTCCCAAGACTGTGGGGGTGCCACACAAGTGTATTCTCCCCAATATACTACATCTAAGGTTAGTCAGGATACTTTTTTTTTGTCGGTTCTGAAACAGAATTGATGGGAATCTATTCAAAATAAACCGTGGTTCTGTCTCCTCAGGTCTTTGTTTCAGATGAGTGCAGAAGATGTGGTTTTTCTTGCCTCACCTTTAACCTTTGATCCCTCTGTCGTGGACATTTTTCTGGCCTTATCATCTGGGGCTCGCCTCCTAATTGTCCCTTCCATGATCAAGAAAATGCCCAGTCGGCTTGCTCAGCTGTTGTTCAAAGATCACCAGACCACTGTCCTTCAGGTGAGTAATTCTCAGCCCAGTGGAGACTGTTTTAGCTGAGACAGTTTTGTCTCTGTCATGTATAATTGTCTTATTTTCTCAGGTCACACCCACTCTGCTAGTACGCTTTGGCCATCGTATTTTAAAACAGGACGTCTTGTCGTCCGGTTCCTCCCTGCGAGTGTTGGCTCTGGGTGGAGAAGCCTGCCCATCACCAGCTCTGCTGAGCAGCTGGAGACACGAGAACAATAAAACCTGCATCTACAACATCTATGGCATTACGGAGGTCTCCTGCTGGGCCTCCTGTTATAGAATACCAGACAGTCTGCTGCAGTCCAGCGATCCGTGAGTGTTTGAAAATAATCATATTTTACTGTGGACTGTTTTTAAATATTCCGCTGTTATAACACATGCGACACCTTGCAGCACGGCGTCCTCCGTTCCTCTCGGGACTCCTTTCATGGACACAGTGGTGGAGGTCAGGGATGAACTCGGCAGGGTCATTACAGAGGGTGAAGGGCAGGTGTTCATAGGTGGGAAAGATTTTTAAGAGTGCACCATAAGTAAATGCAACAAAATCTTTGTACATCAACACAATCTGTGGTGCAGGTGGAAAGGACAGAGTGTGTCTCCTGGACGATGAGGACACGGTTATCCCCGGGACGATGAGGGCATCTGGAGACTGGGTGGTTGTTAAAGAGAGACAGCTGTACTACCAGGGACGGAGGGACAGGATGATAAAACGTAATGGGAAACGAGTAAACTTGGACAGCGTGCAGCAAGTAAGATGTTTCTGTTGAGTGTTAAGATGACTTGATGAGACAGAAATAAAGTGAAACCCAAAATAGGCTTATTAAAAAAAACACAATATACCATAGCGTAAATATAGCTTAAAAAAAAATAGCTTTAGAATATAGCTTCACACTGGTTTCACAAAGTCCAAATGTCATACTTGTGTGAGTCATGTCCATCAATGAGAAGTACAAAATGTCTAAGAGTAGGCAAAACAACACAAGAGGAATAAAAAGTTCCAACATCACATTTCTGCGCGTTAGGTAACAGGGGTGAATGAACGTGGAGTCTCTGCAGCTGCAGAAGATAAAATGCTCTGTGCATCTGTTCTTATACCACCAACTGGACCTCCTACCATCTAGTGCATTCTCTTGCTCTAATCCATGTATTAAAAAAAAAAAAAACATTTACGTTTAACTAAAACATAAAGGAAACAGACATTATTCTCTCTCCTTAGTGTTTGAAGCATCACGGTTGTGATTTATGATTTTCTTTTAAAACTTTCAACATCTTGTTCTTTCTCTCTCCCACAGTATCTCCAAGTTCTTATAGCATTATGTCTTCTTGTTCCTCAATTAAGGTTTTGTGACATCCTGTGATTTTAAATTTGGGTATGAGGGTATGAGTTTTCAATTGCCCTCTAGTGGCCAGTTGCATGGTTTGCAGTTTAATTTTTCAACTTTAATACATCCTTTAAGAGCCGGCCTTTAAACCTTTAAGAACTCTTGATAAAACATATGGCATTTCCTCTTACAGGTATTTCAATCACAGAACATAAGAAAAACATAAGAAAAAAGTTGAGATGGAGCTGAAACATGTAGGTGGTCTAGTAGGAAAACAGATGCACGGGTCATCCTGTGCACCTAATTAAGAATTACTTGTGTGAAGAAGTTGAAGACGTGCTACCTACAAACAGCTTACTTCCCTGTTTACCACACTGTCATGGTACTACAAGTGAAATCATAATTGTAGTATTTGTATAAAGAGATTCCTCAAATTCTGGGTTTTGAAAGCTCACGTCATACATCAAGAAGTGAAATAATAACAGTTGACAGAAATGTAGAAAATGTGAAAACTCAGCAGCTCAGAATACTTTGTTGATGTACTGGCTTTGTCTCTGTTCCTCCAGCTAATGCTGAGTCTGCCTCAGGTGGAGGCCTGCGCCGTCGGTCTTCACGAAGGCTTTCGACTCCTTGCCTTTGTTGTGGCCTCCACTGCTGCAGACCAGATGGCGGCCTCCCCCCTCTCCTCTGTACTGCAGCGAGCTCAACAAACCGGCTCTGCCACTGCTGAGCATCAGCAGAACCCGCCGTCTTCTGTCAGCCGCCACCTGGAGCAGCCAGGAGATCCAGATGGAGATCTAAAGAGGCTCATCCTCAACCAGCTGTCTCTGCTGCTGCCTTCCCACAGCGTTCCCGACACGCTGGTGCTCGTGCCGGCCTTGGGCCTGACTTCTCACGGTGAGCTTTAGATGTGCAGTCGCTGCTGAGAGGAAAGCACAGGTGATTCTTTCACCAATGCAGTGTTTGATTTTTGGCAGGCAAGGTAGACATGGAGGCACTTATGAGAACATATGAAAGACAGAGGAAGGATTCTCAGTCTTCACAAGGAGATACCAGCAAACTAAAGCAAACTCTTGAGGCTTTATGGAAGGTACGTCTGCTTGTATACCTTGTTTACCAATGACATCGTGGATGTTCAGACTCAATGCTTCAAATGTCTGTTAACAGGATTCATTAGGTCTCCTTGGAGATGTGACCATTGACGAGCAATCCAACTTCCTGTTTAGTGGGGGAGATTCTCTGAAGGCGCTGCGTCTCCGTGAGGACATCTTCACTACCGTGGGAGTGTCTTCTCCACAGCTGTTGGAGGTCATACTCGATGGAACCTTCTCGGACGTACTGTGCTACATAACACTGACAGTGTTGCAGGAGAAAAGCTCCTCATCACTGCCTGAAGCCAAGAAACGGCCCGCTGATCCTCCCTCTGCGGCCCGACCAAAGAGAGAGCGCAAGTCACCCGAGACGCAGCAAGTGGAGAAACTGGCGGCTAAAGTGGTGAGACGAGCGGGCGAGGTGGTAGAGATCAACATAAGCAGGAGAGACTCAATAAAAAACCGTCAGGATGGCAAAGTCATCAGCAGGCAGGATTCTAGCAGGAGATGTTGACGTGGGCCTCAGACTGAGCTGGACCTCAGATACTGGCAGATGCGTTGACGCCTCCCCAGTGCTTCTAGTCCAAGACACTTCAGATCAGAGCTCACGTGTGGCCAAGGCAACAGTGTTCATCGGTTCACACTCCCACAGGATGCAGGCTTTAGACCTCATCACTGGGAGTCTCCTGTGGGAGCGGGTTCTCGGGGAGAGAATCGAGGCCTCGGCTGCTGTCTCTCACTGCGGTTCCCTCGTAGTTGTCGGTAACTATCAGGTCTCTGGATGTATTTTATATTATTTTTTTTGGAGTTTTCCTTGAATTTTCTTTCTTTTTTACTCAGGTTGTTATGACGGCTGCATATATTTTCCTGTGTGCTGATTCTGGAGCAACCCAGTGGATGTTTGAGACAGGAGATGCAGTAAAAAGCTGTCCTGCTGTGGATCCTCTCACTGGTCTGGTGATGGTGGGCTCACATGATGGGCATGTTTATGCCCTGGACCCACAGGTAACTGTTTGAGATGAGTTGATAAGAAGGCTCTTAACCTTTCAGAAAACATACCATTGGTGGTAACATTGGATGCCTTTCCTATTTGATGGAAAATATTCAGGTTCAACGAGCCCAATGGTTCAAAATTCACACCCTGCAGCACTTGTTTTTCTTTTACTTCCCATTATAAGGAGCATAAAAAATTGAACTCTGCTTCTCATAGTCTAGCCTTGACAACTCCGGGTACTGGATATATGTATGTATATGGAGTCCCCCCACCAACTCGTAATATACTAAAAAGCAGTTATTCTGCTTATAAGCTCCGCGATGCTTCAATAAAGACAATCTTCAAACAAGGTCTGTCTGGCTGCTCAGGGGCAGGGAGCCTAAGACAAACAGCTACATTTGCACTTTGTCCAAGCTTCTGCTGTTGTTTGAAAATTTTTCTGGAAGGCTGGTTGGAAAATGTTTGCATGTTCACATGTTAGACAAAGGACAGCGTTTTAGGACAGCAGTACCGGAGTGAAAACAGCTGCTGTGTGTTGATGATGCCCTAAAAGGCTGAAGCTCTGACATCTGACTAAATGCAGAATCAGAAGAAAGCAACAAAACACAGATGGAGTTGAAGCTTTCTGCAGATGAACAGCCCCCACATTCTTCTGTGGCTTCCTTAAATAGCGCCTCCCACTGGTTATTGTTATAATTAAATAAAGGACATTAAATCAATGCTTAATAGCGAAATGGATTTAAATTGGTATAATCCTCTTTTTTTTAACAGGACAGATAGTCTAGCAACTTAGTGTCAGACCACTCTTCATACTTTTAAGGAGAGAGGAGATAGTTGTTGCAAATCAGCCCTTTTAGAGTTTTTTTTTTTACAGAAAATTGGGAGATTTAGTTTTGACCTTTGAGTTGATTATAAGTGAAATTGTGTTTTGTTTTTATGTGACTGCGTAATTATCTTGTGGAAATGTGTTAGTTTACTTTCTGCTGCACTGTCACACCGGGCCCAATGAAGACATGACTGCTGTGTTTTCAGGTGCGTCGGTGTGTGTGGAAGCGTCACTGTGGTGGCGGAGCTGTGTTTTCTTCTCCACACCTCGACGTGTCACACAGACACCTGTACGTGGCGTCACTGGGAGGACGCCTGCTCTGTTTGAACCCGGTGAGTGGAGGACATTGTGCCAGAGGAGCCAGTCAATGAGCACGGTGCTCAGACAGGACGTGTTTAGAGATAAGTCTATTGAAGACGCAAATAAATTATTCTTAATTTCTTGCAATAGCCGTGACTGATATTTGAGGACTGAAATTAATGTTAATGTAGACAGAGATTTGAGAGAAAATAAAGAGTGTGCACACTGTCTCACAAATGTTTCTTATTTCAGGACAGTGGAGATGTCTTGTGGTCATACAGCAGAGGCCTCCCTTTCTTTTCCTCACCAAACTCCTCCAACAGTCACGTCGTGATCGGCTCTGTGGATGGAAACATCTGCTGCCTCAGCGACAAAGGGAAACTGGTGAGGGTCAGATCTTGGACTTTCAGTCTCCACCAGGTTGTTCGTACAAAGAAGTAAACAAAATGTCTCCGCCCTTAGAAGATTAGTAACATTTACGCATTGAGAGATGTCAATAAGCATGTTCCCCCTTCCTTCAGATTAGCATCTTCAGTGTCTAGATGACCAGACTACCTGATGCTGCAAACAGCTGAACAGTTTGGGATTGTGAAAAATGTTGTTTGTTTTAAAGACTATGAATAGATGAGCATTCATCAATCTGAATGATAAACCAAACTTTAACTTTGTATGATAACAGAAAACTAGCTAGCTAAATGCAGACGAAACAGCATCTCAGAAATGAGGGCCATGGTAACTATAACACTATGTCAGCTGCATTTAGTGCTTTTTGTTTTTTTTTTAGGATTTAATTTCAATTATAGGAGTCCCCATTACCTGCTGTCAGCCAAAACAAGCCAAAGTAACTTTGGACTCCTGTCCCGGTTGTCTCTCGTGAGCATATTTATGCCTGTATGTCACACATCAGGAACCAATGAAACCCGCTCACAGAGCGACAGTGGACATCATGGTAGAGGCCAATAAGAGACTTAAGAAAATAGTGATAGAAGAGTAACCCAGACTGACTGAGACCAAACGAGAGCAAAGCTCTGTGTTGTAAAATCAATTTAACCTCTGTGTCGTAGGGGGACCTGCTGAGCTCAAAACTGCAGAAGTTATTTTCCATAGGTTGGACTGCATTACTGCAAATTTCTTGTTTATTCTCATAGATTTTCCCTGTAATCCTGGTAATTCCCATATGTTTCCTTTAACTTCCCCAGAAACATTTTAACTTTGAAAATTCCCAGAATTCTAAGACCATGAAAGAAATCTATTTTCTGAAAACTGAGCTAAATGAAGTTCAGCTGTAAACACTGTACAACTTGTACATGTGACTCCTTTGTTGCTTTTCTGCAGCTGTGGCAGTTTTTAACAGAGGGACCCGTTTTCTCCTCCCCGTGCTTCATATCAGAACAGCAGAGGCTTCTGTGTGGATCACATGACGGCCGCCTATACTGCCTGAACTGCGCAGACGGCTCTTTAGCTTGGACTTTTCAGACTACAGGCAAGGTGTATTCCACTCCCTGTGTGTTTGATGGCTCTGGTTTTGGCAGAACGGGGACTTTGGTGGGCGTGGCCTCCACGGATGGCACAGTCTGGATTTTGGATGCACAAAATGGACAGATGCTGACCTCACACACGCTACCTGGGGAACTTTTTTCATCCCCAGTGGTGTGGGAAATGTCCTTTGTAATTGGATGTCGTAATGATCATGTATATTGTTTAAACCTTACTGTCAAAAAAGAGACTTAGTGTATTTTTAATTTGGTTTTTATAATAAATGGAAGTGTCAGTGTCAAAGCAGTGAGGGTGCTCTTGAAAAGGAGAATTTTATTGAAGAGTTATCAAAGGTTAACCCCTAATTTTAATTTAGTTTTTTTTTTTAATGTAAAAATATGTTAAAAATTATCTGAATACATTGGGTCTTAATATTAGGCCAATACATCCTCAGACAAACAACATACACATTTTTTCACTGTGCTGTAAACCATTTAACAAAAATGAAGCCAAAAATAATAAAAAATTAATGTGGCCAATACTGGCTACGCCCTAACTGCTTCAAAAGGATTTAAGGAGGGTAGGTTGCTGCTGTTGTCCTGCTAAATATCAGCTGTTGAATTGATCACCAGCAGCTGTGCAGGCCTTTTTAAAAGGAGACATTTTGGCAGTTTTCTGGTCTGGATTATGCGGTTGTGTGTTAACACAACACCAAGAGGGAAAAAGCATAAGCAATGGTCTTAAAGAAGCCATTGTTGCTGCAGATCAATCTGGAGATAATCATAAGCCCTTTTCCAAACATTGTGGGTTATATTATACAGTGAGAAAGATTGTTCGCTGGTAAAAAGAATTCAAAGCTCTTCCTAGTGGGGGGGACACCCCAGAAAATATATCCCTCACCGAGGAGACTTGAATGTTAAAGTCCATGCACATTTTTAAAAAGACTGAATAAATGTGGTTTGTTAGAAAGTGCGTGAAAGCACAACTGAGGTATGCAAAACTGCATCTGAACTAACCACACGACTTCTGGAACAATGTCCTGCGGACAGATGAGCAGATGAGAACCAAGTGGAGTTGTTTGGTCTTAATGCCCAACGCCATGTTTCAAAGTCGCTGTCGAGCACAACTGTAGGGGGCTGATCATTTTGGGGTTGTCTTGCAGCCACAGGACCTGAGGACCTTGCAGTCATTGAGTCCGCCATGAATGCCTCTGCATACTGGATGTATTCTAGAGGCAAATGTGAGGGCATTTCCGTTGTTTCGTTGAAAAACGAATCTTAAAACAGGACAAGGGTCCAAGGCACAGCAACAAATATACATCAAGCTGGCTAAAGAATCAAAATATCAAGGTTTTGGAAGCGGTCTAGTCAAAGTCCAGACCTTCAATCCATTTGAAATGATGTAACAGGACCTTAAGAGAGATTTGCATAGGTGAATATCTAAAAACCTCAGTGAACTGTGCTGTTGGATCATGGGAGCACTTAGTATTCCACAAAGTTTTTGTTTTTTTTTTTTTTGCTTCTTTTTGTTAAATAAATAATGGCATGGTGAAAAAAAACATTATATATGAAATTCTATTGCCTAATGATCAGAACATTTTTTCTGTTACTTTACACATACAGAAAAAATACAGGATTAAAAGAGGGAAGCACTAACTTTTGCATGACTGTCGAGCAGTGAAGTAATGAGAACTCAAGCTAGTGGTTCAGACATCAGTATTTAATTTACATCATTCATAACATTTTTTTTTTTTATCTCTTTAAGAATTTTCTCATGAATCTCTAAGTGGGACAAAAAAGTGCAAATAATACCAAACATTTTTTGTTACGTATAACACTGCGTACTCTACACTATTGTGCACGATCAAGAAACAAAATGACAGAGTGACTCAGCCATGGTGGCCACCTCTGACTGTCATACAGTTCATACAGCTACTTACAAATCACTGAGTGAGTGGCAGGAAATACGTTTCTCCTTCTATTAGAAATGCTTGCATTGTCACATTTACGACGAACTGACGGCGTAAGCCTGCAAACACAAGTGTGTTAGAGCAGAACAGCTACAAGAATTGCAGGTTACAGCGAGCAGTTTCTGCGCCTGTCTCCATTAGCAAAGCAAAGGATTCAACCGAGGCCATCGCGTAGCCGTGAAAATGATAAGCAGTGCCCGAGTAACAGTTGCTGTCTTCAGTGCTGTGTTCAAGACCGATTCTGTTTGTGTATAATGACTAAACTGTACAAAAAGTTCTTGGGACAGCCATCACAGTCATCACGGACACAGAATTGTTATGCAAAGGTTTCCAGTATGACTTTAAAAAAAGAAACATGGTGTCTTTTTTTTTTTTCTTTTTTTTTTTACACAACAAACAAGGCTCAGAGAAAAGATACAGTATAGTTTCAGTGTAGATAAATCTGCTGCTTTACATAAATAATACCAACTGGGGACAAGGAAGATGCCTGTTACACTCCCATCAGCTGTCCAGAAGCACAGTCATGCTGAGTCCCTTTTTTTTTTTAAAGGTAGCCCTTAAAACACAGTTCACACACATACCCTCTGGAGATTTAACACTGCTATTCATCAGAGCTTCACGCAATAATACAGGAGTGTTATAACGTGATGAGTGAAGGATTTATTTATTGAAGGGAGGTTTGGCTACTGCAACGTCCAGCCATGGATGTGATTGGCTGTTGAGAACTTTTAGGGGACGTAGACCTTGGGTGTTTGTATAAGATGTATGCATGCTTTCAACTTTTGTTTTCCTATATCTGTATAATTTTATTGGAGTATTTGGATGTAAAGCGCACTTTAACTTGATAGTAATAGCAGCCAGTGTGCGGAGGGTTACGAGGTGGTTTTCTTGTTTCACAGTCAGCAGGAGTTTTCACCTTGAAAGATGTGCTGCTTTTGGAGGGGGGGGAAACAGGTGACGGTGACTCTCCAGGTGCTTCAGAGTCCGTGGGCAGTGTGCAGTATCAGCGAACGGCACGGAAGCTGGGGCGGCGGTGTTATTTGATGATCTGGGGACAGTCGCTCCAGGCTTTAGCCTTTCGTTTGGCCAGTGCCAGCCAGGCCGGCTCTGTGCAGACCTGTGGAGAGTCACTGGAAGGGAAGCGCTTTGATACATCCTTGACGGCAGGTGGCGACGGTGTAGAGTCTGCAATCTCAACTGAAATGACAAATGCAACGAAAAGTCATTACCCACCTGTTCGTTATCACCAACGTAGCCCTTTTTAGGATAATTTTAAGAAAGATGAACTTCCAATTTGAGCTCCCACTAATGCAGATTTGTTTTCAATCGGTTAGTCTTGGGTAGGTTATTTTTCAGGCTAATCAATTTTTTTAAAAATAACAAACACAACAAAGAACAGCTCATCCTCCCATTTGTAGATAGAATCTTTCAAATGAAACTGTTCATTGTTTATCAAATACAGGTATCATTGATCAGCAAAACAATGTTTTACAGTTTCCGGTGCGGGTTCCTACCGGTGACAGAGCTCGGTAGAGTGTTGGCCTTTTTCAAGTTTTCTCTGCGCTCAAATCGTCCCAGGAGGCTGTCAGGTCTCTTGGGCTCCTCTGGTGTCTGAGGCTTGGAAGAAGGACTGGTGCTCCCACTTCCTCTGCTCTCTGTCGGGCTTACCAGTGCAACCTGCCGAGGAGAGTTGTGATTGTTTTAAGAGGAAAACTATATCAAGGAAATGATAAGACAGTGGGTAAACAGGGACCTGGGGCGCTTACACTGTCTTTCTCTCTAGTTTGCTTTTCTGCTGCTTTGACCTCTCTTTGGCTTCGGCGCTCATCCCGGTTCTGCTGTTGCTCTCTGAAGCCCTTCTGCTTCTGCAGAGCCAGTGTGATCCATAAGGGCCCGGACTCCTTCTCCTGGACTCGTGCACTGTCCAGCGAGTGCCTGCTCTGTAGGGATGGTTTTTCTGCAGGGGGTCACATATTGCCATAATATTGTGTATTGCTGGGTAATCTTTGAAATCATGACACCACTACATGTCAAATACCCAAATATCAGGACTCATGCTTTTTACAAAAAAAAAAAGAGAAAGAAAACACCAAAAAACTACTAAAATATTAAATGTTGCTATGACACAAGAAGCTGCAAGTGATTGATACCGCGCTGATGGCTGTTCTCTAACGCTGGGTTCTATTAGCTGATAATAAGGGTAAACGTTCATGACAGGATAAAACAATGTGAATTCGAAGCAGTTTTGAGTTAGAACATAATGTGTTTGCAGCAAAATGGCAATTAAGCCTCAGACAAGACTCAGTAAAGTGATAGTGTGGATTGGGATAGTTAATTTTAACTTTATATGTGTACAAACAGGACTGTTTATTACAAGCTTAACCCAGCAGTTCACTGCTATGTTGTCATAAATCCATGTGTTGATTGCCAACATATATACAGTCAATAGATGCAAAAAAGCGTACTCATGTCTTGGTTTCCACAAAACCAAATCAGTGCTAACAGTATATATTTATGACCAAATAGGTAAGTGTGACAAGCAGAAGCTGTTAACTCCTCTCCTTTCACATCTATTGACTGTAGTTTGTGCATTATTGGGAGCCAACTTGTATGGACTTGTGACATTATGACAGGTGCCTGGACGGAGATGCTTGAATAATCAGTACTTTTTATACATTTTTTGCACACATAGAAAGTTTAAAATTACTTTGATTTGCCTGTAGGGATACCATGCCCACCATCAATTACGTGGAATGACGTTTTTGAGTCTTGTCAGAGGCCTAAAATGGCATTTTATTTTGTTGTAGCTCCAACTATCCTCTGTTGCCATTTTACTGCAAACACAGATTCTGTTCACACTCCAAACTGTTTTGATTGATTGTTTTGGTCCCTAATGAAAGTTATCACTTCTTACCATCATCTAATAAGAGACCTGGGGTAGTTTTGACTCCAGAATATTCATTTAAATATGTACCTATACACTGTAGATGGATAATTGTTGCTAAGCACAAAGACTTGAAACCTAGGTAACCTATGCCATGATGCAGTCTAAAGATTACTGATGATCACTGATGATGACACTGAGCTACACTTTTTGCACGGCAAAGTTAGTAAACTTCTGCTTGTAACATAATGTGGTCAAGCCAGTAGTATCAGTTGACTGCTTCCCAAACTAAACCCAAGTCATACCACTCCTACTCTTTATCTATTAATCATTCCGACAGCAAATGGCTCATTAAATCAGCCATGGAATAAAATCAACTCATTGTATAAATACCGTCCTTATTTGCACATTGCGGTATTTTAATGTGAAATACAACAAGGAATCACAGTTCCTTGTTTTAAAAACTTTTAAAACTCTGGGTTTCAATTTCAACTAATGAACATTAAAGTCTCTGGTCACTGACCTCTCCTGATGAGCTCCGTCTTTCTGTCCGTCTTCTCTCTCCAGGGGATGTTAAGAGAGGGGAAGAATGATCTCTTTTCCTTTGTCTCCTCTTCCCCTTGGACCTGGCCTCCACTGCTCTGCAGCCACTCTGTCACTACTGATGGCTCCTCGCTCCTGCTGGCCTGCTCCTGGCTTGATAAATCTGCACTTCCTGTCCTCTGGATCGCATCGTCACAGGGAGACTTGTGGAGTACCTTAGGTAGCGGAGATGACGGAGGTGTTGGGACTGCACCTGAAGGCTTAGGTGAAGTTGCTGGTCTTCGGTATACCGGTGGTTTGGAAAGCACTTTCTCACTTTCACTGGGCGCTATCGAGCCGGTAAATTTACCCAGTTTTCCCCGGGGTATGGCGGGGGAGGCAGATGGTTGCAGGTGCTTGCTAACAACATCTTTCTGAGGCGAAGTGGGACTAGATCTGTCAGAGAAGACAGAAGATGCATCAGAGTCTGGCTCAATGGGGGTTAGAGGTGAAGGGACACCGTCGAAGCTGTCTCCAGCGCTGTAGCGTTTCTTCCTTTTCTCTGAGGACTGCTCGCTGTGAAAGCGTAGAGAGTAGTTAGTCCTCCTCAGCTTTATGCCAAAAGGAGAAGGTTTATCCTCACCTGTCCTGTCCTTGCTCCAGTCCTTCCTCTTTGCTGTCAGACGCCTCTGTTTCACTCTGAAGCCGACTCTTCAATTCTGAGCCACTGGGTCGGTCTCCGGGACTGGGAACCAGGAACGATGGGAGGTCTTTTGCAAACATACACTCATCTGATGCTCTTTCTACAATCCGGACAGTTTTACTTGACCTGTTCTGAGGTTTACTGGTTGGAACTGGGGAGGCTTTGATGAAGCTATCAGACTGAGGAGTTTCCTCTGCTGCTTCCTTATCATCTGGAACAAACACCTCGGAGTTCCTACTTGAATCTCCAAACTTCTTCTTTGCTGGTGTGATGGAGAATTTGGCGCTGGCAGACATAGTCTTTCTGAGATTTGCATGAGCAAACGGAGGCTGCTCCTCACTACTGGGCTGTGGTTGAGTCTTACTTGACATGTCTGAATACTCTTCATACTTCCCATCCTCTACTCCTTTGAATATCTTTGATCTTATACTCGCCCATTCTGCCAGTACAGCTGCGCTGGATTGGTCTGTAGAGAGCCCAGACTCGGTGAGTGATTTGGTTTTTCCAGACTTGCGTTCCGGAGAGGTTTTACTCTTTACTGGTGGCGTTCCTTGGGCCTTTTTATCATCTCCCAAACCCAGGAGGGACTTGCAAGCAGTGTCTTTGATCTGGTCTAAATTGACAGCTGTCCCACACAGCTGGGCTCCTGTTACCAAGATGGCTGTATGGGGAATGTATGGAGATGCTGGCAGGTTGGGAGAGTCTGGTCCTTCAGGGGAGGAAGCCTTAGCTCCTTCTCTTGGATCAGGAATGGCAGGGCTCTGGTGGCTTGAGGCCGGAGTAACAGGCGTCAGGTTGACCTTCTGGAAGAGAATCTGTTTCTCCCCAGAGGAGACTTTGAAAGAGAAAGGCCTCTGTCTCTCCTCCATCTCCTTCCATCTTAGCTCCTCAGCTCTCCTCTTCCTCTCTTGTGTGTCAGAACTTTCCATTAGCTTCCTCTGAGGGTGTTCTCCTCTGTTCCTCTTTTCTCATCCTTTCCTCTGCTTCAGTATTTTTCTTTTCTTCCATCTCCTTCAATCTCAGTTTCACAGCGTCTTCTTTTTTCTTTCTTTCCTCTTCTTCTTTCTGCTTTCTCTTCCTTTCTGCCTCAAGCTCTCGTTGCTTCCTCGCCTCTTCTTCTCCCCTTCTTCTTTCTTCCTCCTCTTTCCTCCTCCTTTCCTCCTCTTCTTTCCTCCGTTGGTCCTCCAGTTGTCTTCTCTCCTCTTCCAACCGCTGTCGAGACTCCTCTTCTTCTCGCTTCCTCTTTTCCTCTTCCATTTTTCTCACCCGCTCTTCCTCCTCTCGCAGCCTCTTTGCTTCTTCTTGTCTGACCCTCCTTTCCTCCTCCTCTCTTTTTATTCTCTCGGCCTCCTCATGCCGCCTCCTTTCCTCCTCTTCTCTGATCCTCCTTTCCTCCTTCTCCCTAACCCTTCTCTCTGCTTCCTCTCGCAGCCTCCTCTCTTCCTCCTCCTGCTGTTTCCTCTCCTCTTCCAGCTTACGCAGCCTCAGCTCCTCTTCCTCTTCTCTGAGCCTCTGCTCTTCCAGTTCTTGTCTCCTCCTCACCTCCTGTTTTTCCTCCTCATGGAGTCTTTGTTTCTTCAAGTTTTCCCGGGAATCTTCCACCGATGCTCTGAGCTGGTTGTCTGATGAGACACCAGCTGCCTCCAGGTCTTCTTGCACTATTCCAAGAATCGATACCTCCTGAAGGTCCTGGGAATACAAAAGTAAGATTAGTTTCTAATGTCTTGACCACAATGGGAGGTTGGTGATGGTTGCAAAAAAAAAAAATGTTTTTCTCAGTTATTTGAGAAAACCCATGGCTCGACCTCATCTCTGACTCACCTGTGTGAACCGTCTGTGTTTCCGAGAAACTCTCTGGTTTTTTGGTTTAACGGAGAGTTTGTGTTTGGCAGCAGTGTTGTCCAAACGAGGAACAGACTGTGGAACGGCATCTAGATTGATAGATTCTATCGTACCAGTTGGTGGAAGAACTTGCTTGGACCTCGGAGATTTTAAGGGGGTGCTGTGCTCTCCAGATGACTGAGCTCCTTGGACCTGCTTTTTCCACAACAATGGAGCATGTTTTTAGGTCTAATGAACACCTGGTTTATGAGGCGTAACAAGGAAAGCTATTGTCAGAAATGCAGTACAGTTTTGAAAAAGAAAAGTCCACCCTCTTACCTTTGGCTCTGTTTTTGGTGGCTCAGCTTCCACCTGAGCCAAAACCTTTAGAGGACTCTGGGGAACATCTTCCTCATCTGATGTACCCTCGTCTCCTTCACTCTTTCGAAGTGAAAGAGGCCTCTGGCCAAACTTAATACCCTGTGCTATCTGCTTCTGTGACATTAACAAAAAGAAAAAAATATACTATATGATTATATCATTTTTCTACAGAGCATGGACAACATTTGTAACCTCTGTGAGGCCCACCTGCAGATTCTTAACTTTGTCTGAAACGTTTTCCTGGGACATGCTGTGATCTAGACTGGGCTCCTTCACCGTCTCCTCTGGGATAAAGATGCTGTCGTGTGAGAGAGCTCGCGAGCCGATGGGATTCAACTCCCTGCAGAAGGTCAAGAGCGGCTTCAGTGTTACAGCACGTTATCTCTGCATGTCAGTCATTTATGAGGAGCCTGCAGAGGCGCCGCATTAATCATTTCACACAAGGAAACTAATGGCAGTTTCGTTATGACAACAAGAATCAAACCATTTTATTGCTTTAGCCGTTTCTAGCATTTAAGCCTTTAAGAAAATGGAAAAAAATAATCCAAGCTGTACCTTTATTTGCAAGAACGGTTTGCCTGCACAAAGGTTGCAAGAAATTTAATCCGGTAGCTGCAATAATGTCTGCATGTTGTCTTGTAATAAAATGAGCTGAGGAGCAGCTCAGTTCCCTTATGTCCTTTCTAACATATAAACATTGGTGTGCACTCACCTCAGATTTTGATTACACCCCTCATCATCAGACACAACTCCATTACACACTTCCTCAGTGTAAAATCTTGCTTGTTGCGGTGCTCTGTCGAAGCTGCCTTTTCCCTCCCTTTTCTTTTTCTTCCCAAACAGTCGTCTGAAGGGTTGGAATTTGCCCTGTCGTCTTCTCCCTTCCAGTAAAAGGAAAATAACGTTAGCCGAAGCTACTTGCAATCAAATCATCAACCTTTATTTTGCACCTTTCAGCAAGATAACAAGCGGGATGGTGTCTGAGGGCGTGTTTTTTTGAATGTGGGCAGATAATGAAATGCAACTGTCGGAGCTAAGAGAAAGAGAAATATAATAGCGGATGGAATGATAAGAAAACCTTGGCTCTTTGGCTCATATGTACACATATTTGCAGGAAATGGTACAGATAAACTCAAAGTTTGAACACAGAGCACCAAACAACATGCTGGCTTTGGGAAATTTGCGATCTAAATTCCTTATATACTGAGACCGAGAGTGGGAAAATCCACATTTGATCAAAGGAGAACAGAAAACTGAAAAAAAAGAAAAGCCACACTCCCCACACTTGCAAGACATAATGTCAAATGTTTGACTTGTGCCACATTTGACCTGCACTTCAGCAAATACCTCAGAGTTTTGCACTAATCAATCTGGCAGATTAATCAATTTTTCCACAACCGTGCCAAGTCAGAGCAGTCGGACCAATGTGCGGCTAAAACAAAACATGCATCAGCACATTGCATATCTAATAAAGCAAAGCTTTATTAGATAAACAAATGTAAGAGCTCCACTTTGACCTTTCAGACAGTATCTTTACTTCCTCATCATCTACGATATCTATGGTAAATGATAAAACCTCACTCTGTTTTCTTCTCAGGAATCTGAGGATGAGATTTATTGACTTAATGCCATTTAAAAATGAATCTGAGTTTAAACAAATAATACAGGCAGTTTCTCAAGGATTTCATGCAAACACATGCCCTGCTGTGTGTCTTGTTTTACTCAGTGTATTGGTTATGTCTGCGTACATGTGCAGGCCCGCTGGATGAGCTGAGTAGGTGCGGTAACAGAACAACAAAGCTACTCTACACCACCGCACAGACGGGTGCTTCGCAGGGTTTTGTGAGTATCCCTTTCAGAGCTATAAGTAGCAACTGGTGTGGGATTTCATTTCACATGCTGCTCACTAAACCAGAGACATGATGGGAAGTGATAGAGTAAACTAAATTCTCCACTTGGCACTTTTGACCCCAAAAACTGTATTTTTCTGTGGGAAGTTAAGGAGGCATTTAATTTGTGTATATACATTAGCATAACAAAAGTATGATAATACAGGGGTATGCAAAGTATTTGTCACATTTGTACATCCTGTTAAAGAATAACTAAAAGAAAGGGAGCAGAAGCCATTTTGCAACAAAGCTATATCTGTACGTTTTGTTGGTATTTGTTGTTCACTGTATGAATATAAGCTGAAGCCATCACAGATTTTAGCAAAGTTTTGCACAGTTTTAGCAAAAACTGCAATACCAAGCAGCACCAACTCTAGCTGTGGCCAGAGGCTGTTTCAGTTTACCCACATCTTAAGCGAGGATTAAGTCGACAAGAACGCACAGTACCGTTAGTCAGCATCCTAGGTTAGCACAAGCTAAGTTAAGCTAAGCTAAAGTTACTAGTTGGTCGTAACTGCAGTAAGGTGGGCACATTTCAACCAACTGCCAGGCATATTTGTTCAGCCCTTATTTGTCCTTTTTATTTTATTGATTCATTCACTTATTTATTTTTGATTAACTGATAGTTGCCATCTTAACAAGAGTCGGCCTTCCGTCCTCATCAAGATGGACGACTATGAAAATGGCTCCAAGGTGACTCTTGACAAACCTTGGACTGACACCACTGAGGGCTTTGTCCACTTCTCTTTACGCTCTCTTCCTGGGTCCCTACCAGCACATTTTTTTTTTTTGATAAAAGGCATTTAAAATACAACTGTGACATAAATAAGTCTAAATCAACCAGCTGTTGGATTTTAAAGAAATTACATCTTTTTTGGGGGGCAAATTTTGGACCATGTCAGGATATGAAAAGACAAATTCCAAAGAAACATGGTGCAAATCTGGTGTTTGGTGAGCTGGGCCTGAAACTGCTAAAGTCGCCTCCAAGCTAAAATCCATTTATATAACTTTCACTGGTTAGCAGATGGTTAGTGTTGCTTAGCACGCTGGAATATGGTGGAAATACTCTCCCAGCTCTGCCCATTGGTTAAAAATGAAAAATCTAAAAAATATATAATATATATATATATAATCAGCATCTCTAATAAACACTAACACTGTCTCATTCATTTAATCCACACCAAAGCAGCAGTTTTACATGTGACTCCCTGGAAAGTCTATGCTATTGGAAAAGAAATAAGAAGTGCCTTTTCTATCAAGAGACGTTCAACTCATCATCATCTTGGACAGAAAACTGACACACCTTCTTTTATTTGAAGGATTTATTTTGTGCTGTTCTGGAATCACATGCTGAATAACAGACAATAGGCTTTTTAGTGTAATATCAGGGCAGATGTACTCAGGTAAGACTACAGAGCAGAAGAGGTCACACATATTTTAGGGCTGTTTGGCCTCTTTCTGATAAAATACTCAGTTCTCTTAATAGTCTTGTCCACTCTCACTCTTGTTGATGTTCTGTTTTCCTGCAGCATGTTCTCCCAGGACGAGGGCCCGTCCAGTGGCACAAAGCCCATAATGTGCTGCCTTAGGCGTACTCTCACACTCATGCATGAAACAAGACAGGACACTTTTACTGCAGAGTAGAAGACTAGGCGGCAGCACTCCACACAGCTGCAGCCCAACCTAAAGGGAGGGTTTTTTTTAAATACATGGCTGTCTGCACTTAGACCCTTGATGTTTTTTCACTCTAACCAGCTGATGAAGCAATATTTCACATCATAAGCCACATTAACAAGCTACAGGCAGGGAAAACAAGCGGAAGAACTGGTTCTGACTTTCATAAATTTTAGATACAGCAACGAAATAACATTTAAAGGAACTTTATGGAATCATTCTGGAGACAGCCTAAGACCTACCATTAGGTGGTAATAACTATAAACTTTCACAAGGGACCAAAACAATGTGAATCAAAGCTGATATTTTTTGCATAAAAAGAGCAATGATGTCAACACTAGGGGCAATTTATCTAAATCAAAATCGATTGTTATTTTAAGCCTCTAGCCACATTCACACAGCCAGTGCTTTCTACCCATGTAGCAACTTTGTTTTGCCTTGGTGCAGGAACATTGCAACATTTCGTTCTGCTGCTATAACACCATGGTAGGTAGTAACTGAGCCGTAATGGCAGCGAAATGAGTGCTGTGTGAATAAGCATTGTGGGAATGCGTAACAGGGGCACAAGGATGGTTGGAAACGCCATGTTGAAGATGAGGTTGATGATGAGTCCGTCCTGTCTAACAGTTGCATTAAGTTATATATAAGAATAAAAAAATCTTGGTTTTCAACCACATTGGCCAGAAAAGCAGAGACTGGCTAGATAGGCCAAAGTTTGTCACTTGACATGGAGCACTCCACTATTCATCAAATCCTGCTGCCATGCTTAGCATGCTCGGTGAAGCTCCTTTCTCCAGCTGCGGTAACATCACAAACTCCATCATAAATAGGGAAGTTGAAGCCAGCACAGCTGTGTGTGTCCCAACAGAACAACCAGCTGGAATCTGTATTTATTTCAATTGGCATTTCTTTCAGTGCCATGTTTTATTCAGTACCAGCTGAATAAAGAACTCAGTGACCAGAGACATTAAGGACTTGTTGCTAAGTGTGGACACAAAATCTTGGAAAGGGATTGTTTTTAGACTCTGGAACGCCATAATGCATTGTGAAAGCACAGATTGTTGAAGAAATATTGCACCTTCCTGGGACCACGGTGAATTCACAGCTGGACAGTGGAGGAGGAAAGAAGAGGGGATTTCCAGTACATCTTTAACTGCATGCACGCTGTGTGAAAGTTTCGACAAGACTCAAAAACTGTCATTCCACTTAGTGTTGGATACGGTCACTAGTTTAAACTTTGTCTGTGTAAATAAGGTTCATAGAAAGGGCTGCTTGTACAGGCATCTCTATTCTAGTCTGCACAAGTTTACTACCAATGTTGCAAATTCCTATCCATATAAAAGGAGGAGAGTTTATGGCCTTTGACTTCAGTCGAGTTGGATCAGTTGTTAAATATTTGTGAAAAAATAGGCAAGTCTTAGAAGCAGGGGTCATGTTCTCCCCAGACTCAGTCATTTGAGTTTAGTCACCTAAGGACTAATAGTGACAAACAGCAGAAGTAATACTGACTAATTGCAAATAGTAATCTTTTAACTCTGTTTCTGGTTGATTAACTCTGAGAGGTGCAATGCCAAAATGCAATAATTATTCCTCCACTGTGTTGCTAATCGTCAGTGTCTGTCTGAGCAGGTAGAGAACAAAAAGCTTTTATAGTTTTAGCTTAAAAGACGTGCATGATCCAACTAAAAATATGAATCGAAGCAACAAATGTGAAGCGGGAGAAAAAGGCACTGGATGACGGCTAAACTGATTGGCCCTGTGATAGACAGGCACCCTGTTCGAGGAGTACAACACCTCTTGACCGATGATTGCTGTGATAGCCTCAACTGCCCTCATGACCCTGAACAGGATTGAAGTGCTTCAAGATGAATGAAGTTAATGCTATTATAGCAAAATCTCTTCCCTTCTTTAGAGGTTGTCATATTGGATTATTGTGCTTCACATATCTTTGCTGCAGTTTTTTTTTTTTTTGTTTTTTTGGGGGGGGGGGTGGGGGTGTTAATGTTGACACTCTGACATGAACACTGGGGCAATGGAGGGTTTAGTATCCTGCTCAGGGACATTTTGGTGTAATGAAACTGGAATCAATCTGGCAGCACAAAAATGACCACACTGTCCTTTGCTACAATCGCATTTTAAGACCACGAGTTAATAGCAGTAGCAAATAAACTCTGTCAAGTCTGTGAGTTTTGATGTGACCCAATAAGCTGCAGCTCCTTGAAGTGGCACATGCTCAAAAAAATACATGGATGGCATCGCATCCTACTGGCGCCATTGGACAACAGTTTCTAATGACGACAACTTTCTGAGATGTCATGCAGACTGGTACCATCTCGTCTCTAGCCATTTCTGTCTGGGAGTTGTTTCTGTTATATAAACTGTTTCTGAAACTGAACCTTGATGTGACTTTTTACAGCCACTAAATTGTTTGTTTCTGTCAAGAAAAAATGAACTATGTCCTAACCTGCAGCCAAAAGCGCAGCCTCATCATTGGTAATTAGTGTGTTCGCCTGGGTGTTGTCTTTCCCTGGCTGATAGGAGCCAGAACCATCTAATAGATACCTGCAACTATTACAGAGTTATTTGACATGAGCCAAATGTTAGCAGGTATTTTTGTATTGTTTTTATTATTTATATACTTATCTGCTTGGTTTTAGTCTGATTTCATATTGGACAGGGAGACAAAAAAGGTTTATGTGTCTTTTTATACAGTGCATATAAACTTCTGGTTTCAACTGTAGAAGAACAACCGCACACACTCATATCTATGGGCAATGTAGAAGAACCAATTAGCTTAGCCTGTTTTTGGACTGTGGCAGTAAACCCGAGTACCCGGAGACAAGAGAAAACCACCAAGAAGCCCTTGGCATTTCAGCAGTAACTTCTTTTTTTCCCTTGGACTGATAATCGATCTTTCCAAGATGAGCATGCCACCCCAACCACACAAACCATTAACCACCCCAAAAGAAACAGAAACGTAAGGAAAAGGTGTTCAAGGAAGTTAGAAAAGTGATCACAGTGCACCACAAGAAAAGGTTTTTGTAAATGTCTTCTATTGAGTCAAACCCATCACCACGCCATGCAACTCTTAAAGAGACAGTGAAAAAAAAAACATCCAACTGCAATTATTGTCAATGTGACCTGACTGATTGATTGGTTTTAATCCACTGTCTTTTTAAGATGTCGTTTAAAGCACTAAAATCTTCCCATTTACCTTGGCCTTTGGATTTGGTTACCTCTAAAGCCATACCATTCCCAGTTTCAGTGGCATCTGTTGCCATGGTCACCGCACACCTTAGCTGTGGTGAGAGAAGAGGGAAGTGATCATAGGGTTTCTGTTATTTGCTTTACTGCAGGGGGTAAAATGAAGCAGCACAAGCTGAGGAAAAAAAAGGAGGAGAGAGGGAAAATGGCTCCAAACAAGGACTGTGCAAGAGCAGTGCTGCTGCTTGTCTTCCATATGTCCTGCTTTTTATTTGACTCCAAATGGTCTCCAGCATTATCATCATCAAAAAAAAAAAAAAAAAAGTCAGCTTAGTTTGTTTTTTTTTTTTTTTTTTTCAGAAAAGCTCTTGGTGACTGGTGACTGGGGCTTGATGATAAAGCATCTTTTCAAAGTGATATAAGCATTGTTAAGGTGCTCTGTTGTGGCTTTTGGTCCATAAATGGTTAAAAATAACTATCTGCAACAAGACATAGGTAGTTCTGGCATTACAAAGGAAGAAAACACCAGTTTGAATACGGAGTATGACCACTGTCTTTTAATTAACAAGAAAAAGAACAAAAAGCACCTCTTATGGGGATGTCAGGACAACAACAAACCACCCCTGGCCTCTTTAAGCAGCACCTTCTCAGCCTCCCACTAGACAATGACGTGGCCCCTTTTAAAGAGGGCTCAAATGACAAAGTGTTAACCCTCAAACCCGCACATCCTGCAGCCTACACCTGTCTGCAGCGTGTCACTCGAGCCAGAGGTTTTCGGATGTACTGCGGAAATTTGCGTGTGTGTGTGTGTGTGTGAAACCACAAGCGCCTGTGTCAGCTGTGTAAAACCAGAGTGTATGAGACGGCGCTGAGAGAGCCGGAGAGGAGCCTGCTGTCTCCAGTGGGATCAGCATGCCGTGGGCTTCCCTCCTGAGGGTGACAGAGCTGGACAGACTCTCTCAGAAATGTCTTGCAGCAACAAAAAAAAAAAAAAAGAAGGGCTCTTTGTCCAGTCTGACTTCAGCCAGAGCAGAACAAGGGGCAAACAAGCATGTTTGGCAGGAGCGTTAGGGGAGGCTGGGATTGTGTCTGCTCGTGTAAAGACAGATAGTGTTGATATTTCTCTTTTTCTTGTTTGCGTGTCTGTCTGCCTGTCCTCATGTTGAACATGTTTCTTTGTGTCAGGGAGACATTATGTCTGTGTGTGTGGTCTGACTGCTGCAGAGGACAGACAGAGATGGGATGAGAAGCACGAGTAGCAGCCACGTGCTCTACAGAAGCAGGGAAATGCCTTTGGAAGTACACAGCTGCATCATCATATGGTGGTGGCATAACACGATGCTGCATCTCAGCCCCTTCTTACGACCCAGAAGCTCAACATCCTCTTACCAGAGACCTGGTGACATATGGCTTTGTGTTGTAGCAGCTAAGTGTCATAACCTTACAGCACAAGTAGCTTGCTGACAAAGCAGACAGATGAACGCGGCGGAGCCGTGTAAACAGTTTACCTATTTGAGCGGCGCAGCTTGAGATGGCTGCGCACCACTGCAGTAAAACTTTAGGGAACATCGATCTGCTCTTTATCACAAAGCTTGTTTTACCCAGATGAACGTTGCTGCTGCCTCCGCTGTGGCTTTGGGAGAAAATGGTGAAATAAATAAAAACAGAGACAAAACACCAGGTTTGGCTTCATTAGGTGTGTCAGCATCAGGTGCACTTCAAGTAGAGAATATGAGAATGGCGTGGAGGATGATGTGGGGTATGGAGGATGAGGAAGCACATCTGTCAGAATGTGTGAGGTGACAAATCTGATGAACTGATTTTGCGAAGTGTACAACGTCACCATCATGCACATCATCTCTTTTGCATCAACCTTTCTGTCCCCAATCTCCTTCTCCCACCGTCCTCTGTGGTGAAGGGGCCTCTGGTTTCCATGACAACAGCCAGAAGCAAGTGTCAGAGAAGTCAGACGTAACACAGGATCGATGCACACAACAAATCCCTATCACTACAACCAGACAGAAATAGTTCTCTTGGCACACGCCTGCATGTGTGCAAACGCTGCCCCTGCTTTTCCTGTTGTGGTTAATTCAGGTCATGAGCCCAGAGACAGCGAGGGAGCATCCAAGAGCACTTGACATTTCGCTAATGCTGGGTGATTCTAAATATGGAAATAAAATATCAAAGGTTTGCCATGAATAATCACCACCTCCTCAGACTTTAACATTAGTGATGCAACAACTGAGTAAAACGAGTTGAAACCTGAATGCATTAATTCTTAATATACACCTGAGCCAGTTTAAAAAAGAGAAAAAAAAATCATACCCTATTACTTGTTGGACTATTTTTAGTTGTTATTGTAATATGCATTCACCTGGGGATCATTTTGATAAGCTTATGCAGGCTCACAATATATTTCCACTGCTCCTTAGCCTGATGCCTCCATTTTTGTCGAACTGGGTCAATCTGGACTCATCCGACCACAAGATCTTTTACCATTGCTTCAATTTTTATGCTCCCACGCAAATTTAAACTATTTTTTTCATTAGCCTCACTAATAAGTGGTTTTCTTAAGACCACACAACTAATTCCAATACTTTGAGTTTCCTTCACAGTGTGTGAAAATGCTCTTAAGTTCTCCATCAAACACTGAGTTCTACTGTTGATTAGACCAAACGCTTCAGGGATCTCTGATCAAAATGATTCCAAATGTAGTACGTCCACGTTTCTTCCTACAAGATGATGGTTCTCCACTATCCATCCAGGTTTTAATAATGTGTCGGACAGTTTTTAACACAACTTTAGTAGTTTCAGTTATGCAGTTGTTTTGTTAAGTTGATGCAGACCAATAATTGGACATCTGAACCTTCATAGAGTAACATCATTGTAAGACTACAGGTTTGAGAAATGAGAAGCTCCTCACTGCAACAGTTAAGGTTTGAATAACTTATTGCAAGCTCAAATGTGTTAATCACTGCAGAACTTTTCTAATGGGAGCTTTTTACCAAGTTAAAACCAGGTAGTACTTTTTTTTGTCCCAACAGTATAGTAATCTGGTTATCATGGCAGCCAAGAGCATTGTATGGTACAATATGGGGGATCATTTTCCAGAAGCTGGCTGTTGGTGGCCTTAATCCAGTCTATAAGTCTTTAAGGGGGACAGTACAGCTACTTTTTTTTTTACTTTCTGCATATGTGAGTATGCTAAGGTTCAACTGTTGTAAACTTCACTTGTGCATGCAAAGCTTTGCGCAGGTATTTATGCACCTTTCAGTTTGATGTCACCACCCGACAAAAAATGCTCTTTAAAGCCACTCTATGTAGTTATACCACTTCTGACCACATGGGGGCATATAGAACTACTGTCTTCACAAAAGAGCCTCTGACACATCTTGCTTTGTCCTTTAGAGGCTGACAAATTAACTTCCCTGTGACATACTGGCTCAGAGCCCCTTGTAACCAATGTCAAAGACCCCATTTTAACTAAACTCAAACTTGTTTTTACTGTCAAACTTTGCACCATGCAGAGCTCAATTCTCTCCACTTTTTCACAACACTACATGTACAATCAGAAGGATGGCAGACAATTAGAGAAGGTGCTAGTGAGTGAGGTTGCTGTTTGCACCAGCAGTTATGTCAACATGGAGCCAGGGACCCCGACAAAGAAGTGAAATCATGAGATCCACTGGTGCAGATTCACTACCAAGCTTTTGCCAAAGCTAGCAGCTTTGTGAGCGTGCACCTAAGTACAGTGGGGCTCGGTATTACCAAAATAATGCACTTATTGTGCCAGTGTCCTGATGGTAAGCAGGTAAAGTGTTTCACCATCTTAAGCTATTTCCACTCAGCATTACAGAACAGTTTGGGTCAGTGTGGTACACTTTTTGTTTTCATAAGGTCAAAACTTAGAAAGGGTACCAAAAGAACCAATCCTTACCGTCCCACTTTTGGAAGCTTCTGTTGAGACACAGAAAAACAATGGTATGAGATATTAAGGGGGAAACAAGCACTGCAGGCTGTTGATTGGTCAGTCAAGGATTCCTATTTCCAAGTAACATGGTGACAAATACAAGACTTGCCGACACTGTTCATGAGGACTCAAGATGATTTTTTTTAAAATAGATATAGCAATGACAGTCCATAGCAGTGATCAATCAGCAAACCAGGAGGTGCAAACTTTCTCTGGATAGTTGGAGAAAAAGAGGCGCAAATGGAATTTGATGCCTTGAACAAAAACGTTTTTTTAGACTGTGCAAAAAGGATGACTGCTGAGGAGTTCCAATGTGTCTGGTCCAGTGGAGAGCAGTTCTGTAATGAATATAAAAAAAGGTGTGGAGTGACTATCGAAAAATTTAAAATCATAATAGCTAGAGTGGCATAACCAGAAAAAAATCGAAAGTGGTTTGATTTGATAGGGGCCGTTTATGGTCACAGACTAGAGACAATGGGCAGACAGAGAGGGATCAATACGGCCACCTCTCTGCTGGAGATGATGATGGAGTCTGTCAGTAGGTTTTTGTACCTGAAGTGTCTCCTAGTTGAACAAGTAACACATGGAGGAATTAACTTTGTGTGTTCTGTATCTCAAACGGGTTCTTGATGATGTAATTATTATTTCCTTGACAGGAGACACTATGTCATGTATGTCATACTTGTATGATCTCATGCTGTTGTGTAGTTAATGCAGCCATAACCATCTGTCTAACACACCTGGCAGTAGAAATGCAAGCAAGGGTCAGGGTTTACTGCTCCAAACATACCAACCTGAACTGAGCTGTGCTGCTCAGTGGAAACATTAGCTGAATATTTTAGTATACTTTAAAAAAGCCAGTAGGATTTATCGTCTGGGGGGCATGGCTGCCTATTTATTTGAGACAATTCAATGTGGAAGATCTGGCGAATTAACAGAATAGCCAACCAAATAACATGAGATTGTACTTGACGGCATTTGGTTTGGCTTAAAACCTTGTTTGAAGGTGCAAGAAAAACACCAAGGCATTGTGTATTTTTTTTTCTTTATAAATAAAAACCCGACCTGAGATCTTCTGAGTATTTGTCCACTCCAGAGATCCAAAGAGTGAATGAAGCGAAACAATGGATTTTGAGGGTGACATGCAACATGTATCACATGACCATGGTTATATTTTCCACATTAGCTAACAGCTAACTGCTCAAGTGTGCAAACAAAGCGGCCCGCCTCTTCTGCCTGAGCGTCCAGCGCACAAACACTGGGACCGTCACAGGTGATAAATACCAAAAAAATTCAGGATCACAGCACCGTGAATGGACTCCACTAAACCACCTCCCAGTGCATCAACAACCAACAACAGTTTTGCACATAGAGAAAGTAACAGTATCTATACAGCTAATTACAAGCTACAGCTTAGATCTACGTGCAAACATGTACAAGACATAAAGCTGACTTTATAGATAAGAATGTCTTCTTACCGTCCTGCAGTTGCTCTGTGTGCGAGTCTAACTGGGAGTGAGTGTGCGGCTGCTCCACCTGCCTGCTGTCACTGTGGATCTAGGCCGTTACCTGGAGTCAGGTGTCAGATGCAGTACGTACTTGGTTGTGTGTGTGTTGTGTGTGTCTGGATACGTGGGCACGCAGCAGAAAAACTCAGGAGGCATCTCTGCATATTTCTGCATTGATGAAAATGTGATTGTCTCTCTGAGGCGCCGTCACATCCACTGGAACGACGACTCACATCAGTGTGAGCACGTCAGCGCACATGTGTGTTGGAGAGGAGCACATGTACAGTCTGAGGAGAGGAGGTGTGTCGCCGGGGACAGGGCTAGCGCTGAGCGAAGAGAGACAGCCATTCTCCTGTGTCTGATAGTGCTGCTGTGCTGAGGAGGCACAAAGTGACACTTTGTTTCCTGATTCGAATAGCCAGTGCAGGAGAACAGACTGGCATTCACCATTTCAACTGGCCGATGCACACAAAGGCTTTCATTGTGGGATAACAGCAATTTGCCCAAGTGTGATTATAATCGTTTGTAATGCAACGAATCACAGCTGTTTAATAGCATTATGGCAACAAATGCCAAGTACAGTCAGGTCTGTGTAGCTCCCAGCCTACAGAGCTTGTGTCTGGCTGCATTAAACACACACAGGCTTCTTTTTTGTCTGTTTTGCAAAAACAAACATCCTTCACAGTCATTTCTCATGAAAAAAATAGATGATTTCTTTACCTTTTGTAACCACAATGCCAAAAAACAAAATAAGATGATAATTTGATGGTTTTATTTATCTGATCTGGAATTATAATGGCAGTAAGAATCAGGATAGTGTTACTGGGTAATGAGGACCACTACCCCACTCCTCCTGCTCCAGATTTGGCAGAATCACACTGCAGTCTCACAGGGATATGGTAATGATGGGGCTTTACCACCCTGGCTGCTGCCTATATTACAGCAGTATAGTACTTCAAAGACAGACGGCTCTCTGACTGACAAAAAGCAGGGATTGAATATAGCAGCACAAGCATACTCTTAAACAGATTCACACACGCCCGCACACACACAACCAGCAGGGACTTCTGTTTTTCTGAAGAGACGGCTACAATTATGTGAAAAAGAAGGCATATCCTCTTTCAGGTTTTACATACAGCATAATTTGGAAAGTGAAAAAAAAAAAAAAAAAAGTCCTCTGGTCCTTCAAGCGTCTTAAAATTAGGAAATTAGGTAAACGTACTCTCAGAATAACAACATTAGGTATTACACAGGATAATTACTTATATAGCAAAAGCTAAGCCATCGTTCTATAGGAAATAAGAGGGTGTGTTACGCTGCTGTGAATCAGATGTAGCTGAACACCAACAAGAGCAAACACTCGATGGAGTTCACCGTTCTACAGCGAGAAATGTTATTCATTGGTCGAAAATATTGAAGAGAGTTTCCAATCTTCCCAAGAGTGGACGTCCTGGCAGGTTCACCTCCAGGCCATTCTCAGAAAAATGGCCAAAAAATGAAAATAAAATAAAAACAAGAACTACATCTCAGACTCCACAGGTCTCCACTGGAATGATAAATGTTAAAGTTAAAATGTTAAAGTTCATGGCAGTCCAATTAGAAAATGGAAAAACTGTACAAAACTGTACTTTATTTTTTCCACACACAGTTTCTGCATATTGGCTCAGTGTAACATGTCATGTGTTGTTGTTTATTTGTTTCATCTAAGGTTGAAACATGTGTTTTTTTTTTGTTTGTTTGTTTTTTGCCTTTATAGACCAACTTTATACACATTTATATCACCATTTTCAGCTTAACAATATCCTCCTTCACTTACATTGAGATCTTCATGATCAGCCAGACACTTTTGAGACCCTGAAAATGGGGGTACTTATCTTAAAATGGTAAGATTTCTTCAATGAAAAGAAGCCAGATTTTAAAAAAAAAAAAAAAAAAAAATTGTGTTAAACCTCTGAAATTAAAGCTGAAAAGTCAAACTGTGATCACATCTTCATTGTTTTATTTTAATCTGGTAAATAAAGACAAAATTAGAAAAACTCTGATTGTCAAAATGCTTCTGGACCTGATTGTATTTACCTGGTTTTAAAATGTAAAAAGGACGATCTAATATCGTTTTGTGAGATGTGAAAGCTTAAGGTGTTCTTTCTTTTTAACATTTCTGCATGTCAACTGGCACCAGGACAGTTGTGTCCTGGCGTACGACCAGTTGGTAAACCAAATATTGAATCAGTAATTTAGAATTTTCACAGAAATGAGACAAATGCCTACATATATGGATTTTATTTTAATGTTATAAAAATTAAAAGTGGGCATCAAGATGAAAATATGTTAATGTTGGCTGATAAATCATAAAGACTGACCAAGGTGGAAAATTACACAAACAGGGCAGGTTGTGAACTGATTTATGGGCCAAACGTGAAATATACAAGCATCAAAAACCGTTAGTAAGATCTACAGCTTGCTTTGTTCCTTCATATTTCCGTGACCTACATTTGTCAGGCATATAATATGAAGAGCAGTTTAAGCAGAATACACATTGTAATGGAGACATAGAAAAAAAAAACTCTATGTCTTTGTACTTAACACAACACTGAGTCTGAAAACATCTCGTTCAGTGAGCGGTTCAGTTTACGGGGTTCTGTGACATCACAGAACCAGATTAGAGGGGAGCTATCCAACTGCTATGACTGGAGCTGTAAAAAAAAAAATTTAAAAAAAAACTGGCAAAGGAGCTGTTCTACCATACGTCTGGGGTATTTTTGACCAAAGTATGTCACAGATATTTCATCACTGTGTCAACTAATGAAAAAAGGAGAGAATATATCTCCTTAAAGGTAATTTGTGGGGGTGAAATGTGTTGCGCCAGCATGTATAACTTAATCTAGGGAGCTGAGTCCTCATCAGAAATTGCTTGGCAGATTGTGCTTTCTTTTGTTTTGTTTTTTGAAACGTAAGGGCAGCGATGCAAAATATCTGAACAATATCATATACGCAAAATACTACCCATTCCACATGGGCTTCCAAAAGATCCAAATTCAAACAGCAGCTTGGTGTAACACAGACTGATGACCACTATTAATTGTCCAAGTGATTTACAGACAGTTTTTACATGATTACTCTACATCAGTGAATCCCAAAGTGTGGGCCGCGGCCCCCTGGTGGGCCGTCGCGGTACTGCAGGTGGGCCGTGGAGGTCATTAAAATTAAACAAATGTTTTAAAACCTCAATCTTTTTTAAATATGTTTTTAATTACTGTAAAATATTAACGACATGATTTAAAAACATTAAGAAGTAACAAAACAAACCAGTTAAGTGTTATTCTACCGTCATCTTAACTTAATATGACAAGTGTCACCTTATTTGTTGACCCCTTACATTAATGTCAGAACATAGCTTCTAGTCCTGTAGCTGTGATTAAAGGTTTCAGTGGGCACATTTCAAATTGGGCCTTGGTATTCTGAAGTTTGGGAATGGAATGGCTGCTCTACATATTATACACTGATGTTTCCTTATAATCATAATATGTTGTTAAAACAACTAAACTGAATACATCATACAATGTCTGCGCTCTACAGATGTGTCTGGAGGATGTCAGTTAGTCACCATTTAAATAGTGACAACAAGACAACTGTTGTTTATTGAGCAAATCAGTGCATTTAAGACTGTGTATGAAACTGTGTTCATCTTTGCCTTACATTCCTTTATCCTTACTGTGAGGCCTCCTGGTAGCAGCAGTGTGCACGTGTCTGTCAATTATAAGCAAATCAACCAACAGATTTAAAAAAAAAAAAAAAAAAAAAAAAAAGAAAAGAAAAACACAGTTTATCCAACACTATAACTGCAACACCAGCAGGTTGTGAATTCATCCCTGCAACGCTGCCGTTTATTCTCCCTGCCTGCCTGGGTGTCTCAGCACCCAGTGGTGGAGACAGTAATGTAAGCATCGATTTAAAAGCCTTTAAATCACACATGGGAAAGCAAATCTATTATTTCGCCCCCCTCCACCACCCCCCCTCCACATGTAGGCCCGCGCCATATGGCCTGTGCGTGGTTAAGAGCGGATTCAAACATCGTGACATTTCGGATGGCCGGTGAAAGACTCCATCAACGCAGAGCCCAAAGGCACCAATCAATACGCTGAAGGCAGATCCCTGCCGCACAGGGATTACGCTCTATTAGCCGCAATCTGAGAGGCGCACGGAGAACAAAGAATCTGGCCTCTCATTTCACACATGTTGTCACAGATGACACACAAACGGCGTCTAACTGATACGCCTTGTCTCGGATTTTTTTAAAAAGGTAACAATGAATCACAATTTGGCCCGTTGACGTGACGTTTGCGCATTTCCAGCCGGATCAAATCGCAAGTGTCAGCTCGTTAAGAGCGCACACGCATACGCACAAGCGCACGCACTCATCTGGGACTGATGGAGCAGAAGATCTGAGCGGGTCAATGGTAAATGAGAAGTGAGCCACAGTGACAAGGTCACCGGCGTCGTGAAAATGGAAAACTGTCGGCGTAAACACAGGCGGCATGGAAGAAAAAGGAAGAAAAGCCCTCCACCTTTTGTTTGGGACCGCGGTTCCTCCCTCCGGTCCGCGCTGAGGTGAAGCCCGGCTCCGGCGGCTCCGGCGGCTCCGACCTCTTTTGTGTTGCTGATGTTGCGGGTGCCCGACAGGGGAGACGCACGCACCGACTCGGTCCCCGCACAGCTGCACGCGTGCCACACGGAGACGGAGGAGGGAGGGTGTGGCTGCGAGAGGAAGGCGCGCGGCGGCGGCGGAGGACAGCGCTGCGCCGACTGTCGCGATGCCAGCGCGCTAACGTAAGCGCTCGCTCATCGGAAGTCGTTAGAGAACCGAGGAGATGAATGGAAACACTGCGGCCAGCCCAAGGCAGAAAAAAACAAAAAAACAAACACACACACAAAAAAACATGCACGCAGTGAGTCTCCTGAGGATGAAATCCCCCGCAGGGATGTCTGGCTGTCAGTGTGAATGTGGCCTCATCAGCATCCGTTCATGTTTGACACTCAAAGCAGCAATGTTGTTTTGTTTTGTTTTTTTTTGCTTGTTTTGTCTGTGTGTAAAAATATAATAAAAGTAATTTGAATATAAGTTGAATTTGCCAAATGGTAACTAATAGCAACGACTATAAGTTTTAAAAGTGTCATTATTAATTCAACAAAATGAGGGCAAAAAGAAAAAAAAATCAGATTGGACAATAATAGATAAATAGTCCCAGTTCAGTAGCTTGTAGATCCTCCTTTAGAAGCAGCAACTTGAAGTAGTCATTTCCTGTATGACTTTATCAGTCTCCCACATCGTTGTGAAGGAAGTTTGGTCCATTCTTCCTTACAAATCGCTTCAGTTCATTAAGGTTTTTGGGCTTTCACATACGCAAGCTGTTTTAAAGTCCCATCACAGCATTTCTGGAGGAGACCATCCTTAAACCTTAATCTTTTTATTTCTCACCCAATCTGATATAGATTTGCCAGTGTTTCTTGGATCATTGTAATTGTTCAGCCTTCAAGGTCTGACATTTAGCTCATATATATATATATATATATATATATATATATATATATATATATATATATATATATATATATATATATAGATATATATATCAGACCACCATATTGGTCATATATTAGACCACCATTTTTCTTCACTTTCTTGTTCATTTTAATACCTGGTACCACTAAACGTCATCATGTGACTAAAACAGACAGAAAAGAAAACACTGAATGCATAAAAGCAGTGTTTTTGGCAGTACAACGCCATAGCTATTGATGTAAAAACTTGAAGTGATTTAGGTTATAATCAAGAAAACCATGGAAAATGGTAAGATATCAGCTCTTAAATAAAACTCTTATGAGCAATCTTTGTGGTTATTGTTATGTTTGTCCAAACAAATGTACCTTTAGTTGTACCAGGCATTAAAATGAACCAAGAAACTGGAGAAAACAAGGGGGTGGTCTAATAATTTTTTCCATGGACTGTAGAGATATATATATATATATATATAGATATAGATATTATATATATATATATATATACACACACACACACACATATATATATATATATATATATATATATAGATATATATATATATATATATATCTATATATATATATATATATATATATATAGATATATATATATATACACATATATATATATATATATATATATATATATATATATATATATATATATATATAGATAGAGAGAGAGAGAGAGAGAGAGAGAGAGAGAGAGAGAGAGAGAGAGAAAATAATCTTTCACACCATAGGACACTGAATTCCAAATAATTATTTGATAAACCGTTCCAGACTGATCCACAGCAACAATTCTCTAAGATCATTGCTTATATCGTTCCCTTTTTTGCACAATTAACACGTACCTGAAAGTTACAAACCAGCTAGCTGTTAAAACATGCTTATTTATGAAGGGCTGACAAGTAGGAGCACCTGACTGCAATCTTTATCCCTTTAAATCCTGTGGAAGCAGGAAGGAGTTACTTCATGTCGCTTACAATACTTTTTTTTTGGCTTCAATTTTTGTTAAATAAATAATGACACAATTAAAAAACTTATATTTAGTTGTCCATCTGAGGCTGTAACTGCCAAATATCAAGACCCACTATGATGAGATGATTTTTATTGTTTTTACACATAAGAGGGTTAAAATGGGGGTTTAACTTTTGCACATTACTCAATACTATACAAAATATTCATGGACTTCAGTGTCCATGGATTTCCTGAATAGTTGTTTACTGTGCAGGAGTTCTAAAATGAAACAACCAAATGTGTCAGAGTATGCTGACACGAAGCTTCCCAGTTGGACTACAAACATGTCTGATTTACAAAAAGACCTGGATGAGCGCTAAATTCCTGCTACAAAACTGAGATAAACTGAGGTGGCTTTGTTTGGACCCGAGTACTTCAGAAATAGTTTAGTCCTTTAGTAACTCTGGATGGAATCACTTTTGCATCTGGTACTGCTGTGAGGAATCTAGGAGTTATTTTATTTATTTATTATTCATTATTTTAACCAGGATTCATCCTTTAAATCACACGTTAAACAAGTATCTCAAACTGCCTTTTACCCACGTTTGTAACACTGTTACTTCTAGATTGAACCACTGTAATCCTTCATTAAAACAATGTCCTAAAATGACCCTGAATTAGCTTCATTTGATCCAAAATGCCGTAGAAAGAATTCTGATGAGGATTAGCAGGAGAGATCAGATTTCTCCAATCTTAGCTTCTTGTAATATCCAGGATAGGATTTTAAATTCTCCTTCTTACATATAAAACCCTTAAGGGCTGATCTCCTTCTTGCTTTAAAGAAGTCATAGTTTGTTACTATCCCCAACAGAGCACTTCGCTCTCAGACTGAAGGCTTACATGTGTTTCCAAAAGTAGAATAGGAGGCAGAGCCTTCAGTTATCAGGCTCCTCTGTTGTGGAACCAGCTCAGCTCCCACTTTGCGTTCAGGATGGAGACCCCCTCTCTACATTAAAGATTAGGCTTAAAACTTCCTTTTTTTTTTTTTTTGATAAAGCTTGTACTTAGGGCTGCCTCGGGTGTCTGAGCCATTCCTTTAACTATGCTGCTATGGGCCTGAGACTACTGGGGGACCCTCCATGATAAACTGGGCTCTTTCCCACTCGATTCTCTTTACTCTTCTTGTATGTTTAATGATGTTGTCATTAACATTGCTCTCTCTTGTCTCATAGGCAGATATCTCTGGGATAATCTCCCAATGTGTGCTGGTCTCTCTTTCCTGTCATCTCAGAGCCCTGATTGACTGAGGCAGATGGAGGTTTTTGTCCTCTCTACTGTCACCTTGTTCTTGCTCAGGGTGGGGGATTCCACTGAAGTGATGATTCAATAGAATCCGTTGAGCTCCTTTGCTCTGCTGTTTTTATGAAATTGGATTTTGAATTTGAGCCCCACTGGAATTAATTGGATTAACTGAATTACAATGAATTGGGATATCATTTAACTGAAATGGGATTTGTCTTCTTTGTAATGTGTGTGTGTGGCTTTTGATGTGAATTGGCGCTATAGAAATAAAAGTGAATTGAATTGAACCCCATGGTTTTAGGAGCATGTCTCGTGTAATCAGATGGTGTTACACCGTCTAAGAAACAAATGAAAATTCTTTGGAAGCAGAGCTTTTTAGGGCCAGGTCCACGGCTGATATCATGTACATGATATGTGAACCAAGTCAAGGGTACAGTTAGCAGATTCATGTCATCAATACGGGCTCTTCACGCATTTCAAAGAACTGAGTGTGATGTGGTTTGAACTCTAGGACACGCAGACCCTCCTTAAACAACACAGAGATATCATCAATATAACATTTTGCTCATGATTCTAGGAGCTTTAGTTTTATATGTTTATATCCCAAAAAGCTTCTTTGTCAGGGACATGTCAGTAATGCAGCAGATTCAATGGCAGAACCACATAAATGAAATGTTTTTACCAGAATATTTGGATTTTAATCACCGTTTGTCATAAGTATTTACTCAGAGGCAGTATGCCCGGTAAGTCAAGTAACTTTGTTCAAGGAGTACATCATGGTTTGAAGATGTTAGCTAATAAAACCTGTTACTGGTGTAAATAGCCTCGAATATTTCTTACAATTTAATACAAACTAAGCACAAAAAGTGAGGAAATTTGTGTTTGGTAGATTATTTCTTTGTTGTATCAATGCTTCTTTACAATACATCAGTAGACCGTTGGAAAGTCTGTTAATTACTATTTTTAATCCCACATTTGTCAGGAACATGCATTTGTGGGATGAGCAGCAGAGATGAGTATGTGGATTGTGCCCATGAAAGATTTTTTTATTAAACATTTTATTTATTTTAAGACAAAAAAACAGCACATACATGTATAGAGAGCCATCATCAAAGCTCCCACAGAAAGAAAACTGGTCAAAAGTAAAATAGGAAAAAATAAAATAAAAAAGGAGAAGAAAATGAAAACTGATAAGTACAATAATAATCCCATTATTAATAAGCTTATCTTCTCCATATTCACCCTTCTTTGTCCATGTTTTCCTTCCTGAACAATAGTTTATTGTGGGATAATGATAGAAACAACAGTAATTGAGGTAATAATAATAGCAAATGAGGTATAGATAGCTTACTGCACACATGTATAGCACTAACTAATAATAGTGTAATTACTACAACATAAACAGTTTGTTTTTTTTTAATATAGCTTTTGGTGCCCTCCAGTTCTGACGGTCGGGTACCTGATGGTCAGGACTTGTGAGTGTGGGACCTGCTCCAGTGATCAGCTGGTGTCTGTTGCAGGCTTTCCAACAGGATAAAATTAATTGCCAAGAATCATTGTTACAACAAAGAAATAATTTACCAAACAGAAATGTTCTTGTTTCAATTTCAGTGTTTGTGCTTAGCTTACTTGCGGAATATTTGTAGAAAACAGTCGGACATCCACAACTTAGCAATAAGAGTCAACTAAAAGCTCTCAGACCAGCTCCTAGAAGCCAAGGGTTTACCTGACAGTGAGCTGTTGAAAGATGGGATGGTGCGGTATAACTAAAAAAGAAGGCTGGCTCTGGTCTGCAACTTGTTCTGGAACCTCTAGAGTTGAGTGTGCAAAGAAAGGATACTTCATAAAATAAAAAAAAAATAAAATACCATAATGAACAACCCTGAGCATCCTCTTCTCAATGCAATGACTCAGCAACAGTGTCTTCAATCAGAGGTTTCTTCTGACCCACTGCAAAAGATCGCTACAGGAGATCATTCCTGCCCAGAGCTATAACCATCTACATTTTATAGAGAGTTAATTAGTGACAATTGCTGCGACAATTCATTTCACTTTTGGGGATTAATAAAGTATTATTGAATTGAAGTGAATTGTAGAGGTGGGTGGAAATTATGCTGATGTTTCACTTATACCGCATTGTTTGATGTGTGCCCCTTTGACTATTTTGACGATGCAAAAGGTTTTGCCCATTCCTAGTCTGGTTACTGGTCCACAACTGGAACAAAAGAGAGACTCTGCAGCCACTCTAAACAGAAAGGTAAAGATGTGTTTGAATGCTATGAAAGTCCACACAGGATTCACTGTTGAGCTGAATCCTTTCTGATTACATTCTGAGTCACTAAAACAGTGAGAGAACAATTGAAAGAGTGAATGAAGGCATTATCTGCAATTGTGTGTGTGTGTGTGTGTGTGTATATATATATATATATATATATATATATATATATATATATATATATATATATATACATACAGTCATGGAAAAAAATTATTTGACCATTTTTCTTCACTTCTTGTTCATTTTAATACCTGGTACCACTAAACGTCATCACGTGACTAAAACAGACAGAAAAGAAAACACTGAATGCATAAAAGCAGTGTTTTTGGCAGTACAACGCCATAGCTATTGATGTAAAAACTTAAGTGATTTAGGTTATAATCAAGAAAACCATGGAAAATGGTAAGATATCAGCTCCTAAATAAAACTCTTATGAGCAATCTTTGTGGTTATCGTTATGTTTGTCCAAACAAATGTACCTTTAGTTGTACCAGGCATTAAAATGAACAAGAAACTGACGAAAACAAGGGTGATCTAATAATTTTTTCCATGACTGTATATATATATATATATATATATATACACATACATACATACAGAGAGAGAGAGAGCGAAAGAGAGAAAAGTAACACATCACTTGGGGATATCAGTGAGTCCTTACAGCTATATAAAATCACAAGAAGGCAAATAAAACCATTCCATAAAACATAACAACATGAAAATAATCATCAATAAATTAAATTAAAAATGGAGAGTGCAGCTAAAATCTTTTCAGTTGTCGTATGCACAGCTACGTAGAACTGTTTTCAGCCTGGATCTGAACATTGTCAGAGTTGAGGTCTGTCTCACATCTTCTGGAAGACTGGTCCAGATTTTAGGAGCATAAAACTGAAACATGGCTTCACCTTGTTTCGTCCTGACTCTGGACACCAGCAGGAGACCACTACCTGAGGTTCTCAGAGTTCAGGTTGGTAATCTGGCAATGTTTTTTAGATGGTGCTGATGTTATTGATTATGTGGCTGTTAAAGTTCAAGTCTGAATCCAGGATTACCCCTAAATTTCTGACCTGATTTTTAGGTTCTGAAAAGAAAGTCTCAAGGAAAGTGATGACACTTTCTCTTTGTTTCTGTGGTCCACAGATGATGACTTCAGTTTTGTCTGAGTTTAGCTGGAGAAAGTTGTTTTGTATCCACACACTGATCTGTTGTCCTGCTGTCAATGACACATAGATGTGAGTATGATCTGACTAGCTGTGGTAGGACACATTAAAGCTGTGTATTAGCTGGTGTAATGTCTGATATATACCTGATATTTACATGATATTTACCTTTTTATATGAAGTTTAAGCACAACTCTGTAACAGCGCTTTAACAGCTAAAAAGGCCTGACACTCTACACCTTCTAAAAGTTCACTGGGTTCTGTCCAGTCCAATGTAAGGATGTTTTTCAAGGATGTTTCCCAGCACGTACAGCTTTTGGAAGGTCCCTAAATTAAGAGAAAAGGGAGTACATCCTTTGATTGGGGTCTTGATCGGAGTCAACAGGACAAACCTGTCAAGTTATTGCCAAAAGAAAAGTGTGATATACACCATACATGTTTGTAATTAGATCTGGATATGGGTATAAAGTAGTGTCTCTTGGCATACATTCTTTGTTCTTCCATCAATTCGAATCTGTGAAGACCCAGACCTGATCAGTCTGTTTTAAAGCCTCTTTTTTGCAAATAAACTTTATATGCATTTAAAGACAGCTTTGGAGCCGAGTCCATTTTTTCATCACACTAAGAAAGAAGAAGACAGAAGACTTCAAACACCTCTCTGGCAGAAAACTACACTGGCCTAATGGAAGCATGGACAGATTAAACAATAGCGGTCCCAGGATTACAATTCAGAGTTTTTTGTGAAGCTAGACTGAAAGCACAATTAGAAGTTAATCATAACTCATTTTAAATGTGAAATCTGAAACAACATAAAATGGATAGGCATCACTCAATGCAAAGGCAAACAGAATATGTTGTGTACTACATCTCCCAGCAGGCAATCAAAGTAGGAAGTGCTCAGGAGCGTTTTCACTTCCTGCTGTAACCGTCTGCTTTTTCTGCTCAAAGATTCCTGAAAATGCTCAGAACAGAAATCGAATCTTTTTTTCTTTTTTTTTTCCCCCAATTTTTTTTTTTTTTTTACATCGTTTTCTTTTCAGTGTTAAAATGTATTAACGCCGGATTTATTTTGGTATTCTCCACATTTTAGTTATACAGTATCTCAAATGAAAATGAAATATGAGACAAAACTTGGAGGGAGGATGGACATTTTTTTCTAGTCCACATCTTTTAATATAATATCGTTTACTTTTCCAATGCGTACATCCATTTGATGGGGGGAGGGGAAAAAGACGTAATTGGGAAATGATATTATTGTGACAGATCAAACAGGAACTGCTTCTACACGTTTCCAAACTTCCAGTGCTTTTAAACTTCAGTATGGGTACGTGGAGGTCCTAACTTTCGGCGTCCAACATTAAAAACCTGGCTGGCACCAGACTTCCAGTCGGGACAGAAAGTATGCTTCCACGCAGGCAGGATTACGGGGTGATGAGGAGCGGAGGAGGCCGGAGCGGCTCGGTTCTGAACTTCAGGAGCGCGGGCAGCTCGGGCTCGGTCCGCCGCAGCTCCACCGTGCTCCCCTCGGTGCTGACGTTCCTGGTGATCGTAGCGTCCGGAGGCCTGCTGCTCATGATAGAGAAAGGAATGCTGAACGGCATGGAGACGCCTTCTCCCCGGAGCAGCGGCAGGCGGCTGGACTTCAGCCGACAGCCCGGGAAACACGGTCCCGGCGGCGTGGACGTGGACTCCCAGGTAAAGTACAGACGCAGGAGGAAGTGAACTAGCGCGGAATTTATTTAATTATTTTCCGCTCGAATTCTAATGAGCAATTCTGGGGTTCAAAAGCATGAAAGAGGGAAATACTTTGGAAAAGAAGGGAGACACTTTCTGTGCGTATTTCCATGTATTAGGTTGTACAATCTCAAACTGTAAAAACATAAACCTTGTCACTAAGTTTAGGTCTAAAAATCTCAGTGACAGTTCAGACTTACACGGTAGTGACGTCACAGACGCAGATCAGAGTATACAGCTTCCCTGTTTTTTTTTTTTTTTTACAACTCAACTTCACATCATGATGTATCTCAGAAATGAATGTTGCAAATCTGTGACACAGAATTTAAAAGGGGAACAACCCGCAGAAGACGTGGGTGGAGTTGACAGGTAGACTCCACCCCCAATCACCTGGGTTAGGGTTAGGGGGTTAGGGTTAGGTACAAGGCTGGGTACACGCTGTATGATTTTGACAGTCTCACACAAAAGACAGGTAGTTGTAGGAAAGATAAAGAAAGGAGTAGGGGGGGGATCAGCCCTTGCAGCTCTGAAATGATGGTTGTACGTCTCACAGTGAGACAGGAGCAAAGATCTCTGTGGTATTTTGACAACATATAGTCATTTAATTAAAACCTCAGGAAACTATGCCAACCTTTGAAGAAAAAAAGAAAATTCCCTTAAAGCCATTCTTTGTAACACCACTTCTGACCACACCGGGGCAGTACATCGCAAGGAAGTTTGTGGCTATGTTCCAGGTTGCGCACTTAAATTTAGTTTTTTATAGTTCATAGCTGTGTTCATTATTCAGTACACTTCAAAACTGTCAGAAAATGGCATCTGGGACACTGGATAGTCCACACACTCAATAGTTGCCATCTTATCGATGTAGCATCTTTCCAACTTCACATCCATTATAGAAGTCATTAATTTTAAACAAACTGTGTCAAATTCGATAGAATGTATATTTAAGCCACTGGTTCTGTTTCCACTTAGATCCTCCAAGAGATCCGCAACCGGACCATCAAGACGATGTGCAAGCAGAAAAACATGCCCCACAGCATCTGGTCGCTGGCTCCGCTGCAAAGGAAGACACTTCTGCAGCACGTTCTGGTGAATGACGAGTACCGCTTTCTCTACTGCTACGTCCCCAAAGTGGCCTGCTCCAACTGGAAGAGAGTTCTGAAGGTCCTGAGCGGAGCCCTGGAGAACGTGGAGGTCAACATCAAGATGGACCACCGCAACGACCTGCTTTTTTTGTCGTCTCTGAAGCCGGAGGAGATCCGCTACCGCCTCACACACTACTTCAAGTTCATGTTTGTGCGAGAGCCCATGGAGCGCCTTCTGTCTGCGTACAGGAACAAATTTGGAGAGATCGAGTCCTACCAGAAAAAGTATGGAGTGGAAATCATAAAGCGGTACAGGAAAAGGCGGTGCTAAGGATGTGACGGGGGACGATGTGACGTTTGCAGAGTTTGTCCGTTACCTGTTGGACGAGGATGCAGAGCGCATGAATGAGCACTGGATGCCCATGTACAACTTGTGCCAACCGTGTGCCATTTCTTATGATTTCATTGGATCCTACGAGCACCTTGAAAATGATGCGGAGTATGTACTGCAGCACGTTCGGTGCACCTCCTTTTGTTCACTTCCCAGAAAGGCAAACGTGGTACAAACCGGTCACCACAGAAACGTTACACTATTACCTGTGCACCTTGCCACAGAAGCTTCTGAGGGAACTCCTGCCAAAGTACATTTTAGACTTCTCTCTATTCGCTTATCCCCTCCCCAACACAACCACTGAACACTGCCGGCATTAAAAAGATGCAATGTTTATAGTCTGGAGATTATATATTTTTCTCTTAAATATAGAGAATCACTTTGCTATTTTGTATTCTTAGGGAACATCCAGTATTCTGGAGCCATTCTACTTTTTTTTACTTGAGACGTCTACACATCAATGAGAAATTGTTCGTTGTTACAAAAGACTGCAAAACCTTCAAAACCACTAAAGCTTGAATTCAAACACAAAAGGAAAAAGTTACTAAAACATGTTACATAAACGGTTACAATAAATTAATCAGTGCAGTTCACAATGTTTGACGTGTTAATAATACTTGGACTTGTTTTATCATGTTCTGCCAATTTTAGAGGAAATGTTCAATGACCTCACTGGGTGTTCAGTGGTTTAGCAGGCTAAAACACGTACCGTGCACCGGGAAGGGTTTTTTTGTCCTCGTTTCCCACCTTCCCCGTATTATTTGACTATTTAACATCTAATTCAACTAAGGTACATGTTTTGTCATGCATATATGTGCAGCTCGTCATTTTTTTTCATCACTTTATTATTATTGTTTTTTTTTTTATTTACAATAATTTAATAATTTTAACATAAAAAAGCATTGCTATTAAACATAAACAAAACTTGTTGCATCCCAAATGCTTCTCTTGCATCTAGATGAGGTTGGAAATGCTGCAAATCACATTAATTTTAGAAACAATTTCACCTAGATGTTTTTTGTTTAAATCAGTACCTGTACGTGACACCAACACATCACACAGGTTAGATATTTTGAATGATGAGGGGGGGTCACTCTGGTTGGACGGAACTGTTGGCACTGACTTATACTACAGGCTGCTTCATGTTGAGATCTGTGGAAGCTTCATCATTTAGTGTCCTGGCTCAAGATTCTTGTGTTTTCAGACTCACTCATCAGCACCTTCACTCCTGGAAAAGAATGAAATAAATGACAGCCTAAACTTCTGCGGTTTTGTTTCGAGAAATAAAAATGTAATCAATTGCACATTCAAAGTCTTACTTGTCTGCGGACTTGTCAGTTGAGCGGTCAAGTGTTCGGAGGATGGAGCGTTCTGTGGAGGTGTGGCGAGGATTGTTAGAGAGGCTGAGAGGCGATGAGCTTTGCAGGGATGAGAAAGACAAGCCCTGTCTGCGCATCTCCTGAACTGCTCTTTCACTGTGGACAGAAGGGCAGAGAGACAAAAAAAAGAGGCTATTTTTCCTCAACTATATTTTAGTAAGAGCTGCAGTAATTACTAAATTTGTTGACTGCCAAGGTGCATATGCGACAGCATTAATAATAAATCTATTAAAGTCTTTTTTAGCATACATAATTGGGTTTTTATGTCCACCCACTGAACAGTTATTAAGTTTTGTACTGATAATTTCATATCACACTGGGCTCAAACTAAATATTAAAAATCTTTTTTCAATGCATAACCGATGCCAAAAATCATTAGCTGAACATCTAAAAGGAGTTTTTACACTAAAAATAACCAGATCTTCTGAAAGAACACCTTAAACTTAAAAATCGCTAAACTATCACAGCTCAAAAACTGTTTCCAACTGCAAGAGGGAAGACTTTCTCAAGAGTACTATATTTTCAGAGCAAGTTCGTTGAAAGATAAACAGTGTCTTTTATTTCAGTCCGATCCCAGCAAGAAGCTCCTCAGACCCAATTTAATCAAGTTTCTAATATTATCTGTTTGATCTGTTCCACTTTTTAGATCCAAATTTCATACTGTTTATACAAGTAACTGTATGTCATGTCATCCAGTCATATTTCAGCTGAGTAAAAAAGGGCACCAAGAATTAACTGATATTTCTGTAAACTAATAAACAAAGAATTTAAAGCATCATTTAATACTTTGTAAGAATAGTGGGCTGTCTAATATTGTTCTCGACTCTCAATTCAAACTCATTAAAGCAAGAAGCAACAATGTGGCTGCAATGAATGATGGCGAAAAAAATTCATTGAAAATCAGAAAAGTCATTTGCCTGCCATTCATGTTGTGACAGCTGCACAGAAAACTCTTCAAGGGCCTCTACACACTGCATGAATTTGGGCTGTTGCAAATGAAAGATCATCGTGGTGCAAGAATTGCGGGGACATCTTTGGTCAAAATCGGCTGTCCTACAATATAAGCTGTTTGACGACAGCTGTCTAAGACCAAAGACTACCTGAAATACCTACAAATTTCTGACAGTGTCAGAAATCCTACTTCTCCGTCTACTCACTCAAATGCAGCTGGAAATGACAAACTGATTACTGCGACCTAGCGCCATCCCAAAGAAAAGTACGAATCCAAGGTTGGCCTCTTAATCCATATACCATTCTGGACATCATACCCAAGATGGAGAATATGCAAATCGTACAGTGTGAAATGATCTTACATAAAAATCATGTAGTGTGTGGAAGCCCTGAGACTTCCTTTAGAGTTAAATCCAAAAGCAGAAATGCAGAACAGACTTGTCAGCAAACTGGAACAAAACACAAAAACACACCCAACTGTGTATTGCCAACTGAATACATCCAGTAGTTGTCATGGTTGTCAATACTATATTCTACAGCAGCCATTCTCAAAGGTCAGAATACCAAGGCCTAATCTGAAATGTGAAAAATCTCTGTGGCCAATGCAAACCTTTAAACACCACTTTGATTAACATACAAGGCTAAAAGCTACATTCCAATATTAATGTAAGGGGTCAACAAATAAGGTGTCACTTGTCATATTAAGTTAAGATGAATAACATTCAATTGGCTTGTTTTATTATTTCTAAATATTTTTAAATCATGTAATAAATATTTTACAGTAATTAACAACATTTTTTTTTTTTTAAATCGAGGATTTAAAAATAATATTTGTTTATTTTTAATGACCTCGCATGGCCCACCTGCAGTACCACGAAGGCCCACCAGGGGGCCGCGGGCCACTCTTTGGGAATCACTGTTCTACAGTTTAACTACAAATATTGTTTGGCTATTTAAAATCCAGATTTTTAAACAAATGAACAACAGAATCAATAGTTAGTATAATTCAGGTAATATTGTATGATTCAATCTCTCAAATCTTTCCCCCCTAAATGTAGGGGGGGGGGGGCATAGTGAATTTTCATCTTGTTATTTCCAGCTGCTGCCTTTCGGTGATTAAAAATATCAACTCATTTGGTGATTGGAAGTGAAAATTACGTGCATATGTATTTGCATATAGAGTGGGCAAGTCAGATCCAGTCGTTCAGGATACATTTGCATTTATATATTTTACTGCTAGGTGTGAACACAAGAAAAGCGCTGGAGGCCTGAGATCATGTTTCTCAGGAAGCATTTTAATGCAAGGTTTGAAAAGAATCACTTAAGAATGAGGCCACAAATTTCCCAGAAATCCCCTGAATGTATCCTGAGTACATTCACACCTCTATTTAGTGCTGTACACCAGCACTACATCCGAATAGGCTTACAAACTAGCTTCATGGGGACATAGTGTAGTTTGTGAACTCTACTTCTGCTAATGTAACTCAGATTACAGAATATTCAATTTACTGTATTGATATTAGCCATTGCTATCACTAAGTCTGATGGAACAAATTAGACTTGACCAATGACATTTTAGTTCTGTATTTTTTCATTTTTCAAGGAAAAAAAAAAATTCACCAGAAGATTTAATGATAATGAGACTGACAGCAGCCATCTTAAGCATCAATGTAAAGATGAATGAGACTGACCGTTCAAAGCGCTCAGTGGTCAGTTGCCTTTTCAGAACGTCCATCTCTGTCTGCAGTTGAGACACTTTGCCACGGAGTTGGGACACCTCTCTGGCGTGCTCTGCACTTTATGCACATGAACAAATCAAATATTATTCAATAATTTTTTTTTTTTTTTTTTTTAAAGGTAAACAGTATAGTAAACAGGATTTCTCTACTTTTTGCTGTCAGCCAGAATGAGCCTGTCACGTAGGACTTTGAGTTCCGACTCCTTCTCACTGGCTGTCAGATGACTTTGGAACTCTTTTTGTCGGTTCATTGATAGTAATGTCTCAAGGTTGCGCAGGGTCAGCCTCTCACTGGCTAGTTGCTTTTTCAGTAGCTCCACCTCTGATTGAACATCTTCTAGTTCCCCTGTGACCTTAGAAGAGGAAGCAGAAAAAATGAGAAGATGGATAACTACTGCTGAAGAAGCAGCAGATATGTACAGTGGAATGCAACCCATTTTCTGCCAAAAGCAGATTAAGTTAGTTTCGAAATAAGTCCAAAACATCCTCACTCTCTCAAGGTCCATGCTCTTGGCAGTCAGTTGCCGTGCAGTGAGCTCTTTTCCAGAATCCAGTTTAACACAGAGCTCCCTGACAGAAGCCAGATCTGAGAGGACACTGGTCTTCTCCTCCTGTGCTTTATGCAGGTCTTCTTCGAGTCGAGACATCCCACGAACCAGTGAGGACACCTTTGCCTCATAAGCCTGGCAGTGCTTGCAAGTGCTTTGAAAAACAATAGGGTCAAAATGAAATTTAACCATGAAGGAAAAGATCTTCAGTAGAAGATGTGGGGACAAATAGCACCTCTCCTTATTGTGAAGAAAGTAGCTATAAAAACAATTAATCCTGTCTCACCTGTTGGATCTCTCTTTCCTGTTTTCCAACAGTATCTCTGAGTCGCCTGCGTTCTGTGTCTGAGGAAAGCAGCTCCAGGCGGATGGAGTTATTAAGGCCTTCAGCATGCTCCAATTTCTGCTTCCGCTCCTCCATTTCTGAGTGGGTCATCCTGAAGCGCTCCAACAAATCCCTGTTCTCCTGTTCCTGTTGGTCAACAAACAACATGTAAATAACAGTCAGCAAACCACCTCTCTGAAGTGGGCAAATCAAATGTAAAAGGTGGAATGACAAAACTAGATAGATAGGTAGACCGGGAAAAAAAACAAACAAACAAACAAACAAACATCAGAATGGCAATATTTTCTCACCTTAGTAGCCATGAGTTTCTCTATTCTGGACACTTCAGAAATGTATGAGTGCACCCTCAACTTCATTTCATCTTTCTCGTGCAAAGTCTCCTCCATTTCTACATGTACAACCTGGAAAAAAGAGAGAAAAGAAACGTATGCCTTATAATGTATTCCCTTCATTTCCTCTGTATCTAACACAGGGCAGGCTAGTTCTCAGTAGTGAAAATAAGATTTATTAATTACTTGGTTTTCTCTGGTCATCGTGGCCAGGTCATCTTGCAATCTTCTGTTCTCTCTAATTGTGATCTCTTTGTCTCTCCTGAGTGCCGTCAGCTCCTCCTGGGATGAATCCAGTTGTCTCCTCAAACTCTTTATTTCCCTCTCACGGCTGTTTAAGGCTCCTTGAAGCTGACTGAAAGGATTGAAGTCAACACAAGACTAGTGTTATCAGTGAATGATTTTTAGTAGCTTTTATGTGTTTATATGTATTCAAATTCACATCAAGAGCATATTACTCACGCTAGTGAGTTGTCCAGGTTTTTAACTGTCAGTCTCACTTCTTCAAGGGTCTTTTCCTGTATGAATAAAGAATTAGGCATCATTGGTAATCTTAGTCAATGTGTTTTAATGTATTTTTTGGTTTTGTTCTCCCCCTCTCCCCTTACCCCTAAAGGTGCTTCCTGGGACTTGCCAGGCCAACATTGCAAATAAGGATTTGTTCTTAATGTTCTGGCCGGTAAAACTGAGGTTAAATAAAAAATAAAGATCGGAAATTTCAATGTATTTCAACACATTAGTTAATTATTCACATGTACATGAAAATAATAACCTGTCAATGTATTCCATCTTTCATCTGCACAAAAAACATGACGGGATCTCCTGCTAAGGCTTTTTTTTTTTTTTTTGCTGTACTGATTAATTCATCTTAGGGATTAAAGTGGAAAAAAAATATCCTTTGACAGAATTTTTTCCAGGCCACCGTCTACCTTTTCATAGCATCCCCTTTTTGTGGTTACTTTCTGCAGTTTTTATTTTTAAAACAACTGAGGAAAAGGGGTATTTCAAGTGTTTTCTTTTTCTGCTGAGCAAGATTACATTTCAGGACCACCCTGCCCAACCAAGCATTGGCACTATTTTCTAATGTAGCCATTATATCGTAGACAGGTTTTAGCCTAAACTTTATTTAAATACAAATCAAAATCACTGGAAAGGGTACAACTCCTCCATTGCTTATCATTATTAAGATTTTTTTCAGTACAGAGTTCTATCTACTTTTGGCCTCTCTCTTCTAGTTTAAGATGAGAAAGAACCAGTTCTACATATTTCCTGGAGTAATTCTAAGTGTGTGTAAAACTAAGCACCGGATAGTAAGGCCTTATTTTTACCTTTTAAAAAGGGATACAACTTCTACCAGACTGAAACTTCAAGAAACATAACAGATGACATTTTTGGTTAGATAATCAAATCAGTTGGCTGATTATTGGCCATTCTTTTATAATAAAAGTCAGAATTTAGCATGAGCTCCCTCAGAATCAAGCACTATATGTCCAACACTGCATACATGTAATACATTAACAACATTATTATGATTATGTTAGCCGACTTTGTGGTTCCAATGTAAAATGTAATGTTATTGGGGTAAATAAAACAAACAAACATCATAGGCCTCTTTCTGTGCATGGATGCACCATTAGGTTTACCCTTTCCAGTTCATTTGACAACTAAGGCTTGGTCTCCACTGATTATATAATGTGTTTGGATCAATTGGGAAATGGCTCCTCTTGATTCTCAATGGAGGTACATACAATTATTAACACCATCGACTTTGTTTATCTACTTATTTATTTTTTCCCCATTGCAGATAACTCTGACCAAGACCTTTTCTCTGCTCTGTCTCCTCAGCCTTCAACCGCTCAAAGAAGGTGATCGTCCTTGCTGAGTCTGAATCTGTTTGAGATTTCTTCATGTTACAAGGAAGTTATTCCTCAACAATGTAATCTGTCATCCGATGGATCCTTATGATGGGTGACTGAATAAAAACCTAAAGATTCAGTGGGATTCACTGGATTACTGATTTATGGTACTTTTTACAAACAGGGTGGTTGTAGCTCAGTTGGTAGAGCGGGTCATCCAGTCTCCGAAAGGTTGGCGGTTCAATTCCAGCTCCAACTGTCCACATGCTGAAGTGTCCCTGGGCAAGACACTGAACCTTAACTTGCCCCCAGTGGGTCTGGCAGTGCCTTCTATGGTAGCAGCCGCCCACTGGTGTATGAATGCGAGTGTGCATGGATGAATGAGAGGCCAATGTAAACTGCTTTGAGGGCACCTTGATGGTGTGGATAAAGCGGTATAAGTGCAGTCCATTTACCATAAAATGGTAAATGGACTGCAAGTCTGTCCACAAGGTTTAGGAGTGTGTTTATGGGGATTTTTGACCATTCTTCCAGAAGAGCATTTGTGAGGTCAAACACTGATGTTGGCTGAGAAGATCTGGCTCTCAGTCTCTGCTCTAATTCATCCCAAAGGTCTTCTATCAGGTTGAGATCAGGACTCTGTGCAGGCCAGTCAAGTCCATCCAGACCAGACTCTTCCATCCATGTCTTTATGGACCTTGCTTTGTTCACTGGTGCACAGTCATGTTGAAGAGGAAGGGTCCAGCTCCAAACTGTTCCCACAAAGTTGGGAGCATGGAATTGTCCAAAATGTCTTGGTCTGCTGAAGCATTCAGAGTTCCTTTCACTGGAACTAAGGGGCCAAGGCCAGCTCCTGAAAAACAACCCCACACCATAATCCCCCCTCCACCAAACTTTACACTTGGATCAATGCAGTCAGACCAGTACCGTTCTCCTGGAAACCACCAAACCCAGACTCTTCCATCAGATTACCAGATGGAGAAGTGTGATTCGTCACTCCAGAGAACGTTCCTCCACTGCTCTAGAGTCCAGTGGTGGCTGCTTTACACCACTACCTCCGACGCTCTGCATTGAACTTGGTGATGTATGGTTTGAATGAAGCTGCTCCACCATGGAAACCCATTCATGAAGCTCTCTGCTCTGTTGTTGAGCTAATCTGAAGGCCACATGAAGTTTGGAGGTCTGTAGTGATTGACTCTGCAGAAAGTTGGTGACCTCTTCGTACTATGTGCTTCAGCCTCAGCTGACCCGGCTCCCTCAGTTTACATGTCCTCCCAGTTCATGGCTGAGTTGCTGTCGTTCCCAAACACTTCCATTTCCTTATAATACAGCTGACAGTTAACTGTGGAATATTTAGGAGCGAGGAAATTTCACGGCTGGATTTGTTGCACAGGTGTCATCCTATCACAGTTCCACGCTGGAATTCACTGAGCTCCTGAGAGCGACCCATTCTTTCACAGATGTTTGTAGAAACAGTCTGCATGAATAGGTGCTTAATTTTATACACCTGTGGCCATGGAAGTGACTGGAACATGAATGGGATTTGGATGTGTGAGCAAATACTTTTGGCAATATTATTTTAATGCCTGGTACAACTAAAGGTACATTTGTTTGGACAAACATAACGATAACCACAAAGATTGCTCATAAGAGTTTTATTTAAGAGCTGATATCTTACCATTTTCCATGGTTTTCTTGATTATAACCTAAATCACTTAAGTTTTTACATCAATAGTTATGGCGTTGTACTGCCAAAAACACTGCTTTTATGCATTCAGTGTTTTTTGTTTTAGTCACATGATGATGTTTAGTGGTACCAGGTATTAAAATGAACAAGAAAGTGAAGGGAAAAAAAAAAAAAAAATATATATATATATATATATATATATATATATATATATATATATATATAAAGCATTTGGATATAACATATGGGCAATTTATGTGAGCTTATCCTATAACTTGCAAATTAATATCGTGTGTGGTGACAGTTACCTTCTTCGATAATTCATCCTGGAGAACAAATAGTTTTTCCGTCTTTTGATCCACTTCATCCTGCAGAGCATCTTTTTCTCTATCCAGGACAGAGATTGACTTCTGAAGGACAGCTACCTCTTCTTTGTGCTTGGTGCTCTGCTGACTCAGCTCCCCTGAGAGGAAAAACAAAATTTAGCAAAAAGCCAAACAAACAGAGGGGAAAAAAGAAGAGAGAGAGAGAGAGAAGCATAACTTCATAATACGAGCTTAGTAACATATTCACCCAATTTCTCCTCAAGTTTTTCTATCTGCTCATGGGCCACATGCAGCTCATTCATCTTCACAGAGAGCCTGTGTTGGGTATCAGATAGTGACTGCTCCATTTGCTCTTGTAGCAGCCTACAATTAGATCAAAAGTATACTCTGATTTAATTTTAGTTGGCAACTAGTTTTGGTTTTTCAACCGTGAACAATATGACATTTCAGGACATGACATAATGAGATGACAGCAAATCATAGTCATAGTACCAAGTAAGTTGATAGGATAACTAGTAAAATAATAATTCTACTAGTCAGTTAAATCAAGAAAAGTCCCACAGTTGGAGAGGAAGCAGGAAATACTGCAGCCTCATACCTCAGAGCACTGGCCTCAGCCCTCTGCTGGGTGACTTCTTCTGCATTGTGGATCAGAGCAGCTGACCGAACCTTCAGCTCCTCCTCTGCGACCTCCCTTCTCTCCTTCAGGAGACACACCTGTGAGCGCAGGTCCAGTCTCTCTCGCTCTAGCTGCACCCCAAAAATAAACAAACAAACCGCAAAACAAGACAGGATTTTCTTTAAATAAAAAAACAATTAAAAAAAAAAATCAAAATCAAGGTAAGTTGAAATATAGAACATATATCTTTTCAGCTTACAGTCTTGATAGTATTCTCCAGGTCAAGAATCCTCCTCTCCTCTACTTGTCGGTCAGTGAGAGCTGAAGTCTGGGCAACCTGAAAATCAATATAACATTTGTAACAATGTCCATGCTCAGTTATAAAATTCACTGTGATTTGTTGCATGATCAGTTTGATTTGTTTATTTCTGATGCAAGCAGAGTAAGCAGCATCAACATCCATGCATCAGTAAATATACATATTACTTATGGACATAAGAAACTGTGCTGTCCATAAAATGCCCAAAACTGAAAAACTACACGTGAAAGTAAACCTTGTATTCAGGGCAACTTTGCCTTCCCAGGAAGACTCAGAGCCCTTAAATTTAGAAATTGAATTCAAATATATTTTATTTGTCCCCAAAGGGAAATTATTTGTTGCAATAATGTTTTTTTCACCAAAATAAGTCAGTGACAAAAATTGGAAGAAATGGTGAATATATTTCCAGCAAGAGCCTCTACTAGATGTGTTTCATGGCAACTGTTTTATCTTGGCTTCTAATGTCACAAAAAATGAAAAATAATAATCACACTGAAAGGCAGTAGTCCTGGACCGACCTTTAACCTCTCCAGCAGCATGTCCCGTTCAGTGGTCATCTGCTCAATTTTCACTTCTGCCCGTTTCATCTCCTCCTGCAGTTTCAAGACGTCAGCTGAAATATCTATACTACGGGCCAGCTTCAGGTCATCTTGAGCCTAAACAAGCACAAACATTTGGTCAGCTGGGTGAATAATACCCCCTCCCCCCAATATCTCTTTGCATTTTTACAATGTACACATGCTGGTAGAATGTTTCTACAACTGACTTGCTTAAACATGGTCTTGAAATGGTCTCTCTCATCACTGAGGGCCTTCACATTATTCTGAATGTCCTCCATGTGCTTCTCAAAGTCCAACAGAACTGCCTTGAGCTCATCCCTTTCCTTAACTGCACGAAGTAGCTCTGCCTCTGCGACAACTCCCTGAGAAATGTTAAGCATTATGTCAATATTGGGCATCAGTTTTATGAACTGTTAACTTTATTGGCGGTAAAAAAAAAATTTTAAAAAGTGTTCTTGTTTTGTCTATTTTGATTACTTTGGTCATTGGGCTCCTGCCTCTTTCAGGACTACGACTGGGACTCGACACCAAACTACCTCCTCCTCTGGCTCTTTTGTAACGCTCGACTTCTTGGCGATAGTAGTCCCTCTCTTCCTCTAGACTCTTCACAAAGGCATCTAGACGAGATGGGGAGCGTTCTCTTCTACAGACACCATGTTTAGCACGCATGTTCTCCAACTCAAGCACCAGATCTTTGTCTAGCAAAACAGTAACAGGTATTATATGCAGTAAACATTGTAAAGCTGATGTAATAATTTTTGAAAAATAAGAGGTACAACAAAAGGGCAATTACCAGCTGCCATCATTTTCTCGACTTTGTCCTGCAGCCTGATTTTCTCGCCCTCCAGGAAGTTAACCAGTCCTTCCATCTTCTCATTTTGCTCTTTGAGCTCCATCAGCTGATCTCTGAGACGGTCTTTTTCAAATTCACCTTCAGACTGCTCCTAAATTAAATTATTCCAAGGAATATTTGTTTAGGTTTACACAAGTACGCACTAATGTTCAGTTAGTTCCCTGATAGGGAATAAAGAACTGTTTGTACAGCATATTTTACACACCCTTCTTAGATTTGTGATAATATCCTCCAAGTCTTCAATGATTTTCTGCTGCCTTTGAATTTCTTCCTGTTGAGAACGTACAAAATTAAGACAGTTATTTTTAATGTACCTGAAAAGCTGTTATTACTCTAATAGCAGTTATATTCAGTAGTCTCCTAGTCGTCAGCAGTCTCCTTGTTTTTCATCTTCTAACTTTAGCTTCTTGTAGCTCCAGGTCAGCAGTTTCCAACACATGCTCCTTTTCCGTCTCCAGGCGCTTTGCAAGGTCATCAATGTGTGTCAGTTCTTCACATAACTCCAGGTTTTTTAAAGACAGACTGGCCACTTCTGTGGATGCATCCTTCTTTTTCTGCTGAAGTCCCTCTATCTTTTGCTCAAGGGTTCTGTTGGTCTCTTGTAGATACTCAATCTAGTTAACAAAGAGCAAACAATCACAGTTCCTAAGAACAAAAAAACATACAAAAAACATTCCAAGATCCTCTCAAAAAGAGGAATTGTTCAATGAATCATATCACAATTTTCAATGACTATGCTTGCCTGAAGGTTAAAGTGGGCAATCAGCTTCTCATTACTGATGTTCTGAGCTTCAAGAGAAATGACATCATGAGGCCGTCCTCCACGAAGTACATGATTCAAACGCTCAATCTCCTTGTCCCTTTCCTCCACCTTTGAAAGAAACACCTTATTACATCTCACAAATCTTCTATCTCATGGCATTATTCCTCAATCTATTTTTCTCACCTGACTGTTTAGATGGTTTATGCACTCTTGGGCTCTTTCCAGGTCTAGTCTGACTTTGTTGATGTCTTCCTGCAGTTCATGAATTCTAAAGATCAAAGTCACCATGAGTTAAGAGAATATAATGAAAACATAAGTATTAGACACAAACAGTGTCATGATATTTTGTTCCTCAATATTCTGTAAAATGACAAAGACTTTAAACCATCATCTTATCATTTACAATGTATAATATCGTCATATGATTCAAATAATCTCAACAATGTCTGTGAACTACAAACGGGGCTGAAAATCAATCATAGGATGTGTTTGACTTTGAGCAATCTCTGTATAAACTATGTCTGCTGTGCCATCCATACATTTTGATGAAAGTTCTGTCATGCAAAGAAGAAGCCATATGTAAATACGGTCCATAAATGCTGCTGTTGTCTTTGGGCCATAGCGGAAATGTGAAAGCTTTTTCTTTTTTCTTTCTTTCTTTTTTAAAAACAGAAGTGTCTTCTGGAATAAAAGAAAGAGATCATCCGGGCTTGTTATCAGCACTCAGTGTGTTAATGTCTATGTAATGGGGAGGCTTGCACATCTGGAAAAGGAAAGATCAATGCTACAAAGGCATTTAATAGGTTTTTTAGAGCAACATATGCTCCCATGAAGACTATATCTTTCTGAGGGAAGGTCTTGCATCTTTCAGCATGACACTGCTAAACCACATACACATCCATTACAAAAGGATGGCTTTGTAGTAGATGAGTCTGGGTACTGAACTGATCTGCCTTCAGTTTAGACCATTAAACACAAAATAGTAACATCATAAAACAAAACAAACAAAAAAACTAACAACTTGTAGGATTGTTGAACAGCTCAAATCCTATACACCAGTGGTGTCCAAACTCAGTCTTAGAGGGCCACTGTCCTGCATGTCTTAGATGTTTCCTGGACACAACACACCTGATTGGATGGATGGATCACCATCAGCTTGTCATCCAGGTCTGCGCAAGTCTGTTAAAGATCCATTCATTTGAATCAGGTGCACTGAAGCATGGAAACATCTGAGAGTTGCAGGACAGCAGCGGTCGAGGGGTGGAGTTGGACACCCCTGCTATACAAAAACAGAAAATACAATATTCCTCTCCCATAATTCCAGCAACTGGTCTCCTCAGTTCCCAGGCATATATGGACTGTTGTTAAAAGAAGATGAGGTGTGGCAAACATTCCCCTGGCTCAATATTTTTGCAGTGTGCTGCCGTTTCAATTTTTTGGAACTGATTGTAGAAAAGACAGCAAACCTTCCATCAGCTAGCTGAAGGAGGTCTGCTACATATGGATCATCAGGCTGAAGAACAGGATAAGCAGAAGTAAACGAGGGAGGTACAAGCTCATCAATCTGCATTCTCTGCCGTCTAAAAGGAATGCTGCGCTTTTTTCCACCTAGGAAAGCATGAGCAAAGGAGACAAACATGTACATCAATGTCAAATATCACTCTGAGAACACTGTATACGTGCTTAACCGCCTACATTACCTGGTGTCTGCACAACAGCTTGCATGTTCTTCTCCTGTAGCTGCTGGATGCGTTCAGCTTTAGCCTTGCTGTCCTTCTCCAGGCAGCGAACCTTATGCACATACTGATTGTTTAAAAACTTCAGGTCGGATGTCTCATGGTCCATTTTCCTAATCTGAGTTTTCAGCTCTGAAAGCAGACATGATTGTGAGAATAAAGTGATTAAATGTACATGGAAGGTTCAGTCTCTGTCCTAAGGAGGAGGGGCTAGTTTGTCAACATTTACCTGTGATGACACCATCTTTCTCTTCCCTCAGTTTCAGGAGCTCCAGGTGCAGCTCGTTGTTTTCCCTGACCACCCTGGCATTTTCTGTCCTGTACGGCTCCAGGAGAGCATCTGAATTTCGACTCTCTTTCTCGGTCTTCCCAGCTGATAATTTTGAACTGCGCAGACTCTCAGTCGCGTGGACCAGATCGCTGTGACACAAAAAGATGAATCACAGTCGACAACCTATGATTGATTTGGTGAGTAAAGGGATAGCACAGGCAGCTAGTTTTTTTGTTTTTTTTTTTCGACTCACCTTAAGAGCTTCTCCACCAGTGGTAGCGACTCTATCCCCAGTGGTTGGCGGTAGCCCAGCTGATCCAGACGTTTCCGTAAATTGACAAATTTCCTCTCGGCGCTGCTGTTCATGGTTATGACCTAGCGATGTAGCAGAGTCCAATAGATATGTGAAAATTACAAAAAAAAAAAAAGTGTTTTACGAAACCAGATTTGGCTTTATGGAGTAATGAAGCCGCAACAGAGGCTAAAGGCATAATAATATTGGCCAGATATTTTGTGTTTGCAAACGTCGTTGGCTTAATAAGCTAACAAAACATTAGCATTTTGAGATTAAAATATTTAGCCATCTGCTTGTGATAGTATTAGCCTGCGACAATGTTCGACTGTCGTTTGTCATTTAGTTTAGTCTTAAATAGAGTCTCCACCTTACCTTATTGGAAAACCTTTTCTCAACGGCTAATGTTAGCTTAAACGTCAACTTAACGCTAAGTTATAAATAAACGTCTCGTGGATTGAACCAGTAACTTGTACCAGCTTCATTGTAAGATTGCACCTATTTTCTATTGAAGCTACGCCATTGTAAACTTTTCATGTTGTATGTTTCCGCGGTAAAGTTGTTTGAAAAGAGCGCCGATGATGTATGGTTTGGGATTCGTCACCATAGCAGTAAAAGGCTCGGAGGAAATGTGGGGCAGCGTGTTTTGTCAACCGGCGTCCTCCGTGCAGTAGGCGGAGGGGTGGAGTTGACACACAGTGAAAGTGACACATTCTTTCTTTAACAATCAAAACGATTGCATATAACATTGAAAGGATGAACTGGAAGTTTATTATTTACATATGATATAAAGAAAAAAAACAAATATGACAAACGATTAGGCATGTGGTGAAGAGATCTTGAATCTCAAGAAACAGGCACACAGGCAGTGCAGCAGTATCTGCCCCACTGTTCAGTGTACGATTCCCTTTCATCAAAATACAAAGACACAGATGAAATATTCATACTTCAGAAAGCACAACAGGATAGTTAAATGATTTGTGAGCGTTTTTTCCACCAGTGTGAGGCAGTAGTGAGTCATTAAGGAACAGTGAATAGCAGCTATACTAATGAGACTGAGCAATGCTGGAAAAGTATTCCAGCATGTCCTGGATGGTGAACTCCATGGTAATTCCAGATCCAGGATAACATCTGCCTATCAAATCTTCAAAGTGCTTGTACTGACGGATGAACTCGTCTTGCATGGAGTGCCACACCACCTGGTGGAATTGATGAGAAAAAAAATCACTTTGTGTTGTCTCAAAAAAAAAAAAAAAAAAAAAAAAAACTCTACCAAGCAGTTTTATCTCATTAAAACTATATATTTCTGACCTGTAGCAAACTTTCTTCTTCACACAAATGTTTGTCCACCTTCTTGTAAAGGTTGTCAAGGCCCTTTTTAACTTCTTTGCCAGGATACTCTTTGATAACTTTGCGGAGCTCTTGTTTGTTGAAGGCCAGCTGGTAGCTCACCTCTTCCTCGCGTACGCCCTGGGCTACACGGGCTTCAACCCCTTCAAAGAAGTGCTGGAAGAGAAATAATACTTTAATTTAAAAATATTTCACCTCACAAGTTCCGCATATCCACATTGCATATCAATGAAAATGCCCACATTGGACGGCAACTCAAAGATAGTTGTTCTTACATTAAGTTTTTCCAGTGGCTGCCCCAGAGAGTTGATTACATAGGACTGCAGGTGGTCTGTGTATTTGTGCTTGGCCTCCCGTCTTTCTGCATCCAGGCAGGAAATCTTTAGACGTGACAACGTGGAAAAAATGTGGTGGAAATTCTCCATCATCACAACATCCCGTGGTGTCTTTTGGCTTTCATTGGCAACTTTCTCCACTGAAAAGTCAATCAGTAATTAGAACTTTGGTTACAGGCATCACATTAACAACATTTAACTTTTTATTCTTTTTTTTTTTTTTTTAATGGCCAGTTCACCTACCATTCATGAAGACGGCCCTGATAAGCTTGACATAAGCCTTATCTAGGTCCCCCCTGCGCTCTGCATTACGGAAGATTGTCTCAGCAAGTTCGGCAAAATCCTCAAATCCAATAACAAAAGACAGGATGCCGACTTTGCTTTTCTTAGAAATCTTCACTTCTTCCATCTGTCTGATTTGACTTGACTGAATCAAAAAGACAATATAGATGACAACACAAAAACAATAAAAATCCAGATAAAAATTTCCATTTCATTATATAAAAACAAACAAACAAACAAAGAAAACAGCTTGGATTCAACTTACAATGCATTTGTCAAAGTTCCTCTTGACAGTGACCAGCACGTTTCCCAGAGTAGTGCTGAGGAAAGAGGCCGGGTCAACATTCTCAGCTGTCCAAACATGGTGACTCATCTTCACCAACATGTACAGAGAGTGGAAGCTGTCAATCTTGTCACCCAGAGCGATCAGGCTGTTGAGCTCCGTCTCAATGCTTTGGAAGATTTTATTCATCATCAGCCGCACCATGTCTTTCCTTTAGACACAAAAAAGAAGTGAACAATAACTATTAAAGAAACTATACTAGAAGGCAATATGTATGTGTGTGAAGATTTTTTTGTTTTTACAGAAGAAATATTATAAACCAGGTCAAAGTACTGACTCTGATGACATGGAGTGCCTGTGTTCTGCCTGGGGAGGCACTCTTGAAAACGTATTTCCATCTAACTCCTCTGTTTCAGGCTGACAAGACAAACAGAAAAGAATAAACAAAACAAATCTAAAGAAACCTCTGGTTTTTTATTTATTTATTTATATATATATATATATATATATATATATATATATATATGTAAATTAAAGGATGTAACCTATAAAAGGCCTATATCTTTCTTCAGGGGATTTGAAACACAACCACATGAGAATAGCCATTGGTGTTAAGTCATTTTTGATATTTCTGTGGCACCCATTTTCAACACTTGATAACAGATGTACCTGCGCAAGAGGGGGCATGACTGCCTGGTGCTGCTGCAGCTTAAAGAACTTGCTGATGAAGTCTTGTTCTGCCAGACACAGAGGCTCCAGCTCACTGAGGACCTGCTCAAATATCTGGAGAGACAAAATAAACATTTAATCTCACTCCAGAGTCATATGCACACTGATGTAAGCTTACTCCCATTCTGCTGTTTAACTTTGTGTCACCTTATCAAACTTGGTTCTGTCTGCCACATCCAGGTCAGAGGCGGACATGTTGCCCATATCCAGCAATGAGGAGGACTGGGAACGCCGGCTGTTGGAGCCCTGCACCGTCAGCTTGTTCAGGCTTGAGGTAGAGCCTGTCAGCTTCCCAGAGCTGCCATGCAGGCCTAATACAGCACGGCAAATTCAGTATGGTGTAAGCTCGGATGCTAAAGTCAGAGGAATTCAAACAGCAGGCTAATGCAAGTCAACCGTAACACTTGAGTGGTTAATTAATGAAAAATAACGTTGATAGTTAATTGGTTAGCTTTATTTGGCATTCACGATAGAATAAGAAAACGTGATGGTGAATTAAGCAACACTGTGGAGACTCAGCACAAACCAACCAGTTATATATGATGAGGTAATGGTTTGTAAGGTTATCCATCAGGGTAGCAAAGGAGTTTAAGGGAAGGATTGTTTTCAGGGCAGTCACATAGGGAACAGTGATGAGAAGCACATTGGGTAACTGACAGCTCTATCCAAATATCATACTTACTTTCTGTTTCTTGTTTGAGTGCACTCTCTTTCCGCGGAAGCGTGGCTGCAGCCAGTTAGAAAGGCGGGCATCAAAGACAGACACAGGTTAGGCTTACAACATGCAGCATGGGAGCGGGTGAGGCAAGATGTTAGATGTACAAAGTATACGCTGACGTGCACTGCAGTGACTTTGGCAGCAGCTCGGAAAAACCTTTGGAAAACAAATTCTTGTTTTGTTTTCGGAAGCTAAAGCTATCGCAGAGTGCACAAAGCAGAGTCCTATCATTCTGCCAAAACCAAAGCTCAACCAAGGGTCCTATATAGATATCAAATGTTGAAAAATGAGCATGTAAAATCCCAGTGCAAAGGTAAAAGAAGACATTACTGAAAGATAAAACAAGAATCAAGATGTTAACACTGTGGAGAGACATAAAAGTTTGGTGACATATGTTTAGGTGATGCAGAAAATGCTGTTTATTTTGAGGCATTGTTTGATTCAACATGAATATTTCTTGCTTTGGAGAAAAGTGAATGATGCATAAAGAGAAAAAAGACAAAAGGCAAAAGACTGAAAATTCCCAGTCACACACTGTTATGTGAGGGGCAGAAGAGAAGTATGTTTCATGGTTCCACTTTTACAGCCCAGTGAATAATAGTTCTTACCAAACTTGCTCTTCGCTTCTTTGGATGTACCCGCCATCTTTATCTTGGCAACCTCAAAGAAGTCTTTGATTTCTCGCTCATACAGTCTGCTCATATAATCAACATAAGTCTGAAAAAAACATAGGACATTTGTTAGAGTAATGATAAACCGCATACTAATTATACTATGACAACGTTTCAAACATTTGCTTATTCACCTGCTAGCAACGCATTAGATGATAAGCTTATATAGTAGTTGTATGAAGTTAGTGGCAGAGGCCACCATTCCAGTGGAAACAATTAAATGCACAATTACAGGCAGCTGATCACATGGAAAAAAAAAAAAAAACCTTCTGGAGGACTCTTTAAGGGTCATATGAGTGAAATATAAACGCATGTTGCTACAATAACGCTGTAGTTAACTCTTATAGTTAAGTATAGTGTTGGTAGCGCCATGATCCAGGGCTCTTTAACTGCCAGTGAAACTACACGATTGCACAAATTGGCTGGTAAGAAAGAATTCAACTCTGCATCTTCTCAAACCACCTGCTAAATATCCGAACCATTACAATAACCAAGACTAAAATCTAATGGGTCAGAACTAAGAAGAAAGACATGAAAATGATATCAACAGAAAGAAACTTAATATGTAGATTTCCCAAAATGTTAATCAATTTTGTCAGGTATTTTAAAGGGGAATTGCACTGACCCTTGACAGGCCCTCATACTTCTCCCTATGAGTGTTCTTCAGCCACTCCATGAGCTTGGCGTAGCGCAGTAGGTCCCTGTGCAGGGGGCTGTGTTTGGGCAGGGTCAGCTCAGCTGTGTGCTGCGACAAGGTGGAGCTTTGGTCGTGGCCCTGCAAGTGATAGGGGTTAGTAAGCAACACAGTCAACACAACAACACCTTAAAGGGGTAAAACCTTATAATAAGTGCCATTTCATCCTGATATGACGCGCAGATGCATCCCAGATTTAGCTTGCTTTCTATCACAAATATCTGTCGAGATTGTAAACCTCTGTTCACAATCTAGATGTCAACATACACGAAAATGAATTCTTTTTGGACTTCAAATCCTCCACAGTATCAGCTCAACTCACTTAAAACATCTCTTACGGCCGTACTTATGCTTTCCCCACTTCCCCTCAATGTTAGCCTATTGAGTCTACTACGTTTGTTACATGACATGCATACATAGCAGACAGGCACAGCATTTTATGGTATGACACCTTTGCAGCTAAGCCATGTGAGCACCCAAACATGAAAGACTCTCAGCCAAGTCAGTCTGTGAAAGAGGACAAAGATGAATGGAGCCTCTTTAGTTCTGAGATCAGATGCGATGTTAAGTCGTAAGAAACATACCTCATGCAATAAATAATGCACTGTGGAGGGAAAAGCCTCAGGTTTCATGGCATGTATGTTGGAGTGAGTTGTGAGAAGTCAAACATTAGCCAAGGAGGGGCAAGTGGGGGTTGTTGTGAGGGTACTCACTGGAAGTGACAGACAGGAGGACCTATAGAACTGAGGGATAGTCATTTTGAAGTGACTGAAGTGGTTGAACTGACACAGAGACAGAGAGCAGAGTGGGATGATTCAAAGTGAGCAAACAGAGAGTCAAGAATAGAAGAGAAACAGCTGGACGGAAACAACACTAGAAAGATCAGGAAGAGTGCCTGGGCTAAACAGGAAGCTCATGAGGAGAAGGAAAGAGTCTGGAAAAGAACAGGGGAGACGATGGCTCATGATTTCACAGCTGCCTCACACAGGCTAGATGTGTTGAAAACACAAATGTATACTCGATTTACCGCTCCCATTACTTTTTTTTTTTTTTTTGAACCGCTATTCTGGTGTCCTTAAAATGCATAAAGATCCATAAAAACCAGAAACTACATTCAGATTCATCTGAAGGTACAGATCCTTTTGTCTTTTTCAAAAAAACAAAAGCTAAAATATTTTCAAAAACAATACACATTTTCATAATGTCATGTGACTGGTCAGTTTAATTCCACAGCTGAGAGAAGCACTTTCCTTTATGACTTTATTATCAAATCAGATTTCATGTCTTCAAATTTTAGATTAAAAAAAAAAGAATCTTAAGAGATTTCTGACCTAACCTGAAAGTGTTAGTGAGCATGTTCTAACAGTAGTGAGTCTGTTACCTGGTGAACAAACACATTATTGAGGTGATTGGTGAGGCGGCGTGCGAAGGTATCTCTGAGCTCAGCAAACAAATACTGCTGCTGATTCACAGCTGACAGCTTTTCATGACCTACGGAAAGACAATAACAACAGTTTCTTTTAGTTCATCGACTACTTCAAAAAGTATAGGTTGAAAAGTAATAAATGCTGCTTGACGGGGAAGCCAACCTGGTCGGAGTGCCACATTCATGCACTGCAGAAGAGCTTCAGAGGCATTAATGCAAGCCTCAATACCTTTAGGGGATGTTAGATCACCCTCCTGCAAGGCCCTGATGTGTCCCTTAGACAAGTCCATGTAGTTCTACGTGAGGAAACGGTCATCAGACAAAGTACACAAAATCCCATATGATGAATGTCAAAATGAAATGTGCTCCTTACCACTAAGAACTGGATCTCATCCAGCAGTTTGCCATTGTTGGTGTTGCTGATCTGGATGAGGCGGTTGCTCTGGGAGATCTGGTCCATCTGATCCTTAACACTCTGGAGCATCTCTTCATAGCTGCTCAGCTTTCCCTCAATGGTGTCCACCTCACCCAGCGCCTCATCCAGCAGCTGCATCAGGATGTTAACCTGCTTCTCTGATGCCATGATGGACTGAATGTTGGCCTTTAGGTAAGAAAAGATAAAGAGGGATTATTAGTCACTGAAGCAGGCTTGATATCAGTAAACAAAAACAGAAAATCCTGTATGATTATCACAGGCCAGTTACTATCGCATAGACACCAAGGTTGCTTTACTCACCCCATCTAAGACCTGCAGCTCCTTGAAGAGCTTGTCTGCAAAGGCTTCAGCATTGGAGATGGCACACTCACACATCTCCATCATACTCTCAATGTCCTGCTCCTCACGGGTGCTAAGCTCCTGGTAGTCATCTAAAGCATCCTCATCACCCCCTGCAACACTTTGGCTTTCACCGCTCGGTACCGACTCTAAACCCATGAAAAGAGATGGGGAGGTTGGGGGGGGGGGTCATACAAGCCGTTAGCAAAAGCATTAAGCATCTTCAGAGTCAGATTTTCTGCATCTCTTGAAAGACAACTGCAGAAACAAGGAAATTCAGTAGCTGGGAGCCCTACACATCAGGTTTTCATTGTTTTAACTGAAAGACCACTGAAAAAATTACAATGTACATTTATGACTTGAGATGAAAATGTAAAAGATATATGAGCACTAAATGAAAAGCAATCTTAGGTAGTGGCATGAGGTCAAAAAAGGTAAAAGGCACATTTCAATATTTACAGTTAATGATAAGATGTCCATTAATTAGTATTATGTAAAGTATATCCATCTGAACTATGAAGTGAACTAGCCAGAGGATGCATTAATGAGCTTATGCCACTAAAGAATTCTATCAATTAGAATGGAATAGACAAGTAAAGGAAAAACTAAAATAAAAATACTATAAATGGGACTCATTCATAAAACATGAGCAGAACTGATTTGTGCAAAAACTGTGAGCAGAGCGAAATTTACATGCTTCAAAAGTCATGAAAGTGTTTGCAGTTCCAAACTTTTTGTAGTTCTGAATAACATCTGCTCCTGCCTCAGCTCGTGTGTAGAGCTTGTGTCAATGAGCAGCACACATAAATATCGCTGTCATTCCTGGACTTTATAATGTTAATGTCGAGTATGGACTGTTATTTTCACAATATGCTGATACTTTTAAAACACATCTTTTAAACATGAGAATGCTTTAACCTAAATCAGTGGGCATTTAATTACATTTAAGCCTCAGGTTGTGTTTATACAAGTATCAATGGGCTTTTTAAATGGACTTTATATGCTGACAGACTCACACACAGTGACTTTTTTTTGTTTGTTTTGTTTTTTTCTTCAGACCTGTGGTCTCACTGGGATTGTTTCAAAAGCTTACTGCAAAGGTTTCAAGATCACACCTCCTTATATGGTGGTCCCTGGGTGGGGTTTATGCTAATAAAAGAGCTTCGTGAGCACGCTCCCCACCTGCAGTCATTTGGAATTAACTAACATACACACGTTCTTATGAACAAAAAAATCTGAGTTATAGCGTTTATATAGCATTTGAGAATCTGGAGCAGATTTTTACTTAAGAGGTGATTTATGTGTAAATCTGCTCACCAATTTACAAAGATTTCATGAATGAGGCCCAATGTGTGTTACTAAAAACAAAAATAACAAAACAAAACAAAACAAAAAAAAAAACCTTGTGTTGTAACAATGATGATGGGAACCATAAGGATGTAGGACTCTCTGATGGGAAGAGCAATTTGAAAATACAATGGAGAGGGGTGAGGAGGGGGAAGTATAGTCCTACCAACCTTCCGCTTTAGGAAGTTCTGGCCAGAGAAAGTTTAAGAGAGAAAAGTGAGAATAAAGAAGAATTTAACACAGAAAACCATATAACAAACCGAGATACAAAGAAGAGGTGGCGTATTAAAAAAAAGAACATCCTATTTATAGACAGAATCAACAAAAATCCAGAAGAGGTTTCTCCTTCTGATAAAATTTCTTGAATTTGAAAAATTAAAATATCACCAACATGTGAAACAAGTTCTAAGGAAAAGATTTTGACTTGAGAGAAAAAGAAAGATGCATGCAGACCCGAGGGTTGGGGGTGGGGGGCTGAAGATGGACCATTCACATACCTTCCAGAAGCTGAGAACTGACATTCACAAACTCCACCTTCTTCCTCAGATAACGCTGGTTTAGCTTCCATATGCAGGAGATGAAAGAGTTCTTTTCAGCTGTACTGCTGGCCAACCAGCGGTACACCTTCTCAAAATGAAGATCGAATTCGGGATTTTCCTAATCAGTGAAACAGACAGGATATTAATTCTGACCACAGGATAGAGAAAAGTTACAGCATAAAATTGACAGAAAAGGTTTGTTATATCTCTTGCCTTGCTTGCATCTTTGGCATCTACGACTGTCAGGTCTCGAAGCTCCCAGGTCTGTTGTCTCTTGTAGAAGTCCCCTTGTCAGATTTTTTTACTTTCACCACTTTAACCTGGACAGGCCTCTCTGTGGTAGCTAGAGAATTTTTTTCCCAATAAATATTTGCTTTCAATCATTACTCATGTTTTACAATGGCTTCCACAGACCTTTACACACATACCTGTGGCACACAAGAAGCAGTTTTTCTTTTTCTTTCCTGCCTTACAGACATTGACAATGCCAAGGAGGCGCTCATCATTAGGTGTGAAGATGTCCCTCTGGAGAGCGTGCTTGATAGCTGTCATGATGGACACTGTCATACAGAACATAGCAGGAGCTGATTATTGTAATGATGAGGGGACACATGATCCCTGCAGTGCAAATCATGACGTCATTAGACCACGCACAGGAGTTACAATCTTGTAACTCAAATGAACTACTTGAACTGAACTATCATGAAATAACTGATATGTTCATCAGGGTGTGACTGTAAGAAACAAAGTCTGTATATTGAGTGCAGATATGTAATATGACGATATAAATGTTTTTTTTTTCCACTCCATCGCCCATTCACACAGTTTAAAGTGCTTTACAGACCAGGCAAAAAGACGCCATACAAGTGTCGACTATTCAGAAACCAGGTTTCACAAGACTAAGGTTTTAATAGCACACAACAATAAATGACGACGCATGATGACAAAACAGAAAGCGTAACATTTTGTGTGTAACTCGTTTATTTATTTTTTGCTCCTCAGGCCAACAGTAGTGACGGTAGAATCTACTATTTAATGTCCGGACAGCAATGATATTTACTTCGTGTTTCGTGGCCTTCTAGTAAGCAGCTTATTAACTGTTAAACACACTGGTCTGCCAGCACGGAGCTAAAAGCACCTTAAAAGAGTGGTCTGGTGCAGAAACTCCACATAAAGGTCCGCAGCTGTCCTCTCTGCGGTTAGCTTGATGGCTTCTAACGACTCTGCTAGCCCGCACAGGCTACCAGCTAACCAGGATCAGTTTACAGACACAAAGCAAAGGGCGCGATACGTCACATCACTGACAGGTTTTTCAATCAAAATCGGACATGTCTTTACTTTTAGCGTTACACATTTTATACAGCTGTTACCTTATTTTCATCAGCCCAGCAGCTTCTCGAAGCACCGCCCTCTCACTTCCTGGTTCTCGGCCGGAACTGTCATGTGACACCGAAAACCCCGCCCAGGTAGTGATGATGATTATTTACAAATATATTTATATATTCATATTTTCTAGTAAAAAGTGTATATTTTTTGAATATTTACTTTGCTTTTCCTATTTTGTTTTATTTAAGTCAAGAAAATGAAACTTTGTTCACGAAGAACATCCCAATGTTTGAGAATAATGACTATATCACAAACCTGTCACTGATGTAAATAGCCTAAAAATTCCTTTCAATTTAATAAAAAATAAGCACAAAAAGTGAGGACATTTGTGTTTGGTAGATGATTTCTTTGTTGTAACAATTTATCTTGGCAATAAATCTTATACGGTTGGTAATGCCTGATTATTTCCATTTTCAAATTTGTAAGGAAAATGCATTTGTGGAATGAGTGATGTGACTTGGAGCTGTGAATTTATGAAAAATAGAACAAATTTATTTGCACTGATACAGTATTATGTCATGAAAGAAATGGCATTTAAGTACAACCCTAGCTGTAAAAAAGTTGGGACGCTGTGTAAAATGTAAATTTAAAAAAAAATATGCAATGATTTGCCAATCTTACAAACCCATATTTTATTCCCAGTAGAGCATAAAGAGCTTATCAGATGTTGAACCTGAGACATTTTACCATTTCATAGAAAATATGAGCTAATTTTAAGTTTGATGGCAGCAACCCATCTCAAAAAAGTTAGAACAAGGCGATCTCTTCTTTTAACAAGAAGTGAGGAGACCAGTCACTTGAGTTTTTAGTTTTAGTTTGTCCCATTCTTGTCTGATGCAGGATTCTCACTTCTCAACAATCCTGGACCTTTGTTGCCAAAAAGTTAAATATCTTTTTTATAAGGGGACCCTTTCTTGATCAGGTTATCAGTCTCTGTCAGTTTCTAGTTTTTGCTTCATTATAACATATGAAAATGAATCACTTGTTTGGGTAATTATTTAAATTCCATACATTGTAATAATTTGATCTGAATAAGATAAGCTCCTCATCCCCAAGCCATTCAAAAAAGCGCCATCTAATGTGAGTCCGGAATTCTTGTCTGGTAGGCAGAGCCGGTTCAGACCTCCATGGGGCCCTAGGCAAAATTCTGCAAAGGGGCCCTCCTCACTGAATTCAACAGCCACACCTGACACCGCAGTGCTTCCACTCATCCCCCTTTCTGCAGGATCATCAGGTGGAGCAGATACTGTTGTTTGAGGTACTGACTCTGAGCTAGCTTCTGATGCTGTCTGTTCTTCCCCTGTACCACTTGACAACGATGGCTGTACTGGACCTGCGCTGTTTGTACTGCCTGAAGCAACTGTTTCATCTGTGCCTGTATTAGATGAACCTGGCTCTGTCCCTCCACTGGCTGACTGGCTGGAGCCTCTGCTGCTGGTGCTAAGAAATTTAAGCATAGCACCTGTAAAATATAGACAAGACAAAGCAACTATTAATTCAGCTCCATCAAATTGGCTGCACTTAAATTTACTTTAATATTTCAAATATAGGTAATTGTTTATATTATGTACTATAATTCTGATTCATTTAGCACTGTTTATGCATTTATATTTGCCTGTGTACTATCCAAGCAAATAACATTTATTCTTAAGATAAGATAAGATAGAACTTATTAGACTTTATTGATCCCACACCGGGGAAATTCATGTGTCACAGCAGCTCAAGCAGAACAGATAGAAAGTAGAGTGACAGCAGGGTAATTATAAAAATAGGCTAAAATAAAATAGAATATAAAATGTGTATATAGCTCTCTCAGAATTTAACTATTACAATAGCAAAATACAAAATGTTAAGTACTAGAATAAGCAGGGCTATATACACATGACTATTTACAATATATACACCTTTCACCCATAGATATATATGAAAGTGGAATGGAGGTATGGGCATACACATTGTTATATGAATGGCTGTGCAGATTGTAAGAGAACACACATGGTGTGAAGCATTAATAATACTAGCAATGAACTATGTTGCCATGTAAAGGCAGATCCTGCCCAGAGTTGTAAAATACACACATGGTGTGTAGCATTAAAAATATTAAGCAGCTTCGTCAATATTCCATTACTTTCCATGTATGTAGTATAATGTTTGCCTAATTGCAGTTGTAACTACAATACTGACACACACCCAAATACACACAAATGCCCGCGACAGCGTGCACATACACACAAACATGCAGACTGACACACATAAGCATGCGCGACAGCACGAACATTCATATACACACACACACCCTCAATGATACATTTACTGCTATTAATGATTTGTATATTGGTGCAGCGAAACTAGTCGGCAGCAACCATCAGACACGCTCAAAATTTCATGCGTAATTTTCTAGTTGCAGTTGTAACTATGGTACAACTTATAATAGAAGCCAGCAAGAGGCACACAGAGACTGGGGGGCTCACTGGGGGGCCAACCCCCCTGTAATGTAGGTCAAACACGGACTAGTCCCTCCCACTCTCCCCCCCCCCCGAGAGAGGGAAGTTACCTGACTGCTGCTCCCTAAGTTCACTGTCATGCTGTTTATTTTTCCTCTTTTCATATCCCGAGGGAAAACTGCGCTTCATCGTGGCCTGTTTAATCCCTTCACGTGCTACAATCCGGGGAGACACACACGCGCTGCAGACGGTCACGTCGTCAGTTTTTTTTTCTCCCCGCATCAACGTTGCCGAGGTAACGGGGCCCCCATTGGTTTGCGAGGCCCTACGCAAAGTGCGTAGTGTGCGTATTGGGTGAACCGGTACTGCTGGTAGGTTACAGATGTTTAGTGCAAGTGCAATTCAAAGAGAGAGGGGAGAAAACTAATAAGATGACATGAAAATAGAGAAAAATGCAAAAAAAAAAAAACATTTATGCAACTCAATGCGACACAGGATGAACGAAATGCTTATATTTTCTTTTGACTGAGTAATAATAAAAAAAATTACATTTTCTTTGTAATTTGCAAAATTTGAGATTTTTGTTCTTTTCGAAATTTAGACATAATCTTGAAATTTTGATCCTCTAAAATGTGCCAGCCCTTGCTGTTGATGGATAACCTTTGAGGTGATGCCTGAACAGGATCTTTTTATAACAGCAGGTGGCATTGTTAATCCACAAAATAGTTTTTATTACTCACACACCCAGTTCCCTCCTTGAGTCCCATTCTTATAGAGTATATGTGCGACTTATATAGTATCGCAAAGGGGCATTAGCTATGATTTGGAGCATTAAACAAAATCATCCAGATGCATTGCAAAATCCCCTGAGCCAATGGAGGATTTTTTTTTTTTTTGCAAACCAATAAAGCAGACAGTCAACATAGTGAATCAGACAAGTGATGGAGATGAATATCAAGGATTAACAAGTGATCTGCACACAACGCCCCGAGGTACAACTTTGTTGTTTGAAGTTATTGCGCAGAGACAGTGTTGGAATTCCCAGCTGGTGAATGTGGCATGCTCTGTCATGACCAGTTAACTTCATATTCTCTTACTGTAGCTTCAGCTTCCAAACAAGGCACCACAACGGAAATCATTCAGAACATGTCCAATCTATGACATGTTTATGTTCTGCTTTCATCTTGAAGTCTGCTTTACAGGCCCAAGGTACAACTTCAAATGTCATGCATTATTCAGACTAAGACTATAGCGTTGGTGCAGGGCATCGGATGGTCTCTGGGGTGTATCTTAGCAGGGATTTCTCTTCCATCTCTTGTCAGGAATGAACACATTACATACCTCATAGATGATGCACAATGCACAGACTCAATGTGTTACACAATGACAAACATACAGACTTATGGTTTTAATATGAAAACAGAAAGAGCATACTATAATATCTGCCTTCAGAGAAAACATAAGTGGAACTTTAATCCACAGAGTGTAACAATTAATGCATGTGTTTGCACTATTATGTGAGGAATATCCTTTTTACGATTGACATGTGCATGTCTGAACATCACACACATCCAGTACATGCTCGTATTATTAAAACAAACACATGGACAAGGTTTCTGGAATGCCACGTGTTCTTCATGCTATAATTCATTCGTGCGTCGTATTGTTCTGGTTATTTTTGTCTTTGTATTTTCTCAACGTCAGAGATCAGTCATCAGTGCTGAGATGAATGTTCCAGCACGTGCAAAATATTTCAAACTATTAAAACAACAACCCGAAACCTGCTTTGGGATTTTGTGAAGATGGATATTTAGGAACTTTATCAACGGACTTTCAGTCGGCAAATAGAGGGAAACAAAAACCTACAGGTGAGAGGTCTTCCGACGAAATAAACCTTTAGTGTCAGGAGGCCAGTACATCCAGCGATATGCATGCTCGATGAGATGTAGATGTCACTCGCAAACAAAAGAGCATTTTATGCCAGTGCTAAAGCTTCAGGGGAAGGTGATTGCATCTGTGTAATCTACATTTGACATTCACACTGGTGATTAAAGGCAGATAGCATTTTGTAATTCAGTTTGGAATCAGAAATGCTGGAGTTGCTATCTGGATGGCATTTTCTACAGCCTTTAATATGCTAGAAGAAGAGATCATCATTGTTATTTTAAACCCTGTTTGTTGTACTGTCAGAATACACACGTATAAACCAATATAAATAAACCAACTGGAGGATGAGCGCAGCAGCGGTCAGACGAGGTCTTTGCTCATCACTGCAAAACTATAGATCAAGAATGATGTGCTAGCCATCCTAAGTGGAGTAAGCACTCTGTTTCAGAGTCCTTTGTTTGTTGTATGGATAAATCATGTGAGCAGTTTTGTTTTAGAGTAATCATATACTTTAGCGGGTGTAAATAAATGTGTTCCCTCATCGTTTATGGAGCCACCTGAAATGGTTCCCTGAAAGAGGACCTGGAAACAGTATGCCAAGAGGAGGTTAGAACTTCAACCTGCAGGATTCTTTACAGAAGGTACAGGACATATATACATATGTATACATAGTATATAAGAAATGGTGACAAAAAGGGGATTCAAAAAGAAAAAAAAAAGGACACGAAATAATACAATAAGTCAGGGTGAGGTAAGGGTTGATAATTACAAACTAATCTAACAATCTTACAAATCTTCAAAATGAATCAAAGAGTAAAACAAAACAAGCACTCTCCAGGCAGAATATGTCTGGAAAACCTTGCTAGCTTTTTCATCTTTGCCATTCGCCCAAACCAAATTAGTTGGCTCCTCTTAATGTGGAGGAGTAGCAGTTCTCCTCTGAGTCTCTACTGTCCTATCTGTAAGGGAGAGTCCCGCAACAGTGCAGAGGAAACTCATTTCAATCGCTTGTGTTTGCAGTCTCATCCTTTGAGTCGCTATCCTCCATTTGTGACCTTAGGTTAGGGTAGGAACATAGATTGTCCAATAAACAGAGAACCTTCCCTTTTGACTCAGCTCTCTCTACACCACAACAGACCAGTACAGAATCCACACTTTAGACGCAGCATCTATTCAACTTTCAATCTTACACTCCGTTCTTCCCTCAACAACGTCAAAAGTTTGCATCATTGCCCAGAATGCTGCTTAGAATTGCCTTAAACCTGTTTTACTCATCTTAAAGATTTAGGGTCACCCCCTGAAGCTTCTCACAATATCTCACTGGAGATTGGGCCCATTCTTCTAGAAACAACTCGCAGAGTTGAGTCAAATTTGTGTGCCCTCATGCTTGCATATTCCTTTTCAGTACCACCCACATAGTTTATATATGACTGAGGTCAGGGCTTCATGATGAGCAGGTGTTGTCCTTTTTTTGATCAATTTTTCAACTAATTTGGAGGTATGCTTGGGGTTATTGTCCATCTCGAAGACCCATCCGCACCCAGCTTTAAGGCCAGTGCCTTGAGATGTTGCTACAATATATTCACATAATATTCTTCCTTCCTGATGCCATTTATTTGGTGAAGCCATCCGTTAGCAAAACAGCCCCGCAACATGATGCTGCCACCTCAATACTTTAAGGTTGAGCCCTGCAGTCTTCAGCTTTTTTCCTCTAAATGCAAGTTATCGTTATCATGACCAATCAGTTCTACTTTAGTCTCATGAGACCAACTAGAAACGCCTACAAACTTCGAGATCTTTGTCAGCATGTACAGCTGACTTTTTACTGGTCATTTTGGAGCAGTGGTTTTCTGATTTCTTAATCTGATATTTCAAATATGCAAAAAGGTGGTATCAGTTCTATAATCAAACTCTTCAAAAAGTTAATTAATATATCTATTTACAAGTCAAAGTTTCCATTCATCCATCCATCCATTACTTACACCCGTTTAGTCCTCTGCAGGGTCAGGGGGATCTGCTGGAGTCTATCCCAGCTAAGTTTGGGCCAAAGGCAGGGGTCCACCCTGGACAGGTCGCCAGTCTACCGCAGGTCAAAGTTTCCTTTAATGCATAAAGCATAAATCATACTTTTACTTGGTATGAAATATATTTTGCAGATAATATTGTGCACCCTAAATTACACCATGACATCAGTGTACATTAACATCCATTAACTGATGACCCATCGAAAGTAAAATTATCACATACACTCACACTGACTTGATGGAGAGAAAAAGGAAATAACAATCCACTCTGCAGTTCTTTCCAGCCCTGGATGCATTTTGTGTACCTTTATATAAGTGGTACATCGCTAGACTATTCCTTTTGTGACTACAGGTAAAAAAAGGTCTTTGTCGAATCTTAGTGGTGTACATTTCATATTTATTGCAGTGAGGAGTGTAGTGGATTGCTTATTGTTAACGTTAATTTAGCAGACACGCACAGGAAATTTTCCCGCATTTTTGTTTTTACAGTATAATAAACAAAATAAACAAAGACTCATATTTTATAAGATTTGCTAATGGTCTTTATATGAGGATGCGACTTGTTAATGGGTTGTTTTAATGTTCCAATTATGAACACACAGTCCAAGCACAGATGTGTTTGGGTCTCTCTGTCAACATCAAATGTTTCTGGAGAATAATTAGATAAATATAGTAAAGTTCAAAACAAGAAGCAACAATCTGAAGCTTGTTTTAATAATTTGTATGAAACTGGAAACAGCCTGGATCCACAACCTACCTTCCTATTAAAGAGTAACTTTTATTATATGAGTTTGAATGGATCAAATATACAACATAGAACGTGTTTATATCCTGATTTATAAACAATGTCTCTAGAATAGAATGTTGTCTTTTTTGTGTGTATGTGTGTTATCAGATTAATTCACTCAGCACTATTCACACTGCCAAGTGGGAGAGAGATGAAAGCCAGGACAATTCAATTCAACTTTATATGTGTAGCTCTATTGAAATACATATTGTGGCTAGCTGCTTTTCAGAGACCCAGGGCATGACCCCCGAGCAAAAAAACGATGAGGAAAGACAAAAGCTGAGATCAGTATAGTGCTGGCCTCAATCCACCCTACTTTAGACAGACCTTTACCAAAGATAAAATGGATAGGATGAGGTTTGAGGTGAGTACAGGATATCAGAAAGTGTTTGTGTGGGTTAGAAGGAGAACTTTGTTTAAATCAGTGATTCTTGGTGCTGAAACCCCTTCAGTTTGGATGGAAAATATTTTCCAGATGGAATCATATGAGTTATCATCGGTCACATGTCAAAACAACTAAATGAAATTTCATTGTAGTTGTATTGTTCATATTGTTTTGATATGGACCAAAAAGACCACAGAACCATTTTACCAAATTTCCATGCATTCCTGGCAGCCAAAAGTTCTGGGATTATTGTTTAGTTATTCACTGATTCACTTTCATCACTTTTATTCACTTTTTTTAGAAATATATAATATTTGAAAAAATCAAGCAAAAATTGTGAAAACATCACAGGGTGTTGTGCGCGTTCTCTCGCAGCAAAAAAAAAAAATGTTGTGAGCCAGCCTGGCCCCTTTAAGAAGGGGGCCTTATGGGTAATGGTGTGGCCTTATGGGTAATGTAGTGTGTGTGTTGTGGGATGGCAGAATGAAAACGAGGTTAGATGAAAGAGCAGTTTCTTTACTACGGTTCTTGCTACTTTTTTGCAGTTTTTAAACATATTTTAAACACATTATTTAGGCTGTCATGGGGGGGGGGGGTCAATGTAATATGTTTTAAAATTTTGTTTCATAGTCTTGTGCTGTGTAAAGATGAACAACTTCATTCTTGAATACAAAGACTATATGCAATTAGTCTCTTCCCAAACACATTATATTTGTATTCAGAAAATCTACTGACATGACATTTACAGTATTTTTTCATTCCTTCATGTATTGACATTCTCTCCTTGCCTAATTATACGTCTTTCTTAATCTTCAACATAAGGGAAATGTAAATTTAATGACCTTTTACAAATGTAAGAAAAACTGATGCTCCCTTTGTTGTTGTTTGTTTTAGGGGTTTGCTGCATTCCTTGTAATAAACTACAAACTTGATTATCTGGGGAAGACATTGTGGCCAAATATTTATTTTTACTATGGAACATTTGGCAGTGCAGTTTCTAATAATCACTGAAGGAAAAAATATTATACAAATACAATAATCTGCATAGATTCTCAGTCATCCAGATCACGATGAGAGCAAATAATAATTGAGCCTATTTATATAATTAAATAATTTACATAAAAAAAGAATAGAAGGCAACCCGACTTCTTGTAAGATGTAACTATAACAAGTTCAGTTGAGTGGTTTAAAAGTGAAAAAATGAAAATACTTTCAAATAAAGTTGTTGTAAATAATACAAATACAAGTGGAAATTCGGTTTCAGATTTGTCCCAACAGTTAATGTCTCTGAACTAGGATTAATGCACAGTGAAGCCTATAATCATTATTGTGGCTTCCAGATGTAACATTGTATGAATCATACATAAATAACCTTCCCTCAGTGCCTTTGGGTTTCAACTATTAGAAAATCCAATTAGACAAGCATCTCAAAATGCCAATCAACTTTATATTAACCGAACTCTTTAAAGGTCATGATATTTCAAGCCTTCTCCAGAATGTTGGACCAAAGGCAACTTTCTTTAGAGCTTTCAGGAGAGAAGAACCACACCAGACTGTGTTACAGGAGCAACCTATTGCAGACAAATGGAGCCATTTTATCTTAGGAATGCATTCACACAGAGACTAATGCAATTTAAAAAAAAAAGTATTTTCTCAACACGCCTCTATGCTTACCTACTGACCTCCACTCATTGGTCTTAATTCATGTCACAAAGGTTAGTGTAGGAAGACAACTAGGGTGGAGATGAGTAAGTTGATACTTTGAATCATTCAAGAATCATTACATTCGGTCTGTGATGCAAACTCACATCAGATTTCAAAGACAAAGCTGTGGTAGGGCCGAGTTTGTTATTACAGTCTTCAGTCAAGTGTGTCTCACATGTACACATAAAAATCCCTTATATATCAGGTTTTGATTTTACAGATACAAGATAACAATAATTCACTTTCACAGCAAGTAATAAAGGCAGACATATATGGTATATAAATTTTGCAAGTGCGACTTACAATACATATTACCATTATTCTGCATGCAAAATGTTTGTGGCATATCCACACGAATCCAGTAAATCTTCTCACAGCATCTGTGTCTCCTCTCTTTTCTCCAAGTGCTTCCTCACTTTTTTTCAAAACTTCTCTTCATAAAACTTGAAGAAATACAAACTCCCTTTTTCCTGACAGTGAAGCCGGTTCTAGTTAAAGTAAGTCTACCTTGGTTTCTAATCATACAGTCACATGAAAAAGAAAGCACACACTCTTTCATTTCTAAGGTTTTAGCTATTAAGCCATAGCAAAAATGAGTCCAGCGCAAAAGGCTGTATAAAGTAGATCTGGATGATTCCACCGGTGATGACACACATGGGTTTCTCGAGTGATTTCAAAGCTTCTTTTTCCTTGCACTGAGTGGAATTATGTTGCAAATGGGCAGAATGAGCAGCACCGTGCAGCTGACTGGAACACACCCTTAGTTTGGCAGCAGTTGGCTATTTTAACTTGGCTGACACTTGGCTCCACTGTTTCTGTTGGATACACTGGAAGTTCTGGTTCAGTTGTGTCCATTCCAGTAGGATATGTTACATCTGTTTCAGGTGTACCTATTCAGGGAGCATATGTTGGCACCGCAACACCTTGAATTTTTTTTTATTTTTCGGCTTTTCTGTTGGCCTTACATCTAGAATTCTTTGGTATAAAGAAGAGTTCATTGTCAACTCAATTAATACAAGGAGTCAAGTGTCTGGTTGTAAAACAAGTCCAAATCATTAACCCTCCAACTCTGTGCTTAAAAACTGGTCATGGATTGTTTGTTCTGTGTACAGTTTTCACCAAACATGATGCTACACTTTAAGGCTAAACAGCTCCACTTTGGTCTGATCTGTCCATAGGACATTGTTCTAAGGATGTATGAAGGTATACTGATCTTTTACCAAGAGAGCAGTCTGAGATATTGTTCTCCCTTGTTCTCCCTTAAAGCTCTGCTTTCAGACTAAAAAAAACCCCTGTTTGCATGCAAATATGTTCTGAATTGTTCACATACACTTGTATTTAACAAATTTTAAAGACTGAATGATTTTCATTCATGTCCTGATATGTTAAACTTTAGAACTGAAACAGGTGTACTTTACTTTCTTGTTGCTTTTTTGAAATCAACTGGACTGGTTGTCTGCTTCATTTTAAAAGCTTGAATTGAAATTGAATATCTGTTATCATATCAGCTTTCACATGTACTGAGTGACAAAAACCAACAAATGGCCTTAATGTTGTGAGAATCATCTGTATAATGAGTAATAAAGTATTGTTAAATTCTTTTAAAGTTTTTAACAGATGTTAAATGTAGAAAAATAATTGACACAATTATTTTACAGATTTGGTGGGGTGTCTAGGATATTAAATACACATCACCACAAACTGAAGGGCATTTTTTCTTCGAGTAACAACACAGTACCTGCTGTAAGGCAATTCCCAAACTTTAATGATGTAATTACAAGCTCGTAAATACATCATGGCCCATGGTGTAATTATTTAACATGAATTTCGGCTTTAGCATTTTGTTTTCTGTCATTATTAACACCCTCAAGGCCATTTTTTTCAATTTCCAGGAATATCCTCTGCTTGAACAGGATATACCACTTTATTAGAAAACTAATAAGACTTCAGAATATAATACTGAAAATATAATGAGGTTGTAGTTCTATAACCCGCACATTATACCAACATCTTGCTAAAATATCACATTGCATGACTTACAATTACATTCCAGATTGCCTTAATCAGCTATGTTTTAGTGATTATCACATAAAAAGAATATTGATACCACATCATGATTGAAAAATTCCTTTAAATCATCATGCATTTACCAGCATGGGTTTTTCACATGGTTATTAAACTTTATTCAACTATATTCAACTTTATTTGTATGCCCTCTATTACAATACAAATTGTCTCTGGGTGCTTTTCAAAGACCCAGAGCATGACCCCTAAGCCAATATTATTAATTACACTGTGTCCTTCACAGGAGATATCCATCCATTATCTATGCCCGTTTAATCCTCTGCAGGGTCACGGGGATCTGCTGGAGTCTATCCAAGCTCTCTTCAGGTGAAAGGCAGTGGTACACCCTGGACAGGTCACCAGTCCACCGCAGGACCACATGTAGACAAACAACCACTCACGCCCAGGGCTGGACTGGGACGAAAAAATGGCCCGGGCATTTTTGATCCCTGGCGGCCCACCATACGCCGGGGATCAAAAATGCCGGTTATTTATACGATATGCGGAAGCACATGCTGCATGTTGTATACTATGTGCACATAGTGAAGTTTCAAAAATTAAATATTAAATAAAATAAAATTGAAGAGCCTCTGGACGACAGGATTTGTAGCATCCTGTTGAGGATGAAACTCAAAGAATTCCTGCCTGTTTGTGGAATGAGGGCGGCTAAAATAGTCTAAAACTGCCTGATCTCCCTGTGACTCAGCAGGGGTGTTAGTGTCACTAGTGTTACTTCTGTCTACCAATTATTTATCATGCATTTCAGCAAAGCAATGTTTCATTAATATTTTAACACACTTAACACTGTAAATTGGACGCCAAATATACTCAAAGCATTATTTGACAACAAAGACTAAACCACACACACACACACACAGGTGATCACCTCCAAATAGCTATTCTGACCTCAATCTCGCCCTGCTGCTGGGTCTCATCTCTCTCCTCCTCCTCATCCTCCTTCTCCCTCTCCTCGTCCGCTTCTTCTCCGACAACCACCTGTTCACCCGACGGCCCCGCGGCCCCCGCCCCCGAGCTTGTGGTTGAAAACATTTCCGTGATTTTGGCACATTTTGCTGCATCCACTTTTAATTTTTTTTTGTCTCCGTTCTCTGAGCTTTTCTGCTCCTCCCTTTCGCTTTTGTGCTTTTTTCTCCATTTCCATACTCATCCACGAGCCACCACACTCTCCGGTCAGGCCAAACGGCAAAGTTTGGTCAGGAGGGATGGGAGGGTCGGGCCAACGAGAGCTGAGAAATTTCATTGGACTAGCCCAATGTCCGTCAAGAAAATCAACCAATGGGCCACTTCGTGTCTTCGCAAGGCCCCGCCCCGCCTCCACCCCCCCCTTCAGCAGAAAATAACGTTCATACAGCTTTCACATCAGCGCAGCACTGGAGCGCTTGTCTGATTAGCTGTCAGTGTCTCTTTCTTGAGTTTGTTGAGTGTGTGACGTCGTCGTCCCCCCTCGGAGATTTTTATGAGCCGACTACCAGTCCGTTACCGTCGCGGTCAATAAAAACTATATACTTTTTTTTTTTTTTTTTTTTTATGACAGACCTGGGCCGGCCCACAGATGTGCGTCGGCCCACCGGGCATTGCCCGGTACGCCCGATGGCCAGTCCATGCCTGCTCACGCCCACAACCACTCCCACGGGCAATTTAGAACCATCAATTAACCTGACATGCATGTCTTTGGACTGTGAGAGGAAACCCAAACAAGCACGGGGAGAACATGCAAACTCCACACAGAAAGGCCCCTGCTGAGGTTCGAACCAGGAACCTTCCACAGGAGACAGAGTGAAATTATATATATTTAAAAAAACACCTCAGCATAAGCAAAGCCCAACACACTTGGACATCAATGGCCAGCTCAAAGATGGTGAGTCAAGGGGGTGTTTGTAGGGAGATGGGGAGGAATAGTGGGGGCAGAGCATCCATTACCACAACATTCAGGAGAAGCTGAGATAGCTGGCCTTCCAAGGCCAGCACATCCATCCATCCATCCATCCATTAACTTCCGCTTATCCGAAGTCGGGTCGCGGGGGCAGCAGCTTCAGCAGAGAGGCCCAGACTTCCCTCCCCCCGGCCGCCTCCACCAGCTCCTCTGGGAGAACCCCGAGGCGCTCCCAGGACCCGCTGGAGAGATTATATCTCTCCAGCGGGTCCTCTCCGCTGGAGAGATTATATTTCTCCAGCGGGTCCTGGGTCTGTCCCGTGGTCTTCTCCCAGTTGGACATGCCCAAAACACCTCTCCAGGGAGGCGTCCAGGGGGCATCCTAACCAAATGCCCGAACCACCTCAACTGGCTCTTCTCGATGTGAAGGAGCAGCGGCTCTACTCTGAGTCTCTCTCGAATGACCGAACTTCTCACCCTATCTCTAAGGGAGAGTCCAGCCACCCTACGGAGAAAACTCATTTCCGCCACTTGTATCCGTGATCTCATTCTTTCGGTCACTACCCACAGTTCATGACCATAGGTGAGGGTTGGAACAAAGATCGACCGGTAAACAGAGAGCCTTGCCTTTTGGCTCAGCTCTCTCTTCACCAGCTGGCCAGCACAAGGGAGCCAATTCAGATAACAGTAATTGTTTTGGGTCAGGCCAACTTAAAGAGTCTCTCTGGTTTAATCTCAATGGGCGAATTCCAAACAGTCAAATTTTGTGGTCAGTTCTCGCCAAGCTGAGTTTGCAATTTCTCCAAGTTTTTATCCATCCTTTAGGATGAGGTCGAGAATCACAGCTAGCCAATGACCATTCATAGCCATGGTCATAGCCTCAAAGCCATAACCTGCCCTTGAACCAGATGTGTAAACTAGAAAAAAATCTGTATATAGCATCTGTATATAGTATCTGTTATGCCGTCTCAGGACTTGACTGTGCACCTTACATCCTCATACCCCCACCTTCTTTTATTTGTACTACCTCGATTATCTGCACTATTTTGCTTACACTGCATATCTTTTTTTTTTCATACTACCTCGATTATCTGCACTATTTCTCTCTACATTGCATATCTTTGTACCCTGATCCGCACTGTTTTGTACTTTGCACTATTTTTTGCACTGTAACCGGAGATGCTGCTTTTAATCTCATTGTACAGTGACAATAAAGGATTCTATTCTATTCTATTCTAGCCTGCGATTCTGTTTAAGAATCGCATCCAGTTTACAGTTTGGCTCACTAAGCGTTTCAGTCTGAGTGTTCCAGGCCCGACTCATTCCATCTCACATGACGGACAGTTTCACGATGGCCAGAATAGATGCAGACCTTTTCTGAATTTGTCAATACACCAGGTAACCGCCAACTCCAAACAGCAGAAATCCTGATATCAGGAATCCAAATATATACACATCGTCTGTATCCTCAATCCTGGCTACAATGTAGCCAGCCATAAGATCTTCCATTTATTCCAGGAATCCATCATATATCTGGCTGCTAATGTCCCATTGGGGCAAGAGGGCTCTTCTGTGCCCTGTCCACTCGTCGAGAAAATTGACCAGCTGACCAGATCCATGGCTTAAAATTTAGAAGATTATGTAAAGCGAGGCTCCAGATAAGAGAGGGAGGGAGGAGGACAAAAGAAAGAAGTGTCCACCTTTGCTGAGAGCAGGAAGTAAAGTCAGCTTACTAGCATAGGTTTCCTTGGAGTGATTTTACTTGTGCCCTGCTTGACTGGAACCTGTCAGATAAATATGATTTAAACCAGCCTGGTGCTGTCCCTTTGACTAATCCGGTCTAAGGCCATGAGGAGGTTGTTGGTGACTCTAACCAGCACTGTTTCAGTGTTATGATGTATTATAAACCCTGACTGAAGAAACTTCAAATAAATCATTTACTATGCAAGTGGCCACCTAACTGGCTTGCCACTACTTTTCCCAGAATTTTATATATAAATGGGAGGTTGGATATTGGTCTCTAATTTGCTAAAGTATCAAGAGATGTTTTTTTTCTTATAAAAAAAGGTTTAATTACTGTGACTTTAAAAGCCTGTGGTACATATCCCTGATTTTAGGGACAGGTTAATCTGATCTAATATTGACAAACCAATAAAAGAGAAAACACTTTTGAGTAGTTGAGTTAGGATGGGGTCTAATAGACACGTTTAGCTTCACTGATGGTTGAGGTCAGCTCAGAGCGGTCTATAGGAGAGAAACAGTCTAGAGTCAGGTCAGGACCGGAGGACGTTACTGAAGCTGTAGAAACACCCACAGGCGTTGGCGGTTGGGCTTGGTTGATTTCTTCTCTAATTCTGATTATTTTACCGCTAAAGAAGCTCATAAAGTCTTCACTATTGAAAGCTGCAGGAATGCATGGCTCAATAGCATTGTGACTTTATCAGCATGGCTACAGTGCTAATCAGAAAAGTTGGGTTATTTTAGTTTTTTTCTATTAATGATGAATAGTAAGCTGTTCTAGCAACATGAAAGGATTTTTGTATACTATTAGACTATCTTTCCAGGAGCAGTGGGAGTCTACAGATTTACAAGAGTACCACCCTCCTTTCCACTTTATGAGCTTTTTTTTTCACTTTGCTGATATGTGAATTATACCAGGGAGCTGAAGCTCCTGTGGTTAGAGACCGTCTTTTTCAGAGGGGCAACTAAGGGAGCATCTACAGCTGAATATAATATATCTGCAGACAAGGCAATCAGTATCTGCAGGGATGCTTTTCAAGTCATTACCCTCAATTGTTCTATCATATTCTACCACAGGGAGATGAGAAACAATGGCCTCTTTAAATGTATTTACAGTGTTTTCAGATAAACATCTGCTGTAATAATACTTTTTATTATGTGACGTCAAGAATGTTAAATTCGAACGTTCTGAAATAGTGATTGGAGAGGAGAGGATTCAGAGGTGACACTAACAAATTATCAGGTTCTATACTGTAGGTGAAGACAAGATCCAGGGTGTGATTAAAGCAGTGTGTCGGTTTGTTTACTTTTTGCGAGATGCCCATTGATTCTAAAAGAGAAATAAAAGCTAAATTAAGGTTATCACTGTGAACATCCTTGTGAATGTTAAAGTGACCTTACTATGACGGCTTTGTCAGAACTGAGCACTAAACCAGAAAGGAACAACAAAACTGACTTTTCTGATTTCTGGCTCAGGATGGTTTGACCAAGCATGAGGCTTTTGAACGTATTATAATTACATTTAGGTTTTATTTGTACTTGAAGGGTAGACTTAAAGATGGCTGCTACTTCTCCACCTTATAATTAACATAACTGGACAGCGTGTGGACTAATTTAAACTAACATACTCTTCCGCCTGTAGTCACGTCTCTGATAAACAGAAGACATTGCTCAGAGTCTCGATAATTAGATTGTTGACTAACAGAGAGAGTTTTTATATTTAGCAGTCCATTTCTATTTTTTTGATTTAAATGCCTGACAGTATTATTTTTATAAGGGTGTTTATGGTTGACGGCTCTGTGACGTAGCACTTGGTAGATTTTTGGAGGATGGGGAAATGACACCAATTGTATATTTTTGCTCTGCACCATGTTAGAATTACCAGTTACATAATTCATTTCTACATTTTTACTGGCCACCGGCAGTCCTTGAGAAGCAGCAGAGACGCATGTAAGACTGCTGCTTTGCATCCTGGCCTCAAGGGAGGCCAGGATGCAGGGGGGATTGTCAGGGGGGGCGTCTAATAAAATCAGTCAAATCTCTAGAAATAAGAGCTGCATCATCCTGGGTGGGATGAACGCCATCTCTTCTAAGTAGACCAGGCTTTCCTCAAAACGTCTGCCAATTGTCAATAAAGGCCACCTTGTTTTCTGGACACTACTGAGACAATCAGCGATGGAGCAATGGCATGCGGCTAAACTTATCATTGCTGGTCCAATTAGGAAGGGGACCAGAGAAAGCTATGGAGTCCGACATGCTTTTTGTGTAGTTACACACCATTTCAATATTAAGTTTAGTGACCTCTACGATTGGTATAGCCAGGTGTCATTAGCGCCGACATGTATTATAACCTCACTGTACTTATAATTACTCTTTGCCAGCAGCTTCAAAATTGCCCCAAAATATCTATGGTCACTGAAGTTGGTTTCACATCTCAAAATAGAGTGCCCAATCACCAGGGTTGGTTTCTCAGCAGGTGCGTTGCTGAGTAGGGAAAAGTGGTTAGAGACGTGTTTGGGGCTACGCTTCCTCTGAGCCGTCACCCAGCTGCCCTGACTTCCCGGCTGCTTGGGCGCTGCAGGGGAACTGCTCGCAGCAGCTACTCTAGGCAGGCCTGCCACTACGTTAGCTGGCTAACTACCGCACCTACAGAACTATGGTCTAGCTCAGCAAGCTAGAGGTCTAACCGGACCTCTAGCTTGCTGAGCCTAGCCTCTAAAGCTATAAACAAACTACACTTTATGTACAATGATCCCTTATTTTTTCCGGTTAATGGGAACCGGGAACCCTCCCCCGTGAAAGTCAAAATCTGCGAGCTCCCCGAGCCTCAATAATGTGTTTAAAATATGTTTAAGAACCACCAAAAAGTAGCGAGACACTGCAGCGAAACAAGACAAAGGCTCAACTGTGGTCTTTCTGTTACCTTCACAGCCTCTGGTCTCTGAACTGTAGTAAAGAAACTGCTGGTATTGTGCTATTTTTGGCTCGTAATTAGCGGCTAATACGCAAACAACAACAAAACAAAAAGTTTCACAGTTTCTCTCCATGGAACGAGCACTTTATTCTGGCACTGCAGGAACTTGTAACATCACACAGGTTGTATTGTTCGGCTCCTGTTGGTTAACAGAGAATGTAAATCTATACACGCTGGGCTGCTGTTGATGCTCACTCCACTTTTCATCTAACCCCGTTTTCTTCTGCCGTCCCACGACACACACACTCCATTACCCATAAGGCCACATCATTACACTACCTTCTTAAAGGGGCCAGGCTGACTCACAGCATTTCTTCACTGTGAGAGAATGCGCACAACATCCTGTGATGTTTCTGCAATTTTTAAAATTATATATTTCTGAAAAATCCCCGAATAACTAAAACCGCGGAACTTAAACTACGAATTGGCAAGGGATCACTGTATTTACCATTCTCACTAAAGGAGGCAGAGGGATAGTTAAACATTTCACAGGAGGAGGCCATGCTAAGAAGCTAATAGGCAAATAAGATGAACCAGTGATTAGTAACAGCGAAAATCCCAGAGAGGAAAGTGCGACAGTGGAGCTAGGTGCAAGTCCTCAATTACAAATTACCATCTATGGTGTTGAGTAATCAGAGAAAATAAATCAAATTTTAGTTTAAAGTGGTTGGTAGAATCAGAGACCCTGACGTGCCAGAAGAACAATGCACTGAAGTTCCCTGTTTAATTCTGCCTCTACTCTCCAGCTGTACAATCACAATTATTTTACAAAGATGCCACGTTGTCACCCCAGTGTGTGCTTTCACAAAGCATTATGGTATTCTGCAGTCTTGAGTCGATCTTTTTCCTTGTTTTCTCAGTCCACGGCCAGCAACAAGTCTCTCTGGTTCCTGGTCACAGACATCAGTGCTTAATGAAATACATAAATTAAAGGATCTACCTGGTTGTTGGACTACTCACACAGAAGTCCTGACTCTAGTTCTGCCATTGCCACCAGTATCTCCAATGTGTCCACCGCTACAAGAGGAAGACATTGGGTCGGCCTCATCAGATGGTGGGTCCTTCTGGTTTCCAGGCAGTACAAAAGGTTTTAAGTGGGTAGTGCCCCAAGATGAGCGACAAATTTCGTAATCCAGCTTGTCTAGCCACTTTCTGGCTCTGCAAATCTGGTGGATTTTTTAAGTGCTGCGTCTTTAGCTTGAGCTCTCAGTTCACAGTTGTCCCTTTTGTAGCCATGCTTTTAAAAGTTTTTGGTTAAGTGTTTTAACAATGGACCATTTCTCATCACATCCAAGTTGTAGCCATGCTTGGACACCTGTTATATTTGTAGAGACTACCTGAGTACTGCAAAATGGTACTATTTTTTATCCATTAGATAGCACTAATGCATTGCTTTTGGTGCAGGCATGACGATTTCCAGTAAAGAAACAAAATAAGTGATACAGAGTATTGATTTTAGGTCATTTTGTGCCTTAAAAACAGCCATGGTGTACTCCTGGGATGCTGTGGAGATAAATCACATAAATCCAAAGCAAAGAAGCTACACATCTGTCCCTTCATGGCTGATGTGATGTGGATAAAGTGGCCAAAAGATCTCTCTGCATAGACAAGACAGAAGGCACCAATTTGGTGTGACAAGGACAAAAAAAGGGGAAGAATGTTGATGTGCTGAACCTTTCCTTCATTTCAACAAGAATCAGATCAGCACTGACAACTATACAAGTGGTAATCCTGTCTGCTTTTACCGCCTCTCTATAAAAAGGATAAAGAAGCTACAGAGGCAGGAAGAACAGGCTGTGTGCTGGGACTTGTAATATAGGGGAGAAATACAATTAAAAACAACTGAAGCTTGATTGTAAATGCTATATGTTGAGTTGCATTCTAGTTAAATCAAAAGCAAAGAAATGTTGACAAAGTAGATAATATGTTTACCATGAGTTCCATCATGTTATATAGCTGTGCTCCTTTTCACTTATCACCACATCAATAGAAAAAAAAAAACTTTATTTAACTATAGTGTTAATGACGTTTCCCTATTTAAGTATTACAGCTGTAATAATCTACAGGATTCAGTAGCACAGCAATGAAACATCAATAAAAAACATGTTTAAAATATTGCTTTGAGCTTTTTTTTTTTAAAGCCTGAATTGAACTTTTTACTTTATCTTCCTTTTTTATTTTCGTTTCGTCGCCTGAGGAATAGGCTACGCGCCAACCTGTTGATCCAATCCATCAACTTCCACGCGTCCTGCGCTCCCAGTGACTCAGCCGCGTGCCTCCGTGGAGTGGAGGGTGTGTGGCGCGAGCCTTCACATTTCAGTGACGTTGGATACAAAGTGTCAGAAGAGCTCAGAGTGGAAAAAAGAGAGAGAAAACACACGCACAGAGCAGACGAAATAGTGCATCCCAGAGAAGGAGATGAAGACTAACCAGAGCCAAAGCCAGTCCACGCAGCGCGGAGCCCCCAGCAGCGCCATGAGTCCACTCAACTCGGCCAGCATCACTCTCGCAGCCCTCCTCATCCTCAACATACCAGCCTGTACAAGTAAGTCTAGGCTCATTTGATCATATGTGCTCACTGTTTTCTTTTACTGAAAAAACTTAAGAAAAAGAAAAAAACTTTTTCTGCTGATCCCTATAGATTACTTTACCTGTATGAAAGAAAAGCATACATTTGTATTTTATTTGATTTAAATAGTAGCCCATCATGTGAACTTTTGCCAAGTCTATGTCTCAATTCCTCCAGTGTTCCTAACTGATGTAAGGCTAAACTTGACAAGACAGTTTGGGGTAAAATAAAACTAACACGTTCTGGTCTTTCAACATTTGTGTTTGCTCCCTGACATGAAGCCAACAAATGACTGAGAGGAGCACAGATGCAGATTGACATGTATTCCATCCGCTCCTGTCAAAATGATCACTGCTTTGTCGTCTAGATTTTAGGACTCGGCATCAGTATCAGCACTACAAGCTGTAGAACCACTGCTTTTAAAAATGGAAGGAAACGTGTTTTTGTTTTCATTTATATTATTTTTCAAAGCAGGTGTCATTTTTCATCAACTGGTTGGACAACAATGCTCTCCATGTGTTGCAGGAAAGCTCTCACCCTGATCAAGGACATTCACTGCAATGATGTTGCAGCATGTGGAAGATGTTATTCCTGCATTTCTACGTTACGAGTTGCTCCCACCTATCATGCATTATTTCTGCGCTTTCATCAGAAGCATACCACTTCTGCTGGGGGGAAGCGCTGTGTATGGTGAGAGCATTACTGAAACAGTCATTTCAGTTTAAGAATTAATTGCATGTTTGTTTTTTTTTTTATGATACAAAAGGTGCTGCAGCAGATCTTCAGCAGGCCACAACAGATCAGAGGCAGCTCCTTGACCAGGTACCGTTCCCTTCTTTCTGTTTTCTGTATCTGTTTTGTCGGTGGATTGCTCCCTAAACCTCTGTCCTGCTTCACAGATAGATGCTGTGTGCACATCTTACCTCACTGCAGACCTGAAGTTTTGGGTAAGTGAAGTGCAGAATGGTTGACTGAAAGAGTCTGGCTTAGAGCACTCTTAAGACAGATCTTAAATATTTATTGTGTAAATTCTAATGATACTCTGGTTACATTTCCAGGCATCTGATCTTTTAGATGAACTCTGTGCCTTGATGCTGATTCAGAAGTCAAAGGTACCACTCACTTTTTTCTTCTTATTGGCAGTTTTTTCCCCTACATTTTACTTTTGATAGACAATATCAGTCAGAGAATAGAGAGTTGTATTGAGATGAAACCTCATTTTATTGTCTGTATTTCAGGATCTAAGAGTGCAAGAAAATAGTAAAAGGGTAAGTCAAACTTTATCCTCATTGTGTGAGTCATTCCCCTTGACAATAGACTTGAAAATGTAATGAGAAATAAAATCTTTTTTTTTACAATGTGTTTGTTTGTGTGCATACATGTGACGTCTATTTGTTTGTTGCTGTTGTTTTATACTCTGCAATGTATGTGCAGTTTTTATTTCACTATTCCAGACCTCAAAGTTCTGTCTTGTCAGATGGGGTAAGTAAATAAAAAGATGAAACTGCACTGTTTTCAAGTTTTGCTTGAGCTAAGAAAACACCTTGCATTGTTTTGGACCTAATTTATATGTGTAAGCCACTTGAATTGGATAAATTGTGCTGCTATGTGTTAATAATCACAAGACTTTAAATCATTGTCGTGTCTAAAACTTGAGTGCATGAAAGCATGAGTGAAGAATGAATGTGTTTATGCAGACAAAAACGACGTACGTGGACACATGTACAGAGAAATTACATTTTGTCTCTCTTCTTGTGTGTGCTGCATGTTGGATGTCATTTTCTGTATGGAGGTAATTTCAGAGATGCATGAAAACTTGGATGAATTGCTTGCCTCCTCTGTCTGCCCCTCACACACACACACAAAAGGAAATGTTTCAAACACAAATATAAGACTGTAAATATATGGACTTTAATGTATTATACACACACACACACAAACACACATATATACATATATATATAAATGAAACTAATACTTAAATGAATAAATGGAGCAAAAAAAATTCTATCAAATAAATATACTTTAATTAATTCCAGGAGACTTTTATCTCATGATTTAAGTTTTTTCCAGGGTATTTTCATTCATTTACTTCCCAGCATTTCTTAAATTTACTTGCAGGGATGTTGTTTTTTTTCTGACTCAGAAGTAGCAGCAGCACCAAAGACATTCAGGAACAGTTGGAACCACTGAACTTAAAACAAGTTCAGTCTGTGGTTCTGTTCCCTGACCACAGCCTTTAATTAGAATAACCATCCACCCATTTTCTATGCCCACTTCATCCTGTTTAGAGTTATGAAAGGGGCGTACAGCCAAGACAGGTCTTCACTACAATGTAAGAATTAGATGGGGGAAAAAAAAACAAAAAAAAAAAAGGAAGAAAATACTGTGGCATTAGATGTTAAAATGCCACTAAAATAAAATGAATTTATTAAACCACTATTATAACCACTTTTTAAAAAAAAATACTATCTGACACTGCATTACATAGTTTTTGGCAGTCAAATTAATCTAAAAATGGTTTTCTGATCATTTTATGTGATAAAAATATGTTTTTGGTGATTTGATGTGACAAAACAAATTTGTTAAGCTTTACACCAGTGGTATCTCAAACTTTTAATACTGCGCACCACCTGAGAAACTGTTCAGCTCTCTGAGTACCACCATGATGACCAAGTTTTAAAATATAGCCATATATGCCTTCTCAATTAGCTTTAAACACACAGGAGAGATGGTTATTCCATATTGTGGTTATTTATTACTTGAATTGTTACCTTACTGAATCAGACATTTACAACTCTGTCCAACAATTCTCACATACTCGTACTCTCATACAGAGCAAAATAAACACACTCAAAAGTTGTTACATCTGCACTGCAACTGAATATGCAACAAATATTTTTTAAAAGACCGTTTTAATTATCTCAATGCTACACATTTGCGTTTGAAACGTTGTAGTCATAATGCATTGTATGTTTACGATTTTTTTTTTTTTTTGTGAAATTGTGGAAAAAATTTGGAAAGTCATGAAGTTCTCTCACAGAGACCGCTCGCGTACCACTGGTGGTACATGTGCCACAGTTTGAGCACTAATGCTTTACACCAATCTTGAATGCATTATTTTATTTTTATTTATTTAATTTTTGCATGCATGGATTTTTGATCACTGAAGCCAGCATACTCTCAAAACATTTCAGGGTACGCATTTACTTGGCCCATCTTGTGTAAAACTTGTCGACTGTATAAGAACAACTGGATGAACCCTCAATCACATCACCTGTAGGTTTTCTACTGAGTGAACTTGAAGCTGCTTTTTCTTTGTGCTGAGCTGTGTCATGTTGCAAAAGGGTGGGACGAGCAGTGCTGAGAAGCAGTTACCCACCAGTTACAGTTAGCCGTTTTAGCTTGACTCACTAAGCTTATCTCAATCCAAGATGATAACTAATAATGCATCCCATTTACTTCAATCAAATCTATCCCAACATCCTCATTCTAAGTGTCGCTACCAAAAAGACATCTGAAATGAGTGCTGCCAGAGCTGAAACAAGGATTAGCAGAGTACTGCTGGGACCCACCGGGGTCTATTTGTGCAGACACATGTTGCAGTCGGACAAGCCTACCGCCCCTACTGCAGGTCCCAGCATACTTCCACATGGAAGGGTCCTGAAATGATCTGCACTGCTCCCAACGGTTTCAGCCTAGCCACGCTGGAGGAGCTGCGGAGCTGCAAGCAGACATTCGCAGAAATGACCACTGTCATGACCTGATGCTTGGTTAGCACGACTGCTTAGCTAAGCTTCTAAATCAGACCAACCCACAGGTCCTGTTAGTACAATGCATGCAACACACAGGGCCACCAAAACGTATTCCCTTTAAAATAGGACTCTGCTCTGTTAGATTTTTATTCACTGCTCAGAAGTCAATATAATGCTAAATGCTAAGTAGCTAAAATGATGACAGCTAGCCATTGGCTATGCTGGATGCCATTTGATTGAGGGTTTGCCTTAAATCTGTTGCTTTATATAATTTTACTGTAATGTGGTACAGAAAAATTCAATCCCCATGCAGTTGTCATGGCTGTTGGATCTAACTACACAGACCAAAAACGATTTCTGTATCAGGCTGTAAATATGTTTTTGTTTTTTTGTTTTCTGTTTTTTTTTTTGCCGTTAAAGCATTTTATCATGGAAATCAATGGAGCTTTGTTCTATTATGGCGCCAGCCCCTATTGTCCAGTTGAGGAACTGCGGTTTTTGTTACTACTGGGTTGACTTCAGCCCACTGACATTATAGCTCAGAGGAGGACAAAGTTGTGTTGCATAGCCTTCTGTGTAGAAAAAAGGTGTCCCTCTCTTTGCTTGTTCCTCATTGAGTACTTTCACTTTTGTTCATGTCGATGTCATATCTGTATTTACATTTTTCAGATTTCTCAGGTGCATCCTCTTCTGCATCTAGTTTCTCAACTCCATACCAGAAGAGAGAGAGGAGTGTCAATGCATGTATGTACCACCTAACACTAGTTCTCCTTTCAGACTTCATTCTTATTGATTTTTTTTATTTTTATTGCTTTCACAAAAGTATCATTTTTACTTCTGAACAAAAATTCAGTAGACACATACTGTGATGTTTGCACGCTCAATAGAGTGGAACAAATGATGAAAACTGCCATGACTTCTTGTTTTGTGGGCATTTTTTTTAGTGTGCTTTATGATTTTTAGCATACTTTTTGAATTATATGTATGCAAAGCCACTGCTTAAAAGAAGGCATTCAGATATCTCAAGTACTGAAGGACAACATCAAAAGAACTGATGAATAGATGATGGTACAACTGCAGCACAAACAAGAGGAAGAGTGGAGCAAATGCTGATACCGAAATGTGTGTGCTTTATTTTGCAGTTGATTTCAAAATGTGTTTTCTCTGTCCTTAGCTTACACATTGATAATGCTGTATGAGAAAAGCCTACATTAGTTGTACTTTCCCATGCTGAGAGTAATTACAGTCTAAAATTAGTACAGCTGGAAGGTAAATTTTCCCCTCATTGTTGTCAAGCAAAGTGGATACAGAAGAACAGTGGGTGAGAAATATGTGTACTGTTCTGTAGAATCCAGATGTGTGCTTGAGTGTGCGTTTGCTGCTACGGGGTTGTTGCAGGCTATGTTATGAAAACTGAAAATGGAACTGTGGCAATCATCTGTGCTCAATGTTAAATCCAGTACTTCTTGTACAAACACAGGCTGAACTCCAAGGGCCTGGAGGAATCGAGAGCAGGGGCTACTTCCTCTACAGGGTATATATATTTACTTGTGCCAGTAAATAATCGCCCTACATGACACTGATGGACTTACAAAAATGTGTTTGCTCTTACAGCCACGAAATGGAAGAAGATCCTTAGAATATGAATAAAGAAAAGGTAACACTATAGTGACTATTTTTCCCTATCTTAATAAGACATTGCAATAACATTTAAAAGCTTAACAGTAACAGAGAGCACGGCTCAGAAAAGTGCTACATTTGACTTACTTGGAATGGATTATGGAGGTATTGACCTGTAATTATCCTGCAATCACGCATGCTAATGTACTTTACGGTGTCCACCTCTGTACAGAGACGACATAGACCCCGAGACCTGAACCTCTGCACCGCGACTGAGTGATCCAGACTCCAACAACAGCCCTCTACTACTGCTGTATAGTGATGTTTGAATGTACACAATGAATATGGATTAAAATATCATTCGTTCAGATTTTATTTTATGTTATATATGTGGATCATTTGCATTAAATCTGCTTCAACAAGAGATAGAAGATTCATTTGAATTATATTCATTATGTGGCTCACAGCACATTAGAAACAGTAATATTCCAGCGCATTTGGAGAACCTTTGAATGAGTGTAGATACGGTCTTAAATGTGTAATTACTAATATTACCATCAGATGTCCCCATCGTCACTCAGTTACTGTTGTAACCCTCATCTGGTTACTCTGGTACCCAAGCAGCAAATGAGGGTTTGCCTTTTATTGCATGAAGATTAAATTAATCCTAAAACAATCCAGATTTGGTCAGTTTATACAAGAATATAATGTTTCTCCACTAACTGTTTGATAATTATGACATCAAGGCAATATTGCCATCAAATAATATGTTATTCTGAAAGTGATAATGGAAGCAAATAAAAGTTTTAAACAGATGAAGAACAGTAAAACAGAAAAGGGCTTAATCTTAGTTCCATAACATCATTACAGGATGTTCTTAAAGTTCCAGTTAAACTTCATGCAATCATCACAGCATTTGCTGCTGGAGAAGATGATTTTTAACTGTATATCAATATGACAACAGAATTTCCATAGATTTAGATGAAAAAAAACAACAAACATCTCAGCTCAAACATCAAAGAAGAAAATCCTCTTTCATCTTTAGTAAGCTTAAAATACCTTTTAAAAAAAAAACATGTACTAATGAGTAAAATATTACATTCACTCTGGACCAACTCGGAGAACTAAATGCTCTCTGTAGCACATTGCCAATAGGTAAAGTAAGTCTGACTTTCCTCTGTGTACACAATGTGACTCACATTACCTGGGTTCACAATTAGATTGACATTTTTATGACAATTGGAGTAGTGGAAAACATTTCGCCTTCCAAGGACGTGAAAGCACGTAAAGTAGAAAATTGTAAATAGTGAACTAAAGCCTTCATATTTTCAAACCATTTTGAAAATCATAGTCCTGTGAGTAAGTGGTGGCTTTAATAGGTCATTTTAATGCTTTAAATATTGGCTTGATCTATTTTCTTCCACTATCTATCAATATTTGAAGTTGGAAAAGACCACTTTGTCTGAGCAGCTTGCAGGAGAGGAGGAACAAGCTTAGTTAAAATGAGTAAAGACTGGAATAAATGTTATGGATAACCTCGGTTTAAACCTTTAAAAAGACTGCCTTCTGTCTCTGCCACTACAGATAGATCAATCTATGTCTGTATGTAGAACAAGTACTGTTTAAAAATCATGAAAGCGCTTATGTCTACCATTGACAAAAGTGTGGAAACAGCGCCATGCACCACTGCTTGTGGCTGAAAATAGTAGTCCAGTTTTTACGGCTTTATGTGTTGCCATGGTGATGGGTACCACGCCGGAGATGGGAAACGCTCGATCCAATGACCAAAGACAGTCAACTATTAAAGTCCCTGTCCAGTATTTAATTTAATTAATATATATATAAAAAAAACATCGGTTAAAATTAAAACGCTGAATATTGATTCTACAATACTTCATTAAAAAAAAAAATGTCTACTTCAATAACTTCAGATACAGATTAAAAAACATGTTTAAACAAGGAAAGAAAGAAAGAAAGCAGGTGACTTGATGGCATGTCTGCAGGTGGTTTCAGTTTAATTTGACAGATTTAGCTACACTGAAACAACTAACAAGCTATTATAACACCTCTAAACGTTGTTTGACTTTCCCCGACCCTCGGTACTGTGGATATTGATGAACCTTCTCCAGCCAGGCGTGTGTGTTATCTGGAGTTTAGGCCCTTGGCTCCGGTTCTAACTCCACTCAGTCTGCCTCCTCAGCCCTGCGCAGTCAACCGTCAGCGGCGCCACTGGGTGCGCCGATATCCCGATGAAAGGGGAGCCTTACGGGGGTAAGTGTCACATCTGTTCCGGTGAAGCCGCTCCTGGTTCGCGCAGCATTAATCGGCAACCTCTAGGTATGCTGTCGACAGGCGCGAAGAGGAAAAAAAAGGAACAGTTTAGCTTCTGTTAGTTTGGTGACAGAGACTGACCAAAGGCCCGGTGACCCACATTCTTATCTAATCCACGTTAGCTAGTTAGCTCGGGCTAAAACTGGGTTGACATACATACAGCGCTGTACTGCAGACGACTTAAAGACTTGTTACATTATAAAGCATACTGGGTAAATTAACGTATGCGTCTTTTCTTGTTCTGAACCAAGGTCTCTTGATTTATGAGTGTCACGCGTCTCAGCATGATAAACTAAGGAGCAGTAGTTTTGTTTTTGTAATTGACGCTAGCTGCTAAGCTAGGTGGCGGTAGCCTTCCTGCGGTGCTCCCCGGTCTGCTGGCCGGGTCCGCCGTCACCCGCAGCGAGACGGTGCAAGTGCCGTACCGGTGCTTGAAACTTAGTCTCTGGCTTCAGTTCGGCCGGTTTCACGTATTTCACTACCGTGGAAAGTCAAGTGTACAGTGTTTTTTTCTTTTTAATATTTACGCTTTTTTTTTAATGGTTTGTCTATGTTTTCCTCTCGTGCGCTTCCCCAGAATTCCAGTCTTATCCTTCTTTCCACAGAATTTCTACAGATTTCCATTCAACAAAATGCCCACTGTCGCAAAAATCCTTTACTGTAATTTTAATTTCTATGTCATGGTTTTCTTAACACAGTTAATGCTAATGATTGACACCAGAGTAAAAATTGTGTGGTCTGAAATCACCGCAAAATGTATTTAAATGACGTTGTCTCTTTTATAAAAACAACAACAACAACAACAGAAACTTAAATATACTGAATTTCTTTAAAACAAATGGGTACAAATGATTGCAACTACGTGTTGAGCCCTGATCCTGACTATCTGAATTAGAGTAATGTTTTAAGGTTTGGAACTCATTGCATTCACAGGATTCATTAATGCAAATAGTGGTTCATTTTAACACTAAACAGACATTTCCATACAGCTGAAATAATCACAGTAAATAGAATTATTCGGGTTTGATTGGGACTTAAAGAAGTATGCTGTTTAATGTTTTGATTTGATGATTTATATGAGAGCAAAAAGTGCTTTAATGTTAAGTTTTTTTGCAAGAAGGATTATAAAGAAGATGGTGTAGCCAACTGTAATGGTTTTCTAGATGAACATTCCTCATTTGTCAGTCACTAATTTAAAGGTTTTTACTTATTTCTGTTCACTTTTGAATTGTTTTGAAAGTGTAAAACCTTTAACTGCCTTGCATCTTCTTCTGATTAGTCCAGTAGCATTTATTGAACAGTATTTCATTCAATTAATCATATTGCCAACCCAAAGGAAACAGATAACATGACAGTTTTAATTAGTAGAGCTACACTGGTAATATTTGGACCTGTGCAGTATAGCTATAATCAGTGACAGTTTTGCATTGTATAGTTGTTTTTTTTTCCTTTTTATTTATCTTAACTACTGGGGTAGAGAAATTAAACACAACAGAAATATTGTTTTTATTAAGGAACAGAAAATGTTTCCAGTCGTAATTCGAGTTTTTAAATTCTCAAAGGGAAATTCAGTACGGCCTCAAAAATCCTGCAAAGGTCAGGCTTCATTCATGGGTGGTAATTTGAATCTGTGTTTTCAAACAGCTCAGGTCAGATGCTCCATTTTGACCACGTGAAGTCACTGGAGCTGTCAGTGGAGCATGGAAAAATACTTTGCCATCTTTTTAATTACTGGCACCACAGCGTGCAGACGAGGCCAGGACACTTTATTTCCTTCTTTGTGTGAGCGCCTTCTTCTGCTTTGGCCAAGGGAGAAGATGGAGAAAAAAAATGATAACTTATTTTATTGCATTTCTTTGTTGCTTGCCATCATGTACACATTGGATTCCTCTTTGAGTTTATTATAAAAATTAAACTGTATGATCATTTTAAATTTAGTCATTCTGATTTTAAAAGGGTGCATACTTGGCAGGAGAGAACGGCACTTTTTTTTTCTTTTAACAGAAGGTGGGACCTGATGATGCTGTCAGTGATGGCGGTGGGAAAGAAACAGTCACTGATGACATCATCATGTGGATATGCCAATAATGTAATTACACTGAGCGCCTGTCACATCAGTATTTTCTGATACAGAGGAGCTTGTGTTGATTTAGATACAATCTTTTCTGGGTCTGGGTAAATGCAGGAAGCTTTCAGTCATTCAGGAAACTGGTAAGAGGTGGTGTTAGTTCTATTTCTTTACACTCACAGTTAATACTGATAACGCACCGGACCGCTTCTTATCGATTAGAGATTACTACTGGGGCTTGGAACTATCACAAGTGTAAGGTTTTGATGAGTTATGATGTTTGTAGATGAGATTGTGTTCTGTAGTGAAACCAGGGAGCAGGTGGAGGTGGAGGTGTGCCCTGGAAAGGAGAGAAATGAAGGTTAGCCGCAGCAAGACAGAATACATGTGTGAATGAGAGGTACACAAGTGGGAGGGTGAGGCTACAGGGAGCAGATATATAGAAGGTGGAGGATTTTAAGTACTTGGGGTCAACAGTTCAGAGCAACGGAGTGTGTGGAAAAGAGGAAGAAGCATAAGCAAGTAGGCTGGAACAAGAGGAGAAAAGTGTCAGGTGTGATGTGTGCTAAAAGAGTTGCAGCAAGAATGAAAGGAGTACAAGACGGTGGTGCGACCTGCAATGTTGTATGGTTTAGAAACTGTGGGACTGAGGAAAAATACAGGAAGCAGAATTGGATGTAGCAGAGGTTAAAATGTTGAGGTTCTCTTTGGGAATGATGAGGTTAGATAGAATCAGGAATAAGTACATCAGAGGGGCAGAGCATGTTTGATGTTTTGGAGATAAAGTCAGGGAGGCCAGACTGGAATGGTTTTGACATGTACAGAGGAGGGATAGTGGATATATTAGAAAGGAGGATGATGAGGTTGGAACTGTCAGACAGGAGGCCTTGAGGAAGACCAAAGAGCAGATTTATCTATGTAGTGAAAGAAGACATGAAGTTAGTTGGTGTGAGAGAAGAGGATGGAGAGGATAGTTAGATGGAGGTGGTGACCCCTGAAGGGAAAAACTCATATAAAAAAAAAAAGTGGAAGAAGAATGGGTGAAAGTTATGTATGTCATAATTTGCCTTTGTAGCCCAGTTTGACAGTGGCTGTGTAACTATTATTGCCCTAGGTTTATTGCAGTGATTTTGAATGTGTGCTACACTGTTACAGGGCTGGACAATTGAATTTTTGTTTTAAATTTCATTTTCATAGCAGTAGTCTGATTGTAATTGTATCATATTCTGAGTTTTAACTGTAAAGGAAACTATGTATAATTATGAAGCAGTAATTACTTTAACTAATATTGTACTTTTAAACAGTTATTAAGTCAAATACGGCATACAATGTAATTTTTTGAATTAGATTAGTTTAGCTGTTACTATGAGTGGTGGTTAATCTTTGAATACACTAAATGGTGTAATAGAATATAATGTACTGCATCATCACATCATTCCATAATGATAATTCTGTGAAAAAGAACTTAATCTTTTTGCTGTATTGATATCTTCAAAAAGGAGAAAATTTGATCATAGAAAATATTTAGAGACCTGGCTTAAAAATAAATAAAAATGTTGCAATATCTATAATGTCAGGCTTTCATTACAATATTGATATTAACTTAGGTGACTTACAGTCATGTGCAAAAGTTTGTACTCCCTCTTAATCTTAGTCTTTGTGTGTGTGTAAATGCATAATAAAAATCATCTGATCATAGTCAGGGCATAAAATCGCGACCAACTGGTCGCCATATGCGACCCAAATTTAACGATTTCGACCGTTTTTTCCTGCCATGTCGCCAGTGGCGAGGGACACAAAATCCACTATCAACTTAGGAATTTTTTTTTTTGATTTCTGCACATTTGTCATGTGTCACCAAGGCAAACATATCTAAATAACTTAGAAACAAAGTTTATTTAGAACTTTAGAAACAAAGTTTATTATTAGATATATATTATATGTCGGAAAGTGGCCCTGTTTTGGGTGCACGTCGTTTGCCGGAAGTCATAACTACACATGCGCCTAACCCAGCATGGACAGGTGGACTTTTGCATTCATCGGTCTTCAGTTTTGTCCATTTCTGAATCTACTCCACAACAAAATGGATCATTTGGTAAAAAGGTAAATAACCTAAAAATACACAACAGAATAGTTAACACTAGAACCGCCAAGATTCCAAACTTCATTTTCAGCCCATCGCTGCAACAGCGTCAGTGATGCGAACATGTCATTTATAATAGTTGTAACGTGACTCATTCCTGAATATTTCTGAAATAATAATAATGGACACTTGTCAAAATAAGTGTTTAAAATGTATATTTTTGCGAGCTTTTTTTTCTACGTGGTAGAACACTGCGCGTGCTCTCTCTCTCAGCCACACAAATAAATACATCAGTACGTTCATCAACAAACTGTAGGAGCTGTATGCTAACACAAACATGAAAACAACAGCAATCGAATGACGGACTATTGACAATACAAAACAACAGATTTCAGATGTCAATCACAGATATTTTAATAATTTTGGAAAAACGGATTAACGCTGCGTGCTCCCCCTCACGCACACATGACTCCATTCCCAGCCCTCCTCTCCACCGGCGCGGCTCCGCCACCGTACAGGTACAGGTGTGCTGTATCACCTGGTCCATCAGGTACATGAACGCATTCACATGGTCGTCAATGTTGCGGCGCGCGTATGCAGTTGGACCACCTCTCTCCACCGGGACATTTTTGGACTGGGCTCTTCCGGTCCACAGTCCCAGCTTTATGGGTCTCCAAACGGTTCTGTGTTTGGCTGCCTCATGTAGCTGACATACAGGTTGAGCTCTGATCAATGTAAATATTTATGTTTAGATCAGTCAGAGTCGTAGCCTCGCTAAAATACCAAATGATTAGAACCAGAGGAAACTAAAACGCTTGACTTCTGAATTTACCTGTCAGAGTATTTCCACGAGCCCCACTGTGTCTGAGGACTGAATGTATGTGGCGGTGACCCCTCACTTATAGAAGCCGGACCTTTTTCATAAATTCACCTCCTCATCCTCGGTTGATGTCTAATCACCCACATCTACCGTTATTATTATCCTTCTGACTCCCCTTCACTCAGATCCTGGTACAACAGCCATGCAGTTGTTTTTGTTGGATTCATGTCTTGAATTTTGCTGTTTGTTTGAAAGATTTAGTGATGACAATAACTGTCAAAGTCCGATAACGCCATAAAGTTTGAGCGTTGCCAAGCAACGGGCAGTGGGGCGCGGAGGGGCGTGGCGCAAAAAATGACAGCTGTATACAGTGTTTATATGAGGGGGTGAAAATTACCCCCCTCTGTGGTTCCAGGTATAAATGGTCATATTAATTTTTCTTTTGATCACACACTCACCAGAATTCACTGAATGATTAATAAATCCATTTTAGAAAAAGTCATGAACTTACAGATGTAGGGGTTTTATTTTAACAGAAATACAAACATTTAAAATTTGCTAGGAGGTAAAAATGACCTACTTGGTGCTTCTGGTGTTAACAAAAAAGAAATAATATTAGTTTCCACAGTAAGCATCATGGAAACAGAATAAAATGCGCTTTCATGCTTGTAAATGCTTCTGAAATGTAGTGATAGTAGACGATAATAGGGGTTTTTCATAAATTACAATGCTGCTGGTGCCATATTAACCCCTGACGTATGGGGCGATGAAAAACACTGGCGACCAAAATTGCTAGCTGGCTACCAACTTCAAAAACCTGGTAGCCAGGGGCGACTTGGTAAAAATTCTAATTTTATGCCCTGATAGTGGGCCTTAGCATTAGTCAAATAAAGTCTCAGCAGAACAGCATTGTTGTTTTCCACAATGCATTTCTTCATTTTTCATTTAACAAAATATGACTCCAAAAAAGGGAATGCTAATTAAGTACCTCACGGTTTAATAGCTTGTAGGTCCATCTTCAGCAGCAATAAATTGAAATAGTGTTTTTCGTGTAGGACTTGGGTTGAGGTCTGGACTTTGACGAGCCCATTCCAAAACCTTGATTCCTTTATTTTCAGCAATTCTGTAAATTTGCTGGTGTGATTCAGATCATTGTCCTGCTGCATGACCCAGTTTTGACCAAGCTTCAGCTGTTGGATTGATGGCCTCATATTTGCCTTTAGAATATTCTGGCATGCAAAGATGTCCATCGTCAACATAATGACTGAAAGGTACCCTGGTCCCATGGTTGAAAAAAAAAAAATGAAGATGGACTTTAAAGTCAAACAGCTCGACTCTGGTCTCACATGTCCATAGGATATTTTTCCAAAAGACTTGTGGTTTGTTCAGATGCAGTGACGTGAGTCTTAGTCATGCTTCCATGTTCTGTTTAGACAGAAGAGATCTTCCCTTTATAGCACTTCCATACAAACTGTAACGTTTGGCTTGATTTTTGCTAAATAAATAATGGGATGGTTGAGAAGAATGTCATTGTTTGTCTGAGGTTATATGTGCTTAATGCTAAGACCTACTATGATCATATGATTCTTAGGATTTTGCTAACACATAAATGAATAAATTAATTTTAAAAAATGGTTGAAAGAGGGGAATACTAACTTTTGCACATGAATGTAAATGTTCTGATATATACCAGAAGATATGAGCCACCTTTAAATCAGGAAGACAACATAAGCAATACTTAGTGCTTTTCAGACCGTGCCTGTTTCTTGTATTAATGGAAAAAAGGTTGACCTACATGGAAATCAGGGGAGATCTCAAATTTATGCTATCTGATGTTACCATGATAAAAAAGAAAATAGGTCAAGTCTATTGGGTTCTCCTTAAAAAGTGACATGTTTGTAACATCAGTACCGCTGTTGATGGCTCATCACTTCTCTAAATGGATATAGTTTATGACAATAATAACAACAACAAAAAACCTTCATCTGAATATATGTGGGACTTGAGCTGTGAATAAACGTAAGAGGTGTGTGTGTGTGTTGTTTCAGGGCTTGTAGTCTTGAGCTGGCAGTGCTGTGGGAGGCTCACAAGTACCCACGTGTCTTAATTCAAATTCAGTAATATGAGTTGTCTTTCCTTGGATTTGGAAAGAAAGCTCTTGATTTAACTGAGCATCTTTATTCCAGTCCATTTCTCTCTTCTGGGGGGTTGTGTGTGTGTGTTTTGTCTGGTTTTTTTTTTTTTTTTTTTTTTGATCACAGTTGTTCCCACAGATTTACCTGAGCTCGGTTGATGAAATGATTGATTTTACATAATGGTACCCTGGATTCTCTGAGGAGGCCTAAGTCACCAAATGATTGTGCTTCTTTACTTAAGAGATGGGCAATATTATAATGTCGGCTTTCTGCTGCAAAGGCGTACTGCGGTGGTAGCGTCTGAAATCAAAACACACAGAAAGGGCACAGAATTGTTGCTTCCTCTTAAGTTAAGTTTGTGGATATGCACATATCTGACAACATGCTGTACTTCCTGATGCTAGTAAATTATTACTTTCAGATGCGCAGACAAGATTCACTTTAAACATTGCAATAATCATGGCCTAAGTGGGAATGGTGCAAAATGCATTACATAAGAAGCTAAATTAGTTATTCATGTTACAGATGTACAAATAAAAATATAACTTAAACATAACTCAGAAAAATTGCTTCGAGAAAACCTTTCTTACAAGGAAAACCTGACACTGTGTGCAACCAAAGTAGTGACGTTTACTTACACAACTTTCATTTAAGAACTGATCTCCATCTAGGGCCGCCCTGGTCGCGCAGTGGTTAGGACAGGTGGCCCATATACAGAGGCCTTTGTCTTCCTGCAGCGGTCGAAGGTTCAACTCCCGGCCTGTCCGACCTTTTGCTCTCTCTCTGCCCTGTTTCCTGTTTCTCTCTCACTGTAGAATAAAGGCAACTAGTGCCAAAGAAAAAAAAAAGAAATAATCTCCATCTATACTAGAATACCTGAATGTGCAGCAGGTACACTTTTGGCTAAATCCACATTAGTCTATTTTTGTTTTAAAATGTTGTTTTTGATACAAAACCGAGCCACATCCACATTTGTATTTCAAGTCCATATCAGACAAAAACAGCTCATCACACCACTGTAAATACTAATCACATGACCATCCTTTCTCACCAGATGTGAGTGAAAACATGCTGAAAACTCTGCTGGAAATAATCCTTTGTTGCAGAATCCACTTATAATGGCTTTCCTCCTGCACATGTAGGCAGTTGCCTGTATCATTGAATCCAGTCTTTTGCTGCATAAATGTTAATACTGTCCCTATTTAGTTGTTTACAGTGTTGTTAAGGCACATTTGTGTGTGTTACTACACAGTGATGATCATCTGATATAGGTTTGGTGAATTGGGGCCAGGATATGTAGGGATCCCCAAGAGCAAATCATAAAAGTGAACTGGTGTAACTACGCCATTGTTACCTCCGCCAAGGAGGTTATGTTTCATATCATCAAAGCTATCAGGACTTCCCAGTATCATGGGTGTGCCTCGTAGAACTATGAAGTAGTATGGTGCTCACTGAGAAGTGTTAGAAATGTTATATCGTGAATTTTACTGGTTGTGTGACAAATTGATATAATATTTATCAAAATGATCCCAAGATACACCTTCTTGGAAAAGTCTCTCTTTTAAACTGAGGGGATCACAACTTTCATTATGTTGACCCCATGAGGATGTTCAGACCTGGAAACTGTCCCTCATAGAGCATCACTAAATAAAGTAATCATTAAACGGTCATTCTTTTTCATTTGTACAACAGACTTTTGGAAGTGAATCTGTTAGTTGATAAATATTTCTCTGCACTAAGGGCAGAATCTCCCTCTCTAATATCAGTACTGAGCTTATCTGTTGCAGACCATAGAGGATGGTGGAATAAATTCACCAGCAGCAGGTTGGTTTCCAAATTTCATGTGGTTGACTATGGTCAGTTTTGAATCATCTGGGGTCATTTAGAGTTTACAAATCCCCTGCTCTCAGGTATCAGGGTGTGACGTGAATGATGAAGGAAACATGAGGGTTGCTATGCAACCAGAGCTTACCTTAAACGTGTGAGACCAGATCGTGCATCACAGGTAAGCCTTCAACGTTCCAGAGAATATTCTTATTATGATACATCTAGAGAACTTAACAAACATGAGTTTTGTTTAGCGTAATTACTGATGTTCTGCAAAATGTAAGATGATATAAACCTGGATCAGGAATACTACACTGTTGCCCATAAAGCTGGAATAATTTTGTTTTTAGACAAACTGTCACAATCATTTCAAGACAAGAAGTAAAAAAATATTTTATTTCAATGTTATGGGCAGCAGTAGACATGTGTTATACAAAAAACTGGAAAAAAATAATCTGAAATATTCCACATGTTACAGACAAATTAGGCAGTTGCAGTAAAATATAGTGTTTTTTTGTCTTGTGGTAGAAGATTCTGCCAAGAATTCAGGCACCTACCACAAGAAAAAAATAAACAACACTCCCTCTTAATTCTAAAATTGTATGCATCACAACAAAATCAAAATAATCTGTATCTAACCATGTTATGAAATTAGATAAATCTGGCATAATATCTGAACCTAAATGAGGAGGAAGAAATTGAACTTTCTGAGAACAGAAAAATGTATTTTGCAAGCACATTCACTATATTTTTGAAACCCTTTTTCCCCCCCTCAAACAGAGATTACCTTAATCTAAGCAAGAAAAAGTCTATACAGTGCTTAAAAAAAAAAAAAAAAAAAAAGTCATTTGTACTTTCACGAGTTTCTTGTTCACACTTATGTGCCAGGAAAAAAAACAGTCACTAGTAAAGCGTTTGATCCCTTTCTGGAGGTGCTGTTAAACTAAATGCATCTAGTCATTTTCATGTTGCTCTACATTCAGTGTTGGCCAATCTCATGTCACCTCAAATTCCCTCCAGGACGGTTGAAAAAGGAAAAAGAATCTGTCTCTTCATGGTTAGTCACATCTGGAAGATTATCTTGAAATAACACTGGTGAGCTCTCAGTAGATAATATGGACGTAAACGTCCAGCTAACAATTCAATATCTGGCCTTTACAGTATCATTAGAGTATCATGTCCTGTATTTGACCATTGGCTGATATCAAGCAGTGTAATCCCCCTGCTAGGACTGGATGATATGACTTCTAATCAATATCGCAATTAATTGAACATTTTAACGTGATTATGATTAATGCTAAATTATTTTAGTTTTTTTTTTTTTTTGCTATCCTAAACTGTCAAGGTTTTTGCTGCAAATATGTTCAACTGTTACAACTAGGATATTTCATCTTTCATTTTTTGATGAAAGAAAACACAACTTTGTGATTTTAAAATAATTATAAAGGAAATACTGTACAGATGAACTGTTTGTGGTCACTTATTTAATATTTCAGACAATTGAAATAATTGAGACTGGCAAGATTATGTCAGTTATAGGTTCTGAATGAAAGCCTCTGAATTTGTTTTCGGTTCTGAATGGTTACTATAAATTTTAGATTAATTGCCCAGCCTGACCCACTGGCCTCACTTCTGCCACGCTGCTCAGCTGGTAAAGTCTGATAACCAGATAGAGAGGTGTCATCATAGTGCCTCAAGCTCGTCCTCCATACTTGTTTAAGTTGCCCATTATGACTGAAGAAGGAAGAAATGTTTTAATCTTCCTCTTTCCACATTTTGTTTTCGCTCTACATCCACAACATCTCGTTGAGCTTTTGAACACTTAATCAGCTGCTCCTGCTTGTAAACAAGCCTCCCATTGTTATGTTACGTATCATAACAGATGTTAAAAAGTACTGGAAGCAGGCATGAGAATTCTTTAAGCAGTACAGCATCTAAAATGTCACAGAGTCTCTCTAAGACAAACTACACATCTTCAATAAGAAAGGAAAAAAACAATAACAAATCTTAAGGGGATACAATGATACAAAATAGTATTAATAATAACAGAGTGGTGTTACTGCAACAGGCTGCCACTGGCATTTCACTGAAATGAATAAGGAACAAATTAATAAAAAAAAAAAAAGGAAGAGAAAATAAATAAAATATTCTAGAAAAGGTGATTAGCAGCCAGCTGCTGCCATTCAAGCTTCACATAATTGATTGATCATCAGCTAGTGTAACCACTTTTATAAGATCAGAGAGTTTGTGAGTTTGTACAATGCCACTCGTCAGTCATAATTATGATGCTGTCAAAATAAATATAGTTTTCGACTCATAAAATGAACTCCTCCTGCGTAATTTAAATCTTCTGAGACCCTCTGACTTGTTTACTCCATGGGTTAACATAATATAATTGTAATGTAAATGTATCAGAGTCCACTCGTATTGTATTGCTTTGAATATAGACTGGATTCTCTCTGCATTTCTGGCGTCTGACTTTCTGCTCTGTGGAAATTGCTGCAGTCCAGTTGCAGCTGAATGCAAAAAAACAGACACTTTGCATATCTTTAGTGGGTCACAATGGAAGAATCCTTCTAGGACACTTCCAAACAGCTCTGCTTTACTTCTGGTGTGAGGGTTCAGACAACTTCTAAACAAAGGGAATCCATCATTCTGCAAGCAGGAAGGTTATTTACAATTGGAAAACAACAAAGACAGCTGCCAGTCTTCCAGGTAGTGGACCGCGCAGAGTTGCAGAAACCCAAAAACCAGACAGACTTTACAGGCCTTAATTAGCATGTTAAATGATAAATAGAACAACAGGAAAAGAAAAAGACTACGCAATTATGACTTGTTTTTAAGAAAGGGGCTTTTCTCTGTTAAAGGAGCATGACATGCCTTCTGTAACATTATCTTTTGGAAAGGTGAAACTCAAGTCAGTTGGCCATTAATGCAAAGTGCAGCATTTAGTGACAAACATAGCATACCAACTGCCAAGCATGGTGGTGGAGGGGTGATCATTTGTGCTAGTTTTGCATTCACAGGATCTGAGCAACTTGTAAACATTGAGTTGTCCATAAAAATTTCTGTGTACAAATGTGTTCTAGAGTCAAATGTGAGGTCATCGATCTGATAAGTAAAGCTTAGATGACACTTGATAGAAATGCTGTGGCAGGACCTTAAGAGAGCTGTGCAGAAACAAATGCCTAAAGACCTCATCAAACCTAAAGACTCTCCATACAATCACACACTGCTTCTGCAATATAACTTTTATTGTCAAATATGATGGTTTAAGATATCATGCATTGTTTATCGAAGGTTATATTTACCCAATTTTAAATGGTTGTGAGGAACAAATCATTTTTCATTATGTTCTGATATATAAAACCTTTGAACTGAAAGAGGGTGTTTTGCTCATAGGCTGTGCAATTTCAAGCAACGTACTTAATTTTGCACACGTTTGCAGGACACGTGTGTTGTGACATCAGCAGGTATCACCGATGTTGTGTGGCACGTGCTGTGTGACACACGCTCTGGCTCATGATGTTTTTAATCCACTTGATTCAAGTTCATGGCAAAGAGCGTTGAACTCTGCAGTCTCATAATTTTCACTTCATGACAGGGGAGTATGAGCCGTGGCCTGGTTATTTTTACTCTGCATGGCGAGCTCTGTTGCTATGGTGTTGCCCATTGGCACAGTTGCTGTGCTGTCATCTGTCATCTGAGTGCTGGGTGTGGCGGGTGAGTGATGAGAGGCGCCAAAGATCCACTTCAAAGTGACTCATATCCTCAAAGCTCTGCTGCCCTAAATCTGAGAGCGCACGCACACACCCACAGACATGCAAATGCACAGTCAGAGGCATTCATGATGCTATTTGAGCAGTAGAGAAATGACAAAAGTGTCATTAGGATTTGATTTGATGCAGTTCATGTTTAATAACAGACACACCTGAAGTATTTTAATGTAAAATCATCTGGTGGGTTATGTTAACTGTATGACGTATAAAATGCTTAAAACCGAAACCTGAAGGTACTTGGACAGTTATGTAGTCAGCTTTTCAAGAATTGTGTGTTTTGAGTGTGCTGTTCTATTGAGAACTTGAAGGTGTTGCATGTGAAGCTGTAATTAAGTTAAATCAGAAGAGGAGAAAAAGTAGGTTATTGGGCTAGCAGGTCAGTGAAGCACAGATGACATCACGGTTATACAATCCCAACTCTGTGAAGCTGCACGACTCTCTCTGCGCCGAAACTATTGATTCAACAGTGGTTCACATTATCTCACGTCTTATTTTTTTTATATGACTTATATCATCACTGAATGATCTTAAGTTTGTTTTTGCCTCTTTCTAGTCTCTCTTGGAGTGAGTTTGACTGTTTTTTAAACACTGTTCAGTGGTTCACTACATGATGTACTTATACAAAGGTGTAATTGGCTATTTTTTCTGATAAAACATTTATCTGAGATAAGACACCCTGCCTCCATAACATTTGTGTCAAGAGTCACATGCAACAATAAATGGAAGTAGATGAAATTCAAAGGGTTGTGATAAAGCCACTTCACCACGCTATGTCCTAACAACATCATAGGCAGTCTTTATTTAGACTTGCTCCAGACTCAAGATTATTTCTACCTAAAAGAAACATATATTTCTTAATAGAAGAACTCTGACTTTTCTTATACTTATGTGTCCTGTTCTTGGTATACAGTTTATTTTGGTCAGTAGTTGAAATGGGTTATATTACGAATCTATTCACGTGATCTTCAAGTCATTTTGTTGTATTTTATTCAGTTTTATTTTTATTGGTATTATCTGTTTTATGTGAGCAATTATAAAATCTACCAAAATATCTGACTCTTAGATTTTGATACTTGGTAATGAAAGGGAAATATTAAAACCACTTGAAGATCATCCCTATTTTAATTTTGTGTTTTTTCTTATTTTTTGATTTTGAAGACTTAACTGAACGTTAAGGTGGGATCGAGCCTTTGTATCAATAGTTGGTGTGGCATCAACGAGTCAGACATGCAGCAGTAATCTTCAAACCTTTAGTAGAATAATAGAATAACCTCCTCAGTCTTGTACCGGGCTATTACTGCTAATTGCTTGCAGGAGTTGTTCAACTGTGAGTACAACAGTATTAAACTGCTTCAGGATTAGCAGATTAAAACCTGGCTATCACTTTTTATAATGTCCTTCATTACCTACTAAAATTGTATTAATATTTTCAAAGTACTTGGGAGAAAATTTAAATCTATTTTCTGAATCCCCTGCCATGTGATCGCATCTCACTAGATTACTCCATAATGACCTCTGTTCAGTCCAGACCCACTCTTAGTCATTTATTAATTTACCTTATCTATTTATTTTCTTGCGGTGCTTCTCATTGGCTTTAAACTTCTGTAATTGGACAGACAGGCACAGTGTGATGCCAGGCATTTTGTGTTGCAGTTAGAAAGCCTTGGAAGGATGGGTCAGGTTTAGCTCAGATCTGCCACACTACAGTAGTGGTAAATTAGCTGTATGGACTTCTAGGAAAGCATGTCTATGAATAAAAATGGTCCCATGCTGTGTCCTATTTTAGACTAACCAGTCATCTCTGTGTATGAGTCTGTGCAGGGGTGAGCCAATTTTACGTGGGTGCCAGTCTGACACAGGAAGTGGAGTGGGCCATTCAGCAATTACTCTACTGGGGCTGATCCCAGCTTTCACAGTTCATGTGTCAAAGTGTCCTGAGATACTGAGTCCCACATTTCCACAAAAGTGCTCATCGTTGTGCTAGTATGTGTGTGATACAGAACTGGGCTCAATGTTTAAACTAAAAATACTGTATGAACTGGTTTATAATATAAAGTGGTCAACAAGACTACAAAAGTGCTGTGTTAATCTAGTCACTTTACCTTTATACCTTTCATTTAATTAACTGACATGCATAGTAATCCTGTTGTACAAAGATAACAAACAAAAATTGAATGAATGGAGTTTATGGTATGTGACTAAAAGGTGTTTCCTAATCCTGGCCCTAAGGACCCTGCTTCAGTACTCCTCATTCAGATTATTGGATCTCTACATCAACTTGTCTTCAAGATCTGCTCAATTTTTTTAATGACTCATTAATCTGAGCCAGGTATTTTGGAGCTGGGAAAACATCTTAAACATGCAGGGCAGTGGGTCCTGAGACCCACTGATGTTACACAGATCTGATGTAACATGGAAGAATGACGCAAAAGTTTTGTTGCAGTCCTGCATTTTTTTTTTTTTTTTGACAGAATTGTTAATATTCCTGCCTGAGTTGCTACCTGAATTGTAAACTTCACTGATTTTTACCGTTCTCCATGTCTTGTTTTAGCTTTACCTGACAATTGTCTTCCAGTTCCGCAGCAGCCAGTAACAGACTTTTCAAAACAAAAGCATGTGAGCAACATGCGTTAACGTGCGATAAAATAAATGTCGCCATTAATAAATGAATGCGTTAACGCGATAATAACGCGTTAACTTGCCCAGCCCTAATGATAACAGATGTAAGCATGTTGTCAGGCGTCATTTTATGTAACTTTTCTGTTTACAGTTTTCCCTTCCTACGCTGTGTCAAAAATGTAAGAAGCTTCAGCCAGTGCAAACCCAACCAGTTCTACGGCTGCTGCTTCTCTAGAAAACACACCAGGGTTTAAGAATCAATCTAGCTGTTTTTTTTTGTTTGTTTTTGTTTTCTTTTAGAGTTTTTGCTGTTGTATTTAGCAGCACTTGGTGTCAATAAAGTAATGGGATGCATTACCAAATCATCTATTACCGAAATATAAAGGATTACAACTATCCAGATTAGATTCAGGTGTAAATCCGTAGAGGGCATATTGTCAGAAGGATTCATTTTGGATATACTCTTCAATGTTGGTTTGATGTTAAATTGTTAACACGACAAAGTGCGATGTTCGAACCATGGACCTTATGCACAGGTGTGTTTTCTTCTTCTTTTACAGACTCAGATGTTGCTGCCATGTGCAACACTTGCATCCAAAGCAGACCAAAAGCTTATCCTACTGAAGACGTTATAGAAACTTTCAGCCCCCTGATTGTAGAAACTTTCAGTGACTCTCCACCAAGACTCGCAGTGTGTATCGAACCGCACTGTGTTCGTCTGAGGTCTGCACTCATCCACCATCACTCCCCTCTTCCAGGACTGGCTGCACTGTCAGTAAGGTTGACATTTTGTTTTAATATATGCCAGTGGTTTTAATTTTTTTATGATGACTCTGTAACAAAGTGATTTCATCCATGTTTTCAAAGGTTTGTTTACAAATGTCTACCTCAAGATTAAAAGACCTCCCTCCAACACTCCGACCCTAAGAAGGATACAAAATGACCTCAAGCATTGACCGGTGAGTTAAACATTTGACTGATTTCTATCTGTTAATTATTTTAATTATTGAATTTATATATTCAATTCTCTGGGGATTTGTTTTTATCATATTAACAATTTGGAATTATTCAACACAAATGCCATAGAGATTTTCAATCAGCCAATTGATCAGCAGTTGCAGCACAAGATAAAAGTCACATGGGGGAGTCATGGGGGTATTTTTCTTTTATATGACACAGTTTGACTTGACAAGTTTCCCACTTCAGACAGTTTTTGATGTCGGTGGGATCAGCTGTTTGTCATTGCAATGCTTTGTTGACAGAGATATGTCACCCAAATTCACTGTTTTTTTTTTTTTTTTTTTTTTATTTCACTGAATGACTTCTCGACAAGCTTCAGTCCAGGATGTTTGGAAGTGATCAAAAATAAATGTGACCTCAGCAGTGGTTTCTGGAGAAAATAAGATCCATATGAACGTTGGTTAATGAACATGCTTATGATTTTATATTTATTCATTTAGTGTACTACCCATGCAGAAAAATTATATGTACGGTATATATATTTAGGAATTCATACTCATATTTTATAAAGTTGTCCACAGAGATTTTCAGGTGACTTCTATTAAGTGTAGAGCTGAACTACAAAGTACATTTACTTTACTTTTTAAGTGGGAGCTTTATACAGCTTTCAAAAAAATAATGGTGGATCTATGCATTTTTTTAAAGCCCATTTTTACTTGAAAAATTTGTTTATTTAAATTTCTTAATTTGTTGTTTTTCCACTGTGCAGAGATGACAGCAGTATCTTTGATGGGTTAATAGAAGAGGATGAAAAAGACAAAGCGAAACGGTAAGATCCCTGTAGTTTTCTTTTAAATCAAACACATTCATTAAATTAAACAAGAAAATTATCCTCCATGTTATTACTATTTTCATTATTATTACACTGCAGGGCTATGTGATATGACTACCATTATATCACTATTTTCAGACAGAATTACATTTACACTAGATCTTTGAACTTTCAATGATTATCTTGATAATGTTGATAATAATTCACTTTAAATACTGCAAACTCGTGTGTTTTTCTTCTTCTCTCTGTTCTCTATTTTAATAAAGAATTCTGATAAAAATCTCTTATTTAGGTTTTTATTTTGTCTCTGTTAGACACACAGTGAGTCAGAAAAGTCAACTGAAATGATGCCCCTGAGGTTTGAGGTTAGCCAGCAGTTACTGATGTACAAATGTGACGTCAGCCCGTGAAACCAGCTTTGACGATTAGTGTGTTGTGATTTCAGTTTGAGCTGTATGTAAAATGTCTAGAACTGTAGCTCACAGCCTTGCTGCTGATGTTCAGGGCAGACACAGAGGGGAGAAAGGAAAAGTGAGTGCTCACACTCAGAAGGCTGTTCTTCACTCTCTTCTTTAACCATGGCTTGTCCAAGCTGCTGTTTACCATGTTTGTACCATGAAAGTCAATAAGTCAGTAGCAAGAGAAGTTGTTGGAAGCTGAAAGAAAGAATGTAGATTATGCAGAACAATGCCTTGTTGTTGGATTTTTGTATATAAATTGTTACATTTCAGACAATAGAGTTTATAGACATATATAAAATAAAAAAAAGTTAATGCAGATTTACTATGGCAATGGTTCACACTTCTTGGCATTGAGGTGAGCCTTTAGCACAATCTTAGCTTTAAACAACAACTCAACCATGTTATGAAGGCAAAATATTTCATTTCTCCAATGTTTATATCAACAGTGTGTCCCGTAACAAGTCTGAGAAGAAACGCAGAGACCAGTTCAATGTCCTTATCAAGGAGCTGGGGACCATGTTGCCAGGCAACACGCGCAAAATGGATAAGTCCACTATTTTGCAAAAAAGCATCGCCTTTCTGCAGAAACACAAGGGTAAGAAATGATCATGACTACCTGAATTCTATTTTGCCTTAAAGATCTGTGAGATACATGGAAAGTGTCTGTTTTATCAGAAATTGCTGCTCAGTCAGAGTCAACTGAGATCAGACAAGACTGGAAACCTCCTTTTCTTAGTAATGAAGAGTTCACTCAGCTGATGTTAGAGGTGGGACTTTTTTTTTTCTTTTTGTGCTTATAAATGTAAAATATAAAAATATTAATATTAGCTAATGAAGGCAATATATTTTCTCTATCAGGCACTGGATGGATTTTTTCTTGCAATTATGACTGATGGAAATATAATCTATGTGTCTGAGAGTGTAACGTCCCTTCTAGAACATTTACCTGTAAGTATCAGAAATTTATCCTCTGAATTAATGGATACAATAGAGCCTACCCAAGTACCACGGGACATGACATGTAGGGTTGCCGCACTCACACTCATCTGGGGCTTTGCAAATATGTGCCTTTCCAGTCTTCCTCACGCTAGTGGCTTCCTCCTGTTATTCCAGGTAGAGTAGGCAGGATCATCACTTGTGTAGTTGTCAGTGCTGATCTTTTCCTTGTTGAAATAATGGGAACATTGCCTAAAATGTCTTGTGAGGTTCAGCATGTCAGCATTCTTCCCTGTTTTGTCCTTCCCCTCATGTCAAATCAGTGTTTTCCATCTTCTCTGCACGGTGAGATTACTCAGCCACGTCACCCAGGTCCTGTCAGCCAAAAAGTGATAGATGTGTAGCTTTGTTTTGCTTTGGATCTATGTGATTCACGTGTGGCATCGCAGTAGTACACCATGGTTGTTTGAAGGCAGAAAATGATGTAAATTTGTATGGCTTATTTTAGCTTGTTGCTTTCTTTACCAGAAGTGGTCTTGTCTGCAAAAAGCCCCAAATGGGACATGTTATTGCCATTTAGTGGATAAAAATAGCACTACTTGCAGTACTTGGGTAGCCTCTATTGCAGAATCATCATTACACATGCCACACGTTTACTGCTTCACACATGCCAGAGACGTATTGGTTCTACATGTTTCAGTCAGATCTTGTGGATCAGAACCTGTTAAACTTCCTGCCAATGGGGGAGCATTCAGACGTCTACAAGGCTCTGTCCACTCATGTGATGGAGGGAGAGACGTTAACACCCGAGTATCTGAAGAGTAGGTGGTATACTAATTTGGTTCTTGACTTTTTCTGTAGTCTGTTATTTTACTTGCAGATTTAGTCATTAAAACTAACAGTTTCTTCCTTCAATATCTATTCTTTTTAAAGTTATTCTTTTTTTTTTTTTATTCTTAGCAAGAAATCAACTAGAGTTCTGTTGCCACATGCTTCGAGGGACAGTCGATCCCAAGGAGCCCCCTGTGTATGAATATGTCAAGTTTATTGGAAACTTCAAGTCTCTGAATAATGGTAAATTGGGCTACACAAAGTATTAAACTGGAGCTATTTCTTAAGCGTTTAACTGTTTTTTCTGCCTTTTCTTTGTCAGTGCCTACCTGTACTCAAAATAGTTTTGAAGGAGTGATCCAGCGATCGCTTCACTCTGCTTTTAAGGACAGAGTCTGTCTAATTGCGACTGTTAGGCTGGCCAAACCGCAGTTTATCAAGGTGAGAATCATTACTATCAGCATGTTTAGTTTTCTGTTTCAGGTTTGAAAAATGTCTTTCTAGAACATTTCTAGAAATGCCTAGAACAGCACTCAGTAGTAATGAATGCTCTCTCACTCCAAATAAGCACGTTTGTGCTCCTGTATGAGTTCCCAGTTGCTTCTGAAAACACTGACCACTGATGTTTACATGCTCTTTAACATTCAAACTATTAACCTTATGAAGGAAAAAACAAAATTCTCATTATGATATTTTGCTTATACTTCCTTTAATATCATTGTCCCATTAATGGCTCAGGTCTGTACTACAACCCCCAACAGGATTGCGATTCCTTTTTTTTCTTTCAGGCTGCGTTGACAGTACTGAAATCTAGGGGGTGCACTGTAAAAATGAATTGTGTGTTGCATGATGTCTTGATAACTATTATAAGACAAAGTAACTGGTCTAAATTATATGGATGTTTGCATAATATGAATAAGATTGTTCGATAAGGGTCTTCATGTCTTTCAATATACATCTCTATTTTTTTGTTCTTTTTTTTTCAGACATAAGGTTTTTTCACATTCCTTTAGACATGTTTTGACGGAGCCTTCTGTCTTCCTCGGAAACATCATCTGATGGTGCAGTATGACGTGTCACTTTTAATCAGCCGGTGTTACTGAGGTGTGACCGCCTTGTCACTTTTGACAGGATGGTCACGCCTCTTGCTGAAAAACAGTCAGGAAAACAACAAACAAGAGCAACAAAAAAAAAGGCACAACATGACAACCTCAAATCAGCAATAACAGATCACTGTAAAACAAATAAGCACATCACGGTCTTGGACAAGGCCAGAGCCATCTGCACCGAGGAGACCGACACAAGTGGTGGATTATGGAGGCAGTGGAAATATGGAAGCGAGGCCTGAGGACAATGAACCGGGATGAGAGGTTGTACATGCTGTCACACACCTGGACCGGCATCCTGGAGAGGCACAGAGACAGCATGAGGCGTGACCATCCTGTCAAAAGTGACAGGGCGATCACACCTCAGTAGCGCCAGCTGGTAAAAGTGACACGTCATAGTACACCATCAGATGACATTTCTGAGGAAGACAGAAGGCTCTGCTGAAACATGTCAAAGGGTATGTGAAAAAATCTTGCGTCTGAAGAAAAGAACACAAAAATAGTGAATAAGATTGATATACTCCAGATAGCTTAATCCTGGTATTGTTATACTCTGTTATACTCTAAATAAAACAAACCGCTGCAGTTTAGTGCGTAACATGCAACATTCACATGACAAACAACAATAACTGTTCTTCAAAAAATACTTGAGAGCCAAGAATCTGGAGGAGTTGTACAGATGGTGTCCTGTCCGTTGAACCTCATACTGTTTTGCACTAATGTTAACAGTCCCTGATTTCATTTCATGTCAGTAAAACTGACTATGACCAAATCTATGCTGTAAAATCTGGAAGTTATTGTTTGCTTTTGTACTTTGGGAGTGTAATGTAAATTTCAATTCAATTCAATTCAATTTTATTTGTATCGCGTCCGTTACAATGTCAATTGTCTATAGGCACTTTACAGAGACCCAGAGCATGACCCCTGAGCACATATCATTAACTAAAAATATAATATTGAATCCTAAACAAGGATAATGACAGGTAAAAAAAAAAAACCCACAGTGGGAGAAAAAAAACCTTTAAGCCAAACAGTGGCAAGGAAAAACTCCACTTTAAGAGGAAGAAACCTTGAGCAGGACCTGGCTCATATGGGGGGACCTTCCTGCTGAAGACCAGCCAGGTAGAGAAAGAAAGAACAGAGAGGAGACAGGACAGAGAGAGGAGAGCACACAAATGACTAAATATGATGACCACATAAACATAAACAGATGCAGGTAGCAGCACTGAGGTGAGATGGTCAGAGGACCAGGTAAATTTAGATTATGTCTGTCTAATTTCTCCACTTGTTCTCCATCTCTCAAAGGAAATGTGCACTGTAGAGGAGCCGAATGAGGAATTCACTTCCAGACATAGCTTAGAGTGGAAATTTCTCTTCTTAGACCACAGGTAAGGTTGTTGGCTTTTATGGTGATTGTATTTGTGCTGCCCCCCCTCCAATTTCTGTAATTATTTATAACATACTGTATAAGGTAGAATTTTCCCATTTTCCAAACAGGTTAGATCTGCTTACAGGCTGTTATTTTTTCATGAACATGCTGTGACGTCAGACATCATAATTAAACTATTTAAAAAAAAAAAAGGCAGTCAGGCTAGCCTGACCTGCTGTCAGTCATCACAATTTTCCCTGGTGGTTCATATAGTCCTGATAATAAATAAAGGAATAATCAAAACTGTCCAGTCAAAGGCTCACTTATCCGACCGACTAATTTCATACTGATGCCTTCTGATTCGTTTGCAATAAGCAAACCACAAAATGATGTAACACTTGCCAGTGACCAGCAGCTATCCAGGGCATTTGGTTAAAATATGTCATTGATGGCCACAGTTTCAAAACTTCTAACTGCTTAGCTCAGCTGCTGAAGGATAGACATTCCCCTGCAGAGGTGATAACATGCTTGAATGATAACATTTAAACTCGGGGAAGGTTAGACCAGGAGACAGAGTACAGACAAGAAACTGTTATATGATTGAGCTCAAGGTGTATTTAAATCACTTGGCATTGAGTACTCTATTTTTCTAAGATCAAAGCTGTTTTTTTTTTTTTTGGTCACTGGAGCTCTGCTGAATGATGGTCTAGCCCCTGTTGTCATACACATTTTCATTATAATGTTAAGGCTATATAGTTCGTAGCCCAGTCATGACAACATTTTATGACTTAATTATGAGAGGGAGTGTTTAGTTTATGTTTATGCAAACATTAACTAAATAATTTCCAGTCATTCCTATCAATAATACTCACTGGGTTTGTGCAGAGCTCCACCCATCATTGGTTACCTCCCATTTGAGGTCCTGGGTACCTCAGGATATGACTACTACCATGTAGATGACCTGGAGACGCTGGCCAAATGCCATGAACACTGTGAGTCCTCTTCTGTCAGCGATTAATAAAGAGTTCTGATTAACAGCTGTCTGCTTCTTCTTCAACTTTCAAACAGTAAAATTCAGTCTTCTCTTTTGTCCTGTACAGTAATGCAATACGGCAAAGGAAAGTCGTGCTATTATAGATTCCTCACTAAAGGGCAACAGTGGATTTGGCTGCAGACCCATTACTACATCACTTATCACCAGTGGAACTCTAGACCAGAGTTTATTGTCTGCACACACACTGTTGTGAGGTTCGTTGAAGATTTAACTGATCTGGCTTGAATTTCTATTTGTAAAAGTATAAAAAAAAACATGTTCCCTATTATCATAATTTTGACAATTAATGGACATGCATTTTTCATTTACCATCTTTTCTCTGAAGTTATGCTGAAGTAAGAGCAGAGCAGCGCAGAGGCCTAGGAATTGAAGAATCATCACCTGAAATTACTGCTGACAAGGTGAGATATTTGCTCAATATAAGTTAGTTTATTTAGAATTAATAAAGAGGATTCAGTGACCTCTGACGCTGCTCTCTAACAGCAGTCCCAGGATTCAGGCTCTGAGTCCCAACTCAACACATGCAGCCTGAAGAGGCCCTAGAGCGTTTCAACCGCAGTCGGACGCCTTCGGTCTCGTCTCGCAGCTCACGCAAATCCTCTCATACTACTGTATCTGACCCAGCCTGTAAGCACCTGCAGCTGTTCATTATCAAGCACGGCATGCATACTAATATTGGAGTTTTTGGAATGTCATTTTTGTGTTTATACTTTCACTTAAGCATCACAGATGAAGATTCAAGGAGGTAGAAGTACACCAGGTCGACAGTCGTCCTCTGTGGTGGAGATAATATCACAGCGGAGATCATCAGTGAGCAGTCAGGTCAGTAGAGGTGCTGGAAAAGAATCCAGAGTAACGTTCCTCAGTGTTCTGCCTGGGTCATGATGGATTTCATCAGGATCTTATCCCCTCTTATCTGGTGTCTTTGTTGTTTTTCATCAGCACTCGATGAATTCCCAAAATACAGGGCAGAACATTGCGCCTTCAACGGTTTCACAACAGCAGCAGCAGCAGCAACAGCAGCCTCAACAACAAGCACAACTTCAAAGCAACCAAGTAAGACATTAATTCGCCGTGCTAGATGCCAGACACACACAATTTGAGGTTCATAATCCATGTAAGATGGCCTTTCCATCATTACCTTAGTGTGTCAGATTGATCTCATTTCACAGCACTTCCTGTTGCATACAAATGTATATTTTTCATACTAAAAATATAAATTTAGCCTACATGAACATGTCCATTTTTTTAAATATATATGTCATAGTAATTTTTTTAGAGGGAAATATAGTCTAGTTTGAATAGTTTATGAATTTGTAAAATCAGCTTCTACTAACTGTTAAAAATTGAAATACTTATCTGCTGATCGATAGACAAAATTTTGAAGTATGCCTTTTTTTTTTTTTAATAAGCAAAACCTTTTCAGGAACAAAATTGATCATTTTTGGATCATCTTTCAAATCATAAGGCAGTCCCTCGTATCCTAATGTGACTTCAGGAAAAAATAAAACAAGAAAATATGAAAGGTAATGATGGACCGGAAATCAAACCCAGAACCATCTGACTGAAGAACCACAGACAACAAAAACTGGCAGCCAGTTTCGCAAATTCAACATCATCCTTTAAGCATTATCTGCACCTTTTACATTTTTTGCTGCTTTGATTGGTTTGTAGGCCTCTTCAGTTGCACCCTGAGACATGATTGTCTGGATCTGAAACTCTGGTGAAGCTGGTCCACATTAGTTACTGAAAGCAATGCTACACCTTTTATTGGGATAAACTACTGACACATCAAGACTTGCACAAATAGAGGATTTCAATGAATGCCATTTCATCTTTGTCATGTTTCCATGTTCACTCTCTGACAGTCAGTGCAGTTTTCTGGCCAGTTGGAAGCCATGCAGCAGCTGAAGGAGCAGCTGGAACAGAGGACCAGGATGATAGAGGCCAACATTCAACGGCAACAGGACGAGCTGCGGCAGATCCAGGAGGAACTGCAGAGGGTGCAAGGACAGAGTCTGCAGGTGGGACTTTAACCTGCTCAGGAACATGTGGAAAATTACAGGGCATAAAACCCTTTTTTTTTTTTTTTTTTGTTTTTACATTTCTGAATTTGGGTCTGAATCTGTAATGTGCATCTCAGTTGTTCCTTCAGAAAGGAACTAGGGGACTAAATCTTAGTTTTGTTTCAATGGCCCAGGGGAGTGCCGGACAGCAGGGGGGGACACTGACTAAGCAGGGTCAGGTGGTTCCTGCTGGGCTTCTACATAATAGCATACAACAACAACAACATAGCGTCCAGCCCCAGTCCCAACAGCAAACACTCCTGAGGGAACAGAGCACAGCGCTCCCACAGGTCAGAAACAGAAAAACAAACCATTCTTCTTTTTCCTATGCTGTTCTTTTCACTGTAAGTTACACTGTAATTTTGTTATTTGTTGTTAATGGTTGGAACTTATGTCACTGATTCCAGTTCTGTCTTTTTCAGTCTCAGAGGTCAGCTCTCACGCTGCAGCCACAGCAAAATTCCCTTCCTGCAACTATTTACAACACAATGATGATCCCCCAGCAAAATTCTGCGAATGTGGTTCAGATTGCCACAAGCCTGGCACAGAATGCTGGACCCAATACTCCTGCTATGGCAACATTTGCACAGGAACATGCAGCACAGATAAGGTTTGATTCTCTAGTTAAATCTACTCCATAAACGACACCTTATCACGCACTAAATGAATACTGCTCACGTTTGTTGGTTGTACCCTGGCACTGTAATTGTATGTAGCGTGTCTCTACATTGTAACTCCATATTCAGCAATGGATGTGATGAGACCTGATCCTTTTGTCATTAGGTCAAGTTAATCTTGTCTTACCTGGCCCGTTCCCCGTCTCTTACAGGTTTCCTACGAGTTCCCAGCTGCTGACTAAACTAGTCACAGGGCAGATGGCATGTGGAGCCGTCATGGTCCCCACAACCATGCTTATGGGTCAGGTGGTGACAGCCTTCTCCCCTCAGCAGGGCCAGACACAGACCATCAGCATTTCCCAGCAGCAGCAGCAGCAGCAGCCGGAGCAGCAGGTACAGTCGCAGTCACAGGTGTCAGCCATGCAGCCAGGACAGACTCCACTGACCCAGCAGCAACCACAGTTTCTACAGGTATTACTGCCAATCTGAGCTGCGATGTTGCTGTAGGTTTTAGGCTTATGTTCAGAAGTGAAACTAACAGACATTTTGCTGTTCAAGTGATCATTTAAGGTGCTTCACCTCAACTGTAGTGTGTAAATCTGAGATTAAATTGCAATTTCTTGTTAGTTAGGCATATACGGTACACAGACAAAGATGGTAAAACGTTTTTATCAACTTAGGGAATGGTTTATTTATAATTGATAAATAAGTTGTTGCAAACATTCTAGTATTCTTGTATAGCTTTACATTAAATCTTGATTGTGCTAGTTTTCTGTCTGACTAATTGCATATTTCAATTAAGGCTTCACAGCTCCTTCATGGAAATCAGTCCACCCAGTTAATCCTACAAGCAGCGTTTCCTCTGCAGCAGCAGAACACTTTCACCTGTCACAGCCCAGCAGCAACAACAGTTACAGCAACAGAAACCACTACAGCAGCAGCAAAAACTGGCCCCACACACAGCAGAAAGTCTGGCTGATAGCTCTGCGACGCAGCCACATTAGCTGGCCGAAGCTCGTCAAACTCAGTCGTTGGTGTCTTAGCGGCGGGAGTCTACTCAAGAGTTCTGCAGGAAGCACAGCAATGAGATCCACCTCTGAAACTACCAAGCGCTTGGATGGGCAGGCCCTTCTGTCACAAGGATCTCCGGCTGTTTGCGCAGAACCCTTGATCGAGGAGTGCAGTGGAGGATCCAGGGTAGGGCTCGCTGTGACTTGGGCTATAGGCTTTGATTCTGGGTTGAAACCTTCTCTTCGGAGAAAATCGGGGAGTCTCGAAGCCTACAGCAGACTCCACATTCCTCCTCGGGCCGTCTCACTTCGTGTTCAGTGCGTGCATGTGGGCTTCAAACACCATCACAGAATTATTTCATGCCCTCCACAATGATGAATGAAGCCTGTAAGAAGTGAAGATTTGTATTTTCATTTCAAGGACATCCTGCAGAGCAACCTCAGGGTTGGTCCATTTTCATGTTCTCTCGTATTCCTGTCTTTTTGTGTAAAAGCAGTTACAGGTGAGAAAATATTTTTAAGAATGTGTTATAAATGGAAATTTTACTGTACAGAATATCACTGTGTAATATAGTATGTAAATGATCTGAAAAAGAAAGAAGTGATATTTTATATGATGCATGAAATGAAGTGCAGAGTCTGTTATTTGCAATTTTGAATATGTTTTTTTCTAGTACTTTATGGAAAAAAAAAAAAGCTCAGTTGATGTTTCCCAGCCTCCCTTGTTTCAGGGAGATGTATTTGTGTGTCTGCATAGCAGACGGTGTTGATGCTATTTGCTGGATCCCAGTTTTTAAGCCTTGACCCCTTTTTCCCACATAAATTTATGTGTCTGTCAGACTGATAGACAAATGCTTTTAAAATATTTTAAGTTTTTTAAAAGATGTGCTTAAATCCAGTCACTAAAGACTAAACTGTGCCACAGATTGTGAAATAGAAACTATAGTTTTACGCCAAATGTGAGCGACAAAGATTTGCAGACACAATCGTTCATATTAATATAATTTTTCTTTGTAGCACTTTTGTTTTTAAGATTCCTCCCTTTAGCAGACTTCAGAGATGTTCTCTTCCACCCTCATCTACAAGATTTATCCAGGAAGGTATACTGAAGTACTTTATGGGAGTAAATCTCTAGCAGATGGAAAAATGTGGGCCAGCACAGTAATTATCAAATGTTTTTCCCCCTGTTTGGATGATCTTCCTCATCCTTGTCTTGCCTTGGAGAAGCTTCTGTTTGACAGAAATCCTTTTGCTTATAGAAGCAACTTCTCTCAGACCAACATGTACAAACATCAGGTTTATAAGCTCCCAGTACTGCTTAATTTTTTGTAATAAGATCAGGAGCATTCTAAAAATAGGTATGTCATTTAATTAGATTGTGTGTCAGTATTTTGAAACATGCCTTAAATTGTATGATAAATCTGAAGGATGACGCTGAGGTCATCACCTGCACTGCAGATTCCCATCAAACTTCTTTGCTGATCCCTCCCCACATCTACATTTTTCAGAAGGCTTGTTAAACCACGTCTTCACCATCTGATCTAATTTACTGCCAGATGGTAGCAAGATGGCTGCTTTGCAGCTTCTTCATCTGTGCAGAGTGATGGACTAAGGTTCAAGACACTGCAACAGAGTCGGTAGCCTTTGTGCTACCGTCACAACTCACCACCTCTCCTGAACTGTAGAGTGCCAGTTCAGCTATCAAGTCCTGTAATGAGTCGGATACATCGCAGACTCTCTCTGTGGACTTTGGGTTTTATTGACACAAAAAAGCCGTATAACATATTGAAGGGAAATGCCTAAAAAGCAAAAGCAAGACGCACACTTCCCCACCTACTCATTGCTTACCCGACTTTAGCATTCAAACTTTGCTTTAATATGCTTCTAACTTGCAACTTCAAAGACCTGCTTTCAGAAATTCACTGGATTCTCAAAGCTTACAGATTCCTTGATACTGGCTTTCTGTGCTGCATAAATTTCTGTAATGGAGTGCAAACTCTACACACTCAGTACTTTTTTTCCCCCCTTCCCTCTTTTTTTAAAGCGAGTTAGTGCAGTGGAACATACACTGATCAAGCATAACCCCCTACAAGAGCCACCTCCCCCAGCAGGTCAGTGGTGGGCCCTTCAATAACATATTTATAGGAAGTGCTCAAAGAACAGAGGTGTTGATTCGGTCTTCAAACTCCACAGACAACAATCTGATGGAACTTGATGACATCTGTGGGAAGCAGCCCCCTTCCACAGGGACCCCACCCCACTATTCCCAAAAGGTCTATTGATGACATCCCAGTACAGACACTCGAGGACACCCTCAGATGTTCTTTGTCCAGACCTTCACTGGTCAGAGCTCCTTTAGCACAAGGACTTGCTCATTAGTTAGTGGGGAGTCATATTGTTATGCTTGATCTGTGTATATCAGACCATAAATAACAACACCGTAGGTAATAAAAGAGGCACAGTAAGGTTTATTTTTACTTCCTATATCAGAGCAACACAATGTAAGAAATATACAAAACATAAGGAATAATTGTAGACTTTACACAGTGTCTAATTAATTTTTTCTTAATTATTTTTCTACTGTTGGTGTGAACATCTGCTTTGAATAAATGTAAATGACTTTCATATCAATGATTTAAACAAACTGGGACATGCACACGGGACCCCCCCCAAAAGGTTTGAGTTTACCTGGAACTAAAAACGACACAAAGACTTGCGGTCAGTCTTAACGGTTTTGTCTTCTTTTAGCAAGTTTGGATTCATTGAAATATTTATTTAAAAAAAGAAAACCCACTGGAAATGCATAAAATTTAAATTTTCCCCATTTCCAGTGTTTTCTTTTTTTTTAAATTTTACATAAGACCGCATTCATTGCTGTAAAAACAGAGTACATGAGCATCACCAAAGCTGAAAATCCATGAGGCACAATATTCTGTTATCCAGAGTTTAAATCAGCAGGTGAGGCCTTAATGGAAAGATAGAGCAGGTTGTGTCAAATCTGTCATAGTCGTGCACACTAGAACTGGTTGCCTTTCAGCATTCTTTCCCCGCTTTGTATGGCTTTATGTTTGACTCAAGAAATGTTGTGCTGCAGTACTCCTAAAAACAGTTGAATATACAGCTGACTATTAAGAGTCATCCACCCATCAGTGTGTGTGTATATATACACAAACTAATCCACTACTGCCACCTGCTGCTCATCTGGACGTTTAACAGTATTTTAGGTTCCATTTCTCATAAGTCCTTTTACACCGTACACCCCTTGTTATAAAATCATAAAATATGCCTCCTTGTGCGGTTGCACTTTTCTAATCTGTATTTTATTGTAATGTATGAATTAATGTGCAACTGATGTGCTGCCTTGCATTTATTTCTTGAGCCAAACCCTTCATGAAATTAAAACATTTTTAGGGCAAATGTATTCATCATTTGCTCACCTTATTCAAAATTAAGCCATGAAATCTCAGGTGAACATAACTGATAGTTGGAGTCAATAAGTTTGGAGTTTCTGGTCTCTTACCAAAATGTGTTCAGTTTTGCCATTCAAATAAAACAGAACTAAAAATGGGTTTAGAAGACAAGACATGAGACATTTTTATTGAGTATATTTGTTTTATAGACATTTCAAACCACCCATAGGACAAAAACAAGTATTTCACAGCTGGGCACAACCTGTCAAATATTGACAATTAGCCAGTTCAGTATAAAATAAGCATTTTTATTCCACTATTCCTACGGTGACCTCTCCCATTCTTTGTGCCTATAGCACATATACCAGAAAAAGAAAACAAATTGAAGCTAAGTAGATTCATATGAAATGAAGAGGGGAAATGAACACGACTGCATTGTTGCAGTGAGTTACAATACATTTAGGAGTGATTTCTCGTGTAAATGACAGTGGGGTTTTCACCTCCTCCGTACCTTATTTTATAGTATTTGCATCTACCTTCTGTTATGACTTGCTTCATAGCACCATCAGGTAAAGCAGCAGGTGCACAAGACGTGGCTTTAATCAGAGGACAAGTTAATAGGTGGAGGTAATGACTGGTCCTTAAAAAAAAAAAAAAAAAAAAAACCTTGAAAAGTGGTTTATGGGAATATATGGGACCTCAGTGTGTCCATGATGCAGTTTATTATTGGGGGGGAAGGAGGGGGGTCCTGAATAAACTGGTGCAACTCTCTACAGAGGTTGCTGTACCCCTGCAAATATTCAAACAGTTATGTGGTCACCTGGTAAAAAAAGGTATTCAGTACTGGATCAGGTCTGTTTCTCAAAGGTCACTCCTATGTAAAACTATGGCAAATGATTTGATGACATACTTAATCTTTAAACAGTGTACAACAAAAAAATGAAATATGTGTTGCTGGTTCTGTTGGTTTTCTTTATAGTAGGATCACTTTTTTAAGACGTGTAACAAAAAGTGACAGAGCAACACCAGCGACAACTGCTGTAAGGGCCTTGTAAGCAGTCACTACATAACACCAGGGCTCATACTAAACATAAAAATCAGTCATCTAAAAACAAAGAAGCAAATAGGATTTTCAAATGGACTAAGTGTCTAACTTGAGACAGAAGTGTGTAGTTAAAGGGCAGCAATCAGTAGTACATTCTTCTTACATCCAGAGCTAAATGCATCTCTGATAGAAGAGTCCTGCCTCCTCTTCAAGCTGCCGTCTGTTCCACAGTCCTCTGTACCTCAGTGTTGTGTCACAGATATTTTCTCCTGACAACATGAAAAGTGAGGGTTTTCCCTTTTAAATCAAATGTCTAATGACTTGACTAAAACGGAGCACATCTTTTCAACAGTTGAAAAGGTAATTTAATGCCAACCCTAACCTGTGAGAAAGCCCACTGATACACAGACACTGGTGGAGCAAAGGTTTAAGAAAAGGAGGTAGGACTGTTTTAGCCCATCACACTTTTCTGTTGGACACATATTGAGTCAATACTACAGTCTCTTTTCAGCAACTTAACCATATTTTACACCTATTTACACAGCAAGGTCCCCGCCCCATTTAAAGTCCAGCGTCTGGCTTGATGAACAAGGCGGAAAAGGCAAATGCCAGAAAAACGATCCCTCCAATGATTGTAACTGTGGAAACAAAACAAGATAAATTCAGTTGTACAGCCACATTCTAGGTAGTTTGTCATGAAAGATTACCTGTAAAACTAAGAAGTCCTACACTGGCACTTCTTGTGACGCAAACATTGAAAGAGGGGAAGTTCCCTTTATAGTGGCAGGCTAGTTCCTGCAGTGAAATACTACCATAACTGACTGATAGTAAATTCCAGGTTGTTTGCACAGAATAACATGGGGCTTTTAAAAGCTATTTTTTTAAAAAAAGTATTTAGACCATAGGTGCCTTTAAGGAACCTTTTTGTAGTTCTACAACTAATGGGACTATTCATTTTCTTTTTTAAATGTCTATAATGCATAGATTTTAGTTGACACTCAAGTTGAAGCTTTCTTATCATGAGGGCAGCCATCTCTGATGCAACATTATGGTGATGTGGCTAAATGATGCACATCTTCAGATTGGTTGAATGTATGAGTGCAACAGTTGGAGCCTCTTAATCACCACTGGAGTCTAAAAGCCTACATGAAACAAATTAGAAGTGACTGAAGCTCAGAGTTTATTAAGCCAGTCTGTGATGGAGGAATTATGTTGAGGGAGCTGTTCAGTGCCCCTCAACTTAAAAGAACTGATCAAAACATTGAGTCTGGCTTGGAGAAGAAAAAAAAAAAAAAAAAGATTCACACCTATTTGGAGCCCCCACTTTTATCAGATAAATAAATTAACAGCTATAACTTGCACACTTTGATATGCACATGGAGAGCCTGCAGATCAATCGCTAGCAGTAAAATAAAATAAATGTGTCAGCTGCACAAGTGCATTATTTATTTATTTATTTTAAAGTTGATTCCAAACTTCAAATCTTGGGAACGTCTCTGGACATTTATGAACTTAAATGCCAACAAATGTCAAAAACTGGTAACTCAGAAAATCTCACCTGTTCTGACAGATATTTTCTGAGCGATCATTCTTCCTCCTATGACGGCCAGTCCTGTACATAAGCAGTGTCCAAATGTGCCACCCACTGCAACTCCGAATGGATCCTGGAGTTTAAAAGAAAAATATTTCAAACTGATGGTATTGACTTGAATTATGTTTAACTGTGCAAAGACGAGCCTCCTTTTGCCATTAGTTCTCTCCTAGAACCAACTAAGGGCTACATTGTTAGATGTATCATCAGGTATGAAAAACAGTTGTGTGTCTTGGAATAAGTGCAACAAACAACAAACCTCTCGGGCGGCTAGAATAATGGTGGTCAGCTGTGAGCGGTCCCCCCACTCTGCGAGGAAGGTGAGGGTAAGGGCTTGGATGAAGATGGGCGAGATGAAGCTGTGCCACTTTGCCTGAGGTAGAGCAGTCCCTGATCCAGCCTCCACATCTAGGGTCCCGTTAGCGAGCTTAGACCGCTGGAGCTGAACAGACAACAAAGACATTTTACTTACATTTGTTTTAATGTTTTGAATACACACTTAAGCTGAGCTCTTCAGCATTCTCTCCTAGTATGTCAGTTTGGAGTCTTTTTTTTTTTTTTAAAGCAACACTTAAGTGTGGCAGAGACATCTCCATGACAAGCAAATAAGTCGCATTTGTGGTTTCATACCAGCAAACTAATGCTCAGTGTGAACAAAGTCATAAGGCAGATTTTTGAATCTAAGAAAAAAAAAAAAAATACAGATACTTCTGTCTTATGTGACTGTCCACAGCCTGTCTCATCTCCATCTCTCTGGGTCAATGCTGCTGCCCCACATTGCTCCCCACCAGGGAGAAGAGGAGGATCAATCTTAGCTGCTGGGGTTTCAAACAGCAACTGAATAGTGTTGCAAAACTTGTATGACTTTGTGTTCAACAAATGAGGAACAAAGTATCTGATCTGGAAACATCTCAAACATTAACAGCATTTACGTGCGGCTGCCTTTGCACAAGTGGATATTAAGCATTTTAGTTTGCACTGAGCTGTAATCCTGAATGTGCCAGAAATAACTATATTTTGAGATTATAAGATCACGTGTCAACTTACTTCTTCATCCTTCTTCTTGATCTCTGCTTGCACCTCCTCAAGCTCTTCCTGTCCTTCGTCTGGGCTCATTCTCAACCCCTCTCTCAACATACGTACACCAAAGATGGCGAACAAAGCAGTGGAGACATAGTATGTGTAGATTCTTGGGATGATTGTGGTGGCATAGCCAAATAGTACTGAAAGGTGAAAGCGGTGAGTTTTCATTATTTTATAGAAAGTGATGGATGGACAATTATAAAGGAAAAGAAATGTTTACCAACCTGAGAGACAGGTCATGATTCCCAAGGCCAGCATGGCCCCGGCTAACACGGTGAGGCGGTTGTAACGCATGGCCATGATGGCTGCAATAAAAAACGTCTTGTCTCCCAACTCAGAGACGATGATGACGGAGACAGAGGCCACGAAGGCATGAATGAAACCCAGGTTTCCTTTGTTGGAGCCATCTTCAGAAACGACTGGTCCTACTGGATGAGCACTTGAGGCTTTCTGTTAAAGGGGAAAAAAAAACAGCAGCTTAGTAAAAGATCACTCCGAAGTCTGCATGTCTGATCAAATTACTTATTACACTATGGCCACATGCTTACGTGACAGGGCTTGAGTCAGCAAACATAAGTTGCGACTACATGTATGTCTAGAACCTGACAGTAAATACGGTCTAGAAGTGGGACAGATAATGAGTCCGCTTCAGTTAACGTTACACCCAGAACACAGTGTGACGCGTAGCGGCTAGCGTGTTAGCCCGGAAGCGCTAGCAGCAATGACCGCGTCAAGAAAGAAAACATTTATCCGGCGATAACTGAGCAAAAACATGTACCTCTTGAGGGGGCTGCTCTTGCTCTGCTTTTTGCTCCTCTTGAATGGCAGCAACTCCGACCGACAACAACAAGACAGCGACGAACGTCACCAGGACACCTCTGTTAGCCCGTCCGGCTCCTCTTCCCCTCAACACAGGCATTATTGCGACCGAAACCGATTCAAGACGAATAGTAAGATGATTTACTCTCTCGTCTATCACATTATGTCGTTGGAAGTAAACCTGAATAACTTCATACTGACAAACTGAGTCGTTTCGATGTACTCGTCAGTAGCACACGTCACTATGAAGTGGAGTGGGCCAACTCAAAAAGGGAAGTTCGGAGGGTGCCATACTGGCAGCACACCAGCAGCTGATTGGACAGTTATATGAATCTTCTCTACGTATTTCGTGACGTTTTCAGTGGCCAGCTCACTGATTGGACAAAGTTAATTGTAGGTATCAGTTCCACTGAAGTTTAACGAAAATAGGATGAGAATAGGTTCAAAACAAGAACATTTTTTAAAGAAGAGGAAAGAAGTTATTTAGTTATACAGTTTTGTCAAAAGAAAATCTGGTTGATTGTTTGCCTGTCAAGTAACAGAAAAAAAAAATCTAAATACTCCATCCATCATCCAAGAATTGGAGCTCTGCCCAGAGAGGGGAAGTCAGCATAACAGGCATTTATCAACCTGAGATGTCCTTAATTCACTGCCATCAGTCAACTTAAAATGAAATATGACATTGCTGACTTGTGTTCCAGGCTGCAGTTGTATTTCATATTTTCTGGCAATTATGCATAAAATTATCTTTTGACAATGTATGACAACTTTTATGGTACAGGTACTACTGTAGCAGTCTTTACACAGGTGACATGTCAATTATTTACAAATAACTGTTCACTGACAAATATACATAAGCCCTGTACATTTACAACTAATCTTAATTAACTTCTTAGCGACATACATATCCACTTGAAATATTTTTTAAACAGCTACAAGTGTTGTATTTATTTTGTTGTCTCAAAATAAATACTTTATGTACAGTTGCAGTTTTGGAGGAACAACCAAGTGGAGATCCTCTGTGGTTCTGACGCTGCCTCAGATTGTTCCCTCTCCTCATCTAATCCCGGACAGATTTAATGTTCTGATACCTCTCTGATGGATAATTCCATTTGTATTCGTCATTGAGGACATCACTAATTTTGATCAAACCCTTAACTTCATTTTCATAAATTTCAGCCCTAACCTTGCAAAGGACTTCCAACATGCTACACTGTTGCCTGCAGACAGTCATTATTATACTACTCTGTAGCTCTACCAAACTAGATGCCTTCTGCTATAGCTAAATATTTCAAATTTTGACTCTAGTCCAAAGTGACTCCTGAAAATTTTCTGCACCACAGTTTTTCTGTTTTTGTGCATAGTGGAATTGGCTGGCTTTGTTTTCATGCATTACTTTTTGCCTCCAACCCTCTCACGTAGACCGCTTCATTTCTGGACTGTAGATGAGTAACAAGGTCTCAATGGGCTCTGCTAGTCAAAGTCAGCTTTATTTATATTGCACATTTAAACCAAAGTACTTCATTTCAGACAAAAGCTAAGACAAAAGCTCGACCACCTCGTTTTAAATCTTGCCCAGAACACCTCTAAAAGCAGCTGATTGGATTACCTTGATGCTCTGGACTGCAGCATGACACAGTAAGGATGTGTCAGCCCATTCACAGCTTTAAAAGCTACTAATATTTAAAAAATAAATAAATAAACTGAAGAGGCAGTCAGTGGAGAGAATTCAACACTGGTGTGATGTGTTAGACATTTCCACTTTCCAATAAAGTAAGCATATTTTGTGCTTCTCCAAGTTTCCTTGGCCCAATCACTGAGTCTCCAGTCCCTCAGCAGAGCTTCAACAGCACATCTTGACATCCCTTGTCTGCCTTGACGTTTGCTTGGCAGAGGCCTTCACTGATGCAGTGTCTTGTTGCTGTGTTCAGTCTTGCCATGTTGTATGTCCTGTAACATGAAACCATCTTCCACTACCTCAAGATCTGGTATCTGCTTTGACCATTGCTCCCCCAGTTTTAAGCCTTCTACACAGCTGTTCCTGTTTAACTTAATGACTGTTTACTATTTAGAGATGAAATTTGTGGTCTTTAGCATCTGTGTAGTAATAACTAGTTAATCATACACCTGAGTATGATCTTGCAAAATCCCTAACTTTTTGCAAGTGTAACTGGAAGAATTTATGCTGCTTTGGAGGTCAAGCGTGGTCACACCGAATATTGATAGTATTTTGATTCTTTTCTTTGCTTAACTTAAATTTGAACAGTACTGCATACTCAAACAAAAAAAAACATACCAATGGTTAAATAAAAAACAATGCTTTTAACATTTCATTAATGAGAAATAAAATATATTTTTCCTATTTTTTTTTTTTAGCTGTTTCTACTTGTTGTATCAGATATAATGTGATAATACACTAGCATGTTTCAACAGGAAAGATATGGTAACCACAACAGCATATTTTGATATGAAAAGCATGTAATAAAAGTGAATTCAAGTGACATTCCTCATTCTATTTTCACATGTTAGTCTCTGAGAAACAGCTCACATCTCACCTGGAGAAACCTTGTACTGAAACTGGAGCTCAACAAATCCAGTGCTGTCCTCTGTGCAGCTTTAAAGACTGTTGGAAAATGCTCCCAACAACAGTATGCTTTCAGCTTGTTAGGTGTCTTTACAGTGTACAGTTCACACTGATGAATAAAGAAAAGGAAGACAGGTAGGATCCAAGCATTCAAAGCACATAAGGTATAAATGCTCTTCTTTGCTTTGGGTATAACTTAAATTTGCTGAGGTAAAGGTCATGACAAAGCTGTCCAGCCAGTGCCTGGTTGAAGAGCACATAAAGGACAACAAGCCACCACGTCAACGAGAGGCCACCAAAAACTACGCTAAATGAGATGTAGATCAACAGCTCGGCAAAGTAATGTGGACATGACACCAGCTCAAACCAGCCTCCCTCTGGCACTCTGTGAGCCAGCGTCTCCAATCTTCCTGCAAGACATGACAAAAGACAACAGACATTTGTGATTGTTTACAGCCATTTTGCCCATCCACTGCAGCTGTGAAATGAGAATGCAAATATATGCAACATTCAGTCATGACTTATTATGTACCCAGATTAGTACTGAAATAAGAAGTCCCCAGACAATAGTCTGGAGAATTTAATGTGAGTGAGTGGGCAGGCTGATAATGTGTGCTACTTCATGCTCTTTTCAACAGGCCTGCTGGTTGGTTTCCTCTTGCTAGTCCAAATACATGATGTATAGAAATCAACACATGACTAGGCATCCTTACATCCACCGTTATGGACATGAAGACAAAACACTGCAACTCCTACAGTGAGCTATTTGCATCACGTCCTCCAGCTTGGAGGAGTAATATTTCCTGTTGTGAGAATGAATCTCACCCTAAAAGCTTCCTTCTGTAAAGTGCTCATGTCCACAAGTGACTGCAGGGAAAGTTGGAACCTGGATATCCCAGACATTCCTTCAGTCTTTGTTTGTGAAAATGGTTTTATGTGGCTGTGCAGACCATTTAGCATGAGCAATTAGCAATCTATGCACTGTTAAAGCTGCACTACTGAATGCCAGGTGCACAAACTGGTGCCAGGTGAAATTAACTGCTGGCTGGGAAACATCTGTCGTAATGGCTCAAGAGCCAGATAACCTTCTTTTGAGTTAGCTGAGATCAAAACAACTATCAAAGGGGCCATATTATGCTAATTTTCAGCCATGCAATCTTAATTTCTGCTACGTCTGGAGGAACTTTGCACCGAGAACAGCTTCAAAAACCTGAAGTTATTTCTGAACAACAAAGACAGCGAAGCACAATGAGAGACCTTTCCTTGGAAACGAGCAGCTTTGGCTCAAGTGTATTTTGACTGATTGAATTCCTGGAGGCTTGCTGATGGGCAACAGATCAACAGATCTTTTATGTCCTCAACACCTCAGCTCTTCCATTTATTAAGCCACAGTCGGTTTCAGAGTATGAAAGCGGACAGAATGATGAACCGTGCCAGCAAAACATCACAATTCAACGTCTCTGTTTGGTAAATGTAGTGCTCATTACCTGCCACTGTGTAACATTTCAGATTGGCCATGTTTCAGTAACTCACTGTCTACACGCACGCACACGCACAAGGCACTTCATCAGGTGCACCTGTTCAGTTGCTTGTTAATGCAAATAGCTAATCAGGAAATCACATGGCAGCGACTCAGTGCATTTAGCCATGTAGACTTGGTTAAGAAAAATTGGCTGAAGTTTAAACTGAGCATCAGAATGGGGAAGAAAGAGGATTTTAGTAACTCTGAACATGGCATGGTTGTTGATACCAGATGGGCTGGTCTGAGTGTTTTAGAAACTGCTGATCTTCGGGGATTTTTCACATACACCTTATCTCGAGGGTTTGCAGAAAAGGGTCTGAAAAAATAAAAAATAAAAAAAAAAATCCGAGTGAGCGGCTGTTATGTGGACAAAACTGCCTTGTTGATATCAGGGTATCAGGGGAGGATGGGCAGACTGGTTGTAGATGACAGGCAACAGTAACTGAAATAACTACTCGTGACAACTAGGCTCTGCAGAATACCAGATGATTTTCTGTATTACTGCTGTTAATAGCTGTAGATGTTGGAAATGTGCTTAAAAACACTGAGTCAGAAACATATGCAACCAAAAAACAGAACAGCTAATGATGCTGTCACTAAACTACTTTTGACTCCAAAGATGCCATCCACTGAGGTGGTCTTTGCATGACATACGCTGAAGTGCGTTGAAAGCACCAGCTTTTAGTCTTTCTGCAAATCCGACTGCGTAATGCGACTTGTTCATGAAATAGTCCTTGGTGAAGTGCTGCGAAAAGATGTACCTGACTTTCCGGTGCGAAGCCTGGCCAGCAGGACTATGGACTGGTGCTGCAGCAGTGAGGCTCCAATAAAAAGCACAACTCCAGCCACATGAGTCCAGTCCAGCTGAGACAAGAGGGCGGTAGTCCCTTGAAAGAACAGCATAACCATTTAAATCATGCAGTAAAAGAAAAGATTAGCAGAAGCAGATCGGACTCACATCAATCTCACCTTTTCCCAGGCGATCCAAGCAGAGCACTGTTAGTCCCAGCAGGACGTAATACCCCAGCCCGAATGCATACTGCACCAAATGGATGACCCCATCAGAGAAAACACTGACGAACAGACACTCCAGCAGCCTCCTGAGGGAGTGGACACAGAGCAGCAGCTGCACCAGGACAGTAGACAGCTGTGGGACTGCAGAGAGGATTGACATCAGTATAAGTCTAACAGTTCAAAGACAGTCACAGTCTTTAACTCAGCAGAGGGACTGTGAGCCCACCTGGACTGTCGGTGCCTGGCACAGCTGCCAAAATGTCTAATGTTCCAGTTAGCCATGACGGGTAAGTCTGTCGCTGATAGATGAAGGTCAGGTGCAAAACCAGAAGAAAACCATTCCAGCCAACAGAGATGGCATAGAAGTGCCAGAACCACCTGAAATCACACGATAACTTCACTGTTATATATTATATATATTTAAACAACCACATACGCCTTCAAACTCCCAGTTGATGTGTTAAAAATCTTATACGAGGTACAGTTATCAATAAATTACTGTGGCAAAGTTTTTTTTTTTTTTTTAAATCATTTTTTTCTGTCAGTAAGTTACCTTTTTGGGACGTCGAACACTCGCAGCCAGTCTGCTCGCTTTAAGTTTTGTTTGGTTTTTCCGTATCGAATAAGATCCTTGAAATAACATATAGACCCTTGACGTCCCATGTGTACTCGGCACGTGAGTCGAGATTTTGTGGACACAAAAAGCTAGGAGGAAGAACAAAGCCAAGAAAGACCACAATACATCGATGAGACCCAAACTCTCCGAGCTCCAAGTCATTTTTGGAGCCGAGCGCGTCGTGAACTTTGTTTTGAGCAACGTGGAAAAGAAACCCCCGGAAACACTTGGCAAAGGTTCCGGATGAAATACGATCAATGAAGATACCAAACAATCGTGTAAAATGCCAACACGAGAAACAAGTCGGCACAAATAATTTTGAACTACGCATACATGCAAAGTTAACAATTTATGAAAACAGTGTCGCGTCTGCTGGCTGTAGCTGCTGTAGCGGAGGACTGTACACTGGCATAAAGCAGGAGTGGATGGATGGTACAGCAGATGGCAGCATCTGAATCCCTTCTCGGTGAGAGCAGTGACAATCTGTCTTAGCAGCCTCAGACCAAGCAATCTACTTTATTTCACAGATGGAAACTGACTTTTAAAACATTCCGAAACATTAAAAATGCTCTAACTGGTTGTTATTTCAGTTCAAGCAGAGAAAAAAAAAGCTGGAATCAAGAACAGCAACAATCAAAATTAATACATTTTCTACACCATTTCTTTTCCCAGAGCAGAATTAGGATTTATATATATTTTTCATCCAGTTACCCACAGTCCATGACCACTTCTCTTCTGCACACAGGAACTTTTCTTTCTTTTGCCGAAGAATTTACATTTTGCATTTCAATATGAAAATCATATTTTCTTAGATAATTTTTCTGTTACTGTGACCCTGCATAGAATTAAGCGGGCTTAGATAATGGATGGATGGATTGAATTTTTCTGTTAGTGACACATATGGAGCTGAAAAACCATTGAGCTTTATTCCTGTTGTGGAGGGGCTCATCAGCAAGTGCCTGGTAGCTGGGCATTTAAAAATGGGACCTGCAGCCAAATGCGGATTTGCGTTTCTGTAAACTCATCGCTTGCAGGAGGGATTGCACGGGTTGGGTTTGTTGTGCTATGAGTAGCATTAAAGTCATGGGCCTCAGCATTCTGACCCATTTGCCAAAACTAGCTCTTCGTACATGGAATTTTACTTCTTTGGTGGGGAAAGGGTCTGAACTTGTGCATTAGGTCAAGAGGTACTGACAAGATGCAGTTGGACTCACTTCAGCACAGACTCTGGGTTCCATTAAAAATGCTCCTTGCAAGAGGCAGGACACTTTCCCCTCTGGTGTGGGGTGGGAGGCAATAGGCTGGAATGGGCTTACTTATAGCCCCCTGGCTTGGAGACTGTGCACTGGGGTTATCCCCAGTCCAAACGCAAAAGGAAGCCCTCGGAGGACTGACCTCTGGGGAGTGCATTTTGTTCATGCTTACGAAAAGTTTGCAGCTACTTACATTGTTATGAATGCTGAAACACGCATTAATTTTGCTCTCTTCTATACACAAATCTGTTCTGCTCACATTTCATGAATGAGACTCAAACAATGACCATTGTACCAGTATGTGGTATTTGTAGTGCAATATGTTGTACAGCATGCAGTTTCAAAAACATCCTAACAGGCTTTTCTGATAGCATGCGCTTACTCACTGCTTGGGCCCCGGGTGCACACATGCCGATCCTGTCACACGTGGCAAAGAAGGTTTCCAGAGGGCGGTTGGCAAATGGAAGCCGTGTGCATGTGTGTTTCTACACTAATGATCCTGCTGAATAAATAATGCTCCAGCAACACATCCATCCATCCATTATCTATGCCCACTTAATCCTATTCAGGGTCACATCCAACCATGCACACTCACAATCACTCCTACGGGCAATTTAGAACCACCAATTAACCTGACATGCATGTCTTTGGACTGTGGGAGGAAGCCAGAGTACCTGGAGGAAACCCACGCAAACACGGGAAGAACATGCAAACTCCACACAGAAAGGCCCCTGCCTAGGTTCAAACTAGGAACCTTCTTGCTGTCAGGCAACAGTGCTAACCACTAAGCTACTGTCCCCAGCAACACATATTTTTCTGAAAAAAGACTTTTAGTGTTTGTTGTGAAATTTTCTTTTTTCAAGAGACACCATTTGAGATCAAGCTAAACATCAACTGCAGGTTTGACCACCAGTATAAACAATGCAGCACTGTTTGGGAGGTCACATGACTATCTTGTTATGCAGGGGTCTTCCAATGGGTTAAACTTTAAACTTCAGCTAAACTAGTGATCATCTAACTGGCCCAGAGTCTTACAGTTTTGGTGTTAAAACATGGCGAAGTTAGCCACATGCTAACAATTGGTCACATCTGTGATTTTTTTTTTCTTTTTTTAGCTGAATACATGTCCTTCAAGAGTGGTAATTCTAATTTTAATGTCAGACTCATTTATTCACCACAAATTATCCTGACAGTAAAACTGTGTACAAGCTGAATGGAGCATACTTGTTTTATCACCAAATTTACGATTATGAATGATGGTATATCTACATAAAAAAAATACTTTAACAAATAGAAGTGATCATTTGAATCAGTTATTTTAATTTAAAACTTGTATCAGCGTTATGCAGGATGTTAAGTGACCTGTTGCTTCTATCACTTATTTAAGCGAAGGGTTGTCTGTGGCTCATATTGTATAGTAATGTCCACTGAAGAGTGGTGGTGAAATTAAGCCCATATTTTCTCTCAGATTCACTCAGGATGAATGAGAAACTACTTCTGAAGAGCTCTGTAAAATATGCGCATGTGCGGATCATTTACTGTTCAAATTGAGCTGAAGCTGAGATTTCTACTCAAGGATTTACAAAATATTAAGGTCCCTCCTTTTTTCAATATATTATAATATGTTAAAAGAAAAGTCGATATGTTTGTGATTTAAAAAAACAACAACAAAAAAGCAACTTAGTAAGGCTTCTAAGCCATCAAATTCCAGGATGCCTCTTGGAGGAACACAGTATCCTGGTTGAGGAAGTGGGGACTGTTTCCTGCCCCTCCCCTCCCGTGTCCTCGGTGTCCTTTTCTCTTTCACTGTGCCAAGAGCCGGACCCTCAGTGGGCCCCCAAAGATTCTTTTTTGCTGTTTGTTTTGAATGACTTGTGAAAATCCAAATTGCACACAGTTTCAGACAATCCATTGTTCAAGAACCAAAAATATCACAGAAACATTTGATATTGTACAAACTGTACAAGTGTATTGTACAAACGCAGAAGACACAGACACCGCTGACTCTACCGTTTTTTTTGTTTCTTCCACACCAGAACAAGTAGAATTGAAAATGTATGTGCTTTATCTGGTAAAATCACAGAGGTCAACAAAGAGCAGCCTCTTTGTGTTCCTTCTAACAAAATACATTTTAAAAAGTGCTGTAAGAAAGCAGATTCTGTTCCAGAAAGTGTGAGACTGTGAATTCAAAGACTATTTTGTGAAAGTAAAATAGGCTTAAAATGAAATAAAAATGCCGTTTTAGAATTTCTCAAGCAGATTTGTGGCTTAATTAAAGCATCCTGCTTAATATGAACATTGAGCAAGTAGACATTTTCATGATGGCTTAAAAAGTAACTTAACTCTGAGACAAACTGTTTGTGGGCCAAAATTTTGAATTACATTGCAGTTTTCATTCAAGAACCACATTTTCCAAAATCCACAAAACTTTTTTTTCTTTTTCTTTTTTTTTCAGTTAATTCTCCAACACCTGCAGCACATTTTCAGAATTGATAAAGACAAATCCAAAGCAGCATGATGGTAAAATGCACGCACTTCTGAACCAACCTTGTGGAAATAGGTTTATATTAGGACACCTGGATCAGCGAAGATGAGGTGGGAAGAAGAAAAGGGGGAGAGAGAAGAAGAATATTGTCACAAAAGATGTGGCGTGGATGACAACCTCTAACTAAATGCTGTACAGAGAGAGTCTTGATTATACAATTAAATAACTACAACCCCAAATCTGTAAAAGCAAGGATAATGTCGAAACGGCATTAAAAAAAGGAATATATTTTTAGATTTACTTTGATTTTTATTGGGTTGCAGGGACATAAACCTTTCCATTTTTGTATGGGCCTGCAGCACATAAAAAAAAAAAAACAAAAAACAAAAAACAAAACAGAAAAAGTTGGAACAAAAAAAACTTCACCAATAATATTTCCATTACTCTGGTATTGAGAATTCTAAGAAATGAAGAGGTACAGTTGCTAGTTTGTCCCATCAATGATGCTATTTAAAACAGATAATGTGATTCTAATTATGTTTTGATACAAGAGCAGTATCCACATAACACTGAGGAGGAGCTGAGATGAAAAGAGGGTTTCAGCATTGTAATCATCCATCCATCCATCCATTATCTATGCCCGCTTAGTCCTCTGTAGGGTCACAGGGATCTGCTGGAGTCTATCCCAGCTCTCTTTAGGTGAAAGGCAGGGGTCCACCCTGGACAGGTCACCAGTCCATCACAGGGCCACACGTAGACGAACAACCATGCACACTCACACTCACTCCTACGGGCAAATTAGAACCTCCAATGAACCTGATATCCACGTCTTTGGACTGTGGGAGGAAGCCGGAGTACCCGGAGGAAACCCACAAAGCACGGGGAGAACATGCAAACTCCACACAGAAAGGCCCCTGCAACAGTGCTGACCACCAAGCCACCGTGCTGCCCCATTGTAAACATATACATGAAAATATTTATTGAAATGTTTTAAAAATGTACCTCAAATAAACATTGGGAGGAATGAGCATATTTCTCCTTCTACAGTGCTTAATGTGAATAAGGGGATCTGGAGGAAATTCTGTGCCCAAAGGACGCTGGTACAAACCCAAGCTGGACACTGGGGGCCTCCAGTCTTTCAGACGGCACATGAATCATCATTTCTCAGTAGCAGATTCAACCATGAGGCCAACAGATTAGTTTAGGAAACATTTGACAAGGAGCTACATTCACAAGCACCATTTAAAACTTTACCGTGCAACACAGAAGCCTAATGTTAACATTGACCAGAGGTGCTGTGGACATCTCTGGGCTGTGAAAACATCATTATTGCAGACCTTTTTTGGGAGAAAAGATGAAAAGGACCATCCAATCTGTTATTAGCAACAAGTTCAAAAGCCAGGCTTTGTAAAATCTTTGTAAAGATAATTAACACTTCTGTGATGGCAGCATTAATGCATAAAAGCACACAGAGATTTTAGAGCAACATATGCTGCTATCAAGATGACATCTTTTCCATGGATGTTCAAGCATTTTTTACCGACAGTGACAAAATCACGGCGCATGCAGTCCTGACCTGTCCTCAGCAGAAATTGTGTTCTGTTGAAAACCTTAAAATGCCAGTAAAATGGGATAAAATAACACCTTAAATGCACATTTTCCATTGCCACTGGTATCCACCATGCCTGAATGACTTTTCTTTTTTTTTTTCAATTTGTTGCTGGCATGAAATGTAAAAATATCCACATTTTTAGATATATTTTATTTAATGATGATTGAATAAAGTGTTTTGAAGGTTATTTGTGGAGGTGAAATAAAATAGAATTGCCCCCCCCCCCCCCGTTTTTTTAAGCTGTTTGTTCTAGTCTTTATTAAATCTTCCTTTGGCCCCCATTTACCTGCAATCAGCTGTCATAAAGGCCTATTAAAGTCAGTCCTGAGCAGAGAGACAAGCACACCACAAACTCAGATAAAGCACTTTCTCAAGGCTCCAAAACAAAGCAGCGGTGTATCACAGTCATGTCAACAAAACTCACATCCTTCTGTTTGACTGAATTAGAACTGTGTTGTTGCCTGTGTAGCTGCTGTTTTTGCATTCAACAAGTGTGATTTTACATTCATGTTATGTTTTATTAGAGCTGTTTTTTACTTTGCTTGGATGTTCAAACTTGTTTCTTTTCAGAGAACTTACAAAGTTATGGCAAGTAATACATGAAATAGTAATCTACAATGCTTTGTATATTTCTGTTTTGATTTTGCACCAGTTGTCCGAGTGGTGCACACGTCTCCTTGTTTTTCAGCTGAGTTGTTCTCTCCCTGTTGCCATCTGCATCACGGCCTCTTTTACATGTCAGTCACAACTATGTAAGTGACGCACAATTCCTATTCTCTCGCTCTTTGGCGTGCAAAGACTTTGTGGCCATTCTTTCTGTACTGAATTGTGGGACACTGACCTTTTAAATCCCTCTTGTGAACTCTGAGCATATAAACCCAAACAGTACCAGGACAATTCACAGCTTTTTACGGGCAGACTTTACAATATAGTAACAGCGCTGAGGTGTGATTTCATTGCAAGGGCAGTTTTTGAGATGACATTTTAATGAATTCTTGTCCTAGCTTTCTGTAGGGAAGCTATTTAGGACTGCCTCTTTTGAGGTCCACAAAAAAGCATTATATTGTATTCCACATATTCCTTTCCCAGTCTTTCCTCCTCTTGTACTTCTCTCAAATGGTTAAAAAACAAAACAAAACAAAATTCCTTATGTTTCCCTTTGTCTGTGAGTGGGCCAGAGTTCAAAGTAATCACCTCATACTTAACACGGAGAACAAATGCAGATCAAAAAATGGAAAATATTTCCAGTTTTTCCAGAGGCGCATTTGGTGTGTATAAAGTCCTCCAGGAAGCGATGGATAGGAGGAGGGTAGGCGGTTGGTAGACAGAGTCCCTGTAGAAGCGACCAGGTCAGGAAACATGTGGATATAATACATAACATGCAACTCCAACACCTAAACCCCCCTGAATCCATGCCAGCATATAAACACAGGCGTCCTCTCCACACATCAGATGAAAGGCTACATTCTTCATCATGAGGGCAGTTTGTTCTTCAGTGGAAAATGCAACCATCAGACAGACTGGTCCAATTAAAGCTCAGGTGCTTCACCGAAACATGTAGTTTTGGACTGGATGATTTATATGACACAAAATTCAAAAATATGTTATTGTTTATTCCTAATCCTCAAAATATGCATTTGTCCATCCCTTTCTGTTATTAATTGTTCCATAGCAGTAGGGATACAGTCCTGCCTTTGCCACCCTAAACAGGGCAAACATGGTTGATGGAGAGATGATCTAAGAAGATGTCTGTGCATCATGTTCATGACCTTCATTATACTCTTTGGTCTTCATAATGCTTAAAAGTTCTACAAAGCAACGTTCTGGGAAACATTTGTGAACTTCCTCTGAAGACTCTTTAGGCTGTAATACTGCTCATGTTCCTTCCAAATCTTCAGAAGGTTATACAAATGAACTTTTACAGAACCTTTAGGTAACACTGTCAAAAGCACTTAACCCTCATCAGTTTGAGGCCTGTCTGAGCTGATACAGGAGGGCAACGTGAGTGACATTTGGGCTCTAAACCCCTCGGTCCGTGGTCCGTTGCAATTATTCCCTCTAATTAATTTATATAATTACAGAAGCAAAATATTCACATCTCTGCCTCGCCGCCTGATGTATGACCATGACCACGCCTGGGCAAAACACATCGTTCACAAAGTCCTGGAATTTACATGTAAGTTCCAGTAAGCTGCAGTAGTTTGTCTTATTTGGTTATGAGAATGTGTTTACACCAGTTCCATCACCACCATGATAATAGCACTATAATTTAATGTTGATTTAACGTCAGTATTAAGTACTTCATCAGAAGCATAGGTGGATTATATCTGCAATATAACTGGCAATCAGCAAAAATCAGTTTCAAAATATTGGCGTATCAGATATCGGTAAATATCCAATAGCACGCACCCCTACCAAATACCAAGTATTTAAAGCTATGTGGTTAAGCTAAGGTTAACTCTCAATATCTCAATGTGGGTATTATCTGTGGGGTGTGAGAGGAGCTCAGAGTCTAGAAGCTAAAGCTGTTAAAATACTGGTGAGAGCATAAGTTCACTCAGTGAACTATGTTTATGTGCAACACCAAACCAGTTTTTGAAAGAGACTCGTCACATTCACTAAACAACCCAGAATCACCACCTTTATTACATGCATTTGGAAATCACTGTCAAGACGTGCAATCTGATTGGCTCACAGTAGTTTAATTCATTCCCAAAGTGCCTACTCTTCAGCCGATCACAGGAAAGCACTAAAAAAAAAAAGTGAATAAAAATACAAACAGAAAAGGAATTTTGGAGATCTTTTTTTTAGTCTGTCTTCAGAATCCAATGATAAAGACTGAACTGTTGGTGCAGACTGTTTAAATCAAAGATTTCCCCGTTCTTAATCTGGAAACGGACTTGAATGAATTTCTTTCATGAGCTTTCCATTTTCAAGCTCTCTCGAGTTTTAGTCACATTATATTATTTTAAAAATCGTTTCTGGTTCTGCTTTTCAATAAAATAGATGACTGATGAAGAAAATGTCTGTTTTTGGTATATATTTTTGTGTGATTTAAAACAAAGCCATAACTGAACTTTATGTCATGTAGTTTTGGTCTGTTAACCATACTTGTGATTTCAAATTAAATGAGTGCTGTGTGAAATCAAAAATCTTATTTCATGTAAAACTGCACTCCACTCCCAGTTGTTTGCACTTCACCTGCCACTTTATTAGGCACACCTTGATAATACAAGGTGAGCCCTTATGCCTTCAGAACTGCCTTAATTCTTCATGGCATAGATTCAACAAAGTGTTGGAAACGTTCTTCTGAGATTTTTGGTCGACATTGACACGATATCATCACGCAGATTTGTCGGCTGCACATCCATGATTTGAATCTCTGGTTTCAGCACCTCCAAGGTGTCTGACCTCACAGCGATGGTCAGACACACCTGGATTAATCAGTTTGTCCAATAATGGCACACAGGAAACTAAAGAGCTGATGGAAGTTCAGGAAGTAGTGCAGCTGTGATTTTAGCTTTTTTGTACACCAAAAATGTAAGGGATACTGGAGCTTGGTTGGGATGGTGGGACTGCTGCGGCGGGCGCCGGAAAATGTCCCTTATTTTCAAATCCAAAACTTGACAGGTATGCAGTGAACTCATTGTCATGTTCAAGAAACCAGTTTGAGATTTGAGCTTTGTGACATGGTGTGTTATCCTGCGGGAAGTAGCCATCAGAACACTTTGGTCATAAAGAGATGGAGATGATCAGCAACAATACAGTGATCCCTTATTTTTCGCGGTTAATGGGGACCAGCTCCCCCACCCGCGAGAATCAAAATCCGCGAACTGGAGCCGGAGCCGCAACAAACACCATTACCCATAAGGCTATCTTCTTAAAGGGGCCACGCTGGCTCACAAAATTTCTTCGCTGTGAGAGAACGCGCACAACATCCTGTGATGTTTCCACAATGTTTTTCTTGATTTTTTTATTATATATTTCTGAAAAATCTGCGAATAACTAAAACCACGAAAATTAAAGCACGAATTGGCAACAATTGAATTGAAACAAGGCAGGATGGCTCCATGCTTTTATGTTGTTGAGGCCAAATTCTGACCCATACCATCCGAATGATGCAGCAGAAATCCAGACTCATCAGAACAGTCAAGGTGTTTCCAGTCTTCAGCTGTCCAATTTTGGTGAGCCAGCGCAAACTATAACCCCAGTTTCCTGTTCTTAGCTGACAGGAGTGACACCCAGAGTGGTCTTCTGCTGCTGTGGCCCATCAGCTCCAAGGTTCCACATGTTGTGCGTTCAGAGATGGTTGAAACAAGTGGTTATTTCAGATACCGTTGCCTTTCTATCATCTCCAACAGGTCTGCCCGTTCTCCTCTGACCTCCGAGATCAACAAAGCATTCTTGTCCACTCATCAGCCGCATGCTGATATTTTTTCTTTTTCGGACCATTCTCTGTAAACCACGGAGATGGTTGTCCGTGAAAGTCCCAGCAGATCAGAAGTTTCTCAAAATCTTTTAAATCCCCTTTGTTTCCCATTATGACGCTGGTTTGAACTTAACCATGTCTACGCGGTTAAATGCACTGAGTTGCTGCTATGTGATTGGCTCATTAGCTATTTGTGTTAACAAGTGTTGTGTTAACAGGTGTTGCTAATAAAGTTGCTAGCCTGTGCATTTTCTAATCACAAGGCATTATTTTAACTCTTACTGACAATTTTGAAGGGGTGAAACTTAATCTTACCCAAGCAAACAAAATGTGTTAACTCTTTAGTGCTTATCAGAGTTAACAGTTAAGTCTTGAAGCTCGTGTGTATACTAGCTTTTTGACAGTGATGAGATTAGTGTTAGTGTTTGTCCAGTACAGCACTGCCCTACTTGACAAACATTCAAATTAACTGAAGGGTTTTACTTAAAAAACAAACAAACAAACAAACAAAAAAAAAACAGTTCAAAGCTGAGCGTTTGTCCAGCAGGAGCTCCGGGAGCGGCTGTTCCGGCTGTTCTGGTAACGCGTCGCTCCTCCCGCTGCTGCTGCTGCTGCTGGAGCGTCTCTGCATCCTCAGCAGCAGCAGCTCCGCGCACAAACGGACAGACGCACGTCACAGGCTGCCGACCGTCACTCACTGCTGCCTGCATTCATGACTTTTCAACTTTCTCTCACGTGGAATATTAAACTTCAGTGCTCGATGGATTAGCAGTAGGATCATTTTTATCACTGCGGTAGTTTTTCTTGGAGTTTGATGAGGACTGTGTCATCGCCTAGGTGTCGGATGATGGCGCGGGCAGCCTCCGTTATTCCACTACTTGGCATTTTTCTGGAAATAACTTGCATTGCTGGTAAGATGATAAAAGAATGCTCACTGAGTTGTCTTCTGTCAAAAGTGAAGCTTCTAAGCCGAGAAAGACAAGTTTGTTATTATATATATATACACATTAAAATATGAGTATGTCTGGCAGTGTACTGGAAATCTTCAGCTACGCGTTCATATAGTTTTTGATACTTGGCAGGTACTTGGACAACTTACCACAATGCTTCAAAGGATTTAAGCTGTCAAAGTTTTTTTTCTGTCTGCTCATGGAACCAAAGACTGACTTTGGTGTTGAGATCTGATCTGTTCTTCTAGCTGCTTTTTCACCTTTGGATCAATCAGATGTCACTTTGTTTTTATTATTTTGTATTTTTATTTTTCATATTACTATGCTGTTAGGAATCTAAACATTTAAGTGGTCAAAAGTTTTGAACAATATGCTTGATGCCTGTTGTGAAAATTAAATTTACAACATTTATATCGTATCAGCTTGAGGCAGAGGTCTGGTTAGCACTTAACATATTTTTCAAACAACTGATATCTATTCTTTTTTTATGTAGTAAGGTGTAATAAGATATAATATATATTAATTTGGGATCATTACGTTATATTGAGTTAAATGGAGAGACCCCCCCCCCCCCCCCCTCCCTCCGTGAGGCCCTTTTGATAAGCTCAACTCCATTATTTTTCCACACAATACAGTATGGGTTTTAGGGCCTCACAGGGAGGCAGCAGGCAGCCTGTATCCTCAGTAACAGGAACCCCACCTAGGCCACACTGTGCTGGGCTATTGAGTCTGACCCGGCCCATCTTCCCCCACTTCCTGTTTTGACATAACTCCGCCATTTTCTGCAGAAGTGGAAAAATGACCCTGTGTAGCCAGGGACCCAGTTAAAAACAGACCCCATGCTGGAGATAATGCACTCTCAGTTTCATCTCCACACTTTTTATGTTTTTTTGACACATTATTGTTATGGTCTATGACCAATGTACGCACTGAGCGTTTGTTGGATGGGATGGGGTGATGTCATCAGTAGCTGACGGTGTTTGTGGTCAATCTGTTCTGTCATTGACTTGTACTGTCGGTTCCTCCAGCCATCGAACTGCGGTTCATGCCTGATCCACCGACGCTTAACATCCAAGGCACTCAGAGGATGAACAAGTCTGACAACCTTGAGCTAACATGCAAGTACGTGCCTTATTGTTTGCCATCCAGTCCCTGACCCAGTGGTGCAGTGCTCGCCTTGTAATCCTCATGTGCTTTCGTCTGACAGAGGTCGGCCAGTACCTGAGATGGTCGACCCCTCCTACCAGCACTCGCCTCACCATCAGCGACTGCAGCGGTTCTGGACTGTTCTGCACAACGCTGGTCATCACCAACGCGACTGTAAATGAAACTGGACAGTATCGCTGCTTTTACAGAGACCTGAAAGTTGAAGATGGCAAGACTGCAGTGGCAGTTTACGTGTTTGTCCATGGTATAACTAATTTTAAAAAAAAAGTTCTTTAGAGTGTTTTTAAAGTTAAAACAATGCGCTCAGTCAAACATCCTGTCATGAACAAGAAAATATGAGATATGAGATGACTGGTTTTATTTCCACATCAGACAATCTCCCAGACACATATTTGTACATGTTTCATATCCTGCGTTTCAGACTACAAGATACCATTTGTGCCATCTGACAAGGAATATGAAGTGGTGTTCCTCCGTGAAGGAGAGCGTGTGGTGATACCGTGCCGAGGTTCAGTTGAGGATCTGAACGTTACGCTCAATACTGTAAGGAAAAGTTCTTTCTGTTCCCGTTTGTCTCACAACAAAGTGAAACGGGTCTTTCATGATGTTGTGGGGTATCAGCCATGGCAGGATTTACTAAGAAATATTTTTACTTAGAGGCAGCAAACGTGAACATATATAAAAGAAGTTATCCTTTGGAATTTTAAAAACTGAATAGTGCCACATTTTTGAAAGCAAGAAGAGCAAAAAAATGAAGGAATCAAATAAAATAGTTTGCTGTCATTATCTTGAAGTAGAATCCTCAGTGTTTCTCCTGTTTTTTCAAATTCAAGAGCTTGTTTCACTGGCTTGTTGTTATTCATCTTTGGTCTCCACGAGCATTCTCAGGAATGACGGGCTTTTGTTTGAAAAATTAGGGGAGTGCCTTCATGATAAATTAGTTTGTTTCCTTTTGGGGACTAAAAAAGTATTTTCAAATTAGAACTGAATTGAATTAAATGTTGGCTAATGTAGAGATAAATACACTCTGGCACTTTCACATCAATGTATGTGCTGGAATGCTGACTGGATTGATCTTTCTTTCTTTCTTTCTTTCTTTCTTTCTTTCTTTCTTTCTTTCTTTCTTTCTTTCTCTCTTTCTATTACGTTTCTGTGTCGGTCAGAAGTATCCCTTCAGGGAGCTCCATCCTGATGGGAAGGATTCAGTGTGGGATGCCAGGACGGGCTTCACGGTTCCCACCCACCTGATCAGTTACGCCGGTGTCGTGTCCTGCCAGACTCAGATTGGAAATGAGACTTTTAAGTCCCCTCTCTACATTGTGGCTGTTGTTGGTCAGTGCAATTACTCAGTTGTACACATCAAATTGCAGGTGTAGCCTGAGTGTGTATTAATGAGCAAGAAAATGTGTTGAAAAGACTGTTAAAAATTGGAACTTTTGTGCTTAATAGTATTAGTGATTGATTGAGTCCCACCACAATCAAATAGTGATTGATTGCATGTGAAAGAAGGACTTGGAGAAAGGAGGGTCTGAGTATGTGTAGAGTGGATTTAGTCTCAGGAGAACAATAGGCTGTCCACCGACTGGTGTGCCTTCCCTCCCTTTTCCGCAGGATACAAGATTTATGACCTCACTCTGACCCCCACACAACAGAGGCTGTCTGTAGGGGAGCGGCTGGAGCTCAGCTGCACTGCCCACACTGAACTCAACGTGGGCATCGAATTCAACTGGACGCACTCTAGTGGGGTCCTGGTCAGTGCCCGAGCCTTTTCTGCTTTTAATGCTCTTGTACACCCTTAATGAACGCATGCAGGAGGTCAAAGTGACCCTTTTAGACTCACTGGTGAGGAAAGACAGAGATACCAGAAATACTGTCTCACATCCTCTTGTTCTTGCAAATATTCGTGACTTCCTGCTTTCAGGAATCCTTCAGCTTATCTCTGTGCCACTAGGTCAAAGTCTAAGGGTCACCACATGAGTTTTTGATGTTCTGACTGCATACAGAAAAATAATTTGTCTTTAAAAATAATTTTAAGTATATTGTCAAAATGATCATCCTGGAAGCATGAAATAGATTTTATCTGTGCTAAAAGGCTGTATCGTGTTTGTTGTGTCTTATAAGAACACGGACAATGGTTTGAAGCTGTCTCATACGGTGTCACACAAGAAGAAGCTGTGGAACTCTCTGGAGCTTTCCAACACTCTCATCGTGGATAATGTGACAGTGGATCATACTGGCGAGTTCATGTGCACAGCTTCCAGCGGGCAGATGGAGAAAAGTGCCTCAGCATATCTTAAAGTTTATGGTGAGTGGATTGAAAACCTGTAAACTGTAGTACAATCAAAAGAGTTGAGCTCTACTGGCTAAAACAATTCCCAAAACACTGAGGGATTGATAATCATTCAATTCAAATAGTCCTGGATAACATAAAAGCAGTGCCTTAATCATTTACCTTTATGAAAACCAGAATACATTATGGATTGTCTCCATTAGAGGCTGCTCTCAGAATGGGTATAAAATATTTTGGTGCAGAAATCAAATGGGCTACAATATTCAAGATGTGCTGCATCGCCACTCGTCGATATCGTTATATGAAGTTAAAACAAAGAAGCCAGCAGCAGGTGCTGTTGTTGGGATGGAAATTACAATTTACCTCCAGTTAAGCTGGAGATGAGAGAGGCACTTTATTTCACACGTTATTTTTCTTTCTTTCAATACTTCTTAAATTATACAGTTGAAATTAGAAGTTTACATAAAAAGACACATAAGTTGACATTGAATCAAATGAAACTTCTTCTGTTTTCTATTTGCTAAATGCCAAAACAATGAGTTAAAGAATTGTTTTTAGAGACATTTTTTTAATTATTTTCCTCAAATGAGAAGTTTAGATACATTTTCTCAGTATAGTTTCTCTCATTTTCTCACAATAGTTTGCTGGAATTTTGGTCCATTCCTCCAGACAGATCTAAAGGAACTGAGTCGGGTTTGCAGGCTTTTCAGCGCTGCCACAAATTTTCTGTAGGATTGAAATCAGGGTTTGTGATGGCCACTCTGAAACATTGACTTTTTTGTTCTTAAGTCACTTTGTAACTAATTTGGTGATATTTTTAGGGTCATTGTCCATTTGGAGGACCCATTTTAGCTCAAGCTTTAATTTCCTGGCTGATGTGTTGAGATGTTGTTTCAATATTTCTTCACAATGTTCTTTCCTTATGATGTTGTTGACTTTGTGAAGTATATTAATCCCTCCTGCATAAAAAAATCCCCCACATTATGATGCTGCCACTCCCTTACTTCACAGATAGGATGGTGTTCTCAGACTTGCAAGCTTTCTCCTTTTTCTTCCAAATGTAATAATGGTCATTATGGTCAAACATATGGTCAGCCATTTTCAGTTTTATCAGACCGCAGGACATGTCTCCAAAAATTAACGTCACTGTCCCTGTGTGCATTTGCAAACTGGTAATCTGACTTTTTTCTTCCTTTTTTTTTTGGCTCTAGTGGCCTTTATTTACAGTGAAGAGAGAGAGAGAGGAATTAGGAGCAGAGAAAGAACAGGGAAGACATGCAACAAAGTGTGTCAGTCTGGGAGTCAAACCTACGACTGCTCAGGAGGAATTCAGCCTCCGAACATGGGCCACATGCTTAAACCACTCAGCTACGCAATGGCCCTCATCTGTTTTTTTTTTTTTTTTAATTTAATTGTTGCTGTTGGAGTAATGGCTTCTTCCTGACTCAGTGGCCTTTCAGCCCAGGTCGGTACAGGGCTCATTTTACTGGAGATAATGATATTTTACTACCAGCTTCAGCCAGCATCTTCACAAGGTGTTTTGCTTTTTTTCGTGGGTTGATAGTCACAATCAGCGTGAAAGCTTGTTCATCCTTGGGACACAGAACCCGTCTCCTTCCTGAGCAGTATGAGTGTTGACACATGGTGTTTATACTTGTGTTTAATTATTTCATCAGATGAACGTGGCACCTTCAGCCATCTGGAAACTGTACCCAAGAATGAACCAGCTTACAAAGCCATGACATCATCAGGGCTGGGATAGGCTTTTGCTAATCTAAACATTTCCATCATCCTTTTTTATCTTATTTTAGAAAAACAGGTTTACCTAAAACACAGATCTCATTTAAATGTCGAAACTAAGAAATCTTGAGAGCCTGGAGGGACAACTAGAGTTCTAGGACTAGAGGTATTTTGATACTTTTGCCTTTATGCTCACCATAATGGATTATAAATAAAATAATCAAGATGTGATCAAACCATCAACTTTTGGCTTTAATTTAAGAGGTTCTATTAAAAAAATGGTAGCTACCATGTAGAAATTGATGGCCATTATAAGCAAAGTATCACTATTTTCAGGGGCTCAGTGGCTTGTTTTTCTTGGATCTTTCTGCTTTCAGTTTTATCTTCAGTAACTGACAAGGATGCTCTATTGGGTTTAGATCAGGTGACTGAGTTTGCCATTTAAAAATATTGCCTTTTGAAAGTCTGGACTTGCTTTTGCAGCATTTGTTCGTGCCATTATCCATCTGCACTGTGAAACACCACCTCCTGTCAGTTTTGCAGCAGAGAGAATAACTCAGAATTGAACTTCTGTCAGTGGTCATATGATCAGTAAACACCACTGAGCCCATGGGCATCACCACTGAGCTCATGCTATAAACCTGCCTTCACCTTGTTTAACACGTGATGTGGTGCACTCTGGATCTTGAACTGTTCCTTTCCTTCAACATACTCCTCTCTTCTAATCATTCTGATATTTGTTGCATCTGGGTTTAATCTGCCCAAAGAATCTGATTCTAGTTTATGGTGAAGCTTTTTTAGATTTTTTTTTTTTTTCTGGCAAGGTCTCCACTGGAATTTTCTGTTCATGAATATTACTAGTGGTTTGCACCTTGTTGTAAAACCTTTTATATTTACACTCCTGAAAATGTCTCTTGATTACATGTTTTGAAAGCGATACATCTACCTAGAGCCTTCTTGATTTCTGTTGATGTTGTAAATGGGGTTTCCTTTAACATGGAAAGGACTCAATCATCATCCACTATCGTCTTGACCATGGTCTTCCAGACCTTTTGATGTTATTGAGATCACCACTGCTGTCTTTTTAAGATTGTATCAAACTGTTGAGTTGGCACCATCTCAGGTTTTTACCGTCTCTCTTATAGATTTGTTGTTTTTCATCCTAATGATCACCTGCTTCACCTGCATTGAAATCTAATTGGAATTTATATTTCTATGTCAACAGCTGCCAACTCAGTATCTTATATCAACTCAAGGCCTTTTATCTGCTTCATTTGTCTTGACATAATAAGGAACTGGACTGCACCTGTCCAATTTTTGTCTTTTCAATCAAATGTCCAACTACTTTTGAGCCCCTAAAAAAAGGGTTGTATTTTCTTACTTAAAACAATTGTAATTCAATTGTTCAATTCTATTTTAAAATACACTGTAGTGGTGCATAAAGGCAAAATTCTCTGGACCTTTTGTATACCAGAAATTCTAACTTCTAAAATGAATGTCAAATCATCTTGATCAAAAGAGAATGAAGAAACGCCGATCATTTGTGCTGCCGGTTTGTAAGAACATTTCTTTTTTTTTCTTTTAATGTGTTTCCAGAAAAACCTTTTATTGAAATGAAAGAACCCTGGATGAAGGTGTGGGAAGTGAATGTAGGAGATCAAACATCTACTGTGATTCCTGTCAAGTACTCGGCCTACCCTGAGCCCAGCTTTAAGTGGTACGCCCACAACACAATGAAACAAGCTTTATCTCAAGGGATCAAATTTTTTGGAAATTTATTTTAAGTGGAGTTGAGGCAACGTATTTATGAGTAGTTCCATGTCTTACCTGCAGTAGACAGCAGTCACAGCCCTCAAAGATTAGAGAATCAGGAATTCTGATGTTGTACTCATGTAGATTTTTAACCTGCATTTTGAATCAGGCATTTATAAGGACTAGGCCCATACAAAATGCCCTGTGTTGTGACATGGTCCAGACCATGATGCAGTGCGGATGTCCTCTGGTAAAGGAAAGCTAGTGATAATGTCAACGACTGTTTGATAGAAAAGTGACAAGGTATCAATACATCTAATACAGCATTTTCTCAAACTGCAGTCCGGTTTTACTTTCGGTCCTTTAGCCTCATTTTGAGCAGCTGTTAGCCTCGCTCCCTACCAGATCTCCTATGTGATTGTCCAAGCTGAGAGCTCTGTGACTGCTGTGTACTACTGGTAAGACAACAACTCCACATAACCCTTCAAACATCCCTTTAAGAGGTTCTAGTGACTAGTTTTTCCAAGCAGCTTTTCAGGTATATGTGTCATATACAAGCACATGTTTTTATAACGGATACAACATTTGATATGTTTGTGATGGATGTGTACTATGGTTCAACTCTGGCTGTCCAGGTTAAAAAATGGCCAAGTGCTGAAGGATGACTACAGGATAAAACAGAAAGCTGACGCTCTCGTCATCCATGGAGTCAAAGAGATGGATGCAGGGAACTACACAGTGATCCTGAGCAATAAGATCACTAAAGAGGAGCAGAGAGGCTGCTTCCAGCTGGTGGTCAACAGTACGTTTACTCTTTTCACTGCCTTCTTCAGGTGGAAACCGTTTTTTTAACAAATGACAAATAAACTACATTTCCTTCCACAGTGGCTCCTCACATAATCGAGAAAGAGGTGGCTGTGTACGCCGACGTGAACCTGTATGTCAGGAGCCCCACCCTGACGTGCACCGCTCGTGGATTTCCCACACCTGAACTCATCCAGTGGCAGTGGATGTCTAAGGATGACTGCCCCCAGGCCTTCTTGTAGGTCCACATTCTTCAACACTGTGTGCGCACACACACAGGCTCCCACGTGCGTGTGTACTTTTTTGTATTCAGGCGGTGGTCACATGTTTCCCTGCTGCTCATTGTCGTGATGTTGACGAAAAACAAGATAAGTTGTTTACCAAAACAAGAGGGGAGACAATGAAAGCACACTCTGACCCTGATGCAGATCAGCGGATGTGATTCATGCCCCTCACGAGCTCCATTTTTAGAAGGACATCAGTTATTTACGGTCAGATTAAGCTCACTAATCCCACAAATCCCAAACTTGCACCAAAGTTTTTGTTTAGTATAGATGCTCTGTCCACACACAGTATACAGCTTGGTCAGCTTGGCAGTTACACAACAACCTCCTCACTGATTCCAGCAGGGATTTGATGAGTATTGATTTATAGGAGGAGAGGTGTGTGTTTGTGTGTGCGTGAGCATGAGAGTAGCTGCTTTGACCAGAGAAGACAGAAGCGGCTTCCTTATCTTCTGCCTACACATCCGAGTGCTTCCTTCGTCCTGATCCACATTTCCTGTTGTTCTCTTTATAAAAAAAAAAAGAGCTCTTTCCTGCTAGAGTTGAATCTCTCCTTGTGAACTTTGTTTCCCTTGTCATTATGTAACTTATTTGATCATCATGTTTAACAACATTTTTACATTTCTCATGCTTTGTGAAGGGATGTGTCTGGTAAAAATAATAAAGCAGGAATGTATGCAAATGGCAACTTGTTTTAAACAGTCGTAGAGTCCGTGAAAGACGGTGTTCTCCATCTGCATATCATGTCACAAAAAAAAAAAAATAAGGGACAGCTGTTAGCTTCGTTAGTGTTTTTGAATTTAGGAAGAATCCTGGCATGATGTCACAGTTTTGCCTGACTGTCTTGTTTCTGTTTGCCCACCAGGTCGGGACTGATCAAGTCTGACATGCAGTTGGAGAAGTGCACAGGCTGGAGAGATATCAGCAACAGCAGCGGTCACAACCACGTAGAACGCATTACGACTGTCACCGATCAGGCTCATAAGGTAAATTATACTTTTGCACTCCCTTCTCGCCCAAGATGTTTACTAAGAATAAATTATTTCTGCAGTACAGATGTCTAGTAAATGCAAAGCTCATTATAACTACTGACAGAAATGATAAATTTGTCCAGAAAATTGCGAGCACTTTAAAGATTCAGAAAGCCGAGGTCCATGCCCTATACAGATGCATCGCTACTAACAAAGTAGGAGAGGATTCCCGAATCATTCTCTTCCGCGTGACACGTAAGCGCTGTGCTTTTCTTCACTTTTTGTGTCATTCGACCCCCTTTTTGTAATCGTGAGCATTCACTGCTTTATTTTTTTTCATTGTAATTAGGCAGCCTTGAAGTGAGTATGTCTCCATCCGATAAGCCCCTGGAGGAGGATAACGTGGTTCTGCAGTGTAAGGCAGACGAGCTGATCTACAACAACCTCGCCTGGTTCCGTGTGACCAATGTGTCTCAGTCAGAGGTGGTTGTGCCGGTCCAGTCCTGCAGCTCACTGACCCTCCAGCCGAGGCCCCTGCCGCAGGCTGTGCTGTCCAGACTGCAGGGCACCAACATCACGCTGGAGCTGGCGCTGCCTAATGCGTCGTTTCAGGACGAGGGCCTTTACGCTTGCCAAGGTGTGAACATCAAGACTGGGGAGAGAACCTGCCGGCTGCACCGCCTGTCTCTCAGAGGTTAGTGTGGTTACCCCCACATGCACGAGGACCACATTTCGATTCTTGAAACACGACCATTTATCTGTGGATTACAGCTTTATTTCATTCACATGTTTTAGGGATGAAATCAGAGCCAAAAAGCTACACCTTTTTTTTGATGTGCTTTTCATGAATCCTTCTAATTCTGACTTTAGATCTCAAGGCTGCGAGGATCCGTAATAATTTCACTGATCAAAAAGTCAACGTGAGTGCGACTATCACTCTCCCTTGTGAAGCTTTTGGAACACCAAATCCAATGGTAGTGTGGACCAAAAACAACCAGACTGTTGTCGAAGGCTCAGGTGGGACACGCACACGTCAGCACAGAGTCACACTGTTCACGAGTCAGCTGTTAAACAAAACCTGCGAAACTGGTTACTTTCAGGTGTGATTTTAAACCAGTACAATTTGACAATTCAGCGTGTGAAGAAGGAGGACAGTGGCCTATACACCTGCACTGCATGTAACAGCCGTGGCTGCGACACGTCACAAGCCTATTTGACGGTAGAAGGTCAGTCCCTGTCTGAAATGTTACCAGATATGTGATCATGAGACTCTTTGCTTCTTGCATGGTCGTTTTAAAGAGCAAACCCCATCTCCAAAACAGATGGAACATTCTCTATAACACAAGAAAGAAATTAGTTTCAATTCGTTTGAACCTTTAGTTATTGAAAACGAAATCAAAGATATAGACTCTCAGTCTTGACTGACCGACTTCACTGTATTCAGAAAATGTTAAGCAAATCCAAAATTCCGATGCCAATGAAAATCTTAAAAAGGGTGGGACAGAGGAAAGAGACAGGCTAGAAATTCCGGAAGTTTTGGGAAATTTCAATATGCAAAGGGAAAAGCTGGCAACAGCTTTGCAACTGCAGAGCTCCTTAGATGTAACTGTAAGAGAGCCAGCATGACTCCTTGATGAGTGTAGACACCACACGCTTCAGAGTTGTACTGGAAAACTGTGGAATCTGTAACTACACAAAGAGAAAGCTATGTAACTAGCTCTTCACATAATTGTAGCATTTTCATGAGGTCAAGAGGTCATCTCAGATGCACAGAAAGACAGCTTACATCTTTGGAAAAATGGATGTTTGGTTCTGTGTGCCAAAGATGAGATCTGTATTTCAGATCTGTCTACTACTGTCAATGTATGACGCTTCATGAAAAAGAGAATGGATTATTACAGGCTGTTAAGTAGCTGAAATCATGTATACGTCTGCCTGAGATGGACTGGCGACCTGTCCAGGGTGTACCCCTGCCTGAGATAGACTCCAGCAGATCCCCGTGACCCTGCAGAGGATTAAACAGCTGTGGATGATGGATGGATGGATGGATGGATGGATGGATGGGTCCCAGATGATGAAAAGGTGTACTTACAGGAAAAGATGAGGCAACAGCGGTAAACAGATTTCACAACTTTTCTAGACATGGGTGTTGCTTTGTGTGTCTTTTAAACACAGCTTTTTGAATATATTTGTAACTAAATGTATTAAAATGACTAATATACATATATTTTAATAGAATAGCTGAGTTATTGAACAAAATAAACAAAATAAAATAATTATATATAGTGAAATTTGAATAAAAAAATATAAATTCACCACTGACAAAGTTGTTGGTAAATTTCACTAATGCATAGTTGCAGTCCCTTTAACAATAACATGAGTCCAAAACATACTTTTCTGACACTGAGTAACAAATGTAATTGAAAAATCCCTGTAATATTACTGATTTCATCATTCCTTTGATACATTTTGTCCTTTCAGCATCAGAAGCATCTTCTACCATGTTTCATTGGAGAGAGAGTGTTCTTTTTCTTACATGCTATTATCTACAAACAAATTTACACTTTGTTCCCAACGATGTCTGTTTCATCAGTCCACCTTTCTTTCACTCGTAGTGCCTACAAATTATATATGTATATATATGTGTATATATATATATATATATATATATATATATATATATATATATATATATATATATATATATATATATATATATATATATATATATATAATTTTAACTCTGTTTAAAGACAGACATATTATGCACTTTTTCCACAAGTTGATATGATATTCTGCAGCCTGATTAAAATATCTGACATGTGGTGGTCAAACTAACAGAGAAATGTAATACCTCAGCTCTTCTTTGAACAATGCATTTAACTTTTTATAGCAGCCAACCTTTTCCTTTCTGCATGCTTCTTTGAAAACATGTCCTATGGCTTCCAGCTTCCATACAAATATAAATTTGGACACAAATTACTCTCAATTACCCTTGAAGCACTTTATTACCATAAAAGAGAGCATACAGTACATAGGTTGAAAGTTCACACTACTACACACAGCCAATCATCACATTAAACTTTCATTCTCAAATCGTTAAATTTTCCTCATCATCAGTTTAGCATTGGAAAAATTGGCACTAATGTCTTATTTGAACAGTTTCACTGCGAGTCTTGTGTTGTAGTTCCAGGCTGTAAAAACACCACTTGCCGTGGGAATGCTGAAGTGACATAACAGTCAGCAGAGGGGTAGCGCACAGGATCTAAATTCCTCCATCACCTATGGCCCTGATAAACTATTGACTTCACTGTTGTTTCATACCTCTGCATTTTGTTTTAAGCTGTTTGAAGATAAAACTAAGAACTATTGTTTATATGGGCAATGATTCCCATATTTTTACACTTTTATACTTGATTCTAAATTGACCATAGTGGTGACTTTGGTAGTCCATCTATATGAGGCCCTGTGATGAATTGGCGATTTGTCCAGGGTCGGCCTCATTCTTTTGCCCAAAGACAACTGGGATACATTTCAGCAAACTCCTGGGACCCTGAATACGATGAAGAACTGACTGGGTAAACAATAAGGATTGCTAATTAGGAGTTGGCATTTATTGGGTAGAACATGAAACATTAAGCGGTACGATGAAAGCGTTATTTGCTCATTGTATTTCTTAAGCTAAGTGAACTGCATAAAAAAAAACAAGAGTTTGGACTTCAAAACAGAAAAACAGCATGATGTGAAGATGAAGTATAGGAAAGCTGGCTAACATTACCTTGAACCCTCTTGATCTGAGCCGCTCACTCATTACTGTAACTGGAAACCCAGACACCCCCAAACAAAGTGACTTTGTTTTGAGTGTGTGTGTGTATTCCTTGAATTTTTGGAGTTATCAGTTTCAGATCCCCAAATATACACTCTCAAGCACAAAACAACAACAGAAAAACTTTTAATTTTTCAAATTCTTTTCTTTCTTTTTTTAAATAGTGTGCCTCCTTTAACGTCCCAGGATGTCATAACTGCTGTCCACATCTTTGCAATCTTGTTCAAATGTTGTGTGTTTTTTGTGGTTGTTCAGTGTGTCTTTGTCATTTTCATCTCTGCCCTGCGTGTCTTTGTGCAACGACTCCAGCTCAGAGGCTCCCTTGTCCACCGGACACCTGGGCCTGTGGCCAGTTGGCCGGTTCTGTGATGCATCCACAGCTGATTGTAAGGAATATGACTCTCAGATAATGAGAGAGTTCAGCCCGTATCTCTGGGAAAGTTCAGCAACACTCACAAAGATTCCATTTTATATTTGGCACCAAGGTTGCTCCACTACGCATCTCACATGTGACATTTTTGATATCAAAGACATAGAGTAACTTAGAATAGAATAAAGTTGCTTCCGCATGACAGGAAGCGGGTCCAAATAACGTACATCCTACAGGGAGTTTCTAAATGGAAAACAATGAGGAGAGCGCTGGACAAAGGGGGAGGCCAGCCCTGCCCCAGCTCCAGCTTCTGCTCTCCTGTCTCTGCTTGACTGTCTAAAACACAGAGACGGATCAAAAAACAAACAAGTGCTCTATCTGGGAAGCAGGGTCTACGTGACCCGGTCCCAGTCAGCAGAACACGGATCCAGTTACAGGAGCGCACAGCTCTGCTCAGGCACCAGTTCTACGAGCAAGGAATGGCAAAGAAGAAAACTGCTAACAAGAAAATTCTTTGTAACAAGTTGAAAATTTGATTTCTTTTGATTGATATCTTTTATGGCCAGCAGGGGCTGAATCTTCGCTTTTCATGTTATCAAAAACTGGCATCTTATTTCAGCTTTCATCACCTTGATGTAGAAAATAAGTCAAGGTGGTCTTTCCCAAAAAACAGAGAAATATTGTGAATTTTGGTCAGTGAAAGGGTGGACTGGTCCCATGGATGCCAAAGACACAGAAAGGTTTTGCAGTGTTTACTTTGTGTCTCAAAAAACAAACAAAAAAATTATTTTCTGAAAATTAAGGTATAGATGGAGATTTTTTTATGTTCATCCACTTTGAGCTTTTAAATTAGTTGATTCTAACTGTTAAAACATTCAGACATCATCTGAACCCGCTTCCTTCCATTCAGGCTCACGGGGGTCTGCAGGGGCTAACCACAGCTGTATTCTGGGTAAAATGCAAAGTGACCACAGTCAAGGTCACCAGTTTGTCCAACAATTCATTATCTGAAACCGGATCTGGTCATTTCTCAATATTTGATGACAAATGCATCGATATTAACTGCAGCTCAAGCGAAAAATGTTCCAGACACCGTTTCAGACTAAGAAATATTATCATGAGTCGTACAGCAAGTCTGTGTTAAAATCCCTCTTATTTCTTCCTGGGTCGACAAGAGTTTACAGGGAGTTAAAATGAAGAAACAAACCGATTAGAATCTTGTGACCCGAGGTGCAGTAACTAAGAATCCATCCATCCATCCATCCATCCATCCATCCATCCATCCATCCATCCATAAAAAATAGGCTTTTTTTTTGTCATTGTGAAGTGCCCTGTGTTGAGTTTTGGAATAAATCTAAAAACTTATTTCATCATATTAATATGTCTGTGTATTTTGAAAGCCTTACATGAGTGACTGTTATACGTTTTGAATAGTACATTTAACACATGAGGAATGTGTCTAGAACAAGGGGAAAGACCAGATTACTCTTTTCATACAAAGAATAAACTTAGCTTTCTCATTTTTCTGCCCTTTTCTCCTTCCAAATCATTTTTGCTTCTGCCAAGAGGAAGTGGAGGGAAACAGTCCATTACAGCATGTAGTGACATACTATTGTGACTCTGATAGGCCTTTTCCAAGTTGTTTTTGGCTGAAGTTATTCGTGCTGACTCCCAATTATTTGTTATGACTAGATAAAATATCAGTTTACGCAAAGACCAGACCCGTCTGACAGACCAGATTCCAACAGTCTCCTTCCTTCAGCTCAAACTTAAACACATGAGCTCATGCCAAAACCAATGACCAACCAGACTGACCGACTGAACTTTGTGTAATGCTGAAATGAAAATCTCTGTTGCACTGTGCCTTTATCTGAAGACTGGACATGTGTATTGTATTAGTTGTATGACATGGTTTGGTGCTTTATTAAATTCACACTGTTTTCCACCTTTCCCTTACATAATTTTGTTCATGTTTATTCTAGGTGCAGAGGAGAAAACTAACGTGGAGCTGATTGTCCCCATTGGGTCTGTGGTTATAGCCATGTTTTTCTGGTTGCTCTTCGTCTTTGTTATCCGTGGAAGAAAAAGAGTAAGAGCTTCCTCATTTTTCTCATTCTTCTTTTGCCACACTCTTCCTTCCTTGGGTTATCCCTAAAATAATTAAAAAAAAAAAAAAAAAAAGCAGGAGAACACACACGCACAAGCCCGCACACTGTGGGGGTGTTTGACTGATTAGAAATGACTGGTCTGGCTCTCAATGGCCGCTCTCTTTTGTATCCAGGAACAACGTGTCCACTCTCAGCTCCCATAAGTCACGTAGGCCTGTGACGCTGGCTGGGCCCCTTTTCATTGGAGGGCCAACAGGGCTGTACAGTTTATTGTACTGGGAGCTGGGACAAATACTGGTTCATTAATTATCACTTTATTATCACCATCTGTTTCAGCCAAACGGAGGGGATCTGAAAACGGGCTATCTGTCCATGATCCTTGACTCAGAGGACATGCCCACGGATGAGCAGTGTGAGAGACTCACGTATGATGCCAACAAATGGGAGTTCCCTCGGGACAGGCTCAAGCTCGGTGAGACACAATTGTGATTCGGTCTAGTGAACTCCTGACGGTACTCTCCTGGAGAGGGCAATTCATGTTAAATCCACTTCAAAAGTCAAAGTTTATTAGATGTCTTGATCGCAGAGAGCCAAATCAAACACAAATATATATCAATATGTGGCACACCCCAGATGGTGTACATGTGTTGAGAAATCCTCTACATCCACATAGAAAAGTAGGCGAACCCATAAGCAAAATTAAGTTTGGCTAACTTGATTTCCAACTTGATTTCCAAAAGCCAAAAAAAAAATGACACATTTATTTTGTTTTCTAAGAAAGAAAATAGTCTATTATGTATATTTTATAGATAGGATAGAAAACAAAAAGAGGCTCTTTGTGTTATTGATACTCAGTAACAGTCCCTTTGACAAATTCAGTCTGATAAGACTTTTTAAGTCCGTCTTATTGTCTATCCACAAACCTCTGATAATGTTTGGGTCAGGAGATTGTTACATTACAAAATCTTGCATCTTGTATGTCTTACATGTGATTTAGATCCTGTTGCAGAAGCCATGCTTCTTTAATTTGAAGTTGTTTAGAGAGTGTGTAATGGTGCTTCCAGAATTTGGTTATAATTAAGCCCAAAGGATGATTGAAGTTTTTTAAGAGAAAGGAGACAGTTGTGATTTTCTGTTTAAAGCTCCCAGAGGGGTAATGCTTGTGAAATCATTGTTTTACTACCATTGAGGCTTCAGTTTGTCTTTCTAGCAGTAGTTTGGGGAACTCTCACAGACCTCCAAGCTATAAATAGACCGTTCACTTTTTAATTGCAGTTTCTTAATTGCATTTCAAATTGAATTGCTATAAAAATTTAGCACTTAAAAGGCAAAGATCGACTTATTTAAAATTTTCTCAAGCAAACATCCAATTTCCACTTGAGGGGAGAGTTAGATTAAAGCTACCTGAAATTTTTTCGAGTTATTCCAGATGTCATAGATATTAAGGAATAAGCTTGCTGCTTAACTTTGCGAGAAGATGTTTGATCTAACAAGCTATTCAACAGCTGCGACTTTGGTAAAATTTATCGTAAATCTCTTCAAATCTCCTAACTTCAATGGTGCTTGGCCTTTTGTTTTGATTGTGACATTAAAAAAAAAAAAAAAGAAGTTCAAAGTTCAACTTGGACATGACAGGTGGTGCTGATATAGGAGTGTTATGTCTGCAACGACGGTGGTTTTGCAAAGCGTGTCCTCAAGACAAATGCTTTGTCTCAAAGGTGAACCACTGGGACGAGGGGCGTTTGGGCAGGTGGTAGAGGCAGCTGCCTTCGGCATTGAGAAAGCTACCACGTGCACCACTGTTGCAGTCAAGATGCTGAAGGGTTAGTATTCTTTCTTAAACACAGACGGTAAACAAACAAGTGTCTCACCAAGTGATTTTACTGTCTTGTAGAGGGAGCCACATCTAGTGAATATCGTGCCCTAATGTCAGAGCTGAAAATTCTCATCCACATTGGACATCACCTCAATGTTGTCAACCTACTGGGAGCCTGCACGAAGCCTGGGGGTGAGTCATCACCAGAGCCATGTATTTGTGTCCTGTGTGTGTCATTTATATATCGTCTGGACATTTTTTTTTCATCTCACATTTCTTTGCAAGTAATTTTCAAATACCGTATTGGCCCGAATATAGGATGATATTTTATTCTAGAAATCATCAATCATCTCAAAAATGGGGGTCATCTTATAATCGAAGACTAGACCCTTTTCTGTTGTAATTACATATCTGGCACCACTAGATGGAGCCCGCACCAGGTAACCAGTAAGAATGGAAGGAACCACGCAGCCGACTCGAACAAAGGGCTTTGAAAGTTTTGCTGGAGTCCAGAATTCATTTTTTACAGACTGAATTATTTATGTTGTTCTTGAATAAAACTCGACTCTGAACAAGCTACAACCATAACTGCATAACTATTGAATAGTTATGCAGTTATTGAACTACATGGTTGTAGCTTATTCAGAGTCATAGTCTCAGATTTTAAGAGATCACAGTTTATTAAATAGTACTATACCTTGATTTGAAATAACATGGAAATCTGACACGCAAGTATGGTACCATACTTCCTAAAAAAGATGAAATGTTCAACAAAACAGCAGAATGTTTTCTCTGTGGGAGTTTTTTCGATAGTAATTGTACAACAAAAAGTTGTTTTATGAATAACCTTATTGCCTTTATCATATTTTTATTTTCCCAAAATGATATCTGAAAAATAGGGGTTGTCTTATAATCAGAGTCGTCCTATATTCGGGCCAATACGGTAGTTTCTCCTTATTTTTAGCAGTAACCTTTTTGATTCTCCTTCCCCACGCAGGGCCACTGATGGTGATTGTTGAGTACTGTAAACATGGGAACCTATCCAGCTACCTGAAGGGCAAGCGTGGAGAGTACAGCCCTTACAAGGTACGTGATGTGTGACCCACAGGTCACATGCAGCCAGTAAACCACAGTAAACCTCTTTAATGTGACTCTACATGGCACAGGCGGTTGACTACAAATGGTCACGCAACGTTGCTGATGAACCAAGCATTTGCACTGGAAAACAATTAGTAGTTGCATGCAAATGTTTTTATTCAAATGTGGTGAACAGAGAAAGCGAGTGGATAGCCAGAGGTGGACATCAGCAGAAGAGGATGTGAATGAAGGGGATCTGGGTTTGGGGAGAGATTGCCCAGCTGGACATCTGCACTGGAACAGTCGAAGACAAGGCTGCAGGCAGCAACATGGACACTCATGAAGGTGGCTAAGGAGCTCAGAACAACATCGTGAACATTTCCACCCAGCTCATGTTTTTTGTGTGAGGCTCTAATGCTCGTCATTTCTGACTGTGAAATTCATCTCGTGATTCCAGAGAGTTCAGACGATGACCATCTGACTATGGAAGACTTGATAAGTTACAGCTTCCAGGTTGCCAAAGGAATGGAGTTTCTGTCTTCTCGCAAGGTGAAATCATGCGTCTCTGAATTTCTGCTTGTGCCATGCAAATTAGGAGATGGTTCTCTTCCTTCGTTGCTTTAAATGTATATTTCTCTTTCTGCTTTTCAGTGCATCCACAGAGATCTAGCAGCCAGAAATATCTTGCTTTCAGAAAACAATGTGGTGAAGATTTGTGACTTTGGCCTTGCTAGAGACGTCTACAAAGATCCTGATTACGTCCGCAAAGGAGACGTGAGTCCTCTAAACTGATGTATGGACAGTTGTAAAGTCAGCTGTAAAATTACAGTCAGTGATGCAATGAAACTTCCATTTGTATTATGGCTGCAGGCACGTCTGCCTCTGAAGTGGATGGCACCTGAGACCATTTTTGACCGGGTTTACACCACCCAAAGTGATGTTTGGTCCTTTGGGGTCCTTCTCTGGGAGATATTTTCCTTGGGTAAACCTAACACTATAACCACACGTTGCTACATTAATTACCATTATCACTCTTCATCTGAAACATCATCTGTATCTCCTGCAGGAGCCTCTCCCTACCCGGGTGTATGCATTGACGAATCCTTCTGCAGGAGGCTTAAGGAAGGCACAAGGATGAGACCTCCAGAATATGCCACCACTGAGATGTGAGTCAAAAGTTGAAGAAATGACCCTTTACAGCAACCGCTCACGCCGACACTTCCTCTTACTTGGATCCAAATTGCTTGTGTTAACAGATACCAGACCATGTTGGACTGCTGGATGGATCGTCCTACAGACAGACCCACGTTTGCAGAGCTGGTTGAACATTTGGGAAATCTGCTGCAGGCCAGTGCCCAACAGGTCAGAGCAAAAGCCCACTGTGTGCAAGAGCAAGATATCTAGATATTTTAATTCCAGTTAGTTGCTCAAAAGCAAGAGCTTGATTTGTTGTTCTTTAGCAACATGATTATGAAAAGATCTAGTAGTTCATGGTCTAATATATTCAGTTTGAATTTAAATACACACAGGGTTTCTTGGTAGCATTTCTCAGCCCCATCTTTGTATGCAGCTGCTGTTGCTAAACTTTATCACAAAGGGCACAGCAGCCTTATACTGGATAGCCATCGTTGCTATTGTTTGTCTGTGGTCATGGTGTGCACACACGTGTATGGGTGCATGTGATGTTGGGGAAGGGAATGATTTTCCGACAGACACGAGATCAATGCTAAGATTGTTCATGAGCCTCTGATAACGACTCCAAGTCTAGCTTTAAGTCACTGGTGTGTGCGACTTCTGTGTGACTCGAGTCCAAGTCGTGGAACCTTGCACATCCAAGTCATGCTTTCAAGTCCCCACCTCTGTCAGGTGGTGTCTGGAAATGCTGCATTTCAAATGAGGACCCATGGAGCTACGTCTGAGGGAGAATCATGATATTTCTTAAATTTCCAAATTATAAAATCTAATTTCCTTAGGCATTTTCTTTGATTTTTTTTTCAGACTGAGAATGTAAATAGCAGAAACAAGAGAGATTATCACTGGAAATGGAAATAATTTATCATTTTTCATTTATAAGATGTGACTGAATCATTAAAGTTCTCTTGATCTCCAGGATGGGAAGGACTACATCCCCCTGACAGCAGATGAAGCAAAAAGAGTCTCAGTGCCCACAGACCCCAGGGGGCCCTACAGCAGACCTGAAAGTGGGGAAATCCTGGAAGCTCACTATGACAGACCTTCCTCCCTTGGGTCAGTATGATTCTCTTACCTGTCACCATTCACCACAGCTGTCACGTCTAAGGGCCTGATTTACTAAGATCCTAAATAAAGAGTACTAAATTGCGTGTGCACTGAAAAAGTTTGCGCGTGCTGTTGTTGTGTGTTTTGCGGGTGATCAACTAAGAATGCTCGCGCAATTGATAACGGGTGCAAACCACAGTATTTAAATGAGGTGTTGCGTGTCTTACGGTTTGCGCCATGGAGAGTCTGGATGGAAAGCAGTATAGACGCAAGCGCAAAATGAAATTTGACGAGTTGGAGTTAGAGATATTAGTGGAAGAGGCAAATAAACACATTCATGAACTACAGCAAAGAAATTTAAACATTACCAAAAGAAACGCAATATGGGAGAAAATCTGCGATAGAATAAATGCAGTTGGTAAGACAAAAAGAACGGCAGATGAGGTTAAAAGAAGGTGGCAAGATATAAGGCAAAGAACTAAAGAAAAAGTGGCCTTTAATAAAATAAAATAAAAAGCCTCCATAACCGCGGAGCGCTGTCATTACGGAGATGCGTCTCTGCGCGCAGCTGTGGCATCAATGAGTGGAGCTGTGGCTGGAGCCGACTCGTCCTCACACACTACTCATTCGTAAAAAAAGTATATGTTTTTTCATAAAATCCATCCATCCATCCATTAGCTTCCGCTAATGGATGGATGGATGGACCCGAAGTCGGGTCGCTGGGGCAGCAGCTTCAGCAGAGAGATCCAGACCTCCCTCCCCCCGGCCGCTTCCACCAGCTCCTCTGGGAGAATCCCGAGGCGTTTTTCATAAAATGATGTGGAAATAACCCATTTTATTACAACTGAAATTGTGCTTGGGAGGAGTATTTTCACCGGACATTTTGACCGGAGAGATTATAAAATCCCGGACTCCCGCATATTTTACCAGACGAAGTCCGGCAATTACCAGACAACGGAAACCCTGGTGCCTCCTGTGGCAACCTTTTGCTGAATAATACTCGATTTAACATTCAAATAAAATATTTCTCCTTTTGCATGTGCAAACAAATTTACACGAGTCCGAAAGACTCTCTCTGTGTATTCTTTGATTTTGGCGATGTCGCCTCCTTGCCACAATAACAGCAGCCATCGATGCGTAATGCTGGGCAGATAGCACCTTCCTTTCGAACGTACTAAATACAGACGCAATCACAATCCCCGCAATTACTTTCAGGGTTGGTAAATCTCATTGCGCGTGGTAAATGGACCTATTTGCATTTTCCCCTCCCAGTATTTTGCGCTTTCTGGCGGGTACGCCCCATATTGTTTATTCATCAGGGCAAAAGTGCTAAATGAACAGCGTGTGCTATTTTTCTCATTTGAGAGGCGCAGTCCTCTTTGCACGCTGTTAGTAGATCAGATTGCACATTGGTTTGCGGGTGGTGTCAAGTTTGCACACGTTTTTACGCACGCAAACCTTTAGTAAATCAGGCCCTAAGTGTTTAAGCACGCAGTAGTGACTGATCGACCTGTCGACTGTGCGCAGACTGACCCAGAGTGAACGGTGCAACCGGCCCCTCAGCGTGAAGACATTTGAAGACATCCCTGTGGCACACAGCAGTGTAATGGTGAGACCCACGTCACTTATAAAACATGATATGGCCACATGCTAACTTTAATTACCACCGTGAGAATATTTTATTTGTACTGTTCCCTTTATATGGAAGCTAAAATATCAGGAGCATGTTGGTTGCAGGACAGAGCAGTGTGATGAACAGTTTGACTCCCGTATTAAACTGGCTCCACTTCTAGTAGTTGGCTGATCTGAGTACTTGATGTTATGATGGTTAGGACTCCTCCACTTAGTATCTTTTTTAAAGTATTCCCTTTACACAGATTATGTCTGAAGAAATTTCACAAGATGATGCTGTGGCACAAATTATCTAGCATGTCTGGTTTCTTCAGTACAACAGTGCTGTAACTTGTTTCCTTTCTGACACAATACCAGCAAAGGTTTAAAGATAGGAGATAAAAGAGTTTAAAGATAAGAAAGTTCATTAAATGAAAAGGCATCCTTTTGGTGACAGACAGGGTACAAACCTACATCTGCATCTTCCAAAGTGAGGAAAAAATAATAGCACTCTGTGAATGGTGGAGGACAAATATAATGCAGGACCTCTAATCAGAAGATCCAGCTTATTCCAGTGAATAGACTTGAAATGTCCACAATTATTTTACTGTTTTAGTTTTCAGTTGCTGTTTGGTTGGATTTATGCAACATAGCTACTTGATAATGTCATATTCATGTTAGAACTCCTCACTTTTCTTGCCCGCAACAGGCAACTGCTTCATTTTCTGTGTTTTAATAATGAAAACGCATAAAACATGTTGGTAGTCAAATAGTATCAGCCAAGCAAAAATTGTTTATCAAACTGGTTTGATGTGCATTGAGCACTGATAAATAATAATAACAACCGCTGCAGTAGATACTGAAGACGATGATTGCAAATCTGCTTTGCAAACATAATAATTTGGGGAGTAAAGTGTGGATGAGGACTGATGGTTCTGCATCAAAAACCAGTGTTCAACTGAATTGTTTGAATTTTTACAGGAGGGTCACTCAGACAGTGGGATGGGCTTCTGTGGCGAGGATGGAAAGGGTTTAAATCAGCAGGTACCAGTCACGCCTAACTTCAGGTGAGGAGTAAGCATCATCATAAAATTTACATAATTTCTCATGGAACAACTATATGGGTGCCTTTAAAAAAATATGATTAAAAATAGAAATCTTTTCTCCCCATCCCAATCTGAACTCTCAGCCAACTGCTGCGCTGCAAGAGCAAAGAGTCTCTGGCCTCAGAGTCATCCAATCAGACGAGTGGATATCAGTCGGGGTACCATTCTGACGACACAGACACCCCGATCTACGCTAACGAGGAGGTGATCATGAAGCACAATAAGCTGAAGAAGCCTCCGCTACCCAAGGCGCCTGACAAGTTCAGCACAGAGATCCGCTACAGCACTCCACCTGTCTGACCCCACACCATCTCAGCCCCAGAGCCTTCTCATTGTACAGTCTTCCTTTATTTTACACCTCACGACCAGTGAGAAATCATGCAGTAAGAATGACTGTGGTGTTGAAAGAAATAAGTCGGCAAAGGAAATATGAAAGTTGTATGATAAGTTTGTGTAGCAACTCTCGGACAACTGGAGGAATGGTATTATGTTGATGCAGCAAATGAATTGTCGGAGGAGCCCAAATGGAAGGGCATGTCCACTTCCTGAGACGAAATCTGCCCACTTCCTCCACTGCAGGAAACGGCATCTGGAAGTTTTAGATGATAGGATCAGCAAATGGTTTCTTTGTTTGTTTGTTTGTTTTTTTTTTTTTTTTTTTTTTTTTTTTTACATTATGCTTTTTATATGTGTTAACATAACTGATAGGCTGATCATTCAAAGCCCATATTTGTACAGTTTTTATTCACATTACTTACAGTATTTTGTTGAAAATAAATCACTAAACTTGCAATTAATGTAGCTGGTTTCCCAAAATTAAAGAAGTCCTTGATTAAAGTGGTTCTTGTGTGCTGCTTTGTGTGGTGTGGAAAGTTTTAATCACTTGCTCATAATAAGCCATGAGTGTGCTTGTCAGTTTCTTTGTGACATAAATGTTCCATTTCCTCTCTATGTTTCACACAAAGAACACAATGCCTTCTCAGCCTTGGTCATTCGCTCTGAGTGTGTGTGTGTGTGTGTGTGCGCCCTATAGAAACAATGCCCATCTAACCTTGGGTATTTTCTTTGCTAGTCAACTCATAATGCCCATTACAGCCCTGCCAAGGTCAGTGTGTGTTAGTACATCAAGTACAAAGTTATGAGAAAAAAAAGATTTCATGGATTTTTTTAAAATCCAATTTATGACACTTGCACAGCCTGCCTTTTTAGAAGAAACGGTGATGTTGTTGAAGCTTCAAAACGTTAATGTGCGTGTACACGCTGAGTGGCTGATGAATGGGAAGCATGAGTACAAAACGTATTATGTCTGCAATCAAGGAAAACAAACTAGCCTTATTATGGAAGGCTAGAGGAAACGACTAGTAGCCTCACAGGGGTTGTTTCCCAACTTCCACATGTAGTACTTGTGCTTAAATTTAGAAAGTGTATCCTCTCACCATATGTGAAAGGCAAAAGGACAACTTAATGTCTGTGAGAACGTACTGAAAAAAGGCAAAAACAGCCTGGAGTTAAAACAACGCTAGGCCTATTATTAGATGGTACGGGGTGTAAACTTTCATTACGGACCAAAACAATGTGAATCAAAGCAATTTTTGAGTTAGAACAAACTCCCTCTATCCCCCAAAAACAAAAAAAAAACAAACCAAAAAGGCAATTATTGTTATCCCTGGGGTTAATAGATCTACATCAAAATAAATAGCTATTTCAAGCCTCTGGCAAGATTCAGAGTTGTTATTCCACCTAAGTGATAGTGTGGATAGGTTCTCCACAGACAAACCTATGCAATTCCAATCTTGGAGGGGTACAAAAGTGTATAAAAAAGATTATGCCCGTACAAACAGTCCTTTTTATTTTGATTGATTGTTGTGTTGCTGCAAACACATATTCTGTTCAAATTAACCTGCTACAATTCATGTGATGAAACGTTATACTCCTGACCATCTAATACTTGACCTATAGGGCTGCTTTAACTCAGGAATGTTCCATGAATCCGACAATAAAATACATCTATACAGGTACTTGATTAAAGCATAAATGTTAAAAATAAGGATGGTATACTAGAAAACTGTTAAAAATCACAATTTTTAGATTAATACCACTGAAAAATAAACTCCACTATTCAAAGCATGTCTGTATTACTTGCTTCAACCTCATTGATTTTAGGGATAAGTGAACAATAGTGTCCTCTGCTGTGCCAAAGAAGTAATTACATACCTGTTTTTCTTAACACAAACATCAAAAGACATGAAAAGAGGAGAAAAAAATCAAGTAACTATAAAAATATAATTTTTTTGTGTGGAAGACACTTTGTGCCATGTTTAGAAGACAGACACACTACATGGATCTGGAACAAATAAATATCTTGAACTGCAGGAATTCAGACTAATTTCCTCAGGAATAGACAAAGAGGCTGAGAGCGGAGCTCTGCACGGCCAGGAAATAGCTTGGTACTCACAGACAGACTGTTTGTGAACATCAGGAGTGAAACACAGAGCCAAACCTGGAGCAAGCTCACCTCATGGAGTCAGATAAGGTACCCAGCACAGCTGAGTGAGTTTTATAACCTGCTGATGTAGGGATGTTAAAGGGATGTGAAATGGCCAAACCTGAAGAGAAAGATGGCTCCACTATTTTTTTTATTTTTTTTAATCAATGTTTCAATTCAGTAAAAATAATTGAAGTCTGACTAAGAGGATACATTTTCCATTGTGCGAACTGGAACACCAGAATATTTTATGTTCTAACTCAGAGTTCAGACAATTAGTTTGCAAGTGAGATTCAAACTGGATGAACATAGTTGAGGCCAAAGAAAAAAAGAGTAAATGGTTTGTGCTTAGCAAATCCAGATCATTTACCATTTTGTTTTAGAAAGCTGTTGTTTTAGAAAGCTGTTTTCAGCCCTTTAGATAGTGCCGTCATAACCTTGTCTAGGATCAACAGAGATTTTACAAGGTGTTTGACATTCACCCAAACACCCGTACAGCTTGTTTTATTACAAATATGCACTCTGTATACCGTAGCAAAACTGTAGCATTACAATTTTTGCATAAACATAACGAGGCCAGTCTGGACATCAATCTCTTCTACAAAAGCACTTTGACATCGGGAGGAGCTAAAGCTACTCTACCATGATCAATGACCGCCCTTAAAACTGATAAATGGTTGAAACTATATTAATCAATGAATAAACTACTGAAAATGTTAGCTTATGTGAAAAAAACAAACAAATAAAACCGTTAGCTAACATTAAGATGGCTTATGAAAACAATCTTGGTTGAAAGAATTTGAAATACAAGGTAACAATCAGAGGTTGTATATAAACAAACAAACAAACAACAAAAACCAGGATAAACCGGATTAACGTCTCAGCTAAAGCCACAAATGAAACAGCAGGCTAAGCGATAATATAAAAATGTGAAACAGCTAAATATTTAAATGTTGATGGATGAAGAAGAGGATTTTGTTAAATGTCATGGGTGAACACTGGCACCGGCTGAAGGAGAAAACAGCAACACAGAAGAGCTAAAAGCATATAAAAAAAACAGCTGAAAACATTTGTTAAAAACAATACCGCTGTACCGGTAACCGCTGATGAGGAGATAATGAAAGTTTAGACCGTTATAATCATTAAAGGAAATTAACGGAAATACGATGTTGACACAAGGAAAGTTAACTCAAGCAATAAATGCATCAGAAACTCCATGTAGATCCATGTAGACACATGTTTAACAATAGAACAAACATATAAACTTAAACTTTATTTATTTATTTACTTTTCATACTTTAAAAATGCAACACAAAGTGCTTTGCAAACAAAAACATAAAACAGGATCATAACAAATAACAAATAATAAACCCCACCCCCCAATATAGACCCACACACACACACATAAAGCACACACATGCATCCTCACAGCACAAAGTAAATAGTTTAGTAACATGGCAGGGCACTGAGGATCCAGGTGAGAAAAAAACACCTTTGGGAGGCCATCCAGACTGAGAGGTGTCACAGCCCACAGCCACAGGGAGAGCCGTCACAGAGACCACCTCAACCCGGATAGACCCGGGTAGACTCTTCACATTGTGCAGACCCCTCCCCCAGTCCTCCAGGCCTGAAGGATCTCCAAGACGACGCCCCCGCGGGCAGACCAGACACAACTCCCAGTGTGGAGGACCCCCATGAGGAAACACTGGAGCTAAAAACTAAAAGATTAAAAAACAGTAAAAAAGGATGAGAATAGACAATAGATACAGTAATGATAAAATGTATAAAATGTGAAAATGAGGAAATTTAAAAGTTTAGGATTTAAAAATAAAATTTTAATATTTAATAATAATAAAATGCACAATGATTTAAAATAAATTTAAGACTTAAAATTAAATCAATTAAAGTCATTATATATTAAGAACAGTAAAATAAAAAAATAAAAGAGTAAAAGAAATCAGGTAAAAGCCAGATTAAAAAGGTGAGTCTTTAGCCTCCTTTTAAAATCTCAATAGTCTCTCTGTGGTCCTGATGTTCTCTGGCAGGCTGTTCCACAGATGAAGGCCATAATGGCTGAATGCAGCCACACCGTGGGTTTTTGTTCTAACTCTTGGGATGATTAAAAGGCCAGTGCCAGAGGACATCAGGGTCCGCGAGGGTTGATATGATAAAAGCAGGTCAGATAAATAAGATGGACCCAAGACCGTTAAGACATTTAAAAACTAATAAAAGAACTCTTAAAATCGATCCTGAAACGCACACAGGGAGCCATTGCTGTGATTCTAAAACTGGTGTAATGTGCGTCCGCCCCCTGGTCTTCATCAGCACACGTGCGACTGAGTTTTAGGAGTAGTTGCAAACTAGAAATGGTCTTTTTGGGAAGACCAGAGAACAGGGCATTACAGTAGTCTAAACAACAAGAGATAAAAGCATGCAGCACCTCCATGGGTTAGCCTGAGAGAGAAACGGCCGGACTCCTATATTCTTAAAATGATATAAAAAAGCAGTCTTTGTTACATTTTTAGATGTAAGGAATAAAAGTAAGCTCAGAGTCAAAAGTGACACCCAGGTTCTTTACACATTGTGCAGGTTTAAAATCTTATAGTTTTGGTAAAAGTTTCTCTCTTTTGCCAATAACTAAGACCTCCGTTTTGTCCTGGTTGAGCTGTAGGAAATTCTCAGCTATCCATGTCTTGATATCTGAAATACAGTTAAAAAAGGGCATCATTTGGTCCTGTGTCATCAGGAGACACGGCGATGTAGAGCTGTGTATCATCTATGTAACTGTGGAAGTTGATACTGTCTCCTGACAACGTCCCCAAGGGGAAGCATATACAGATTAAAAAGAATTGGACCTAAGATTGACCCTTGGGGCATCCCACACTTAATTTTATGCTTTTTGGAGGAACATGTATCCATACTTACAAAGAAACATTGATCTGTGAGATAGGAGCTGAGCCAGTTAAGAACAGTACCAGAGAGGCCGACCAGGTTTCTGAGTTTGATAAAATATGATGGTCTACTGTATCAAAGGTGGTGCTAAGATCCATTAAAACCAAGACTACGTTTCTGTGAGTCTGCATTAAACCTGATGTCATTTAGAATCTTTAAAAGGGCTGTCTCTGTACTGTGGTTCATCCTAAAATCAGAATGAAATTTCTCTAAAATATTGCTTTTAATTATCAAATCATTTACTTGGTTAAAAACCAGTTTCTCTAAAGTTTTACTTTAGAACGTAAGTTGGATACAGGTCGGTAATTATTAAAAATGTTGGGGTCTAAATCACTCTTTTTCAGAAGGGGCTTCATCACCTGTCTGAAGAGAGCAATTTAGAATATTTAAAAGCTGTTCCTCAAAGAATCTGTAAAATGTTTTTAAAAGTGATGTGGTGATTGGATCTAAAAGGCAGGTTGTTGGGTTTACTTGAGAGAAAACTTGCATCAACCAGGGCAAAACTCTCCAGTGTTTCCTCAGGTAAAAGCAACGGTTCAGGTGTGTTAAAAGTAACTTTCTGATGAGGTAAAAGACTGGATCTGATATTATCGATGGTGGTCTGCAAAGTCCTCACAGAGGGCGTCTGTTGGTGTCATGGAGGATTTTTTAAAATTGGTGTTGGTTAAAAGATCGATGGGGGAGAAAAGGACTTTGGGGTTGTTTTATTGTCTGTGATGAGTTTTGAAAAGTGGGATATCCTTGCCTGTTTGACTGCATTATTGTAGGGTTTGAGTTGGTTGCGTAATATTTCATAATGAACTGTCAGGTTAGTTTTTCTCCACCTCCATTCAGCACTCCTGCATTTTCTTTTTAATGTTTTTGGTGTTGTCATTTATCCGCGGGGGAGTAGGTTTCGTTCTTATTGTTTTAGTTAAAAGTGGAGCCATTAAGTTGAGCGATGTCTTTAGTATAGTATTAAAATTATCGACAATAAAATCATATGGTGCAGGTAAAATTTCAGCAGGAGTGCTCTGTAAAATCTCAATAGAATTTTCAGCCACTTCAGAAATTCAGTAGCATTTCCTCACTGTTCTCACCGGGGCCTCCTGATGGCTAAAACTGGTGATGTTAAAATACACACAGTAGTGGTCAGACACAGCCTGGTCAACAACAGAGGACACACCAGTGGACAGACCATAAGTTAAGACCAGGTCCAGGGGTGTGTCCTCTGTTGTGAGTCGGCTTGTGACGTACTGCTTAAAATCCATGCAGGTTAAAATTTTTAAAAATTTTCTGGACATTGAATTGAAAATATTATCAACATGCAAATAAGAAGCACCAGTTATTAAAATTCTGTTATAAGTGAAATGTATGATTGATAATAGTTCTGACAAGTCACTGGTAAAAGAGGTGGAATGATAGGATGGTCTGTAAACTGTCATGCAAAGAACTTAGAGCACTACTAAAAACAAAGGCATTATATTCAAATGATTAGTAACTGTTAAAAGAAACCTCATTTGAGTTCAGTGTTCTCATAATGAATGATGCAGTTCCGCCTCCTTTTTTACCTCCCGTAGTCGAAAATAAAAAAAAATTAAAATTAGGTGGGCAGGCCTCAGTGAGAATAACTGGTGCATCAGTGCCAAGCCATGTCTCTGTTAATAATAAAATGTCTAGCTTGTTATCTAAAATCAGGTCGTTTATGATGAAGTTTCGGTTAAAAGAGAGCGCACGTTCAGCATGGCTAAATTAAAGTCTGTGCCGAACGTGCGCTTGTCGCTGCCCCACGGGTTCGCGGCCCGGAGCAACCCCGCAGGCTGCTCTGAGCCCTGGACCCGGGGATGCAGGCCTGCGTGAATGGGATTGGCGAGAGGTAACGATTACAGGGATGGGATGACACACAACAGAATTATAGTTATTGTGTGGAACAGCTGCTCCTAGTCCGGTACTAACAGTGTCATTGATGAAAGTGGAATTGAAATGATAGTGACTGGGACCTGGGGGACAACATCAAACACAATATGCATGATAGCTAGAGGCTTAAATCACCAAAGTAATATTTAGAGGCTTATTGCAAAAAGCCAGTTGAAATATATATTGTAAAGGATTTTACACACTTACTAATTCGAAATCAATGGATAGTCAAGACCTCTTGCTGGTGGTGGGTCCAATATAATGTAGTAACAAACCTGAAAATAGAAAACCTTTCCTCTGAATTAGTATTAGTTGTAACAAGTTTGAAATTAAGCTAAAATGAAGGCATCAGAACCAGTCTATAACAAGAACCCTAAAATGTTCTCCTCATGAGAGATGAGGAGCTGGGATTATTTGCAATTTAAATCTATCATTTCCACCACTAAGTGGTGGTAAAACGCTAACATAACATCACTAAACTCTGCTGTGGTCACAAGTGTCAGAGCAGCAAATGCTCCTGGCATAAAACTATAACCCGTAGTCCAAAAGAAAAAAAAAAATACAGATGATAAATGACACTCGCCTTGCAAGATCATCATCCTTCCATAAATGTGCCTTTCTAATTTTCTTCTTTCTTTAAAATCAAAGCATGAAAGTTGTGAGACAGATTTTTGGACAAACACACACACACACACTCACATGCATGCACGCACAAGCATTAACCGTCAGATTGGCTTTTTAAAATCTTTGGTATTTTTCCAACCAGGACAGAAAGAGAGAAATCAATTACACTGCCACACTTCCACATAATACACAGACAGAAAGTGATATACAGATTTAACAGCTATACTTGCTTTACTGACAGTCCGTGACGGCTTTATATTGTATTATTATTATTACATGTGCTGAGACTTCAAAGGCTGCCAATACAAAACTATCAATTCACTTTCTGGCAGTCAAGATCAACTTCTATCATATTCAAAAACAGATTTTCAGCAAATAATCTGGTATTTGGCAAGGTGTGCCCTCTTAGCAATATCTTACTGAGAAATGATAACATAGCAGGTTAATTCAGTTTGACTACTATATGTGTATTTTGGCTCAACTTTAATGAAGAGCAATGATGTCTGTGTGTACGGCAGAGCGCATAGGGCGTATTTCATCACACTAAGCTGGAAACTGACAGTTTCCAACCTTAGTCATACACTGTAAACCCAAACAAGTTCAGAGTACTCAAAACTTGTGATGTAACTGATTACCGAAGAAAATCTGAGTGCAAATACTTTACTCTAAAACTATACTTTGGCTACATTCATTTATTAACTTATATTACTTTGTTACTTTTGAGGAAATCTAAATAACTACCTTGGCAACACCCAAAACTGAATTTAAATTCAATAAAGAGGAGTAAAAAAAAAAAAATCTTAACATGCATTTGTAAACATTTGTTTTCTGGGACTTAGAGCATAGCTGGAAGTTGTGTGCTGCTATTCAGAACAATACTATACAGGTCCTTCTATATTAGAATAGAAAGAATGTTGGAAATCATTTTGCACTATTGCATTCAAGATTGGATTTGACTACACTTGCTGCTTAGTTCAACAGCAAATTGTTTTTCAGAGTTAATTATCTGAATGCATATGTGTGTGGGAGTTTTTCCCAATATTCCAAATTGAAAGCGTATGTAAGGCTGAACAACAACAAAGATGCCACAGAAACCCTGGGAAGATCAGTCAAAACAACACTGCCTTCGACAGTGACGTTGAAGGGGTCAGGTCCAGATGTAAAGAGAACAACAGGAGCTCCATCGAGATTTGGCTCCTCTTCCAGTTTTTCCAATGGCAACAAAGCAGACGGACAGACTTGGAAAAAAATTCCACGCTATGCAGTAGTTGTTTTCATTATTTAAAATACATGAAGACACGATGAGAATTTTGTTATGTCATAGTCATAGTTTTGTTTGGTATTTATGAACATAAACAGTTCTTACATTGCAGGTCTTGAAGAACTCTGAAATATAATCACGCAGGGAGACAGTTGCACAAAGGGACAAAGTGCATCTCCGGCTGACATCATGTTCTTTCCTGAGTGACAAATTAAAAACAATAAATAAAAAAATAATAATGAAGAATGTATCTTAACTTGTTTTTTGCTGTATAGGCCCTCTCAACAATAACTCATAAATGTATTTGTTTTGATGTGTGATCACCATCAGCTGACTGATTCCTTGGCAATGCTCTTAAAACATAGTATCAGCTAATACTAAATTTATATAAACTACTCCTGATTACTTTGAGTTTTAGTCAGGTTCCTGATTTGTCTGTACAAAATGTGATCACTGGTGTCACCACAACTGTTGTGACCACAACAGTGGCAGAGTTAATCCTCCGTATACCTGAAGATCATAAGCCTGAAGGACCTCCCCCTGTCCTCCTGTTCTAACTAGGTTTTTGGTATAGCCTACTAAGATATAAGCATCACAGTGTATCAGCCAAAAGTTTGAACCACAGTTTAGGTTTGCTTGAGAAAATGGTATGACAGCATTTAGCTTTGCTGTGGCTAATCTCTGAAAGGGAAGCTGAGGTCTGGCAGTAGCTGCAGGTAACACGTTCTGCAAAAGCCTCTGCAGGCAATGTTTCAGTGAGCCCTGCCTGTCTAATCTGCCACCGATATGCTGGTAGATCACATAGAAGATCTTATCTCAAAAATTTGTTTGTGATAATATGAAGCATCACAGCCAAAGACGGTGCTACTTGGAGATGTTTTGACAGGTCATTCCTGTGATTTCAGTTTTTTTTTTTTTTTTTTTTTTAATGATATATAACCCTGTTACCAGTTTGGCTCTGGTTTGCAATGGCCCCAAACAGAGATGTTTTCAAGTAAATAGTCAACATTATTTAACTTCTATAAACAGTTTTGGAACAGCAGAATATCAGTGGGGGAGTGATATAAGTGGATGCATGTAAAAGTGTGTGGAAATGAATTAAGATGAAAAATAAGGTAATGACCTGTTGAGTATATGTGGAGGAAGGATGGCAGACTGAAGCCATTCCCACCACTCAGGTGTTGTAGAATCTGTGACATCACACCCTGGTGATTGGCAAGAGAAGACGAGGCAAAAAAAAAAAATGCTAACACAAACATGTTTTTAAATAAAACTGCAGAATACAGCCAGCAATGCATTAAAAAAGGGACACGTAATGGATAATGTGCAGACCTGTGATGGCAACTAATACAGCGCTTTGGAGAAAATGTTCATCCCATTTGGCACTTTTACTATTTTGATGTCTATATATGTATAAATAGACATCTTTAGATTTGAAGCCCTAAACATATTGTTACCAGTTACCTTCAGAAGTCACAGACTAAGTACAGTTTGTTCAGTTCAATTCAAGTGTACATGTGTGTAATATAAAGTGCTTTTTACTTCTGTTAAAACCCCGCTAACACCTGCTAACATCAGACTTTTGAACACAAATCAAAGTGTTTGAACAGCACTCAGGATTCACCATGGAAGGGTTTGAAACTGACTGCAATGCCATCTCAGAAAAAGATATGGGGTTGACTGAGTGTACCTGTCTGAAAGATAGCTAGCAATTCACTCTCATAAGCTCCAGTCAAAAATCACAAACTAGCCAATTTATTTCAAAAAGCCATTGTTAACAGACATAATTGCCTCACACATCCTGCAGGGAACAGTGTAATGCTATGCCTCAGGGTTTTCAAGAGTTATCCCCTGACAATTTGAGTTCTGCAACCATAAGCCTGCATCGTATCAGCACACAGAGAAAAGCAGCTGCTGCTGACCATGGAAAAAGATTCATCATAGAGATAGTAAAGAGTTTAAATGTAACTTTGGAGAAGCTGCAACTACACTGCAGAGATTGGCGTGCCATTACATGGGAAAATTTTAAATTGTACATGCCAAAAAAACTGGGCTTTATAGAGGAGTGGTCAGAAACTCACGTCAGTGAAAACAACCAATGGGAGCCAGGAGACTCTAACGTCAGTTATTGCAGCCCCAGTCCAGCTGAAAACATTCATGATGCAAATTCAAGAGAAAAGCAGTGAAGCAAACAACAAGCAGGTGTTAAACAAATGTACTTTTTAAAAGTACAGGCTGAGGCAAATCAGGACTGGTGGAGTTCACCTTAAAGAGGGGTTCGAAGTAAGTGCATGCAGTATAATGAAAAAAAAAAAAAAGAAAAGAAAATGCAAAACTTCCAAATTTAATGGTTGGTGTTTTGTAATACACACACGCCTGTTGTTATCCAAACATCTGCCAGCATATAGCTGAGCCAAAGTCATGATGAAACTGACAGCTGACAGAGACAAAGTGTCTCTATAACAAATAAATTAAGGAAAGTTTCATTTCAAATTAATAAAGTTGTTTTTTTTTTTTAAACAAATTTGGGCTCGGTGAGAAAATGGTTTTATTACTTCAGACCATGTAATATACTGCTCTAACGCTTCATAGATGCATTATAATGAACTGTGTGGCAACCAGTTTGTGTTGTAAATTTATGTAATCCCACAGAGCCTCAGATTTCCCATGGGACTTTCTATCCACATCACTTTGTTTGCATATATTTGTAGGGTAAAAAGGGAACACAAACACAAATGAGAAATAGCCCAGCTCCATCCTAACATTGTTAACGTGCAACTATCTGCAGCTGGTATCAGGGCATGAACTGAATGATTCCTACGCAACTGCACAGTATTTTCCCAACAATTGATTGCAAAATTATCCATTGAGCAGAGCAGGATGTGTTGCCTCACTCTTATTGTGTCATAGACCTACAAGGGATTGAAATCTGTGGAACCAGATAAGAGTGCAGGCCAGAATCTCCATTCACAAATTTCTCATGAGGTCACTCAGCTGTTGGATATTAAAAAGCAGTGGGTGGTGGTGGTGGTGTGTGTGTGTGTGTGTGTGTTGGGGGGGGGTCGGGGGTGGCTAGGGATGTTTTTCTCACTATCACGATAACACTGCCGTTCCTTCCTTCCAAAATGAATGTCCAGACTCCGGCACTACATATCGTATAAAGGAAGAGTGAACTATCTATGACAAAGTCCCATCTGTGTGTGCGTGTGTGTGTGTATGTGCACTGCGCACATGTCTTTGGTGACTAATTCATTCACTGGTGTTGTTGTGCCGGTGAAGCACAGCTGTGCAGGAAGGAGACCCTCTCAGGTTATCTCCCCTCTCACCGGAGACTCGCGTCATTCCCTAGCTCGACTGCAGATGTGTGCTTTCCCTGCACCCGGAGTGGGGACATGGAAGGGAAGCTTTGCTATCAACAGACATAACACAGGGGGAGAAGTCCTGTGTGACGTTGCTAGTTTCTGAAAAAAGGTTGAAACTTTAATCCATGAGAGAATCTCAGAAACAAATAAACTAAATAGTGATTCATCTTAATTAAACGTCATTATATCATTTAGGTTTATGTATGAAGGTGTTTCTTCAATCACTGATCGGAAAAAGTTGAGATAATATGGGAAAAAAACTAAAGGAAAAATTCAGGGATTTTTCCATTTATTTGATTTCATTTGTTAATATATGTCCATTTTTGCATTTCAGGCCAGCAGCACATTTAAAAAAAAAAAAAAAAAACCAGCAGGGAGAGTAAAACCTTTACCATCTTGTCATGTTGCCATCATTGTGACAGCATTTTAAAAATCATTCTGACACTGCTGACTCCAAGTGATTCAGGGTTTCACTTGTTATTTTGTCCCATTCTTCCTGGACACATGAATTATTAAGGCATGCACCAGTGTGCGGTCTCTGTTGTTGCATTTTTCATAACGAAATTCTCCACACATTCTCTGCTGGCGACAGGTGAGGACTGTGAGGACTGTATCTATGGCCTTTTCTTCCTCTGCCATGCCTTTGTAATATGTGTTGAATTCTTTTTCTTAAAAAACTTGCTCATACCTTGCTCTAAAGTCTCAATACACTTTTCTACATTAATTTGCCATCATAGCATTGTATGAGATAGTGTTAGGAATCTCTTTTGAAAAGATTCTAACTGCATGTTCTTTGCTGGAAAAGAGAGTCTCGGTCGGTAGTACAAGTACAACACAGATGTTTAATTGCAATAACGTGATATCACGGCTCCCTGGTAGAGGCAGTCTCTAACCCAGGAGAGAGCGAACAAAACAAAACAACAGCAATTTATTTAGAAATGTGCGTCACTAGATGGGGAGGAGCCGCGGTTTAGACTTGGCTCTCCCATTGGCCGGTCCGGTCCTCTGTTCGTACGTCCAATCCGTTGTCTTCAAGTAGTCCTCTTCTGGTCCAATCCACTGCCAGCGTTTCATGAAAAGGAATGATAATTACCTATCCCACAATGCTATTTTGCTTACCTGGCCAGGTCTTTGTTTCCAAACACGTGGTTTTAACCGGCTACAGCTGGGCTAGTTGCTACATTTCTGATATAAAGTGAAGACAAAACATACACTAAGAATGATCTAAGACACTGTGATGTGGACATATGGTTCATTAAACAAAAGAGTATAATAAAAACAATGAATATTAACCAAGGGGTAATGTCATTTATGTTTCCAATACTAGAATATTAATAATACTATTGATAACAGTACTATTTCCAATATGTAACTAATGTGTATTTGTGCACAAATGAGACCCTCTAGCTGCACTAATTCTGGACCTAAAAAGTTAAGAAAATTCTGACCTAACAGTCCCTCCTTTGACACCATTTAAACGGTGTCAACAATAATAAGTCTGAATTTTCTTTTTACCCAAGATAAGTGTTAAAAAACAAAAGACTAAACAGCATGGGACATGAAAATGAAATATATAACCAAATACCAAGGACAATGTGGTAAAGAAGATAAAATGTCAAACTAAACCCTAACAAACAATCAAGAAAATCGTATCATGAGACAAAATGAGGAATGAAATGTAAATGTAAAACCCATAAAACATGAAAATAAAATGAACGTAAGCGTGGTGTTTAAAGGAATGCAAATCAATGACAATCCAGCAAACAAAACAAATAATAAAATGTAGCAGGGTAATAAAATGAATACAACAGTATGATATAGAAATAAAATGGCAATGGCCAACACAATACAGGAGAATAGCTAGAAAATAAAAGTTTAATTCAGTTCAATTCAAATATTTGTTTAGCGTGTTACCATGTCAATTGTCTCTAGGCATTCTAGGCATGACCCCCGAGCAAATATCATTAACTAAAGTTATGATTTTAAATCCAATCAATGATAATGACAAGTAAAAAACTCCCAAGAGGGAGGAAAAAACTTTAAGCCAAACAGTGGTAAGGAAAACTCCACTCCCAGAGGAAGAAACCTTGAGCAGGACCTGGATCTTATGGAGGGGACCTTCCTGCCGAAGGCCAGCCAAGTAAAAATCAATTGAAATTTAGTTCCATAATAAAATAAAATACAACATAATGGGGAATGATAATACAGTAACCAGAATGTAAATTATTTCAAGCAATGTCCTATAAAACTATCAATAAAAACCCATGTAGTATGTTTATACAAACAATATGTGACATAGAATCAGAAATTGGAAACAGTAATCAGAAGAGATGGATGGCTTGAAAAGGAATGATGATGAACACAATTATTGATGGACCGAATGTGATGCTTACACTTCCACCATCAATAAGGCAGCCTCTGCTTCCTCCTCTGCCAACTGCTGGTCTTCATAGAACAGCAACGGCATCTGATGGGGGAGCAGAGAGGTCTCTTTTGAGATGGCTGTGACAATGAGACGGTCAATCAAAGTTCTTTCACAGGGAACCAAACAACAACCACAACAAGTAATGATGGCAACAAAAGTGATTATGGAGATAAGCAAAGAGCTGGCAAGGGCTCTATACTTCCCAAAGGATTCTTGACAACCAGTCGGCGATGGGGTTTTCGATTCCAGCATCCTCCACCATCTGATTGGCCAGCGTCCAGATTCCCTGTAAAGGCTTAGTGACAGAACCATCAGGTGAAGTATTGTTTGGTATAAATGTGCAACAGGAGGCCCTCCTCATCCTGCCAGTATCATATTCAGAGCCATACGATTTTGGAGCGCCACAAGAGAGGTTGCAGCGAGTTGCTCGGACAATCCCGCTATGGCCTCAGTATGATTCGTCAAAGCCTGTGGATTATAGAATGCATTGTCAAAGTATGTTGGCGATTTTACATCTTCCTAAGAAAAGAAGTATGATTAGGATGTTATAAGGTTAGTGGTGTTAGTTCAGTTAGTAACATTAATCTTTAGGGCGAACCCTGTTGTTGGAACTGTTCCAGTGTTGGTCAAGCTGTTGAACAGACAAGGCAGTCAGTCATGTTTAAAGAACGTGCAGTATAATGGACCCAATACAGCCATATTCATGTCTGCATAACCAGTTCGAGGGTACATAATACCCAACTCTACTGAGTTGGGTATCATGTACGATGCTGGAGGCAATTTTTCTTGTTGACCTTGTTCAAGATTTACATCGCTGGTGACAGCTATTTGTTTTGCGGTTGATTGAAATTTCACATATGTATTTCTGGGAAATGCCATTTAATCCACGAATTCACAGTGCAACTTTGCAAAAATCTATTACAGCCACCATGTTTGTCCCTTCTATTGCCTCCAGGGTCAGGCTTGGTGGAGAACATGAACTCATTCTTTCTGTCCCGGGAAGTTTGTGGCATGTCCATACATGTCGCTTGATCAAATCTAAAACAATGAACAAAACAACGATTACAATACACATAAAACAATTTCTGTGGTAATTCTGACTCCCTTCAATTTTGGAGTGAACATGCTACTACTTTGGCCAATTAGTATCCTAGCTTATTAATTTGGGTTTCACTCCAGATTTTCCAAATCTACTCTAACTTCCGCTAAATGGCAGCTTGGTGGCAGGAAGCTGAGGTACACATAGAACTCCTCTGACAGAACTTCATACCATGACAGAGTTGGACTTTTGAATTTGTTGCTTTCAACAGTCTGGATGGTAATTTTTGTCTTTCGTGAGGGGCACACAGCCCCTTCTGTTTCAAAAGAATTTCAGGAACACTGATTTATCTGATTATGGCGCACACATATGGTTGCATGTACTCAGGTCATATTTCACGTATGGTTCTATCAGCTCTTGACAAAGGGATCATCATGATTTAGTGATCCAGTGATCCCTAATGTTTTGCAGAGGATCGGGGGCCTCATATACTAACCTTGCAGAGGACTCCATTTTCCACAGTCACGTTGTACTAAAAGTGAAGTGAAAGTGAGAATGTGTGGTGCTCCAGGCACATTTCATGGTTTTGTCCGTTGGTGACACTTGCAGTGAAGTTCCAAAAATTGGGAATCATTTCCTCAAGTATCAAGTATCCCAACTCAAGTGAAAGTATGGCTTCAATTCAGCATCATATATTTTGCTTCATCACAATCTGAGAACTAAAGCCCTGAATCAGGGAAAGAAAACTCAGAATGGCTAACCAAAAAAATCAAATTTTGTCGATGAGAGGACAATCATCATTGACTCTTTTTTAACAATAGAAAGCAAAAACAGAAAAAGCGCAGCCGAGGAAGACGGTTGGAAAACGGAGATGGTTTTAGAATTGATAGCGGGAAAAGAAAAGTGTAGCAGAGAAAGATGACTGCACTGGTTTACAGAATTTGATTTTTTTTGGTTCCAGATCCAGAGTTTTCTCTCTCTGATTCAGGGCTTTGGTTCTCAGATTTTAGATTGTGATTTGCAATATACATGGTGCTGAATTGATATCATATAAAAGGCATTGCTAATTTTTCAGTCATTTAATAATTTATATAATGTGGACACATGAGCCTTATGGTAACAATTTCTCAACAAACCAATTATTCAGATCATATAAGATCATGCGTAAAATGATGTAACCTATAGCCTATGAAAATGGCAGCTTTGGCAGAATCAGAAGAGAACGGGTTTTTAGGGACCACAGTGATTTCTTTTTTTAGCCCATGATGATGACAGATGTTAGCTGTTTTAGATCCTTAAGAGCTGTCCTCTTAGAACTCTGTGCTGAGTTGGGTCCAACTTTGGAGTGAGAGACAGGGGAAAGCTGACCATTACCCGTACTGTACGGGTAATAGTCAGCTTCCCCCCATACAAGTGCTGACTGGGATTCCTGGGTGATCAACTGCACACACATGGCTTTATGGGCACCATTGGAGCATGAATTTGCACGTGTTAATTAGAGGGATTTCAATTCCATAAAGATGCAAGATGCACAAATACGCCTTACTAATGTTGCGTCAACATGAAATCACTGTAAAATCCACCTTTGAAAGTTCATTAGATGCATAATTATTCAGTTGCCCATCAGGTGACAGTGGTTATCCTCTGAAGACATAGCTGTGAACCCCCTCTCACCAACCCACACAGAGAGTGCAGGTACAATGATGCCCACTGCTGTTCCCGGCAGTCGTAGAGGGATCGATCGGGCAGTTGAAAAGTTAGTGGCACTGCCTTGAAAGCCCCAGGGGGGTGCTCCTCTATGGCCCTGACGAGCTGTCCTGTATTGTGCCAACACAATGTGACAAATGGTGTGAGATCACAAATGGAGATCATCTACTGCTCTGCCCATGCTTTACCGGTGCACAGCGGCTCACCACTTCTCCACCTATCTGCCTGACTTGTCTTGTTTTGTTTTTGGTCATTAACCGTGTGGTTTTCTGACCTATCGCACAGAGTGCTTCCACCACCATCCACACTTCTTCTTTTTTTTTTTTTACTTTTGCCATTCATGCCAGAAGACAAAGTGCCAAGCAAAACACTTTTTCAGAAAGGAGTGTCTCAAGTTCACAATGTCTTTTTTTTTTCCACTTGTTTTTCCACTTGTTGTCTTTTTTTTTTGTTGTTGCTAAGCATCTTTGTGTCACGTAGCACTGCTGGTGTGTGGGGAAATTTGATCATGCCAGAGTAGAATTTAACTGTGTTTGGCTGCTTAGTCCTCTAACACATTTGTGTGGATGGTTTCCACTTAGACGTCTACATAGATGACACACGCTCATTTTCAAAACAGTGTTTAGATGCAGCTTGACAGATACACCCCTCCCACTGAGATACGGTAGTTTGCACAAAACATGGAAAACCACGAAAGGTCTTTTTCAATTAATTCTCTCTTTTTCTTTTTGAATTCCTCTGTCTCATCTAACAAAGGCTATACTGAAACATTTGCCTCTGTGTGAGACTTAAAGTGTCCCATGATCACAAGCTTGAAAGGGTCATTTACAGCTCCAGCTGCAGCGTTTGTGTCCTGCTGCTGCTGCTCATTCACTGCTGAGGATAAGTGATGACCCTGTGATGGACAGGAGACCTGTCCAGCGTGTGCGCTGCCTCTCACCCAGTGGCAGCTGTTCAAAGCTTCAGTCCCCTGTGGCCCTGAAGAGGATGAAGTGGGTGGTGAAAACGAATGAACGGATGGATTATTGATTGGTGATATAATTTAATTTTTTTTTTTCAGGTTTTAAATTGTTCTCATTTGCTGTTCTGAAACTTGGCTGTAAGATCAATGTTTCTCAGGAACACAGGCATACAGGTCCCGTTTTGAAATTCTTACTTAAAAGATTTCCTTGATCAGTATCAGAGATAAGACTGATTTTGATGCAGCTTTGACTGATGTTGTATAGAACCTGCCAGACCTGACTGCCACTAAATAAAAGCTAGATTATAAATTATGCTTATTATTATATAATATATTGTATTAGTGCTGAAATTCTGTTTTTTCCACTACGATTTTTAACATTTTGCCTTCTTTCAATATACTTGGTTAGGAGGAGAATTATGCACAATGTGCTTTTTACCTTCCTTTGAAGGTTGAAGACAGTTGAAATTGTAGCTTGTGGATCTTTTGTCCATTCCTCAAGGCCAAATTGCTCCAGATTCTTCAAGCTGAATGGCTCAACATCTTTGTGTCATATCAAAGATTCACAACTGAATAGAGGTCGAGGCTTTAACAAAACCATTCCACGACATTTGGTCAGACTTGGCGCAATCAGTTCTGGAAAACTCAAACAGGCTATCCTGAAGAATGTGAGAAAAGAAATGTTGTGGTGATTCTTGCATTTACTTTGATTTGTTTCTTCCAGGCTTTGTAAATTCAAGTCATGCTTTTTTCCCATTCAGCTTTCATTTAAGTTCTTATTATACATCAGGTTTTCCATTTCAGGCTGAATAGAATGGGATGCAGTGTAAATCTGAAGTTTTCTGTGGTTTTGTGCAGATCATATCTACAGATCATCCACTCTAGGTTTTTTCCTACTGCTGTACTGTACATTGCTGTACGGTATACTGTATATTGATGAATGACATGTTGACAAAACATGAAATCTCCTTTGGTTTGTAGTGTCTGAAATGAAATAGAGGTCATTATAAATGTGAGAATTTTTCATTTGATTTTTTAATGTGAGGTGGTCCATCAGTCATTCCTTCAACTCTGACAAATGTCCGAGTCCCACCCATGTCCAACTGTGAGGATAGTACTCTTAGAATGATGAGTGTTGGGTTTGTACCAAAAGCAACATCAGTCTTTGTGTGAAAAATGAAAGAAAAATTCAGTTAGTCCCTTTAATCTGATCAGCACATCTTCTAGTTTTGGGACTCTCCCAAATGCAAACTGCAAATGTCCCCTCTTTAATTCATAAAGCCTTTTTCATAAAGCCCAGCTTTGTGAAGTGCACAGCTTCAAGTGACCCCATGGAGAGACATTCCAGTCTCTGCTATGCAGCTTTGCAGCTTATCAGAGTTGCCTTAGGCCTCCTTAATACTACTCTGATTATTGCTCTGTGAGACCAAGTTGTCTGTTCTCTCTTGGCAGGTTTTGCTGAGGTGCCTTTTTCTTTTCATTGTCTCATAATGGATCTAAGGCTCCTTCTAGGGAGTTTCTTGCTATTTTTCATAATCTAGCCTGAATCTTTATTACAACTAAGTTCCTGAGTTTTTTTGGAGATGTTCCCAGTATTTATTTTCCTGCTTGGAAGTGCTCCTTTCTCGGTTGTGAGGCAAGACTCTGGAGCCTGTCACAGCAGGTGGATATAAACTGAGATGTTGTGACTCTTAGATAACACACAGATGGATTTACGTGAACTAATTACTTGACTTCTGAAGGTAAATGATAGTGTACTATCTGAGTTTAGGGCTTTACAGCAATACATATACATATACACATACTTTTTCATTTGTATGGTATTTTGAGTTGCAATGCAACAAAACAGGAACTACGTCAAGGGAGAGGAACACTTTACCAAAGCACCATACATCAAAAGTGCAAGCCAAATCTCAAGACTCTCATGGGTGTAATGAACATTCAATCATCTCCTTCATGTTGCCTTTGAACTTTAAACTTTGAACTTTGAACTTGCTATATAAAAAGAATTCAAACTAACTTAATAAACCCATAATGTTACAAGGTCAACAACAAACTGGTAACCCTCCAGTAGCTGGTGTTAGTAATACCTGCTCTTTTGTCTACCTTCAAAGCCTTTCTGTCACTTTGCATCAGCAGGAAGCAGAAGGTTTCATCTGAACGGTGATAATTAAGCTATAGAGCTGTTGCTGTTGCCGCTATAGAGATAACATTTTACACGAATTGTGACCAAATGTGTCAATCAAATAATCTTTTCATCTTTTCAAGATTTCCTGCAAAGACCAGTCAGATCAAATGACCCTCTTAGCTATAAAGACAGTTTTTATCTTAAAGTTTGATAACAGTCACAGGGGATAATATTAATTTTTTCAAGTCATTAAGACTGACTGACCTATATGGATGGGTTTTGAAGTGGTGGAGAAAATTAGTCATTGTCAAGCCAGCTTCTTTGATTTTGCAGACACAGAAGTTAGCAGTGGTTATCATTTGCTCCTTGTATGTAGCTGATGTAGCCAAGTTTTTAATCACAAAAGATACCGCAGCACATGGGTGGGGGGTTGGTCATTGTTACTACTGATACAAAAGGTTGCATCTGATAATAGCGAAGGGGATGAATTTCCAACAGACAGGAGTTCCTGGTGGAACAATAAAATGTAAAAGATGAGTCCAAGTCAAGTCTCAAGTCACTGGTTTCTGAAATCTGAAAAAAAAAGGTCTGTTAAAAGCAAATATTTGAAATGAATGTCTATTTTCAGACAAAGCTCTATATTGGCACGACATCAAGGGAAGAGGCTTTTTGTTCAGATCAGGTGTCACATATACATGGTTTTTGAGGTCTCAAAATCATTAGTTATTTTACACATTTTCGTGAGACATGTTTCATCTCTGGGCTGCAGGGTGGTGTGGTAGCTAGCATAGTTGCCTCATAGTTAGAAAGTTCCTGGTTTGAATCCTGGCTGGCGCCTCTCAGCGTTGATGGTTGTTGTCCCATTTGTGTCCAGACTGGCATCCTGTTTGGGTGCAGCTCCTCTATCTCCTCTGGGATGGCCTCTAGTCTGCTGTGACCCTGAGTAGTTTGAAGTGGGTAGAAAAAACAACAACAACAAGCAAAATTATTGTTAAAATTAATTTTTCCAAGGAAGGATATGATACAAATGTAACCACAGACTGTGATGAAATGGTTGAACAATAAATGTGCCCTGATATCTGAAAGATGAGCATCTCAAGGCTGGAGAATGTGTGCATGTGTGTGGATGGATGTTTATTTAGCTGTAAACAACTCACATTGGAGGGAAGGAAGACTGATATCCTCACTCTCAAAATAATGAAAGCAGAAACAGGATGTTTGGTTCATGCTGCACGCAGCGAAGAGATATTGTGTGCAGCAGGGTCAGTAGGAGCGCTGCAAAAGATTGATTTAGGCACCATTCCAGTTGTAAAAAAAAAAAAAAGCAACTCTTCACTTTTTTTTTTCTTGAACATCTTTTCAGGAATCCATTAAAAAAAAAACGGGATGATTTATCATCGTCAGAGACACAGTACTCGCAGAAACTCAAGAGAACACATGATCCTTTATTGGAAAAAGTAGATTTACAGAGGAGAAAAAAAGTATCTGAATTCAACACATTCTCTCTCTGAAAATCATTGTTGATAACTGAAAATGAAAACTGTAGAATGTGAGAGGGGCATTTGTGGTTTCCAAAGTTATATAAAACATGTGGATTCAATTGAACTAAAGCTCTGATAAATCATGTAAACAGTGCTTGATTTAAAGAACAAAAAAGGGCCGTTTTTTCAAGTCACTGGAATTTCACAATGGCTTTAATCATTGTTTTTTTTAGGGATAACATGCAGCTCCTCTGGGCAGTCTGTCTTGAGGGACTTTAAACCCGATAATATCAATAATCCAATTGTAATAACATGACAGATGATCCAAAAAACATTCGCTTGTGGCCTTAAAATCATCTGCAGGTGACAGAGCTTGAAGGAACAAAAACAAAAAGTTTGATCACTGAGAGAGTGAAATCTGTAGTGAAAATACTGTTAATCAGTATTGGATGTGCTTAAAAAGGATTTTGAAAGAAAATCTTGAAGTTAACTTTTGTTCTTGTTCAGGAGGTTAAAAAAGAATTTTTTTTCTTCATTGAACAGAGAGCTTGTTCTCTTTACATGGCACGTTTTACTTAAACTTGGGACAATGGGTCTGGACTTATCAGACATGTGCTCTTGCTGCTTACATAGAAAAAAAAAGCACTGCACAGATTGTTCATTGTTGTTTATCAACAGAGCCTCACACATGGAAATGAAACAAAAAGTCAAAACTGGATTAGAAATGCAAAAATATATTGGTGATGTTGAAACAGAAGGGAAAACATCAAAGCTGAAATCAGTGGTTGGTGTTTTTGTGGTTAAGTCAAAATGGAGTGAGACGTTCCAGTGTCTGTCAACACGCACTTCCCAAATACTACTGCACAGAGACAAATATCAACAGGCCGTGTTTCAGCACGTGCTAATGAGTGATTCTGTTTTACCCATTAGTCCCTCATTGAATATAAATATGCAAATCACCAAAACAAACAGTTAATCATACTTGACGTCTGGTAGGTATCAGCTGTGACAATAACCGTGGTTCTGGACAAGCACCAATCCATCTGTAAATTAAAGACAGATCGCTTCAAAAACAGCCTGTATTATTTTAGAGGTGTTCAAAAATGAAATAGCTGTGTACGTATCTCCAAAAATCCATAAGAAACTGTGGCTTGCTTTCCAGTGATGTTTTTCATCTGTTCCCATCTGTTTTTTTTTCTTAAAAACCCTAATTCCAATTCCAAATAAGTTGGGATGCTGTATAAAACATAAGTAAAAACAGAATGCAATGATTTACAGATCATACAAATCCATATTTTACTCCCAATAGTACAAAAAACAAACAAACAAACAACAGGTCAGATATTGAAACTGAGACATTTGACCATTTCATGGAAAATATCAACTCATTGTGACTTTGATGGCAGCAACACATCTCAAAAAAGCTGGAACAGGGACAACAGAAGGCTTGAAAGGTAACAACAACAACAACATGGAACACTTCCAGAAACCACTGTCTGTGAACACAGTTCATGAAATCCAGGAATACAAGTTAAAGCTGTATCATGCAAAAAAGAGGCCATATGTGAACATGATTCAGAAATGCTGCCATCTTCTCTGATCCACAGCTCATCCAAAATGGTATAAGACAAAATGGAAAACTATTCTGTGGTCAGATTAATAAAAATTTGCATTTCTTTTTGGAAACCATGAACCCCATGTTCTGCGAAGTGAAGAGGAGAGAGACCATCGAGCTTGTCATCAGCAGAGAGCTCAACAGCCTGCAGCTCTGATGGTGACTCTGATGGTTGCATTAGTGTCTATGATGTGGACAGCTCACACATCTGGAAAGGCTCCATCAATACTGAAGAGTACAGAGAGGTTTTAGAGCAACATCTGCTCCCATCCAGACAACATCTCTTTCAGGGAAGAGCTAGATCAGGAGTCGGCAACCCGCAGCTCTGGAGCCGGATGCTGCTCTTTAGCCCCTCTGCTGTGGCTCCCTGTCGCTTTGGGGGAAAACTTGTCAGAAGGCGATTCTTGCTCTGGAGCACATGTAGTGCCCTGTTGGTTGCTTGCCAGCAGGGGGCAGAATGAGTATGTTAAGCGCAAAATCCTGCCAGGTTACTGCAACGATGAAGTCGTATCTGTGTGTTACATCCTGGGAAAGAAAATAAAGGCGAGCGCGCGTTCGGTGACTAGCGTCGGTGATTTGTCTGTCAAACCTATGCAATATACACACGTGGACAAAATTGTTGGTACCCATCAGTTAAACAAGGAAAAACCCACAATTCTCACTGAAATCACTTGAAACTTACAAAAGTAACAATAAATAAAAATTTATTGAAAATCAAATAATCAAAATCAGCCATCACTTTTGAATTGTTGATTAACATAATTATTTTAAAAAACAAACTAATGAAATAGGGCTGGACAAAAATGATGGTACCTCTATAAAAGATTGAAAACTATTTGACCAGAGTGACATGATTAACTCAGGTGTGTCCTTTAATTGACATCACAGGTGTTTCCAAACTCATAATCAGTCAGTCTGCCTATTTAAAGGCAGACAAGTAGTCATTTTGCTGTTTGGTGAAAAGGTGTGTACCACACTGAACATGGACAACAGAAAGCGAAGGAGAGAATTGTCCCAGGACATCCGAAAAAAAATTATAGACAAACATCTTAAAGGTAAAGGCTATAAGACCATCTCTAAACAGCTTGAAGTTCCTGTGACAACAGTGGCTCATATTATTCAGAAGTTCAAGACCCACGGGACAGTAGCCAACCTCCCTGGACGTGGCCGCAAGAGGAAAATTGATGACAAATTGAAGAGACGGATCGTTCGAATTGTATCCAAAGAGCCCAGAACAACCTCCAAAGAAATTAAAGGTGAACTCCAAGGCCAAGGTACATCAGTGTCAGATCGCACCATTCGTCGTTGTTTGAGCCAAAGTGGACTTCATGGGAGACGACACCACTGCTGAAAAAATCATAAAAAAGCGAGACTGGAATTTGCAAAAATGCATGTTGACAAGCCACAAAGCTTCTGGGAGAATGTCCTTTGGATAGATGAGACCAAACTGGAGCTTTTTGGTAAGGCACATCAACTCTATGTTCATAGACTCAAAACCAAGCATACGAAGAAAAGAACACTGTCCCTACGGTGAAACATGGAGGAGAGTCTCAGTAATGTTTTGGGGCTGCTTTGCTGCATCTGGCACAGGGTGTCTTGAATGTGTGCAAGGTAAAATGAAATCTGAAGACTATCAAGGCATTCTGGAGAGAAATGTGCTGCCTAGTGTCAGAAAGCTTGGTCTCAGTCGCAGGTCATGGGTCTTCCAACAGGACAACGATCCAAAACACACAGCCAAAAACACCCAAGAATGGCTGAGAGAAAAGCGTTGGACTATTCTAAAGTGGCCTTCCATGAGCCCAGATCTGAATCCCATTGAACATCTGTGGAAGGAGCTGAAACATGCCATTTGGAGAAGACACCCATCAAACCTGAGACAACTGGAGCAGTTTGCTCATGAGGAGTGGGCCAAAATACCTGTTGACAGCTGCAGAACGCTCATTGACAAATACAGAAATCGTTTAATTGCAGTGATTGCCTCAAAAGGTTGTGCAACAAAATATTAAGTTATGGGTACCATCATTTTTGTCCAGCCCTATTTCATTAGTTTGTTTTTTTAAATAATTATGTTAATCAACAATTCAAAAGTGATGGCTGATTTTGATTATTTGATTTTCAATAATTTTTTATTTATTGTTACTTTTGTAAGTTTCAAGTGATTTCAGTGAGAATTGTGGGTTTTTCCTTCTTTAACTGAGGGTTACCAACAATTTTTTCCACGTGTGTATGTACTGAGCTGTTGCGCTGGGATCTCCCAAACACACGAGCTTGGGCTGGTGAACTCCAGCTCTCTGCTGATTCTGATGAACCCTGTAGAAGGCTGGAGATGCTCGTTCCAGTCTGAGAACACAAATGCCAAATGTTATTTTGAAAACATGAAAAGTATTTCAGCATGTAAATAGTTATTTATTCTGAAAGACTCATCCAAAAGTATATCTTGAAAGTCATATATAAATAGTAATTTATTAATTAAAATATTTATGTAACTATTTATCTATTCATCCATCAAACATGGTATGTCACACTATACCACCAAAAAGTATACTCAACCTGCTAAGGAAGAAAACTAAGTACTGGAACGTTACCCTCCTCACCACACACTCAAATATAAATCAGTCATTAAATCAGGTGATTTTCCAAACCAAAGCAGGGTCTGGCTGTATCCTTTATATTGTATTACCAGTATATTTCATGATTTATAGTTAAACAGGTAGAGATTAGGTTGAACTAAAACTCATGACCTAATTGTGCGATTCTTTCATTGTGTGTGAACAAAGATGATGATGAAGGTCAAAGTGCATAACCACAGAGGAAAGAGACAAAATCTACCGATTCCACTTCCAGGATGCAAGACAGGGATGATTTAAAACTACATTTTGTCCATCCTTTGTTTCTCCCAGATGCAGTTGGAGGTAGGTAACGTGTGAGTAATTTGAGGGCTTTGAAGCAAAGTGACTCTGCAAAAAGCACAAAACAGGCAACAGTGCTCACAATAGGGTGCAGGGTGAATTAAGACCCATCCGTCTTAAATAATTACAATTCAATAAAAAAACAAAAAACACTCAGGATATGTACATTAAAATAACAACTTAATATTGAACAGACTGCTTGTCTTCATAGGCCAAGTTGATTGACATTGTATCTTGTATACATGGAGGGTAAATGAATTTACCATCATTCTCCTCACTAGCTGACAGATCACCGGGGTCCTTCTCAAGTGCAGCCACTTTCACAAGTTTCGGCACACTCTGTCCTTCCCATTTCCGAAGAAAGAGGTCCTCCTTGCCCGGAAACATTCTTGCAAACTCTGCATCAAACTGAAGTAGCAGCTCATGTTCACAGATACTGATTTAACTTATCGGCCATGCTAAGAAATATTGGAATTCTTCATTTAAAATGGTGTTCCCTTTTCATACTGAAATGAGTTGCAGCTTAATGCATCGTCAAAGCATACAAAAGTGTATTTGTGTTTATTTTCAACAATACAATACAATATGCTCAAAATTTACCAAGTATGGCATGTCGACAAAGTGTGGGTACTGCTGGAAAATCTCTGCTACTGTTGGCGACTGGCTTGAGATCCAGAACCTGCGATTGTTGAAGGTTTTCTCCATGCCGATTTTGATGGATACAAGGTTCTCAGGAGAGGGTCTCATTCTTTTGGTGGCTGTTATCCAATCCCTGGTGGCCTCTTCTTCCCCTTCTGGAATCACTTGTAGTGTTAGAGTTACTCCAGAGGGCTCACTGGACCTCCTGCACTTGCGATGGCGTCTCTGATCTTGGTGGAGGCTTCTCCGCAGGTTCCTTAGTTTCAACTCAATAAAACCACAGTGGGACACTGGATCATAAAAGTGCTCCTGGAACACATTTAAATAAAGGAAATTCGTTCACTGAAGCATATATTTTTACCACTTATATGTCCCATATTGGTTACATTTTGTGCTCCTATCTGACAATTAGCTTTCCAGTAACAAATGCATCAATGATACTAGATTGGTTTAAAATTGTGGAAAAATAGGGAAGGAGAAGAAGGAGGAGTTTTAGCAGCAGGAGGCAGCAGCTGAAGCCCAGGCTCGCCGCCAGGACAGAACAGGAAACACGGCCTGGTGCCTGTGTGCTCAATGCTCTGCGATGCCGTCTGACCTCGAGTCTGTTGTCAAGAGGCGAACATTGACCAGGCTGTCAGGGATCTGAACTATGTGACTTTGTCCCATTTATATCGCCTGGGCTTCAGCTGTGAATCAACTCACAATCCCCGTCGCTCAACCAGATCACTGACACTTGTTCTCATAAGGATTTTTCTGGACGCCAGAGAGAGTGTTCCAGATTTTTCATATTCAGCAAGTACTTTGGGGGCTTTGTTCTTAATCAGCACCACCAGACTGGCTGCATCAAATCTGTGTGCAGTATCAATTTGTTCTTGACATTTCTGTGAAAGTAAATTACAAAGCACATATTTATTTCCCCCCCCCAATAATAAAACATTAGGTTAGTACACATTTACCATGGTATAGCCCAATATCTGTAATCAATGGATATTGTAAATACCTCCATTGGACCAGTATGACAAGCTTCAACAGCACTCAATGGTTCAGTCTTTAAAACTGAAATAATGTCATTACCAGAAGGCTACTTGCAAATGTTGTGTGACAAGACATTCGATGCAGTTCCACGAGTCACAAAAACTGGACTTAAAGGAGCAATCCGAAGTCATTTTACACACTGGGACACCAAGGTGAACTAGAAAAGTTTGTGGCATGGAAACTCATAGTGCATTAGACTCCAAAGTGTGCCTTTACATGTTGGTGTGGTATGAAATTATTTCATGCAATATCATTTTTGCACTAATATCAGCCCATTATGTGACACTGGTATATGCATCTCTCAGGCACCTACCTTCCATTGACCACTTGGACCACCTGCATCTTTAGTTTGTGGTTGAGCCTTAAAGAAAAGATAATGTTACTAATTGACCTGGAGGGGTCAGGTTCATACATAAAATGCATGGGCTTGGGTTGGTTTTGGGATATATTTGTAAATTAAGTAACGATTTATACCTGATTTTGATTTGCCTCCACATATTCAACCTGGGTCCCTTGTGTTGATAGCAAGATTTGATATCTATCCAAATCCTTGAGTTCGTCCTCATTCATGTCAACATCGATATATTCCATGAAATCAGTATTATACTTTAGCAACCTGTCAAGCATGCAGCCAGTTTGCTGGACAAGGCTTTCATCAATGGGCTCCTTGGCACTGTTAACATGGACAATATTTTTCTGAATCTCTTTGCCATCTTTAAAAGTAGTGACACGTACTTTGCTTGGTTGCAGGTTATCCCGTGTGTTCTGGAAGAAGAGGAAGACATCACTAGAATTATATTACTGTAGAACTATCAGTACAGCTTATAGAAATGAAAAGCATTACAATCACCTTTTAATACACCGCTGCCAGCCCCACTTCCCACAATACCGCAGCCAACACCAACACGATGATCATTTCAAAGCCGGACAACCGCAGAGATAAAGCAGCAAAAAGCACTGTTAAATGCATACCACCAGCAGCCCCACTTAAACGATAGCTCCTACCGCTGCGGCGTCGGAGAGAGCTAACGCCCCATGATTTCAGCGCACACAACTGTTCACTGTGGTTTGTTGTTGTCAGAAGTCATGTTGGTGCAGTATAATATAATCGGCAAGCCTGAAACTTATCTAGTGATAAACATTCCACGGAGCAAAAATGCGGTTAAAATGCGTTCTTTTTAACGTCATGATGTATGTGTTGTTTATTTATCATAATTAATGACTCTCCACTGCACCGCGGCAGGGAGCAATAGCGGTAACACCAGGAAGATACGGTAAGCAGGCCCACTTCAACAAACCACAGAGAAACGTCAGTAAAAAGATCGTTAAAACACACACCTTCACTGGTCCGATTTAACCGTCAGCTCTCTCCACCACGGAGTTCCCCACTACCACACTGACACACTGACCTGTGCTAGCAAATGTATTGCATCACTTGGTGGAGCACCACAGAACTGTTAAAATGAATAGCTGCAAATTGACAAAATGAGGTTAACATTGACTGGTTTTCAGGCCGAGCTGTTAAGTCAGAAATTGATTTTATACGTCGTGTAATTTTGGTACAATGGTGTAAAGAAAAATACTGAAAAACAACATTAGTAGTCTGCCTCATGCTAGCTGGCTCACAAGCAGCCCTGCTTAACAACACAGTTTTTCCATGAATTCCCTTAAAATTACGGTTTAATTGGCAGATTATTTACATTCCAAATTTAACCTGAGACTTAAAAGTTTGATTAACATGATATATTAATTGACACTTACCAACAGGTAGCGGTGTACACCAGATGAGGCAGCCTCCATCTCTGCTCTGTGGCGCAGCACAAATACTGAAAAATGGATGCCCCCTTCCCGCCAAATCCTGTTAATGAACGAGCTAGCCTGGGCTTAAGTACAAGGGCCTACCATACTATATTATAGTAATGTCTGTTTTTTAACTAACAGTTGTATTTTGTTTGTCTGAAACATGTATTGGTTGGAAATATAGTTTAACTGTATAAATAAAGGTTAAACAAAAACGTGGATTCCCGCCATGTAAAATAACACAGATTATGTTAAACTGTCCAGTGCAAAAAGTGTGTTAATCTTTTAGTCTTCTTTACACATTCTGTGTTGAAATCAACACAAAATGTGTCAATATGTGACAACACATTTTTTTGTGTTATTTTTTAACACATCTGTTCTGAGAGTGTATCTTTGGATCCACATACTGATGTGAGCAGGTTTTCTCCAGCCTGAACTACAACAGATGTTTTATGTTCAGGCTGGATGGCTGATTGCGGTACGTGGCTGAGGAGAAAACAAGAGGATGACAACAGACTGAAATAGATTTAAAGGTGGGGTGGGTGTTCTTTGAAAAAACGGTTCCAGCAATCCAACTCAAGCGAGATTTTGAAAATATACACCTTTTTGACTTGAAAATTGTGGACATGCGCCCCCTAGTGGCCCCGCCATAACTGGAGTGTGCGGTGTTCCACCAACTAACCCAAACACAGAAGCGTGTAGCATTTGTTACGGATAACGCAGACATGTCTTGGATTGATGATGTTAGGCAGTGGCCTCCAGTTACAGATGAAGGTAGTTTATCGCTGTTTTTAATGATTGGTTATGGAAATAGCATGATCTATTCCCATAATCAAACACTAAAAACTGTGGAACGCTGCAACGCTGGCTATAACTAACGTCAACAAACCATAAAGATTATGCTACTGTAACGTTAACGCTAGCGGTAAATTAGGCTATGTGTTAACGTTATATTTAATTTATTTTATCATTCTCCTAATTCATTCATTCATTCATTCATTCATTGATTTATAGGCTTGTGCTAGTGCCGAGGGCTACAGTAGCCTCATACTGCTGTTCTTTCGGCCAGAATCGTCCGGGACTCTCAGCGAGACTATGAGTAGTACGAGATTGAATGTTAACGAAAACTTACCTGGCTGTATTCATTTGGAACAAAGTCCTTTCTGTTGATATTTTTCACCCACGTCTTCCTAACTTCTTGTTCTGCAAACAAGGCAGTCTTCGTGCAGTAAAGGCTTGTGTATTTCACATACTTTCTTCTTCCATTGTTGAATTTTCACGCCATTGTTGGCACAGTTTATGACGGAATCATGTATTCCCACTCGACCGACTCGACATTATAAAAATATATATTTGTGGAAAGAGAAAAACACTGGTTAATCTGCGAGCCGGTGAAAGAATCGCTCTGTAGCACACTCCAGCAATGGCGGACGGGGTACTTCCGGGGGGGCTGGCCCGAAAAGGTCTATACACTCCCTCCCTCCTCCCAAAGGCTCCGCCTCCTCCTCTTCAGCTCACCCCTTCAAACCACGCCTTCACATGATTCACAACTACATGAACCACAGGGAGGTAGGGAGGGAGGGAGGGGTGGGTGGGAGTGCATTGATATTTGATGGGCGTATTAGGCAACCAATAAATGTAAAGATGATCAGTGCATTGATTGGTCAGAGTTATTCTCTGATTATACCCTCTAGACTGGAACAAAACATTTCATTTTTTTTGCAAACATTTTATTTCAGTGGGTGCAATGGGAATGTGAAAAGGTTTTCAGGCAATATTGTAAAAAGTGCTACAAAAAAAGAACACCTACCCCACCTTTAAGTAATAATTATATACAAACTGGCCTTTTTTTACATTTACATTTTTTTAAGTTATTAAGCTGCAGCTATACAGTTTTCTGTTTGTTCTTCTATAATTTCATAAATGCAATAAACTATAGGTCTTTTACAGTGGATGACAAAAAAAATTGGAAATGAAACTTTAATTAGTATCTTGTATGACCTTTTGCATTAAAATCTTTAAAAACTACCAAACATACTAGAAATAAGCTTTTGGATAGATTAAAATCCCTCTGAATACAGAATAACTATATATAAAACTTCATACACTGTGTTATCTTCATTTTACGGGTCAAATAAGTTTTGCGGCTTCCGGTGAATTTTATTTAGGGTAGAGGGGCAAAAAATGGCTCTTGTGATAGTAAAGGTTGCCAACCTCTGAGCTAGATAATGCTAAACCACATATTGCACTGATCACAGCACCAGGAGAAGAGTCCAGGTGCTGAACCGGTCTGTCTGCAGTCCAGACCTTTCATCAATACAAACATTTCAAGCATCATAAACCAAAAAAATCCTGCATCAGACAAGAATGGAGCAACATTCTTCTCCTAAAACTCCAGCAACTGCTCTCCTCACTTCCCATATGTTTACAGACAGCTGTTAAAAGAAGAGTGGATGCCACACAATGATAAACATCACCCTGTCACAACTTTTTTTAATATATGTGTTACTGCCACCACAATCAAAATGAAATGGTAAAATGTCTCAGTTTCAACTGACATGTTCTTTGTGTTCTTAATTGAAAAAAAAAAATGCAACTCATTGCATTCTGTTTTTATTTGGGGTTTATGCAGCATCCCAACTTTTTAGAATTGTTTTTGTTTTTGTTCATTTGACTTGGCATACGGATTTGTCTGACCACAGTATATGTCAATGTCTCTGGACAAGAGTAACACCTTTTATAGTACAGAAAGAAATTAAAGTGGCAGTTGAGACTGTAAAAATATCATGTTGCTAGACAGAGGTCCCTTGTCCATTTGATGACAGGTTCCACTTTATGACAGTTATACACTGTACGAACACTGTATGAATAGATGTCATTGTATGTTCATTTTCTATGGAAAACAAAGAGGACATTGCCTATGCAAAGCATCTCTAGAAGCTAGTGTATCTAGACAGAGTTGATCTTGGTCTAGCTTTATGCAAATGAATATATTTAAACCAAGGGCATTCATTATTCTTAAATAAATACAGTTTATCATTGTATTTATCATTGTATTTGTTGAGGACATGAAGTGTACATAGACATTAATGCAACGAAATAGAGGAAGTGATGTATCTGCACAAAAGTCTCCACTTTAGACTTGTGCCATTGGTCTTTATGATTCTTTGAATCATATAATAATATTATGCAATACTGAAAGAGAAAAATCCAAAACATTTAAACCATATAAAACAAATAAAGAACAATTTCTGTACCTTCCTCCTGGACCACACATAAACAACTGTTCCCTGCATTCATGTTGGATCTGACCACAAGTCCACAGTCATGCTTTGAAGTCAAACACACATAAATTTAGCAAGCTTTAAATTTTTTTTCCATCTCGTTACATTTTTAGTGGGAAAGTTAAGTACCTGTGAAGCTCTGACATTTAAAAATAAAGCCAGCCTCATTTATAGTTTTACACTTCCCTTGTTTGTTTGCCAATGATGAGTGATTCAAATAGTTACAGTCTTAAAAGATTATGAATTCAGAGTACAATTTTATGGTTGTGGTTTCCTCATGATGAATATGAAGAAGAAAGGAAAAACCACTGTCAAAAATACATCACGGGGTGTACATCACGGGGTGTACATCACGGGGTGTACATCACAGGCGTCATCTATGGAACAGAGGGTATGATATACTCTCACGTCAACTTTTTTGAGATTTGAAAAGGCATAACATTGTTTTTAACAGCCGTGTTACTCCGTACACAAAGCCTTTCATGGATGCTGCGTTTGCCAAATCATCATTTCATAAACATTTCCTGCTTCTTTGATGTAATTTCTTCGAAAATTTTTTAATTTTTGTCTCTCATCTCCTTACTAGCACTAAATGACCCCTTTACCAACTTTTCTGACTGTTTTGTCTTTTGTACCATAGAGTAGTTCCTGATTATTTTAGCCACCATGCTAAGGTGACATAATAGCAAGTAAGAGAAAGTTAATATCAGCTTAACATCTTATATAAACGTGTCAGCTCTATCTGGATAAGCAAAACTGCACAGTAAAGCAAAGTGTTAATGCTTGAAGAACACACCGGGAGTGGAGGAATTGCATAAGATAATAGAGAAAATATTAGGAATGCTAGGAAGTATTTATGTTTTGTCTGTGGTCAGATTTCAGCCAGGTGTGAAAGCAATTTGTACAGCATGAAGCCGGTCTGAAGAAATAACAAGTGAAATTAATATCTGACTCCACATCGTTCGCTGAGCTGCAGACAGGCTTTGCATAGATTGTAAATAGAAACTAAGCCAAAACAGAGCCTTTTCTTAACTTGCGATTTATTGTGTCAGTTCTGGCTGGTATTTCTCCCAGGGATACACAGCCAGGCTTGGCAGGATACACTGTACTGTTTACCTTCAAAGAAATTCATAACATTCTGCCATGATTAGATAATCATGGCAGAATGTTAGCGTCTTTGGAAAGAGTTGGCGTGTAATCATTCAGATCATAGTGCAGTGAACTGCTACAGCTCCACAGAGCTGTTGTAATGAAGGTAGACTCTTAACAAAGCAAATATTAAATCTAAAACAAAACACCTATGCTCATATGTTCACACTGAAAAGTATCTGCACTTCTTGATACATCCCTTTGTTGGAAAATAAAATGAAATACAATTCAAAATGGTCAGCTAAAGCAACATTAAGGAGTTTTTCATGTTAAAATATCAATTTTTAGCAAGGGTCTTACAATTTTCACAGTCTCCCATCCCTGGTTTTGGCAAAAACTAGCCAAAGTAACTCTGGGCTCTGTATCTGCTTTAACGCACACATTATACCACACATCAACAATGACAAACTAGCTCACAGGGGACTTCATGACGGAAAGGAAAAAAATAGAAACAGCAACATTAATTTTAACTTTTGTCATTATATCACGATGCTTAAAAAAAAGGACAAATGCTACATCAATAATTTAAAAATGAGGTCAATTTAAATAAATAATTTCAGAAGGTGTCAGTGGAGTCGGGTTTTAGGAGCAGAGCAGGTCACATGTCTCATGTAACAGAAGGGATTCACACTCTGGTTTCTTTCCGCTGGACTTGCGTGATCTCACAGATTTTCTCTCTCATTTCCACCATATGTGAAGGGGTTTAGGGAGTTTGAGAAACTGTTTTTATATGCCAATGAAAATTTATTCCAAAGCCAAAAAGCCGCTCATCACCCAAACCTTTGAAGTACAGCCTAATGGGACATTTGGTTTGTTCATAAGTAGTTTACTCATACTTTGTTTCAAAACATCTCAATCACATGAAAGTCAGTTAGAAAACAAAAGAAACCTTTAATGAGTGTGGACAACTTTTACACACATGACTTTCAAATAAAGAAAGAGTCAAGAGTCAACACTTGAGTTTATAGACAACATAAAGTCTGTATTTTTTAATGACATGTATCATGGACAACTAGCATTAAGTGTGTCTGCACTGGGATTAGCTGAATTTAATTGCGAGGAAGTAAATAGTGTCCTTTATGAGATAAAGCCCGACACTGAAGTGAATGATTGTTTGAAATGGAATGTTTGGAACAGCTAATTCTGGGTAAACATTGTGATCTGTGTGCCAGATCCAAGGAAACTGGAGATTAAAATGAACTCAATACCTTTCTTTTGTCTGCCTTGCAGCAAAGGCTAAATATTTGATGAGCAGACAGCTGATGCCCTCTTGCCCAGCAGAATGTTCCAACATCCAAAGGCTTTAAGAAACGTTACAGAAACGATCGGTCCCACAGAACGGCTAAAAATGCACACGCATTAACTTAGACTTTACATTTCCTTGTCCTCAGACACAAAGTTTTTAAAATTTCAAAACTGTTGTATTGTTGAAGCCACGGAAACCTGTAGAACAAAAGCAGTGGTGCATTGCTTCTTCATCTTGGGATTTTACTGCATCCCAAGACAGAGACAACAGAAACAATGAAAATGGCTCGCTGTTCCGCCTCAAGACCATTCGCACACAAAATGAGATGGAAGGTCAGTGTAAAGGTCTAGCGCTGAAAGAGGCGTGGGTCAGGTCTAGCGACTGCAGCGTCCTGCGCTTGTGAAACAACACAAATCATCACCCAACCAGGGAACTGGAAACCTTGTAAATCATTTTTCTCACTGTATGAGTATTGACTCCAAATTGTTCAGAAATAGCTTTTTAATGGGCAGCAACAATTGCTTCTCCAGAATTGCAGATGTCCTCTTTGACATCGTGTTAACACACACCAGAGCAACAAACTGGCAAAACCACTGCTTACACTGAGGTGATTAATTAGGTGATTATTACCTTACTTACATCATTGGTAAGTAAATCATTTCTGTTTGAGAGTTAATAAAATGATTACTTGAAATGAATCGCACTTCCTCGTGATTAAGAAATCAATGCATTTGATAAGCAGCATCTTGGTGATACTTAACTTTTTTTATTTCTTTGAGAACTAATAAGACTAGGTGCACTTTTGTACAGTTCTATATACCATGTGTTGTTGTTGATATGAGGTCATATTTCCTCAAACTGAAAGCCATATTACTTTTTTTTATGTCCTGACTATGGCTGGGCAAGATAATGCATTATTATCGCATTGACTCAATCTATTAACGCCAACATTTATTTTATCGCGTGTTAACGCGTGTTGCTCACATGCTTTTGTTCTGAAAAGTCTGTTACTGGCTGCTGTGGACCCGGAAGAGAAATGATGGAAAAACATGCGGAAAAGCTAAAACAGACATGGAGAACGGTTAAAGTTACAGAACTTTAACATGGACATTTTCATATTAAAGTTCTCCCAGAGGGACGATTCAACAGAAACAAGGTTAATTGTAACCACTGACAAGTTGGACTCCCCGTTAAAAGTGTCTGCTGTTACCTTCAGAAATGACCCGTTTTAATGTTCTGATTGTGGCTCAGGATTTTGTTGGTAGACGTTTTCTATTTTCATAAAAACAGGATGACATTTAGGTCCTGGTAGTGGTAATAAGGTTCATTTTATTTTCCATTTTTAAGATGAGATTTACACTAAATATGTGTTACTGACAAGTGCTGATGTTAAAAGTGTGAACAACAAATGTTATGGCACTTTAGTTCATATGGCTGCAGAACATTTCAATAAAAGTGGACTTTACACTACTTTTGAATTCATTATTTGATTTTGCGTATACAATGTGATTAATCGTGATTAATCAGGGAAATCATGCAATCAATCGCGATTAAAGGTTATAATCCTTGCCCAGCCCTAGTCCTGACATGTAGAATTTGGATGTCAATTCTTTTTCTCATGACTGTAAGCTGAATGCTGATCACCTGTTTCTGTGAGTCACCTTTGAGCGTGAGATCTGTCAGAAATATTGGCTCACATCAAGAAACATGAAGCCAATTAAGTAAAAAGTAGAAATACCTTGTCAAACATCAGTGAGATGTCAATATTTGACATCTCCACACAATTTAACTTACTATTTTCCCCCTATATACTTGGCTGTCAACTTTTTTGAGATTTGAAAAGTTTGGGTGTTTTTTAAATGAACCCTTCAAAGAAAAAGAAGTTTTCCCCGGCGTGGAAACAGTTCTCGATCTCTCCCAGTACACTCAGTAATATTATAACATATAGAGTGTTTGTATTCCAGTGTAGCCTACTTTAATTTCAGTTTCTTATTTTATTTCTAGGAGAACTGTGCTCCATACATCTGCTGCACAAACAACCTCACTGCCCTTCTCTATTCACATCCACATTCACTTTCCTCTTCCTTAACACTGCCACAGTTTGAAAACATAACTATCCACCTGTCATTATCATATGACTTTTTCAGTTATTGCTGTAGAGGAGGAGGTTTGGTTTGGTTTGGTATGTGTACTACCATGGAACAGCGATTAGAATGAACAAGCCAAGAAAACGCTTACGTGCACTTTTTTACAAACAAGTGCAAGCACGTTCGGCCCAAACTGGCAAGACAGTTTTTGAGAATATCACATCTGGTTAAACTGACTACAACACATCTGCCTGCCTTATGGGTAATGGAGTGTGTGTGTCGTGGGATGGCAGAATAAAAACGGGGTTAGATGAAAAGTGGAGTGAGCATAAACAGCAGCCCAGCATGTATAGATTTACATTTCTCTGTTAACCGGACAGGAGCCGAACAATACAACCTGTGTGATGTTACAAGTTCCTGCAGTGCCAGAATAAAGTGCCTTGTTCCATGCAGAGAAAACCGGACTTTTTCTTTTGTTGTTGTTAGCGTGTTACCCGCTAATTACGAGCTAAAAATAGCACAATACCAGCAGTTTGTTTACTACGGTTCAGAGACCAGAGGCTGTGAAGGTAACAGAAAGACCACAGTTGAGCCTTTGTCTTGTTTCGCTGCAGTGCCTCACTACTTTTTTGGGGTTTTTAAACATATTTTAAACACGTTATTTAGGCTCGGAGGGCTCCGGCTCCAGTTTGCGGATTTTGATTTTCACGGGGGGGGGGGGGGGGGGCGCCGGTCCCCATTAACCATGAAAAATAAGGAATCACTGTAATTCATTTTACATCTTCTTGTCTTCAAACAACTATATTGTACTGCTGCAACGTTGCAGAGTGTATGTCACATAGCTCCAACATGAAGAAGATACACATCTATCCCTGCATGGCTGACATGGGAAAGGGGCAGAAAGAGCTCCTTGCGCAGAGAAGATGGAAGGGAATTGGTTGATTTGGCGTGAGACGAAGGAAAAAACATGGAAGAATGTTGATGTGCTGAACGTCATTATTTGAGGAAATTCCAGGCTATATTCCTGTCATTTTGACAAGGAAAAGATCAGTACTGATGGCAACATGAATAATGATCCTGTCTATTTTGCCTGGATTTACCGGAGGAAGCCACTGTGGGGAAGACCGGAAAGGCACAGATCTGCAAAGCCCTGGATCAGTGGGAGTGCTGCCCAAATACATTGTTGTAATTCGCGGTATTCTAACCTCATTCGGCTGGAAGGCTTCAAGGCTTCATGAAGCTTCATCTCGCCATCACTGGTGTGAGGTTAAGGTATAAGAATGGACTGAAATGCCAGCGACTCTGAGGCAGGAGTAGTGTACTGAATACTTTATTAAGTCCGATGGAAGACACCGCCAGGGCAGGAAAAATCCCAGCAACTAAAACAAGCAATCCAGAGAGTGACCAAGAATGAGTCAAAAAGCAGAGGCAAAAACAGAGTGACATCTGGTGGAACACAGGATGGACAAGCAGGGACGGGAGGAAAGACAAGACAGTTCATTCAGACAGGCACTGATGAGATTCAGGAGGAGCGGGTCCAGAGGAATAAAAACACAGCTCAACACACAGACTTTCAAAGTAAAACCAAGAAATAAAGTTAACCAAGGAGGATCAACGAATACAAGAAAAAGAAGATTAAAGTTAGGGAAGTCATAAAAAAACACAAAAAAACAACAACAAACTAAACCAAAATCGTAACAAGCTGAGTCGAAACTAAACGGTGACATGAAAAATGCTACAGATCATGGCTACAAAAACGTTTTTCACCCATGGGTGTAAAAAGTCCAGAACATACCATCATGTTTTCTGATGAAAGCAGTTTTTTTTTTTTTAAGTTTTTAAGTCTGTGGGAAGGAATTGCAAAATATGAGCTGTTGCATGGAGAAATCTCCTGTGTGCTTATACAAGTATTCTTGGATAGATAGCATTAAAAAAGAAAGTTCAGTGGATGTGTGAGGACTTTTTGATGTCCACTGAATCATCCAATCCCATGAAGATATTATAAAATGGCTATTGACTAGCTGTCCACTGTAGTGACCACTACACACAAAAGGCTTAAATTTGCTTCCATGCTAAGGCTAACCGATACTGCTACGGATGTATCTGACGGACTCACCAAGGCCTTTGTAAATTTGGTTTGATGAAACAAGTGCATCTACATGTCACGAGAAAACTAAAATGCTGCAAATTAAGCAAAGTTGATCTTGACGTCTGCTCTGTGTATTTTACTCCAGAGTCATGGGCGCCATCTGCTTGAGTCCTGAGCCCTGGGTCTGAATCCCGAGCAGCCCAACATACAGTGCTGGGAACAAGAGATTCACTTTGAGCACACGAGGAAGTGCAGTGTACCTTAGATAAAATTCTACCTCCGTAACACCCATGCCACAAACCCTCCCTCAGCAGCCATCTGGATGCACACATACATAGTCATCCTGACCCAGCTATCTGTGCCTGCTCCCTCTGCGGTCTGTGTATCGCAGCCCTGCTGGCTGGCAGGCCTCAGCAGCTCCCCTGTCAGGGGAGCATGTTTCCTGAGCAGCTTGAGCACTTATGGCAAGTGGTAGCAACCCCTCCCCATAAAAATGGTTCATATACTGCACTCACGTTGCCTTTTTTTTTCTTCACTCCAACACATCCGTTAACTGCTACATAAGACCAGTAAAAGTCACCAAGTTCATTTGTGCAATTTGTCTTTCTGAGAAACATTATAAAAATCTTAAGGAAGTGACCTGATACTACTATGTTTGGCTGGTAAAGGACACAACAATGCTAGTATTCAGCTTAAAGTCATGGGAATGCAGTGGGTATGGAAATGTGTTGTGGTGTACATCGGGGTGACTGTTTTTTTTTTAAAGCGAGGACTTGATGCTATCTTCATTACATAGTAGCCCACTGACAAAAAGAACGGAGATCAAGCATCACATGGTGTGGCATAAAGCATCACATGATACTGAGGGAAGACATTGTGATGTGGTCAACCAAAGTTATTTAATAGAGGCCCTGGAGGGATGCTGTTAAATGTTTCTTTTCTCTAAATAAACCCCTGATTAGGCAACTTCACAGAAGCTGAAGATGATTTTTATACTGTTCTGTGGAAATCTAGATCAGGAAGTCAGGACGTTTTGGTCCCGTTTGAAGACAGGTCACAACAGATCAATTTTCTTTTCCCTGTAAGCTTTAAAAAGGACAAACTAGAGGTTTTTCATATTAAACTGTCAGATTCACCGCAAACTGTATCCAAGGGAAAGCGACATGCTTGTCGTTTGTAACCACTGCACAGAACTCCAGTGGGAGGAATCAAGCACACCATATGATTGAAGAACCCCCCCCCCAAAAATGAATAAATAAAATTCAGAAAATTCACAGTTTTCAAGAAATGAGTGGTGGCTTTACAGTAATCATTAATGGTAGGATGTAAAAAAGTAAAAAAAAGAAGAAGCCTGAGACTGGGGGAAGAAACAAATCCTGTTCCTTCAGAAAACTGCATTACAATGATTTTAACATTCATACTGGCAGTCCCAAAGGTAAGATGATAACGCATATATGCTAATTTACTAGAGGCCAAATTATTATGATAGAACCAAGATTAATCTCAAGCTTTCCCTCATTTTCTTATAAACCACTCATCTCAACATCTCTCTGTTGTTTTTTCTTTAAAGCCTGACTAACAAACTTCTTTGCGTCAATGGTGGGATTTCCTGCCTGTCTCTTATCAGTTAGATCCTAAAACAATGGACAGTGGTCCCGCAACCTTCTGAGCTGGTCCTTTTTGAGGGGTTGATTTGGGTGCTGCAGTCCTCCTGGCTTTCCCCTCATGAACAGATGTCCTTTTTATGGGCTGAGACCAAAGAAACCTGGATAACAAAAGTGACAGAAAGGCTAAATGTTACTTCCACATACTACTGAAGATGAAACTCGGCCCAAATATGAAATAAGAAATACCTCAGAAATAAAGCTCTGAACTGCAGCCCAGGTGCTAAAACTGTTTACTATGTACTGTATCTTTCTAAAATTCAGGCCATCACAAAAAAAAAAAAATCCACAAATGGTGCTTATACACCTAGAAAAAAATCCAGTCATGTTGTGTTGTGTACCACGAAACTTGTGTTTTATTGCTTAACCACTATTTTTTCATAACCATCACCAAGTAGCCTACTTTTAATGTCTAGCATTTACAAAATAACTTACTCTTTAAGGCATAATGAAGAAGTAGTTGATGAAGACCAAATGAATGAAAAAGACACACTATGTCTTTCATGCCCGGAAGCTGAGTGACAAACCCCCTCCTCCCCTCAACCTCCTAACGAGGTCTGCTACTCGATAAGCAAACACTGTAGAATGAACTTCCTGTTGGCGTTTACCGTTGACACCGCCAAGGATATTTGGTAATATGCAGCTGCAGAGCTGAAAAAGTGTAGGGCCAAATACCAGTATGTGACAAACGTGAATGTGCTGGGTTGTTGCTGTCAGAAACGGTGAGCAAAATTTGTGTGTATTTTGACAGTGATTGATTACTGAGCACAAGTACCAGCCACAGACTCAGGGGCCTGAGGGGTTTGGGGGGGGTGGGGGCAGTGGACACTGGCCCAGATCTATCCAGTTGCTTCAACCCTGTCCTCACTATTTTATGTCTCAGTTGTGCATTCAGCTTCATTAAAAAAAAAGTATGTGAACCTCTTGTGTTTAAAAAGATTTCTATCTGTGCTTGGGAAGTCACTAAATACTGACCTTTGCTTGTAGAGCCATAATTGTTGTTAACATTGTGTGGTTTTACTTTGTGTAGATATTATCATTGACAGATATAGGTTTTTTTTCTATGGCTGATGGTGATTTTTTTTAAGCTCTAATATTATGTGTTTTCTTTCCTGTCCTCTTTTGTTTCTGAAAAATGAATACGGATGGCCATTCAAATAATGATAAATAAACAAGTGGTGCCTAAGGCTATTGCACAGTAACCCCATCCCATCTATACAGTGGCGCAAAAAAATGGGTATGCAAGATGGGCGCCAAGGTGATGGGGGAAAAATTATGAAAAGTATGCATTCTCTATAGCTATATAACAGCTTTTGTACATTTGTGTAAATTATATGATCATGATCGTCAAAAAAGCTGAGTACGTTACTGATAAGTGCCTCCCCGCTTCCCCACGCCAGGTACTACAGAGCTGCGCTGTAGAGTCAGTGTGTAAATGAGAGAGAAGCTGCAGGTTTCTGATAGACAAGCAGAGAAGGAAGCTCTCAGGTGCTCAAAATAGAAAACAGAAGAGGGAGAAAGAAAGAGTTCGTTGGGATGAAGGACAACTTCTCCAAGTGGTTAAAGGACGGCAGGTGAATTATGTCAAGTGTAGCTTGAGCTTCTTTGTGGGGAGGCATGTAAACAAAGTTGGCTAGTACTAGCATAGCAGCAGGTTAGCCTACTGTTTTCTTGCAGGTGTGTGCTGATCAATATTTACAATACAACATCATGAAAAAAATGTAAAGAAAGTTGTTAGTGATTATTTTATTGTTCAGACAATTATCATAGATGATGAATCATAAAACAGATTAAATTTAATACAGGGAAAAACCCTGCTGTAGACTGATTTTCTATATACATAAATACCATATTTTTTTTTGCATTTTTAGTTTTGTACCATTGACACTTAAAGAGAGATTATTTTAGACACAATAATTGGATATACAGAGATGTCTAGAGAGATATTATTTTGTTCTGTAACTGAATTTTCTAATAATACAGAGGAGGCTTTAAATTTATTAAAGGTAGAAGCATCTTTAAGTAAACTTGAAGTATCATTAACGCATCTTGAGGCAGAGCCAAGTCCTCTTTTTTAGAAATCAAAATATGGTCACCCTAACTCAGATACAACACTACAAGTGATGTGATGTATCAGATAAGTCTCATTAGATGCAGCATCCAATCAATAACTGATATCCATTAAAATTATTATTTTAAATTAAAATTTCATGTTTTCATATGTGGATTAGCTACTATAGTTTTAAAACCATATCATTTATTTTACACATTCCATTGTTTTTTGTATGTAGTCTGGCTGCCTGTCATATATGTAACTTAAAACATGTTGGAAGAAAGAATAATATATGAAATGTGTAAATTATTTCCATGTGGAACCATACTGCATTATGTGATGTTTCCTCCTCAAGTCATCTTAGGCTGGTGGTTGTCATCAATCTAATATGGACCAGAATGAATTAAGACTGCTCTATTTAACGAAGTTCATGTCATTCAGGGGTAAGGATGGAAGAGGAGAGAAACAAGGCAAGAAGAAAGATGAAGAGCCAGGGGAAGGCACCAGGTTGGTCTAATATTAGGAAGAAGTGTAGGAACAGCTACTTGAAATGAGGAAGATGATGTGAAGATGTGAACCTATTCATTGTGTCCTTTTGGGAAAAGTAGTTCAGGCAGACATGGCGAGTCAGTCATCACAGAGGATAAAGTGAAGGAGAATGTGGAACAGAGAGGTACAGGGAGAGGTTGGTAGTAACTAGTTATATTTACTACATTTCATTTACTCTAATTGCTTTTTAGATAAATTGTACCTTTAAGAATTGTTTATACTTTTAACTTTTACTTAAAGGTGGGGTGGGTGTTGTTTTTTTGCAACACTTTTTACAATATTGCCTGAAAACCTTTTCACATTTCCATTGCACCCACTGAAATAAAATGTTTGCAAAAAAAACTAAACATTTTGGTCCAGTCTAGAAGGTATAATCAGAGAAAAACTCTGACCAATCAAAAAAGTGATCATCACTATTTTGATTGGCTGCCTAATACGTCCATCAAATATCACCCCTCCCTCCCTCCCTATGGTTCATGCAGTCGTGAATCATGTGAAGGCGTGGTTTCGAGGGGTGAGCTGAAGAGGAGGAGGCGGAGCCTTTGGGAGGAGGGAGGGAGTGTATATTTTCAAAATCTCACTTGAGTTGGATTGCTGGAACCGTTTTTCAAACAACACCTACTCCACCTTTAAGCAATATTGTTCTAAAGTAACAATACTCTTACTTTAGTACAACTTTTTGTCCACTCTCCCAACCCCCGAGTCAAGATGGTAGAGAGAATGAACTGGAACAGAGAGGTAACGATGAGGGAGAGAAACAAAGAGGTGACGATGAGGAGCAGCTGGAGCAGAGAGGTGCAGAATTTGTTTCAGAATTTGTTTCAGAATTTGTCGAATTTTTTTAATTGTAGTCATTTGTGTGTGTGGTCTTTTTTTTTTTTTGGGGGGGGGGCACAGCCATGTTTTTGCATACCCCTCAGACAGTAGGTAGTTGCGCACAGGCCCGTCGATAGGGGGGGACAAACGGGTCTGCTGTCCCGGGCCCAGGGAGAGGGGGGCCCACAACTGGGCCCTCATTAAATTGTGGAATTTAAAAAAATGTCAGAATAGTCCTATTTGTGGTGAAAGGAAAATGCAGCGACAGATCGTCCTCGGAGGTCCCCCTCAATGTGGGGCGGGGCCCCGCACTTGTGGTTCATCTCCCGACCAATCTGGGGGCCCCCAAACAACGACTGATTAGGAACCAAATGCAACGACACACCGTCTGTCCCCCTGTGGTGAAAGGTAAATGCAGTGACAGATCGCCCTCGGAGTACCCCCTCAACGCGGGGCCCCGTCCCCGTCCCCTCAACCAATTTTGGCTTTGGACTTCTGCCAGCAAAAGTGTATTTAGCGGCGGAAAATTTAAAAGGAAAAATGAAACGAAGTTATCCTTCCGGTTATGAAAAACGGAAGAAGAAAAAGGAATAGGAGGCAAAGAAAAAGCAAGACACCGGTAAGTGACAGTTCATTTGATAAATTAGGAGTTTGAGTCTTCAGTGTTGTACAAGTGCAGCTATTAGGCCAAAAGAAAAAAAAAGCTAGGCTATGCGTGAGGATGAGGTCTATTTTCGCTAGCTCGCTGGCTGGCAAATGCTAACGAATGCGAACAGTTTCTCTCTCTCTGCATATATTACCTAACGTTATTACCTCTGGAAACACCACTGTTAACAACAAAACATAGCTGTGTAGTAACAAATAGTGTTGCTGCTGGCTGCTGCCATGTTTTAACTAATGCAAAATATTCATTTAAACTGCAATGAAGCAGGCATTTAGGCCAACTACAATGACGGACTCTGATAGAGTGAACCTCGTGCGCGTGATGGCAAAATGAACGCCTTTTTCAGAGAGGGCAAAGGAATTGCCGACAGATGCAGAGGGGAGGCAATTTCCAAACTATTTGACATATTCCCCATCCCACAATGGACGGGAAAAAATAGATAGGGACTGGTTAACATATAGCAGCTCAAAAAAGGCCCTATTTTGCCTCCCATGTTTGTTGTTCTCTTTTAAAGTAGAAAAAAAGTCAACAAGTTCCCTAAATTCAATAGATGGAGATGTTTATTTGGTTTTGAAGATATAAAACTGACAATTCAAAATTTAAAGTTTGATATCATTTTATTTTACTGTATTATCAGTTGACAAAAAAAATTCTTCAAATTAAAATGCCTCATGTATTCTTCCCCTCTGACAAAATTGAAAATGTGTATGGGGCACACTGTATACACCTGTTGCACCTATCTATACATTATCCATACCTGTTAAGTCCTCTGCAGGGTCAGGGGGATCTGCTGGAGTCTATCCCAGCTCTGTTTGGGCGAAAGCCAGGGGTCCACCTGGACAGGTCACCAGTCCATTACAGGGCCACATGTAGACCAACAACCATGCACACTCACAGTCACCCCTACGGGCAGTTCAGAACGACCAATTAACCTAACATGCATGTTTGGATTGGGGGAGGAAGCCGGAGTATCCGGAGGAAACCCAGGCAAGCACAGGAAGAACATGAAACTCCTGCTGTGAGGCAACAGTTTGACCACAAGCTAGTTAAAAGTGTAAAAGGTCTTAAAATTTTAGCAAAAACAGCTGTGAAAAGGAGATCAAGAAAAACAGAAATCTAAGAAGCATTTTGCATTTTAAAACATTGGTGCGAAGAAAGTTTCAAGGGGGTCAACCACACAAAAGAAATCTGGTGACAGCAATTAGCATGACAGCTGAATTATCTGAATGCTGGAGTTGAGTTGATTTTTTAGTAAAAACTTGTTGATCCAAGGTGTTATGAGGAGCAATCCTGCAGTCGTCTTGATTGTTTTGAGCAGGGCCTCTTGGATGTTCCTGTAGAAGTCATTGCACAATGCCCTCCCCTGTCCCGCTGTAATTGGTTTGGTCTGCTTTGTACTGGTGAAGATGGGAATAAATGAGAGGGATACCGCACCCAATTCAGCAGAGGGTTTTTTACAAAGTGATGAGCGTGGATGGCTAATTTTTGGAGTATGTTTACAGCATATTTTCAGAAAAAATACAATAAAATCAGGCACCGTTGCACCCTGTTGTCGACATCAATACAGGATGCTCCATACGTGCATTGCCAAGTAGATTTGCAATGGCACTTGTGTTACTTGTGACAGTTGTGTCGTTGAGACAACATTTATAAAATGCAAGTATAAAGATTTTAAAAGGTTTAATGTTGTCATAGGTTTTAGTATATAAAACAGTGATTAAAAAACAGCAAAAGGTTCAATTGGGAATTCAATATACACAATTTTATTTACATTGACACATGTAATAACACATCAGATTTACACAATAACTCTAAAGCTTTTAATAAATATGCAGCAAAATGCAGGAAAATCTTCAAATAGGATGGAAGCAGTGAAATGGAAAAATAACCTCCATTACTGGAAGAAATCTGTTCCTAGTTATAGAATTTAGGTGTATACAAGCTGAAATCGCCTTGAGCACTGATGATCACATCTGACCGTCAGGAGCAGTTTAGCTTTTGGGAGTTACCGAGTGAACCGGCACAACTGGTGGAAATGATGAATTTGCCAAAACGGCATTGTTTGCCGAAGGGAATCTTCTCTGTTAAAGTTACCATGGTGACAAGAGACAAAAGCAGCTTCTTCAGTTGAATCTACAGTAGGAAATCTATGCACACATAAGAAAATACAGCATAATAAAATTCTGCATCACTGTACCATATCTTCATTCTGATAGACATTTTCAAAAGCATCGATGTTCCTTTACAATATACGCACATTTATATTTACAAAAAGACAAAAGCAGTAAGACTGGGGTTTTAGTAGCCTAAACCATGTGGTGAATCTTTAGTAGTGGCACCTCTTGACAGTAATTCATTTAACTACAAAGACATACAGTCATACAGACAAAAGTGGACCTGCATCCTCTCTCATGCACACACAAACACCCGAGCACTCGTACACATACAGCCAAGCACACGTGTTCAAACACACAAACAGGACACTTTCCTTGTACACCTCAGAACAACATCCACCAGTGGGACGAGGGAACTTATGAAGGTCTGGACTGATACAGACTACTGGCTGAGAGGTGCTTGAAAGTCCCACTTCTGATGGAGGAAACAGCTGGACACAGCTAGGAAACCAGCTACTGGCCGGAGAACAATGAGATGACCAACACACCAAGATCTGCACTTTGTGTCAACATCTGAACAGAGAGCCTTGAAGACTCTCTGGTTTCCTCTGGCTCGTCACCTCAGGGAATACTGCAGTCCACTTAATGGCATATCACAATAGCATCGCCTTGATTTAAGTGATGACATAATCTGCAATATAAAGAACTACAGCGCTGGCAGTGGGTGAAAACGGACCTACTGCCTGTCAGCAAAAACAGTTTCCTGGTCCTTAATGAAGTGACAGAAGGTGAAAAGCAGATAAAACGCAGCTTAGAAATGGCAGTACCTATGTCACGCTTGTAAACAAATACAGTGGATATTTAGGGAGAGGAACCATGTTAACCCGAATAGTTATATACACCTTTACAAGAGAACTCTTTAACTCTCTCTCTCTCTCTCTCTCTCTCTCTCTCGCGGTCTAGCTGTCTAAAAATGACCTGCTCATCTAACATCGCTAAGATGAATACCAAGACTTGCAGGCTTCACAGATTGTCTTTTGTGTCAAGACTCTGATCTCGATATGATATATCTAATATATAATCAACAAGCACAGAAATGAAAAGCAAGTGTACCGTATCTGTAGCAAATCTCTGATGACAGTGTGTCCAGCGTAATGGTAAAAGTTTAAAAAGGTCCGGATAGTTAATTGCTCTCTAGGTAGTGAAATCCAACATCTCCTAATAAACTTGAAGCACTTAAGAACATTTGGTTGACCATGCTGTCTAATAGCTTATATAACAAAGTCTCCATATCTCAATTCAAATTGGCCCCCAAAATATTGTCTTCTACATATAGTATACGTCTGAACATTTGGAAATAATACTGACAATAAGAGTTAAAAACAAACAAACAAACAAAAAACAAAGTAAAAATTGCAATATATGGGATGTGGAATGTTGAAGTGCCTTGAGTGCTTTTTTTTCTCCCCCAGCAACAACAACTGCCAATCAAACTGAAAATGCTACTTAAATTTCCATGTTAGAAAAATGACAAATAACAAAACACAAAATGTACAAAGCATAGTAGCTCCAACAGACCGAAAAAATACATTTGTATATGAACTGCACCCCCCCCAAACAAAAAAAAAAAACGAAAAAAAAACAAACAACAAACCCCACAACAACGAAACAACCTTTATGAAAAGTGTAGGACCATGTAACTGGAAAAAAATTGAAAGAAACAAAATCAGAAACAGGTATAAGTGAAACAATGTACTTTATGACAGTTTTAGAGAAAAAAAAAAGATGTCCCTCCACCCTCCTTGGTTCCTTAATTGTTCTTTGCTATGAGCAGGGGAGCATTAGTCCAAGTATCTCCCCTGCTTTCAGCAGGCAAAAACATTGATAGCAAAGGAAAAAGCCATTTGTCCTTAGAAGTTGTTTCTGTGAGGATATGGCAGTCACCATTGCATCTGTAACATGACAACAATGCTGCTGGTACCGGGTGGCGGACGTGTGTAGTGGTTGGATGGTTTGTGGCGGAACATTACAGGCACTTTATGAGGCAGCCAAACAGGTCGAGTGGGTCCTTACACCCACTGGGCTCCAAGGGTTGTCCCCTCCAAGAAGACTTCGTGCTGGACCAGTAAGGGCTGTGTCGGAACGCTGCCGCTGCTGCTGACCGAGTTGAGACATTGAGATGTTGTGCTCTGAGAACTGGGTTCCTCCCTTGATCTGGGCATCACAGGCAACCTGGAGCTGAAGTTCAGATAAATCTGAAGGGAAGAAAAGAGAGGGAGCAAAATTGGTGAGTGTTCATTTTGCAGACTCTTCCAGTCCTGAAGACAATTACAAAAACTCACTATCCTCACATCCTGATTGTCTCTTAGTGCAACCCACTTACATTCATTTCTGTCTGACATTAAACCATGTGGAGGAAATAAGGAAGATTTGACCTTTTGGGAGAATTTACATTTTGCTCAGAGTTAGATTACTTTGTCTCAACTGACATTATCTCTCAATTATTTATGAGGCTAGAGACCAGCCAGGAGACAGTTTAGATTAACAAAGAGTGGAAATACAGAGAAAAACATGAGATAATTACCCTCAAAGATCCTTATTGCTTATGGTGGAAGCTTGCTAATGGCCACACAGACAATATCCAGGTAAAAAGGCTGGTTCTTGACTAAAAGTGGGCATATACATTGTAACTCAACAATTATAAAGCTGTATGTAAAAAAAAAAAAAAAAAATTGTGAAATTGTACCCTCATGCAGAGGAGTTACACATCCATTTTTAACTAATGGATGGGGGGCATTCCCCAATTTAATATTCCATCCATCCATCATCGATCCCAGCTCTCGTTAAGTAAAAGACGGGGGTTCGCCTTTGACAGGTTGTGTGGCCCTGTGATGGACTAGCATTCTCACTCTCACTTCTCTGGGGAATTTAGAAACACTAATTAGCCAAACATCCATGTTTGTGGACTGTGAGAGGAAACCTGGAGAAAACCCACATAAAAACCAAATGAATATGCAAACCTCACACAGACAGCCTCCAGCCGAGATTTGAACAATGAAACATCTAGCTTTGATGCAGCAGTGTAAAGCATCAAGCGAACAAGCCACCCAACTTGAACGTGAAAACAATTTTTTTCTTTTTCGTGTTTTATTTGTAACAGTTGCACAGAAAACCAAAGAAAATCAAATCAGTTTTATTCATTGTTTTTATCTCAATAAAGGAATTATAGCAAATCACATTAACAGCTCATTGGAAAAAAAAAATCTTCAGAAGCAATTGATTAAATTCAAAACAAAGAACCCTGAAGAGCTGAAACTTGTTTTATTGCAAGCTAGAGACTAAAAGCTGCATCTAAACATCTAGACCATCCATTCCCAAACTTCAGAATACCAAGGCCCAATTTTGAAATGTGAAAAATGTCCGCGGCCCATTGAAACCTTTAAAACCTTTAAATGCCACTTTGATCAACATGCAAGACTATAAACTACATTCCAGTATATATTCCAATATAATCCAAATTTTTTTATTTCTAATTATTTTTTTTAAATCATGTAATAAATATTTAAACAGTAATAAAAAACATAACAAAAATTTATTGACCTCTCACGGCCCACCTGCAGTACCTCGACGGCCCACCAGGGGTCTATGCCCACGCTTTGGGAATCACTGATCTCGACTAAAAGCTCAGATAAAGACGGTATAGGGCCTGTGATGAGAGGACGACCAACGTCCTGCTTTTATCTGCAGCTGATGAATATATAGCTTGTATATTCAGGCATGCACTCCTTGTGCACAAGTTTTAGGCACAGCTGAAAGCACGACTGCAAATTTTAAAACTTTTTTGTTTCATGTTAAAGCAGCACAAAGGACCTTTATTGATTTATTATTTTATTTTTAGCTCAACACATACCCCTATAGGAGGTGGATGTTAAGTTGATTTTACAACACTGAAAGATTTGTTTGGTCTTTTGGTCCATTTCTCATTTTCTCTTCCATCACTGCTTTCACGAGTCTCTTTATCACCTTTTCAAAGCTACCAGCTGTAATTTTGTGAGACATAGTAAAGTGATACGTGGTTGTCGCAAAAGACAATCATGCATGTTATTTTGGCTGGTTTTTGCCTATATTAGGTATGGGAGGCTATGAAAGATAAACAACCCTTCATAAAAGTTATCAAATATCCCTTCAAATGATACTGAAACTGATTCTTTTGCATGAAAGAAATTATTTTGTGCCACTTTAATTTTTTTTTTTTTTTTGCCATTTCCACTTCACTGCATTAGGTAGAAATTGATCTGAAAATGTGTTTACGTGTTGGAAATAGGCATATGCTTGCTTTTTGTGGGTATCCATTGTGGATCTGGCCTCTGGAGTTGAAAGTGAGCATGGTCAAGTCACATGAATGTAGTGTGGATGCATGACAGTGTGATGTTATCAGTAGAGGTACGTGGACTAAGAAGTAAATCTCACAATAATATGGTTTATAGAGTAATTGGTTTATGTAGTTGTCGCAAATATCTTCTGCTGATTACTAATGTGAATAGGCCCACTGCTAATGTTTGTTAACTGGTGCTTCTGTTGTAGAAAACAGACTCCTAAAGTAGCGTGTTAGAGGTGAATACTGTGTCCCGGTCATGTTTTTCATGTTACACTACATATAGATTGAATTCTGATTCAACCTACATGATGACTTGGTTAATTTTTGTTCACGTTCGCTTGAACTGGAAGGGGAAAGGCACCAGGAAAGGACACCTCGAGAAAGGATAAAAAAATACAATACAGAGTAAAGGCAGACTTTTGAGACTGCTGACTCAATAGCACTGCCTGTGACAATGTTTGCTGGCAGCAATTCATGCCTTTAGGCAGTTGTTTTCACTGTGCGTCCTTTGTCCACAATGACATCTTTTTTACGTCATGGCACGAGCTAACAACACTAACAAAAGCGCCCTATATTTCAAGTTGCTCTGCATGTTTTTGACACAGCTCCCATGGCAGAAGAAAGCTACGACAGGGCACATTAAGATTTAAATCAAGAGGTTTTCTCAGAAATATGACATTGACCATTCAGGAAAAAAACTGAACATCTACATTATTTCTGATCCATTGTGGTAGTATGAAAAGGTAAAATCATAAAACAACCATTGTCCAAATGCTTTTAGACCATGGAAGACTCTTAAGAGTACTTTTCAGCTTGCTACCACAGATTGCACAAATGGACCATTGATCCTAAAATACATTATAACTGGCAGTGTTTCCCACATGTTCATTTATTTGTGGCGGCCCGCCACCAATAAATTTTTGCCGCCATGAATTCATTTTTATTTTTGACTCACCCTCGCCTCCAGATTGTTTACTTTGTGAATGTCACATACCATTTTAGTTCTAGCGCCTTGAGTGGCGGTATGCATTGTGGCGCCGGCTATATATTTATAAATCGTAGAAGAAGAACTTGCGGTGGGCTTATAAGTCAAGAAGACGCAGAAGTCGTGGTGGAAGAATCGTGATTCAAGCAACGAAGATACGGTCTATGCGAAGGTAAGACGTGCCGTTACAAAGTGGTAAAATAAGCTCAAAGGTGGTCCGAAAAACTCTAACTCATCAATGTTATACCAGCCCGTGTCTGTATCAAATCTAAATGTTCAACATGTGCAAATCAAATCAAATTTATTTATAAAGCCCTTTTCATACAAAAGTAACACAAATTGCTTTACATAATAAAAACAATCATTAAAACAATATGTTTTCCTGTTGTTAATGTACGTTAGCCAACAGGCAACTGTTGAGCTGCTGCCGTAGCGCCGTAATGTCGCCTACATACATTCCCCCCCCCCTCCCCGGACCAAACCACCACAAATAGATCCTTGACCTGTGGGAAACACTGAACTGGTAAGGGTAAACGTTGTATGTCATGACCAGGCATTGTCTTTAAAGTGTGTTCAGGTCAATGTGAAGTAGAGGAACTCCAGTCTAGAAAAGAAAATCTTGGGTCAGTTGTGTACGCTTTTAGTGATACCAACATTTTGGAGAATACTGTTGTTAATAATACAATGCTTGACTGTCCATGATGTTATCAATATAAAAAAGTGGTTCTTTGTGGTATTAGAAATATGCATATGCAGATCTCAATATTCCTTGCAGGAGAGATAAAACCAGACAGCCAAGAGTGTCCTCCTTGTCCGTGCGTCCTCGGAAAAAAAGCTGTAGTATTAAGATTGAGGTTTTATGTGGATGGAATAAATGAGAGGGATACCACACCCAATGATAGTACACAAAACACTTTATAATGTAAAGTGAATAGCGGCCGGACAGGAAGAGTGGACTGGAGTTTAAAGGAAGCGTACCCAAGCATGACACAGATTGTTTACATAATATGGATTCACCCTGGATGTCTTGTGTCATTTAGCACCAACTATATTGTACTTTGGGCTGCCAAGCAGTTCAATTTTGACTGTGATTATGTCCACCATTCTTTCCAGTAAGTCATCATTAATATATCTGTCTAAATGAATAATTTTCAAATGCAAATGTGCTCCATACTGCTGAGCCTTCCCCTTTGAGGAGGCTGCATTGTGGGAACCTTGAAGGGATTCTCGTCCTTCCAGATCAGTTGTGACTCAGACTCATATCTGACAAGTCGTTTTGGATGACTCGACTCCATCTAAACAAATGTAGAAGTCCTGTCAGTGAAATCTGAACCTTTGATCTCAAACTACAAATAAAAACTTCTGAAGTGGATAGCTGACGTATATCTATAGCAAATAATGAGCAATGATTGTTTTGAGAAGCTTGTCTGAATGGAGGGATTATTGTGTTATCACTTTATCCTAAATTAGACATGTAAAGACAGACTCCTTTTTATTCCATTTTTCATTTTATTCAAGCATTACACACTCAGATGTGTAAAAGTAAAGTTTTCCTTTTCTGTTATTTGCCTATTGTTTTTCTGGTACTTGACAGTGGAGAGGAAGCACACAAACATGCAGTTACAAGAAATGAGAGGAGTCTTGTAGAACAGCTATTCTGACGCAACACGTTTTTCTGAATGCATCACTGAGCTGTGAGTCTGTGGAAGGAGATGAGCCTGTGAATTTACAGACACAGGTGAATCTGTGGGCTTCTGGATGAGCAGAGGGAATTTTCTGACTCTGACAATCCAGACAACATGTTTACAGCGTGTTAGCCGGACCGCTGACTGAAAGCTGGCAATCATGTTGTGTAGGTTGTAAATGTGAAGTGAATAAATCAAGAACGTATTTAAATGCGTGAGTAGCACACCTAGTACTGGGACTTGATTCCTTAGAGTTTGGAATGGGGGATCTGGATTTGCAAGGACCTGCACATCATTAGTGAAAAAAATCTTTTGGAAGGTGAGTGAATAATCAATGGAGGTGTACGGCACATATTTTCATGCGCTCAAGTTCCAGAATAGATTTCATCCAGATGCCGTGTACTTTTACTTAGATGTGGAAATAAAAACCAGGCTGATGTTGGCATATCGTAACCTAACCTTCATTGCTTTTGGTTTAAATAGTAAGAGTAAGTCAGCAGCTCGCCTGTGTGCCAGACTTCAGTGGAGACCTTCCCAGACAGCAACGATATGGCCCCAACATGGCCCATATCTGTAGCTCTCTTTGGCCCGTGTTTCGCTTCGACTGGCAGCATTGACTCAAGATGAGTGTGGCCACATTTCACATTTACATTTCCACCAGGGATGGCCCAATTTTCCCTTTCCTTCAGGTCTTTGAGGCACACCTGGCCCTCAAAACACTTGCTGTATTCCATGTCAGAACTAGTTTATGAAACCTGGGCCAAATCTAGCTCATGTAACCCATCCCAAAACCCAAGTCTTTTTCAGTTCATGAACTTTGAGTCGTAACTGAGCCATAAGTGGCAAAAGTAGCCCGATTTGGCCCAAATCTGTCTTCCATCTGTGGTCCACTAGTAAGAGTTCCTTGTCATGGAAAGTTTACACTTACATTATAGGTTACCTGGAACTGGATTTGCAGGAAGTGAAATTGAGTTAAGGCATGATAAGATGTTGACTTTGGCTTCCCTAATTCTAACATATTGTTAGTATGCTAATATGCTCTGCATGTCGACATTGTGGAAACGTTTCACCATGTTCACCACACTGGTTTAGATTAGCTTCAACAAAGTTGAGCAAAACTCTATGCCAGGACATGAATAATAGAGAAGCTGCGCTTGTGTAATATCTTGTATAACCATAGTTTTTCCATCTTTACAGGTTAAACAGGCAAAATGTCAAAATTACTCATCAGACTCTTTAGAAGATAGTCTGTCTTCCAAGATTGCAAGATTTTGCCTGAAGTTTTTCACATCCTGAAAAACAGTTGAATGGAAACTTTCACCTAGAGAATTTCCCAGTTTGGGATTAATGAAGTCCATCTATCTTGGATTTATAGTCCATCTATCTTTCTAGACAGATGGATAATCGGGTTGAAGGGTGGGACAAAGTGGTGGAGCAATTTTTTGTGATGACTTGCTTGGGTTGAGAGACTGGTTGCCAGGGTTTGTCTAGGCTGGTCCTGTCACTGAGGGCTGAATTAATCTTGATTTGAGCAATGAGATGATCTGGAACTTCCAATTAGTCTAGAATAGTTTCCACACGTTTGGCTGAATTATTTCTGCCGAGTCTCACATAAAAAGGAATTAAGAAAGTCTCAGGATTTGACACACTTGATAACTGACATCTGATAATATTTTGTTAAGCAGAAAAAAAGGAATAAAGAACTGCTTGTCAGTCTTGCTTCATTGTGGTGGAGATGGGACTGTTCGCCTCATCTCAAAGGACATACATGACATATGCAAAATGTTAAATTCTCAGAGGGAGGGGCGCGATGTTCATGTGGAACTTTTTGGGTCAAAGGTGTCCATGAACTATGGCTCACTTAAGTTTTTAGCTCCTTAGGATCTGTGAGGGATTTCTGCTCATGCATAGGAACGTGTGAGATATTTTTTTTAGGCATGCCATTTTGAACCCTGTGTTTTGAAAGAAAACATCATCAAAGTGGTGCAACCTACATGCTTCGTGGCATCTGACAGCTGTTGCTCAATCCTCTCTACAACCTTCCTGAAGGGGGGCCGGTTGAAGGGGTCGGGATCCCAGCAGGATCTCATAATCTGATACCTGCAGAGCAACAGAAAAACATGCAAACAAACAGGCTTAACTGTCCGCAGATATTACATCCTGCTTTTTGTATTTTATTCCTTCTTCTCCCAACAAAGAGTTTGAACTTGTCCTGAATTTTTAGTTTTTCTTGAGAGAAGCCAAATATAACAGGATGAGAAAGGGCTCTGATTCAAATCCCCCACATTATATTCCTTTAAAGTCTCACCACTTCCATCCATCCAACAAGAGCATCTCTCCTTTTGATGACCCTTTTGAACACAGACATTTCACATCAGCAAAAACTCACATTTCACTGGGTGCAAAATCTGGAGCATCCATTCTGTATCCTTCTTTTATCAGTTTGTAGAACTTGGCATCCACAGGCATACTGGGATAAGGACTGCTTCCTATGTTCAGCAGAGATATTAAGTTACATTATGCAGTTCTGAAAAAAACAGATAAACATGCAAAATATTGCATTATGGATGGAAATACATACCCAGTGAGAATATTTCCCAAAGCAAGATGCCATAGGACCACACATCACTCTCAAATGTATACACACACTCAAAGATACTTTCCGGAGACATCCACTTCACTGGCAAACGCGCCTGAAACAAAATAAATATGTAAATGTAATGTAAATAAAAAGCTTTCAAAGAATAGATGGACAGCTTTATTATATCCCAATTTGAAGTCTCATTTCACTCAAGAAAAGGATGTGAGTGAGGACTGCTAAATGGAAAAAACTGGAAAATATGAAGTAGGAATGCATAAAGTGTTTGTCCCGAGGTTTCTAATTACAGACAAAGCGGCACAGCCCATCTGTGGCATCCATACTAGCATAAAGAGGACTCGGTGTCACTAATCTGACATCTCATGAGATCACATCTGGAAAACACCAACACATACACACACACGTTAACAGTTTCTAAGTAATTTGGAACCATTAAGACTTGCTTGAAACAAGCCACACAAACTGTAGGAGGAACCATGTGAGATGAGTTACAATATTTCTGGCAATAAACAGCTGATACATCAAAATTTAAAAGAGGCCATTGTAGAACTGGGGAAAAGTAAATTGTTCTATATCTGGAAAACAATCTCTTTGAAATGTTCATTTTACAGACATGTAAAAACAGACAACTGGCATTTCCAAACACTCATGGGAACTTATGGGAAATTCTGCTGTAACCATTCAATGGCTCCAGGAAGAAAAACTGTGGCACCTCTCAGTGTGGTTGCACCAGGTTTTCAAAAGGTGTTTTTTTTTTTTTTTTTATTTATTGTTTTTAAGCCAGGTTTTGGCTCCAATTAGAAATTGAGGAAAGTTCAACTTATGGCACAAGCATTAGCCAGTCATACACAGCTAGTGTTTGCCAACGAAATCATACACGGAGGAGGGACTGTTTCAAAACATGCAGCTTAATAGTACATTGAGTGGGAAGAAATTAAATGTTTGTTTATTGCTATGATGAAATTTCATCAGGAACACCCACCATCCAACATTGCAGCAATGCTGCTGTGTGAGCAAGTTGTTAGGCCTCCAAAAGCTGTTTAAGAAAACAGTTGACTGGCAGCATCCATCTCTCTCCTGATTATGACCACATAAGACTGTGCAGCCTCATATTTACAAGCTATGTGTTCACTGGCTGTAGATGAAGCGGGAGTTGCTGGTTAGGCAGCTCTGACTCTGTCTGTGAGTTGATGAAGGTATTAGTCTCAAGTTTACATTGGAACCATTTTTGTTTTTTGTTTTGCAAAGTCCTTTGGTCTGAATTTAGACTAGATTCAGCTGTTTTTGTTTTGGTTATCATTGCCATTGTTTCCCTTTTCTCTGCCAGTTTCGTGTTTAGTATAACCGGACTTCATTCCTGCCACTTTCATCTTTCTCATGAAATTCAGCTGCAGTGAAGTACACTTTTTTTTTAATTTAAATAATTAAGTAGGGTAGTGTCCACATGTGAATGGCTAAAAATGGGAGTGGAAATCATTTTTCTGCATGGGTGTAAAAATGAGACAAACATACACCCTGGAGAAAAATCTGATGAAAAGAATGCAAATACACATTACTGTGCAAACAGCTTTGTTATGAAACCACACAAAGTTGCATGCATCCTGCCATAGGTCTCTAGGACAAAAGTCCTTCACTTTGCCCATGCCTTCTTGCATGTAACGTGTTGTGAAGTCATAAATCGAGCACATAAATCGAGAGTGTTTGCTGTCCTGCAGCTGCCAGCATCTTGTGTATATCTCAGATCCAGTTTCAAAAACTTAAAAATGTGATCTATCCATGGTATGCAGAAATCTTAAGTGCAAGTTTTTGCTTTGGCGATCAAGTGCACACTTACATTTCCTTTGACTACATAGTTGGAGTCTGTGGTAATGTCTCGAGCCAGGCCAAAGTCACAGATTTTTGCGACTCTTCCTTCGGTCAGCAAGATGTTTCTGGCAGCGAGGTCTCTGTGAATACACTGAAAAGAACAAATGCACCATTAAAAACAACTGGTCATCCATGAACAACTGACTGCAATATACTGGTCTTGAATGAAGCACCCTTTTCTAATGCCCTTTGGTACTGAATTTTCCATGCCTTACTGCGTAACACACAAACCAATGACACCGATACATGAGCCCACTGGCCACAGTATCTGTACCGGCACAAGTTATAAATTTTTTAACAACATGCTCCAACATGAGTTTTAGATCCGTTTACTAGCTGTGGAAACATGATCCATGATCCTACGTCAAATAAATAAATAAATGAATAAGGGTCAGAGGTCTACAGAAGATATTAATTATGGCAGCTGTTAATGCAACATCTGCATGCTAAGGTGGACACTCACGTTTTTGGAAGCTAAGAACTCCATGCCTCTAGCCACTTGGTATGAGAAACTGAGAAGATCTTCAGTATCTAGAGATAAACCATCCTCATCAAACATCTCGGCTTCTTCGTCTGCATCATCATTAGAGCCACCTGTGAGGACCGACAGGAAGATTATTTTTTCGGAAGCATTACAGTGACTGGTTTTCTGTGTCTTTATAACACAGTGGAAATTTGATGAATGGCCGGTTGGCTTGCCTTTGCGTAGCGAGCGCCTCCTCTCGAGGGACGAGCTGAACGGTGGACTGCCAGCAACAGAAGGCCTCATGGTCATGTAGCCGTTCAAGCTGTCTCTGTGAAGAGGAAAGGAGCAGTCTGGTCTCAGCGGATTGCTGCCACACTTAAGCACGCTGCTGTCCAAACACCCTCCTCCTACGCACGTTCTGGATTGTAAATACTAATACTGTCTTTTTCACTCTTAATAGACAAAGAAGAGCCTCACCCATCTGCAACTTTCCGTTGGGTGACATTGCGGTAGTAGCAGTCCTCTTCAACCCTGAAGCAAATGAAGGATTCTCTCTTTCTTCTGAGAAAGTTAAGAAGGTCTCCAAAGCAGCAGTACTCTGTGATCACCAGAGTAGGGCCTGCAAACAAAGACACATTTTGCATGAGAAAGATTTTCTCCAGATTCATAGCTTTAAATAAATCAAGCACATAGCCAGAATTGAAATCATATAAATCTGTGAAGTTTTGAGTTTCATTTCCCAATCTGAAACCAATACCACAGATCTACACGGCTGTCACACCTCCAACTGTGCAGGCTCCCAGCAGGTTGACAATGTTCATGTGATTTCCCAAGTAACTGAGGACTTTCAGCTCTGACATCAGGGCCTCTTTTTCTGTGGCATGAGCGCTTGCTGTGAAAAAAAGAAACATAATTAGCAACTTCCAAGCTCCTGGGGAAAAGGTCAGCACATGTGAAATTATGATTACATATTGTGATCGGATTTTTTTCTGGATTACAAAAAAATGAGGTCCTTGCTTAAGGTTGATTAGAAAAAAAAAGGTGCCTGATAAATATGTTGCTAAAGCAGAAGTGTCCAAACCACTGAATAAAAATACCCACACAGTAGCTGCCTGCCTCTGAACACCTGCAGCCAAAAAACCATTAAAACTTCTCCAAAGCCTGGAGCTACTGTGCACATTTGTCACTGTCAAAAGAGGTCCAGTGTGTTTATTCCACGTTATTTGCATGTGTGTCAGCAGAGCTTACATTTGAGCATTTTAACAGCCACCGTCATGACCGAATCCGCTTTGGAGAGTCCATAGGCAGTGGCTTCAACCACTTTACCGAATGCACCAGATCCCAGCGTTTTACCTGAAGACCAGAGCACAAAAACAAAGCTGTCATTCCCCATCCTCTTTCCCTCCCACAAACAGGCCCCATGCCAGCGTTCCCGAGACAACAGTTTTTGCCTGCAGGCTGTGTACATAGGCACCAGGACACGTAGGATCCTGTTTGAGGAGGGCTGTTGAAAACAACACCCTGAATATGTCAGCAAGGTTATGTTTACATTGAAGGAGTGGGGTTTCATCATTAATGAGCCGTTGAACTGGTACATTATAACCACAAATATGACTAAAATCATACAGCATTTTCCATATACAGAGAAAACAGAGTCAGCTAGCATGAAGTAGCCTGAGGGTGCTATGACGTCAGGACTGTTTGGTTTTATCATTGGGACTGTTACTGAGACAAACCCCATTTATCACTACATGGTGCTGCTCCTCCTGTGATCTACAGATAAATGTGACAATATTGACATAAGTGCCATGGTGTGTCGGGTATGATGGATTAATGGAAATATGGGGCCTAGCTACAGAGCATGCTCACCGAAACACAAGTTGTTCCGTGGAAACTCCCACTGGTGATCATATGGGAGCAGCATCGGGTCGATGTACACATAGTTGTTTCCATGGATTCCCTCAATAACCTTCCACTGGAATTTGATATTTTGGTTTCTGACATGAACAAACAGTCAAGAATTGACCATAACGCACTCACTCATAAAGTATCAACAATAGCGAAAAAGGGTGTGTCATTTTGGAAAAGTGCCGTGCTGTCTTACCTGTATGTACTTGTAGAACAACATGATAAGGATGAGGCAGAGGATCCCTGCTGCAGCGACAGAGCCAATTAGCAGAGGGGTGAAAAGATCATGGGGAACTCTTCTTTCTACAAGGACATAAAAATGATCATGTTTGATGAGAGAGCAAAGACGGAGCCAATCAGGGACTCTTTCATGGGTTCATCATGTTTGCATTTGTGCTTACAAAGGGACACTAAAGTGAGCCGGAGAAGGCTGAAACCAGGGTGTAGCCCACTTTGATCAAAAAGCAGCAAATTAATCCAATTACATATGTATACATATTATGGACTTCACCTCTTTTACTCTTTGTTTGCAAATTTGGCCCTTCATTTTGTTTACTGCTTAAACTCTATTTGATTGAGCAACATTTGTTTAGGCTATTGCTGTTGTTGTTACAGCTGTGCTGGTAAGTAATTATATGTAATCGGTGTTCTGTTCCTTTGTGTCGGTCTGGTTGTGATGCCTCATTGTTTTGCTCCTCTGTACACTGGGGTGTAATAAGCTCTTTAGCGATAAGAGGCTTTCTCTCCACTTCAAATCTGAGAATGCAGAGTCTGCAGGAACTAATCCCCTGTAAACCTGTCAGTGGTTTCTAAAGCTGTGTTTTCCCTGCTGCAGCTCACTGACACCTCCAAGCCTCCCACAGGCCCAGAATCCCCGGCACCGCCAGGACTCCGACTGCGCTCCACACTCTCAGCGCCTCCGCCTGGTCTTCTGTTACTCTGCTAAGCAGAAGAATCCTGGGCACACGCTGCCCTGCCTGGCTGCAAACGCTCGTCTTGCTTGCGATGCTCACCCACATACCCGCTGTAGCAACAGTTACCCCTCCGGTCCTGCATGAACCTGTTTATGCAGGCTCAGTGAGGGAAAACTTTGGTGTACTTTCAGTTCCTGCAACGCACAGCCCTTTGAGGACATTGAGCAGCAGATGGGGAGGCCGTTAAAAGAGATGAGATTTGGAATCACAGAGTACACAAAGAAGTAGAGATAATTCCCATTTCTAAACAACATCTTATCATAGCCAATCTTATCTGAGGTAGTATCTCTACGCTATTGTTTACCAAACAGTTGACAGCCAGCCAAGGATCTAGTAGTGGGGCTAAATTCATGGGTTAATCCATGTCAAAACTGTGTTTTTGGTAAATATTTGGAGCTGAGGGATTATCGCCCTTATCGTAGGGCTTACTGAAGTGCATACGAACTACAATAATGTAATACCACAGAGCAGTGAGTCACAGTTTTTAAATCACAATGACATTAATTTGCTAAGTAAATAGATTTTTTGCATAGATCTTTTGCCTTTGTTGCATTTAAACTTTAAGCTAAAGGTGTGAACATGCAAAAGATTACATCAGTTCACCAGCAAAATATGTGACCGATATTAACAACCAGCACTTCCACTTTCCTCTTTGTATGTGTGAGCTTTTTTTGTGTGCACGTATAAATGTGATGTCAGCTCACCGTTAATGGAAAATAGTGTGAAGGCTTGTTCTCCCTCAACTGTAGCCACACACTCCAGAGTATTGAACCGTCCCCTGCTGATGTTCACCCGGCTCTCCACCTCCGTCTTCCCGAATGTGGGGCTGAATAACGTGACGGTGATGACGTTGCGCTCCTCTTGAGTGGCGTTTGTCTGCTGGGAACACCTGAGGGCAGAATATTATTGTTGACACAAGGCTGATAGCGGCTCATAAGATTGCAGGGTTACCCATTTATTTCTCTTTTGATTGTCAGGTCCTTTATTTACGTCTCTGCTCGAGGCACACAATCTTTTCTTGATTCATGAACACATTTATTTGACAAACACAAAATGCAGAACCACTGAAACATGTCTTCATGTTTCAGTTTTATTGTCAGTTAGTTTTCCTAGAAGTTGATATCAATTGCGGGGAATTCCTCCTGTGCTCAGGAAACAAAGGTAAAGATCTCGAGTGATAGACTCCCTTAGGTCCCACTACTTCCTGTTCCTGTACATACATTTACACGCCTGTAATGAATGGTCAAGTAATGAGTATTAAGTGGATTTGATAGCAATTTAAAAAAAAAATGACTGGATAATGTTGGGATTATCACTCATGATTCACTGGCTATGCTGCTTGGGATTGGTGTTGCTACGGCAACCACTTCAGCACATTTTACGTTTGACATGGGATGAGCAGCTTCCAGCTGTATCCAGGCAGATTTCTCGGCCCCCTACCAATCACAAGTCAATTCTTTTCAATCCCCTGTCACATGGGAGGTCATCTCATCACTGTCAACCAATCACAAGTCAAATCCCACAATCCCACATTCCACCGTCATCATCATTCCAGACACGATCCAATGTGTCTTCACTGTGACCTTTAGGACCCTCGAGATGAGTTTTACAGGAGTCAATTGAAGTCTGATAGCAGGAGTCAGACTGCAAAGTAGAGGCCATGCAGTAAATAATTGATGGAAGCCGAGACAAAATACCCGATAGAACAGCAAAAAATGAGCAGATATGCAACCAGAATTCACATATTTATACGGTTACTTCGTTGAGCATTTTGTTAGGTTGATAACACACAACGTAGCTGTTTTTGGCCTTGATTGGGCCGGGTTTTTTTTTTTTTTTTTATCTAGTTAGTTTATTAGCCAAGTGACCATTCTGACTGATATTCCCTTTCAAACAAATTATTCAAATGTCATTTCAAAAAGTTGGGTTTTAAAGTAATCATATCTGGTTGTTTCTATAAAAATGCCATCAGTACAAATAGAGTACAAATAGAGCAGCTGTCGTCCCTACACTGATGCAGGGATGTTTGACATTTGAAAATGTAGTCACTAAGACATTGAGGACACTGAAAAAAAAAAAAACAAACAAATGCAGAAACTTCATGTGTTTGAAAATCTCACCTGACGTACGGCTGCTCACAGTAGTACCATTTGATCTGGGGGGCAGGAAAGCCTTCAGCCTACACAGCGTACCTGTCCGTCCACTGGGCCCTCATGAGATACAATCTCAGGTTTACCTGATGAGGAAAAGTTAATGTGAGAACAAATAAGGTAGGAAATAAATGGCGGGCAGTTGAAATAAGCTGCAACCCTTTATGGCGCAGCAATAAACCTATCAGAGGAACAGATGCAGTGTGGAGTGAAGGTGCAGCGCTAGCGAGACCTCATTTCTCACAAAGAAAAGGTCAATTTTCCATGTCAGCAATGGAAGATTTATGCAGCGTGGAATAATACATTTCATTATGTGGCTTAAGGGAACAAAAAACCTTTCACGAAATCTACGGCGCACTTACTGATCACAAAGATGGTGAAGGTCTGATTAACTGAAGCGTCACTGTTGGAGGCCTGAAAAGTGTAAACACCGCCTTCTGACATTTTCAGCCGCACCAGCCTCAGCTCGCTGCTGTAACTAAACATAAGATAATTACATTTTTAGCATGAATGCCTTCATTGATTTTTTTGTAGAATCCACAGTGAGATGTTTATATTAATGCTTTGAGATTGCAGAAACAGAAAAAAATAGAACTGTGCTTTAAGCACATCTGCCTAACATCTGCCTTGGGCTTAAAGGTGTGACATCTAATTCCACCCATATACAAAGGAATGTTAGGTGAAAGGGTTGCATACATAATTGGATAACACATAACACTTCTTTCTTCAGCACATCAGTATGTCATGCTTTGATTTCCTGTGAACAGCAACACTCATTTACAATCTGGCAGTGGCCGCCTCAGTGGAAAACCTGGGGCGGGGCTCCTTCAACTTCAACTGCTTTTCTCAGGAAACTGAGTGGCAGCCAGGACAACAGCGCTAAATTCCTCTCAACCAAAATAATGAACCTTTTTCTTCTACTTGGGAGAAATCAAAGATGGTTTGTCTGTTCTCGCACCTGTATTCATTACTGTGTGTGCTGATGACATGGTCGCTCGTGTTTCTCAGCTCGTGACCCATGAATCTCCAGGAGAAGGTGTGCGGCTTCGGGTAAGCCTCCATGTTAACCTTTACAGACAGATTCTCCCCTGAACGGACATGGATGGTTCTGTTGTGGATGGGTTTTAAGCTGAGGAACCCCCTTTCTGAAATATAAGGAAATCAGATATGACAAAAAATTAAATATTAATGATGAAAAATCAAGTCTGCATTTCCTTGAACCAGACCGATTTCATTGGCGCCGTTCTAGACACTTACAGGTAAGTGAATATGCACGTATAAATCAATATATGCACATGATTAAAAAAACAGAAAAAACAACAACTTTAAATTCAGCCTTTTTTGTCCTGATTGTGAGGGTCTGAAGGGTTAGGGAGGGTATAGTTAGATGTTTCTTCTCCAGACATGGGAGGCAAGAATGTAACTTGGAGCCGTTTCCAGAAAATAAAAAGACCACCAACTCAGGCAGAAAATAAGTATGAAGAAATTCAACACAGGAATGAAGTGTCGTCATGAGAGACTGAGACTGATTTATCAGTGCAGCAAAATGTTGTGGTTTCACTCACCGTAAACATCAAGCCACACCGACTTCGTGCTGGTCCCTTTTTCATTCCTAGCTTCGCATTTGTAACTCCCAGTATCCTGTGGCCGCACTGCTGCGATGTGCAACGTGGCGCTGCGTACGTGAGTGTAGTCCTCGGTCTGGATGCGTGAAGCGCCATCAACCTTTGCTGGTTGCTGTGGATACCAGACGGCACCCTGTCAACGCCCAGAGATCTCTAGAGATTAACCCCGTCTGCATGTCTATCCTTGCCAAGCAAATACTGTCAAACACACACACGGTCAGCCACACACTTACAGTCGCCCGCATGGTACACATACAGCCAAAATCCAGGAGGTATTTTGACCCCTTTCTCTTTCGCTCATTCGAACATACAATAGGAAGATGCGGGAGAACTCTCCTCTCAGAAAAAGGTAAGCCCGTTTTGGAGATGTAAACATTTAGGTGTGTCTTAACCAACAGCACAGAGTAGCAAAGACAAAGACTAGGGATCTCACCGAGCCAGGTGGCGTGACCCACTTCACGCTGATTTCTCCATTGACATTGGTGGTGTTGCAGGTGAGCGTGAGACTCTCATTGCGGGTAAGAATCATTCTACTGGACTGCTGCATCTCTATCACAGGAGGAGCAACAGGCACTGAAAGGGAATGAAGACAGAAAATGTTAACCTTGACAGAAGCGGTGCACAAAAAAAAGACCTGTTCAAGCTCAGCGATGCACTTGCACTACATACAGGAACACTTTATTTTACCTGGTTTCACCGTCAGGAAGTAGTTATGTGATCTGACGTATTCTCCTATGAGGGTTCCAGTGCACACGTAACAATCTTCATAGGACTTTTTTATGTTGTGGATGATGATGCCTTGCTCAAGGCTTGCAGAAAATTGGAGGCCAGAGGCAAGTGCTCTTTTGGAGCATGTTTCCAGGCGCAGATTGTCCAGACTTGGATCAGTTGCCAGACAGGGGATGGAAGCAGTGTCTCCCTCACGCGTAAGAATGTTGAACACCATTGGTTTTCTGAAAGGATTATCAGGATCTGCAGAAAAATGCATTCACACAACACACGCAGTGTCAGAGAGCCGTGAATAGGGCTTCACGCTGAGCTGCTGAAGCTTTGAAGCTATGTTATGTTGTTTTGACTTCTTGGCAGTGTGACTGTCTCAAAAAAAAAAAAAAAAAAAGAAGCTGAAAATAAGATGCTTGATGTGGTCTCTATACACAAATATCATACACATGTTTTTTAGGATAATGTACAACTACTTTTGAGTTAGACTTAATTTTAATGAAATAAAACCCTCTTTTGTTATTTACAAGAAGAAGTTGAAAGTCAATGTATTTATAGAACAATTAAACTGTTTAGAGGTGAGGTGAGCGGGACTTTCAAGGAATTCAGTGCATGTGCACAGGTATAATAAAACATACTGTATCACCAAACGGTTTTCCAAATTGTTGAAGTTTCTAGAAAATCAAAGCAAAATGATTTTTAAATATCTCATTAACTAAGATGGATCATACAGACTGACCCCCCTCCTCCCAAAAAAAAAAAAAAACATTAGTGTAAAGACTGTTGCAAAGTACATGATAAACATCTGATATTACTGTTAAACTTATGCATGAATTTAAGGAACTGTGAGGTGACCTGATACTGGTTCTCTTGTTATTAGTAATGTTTTCTGTCAAACATGAGCTTCAGTGAATGTTAAAATCAGATAGTTCATGATTTTGTATTTGCTTGCTGTCCTTTTGTGTTTTGCTTCAACTGATTCACGAGTTTTCCGACTCACCCTGCTCAGCTTCACTTTTCACCAGAAAAGGAATTTGAATATCATCAGGAAAGTAATTCTTGTGGCTAAACATGTAAAATATTACAAAGCCTTTTGTTTCCTGGGAATTTCAGAAGTGCTGTATTGAACCATGCTTGGTGTTTCCATGGTGATCATGGTTGCTGCAATTTCAAAAAAAAAAAAAAAGGACTGAAATCTTAACAATTTCAGACAGGTTATTCCAGTTAAATCTTGGTAATTTAATTTCCAAATTTTTGGACATCTGGCTAATCTGCCGACACAGAGAGTTGAGATTCTGTTCTCTAAACAGAAATATTCACTCTATTGAGGGATGCAAATATGACTTGAGTCATGATGCGTAATCATTACATATGACTTTAAACTACTTTTTTTTTTTTTATAAAGGTCATCAACAAAATAAGCAGATTTAAATATCACAACATTTGGGCTGAATATCTAAAAATTATTTTTTGTTGGCTTTTGTTGTCGAGCGAATGATCAGCACATGATAGGAGCCTGCAGTGATGGCAGCGGGCCAAGGGGATGTGGGGTGGCACAAAGCAGGAAATACAGTAAAACTCAGTCATGCTCCTAATAAATAGCTCCAGCATGTACTGTACCTGTCCAGGGCAAATGTTACACACCTTCCTCTACAAAAACACCCACACAGCCTCCTGTCAGTAAGATGAGAAATGCCAAAAAGACTGCCTGTTGTTCTCTGCAGTCTGTTTCCACTTCTCTCTAGCTCTCAGTTCTCCTTCTCTCATGCATAAACACCACATAGTCTCACACACATGTAATTACTACTGAACCCCATGCAGCTACCTTTGACATAGACGTAAATGGAGGCTTGTTCTAAGGAGTCCTCGTCTAGACAGATGTAGCGGCCCATGTGAAGAGGCAGAGCCCTGGGGAAGTGCAGCGTCCACATCCCATCAATCTGCTTTGCTCTCAGCGACTTCGTCCGATCCTCCCGCCTCCACTGCGTTCTGTTGTCACTCTGGCAACGCAGGCTAAAGGGTTCGTTGAGGGGAACAACAAGGTGGGGCTCGACTGAGATGATAGTGGGCTTGGAGTTGCCTGTAATGATATAGAAAAGGCTTAAAGCTGTGTGTGAAACACATGATAAATGACAACTTATTTATTTGATAAGTTCACCTGAAGAGTTCATCATCATTTACAGGTGATTATTTAAAACAGCTTCATTTAAAAATGAAAATTTGTTTTCAGTATTAAAATAAAATAAAAAAACAAACAAACAAACAAAAAAACAGAAAGAAGTTAAAATTGTTTTGTAAGGATCCAAAACCCCAAGTTAGGAACCATTTTCTGAAAACCTTCATGCTTGAGGCTTAGTGTGGTGCCAGGAATTACATCTGAAAATTCTAGACATTAAAACTGATCATCAATCCATCCATCCATCCATCCATCCATCATCTATACCCACTTGTTCCTGTGCAGGGCCACAGGGATCTGCTAGAGCCTATATCCCAGCTCTCTTCGGGCAAAAAGTAAAACCGGTCATTCCAAGGAAATATAGTTGACTCATCTGACAGCTGAATAAATATGACAGCCCTCCAGCACTTTACCTGTCAACAGATTAAATGAATCTACCTGTGGGTACCCTCTAAGGCTTTCTAAGGGCCAATTTAATCTTTTGCACCAACTGAAAAAAGGTGTAGAAAGTAAATGAATGATTTCTTCCACACTTTCCAGACTGAAGCCATTTGTAGAAGAAAGCTTATTTCTGCAGCCTGAGAGAAAGACGATAGAGGGAGTATTTAAAAAAAAAGTGGCTGCTGAGAGAGACATAGAGATGCTCCTTCCATCCTCCAAGTGGCAGAAAAGGGAGATACTGTTGTGTGAAGGGTGTGGTGGCACCTTCTCTCATAAAATTTGTAAAAATCACTAAAATTCAAACTGAAATACAATAACAACTGCGGTCGCAGAGACCATGCGTCTGTGCGTAAATATTTTACGAAACTGTGCGGGATAAAGCGCAAAGCATTCATTCAGCACAGAATAAAGGAGGTTTGAAATAAATAAATAAATAAATAAATAAAGGATACATTACATGTATGTTCGTGAAAAAAAATTTGTAATGTATGTTTTCGTTAAAGCACCCAATAGCTCAACAAACCGCGGTTCGTTTGCTCTGCTCCGCGCGCAAACGAGCTTAAGGCAAACTTTGTGGCGTGCTCTGTTGCATCAGATGACAGGTAAGCCTGTTCACTCCGCAGTCACTCAAATTCCCTGCTGATATCAATGTGTTGCGGACATCACGGGCCTCGCACGGACGCGTTATATCTTGTCAAGTGATCAGATGTAAATAAGGGAAGAAAACGTCCACCTGACCCCCCACCCCCCACCCCCACCCCCCAAGAGCTGCACGAGGCATGAGGGGCACAGAAGGCTGCGAAGGAAAGTCAAACAACCACACTATCAGCTCGCCAATTGTTTCTAAAGAAACGGCCTATCAACACAGCTTTCCATAAATTTGCATACCGTGTTCAGGGGGGAAATTCCAGGTACTATTTTTTGAGGAAATAACGCACAAAGAGAGGGAGAAAAAAGTAGGTTGACTTTGGAGGGATGATATGCTTCGACTATATTTACTGGCTCATGAGAACTGAAACGTCAACTGAAACACCCATATCGTGTAGATATATCAGGCAGTAAAAAAATAAAAACGCAAAACAAAAAAAAACAAAACAGTTTAATTATATTGCGTTTTTATGGACCTTGACCCAAGAGTTATACTCCTGGAGAGGAATCGAAACCATAATAGTTGAAATGTGTTTTCTAATTGGTCCTTAAGTAAAAGACCACAGCAAACCGACCCGGGATGTGGGTCGGGGTCTTAAAGTTCTCCTGTACTTGACTCACACGTTAAACATTAAACAGGCCTGCCAAGCAAACAGAAGTCTATAGATTTCCATATTGACGGCTGTGAGCGGCTGGTGGAGGAGGAACGGCGCTTGTACCTGTCGAGCAACACAATCCAAAAGTCTCTGTGCATCTCACTCGTAGTATTTAGTATCCAACTTTATTCGCGCAGTTAAGTTATTATTACTACCATCATTACTATTTAAATAGAGCTTTGTCTGCTGATTAAAACATGTATTACTAAAGTGGCTCCAGCATCCATATTGTCAGCCTGAGTATCCGCTTTCCTCGTTGGGTTTCAGTGACTTCAGATTGTCTTAACTGGTTTTCCTTCTACCTGCTCGGGTTCCCAGAACAAAGAAAAAGCATGCAGACGTCTATCTCGTGTGCAAAAAAAAAAAAAAAAAAAAAAAAAAAAATCATATCTGGATTATCTTTATCTTACTGGGAACCTGGTGGATGAAATAATTTAATTCATAAAATGTAATCGATACTTTCCGAAAGTAAACAGCAACAAGTTGCGTGCGTAAACTGGCGCATCAAGCGTAAAACTCCGTCTTACCTGGATGGAAAGGTGAGCTGTAAAAAGACAGACAGCAGTATCCAGAGGTATTCCATAGTTAGTATTCCATGGGTCTAGCTGTGAAGGTGAGCCAGTGCCTTTGTGGTGAAGGTAGCTCTCTACTCTACTCGCCGGAGTGGGAAGTTGACTGCGGGCTCTGACAGAGGCGCACTTACAAGGCTTTAAAGGCACAGATGCTTCGCAACAGCAGCAGCCGTCGCCTGTCTGCAACCATACTGTTGTGCTGGAGCGCGCCAGAGGCCGAGCAGGTATCTCTGACTGGCTGTGGCGTCAACAACATGTTTATAGAGCCAGTAGTGAAGGCTACACTCACGCGGCACACTGAGAGAGGGAGGTGTTTTCTGACCTCTCGTCTGCCTCCCAACGAGAAACCCGAACGCATGACATGCAAATCAAGCCAGACACACGCCCAGCCAGTCCAGTTTATACACGTTTTTTTTTTTTTAAATCCATCCCGACTAATATAAATGAACATCAGTTATCTCTTGCCGTCGATAATAATGTACTGTTATCAGTGGAGTCGAGAATTGAAGCATTTTGTTGATCTACATGCATAAAATATTTTTAAAGAAAGTGCCCAAGCGCAGTCACCTCCAGATGATTTTGTATTACAACAGACTTTTGATGACTTAGCCTTTCATACACCACCTCCATGGATTTAATGTAAAACAAGAAGTGATCAAAGGGGTAAAACTGCATCTTTTATTTAAGAGGTTTCACAGAATTATGGCATTTACCACTTAGGAATTACAGCCATTTTAAGTGAAGTGTCTCCAAAGCAGTTAGACAAAGCAGCAGAGTTATAAATATAACTACAATATGTTAGACTTGGATGAAAATCCTGAAGTCTGGGGACCAAAGACATCACCAAATTCAGTTCCATTTTTGGAGATACTCTACCAGGCCTTCATGACTGCCAGGTTCATTTGCTGTTTGTCTGTGGGCCTTTCTGCTTTTCAATTTAACTCTTCAGTTTCTAAAAAGCATGGATTCAGAGCATAAAACGTGACCATTGAAGAATATTCAATTTCTTCTCCTTCAAAAATTCTTGAGCTTCTTTTGATGTTTAGGGTCATTATCCATCTGCACTGTTAAGTACTATCAGCTTTGTTACATTTGGCTAAATGTCAGCAGAGTATAGATCTGCACGCCTCATAAATAATCTTGCTTCTTCTGTCACATCATCAATAAACAGCAGTAAGCCCGTTCCCTTGGGAGCCATACATGCTTCAGCTTCAGGGGTTGCCACAGAATATCATCTGTTCCCATTTTTCCCCATATTCTGCATTCTCCTCTCTCACACCAACCAACTGCATACCGCCCCCCCCCCCCCCCCCCCAAAAAAAAAAAAAAAAAAAAAAAATCAGCTCTTTGAGTTCTCTTTTGTCTTGTGGCGGGTAGATCCTCCTTCTCTCAGTGTATTCTCTGTAACTCCTCGTCCCGCATCCATGCTATTTGAATCTAAGACTCTTTGTCTCCACGGTGTCCAATCCTTGCTGTTCCTCTGATGTGCCATTCTGAATCATATACATCCATTTATTCCCAAAGAAACATCTTAAACATCTTTAATTCTGCCACCTCCAGCTCTGCTTCCTGTCTCTTGGACAGTACTGATCTCTGCAGTTCTTGCATTCATTCAGCAAAAGTAAACAAAACTCAAGGCTCAGATAACATTTGTAGCCATAAAAATTGAACAAAAGAAATGAGTTCTGTATTTCATTATATTTTCAACATGTCTTTACAAATACAACATAACCCACAAGTTTGGAAAAATGCTGTGGTTGTCCAGGTCCCATAAATAGACCTAAAATCCTTGATGACTTTCGGCCTGTTGCTGTGACATCAATTGTTATGGAAAACTTTGAAAAATAGGTGAGGTCTGCCATATTGAGCAAAACTGAGCATGCACTTTTTTATATGCAGTTTGATTACTGGCTAAAAAGGGGGAGCAGAAGATGCCACAGTTAGTCGAGTTGCTTGCCTTTTAAACAAAGAGAAGATGATCTCATGCTCTATTTCCTTTTATTGAATTCTCATTAGCTTTTAGCACAATTCAACCCCATATTCTTGCACTTTATTGATTTAATCCTTTTTTTTTTCTTTTTTACTGTCGTCATGTGTAATTGGATTTTTACTAGTTATGTTATATTTTTCCATTTGCTTTAGCTGTATGTGAAAGGAACTGGTCTTCTCAACACTGCAAAGCAAATCTACCTACAAAAAGTAACCTGAACCAAGCACTAGTCTCACAGTCATCTTGTAAAACCTTCCCCTGTATTCTTCTATCACAGGTAATTCCAGACACTCTTCTCCACCCAGTCCTGCTAGCTCGTCAGCCGTATACCTCTGTAGTTGCTACAGCTTTGGACATCACCCATGTCAAATTTCTAATTTAACAGTTTAGTGAAAAACTCCTCACCTGTAGACCTGCCTGTTATGCTGGCACCCAGAAAATAGACTCACAGGCACAACTCAAGTTCAAGGAAGGACATGGTTTATTAGGTAGACAGATCCAAAGGGGTCAAAAAAACAAAAAAACAGGCAAGGTCTTACACAGCTGTCAATATGAAAATGCAAGGCTGAAAGCACAGATGATCTGGTAGAGTACAAGTGGAGAGGTGTGCTTAAATACACAGTGTAGACAATTAGACACAGGTGGAACCCAGGGGGGGGGGGGGGGGTGATCACATAAAATGAGAAGTGAGAATGAATGTGACACAAACACAAATAGACTCAGAGAGCTGAGAGGGGAATGACACTATGCACCGTCCACCCTTCTCGCGCTAATATTTTTTTTGTTTTTCATTTATGTGGTTGACTGGCGACCTGTCCAGGGTGTACCCCTGCCCTTCACCCAAAGAGAGCTGGGATAGGCTTAAGCATATCACCGTGACCCTGTATAGGATTAAGCGGGCATAGATAATGGATGGATGGATGGATTTATCAGTTTGATAAAGTACTCTCTTCATCTGGCTCCTACATTTCCATCTCTGTCTTTAAACACCATAACCCACTCACATCCTTCCCATTTCGATTTCTCTGTCTCAACAGTCAGGACAAATCCTTCTCTAGTAAAAAAGGTGCTTTTTTTTCCCTTCTTTTTATGAAAGTGTCAAATTGATGATTTGGCTACGACTAAGAATGTTGGTTCTGTTTTGTTCCCTCCTGACTGCCAGTGGCAGTAAACAAAGTGGATATGTCTTCTCGTGGTCTGTGCAGGTCGAGATTTTATGAATTTTATGGAAACAAAGTATGTGACCTGTCGGCTACCGTAGCACTTCCGGTTTAAATACCGCACTGTAGACGATGTCCAGCCACACAAGATCTTCTCGAGCAGTGGCCTGACGTTTTTCGTGGGTCACATACTCTGTAGATCCGTGATTCGAATCTACAATTGCAGGTCAAGGGGCTAGATGCCTCCCCTCCTGCCTGTGACCCCACGGTCAGAGCGCAATTGCTGCCCTCTACCGCTAAGGCTGTGATTGACAGGCAATCTTACCCCTATTTACTTTGCAGGCTAATTCCAGCCTGGAGCAGTGGTTGCTCGCGTTGCTCGGCTGGTTTCTTTTACCGTTCTGCCGCTGCAGCCCTGACCGCATTTGTGTGTCGGCTGCGCGAGCGGTATAGAGGCTCCTGGAAGAGGAGGTAATTTGCTGGAGGTTCCAATCGCGATCAGTGGCCATCCACCATTCTTGATTGGGTTTAGATAGATAGATAGATAGATAGATTCTTTATTGTCTGTCTCGAGTAAAACAGAAATTCATCTTTAAAAACAGCTCAATGAAGCATTAAAACATAATTAAAAACCACAGTCAAGCACATTGACTAAAACTCATTCAACAACAGTAAAAAAAAAAAGGTTTATGTTTATGTGTTCTTATTAAGGGCAGTTATTGCAGATGGGATGAAGGATTTTTTGTAAACGCTTTTCCGGGCCAGTGGGGTTCTGTAGCGTCTGCCTGATGGCAGCAGCATGAAGGAGTGGTGGAGGGGATGGGAGGGATCCCAAGTGATGAGGGTGGCTTTCTTCATCACTGAGCGCCTGTACAGTTCACAGAGAGGATGTTGAGATGTTTCCGTTATCTTGCTGGCTTGATTTATTATCCGGGAGAGTTTTGCTTTATGTCTTGCAGTGAGAAAGTTGAACCAAGATGAGATGTTATAACTGAGGATGGATTCAATGAGTGATCTATATACCAGAGTGAAAATGTCTTTGCTGATATTAAAACTTCTTAATTTCCTGAGCAGGTGGAGACGCTGTTGTGCCTTTTTGTTGACAAAGTTGGTGTGTTGTGAGAAGGACAGGCAGGTGTCGATTTCTGTTCCCAGATATCTAAAACTCTGTACCTGTTCCACTGGCTGACCCTGGATGTTAAGTGGTACAAGTAGGTCCCCTACGTTTTTTCCCATGGACCCACAGCAGAGCTCCTTAGTTTTTTGTGATGTTCAGTTCCAGTGAGTTTTCAGCAAAGTTTGGACCAGGGTATGGACTTCCTGCTGGTATTGTGTCAGGGACAGGGTGTCAGTGAGGTGGGCTACCAGGGCCATATCATCTGCATACTTAAAAAGTGTTATTGCTTTACTGATGCAGGTGATGGCATTGGTGTAGGCAGTAAAACGAATAGGTGACAGGACACAGCCCTGGGGCAGCCACGTCTTTAGAGTCAATGTGCTAGATGTAAAACCATTAAGAAGCACGTGTTGTGGTCTATCTTTTAAAAAGTCCTTTATCCATAAAATCAGTGTGGGGTGGACCTGGAGATCAGAGAGGCGGTGTAGCAGAGTGTTGTTGTTCACAGTGATAAAAGCAGATGAGAAGTCCATAAATAAAATCCTTGATTGCCGATGTGTAGAGTCCAGTTGTTTGGTGATTGTGTCGAGGAGCATGAGATTTGCATCCTCAGTGTCTCTTTTTGGCCTGTTTGCAAACTGGAATGGATCCAGTTTGTCTGACAGATCACCTAACAGTAGGTCACAAACTGCTTTCTCCATATATTTACAGAGCACTGATGTCAGGGCCACTGGTCTGTAGTCCTTCGGATTCTTAGGCCATGGCTTTTTTGGGATTGGAATGATGATTGATTCCTTCCACTGTCTGGGGACTATGCCGGAGTCCAGTAGGTGTTGGAACAGTCTGGTGAACACCCCACGTAACTGGGTGGAGCATTCCTTGAGCACCCTGCCTCTGAGCCTGTCAGGGCCAGTGGCTTTGTTTCCTGGCTTTCCGAGCTGTATGCCTAATGCCTAGGTCTGGGCCACCTAAGGGATGCGCTCATTGACCCCTGTATTAATTGCAGCCTTTTGCCCCTCTCTCTGAGGGAGGAGTGGCTGCAACAGGTGGAAGCTCCCTCGTTTGGAAGTGGCGCGCACCTGCTGTGCCTGTTCATGCAGGTGCGGACTTGCACAGAAAGCCTGGCAGACGTAGAGGCAGACCTGAGTCGGGCCTTAACAGCCCTAAACAAAGAAAGCCGAGGCTGCAGGCTCCTTCTCATCAGCAGGTGGAGGTCCTGGGAGTGGAAGTGGAACAATTGAAGCCTGGTGAGGCTCCAGCCATGTCCATGAGGGCTTCCAATTTGCATTTCCAGGCTGTTTGAGGGGGTTCTAGCCCTAGAGGTGAGTCTTCCCCCATCCACCCTTACCTGGAAGGGGATCCCCCAAGCACGGAGGTGCAGGATGGCTCAGCATCATCCCTGAGGAGCTCCAGGAGCACAGAGCCCGCAGAGGGTCCCTGCCTGCTGCATGCTATGCTCCAAGCAGCCTTGGTTTGGGTCGGCCTGGATGATGCTTCAGCTGCTTCACCTTATGGCAGCGACACCAGGGCCCTGGCTTCTATGCAGGAGGTGGATGCACACAGGTTGCGTCACATGCCCCTGGTGGACCAGTGTATCGCTTCACTAATTCTTTCTCCTAATGAGGTGCTTAGAGATAAGGCTCGCTGACCAAGCTCACAGTGCCGGGTCACCGATGGCCTTCTCAGCAAGGCTTATGACATAGCTGCTCGTATGGACCCGTATCGGGAACTCCCTCTCAGTGCTTTGTCTGGCCCAGTCTCAGATGGTGCAACTAAAGGGTAAAGAGCTGGGTGACACCTGTGCTGCGGCCTTTGATGCCTTTGGCCTGATGGTTGGGAGAACTTCATTCATCTCATGTCCACCTTGGTGGTCACACGTCATGAAGTACGGCTGGCACAGGCACCAATCTCAGAGGACTGTCATTAGAGTTTACGTCATCTTCCTGTGGTGCCTGGACAGTTGTTTGGACCAGAGGCTGAGAAGGCTCTAGACTGCTGAAAGCAGTTGAGCCAAGCCTCTGAGGTTTGGGGTGGCCGGAGAGGGGGCATGCCACCTCCTGCTCTGCATTCCAGGAAGCGTAGAGCGTGGGATCCCCGACGGTCATACCAGATGACGGCTCCATCCCCCACAGCCTATTGCAGGGCCTTGGCCTCAGCCTGGGGGGGGGGGGGGCAGAAACCAACCCAGCCGGCCTCAACGTCTGCGGAGACAAGGCCAGCACCCCCTCAAACCTCAAAATAGAAGGCATGAGGGTCCAGGGCCGGTGGTTTGCAGGTTCTCGCAACAAAACCTGGACTACTGCATATCAGTGTGCTGGAACTTCAGACTGTCTACTTGGTGCTGAAGCACTTCTCACAGTATCTAAGGGACAACCATGTGATAGTGAGATAGTGTAAGAAGTGTGCACAGACAGGACCTCAGCAGTCTTTCACATTAACCACCAAGGAGGGGGAAAGATCCCTTGCCTCGCTGGGGGAGGCACAGCTTCTTTTGACGTAGGCATGCCCTTGCCTGGCCTCCATAAGAGCGGTGCACTTGCCAGGCAGGACAAACTCTGTGGTAGACTACCTGTCACACCAGGGGCTGCCCCCTAGAGAATGGCATGGAACTGCATCCCCAGGTGGTACGATAGATATGGAATCAGTTTGGGGAGGCGCGAGTGGACCTGTTTGCCTCACAGAGATCACTGTGCCACTGGGGCTGGATGCCCTCGACAATCCATGAGCAGAGGGTTTTCTCTATGCCTTTCGCCCCATACCCCTGTTACGAACCCCACTGCACCGGCCTCAAACCACAGGGTTCTCCTGTTGGCTCCCAGATGGAAGATGGGGTTCTGGTTCCCCATGATGTGCATCCTCGTAGCAGCAGAGCTGTGGCAACTCCCTGTGAGGGTGGACCTCTTGTCCCAATTGGAGGGGAGGGTCTGGCATCTAGCACCAGGCCAGCTGTGGGAGGTGGCCTGGGTGTGACCACTTAAAAGCGGCTGGCAGGTCTAAGTTGGCTTGGGATCCTCAGTCTGTGAGACCCTGCATCATTCGAGGGCACCCTCCACACAGAAGACATACGGACACTGCTGGGGGGAGTTTTCCTTATGGTGTAGTGATAAGGGATTGAACCCTGTGGCCTGCCTTTTGGCCGATATCATGTGGCTTCCCTGTCCATTCACCAATGCTTCATAAATGGCAGGCTGGTGGGTGAGGATCATTGGGTGATGCAGTTCCTGCATGGTGCCAGGAGGTTGCGCCCCCCAAGGCAGAGGCACACGGCTATTTGGGAACTGCCTTTGGTCCTAAGTGAGCACCTTTTTGAACTGATGTCAGGAGCGGCCATGCGAGAGTTGTCGTTTAAGACAGCATTCCTACTGGCTGTTACTACTGCCAAATGTTTGGGGGAGCTTTACTCACTCTCTGAGAGCTCTACCTGTCTCTTCTGGAAGGCAGGTGGCTCAGGGGTGACATTGTGGCTAAACGTTGCCTTATTGCCAAAGGTTTTGCCCGCTGCCCATATGTATATGGTGATTGAACTGGATACGTTTTGCCCTCCCTCCTTCGCTTCTGAGGTGGATAAGAGGGCGACCTTGCTGTGCCCTGTCCGGGACCTGCAACATTACATCACAGTGACAGAGAGCTTCCGGCGCTCAGAACAGGTGTTTGTGTGCTATGGTGGGAAGTCTAAGGGATGACCCGTGTCTAAACAACAGCTGTTTCCAACTGGGTGATTGAGGCGATCAGAATGGCCTATATGGTGATGGGTTCGCCCGCCCCTTCAGGTGTGGTCTGTCATTCTGCCAGGGGCATGGCTACCTCATAGGCAGCAATCCTGGGAGACGCCTTGTACCTTTTCCAGGTTCTGCCATCTCAACGTGGCATCTGGGCCTTCGCTGGCATCAACCATCCTGCCTTATGCCTGTTCCAACTGACCAGCGGGTGAGTGTTAGTTCCTCGTGACACTGCTCATATTAGTCATCAACTTTGTTTACTGCCACTGGCAGTCAGGAGGGAATGAAACAGAAGGGAAGTTACGTAGGTAACTATGGTTCTGTGAGTTTCTGGATGACTGCCAGTCGCACAGGTCACTCGGGCCCTTCGAGGCTCGAGAAGGTCTTGTGAGGCTGGATGTCGCCTACAGCGCAGTATTTATACCAGAAGCGCTACGGTAGCCAACTGGTCACATACTTTGTTTGCATAAAATGCTTTTGAGCTCCTGAAAATGGTGATACTTTGCTTGAAAAGGCTTTAATTCCTACATGGTGTCCAACATATTTTTGAGAAATCTCTTAAATTCAAACTAAAAGTCTGCATCTTTATTATCTAAATTAAAATCCCTTGTGCTACTGCATGAGAACAAAATCATAAAGACTCTGTTGTTGTCCTAATGCTTCTAGCCCCAATGGTAAAGGCTGATTTATACAACTCTGAAATGAAAACCATTTCAATGCTGCAGAGACTTTTTTTCTTTTCTATAAATAATCATTGAGGCAGATAAAAAAGAAATATTAAAAAGATAAAAGAAGCCCACATGTGTTTCTAAGTTTTGACTCCTCCTGTGACCGCTCATGGCAGTGTCATTTGAACACTGGCATGCAGATGCTCTCAGCAGAGGTTTAGCTTTCAGGCTTTCACTTAGCTGTCAAACATTCACACATGCATTATGAGTGGTTTCTGACAGTTCCTATTCGAAAGCATTTACCCGTGATTGTCTGACTGAGAGCAGCTGGTTTTAATGGCTGCATAGCTTTCAGGGTGAAGTTAACATGGATGAATGTGGATCCTGTGGTACCTGGAGGGGCGCGATTGGGAGGAACAGCCTCTCTAATCTGAACCAGAGTGGTGTTTTGTTGTTGGACTTCTGTGCTCGTCACAGTTTGTCCATAACAAACACCATGTTCAAGCATAAGAGTGTCCATAAATGCACTTGGCATCAGGACACTCTTGGCCGCAGATCGATGATCCACTTTATAGTCGTATCATCTGATCTTCGGCCGTATGTTTTGGACACTCGGGTAAAGAGAGGAGCTGAGCTGTCAACTGATCACTACCTGGTGATGGGTTGGATCAGACGGCGGGGGAGAATGCCAGTCAGACCTGGTAGGCCAAAACGTGTAGTGAGGGTCTGCTGGGAACGTCTGGCAGAGGAACCTGTCAGAGAGATATTCAACTCGCACCTCCGACAGAGCTTCAATCACATCCCGGGGGAGGCGGGGGACATTGAGTCCAAATGGGCCATGTTCCGCGCCTCCATTGCTGAAGCGGCTGACCAGAGCTGTGGCCGTAAGGTCGTCGGTGCCTGTCGTGGTGGCAATCCTCGAACTCGGTGGTGGACACCTCGGGTGAGAGAGGCCTGTCAGACCGGCTCAGGCGGGGAAAGCAGTGCTTCACCAACACTGTGTATAGTGGGGGTGGGGTGCTGCTGACCTGGACCGGAGATGTCATTCGGCAGTGGAAGGAATACTTCGAGGACCTTCTCAATCCCACCAACATGTCATCCGTGGAGGATGCTGAGCCTGTGGATTCAGAGGTGGACTCTTTCATTACCGGAGCTGAGGTCGCTGAGGTAGTTAAGAAGCTGCACAGTGGCCGGGCTCCGGGGGTGGACGAGATCTGCCCTGATTTCCTGAAGGCTCTGGATGTTCAGTGATGTGCGGTCAGGTGAGGCAGGGGAGGCCGTGCCTCACCTGCCATCATGGAAAGAAAGAAATGAAAAAATATATATATTTTTTATATTTATTAATTGATTTGTAATAAAGTAATTTTCCATTTAACTTCGCCATTTTTAGATTATTTTTTATTCAAAATCGCAGAATTTTCACATTTACCATTCAAATACTGAGAAGATGCGGGCGGTGAGGCAGCACCCCGCTGAGCCTCACCATGGATTGCGCAATGACTCGGCTAACTGTGCTGCCAAGCTATGTAGTGAGACCAGATCGCCGTCTCTTTGTATGTCACTATTAAAATGTTCTAACACGTTTGCTATATGAAATAAGTTTCCATAGTTTAGCTGATTTATATAATGAACAGCAACTATATGTGTGTAATGTGTTCTTGTGCCGGCGCGATCATAAAACGGCTGAGAAAAGGCACGGGATGAGGCACGCACTTCTCCTGCCTCACGTTAGGGGGCTCTAGTGAGCACAGGGATTCTTCTTGCGACACATTGGCTGCAGAATAAGTGACAATAAGTGACAGCAAGCGCTGTCACTTATTCTGCAGAAGGAGCGGCACATGGACTTCATTTATAAGTAAAGGTAAGACCATAATAACTTTTTAAAAATTAAATATGCTTTTTTGTGTGCTACAGTTTGTATGTGTAAAGCATTTATATGTGAATGACGATAGGAGGTTTTAAACATAAATAGTTAACTGCTGCCAATCAAATGATGAATAAGTTGTTCTGGAGGGTTCATATGCTTGTAAATCTGACTGATGAAGTCAGTGCCTCACCAGCCATGAATCTCACCGCACGTCACTGTGGATGTTGTAGGACTGTCTTGGTTGACACGTCTCTGCAACATCGCATGGAAATCGGGGGCAGTACCTCTGGATTGGCAGACCGGGGTGGTGGTTCTCCTCTTTAAGAAGCGGTACCGGAGGGTGTGTTCCAATTACAGGGGAATCACACTCCTCAGCCTCCCTGGTAAGATCTATGCAGGGGTGCTGGAGAAGAGAGTTTGATCGATTGTCGAATCCCAGATCCAGGAGGAACAATGCAGGTTCCGTCCTGGTCGTGGAACACTGGACCAGCTCTATACCCTCACTAGGGTCCTGGAGGGAACATGGGAATTTGCCCAACCAGTCCACATGTGTTTTGTGGACTTGGAGAAGGCATTTGACCGTGTCCCTCGGGGGGTCCTGTGGGGGGTACTCCAGGAGTATGGGGTGCTGGGCCTGTTGTTACGGGCTGTCCAGTCCCTGTACAAATGGAGTGGGAGCTTGGTCTGCATTGCCGGTTGTAAGTTGGATTCGTTTTCAGTGGGAGTTGGACTCCTGCCAGGGCTGCCCTTTGTCACCGATTCTGTTCATAACATTTATGGACAGAATTTCTAGGCGCAGGCAAGGAGCGGAGGGGTTCCGGTTCGGTGGTGTCGGGATCACGTCTCTGCTGTTTGCAGATGACGTGGTCCTGTTGGTGCCATCGAGTGGGGATCTGCAGCTCTCGCTGGAGCAGTTCGCAGCCGAGTGTGAAGCGGCAGGGATGAGAATCAGCACCTCCAAATCTGAGACCATGGTTCTTAGTCGGAAAAGGGTAGAATGCCTCCTCCGGGTCGGGAGTGAGGTTCTGCCTCAAGTGGAGGAGTTTAAGTATCTCGGGGTCTTGTTCACGAGTGATGGGAGAAAGGAGCGGGAGATCGACAGATGGATTGGTGCGGCGTCTGCTGTGGTGCGGACTCTGTACCGGTCCGTTGTGGTGAAGGGAGAGCTGAGCAAAAAGGCAAGGCTCTCTGTTTACCGGTCGATCTTTGTTCCAACCCTCACCTATGGTCATGAACTGTGGGTAGTGACCGAAAGAATGAGATCGCGGATACAAGCGGTGGAAATGAGTTTTCTCCGCAGGGTGGCTGGACTCTCCCTTAGAGATAGGGTGAGAAGTTCAGTCATTCAGGAGAGACTCAGAGTAGAGCCGCTGCTCCTTCACATCGAGAAGAGCCAGTTGAGGTGGTTCGGGCATCTGGGTAAGATGCCTCCCGGACGCCTCCCTGGAGAGGTGTTTCGGGCATGTCCAACTGGGAAAGACCACGGGGCAGGCCCAGGACCCGCTGGAGAGATTATGTCTCTCGGCTGGCCTGGGAACGCCTCAGGTTTCTCCCAGAGGAGCTGGTGGAAGCGGCCGAGGGGAGGAAGGTCTGGGCAGCTCTGCTGAAGCTGCTGCCCCCGCGACCCGACTTCGGATAAGCGGAAACTAATGGATGGATGGATGGATGGAATGTGGATCAATCTTTTTTTTTAGAAAGTTCATTCTTTCTTAGTTGTGTTTTTTCTGTTATAATGCTTATAGTCTAGGGCTGGGTTAAACGATTATTTTTGTAATCGATTAATCTAGAAAATAGTTTTTTGATGCATCGATTGATCTAATGATTCATTTTTAAATCCGATTCGATTCGAATTCGATTCGATTATCGATTATCTCCCCATAATTTGACCTATATAGCAATTAATGCAAATTTATCTCTATGAATAAATCACAAATTTCTTCTTTCAAGTTCAAAAATGAATTGTATTGAACAATACAACAATAAAGTGCACACAGTTGTAGTGCAATGGAATCCTATAATAAAAAAAAAATAAAATAAAACTTTCCTTCAATAAATAAAACTGCAAAAAACACAATCTGAACCAAAATCTTATCAACATAAAATAAATAAAAAATAACAGCAGCGGTGACAGTTGCAATTTACAAAACAACACAATGTGTGACAGCAGCAACTTAGCCTAGTCATTTAAATCTGTGAAATAAATAACAAATAAATTCAAGTATTAGGCCTATTACTGTTAAGTGAACAGCAGTTTAACTTTTAGTAGTTAGGATGCTCTCAGTAAGTGCAGCAGCCTCCTGGGGGGTGCAGGGGGGGTGTTTTTTTTTTTCGTCTGATAGTAGTCCTCCAAACTTTTCTGCTTATCCCTGTCCCTGAAAACATAAATCACAAACACAGTGCACAGGTTAATAAAAATATATACTTCTAAATGATCTGCCCATACCAATAAAGTATAATAATAATAATAATAATAATAATAATAATAATAATAATAATAACAATAATAATAACAATACATTAACCTAAAAGTTGAAAGTTTAACTAACTTTAGGGTGTATTTGAGGAGTGTGTGTCTGTGTCAGTTAAAAAAAAGTGTGTCGGCAAGAGGCGAGTGTGTGAGGGGTGTGTGTGTGTTTAAGTGGGCACATGTTCTGTGTGTGCGAGGCTGGAGCACAAGTTACGTGGTGCGGTTTGGATGAATGACGGGGTTAATCACCGGAAAGAAAAAAAAGTTGAAAACTTACGGTGTCTTCTCCTCCACACAAGCAGCTCCCGCGTGCCTCCTCTTAAGGTGCTGGTGCATCGCGGTAGTGCTTTTATGATATGCCATCTCTATTTTTGCACAGGTCACAGGCCACAGAATCGTTAAATTTAGGTGTAAAGTACTCCAATACTTTTGACATCCTGTTACGAGATAGCTTCTCTCCCCCGACTCGCTGCTACTCGATGCCGCGGCCGCCGCCATTTTCTGATTCTGAGTGACGACGCATCGACGTGTAGTTTTTGCGTCGACGTATTTTTTGCGTCGACGTAATCCAGAGGTGACAAAAGTACTCGCATTCTTTACTCAAGTACAAGTATAGATACCTGTGTTTAAAAAGACTCTAGTAAAAGTTGAAGTATTAACTCAACTTTTTACTCAAGTTAAAGTGAAAAGTACAGGCTCTAAAAGATACTTAAAGTATAAAAGTATAAAGTACCGTAACCTTGCGAAAGGACAAAACTGCCATTTTAGGGAAAAGCTTACATGACCTAGTCTATCCAAGCAAAGAATGAAGTGAAATGCCAAAAGCTACATTGACCAATCTTTCAACACATTCAAAACAATAAAACCACCATACAAGAATGAGGGATTGCGAACTCAATGTGCAGGGTGTTTGCAAAACTTTGTATTGTATGCAAATAGATATTAGCCTACAAAATATACATCAAAGCAGTCTTCAAAGCCTAGACCTTAACATTAAATGCATACCTTTGACTAACATACTGTATATTTAACTGCCAGAGATCTGTGTAGGTCCTTGACCGCATCTATATGCGAACCATCACATCACTGTTTTTGTCTTTGACTGCATCAATGTGAGAAGTCTGAGAACCATCACATCACTATTTGTGTGTGTTTGGGGAGAGGTAAACACAGGACTGATGTGATCCTCAACTCAGTTTTGAATGACAACTTGCACAAATCTTCAAAAAACAGGGAAACAATTCCTCAATAGCCACAACTTCATGTATAATAACTTGCAAATGTGTGACAGAAAGACTACAAAGAACCATAGCTAAGAGTGTTTCCACAGAAGTATTAAGCCTCCCTATCCCCTAAACATGAGAAGCAACGCACAAGGTATACACTTCACCACTGAAAACCTTCTTTTAACCGTGGAGAATGTCTGCTTTGAACAAAACTTTGGGTCACTTAAAAAATGAACTACAACAAATAAACAAAAAGCTGTGTTGGTTAATGGAAGAGAGAGGGAGGGAGAGAGCGAGAGAAAGAGGATGGCACTAGTCATTGTTACTATGGCTCTAACATGTGTGTGTGTGAATGTATCGGTACTAAGGCGCATATGCACCATATCACCTCAGACAAACTAACAGAACCCTCCGTTTAGCTTTAAAAGAAGCTGATTTTCAAAGTTCTTGGAATCAACACGCGCTCTTTTTGGAGTGAATATCAGTCCAGCTGTGCTGAACTATTGAGGCAATACCGTTGTTGTTTCGATTCTTCTCCGTCTTGTATCTTTTCGTGCGCATTTAAAGATGCTGCTGCCGAACATTCCCGAACAGTTCCGGAAATGCACAAGACGCGACACACTCCTGCAGTGAAATTACGTTCTTCACATGGCGGACCATCTTCATGTTCCGATAAAATACAAGTCATTTCTTGGCGATTATGACGAATATATATACATAAGAAAAATCTGAAATTGCCTCAAAATGTGGTGGCCCGGACGGGCCAGTGTTTAATAAAGTTTACTGGCCGTACTGGCCCGAGACAGGCGAAAAAACGCTCGGGCCATCGGGCAAATGCTATTGTCGAGCCCTGGCATTGCAAACGTGTCCGAGTCATTATTACCATATTATTATTAACAATTAAAGAATCTAATGTCTATGACAGGAAGCATTTCTTACCTCCATGTGTTTTTTTAAATTGGAAGGCGAGTTCTTGAATGCCAGGAGTTCGTGTCGTTTCGGTAAACAAAGTTTACAAGCCATTTTCCATGACTGTTCCTTGCTTCCAACGATTTCAAACATCTCACGGAGGTATGGCCAAGGATGCGGGGGACATTGCGGTTCTTCCTCACTCGACTCTACTACACCCGAAGAATCTCCTCCACTAACGCTCTCGGTAGCCATTGCACACATTGTCACGGTCACATACTGTTTCAGTTCCTCTAATGCGTTGCCCGCCACCAGCAGGGTATTTATGTTCATCGTCTTGTGCACGTGAACACAAAGCACCAATACGGTTGTCTTGTCGGTGTGCGTTTACATACGTTTCTAAGCATAATCCAATCAATCACGTTGCTTGCATGCGCTTTACTGAGACGGAATAATTTAAATTTACTGTTTGTTATTCTAAACACAAGAGTAACGACCTTGATTTCAAAATGTAGGGAGTAGAAAGTACGGATACTTATGCTAAAATGTAAGAAGTATAAAGTCAAAAGTTGGCACAAAAATAAATAGTGGAGTAAAGTATAGATACCCGAAAATTCTACTTAAGTACAGTAACTAAGTATTTGTACTTCGTTACTTCCCATCTCTGACGTAATCGATGACGTCGACGCGTCGTCCCAGCCCTATTATAGTCACAGACAAACATGTATGGAATTTCACACAACTGTTGTAAATAACTAAATTTTGCTTTGTTTTTTTTTTTTTACATCACATGTCCTGCCATGTCCTTCAGCTTTTCAAATTCCTACAAAGACATTTTGATTGTGTGTTACATTCTTCATTAACCCATTAATGTCAGTGTCATTTATATAACAAGATGCAGTGCAGTACAGCTGAAGAACATTAAAAAATTGATTTTTTCAGTTTTGAAGCGACAAAATCCAGCTGACCACCTCACTTCAAGATTGCAGAGAATAAAATAAAGAACACACAGAAGCAACAGCACACCAAGATCGGGAACTGTTTCAAACTGGAATATTATTTGACGAGGTAAAACATGAAATTACTACAATTAGACATTCGGCAACAGAAGAGTAACTGTTGTTTCTTGGAGGGAATAATAAAAAAAAAAAAAATCATCTCAGAGTATCAAACTCCCAAAAATTAATTACATGAAAACAAAAAGCACATCAACAATTGGTCATTGTATAGATCATGCTCCAGTGTACATGTGTAGTATAGCACCAATGCACAAGTACCATTTAGTATAGTATATAGTGTTTTTTTACTTGCTTCGGTACCATCACAATGCAAAAGTAGTAACCTCCACTTTGTTTTAGTGTGCAGGCACTTCCTAGCACATGTACACAGAATTGTATTTGGGGAGCTTGGGCACTGTAGCTTCGTAATAGCTTTGCTCAAACTCAAAACAAACGGCTTTGGCGCCATGTTGACCAAACATTAGCTTAGTAGTTTCTTTTGTTCGAACTATGAGCAGCACTGTCTGTGCCGCAGGTAGGATAGTACATGTTCACTCAGGTGAGCTAGCAAGCAAGCTAGCTCACTCATTATACCTGACTAGGCACATGATTAAGTACAAAATTATGTGAAGTTTACCTCTGAAGTTAAAATTTGAAGTTGTTGGCCGGTGTTTGACAAAAGGTTCCAGCCAGAACATGAAGACATAGTAAGCTGGGACCCTTTTCCCACCTGGATCCCCGCTCTTTTTTGCCTTCATGTCCCCTCCGTTGTCCCATGAACTTATCTCTGGCATTTTTCCATTTGCGCACCGCCTCGGCCATATCTACACCTACATTCGTTGCAATCTCCCTCCATGAATTACTCCAATATGTGCTGTCCTTGTAGAATGGAGAACGGGAATCATGAAGATCTGGGTACTTCCGCACTTCTTCAATAACGCGCTTTTCTAGCTGGTCCATCGTCGTTTTCCACAATGGCGGTCATACAAACGAAAGAAGGTAAGCAAGCCGGAAATACGTGTCTTGTTGAGCGGATGTACGATTGACCAATCAGAGGCCTCCTTTCTCTCCTCTCTGCGACACTCTCTGTGGCACTGTCTGTGTACACCTTCAACTCTGGGGAGGTGCACCTGAGTGTCTGCGTGTGGTGGGGGGGTATCTCTGCGTTATCTACTTATGTGACGCAGACAACCTGATTTCCTTGTATAAATCAGGCTTTCCTGAAAAGGCCACATGGCTGCTGGAGGAGAGCTGTGGCGGGCCAGAGTATGCCTAGAGCTTAACTTGAGTCGCGTGGAGAAGGTCCAGCAGGGTGAACCGAGGAGCAGGGAAAAAGAAAGCGAGCTGATGGTGGTCACGGTATTTAAGGCTGCAGGGATGCGATCCGCCTTTGCCAGGAACCCCTGCTGTGTAGTCGGGGGGGTCCTCAGCCAGTAAGAGGCATGGTGTCCCTTCACACCTTGTCATAAAACAATAAAATGTTGCAAAGCATGTTGGGGGTTGCAGTCATTCCAGTGGTCCTTTGCCTCACAAACCATGCAGTCTCTGTAACTCATGCCCTGTGGCCCAACAGATGGATGAAACTTTTTATGCTTCATTTCAAAAGCAACCTGCACTGAAGAGTTATTTGATTAAGTTTATGCTAATTTAAAGTTCTATTTTTCATTTTTTATTTTGAATAATCTGGTAGAGTATGCTTTTGTTGTGAGTAAATATCAGTTTCAGGGATTAAGTCCAAAATATAAGCATATTTGTTTTTACTCTTCATTTATTTACTTCAATCATTTACACTTACATTCAATAGTATTTAGCTGTTCTTAAAGTAAATATACACTTTAATAATTTTACTGACAGTAATTAGTAAAATTATGTTTGTTATCTATACATCAGTGTGCACTGGAAATAAAATGAAATGAGAACATAATATTAATGTGCTTAACCCAGGTTTATCACTGTGGGATCATTTGAAAGCTTATTTTGCTAAATGCTTTGGTGTTTCTAAAGCAAGCAGCGAAGCTAATTTTAATAGAATTTTAATGTTTAAGAAAATTAAAGTGCTTTATAATTCAGTTTCTAGGGAGTATCCTTTTGAATGCCTGTGGCACCAAGATTATTTATGCCTCTGAGAAAAACATGAGTTCTTGGTAACAAATAAATCATTTTCAGCAGCCCCAGTTTTGAACCAGTATTTTCAATGTTACAATGTTCAACAAGTGATCTAACTCCATGGGCAGTGTTTGAGGCAGTCCTTTATTTAAAACATCTGAATATACAATACATCAGTATCAGTACAACTCACATCTGTACAACAACTCGGACAATTCTTTTTTTGTTCAAAATTAGCGATCCACTTTTTTTTTCTTTTTCTTAAAGGTCTACTAGAAATGTACCACTGAAGGCGAATAATCAGCCAAAATAATGTAGCAGCTTTTACGGCATTTTCCATGAACAAACCGCAAATTTCACCGCATTCCATTTGTTTTCTATTACAAAAGAAATGCAAAAGTGCACTATCTGACAGTGCAATTAAGTATGTTTTCTCTTTAAAGTCATTTGTCACTAATTTTCTTTTGAAAGACTCATTGTGCACTGAATAAATGGTGTTGGACTCTACCATTTCATGAATAAATCTGAAAGGAACTTTAAGACCGGATTCCCAATAAATTTAAACTACTTCAGCTTGAACACAGCACATCTTGTAAAGTCTCCTGGACTGAATCCAATGAGTCTTAGAATCTTGCACAATGTGCCATCAGCTAACTCTGCAAAAGAATTGTCTCTCTTCTGCAACCTTTTTATTAGTTTGAGTGATAAAGTATACTGATGACAAGAAAAGAGTCGTGACTGCATTAAGCTGGGCCCAGTACATTCATCAATAGTTAGCATGTGTTGTACATTTACTGGCAGGACAGGGCAGCTTTATCTGTATTATCTGCATTTTATGCACAACGGCAACTCAGAGTGCTTTGCAAAGGCTTAGAGAAGAAGAGAACTGGGAAAAAATTAAATTAATAAAATTAATTTAAATAATATGAAAATGAGGATTGAAACATCATTAACAGGCACCCAGATACAACATTTTTTTCAACTTTGTGCCGTTCGGCCCCATAATCATGGCTTTTTTTTTGCCACCTCTAGACCATATATATTTGAGATTGTCACTGCATATTCAGGTTTGTTTTCTCCACAAACACAGTGTTAAAAGCCACAAAATTCTGCAAGGATTAGTTCCATGATCAGCACATAGACACCAGCTCATCCTTGGCTGGATTTCCTCAAGTCAGTGCTTTGACTGGACCTCGGCTCCGGCCTCAGACCTCACCAACCTAACTGGTTCATGTAACTGCATCTATTTTCAAAGTCTCAATCTCCTCCAGCTAGAACAGAGTTTCTAAAATCCTTAACCTTCCCCAACAGTTGATGATTTATCTACCTCTTGGTTATTGTTCTGTATGTCACAATATGGGTTTTTTTGACAGTCTCTGACATTTATAGAGTGCTTGCTTGCCTTGTTTGACCAGATTGGCAAGAGATTCTATCTTATCTCTTGTATATAAAGTAGTTGTAATGTTTATTAAACTGTCCACCAAACTAAGGAAGATTTTGATGTTTAATATTTATCTTCATTCAGCCCAGTTCAATTGCTTGTGTTTCCTTTTTGCCAGATATAGATTATATTGTACTATATTTCTTTTCTCAGTGTAAGGGGAAATATAGATTTAATTTTGAAAATGAGTGCTTTTAATAGAGAAAAAAAATACATTTAAGATCGGTTCTCAGAAAGGGAATGAAACATGTGAGGTTATGAGAGTGTGTTTAGGCTATTTTATCCATTAAGGACCATAAATTTGAAACTTTCTCTAAAAGAAGGAAAAAAGAGTTGGCTGTTTTTTAAAATGCAATGTTTTTAGATCACAAGTCCAGCCCAAAGGGCAAATCTATTTCAGTGGGAGACAAACTTCAAAGAGATCTCCATGCCTTAAAGAGAAAAATACAGCTTCTGCTCCCCAAACATCCTCTTTAATGTCAAATGCTTCAGAGACACAGCAGAGATAATCAAGAAAGCACTAAGTAATGTTCAGTCTGAATACAAAGAATATCAAGGAACCCTGTATTTTCTTCAAAATGGAACCAAAGAGTGCAGATAAGGCCCAAAGAAACATCATTTTTCACTCGTAAAGTAAACAGATCATGTGCACGGCAAACATCACCAGTACTGGCCTGCAGTAACACAAGTCTCTCTCTGCAGGAACTTGTCTTTCAGCTCCCCAGTTGCTCCGTCTGAGGAAGAGAAAAAGCATGTGCTGTAATGCAGTTACATGTAATGTTTCTTCCTCTGTGTTATTTGCATTATTTCACATTATTTTGAAAGCTATCATGAAAGCAGCAATTCATTTTTCAACAGGGTGTACACTGGACTTGCTTTTCATTTGGATTTTCTTTGCACAGATGCATCTGTCTCGTATATGGGAGTACTTTAGTTTAATACTTCAAGTGACACAGAGCTCAGCACACAAAACAATAATATTTAAAACAAATCCCTTCACATATAGTTTCAAGATGTGTTGGGGACTAGGCATTACACTACTCAAAATACTTTTTCTAATAACATAAAACGTAAGGTCCTGCACTTAAAGGTAGAGTGGGAGATCTTTTTTTGCAGCTTTTTTTTACAATATTGCCTGAAAACCTTTTCCCATTGCACCCACTGAGATAGAATGTTTGCAAAAAAAATGAAACGTTTTGGTCCATTCTAGAGGGTTTAATCAGAGAAAAACTCTGACCAATCAATGTACTGATCGTCTTTACATTTATTGGCTGCCTAATACGTCCATCAAATATCAATGCACTCCCACCCACCCCTCCCTCCCTCCCTGCGGTTCATGTAGTCGTGAATCATGTGAAGGCGTGGTTTCGAGGGGTGAGCTGAAGAGGAGGAGGCGGAGCCTTTGGGAGGAGGGAGGGAGTGTTTATTTTCAAAATCTCACGTGAGTTGGATTGCTGGAACTGTTTTTTCAAACATCTCCCACCCTACCTTTAAAATAGTTATTTACAAGTAAACATGCCTAATAAGCAGTTACAGACATTTTACCTGCCTGTGCATTTTAATGTTATTGTTATAAAGCAAGAAAGGAAAACAGATAACAGTCTTTTTGGCTCCTCACCGTGCAGCCAGTTCTGCGCACGTCAGCTGCTGTTTTCTCTTTGGAGCCTAAGGGCCTGATCTTCCCCCAGATCTCCTAAAGCCGCTATTTAGGGATAGCGGGTAACGGGAGGGGCGTTCCCCTGCAAAGAACACAATCTTCCACCTTCCTAAACCCGCTATCCCACCTGCGCTACCAGTTATATTATGCATGGGAGTGGTTAGGACGTTCCACCTGTTAAACCAATTAGTGCGTCAGCAGCCATTGCCTTTAAGAGCAGGTTGCGCTACCCCCAAACCGCTATGGAGCGTCTTTTTTCATCCAGTTCGGAGCAGCTCTCATGCGCAGCTCGTCTGGGACTCTGCTGTAGAGCTTCCTCCTCCTCTGCACTGATATATGCATAAAAAATATTTTTACACAGACAACTCCTATCAGCTACCTGAACATCCCAGATAAACACGCTCTGGTCGTCTATGGTTTAACTGGCGAGCAAGCCATTTAAGACAATCTCTTCCATTTTCTCAGGGGTTCAACGGAGGCCAAATTACGCTTTTTATACAAGAGTAAATTTGAGAGGTAGAGCCGTTTGTGCACGTCCGCATATGACCAGGTGGACGCACATTGATGCCATTTGGACGCGCTCTTGTACGCGGCGACATGCGGGCTGCAGGTAGCGGGTAGTGTATGATCGGGGCCTGTATGTCTCAGCTGGTCTGGTGGAAGCGGCCGGGGGGAGGGAGGTCTGGGCCTCTCTGCTGAAGCTGCTGCCCCCACGAGCCGACTCCGGACCGAGAGGGAGCTAATGGATGGATGGAAATGATCCTCGCACTCTTTTTGTGTCCATTCAATCGTGTGCTGGCAAAACTTGCAGAACATTGAATTGCCAGACACATAATAATCTCTGAGAAACTGCTCTGCCCTGTAACTGGGAGTAAGCCGCTAGTTCCTTCGCTTCTTTGCCGGTTTCTCAGATGGCCGCTTCGACTTTTTTTTTTTTTTTTTTTTTGTTTATGAGAAAAGCGGGGTCAGGAGTCGGCGGAGAAACTAGAGTGTCCCCAGCTTTTCGTGACCCCTTTTGGAACATTTTCTTGAAAGAAAAATTCCTTTAAGTCTGAGAAAAAAAAAAAAAACTTTTACACAAACTGCTGTTTAGTTCTGTTATGTTGCGCATTTAAAGTGAATTCTATTTTTAATCTCCAATTCCATAATTCCGCATCAATGCGCATCCACCTGGTCACATGTGGACGTGCACAAACGGCTCTACCTCTCGAATAACTCTTGTATAAGAAGCGTGATTTTGCCTTAGATGAACCCCTGAGAAAATGGCAGCGATTGTCTTAAACAGCATGCTCGACTGTTAGACAATATACGACCAGAGCATGTTTACTCCAGCTACCCGCTACCCCTAAATAGCGGCTTTAGGAGATCTGGCGGAAGATCGGGCCCATAATCTCTCCAGCGTGTCCTGGTCTGCCCCGTGGTCTTCAAACGAGCATCCCTTAATGAGTGAAAAGCGCCAACATAAAAAGGTGAGAGTCACCCACTGAGCTAAACACAAAGTGGCTGATAATTATGTATTTAAACGGCGATGTCTGTAATAGCTGGAACACCTAAAAAAAAAAAAAAACACAGACACACACCTATACACAAAACCAGTGTTCAGTGCTTTGGATTTCAGTTTTTGGTTATCAGACACACAGTTTGTCATGACATACCTGAAAAATGTCAGGTACGTTATGACAATCTATGTGTCTAATAACAGAATAAAATTAAACAAGCTAAAACGATTAGTTTTTGCACTTTAAATGGATTTTACCTATAGGAGTTATTTTTTTTCTTAGTTATTTATTAAATAGAAAGAACTTTTGATTTTTTTTTTTATGTTTGTTGGCCATAAAATGTTTAAAAACATTAAAGTTTACAGTTATGATTGCATAAATTGTCTATATTTCATTACTTTATATACTGTCTTGGGGTTAAATTAGCATAAAATGCTTAAAACGGAATTCTCAAAAATTAAAAACTGTAAAACACCAAAAATGAAAAAAATTAAATCGGAATTTGAGATAAAATAAAACAGATTTCACAGGACCCTATATATGCATTGAGCCTCACATGATTGACTTGATATTTATTTGAAAACATGACTTTAATAAACCATTGTAAATGGGATATTGCTCTTAGTAATCATGTTATTAGCCTGCAGGATGTCAGATGAAAAGTCACAAACTAGGTTATACAATGAAGCATCAATATATTATTTATTCTAACAGTATTACTAAAGCTCATGATGAATTGTACAGACATCTTCATATCTGGTTTCTTTTAGAAACTTTGTCAGGTTTTATTTTTTGTAAGTCTGTGCAGAAACATGAAGAAAAAAAGGCTTCAAACGGTCTCGTATCATGCAACACCACAGTCTCCTCTCCCTCCTCATTTAAAATAATTGTGAAACATTAGAACACAAGCCTTCAGGACCATAAATGCTCTGTGGTTTGGCTCTAAATGTTGAGTTCAGGATTGAAGCGAGGAAACACAAGTTCAACATCTTGAGTAGCTTTTTTGTTCAGTGTAGAAACACAAACAAGGTCCTAGAGGTTTTTCTTTGAATGAGAATAGAACCGAATAGAATACAATACAACAGCATAACTGTCATTTCACAAAAAACAGTACAAAACACTGTCTTAAAATACATGGCAGCTATCAAGCCTCTGCTGATATGTGGGCTGAGTTTGCAGAGGATAGGCTTCTTCTAGACATTTGACCAGTATGAACACATCCTATAGAAAACCTTGCTGGTCGTGTGGTGGTACGTAAGCGGAGTAAATGGTCCCTCATTGATGTTGCTGGATGGCCCATAACCATGTGCAGAATTAAAGTTCAGGGAAAGAGTCTTTTTAATGGCAGACCAGGTGATCCCAACCAGAGGATCACACTTCATCGCCTCCCTGAGAGAGTCTACCAGGGCACTGAAGAGAAGAGAGAAACTGTTTACTGAAGTATTAGGCTGGTCTGTACAGGTCATGTGGAACCTCCAAAAGTCATCGTCTTTTGTAGCTGACTGTGAAGCAATTGTGATGTGATTTAAAAATCAAAATCTCAGGTCATGGTTGTCTTTCTTAAAAAAGGTGAGATGGCTGAGTTGGGAGATTTGCCTCAAGTTGATGAGCAAGGCTAGAATGGAGCAGAAGATTAACATGTGGATAGGAGTTAACAATTCAAAAACATAGCAGAGAAAGTCCGTGGCTGTGTTATTTGCAAAAGTAACAAATCTACTTTGCATGTCTTGCCTAAGAAAGAAGATTTACAGAAAAAATGGTTTGAATTTATTTTTGGAACAGCATCAGTGAAGTATAATGCAACTTTACTTGTGTGTTCTGATCATTTCAACCAAAATGACTATTCAAATTGTGGTAGCGGATAAGTTGTGCTTAAAACCTGGATCTGTGCCATCACAACAATCGACCACCAGCTCACAGGCTGTAATTAATAACTGATTTTTTTCCAACTACGGTTGTTTCAAAAGCCTGTTATTCTTCTCGTTAATAGGCTATAGGATGCATGACATTAGGACAAGCTATAGGTTTGGTAACGTTGTCCAGAACCACTCGGTAACTTCTACCCAGAGAGTAGCATTAGCTTGATAAATCCATAATCTTCCAACCTAAAATTTGATAACTTGGTGTTTCAATTTTTTTGGCCAGGATCAAAAAAATATGGTTGTATCTCTGAAGACATTTTTCGCGTGTTTTGTTGTGTTTGTTGCCAGTTATCTCTATCTAAGTTGACGGAAACCAACTGAAGGAGCAGCCACTAGAGGGAGCGTCACAGTGCTGTTAGCCAATCAGAGGCAAGATGTTTGCATATCATTAATATCCACAAGAATCCTCTCATACTATCTCTGCTTGAAACAAGACAACTGTAGCATATTTTTCGTTGAAACCAACTCTCAGGATATTATTTCAGACCAGAGACCACTGCAAAATTAATGAAAATAAGATGAAATGAGACATTTAATAGACAAGGGGGTCCGCTTTACCATTCGCAATTAGGCTACGCTCACCTTAAACCACAATGGCAAGGAGCACAGGTTTGCAGAGGGATGCAGAGGACTTTCTTGATAAACTGAAATCAGACCACTCAGATCTGTGATGTGTTTACTGTGTGATTACATGACCACACGCCGCCAGGGAGTCAGTTGAATTGTATTGATTTTGTTAGGTTATTTTTTTAACAGAATATCAATGTGAAATAAGAAAGAAGGGTTTTAGAGGGGTTTTGCATTGGCTTAGTTAAATGTATTAGACACCATGCTGCAGTGACAATTAATTCTGATATATTAGTTTGGTATGTTAGCAGAGAAAGTATAATGTTAAATTCATTAGATTATCATAATACCAACATGCTTATTAATAGTTTTATGTTGTGGGAGCGGGGGTGAGATATGAAAGTTGTTTTGTTTTTTCTCTCTCTCCAGAAGCGATTATTCTTTTAGCATCACCTACTTCTGTAATACGATCACTGAGTAGCTTTCTCATTTTTTCCCTTTTTTATTTATTTATTTTCTTTCTCTTGAATTCTCATGCTCCCATACTATTTTCATATTTCTTTTTTGTGTGTGTGTTTCGGGGTGGTTCTTTTTGTTCCCCCACGTGTAGGAGACATATGTACCGGCACAGTTTATTTGCCTAACAATAGTGAATTGCATATTTCTTGTCATGGGCTACTTTTTTTTTTTTTTTTTTTTTTTAATCAGATAATTTTTCTATAGGGCTGCCTGGTGGCACAGTAGTTAAGGCGGGCAGCCCATGTACTGAGGCTCAAGTCCTCGACGCAGCGGTCACGGGTTTGACTTCTGGCCCGCGCGACCCTTTGCTGCATGTGCTCCCCATTCTCTTTCTGCCCCCCTTCCTGTCTCTACTGCAAAAAAAGACCACTAGTGCCTAAAAATTAATACAAAAAGATAAATATCCTTAACTGACAAGTTATTTACAAAAAAGGACACAAAGAATACAAGAAAATAAGGAAGATTTAAGAAAAATCCCATCAAAAAAATGAAAAACCAACCCAAACTAAACCAAGATCCTAACATTCCTCCAAAGGGTGGCTAAACCCACCCTTAATGATAGCTCAGTCACCCAGGAGGAGCTCAGAATAAAGTTGCTGCTCTTCTGCATTAAATGGACCAAGCTAATGAACAGGCATATTGTGATTCACCCGGAGGAGGCTCAGGGCAACCAAGAGACAGCCAGTCTCCAGTGGCTGTTTTAGGAAGATCTGTGTCCCCTTGGACAGGTGGCCCCAGAAAAGTATCGGAGGCAATTTCTGATGCTTCAGCTAATTATCTTTTTTTTTTTTTCCATTTCATTTATTTATTTGACAGGGACAGTGCACAGTTTGCACAACTGTTGTAACAGTTTGTACAACAGTTTGTACAACAGATTTAGCTGGCAGCTAATTTTCATTTGTAATCTCTAGACATACATAAGGAGCAACCGATTAGCTGAGAAGTGAAACATATAATGAATACAAAAGAAAATAGACAGAAAAAACAAAAATAAACCAATAATAATAATCATGATGATTCAACAGAAAAACAATCATAAATTTATAAATATACTGTACAAGATACCAATGTAACAGCAATCTGTTTAACAATAAACATTAAGAATGTCAGTGGCAAGAAAATAAAAATTGTGTGCAGCTTTATTCTTGTATTATTTTATTATTTTGTATTTTTGTGTTCATTGTCTATCTATCTATCTATCTATCTATATATATTATATATATATATATATATATATATATATATATATATATATATATATATATATATATATATATATATATATATATATATATATATATATGTATATTAGGGCTGTCAATTTCTCAAGATAATTAATCAGATTAATTGCATGACTGTCAATAGTTAATCATGATTAATCTCAAATTAATCGCATATTTTTATCTGTTCTAAATCTACCTTATACAGATCTTTTTCAAGTTTTTATTACTCTTATTAATACGAGTCCTGACTAGAACCAGGAAATATGACCATATTAGTCCAGTTCCTGAGGTCTCTGGCTTCCTGTCACTCAGAGAATAGACTTTAAAACAGCTCTACTTGTGTTCAAGTCTCTTCATGGCCCCAAAGTCCATCTCTGACATGTTAGAGCCATATGAACCAACCTGGACTCTGAGAACCTCAGGTAGTGGTCTCCTGCTGGTGTCCAGAGTCTCAGGACTAAACAAGGTGAAGCTGCATTTCAGTTTTATGCTCCTAAAATCTGGAACAGTCTTCCAGAAGATGTTAGACAGACCTGAACTCTGACAATGTTCAGATCCAGACTGAAAACAGTTCTGTTTAGATGTGAAGATGATGACTGGAAGGCTTTTATCTGCACTCTTCATTTTTTAATTTAATTAATAATTTTTTTTTATTAATTAATTTTTATTTATTATTGATTTTTTTATGCTTGTATGGAATGATTCTATTTGCCTTCTTGTGACTTTATGCATCTGTAAAGCACTTTGAATTGCCTTGTGTACGAATTGTGCTCTACAAATAAAGTTGCCTTGCCTAATATGAGAGTACATAAATGCTTGCCTTATGCAAAACAAATGCATGTTTATTTATTGCTACAATGCCAAATCCATTATATATGTATATATATATATATATATATATATATATATATATATATATATATATATATATATACTCAATATTTTCTCTTATGTTCTTCATACAAAATATTTTAGTGGTTTTCTTCAAACGAGGGGGGGCTCTCTGCATCCGCGCTCTGATTAGCCGACAAGTGATATTTTAGTAGTCGAACTCCGGTGGTAACTAAATTCACATTGACAGTAAACACAAACGACATTAGTCTTTTGGAGTTAGCCATCAGGCAAGGTTTTGAAGCTGAACTTACCATTCAAAATAGTATCTTTTGTATCCATTTTATCCCAGCTACTGCTCACAGAGGTTTGTTTACGTCTGTCTGTCTGCAGCATGGCCGTCAACGTCAGTGCATGGCTTCCTGTTTTGACAAACTACGGAGGGGCCCGAGGCTCATGAAGCCTGGAGGCAACACCTACTCTCCCTTCTACTGTTGTACATAAACAGCCGGCTCGCGTTAATTGCGCGTTAAAAAAATTAGTTGCGTTAAAATTATTTGCGTTAATCAAGCGCTTAACGTGTTAACTTCGATAGCCCTAATATATTATATATATAATATATATATATATATATAGTATATATAGATATATTTATATATAATACATATATATATATATATATATATATTAGGGATGTCCGATAGTGGCTTTTTGCCGCTATCCGATATGCCGATATTGTCCAACTCTCAATTTCCGATTCCGATATCTAACCGATACCAATATAACGGGCTATTTTTCCTCAAAACTAATTTTAGGTAACATCACATATCTCCTGTCGTGGAATTAACACATGCCTAATTTTAAATTGTGATGCCCCACTGGATGCATTTTCAAAGGCAACAAGGCTTTCCAAAAGTAAACATTGTCTGTGCAAAATAAGAAAACTACTTCAACTTAAGTTATGGAAAAAGTGCCATATTTATTTATTTTTTAATTGTCTCAAACAACAGTTTGGATCACACTCTCCCTGAGATAATCTTGACAATGCTCCCTACAAATAGGGCAAATTTGACTTCTTCACAAATTGTAAAACATTGTACCTGTACAACTATGTGCAGCATAGCAGCATGTAGAGCCAACTAGAATAACAGACAGGCTACTCTTTTTTTTTCAGTGTTAAATTAGCCTGCATTTGTAGAATGCTTCAAGAACTGTTTCTTCAACTAAAACTCAATCACCTTAATTGAATTAATTCACAATGTGGAAACTATACTGTACAATTTTGAAAACTGCACATTTCTTTGAGCTATAAATAATACTTTAGGCTTGAGGTAAAGTGCAAAAAAAGGAAACATTTTAAAGTGGAAAATAAATATAAGCCCATTACTTGGGCTAATACAATCATTGAAGTTATAAGCTGGGCACAATCAGCACTGCTCCACATGAGCAACAACAAAAAGATGCAACATTAAGATAGTGTGCAATACGAACAAGGAAGGCGCAAAGTTTCAGTCCAGACCTTCCAGAGTAGTAAACAAAGTCATCCTTCCAGTGAACAAGGCTAAAAGACTGACTGGCCTTCATAACAGGCCATAACTTTGCTAACACAATCATTAAAATCATAAACTGGGCTCAGTCAACCCTGCTCTTTTGTATGAGTAACAAAAATGTGCAAATAAAAACAAGAAAGGCACAAAAAATAAAAACAGCTTCAGTCCAGACAAGTAAACATAAAGCTCCTTTAAAGTGCAACAAATGAGGCTCAAAGACTGATGCTGACTCGCCTATAGGACTGGTCTAATTTTTTCACTTGTCCATATGCGTGAGAGGTAGATTTTTCTGAATGAAAATAAGCATCTCAGCATTGTCGCAATGTATGCGATTTCTCTTCTCGTCGATGACATTGGAGATGGTGCTGAACAGCCGTTCGCTGTCTACGCTGGTACGGGGTGCAGTGAGGTACTTGCGTGCAACTCGGGCAAGCGCAGGGAAGCGGACCTGGGTGGACCTCCAATACTTCAACGAGCATGCTGTCTTAAGGATGGTGGGTTCTCCCAGGTATGCATACACCTAAAGAAAAAGTAAAAACAAAAATAATTTTACTTACTTTTCTTCAAAGCACTGACAGCCAAATGTTTATTTTATTCACTTTATGGACATTTTCATGTGAAGCACTCTGCAAATGAAATAAGTTTGCTAATAAAGTTTATTATTTACTCTGCTGTTGCTGTTTCGCCTGTAGTTGCTTGTTTGGTGACATCATTCTCTGCGAGGATTTCTTGGTACATGTCCTGCAGGCTCCCAGTTCAGGCCCTCTTAGGTGGGGGGTCCTGGTCCCTCCTGGCTGGGGTCATCTGCACTGGCACCAGTAGCCTTTTCTTTGCTGATCATTGCCCACACTGGCCATTTCATCCACAATCTTCAGCAGCATATTCCGTGCTCCTCCTTGTTATCTGGGTCAAAATAACGGTCCTTTGTAACGAGCATCAACCATGGTTTGCAATTGCATAAAGAGGTTCACTTTGCACAAACCGTTAAACCGTTTACTGACAGCTTCCAATAGAGCATGTTTGGCTGTTTGCACACGTTTGTCTGATTCATCGATCTTGGCGAGCAGCCGTGTCAGGGATACCACACCAGGGATGACATCTGCAGCAGTGGCCTCTGCAGAGCTGATGTCCTTGTTAGCTGTTCAAAGGGTTCCAGTAGGGTGGTCATCTTCTCCAAAATTCCCCACTGAGTTGCTGTCAATGTTGCGGGGAGTTCATAATCAGCACCATATGCTCTTAAAGCCCTCTTCTGCTCCACCAGGCTCTGCATCATATAATAGGTGGAATTCCACCTGGTGGGGACGTCTGGTTGCAGCTTTTTCACGGGCATGTTGAGTTCTTTTTGTATGTCTTCAAAACGACTGCAAGCAAGCGGTGAGTGCTTGAAGTGGCCTACACTACAACTCGCCTCCCCACAGCCAGGGCATCTGCAATGCTGCGTTGAGACAGGGCACCTCCGTTCACTGCGAGCTGCAAGGTGTGCGCCATGCAGGGCAGACTTGGGACACCAAACTCCGACGTAGCTTTGGCCATGTTGCGTGCGTTGTCTCTGACCACAACATGCACATTCTCCTTGCGGATTTTCCACATCTCAAACATCCTTTCAAAAGCAGATGCGATTGCTTCTGCCGTATGAGACCCACGGCACTCTTGAGAATGAAGCACAGACATTTTGAGCACAAAGTCTTTATCTAGCCATTGAGCAGTCAAGCTCAACATGCTAACCTGGCTAATGCTTGAAGACCAGATATCTGCAGTGTTGCCAACTTAGCGTCTTTGTCACTATATCTAGCGACTTTCCAGACCCCCCCTAGCGACTTAATTTGCAAAAAGCGACTAGCGACAAATCTAGCTACTTTTTCTGGTGATTTTGAGACTCACGCGCACTCAAACCGCAAGGTTTGAAGCCATCACTTGGCTGGTGTCTGCCTCGCAAGCCGCGCTTCTCTCTCCCTCCGCCGGGCTCAGTGCACAGCCAGCACGCGGTTTCTGTGTGTGGAGTGGGCGCGTGTCGCCACATACACAGGCGAGGCAACACGCGTGCACACAAACACCCCGCCCCCTGCGCAAGACAACTCGAGCTCCCCCCCCCCCCCCCCCCCCCCCACCCCCCCCCCCCCCCCCCCCCCCCCCCCCCCCCCCCCCCCCCCCCCCCCCCCCCCCCCCCCCCCCCCGTCGCATCTAGCGACTTCTAGAGACTTCTAGCGACTTCCGGGACAGCCTACAGCGACTTTCCTCATTGGAGAGTTGGCAACACTGGATATCTGTTGTGAAGCTAATGGATACAGCATCAGCAATTAGTTTCTCGACGTGGCTGTAAACAACACTGTACAACTCGGGTAAGCAAACATCTGAGAAATACTTGCGATTGGGCATGGCAAAGCGTGGCTCGAGAAACTCCACAAGTTTGGTGAATCCCGCGTCTTGCACGATAGAAAAGGGCTGGTTATCCAGTGCGATACACTCCATGATTTTCTGAGTGATGGCTTTCGCCCTGGGGTGGTCCTTGTTGTATTTTTGTTTTTTTCTCGGTTGACTCTTTAAGCGTCAACTGAGTGCTTTTTTTCAGTGCAGCCTGTCTCTGTTGCTTCTTCTCGTTACTTTGCTGTACAAATGCCGCGTATCTCTCTGAATGATTCATCCTGAGGTGGGAGATTAAATTGGAAGTATTGAAGGAAGAAGTCTTGGTTCTGCCTCGCATAACCAACGCTTTGCAGTCATTGCAAATCGCAAGTTTAATATCCGAAGGAGACACTTGGAAATAATTCCAAACCACAGACATAACGATAGTCAGGCATAGAGCTAGCAAGCTTGTTACTGCAGCCACCCACGTTTGTTTATACGCTTCACGATGCAGTTTGATGAGGTCATCATTTGCGCGCCAGTAAATGTCTCGGGAGCCCATAGGCCTATATACAGCATTTATTCGGTGGCAGAATAAATGAAATTCAGGCATTATTTTTATCGGTTTTCATTATAAGCAAAAAGAAACGATAACGATATTTACAGATATTACATTTTTATGCCAATATCGGGCCGATATTATCGTGCATCCCCTATATATATATATATATATATATATATATATATATATATATATATATATATATACACACATAGATATATATATATATATCTATATATATATATATATATATATACACACACATATATATGGGAATGGTAACACAAAAATAAGACATGCCAGGTGTGAATGAATGATGAAATATTCTTATTAAATACTAAAGAAAAATGTTCATTACATCAAATTTAGAAAATCAAATTTAGGAACCCTTGGAGGTCTGGATTTGGAGTCACACTCAAAATCAAAGTGTAAAAACACAGACAACAGGCTGATCCAACTTTGATGTAATGTCCTTAAAAACATGTCAAAATGACGCTCAGTAGTGTGTTGCCTTCCACGTGCCTGTATGACCTCCCAAGCAAGGCATGGGCATGTTCCTGATGAGGTGGTGGATGGTATCCTGAGGGATCTCCTCCCAGACCTGGAAGAAAGCATCCGCCAACTCCTGAACAGTTTGTGGTGCAACGTGGCATCGGTGGATAGAGCAAGATATGATGGGCCCTATCTTGCGCCAAACCTCCTAAAGCTGCTATTAAGGGATAGCAGGTAGCAGGAGGGACGTTCCCCCACAAAGAAGGCAATCTTCCACCTCCCGAAACCTGCGATCTTATCTGCGCCAACCGCTATATTATGCACACATTGTGCATGGGAGTGGTTAGGGCGTTCCACCTGTTTAACCAATCAGTGCGTCAGTAGCCATTGCCTTTAAGAGCAGGTTGTGCTACCACAAACTGCTATGGAGCATTTTTTCACCCAGATCAGAGCAGCTGTCATGGGCTGCTCGTCTGGGACTCTGTTGTAGAGCTTCCTCCTCTTCCTTCCTCTTCCACCTCTGCATTGATAGATACATAACTAGCTCTAATTAATGTGGAGCAAATGATTTAATCAGTTCTTTTGTACTCCAAGAAGTTTCAATAAACTGCTCAGAAAAAGATAGAGCCAGTGAGCTTCCAGATTGCGATAAAATCCGCCTTCTGGATCAGATCCGGATCAGCCTCTGAAATTTTATAGAGGTTTCCATTGTTAATCCCTGAGTGAAATTTTATGAGTTGTGGGCAATAATTAACGGAGATATTGAGAAACAAAAGTTCCATTGAGCGCAATGTTATCGAAAATTTGAAGGTGATCCAGAATCCAGGATTTCTTCCGGATCACAGCCAAAATGAAATCAGTTCTTCCTTTTCACATTTCTGACAACTCCTGAAAATTTCATCACAATCCATCCATAACTTTTTGAGTTATCTTGAACATATCCTCAGCAGCGGCTGTACGCACAGCTGTGCCAAGACGCATAGCTGCTCCCAGCGGCTCTCGCGGCTGTTCTCGCAGCTCTGCGCACCAACTATCTGGGACTTTCAGGTAGCCGATAGGAATTGTCTGTGTAAGAATATTTTTACCTCCGTCAAGGAGGTTATGTTTTTCCCGGCGTTTATCTGTCTGTCTGTCTGTGTACAAGATAACTCAAAAAGTTATGGATGGATTTTGATGAAATAGCCCTTCAAGCAATCTGTAAATTGCTATATGGGAGAACTGTTGTGCTTGGCGGAGGTCTGCGCCCTCCGAGTGCTTTTCTAGTTAAGAAATGCTTTCCTGGAAGCTGTGCGTCTTGGCGCAGTGAGCTGATGTGCTTTTTAAAATACTGCAGAACGGATCATTGGATGAGCATTGAGCCAGAGAACCAGGTATGATGACATCTACTTTCTACCACTGAGCGCATCTCGGGTGTTCCGAGCGCAAGGAGAGGGTCAAAGGGATACGAACAACGTATATATTACCTCAGCCGAAACAAGGCACATTTCGCGCTGAAATTGTTGAATTCACAGATGTGCAAAGTGTAACTGACACTTAGGGAAAAACTTGTTTCTTCGTCTTTCACCGTGCAGTACATGAGGGGGCTCAGCACAAGAGTTTTAGAGCAACTACTGTGATCCCTTATTTTTCGCAGTTAATGGGGACCGGCGAAAATCAAAATCTGCAAATGGAAGCGGGAGCCCCCCGAGCCTAAATAATGTGTTTAAAATATGTTTTAAACCGCAAAAAGTAGCGAGGCACTGCAGCGAAACAAGACAAAGGCTCAACTGTGGTCTCTCTGTTACGTTCACAGCCTCTGGTCTCCAAACCGGAGTAAATGCGTCTCGGCCAATCATTGCACAGATTCTTGAGTGCTAAGCCCGTCTGCGTTTCTCGTGTTGCTTACAGGAGGCTGTGAGTCATCCTTTGACGTTTCAGTGGTATCTGCGGCCTCTCGTCTGCTGTGGGGTGGATTTTCGTGGAATTTCTGTGATTTTTTTTTTTTTATTATATTATATATTTCTGAAAAATAACCAAAACCGCAGAACTTAAAGCGTGAATTCGCAAGTACTGCACTGTACTGCATTCACTCTTGTCTCTGATGAAATAAGCAATGGAGTGCTGAACTAAAGCAGCCTTGACGAGTTGGAAATTACTTATTAGAAAAGTGCTTCTTCAATGTCAATGACAGGCATCTGTATGCAGGTAATCTAAAGAGGCAACTTAACCCTTTATAGGTCCGAGATGACAAAAAAACATGACATGGGCAGAGGCAGAGGGTTACATGTGATTTAGTCAACAACCCTTTAGGGGTCTTCACCTCAGTCCCAGAGAATCTGAAATAAAAACAACCGCTCTTTGTTTTTGGCTTGGAAGATGTCACCTCAAAAAAAGGCATGGAAAGAAAGGGTGAATACATCTAACAAAACACAACTAAAGAGAAAATCATCATTAATAAAACACGATGACTTTAAGTGTTATGCAAGTCATACAATAAACTCAACATTTAAAAAACAATAGTTGATCTGCACCCCATTTTCCATTTATTTCTGATTTTCACTTGCTGCTCATGTGATACGTCCATTAGTCCAGTCATCCCTGTGGGAAATTCCAAAATTTTTCACATGCTGTTTCAAAACTCCTCCTTTCTGTGTTTTTTGAATTATATGCCTTTCATGTTAAAAATGTTCAACATGTGCAGTGGATTTCAGATTTTTTGCACAGTGCAAATAACTAGCAGACTTTTGAAATACAAACTTCTTTCAGTTGTTTGACTATGTCATGAAATAATATAAGCTTATAAGTGTTGGTTTTTTTTCATCAAGTAGACAATAAGTTTATGTCATGGCTGCAACAAATTAGCAATGTTAGAATTGTTAGTTTTAGCATCGACTACCCCGGAATGAACAATAAAATGTTGATTTTTCTCCCCCATTTACTTATATAAAGACATGATTAAGTGAGGTTTAAAAATGCACTAAAGAAGCTGTGGGGCGCAGATGCTTCCTATGACACCAGGGTATACTTTTCAAGTACTTTACTTATTCCTTACTCTTACAATATCTCTACATTTCACTTGTACGTACTTGTTACTTAACAAATAATTTTTTTTTTCACACAGATCATATAAATGATAAAACTTTTTCATAAAAGAGGGTTTTATAAAAAGTGCTTTTCTATGAAGAAGTTTCATAAAAGAGTATGTTTGACACCACTGATTTTTATTTTAGAATCTTTTCAAGCCAAACAATAATTCAGTTAAAGTAAAAAATAAACTGCTCATTAAATTACTATAGCTTTTTAATCGTGATGCACCGACAGGGGCTACCTGACACATTCATCAGGGGCTTCACAGACACCCATCTTTCACTCCTACGGCTTCCTCCAATTATTTCAGAAGAAGTAGACAGGATCACCACTGGTCTCGCTGCTGGTGCTGATCTGTTCCTTCGCTGAATTAATGGGAATTTCATGTGAGCTTCAGCACATTGACATTCTTCCCCATTTTTGTCCTTACCCTAAATTGCCATTTCTGAGTCAGTGGGATCTGGAATAGTTGTTTCCAAAACTGGAAAGTTTACATGACAAACAAAAGCCCCAAATGCACCGTAAAAAAAACAGTTTCAACCAGTGCTTCCACCCAGTGGATACTATTTTTGTGGTAATCAGGTTTCCCTGATTGATTGGTGATTGAAAGTGGAAAACCTTTGTCTGGTCCATACTGGTTAGTGATATAATGGATAATAGCTAATAATTTTTTTTCCCATTCAGTATGGCCATCATATGTATAGCTTTTAAATCTTTCATCATATTTATTCAGGTAGTTTTGTAGGAGGGTGGGGCAGCACTTATAGTCCTGTAAGAAATTATTTTATTCGTATAGCAGTTTGGATAGCTTTTTTCCTTTAATAAGTTAAATAATCATTTATCACCTGCTTGTTGTATTTACTCAGGTTATCTTTGTCTGATATTAAAATGTGTTTGTTGATCTGAAACATGCAGTGTAACAAAAGAAAAATCTTTAAGAGAGCAAATACTTTTTCACAGTACTGTATATCAACTTTGAGGATTAGAATACTGAGAAATTCACACATCAGTTTCACTTAGTCACTGGGGAGCTTGCTGTAACAAAGGCTGGGAGGCTACCGCCTCTGTTGTTTTTCATCGTTAACATATGCAGTTGATTATCAAGGAAGGAAAATTTAAATCAGCAAAAATCAGTACTGACAGGTCAGGCCATTAAGAAAATCAGATGTCATAACTGGCAAAGAAAATCGCAATTGGTGCATCTCTACTTTTCAAAAAGAATATGTAGCAAATTGTAGCCCCTACAACAGTCACATCATTCTTTATATTAATAGATGAATGTTCATAATCTACTGACAGCATAGTATATAACATTCAAGCAGCAACAGGGGACTTCATTCTACTTTTACTTGAGGTTCATTTTTGTTTTAAATGTGGGACTTTTATTTCTAACACAGCTTTCATAGTGCCATACTGGAACTTTTACTTCAGTGTCCTGGGTAGTAAATTCCTGTCGCCTATGTTTCTTAAATACATTTTTCAAAGCCCACACTCTTTAGCTGTACTTCTTCTGAAATGAGGTACTGAAAACTGTTTCACAGACATGTTTGATTTGTTACACCTGCTCTAACTTCAATATTTACAGTGCATCTCTCTACCACCACCCACACGGGTAAGTTGCCAACTTTCTGTCATTTGTAGATTTGTCATCACTTATTCTGTGACGTGTTTACTTCATGTTTAAGTACTTGCTTCTTCACAAAAGGAGTTAATATTCGAGGAGCAAATCCAAATACTTGCATGTATGGTATGATTTACAACCCTGTCTGCTCTGGGAACTGTAAGATTATAAATGCACTCCAACAATTTTTTTATGCAGTCACAGAGCAAAAGAAGCACCAAGGTCATTGCCTCAATTTCGTGCTTGTCTATGTTTAAACAGAAACAAAGTGATAAAACAAGGAAGTGACAGAAAGTTGCCCCTTTAGCATAGCATGTAGTTGTGACAACAAATTTTGTTTCCTGCTAAGAGAAAGCGGATATACACTGTGTACAATGTCTGTTTGTTTTTGAAAAGACTAAATCTTTTCTTGTTATATCTTAAAAGATATTACAAAATAGACCAGCTTTTGTCAGGCTCTGAGTTAGACCTCTGGCTAATTAAGCACTTCCATGTACACCATCACATGCCTGCAGCTTCTTCACAATAAGCCTTGTTTTTAGTCCTCCCTTGATTTATGCCTACCACCAGACTTCTGGTAGTATTTTGGTCTCATTTCCAATAAATTGTTTTATGAATGTGGCTCTGTGCATGCTTTGCGAAAAATTAAATTCATTCTCATAGTTATCATTAAATGTTAAAGGCAGTAAATAGTTTCCGTTTCTACTGAGTTGTCACCAACGTTTTCATTGAGTTATGACACTGCAAAGATGTGCAGACTCACTTTCACAGATCTATCTACTACTAGTTTACCAGATCTATCTACTACTAGTTTACCGCTTTGTAAAGATTTTGGTTTCAAATAACCATTACTCTTAAAAATGTTTATGAGTAGCAAAATGGGCACAGTCCAAAAAGTTAAATATGAAAGGATGTTCATAATCAATCATGCAGCAGTGAATCATAATTTTGTTCTCGAGGCCTATTAGGGTTCTGCTAAAGGGAATAAATTTAATTGCCATAATTGTAGTTGCAAGCTGTAAAAAGGCTTAGTCAGATACTGACCTGGCCAATGTTATGTACAGTGTTGGAAAATAAGCCTGCAACAGTTAATTTGATGGCCGGAGGTTTGACCAAGTCATTCTTTTGCTTGTCTCAAGTAAGTCTTTGTCCTCATGTCCCCAATTATGTCTTGAGTTGAGACAGGCAAGTCCTGGATCAAGTCCCAAGTTAGAAACTACAAATTTCAAGTACTTTTGAGTCTTTTTAATAATGGTACAATTATATGTTAAATGTATATGAAAGACAGCATAGCAGGAGAGCACCACGTATTATTCTTTGTGCAAGTTAAAATGTTGAAGAACGTTGGAAGTTGTTCCATCTCCATTTTATCCTTGACTCACATGTTTTTTGCGTGCCACAATCTGTTATTTGTTAAATACTTTGCATTTTTTTGTACCCCAATGAAGTTATTCTTGGTAACATACACTATATTGAGAGAACTATTCACTCACCTGCCTTGACTCACATATGAGCTTTAGTCCATCCCATTCCTAATCAATATGATGTGGGTCCACCCTTTGCAGCTAGAACAGCTTCAACTTCTCTGGGAAGTCTGTCCACAAGGTTTAGGAGTGTGTTTATGGGGATTTTTGACCATTCTACCAGAAGCGCATTTGTGAGGTCCCACACTGATGTTGGCTGAGAAGGTCTGGCTCTCAGTCTCTGCTCTAATTCATCCCAAAGGTTTTCTATCAGGTTGATGTCAGGACTCTGTGCAGGCCAGTCATGTTCATCCACACCAGACTTTGCCATCCATGTCTTTGTGTACCAGTGCACAAAGCAAGGTTCATAGTATTTTGGAAGAGCAAGGGGCCAGCTCCAAACTGTTACCACAAAGTTGGGAGCGTGGAATTGTCCAAAATGTCTTGGTATGTTGAATCATTCAGAGTTCCTTTCACTGGAACTAAGGGGCCAAGCCCAGCTCCTGAAAAACAACCCCACACCATAATCCCCCCCTCCACCAAACTTTACACTTGGATCAATGCAGTCAGACAAGTACCGTTGTCCTGGAAACCACCAAACCCAGACTCTTCCATCAGATTCCCAGATGGAGAAGTGTGATTCTTCACTCCAGAGAACGTTCCTCCACTGCTCTAGAGTCCAGTGGTGGCTGCTTTACACCACTGGATTAAACACTTGAATTGCACTTGGTGATGTCTGGCTTGGATGCAGCTGCTCCACCATGGAAACCCATTCATGAAGCTCTCTGCACTGTTGTTGAGCTAATCTGAAGGATACATGAAGTTTGGAGGTCTGTAGTAGAGATGCGCGGATGACGTATATTTTAACCCGCAACCGCTTCTTAAAATCTCTATCCGCCCGCTATCCATTTGCAGGAACGTTTTTTCACCAATTTTCAAAACGCCCGAATTTAATTAAAGTATTATTTTTTGACAAGTCATCCGCCCGATATGCGGATTATCCGCTCCGCCCGTGGGTGCGCGGTTCAACCGCGCATCTCTAGTCTGTACTGACTGACTCTGCAGAAAGTTGGTGACCTCTTCGCGCTATGCGCTTCAGCATCCTCTGACCCCGCTCCCTCAGTTTACGTGTCCTACCACTTCATGGCTGAGTTGCTGTCAATCCCAAACACTTCCATTTCCTCATAATTCAGCTGACAGTTGACTGTGGAATATTTAGGAGCGAGGAAATTTCACGACTGGATTTGTTCCACAGGTTTCATCCTGTCACAGTTCCACGCTGGAATTCACTGAACTCCTGAGAGTGACCCATTCTTTCACAAATGTTTGAAGAAACAGTCTGCATGTCTAGGTGCTTAATTTTATACACCTGTGGCCATGGAAGTGACTGGAACACCTGGTTCCAATCATTTGTGTATATATAGTGTATTTGTGAAGTTCTGTTTTTGTTTGAAAGAACAAAATCTCATCCGGGTTCATTTTGATTGGTTGTGCTGACAGCTCATGCACACAAACATACACAGTAGACAGCAGAGAGAGAGAGAGAGAGAGACGAGCTGCAATTGTTGTTGTGACAAGTGAAATGAACTGATTCGTACATACTTACGTCATGCATCATGTGGCTGGAGTCAGCACCTCTGGCAATGACCTAATAAGCAATCAAATTGCATCTGTTACTACCAAACCAAAGCTTGCTAGAGTAGCTGATGCTTTGACCCATCTTCATTTTTTTCTGTATTCCACAGATTTTGCAGTTTGCTGCTTACCAATAGTTGTCTACCAAATCTCAGTTCAACCTATACCCTATGTACAAGTGAAAAGAAGTAATTTATTCCAAAATAAAATGTAGGTTTAAACAAGTATTATCAGCAATTGATGATAATCATGATTTAGTATAAAACAAACATCTGCAAAATGCTGAGTGTTTGAGAAGAAAAGATCAGAAGGGGATATCAAAAACATGTTTAAAAATACTGAAAATCATTTAACTATTTAAAAAGAAAAAAAGGAAGGCAGAATGGCTGTGGAAGAAGAAATACTTTCTCTTCTATGCATATCTGTATTGGTCAAATATTTATATTTTGCTTTGTGTGTAGAAATTTAGGTAAAGGTTTCATGTGTAAAGTATTGAGAGGGACCGTTTGTGTGTCTAGAAGCTTGTGAGGTTGTTTTCACTCCCAAAGCCAACTCAAGTTAAAGTTATGCTAAAGCTGAATCCATCTGGCCCACAACCTTCTTGGCATGTTAGTGCTAAAATGCTTTCCTGATGTAGAGGTAGCGCAAGTATAGCTTTGAGTATTTTAAGGATTTTTGGGTATTGAAACTGGCAAGGAAAGTCGTTTCCACTGGCAAATCAATCTTCATTTTCTGTTCAATTTGACATTCCATCCTTTCATGGTTTGCATCCACACCCTTTCCCACACAATCTTTGTTACTGAAAACCACTTCCTTCATAGTATAACATTACATCACGATAGTCACATGCAGTATGATTTAAGATTTGGATATCAAGCTTCTTTGTGAGGACTGCCAGTTATATCCAAAAATGTGTGCTTTGTGTAATCATTTGAAAGGGCAATTGTTTAATCAACAACAACCTCATCCCCAATACCTTTAAAAATGTCCCAGTGCTGACCAACTGTGAGACCTTGCTTCCGAGAGACATGTATAGAGCACAAATACAACAAAATAAGTACTTGGCATCATAGATTAGTTTATATACATGCATGGTCTGGTAATGGTTAATTTATACTGTTATGATCCTTGATCATTTGTATTTCATTTCTATTTTGTTTGTAGGACTGCTGCGAGGTGCCCTCTTGGGTTCAGGGTGGTGCAATCTGTTCTGTGTCTTTCTTTGCTGTTCCAGGTGGCGGACAGATGATTGGCCTGTGAGACCTTAGAAGGGGGAGCTCACCAACTCACTGCTCTCTGCCTCTCACTTCCTGCTTCCAACCGAGGGCCATGCCATTTGCTGCTGCTGCTACTTTTTGTTTGTTGTCATGTTTTGTTTAGTTTAAATGTAGTTTGGGTTAATTTGTGTACATAGTCCTGCAAAACATAAAAAAATGTTGATTGTGATGCATTTCGTGACAGTGTATTTCAAAGTGCAGTGTGTGAAACATAATGATATCCGGCCACAAATTTGATGATTGCAAAAATGCTCCAGTCTCCCCCTCCGAGAGTGGAGAAGACACTACAGATGTAGGAAAATGCCACACACTAAAAGCTCTCTTTAGAGCCTTGTGTGGTTTGAAAACTTCAGACTCTTACAGAATCATAACTGTGCAAGATTGTAAAGTCTGTGTGATGGCCAGAGCCAGGGGCGCAACTACCTACTGTCTGAGGGGTATGCAAAAACATGGCTGTGTCACATCACATAATGCAGTAGGTAAATAATTTACACATTTCATATATGTTTTTCTTTCAACATGTTTTAAGTTACATATGTAACCCGGGAAAATAGTAAATAAATTCATGGTATAAATGTTTTTGATAAAACATTTGATAAAACGTTTGATAAAAACATGTTAGTAGTATAAAAGGTTAAAAAGGTACTTGATTTTATTTTATTTCATTGTTCATTTAAATACACAGTTGTATGAAGGTTTAAAAAACATATTTACAACAATTAAAAAAAAGGGAAATAAGTATTTTATTTACAATATGGTTTGTGATGTTGCCCTGTCATATTGTCTGTGAAGGTAACGTGAGTTCTCGTGTGAAAAGGTGAGGAGCGGGAGTTGAGAGAGAGCAGTTTTGGGATGCCCAGAGGAAACAGTCGGGTTAGGCAAGTGCATCGAGATATATATTTTTAGACTTTGTACCGTGTTATGGTGACGAGAGAATCCACTGGAATACACGAGTGTGATTTATATTAAGGACAGTCTAGTTTCAACACGAAGCTTGTGGACTGTGCTTGTTGAGTTTGACGAGAAACTAGCTAAGGTGACTGTGAGCTGCGGTGGGCCGACTACACTGTACCACGAGGCTTATGGTGAGTCGTTACCGGACAGGATAACGATAGACGGATCCCAGATAGTACTCTGAGTGCCCGCGCCACTCAGAGTACCTCTGGCGACGCGAGATAACGGGAGAGGAGACCTCCGGCCGTGGGTGTGGACCACACACCTGCAACGTTTGGGAGTCGAGCTGTAACCGGGTGCGCCAAGCTGCTTTGGTGGAAGAGACGATGATAATACGAGACTGGACCGGACAAGACGGTGGGATTAACACAACATGAGGTACCTTGCTTTATTTTATTTTTTGCTCACTGAGTGAAAGGACCTAGAGTTTTTTGGTCACCACGTACACGAGCATCGTTTCAGGCCTGCTACGTAGGGTGTATTTAGATGCCGGCTTTAGGACTAGCTCTGAAGTACTGAATTGATGATGATGTACTGTGAGAAGTGAACAGTGACTGATGGGTTGTGCAGATGCTGTATATTTCTGTTGAGATTTGAAAAAACACAATTGCTTGCACCTTATTTTGTTATTTTATTTAGTTTTGTCTTTTTCATTAAAAGACGGGTTCTGTCCATACTTTACCTGGTCTCTGGTGTTGGTTAAGTCTCCAATGTTCTGTTAGCCATTATTAACGTTTTAGTGGGAAGAATTTCGTATAATTATACTGTCCTGTGACCCAAATAATTAGGAGTAGGTTTGGTTAAAACTTTTAGTACGAGAGTACACTGTAAAAAAGAACTCAGAACCCATGCTAGATATACATGAGTAAACAAGGGCTACATAAAATGGAGGCACCGCTGGGATTATTTTGGGTCTAAATTGGTACATTAAAGGGGTATTACGCAAATTTTTAGATTTCCAGAACTAAAAGATTTCCCAGTTCTATTGGTTCATAAAACAATGGCAGACCGTATCAAACTAGCTGCAGAACTTCAGAGGTGGTGTAGGGGTGAAGATTTGGAGGATGCTAACGCTCTCATGGTTATTGTCCCGGAAGAGACAGATATAGCCAAGATAGAAGAGACAGTGGAAACTGTAAAATGTTTTGGCCGTGTCCGAGTCAGAGGCCGCATGTTCCTCACCTCACTTAGCAGTCTGATGGTTCTGTGTGAATGCAGAGAGAAGTTTTCAACAGCTGATGTGCCCAGAGAAGTGGTTAATATTGAAAGTGGAGAGAGCTGGCCAATAATCATTGTCAGTGAACCTGCACCAGCTGATGATTTCAGCGTTAAATTACAAACGCTGTTAGCTGCTGAGGGCAAGACAATAGAGGATATTAAAGGCCTATTGCCCAATTTGGTTCCACAGCCATCCCACTCAGACTCCTCAGCTAACCCCACAGAGGCTATCTTGCTGGCCGTGGGTGATCTGTTGGAAAAAACCCATAAGCCACAAACTGAAGGTGGCTATCGGCGTTTGCGGCTGTTTTCAGGCAATCTGCCAGTTCCCCACAATGAAGAGCTATTGGATAACTGGATGGAACAGGCATGGCTCATGGTGGAAGAAAGTGAATGTGCAGACAGAGAGAAAAGACGTAGGCTCATGGAAAGCTTAAAGGGAAATTGCAAAGTCAGTCCGAGATTCAGATGCTGAAGCGAGTCCCATTGAGTATCTGAATGCACTAGAAAATGCATTTGGCAGTGCAGAATCTGGAGATGACCCCTATTTGGCTTTCCGCTTAATGCAGCAGCAACCAAATGAAAAACTGTCTGATTTTCTGAGGCGTTTGGAGGGAGCCCTCACAAAGGTTATTCAATGAGGAGGATTTCCAGCTAGTAGCAAAGACAATGCTCGCCTAGAACAGCTTCTAAGGGGGGCTACCACTTCTGAGCTCATGCTAATCCAGTTACGCCTTAGAGAAAGAAAGTCCTCACCTCCAACATTCCTCCAGCTCTTAAGTGAGATTCGGACAGAGGAAGAGTATGAGGCCTCAAGAAGAAAACTCAATACTTCTGTCCAGCCCGTTCAGACAAAATGTGTGGGAGCTGAAAGCCATTCAGAATTACAAAGTCTCAAAGCTGAAGTAAAAAATCTCAAGACAAAGTTAGCCTCCTGCATGATCAAATCCCCTGAAGCACGACAGAAAGGTTACTGTGAGCCACCTGTGTCCTCAATGCCGTCCAGTGAACACAGTGACACACATGAACTCGCTGCTTTAAAAAAACAAGTCAAGAGGCTACAGCAGGAAGTAGCACAAAGAGATGGCGTGCTTGAGTCCTCTGAAAAGTCAGCTACAGTTACAGCAATGGAGGTCACGCCCAAGCCAAAAATACCTAACCGAAACAGACAACCATCTGGAGAGCAGTTCTGCTATCGTTGTGGTGAGACTGGGCATTTTGTTGCAAAATGTCACAATCCTGAAAACCAAGGCAAAGTAATCAGGAATCTCATTCAAACTGTCAAGACAATGAAAGAAAGTTCAAGTGCCGCTGCCAGCTCTGCCACAGACACCAGCTGCAACGTCAAACAAGGTCTGCTCACCACAGCCACACCTACTAGCATTCCTGAAGGGCTGATTGGGCCACCTAGTGTTGTACCCCTGAAAGTGAATGGGAAGCCCTGTGATGCCTTATTCGACAGGGGATCGCAGGTCACCATAATATTTGACTCCTGGTACAAAGCCCACCTACCTTCAGTCCCCATCCAACCAGTGACTGGTCTCGACCTCTGGAGTTTAAGTGAGTCCAATGTCAGTTACCCCTATCGAGGCTACGTTGTGGTCGATTTTGAGTATCCAGCTGAAGTTTCTGGTACCAACCACATGGTGACAGTTCTGGCCCTGATCTGCTCAAGTCCAAAAGAAGAACAGATTCCTGTTATTGTTGGTACTAACACCAGCCACGTCCGCAACTTGGTACAACAATGCAGGAAAAATGGGGTTGACATAACTAAAGCATTAGGGATCCAAGCTCAGAAGGAACAACAGCCCATACTCTCTGACCATGTTTGCCTGACCTCTCATGAGGATGAAGTGGGATGTGTGATATGGCAGGGCCCAAATCCTTTGTCACTACCTCCTGGAGAAGACATGCATCTAACCTGCAAAGTTGAACTTAAGCAAACAGTTGGCCAAGAGATCTTGATGGTTGACTCATCCCCATCAGCTCCACTGCCGGGTGATATCCTGCTGCAGCCCATGGTTGTGCCTGCCGATGCTGTTCAAATCTGTAGTCTTAGAGTTCTAGTTCAAAACCAGTCTGCCAGAGAAACAATCATTCCGGGTGGCACAGTCATGGGCCACATCTATCGCACTGAAAGTGTAATCTCCATGCCAATCCAAAAGTCAGAAACCCCTGAGTTTGACAGCAACCAGATCAACTTTGGTGACTCGCCTGTACCCTACGAGTGGAGAGACCGGCTCAGACAGAAACTGGCAGAACGCTCCCATGTCTTCTCAGTGAGTGAGTGGGATGTTGGCCTTGCGAAAGAGGTGGAGCACAACATCCGCCTGTCTGACTCGAGACCCTTTCGCCAAAGATCACATCGTCTGGCACCTGCAGACATTGAAGATGTCAGAAAACATTTGCAGGAGTTGCTTTGTGCTGGCATCATCAAAGAATCCCGTAGCCCCTATGCCTCACCAATTGTAATAGTTCGAAAGAAAAATGGAACAATACGGATGTGCATAGACTACAGACTTCTCAACAGCCGAACAGTGCCAGACCAATACACAACTCCCTGCATTGACGAAGCACTTGATTCCCTGTCAGGAAGCAAATGGTTCACAGTGTTAGACCTGCGTAGTGGGTATTATCAGATCCCATGGCAGAGGAAGATAAAGAGAAGACAGCCTTCATCTGCCCGCTCGGCTTCTTCCAATTCGAGAGAATGCCACAGGGAATAACTGGAGCACCGGCGACTTTCCAAAGGCTAATGGAAAGGACGGTAGGAGATATGAACCTCCTCCAGGTCCTAGTCTACTTGGACGACCTCATAGTGTTTGGGAAATCGTTGGAGGAACACGAGGAGCGGCTACTCAAGGTCTTGGATCGACTTAGAGAAGCAAGGCTTAAGGTCTCCCTGGACAAATGTCAATTTTGTCAGCCGCAGGTGAAGTACTTAGGACATATTGTTTCTGCTCAAGGTGTCTCTCCGGATCCCCAGAAGATTGAGGCTGTCACCACCTGGCCTCAGCCCAGAGAGATAAAGGCCCAATCCCATTTCTCTTTTCTACCCCTACCCCTTAGCCCTACCCCTTAGCCTTACCCCTGGAAACGGAGTGCCAAGGGGTAGGGCCGAAAGTCAACCCCTCCGAATTGGGACACCCCTTCGACAATCGCATACGTCATCAGTAGTCGCCGCTAGAGATCGACCGATTATCGGTCGGGCCGATTATTAGGGCCGATATTTGGAAATTTGACTTATATCGGCATCGGCCTTTTTTTAATCCGACCGGCCGATATGAAGAAATCAATGTAAACTGGTTATTCTGGCTCAGATGCCGCCGCGCCTCTCTCTCCTGCCTGCTGTCTCCTGCATTATTCACCCCGCCCTCTGATTGGTTGAGCGGCAGAGGCGGAGCCTCCGAACAAGAAGCTGTCATCACAAACACGGGAGAGTGAGAGGAAAAGTTTTCTTGTGTGAGAAGCTCCGGACAGAAAACACGTATCAAAGGTAAATGCAGAAAGCTCTTCCGAAATTGTAATAAACATCCCAGAACTCTGCATCTCACAGCTACTACTAACGTTACAGTGAGCACCAGAATAACGTAAGAGCAGAGTAAACCTTAGCGGCAGCTCTGCTAACTCGTATTACGTCCCAAACTGTCTGTGAATTATTTAAAAGAAGACTGCTGATAATATCGACATGGAAACAGTCCATGATAGAAAAGCATGTGTGTGTGATTAAGAGAGAGGCATAAAAAAACTCAGTTCACTTGTTTTAGGGAGCGCTAAAGTGGAGGCTGCTTAGCTTTTACCATAAAATTAGTTTGTCGATCTAAACGCTCTGCAGACTATGTATTAGCAATGGGGAAAATACACCGTACTTTCCGGGCAGTAAGCCGTTACTTTTTCTCACGCTTTAAACCCTACAGCTTATACAACGATGTGGCTAATGTATAGATTTCTACGGGCTAGCTTCATGCCGTCAATACGTTTATCCCCGTTAGAATAAAATTACCAAACTGGTCACAGTGGACCAATGAAACTGTTCAGATTAAATCAAACACACTCACACTAAATTCTTCAGATCAGTCATTTTGTGCTTCATGCACACACCCTCATCATGGAAGACACATGAAGGAATGCATATGATTTAGCTTTAAGTTAAAGACAATCGATCTGTCGGTCAGAGAAGTAAACAGCTACTGCACGTATTTATTTTGAGATCCGAATATTCAGGTGCGCTCAATAGGAAATCACGGTATGTAACGTGGAGAATAGTATGTAGTTAGAGACACGTGAAAAACTCTACAACTCACAACTCCTAACGTTGCTATGAGCTTTCTGGTCCTATGATCTGAAAATGAACGGGAAGATGAGAGTAAAATTCAGAAATGATTCATCTGAACAAAGTGGTGGAACATTTTAAATACTGTGTGAGCTCATTAAAGCCGAAAGGCTGTTTGTGTCCTGTCAGGAGTTTAACTGCACTCATAACAACTATTATACTTTTTTATGTAGCCTTTGTCATATTAATCATTAATAATGTAGCAACACAGTTTTGAATGACAGGGTCCTTGCTATCGCATGGTAAAATATAACATTTGATAATGAAATCAACTTAAGGCATCCTAAATGCTGCTGTTTTATATACTACTACTTTATAAAATCTCTGGAAACAAGTTTTTATTTGCATTTACTAGAGATAATGCTGAACCTGAGAACTCCTGCACTTTGTGTTTTTGTTTCAAGTTAAAACAAAGTTAAATTATTTCAGTTTATACTGAAATTTTATTTTATTTATTGTGAAAAATTTAGGGAGCTATTATCTAAGTTTTTTATTTAATGTTACAAGAGGTGCTGCTGAGCCTGAGAACTCCTGGTATTTTTGTTGTGTTTGAACTTAAAACAAAGACAGTCATTGTAGTTATATTTAAATTTTACTGTATTTTCTGTAATTTCAGAGAGCTATTTATTTAACTTTATGAGAGATGTTTCTGAGTGTAGGAAATTCAGGCACTTCTGGAGCTATTATTTTCTATTTGTGTGATTCAATGAGCATGCTTTAGGCATTTCTGTGAAGTTCAGTGTTTCCATTATTCACTTTTTTAGGCCAATTTTTACACTTTTACTGCAAATGAATATCGGCTTCAAATATCGGTTATCGGCCTCCTCTAACTACTAATAATCGGTATCGGTATCGGACCTGAAAAACCCATATCGGTCGATCACTAGTCGCCGCTGCCTCTTACGTAACCAGATGCGACAAGCGCTTGCCGGAGATCTCAGGAAAAAATGCCGTCTGCCACTGTGATAATCTCTGTTGCGTGGGCTATTGGGATGTTTTTACGGTTGTCTGCTGCTAGACGGAGGAATGAAGGAAACAGGAGACGCCTTCGACGCCTGGGAATGCTGGTGGATCGTTTTATGGTATGTAGAATGTAATGGAGAACGTTTTTGTGCAATAAACATAACTGTGTTAGCATGCTAACGCTACGTCGGTAGGAACACGGTTATTTAAAACGTTTTTTTAACTGATGCCATTTAAAACCGTTAGTTTTAAGGGCGTGAAAAACGTCTACAATTGTGGGTTGTTTTAAATATTTTTGTTTCGAAAAAAATCAAAACGATAGTTATAAATAACTGATAACGTTAGTGGGTTGTGCTCAAAAGCTTAGTAAACTAGTGATAGCATTTGGCCTTTGCATTCAACCGTTTGCTCATGGATCAATGTGCAGATCTGATAATATGTACCATGACTGCATTGTAAAATGCTTTAGGTTTTGGGGCTGAGGAAAAGCCAAATGTCTCCTATATACACTATAGTTAAATTCTTCTAACTGAGACTGATGATATGACATATTTCTGTTTCCACTGGTCACCCTACAGCATACTGCAAACTGAACCAGAACGTGCCCCGTCCTGCGTTTTGTGGTTTAATGTGGAGGCAGATTGACGCAGGACTTTCGCCTCAGCAGGAAGAGCGATGAACAGTCTGCAGAAGCTACTGCAGAGTAGCAGGACATGGCTGGGGAAGTCAGATAGAAGTGCTCATCTATGTTTTCTTGCTGGCTCATGGACTATCTTATCGTGTTGTATCCAGTGTTTTTAATGTTCCCAAATCCCAGTCCACCGCATCGTCCACAAAATAGCAAATGATATATGGATAACCTGAAGCGTGTCATCTCTTTCCCCCAGATGTGCACAGCTTCATGCAGTTGGACAAGATTTGCCCATCTATCAGGGACCCCTGCATTCAGCAATGTGTGGGTGCAATAGATTGAAGCCACATTAGGATAAAACCACCAGCACGGTCGAATAGACTATTTAAATTACAGGGATTCTATTCATAACATGCAGGTATATGTGATTCCAGTGGAAGATTCCTAGACATTTTGTTGTTACCCGGGGTCGTTCATGACACACGTGTAATGAAGACACAACTTTACAGAGCCGGTACCCTCCCCGACATTCTTCTAGGAGATGGTGGCTATCCGTGTTTGGACACACCAGTCTGCCTGATGACCCCATACAAGGAGCCAGTTAATGGACCGATACAGGGGTGCTTCAATTATCATCACTCCAAAGGCCGCAGCATTATCGAAAGGGCTTTTGGAATGATGAAGACCAGGTGGAGGTGTACACTTTTCAAAGCCTTGGAGGTAAAACCAACATTTGCACCTCAGGTTATTGCGTCCTGTGCCTTTCTGCACAATGTGTGTCTGGACAATGGGGATGTGCTGGAGCCAGATGAAGATGCTGAACAAGATATGCTAGACCCCCAACCTCCTCGGGAACCCCTGGCTGCTAATGAGAGGTCTGGCAATGCAACAAGAGACCACCTGGCTGCACTGATCTCAGGCAATGTCCAGGCCCCATGAGGATGCTGACTGATCCAGAAATGGACAATGTACATAGTTTTTTTTTTTTTTAAGATATCTTATCTCAGGGATGTGTCAAGTTCTTTATTTTTATTTTTTTCAAATAAATCTGACTGATCCAGAAATGGACAATGTATATAGTTTTTTGTTATTGTATTTCGGGCATGTGTCAATGTTTTTTTCTGAATAAATCTATTTTAATGCTAATATCTGTTACAGTGTTGTTAATGTTTAGCTGGTGTGATATTCATGCTCACAAACTTGTAGTAGAAAACAATAATGAACTTTATTTGGTAAATTTAAGAACTATATTAAAACAAAAAACAACAACAGCCAGCTGTGCCTTTGAGGTAGACAGAACACACAGAACAGCACAGCAAATAATTTAAAAGTCCTGAGAAACACTTAAAAAATGTAAACAATGGTAAAAACAACACACTGGAACTGGTGGGATAAGGGAATTTTTTTAAAATTTTGTCCACAAGTTTCTCAAAAAGATTTAAAAAACGGTCTGTCTTCCTCTCGCTTTCCTCATGCCGCTTTTGCTCCTTCTCGCTTTTTCTGGACTAAAAAATCTAACATGTGGTTTAACTTCCTCTTCTTTTTTGGGGTGAAGGGGTTGGGGGCTTGTCCACAGTAGCAGCAGCAGCAGTGGTGGGGGCATTGCATGTGGCTGAGGTGGAGGGAGTGGGCTCGACGATCTCCTAATAACAAAACAAATGAGAAGGTATTATATTCCTGAAGTAGGTCATACAGCCAAATGTATGTATGTACAATAAATAACTACGTGGAAAATATATTTCTTTAGATGCTGGGTTATAATCAACAATATAGATAAGTAATCAATAACAATACATAATGTGGCTGTATCTGGATCTGTATCTTTACCATTAACAGTGTTGTAGGATCCTCACATGAGGCAACCACAACGGGAGGGTCCATAGATGGTCTGGCTCCCAGCACCTCGTGCATGTCCTCGAAAAACTGCCAGGTAGATGCTGTGGTTTCCCCAGCATCTGTCCCTGACCTCGTCTTGGGAGTTCTCAGCTCCTGCAAAAAAAAAAAAAAACAGTGTTATAACTTATAAATATGAAGTTCATCATTGCAGCGCTAACTGAGAGATTACAGGTAACTTCAAAAGATTACAGTTTAGGCATTGCCTTAAAAATTTCAACTAAAGTGCTTCTTGCTTACCTTATATTTCTTGTTGAGGTTTTCCCATTTTTTGGAAACTTGTTGGCAGGTGACCCTCCCCTCTAGCCCAAACTCTTTAATCAACATCCTGTATCAACACATATGAGGAGTAATGTAAAAACAATGAAAAGCAAGAAAAAAAAAACAACATAAATATGTATGCTGTCAAGCAAGCTAAAAAAATAATTAAAAAAAACTCACTCCCAAAGTTGTTTGGCAGCAGCTTTTGATTTCAGAAAACGCTGCTCATTTTCAGCTCTGTACTTAATTAGGCGCCTCGTCTCTTCTGGAGTCCCTGCAATACACATGGATAAACTGTTATCTCTGGTCTCATGTAAACAAGTGATATTAACGTTACTTGGGTTTAACTTAACTGGATCCTCGACTACTATCGATCTCGATAACTTCGGCGAGGTTGTCAAAGTTATTATTGATAACGTTATCACTGTAGATTATCATCAGGGCTGCTTACAGAGCACCACAAATTGAATCCGACTACTATCACTATCGATAACTTCGGCGAGGTTGCCGACGTTATTATTAATAACGTTATCCGAAGTTATATTGATAACTTTATCACTGTAGATTATCATCAGGGCTGCCGGCAGCATTCACTCTAGCAACGGTAACCACGTAACTGACGCCTCGACTACTATCGATTTTTTTCGCGGGATTTTTTACGAGGAAAATGACCACTACACATTGAAACAATGTTAAAATAGACAACAAATAGGTTTTCTGCATTTTCGAACTTTATTCATGGAGAAAATACTTACATTTGTGGCCTTCTTTGGTAGCGGGAGTTGTCATCTTGCCGGTCTTGCGAGGCATTCTGGGAAATATGTCATACCCCTCCGTTTGGAGTGTGCCTCGGAAAAATCTCCGTTTGGAGGGGTATATAGCCCTACCCCTTGGCCCTACCCCTCTGTCATAATGGGAATTGGGACACCCCTACCCCTCCACATGAACGCGCAAAACGGAGGGGTAGGGCCAAGGTGTAGGGCCAAGGGGTGAAATGGGATTCAGCCAAAGTCTTTGAGATCTTTTTTGGGCTTCTGTGGGTATTATAGAAGATTTGTAGCCAACTACGTGGCAATTGTGAGACCCTTGACAGAACTAACCAAAGGCTATGCCCCAACACAAAAGAGCAGAAAGAAAAGTACAGATCCTAACAAGTCCTATCTAAAAGAGACTGAACCCTTTGGAGAGCGGTGGGATGACTCCTGCACCAAAGTCTTTCATCAGATCATTCGCTGCCTTACCTGTGCACCGGTGCTAGCCTTTGCAGACCCAACAAAACCTTACGAGCTTCATGTTGATGCTAGCCTTAAAGGACTTGGAGCCGTCCTCTACCAGCCACATGAGGGCGACTTAAGACCGGTTGCTTTTGCTAGCAGGAAGCTAAGCCAGTCCGAAAAGCGATATCCTATACACCAACTGGAGTTCCTGTCACTCAAATGGGCAGTAGTTGACCGCTTTCATGACTATCTGTACGGTGCTCGTTTTACAGTACGTACGGATAATAATCCTTTGACATACGTGCTGTCAACTGCCAGACTTAATGCAGTGGGACACCGGTGGCTGGCAGCGTTGTCCATGTATGATTTTGATGTTCACTATAGACCAGGAAAGCACAACATCGATGCAGACATCCTGTCCCGTAACTTCGACAGTACAGACACAGGCACTGAATGGACAACAATACCAGAAGCAGCTGTTAAGTCTATCTGCAAGAGAGTTTATGCATTTGAAACAGCAAACAGTCTGCGAAGATGCATCGACCAAACTGAAGCTTCGCCTGAATGTGTTCCAGACATCTATGCTTTCCCGCTGAAAATGGAATTGCAGTCTTTGGAATATATCTCCACTGCTGACCTCGCCCAAGCTCAAAAAGATGATCCAGTAATCGGTCCAGCCATTACAGCTGTTCAGCGGAACCAGTGGACAGACACTTGTCCTGAGTTATCACATCTAAAGCGTGAAAAAAATAAATTGGCCATACAAGATGGGCTGCTCTATCGCATCACCAAATGCCAATCCGGTGATGACATCGCTCAGTTATTCCTTCCAAAGCAATATCATGGGGTAGTGTTACAGTCTATCCACATTGAGTCTGGACACCTTGGCACAGAGAGAACCCTGGATCTACTCTGTAAGAGGTTCTACTGGCCAAAAATGTCACAAGACACTGAGCAGCACATCAAAAACTGTGGTGAATGCATTATGCGTAAGACACCTGTGCAAAGAGCTGCTACACTACACCAGATTTTGAGCAATGGCCCTATGGACCTTGTATGTATCGACTTTCTATCTATAGAGACTGATTCCAAAGGCTTGAGCAATGTATTGGTGGTCACAGATCATTTTACGCGCTATGCCCAAGCGTTTCCGACTAGGAATCAGACATCTCAAACTGTGGCCAAGACCTTGGTTAAAAAGTTCTTTGTCCACTACGGCCTCCCGGCTCATATCCACTCTGATCAGGGACGGGACTTCGAAAGTCATCTAATCAAGGACTTGGGGATCCTGGGGATAAGAAAATCAAGGACAACCCCTTATCATCCGCAAGGAGACCCACAACCAGAAAGGTTTAATCGGACACTCCTTTCAATGTTGGGTACTCTAAGCGCAGAGAAGAAACTACAATGGAGCCAACACGTCCCGTACTTAGTCCACGCCTACAACAGTACCAAGTGTGACGCTACTGGCTTCTCTCCATATTTTCTAATGTTTGGCCGTGAAGCCAGGCTACCAGTGGACCTGTGTTTTGGAGTCTCTTCTGATAAGCATGGTTTCCTGCAGACCTTATTTGGCCAGGCGCCCCGCCCGTCCTGAAATCTCGAGCGCCCGGGCTACAATGTCGGGCAAAAAAAATGTCGGGCAAAAAAAAAAATGCAATGCAATGCAAGCGACACGGCAGCGCTTGAGAACTGATCAGTGCACATAGGTTTGTGTTATAATGAATTAATGTTGATTCTCTAGTGCTGCGCTGTTTGCCTGCAGAGCATTCTGCGCCACCTCTCTCTCTCTTTCACACGCGCACACGCACACAGTGATAACCTCTCTGTCGATCACTCACGTTTGACAGCTTACGTCTCGTCTCACTTAAATACAAGTTTTCCTCCGCTCGCTTTTATGTCGGTCCGTAATTATTTATAGTCAGTAGAGATGCTGGTAAACTTTATTCGTAATAGACCCGGTGCTTTTGTTTTGACCAGACAGTGCGACCTCTCACTGCCGTTTTTTTTTTTTTTTTGGTTCGCCAATTCATTAAAGTGACACACGTACACACTAATCAACATTATGTTTAACTTTGTCTATAAAAGAAAAAAAAGAACATTAGGTATTTAAACTAACTAACTAAATAAATAAAGACCAATGGGCACACTGCCTGTCATCTGGACTCCAAGCTCACGTAGCTTCACTTGACAGCTGTCACTCTGAGGTGATTGATGACCAGTCCGCCCAGTCAAAAAGGTAACGCCTACTATGTAATTTACTGGTATGCAATTGATCAGTAGTAGAGTAAATGAGACATAGTCTTTTAGTTAAGAAACTGAGGTAGCCTACACTTTATAGTGTTTTCCATCATCATGTTTGTGGGTTTGTTGTTAAGCAACTTCTTTCATGTTTTGAGGGCAAAAATAATAATTGAACAATCTAATTAATTAAGTAATTTATCCTTTTTTTTGGTTCTCGGCTACCGTTCTCGTTCTCGGCTTGAACCCCGAACCCCCCCCCCCACCCCCACCCCCCCCGGCCAAAGTTTTTTCCTGCAGGAAACCCTGATAAGGCTGTGGAGAGTCACTCACGCTATGTGTCAAAGATGAAAGAAGATCTCCACCAAGCATATAAGTTGGCATCTGAAACAGCAGACAAAGTCCATCAAAAGAATAAACATGCTTATGACAAGAAAGTTGGGTTCCAGTCCTTGGAAGTTGGAGACCGGGTTTTGCTAAAGAATTGGGGTCTCAAAGGAAAACACAAGTTGGAAACAAGATGGAGCCCAATACCCTATCGAGTTATTGGGAAGATGCCAAATCTCCCTGTGTATCAACTGAGAAAAGAAAATGGAAGTGGTGGTGTCAAAACAATCCACAGAGATCACATTCTTCCTATTGGACAGCAGGTGAAATTGCCAAAAACTGAAGAAGACAAAAACTGTCCAGTCAAACAGAAAACCCACAAAAAGATCCCACAACAGGCAATAGTTGTGGATGAGCCCCAAGCATCTCAAGATTCTGACTCATCCTCAGAGTATGAGTACTATGAGCCCCCACCACGATATTAAAGAGGAGTTTGTAAACAAGTCAGGAGAAAGTGATGAAGAAAGTGTACAGGAGGAATCACAAGAAGAGGAGGAAGCAGAGTCCCATCAGGAAAGTGAAACTGAGAGGAATCCAATAGTTGTTACACCGGAAGAGTCAGACGGAGATGAGAAAGATGTCTGTGCTACCCTGGAACCAGAGATGGAGCCCAGAGTAACACGGTCTGCCGAAACTAAAAATGTTAAAAAAACCTCATGACCAATTGGCTGACACTACAAAATTAAGATCTAAGAGACAGATTAAACCTGTGGTTCGGTTAACCTATGATGAGCCAGGAAAGACTAAAGACCAGCCAATCACTATAATTCATAGGGGGGTTGTAATTACTATTGGCAAGAGCTAGAAGTGTTAGAAGTACGGGCCATTCTTCCATAGTTCATTCAAGTTTTATGGTAGTCTGTTGAGGGCACCAGACATTTAGTAGGGGGAGGGTGTAACCCGGGTAAATAGTAAATAAATTCATGGTATAAATGTATGTTTGATAAAAACATGTTAGTAGTATAAAAGGTTAAAAAGGTACTTGATTTTATTTTATTTCATTGTTCATTTAAATACACAGTTGTATGAAGGTTTAAAAAACATATTTACAACAATTAAAAAAGGGAAATAAGTATTTTATTTACAATATGGTTTGTGATGTTGCCCTGTCATATTGTCTGTGAAGGTAACGTGAGTTCTCGTGTGAAAAGGTGAGGAGCGGGAGTTGAGAGAGAGCAGTTTTGGGATGCCCAGAGGAAACAGTCGGGTTAGGCAAGTGCATCGAGATATATATATATATATATTTAGACTTTGTACCGTGTTATGGTGATGAGAGAATCCACTGGAATACACGAGTGTGATTTATATTAAGGACAGTCTAGTTTCAACACGAAGCTTGTGGACTGTGCTTGTTGAGTTTGACGAGAAACTAGCTAAGGTGACTGTGAGCTGCGGTGGGCCGACTACACTGTACCACGAGGCTTATGGTGAGTCGTTACCAGACAGGATAACGATAGACGGATCCCAGATAGCACTCTGAGTGCCCGCGCCACTCAGAGTACCTCTGGCGACGCGGGATAACGGGAGAGGAGACCTCCGGCCGTGGGTGTGGACCACACACCTGCAACGTTTGGGAGTCGAGCTGTAACCGGGTGCGCCAAGCTGCTTTGGTGGAAGAGACGATGATAATACGAGACTGGACCGGACAAGACGGTGGGATTAACACAGCATGAGGTACCTTGCTTTATTTTATTTTTTGCTCACTGAGTGAAAGGACCTAGAGTTTTTGGTCACCACGTACACGAGCATCGTTTCAGGCCTGCTACGTAGGGTGTATTTAGATGCCGGCTTTAGGACTAGCTCTGAAGGTACTGAATTGATGATGATGTACTGTGAGAAGTGAACAGTGACTGATGGGTTGTGCAGATGCTGTATATTTCTGTTGAGATTTGAAAAAACACAATTGCTTGCACCTTATTTTGTTATTTTATTTAGTTTTGTCTTTTTCATTAAAAGACGGGTTCTGTTCATACTTTACCTGGTCTCTGGTGTTGGTTAAGTCTCCAATGTTCTGTTAGCCATTATTAACGTTTTAGTGGGAAGAATTGCGTACAATTATACTGTCCTGTGACCCAAATAATTAGGAGTAGGTTTGGTTAAAACTTTTAGTACGAGAGTACACTGTAAAAAAGAACTCAGAGCCCATGCTAGATATACATGAGTAAACAAGGGCTACACATATATGACAGGCAGCCAGACTACATACAAAAACCAGTGGAATGTGTAAAATAAATTATATGGTTTTAAAACTATAGTAGCTAATCCACTTATGAAAACATATGAACTTTAAATTTCAAATTATAATTTTTAATGGATATCAGTTATTGATTGGACGCTGCATCTAATGAGACTTATCTGATACATCACATCACTGTAGTGTTGTATCTGAGTTAGGGTGACCATATTTTGATTTCTAAAAAAGAGGACTTGGCTCTTTTTACTTTACTTTAAGTTTACTTAAAGATGCTTCTACCTTTAATAAATTTAAAGCCTCCTCTGTATTAGAAAATTTAGTTACAGAACAAAATAATATGTCTATAGACATCTCTGTATATCCAATTATTGTGTCTAAAATAATCTCTCTTTAAGTGTCAATGGTACAAAATGAAAAATGGAAAAAAAAGTATGGTATTTATTAGGGATGCAACGGCACTCGATAAAATACGGTACAGTTTGGTACGACCTGCACGGGACACGGGACGCTTTTATGTCCCGCGGTATTTATGTTCCAATAACTTTGCATTTGACTTGCACGTGAGTGTGCGTGCCTTTTAGGCAACAGGCCCGCCACTACATGTCAATGTCCACTCGCCTCCGCTTACTCAGTGACCAACCTATCACACTTTGGCCGGTTGGCTGCAGCTCATAGATGCAGGAAAAGAAAAAAAACAAAACAAAAACAAGCAGTCATGGCCACCGGTAGCGGAGAAATTGGGAAAAACTTTTTTTAATCACCGGTGTGGGAGCATTTTGGTTTTGCTGTTGAATACACCGGCGAGGGAGTGAAAACAGTTAACAGAAGGTAATCTTCCACCTCGTTACCAGTTTTGCGTCTTGGCGCAGCTGAAGTGCTTTTTAAAATACTGCAGAACGAATCGTTAGATGCGCGTTTAAAGATCACGAACAATTAATGTTCCTGTCCCTCCTCGACCACCAACAGTTTCAGACATATCGGAAATAAATTCCCGCATCCAACCTTTTACAGCTTGACAAAGATCTCCTTGGTTTCCTCCACAGCAGACATCTGGATGACAGCTGCCACAGCTGCACATTTATGCCATTTGGACGCGCTCTTTTACGTGCCGACGTGCAAGTTGCGCTCTCCACAAAGTTGGTATCTTGCGATCGCTTGTTTAGGATAGGTGGTGGTCTGAAACTGTACCGAATCTGTACCGAAACCGTGACACAAAACCCACGGTATGGACCGTACCGTGAGCCACTTGTACCGTTGCACCCCTAGTATTTATGTATAAGAAAATCAGTCTACAGCAGGATTTTTCCCTGTATTAAATTTAATCTGTTTTATGATTCATCATCTATGATAATTATCGAAACAATAAAATAATCACTAACAACTTTCTTTACATTTTTTTCATGATGTCGTATTGTAAATATTGATCAGCACACACCTGCAAGAAAACAGTAGGCTAACCTGCTGCTATGCTAGTACTAGCCAACTTTGTTTACATGCCTCCCCACAAAGAAGCTCAAGCTACTCTTGACGTAATTTACCTGCCATCCTTTAACCACTTGGAGAAGTTGTCCTTCATCCGAACAAACTCTTTCTTTCTCCCTCTTCCGTTTTCTATTTTGAGCACCTGAGAGCTTCCTTCTCTGCTTGTCTATCGGAAACCTGTAGCTTCTCTCTCACTCACACACTGACTCTACAGCGCAGCGCCGATCTGTAGTACCTGAGTATGAGGGGTGGAGTGGGTGGGGAGGAGTGGGGCACTAATCAGTAATGTACTCCGTTTTTGACGATCATGATCATATCATTTACACAAATGTACAAAAGCTGTTATATAGCTATAGAAAATGCATACTTTTCATAATCCCCCTCCCCACCCCCAGAGATTGTGCTGTCTGTCGTCATCACAATAGCTATTGAGAATATGTGAAGCTTGCCTTACATGATGGCAAAATGCCGCAAAAGCAAGCTCAAATGCACAATTATGTGTGCACGCGCGTGTGTGCATTTCTTAGCAATGATCTTCACATAAAGACAACTGGTTTGCTATAGCGGTCTTCAGTGCTGTGTGAATAATTATTGTAAGCTTCAGTACTTCTATAGAGTTATTGCCAGAACCAATAAGCAAAACAATTTTTTAAAGACAAAAATGAGGAGAAACAAACCTTGACCGTTGTGTCATCTGGATCCAGCCCCTTTGTCAGTTGTGAAATGGCTGCTTAAAGGAAGTTGATGCTTTTTAAATCTTAAATAACTCAGCAAATGGGGTTAAATTGACCCAGGGGTTGGATTATTGTAGTCTGGTATGATCAAAAAAACTGACCCAACTAATAACCCAACAGCTGGGTCAGATTAAACAACCCAACAGTGGTTAAATTAACCCAATGGAAGTACCCAACCACTTTAACAAATAACCCAGTATTTTTTAGTGTGCATTCTTCAGGCTCACATGGAGCAACAGGAGGCTTGAGAGGTAGAGCAGACTGAGGTAACTGCAAGACAAGAACAGTGCTTTAAAGCACTTCAACACCAGTTTCAGCTTTTGCAGTTAGAAGGTCAGGCTCGAACGTCTCCAGTGCTAGATCCTCAGTCAGCAGACTCTGATCCAGCAGAGTTGGAGGCTCAATAATCCAGCACACCACCTTCTCAGGCCCAAGTGGAGTTTTTGGCAACCAATCTGACTTTGGCCCCAGTTGGTCAGTTTCACACTCATCACATGCCCAGGTTGGAAAAATTAACTGATACTGATGACATTGAACACTTTCTTATCACGTTTGAACGCATTGCTGTAGCATGCCGGTGGCAAAAAGCAGAGTGGGTCTTTCTTTTAATCCCATTGCTAACTGGAAAAGCTAGAAACGCTGATGTACATATCGACATTGATGACTCCCTTGATTATGATCAAGTAAAATCTTCCATTCTTGCTAAACACGACATTAACCCTGAGATCTACAGGCTAAGATTCCGCTCTCTAGAGGTGAACCCACTTCCCATAGAGCTCAAGGAGCTCTATGGGAAGTGGATGCAGCCACAAGGTAAAACCATCAAGGACATTGGTGAAATGATTATATTGGAGTAATATTTGAGAATGTTGTCCCCTGAGCTTCAGGTCTGGATCCGAGAGCGTGACCCAGATTCAGCAAAGGAGGCTGCTAAGCTGGTTGATATCTTTGTGGCTACACGGAGGAAGGGATGATTGTGGAGCTACCACTCATGGAAAACCACAAAGGAAAACTGCAAACCTGCCCAACAGGACCATCAGGGGCGAGTGACCGGTGCGGGTAAGCCTTCTGTTGGGGAAAACCAGCCAGCTAGTAGATCATTAAAATCCTCTGGCAAAAAGCCAATTTGCTATCTTTGTGGAGTATAGAAGGCCATATAAAACCCATGTGCCCCAAGTACTCAGCTAAAATGACTCAAACGTGCTTTGTGCCACATCCTAATGGGGGAATCTGTGCTGAAGAGAGATCAGTCTATTAAAATGAAACACATTGAAGTTAATGGAACAACTCTCAAGGCTCTACTGGATTCTGGGAGTGATCAGACCCTATACTGCATAGGAAGTTTGTACCATCTAGTATAATCAGCACCAGAGGCACCATAGCTGTATGTTGCATACATGGAGATAAGGAAGAGCTATTCAACAGCTGACATGTATGTAAAGGTAGATGGACAAACCTACCTCTTGAACATTGGGAGTTGTTGATAACCTACCATTTTCCTGCTGTACTAGGAAGAGACCTGCCAGTACTCTGATTTGTTGGAGTCAGACCAAAGCAAAAAATGTAATGTTGCTGTCACCAGGGCACAGGCAAAAAAAATCTACTGATCACTCTGAAACTCTCAGTGCCCTGCCCTTCTACGATGAGGAGTTGGAGACAATACCCGGGAAGTCTCAGAAAACTCACAGACAGAGAAAGCAGGAAAATTCCAACACACAGATCTGAAACCACTAACCAACACGGAGCCAGAGTTACCTTTGGGATTTCAAATGCCAGCTAACATCACTGAGATGCAGAAAACTTCTTTGCAGAAGACACATCTTTAGTGTCTCTATTTCAGAAAACAAAGGAGAAGGAGCCGGGGGCTCAGCTGGACATCAGCAGAGATGAGTATATTCTGCAAAATGGCATGCTCTATTGGCAACAGGGGTCAGTGCTGCAGCTAGTGGTTCCCCAAGCAGCCAGAGACATTATACTTGCCTTGGGGCACTCTGTTCCCTGGGCTGGCCACCTGGGTAAGCACAAAACCACAGCTCGTATTAAACGTAATTTCCACTGGCCTGGCCTGCATAGAGATGTTTCTCAGTTCTGTAGAAGTTTCCCTCAGTGTCTAATAACATCTACTAAAACCCCTGCCAGAGCTCCATTCCAATAATTACCCATCATCAGTACCCCATCTGAGTGCCTGGGGATGGACAATGTTGATCCCATGGAGAGGAGCAAGGCGGGGAATTGTTGTATGCTGGTTATAACAGATTGCAATACAAAGTACCCTGAAAATAAGTGGCCTTCTGCCTGGTGCAGTTCTTTTCCAGAGTAGGCTTCCATCATGAAATATTGACCGATCAGGGAACTAACTTAATGTCCACTCAACTGAAACAGGTTTACCAATTACTTGGTGTAAGGAGCCTGAGGACCACAGCATATCATCCCCAGACTGATGGGCTGACAGATGGGCTTTAATCAGACCCTGAGGCAGATGCTTCCGAAATTTGTCAACAGCACTGGGACAGACTGGAATCAGGGGCTGCCATACCTCCTTTTTGCATACAGAGAGGTACCTCAAGCCTCCACTATCTTCTCTCCATTTGAGCTTTTGTATGGGCATGAAGTACGAAGACCTCTCTCACTGCTGAGAGATTTGGGAGGGAGGCAGGGAGAAAGGGAATCTCTTAATGTTATATTGTATGTTGTCCAGATGACAGACCAATTTAAGCAAGCTCCCTCATTCTCTCCGTCATAGATGATGGAGGCCCAGCAGCGGCAAAAGTCCTGGTATGATCAATCAGGCTGGCAGAGAATTTTCGACCCTTGACAGAAAGTGCTAGTGCGCCTCCCTAGTGATGACGACAATGTTGGCAAAATGGCAGGGACCATTTGAGATCCTGAAGAAACTTGGGCCCACCACATACCAGGTATCAACTCCAGGACAGGCACAGCCAAGTAGAGTACTGCATGTAAATCTCCTGAAGGAGACAGCGACCAGACAGGAAAGAGGTGATGCTCATCAGAGGTGTGCTGGAGGAAGAGGAAGTGGATGAGCAATATCTGCCTCTGGCTAGGGCTCCATTACCCCCACGATCTCCCAGGAGAACCCTGGGAGAACAAATATTGTTGAACATGACATTGTTAAAGAAGGTGCTTCTGTGAGACGGCTTAGTTACAGGAATTCCGAACGCCTGCTAGCCTCTCTTAAAAAGATTGACCTGTGTTAATAATGTATATTACTTTATCAGGTAACTCACATACAGCACAAACAGCTGTTGTCAGTACAAGAGAATGAGCAGAGGAAATGCAATCATTCTTAAACACTGTTTATCAATACGTTGATGCTTTAGCTAATTCTTCTGATAGCTAGTGTCTCAAAAATCATGCCATGGTGCCTGAGCAATATCCCACATTGGATTAGTTATTCCACATTTTAATATCACTAAGAAACAGGCCATGGTGACCTGACCCTATTTTTAATACAAAAACCTGATGCTGTCCTTGGGGATTACTGAAACTTTGAAAAGTGAGTGGTGTAACCCAGTGGTCCTGGTGCCAAAGAAGGATGGTAGCTTAAGATTCTGCATGGATTTCAGGTACCTGAATTCAGTTTAGCAGTTCGATTCTTATCCCACACCAAGAATTGATGACCTGCTTGAATTTCTGGGAAAAGTCAAATACTTGACTACCATAGATCTATCCAAGGGTTGCTGGCAGGTTACTCTCACAGGTTCTCTGGAAAGTTGTATTGCATGTTTACAGTCTGAGATTTGGAAATAAAAATTTGCACCAGTGACTCTGTCCCTCCTTGTCAGTGTAGAAGGAATCAGCTTTCACTTCCTTCTCGTAACATCATGAAACAGAGTCAGCACTGGTTTTACAGGCAGAGGGTTACTTTTGGATGTCAGGTTACACTTTGGCAGCATGGAAGATGTTTGGGAAAACTGTATTCAAAAAAAGAATTTGTAGTTTAAAGCTAAAACTTTAACTTGGTCTAACTTCAATGTAGCTTTAAGCCTTAACCCTAACAAAGTACTTTTAATGTGTACCAAATGTAGTAGTCTACTGTAGAAGAACTGGGGAAGCCAATAGCTGTGTAAGACTTGAACATGAGATCTAGATTCATGAGATTCAAATGCTTCCATAGGATTTAAGAGGGTAAGCTGCAGCCAGATGCTGTTATTCCTCACCCCTATATTTTGTAAGTTTGCCGCTCTGGAGCATTCAGGTGTGTTAACACAATATTAAAGGAATAGCATAAGCAACTGTCTTTGAGAAGCAGTTGCTGCTGCATGTCATTCTGGAAAAGATTATAAAAATAACATTTCCAAACAATCTGGAGGTCAAATCTTGGTGCAAAATTGAAATATTCAGAAGTGGAAATCATGCAAGACAATTGCCAGTCTCAGGAGCAGATGTTCCAACAAATTTGTGTCAAAGGTCAAATACAATGCTTAAGAAAAACAAAAAAATCCAAAAAAACCATATACATACATACATACATACATACATATACATACATAACATATATATATATATATATATATATATATATATATATATATATATATATATATATATAAAACCCAAGAGCTACATCTAAAATCCTACAGGACTCACTGAGCATGTTAGATGTTAAAGTCCATGACACCACAATGAGAACAAGACTGAACAAGTACAGTTTGTTTGGAAGGGTTGCCAGAAGAAAGTCTCTTCTGTCTAAAAAGAACATGGTAGCACAACTGAGGTTCACAAAACTGCATCTGAACAAACCACAAGACTCGTGGAACAATGTCTTATGAACAAATGAGACTAAAGTGGAATTGTTTGACCGCAATGCCCTGGGGTATCATTTGTGACCAAACACATGTCAGTAGAAACACCTCCACTGTAAATCATGATGGTGGAAAGGATGATCATTTGGGGTTGTTTTCCTCTGTCTACCATTCTAGAGGAAAATGTGAGCCCATCTGTCTGACAGCTAAAGCTTGGTTGAAACTGGGTCATGCAACAAGACAGTGATGATGCCTTACGTATAAAAAAATCAAGGTTTTGGCCTAACCTAATTCCAGACTTCAGCCCAAATTAATTTCTGTGGTGGGACCTTACTGATAGAAGACATGAAAATGAAATATGAAATGACAAGTTTGTACTAAAGTCAGTACTATAGTCAGAGTTAAAAAGGGCATCTGAGATCGTGGATTCATGTCCATTCATATTTAGATTTCTGACCGACTCTCCACAGTGTTCTGAATTATCAAAACCAGCATACTTTTGTCACGACCAGGGGGCGACGACACCCCTTTCTGCCTCAAGTTCTACTGGGGAGGTTTCTCTGTCGAATCGCACATGCAGTAGGAGTTTGGGGAAAGAGTTTATTTTTAAAGAAATGAATCTAAAAATGTTCATTAAAAGCTGGCCCAGAAGTCGCTGGGGGCAGGCCCGACTCCACACAGGACCTCTGAAGAGAGGAGGGTTGGTAGTGGAGGGCAACTCCGTGTCTCAGGAGGTAGTTGCTCTAATCCACAGTTATGCCGCTTGCGGTTTCCCTTCCAGGTCGGCTGTCCTGGTTAGTCCACACACACACACACAAAAAGAAGAAAACAACTTCAGTGCCACAGCAAACAAAAAATAAAAAATAAACAAAATGGAACGACTACTCGGCAGTGAACGCAGATGGCAGATCCCATTGTGTTGTTGCTGCTACTAGAAACACTAAAATCCCTAAATCCAAGACATGTTATTTTTAAGAGGGATCTTAAACACCTGCATGAACAGGGTTTTTTTTTTCATTATTTGTTTAATTTTAATTGGAGTAGAATGGAGCAAATCCCTGATGTTGAGGCAGCATGGACATTTTTTTATGATGGTTTTACACAAATTTTAAATAGACATGCACCTTTTAGAAGGTACAGAGTTAAGGGGCGTGATAACCCCTGGTTTCCCCCTGAACTGACTGAACTTATTCATACATGTAATGTTGCTTGGGCAAAGGCAAGGGCAACCGGTTCTGCTACAGACTGGACTATTTTCAGACAACTGAGAAATAAATGTTCCACTCTTATCAAGAAAGCAAAATCAGAATATTATTTGTCTGTCTCCACAAAAAATTTAATGATCCAAAGCAATTTTGGAAAGCTATAAAGTCCTTTTCTGTCAGCAATCATTCCCTAACAGTGCTTAACTTTGTTATGAAGGATTTGGTTGCTATTCATGACAAAATGGAAATTTTTAACTGTTTTAATGAGCATTTTGCTGCTGCTGGCTCCCTGTTTGACTCTGCTTACGGTGTGTCTGTGAAACCCATGATGCATCTGTCTGTGTTGGTCAGTCTTTTAACTTTGTGCCCTTCTCTGTTCAGGCAGTTTGTAGGGCTCTGAAAGAACTAGACCCAAGAAAACCTTCAGGACCTGTTTGATTGATCCTTATTTCTTGAAATTGGCAGCTGATTTTGTAGCTGAGCCTCTTACATATCTTTTTAACCTGACTTTGCTAACTAAGGAAATTCCAAGATTATGGAAATCTGCCTTTGTCCTCCCCTTATTGAAAAGGGGAGACCCAAGTATTTTAAACAACTACGGGTCAATATCTAATTTGTCAGTATTGGTTAAAATTCTTGAATATCTTGTGAGTGCTCAGCTAAAGGAGTTTTTATACACCAATGATATTTTATCAACATATCAATCAGGTTTTAGAAAAAACCATAGCACTATTACGGCTGCACTGAAGGTGGTAAATGACATTTCTGTAGGTCTTGATAAGAAGCAACATTGTGCAGAACTTTTTCTTGACTTGTCCAAAGCTTTCGACACAGTCGACCATGATGTTTTAAAACTTAGACTTCTGAACTCAGGTCTCTCAGAAGAAGCAGTTTCTTGGTTTGCAAATTATCTTAGTAATCAGTCTCAGTGCATTAGGTATGATGGTCTATGCTCAGATGTTGCATCGATCCACAAAGGTGTACCACAAGGCTCTGTGTTAGGTCCACTCTTGTTCACTATTTATGTGAATAATCTGGGTCAAAATATGTCAAATGCTACTTTCCATTTTTATGCTGATGACACCGTTTTATATTGCTGTGCATCATCTCTTGCACTGGCTGTTGAGCACTTGCAAAATGCTTTTGTGGTTGTTCAGGATAAACTGCATGAGCTGAAACTGGTTTTAAATGCAGATAAGACAAAGCTTATGTTATTTACCACCTTAAAAGCTAGGTTACAAAATGTACCTGAGGTGGTCACTGTTGAAGGAAAGGAGATAGAAGTTGTTAACTCATACAAGAACCCGGGTATCTTGATTGACGATTCTCTAAATTTTAAACCACACGTGCTGAACCTGGTGAAGAAACTGAGGCTAAAACTGGGTTTTTATATTCGGAATAAGTTGTGTTTTTCTTTTTATGCAAAAAAGTGTCTAGTTGCTGCAACTTTTTTACCTGTGTTAGATTATGGTGATCTTTTGTACATGCATGCCTCTGCTCAATGTCTCAATATGGTTGATACAGCCTACCATGCGTCCCTAAGGTTCATTACCAATTGTAAATCACTGACTCATCACTGTGAGTTGTACTCTCGGGTAGGATGGCCCCCCGGCGACTCGTAGGCTTATACATTGGTATACCTTTATATATAAGTCTGTGGATATTCTCATTTATCCAGGTAAGTTCCATTCTCGCAAACAATTGAATCATAGGCAACTGGACTTAGATTTGTCTAGAAGACGTTTCGCCTCTTATCCAAGCGGCTTCATCAGTTCTCAACGCATCAGTCTGACTAGTCCGCACTAGTCAGACAAACAGTGGAGTATGACTCAGGTTTTTAACCTCTGTGGAGGTGTACACCCATCACTTCCTAAAGACAATACTTCGTTAGTGGAAAGTTTCACTGGACCCTTTGTTTGGGTCAGGAGAGCCACACCAGTGAAAGGACAGTCGTTAGGGGTGAGGTGTGGTTACCAGTGAATGACTGTCGTTATGTTTCTTTGAGCAACTTGACTTTAGTTTCGGGCAGTCCTTGTTATTCAGTCTCTTAGGAACAGTAGCGAGGGCTGCATTGTAAATGGGAGATAGATGAAATCTTAAGCCACCTCCCCTGTTTAGAGACTGCTTTTCTATTTTAACGTAGATGGATTCTTTTACTCCTCTCTCAAACCATCTGTCCTCTCTGTCCAAGATTTTCACGTTTTTGTGTGTGAGTGAGCCTTCTCCCTTATATGAACACGTTTCACATCTAGGTGTGAAACGTGATGTCACCCCCTCTCACTGCCTCTCAGTGGCCGCGGACCCCTTTCTCACAGCAGGGTTCCCAAATGAAGGCGGATCGCAGACCCGCAGTTTAAATACCGTGAGCACGATACAACTCGCCCTCTTCTCGCTACTTTTTCCTACGCCTCGACTTTCCTCTACATCAGTGGTTCCCAAAGTGGGGGGCCCGCCCCCCCAGGGGGGGCGGGGGGCATTAGGGGGGCGGGCACGGATGGGATAAAGAATCAGTCAGTCAGTTATCACACTGCAGCGTAACATGGAGAAGTTTTGACAGGGGGCGCGGGGCTCCCACGTAAACGCAAACAGAGGATGAAGCATCGCCAAATGTGCTTCCAAAGCAAGAACATTCAAAGGCAAAGATAGAAAATATGATGACTCATATCTTGATTTTGGCTTTACCTGTACACGGTGGACTAGAGAGACCGCAGGTGTTGTTTTTCTTAAGCTACCTTGTGACAGCTTGAAGCCCGAATAGCTGAGACGACACTTGGAAAAAAACATCCAGAGCACAAGGCAAGCCAGTTGAATTTTTCAGACAAAAACTCGTAAACTGCCGTGCTCAACAGTCCATCTTTACTAAAGCTTCATCCGTGCGGCAAATGCTCAACTCGCCTCATTAAAGTACCTACCGAGTGGCGCAGTGTAAAAAGCCGCACACATAGCGGGGAATTAATACTTCTGTGCTGTAGACATGGTATCAACTATGCTTGATGACACTGCAGCCACAAATTAAGGCGATCTTGTCCAACAACACCATCGGCAGGCGCATTTATGACATGTCAAAGGACATAGCGGAGCAGCTCATGACAAAGTGCGTCAGCCGCTTTTCTCTTCAGATGGATGAAGCCACGGACAGTAACAAAGACTGTTGTTCATTACGTACGTCAGATTTAAAATCATTTAAAATCATTGATTCTCACTTGAAAGAGCCAACCAACCTGAAAGGGAGGACTGTGTGGGGATCTGCCTGATGGAGCGCAGGCGATGGCGGGGAAACGGGCAGGGCTGAAGCGCTCATCAAGCGTCTCCCGCAGTGTGCAGTGGACGCACTGCATGAACACCGCGAAGCCCTGTCATCTAAACAGCTGAGCCCGAGCTGAATGATGTAAATGACCGACGTTATTGCACCGTCAACTACTCAAAACACGACCGTCAAAGCCCGGATTTTTGCGGCACTGTGCGAGGAAATGGGGCTCCGACCACACAGCTGTTCTCTTTCACAGCAGTCCCGATGGCTGTCACGTGGGAAGGTGCTGTCCGGGGTCTTTGAACTGCGAGATGAAATCCGCATCTTTTTGAAGGAAGAGGGCAATGATCTTGCCCACAAATTTACTGTAACAAGTTCTCATGAAACTTGCATACTCAGTGACATGTTTCTGAAACTGAATGAAGTGAATTTGAGTTGCAGGGCACAAATACACACCTCCCACATTGGCAGATAAAATCACATCATTCACCAGAAAACTTGAGATGTGGCTGCAGCGACTGAAGGTTGGAAATGTGGACTCATTTGAGAACCTGAAATATTCATTGAAGACAACAAACTGCAGAACACAGTGATCCCATGCATGACAGCACACATCTTGCCCTTCAGAACCACTTCCAGAAATATTTCCTGGTGCAGGATCACAAAGAATATGACTGGATCCGTGACCCCTTCAGTGCCCACACCACCTCCTGACTTCAGCACTCAGAGGAACAGTTCATTGATGTGAATGAAAAATGAGTCCAGGGTTCACTCTGTCCTTTTGATGTGCTTCAGACGGTTGTCTGTTGGGGGCGGGGGGGGGGGGGGGGGGGGCGCAAAAATTTTCTTATGTACCAAAGGGGGGCCCAGCAGAGAAAGTTTGGGAAGCACTGCTCTACATGACCCAGGGACACCCCTTTTGGCCACAGCTCCGAGCCAGCAACCACGAGGCCTCCCAGCAACGCGCCTTAAGGAGGACTGGTTCACGCGCCCCAGGCCAGTACTACGAGTGATAGTGGTGACTGAGAGTTCTTGAGAGAAGAGGAAGAGTATCGTTAGTGGATCCTAAATTTTGATGATCCTGTTGGTTATTGTGGTCTGACAAATTCCGAGCCCATTGATTTCATCCCTTTTCCAAATGATGAATTCTGGAGCCTCATCACCAATCAAACACAAATATGGCCACCAGTTCTTTGAAAGGGAAATATTGAAACCATACTCCAGATTTCATGACTCTATGATGTGATTGTCTGTGAAATGAAAGCTTTCATTGTGCATGGGGCTTGAGGAAAAATCTGAAATTGAGGATTACTGGGCAGGTTTGGGCATGTGATGTGACAATGATCAAATTAGATGACAAATCTACTTTCATTCCAAATTTTGGTTCATACTGAAGATATTTCTTATTTACAGTATCAGTATGCCTTTATCTCAAACCACTTTAAAGTTATAGCTTTTTGAAACCTTGATATCAAAATTGAACATTTTCCAATATGGCCGCCACCTTGTGACGTCAAAATATGCAAAATTTATATGAGTAATTTCACTCCCATCACAGACTTTGAGTCATACTGAAGAATTTTCTCATTGACAGTATACTTTTATCTCAAACTGCTTTCAAGTTATAGCCTTTTGAAATCTTGATATCAAAATTGTATACTTTCTTGAAAAAACTCCAGCACCTAAGGGGTTAAGTTAGGGCTGGGCGATATGGCCTAAAAAAAAAATCTCCGATTTTTTCAGAAAAAATCCCGATTCACGATTTAAATCGATTTTTTTTCACCCCTACCTAAAATCAATTGTAGATGACAAAGAAATTGTTCAAAACAAGTTTCAGTTTTATTTTGTTTAAATTTTCCCTTCTGGAGTTTCAGTTACATAAACAAGCCACAAAAAAAGAGATGGCAAGCCTGCCTGCCATTTGAACAGTGACAATGTAACTTTTCAGTAATCTAGTTTCGAAAGACACAAAAATAAGTAAAACATAGTATTATAAGACCCCTTTTTTGAGGTTGACAAAATAAATGCAAACAAAACTCTCAGTTACCTGACATGTTTTGCATAATAAGGAGGTGCTTGTGTGGAAACAAAAAGTATTTGGGTACTATTTTGATTCCCTGAATTATGTTAACTTAACTTAAACATCTGCATCAAATAAAATTAAAAATTTAATTTTAGGCTTCCATTGTAATTTACGAGGCAAGGCAACGTCAGAAAAATATTTGCAGCCTGGTAGCACGTACCTGGGATCCAAAACTTTGAGCAGGTGAATAAACCCCGGCTTTTCCACGGTGTATATGGGCACCATATCTCTTGCAATATACATCACGACTGCATCCGTGACAGCTTTCCACCAGGCTCCTTTCATATCATACGAGATACAGTTTGTCAACGTTTCCAAGACGGTAGGTTGTTTTCTGGTGGCGGTGCTTGGGCTGCCGCGGTCGTTTTTTTCGTAGGGAGCAACACCTCTCCAACTCGGCAGCATGCTTCTGTTTAAGGTGCTGCAGTAAATTGTAGTACTGCTACCTTTGGTAGCAACAGCCTTTAAACAGACTTTGCAGCGAGGTGCTGTTTGTTCTGTGTCTGACGACGCCGCGAACCTGAACCAATTCCAAATAACCGAGGATACATTTCTTTTCTTCGGTGTAAGATCAGCACTGCTTGCTTGTTTGTGTACCTAGCGCGGGTGGGGAGGGGGGCGCGCGAGGGGGGCGCGCACTCCGCGCTCTCTGAACTACGGGAGCCCAGCAGGCAGGCGCTGGTGGCGGATGTTAATGAGAAAATCGATTTTCATTAAAACAAATCGACATTAAGTACAAATTCGAATTAATCGATTAAATCGATTTATCGCCCAGCCCTAGGTTAAGTTTACTGTTTCAGTCAATAAGTATGCGCCCTTAAAACAGTGATTAGTGCTGTTATGTCCTGTATATTTAGATGGTAATTTAGTGCTGAATGTAAGTTTAAATGTTGATGCCAGTTGAGTGAGACGTTATTCTTTGAATCTTTGATCTAGTCAGGTATGCCTGGAGTAATTATCCGTCGTTGTACATGTAGTCTTTTTGTAGATTTCCAGTAAATAATTAGAAGTAAGAGTAGAAGAAATGCCTTCATGTTTCAGTCAAGGTTTTAAGAGATTTGTGTTTAATATTGATGCTGCTGTGTGTTAGGCACTTTATCTAGCCCACTCGGATATGTATTCCGAGTGGAAATGTAGCTGAGGTAATTCATTGTATTTCAAGTACTTATTATAATTTATTGTACATTTGTTTCTTGTAGACCACACACTCACACATATGCAGTCCCATTCATGAAGCCCAATGGCTTTTCAGTTGTAATCCTTCAAGAATAAAGGATATTTACTTTGGAAGATCGTGCATTCATGTCCATTCATTTTAAGAGTTCTGACCGACTCTCCACAGTGTTCTGAATTATCAAAGCCAGCATACTTTAATACTCTCTCACAGTCAGCATGCTACATACCGTTTTACTCTTTGAACACAGCAACAGTTTCTTTACATATAAAACATACTGCTGTTGAATCAATGCTAATGTAAAAACATCATTACAACTGCAGTTTTTCGTTTTTTTTAAGTGCTCATTACAAGTCTGGTTTGGACATCACAACCGCTGACCTGACAGAGCTGTCACTGACAGAGAAGGGTTTTAGTCCATAGTCCAAAGCATGTTCTTTGCTGTAGACAAGTAAAATGTGCAGTATTATGAGGTTGGATCTGTGTTTACTCATCTCAAAAATAATTTAAAATGTGATTTTTTTTGTTTTAAAATTAATTTTTGTGTTGTTTAATTTCAGTTACAGCAGAGGTTTTGGGACTGTTTACAGGCCTTGGGCCATATTTTTTACATGTGAAGGCTGGAAAGTGAAGTACATATCTCATCCAATAGTTCTGGCCTCACCCATGATATTCTTCATGCTGTTTATCAACGGTGTGTTAACCCATTATTTAAATTTTACAATAAGCCATAAAACTGGTGAGTGAAGTGCGATATAATGACAGTTTGTTTGGCTCTTTTTTCTGTGCCAACTGTAAGTTAATATGTCTGTGTGGCAGTTGGAGAATCTAAGTTACAGTATATATCTCTCATACTTCTCATAAACTGTGCATCATCTGTAATGGGACACTTGAATTAATTTTCTTGGTGGGACAACCCAACTCCTCTGTCAGAATAAGCAAAGGAAGCTGCTGGATGATTTTGCTAAAAACTGATAGTTATGTGATGTCTGATGTTTCTGTTGTGTGGATCAGTTTAAGTAGGTACAGTGTTTTTTTTTTTTTTAAAAAAATTCTTTTTTTTTTTTTTTTTCTTTTTCACAACAGAACAATAAAATGTCAACATTGAGCTCACAATCAAGAATGATCTTTTATACCTAATTTTCACTTGCTGCTCATGTGATTTATTAGTCCATTCATTCCTATGGGAAATTCTGTAATCTGATGTTACAAAATTCCTACTTTCTGTGTTTTTTTGGTTGATATGCAAGAATGATCAAAAGTCTGATCAAAAGAGATTCAATAATTAATTTAGAAAATTGGAACGTTAACTTTGACAGCCTTGTTGGATTATATGAAAAACTATTATTTCTGATTATTCCTTAATGCAAGGCTTTGACTAGGTCATTCCAAAACCTTGACTTTATTTTGTCCTCCATCATTAAGTAGACTGGCTGTCGTGTGGTGCTAAAGTATTAAGACAAAACAGCTCCACTTCTGTGTAATCCGTCCATAGGCCATTGTGTGAGAGGTCTTGTAGTTTGTTCAGAGGTAGTTTTTTAAATCTTTGGAGGTGCTTCCATGTTCTTTTTAGACCAAAGATGCTTGCTTTTGGCAACCCCTTCCAAACTAACCATATTTATTCAGATGCCTTCAAATTGTTCAGTCATGGACTTTAACTTTTCACATGCTCACTGAGGCCTGTGTGGTCGGAGATGTAGCTCTTGGGATTTTTTTGTACTTCCCTGAGCATTACATGATCTGTCCTTGACATAAATTTTGCTGGGATGTTCACTCTGGGAATATTGACACTGTCTTAAATGTTTTCTTCAAGTGAATAATATTTGTGTGGAATGTCAAACTCCAAATTGTTTACTTTTATAACCCCTTTCTCAGTAATGTGAAGCAGCAATTGCTTGTCTAAGACCATTTCTTATGTCTCTTCCTCTTAGCACTATTTTAACACACACATGAAGGGTCCAGAGCAGCAGACTGTCAAAATGTCTGCTTTGATGGAGGTCTGCACACCTGCTGATGATCAATTCATGAAAGGCTGATGATTAGCAGTGCCTGGCTTGTTTTTGCGAAATAAATAATGACACAATGAAAAAAGGTTATGTGTCCATCTGAGGTTTGTGTCATACAGAGAGCCAGATTTTTTTCTTTTATTTCAACTTTTGCACAATTGTACAGCTGAGCCTAACCCCAGTGTTTTCAAACTTTTACCCCATCCATTGCTCCATCTGCACATCACATTGTAATATAGACACAAGCTTCTACTGTATCTTTATAATGTATCTTGTTTCATGCATTTTATTGATTGTTTTTTATATCACTATTGCCATTTATACCCACACAGCATCTTATAAATGCAGTCTTTGTGAATAATATTTTCAGTTTGCTTCTCATTGGACACCCTATATTTCCCAGGATTACAATAAAAGCTTTCAAATAGAGTCCAAAATGAGAAACGAGTTCTTAGAGTATCACATTGAGTTCCCAGTAGTGTGAACTGTCAACTTTACCATTCCTTTAAATTTTATACACATCATTTGCACTTGTTGCAGTCTCTTCCAAATGCAATGCTTTGTTTGTTATGGACCATAAGCCTGTCAACATTATGCTAACAGAGTGCAATGAACATCTGGGTGTTACAAGAGAGGAAATGGCAGGCCTGAAACAACCAGATTTTAATATTGTCTACTCTACATGGTGCAGCTGCCCCTTAAGCATCACCCTGTAGATATTAAAAATCCACTTTCCAAGTGGGAGAGTGATGTGTTGCTTTAATTCAGACATATTTATGATGTTCATATAAATGGAAATTGCTGCATTGGGCGAGGAGAAAGTTTTATAGTGACACGGTTATTTGTCCTTCCATGTCTGATTTGACATTTAACATTTGCCGTTTTACCTTGAAGAACAATGACAATCGGGAAAACTATTCAAAACAAACAAAACAATAGGAGAAGAGTTATTGATCATCACAACAATTCAGTCTTGGGTCAAATTTTCGGGTGCCTGAATGCACAAATACAGACACCATGAGAGCACACAGCATCATATTGTTCAGGGAGGAGATGATTTCTGATGATAGGTGCAATTTGCTGCAAAATATGCAAAAAAAAAAAAAAAAAAAAAAAAATCCAGAACAACACTGAATTTCCAAAGATGATTGCTGAACTGAGAAAAGAGTATCATCATCCACAGTAAAATGTGCTCTACTGAGGTGAGCTGAAACACTAAAGAAAGATACTACCATAAACCATCATTAAATAAATAAATAAATAAATAAATAAAAATAAATGGATTACAGGTTACAGCTTAGCATGTGGACAGAGCTTTTAATGTTTAGAGGTGTGATCTGACCTCTGGTCTGATGATATGAAATTTGAACTGTTATAATGAGTATTGTTATGCTTGGGAAAAGAGGAAAACTGGCAGGCCTCAGAACTCTATCCCATTTTGTAAAGTATGCAGGTGGCAGCATCATGTTGTGTGGTTGGTTTGCCACAAAATTAATTGGTACATTTGATAACAGAGGAGGTGAAGAGAGTGCAGACCAGATGGAGTGGTTGAAGAAGAGTGTCTGGAGTTATCTGTGGCAGAAGGGTGACAGCCAGAGTAAGGTGGAAGGTTAACCATAGTGTATCAGTCAATCAAATTTATTTATAAATGCCTTTTAGAAACAACAGCAGTTGACCAAAGTTGCTGTACCATTAAAATAAAAAACCAAAGAGTAAAAGTATGTTTTGAAATGAGATTAAAACCAGAGATTAGCAGTAGGCAACTGCTGCAACTGAAAAAGCTCAGTCACCTTCTTAGTTTACGGCGTGCTTTTGGCACAACTAAATGCATTTGGTCTGCTAACCTGAGAGAGTGTGATGGGATGTGTGACTGAAGCAGGTCATTTATATAAGAAGGTGGAAGACCATGTAAAGATTTCAGAACAAGTGAAAAGATTTTAGAATAGACACGGTAGTGTAAAGAAAGCCAGGACAGGAGTGATTTACTCTCATTTACTGGTACCAGTTTAAAATCAAGCAGCTCTTTGCACTAGTTGTAGACGATTGAGAAAAATGCTTTCTCTGACAACTGCACTAGCTTAGCGAACCGAAACCTTTATGGGAAAAGCTGGAGATGTTAAGATTTTCTTTTTGGAGTGACAAGAGTAGAAAGAATTAAAAATTGAGCACACAGGAGAGGCTAGACTAAGATGGTTTGGATCTATAAAGATGGGGAATAGAAGGATGCTGATGATGGAGCTGTCAGGCAGGAGGAGATGGGGAAGACCAAAGAGGAGTTTTCTGGATATGGTGAAAGAGGATATTTCGTTGGTTGATGTTACAAAGGAAGATGCAGAAGACAGGATATGATGAAAACATCTGCCATGGTGACCCCCAAAAGGAAATGAATTACTGTTTGAGGACTCTTGCTTTAATATGACATTGAGTACCTGTAGTATTCAGTCATCCATGGAAAGGTTTCCAGAGTGATACCGGTCCCAACAATCTCTCACCCCAGGGAGCTCAACAACTACAAGTGTGTTAGTGTGTTAGTTAGTGCAGTATGTTGGAACTTAATGCCAGTGTCAATACAGTCACATAAAATTCAACCAAACTGAAGGGCAACAAATATACACAAGTTTAATTTATTACATTATTTCTAAACCCAAAGACTCAACAACAGTTTTTATTTATTATAAAGTTAACAGTCATTCCCTTTAACATTCCTCCACGAGGTCTTAAGGCATTTAGGAAAATGATCTTTCTCCTTAAGTAATAAAATATTTTCTACAGTAATTGTCCACAGTGGTTTTTCAGCCAAGCTGTTTATCTATGACTAACAATTGCCAGATGCTTCACAAAAAGTCTGCACTCAATATTTGACTGTGACATTGTCATATTACGGTTGCTTCATATTTTGTCATTTTTTCAGTTAAATTTATTGATATAATAATTGCAGGTATGCAAAAACTAATGATACACACACTTGACTGCAAACATGCTCTTGGTTTGTTTGTTTAATTAATATACAATCCCATATTTTCCTCTTCCTTGGTATTTCCTACATATCTGATCTGGATTGACTCTTTACCTTGCTGCTTAAAGGCTTCTACACACTGCACGATTTCTACAAATGTTACAGTTCACATGGTGCGACTTGCATCTGCTTAACATCAAGAATGGTAGGTGTTGACTAGACAATGTTGAGACCTCCTGAATCATACATCTGGTTTCCACTGGCTCCTGTGCACTCATGTGATACGTTCATTAGTCCAGACCACAGGTTGCCAACCCTGGTCCTCGAGAGCCAGAACCCTGCATTTCTTAAATGTTTCCCTGCTTCAGCGCACCTGATTCACATGAATGGGACGTTGACAGACTTGTGCAGACTGTGATGACAAGCCGATGATGATCCTTTCATTTGACTCAGGTGTGCTGAAGCAGGGAAACATCTAAGACATCCAGGATGCAGGGTCTTGAGGACCAGGGTTGGCCACCCGTGGCCCAGACCATTAATTCCAAAGGGAACCTCCATAATCTCTGATGTGACTGCAAAACTCCTCCCTCCAGTGTTTTTAGGAGTGTATTTGCCTCGCATACTTATGTAGCAGATTTGAGAAAGAACACATACGTTAAGTTTTTTGACTGTGGACTGAAAATGTGTGGGCTAAAAAGGTAGGATGTTAAACACTAGAGAATACGTTTCTCTCACACAGCAGCAACAAGTGGATGTTTCTAATATTTACATTATGAGGAGTAACTTCAAGCTAACCCATTCATAAAGAACTGTGCTTCCTTGTTTGGACGTTAAGTGGTTTGTTCCATATTTCATACGGATTGAAAGAGGTGAAGTGGAAAAAAAGGACAAACACGTGGTCCAAGTCATGGCTTGGAAGTATTGTAATGTCAAGCTGGATTAATTAATACATTCTTTCATGTTGCATTTTAATTGGCTAGTCAGTAGATGAAGTCACAGGATTTCTGATTACTCAGACTGCACGACAAAAAATAGCAACACGATACTTTCATGATGGTCATTTGGCATCTGCGACGGCCCAGAATCATGTACTTTATACTTGCCATGAGAACCCTGGTCTTATCATTCATCACCAGATCATTGGACCTGTTTAGTGGTATCCATCTCTGACTGCCAACTTCCTGGGTATGTCAAGTTATGATCTTTGTGTGTCAAGCTCCTGTCTTTTGTGATGTATGATGCCTGCGCACCTCTATACTGACAACCCCCAGCAGTGCCCAGGCCCCTTCACCAAAATCTGCTGCTCGGGTCTAACTAACCTGACGCGCTTGGTTTGAATTTTTTTCAAATTTTTTTCGAATATTTTTTTTTGATAAATATATTTGAAACCTCCCTGATGTACTGAGAATGTGATTGCTGAGACCGCGAAGTGTGAGGGATTACTGTATTGCCAAAAGTATTTCCTCACCTGTGTTCACTCACATAGGAGCTTTAGTTCATCTCATTCCTAATCAATACGACGTGGGTCCACCCTCTGCAGCTGGAACAGCTTCAGCTCTTCTGGGAAGGCTGTCCACAAGGTTTAGGCGTGTTTATTCTGTCCCTCAGTTTGTGTTATTAGTTTGCTCTTTTTCTGGAGGTTTATTTTCTAACAGATTTAAGTTGTTTCAGTCTAGGGGTAATCTGGTAACCGTGCCTTTTAAGAGAATCTAGTGATTTTGAGTTTGTTGTTAATATTACACTGCCATGTAGTGGCTTGTGTGGGAAGCAGGAAGTGCGTTAAGCGGGAGCTAGAAAGTGCAGCAGAGTCCAAAAACATGTCGCTCCTGGGTTGTGTGTACTTCCTGAACCTTTGTGCTTGGGAAAGGCATAATCTGTAAGTTAAATCAAATCAAGTTAAACAAAATGTGACTTCTTTGGCGAGGCAGTGTATTTTCTCTTCAGCCCGGATGTAAATTCTGAAACTGACTGTTCAAAAAGTTTTTTTGTGATACAAATACTTTGTTATAATTGAGCCATTTTAAAATTTAATGCACATAGTCAAAATTAGATTACTTCTCAAAAGCATGAATCACCGGATCAAAGGTTATCCAATGTGCTGCTGTTAGGCCTCAGCTGCAGCTAAATGAAAATCATAACAGAGGTCTAAACAATTTCATGGACTTTTGCGACTGTATCTGAATCATTATGATCTCTTTAGCTGATTGCTATGCTTTGACACTACAAACCGGTCTCTTATACAGACTGCTATGACCATGAGCAATAGACTTTTATTTAAATTAAAGACAGCATGACACACATTCAACAACTCGATAGTCGTGACAGAGAACTCAAAGCCTGCAAACGACTAATGTCAGCGGTTCTGCTGCAGCCATGGAGGTCAACTGTAGCCTGTATTGTGAACAATGAATGCATGTGTTTTGCTCAAGATGTAGTTTTTTTGTTTTTTTTTTTTTTATGGTGGAAAAGTACGGTTAAGGAAAATAAAAAAACAACAAAGGGCTCTCAGAATCATAAGTTGTTCAAAAACCATAAACACTAAGGGAACAGCAGAGTCTTCTGAGAAATGCAGAGAGATATGTTTGCAGCCAATAAAACTATTTTAATATGGGCAATATATTCTGTTGCTGTGATGTAGCAGATGTAGCTCACAGAGGGATTAATGCATGACCACCAATGCCAGTTTAAACTCACGTTCATCATTTGCAGCAGTTTGGGAAACAGATGCACTTTGGTGACTTCAGACATTTATTTCTGTTAGTCTGACATATGAAAAAAGTGTGTCTAACCCACTGAAGCCCAAGGCTCCTGCAGCACACCAACAAAGCCTACTGCCACCGATCACATGAATGGAAGGGTATCATCCCCAGGCCATGGGTGCAAGTCAGTAAGCACATGACTACTATTGTGGCTTGGTGGGAGGCAAGTCCACATTAATCCACACAGACGGTCACTAGACACGGCAGAGCAAAAAAACAAACACTAAAGATACCATGAGACACAAAAACAGTTTTGTGCAAAAACAAGCGGTCAAAAGACTAAAAAACAAGTCAGATACACAATGAGTCTGAGTAAAAGTTGTCATATTCAGGTCAAACCACCAAAAAGCAACAAGAGACACAGTATTCCAGACCAGCAGCTACAAAATAGAGACGGGAAGGGGGCTGATAGAAAGAAAGAAGAACTGAAAACAATTATCTCTCTGTCTAGAATTTCCAAGATGCTTGCGTGCGCTTGTGGGTGAGGGTAGAAGGTCGGGTTGATACAGACAGCACAGGCCATGTTCCTTTGTAGAAAGCTGAAGGCAGCAGTCAGCGACAGTCTGTTTGTTCACTATATGAGGCTTGGGGTCGACAAGGCACAGCATGCTGACAGAGTTGGCACAGCTCAGTCTCAAGATGTGTAATAGGAACAGTGGTGCACATCACAAAATACACACACTTAAAATTCAGCTTTCTTTTGGACTTGGACTGTTATTGGTTGTTTCATTGATGCTTTATTTTGTAATAAATTCTTATGCTCATTGAATTGTTTTCTGTTAGAATGTTATTAAAGTCATTTTAAATAACAAATTTTCCAGTTATTTTCCAGCTTTATATTTAAATTGATAATTACTGGTGTGATGCCATTGAAATCTTAAGGTACTCAGTATGTTTATATGTAGATATTTGTGGAGCTACAACTATAGATCAAATAGGCCTTTTAATTGGACTCTTAGTCCTAATATAATAATATGATCAGATGGTCCATAATAAGATACCATAATATGGTCCCAAGATAGTCCCCACTATCAGTTTGTTTGCACTGGGCTTTTCCCGGTTGGCATATTACACCACAAACCAAAACACCAGATAAATCTTTGGTTTAGCTGATGAAATTGGAAAAATAACCAACAGACAAAAGGACAGACCAACAGGTCTGTGCGTTTTGTACATCCTGTGTGCTTTAGGTTTATTTTGAGTTGGAGCCTGCTCATAGTGTGCAGTTGTGAATATTGACCAGGTTCTCTACACCATTTCTGAGATCCTGCTAGTTTGATGTACTGGTTGTAAATTGATGTGGATTTGCCGTTGTGAAGTGCCCAAAATAGACTCGATGCATATCTTAGTGGAGGTCGCTTCTAAGACGCTTCTAAACTGTGCCACTCCAGCTCCTGGTGGGACCCAGGGGTAAGATATTAATGTGCAATTGAAACCAAAAAACTGAGTCGGACGACGGCAATAATTAGTTGTTTTTTTTTTTCTCCCAAAGACATGTTGACATGCTGACTTGAAGATTTTGAGTGTTTAGCTTGAGTCCTCAAACACATTTTGATGTGATATTGTATATCTTTTTTCAACAAGTTATGATGTCTGTATAACTTTTATCACACAGTTTTAATGTATACACTAAAGCATATGTTGTTTATTTTCTGCAAAAGCATCACTGGCTAGAGTGAAACCACTACTGAACTCTTCTGATCTCTAATTGTGGAGTCTGTGAAATGTGATAGGCAGGCCTTTTGTGACTATTTCCCAAAATACCTTTAGACATTATTCCATCATGCAGTCATCTTAAGCAGAACAAAGGAGAATGAAGAGAATAGCATACCTGTAGACATCTTTGAAATACCAAAGTGAAAATAATTGTAAAAGAATAGAAACAAGCTCAGCCAGTTATCATAGTATGTATGTTGAACTCTACTGATCTCAAGATAGTCATGTCCAGCAACATTTTCATAAAAATACTAGTTTGTTGAATTGATGGTCTTGTGCTGAATAGTCAAGGAGGAAAATGTGACCAAACAAAAGTTGCCTTGGTTACTTAAAAGAATAAATTGAACATACAATCTTAAAAAGTGCTGTTTGGAGTCCTGTACTATCCCAGCCTGGAGCGGACTCATATGATTCCCGAAACCAAATTTTCCTCACAGTCATGAGTTAGTATGTTTTCCTGGCTTGCAGCAAGTTTCAACAACAAGGCCTATGTGATAACAGCTATAAATCTGAGGACTAAAATCAGTGGGCTTTTGGTCTGTACTCCGAGCATATCTTTTATATGTTTGAGTCTTTCGGGAGGTTAGGTCAATAGCACTGTTTTGTAATATGACTCCTGTTTATTCTTACTTCGCATAGAGACAAATCAATGGCAGTATCTCTTACATTGATGGTGTTTTAATCTGGATATTTCCTCCCGCCCCATTAAAGGAAAAGCCTGGAAAAAACACATAGGGCAGGTACCTCAGAGAAAAGCTTGAAATGAGACACCAGTCTTGAGGACATGTGGTGGCCAAGGGGTAAATGTGTTTTACAGTAGATAAGTTCAAACCTTTAACCGCTCCTGGGCCTCCACTCCCTGAGGAGCAGTGGATGGAGACGATGCTGACGGCAACAGGGCGTTGAGTTTCACGAATGAGACTGATGTTACATATCAAACAAACCAAAGAGATTTGTAATCTAATTGTCTCACACTCACTCGTGCAGCCAAATATATCAAAATCAGATTCCCTCTCACTCAGGCAAAGTAAAACATTATACAATCAAATTTCGCTCAATCTCTTACATGACTTATGATCTGGTAAAGTCCCACTGAGTCTTTCCATATTGTTAAAAGAGATCTTTATTTGTCATTTTAAATCAGATCTTGTATCACTTTGGTTCTCAAAGCATTTAGTCAGTTCACCACATGGTATGCCTCATGCCTTGTTCACTTCAATACATTTGCTATTTTCTGACCTCGATAAGCAGCTCAAAGAAATGAATTGTTTTTGTTGAAAGATTGGGTCAACTAGAATCCCCGGTCATATGAGATTCTACATATTGCCATACATTATTTTGTCAAAACCCCCTTTTTTTTGTGATTTTTTTTGACATCTGGGCAAAGATCAGACTCCTGCAGGGCTTGAAAAGTTATTTGAGCCTCTGTGAATCTGAATAAGGAATAGAGTGTGAATTGTATCTGCAGCACTCTGGATAACTTATTAAACAACTGTTGACACAGGCATTAATGTGTGCCTTTGTCTCATTTCCCTAACCCCTCAGCAAGATGGTTATCTTTCACATTTAACATAGTGGTTAGCATGGCTTGCTGCGTAGATTTGCCTTAATGTCAACAACCAGCCTATAAGCCAATATACTTGTGTGTAAGCGTGTGTCTCCACAGAGATGTTAAAGGAAGGCAACACTGAGACTACTGAGCATTCAGATTATTTACATTTTTTGAATAAATTACATGATCAGGACATTTCACGTGTGTGAGATTTTTTGATGAATTTTATGAATCTCTGCTACAGTGTTACAAATTCTGATATCCAGCTTTAATAGATGAAACATGATGTAAAGTTTTTTTGGGGGTGGGGTCATTAGGTTAATTAAGTGTTTAAGTGTTATGTGTTTCAATACTTGTCCTTATAAGACCTGAAGTCTTTGTTTTTACTTGTAGCCAGAGAAAGCAGAAGGGAAGTGGAACTGATGTGTGCCGGTGGCTGTCTCTAAGACATCTGTGATTCCATACAAATAAATCTCAGTTTATCTCAGAAAGGGCAAAAAATATACATATTTTATGTCAGTATGATGTCAGTCATGACTGTCCACCAAACTGACATAAAATGCATTAGAATGGATGGAAGAATTAAGACATATGTGGCTTGAACCATTCAAACCTTTGAATGACATCAGGTAGTTACATTTTACTATTGAACACATGCCCATCTTTTATAGACTCTGTGGATGGTCTCTTCCCTTTGATCTAGACCACAGGTGTCAAATTCGAGGCCCACGGGCCACATCCGGCCCGCCGTGTAATCATATCCGGCCCACGAGATCATTTTACATTATTGTTATTAATGGCCCGTTGATGTGAAGCGGTGATTAAAACAATACTGCACAGAACTACAGATCCCAAAATGCAACACTTCAGCGGCCTTTCCGCATGCTTATCGCGTCAAGCAAGTCTAGTTTCAAGCTTCATCCGCGGAGTGGACTCAAATTTGCGCGTAACAGAAGAAGTAATGGACATTAAATTGATGCACGGGACGACTGGAAAAGACATTTTTGAAAACGTATGTGAAAGTGTAACAGACATGAAACTGCCCTGGGACAAACTTATTGGACTGACAACAGATGGAGCACCGGCTATGTGCAGTAAATAAAGTGAACTAGTGGGAAGGATCCATGCAAAGATGCAGGAGGAGAACTGTCCTGATGAGTTAACAACACATCACTGCATCAGACACCAGGAAGCTCTATGTGGCAAAGTCCTGAAGATGGACCATGACGAGCACTGGTAACACAAACTGTAAACTTTATCCGAGCTAAAGCGTTAAATCACCAGCAGTTTGGGTCCTTTATGCGGGGCATAGATTCGGAGTTTGCCGACATTCCTTATCATACAGAGGTGTGTTGGCTGAGTTGGGGGAAAGTTCTCAACAGAGTTTTTGAGCTCAGCAACGGAGGGATGAAAAGTGGAAGTGCGAGTTGACGTTCCTGGCTGACATAACAGCTCGTCTTTTTTTTTTTTTTTGTCTGCATTTACATTCAGGTTAGTGCTCTTGGAAATTCTAGCTGTTAACAGCTCATTTTAAGGGCTCAAATGTGCAGCTCCAGGGACGTCACCACTGACATGTATGACGCACTGAAGCTGCTTTTATGGGGGAGACAATACGATCGCATGTCATAAGAGCAAAAAAAAACTGAATGATTTGAATTGTTATTGCTGAAAAGCACACATTTTATGTATATTTCCAGGTTTTCTAGCAAGTTCATATTTCTAACTTGTATAATTTTGACAGGAGATATTTTTAAGATGAGCAAAATCTTTGGGGATATTTTAAAGTTTATTTTTTATGTACATTGACATAAGGAGCAAAGGAATTTTAGTGTTTTTTTTTTTTATGTTAAGTTTCTCATATTTCTAACTTGTATCATTTAACAAGATATTTTTAAGGAGAGCAAAATACTAAATATAAATTATTTAGGGTTTAAGTTTATAACAGAATAATATTTCCGTCTGATTTTATTCATATTTATGTTCCAAAAACGTTTCGGCCTGCGACCTGAAGCGTGTTTTGAATTTTGGCCCCCGGTGCAATTGAGTTTGACACCCCTGATCCAGACTAAAACATCTCAGCCACTGCTAAGTAGATTATTATGACATTTTGTTCGCAGGTATATGGTCCCTTGGGAAGGAATCTCAACCACTTTCCTGGTCTTCCAACTCTTCTGCTTGCAACATCACAAGTCTCGCAAGTCTCAACAACCACGGGTGAGTAGCTTGATATGAAATTCGCTACATATGTGCACACACAGAAGCCTTGAATTTGGAAGTTTTTTTAACAACTGACCTGCATATATATTGATGGTTAGTGCCAGAGTCTGGCAAAAACCTGGATATATACACAATTTAATGTTTTAGCAGATGTCTGTAATTTTGGGTGTAAGTGTGAGTGATAGTGAGTGTCTTCTTCACCAGTCCTCTTTGACAGTCAAATCTAACATGCTTTATTAACTCTTAAAACCTTGATTCTGACAGAGAGGACTGAAATCACTGACAGTGGAGTACAGAAGGACAGCTAAAGACAGATATGTCTTTTGTTTAATGTCTTTAAGACATACAGTAATGATGTGGTGTGTGTAATATGTGTGGTGTAGTATATGTGAGTTTGTGTGGTGCATATGTGTGGTGGTTTGAGTTGTGATAGTGTCCATCTCCAGCATCCTATATAGAGATAAAACAGTCCAGCAGCCAAACACAGAGCAGTCAGCAGTGATGTCGGCCTCCAACGCCTCTTCAGCACCAACCAGTGACCACAAACACAAGTACAGGATGGACCACAGTTGGTGCTGCTGGTGGTGGTGGTGGTGGTGGTGGGGGGGGGTGGGTCATGGAGGCACCCTAAAAAACCTAAACAACATAGATAAGACGCTGCAGTATGTAAATAAGACAATATCTACACCTAGCCCTGGCATTACATAACTGTTTGTTACCATGAGGGCACCAAACTTAGAAACATTTGCTTTCCTTATATAAAGTTGGTTACCACCTGATCACCTGCGAAGCTGCAAAGCAACTCTGTAGGCTTCTGTAGACAGCTTTGAAAGTCTTTCTCTTTGAAATATTTATAGCCTTACAGATAGCTCAACAGAGTTCCTGCAATCCTAGAAGGTTTGCCATATAATGCAGAGATTCTGAGTTCAAAATAGAAATGTAGAAAGCCAGAAAGAAAGTGGCATTCAACTCATTTAAAATAATTCCATTTAGCTTGAAAAGATAGTTTGGTAATGTATTAAAAGGCTTTTAGTAAAGCTATAAAAATGTAATAATCATCATTGACTGGAGTTAACAAACCAAATATAAACATTTTTTTTCTGTCTTCCAAAAGATGCCTTGCTTGAACACCAGCTTTCAGGACAAAGACAGCCAGCACTGCCATGAAAACGTAGCTGTCTTATTGCGTTCCAGTTGCTTTGACAGTCAGAATTGGTAATGATGGCAGACTTGAGGTGAATAACTTGAATAACTCTTTAATTTAAATTTAAGATTTTCCTTCTGACACAGTCATAAGCTCTTATTACAACTGTATGTTGAGTAGTGTACTAGAGAGGGCAGGCTTTTCTTTATATTGATGTTAGGGTGACTATCTAAAAAAAAGAATAAAAAGGGTATTTTCATACTAAAGTTTTTGTGTGTTGAGATTATATTATTTTTTCTGAAATAATCTACCTTTCATTTACATTCTTAAATTAGGGAATAAATAGAGATTTAATACATAAAAGAGGCATGATCATGATCATGAAAAACATCTAGCCCAAAATACCTACAAACTGAATACTAAAAAAAATGTTTGTTACGTTTAGAGATTGATTGAAATACATTACAGATCTGCTGTGTCTGGAGCAATTAAACTAATTAGGAATTAATTGGCTTTAGCTCAGCCAAAGAGTGCTCGTGTTCCAAATCCTGACCTGATTTAATGTGTGAGGGTCTGTGTGTCACTGTTTGCTAAGCAGAGAGGTCCCCGGGGTAAAGAATAAGAGACTTCTGTCTTCCAGTCAGTTTTCTGTGCAAATAATGAATTCAAAAGCAGTCTAAAGTGCACTTTTATTTAAATATTCTGCTGCAATATAAACTAAAGTGCCATAACATCCATCCATTATCTATACTCACTTAATCCTCTGCAGGGTCACGGGGATCTGCTGGAGCCTATCCCAGCTCTCTTCGGGTGAAAGGCAGGGATACACCCTGGACAGGTCGCCAGTGTGCCATAACATTTGTTGTTCAAACACTTTTAACATCAGCACTTAACAGTAACACATAGTTAGTGTAAATCTCATCTTAAAAAATGTAAAATAAAACAAAGCTTATTGCCATGGCTAGGGCATTAATGTCATGCTGTTTTTTTATGAAAAATAAAAAAAAAAGTCTACCAACAAAATCCTGAGCCACAATCATAAAATTAAAACAGGGAATATCTGAGGTAACAGCAGAAACTTTTAACAGTCAGTTCAACTTGGCAGTGGTTACAAATAACATTGTTTCTGTTGAATCAGCCATCTGGGAGAACTTTAAAATGAAAATGTCCATGTGAAAGTTCCTTAACTTTTCTGCTCTTCATGTCTATTTTTGCTTTTCCACATGTTTTTCTGTCAGTTCTTTTCTTGTTTCTGCAGCAGCCAGTAACAGACTTTTCAAAACAAAAGCATTTGAGCAACATGCATTAATGCGCAATAAAATGAATGTCGGCCTAAATAAATTAATGAGTTAATGCATTAATAACACGTTATTTTGCCCAGCCCTACTTCAGATTAAAGGAGTGAAGTGTTCAGAGAAATTTTTTTGTGAGGTGACATTGGTAAAGTGCAATATTGAAAAAAAAAGCTAGAAAAAGATTCATGATACACTACTATATTCTGTGCTGTTACTTGCCTAAGGTCATATTTATCTGATTTTAATAGCTAGTAAAGAACAGATAAATTTTTATTATCACTTGAAAATCTTAGGATTTTAGAATGTTAGAATCACATACTGTCAGGTTCAAAAGTATTTGGACAAAGTTTTTCTGACATTGCCTTTTTTGTAATGAAACAGTGACAAAGTGATTAAAATGTAAACTTTCAGCTTTAGTTTAAGAGATTTCATAAATACATGATATTTACCATTTATGTGTTACAGTCATTTTAAAGAAAGTACCTCTATTATCAGGGGTTCAAGATACTGGAAGAGAATGATATAATTGCAGTACTTAAAAATGAAAATCCTTTGTAGTAAATGACCTCCTAAAGTCTGGAGGTCATGGACATCAATGGATTTTAAGAATCCTTCATGGAGGTGCTTTGGCAATTCAATTCAATTCAGTTCAGTTCAACTTTATTTGTATAGCATCTATTACAATACAAACTTTTCAGAGACCCAGAACATGACCACTAAGCAAATATTATTACTTAAATTAATATTATTGAATCCTAATGAAAGAAACAATGTCAAGTAAAAAATTCCCCCAGGGGCAGAAAACCTTTAAAAGCCAAAAGAAAAACTCCACTTTAAGTCGGAAGAAACCTCAAGCAGTACCTGGCTCATAAGAGGGGACCTGCTGAAGGCCAGGTAAAGATAGAAAAGAGGAGGGAGATAGGACAGAGAGAGGAGAGGCACATATATCTTGGCAATATTATATAGGACAACTAATTGTCATTATCCATTAACTGGAGAAATAAGAATTCCATGTACTTATATTATGACTGGTAAATTGTTCATACATGCACTACAAAGATGATTATATAAACAGTTGTAGGCAGCAACATTGAGGTGGTCAAGGGGCAGACTGCAGGTCAGCATGTTAGTTCATATCCCATATCTTGTAAATAACAAGGACTTTGGCTGTTAAGGGCCTTTTCAGCTTTACCCTGGGTGAGGATGCTCCTAATCTTGGCGATATTATGGAGGTGAAAAAAGGAAAAGTCTTGCAAACCTGATTAATATGCTGTTTTTAAACAACATATCCTAATCAAAAACAGACAGACAAACAGATAAACGTCAGCAAAAACATAACCTCCTTGGCGGAGGTAATAAAATGAAATATTCAAACCCTCAAAGAAGACCCCGGGCTGTGAGAACGTGCCTCGCCTTTTCCTAGGAACCCTCTCCGCCGCCTCGGAGGGTAACTCCGCCAAGAAATAAGCCGGGCCAAATCCTGAGCTCCAGCCAGTCTGCTGGAGGCTTTTGGGGCTCCCCAGAGCCAGCCGAGTGCCCTGAAAGGCAGAAAGTCCTCCTACTGGGTCCATTTCAAGGCTGGTCCATTCTGTCATGATTTGAGGTGTTGTTGAATGGAGGACCCAAAAATGCAAGAGTTCAAAAACTGTGATTTATTAACTAAAGGGGAAAAAACAAACTTAACTTAAATCCATGAAGGGAGCCAGGAAGACAATCAGGATAACAGGCAGGAAGATGAGCAGGAATATGAGCAGGAATACAAACAGGAAAACAGACAGACCAGCAACAGAAAGGGGAAAGACAAGACTTAAATACACAGAGGGACAAACGAGAAGCAGGTGCAAGCAATCAGGATAACACAGGGAAGAAAGAAAAGCAGAACACCACGAAAACAAGACATACCTTCAAAGTAAAACAAGAAACAAGAGACTCAGGACAGGGAGTGAGATGCCAACTTAACACAAAACAAGGAATTTCTGCCATGGCTGACCCAGACCATGACACTTTAATTTGATCATTGCAGCCGGTCAGTGTTTGGTTTAGACTATGGTCTCCTGGTGAGATGGTTATGTAGATTTGTGTGTCATCAACATAGTTGTGGTAACATATTTTGTTGTTTTTCATAATTTGAGTGAGTGGGAGCATGTAGATGTTAAAAAGCAATGGCCTTAAGAAGGAGCCTTGAGGAACTCCACAAGTTATTTTAGTTTGCTCAGATTTATAGTTACCTATAGACACAAAGTAGTCCATGTCTTTTAGATAGGAGTTGAACCAATTAATTGCAGTGCCAGAAAGTCCTACCCAGTTTTTCAGTTGGTCTAGTAAGATGTTATGGTTGACCGTGTCAAATGCAGCACTGAGATCCAGTAGTACCATGACTAAAATGTTTCCACTATCTATGTTCTGCCTGACTGTTAGACATCAAAACAGTTATTTAGCATCAGGAAGTTGCGGGGCTGTTGAAAAACAGCTTTTTCTATAATCTTCCTCAGAAAGGGGAGGTTTGATATCAGCCTGTAGCTGCTCATAAGTGATGAGTCTTAGCTGCTCTTTTTCAGGAGTGGCTTGATGACGGCTGTTTTTGGGGTCTGAGGGGAGACACCTGAGGGGTGTACTACGAAGCAAGTTCAACACAGCCAGGCTTTCTTTGGGTGAGCTGGCTTAACAAACCTGAAACTCGCCATCAGAGATAACTGGTACCACGACGATGGTTATCAACTATCTTTGTTAACCGCGGCTTTCTGATTTCTGCTCTGTGGGCGTTCACAAAAAGGGGGCGTTTGACGCGTCATTTGACGCCTATTCCGGATCAAATGGATAGATGGCTGTCCGTATATTTCAGTCAGGAGGAGCAGGTTTTAATAATGCAGGGCTATGAGGATTTCAAATAAATCTTTACGGCCGAAAGCAACACTGTAGGTCCGAATAAAGCCAGGGAGGAGTGCTGGCAAAAAATTACAGATCGTGTAAATTCGTAAGTTATATTTATTTCACCACTTAATGCACCTTAATTAATCTCCCTCCCTCTTTTAGAGCACTTAAACTTTAAAATTAATGCAGCACATTTAAACATTATGTAGGTCTGACTGTCCCATTATGAATGATAAATGAAAATCACTTTAGTTTTTTGCTAAATCTATGTGAAATTAATTTAAGATTTAATATTATCTGTGATACCAATATACACTCACCGGCCACTTTAATAGGTACCCTATCACCCTGGGGAATCTTATGAATGAAATATATTAAAACATTTCACATGAAATTCCACGTCACACTGATTATCAATATAATGGACTAATAATTTTTGTTACCTGCGATTTTGTAAAACGCTTCTTTTATTTGAAGCGTGGACAGATGGCCAGGGAATACTACAAACATATTCAGCAGTTCAGTAAGAGCAAGAACCTTGCGAATAGCGGCATACAGTATTCTTGCTCAGATTTTCTGCATCACCAACTGAATGCATGTAGGTTCCCGCGGCAAAGAAACGCAAAGAAACGCACACCGTTTGGGCTACTGTGAGCGCACGGCTGCGTTTGGTGGCGCTGCAAATATATGGCTCTAGCAGATTACAAATGTAACGTATTCCCTCAGCTGGAAATCTATAGCGCTCATAGAAAATATCGTCATGGGAAGCCAGCGGATCAGTCCAGTCTCTGAATACTCTCCCTCCATTGAGATCCTCGCACAATCCTGACGCTCAGGTCAACGGGATTTCTCAAAAAAGGTGATGCCATCTCTGAAAGAGGTGGTAAGTGAAAGGGTGGCGCTTTTTATAGCCGATTTTAACCTAAACTCTGCACATAACCTGCTCCGGACCAGGTTAAGCTTGCAGAGTAAATTACCATGGTGATCTAGCCAGGTTAAAAGAGAGCCACCTTCGTGGTACTGGAAATCCTGGCTTTAGACTCAACATACCTCCCTAACCCTCTAATCTTGCTTCCTAGTACACCCCTCCGAAAGCAGGGAGGTGTTTACAATCAGTAAAATATCTGGGGCTGTGCATCCTGAAACAGTCTTGAAAAACTGTTGGCAGGGTATCAAGACAACAAGTGGTGGTTTTCAGATGTCAAATGATCTCATCCAGGCTTTTTGGACTGATTGGAGATAAGGGTGTCATGGTGTTTATGTCGTCACGTGGACACAGAGGTGACATATGTCCTGTTTCATGGAAGAATGCACTGACTGCCTGATTTTCTGAATTTTGTTAGTAAAGAAAGACGCAAACTCATTACAGGCCTGGTTGGATAGGCGTTCTGGGGTTACTGACACAGGAGGATTAGTTAACCCGTCAACAGTAATGAGCAGGGAACCAGCATTATTGCTGTTCTTAGCAATGATGTCAGAAAAGAATGATCGTCTCGCATTTCTCAGCTCCAGATTATAAATCCTCAGTCTTTGTTTATAGATCTCATAGTGAACCTGCAACTTTGTGTTTTGCCACCTGTGTTTAACTTTCCGACATTCTCGTTTTTCAGCTCTTACCAGTGTGGCATTTCCATAACACTCTCTTTTTGGCAGTGATCACTTTTCCTTTGATGGGAGCAATGACATCAATAATGCTTCTAATTTTACCATCGAAATGATTCAGAAGCTCATCAACTGAGGGCCAGGAGAGGGCAGGTGAGGGAGAGAAAGCTTGTGTAAACATTTCATTGGCATTTTCACCCATGTATCGTTTTTTGATAAACTCTGTTTGGGCATTCTTATTGAAAATAGCAGCACTCTCAAAGAAAACACAGGAATGATCAGACAGAGCAACATCCATCACTGTGACCTTGGAAATTCATGCTGAGTTAGAGCAAAATTATCAAAATTATCAAGAACACAACACAACTCTTTGATCATTTGTCCTGGGGATTATCAGTATGAATGTTAAAATCTCCAACGATAGCTACACAATTGAAGTCAACACAGATTATTAACAGTAGTTCAGAAAACCTCTCAGTGTTTAGGTGGCCTATATATGTGAAGGAATAGCACATGACCAGGGGAATTCATCTGGAGGGCTACATATTCAAATGATGGAACGTTTTCATAAGACATCTGCTTACATTGGAAGGAGCCATTAAACAAAACAGCCACTCCTCCAGCTTTCTTATGTAGTCCAGCTTCACTCACAAAGTTGAAGTTTGGAGGAGTTGCTTCAAAGAGAACAACTGAATCATTTCCCCTGTCTAACCAGGTTTCTGTTAAAAAGAAGAAATTAAGTTTGTACTTTGTAATAAAATCACTGATTAGAAATGTTTATCCTGCCAAAGAGCTAACATTTATTAAACCTAGTTTCAGTGTGCTCAGAGCATTATCTGCCCAGTCTTTGTTATGGGTAGGTTGGTCAGGAGCTAACACAAGATTTAAATATGGGTGAATTTTGTTTCTCTGTATATTTGCCAGCCTTTTTCTGTTTCCTATTGAAACAGGGATAGAGTCCAACTTTCTGTGATTTCACAGAGCTACATTCCTCATCCTGTCATGTAAAAGAATAGAAATGTTAACACCTTCCAATAAACAGGAGTCCTGGCTTATTCTGGGGAAAGTCTCGTCTGCTGTGATCCTTGCAGCCTGGACCCTCCACAAATCACACATCAGACTGTGGAGACAGACTCTGATGCAGATGTGAAGGGACAGGAGGGGGCGGTGTTAGACGCTGTAACTTCAGCTGCTGTGGTGGGGGGCGAAGCTGGGGACTGTAATTTGGGCTTTTCTAGTGGGGGATATGTAGGGGATACAAAGGGATTTGGGGATACAAACTGATAGAAGGAAGAGGATCAGCCCTAAGACTGAACCCTGTGGGATGCCATAGCAGACCTTTGTCTGTGTGGAAGAAATGTCATTACCATGAAAGAACTGGAACCTGTTCGATAAATATGATTTAAACCAGCCTGGTGCTGTCCCTTTAATCCCAATAACATTCTCTAATCTGTGCAGTAAAATGCTGTGATCAATGGTATCAAAAGCTGTATGAGGTCCAGCAGAACTGGTATGGACACTAATCCAGTTTAAGGCCATGAGGAGGACGTTGGTGACTCTAACCAGTGCTGTTTCAATGCTGTGATGTTTTTTGAACCCGGACTAAAAAACTTCAAATAAATCATTTCTGTGCAGGTGGCCACTTAACTGGCTTGCCTCTTGTTCCAGAATTTTAGATATAAAAGGGAGGTTGAATCTTGGTCTACAATTCACTAAAATGTCTGGGTCAATAAATGATTTTTTTAAGTAAAGGTTTAATTACTGTGTCTTTAAAATCCCGTGGTACATGTCCTGATTTTAAGGACAGGTTAATCTGATTTAATTTTGATGTACCAATGAAAGACATGAAATTTTTGAGTAGTCGAGTTGGGATGGGGTAGACACGGGGATGGTTTTGCTCTCCTGAACCATGGCCATGTGGGCTGAGGCTCTGGGGCAGGCCTGGGACACGCTAGAGAGATTATTTCTCTTGGCTGATTGGGAACGCCTTGGTGTTCCCTGGAGGAGCTGGAGGAGGTGGGAGATTGAGATCTGGGCCTCTTTGGTGCTTCTCTCGTGACCCTAACTTGGATAAGTGGAAGTTGATGGGTGGATGGATGGGTGGATGGATGGATGGATGGATGGATGGATGGAAGGTTTTTGCTATCTAGCTGAACAGCCTAATAATGCCCTCCTTCACTTGGATTCAAATTTCACTGGAGTTAATATAACTCCACTCAAACAAAAACTAAATACCATGGTCAATAGGTTTGGGAATCGAGAACTGGTTCCTGTAGAGAACCGTTTCCGTGTGTTTCAATTCCATGGAATCGTTTGGCAGTTTATCTAGCGATTCTCCTATCGATTCCAACCAGCACGAATCTCACGTAATTTACGCAAGTTACACACAGTCAATTCTGGAAAGCACTTATGTGATTAACTTATGTCGGTTTTGCACGCGCATTGCAGTTGTAACCAACAATGGCGCCCACCAGGTTCAAACGCTCCAAAGTTTGGCTTCACTTCACCAAAGAAAGATGGTAACAAGGCAACTTGCAGTCATTGTAAAGTGGAGATAACAGCGTCGGGAGGGAACACGACTAACATGCAGAAACATTTGTGCACACAACATGTGATAAGGAGTCTCCTGTTTTTGACGTGCTTCGGACTGATGGATCTCAATCCAGTGGCAGTAGCCAACTATGATCACCTCTGGCAACTCTGGTAAGTAGCTATCCCACTGCCTATGTGCTTCTTTGTAAAACACGCTATAACATTAACGTGATGCTATTAAATGAATGTCTTCTGCATTACATTTAGAAGATGACTGTGACGAGAGAGAGAGTCTGGCTGGTTCAGAGGCTGGCAGCACTCGGTCCTGCTCACTACCTACCTCCAGAAAGATCACGTGTCCTTCCTGAAAAAGCAGACATGCATATTTTTCTGCAAAAGAATTGTTAATTCTTCCTAGTATTTGCAGATTTGTACTATGCACTGTTCCGTTGTATTTGATAGTATTTATCTTTCTTTATTATTATTTTTGAGTGCTTAGTGAGCTCATATATCCTTTTAAAAGAGAGATTTTTTTAATTTCTATTAGGAAAAATCTGTTAGTAAAATGTTACACATTCTTGTGTATTTGCACAGTTAAATATTACAACAGTTAACACGTTATCCAGGCTTTGGGCCTCTTTTGACCTCGCTGTTGAGTTTGTAAGGTCGTGACTTCTAAGTAAAAAAAATGATGCTAATAAAACTGTTTGTTTTCCTTTTTCCCCAAATTAGAATCGATAAGAGAAACGATAAAGAATCGAATCGTTAAACAGTATCGACAATGGAATCGGAATCGGAAAAATCTTATCAATTCCCATCCCTAATGGTCAATACATCATATCAACTTCAGACCTTATATCTGCTTCATTTGTCTTCAAGAAATGAGGGGACTGTAGCTGCCCAATGAAGTTCTTCTCAGTCAGTCATTCAGTTATTTTGAGCTAGAAATGGAGGTACAGTATACCCTTGCTCATTCGTGGTTCACAGTCCCGCATACTTGCGGATTTTGTTCTCGAAGTTTTTTTTTTCATTATGTATTTGAATTTGTGGAAGCCCCCGGCAGTTTCGTGAATTTCTTTGGCTATTTTTTTTAGCAGAAAAATGCTCACATTCATCCTAACTAGTATTATTGTATTTATATTTTTTTCATGATTATTAATAAATATTATCACACTACAAAATCATCATTACTACATTATTACTGTATTCATGAGTAAGAATGTCTTTAGAATGTGTTTGGGAAGCATATTTTAGTGGTGCCATATAATATCATACATCTGCCTTTTAAACCCGCATCAGTAATTTGCGGATTTTTGGGATTCATAGGGGGAGGAAAGAACGTATAATAATAAAGGAATAATCATGGTATACTGTACTGTGCTTAAACTGGTTATTATCCCTAAATAGTAAACGCCACATTTTGGTGAAACCTCTTAAGTTAAAGCTGAAAGTTCACATTTTATCACATCTTTTTTTTTTTTTATTTCAAATACACTATGGAGGTATATAAAGACATTTATATAAAGAAAATCATAAGAACTCTGTCATTGTCATAATACTTCTGGAAACAAAAAGTATTTTTGGTGTAATGGCTGAAATACATTTTCATAACCACGTTAGGTCTGCCAAAAAATCAGTTATTTTATATCTCTAAGTTCCACAGCACGGTGCATGCATGTCTGATAGTGGGTAAAGTTCAATGAATGCCACATTTGTTATCATTAAAGCCACAGGGGACTTTGTATTTCCGTGAAGCAAAGGCTCCCATGTTAAGCACAGTTATTGAGGTGCAAATAAAAATAAAGCTCAAAGAAAATTATCTTGGCATTTATAGAAATAATGCTTTTTTTGATGGAAAACAGTTTGTTCCTTTTTCAAGCTCCTGTTGTCACAGTGCATATTGTCTCTCTGTCTTTATTAGGTAAGTAAATGCCACATGCTCGGCTTTTCATGTTTTGGCCCTGAAGCAAATTATTGTCATAAAACTATAATATAAGACAAACCTGTTCATTTTGGATGTATCATCAATGTAAGATCCAAGAGTTTACTGTTACTGCTCCCTCTTCTCAGACCATGTTTAAAGTGTACCATGCTAGCACAGCTCTGCTGATTATCATTACTTGTCTGCTCAGTTGAAGCAGCTTTGGAAACTCCCCTTGAAGTTGCACCTGTTGTTTGGAGCAAATCTTGACCCTATTAGCTTCGGCATAGGTTTATATTCTGGGATTAGTGGCTTGTGTAAACAGGATAAACTTAATAGAATTGGCCAAACTGAATAAGCAAGACAAATGAAATAAATGCCATGGTTGTATAATTGTGCAGATGTGGGCAAAGTTGAAAAATAAATCGTAAAGTGAAACAGTACACTCTTGAAGTACAAATATTTGCCTGCGTGACAAGATGTAATTTATAGCTTTGATGTCACGGTTACATTTCTAGTTAAACAGCATGTTTACTGACCATGTCAGTAACAGTATGGAATTAGAGCTGTGGAATAGAGATGAAGTGTAGGTATATTTTGGTTGTGGCTGATGCCACACCTAAGTCCACCTTCCTCCTGACATGTGGCATGACAGGATATAAAGATTCCATTAATTCTGCAGGCTCACATCACCAGATACACCTATGCATCATTTCTACCTCCCCTTTCTACCACTGGTTCTCTACTCTTGCAGGCAGAGCATTATTTACATGCTAGTGCTCTCTAGTGGAGGTTACAGACAATGACAACTAATGCTCTCTTTGCCAGTCAAATAGTTAAAAAGAAATATTTCCTTTAATAATTACTTTCTCTTGATCTTGATAGAAAACAGAATGAAATTAAGAAAAAGGGGGACTTGGAATTAGTGAGGAAATGATATAAATATACTCACACAAACACTTTAGCTGTGTCATTGGTCTGCAGGTGTAAAACGTTTAATAAATAAAAAAAATATGTTAAGTATTTATTTAACTTTACTATACACACTATATTATATTAATATAATGAAATATTCTATAAAATATTTCATAATTGTATTCATTAATATTTAATAATAATTCATAATTGGGAAAATATTGAATATTTTTTCAAAGAAAAGAAACAAAAAAGACCATCTTTTATCATGGATGCCACTCAGATAACTAAGAATAGCTAAAGGCAGTAATTCACTGTCACACTGAGCTAGAACTCAAAGTGTTTAAAAATTTTTAACTTTTAGCAATACAGTCCACAGCAAACATGACCCTGAGAAAACCACCTCACACTGATGACAGCTGAGATAAGCTCCAGCCACTCAGTGACATTAAACAGGATTGAAGTGAGTATAGAAGATGGATGGATGGATGGATGGATGGAGGACTTAATCCACATGTTTATACAGTCAATGAACAGGGATGTTTTCTTCTTCATCTTATGGTTTTCACAAGTCACAAGTGTAAACTAATTACATTTGCCCCAAACCTCCTCTTCAGTACAGTTTTGAGACACTTCACAAGAGCATTTTCCACTTTCACAGCTTTACATTGAGGGTGACTGTAATCCTTTTATCTTCACGACATTCCCCGTGATTACGTACTTAATAAAGTGTATTTATATTTATATGTTTAACTTCCTTTGAGCCTTTTAATCTGTGGGTAAAACCATTAACGTTGTTGATAATTTTCCAGGAATACGATACTTTATGCAATTTCAATAATTATAGAATTATAGAAATCTACATAAAATGTTTTATATATATATATATATATATATATATATGTGTGTGTGTGTGTGTGTGTACATTATGTAAACAAAAAATGTACTTTCACATGTGATACTTAAATTTGTGTGTTTGCTAGTTTGATTTTATTGTAACAAAAAAAAAATGAAAAAAAGCACAATACATTGGCAGGGAGACTACATTTTTATTTCTTCTAGTTTGATTTATATTGGTCATGTGTGGCAATATATCAAACTGCCAGATATGTAAAATGACCACCATTCACATCTAGGTTATGCATTTAAGTCTTGTGTCTCTGAATAAAACATCCTTTGGAATAAAAGGGAATTAATGTGGTTTTCCTCTTTTATACACCTCTTTTTTTATTTTGAGTGTGTGTAAACAACAGAGAGACCAATTGGATGCTTTATTTTACATTATAAATCATTTATTGAAATATAAATCATCTGAATGTACATGATGTAAAATAATAAAACATGGTATTCAAACACCATGGGTGTGATTATCTATACCTAAGAATGGTTACTATCATTAACACATCACTCACATCACAAACATTTACATCCACACTGCTTTAACACTTTTTTTTTTCTTTAAGTTCAAATCTCGGTTAACTCAAGTTCAATCTGCAATATCAAATACAAGTGGGGACAGAAGGAAAGTGCAACAGCTGATTTAGGTTTACATCACAGTCAGTGGGAAAAGACTGGGGCGCAGCTGGTACAGTAAAAGGAAGGTGCAAAAGCTTACACAGACTGTGTGCACTTTACTGATGTATGATGCAATAGATCAATACAAAACTGTACATCATCAACAGCTGGGCCTCAGTATGACCAGAATCTGGAGAACCTGTTGCTAGACAGCAAGATCATTTGTATATATAATATGAGTTGGGAGGAACAGGTCCTTCTGACAACTTGTAATTAATTTTTCACTGACAAGAAAAACTTCTTTTTGATCCCTTTTATTTTATCCCTTTCACTCTTGTAGGTCCCATACCGACTAATACTACACATCATACATTACAAACAAGTGAAAAGGTATTTGCTTTATTATGTTCTGATCCACATGTTGTTCTGAGAATCTTTATTGGATTAAATTTGTCAAAATGAATGGCTTCACAGGAGCAGATAAGGGTGCAGAAGCTTAATATGTGCTCACATAAAATACTCGAGTATTATCCCAATAATTCTCTCTTATAAATCAACTCTGCAGCTATTTACAATACAATCACACTTCATATGATGAAACCGGTACGCTAAATGTGACCAAGCCCCATTGTCGTGGATAAAACTGAAAGACTTGATCCTGTATTTGGGCTGAAACGTGAGACAATGCAAACATCTTTTCTCAGAACCACTCAAACAGCTATGGTCAGCTTCTAATTGGCATTCACAAAGAAAAATACATGTTCATATAATGATGAAGTAAAAAAATAAATTTGAATTACTGCATCTATTTAACAATTGAGGAAATTATATGGTAATTTACAAAAAATGCACATAGTTCAAACTTTGAGCTTAAAGTCCAAGTATTGCTACTGATTGTTCCAGCATCAGGTGCTTCTCTTGTTACTTGTAATACTGTTCATAGTATTGGAATCACGAGGCTTAAATAATGCATCTGTAGTGGTTAAAAATATGAATCAATCACATGACATGTTTAATTTGTTCCTTCTTGCTTAAACTACTGTTAAAAGAATGCCCAATAGAATAAAGCTCTGCAAATTAAAGATAAACTTAAAAAAAAAAAACTTTTATAGCCCAATAGGTCCCACACAAAAGACTTGGCTCTTTGAGTCCTTTTCTTTGAGTCATCTTTTCATCAATACTCATTCACTCCTACAATCCAAAAGGGGTTATTGTCCAAGTGATGAGTGAATCTCATGCCGCAGCAAACTCATGCAGACCATGAAGTGGTTTTGTTCTGTCCTTGTAAAGGGCGGTCAGAGAGGAGGAGTGACAGGGTTAGAGTCTTTGGTTGATTTACAGGTCTTTCTCTAGTTTCCCATATCCCCTACATCTCCTTCACTTGCTGTTCCCACTCAAGCCGGCCATTTGTCACAGAAAGCTGTCCTCGGCTAGGTCACTACAGTCCAGACACATCTCGTCCAGCAGCGTGATGTCCTCCAGGGTCTCACCCTCACGCTTGGCGTAGGTGGAGCTGCTGGAGCCTGTCTCGATGGCGCTCTCCTCAGATGTTTGAGAGCTGCAGGAGAAGAAAATAACACATTTGGTTAACGGCACATTTGTTATAATACTGTATACTGTAATCCAACTGTGTGATGCATCTCTTTACCTGTGTCTGTTCCTCTTTCCATAGTCTTCATCAGATATGGGGTCGAGGTCAGGGAGTGGGATAATGTAGCCACTGTCAGAGCTTAGCCGCTGCTCATCGAAACCGCTTTCCCTGTCCTTTACCTTGCTGTGGTTCTTGTAGGGGATGTCGATGTAGTCTGCATCATTTTCCACGCACACCCGAGTAACAGCAGGATGGTCGCTCTTTAAGAAGTCATGGTTCACCTTCTCATAATGCTGTACAAAACAGACACGCACATTAGAATTAGATGCTGTAAAAATATCACATTTGTCTGTCACAGAGCAGCCGAAACTGATGCAGTGCAGTGTGTATGAGTATAAGCACAGAAAGACTAAAGCTCAGGGAGCAGGAGCCTGCGGTGTAAGAGTGTGTGATCCCTGGCTGTGTTACTAGCTGGATGCTGTGAAGTGAAGCTCACACATCCCACCCAAGCTCAATGTGCTAAAGCAAGTGGTGGCAACTCGTCTGCCACCAGCCATTAAAACTACGAGGAAGGCAGAGGCAAAGCTGCTGTGATTTGCCACGTGTGGTGTGGCGTTTAATTGGGTAATTAAGGTTGGGTGGTGGAGGCAAGAACCGGGCCTGTGTCATTACTGACTGAGGCGAGCCACTCTGACATCCAGCTGCAGCGTTTGGGCTCTAATCTGTTTTACACAGAAAGAGAGCGAGTCTCCATAAACATCCCTGATGCACTCGCAGAGGATGTGGAAGGAGGCTTTAAATGAAACGCCAGCTACTTTAATTGTGAATGTAAATGTTTTTCAACCTGTACTTTGCTTGGCTAAACAACGTCCACAAAGTCAATAAAAGGCCCAAAAAAAAATCAAGAGACCAACAGTGCACGTCAAAAGTAACTGGTGGTGAATTTAAAAAGCAGGTGTTGAGAAACCACCACGGTCTGGGGATGTGAGAGGTCACCCGGAGACTCACCTTCTTGTAGCTGGAGGGCAGCAAAGATGCCACAGTTTCACTCAGACCCGTGAACGATGGCCTCTTCTCTGGCTCGCTGTTCCAGCACTTCATCATCATCTCATACCTGAAAAGGCACAAACATGCAATGTTATAATAGGAAACGGTATGACCTGTTCTGCTCCTTGTAATTTCACCGTGACTGATGTCACAGCTCAGAAACAAACAGCCCTATGACCTTCATATGACCGGATGTAAAGTAAGCTTTAACAAACATAGCAACAGAAGAGATGTTTTGTGTGATCACGTACACATCGTGTGGTGCGTGCTCTGGTTTTGACATCCTATATCCACTCTTGATCTTGTTGTAGAAGCTGGAGTCTACCACCATCCCTGGGTATGGGGTGCCACCTTCAGACAAACAACAATAGTTTCAGGTATTTCTTTCCTTTATAGCTCCTATATCATGATTTTGGGACTTCTCCCTTCCCCTTTGAGTTTATAGCCCTTTAGTGGATGTTAAATATCTGCAACACCAATGCTCCTGAACTGCCAGAAATGCTTTTCTGGTTTCTCTTACTTAATAACATCATCATGAAACACATTTGCACAATTCCAGTCTAGCAGCTGGTTTGGTCTGCTTCAAACACAGGATGGTAGCTGCCTCACACTCACAGACTATCAGAGTGAATTACTTTTCAAGAAGAAGGACTTTACAGAGATAGGAACTAAATCAGAAACCTGTAAATTATGTTAATCTGTTTTTTTTTTTTTTTTTAAATCGTAGAGGCTCACCTAAGGAAAAGATCTCCCAGAGGAGAATGCCGTATGACCAAACATCACTGAGTGTGGTGTAGAGGTTGTCAAAAATACTCTCTGGTGCCATCCACTTCACTGGCAGAAAAGTCTAGAATGAAGTAAAGGACATTTTTGAGCATATTTAGAAAACTCCTGTGAAAAAACTACATCTAAAAAACACAGTATGATGTGGGGATTAACTGATGTATGAGCAGACACATACGCTTCCTTTGGACACATAGTTGCTGTCATGCATGATGTCTCTGGCCAGTCCAAAGTCACAGATCTTCACTATCTTGCCCTGAGAGAGGAGGACGTTCCTCGCAGCAAGGTCCCGATGCACACACTGTAAAGAGGAAGAATAATCAGTATAGAATAACAGCTCTTTGCGTCTTAGAGTTGTTTTCATCTATTCTCAAACCAACCCATTCTACTCCCACAGCTACTAACTATTTTTGTGTTTTATTTCAGCTGAGTTTTTTTTTTTTTAAATACCATTTCATTTTGCTTTATAAAACATATTCTTTGTATAAACATGCCAGTTGGAGGGATGGTTGTGACCACTGGATATTTAAGGATAATAACTATGAAGCTGAATGAATAGTTTCTGGCTACAGCATGTCCCTGCCCGGTAATTCCAGCTCTGACTATATTCAGCCTCTGGCCTCTCTCCTGAGTGGGTTCGGCAAACCTTCATAGGACTGCTTATCATACAACTGCTGATTTGCTCACTCCCCCCCCTACGGCCTGCACAGCAGCCATTATATAGACTACAGCGCAAAATGCTTAACCTGCCATTAGTGCCTAGGGAAACAGGTTGCAGATGTGTGGAAAACAAAGGGATTTTGGCCCAAACTTACATTTTTGGAAGCTAGAAAGTCCATTCCTTTGGCCACCTGGTAGGTAAAGCTGAGCAGGTCAGTGGTTGTGAGCCCTTCGTTCATGTCATCCGACAGCAGGTTGTCTGTCTCACACTCTGCTTCGGAAAACACACACACACAATGAGGTGATCCGTGAATATATGTTCATATTGTAAATATAGCACTCCCTTCTAAAACCTTGCTTTTACTAATGGTAGGGTAAAACTGGGCATTATTATGCATGTGCTACAATTATCTTCTGTGTGTAATTACAGGCTAGTGCCAGTCCTAAATTCTGACAAGGGTGTACCCTTAAACCAGGAATGAGTCAAACACAACACCAAGGCCGACCAACTACATGCCAGTAACTTTGAGGAGGGAGTGAGCTGGGGAAGAGCTGCAGCACGTACCAGTTGAGCCTTTCTGTGAGGGTGGGTGGTCGTAGTTCGACCTCTGGATGTCTGAGTACTTGGAGGCATTGCTCATCTCCAGCATGGGCACATACTGAGTGTTGTCAGCCTGCTTCATATCCATGTAGTCTCCTTTACTCTCAAAGGACAGGATAACATAACTGTGAACAAAGGCAAGAGGGAGAATGTTGTTGATGACAGGTTGTGGGACAAGATAGCCATGCAAACTGTGGTGAAAATACATTATGGATAGATGATTCTGAATATGTGTATTTGTTCCCTCACTGACCCTCCTTGAGCTGGAAGATGCAGTTGTAGCTAACATGGCATCCAGGATTAAATCATGTTATGGTAATTTAGAAGTGTTGTCACTGTGAGTCATCCATCAACACAGATGAGCCTCAGAAAAGGAGAGGACAGGCTGTGGTTTCGCTATTAACGTTTTGTGTCGGACACAATTAACAGGTGCCTCCATGGTAATGAAATTAGGCTGAAAGCTTAGACCACTTCAGTCTTTGATTTGATTAAGGAAAGATGCCACACAATATCCTCAACCATAGGAAAAAAAATAGGGATTGAGTTACTGGTTAGGAGCAGAGAGAGAATATGAGTGTGTGTAAATGGCTGTTTGGGAGTATAATAAGCATATTACTTTTTGTGTGTGTGTGTGTGTGTCTGTGGTTTTCAAACTATGAGAATTCAAACTACGAAGAGAAAAAGCACAGACATATTTACAAAGTCATTTCATGAAACACATTTTTGCATCTTGTACCTCCTGCTGCTCTCGTCTGCAGGGTTGATTCCAAAGATATCCAGCTCTTTCTTCTCTTTATGTTTCTCTGGGCTCAAACTGAGGAAGTTCTCCCTGTTTTTGTGCAGATAGTTTACCAGGTCGCCGTAGAAGCAGTACTCGGTGATTATGTAGATAGGGCCTGGGAACAAGACAGGAGATAAAGTTGTGCATCGGCGTCAGTCTGCAAGCTAATCTTATCAGAGGCTCGTAAAGGCTAAAAGCACAGTCAAAAGGGCAAGCCTCCACTTTCCCATAAAAAGCCTATTAAAATACCACACCCACCAAGAGCTGAGGAGATGCTGTCAATCTTTTGTGGCTGTTAAGAGTGGTAAATGTCTACAACTGGTTAAATCTGAATGTGTGTTTGGGTGCCCATGAATGTGGGCGTAATTGTGTGTGTCTTTGTAAAGTGGTGACTAAGGTATATGGGAGATGCAACAATGGCTATACTACACTGCTGTCATACAGTATGTGTTTCCCCATGAATGAGTGTGCTTGTTTACATCTGCTATTTGTGTGTGTTGTATACCTGACTTTGTGCATGCTCCCAGGAGGTTCACAATGTTGAGATGGGGTCCAAGATGAGTCATGATCTTCAGTTCAGACATCAGGGCCTGTTTCTCACTGGAGCGAGCTGTGGCTGGAAGAGTGCACAGAAGCTATTACTATCTCTACGCTCAAAGGTGTACAAGTCGTGCATTTGGCCAAGGTCACCTCTTTGATCTCAATCATATCATGTCTTATTCTATCTTGGTTAATTATAGCTATTAGCTATAATTAGGTTATTGGTTTAGTGACTGCAACTGAGTATGTTGTTACAGAATTTTTTTAAATTGTTAATTTTCCCTTTGGTTAATTTTACCAAAGGGAAAAGTCTTTAACCCAGTAAACCAGTAAACCAACATACCTGGTAAACTGATACCAATGAAACAGTGCAGAATAAGCAACGAGCAGCTTATTGATAACTATAGTGGACATAAAAGGCTGAAAAATCAATGGTGTTTTTTCTGAATGTAATACAGTTTGTAAACCTCTTATTTGTCATAAATGAGGTGCAGAAGGGCTGCCATCGCCTAACCAACCCTTACAGCCAATACATGGTGCTGGCAACCTATCAATGACTGGTATCAGCGCGGATTAACTGCCTTGTCAGTTTTAACTTGGTAAACTCACGTTTCAGCATTTTTACTGCCACCTTCATGACTGGCTGGGAGCGGCTGAGTCCATAGGCGGTGCCCTCAACCACCTTCCCAAAGGCTCCAGAGCCCAGAATGCGACCTGAGAAAACACAAGAAGGTAATTAATCAGCATGAAACAACACCCTTGCATGCTGCTGTCTCATCTGCGACTCCAACAGTGCCGGTATGTCCTTCTGGATCCTGAAGTCAATCCAAATTACAGCCATCGAAACCTCACTGCCTACATCTAAGCTATCTTATCACAAACTCACTTCAAAGCTGAGTGAGATGCCCCACATGCATCTGCAGGGATGACTACACCGTTAGCAACTCACCGAGCACAAGTCTGTCACGGGGGAACTCCCATCTGGAATCATAGGGAAGCTGCATGGGATCCACGTAGATGTACTCATGGCCATCAGGGCTAACAGACTCTATGACCCTCCATCGGATCTCGTATCGGGGTTTCTGGAAGACACGGATGCTTTGTCACTCACTGGGAACCCCAAAACATATGTACCTTGCAAATGAACAAACAGGTTATACAGCTGCTCTTATTTCACAGAAAGATATTTAGAAATGACCTCAGTCTCCATAAGAATGCTAAAAAGCAGAAATGGCTGAATGAATGAGCAGGTGAGAAGTGGGAATAAATGCCAGGATGATTACAACAGTACCTGTTTCCAGATAACAACCAAGACAATGAGTGAGATGATGACAATGACCAGGAGCACCAACACAGCAGCAGCCACAGTCAGCTCAGGGTGAGGGCCTGTTTGGGAGGAAAGCCAGTGGTCACACATGTTAGAGAACACATTCATCTCATGCATGCTTGCCTGAGAAATATCTTCAGTCAGACTCAAGAGACAGTTAGATCCATGGGGTGTCCAGATAACTAGCCCTGAAAAAGTATGCTGGCAAGATAACATGGAGGCAGTGGGGTGGGGGGAGGAGACCAGGTACTGGCAGAGTGGGGAGGGGTGGAGATAAGGAGCATAAAGCCCATCTGGAGGGATCAAATGGCCTAAAGATCTCTGGTTTCCCCTTAATTATCTGTCACAATAACAGTCCCTTCCTCAGAAGCTGCTATCAGCACAAACTCATCTGCCAGCAGCTGCTGTAGCTCTGACAGCCCCGAACACTGTCCCTGACAGGCTGTTGCACACTGAGCGTCAGAAATAGAAGGAACTCAAGGAAACAAGTTGGAAACAACATCAGTTAAAAGCAAAGAAGAAGAAGGAAAGTCACTCCACAGAAGACGTGCTGTGTTTGTGTCTTCTTACCATTGGACACCAGTTTGACCTCCCTCCTGTCAATGGCCATTTCATTTCTAGCCAGGCAACGCACCGACAGTGTGCTTTCCAGATGGCCAAACATGACCTGGCTCTCCAAGTTATTGTCTTCATCGAAGTGTGAGTCCATGGTGATCTCTGTGGAGTTGGCAGGGAGAGGCACCCAGGATGAGGAGTCATTGGAACAACTGGAATGGAGAAAAAAGATCACTTATGCACTTATTTGGAAAATACACAAGTCATATTGGATTTTTGCACAAAATAAGATTAAACTCACTGTTTGATGTTCTTGCAGATAGACCACTCCACCACTGGTGTGGGCTGTCCTCGAGTAATGCAAACCACGGACTGGCCTGTGGCTGAGCCATGATGGATGTCCATCAGATCCACAATGACTGCAGGCACTGGAACATTGTGCAGCACATGGGGCGTAAGCATAGCATTTGGTATAAATGTGAAAAATACACAGCCAGATGACTAAAAGGGTAAAAAAGTTACATGCAAGGAAATAAAATGAATTATTGACTCCAGTTAGTCTTTTTCTGACCTTTGACTTCCAGGATGAAGCTGGCATCACGACTTTGGTTTCTGTTTTCTACTCGCATCGTGTAGTTGCCGCTGTCCTCTTCTTTGGCCCGGATGAGGGTGAGAACACTCATGTAACTGGGAAGAACAAAAACAGCAGAAACTGCAATAACTGCAGAACCTCAAAGCAGCATTAAACCCTAATTAGACATTTGGATGACCTGTGAGAATGTTACTCTGGGGTTACAACGAGCGGTGCTGTCACTGATGGGGGCTCACCTGGTCTCGCTTATCTGGTCTAAGGTGATGGAGATCTGGGCTGTCACGTCACTGAGTGGACTCCCGTCTTTGAGCCAAGTGACGTGAGCATCGGGAAAAGAGTTGATTCCAGCCTTGAACTCCCGGATCACACCCAGTTCTGCAGATTCAAAATCCTGGAACTCTGGGTGGATGGACAGGAACTCACTGGCTGTTGGAAAAGAGGAGAGATTGACAGATAATTTACTCATTACTTCATGAAAATACAAAAGCTATCCCACATGTTGTTTAGGTATGTAAACAAAATAAAGATGTAAAGATACATACCAAACACTTGAATATGCAACTCTTTTGTCTGGCCTTCATTACTCATTATGTCAGTAATGGAACAAGAGTAGATGCCACTGTCTTTGGTTGAGGCTTGTGGGATTGTCAGGGTGTACAGGATCTCCTGATCTCTCTTATTCTCACGCACAGTTTTCATACCACGAGACGCCTGTCACACAAAAAGGGACACCACATACTTGTGAGATGCAAATCCCTTCACGACCAAAGCACACTGTGAGGTTAAAGGTTAAAACGTCTTCTGTGCTGCGTGTGACGACTTGGGCTCCCACCAGTTTGCCAGGGTACTTCCAGTGGTCATCCAGAATCTGGGGTCCACGAGCCAGACAGGTAACGGTGATTGTGTCTCCCTCCAGCAGAGCAGTTCTTTTGGCTGACAGTTCAACATGCAGTGATCCACCTGAAACACAGCAGTTGATACAGTGAAACTGCCTGTTTCAGGCCACAGAGCCAGTGGAAGTAGAGTAGATATTTCAGATTCATTTTAGATGTTATACACTACTGACAAATTCACAAATTCTGGAACCCACACCTGTCCAACCATGGACGATGTACTCCTCACTGTAGTACTCGTCTCCGTTTACGACGCCCTTGCAGACATAGGTTCCAGCGGTGAAGACCCCCAAAGCACCCCTCTTTCTGTCGTAATGACTCGGCACAGGCTGCTGGGTGTCAGCGTTCAGCAGTGTCACGTTAGTGTTCGGATCAGAAACCCTACACTGGATCTCCATCTCCTCATAGTGGGACAGGACATGGTTGCCGTATGGCACCGGCGGCAGGAAAGGAACATTAGGATCTGCGTTGGACAAAAATGAGTCTCTCAGACCACAAAGTAATGTCAAATACTGAAAAAGTACAATGTAACCGCGCACTCCATTACCCGGCACAAAGACGTAGATGCTGCTGTCTTCCGTATTGTCTGTGGTGTTTTCGCTGTAAAAGCACGTGTATAAACCAGTGTGCATTGCCGTGGCGCTGTTCACAGTGATGGTGGTAACAAACAAACCACTGTTGTCCTCCTGTGTTTGCTCGGGGACATCGAACGGTGTGACCCACTCCAGCTTCGCTTCTCCACGACAAGTCAGCGTAAAAGGAGTGTGGAGAGGCACCATCATCTCGTCCATATGTGGCAGCAGTATGGGGGCTGAGGAGGGTGGGATCATTACTCCGGTTGGAGCTGAAATAGGGATATAGGCAGAGCTCACAGATCACAAATCTCTGTATGCAATCGGTATAGGATCTGGGTATCTATCTGTCTGTGATCTTTCTAACCTTTCACTTTGAAGATAAAGGAAAACTGAGCAGTGTGAGAGCCACTCATGGCTGTGATGGTGTAATTTCCGTTGTCTTTCTCCATAGGTTGCCGAAATGTCAAAATGCTCTGATACCTGTTAGAAGACAATGAGAAAGGAGCTTAATTACTGCTGTCAGACCTGAAACTGAAAGCAACACCTACGAGGACCAGTAATGAAATATGATCTGTAGTCTCACCGATTTCCTTCAACGTGGCTAGTATTGGTGAAGGTATAGTAGTTCTCTGGTATGGTTTTTCTGTCTTTCGTCCATGTCACTTTAGGGGCTGGGTATGCATCAATAAGGATGGTAAACTCTGTCTCCTCTAAAATGCTCACGAGCTCCGTTTCTAGAATCCCACTGTGGTCAAGGGTCACAAAGGAATTCTCCTCTAAATGTCAAACAGAAAGCATGAAAAGAATGAAAATAGGGAAGCAACGTCAATGAGTAAAAACTGAGTGACAGTGGAGCAAATTGAGGCAGAGCGACAGGAAAGGTGGGGGTGAACTGAAGGCCTGACACACATCTGTTGAAACAATCCCATAAAACACAGTAACTGATGTTGAAAGCAGAGTTAAGGCTTTATAGCTGGACAGAAAATGACTTCCACATTGCTAAAAGCACCTTGAGTGCATGTGTGAAACTGGTAATTCACCTGAACAATAATGAGAATATTAAGCGTACTGTATGTGTGTGTGACTCTAAGTCTTCGATTTGAGCGCTTCGTCACATCATTACGGCTTTGCTGGAAACCTATTAAGGGTATCTGGGAAATGTATCTGACCAAGGGACTTACCAAAGACAGTGACAGACACGCTGCTGGCTCTGACGTTCCTGGTGGTTGAGTGTGTAATGGAGCACTCGTAGATGCCGCTGTCCTGAGCGGTGGCTTTTAGGAATACTGAGGATGTAGATATCCCCATCAGGAAAAGTCTGTTTTATCTGAATGGCATCCACAGCCTATTAAAAACATTAGAGAAATATGGATTACCGATTCCATTCACCTGAATTAGAAAATACATCAAAAACAATCTCAGTAATAAAATATTTAATATTGTAACTTGCAGTGTTTTTCCATTTTACAGGTACTGCTGAAGGCTAATGGCTAAAACACAGACTAGGCCACAGGAGATAAATCAGGATCACAGACCCTTTAAATGGCCTATAATTGCAGCTGGGACCAAGAGCAGGAGTCGGGACTTCTGCGTTCCTACCTCACTATCTCTGGAAAAGGACTTAAAAGAATTTCATGCAGCGCAGATTAAGAATCTGAGTATAAACAAATGTAAATTGCTTGTGAAACTGTCTCAGACCTCTGAAACTATAACGCTTCAAAAGCTTTACTTCTTTAGGTGACTATCATGTGCAGACAGCATCTGCCCCGCACGTCTCATGCTCTCGGTTGAAAAGATTTACCATCCTTTTACTTCCTTGCTTTTGAACTGCCTCCTTCCCTCAGGCCATTTGTCCTGAACTTTAATATCCCTGCCAGGCTCTTTCACATGGGGTTAACTGCCATGGTGAGCTGCTTAGCCGACAGCCTCCCAACAAGGACACAACATCCAGTTGCTGCTTTCCTAACACATACTTTGCAACCACTATGGGCTGTGCTCTGAGTTATATTCCACCTACCAAAACCATTATTTGCCTATTTAAGGCTTGGTGCTGCTGGCAAGGAAATACAAGGTCGGAGGAAATAAAACCAGATGAACAGGATGGAAGGACGGAAGCCCAAGAGAAGGCTAAACTGAAATAAAGAAAAAATACAGAAGAAGGAAAAAAAAATCTGCATCTTGCCTGCATTTTGGGATGGAGCCACTGCTGGTGGAAATCCAAGCCAGAGGGCCCGATGCAGGTGATGTTGAAAGGCTGCCCGGCCCTCACTTTCACGTCACTGGCTTTTACTTCCACGGTGAGGTCGTTCATTTCCTCAGGGTCTACAGGGGCACAGACCAACAGCAGATATCAGCATCATCGTCTCACAAGCCCCAACACAGCGATCACTCAATCACTGTGACCTCATTTAACTCATTGGTGGTTCAGTGGGTCGTCACTGCTCACTCATTCACTCACTCACGAATGCACAGAGTGAAAACAGGCTTATTAAGTCATCCCCTCCTGCGTAAAAGACATAATGCCATGGTTCCCAAGCAGTGAGATCATCCTGCTGCCTTTTCATGAAGAACAGACAAAAGGACTATATCCAGCTTTGACGTCATTCTTTTTTTTTTTTTTTTGTTACCCTTAAAGAAACACTTTAACAAGCTACATTTCTTTTCATCTTAGCTCACCCTGGTTTAGGATGGTGTAAATGCCACTTTTGAACAACTGGCCATTCACAGTAGTCTCGCAGTGGTAATCTCCAGGTGGGATGATTCCCAAAAAGCCTTCCTTGTTGTCGTAGTAGGCATCGATCTCCTCCCCGGTAGAGGCGCTTCTCAGGATGACATGAAAGCTGGGGTGAGATACGCGGCAGGATATGAAGTTTGGAGACATCTCCGCGGAGGCAACCAGGTTATCATGGGTTTCAGGGACAAAAGGGTATTGAGGATCTGAAAGAACAAAGACATTTTTTTGGTACTTCATTTTAAAACTGCTACAGTATATACTTTATTTGTAACATAAACTTCTGTTCTGTCTCTGCTTTGTTTATGCTGTTTCTAATCTAATATATATATATATATATATATATATATATATATATATATATGACTGTGCATTTTGTTCTGATTACTGTTTTTTCTTATAACTAATTATGGGATAGGCTAAGGATCCACCTGATGCCACGGGCCCCTGGTCCTGTGTACAGTGGGTCCCATTATTCTGCTCATGATCATACTATTTCAGTGTGTTTTACCGTTTACATTTATATTATGACTTTACATAATCTTTACCTGGGACAAAGACATATATTTCCGCCTCGTCTTCTTCTTCCATCCCCAGCGTCTCCCTCCTGGTTCTCATAGGTGCAGATGTAGTAGCCGGTGTTCTGCACAGCTGCTTTGTCAATGAACAGGGTCGCGGTATGGTACCCTTCCACCATGTAGGTGTTTTCCGGTAGGGGCTCAGCCCACGCCACATTTCCCTCCCCGGTGCAGCTTATGTTCAAGAAGGTGTCGGGCTGCAGGACAAGCTCATCCTGGTTGGAGACGATGGTTGGCCGCGGGAGCCCAGATGCATCTGGGAGACGGGTTTGTTAACATTAAAGAAAGCTGACATTTTCTTTTTTTTCTTTTCTTTTTTTTAAATGACAGGAAGTTACAGTTCATTTGCGGTCTCTTTTAGCTTCTTACCTGAAAGCAGAAGCACAAAGACACCCCACAAGACGACGTGCGTCTTCACCCCATCCATGACTATGGATGCTCGGGCCTGCGGAGACAAAACAGCTGTTCTGTCAACAAGCAAGTAAAACACTGTGGAAGTTTGTGATTGGATATGACATCACTGTTGTACCGTCTCTGTTCAGTAAACGACACTAAATCATGAGTTGAAGCACTGAGCTACAACTTTTCAGATTTTCAGATCGGCAAACAATTTACATTCACTTTGAAGATGGTGGTGAAGAGGACGAGCGCGGAACTCTTATTGCACTGCTCCGAGATGCCAGCAGAGGGCGACACAGTCCACCATTTTAGGGCGACCAGCCCCACCAGAACCCATCTCTCAAAACTTTCCGCTCCGATCTTCTGAAGTTTATCTTCTCTTTTGGGAGGAAAAAAAAAATCACCTTTTTGTTGTCTTTACTTACAAACCTTTCTCTTACTTTCGGTTCTAAACCTAACTTTCTATCAGTTTGTTGATTTCAATCCCTTTAGATCCGAGCATTAGACAAACATCCTCTGGCATGCCTTGTGTCATTATATTTCCTTAGAGATCTCTTGATGTGAAGATTTGACGCTGATCTCTGGAAACGATTACTCCTCTGTCAGTCTGTCTGTCTGAGCCGTCTAGATCACGGTTTTTTTTTTTTTTTTTTTTTATCGGGCCCACGTAATAAAGGGCGCTCATAAAAATAATGCACCTCAACTTTTTAATTTCCACAAACTACAACTCTTCTGCCTGGAATGGTATCCAATCGTTCATACCAATAACATTTTTTTTATTCTTTTTTTCTTTTGAATCCCGTCATTCAGATCATATAAAAACTTTTGGCCCTCTTGTTTCCTGCGGTTGTCCCTCTGGCTCAGCTGAAAGGGCCTAAATAATCCGCTGGCAGTCTGGTTTTGGTGACTCTATAATTAGCGCACCCACTCCGCGCAAAAGTATATATTAGCGTGGGAATTTGTTAACAAAGTACCTAATGCATTTTGACGTGTTTATGGACACGCCTTGCGTTGAAAGATTTCAATAAAGACTTTTTTTTGTCTCCTAGTATATCTTCTCACTGCGCGTGGAAGAAGAAAAAAAAAAGGTCTGGAGTGGCAGTCAGACTCCCCGCATGCCTGCTCTCCTCTCACTCTCCGCTCAACAAATGCGCACATACAGGAGGCTGAGATGGAATACATTTGTGCAACAGCTGATAAAAGCCTATCTCAGCTTTCAGTGTCCGCAGTCAAAAGATTGATGTACATGCGAGTCATTGTGACACTAGAAATGTGGCACTGTGGAAATGGAAATGGATGAAAAAGGTTTCGAGGGTTTACTTTTTTTTTTTTTCAGAGTCTAAATATTTGAGAAATTCTGACCACAAGTTGTGCTCCTCTGCAAAAAAAGCCCCCTCTGTGACACAGCGGGGTAGGAGGTAAAAGAAGAATGCTCTGCGGCTCCAAGAAACACTCAGCTCCTCTTTCCCCTCTTTTGAGTCAAGTCCACTGCAGCTCTGAATCTCCAATTCCATTGTACCGACTTTCCACATTAATTACCCCCACATTCCACGGACAAACGAGAAAACACACCCAAGGGGGAAAAAAAAAAGAAGTTACATTTCCAATGTGTATCCCATTAAACACCAAGAGGCATCCCGCCATCGCGCCTTCAGTCTTCGAAGTGACACCTCCAGCTGTGAGGCCGAAACGGAGCACTTCTATCCAGCAGCGTCAGCGACATTTCCTCGCGCGGCGTCCAGTGGTGAGACCATATGTTGCACGAGGGAGAGGAGATCTGAGCTAAACACATTTCTAATGCAGTGATCTGTTGCAGGTCGAAATATGTTCCGTTTTTTTTTTTGGGCGAAAGGATGTGTTAAAGCAACTTTTCTTCTTGCAATGGTTTAAAATGAAAGGTAATCCGATAATTGCCCATCTGATCAATAACTAAACTCGACATACCTGCTGAAAATGATTTTGGTATAGGTTCCACATTTTCGACGAAATAGAAAAAGTACCAACTATTTTTTTTTTAAGACTAAGGGGGGAAAAAAGTTGTTATCGACCTTTCCATTACCTTTTATTAATCCCCTCTATATCCCGTTGGTGTCAGTAATCCACAGTGAATTGGCGGCTCCCCAAAAAAAAAAAAGGGAAAAAAAAAAAAAAAAAAGCGCAGTTAGAGTCCTTTGCAGCGGTTATAATCCTCAGAGCTCGTGCGCTGTGAGAGCATATGTGCGCCCCTCCGTCCGCATCCGCGACCGCCTCCACAACTGCGCTCCCGCTACGGCGACCTGTAACTGATTCAATGTTACAGTCCTCCCCCCTCTGCCCCCCCTCCTCAAAAGTAATCATCTGGCTCAAAGTAAATAACTCTCAGGAAATGACACCCCCCTCGCTCTCCTCTCTTTGAGCGCCGGACTTCTTTGCAAAGTAAATTCAGGCGAACAGAATCATTGAAGTAAGAGAACAGGATGCAGATTTCACAGCTTCATTCGGATGCGAGAAACTTTTCGGAGCCAGGAGGATATTTTTTAAGTTTGGTAAAAAAAAAAAAAAAAAAGAGGAAAAAAAACAACAATAACAACAAACAAAAGTGAAATATTAACAACTCACCTCAAGCGGCTTCAGCAGGTTACAGCAGGTCTATAATGATTCACGTTTTACTTGTAGTTTTGCAGGGCGCATCAGAAAGGAAACACATCTTATGTATCGAGCAGAAACTAAACTCACAGAGGGCGCTCCAACACCATCATAGCACTTCTGTCGTTCCCTCTCCCCCTCCCCCTCTCTCTTTCTCTCTCTCTCTCTCTCTCACACACACACACACACACACTTCAATTTAATCATAAATGTTATTTTCTCTGAAACGAAAAGTTCAGCACTAAAGGCACCACTACTGAACTATCTACAGACACGAGTCACCTGTAAACCAAATCCTCCAATCGTTTTGGCCCTTCTTGACCACTGTTCCCCGGGGCTCTCCTGTTAGGCAGTGAAGCCATAATGGGCCCCTGTGAATCACCTATCTCTGGGTTTAGAATCAGAGCACCAGAGCGGTGTTTCTGTGTGCAGCAAGGCCCCGAGGCTCGTGCCTCAACCCTCCTCTTCCCAAGCAGCCGCTCGGCGCAATTACTTCCACATGTTCCTGAAAAGAAGTGTCCTTGTTCCCCAAACAAAGGATCTCAGCTTCGGAAGGCCCAGGCTGCTTCAAACCGGGTTGAAGCTCTCACTTTTTTTGGGTTTTGTCTGTGAAATAACATCAAACTGAAACTTTTTTTCCGATATTGGTGTCATTGTTTCTAGAGTAATCAGAAGGCAAATATCATCAATAACAATACATCAATAACTTTGTTCGCATTTGAAATAAAGATATATACTAAATAAATAATAATGATAGAAATAAAATCAAAACATTTACACCTCCTAATTATTCACTGTGAATGCAACACTCGGCCGTGACATCAGAAGCCGGAAGAGACCTTTTCTGATAATACACAAAGAAGACACGTACTTTCTGGACTCTGTCTGCACATCAGCTGCACAGCTGATGATGTTCCATTCATTTGAATCAGTTTTGCTGAAGGAGGGAAACATCTAAGACATGCAGGACAGCGGCCCTCCAGGACTGGATTTGATCACCCCTGCTTTAGATAATTCCTGCCCTGCTTCACTCATCCTCCTCGTCAGTGATCTGCCCTGACTGTTCTCTAGCTGTCCACCAGGGGGCTTTGGAGCAATACAAAAATATCCACAAGCACCCCAGAGCTTATGTTAAATGTTCACAATAGGTGGATTTTATTATCGATTCTATTCAAATATATCAGAGTCTTCACATCACGATTTTTTTTAAAGTCTATTTCATATTTTGAAACCAGACCTTATCAACAGATTCAGCAACAGTCTCATCTCTAAAACCTGCAGGTGGTTACCAACTTCAGCTCAGATCATTTGTAATTAAAAAAAAAACATCCATGCTTATCTATTTGTTGTTATCTAAATACAATTCCTTTGTCAGTTAAAATAGATCTGTCATTTCACTTAATGTCCTTCATAAATAAACCCTGTGTGCCCATGGGCCCTGTAAGAGCTGTCCAAGGTGCTGAAGTCTTAGAAATAAAGATCTATCTATCTATCTATCTATCTATCTATCTATCTATCTATCTATCTATCTATCTATCTATCTATCTATCTATCTATCTATCTATCTATCTATCTATCACCTACTGCAGTGTTCAAATGGCAGATTTAGGGTAGCCTGATCGGTTTGTAAGCCCTGGTGTGCAATTTTTGAGGACTTCTGTTGCACTTTAAGGTTGTTGAACTGATATTTTTTGTTGGTTACTTGGTGTGTTTTCTTATTTTGTGAACTTTTATAACTTATTTCAATTGTTTTAACATATATGTTGCAGGGTAGCATGGATAATATCAGGGTGATCTCTGGATTGTTGAGTTGTCTGCTGTGATTGATTTGTGATGTTTTTATTGCCTTTCTTGTTGCGGCACGGATGAAGAACCCAAGACAATTTTTCCACTAGTGGGACAATAAAGTTTATCTTGATTTTGACCTTGATAAGTGCACTGGAAACACTATGTAAAGTAATCATTCACATTAGCTTATAAAAAAAATATGAACTCTGCAAAACACTGTGAATGTAATTTCATGATAATAATACACATTTTAATATTTTTTTAATTTCTTTTGCCAATCACAGGAAAGTCATCAAAAGCAAATAAAGTTTCAAAGAAAATAAGAGATTTCCTTTTGCTCACATAATGTCAATGTCCTTGAAGGACCTCTCTTTGTTTGTACATCAGATCCCAAATTAACTTTTACTGATCAGAAGTCATTATTAGGTCTATGACAAATCTGCCTCTTACCCATTAAATCCATTTCAGCCCTGTACAATGTTCAAAAATAATTCTCACACCTATTCATAAAATGTAGTCTAATGTTAGGCGTTGTCCACTGTAGTTTGTTCCCATGGGCCACCGTACCCTTTCAGATGCACGTTTGATTGTATGTATACCTTTATTAACAAGAATGGCTCTGCCAGGACTCCTCCCACTTTCCCATAGACTTTCTGTTGGATTTTAGATGAGGTGTAGGCTGTACTGATTCAATAATAAAGTGGAAAGTCTTTGAAAAAAAAAGAGACAACTCCCCCCCACCCCTTTCCCCGGTACTTGAGCTTCTTCTAGCCTCTATCTCTCCACATGAGACAGCAGCTGCGAGCGGCTGAAAAGCGCTCTTATTAATTGTCTTTTGTCATGCGTAATTGCGACATTTTCAATGGTGCACTAACGTCTTTGGAGTGTTCTTGTTTTCCTTTGCTTCCGCAGGTAAAATTTCTTTCATGCCAAATTTGAATTCCACTGTGTCTTTCTTTATATCAGCTATGTGGTCACAGGTTTTAGTAAATGTAGCTGATGTTCACGAGAGTCAACTTATCTTCCAAATGAGTTTCCCTGCATTATATTGGTCTCACAGTCCGGGTCACGTCCTCGTGGGGCTGATAAGTGAGGGGGAAGGACACTCTAAAAACTGCTGCTTATTCTGCTGTTAATCATCCCAACTGCTGCATTGGACCCTCACACCTGCAAGGGAACTTTAATTCGATTAATAGGAACTTCAATATATATTCATTAGATGGCTTTCCCCCAATAATATATGATCACCAGCGGGATGTGAAAGGGGACCATTTATCCCAGCTTTGAATGGGCCTGCGTGGGACCAAAACTTCACCTGCTTCCCCTCTCAATTAGGAATGTATCCCAAACTCTGACAGAAACGAGTTAAATTAGGCGTCCGCTAATTTCCAGTGGCCCCTCCCACGTAATCCCTTTCCATTTGAGCATGCCCCCTTTAATTCACCAGAAAGTGAAAGGTTCAAATAGTGCCCAATGAAACAGTGACTAAATCGTTGTGTGTAGCTCGGAGGAACCCTGTAGCTGTCCCTCAAAGCTCTCTGAGCACACAGCCGTCGGGGGTCTCGGGCTAAAAGCGAGTCCCAAGGCAGGACAATCTAACCTGTCAAAGCCTTTGCCCACTTCTATATATCCTTGCTCTGTGGTTTCAGGCAATAGCGGCATAATCAACCAACGTGGGACCAAAAACGCAATTAAACTCGCTTTGGACAACTAAAAATCTTTTCTAAGGGGAACATTAATGGACGATTGGCTGCACCCCGGGGCGTTATCGGGTACCCTTTTGTGGTCAGATCTGAGGAGAAAAATACAGCAACACTTTCATGAAGCTCCCAACCATCCATTTTGCATTAAATAAACGAGATCATGTAAAATGGGTTGCAAATAATCTTTATAAATATAATGCGCACATCTGGATTATTAAGGTGTGTGCGCACATTACCAGCTTTAAATGGTACCTTAATAAGCAGGACGATTGAAAACACCTTGAAGGTGAATACTGCATAATGCATTTAATGAGATGCACACACAGGTTACTGTGCACAAGTGGTCATCTTTGGAAAAAAAAGACCATTGATAGAGAAAACTGAGGCAAATTTACCCAAATATCGTATTATTCGTTGTTGCATGTTTTAGTTGAACATTAAATAATAACTTACTTTAGAGGATTCATGCTGATTCTTTTACAATATCTAAAGAACTAGTGCTACCTTTGTAATTATAATCAAATTACATGATCAGTTACTATGATAATGATATTTATACGTTTTACACCACATTTATGCAGCTTACCTTGCAAATGTGAAAGTAGACATATTTTCACTGAATTTGCACTTTTTTTGAGTTTTTATTGAATCATTGATAACGTTTGCAATATTAATCCACAGCAAATCAATACACTGACAATTTCTTAGGTCAACTAGTCATGTTTATTAAAATAAATACAGATATACATATTGTTTACAAATCGCAGCTTGCAAGCTTCAGGTCTATACACTCAGACCGGCACTATTTCTATATTTTTGACCACATAACTTCACTTGACAGTTTACCGGAGATAACTGGCAACAACAAGAAACGTAGGTGCAGAACTCCGGACATAAGCACAAAGTAGCACCAATCTTTAACACAAAGTAGGTCGCATTCAAAGTATATCACGAACAGCTAGCCACAATTGTCATTCTTTAAAATGGACATGAAGTAAAGAGCAGTGAATATTCTTAACACTCGTTCTCATGCAGGAAACTTTTTTTTTTTTTTTGGCTCAGAGGTTGCGTGAAGACAGGGTCCGTAACTGCAGCATGCGGGGCCAGAGTTAAGTGCCAGGACTGGGACTCGGAGAAGTCCACTTTCTCTCACATGGGTGACACCTCTTTCTCTTCCGACGCAGAGGCCGGAGATAAGGACTCCTCATCCTCTGATCTTGGATAGTCCGTGTGAGCGGTCGTGCACTTGCAACCGCTGTGCGCGCTCCTCTGGGTGGCTTTGCCCTCCTTCTTGTGCTTCACTCTGCGGTTTTGAAACCAGATTTTCACCTGCTTTTCTGACAGGTTCAAATAGGTGGCGATTTCGATTCTTCTGAGTCTGGAAAGATACATGTTCGCTGAAAACTCCCGTTCAAGTTCCAGGAGTTGCGTGCTCGTGAACGCGGTGCGCATCCTCTTGCCATTCTGTATGTGGTTACTCTCAGAAGTACCTGTTGAAGGGGAAACAAACATGCGTCAGACGTTTAGTCGCTTGTATTTGTACGTAAAAGAGGGAGATTTTCGTGCGTAAAAGTCGAACATAACATTTAAGAGCAACAGGACGTTAAAAAGTTACATTCACATGCGCACTGGATGGTGGTGCGTGTGATCGGGAGACTGTCGCAGGCAGATGCTTACCAATAGAAAGACAGTGGTATCTCCTGGGATCTGTGACGCTGAAGGTGGGCGTGCAGACAGGTGTATGTCCGGGGTGCGCGAGCGCAGGAGACTGCTGCTGTGCTAGTCTCTGACAGTACTGTGCCTCCGCTCCTGGAAACTGACTCTTCAGTATGGGAATCCCGCCGCGGGAAGAGTGGATGTGGGACGTGACGCAGAGCGGACAAACGCAGAACGTGCCATTCTTTCTGGACGGGCACACCGGAGCGGTAACTGTCATCACGCTCGGGGAGTGCATGCTGATGGGAATGAGGAAGTCTTGTCCCGGGTGCTCGGCTGGTCCAGGTCGAACCGTATCCTTGATTATTAAAGAATCGACGTAGAAAGACCTCGACATGACTGCGCCGCTGATGATTGACCGATTCCGTGCGCGAGATGATGGTCGTTTCTCATCTGAACCCCTCGGGATCTCCAAAGGTGCTTATGTTTGATGGTTCAACAAAAGGGACCCCGAAGAGGGTTGGCCCTGCAGCGTCACCCACGTGCGCACCCGGCTCCAAGGGTGCGCGAGGGTACTGTCAGTGACCCAACCCACGTGACCTTTCTCTACTCACACCGTACAGATTATTCTTCTCATCTCGAATTTAGAAAAGCCTTACATTTGAAAGTAGAAATCCGACTTGAACATATTTAATGATATTGTTTGAAAAGATCTACCATTCCACACCAAGAAATGTACACTGCTGTTACTGACTTACCACTCTGAAAACGGAGTTAAAATTGTCGGATAAAGTCACAAAAATACAGTATTGTGCAAAAGACTTATAGACATCCTCACTTTTGTTGCTTTTTTCAAAGTTTAAAGGACCCCATGTGTATATTTTTCAGTCTCTCTGTTAGGATACAAACGGAAGATGCAGTCATAAGATTAGAGGTAGACGGAATAATCAGTAATAATCAAAATATATTGGTCAACCTCCAGATAATTTGTACACAAAAGGAGACCAGAGAATATTCAGAGCTGAATGGCTCTGCAAACAAAAGTCAGTATTAATGTGACCTCCCATAGAAACAAGCACAGATTTTGTTATTTTTAAGGACACTGTTTCTTGTAGATGTTTCAAATAAATGAGGTTTCCCTTTTGTTTGGGTTTACGTGAACTAGATTTCTTTATTTTCTGCTTATATCTTAAAGAGAATGGACAATGTGAGCAAGTACTCGGGGTTTGTATCAGCACCGTATGCAGTTTACAACTAATACTGATGGCACATTTTTAATTTCTTATGAATTATAGTCACTGGTTAATGTCAGACGAAAAACGATGGTTTCTAAAAAAAATATTATTTAGGAACACGACGCATGTCTTCTATGAGTAGGAAGCATTACAGGAATGAACCTAACTTGAAATCAGGTGGAATTTGCTTCTTTTTCAAAATGACTGCGGAGATCAATCTTGTCTAAAGACAAACTGCATATGATGGACTAGACCTACATTTTTTTTTTTCTTTCCCAACAGTCGATACATTTTCTCCAAATTCAGTTTGAGGAATTTTTCACGCGACTGTAAGCACTAATTGCTTTTCAGACTAATCACAGTCGGTCCTAAGTTTCACTTCCAGCAATTAAAGAATTATGACCTGATGGCGAGTCTGGGCTCCGGTTATTTGACGGCGATTAGGATTCAATTAGAAAGTGTTTATAATGGTCGGTCTGTGCGGGGGTAAACAGGCAGCTATTTCAGAAATGCGTTAATCCCTCGTCTTGTGACAATAATTAGCGAGTTTGATCCCCGGGCGGGTCACCGGCCGGTTTAGCTTCTGCTTTCATCTGCCAAGTAACGCCTCGGACCTTCAGAGGGCTGCCGTCAGTGGGTTTGTGGCGCAGGCGCTCCAGATCCGACGCAACATGTCTTAAGTTTCTCCACTAAAGTCCACAACACACAAGAGGAGCAAGAGTGATGTGGATTTCGGGTTAACAAAATATCTTCTGCAACAGCGAGCAAACACATATCATGGCAACAAAAAAGGGAGACTGGAGAACTTGTTGAACTGTGAGTTTAAGTGCACTCTTTGAAAGAATTAGAAAGTCTTTAAAATCCAACCATCCTAAAGACAAAACAGGCATATCTGTCACCCAGACAGTAATTGCTATAATAAAGTGAATCCAGCCTTTGACAGGGAGGATGCGCCGTTGTTGTGCTGCAGATATGGAGCTACTCAGAGAGCGCAGGGGAGAGGAGAGCGAGCAAACCGAGCGGAATGATGCGCGGCGCGCGCCCTCGTCACACCATGAGAGGTCTAATATTATTTTTCCATAATTCTGCACGATAAAATTTCATTGTCTATTAAGTAATCCCACAAATGAGATCCTTTATGAGGCTATAATGAGGCCTAATTGCCAGGACTAGTGGAGCCACGTGGAAGGGTTTAGGAAGCATTAAGCCGTCGGGTACTGAGCACAGGCTGTTACCTAGCCATTACTTTCATAATTCAAGGAGAAAATGAGTCCATTTAAGGGAAAAATCCTTTGATTCCGTTTATTCTGCTTGGGGTGACAGGGCTGTAGTTTTTTTTTTTTTTCTTTTTGTCTGCTTTGGTTGATAAGTCGGTACAGCAAGTGGAGAGGGTTTAATATCACCCACCAATATTTTTAAAAGGCTGAAATTCAGAATTGTATAAACTCTCAGGGCCCCATCCTCTCAGTTGCCTTTTCTTTCTCTTGGGTGTTGTGAGGCCCTTATTTTATAGTGCAGCAGTTTCCCTTCACTGCTCAGTCTCTTTCAAATTGGGCTGATGGGCAATTAATCACTGGCCTATTCAAAAACTTGGAAATTAAACTTGAATGGAGAATATATTCACAATGTTCACTCCCTTCAGATGATGCGTAGGTTTGTTCTTTTTGCTCAGATGCAACATATTTTAGCTTGAATATGAATGTCTGTGCACGTGCGTCGGATATAGGCGTGCACATGCGTACCTCCTTCGCCCTGTAGTAAAAACACACAAACTTGTTGAAGTGCGGTGGTGAAGCCCCCCTCTCTCATTCACACCCCCCCCCCCCCATGCCATATTAAACCGTGAAGAATTCCATTAAAGCTTTGTTGAACGAGCATCATTAACTTGTATCAACGCCTTTTTACAAACTTTGCATTGTTGTGCAGGGCCAGGCTGCGGCCCATCTTGGCCGATACAGTGGATGATTTGCTCCTTTATCAGTTTCCAGGCAACAGATACTGAATACCAAAAGTCAAAGGGAACACTCCGGTCCTCCATATAGATCTCATTGGCGATAGGGAGACGTGAACAAAGATCCCGTGGACAACATGATGTCACGCAATGACTTTTCATTAACGATTATCTGGCTGATGTGAACAGCAGCTGCTGCGGCTTCTCTCCATCTCATGGTTTGCAGAGAAAAGAGGAACCAGCGAGAGAAAGAGGTTGGCTACTGAATGGTGTCCTGCAGGAGTCAGGGGGCTCGTGGTGTCCATGAATGTGGAATCTGATTTATACCTCAATGAATAATTAGGTTTCTATGCAAAAATGAGTCGGAAATAATTCCATGTTAAAACGCCGTGACAGCTTAGCCAGAAAGACAAAGCAAAGCAATGCCTTTTAATGTCTCTCGCCGGGAGTTTTTGGAGCTTTTTTTTCATCCGCTGCTCAAGATGAATGACCTGCATTTCAATTTTATAGCGGAAAAATGTATCAGGAAACAGATCTTTTGAGCACACGGATTGCTGTTTTGGAGCTGTAGCTTTGAAAATATCTCCAAGCTGTTCCAATGATTGGCCACAGACAACACTATTAAGGCTCCAGGCCCTCGGCCCTATAGAAAAGTAAAGTGACAGGCTCAGTGTTAGAAGGGGTTGGCGAACAAAGCCAGAGAGGGCCCTGTTGATGGTCTATAGAGATGTCCTGCACCAGGCTCCCTCTAATTAGAGAGGCGCTCCTCAGTCTCACGGAGCCGCTCTGAGCAGACACTCCAAGCTGAAGTGTGCCCCTGCGCCAAACAGCGCGTCTGGATATCTACATTCACCGCAGCATGTGTACGAGTCCGCGCTTCATGGCGCAAACAATCAAGGGGTCTCGAAAACGAGATAAACACCGACTGATAGTGACGCCAATCGCGGTTATGTTCCCAGAGAAATGTCTTCATTAAAGCTTATTGTTGGAGGCCTGATTGGTCCCAGCGCCTCCTCTCTTGTTTCCAAAAGACTGAGCAAATACCATTAGAGAGACAGCACAGAACAACCCTTATTTCAATCTACTCCTGCTTGAGTTGTCAAATAGTCTTGAATTTTAGTCCTCATTGTGATAAGCTATCCCATTGTGGGTCACTTTGATGCACATCAGCACGCCGCAGGAGTTGGGGGGTTATCATGTGTATGGACCCATCACTGAGCTCCTCGCTGGTTTCCACGGTGATCAAGATGCTGTTTCATCTGTTTTAATGACCGGTCTTAAGTTTAGCAAAATTGTTTGTGCCCAGTGATGCTTTCTAATTTAGCCAGAAAACTCTGGAACCAAGGAACACATATTAATCAAGAAGTACTGGAAACCAGTCAGCAACTACAGCCAAACGGGAAATGTTGCTCATCGACTTCCAGTCAAACCGAAATCAGGAAATATCTGAAAGAGTGAATGACAGCGGTCCCTCCACCGGTTACCCGTACCGGTATCTCCCTCTGTTTAAAGGAGGTGATATTGTAGCCTCTCTTTCTCCGCCCTGAAAGGGGAAATCCCCGGGATTGAGCTTGTGTGCTGGAGCGGAAGCAGACTGGAATGTGTGTCCAGGCCGCGTCTTTTGTCGCCAGCCAGAGCCATGAATAGACGTGGGCCGCAATCTCTCTGTCCTCCGTTTATCTGACTGTGAATAAGAAAGCAAAATAAAAAGTGTTTCATCCGCACCTTGTCACACCTGTCAGTCACTTTCATGCCCGCCGGGTTCGATCATTGATTTTTATTTTATTCTCCTTTTTTTGAATCGTTTGTTGAATCAGTAAAAAGAGAAGAAGGTGCAACCTCTTCCTTCACTTTTAATTTGTCTGTGTTTGCTGCACAGCTGATTTCCCTAATTCATCATGCAATTTGGATGTGGAGGACATAAGAAATAATATGCATATTTTAAGTTTTTAAATGCACATATGGACATCATATTTGACCTGGACTATTTTTCAGTGGGTCCAGATTAAACACTAATTTTGAAAAGCATAATGTTGACATGGGTCTGTGATTATGTTGATTTTCATTGTTGCCTGTTAGTGTCTCTCAGGCAGTTCATCTCGCCCAGCTTTTTCCTGCCTGTTAGAGTCAGAAAGAGGATTTTCACACAAATATGCAAACTTATTTCTTAATTGAGAGGTTTGTTGAATATGTAGAAGTTTATGGGAGGCGAGAGCCTGTCAGAATGCATTTTGAGCCTGGTTTTCGCTCATTTGGACAATGAAGAACACATCGATCTGACCCTCTGTTTTAGTCTTCATCACTGTTACAGCTGCTGGCAGATCAGTCTTCTTCTTGCAACCATTCATTTGTTCTTTCCTCGTATCTTCCTGCAAGAGTAAGGGGTTTTCTATATGGTACTAGGGACAAATTGTGTTTATGCTACTTATTACGGGGAGGGGAGAGAATTCTCAGGTGTAAAGCTAAAACATAAGATTGAAAAAAAAAACAAAAACTTGTGTACCGTTTTAACGCAACCCTTGTTAGATGCAATGTCAGTTCATTTGTTAACTAGTCTGTTTGAAGTGAACTATATTTTAGCAAGTATCATGAATTCCTTTACAACTAAGTGCCTGTTCCATTGCAGTCTTGATGAAAATGTGATAAGAATACAAATGCAAGTGATCTCGTGTAACCTCAAAGTAAATATGATTGAATTTTAAAGTAAGCATTTTTAGACCACAACTGGTAAAATGTGAGAAAAATGTAGAATTATGGATGAATATCTGTGAAATCCACCAGAGCTCTCTTACAGGCCTGTTTGGTTTTCATCGATCTTTTTGGAAGCGTGGTGAGCTGTATCTTTCCCCTGTGTCAGTCAGAATGTGTTTGAAAGCTCAATAAAAGAAAAACACCAGATCAAGGGCCTGGCAGCGTCAAATGAAAGAAGAATTGATGCAGTATTGTAGGAGCAGCCATTTTTTTTCAGGGACTTTGGAATGCAATATGAGCTGCCTGGAGTTTGGTGGGCAGCAGCATCCAGCCTGCTGCTCCACACAAATCAAGAGAATTATTACCTTTTATGATGGATAGTTCTGGGAGGTAAAGGCCAAAATGATTAGATATATAAAATGTGTCTAAGTACTCTTTGCAAAAGCAGCTGCAAATCATTCTTTCCCCCTGTCTCTACGATAATGTTTTACGATTTCAAATCCAAAACTTACAAAGAGAAAAAACAAAAAGACATTTGAAGTCTGTAGGAGTAAAGATGGTTTCATTTATGCACTTATGGTTATTGTCAGTTATAATTTCAGTGGCTTAAAAGAACAAGGTAAAACAACCCTAGGTGTATTATTATAGTGTAAATCTTTGTTAGGCAATCAAATGATGTGAATGGAAGCAGTTTTGGTTGAGATCAGACTATATGTCATATATGGTAATTACATGTCTGACAAGTGTCATTCCACTTAAATGATAGTGAGAATGGGTCCCCACAGACAAGTCAAGGTCATTTTAACTGTGTATGTATAGAAAAAGTGGATAAAAGGACTGTTGGTAATCCACAGGCAACTCTTTCTGGTCACTACCAGCTTGTTATAAATCTGTAGAAGTTGACTATCAACGTCAGGCAAAGTATTGTCAAATGATGCACGAGGAGGAGAGTTCATGACCTCTTAACTCAGTTTGTATGTAAGAAACCTCTCCACACCATCACTTTAGTGGAATGACTTTTTTTTTTTTATTCCTGTGAGATATTTCAAATAGCAATTTATTTTCAAATAGGTATTTTGCCTCAAGGGTCACAAATAATTGCATTTCTGTTCTAACTCAAAACGGCTTTGATTCACGTCATTTTGGTCCCTGATGAAAGTTTCCGCTCAGTGCCATCTAATGATTGACTCAGGGTTGTATTGAGTCCAGATTATGACTTTAAATTCACTGCGATTACCATGGTAGCTGGTGATAAACATTTGGGGGATGATACAGGTGGGCTTGACGAAGCTCAAACAATCTAAAGGTACACTCACAAGTCAGGACAAAAAATGTTGTCTAAACTAGCAAGAGCACAATCTTACATTCTCAAAATACAAATGTCACATATGAACTTTAAACACTCAGTGTGGCATGCAACCAGGCTTGATTTCAAATTTATCAATGCCCCTCTGCCTGAAGCAGCTTTTCCTCTGTGGACAATGTGGTCAAAGTCTTCAGCCTCTCTTGGATCACTGTTATTCTAAGAAACATTTTGTCCCTTTTTTAAAGTTGAAAAGCATCTCTTGGCATCAACAGTGGTCATTGCTGTAGTTAAGATAAACAGTATCTGAAAACATTTCAGATAGGTTATTGTCTATAAACAGCTGAAAGGGGTCCACAGCACCATGACAGAACCTGAATTCCTCCTCAGCGTAAATGATGCCAAACTCAGTTCCAGGAGTTGGGAAACATGCCATTCCTAAACTCCTCACAGATTCCACATCCCAAAGATATATAATAAAAGATGTGTTACAGTAATGCCACTACTTTGTGTAGAATTGAAGAGATTTGACCAATAAAACTGAAATTCATGTGCTCATGTGACACATTATGACTGCACTGATAAAGCCGGAGTCACCACTGAAGCAGAGTCTTATGATGGAACGTATAACAGTCACGTTGATCCACAAAACAGAGCACCGATGGTTCACAGTAAAAACTGCAAAATGACAGTTTACTGATTCATCTTGCTTTATAAGTAAGAGGGTGTTGTGCCATGAAACGTAAACATAATGGTATATATGTTCAACGTTCCAAGACACTTATTTGACAACATAGGAGCTCGACAATCCTTGCAAGGAGAAGGAGGGGTAAAGACGGCACCATTCTCAGCCCCACTTTACTTCTTTTTCACTCATATTTCCTCACTTTTCAACATTGACTTAGTCATGATTAGTATTTAGATTTAAAAAGGCAAGTTTTACTATTCAAGTTTTACTGGCTGCTGTGATGGATGCTTCCCTGTATGAAACAGCAGGCCACAGATATGCTGCCAGCTCACGATTCCCAACCATGGATTGTGCCTCTGCTGTGTTTTGGAGATGTAGGCGTCCTTAATAAACATTTACTTGTGAGACGGGGTTGGCTGAGCAGGTCAGTTCAGCAGGGAAGTAACAATATGTGGTGACATGTAAAGATAGTGTAGTAAATCTGGAAACAACCCACCAAGAAATCACAACACGTGCTATTATGAATATAAATAGTACAGTTTTGTTTGATCAAATAGCCAATATGTTCTTTCACTAGGTGCTCACAGGTCTGCCTTTACTATGTTCACATCCAGTAATGTTTCGGAAAAGAAAGTAGCAAAAATAATAGGACTTTTTGTCCCCTTCTGTCTTAATCTTCTTTTTTAGCTCCTGTCTGTGTTCAGGTCTCACTCCTTAAGAGCTTAGTCTTCTTAAACCCCTTTCAGAAGCCACTAGCATGGGACTAAGGTGGGCTATCTGAGTGTGTCCTAGCAGAGTGTTAATGTGGGAACAGCTCTTTGACGCTCTGTAAGCATGCAAAATCAGATAGTGTGTCATGACCAGATGCGGCATTGATGATTACATAAACGGCAGTCAAGGGACGGCTGCTACTGTTGGTGCCAAAGACAAAATTATTTGGCTGTGACACTCGACAACATGTAGTCATCTCCTGATGTTTGTGTGCTGTTTAGGTTTGATGCTGTTTGTCTCTGCCACCTCACAAAATATTAGTTGTATCCAGTCTTGCAGATTTTACTCATCCATGCTCTGACATATCCTGATCAGTACAAATGTGGTGGACAGGGGACGAGTGATATGTTAATGGAGATACCTGTTGGAATGGTAAGATTTTCTCTCTCCTGCTGTGCTGCAAAATAAATAAAAAAAAAAGATGTTTTTTAGTCCTCTCTGACAGAATCAGAATTTAAGATTTTAATAAAGATGTTAGAATTTACTGTCAGAGAGGACTAGTGAAGGACACGTTCACCCTCCACATTAGCACAAAAAAATCTGCTACAAGATTAAATTGCATAAACATACCAGATCTTTTTTTCCCAGATGATGGCACTAACCATAAATGTAAATTGCAGACAAAAAAAATAATAGAAGAATAGTTTGTGTCTGTAAGCATCATGGTTAGTTGATTGATCAAAATCAGAATAGTCTGACTTAATTAATCATTAACCTTGAAATAGTTGAAACCTGAATCAAAATAACTTCAAAATTACATTGTCTGCCTCTTTCCCTTATACTGTACATCTCTGGAAGCAACTCAATTTATAGAAATGAAATAAAATTGCTTCACTTTGATTGAATTTTTAAGTGTGGTGGGTTTCCCTTTGAGCAGATCTAGACAGCTGAGGTCAGGGCCAAGAGCTCCTGTCTGCATCATCCCAGCTCTGTGCCAGCCCGATAAATGGAGAGTGTTTGTGAGCTGTCTGAGCTTTTTGTGTTTGCACAGAGTCACAAGTTTGTATGGGGTCGGGGGGGGGGGGGGGGAGTTTGGGCCAGTGAACCACAATTTGTATGCAGACTACATCTCGTAACCACCCCCTCTGGTCCACTCTGTGTCCTCTCACCTGCCTGCTGAAGTAAATCATAGAGTAATCAAGTGAAGCGTGTTGATGGGCTTGCACGTGTGAGAGCTTTGCTGCACCTGTCGTCGCTGTATGTCCGCGTGCACGTGAGAGATGAAGAATAGTGGAAAGGTCTTTTGCAAGTGTTTTATATGTTTCATTTTTACATGTCTAAATCTTTGTGAGTGTGTATTTGTGTCTGTGAACCATTTTACAGGCCTGGGGGCTGTTGATAAGATTGTTTTGGGTCTCTTTTGGTGTATGTGTGTGTGTGTGTGTGTGCACAGCTCTCTGTGTTAGGAGTAGTGATTGAAATAGAGGTAGCTTGGTGTCAAACAGGAGGTCTGCAGATGCCTGTCCGGCTGAGAGCTGCAAGGTCCCTCCCTTTGACAGAGTATCCATTCAGAGTCAATGAGCTGGGTCAAAGCCTGCACGTCAGGCTGCAGCTCAACCTAGCACCGGGGCGGTCCGAGAGGTCAGTGTTATTCACATGGTGCTGTCATGCAAATGCACCCACCCACGCTTAAACAACTCTTGGAATTTTTATGTCTGCTCTTTGGCCTTTTTTTCCCTTAATTTCTCCCTTTTTCCCCCACTTTCCTCACTCCCTCGTCTCCTCTCCAAAGCTCTGTCTCCCGTATTCAAAAAGTCATTGACGAGACATTCAACGCTTTTTAAATTGGCCAGCTTCATTGTGCCTACACTAAAGTGGGGGTGGGGGTGGTGGGGGGAGAGATGGAGAGGGAGAGCATATAAAGAGGAGTGGGCCTAAATATACTCCGGTCTGAAAGTAGTTAGATCATGTTCTTTTCATGCTCCGATTAGAATCAAATCGATCCCCCCGCCCCTCCCGACACTCCAAGGTTTGAAGAGGAACAGCCAAACAAAGATTTCTTGGCTTAGACGGGGATAATGAATGACCAAACCTGCATGCTAAACACACTCTTAAAAGTGTCATTGTGAAGCATGACAATTCACAAGAGAGTAAATTTGTTTTTAGTGTGAGTAAGAGATGTTTGTGTAGATGAAGAAAAGTTATCTCTACAGCTCGACGACGCTCTTGGAACGCTTTTGGATGAGACCTGATCTCCATTCAAACTGGGAAAACATACTTCATTAAGGGATCTTCTGTAAAAGGGTGTTTTTAAGGCTCACGATGGGAATGGAGAGGGTTTTACAAAAAGATAGTTTATCAGATGTGGGTTATTCACAAAAAGTTTGTCTCTGAGAGTGAAACTGCATACAAAGCACAGAGAAGTACAGTGTGTTGAGAATGATGTGGTTTGACCCAAGATGTCAGGTGACAGAGACGATGACCAGGACTGTCTGTTCCAGAGGAGCTCCTACAGAGGTTGAGGGGGACTGTGTTCATATAAAACACTGTCAAAATAAACTTGCAAATATCCTTAATATCAGTAATTGTTCATTTTTTTATGTGTTCGACTTTACTTGCTGTCCATTTAATATCATGTTTCAAAAAATTGCAGCATTATATGGTAAATATCACATTTTCAGATTTGGAGAATTTAATTTCCCAGGTTTTTAAAGTTTGCACATGCAGAATACAAGATCAAAAATATTATTCTGAAGGCAGAAAAATTGCCATTATTTTTAACAGCCATTAGGTGCTTTCCATCACAGCAACCTTTCATAGTTCTCTCGTTTATTTAATTTTATTACATAGAAATGCTTTTTCATGGACTTTTTTTTTCCAGCCCCTCAGAGTCGGAGCTTTTACTTGTATGAGGGGAACCATTTGTTGCACGGATGTTCGGCGACTGGTTAAAATGACATAACTGTACATTGGATGGTCCTGATGATTTAAGTGCACAGTGAGTGGTTTAACATATGAAAAGAACAGATGGACTTTGATGAGTTATGAGTTTCACTGGTCTACAGCACTCCAGACTGCTGTTACATCACTTGAGCTTTCTTTTCTGTGGTGCGAGTGCGACTCGATTAAAATGAATGTGGTCCTTCAGGAAGCTTTCCAGTCCCCATAACCCTCAGACAGTTATTAGAACTGTTTGGTCCAAAAACATCAAAAAGTTCAAAGGATCCAGTTGCAGATGGTTCTATGATTTTGATCACGGCATATTTAACAAGCAAACAAAACAAAAAAAATAAAAACTGGGGAATAGTTTGGAAAAGTATGCTGAGTAGTACTGCAATATGAAGTGTGAGGTTTGGATGTTTTTCTTATTGTAAATACCAGAAAACGTTGATGCTGTACACAGTTTATAATTCATCAAGAGAGAGTTTAAAAAATGTTATTGCTTATGTGGCTTAAATGGGGTAAACACGAACACCTTGACATTCACAGCGCTCACTCCTCCCCCCAGAGCCTTCAGCTGTGTTACAGCGAATGAACGTCCAGGGTATGGCAGGACGAGTTAGTTGTTTGTGTTCTGAATCCTAAGAGAAGCCAAGCAACTCTGTTGAGACTGATGGACGAAGGGGTGGGACCACCATGCAGCTGCCTCTTCGCTTACTCTCACTCCCACCTCATCTCTTCATTCCCTCGTCTATTCAGTCTGCAGCTGCAGTCTTGTGCCCCTCTCTCTCTTACTCTGTCATACAAAGTTTCTCTCTCTATTTGTCGCAGAGACACAAAGATGGATGGAGAAGCTCCTGAAATGGGCCGCACAATAGATTGTGCCACAAGGTGAGCAGCCTCAGCTGCATTCGGCCCGGCGTTGCCTCTTTTTAGTTCCTGCGAGGTCCCTTACCCCACTAGAGTATGAGTGTGTGTGAGGGTAGGGGGGGTCTGAGCGGCACAGTATGGCAACAGATGCTTTTGTTCGGCCAAAAGTCTGAAAGGGGGCTTTGGTTGGGGGGCTTAGCAGTGTCAGAGCACAGAGTCATTTTTCTCTCCTTTTTCTCACTCTGCCTCTCTTTCTCTGTGGTTGCCTCTCCCCAGCTGTGCCTGCCGTGGCGGCTGAGCAAGAGGAAATGTGAGGGCAACGGCGTGATGGAATACGTAAGTGGGGCGCGCGGTTTTGGCCTGTTTTGTGGGCGACTTCATTAAAGGGTCGTTTATCTGGCCTGTGATCCCATTGTCACGGGCCTTCTTTATCAGCCCCGGTGTGTCAGGGGGGTGTAATTGGCCGATTGGCCATGGTCTGCACATGCTGAGGTGATTTATAAAGCTGTGAATGGAGCTGACTCCTCACAGGGCAGCGCTCCCTCTCCCATGTAGAAGAAACTCCTCTGCAGAATAACACTGACTAAATGCAGAAGAAATGTGAAAAGGATGAAACATCCCCAAAGGTCTTTGTGAGAGTGTGAAATCAGAGGCTCGAATAAAAGGCCTCTGGAATCACCCTTTGCCTTGTCATCTATTTTCTCCACCTTTATACTCCATTTGACTTTGTTGTTTCACCTCTTTAGTCTCTTCTCTGCTCTGTGGCGCTCACCCGCCTTTCATAGTTTTTCCATTCTCATTTCTTCTATTTTTCTCCACATGAATCATAGTTAGCGGGCAATCGACCTTTCCACTTTCGGCCAGGCCCATTCAAAGCTGTTCCCCATTAGTGGAAACATCCAGAAAAACAACGAATACAGTTACATTTTTGTTTCTTTACTATTAATTTGCCCATATTGTTCAACCACTGTATGATACTCCTGAATTTATGTTGGCAAGGCATGTTACAGTATTTTTGAGGTATTTCCGATAATAAAATCAGCACCAGCTGAAGAAGCATTAGCAGTTTTACGGAGTCATTGAGGATATTATTTTTGCAGTGAGCAGTGGCTTCACATGGCCCTGTGGTGTGTTGAGGTTGGGTCTTAATGACCTCCTAATTAAAGCAGGCCCTCCTCTCAGTGGGCTGATCATGTAGGGGAGGTCAGGGGTCACTTACAAGGTTGCTGGTGGCCAGAGTTCCTGCCCAATGCTAATTGCCCCCTCAGTGTACACAAATTAACATAACAGGATTATTCTGGGAGGTAAACGTTTAAACAGAAGATGGTTATTTTGAAAATTTCATTGCAAAAAACAATTTTGAAACCCATTTCTCATCTTCTCATTTCATCTTAATTGCTGAGTAGTAATTGTCAGTAGTTCTGATGTCAGATCACACAAAGTTTCGGCAGTTGTCCTCCCACAGACTCAGACCATCAGCTCATTCAGCCGGCCTAAATGATCCTCTTCAGTCTAGACGGGATGACTCAAATCCCCGATCGTGTACGTTCAGATAAGGACTCTAAAGCCTTTTACAGGAACATTCCCTGGAGAGATTTTCATTGTTTTTCAGGTGGTTTATTTGCTAAGAGAAAAGAAAGAAAATGAAAACGGGTTCAAAAGTAAACTAAGTGTTAATTGTCTCCTCTCAGTTCATTCATGAAATTTATTGCTAAACAAAACGTGTGTAATGCAAACTAAAATGACAGAAATCAAGCAATTTTCTTTGGCTGCCACCCTCCGGAGTCGTCTGAAACGAGGCTAAGTCCCACGGGAGCCTCGGTCCAGAGGCCAGGCGAGGAGGAGGTGCCTGGCTTCGGTTTAATGTAGCTGATTGTGCTCCCATGAAAAAAAGGAACAGTTTCTTCTGTGTTAATTTTCAATTTTGTTGCCGTCTGTGTGCCCAGCCTTTGTGCCTATTTCTTCTTCTCTCCCTAAATGCCACCACCCCTCTCTTTTTCTTTTCTTTCCACCCCTTTCGTCAGGCCGTCTAGATTATGTTGCTAAGGAGATTTTTCTCTTTTTTTCTTCCTCTTCTTCTTCTTCTTTTTTTTTTTTTTGCTTTTTTCACTGTTTCACATTGATTTGGTGTTAATGCGTTTTGAATGCCCCTTGGTGTTGCCGAGCACTGGGGGAGGAGGAGAGCTCGGGGTCTTGCTGAGTGGAGGAATTTCAATCTGAAGCGGTGAGGTGGGGGTCTGGGTGGGTGAAGGCCCAAAGAGAGGCACTCAAGTGAGAACTGAAGTGGTTTGCAGAGCTGAGGAACCCCCCCCCCCCCACCCTGCTTCCCCCCGTCTTTTTAAGGGTCACTCCTTCACAGGCAGCCCACAGGTGCACTGCCAATCTTTCCTTTTCACATCCAAAACCAAACCCATGAGCAAAGCAAACATATTATTCCCTTCAGTGACAAATTGGGATCGGGAGAGTTTAATTCATGATGCAAATTACAGCACAGCACAGGAAGTAAGCATACACTTCAGTCTATTTTCAATATTTCCAGAGAGTTTAAATTCTAGTATTCATGGATTCTGTTCTATAGAACAAACTCCAGCTCAGCATCCAGGGGAACTGTGTCCCGCTGCAGCTCTTTGTATGCAGTACATCCCGTGTTTAGAACGGTTATTATTAAAGCAGGCAGTAGAAGTGTGGCGGCTGGGGAAGTGGATGTAGCCAGTTCAGGTTTCATGCACTCAGCTGATGCTTTGCTCATCTTTTTCCTTTCCTTCAGAATCAAACAGAAACGACATCCTTGTCGGGTGATTGGTCACCTCAGTATGACTCTGAAGCAGTGAAGCCAGTTGAAGGAGTGACTTACTGGAGTTTCTACCTTCGCCATCAGAGGCCTCCAGCTTCATCGTTTGCACCCACACTGAACGTTGGTTCCTTCTCAATACGACCATAATGATAGTATGCTTTAAGTCTAAATTTAACCAAATGTGTTTATGATTTTCTGATCTGAAAACACTCAAATAGTATATCATGAAGAGAAATGATGATTTTAAATGACTTACTATGTGAAAGATATTCTTCAGGTAAACTTCTACCATACTTTTACAGAAGCTGGTGTTTTTTCCTGTTTCGAGTCATCCTCCTCTTGTATTGTACATTTTTATGAAACAAGCTCCACCTTCCAAACTGTGGATTAGTATTTCGTAAACAAGTTGGGCAGAATTTTACTCTAATTTTCTCTCTCTGGAGAGCTTATGCTTTTTACTCATTGTATCTGTTATCCTATAAAACCTACTGCTACTTTAAATGTTAATACTTTAGTTTTGACATATTTAATGGAAATTCTAGATATATTATTATTATTATTATTCATTTGGTTTCATTACATGGATACATTACATTGCATTCATTACATTGTCTTTTTCTCCAACTTTGCTGTAGTTTTCTTCTTATAGGATCAAGACTTTATTTAGAGTTCATTCATGACACTTTTTTTTTTTTTACTTGTTTCCACTTTGTAATGAATTTTTAAACTGTGATGCAGTCTGTGTACTTTGAAATTTTGTGAGGAATAAATAAGTTCTACTTATTTATTTCTGGTTCAAACCTCAGCAGGTCTTTCTGTGTGGAGTTTGCATGTTCTCCCCGTGTTTGTGTGGAGTTTCCTCCGGGTACTCCGTCTTCCTCCAACAGTCCAAAGACATGCATGTCAGGTTGATTGGTGGTTCTGAATTGCCTGTAGGAGTGATTGTAAGTGTGAATGGTTGTTCATCTACATGTAGCCCTGTGATGGACTGGTGACCTGGCACCCTGGGATAGGCCCCAGGAGATCCCAGCGACCCTACATAGGATTAAGCGGGCATAGATACTGGATGGATAATATAATAATTAAATTCTACACTAACATTGATAGAGATACTTCATCAGATTTTTTCCTAGTTTTACTCTTTTACACATTAATTTCCAGTGTGGACAGTATGTCTGGTCCTGGGTACGTGTATAAATGACAAACTCTTTTTGTCTTTTATACTGATTCTGACTGTCTACATGAGATGTTACCTAATCTGAGCTCCTGTAATCTATTTATGCTTCCATTCACAGTAGGTTTGTGGACATGTGTGCATTAGGTCATTATATTTTTTTATCCTATCATAAAAGAGACTTGTTATTGGATTGCAATAGTGGTTGATATTTGGTTGATTTTAATGGTATGACTAAGCACTTTTACATGCTAATTGCAAGCTTCCTTTAGTCTGAAGTGCACTATCCTGACAAATCTGCATTCCTTAGCTTCCTTCCTCAGTATATCTATTTACTGATAAGTATCATATAGTCCAGTAAGATTTAAACCCCATCATTCTGTTTACTGAAATGAGATGTTCTCTGATATGGGTCCCCGGGAATTATTATTATTATTATTATTATTATTACAGCTGGATGTGAAATATTTGTGCAAGCGTGGATTTATGTATCTGCAATCTTTGTTCATGGTGAGCCTTTTTTTTTCTCTCTCTCTCTCTTTTGATGGGATTATGAAATGGTTTACCACATATATCTGACACGAAGAGCCAGTTACAGGGATATGATTTAAATCATATACCACTGCGAAGAAGCCAGATTCAGAGTAGAAAGTTATTCTTCATCAGTGGTCTCATTTATGAACTACTGAAATTTAGAGCTCTTAAAAACTCTGGTTGGAAAATGCACTGATTCTATGTTTATTAACTATTAGTATAAAGTTTTTTTTTTTTTTTTTAAAGAAAATAAAAAAGACTATGTGACGTGTATTTCAACAAGAGGTTCACTTAGTTTGCACTGAAGCAGCTACCCCCCCATCATGGGTTCGCTTTTTACTTTTATACTTAAAGTATGTTTAAGAGTCTAATTCTTCACTTTTACATTAAACCGGATTGAAACATTAGTTCTACTTTTATCAAAGTCATTTTCTTTAAGTTCTTGTACTTTACATGATTAAAGATTGCGAGATCATCAGTAGCATATACAGGATCAGGTGGATCCTGCATTTAAGTTTCTAATTAGTTTTGTTTCCTACTTCTCTCTCTCAGCCTGTTAAACTGCATCATTTGTTCCCTCAGTTTCACTGCTGCTAACATGTTTACTGCATTATCAGCAGTTTCCCTCCAGCGGAGACTGCTGTTCCTTGGTAAGCTCTGGAGTGGTGTGTACAACATTCGGACTGCCTTTGGTGAGACAACATTACAGAAGCAAACAATGAATTAGCAGAGCACATGGCAACTCTTAACTTTAATTACATCAGAAAAATTATTCAGTGGAAAACATTCAAAACGGTTGCCCAGGAAAAATTCGGACTCTACAAAGGCTGTGGTATTATTGATAATTGTTTCAATTATTGATCACTGTACCATTGGAGAAAGTCACCACACAGATATGGCTTTTGGACGGGTTGCCAAAGAGAAAGCTGCTCCTCTCTAAAGAGAACATTGTGGCTTAAGTTTACAAAGAAGCATCTGAACAAACTCCAAGACTTTCTGAAACAACGTCGTTTCCACAGAGATCAAAGTGGAAGTGTTTGGCCATGATCCCACATCTGGAGAAAACCTAACACATCATAGCAGTGCAAACGCCTCGTCCCAGCTATGAAGAACGGTGGTTGGGGGGGTGATCATTTGTCTTACAGCTACAGGCAGTCGAGTCAACCATGATCTCCTCTAGAGATTGACCAATTAATCGGCGGCCGATATTTGGAAATTTGACGTATATCGGCATCTGCCTTTTTTTAATCCGACCATCTCCGGACAGAAAACACGTGTCAAATGCAGAAAGCTCTTCCGAAATTGTAATAAACATCCCAGTACTCTGCATCTCACAACTACTACTAACTTTACAGTCAGCAGCAGAATAACGTAAGAGAAGAGTAAATCTTAGCGGCAGCTCTTCTAACTCGTATTATGTCGCAACATGTCTGTGAATGATTTAAAAGAAGACTGTTGATAATATCGACATGGAAACAGTCCATGACAAAAAAAAACAAAAACAATAAACGTGTGTGTGATTAAGAGAAAGTGCATAAAAAACTCAGTTCAACTTGTTTTAGGGAGCGTTAAGGTGGAGGCTGCTTAGCTTTTACCATAAAATTAGTTTGTCGATCTGGCTCTAAACGCTCTGCAGACTATGTATTAGCAATGGGGAAAATACACTGAACTTTCCAGACAGTAAGCTGTTAGTTTTTCTCACACTTTGAACCCTACAGCTTATACAACGATGTGGCTAATGTATAGATTTCTACGGGCCAGCTTCATGCCGTCCATACGTTTATCCCCGTCAGAATGAAATTACTGAACCAGTCACAGTGGACCAATTAAACTGTTCAATTAAATCAAACACACTCACACTAAATTCTTCAGATCAGTCATTTTGTGCTTCATGCACACACCCTCATCATGGAAAACACATGAAGGAGTGCATATGATTTAGCTTTTAAGTTAAAGGCAATCGATCTGTCGGTCAGAGAAGTAACCAGAGCTACTGCACGTATTTATTTTGAGATCCGAATATTCAGGTGCGCTCAAAAGGAAATCATGGTATGTAATGTGGAGAAAAAAATGTAGTTAAAGACACGTGAAAAACTCTACAACTCACAACTACTAATGTTACTATGAGCTTTCTGGTCCTGTGATCTAAAAATGAACGGGAAGATGAGAGAGTAAAATTCAGAAATGATTTATCTGAAAAAAGTGGTGGAACATTTTAAATACTGTGTGAGCTCATTAAAACCCGAAAGGCTGTTTGTGTCCTGTCAGGAGTTTACATTGCACTCATAGCAACTATTATACTTTTTTATGTAGCCTTTGTCATATTAATCATTAATGATGTAGCAACACAGTTTTGAATGACAGGGTCCTTGTTGAAACAGATGTTGAGTCTAGGAAATTCAGGCACTTCTGGAGCTATTATTTTCTATTTGTGTGATTCAATAAACATGCTTTAGGCATTTCAATAAAGTTCAGTGTTTGAATTATTCAATTTTTTTTTACGCCAATTTTTAGCACTTTTACTGCAAATGAATATCGGCTCCAAATATTGGTTATCAGCCTCCTCTAACTACTAATAATCAGTATCGGTCCTGAAAAACCCATATCGGTCGATCTCTAATCTCCTCTGTATAGCAGGGTTGGGGCTAGTCAAATGTGAAACCCCCTATCTGACAGCTAAACGCTTGGCTGAAATTGGATAAAGAAACAGAAAAACTTTCCCAAGTACCAGCAAATCCAGGTCTGTGAGGGTAGAAAGGTCATTTGTCATGTCGGTGGTTCAATGATCTCCACATTTCACAGGTCAAAGTGTCCTTGTGCAAGGCATCGAATCCACAGTCTGGTTGGATGCCTTCATCGTGCGCGTTTGACGCCCTGAATGTGTGAATGATCGAGAAAAAGCACTGAAGAAAAACAGCTGAGCAGAGTGGTCTGGATGGCTGAATGTAGCTTGTAGCATAAACGTGTTGTCAAGACGAGACGGTCTGGTAAACATTAAACCAAACAGACATTTTTCAGAGCAGCCACGTAGCACTCCATGATTCATATTTTTCGCTGAACTTTTACTAAATACTGATCACTGATCAATCAGAATAGTTGTCGGCTTACATATACAGAGAGACTGCATTAAAACGGTGAAACAGTGTTTAAAAGGAACAATTTCATTACTGAGTCAGCAAGAATTTACAACCAATGAAAATGTATATTTATAAAAGAAATTATTGTGTCAAGTTTTTTTTAGTCCTGCGTGCCACTTAGGATCTGTCCCTAGTTTTTAATTACGTTAACTGCACTCATTTGCACACAGTTATCTTTTAGAGTGTACTCCAGTTGTCTTAGTTTTGTTCAAGGAGTCATTAAAGTTTATTTATTCCTTATCTGTCTGGCCAAGCCTTTGTGCTTGCATCTTAAGTCCTCCACAAAACTCCAAACCTTCCAAGAAGTACTACTGTTAGGGGTGGCAGCTTGAGTTTGTTGGCTCAAAGTCAATTAAACGTCTTCCACACAAGGACGAGGGTCGACCTCTGACCCGTGACCCTAATTCAGCGCACTATCATCAGTGTACTACAAGGAGACAAACACTCCCAGCTACTGAGGGTCTCAATAGCCCCTAACTAAAGGGGAGGAGAGGCCATTCTGTAGCAACAGCCAGAATAAGCTCAAGACTCCTGTAGTACACTTGGAGAAGTCACTTCAGACGGCTGTGTCAACAGATTCAACCATGTGCAATGCAGTTCCACAAAGCTGTCAAATGTTTGCAAATTGTGATTTAAAAATGACTCCAATTCATTATTTAAATAATTTAATTCACTCATATAAATGATTCAGACCTGGTTTGTTGCAGTTTTTTTATTTTCACTTTGTTTTTTTTTTGGTTTTTTTTGCTGGGAACTGTTTCAGTGTAAATCGGTTCATCCATGGCAGGCATGAATACAAATCACCTGGAACATTTCTGATGCGCTCTGTTATTTAGAGAATAGTTCTGGTCTTTCTGAGACGAGACAGAATGACAAACCACTGTGCTGCTTCGCAGTCAATTATGGTCTGTCTTGTTTGTTTAGTTGGTCTTTTGTTTGATTGGATAATGACACACTGAGCTGTAACAAGTGAAATAGATGAACAAAGAAACATTGCACTCTTCATGTGGACTTACACCAGTAATTATCTCTCAATGCTTTATGCTTACCGTCAAACTGTCAACTTTTCTCTGAGCAGACATGGTTTTAGAGCAGTTTTAGAAAAAAAATATTGTTTAGTTTTTTCACATCTCACAAAATGTATTTACATTTTCTTCTTGTGAATATTTTATGACCATCAAAACTGTAGCTTTTCATTGGGTTTAGTTATTTAACTCAAATAAAATAAAGACATGGCACTTTCTAAAAGGAGGCAAAAACGTTTATTCTTGTTAAAGATGGGAGAGCAAGCAAACTTTCTCCTAAACGTTTGGTAACTTGATTGCTTTTAATGTATTTTTTTTTCCCTTTTGAGTGGGATGTTTTGGAGCTGGAGCTTAGCCTAAACCTAAATCATCTTTAAGTCCTGTGGGAAACATGGAAAACATCCTACGAATGTGGATGCCACTTGCTCAGAGGCAGTTCCTCACACAGGCTCAGAACTGTTCACTGACACACATTCACAACATATGCATGCACTTGCTGGTGAAGCCATCTATTTTTCCCCTGTACATACAGTAAGATGCACAGGAAAAAAATTTGCACACATGCATGCACATACCAGAATGCACCTCCAGATGCAGCGCAACAGCGGCTACAGCAGCTGCAGTGGGGTGCCATCCCTGCTCATGTCTTCATACGTTTGATCTTTTTGACTGGGAGCTTTACTGCTGGAGCAGAAAAAAACAGCAAAACTGAGCTAATGTGCGTCTTTGTCCTCCATGGGAGGGGAGAGCCTTTCTTCTCCCCAAGTACAAATCGCAAGACTTTGGCTGCATTCTCCCAGGACAGAGGGAGGCAATGGTGGAGAGAAAGATCCCAATCAGACATTGATCTGAACCAAACTAATCCCCCATTGATGCCAATTTGACCTTAAAAAATCGGCTTAGAGCAGCTCGGTTAAACTGGACACGGTTTTCTATTTAAATACCCCTAGTATAGCCCACCCTAATTTTGCCACCCACAGACATTAGTGGAAGAGAATGAAGGCACATACATTCATAACACTTTTCATTACAGCGAGGGTGGGGCTGTGGGTGGCGTATCAGCCGCCCTCACACAGCGAAATCTGCGCTACGAGAGGGATAAGCCTGTTGGCCTGATGGGATGATATCTTCCTTTTTATCTTCCAGTGGTGATTTATCTTTTCAGGATTGAAGTTTGGAGTTCAAGAAAGTTTTTTTTATTTTTTTATTTTTTTCCCCTTCTTCCCAAGAATGAAAATGTAGGATTTCACTGTGTTCTGTGCAAAGGAATTTACAAGTGAATTTGGTTGGTTTATGTCAAATGTAACTTGCTTCACATTTTATATGTCTTTTAAAAAATACTTAGAGCCAAGACAGTGAAGTTAGTGAGTGATGATTTATGGTGGTCTACCTGTGCAGAAGCGCTCTGTGACACGTAAAAAGACTGATACATGAATGCTGTATTGATGCCACAGTTTTACATTAGTCACAGCCATCGTATGGTTCAGTCATAACATGCACCACCGCTGTGATTTAAATATAAATAAACCTTAATTTACAGTAGTGAACATGAAGGAAGAGCCTCCGTCCATTCTGATGTTTTACCTGTCAGGACATGCAGTAATGAACAAATGTACAAATACAAAGAAATACACATGACACGTTATTTAAAAAAAAAAAAAAAAAAAAAAAACAGAAAAAGAAAAAGTAAAAATTGACAAAAAAAAACAGTGAACCAGTGAAAAAGGAAAAAACTGTATATGATTCAGAGGCTCATAGGACTTCCTTTAGAAGCAATAAGTTGTATGATGTCAACATTCTGTCAGATCATTGATGAGGAATTTTGGCTGACTCTTGCCCTCTTCTTCACTTTGACATTGCTCATATAGGTTTGAATGCATTTGGTCGAAACACTGTGTCAGGATTTTGACTTTTACCTTGACTGGACCATTATTGCATCTTAGTCATTCATTCATTCATTATTTTTCAGCCATTCCATTGTAGATTTGCTGGTGTGTTTAGGATCACAGAATTCATAATTCTATTTTTCAGTTCAGCTTCCATTTTAGGAGGTCCATTTTATATTCACATGCAATTTTTATCACTTCCATTTTTTATGGTTTAATTTTTGTTTGTTCAACTCATCATAGTGATACAGAAGACTTCATATTTGACTCCACAATTAGTTAGAATTCATGGACGACTCAACAGCTGCTCGGTGCCCAGGTCATTGCTTCAAGATAAGCCCTCCTCCACCATGATTGATGGACAGGATGTATAGCAGTGGTGGGAAACATGTTTTCTCATCAGGCCATATTCCCACAGTTAAAGTTGACAAAGGGCCACACATCAGGGAATATGATTGGGGATGTACCTATGTTGATATTAATATCAGGTATAAGGGCTGATGGTCCAAAATGAGTGCTGGATAACTGGACAGATCAATGAGGGTAGTTCTGTGAGCTGTGTAAAGCTGGGTAAAGTTGTGTCATGCATCAGCTGCACATGCAGCTACAGTGGCAAGAAAAAGAATGTAAAACCTTCAAATTAACTGGTTTTCTGCATTAATTTGTGATTAAAAAAAAAAAGTGATCTGTTTTTCATCTAAGTCACGATAATAGACAAATATACTCCCTGTCACTGCTCTTATTTAAATGATAAATAACAGTCCGGTACATTTATATCTACAGTATGTCATAATGTGCTGCATTTTGTGTTTGTGCATGTTTGAGTGAAGCCTGATACCTTCAGTCACATCAGCTGATATTGGACTGGTACTGGGTATCAGCCAGTATACAAAGCCCAGGTATCAGGACCAGAATGAGGACTGCATCCCTGCAACTTAATTAAAACAGAGCCAGTTTATCGGCCCATTCTTTCTTCTTTTTTTTTTTAAATTCACCTTGAGGTGAAGACTTATTCAATAAGGTTGTGTGACAGCTTTTAGTTAACTGCTGCTGCTGATTGGTGGACTGGACTGTTCTGTAAAAACAAAAACAAAAACAAAACAGCATATATACAGTCATGGAAAAAATTATTTGAACACTCTTTTTTTCTTAAGTTTCTTGTTCATTTTAATGCCTGGTACAACTAAAGGTACATTTGTTTGGACAAACATAACGATAACCACAAAGATTACTCATAAGAGTTTTATTTAAGAGCTGATATCTTACCATTTTCCATGGTTTTCTTGATTATAACCTAAATCACTTAAGTTTTTACATCAATAGCTATGGCGTTGTACTGCCAAAAACACTGCTTTTATGCATTCAGTGTTTTCTTTTCTGTCTGTTTTAGTCACATGATGACGTTTAGTGGTACCAGGTATTAAAATGAACAAGAAAGTGAAGAAAAAATGGTGGTCTAATAATTTTTTCCATGACTGTATATTATTTTGAAAAACCTTTTCAGGGCTTTTTCTCCATTTCAAACAAATAATAAGTTTGTGCTACAGTTAGCATACTTGGTTGATTGATACTCATTTCACTTATCAAACATACTGCTAGTGAATTAATACTTATGACAATTAGTGAATAAAGTCGTGCCATTCTGTCTCCAAAATTAATATTGACCTTTTTTTTTTGCACTTAATGTTTGATGGCAGTATAAATTCACCTGAATAATATTTTTTTTTGTAAAACAAATGTTTGTGTTCTATCAGTTATATTTAAGGAGGAACGTATTTTGTCCGTGATTCTTGGGATGTTCCACAACAGACAAGGAAAGCAGGAGCGATGGAGTGAAAATCGTGGACTTTGTTTTCTCTTCGAGCCAGTCTCAGTCAAACTTTCCTTGGTTGCAGTTTACATCTTCACTCATGGCTCTGATGAGAGAATGTGAACCTCAACAGCTATTCGCAGCTCCTCTTTATCTGTGCCCGTCTGTGACTGAGTGTAGGTTTGCACATGAATGGACAAAAGAAATGTTTGAAAGGATCTAGTTTATATGTGCAGCTCCGTGAGAATGACACTAACAAACAGTAGAGGTTGAAGACACATTAAAGATGTTGTGGCCTGCTGACTGACAGACATTTCTGAAGACAGAAGAGTATTTCTGAACATGGGAAGCAAGCATCTCAGCTTTGATAGGGATTATAGAGACGAAAGGAAGAAAAAAACCAAACAAAGAACAAACAAAAAAAAAAAACAGCCACAGAATAAAGAACCATGTCCTTTGATTTACATGAGCACCAATAGGACCATGGTCCTCCACCACCACTTCCAGGGATCAACGGCCAAACCAACAGCCGGTAACAAGCATTTGGGGTTGCTGGCAGCGAGCCAGGCCTCAAAGAGAGGGTCCCATTATGAAGCCAGATCTTCCTATTGTACAGCCTGCACCACAAGGCTCCACTGACAAATCTCACACACAGAAATTACACATATGAGCTGAACACAATTACACATAGATATTATAGATCTCGTCAGTGTGCCATTCATCATGTGACACTTCTGTGTAATTACAGACCAAGTCCAAATACTGATGTTTATAAATACCAATGGGAATACATTTCAAAGAGCATTTTCCATTTTTTATTTATTTTTTTGTTTCTGAATGTGAAAGATCATGTTCTTGTTGCATGTGGAAAATATGAGCTTATGTTTGTTTTTGAGACTCTGACAGTTTAGCTAAACTACAACTCTGCTCTGTGAGGTGTCTGTTTACTGTTTAGTCTGCAGCCTCTGACAACACAAGCCTGGCAAATGTCCTGCCTACTACCCAGACCGTCTGCGAGGAGGCCGTGAGGACATGCTCCAGTGCCTCAACAAATCATCTGCTCGAGTTCCTGTAGATGTCTCACTGACACATAAAAAGACTATAAAACCAATTAAGGTATGAGTAGTGGTCCTACCCACCTTCAGCAGGAAGGCGGGCTCACATGTTCAGCCCAGAGACAAACAAAGTTGTGTCAGCTGCTGCCACTGGCACATATTTTTCTACTTAGAGGAAGAAGATGACAGAGTTATTTGATTTCTGCTTCAGCTGGGATGCAGCAGAAGAATAGGGGAGGCAAGGCCATTTACATAACCCAGACTTCGAGCCGAGTTCCCTACACTTAGTACTTTATGGAAACTGAGAAGTTGACTTTAAAGACAGATTAAATAAAAGACATTTTACAGCAATGTTTGAGTGAATAGTCTTTTTTTTATTTTAAGTTTCACTAAAAACCAAAAAGCTCTCCAGGGATTTCCTTCCACCTGGTTCCTCCTGTGAAGCTGAGAGTTGGTTGACACACAGACTCTCGGGGCAAATGAGGCAGCTTTCAAAAAGCACGCCACTCTTAACTCCTCAAGAGAGACAGATACACTCAAGACTTTTCTCAAGATGCTCTCAAAGTGTCTCTTCAGAGCAGACAAAAGTAGTAGAGCACCAATTATGGTGAGAAATCCCTCTTAGGATTAACAAAGTACTGCAGACATGCAAATTAAAAAAAAGGAAAAAAAAAGTCTAGTTAGAATCTTCCTCTATAATACAAAGTGATGGGGAGAAAACATTTATGATTTGCATTTTTAAAGGTTGTAATTAAGTTCTGAAGATTTGGATATTGAGGCTGAGCTCCTTGTTTCATTCTTTCCCTATATTAAGAGAGCACATTTTCTTGAAAAGAGGAACACTGCCCCCTATCTCTGCTGTGTGAAAATGCAATCATGTACCTTCTGTTCATGTCTCGAAGGCAAAAGAAGTGAACCCGTCCTTGACGAGCAGTGTAGTTGAGCTCATAATATATTTTTGAAGTGGTAATTTTGCATGCATTCATCTTTTATGTTTGTCGCTGAATCCTTTGTTATCTCTGTGAAAGGTGCGGTGAGTGAGTCGTTAAATTGAAGTTTCATTTACCAGCCTGATGACAATGTGATGTCTTTTTTTTTTCACCCTGGGAGTGCTTCTAGGGAATATTCATTCACTGTTTCTCTATAAAAGCAGTCAGTGTGAACCTGTCAGCCTGATCTGCATGTCAGCATGGCGCTGACTTCTCTCATACTCAAATTTTATTTAAAGTCTTTGTAAGCACAACAATTTTCCGCTAAAATCCTTGGAAGCAAAGCACTGAGATGTCTATAAGCCAAAGTTTAGGGAGTGTTTAAAAAAAAAATGTCTAGACAGCGAAGCAAAGCCTTCTTAGTTCTTTTTCTTGCTATTTAAGAAGCAATTTGAAACCTTTCCGGAAGCAGAGTCATGGTTGAGTGCAAGTATGAATTATAGAAAACTGCACATCTATGCTCCGGTTACTCAGATAACTTTCACTGAGCTGAAATTACATTTGCATCAAATTTTGTATCACTGTAGCCACAACTCTACCTCTCCCTGACATTTGAAAAGATGTTTCACATTGATTATCACCTGATACACACACACACACACACACAGAAACTTGAAATCCCTCATCTGTCACACTGAATGTGCATTGGTACATACTGTTTATATGAACTTGTAATAGCCAGTGGTTACAGAATGAACGAATGAATGAATTAATGGATAACAAGGGTGTTTCAATGTTTAGAGGAGCACCTGTTGTTGTTTTAAATTTGGCTTGGAAAAATAGGGAGTCAGTCATTTAACAAATCTGTTGGAATTAAATTTAATCTGCTACAAAACGTGCTGAACCTCCATTTAGTTACAGTTTTGTGTGAATTATAGTCAACTTAGTTTACAGAGCCCCAGATATAAGATGCTGAGAAGAATAAATATACACAAAAGACACACGAGGACATGAATTATTATGTGTCTGATCCATTTTTTTTTTTTTTTTTTACTTTTTCAATTTGAGATAAGATCAGTTATAAAACATTTGATCTACTTGGAGCTCTGTGGATAAGGACTTCTAAACAGTATATTCATCTTTGGTCTCATTTCAGATCCCTCCCACTCAGAAACTCTACGTTTCTGATGCAGAGAAATCCTGACAGGTGTCAGCAGCAGCATCTGCTGCCTCTTAATGTCCTCTTTTGATTTAAACAGATATTCAGTAAATATAGTTTTAACTGCATGATGACACTGCAGGTCATCTTAGGGGTCTTACACATGTTACATAATCCAAACATAAAAAGTCTATGGAATGGACTAATTTGTCACAGGGTCCTTCCTTGTGTGTTCTTTGTGACAAATTAATGGCACAGTCGGTGACGGTTAACCAGTTTATTGTGCTCACCTCCAGTTGGGCAAAGTGACCAAAAACAATATTATCCAGTGATTTGGGACAAAAAATAAACTATTTACAAACTGTTTACAAAAGTATACAAAAAATAGCAACACTGCTTCTCTCAGTGTACTTTAGCATTAAATACAAAAATATTACTTGCTTCCCTAGCTGTCCACGTCCATATCTCCACCCTCTCTGCAGTCTTTTTAAAAAGGCATTAGCCCCTCCCACTGGACTAATTGGTCCCTGGAAATTTACCAGGCTTAAACTCTTTCACCAGTTCACCCTTCTTTTTAAACAACCAACAAACTGATGCTTTATTTTAACATCCCTCATTTACAAAAAATAAAGAGACAAAAAATAAACAGTTAAAATTTAAAAATTAACCACCTTGTTTTGTGATGTCACTTCCTGTTTGGATGATATATGAAGGGTGATTGGATTATTGCCTCTGTTTGAATGCTGGAACACTATGCTGGTGAGTAACAGAATCAATGCTACTAAGTGTTCACCCTTAGTAGGAAAGACCTGTGAAATGATCTAAACCTGCTGCGATGTGAATGGGAATCTGGTGAGTGTGACTGAAACTAAAGGGGGAAGAAAAAAAAAAGAAAAGGAGGTGCCTTCCTGCAACCAGGTGACGGGCTACTCCGTCACATAGTAGTCAATAACATTACAGAAAAGAGTAACTTTGGCCCAGTAGTGTTACTTCATCGTAGTTTGGATGTACTCGTAACTTCTGTATCCCCTGTATCACATGTAATTATCAACATATTTGACTGACTTATTATTTTATTGTGTTTTAAGTCATTGTGAACAAATAAAAAAGTCTAGCTAATAAAATACATTACATTATGAAGCCACAATGCCTTTTGCATCTGTATACCTAAACACATAGAAACGAAAAGGTTGGAGACCTGGATTTCAGCAACTGGTATATTCTCAGCATGTTTAAAATTACAAATAAGATCTAATAATATAGTTTTCTGCATGGAAGCCACCATGAATAATTTAAAACACAAACTAAACTCCAACAATAAAACATAGTCAATCCTTAATGAGCCTGGTCTTCTCCCCTGATCCTTCACAGAGCCGTTCTCCTTCTATCAGAGACAGTTGTTATAACCACTGAATTGATTACAGATGTGACAGCTAATCATGTCTGATCCCCCTTCGCAGTGCTAGGGTTTCCATGGTGATGACATGCGGCTGTGTGCCTGCGGGGCCTCTGGAGGAGGTGACCTATCACGCTGGATGGGGACCAGCTACAAATGATAATGACCTTGGTGGCATTGAGAAGAATGTCTGTCATTTCTCTGGTCAGCCTGACCTGGCCTGCAGGCAGACTGAAGCCATCACACTCACAGAAATGTTCTCCTATGATATCTGTTCATTTAATGCACACGGCTGAGGAGATTTAGACGAGCTTTCTGTCAGTAAAAGTGATCAAAAGGCAGAACTCAACTCGAAGCATTTACTTGTTCTTGTTTACTTAGCGAGTAAACATTTACGATATCTGGGGTGTTTCTTGATGTAAAACTGCTCAGAGCCCCACCTCTGCTGTCTGCTGGCTCCTCATGGGGGTCGGCTTTGTAACATAACCCCATCTCTACCCAGTGTGAATGAGGTGGGCCAAGATAAGGGACTGTAAGGAAACACGCTGGGGAATTTGACATGGTTTGTTAGAGGGCTAACGCGATTTCCGGAGTTTGCATTTTTTTGTCTCTGCTAAACTTGATTAACAGAAAATGGCTTCCTGTTGTCATTCCCCAAAAGTTTGAGACTAGAATTTTGTATTGATTTTCCTGATATGTTTATTCATGTTTATTTTCCCACAATTGCAGTTCTAATTTCCTTGAGCCTTTTCCTGACACTTAGACCTTTTCTCATCTTCTTACCTTCATTATCCAGTAAACTGTTAATGTTGCTGGCTCCATGGTTGTTTCTCTCCTGCTTAGTTTGTAAACTCACTCTTTCTTCAGTCCATCTAGGCTCGGAGTTAAAGGTCAGCGGGACCGGTCTGTTGGTCTAACCTGTGATCACTGTCACACCATATGAATCATTCTCTACTCTGACGTAAAGTCAATAAACCGTAAATTTTCAGATGAATCTCACACTAAACACCTCAAAATGAAAGCGCGCTACGAGTTGGAACTGCTCTAAGTGGTGTACTTTCTGATTTTTTTGGGTGATCCCTGCATTCCCATTCTTGTTCAGAAGCCATGCGTTGCATTCCAAACATGCAGTGTTTTATGGCTGTCGCTGTAAGTGGTGGGGAGAAGGCAAAATCCAGGCTACGTCTGCTGAAGTCATTAGTCTGTTGACGGACAGCCTCTGAAATGTTTTACTGTTAGAGGCCTGATGCCTGGGAACCCCCACCCTCTCCCATGTCGACCCTCGTGTTTGCACACACACACACACCACACACACACACAGGACATAGATGCATATTGCAGTGTAATTGCAAATAAAAAATAAGCCCCAAGAGTCAATGTTTTTTCTGCATTCTTATACTTTTTATTGCATATCAGACACAAAAATACATCTCATCGGGAAGCATGACATGAACTCAATAACACATTTAATAGCTATCAGTGCCTTAAAACCTAAAAACCTAGGTTATCGCTCTCCCACCTCCAAGCCCCCACATTTATATATCCTCTGACCAGAATTACACCCCCCCCCCACCACCACACACACACACACACACACACACACCCCTACCTCTACCCCACTGCATCCTGGCGGAGGACTGTTTCCCATGAGCAGGCATCAGAAGATTTCCAGGGTGCAGACACAGAGGTCATCTGGCCGACAACAGAAAATGAATGGTCTGCTCGTCTTCTGAAAATCTGCCATCGTGGCAACGGTGTTACACACTTTCACAGAGGTGTTTGCTAACCTCTAATCTTTTGGCCACAGGGGGCTGGGTAAACACAAACACATGCATGCCTACAAATAGGCTGTGGTTTACGGCTTATGTAAAACCTCCCAATTAAACATGACTCATTTATGTTCGTAAGAGTAGACCAGAAACAGCTTAAAGCAGTTCAGATTCACTATGCCTGCATCTGTAAAAAAAAAAACTAGACATTTATTACTGGTTGACAACATCAAGGCATCAGTTATACATACCTTACTGGAAGTGTTGTCCATTAAAACAAAATACTTTTTTTTTTTTTCCAGTGAAAAAGTCAGAGAATTTAGTCAAGCATGTTGTAATGGCTAGAGGTCAACAAAGAGAGGCCTGCTGAATTTTTTTCTTTAATGTTTTTCCACTGAGATCATCAATTAAAAATACAATAAATTAAAAGACTCTAGGATACCGTATAAATAGCTGAAAACCCCAGAGAAATGCAAGAACAGACTTCTTAGTTCCTTTTACCCTCCCAAAACGTCCTGATACATGGTTTTTCAGCAGAGGTGTCATGGAATGGGGCTCCAGTGTGACGCTAAACAGACTCCAGATGTTTTAGGAGAGCAGAGTGTGACAGTCCAAGAGGCCTGACAGTGGGCGAGAACACAAACAAGAGACGCTGCTGGCCCCCCAGGACCCCACAGGGAAGATGACTAACCAGTGGGTCACATCCATCTCCTTCTTTCAACATAAAGTCATTACCCTCCCTCTGCAACATTACAATACGTGTCAAAGGCCTTCCTGACAGCATTCCCCAAATCCAGCCTCCTCTTTATCAATACCATATCTTCTAAATTTACTGTTTCCGTTCACAATTATGTTCTTATCTGCTCCTTTATTCTAAATTTCAAATTTAAATGTGCTTGTGGCTCATCTTAAGCACACTCCAGTTCTCAACAGTGACGCCTCTGTTCGTGGAATACAGAGGGTTTTATGCACTGGAAACATGAATGCAAATGAATGCAGAACTAGGTTTATTCTCGCTCAAAGAACTGGCCTGTTTTCTTGACAGTCCTATGAAGCGGATCAGTGGGAATCTGCAGTTTCCATCAGTTGTCTTACATTTTACAGACATGCAAATGCTCTCCTATTCCTGCTAGAGTTACATCAAAGACAGTTTGCATGGCCTGAAATCAAATCTAGTAAAGTAATTTATCTTTATAGGCATTCCTCATGTTATGTTTAAGTTAGATAAACATATTTGTTTGCAGCGCTGCCATTTCATGAACACATGGAGCTTTGCCATCACAGAGATTTATGGTTGTTATCAGATCCAGAGAGGTGCCAGAAGTCTGCGCTACACTGCCATCTACAGAGGCGCTCAGCTCAGTCCTGCAGCATTAAAGCAGCATCCACCCTTTTCACACCGCTCCTTATTCATATTTTTCATTGCTTTCTGCACTGTGATATCTGTTAATCCAGATTAACCTAAAAATAAACGTCAGCTCATCCATTAAAAAAAATGTTTCTGAAAAAGCAAAGGAAGGAGTCATTTTGTCACAGAATCAGCCTAGAGATAGCAGTATAATGAGAAAATCTTTGTAATGTGCAACTGCCCAAAAAGAGAGTTTGTGATCTGAATTAAATTTGGTAATGTCTCCATGCCATTTTTGACAACATCACATGGTTTGATTCTTTGCTAGTTCCATGAGCTAATATACATAAAGCTTTCTGACATGCTATAATCTGATATTATATTACACAATGTGGCTCCCTGGACAAGCTTCATGGACTAAAGCCACAGATTATTGATGGTTTTGTAATAAATTATAATAATCTGTAGCTTTAGTCCATGAACCTTGTCCAGGGACTAAAGCTACAGTTTATTAATGGTTTTGTAATAAATAAATATTTACTGTTGTGTTTATTCCAGAGGAACCCATATAGATTTATTTATATATTTATATTTCTGTAGCATTCCTAACTTTAAAGGCTTACAAAATCCACATTATTCATACAAAGTGTGATCAGTTAAGTTGATTTGATATGTTATTGATCTGTTTATAGTTATGTAAGAGATGTAACTGCAGCTTACCTTGCAAACGTGACTAACCAGAAAGCTTGTTAATACAAAATGCTACAGTGGTCATCTCTGCTGCTAATAGTTGGGTGACATTAATTAACCATCAAAGTTCACTCCACACTAGAGTAAGTTGCAGCCACATTGATAAAAAAACACAGAACTAGTTTTGGCCCCTTCTGCAGGGAGCTGAGTCCCGTTCTCGTCCTGGAGGTGACAGTTGCAGGATGAAGGACAGAGGCTCCACAGGCAAACACGCCGTCACAGTGATGACATGCAGACTGCAGCAGCAGCTGCGCTGCTCAATTAGCACTTCTTTACAGAACATCTTATCTGCTGGAATGTGTTTGACAGTTACCTATAAGACACAAGCAGAGCTTTGATGAGCATATCCTGGCCATCACTGGTGATGCAGCATCTGTTTTAAACACACACTTCCTTAAATCTTATGTAACATTTACTGAGACTGGAAATCTGAATTATAAAATATGATGTGCTTTAATTTCTTCTTAACCCATCTCAATAATTAGTTTTTAACAAACTAAGAAAATATCTATTCACCGTCATACAGGCAGGTTTAACTTCAGATTTTTGCTTTGCATTTACTTTTTTTTCAGTTTAACAGCTCAGCTCTTAATTTGACACTAAAAGCTTCCAGCTGTGGTTTGTGTTGAAGCCTTTTTTTACATTGTGTGTTACACACATGGGCGTAAGACTGAACTCAATCAATGAGCCAATGGAAAAAATAATGAAACACAAAGTTGTAATTAATGAACACCAACAGAATAACAGATAATAAAGGTGAAACATAACATGAATGTATGATGTAACAGGGTCTTACCACAGAACATTTGTTTTGACATAATCATTTTTTTAACCTGTCATAACAGCATTACTGAGTCACTGTTATGAATCATTTGCAGATTTGATAGAGTCAAAATGGTATTTTTTTTTTCAGTTTCCTCTTGACCTGGTAACAAATTTAAGAGTTGTTATACTTAAGATGACCACAAATATCTTACATCCATGGAGCTCAAGAGTGTTTGTTTTGGTGATGATTTTCAAGTAAAAAAAAGGACTTGTACCAGAGAGCACATTCTTGGTTGCCTGAAGTAACTACTAACTGAAAAATGCCTGACAGCACAAATCTGTCACTTTTGTTTGATGACACCTAAACCATGACAGAACTAGAGTAAAATTTTCCAGCCTCCCCATCTTTATCTGCATCCAGAGCTTTTGGGACTGATATTTCATCTCTAAGTTCACTCAACTTTGCAAAAGAAATGAGCTAACAGTGCTCTACCAGTACTGTTTTTTTTTTTTTATTTATTGTTTCTTGACTGAAATATTTGATCTCTTTCTATCTGTGGTGTGGGGTTTTTAACAATTCAGGCCAGCTCATTGCATCACCAATGACAAGCCTTTATCAGTTATCCATGATTTGATTGCACAAAATATATGAATAATTAAAAGTAACGGTTCCAAGAATGTTTCAGTTTTATCAGTTTGGCGTGTGGTGGCGTGAAGTCATTTTGCTGTGTGTACAAATGTGAGCTCTCAGGCTAGATAAAGAAACCTCACTCATACAGTAATAATGTATAAAACCTGACTTCAGTGGCTCAGTCCACCCTTAAAACCTGTTGTTTTAAACCGATGCTCTGTAGTGTAGCCCTGTTTTGGTAGGTATTTTGATCAACGCCTATCAGACTTTTAATTAAAACCTCAAAAAAACTAAATCATCTCACTTGAATACACATATGAGACTTTAAATAGTTTAGTTAATACATGGAAGCAACCAACAAGTATCCCACACCATTTCTGCATGCATGCAACCTTATACTCCTTGTGTGTGTTTGATTGACACCACGCTCCATATACGGAGCCACTCATGAAAGTCTCATAACCTGAAGAGTGTAGTTGAAAAGTTCCTGATTGAACACATCTTTCCTCCCTAAATCCCAGCTGATTACTGAGCCAGCCTCTGTTGACCCGGCCTCAGAACGAAGTCGCTCAGGCCCATTGTGACTAAGAGACTTCAATCAGCAGTGAGCCTAAGCTGTAATAACTTCCATCACACTGAGGAAATTGGAACAAACTTCAGACTTTTTAACTTTCACCCACATCGAAACACACTTTGCTGTCACATATGCGTTGGCTCACACACAAACACACTCAGATAAACATATATTGTTGGAAAGCACTCTGTATTCATTTCTTTCCCCCTGCTTATGTTCTTTTCTCACAGGCTCCTATACAGAAGCAGAACAGAAAGATAAGTTGCAAAATAAAGGATTGAGTATGTTTTTCATTTCCTCTACTTCTCAGACAAATCCAATTATCCCCTATGAGCCACAGACACATCACCCCCTGCAGTCCATCCTTTCAAAACCAAAACATTAAGACTGCAACACAAGACATTATATCAATTTAGACTAATTTATTTCCCCAACAATCAGTATTTTTATTCAATCAAACCTTTGATGGTTGTTAAATTTCCCTTCAGGTCGCAACAGATGTCCCAATATCTGTAAAGATTTAGTCAGTAATATGTCCATAAAGACATGTCCCAGTGATGCAGCACTGCATCAAGATGAGTTACAGAGTTATATTTCTCTGTTACAAATATTCCTTCTTACAAGTGCCACCACTCAGCTGAGCGATGTGTTGTGTTGGTGGCCACAGGAGAAGGTTTATGGTCATTGTAAACCACTGAAAGTTATGTATGCAGTCATCAAAAGATGTACAACTTCGCCAAGGAAGTTTGTGTTGCTGCAAAACCTAAGACCAGATGTTCACAGAGAGGGAGGAGGTGGAAAGACAAATATTAGTCCACTGGAAAGCTCAGATGAGGGAGGTTTGGTTTTTGAAACATCAACAAAGAAAGAGAAGATACAAAAATGTAACCATCAGAGTAACTGATGAAAAAAGGGGACATCATTTAAGAATAAAGCTTCAGCTGGTTGAGGGTGTTTTTTTCTTTTTGCTTTTTATGTTCTAGTTTACTCATATAAAGATTTAACCATTTGCCACAATGGTGTTAACTAAGCTAAGATAGCTAAAAATAAAAAAAAGAAATCTCTTCAAAGTTAGATTCCCACTTAAAAGGGAAAATCTTTAACCACATTGAAAATACACTCTATTGCCAAAAGTATTCCCTCACCTGCCTTAACTCACATATGAGTTTTAGTTCATCCCATTCCTAACCAATATGAGGTGGGTCCACCCTTTGCAGCTGGAACAGCCTCAACTTCTCTGGGAAGTCTGTCCACAAGGTTTAGGAGTGCGTTTATGGGGATTTTTGACCATTCTTCCAGAAGAACATTTGTGAGGTCAAACACTGATGTTGGCTGAGAAGGTCTGGCTCTCAGTCTCTGCTCTAATTCATCCCAAAGGTTTTCTATCAGGTTGAGATCAGGACTCTGTGCAGGCCAGTCAAGTTCATCCACACCAGACTCTTCCATTCATGTCTTTATGGACGTTGCTTTGTGCTCTGGTGCACAGTCATGTTGGAAGAGGAAGGGACCAGCTCCAAACTGTTCCCACAAAGTTGGGAACATGGAATTGTCCAAAATGTCTTGGTCTGCTGAAGCATTCAGAGTTCCTCCACTGCTCTAGAGTCCAGTGGTGGCTGCTTTACACCACTGCATCTGACACCTTGCATTGCACTTGGTGATGTCTGGCTTGGATGCAGCTGCTCCACCATGGAAACCCATTCATGAAACTCTCTGCTCTGTTGTTGAGTTAATCTGAAGGCCACATGAAGTTTGGAGGTCTGTAGTGATTGACAGTGAAAGTTGGTGACCTCTTCGCACTATGCGCTTCAGCATCCTCTGACCCGCCCCCTCAGTTTACGTGTCCTACCACTTCATGGCTGAGTTGCTGTCGTTCCCAAACACTTCCATTTCCTTATAATACAGCTGACAGTTGACTGAGCGAGGAAATTTCACAGCTAGATTTGTTGCACAGGTGTCATCCTATCACAGTTCCACACTGGAATTCACTGAGCTTCTGAGAGCGACCCATTCTTTCACAAATGTTTGTAGAAACAGTCTGCATGAATAGGTGCTTAATTTTATACACCTGTGGCCATGGAAGTGATTGGAACACCTGATTCTGATAATCTGGATGGGTGAGCAAATACTTTTGGCAATATAGTGTATATCTGTGTGTAACTGAGTTCCACAGACAGTAGGTAATATCAGATATCTTGTAGATATCTGGTTTGATCAACATGTTTGGGTGTCAGAAAAAGTGAGTGAAGCTATTTGGTCAAAACAGGCCTGAATCTTATCATGAATCGCTTGACTAAAACATTGGCATCGGCAATCTATTTTTTTCATAAACAGTTTTTTGATCTATTAGCTTGATACAATCACTTTTAGATTCACTGCAATCATGGGCGAATCTTGCATTGAGTAAAATGGAGAAAATGCAATTCAAATTTTCTCTATTGTTTTGGGGCCAGGGGAGGGGAGACAGTTTGTTTTCCCCCTCAATATAACGACTTTCAGACCATCTGTGGCACATTTAAGATATTAACATCTCGTCATGCAATGATGTATTCTTTAAACTTATTCTCAAGTGGATGAGTGGATGTAAGTAACACACAAAGAAGAGGAAAGGCTTCAGAATTTGATCTTCACTGTGCAGGAATGCAGGGGCTTTTTTATTCTTTTTACAGACATAGTTAGGGTCAAGTTGGTCCCTTGGAGAGAAGTTATTCTGAGTGATTACCTTTATTTTGGGATGAAAAATTTCTGTCCTGACAGAAACTTGTCTCAGTCTCTTCCAACTTGACAGAGCCTGATCCAGAGAGGGGAGGATCACAGTGATGCGAATCATGTTCTGCTGCCTTTTCAACCCCATTGAACAATTATAGGAGCTAAATGGAAGTGGTGCTTTCCACCAGCAACACCAAAACCCTAAATGAGGGAATATCTTTAGAAAGCAAAGGTTTCGATTTTATAACACAAAGACTGAACTTTGGTGTAACGTAAAATGGCACGTGGTCCGATGTCAGATTTAACTGGTCCAGGGTGATGGGAGCATGAGGATAAAAAGTACAGAGAATAAAGTAATGTACTCATCATGTCTAGTGCCTGTGGCAGCACTATTATGATCTGGGGTTGCTTCAGTTGGTCAGTTTACCAACACTGTGTGCCCCAAATTTAAGCCAGCTGAGTACCTTAATGTCCTGAATGAGCAGGTTTTTCCATCTATAGCCTTTTTTTGCATTAATAACATGATTTTATTCCAAAATGATGGTGTCAGGAGTTGTGAAAGAGTGGTTCAGGGAGCTTCATTTTCAGGAGATATCATTTTCATATCAGAGTCCAGACTTGAACCCATTTAGGTTCTATGGGATGTGCTGGAAAAGACTTTATACAGTTAGTCGACTCTCACATCATCAATACAAGATCTTGGAGAAAAATACATTTATGTTGTGACATCACATTGTTTTATCAAAAGGATGCCATAGGGAATGTGTGGCATAATCAAAAGTGGCCCAATTAAATTTTAGAGAATGTGACTGTTGGTCAGGCAGTGATTCCTTTAACTGCTTTGGTACTAGAATGTTGGATGTTGTTTGTTGGAGAGGCAAAATGGATATAGATTTTATAGATATATAGATTATATAGACTTTTTGGCATTAACATATGCAATACAGAGAAAGGAAGAGGCAGTAAAAGAACTTCTAACCAATAAGACATAAATTTGGATTATATTTAAGCAATTCTTTAATTCTTTAAACAAATATCTGCATGTGTCCATCCACATGTGAGCTTGTGGTCATGCATGAGATTAAAACGTTTGTCTAGCGCTGTTCATGTGGCTTTGAAACCACAAGTACAGTCAGCAGGAGTTTCTGCCTTGAAAGCAGATTTTTCCTTCATGTCAAGGTCTTGCTGGTCAGACTGTTTATGTAGTTTAAAAGACGTCCACCTCAATAGAGCCCAATCATCTCCACTCAGCACCACACCAGAACCCCACCTACAGCTGGGTAAACCAGCTTCTTTGTGTTTCTGGGGCCGTTTCAAAGGAGCTGGGTGTTAAGTGACACTGAATTTAATTAGTGAATAAAATGGACACGGTGTCTCAGGGTAATTTAGCATGTCAGGGCAAATCAAATTATCCCTGAGGTGCAGATGGCAGTGTATCCATTACTACAAGTGAACTGGTAAACACAGGCCATTAATATCTGTGGAGCCCCAGTTTTCTACTTCTTACATTTCATAGGAGGGAGCTTTTTAAGTAGTGATGATAAAAAAAAAAATAAAAAATTGAAAAACAAAATCCCTTGGTGATTAAACAAGATCACTCTGGAGGAATTTCAGACACAAAACAAGGAAACTGCAGATTGTATTTACTTACACTGTCTCATTGAGGATGTTACTAGTGATATGGTATTATTATTAAATTATCAAATTTGATATCAAAAACACAAAAGATACACCTTTGAAGGACTTTACTGAATCACTGAGAGCTGTTGTGTGCATTGTGAAAAACATCTCCCCACATGGGTTTTAAACTGAACTCATGGCCTATCCTGCCATGGGAAGAGTGTATTTCGCTTGTTTCTGATCTGTGGTGAGATATGAATTTCAATATCAGTGGCTTCAGGAAACAGTTCTTGCCAAATTGAGAGATGCTGCTCTTCTTGATTGGGGTGATGCAGGTGCGCAAAAAGAAGAAGCCATAAACATTTTCTTTTATTGCTAATTTGCACATCACTTCAGTTATATCCTTGTGTTGATATTTCATGGGTTGGATAGGAAGGTGGGTGTCCCTGGCCTATCTGAACTCTGCGAGGAAGAACCAGCAGTCCGCCTGTCAAACAGCTGTCAAACACAGGAGGATGGAGACGGGGAGGACGTCGACTGGAGAGTGCTGAGTGAACTGAGGCTATGTCTGCACGTTTTAAAAAGCAATTTTCAAAAATAAGAGATCTGCATCTCAGCTCGGTGTTGGAGGACATCTCCATCCATCTTACACCACCCTAACCACGTACCACTCATCCATTTATGCCCAGGGGACATGTGAGTACGTGTAAAAGCAGAAATATTTGCTGGAAATAATGTCTTTCCTCCTGAACATGTCATTTACACTTTTATTAAATCCAGACTTGTGAACAGCAACTGCCAACAGTTAAACTAGTGCCTCCATATGGAGCCATTCCTGTCACATCACCTGCGGCAAAAACAAAGATGGCTGCCTGCTGCTGAGCACATTTAATGGAAAACCTAATTCACGTTTATTTTTCTCAGCTTTCATAACTTAGTATTTTTGTGGTATGTCTTGATAAATCTACATGGTATAAATATGCATTTATTTTAGTGGTTCAAAAAAACAAAAACAAAACAGCTCAAATTTACATAGTATAACCGTTTTCATTAAACAGCTGGACTTCAGATGTTTGTTAGTTTAACCCTGTGACATACTAAATTAGTTCAACGCTAACTTCTGTTGTTGTGTGGGAAACGCATGCCAAATTTACTACCAGCTGAGTCAGATGAGATGTCAAACTCTTGTCTGAGGTGAAATTTTCCTGTTGATCGAGATCTGAAGGTCAAGTAGGGGTCGCTGACAACATCTCTTTCTCCAAAACTGAGCAGGTCATTTTGTTTTATTTATTTATATATTATTTTTTCACAAGTTGCACAGTTTCTTCAGATTTTAATAAATTCAAAATATGTAAGGATTAAAGTAGCAATGCACTTTCCTCAACCATGTCTTTCCAGCCATCGTCATGGCAGCTGGTTTTTCAGTTGGAGTGAAGCATCTCAACCTTGTCCCTCATTTTCGATGTGCCTCTTCTGACATCAGCGTTGTGCTACTATATTAATGTAAATTTGGACATGACATGCATTCAGTACTTGTAAAAGTATTTGGATCTAATCCTAATTCTTGGAGTGGTAAAACAACACATTTGAACCAGGGTGCTGATGTGGCTGGATACGCCCTCATGACAAATGTTTCAAATAAAGCATTTTCAGAAAGGAAGGAGTAGCTGCAAAAATACTGATGCTCATTTATTGAGGCTCATTTGTGTGCTCTCTGCAGGCTTCCACCTACTGTAGAAAGATCCATCAGCCACTCAGCCTTCCAGCTAAAAAAATATTTACACTCCCCTGATGCATCAATAAAACTGTTTAGGATGTTTCCTGAGTGTTTCAGCTCAGAGAAAGATTGTAAACCATTTCACACTCAAAAGAGGGTAAGCAAGGAACAACATGAGACAGAGTATCTGCGCACACCTAATGTAAATATTTAAGACATCTGTAGATTTTGAGTTTCACAAGATTAAATGGTTCCTGTGACTCACGCTCTACCTCACCCCTACCCCTACCTTTCAAAAAAAATAAATAAATAAAATACTGTCTCATTTGCTAAGCTTGTCCAGCAATGATAGAAAAACATTTCAGAGCATGCATTTATGCCTTTAAAATGTACATCATAAAAACAGGCATGACAAATCAAAAGAAGCATAAGTGAGCGATATAAATCGAGCCTTTCAAAGCAGAAAGTAAATTCAAATGTCTCCCAGCTTCTGCACACACACGTGTCTGCCTCCTTCACACTGGTGCTGAGGCTTACATAAGTGGCACCACTGAATTAATATTTAAGGTATGTTTTGGAGACGGTGCTCCTTGTTTGTTTGATGCCTGACTTTCTCCCTAGATGATATTTCAATTGAGCTGTTACATCATCTGGTTCATGGCCACGACGGGGATAAAACAGCCCCGTGAGCCATTACTACAAGAAGTGTGCTGCAGCAGGTCCACGTGATGCACATTAGTTGCTAACCGGGGTGTCTGCTCATTAACGCCAGTGTTCCCTCTGATGTGTTTCCATTAACCGCAATAGTTGGTAATAATTAATCCAGCGGTGGTTATTACAGAAGTTATTTCTTATAAGCAGATTTCCTCTGACTGATATAGCAAACCGGCGTGAGTATTAATTTTTAATCTGATACCCGCCTGAATTAAATCTGTCTTGAATTTACATATTTGTGCTTCATCTTCGGCAGATGAGAGGAGTGATATAATTAGGTTTGACGTGGCTATAAAACAATACTCTTAGCATCATCACAGCCTCATTGTCTCCTCTCAGCCAGTGGCCAACCGAGCTGGTGGCTCTGCAGAAATGAAACCAGCCAGATGAGAGATAAGCTTCAGACCCTGGCTGGCTTTCAGCAGACGCATCACCATAATCACGCCTTTCTCAGACAAGAGCTCAAACAGACTCATCACAATGTCAGTCACAAATTGATGCATATATGGTGTTTTCTATGATTAGACACACTGTTTTATGTTATATAAGCATTAACAGATAGTAACACCTTAAAGTAATGTGATGTGTGACTGATCACAATGGCATAGCGGACATTAATCCCAGCAGCTCACTTCTGTTGTCAGCTAGCCGCTGCAGGAGACTGATGGAGGATTTATTAAGGTTTAGGCTCAGTGTTCAGTTGGAATCGGAGAGAGAGAGAGAGAGACGAAAATTGTATAATGATAAAAAAAGACTCTGGCGGTGGAGCATCTTTCATTTAATTAGTTAAATTAGCAACATGTCAGTAAGTAAGTCAGGAAGTTTTCACTTTAACACAGTCATTTTAGCTACTGCATATACAGATTAAACTGGGGTTTAGTCAAGAAAATCCTCATCTTTATGTAAGCATCAGTGACCTTCATTATTCTGATTTGATTTGACCCCATAGGTCTTAAATTTTAACAGCACAAAAAGAAATTATGTGGTAGTCTTGCAATACATTGTCATTTAAAACAGCCGAGGGAACCTGCAGCTACTTTCATTACGATGCACCCACGTTTGTGTTTTGCAAACAAAGAGAAAGTTACTCATGCCACTCCAACATCCCACAGATGATCCACTACGTAAAACATGTGATGACCCGCTGGATAAGATAAGCAATCTCAGGTTGCTGTGGCAACCAGGCCTCCAGCGCCCAGTGTTGTCTGACACCTGTTATCGTGTGAGGGGATGATGAATATGGTGTGTGAGGGAGAAGACTAACAACATACCCTTGCTGAACTGTTCATCCTACATACCAACACTCACTTTTCCTCATATTGGAATCATAGAAGGAACAATATTAAACAAAGATCCAGAACAATGTGTGGGAGCAACCATCTCTGGCTCCTCTCAAGTTTGACTGAGAGCATATTCGATGCTACACCAACTCGCAATCTCATTTGGGCCCAATAAATTCAAGACAGTTTTGATCTGGCCATAAATTATTATGTCAAAAATGGAAAAGAGTTAATGTGGTGCAAAGACCTGATTGCTTTGTAAGAACACTATTATGACAGTCTTAGGTTACAAGGTTACAAGGTTAAAGAAAACAGGGACTCAGTGATCGGCAACCTTTTTTTTTTGTGAAATTGTCAGAGTTGTATTTATTTTTGTCTTTTACTGATGGAGATGATGTCTCTTAAGGTTCAAAGAGGCATATTGTTACCTTTTTCCTGAGGTCTGAATGAAATGCCAGTGACACATGATCAAAATATCTCAGTGATACATTACAAAAGCTTCCTTTCTTTATAGCTCTGGTCATAGCAGCTAATTTAAGTGGGTGGTGGCAGTTCACTTAGCTCCACTCCTCACCCCTATCCTCCAAGGTGTATCTCCTCGCTACTGTATCTCTAAGAACAGCATACAGAGAAGCTGGATGGAGATAAAGATGGGGAGGATGAATAATTCTCATTGAATGAGAAATTTTCAGACCTAGGCCACCCTCAGACAAAGTGACTTGGTTGTCTGATATTTGAGTTTTTGAGTATGTAGTGATTTCAAGTGTTTTAATAAAGCACAGAAATATATATTTTTTTAAAGTGTTTTGCTTTCTGCTGTTATACATCTGCATATTGAACCTGCCAGATTTTTATATTTTGGCCTGACTGATGAAATCTGACACAGTGCTTCTCTCTTATGTGCTGACTCCTCTTGTGGGAACATCTTCATGTTCCTTATATCGTACAGATTTTTTTATTAATTTAGAAAAGAAATGTCTATTCATAACTCAATATGCACCGTTCATACTGGTACCCTCAGTCTTCTCTAACTCAAGCATGAAATGAATACAGCTTTGCCCGATTAAATGAGACCTTTTTCATGTTGTGTAACATTTGTTCATAAATTATTCAATCATGAAAGCGATTACACTCTGGACTTTATTACGCAATGCAGTATCCCAAGATCACTGATGCTATATTCAGACGTTCTTGCTCGTCACAAGACACCATCTGGGAAAAAGAGTGGGAAGAGTCATTAATATTTGACATGTACTCAAGATGAAAAACTTTACAATGTGCTGTCTCAGCTTTGGTGCAAAGCTAAACTTTAACAAAAAGGAAATCCAAGTTGTCAGTCGTTTAATGGATTGTTTGTACACAGCAGGAGCATGTTGGCCATGTGAAGTGTGGAAGGTGTGCAGGGACATAAAGGAAATTACATATTCCACTCTATTACGCAAGTTAATCAAAGCTGACGGATAGTCAATTTCATTCATGAGACCTACTTAAAGGTTAACAATTGCAGTTAGATTTGACATGCGGTGGCTGAAGGCAATCAGCAGTTTTAGACTGTGGATCTATAGCTGGGCATATGTAATTAATGCATTCAGCTGTGGCCAGGGCACTCCACCAGCCAGAAAAACCAAAACGGAGAGGTTTTAAAGCAGTTTTAAAGCTGACAGAACTCCAGCTCCAGAGTTCATTTCATCGTGTGTCATTTTTCTCTGTCACATACCTCTTTGCTCCACTGCCAGTTTTCTGCATGTGCTGTATGTGCTTCAATACGCACAAAGAGGGAGAACAGGGGATCCTTCTTTGGTGGTGTTTTCATAAGCACATGTGCACATGCAGTAAGTGTCAGGGCATGTGTGGCGGAGCTGACAGGCCATCAGAGCTGCTGTGGCAAATGAAAGTGATGCTCAGGAGGAAAGAGGCCTGGAGGAAGGCTGGGAATAAACAGACGGATTTGTGACGCACTTTGAAGCGCACATCTGAGAGGAAAGAGGGAGGAAGCTGAGGGGAAAAAAAAGAACATGTGGAGAGAAAGAGTGCGAGTAGGAGGAGGCTGTTTTCAAACTGTTACAAAGAACAATCTGTAACTGACCAGAACAGCAAGCTATCTTTCAAATGCAAAGCAGCTCTCATCTGAACTTGATACCACCAATCCTCTGAGGGTCTCACACTCAAATATATCTACTACAGACCAACACACACGCTTTGATTCGAGAGAGCTGAGAGATTTGACCTTTAGGCCACACGCCTCAGTTTCCTTTTTAATGTCAAAAATGTTCTGCACTCGGGTTACTTTTCTTGTTACCTGGATGAATAAAGAGGGCAAGATGATAAAAATACCAGATGACTGTACCATGCCCCCAGCATCGCCCAGAGGCACAGTATGAAACAGTGACTACTTTTCTATGTTTTTTCGTCGCAGAATGGTGAGGGAGGGAAGGAAAAACGAAGGTCCTTTTGGGCCAGTCAGACCTTGATAAGAGAACTGTGGTTTGCTGCAGAACGAATATAGATTTTAAAGAATGTATTTACTGCAGTGTAGGATTAGGGTCATGTTATTGTACCAGCATGATAAGAAGAGCTGAGATTACAGACTTTCTTATCTAAAGCCCACCACCACTACAGGCAGGACTAGTTGGAAGCACTCCATCATAGATGAATGTGTTGCACACTGTTATCTGCATGTGCACACGGTACATGCATGTGCGTTGTGTCAGTGGCCTGTCACGTTATGTTTCAAAAGTTTCAAGTATAGCTGCATAAACTTTTAGTAGAGGAGGATTTGGATGTTTGTTTCTGGCAGAATAGCCTTGACAAGCCACTGGAGAGTGCTTCATCTCAGCACCTCATCAAATAAGGGCTCCCACTCACCTTCTGTTGACAAAGGCTCACAACAAGCTCAGACACTAATAAAACCATTAACACCCACCAGTAACATTCATGTATATGCATGTCATCCACTCTTTTTTTTTTTGTGGTACAAGCTCAACTTGAGTTCAGTCTGTTGAGGAAAAACATCAAAAAAAAAAAAAAACATTACATGGACATCATAGTATCAGGATGTAGGGGCTTTTGCGTTCACCACAGTTGAGAGTGACTGTAACTTTCCATATCATAAAGTGACACAAAGGAACTTTTGTCATTTTCTGCTCAGTTTATGACACTCTTATTTGGTCTCTTACTCGGTCACGCTCTCATTTTTTCTCCAGTTGTTTTCTTGAGCCTCTTAGATGCCTCTGCTATGATGTCCACTGTAGCTCAGTGAGCTAAATTCATGGTTGTTGATGTGTCACATAGTGTTGAAAGCAATATGTTGTCAAAAGAAATTAACCACTATGAGAGTCCAGAGTTAGACCTAGATGACTATTGCTAAAAAATTATACAAATATTCCTTCAAACAAAATTGGAAACTGATATTTTGAATCGAGAAGGCAGGTCATATGTGCTTTTTAAAGGCTGAAAGTAGGTGTTGCCTGTAAAATTTGCAAGAATAAGGATGAATTTTGAAAGTATGCAACCAGCACGCTCATCCCCTTCCTTCTAATCTCCTTCAGAAACCACATCTTCAGGATCCTGCCTCCAGAACACATGAAAGCACAAGCAGTTACCCACCTGAGGCTATGGGTGTAACACAGTCTATACATTCATGTACAATGTAGGCAGGTAGGCTAACTGTAACACAGAACCAGGGATGGACAGGGTTATGTTTCATCCAAGTGACAAGCCATCAAACCACCTGGGCTGGATGTACGTAAAAGGATAAAAGAACAATTACCTGTCCAAGAGAAATACAGTCACAATGGCTCTGAAGTCTGTTCCCTTTGTTTTTGCCCATCAAGGCATTGCCACACCAGAAACTCCCCTTACCTCTGTTTTTTTGGTTGCATCTGTTTTTTTGTTTTTTTTTTTTTTTTTGGCTGTAGCTGTGTCAAATACAGATTTTGACTTTGAAACTTTACACTTTTTTGGTGCGACCTTGACCGTTCAGAGACTAGCAGAAAGTCTGATTGATGTTGACAACACTGACAATTCATTTCCTTCACCCTTAATAAAATAATCTGGTGTGAATTTACCATGTGGTAGCATCCACAGACGACAGAGGGTTCTCATATTAATTCTCAGAACAGCTGTTTATTTACTATTAGCACAAGAAAAAAACATTAAAAAAAATAAATCATGAAATAATCATCCGCGCAGCCTAAAATAATACCTCTCAAACTCTCTTCTTTCATTGTCCATATGTAGCTGCAACACGCAGCTACATATGGTACTACATTGGTACTGTTGTCTTCTTTTGAGTCTTATTGTCTCTACACAGACAACTATAATAGAGTCATAAAAGTTTCCAGGCCTGTAGTTGAGATCAAGATTAAAGATAGGTCTCATATTAGAAAACATTGTCAGTGGATTTAATTCTGTTGGTCTCTAATTTGCTCTGCCCTTCATTATGTTCACATGCTACTCTTTATAAACATAATAAAAGTAAGAACATGGCATCCATTTGTATTGGAAGGATAAACAATTATAATAGGATTTTTGGATCTTTTCTATGTTTTACTGTTTTTATAAAAGGCTTTCTAGGTCTACAGCTTGTAGTAATTAGATGGCTGCAAGCTTTGCTTGCACATTATTAATAACTTTGTTGGAAACAAGCTATACTCACTGAATCATGCACCAACATCCTCAAATATTCTCAACCCCCACCACCCTGTGCACTGTAATGAGCATACAAGAGAAACCAAACAAGTCTGTGCAACAGATCAGAGACGATCTTGATCCTTTTAGGGGCAAGCTCCTCTGAATCCTGGTCTCCCATTACTGGACAGTCGAGCGGTGCAGAGCCCAACCTTACATTAAACAGCCTGCTTTGGTGAGAAACAATGGATTCAGATGCAAAGACTACAGGATAATGAAAAGTTCTTTATTTTAAGGAGAACAAAAACTCAGCAGGGAGGTTGACCTTGAAGGATCTGTGATTGAACATGTGAGGTGGGTGTGGCAATCGATGCAGGCCGAGCAGCTGGGGCACCCAGACAGAGGAAGCAGTTTCTACACGACAGAGACAGACTCACAACACAGCCTTGATGTATTACCTTGCACATCCTAAATGATTGAGCCAGGAGACATTTTAAATTATCCTTTATTCCATATAATACTGTGAAAATGAGCAGAGATGCTGGATGGTTCAGTAAATACCAGCGTGATCAAAGGGATCAAAGAGCATCTTCCAATATGAATTATAAGCAGGTGAAAGAACAAGCAAACTGAGTTTGTATGTGTGACTGAATTGGAGTTTATGCAGGTGTGAATGTGGTCCTCTGAGAGGTGATCTTTCTGTGTTTGAAATATTTATGCATCTCTGGAGCAGACTGGTGATCAATGATAAGAGTCACAGACGAGCTGGACAGCCAGGGGGAGTGTGTCAGTGCTTCGAAGAGAACAATGCCAAGGTGGCAGGCTTTGGCAGTGTCATTAAAACTGTTCCTGCTTGTGTGGGTAGTCCTTTATATGAGCCGAGGGTTGGATAACAAGATTAACAAGATTTCCATATGTACAATAAAAATAACCAACTAGAGGCAGCTTTTTAGCAATTCTAGCAGAATAATTGGAAATTGGAGAAACAATTGCTCGTACCACTTGCCAACTTCTTCTGAGCTTACAGTTTAATAGCTCGAGAGCTTATTTAACAAGGTATTATTTTTTAAAAACCTATTTACGAGTATTCTTTTAATACTCGTAAATAGGAGTTTTAACTCTCCCTCATGCACAGGCGAGCTGACCAGGTATACCCGGCCTTTGGCCCGGTTCCAGCAGAGCCCCATGAATTTAGAAAAAAGATTGAAGAAAATATGGAAAACGGATAGATGGAAGTAGATCATCCTCAAGGAAAAACAGAATGATAACTTCTGAAACCACATACAGTATTGGTAGTTACAATCTTTTGAAATTTTCCCTCACCCTTTTAAAAAGTATTGCTTTTGTGTTGTATCAAATTGCATCATTTCGTACCTGCAAAAAGCCAAATTGTTTAAGTGCACCACCTTTGTGCCGTTTTCTGAGAGCAGGGAGGGCAAAAAAACAAAAAACATTTCATGTTTTTGTCATAACTTTCTTCAACTGAAAGTTACTGGTACATTTGATAACTTTTTCAAGGCAAAAAGGTTGGTCTCAGTTGACCTGATTTACGTGAAACCACTGATGATGGAGGTTAGAGATTGTGGAAACTCTGGGATGGAATGTATAATTGCTAAACTTGTAGTTAGTTGTCTTAAAATTGTTAATGTGTGGGCACAAGAAAACCATATTGTTGTGTAACTGATCTGAAATTGATATATGTGACACTTCTCATTACTGAATACAAATCAGAGTCAAATGTTAGCGCTAGCTGGTGGCTCTCTCAGTGTAGCTGTGCAGGGCGGACTCCTCTGCTCCAGACTATTTTTGTCAGGAAATTGTGCTCATCAGAAATTGTGGTCTACCACAGCATGTAGGATGGAGTGTAATGCCATTTCTTCTTGTTGTAATAACTCACAGGGTTTTTCCCTGGAAGGAAACTGGATAACAGCTCGAGCCCTGTGAGAACATAATGTAGGCATCAGCACAGTGAGAAGCCACACTCCTAGTTGCAGTGGGAAATGAGTCAGTTGTGTTGTATGAGCAGGTGTATTTTCTTTAAAAAAGAACACACACTTGTGCTAATTTGGTTTTAAAAAAAGCAAACAAAAAGTCAGTGTCAACAAAAAGCTTTCAGCATTTCACAATGGTCTTTAAACTACACATTTTTATGTCATGATTTTAATCAAAATATTCAAGAAGAGAACGGAATAGTGGACTTGTTTATTAGTTTTGCATGGGTGATTGTGTTATATAGTTGAGCTTAAAAACCAAGTGAACACATTTGTAGGGAAGTTTACTTTATATGTTACAGCTGGTCATCAAATGAAGCAAGCTGCATAGAAATCACGAGCAGCAGATTAACAAAAGCCAGAGTGTCTTCAGTCCTGCTACAGCAGGACAACATGAACGAGCTGGCACGCTACCATGCTAACTGCTCACTATATATTCCTGAGAGCTCATGAGCTAGCATGGAGCAGCTGTGCAGGCAGGTGGCTCATCACAAGAGCAGTCAGGTGATTCAATAAAGGCAAGGAACCTTTGAGAACGCCCACTGGCAGGAATGGCATGACTGAGCTTTGACAAATACAGTGGAAAATGGTTGAATCCTCAGCTAAACCTTCATTTTTCTTTTGTTGAGGTTCGGAAGGTTTAGGGCTTGCGTCAAACAGTTGTTAGATTTAGGATTTTTGATTACTCTCCGGCTCATGAGGATGCAAAAATTAAATGACCATATCAGACCGCAGGTGGTCTTTCAGTCCCAGGTAATTGCACGGTGTAAACAGAGTTCTCTCATCTCGCAGCATCTGACCAACAGGTTAAGGAATATTGATTATTTTGGGAAACATCCATATTTGCATGTCAACATAAAGTGTTCTTCCAGGAAAACTGTCTGACAGAAATACAACAATACACTTAAGTCTTTAAACAGGTCAAAACTATAAGATTCAGTGTTAAACATTTAACCATGAGGGTACTTTTAGATGGATTTACCTTACTAGGGCAGAAAAATGGTTGTTGTTTGTTAATTTTAACATTATTATTGAAGGGGGTGTTATTCCACAGCATCAAAAACAAGCCTTTTTTTGTTGGTGAGCATCAATGCTTTGAGCATGCAAACTTACAGGAATATACGAGTGTACTAATGGTGCAGACTCAGCTGAAAATGGCTGATTCAGTCTGCCTGTTGAGTAATTTTTCATAATGTTTTTTGTGCATGAGCTTTCCTGAGTTAAACTGCAACATTTGTGTATACTTGCTACTTACACAGACTGCTTGCTTCAGAGCTCATCATGTTTTATTTCCCCTTTTCATCTCTTCTTTTAATGATAACATGCTATTATCCAGGGATACACAGATGGTTCATCCAGTCATCTGACTGGTTTTTTTTTCTTCCCTCTTTCTCTCAACAGTTTACATGGACGTCCTTTCTGAGAGTTCAATTGAACAAACCATCTGAGGTAAAATGTTGGTTTGGTGGGGCTGTTTTGCTAACAGCTTTAACTAGAGGATGGATAAATACTGAGAAAACTGGAGGACGCTTCATCTTCACACTGACCCTCAGACCATCTCCTGAAGCTGATGATACTTGGGCTACTGGAAATTTCTGGTTAATGGAGAGTGGAAGTTGCTGACGGGAGATTCCCAAGAGCACTGTTACTGCTCTTTGTAGCCGCCCAGCAGGAAATGTCCAGGCTTCGGGCCTATCAATGGGCCCTTTCATTGGTCACACAACAGCTGTGTTCAAGCCAGGTGAATGAAACATAATTCATTACTCCCATATCACCCAGAATATGCAATGTCAGCTCTGCACATTCATTTAATGTTGCACTGTCTCCCCATGGCTGTATTGGAGGCTAATAAACCCGAATTATGATTATAACAAAGGTTTTACAGGATATCCAGCCAATGAGAGGAGTAACTGTTGGATCAAGACCTCTCCACCCTTTAGAACAACACACTTGTTGGTTCCAAATATTAGGAGTCAAAACTCAGTCTTCCTGTACCGGGATGAAGAATCAATCTGGTTGTAATATAATTCTAATGAATATGATACTAAATTCAAATGAGTTATGGGACTCACAGAGAAGGAGAGGAAAAGGTATTTAAGAGAGATGACATATCAGAGCATTAATTGATGATTTGGACTGAAGAGGATAGAGGTAGGTGAATAAATGAATTTGGAATAGAAGGAGAGATGAAACATTCATCTCATTACATGAAGATTAATTCACTGTAATTCCCGCTCATGAGAGCTTTGAAGTTAGTGCTGAAAGGAAGGGAGAAACGCTAGTGTTTACTAGACGGAGACAAGAGACAGACAGAGGTAGACAGAGAAAGACGGGGGGGAAACATCCCCAGACAGCTGTTTTTCATCGTTCTACTTCTCGCTCAGACCATCTTCCTTGTTAGGGGCAACTTGCATGGCTTTCATCAGGATTTTCCCTTAGTTCAGGGGTTGGAGGCTGTTTCTCTCACTTATAAACCTCTCTCCTTTTTATAAGTCACCTTCCTCGACTTTGTCTTTGTTCCAGCTGAAATTATCCGGTGCCAAAAACAGCCTAAAAGCAGCCTATATAGGTTTCACATCTAATAGAACATTAAGCTAAAAAAAAAAATAAAAGGTAGAGTTTATGTTTTTTAGACTACACATTTTAGGAAGCCTGATGAGCAGGTGAGCTTAAACCTCAGAAGAGTGTCTTTCAGAACATCTGATTATCATACTGAGTCATTCCCCTGTTGTTCCTTTCACAGCAGAACAGGGCTGTGAAACAGCCTCCCACTAACCTTGTCCAATTACTGATCTCCCACACCACAAATGTCAAGCTCTTCAAATGAATTACACCAAATCAAAAGGTGACATGCAGATTGTGTGCTGAATTTTTAGAGAAAGTTTCTGGTTGTGGTGAAATAAGCCATTTTCTTTTCTTTTTTTTTTCCTTTTCTCTGCTCGTCTGCCCCCTGTTCTGCTTTTAGCCCCCTCCTCTCCTCAGTGCTCCCACCTCTCCTTACAGCTCTGATAAGAAAACAAAAGATAAACAACCCCACCGGCATCTGCCATCGATTGCTTCGGGGTAAAAGCTTAATGGCTTGGCTCAGAGTAATAACACTCCTGGAATTCTTTCAGCTGATGGGATTGATAGATTCTCTTTACTGAGCAGAGAGTTTTTGAACCAGAGAGAGTTTGTCTTTGGCACAAAAGGTGAAAGCTGGGGCATGGAGGTCACGAGTATGAACGAGCCAGATGTACAACTCAAAGTAATGTGTACATGAATGTAAGCCAGCTGCAGATCTGGATGCAGTGAGTGCGTTACTTTCCCCACCTTCCCTAATTGAAGGTTTGGTTTATGTCCCAACACTTGCCACTCATCTTAATGGTGTGATGTCTGACATCCCTCAAACCAGGGCTCTTATCTGCAGATGTCTTGTTTCCTTCATACTAATTTGTATTTTTTTTTCTTTCTCTTGGTTTCTTTAGCCCGGTTTAGTGGATGCATGTATGCACTCAGGGAGTTACTGTACCTCTGAAAGATGTTTAAAACCTCAATTGAAACCTCAATTTCACACAAAGGAATCAAGGGAACACAGCCTGACAACAAAATATAGCAGTTTATGGTTATTTAAATGAAATGCAATCAAGTGTGAAAACAGGAAAAAAAAGTATTATGCTATGATTTTTGCAGAAAGTAGATCTGCAGAAATAGATCTTGCACAGTACAAGTTTCAAATTGTTGGTTTGAACTCTGGAATATGAGAAATGTGGAATGATTTATATAAAAGCGTGGACATAGTCAACCACTTTCAGATGTCGGGCCAAAGCAGTCGTGTATGAATGTACATTTTCACTGATGACTACAAGGTGCTTTCTTCAGAAAATCTATCCAGTATACTCCAACTTGAAAAAAAAAGCAAGATTTTCTGCTAAAATACATCTGTATTCAACCGCACATGTTTTCCTGGTGTCATTAGTTAGATTGATTCCTTCTGACTGGCAGGTTCTTGGTCCTGCTGAAACTAAAAGACTGAGATGGCGACAGTGAAATAAAATTTAACGTGGCAGAAAGCAGATCCCAAACCAGTCGGTTTCAACACAACACTTTTTACACTATTTTTACAAGCTACAAGATCCTCAGTGGACATAATCTCCATGCAAGTTTGTTCTCTTTTTTATTCCAACTCACTAGAATTTCTCACTGAAAATTCTAGATTTTATCAGAGCCACCATTATTCAGCACAAAGATTACTGTGTCCTAGTTTTGTCACCGAGTCCTGGTTTTCTCCGGAAGCAGCTGTGGTTCTGTTGGTTACACATGCTGGGAGCCCTTCAGCTGCAGAGTGTATTGTCTACTGAAACTAAATGAATCAGTCAAAGCAAAATCAAGTTTCAGTGTCTCATAGCTCAGGCATTCACCTTGTACTCTCAAAACTCACTCCTTTGGTTGTTTTCACTTCTTCTGCTTCATATAAAATAAAGATCACAGCATGGAGCACCTTGTGTTTTTCAACAGCTGCGCCTCACATTATCCTTGGTTTAAATACTCTGAGCAGTCAATATCTGGCCTTGAGGTGCAACTTGCATCAATTTAGGGATGTAATATGCGGTTGATGTGTGCACAGAGAGCGTTTTATTTAAAAAGTGACCATATTCTCTGTGCTCATGCTCATCTGCTCTTTTTAGCTTCCATCAAGAATAGACCAGGCATGTTTTAAGTGCAGCAGATCATTAAGCTGCTCCTGGGGTGATTCTGAAACATGCTGTGAGGGATCCGAATCAGCACCGTCGTGAGTGACTGCAATCAAATCCATCAACCACATTGTTGATGGAATATGTTGCAACTGCATCCAGTCGAAACCAAGTGCAATACTCTCTTTTTGAATAATTCAGTAGAAACAGAAGTAATAATTGACATCTGGCAAGCTAAAGATTGCAATCCTCTCAAATGCTGCAAGGAAAAGAAAATATTGTATTCTTTACTGAGCCGTATCACCTATCAAGAATAAAACAACTTAATCATTCCAAAGACATTCAACAGTGATTTCCATCTCCAAAAAGAAATGTTTAATTTTGTTTTCTGCCTTCATATATCCTTATACTGCTTTGCCTCTTCATGTTTTTGTTTTGTTCAGCAAACTTGTTTCACGTGCCAGTTGCCTATTCAATGCATCATGTAATTACTACAATCCACCTTTTAAGTTTGCAAAAGAGCCACTAATTCCTACATTTTCTTCTTATATATCACTATACATTCATCCTCTGAACAGCAGTTGTTCCACAGGCTTTTTGGTGTTACCATAGTAAATTTCTGCCAAGCAGACAGTGATGAAAATACACTGAATTCGGTTCATTATAAGGTTATAAAACAAAATAAAAAAGTAAAGTCGTGAGAGAATTTTATACCAATTGAAACAGTTTTAAATGATAACCCCCCCGGATCTTTGCTCTTGTCTCACTCTTGTTAAGGATTAGGTTTAAATTCAGGCCGGACACAGGAACAAGCTGAGGCGAGCAGATAAAAGGTAAGTGGTTTATTTGCAATAGTAGTGTCTTTACACGGGAGATTGATGTCCTTGACGTGAGCGTAGAAACTTAAGTCCGTCCAAGAAAAAAAAAAGAGGAACAAAAACGCTGCACTATAATCCAGGCTGGGTTCTGGAAATAACCTTTGCAGTGGCAGACACAGTCACAGCAGGGATCCCTGTTGGAAAGGCAAACAAAACAAACATGAGAGTCTTAGAATTGAAGAGGTAAAGAAAGAAACTGGACTTAGACTGTGATTTGGCCAAACTTATACCACATAGGATAGCCAACACTGGACCTTAAATACACAGACCGGGAGTCCACCACAGGTGAAATGAGTTGGTAATTAGCACAGCAGCCACCACCTAGAACCAGCACCAGCACCAGCACCACCATGCCCAGCAGGATGTCCAGGCACCACACATGGAAAAAGAAAAAAAAGTTTGATGATGATGCTTTTTACCTTCCTTTCGCTAAGCATCGATAATAAGGATAAAAGGAAGATCGGGTTAGAAAGAGGGCAGATATAGAGCACAGTTCTGATCCCAGTTGGCTCCTCTTTAATGCCTTTGTCTTTCATTGGCTTCTGTCAGCATTGACTTTGACACTTTCTTTACCTTTCCAGACTCTCTCATGGGACGATGACTGCAGTTGCTCTTCCCACTCAATATCAGCTTATGCTGCTCTGGAGCATCTAAGACATTGACTGGGTCCCAACTCAATTGCTATTATGTGTCAGAGTCTTTCATGCTCACAGCATTAACTTTAGAGCGGTGCAGCCTGTAGCTTTGACAGAGTGATGCAGCCTGTAACACCTGAGGCTCAGCAAAGGGTTTTGATCATTTAAACAGTTAATTAGTGAACTAATTGGCCATCTAGTCATTACAGTGACTTATTTGATTGAATGGTGTCATGAATTGAAACAGCTAGAAATAACAGTCTTTGCACTTTGGATGACTTCAGTAATTCGTTGTGAGCTGACAGAGCTGTCACAGCACACCGTCTCCAACCAATTCTCCTATTGGAATTAATCTGTCTTTTCAAGGCTTTCTTCCATTTGCTTTTTATTTAAGCAAGGATTATTCCGTCTCAGTAATTCATGTGGGTCAAACATCCTGAGTGAGTTGATGAGGTGACAGTGAACAGAGACAAGCCCCCTCTGCTACTGTGGGAACAGCAGAGACCTCTGACATCTGACCCCAACACTGAGGCTCTTTGTGGTTGGCTGTCTCTGTGGCTCTGTTTGCAGCCTGATCACAAACAGTCACCTTGGGCACGATGGACTGTGATGGATGGTAACCTGTGAGTCATGAGGTCAGCTGAGTCAGCCCCACACAGAGACAACTGGCTGACCCAGGACTGGTGTGTTTATGTTGACGTCCGGGCTGATCATTCGTTCAGTGAGCCCTTATGCTTAAATCAGAGTGTTGAATTTGTATTTGGGTGTGATGATGACCAAAGAACTGAAGGCTAAAATATGCAGGTACCAGGTGGGTGTTGCTTAGCAACAAGCATAGACAGCAAGATGCTTTTGTGCTATGAGGAGAGTATTCCTTGACAAGAGCTGACTTTTAAATTCAAGAGCAGACAGAACTTAAAATTCACCCATGAACGGAAACCCGCTTGTGTTTTTTTGTGTGTGTGCTGAGCATTTAGCTGATGGGCTTCATCTGCGTGTAATCTCGTTGCAGAAGCTCCGTTCTCCAACGTGCATGGCACAGAGATGATATCTCCCTCTTAATCTTCAAAGTGAGTCTTGACATTCACGAAGATGTCCCTTGGCTGCAGCTCCGACGCCTCCCCACTCCGTCACCAGTGCTTAGATGAGTACATACACTTGGGAGGTGAGGCTGTTGCATAAGTTTTCTGTGATAGACGGGAAAACTGCGTGGTTGACTCATGCAGCAATAATTTCAAAGAGAAAAGTCAAGTCCTGACTAATCAGTGAATGTTCTAAGACAGACCATTTTGTAAACTATATTTTCTGGAAACTGGTTCTGTATGTTATAATTTCACAGCTGCAGCCAGACAGAGAAAACAGCTACAGCTGCCCCTGAGCTGACAGATGCCAACACATACATGTGTGGACCACTAATGGCAGACTCATGGAGCAATAGGACTTATGTTTGTAATTCATACAAGCCTTTTTAAAAGCAAACAGCATCCACCCATAGCCCCAGAGTGCTTTTGCTATAACTCAAGAGAGTTCACTTTTATCGTGAGGGGTTTCTAAGTAATTGCTTATGTTTCTGTAGATCACATTACACAGTATGTTACTCTAAAAGCACTATAAACTGAGAGAAAAATGTTGCTTCTTCAGAGAGAAAGTCCCACACAGAAATTTAGAAGAATTGTCTTTATAGCCAGAGCGGAAAAGCAAACCCTCATTAATGGTGGTCTGTCATAAAAGAGCTCACCCAAATACTGTTTACCCACAATGGGTTCAGCTTTCCTCTAGACAAGAGGTATTCTGTTTTTGTTTCGTTTTATATTTGCAATTCAAAGAAAAACTCAAAATGAGCTTCCCTAGTCCCTACGCATGCTGGCTGGCAGAGGAGTAGCTCCGGGTGGGACAAAGTGGCTGGAGTTAATTATGAGAAAGTGCTGGACTTAGTTTGGAGTTGACACAGCAGGCAACTCGACACTGGAGCAGAAAGATACAAGCTTTTACAAGGGGAAGAGTGAAGGAAAAAACACAAAGCTGTTTTTTTTCCTTTCTTTTCTTTTTTTGGGGGCAGGGAGGGGGGGGGGTTGCCTGTAACTGAAAGGAAAAGGAACCATCTTGTTAAAATCTATTGTTTATTGATGACATTTTTGTCACTATTGTAATACAGTTGTGCATGTGGACTTCTTACACCTACCAATAATTCTGTTCACTAGTTCAAATATGACAATAGGTTGCTGCAAAAACATATTTTACTAAGGATAGCATACCAAAGAGGGCTGGTGAAGGATACATTCACTTTCACTTGCATATTTGCGGAAGATAACTAACATCTGCTGCAATTTTAAATTGCATATATATCTGACTTTAAAATAAAATGTGGTTATAGCAAATTATGGCACAAACCATTAATATATATGCAGGCAGCTGTTAAAAAATAAAATAAGAAGTAATGACGTCACGTAACATATGATTAACTGTCATCTGACATGCACAGAATTTTAAGTTTCAACAATCATTGTTGAAATAAATCATTGTTATGAGTGGCAGAGGAATGTGAATTGGACTGGTCAATATTCAAGAATTTGGGGGGATTGGGTATTTCTGCAATATGAAACTCATTGCCCCTCAAAAATGAACTTTTGCTGTTCAATAGGGACTACCCAAGTTCCCAAGTAGCAAAAATGAAATCCTCTGGGTAGCAGCACCAGTTGAAACTGGTCATTACCACCACATCTGGGGCTTTTGGAAGATACAAAAAAACAATTAGAAACGCCCACTGATTTTGAAGGCAATGATTTAGCGCGAGGGTAAGGACGAAACAGGAAAGAATGTTGACGTGCTGAACCTCAAAATAAATTCCAGGCTATGCTCCTGTCATTTCGGTAAGGAAAAGATCATCAGAGATGGCGGCGTGAGTGGTGATCCCATCTACTTTGCCTGGAATAACTGGAGAGCCATAGCCCGGAAAGGCACAGGTCTGCAAAGCCCTGGAAAAGTATGAGTCCTGCCCCCTTGCATGTCATATGCCACGGTACTAGGGTAATCCCTGCTGACTTTTGGCACCTCTCTATCTGTAAAACTTTTGGCTAAGGTTTCTGAGTATCAAATGAAAACAAGTGATCCTCTTTGTCTTAAGAACATTGATGTTTTTCAATGGACAGATCAGAGAGTGACATTGTGATGAGCATGAATAGATCTTGTGTATTTATCGCATCTTATAAGCCCATAAAAAACCCTTAGAAAGTTTTCTTAAAAGCATCAACGTACAACCTGTCTTTATATGTTTCAATTTATGTTTATTTAAATCACCAACTTCTGCAACCGTGAAATAGATAGAGGCGCTCTTTTATTGTCATCTGGAGGAAGCCCCTTTCAGAAGCCACCAAGGAGGAGCTGAATGGACAGAGTCCCCGGGAGTCTCCGAGGTGGAGGATCTTGGCACCAGATGCGAAACTGAATCCCTGCAGCATGGCTTTAATTCTTTACATATAAAGGTGGCAGGATTAAAATGAAAACACAATCAATACACAAAAGGCAGATACATCTGTTGGCAAAAATCTAAGGACACAATTGATGCAGAAATAAGAATGAAAAAAAAATCAAACTGAATCATAGCATCTTGAAAAGGCCTGAGGGAACTTTATCTTGAGTCGTCTGATCTGATGGGGGGGGGGGGGGGGGGGGGGGGGGGGCAAGGTGTATAGAAAGGTTTGCAGTGGGGACACATTTCAACAATTGAACTCATGAAATTTAAACCAAGAGAGAGCATCAGCAATGTGAATGTCTTTGCCAGGAATGGAAGCATCTGAAACCAAGACTGTTCAAGATTCAAGGCCCTTATTTATTATTCCCTCTGTGGCTGCTTTGTGGTAAAATACTATAATTTGTCTCCTTGTCTAGTGCTCCATATCAAATATGCAAAAGCCATGAGGTAAAGCTCAAAAAAAGTAGTAGATTTTATTTTAATAAGTACACATAGTAGTGTCTGAATTTCAAAAGGCCAAACTTCAGCAAACCATTTCTTGTAAAATCTCCCACATCCAAAATAGAATGTGGCATTTGGAGGAATAATAATAATAAATTTAACAAAACAAAGGAATTTAAAACTCCATTAAAGATAACATCTCATTCCAGTCTCCATAGAGCCAGACCCAGGACCGTAAATCTGAGTGAAGGGCCTCATCTAACATCGTAGTCAGTCCCTTATACGTTTAATGGAGGTAGCCAGTAATAACAAGCAGTTTATGAATGTGCAACCAAGAGGAATGATCCCCATAGCGAAGTTAAGGCCTAATGGGATCTTGGAGAGAGCTGCAGAAGCAGATAAGAATTTCATAGCTTCACTAATGTCATGTCACTTGTCCTGAGGCAATGACGCTTGCATAAGCGTATTCTCAAGAGTGATACCTAAAAATTCCAAATGGGTGGAAGGCCCAAAAGTTTCCTCTTCTCAAAAAGATATGCTTAATTCATAAAAGAGGTTTTTGACCACTGAGTTGCAAACTGGGGGTTGGAAGGGAAATCTCAAGAAATCCTTTGTGAGATGCAAGATGATGGAAGATGCAAAGAATCAAGCAAAACACCTTTTTACAAACCGTTTATGTGAGGGCTTTTTCTGTGTCCATTGTTATCCTACACAAACTTCTACATACCTTGAGCTTTTCAGAGGAACTCTGAAAAGCTGAAAAGACAATTTTTATTATTATTATTTTTTTCTTTGTTTACTATTTTCTGGGAGTAACTTCTAAGTGGCTCGCTCCGAAGATGGAAATAGGTGAATTTGACAGAGGACATAACGTTTATCTCATTTTAACTACTTGTGCTTGGAGCTTGTAAAGCACTTCTGGCTTCGTTAAAGTAGAGATGTGCCAATTCCTGCAGAATCAGATAAATCACCCAGATCCGTCGGTGGACCCTGTAGTCCTTAATCCCAAACTTTAAGGAATCAAATGCCTTGTAGAAAATACAAATCATTTACATAAACTACTGTCTTATTGACCTCTTCCTATATATTCTGTTGATTGCAACACACACAAAACCATGTCCACAGCCTCACCTGAATCTAAGGGACTCAAGGATTCAAAGGATTTGTAGGGCCTGAGTTTAAGTAGTGGTTGATTAAAAGGGGGACTGTTATCCTGTTAAGAGCCAGATTTATCATTGGTACTTTAGAGTGGACCTCAGGTTTTTACAGACAAAAGCCTGCAAAAAATCCTCGAACTAAATGAGTCATGAGTGTACGTTAACTGGAAGGACTTATGGAGAACGTTCAGTGGGGGTGAACAGTGCTGCATGTTTATTTCCCTGATCTTGCAGAGTAAATCCACAGGTGGTCGTCTACACTCCAACAAACCTGCATGTGTTTACACTTAGGAATGTGCAAACACTGTCACTAAATTTGATGCAAGTAGATGTTTAAACTTGAGGGGAAATATGCCTGCCTCTTTTGAAGATAGAAGGTTGAATTTGGCACTGGATGTTTTTGGCAAGAATAGATATTTACTGAGGACAGCTCTTTGGGCAAAAAAGCTGTGTAGCAATTGGTGCTGCAGATGGATTAAACTGTAGTTTTAAGACAGATGAAATGTCTGCTGATGAGGGGAACTCAACAATATAATTTTTGAATATACTAGAGAGCCACTATTGGAGAGAGCATAGCCAAATATGTGTCACACGTCTCCTTGACTTGCAGATTAACTTCAAAGGTGTTTGTAAAGACTCACCAAGCTGCATTAAATTCTCCCAAAGTTAAATAGAGAGACCCATGAAAAAGTGTCTTACAGTTGACAAATATTTATCAGGACATGTGATCCAGTGTTGCAGACGCGGGCTGCTTCTTTGTAAGGGGTGCTAGTCAGAGTGGAAAGCAAAGGCATCAGAGGAATTTTCTTGAGCTAAACATCTGAGATTAATTAGAAAAGATGGCAGAATGACTCAAGTGGAAACAAGACTATGTTAAGCAATTTTCCACAACAGAGTGGGTTCTATATATATATTATTCAGACTTTTGGGTATGTGTTATCAAAATTGTGTATCACTTAAACATGTCAGGAGAGGTCGGAATCACATTCAAGCAGGGAGTGCGAGTCAGTAGAGAAGAAAATCCTTTTAATGGTTTTAAACAAGGTGAATAAGGTTGCAGACAGCTCAGGCTTCGCCTCACGCTCTCACACACGTATGCGTTTCTGAAGCAACAGGAGAATAACATGCTGTCAAAGGTCTGACTTGGATCAAAGGTCACATATTGAGTCTGTCCTTGCACTGGTGTTCATCTCTGAGACCTTTGAAGAGGGATCCTCCATCATGGTGGGGAGCCCTGCGTGTCAAACGAAGACCTTGTGGAACAAGGACCATCCTTCCTGTTTGGGACTGTGAGCTTCAGTTCCCACATTCACGATTATTTCACTGTGCCAACTTCATCTGTTTTTGTGTTCTCAAATGAAATTTTTAATAGCTTTGAGTATGTATGAATGTTCACGAGCGGCTAGCACTGTTCGAACACATTTACGCTTGTTTCAATCGGAAAATACAGCTATGGATGAAATTTGATGCAAGTACACTTTTATGCATTTTTCACTTTTGGCTTCAACTTCAAACGGTGGTGTTCCCATCGGGGCAGCATGACAGGTTACTGATAAGCATTGTCACCTCACAAAGAGATGGTGTTTGCTTTGAACTTTGCCTCGATCCTTTTCTGTGTGGAGTTATCCGCGTGCATGCTTGGGCACCAGGTGAAGCTCCAGTCCACCATGATCCTCAGCTGGGAGAAGCTGGTACGTGCATGGGTGTCAATATTCATGGTTTGATAAAATATCAGCATTCAGGAAGGGCTGTTCTTTTACAGCAAAAAATAAAAATAAAAACAAGGCCATTCCTTCATTTATGTTGCCAAATGCCTTGACTGTTAAGGCAACCTCCCACTGCTCTCTTTACTCTCCATCTATACAAATACTATTGTTGCTGCCATTAACTTAGTGTCTTCTTTTTCTTTATAGCAGGTATTCACTAATCTCTTTGTGTTTGTTGGATTTTACTTCCTGTCCTTTCACCTCCCCGACCAGTCAAGGGACATGGCTGTCCTCAAGAGTCTAGTTCTGCAAGATGTATCATCCTGTTAAAAGAGAAAGTTTCCTTTTCACGGTCCCCTTGTGCATGCTCAGAACTGGGAAATAAATCAAAGTGAAGGGATATGTTTTTTTTTTACCTTAGTTAGACTGTTTGTTTGTTTGTTTGTTTTTTTGTTTGTTTGTTTTTATGAACTGGCTTTATATCAGTGCAATCATTGTGATATGGAATGAATGTTTGAGGACAAAGGTATTATGAAAGATATTTGATTTAAGTGCAATGTAGTTAATATTGGACTGTATTTGATTGGACCTTTATTGAACTTTTTTGTTTTTTACATTCTGTAAACAAGTACATTTAATTTCACTGAACCTTTAAGGGTGGTTGCAGCAGAGCAGACATTAAATGGATGGTAATTATACCCTATAAAGTTATTGCGACACACATTTTCTACACTTTCCCATGAGAAATAATTTTTCACCTGTCAGTACACATTGTTTGAAAAACAAAGGAAACTGTCAAAAAAAAAAAAAGGTTAAATTATTGATGCCCTATGTTGTCCTTGCATGGTTAATGAAAAGATTTTCATCCATCTGAGACTCAGCCACTTTTCAATTTTCTCAACTATTCCTGGAGCACATCAAGAATATCTGTCAACCCACGGGACATGAGTAATGATTTGGTGGAGATAGTTTTCTTCACAGGAGAATTTTCAAACTTCATGATGTGTCCCACTTGTTTGCAGATCTAAAGCTTTCTACTACTTTGTGATGAAACTGCCTTCCTTTCCTCCACAGTTCACCTGTCCACCCCTTCCTATGCTCAATCCATGTCTTTTTTTCTTGCTCCTTTACATTATCTCTTACCTTCCAGGGGTTCCTCTATCTTCTTTTACACTCTCCTCTTACCCTTCCTCTCTGTGACTTTGTGGATTTTTGCATCTCTGTTACATAACAGCTCTAGGGGGACAAGGGCACTTCAATCAATACTTCAAACAGCCGGCCCCGAAGGATGCACTCAAAATGCCACGTCACAACACGAGAGGATGACATTTGTGGAGGAAGCTGAGAGACAGTTAGAAAATACCCAATGCTACCAGCAGTGCTTAGACTTAAGGGGGATAGCTATGATTGTGTGGAAGAAGGAGTGCTGGAACACTGATGAGGGAGATTAGATACCACCGGAGGGAGGAAGGGATTTAAGAGAAAAATAAAAACAACAGGATTTGAAAAAGCATTTCCCTGAGGGCACAGTTCTGGGGTGATTCATATGTCTGACTGAGATAAAAGTGACTTGAATAAATAAAAAATAAGATTATTCATACCAGGGCATCACAAGGCTAGAACAAACTTGATTATCAAAGGACAGGTAAAAGTTGCTTTTTTTTAGAGGAAAAATAAAACATTAAGGGAAAGTATCCATGTACAGAACAGTATGAGGGCCGATCATTCATTTAAGAGACATTATAAAGATATATTATGAAGTATACTGCGGCATTATGGACCACTGTTGTTAGGTATTTATGATGATGCCTACTGGTCTCTTAGGGCATCATCCGATTCTCAAGTACTTATACTGGGACTGACTTTGTGCTCCAACCCTGAAGAAGATGAGGGCCCTGGGCTCCATTAATCTCCCGCTGACTTCTCCAACTTTACATTTTTCCCAGACCCAGATGCAAACGTGGCCAGAACTGATGAAGTCTCTTGGATAAAGTCTATTTTTATTCAAACAACTCCCTGTGAAGTCGTTTATCAACTCATAGTTGATCAAGGTGATTAGAGAAATAAATATTTGTTTGAAACACAGAAATGTGGCCTTTTAATTTTAAGCTAAAAACTCAGTCTCCCAACACTTGAAGAGTTGTGTTTTGATACTTTAGATTATCCTCATAGAGGAGGATTTCAGCACTACAATAGCAGTTTACAGAACTCTCTTTTGCACATGAATTACATGCATTTGCTTTTCTTTTTAATTAGGAAGTGACAAATTAAAGACCTCATTAGCCCAGTGAGTTACAAGGAAACCTTTCCAAGTATAATATTACTTTATAATGTGTATAAGTCAATTGATTTAGAATATGAAGGCAAAAAAAAAAAAAAAAGGATAAAAATAAACCTACTGACCCTATGTTCTCAAAAGGCCTGTGATGACTGGTTGGCCATTTTTTAAGATGATTTCTGATAAATGGTAGAATATATTATGGTAATATATAAATTCTCAACTGAAGCTTTTGTTAAAAAATGAAATTGTGAGACAAATTTCTTATTGGTATTAGCATCATGCCTTTTTGAAATGGCTAATGTCTGTCAGTTTGTCAGTACTTCAATCATGGTGGTCAGCTTTAGCCAGCAATACTGAAACTGAACCAAATTATCTGACCGTTGGAGACATGGATGTCAGAGTTTACTGGGATTTGAGTTGGGCTGATTTCTTATCTGGAGCTCAAATGCCATTCATCCAACTTACCTTAATGGGATCCCATTAAAGATATTTAGAGTCTCTAGAAGATAAAATGTTATAAATGTAAAAATCTTCTGACTTTTAATGCAGTATTGTTGTCATGGTATTATTTTAATATTTTATTTTCAAAGTTAGTACACTCATCATTCTCACCTGTGTTGATTAGCAAACTAGCTGCTGTTGCTAATACGTAAAACCAGGACGACACTGTTCATATTCAGCAGATATAAATTATTATACAGAATTCACAATACGCATCACAAATAATTTATGCTGTACATGAATGCGTGTACAGGGTGTACTATGCGCTTTAGATTATTACACACCATGTCAGTCTTCCTCAAATGAATCAAGTCTTTACCCTCAAAACTGCTGAACATACAGGTATGTTTGGTCTGACATACTGTTAATATAGTCTATAATGTGTTGCTGCTGTTTTTTTTTTAATTCTAAGAGCTGTCTATCTACTGTACTTATTCAGCCAGTGAAAGGGATATTTTTATACTCTGCTTTTAGAAAAGTACTGAGTCAAAATTATGTTTCAGTGGCTAAAATTATGTTGACACATAATTTGGTGAAATTAATGGTGAAATACACTTCGTTTAGAGCTGAGAGGCTGAATATAGATCCTCAACTGAGACATACAAAAGCCAGATAAGATATCATTGTAATCATGCTTCTATTCGGCCAAATTCAGTTTCACTGTGCCATTAATTCGAACTTGCAAAAAAATAAGTTAAAATAGGTTATTGAGAGCTTTAGAACCAGACCATTCAAAGTTAATAACACCACCTTAAAAATTACACAAATTTTGTTTGTAGCATAATCATTTTTTTTTCTATTTAATTTCAGTCCATGGAGGGAATGCATGTGACAAAGTAATTTTGGTGTTTGCGATTTTTAGTGTTCTGCATCTCACTTCCTTTTTTCTTTTTTTAATGATTGTTCCATTGAGTGGCAACAAGGTGATTCAAAAACATACGTGTTTATTCAATTAATAACTAAAACCCGACCAAAAGTGTAAGTGTGAATGGTTTTCAGTGTCATTTCTCTCTGTGGAGCCCTGTGATGAACTGCTGACCTTTCCAGGGTGTATCATGGTGTACCATTTCCCCGGCGACAGCTGGACAGCTGGCAAACCCCCATGACCCTGAATGGGATTGAAGCAGATATGTAAAATTAATTAATATTCCATTTTGTATATCTGCTTCAGACCCAGGTCCTTTTTCACTGATTCCTCACCTCTTTTCAGTTGTCAAGCCTGTGTATTTACTTAAATTTGTTTATAGTCCCAAATTTCCAAGTTGTATCTATCAGTTTGTTTCCTGCTTATCTCTTTTTTTTCCTTTTGAGCAGAGAAATTGAAATCACATTAACCTTCACCTAAATGTATTTATATTTGCCTCTGTGCATTTGCTTGTGTATTTATTTAAAACAAAGGCTGAAGGGTCATGTAACTTCCCAACACTGAGTTATTGGCTATATTCTGAATGGTATACTTTCATGAGTACATTCAAACATAGTATACTATGTACACAGTGTTTTTACATGCACAGTGGATTGCTATTTTAATGTAAAAGTGCCATTAAGCTCTTTTAAAAATGACGATGGTGAATTGCCGCCTTCGGTACTTGAGTTTCTGCCTTGATATTGCCAAGAATCGATTCCTTGTCAATCATTGATTCCAAACAAAATGAACATTATTTTCCTTGTGATGTGTCTAATCTCTTCCCTTTTTATAAGGTATTAAAATTACACCATCGCAGGCCCCAAACATTAACCAGCACCAACAAGTGTCCAGCAGTCTGCACTCAGTTTCCTGACTGCACCATCCAGGTTACTGCAGTGTACTGAGCAACACCAATATTGTTGATGTGAATGGACTTATGCATTCAAATTAGTAAGTCTAAGTGCAAAAGTGTGTGATGTGGAACACAGTCAGGCTCTACACCTCAGCTCATCTAGCAACAGTGCATTTGGCCCTGCCCTGTTTTTTGGATTTCCTTTGGTTTTGTTCTTGTTGTTTCTGTGAAGTTTTGACCTTGGAGTTACATGTTCTTTTATCATAACTTTACCTCCTTTTGTTGAACTTTGCTTCCTCTTCTTGATTCCCACCAGGTTTACTTTGCTGACTGCTCTACACCTGTTATCTGTTTGTTGTTTTGTCAGTGTGTATATTCTACTAGATTTCCCTCATTCAGGCCAGGTCCTTGGTTCTTACCTGTTTCCCTCTTTAGTTCACCTGACACAGCAGAGTCTTGGGTTAAAGTCGTTTTATTGTACCTTGCCTCCACCTGAAGTTTGCTGTTTGGATCTCCTCAACAACACAAACTTCCTGAGATATTCCATGTTCAGTGTGCTCTGCTGTTTCAGAGTTCAGTTTGGATTTGCTTTCAAACTGATCTGGATAACCTGCCTTTTAGATACCCTGCACTTCGTTGTCAAAGATTAAATTTGTTCAATTTTTTTGTATTGTTTTGTTTTTATCTTCTTCAACTGCTTTTTGTATGTTTGTATTCAGGTCTTTTTTCAAGCCTCAGCTTGACACCCCCTACTTTGATACATTTGAAAATAGTTTCATTATTTTCACCAAAACAATATATCTGCAGTAGAGTTCAACCAAGGCCATAGTTAATATTCTGATTGATAAATTATTCCCACTGAGATGTAAACAATTTCTGAGGATTTAAGACATTTTTACTGACTTTGAATTATGACGCTCTTTTTAAAACAGCTCTGAACACAGCAGGGCAGTCACTTCAAGAACCAAGAATGGAGCACTTCCAGTTTACTTCCATAAAGACCACAATGTGATCATTTCACGACATAAGGTTGTCTGAGAATTATGGTCTTAGTCACTGCAGTAAACAACTTTAGTGGTTGGGAATAAAAAAAAAAAGAAGTGACGGAGGAAAATGAAAAAAAAATCTGAATCATTTTATGCACAGTTTTAGAAATGCTCTGATACTACACTGTATGTGATTTGTATATTTATTTGTATATTTGTATATAACACTTGTTGGTGGTTTATTCCTGCAGCAGTACAACTGTGGAATAAAATCTGTCCCTCACATACTATCATACAATAAGGGTAAGATACCCCTTTTTCTAAAAAAATGTATCTGAAAATGTTTTTTATTACTGCTTTATTATTCTTTATTTGTCTAAATTGCACCTTCTTTTAATTCTTAACAATTTTATGTACATTGAAATGGCTGGCATGTCAGTCTCATGGTTATGCACGCAACTGCACCAGAAGATAAAAGGAATAAAAGCATTAGAATAGTCAGCTCCCATGTGATTGTTAGAGGATGAACGCTCCCTCCTCTCACCTGTCTGGCTTCTCGCCGTATGTCTCTCCTCATCTCTGTCACATCACCCGTGACTCAGACTGTTGGCCTCAGAGGCGGATCAGTCGCCATCAGAGCTGACCAGCACAGATGCCATCCATCACTGCTGCTTCACAGGTGTTTGGGATTCTGTGATGGTCTTTTTAATGCCAAATGTCCTCATTCAAACTCCGGCGAGCATGAACAAATTTGTAGATTTTATTTATTTTTGAACAAGAACTATTACCATAACAATGATAGACATCAATAATCCCCCTGTGTGTGATTTGTCATCGGTATTAGAAGTGCAAAGTTAAGCTTTTGATCATTTCTTAACGGAACAGAAAAATTATTATAGACACACCATGTCTCTATTGAGTGAGTTATTTTTATTTTTATAATTGCTACATGTTTCATCAATCCTGAACTTTCTTTCCACGAGTTCTGTGTTAGATTATTTCTTGTATCTTGATGGTTGAATTCTCATCTTAAGGCAAGATGTAATCAGTAGCTTTATACTCTCAAGTGTAACAACAAAGGAAGAGTTTCCATCTTGAGCCTTTTGATCATGTAACTCATAGACTGGATGTAATACTTTGTATTCTTCTTAAAACATAATTGTTCTGTGTCACTTATTTGAGCTTTCCCAACCGAGTGTATCGCAGTTGTCTGCTAAGATATCTATTGCACAATCAGACTCTCCGGATGTTAGTTGTGTGGATAATTGTCAGAGCTGATGTTCACAGAGCTGAGGGAGCAGACTAAACTGTTTGCCTGCATTTGGTCCCAGTTCATTTAGCCACTGCCCGAGGGACTGAAGCTTTTTATTATGAATGAGGCATTTCATTGATGTGCCTCAAAGTCAGAGGCTCATTAGAGCTAATAACTGTGAGCTGGCTGCACTTGCATCTCGATGACTCCAACGGCTGTGCCCTAACTCTATCACTTTGAAGCGCTGGCAGTCGGCCGACTGGCATGTGAACTCATAACAAAAAAAACAAAAAAACTTTTAAGCAAACTTTCAACTATTCTAACACAATTTTTTCATAAATGTTGCATATATTGTGCATTTTTGTCACAAAAAAATACCTTGTTTTACATTTATGTGTAATTCACATGGAGCCAGCATGTTGGCCAGAGTGTCTAGTCTACAAGCTAATGTGTGCATTTGAGTAGCAGCATCATGTGCACAGTGTGCACAGTTGCAGGGTCTCACACCTTCATGTTCTGCCTCATGCCAGCAAGAAGAAAAATCAAAATGCTCAAAGGCGCTCAATTTCATTGATTAGAATGCCAACGTAGACAGCTTTGATTATTGGAAACAAAAGTACAACCCCAATTTCTAAAATGTTGGGACACTTTGTAAAATATTGATAAAAAACAGAATGCAATGATTTGCAAAGCTCATAATCTCATATTTTATTAACATAAAGAACATATGCATCAGAGCATATAAGGAACATATTGACTTCGATGGTCGTGACACATCTCAGTAAATCTGGAATAAGGGTAATTAAAGGCTGGAAAAGGAACTGGTGCAAATCAAAAACAAATGGAGGAGTATGTGACAACTAATTAGCTTAACTGTAAACATGACTGGGAATAAAAGGATCATTTTAGAGAGACAGAGACTCTTGGATGTAAAATATAACAGTTCAACAATCTACGAAAAAATTCCATTTAATTATTACTTGTCAGGGCGATACCTTGACAGCGCCGCCAACTTTTTGATGACTCTACAACTGACCCTATACAGCAGTGGGCATCATTGTATCTGCGCCATTGGGCAGTCTGTGGGTTTGTGAGGGGTGTTAACAGCGACGACCTCAGTGCATTACTGCTGTCACCTGATGGGCAACTGAGTAGTTATCCATCTAATGATCTTTCAAAGGTGGATTTTACAATAATTTAAATTTTAAACGCATCACTCACCACAAGCCACCCATCCTGCACCCTACCAGCTTGGAGCCTCAACGCCACCCCTGTTTGTAGATTACATGAGTCGTGGGTTGGTCCAGGCCACCAGGCAATCATCCTTGTGATTCTTGGTCCTTTTTCATTCTGAAGTAATTACATTCTTTTAAAGTTATGCTGGGTGCAAAGCTACTCTAGAAGTACCAGAGATTACAATTAGTTCACTGAAAATCCGCAGAAGATGGCTACTTTAAAAACTAAAAAGGTGGATAAGGTCAAATTTGAAACTAAAAGACATCAGCATGAAACCTCCCCAGTTGGCTACATTTGTTAAGATTATCATTTTGCAATATATTTTCCATTTCCATTGCTCCCTGTTCAAGGGTCACCACAGTGGAGTGATCCATATAACTGGTTTGGCACAAAACAATTTATGTCGGATGTCTTTTCCTGACACAACCAGAATTCGAACCCGGAACCTCCCACATGGTAGGCAACAGCACTATTGTTTAAATATCTTAATAAAGCATTTTCTAATGACAAATTTTGATTTGTATAAATGTCAGATGAACAAAATGCAGTAAAACAAACATCTACGTGTGTGTTTAGGATATTTTCTTTCCTCTGGTCTGGAATAAGAAAATAAGCCCAAACCTCGCAGGTGAAAAAGCAGTGGTTTTGCATGCAGTGCCATGCCTTTATGGTACAGATCACCAGACACAGCATGATGCAGCTCAAATCTGTTTTACTGCACACTAAAACGACAGTGAACGTCATCATACCCTTACTTACAGCAGAGAATATCAGATCAATAGCAAACAATTAGACTGTGCCGCTAACAAACCACATGCTGTGTTACATATTCAACACAAGCAGTCTTATATAATAATCTTGTTTTGGGTTTGACTGGAATAACACTGTGAATAACATCGTGTTTTCATGAGAATATAACAGAGAACTACGGAGCACCAACTGGAGCTACTCATAGTTTTTATTTGAATAATTTAGCATAATGGCTGAACATAATGATTTTTTTTTTTCTTGTTGTAAAAATCGGAGAAAAAAAAAAAAGAGACTGAAACTTACAGAATATGAATACTATTGGCCCGCTGGTTCACTGCTTTGTATTGACTGATGATACAAGCCACTGGAGGATATAATATAGGAAAATAAATTAAAGATCTTTTTTTTTTCTTGCATGCTTTTGTGCATCATACTAATAAAGTTCCGTATAATGTTTGTTCTGAAGTCTGTCTGCATGTGCTGATGAGAAGTGTGCAACAAGTGAGGCCCCATGGGGCTTGTTAGCATGTTTACATGTGAGTTATGTCACTGTTCTTTCTCCTTATGCTGACTTATTGATCCCCTCTTAATTATATAATAATTACAGTTTGAAAGTAGGCCATCACCAGAGTCAATACACTGGTTCATTCCACTGTGCTTTCAACGTCTATATCACAGGATTAGGGATCTATATGGGATTACCACCAGTTCAAGGATCTCTTTGATATTCACTCTTTTACCCCCTCTGAGAGACTGATATACTTCTTTATATTCCTATTCAATTAAGAGTGGCTTTAAAGACAGCTAATATATGAAAATCTATAGTCCTGTTCCTTATTTATCCATGGCAGGCAAGCTGATGTCTTTTGTGTCTCTTATGGTTTCTAATAGCAGAGTGGATGAATGTTGTCTGTCACAGAATGGAGCAGGACTGCAGGCAGATAAGAAAGAGGATGGCCATGCTCCACCAACCTGACATGTCTGAGTACACCTCCACTTGTCCAGGCAAAACAGCCAGACTGACAAAAAGGTAGTCATTTAAGGGGAGGGGATCAGTTCTCTGTAATCATATTCACGGTGGTTAGTAGGTTATAATAACCTGCCAGCAAAAATAAACACAAAGCTAGATGATGGGAATACACTATACTGCATTTGCTAAACACAGAAATGTGTGTATTTATTTTGGTGTAATTTTTTTCCTGTCTCTTCCTTAATGTTGGGTAATCATGTCTAGTGGCACATGTTAATGGCAGTTCAGTTTCTATTTATGTCTGCACCCCCCACTCTCAACCCCACCCCAAAAACACGCACACACAAGACACACGGTGATGCTAACCCACACGTCTGCTGGACGTCACAGGACAGCCACAGGGGAGATTGAGGGAGGAAGAGAGAGAGAGAGAGAACGGGGGGGGGGGATGAATGTTGGGGGAGAGACAGAGAGGAGAAAGTGAGAAACAGAGAGTGGCAGAGCTCCAAGTGTGACCTAAGTGTCACCCCCTGGCCTTCTGCTGAAAACTGGAAGATTCTCATTTTGTTTCCATTCATCATTCCATGGCTTTATTTTCCTAATGTTGATCAGACCGGCATCTATCTTTCTATCTTTCTACTCTGCAGTCTTATTCTTTGTCTGAAACTGACCCTTTTCCTTGTAAGCTTCTTTTTTTTTCTCAGAAGTGCTCCTCGAAGACATTATGTCACCCATAGGTTATGAAACCCTATCCACCGAGAGTGTTTTGTAGAAACCAGGAAAATTTCACACACTGCACAATGAGAAAAGAAGAAAGCAAAGTCACGTTGTTACAAAAGCTTTTGACACTGTACACTGAAGGACAACAGTACAATTCATTCATGCAGTATGATTTATAAATCATTTTTAGTAGGTTCAAATGTTACTTGAGGCTTACAAAGAGTGAACAGAAGGTTATGAAACTAATGTGGTTATGGCTTAGTATGTTTTAACGACACGATACATATGAGATACATATGAGATTTATGTTTTTATGTCATTAAGCTCATCTGGTCAACAAAATGCAGAGATGGAAAATAATAAAAAAAAAATATAAAGTTAAATTCAAGTTCCAGTTAAAGTCAAATTTGATCTTTTGTCCTTAGTGACTTTCTTAATATGGGGAGTCGGGCTAGCAGTTTCTTCCCTGCTTCACATTTTCAAGCTTAGCTGTACTTAGCTGTTTTATTTTCAGAGATGGAAATGAACTGTGCACGTTTAACCACATTTACTGTGGAGAACTTTAATCTTGGAGGACACTTACATCATGCCATAATACTGAATGTTCTTCATAATCAAACAAGATTTAAAAGCAAGATTTATTCACAAAAGTAACACATGGTCTATCATCTATAACACAAGAAAAAAGCCTTTTTCTATGCACACACACATATATACTGCGTATGTATATATGTATATATATATATATATATATATATATATATATATATATATATATATATATATATATATATATATATATAAGTTATATAAGTTCACATCCTCTACCAGATGTCTGGGAGCCTGAGGGTTCTCTGCAGGATCTTTGCTGTTCCCAGAAATGTGTTCTTCTGAACAGAGATCTCAGATGTTGTTCCTGGTATCTGCTGGATGCAACAATCCAGCTTGGGGGTTACAGCTCCCAGTGTCCCGATCACTACTGGCACCACTGCTGTCTTCACACTCAACATTTTTTTCAGCTCTTCCTTCAGCCCTTGGTATTTCTCAAGCTTCTTGTGTTCCTTGGGACCTCCAGTCCATACACAGCCCAGACGTTCCTGTGTATCATGCTGCTACCTGGTCATGGCGTTCCATGTATGCTTTGCCTGCCAGCATCTTACACCCTGCTGTGATGTGCTCCACTGTTTCAGGGGTGTCTTTACACAGCCTACATCTGGGGTCCCGTCTGGTGTGGTCGACCCCGGCCTCTATAGATCTTTTTTTTAGGGGCTGTTCTTGTGCAGCCAGCTGAACTGTATTTCAGTCCATCTTTTTCGCTCTTATCGTCAGAGAGGCATTGGAGTCCTGCAATGTGATCCTGCAGCAATGTCTCAGTTAACTGCATAATATTACTATTGCTGGTATTCCTGTTGTGTCCTGATTAGCACTTCAGATCCTTTCATTTTATTTACCAGCAATTTCTCAATGATGACTGCAGTCTGTATCACTGTGAAACTGGAACCTGAGGGTGAAAGAGAGCCATCAAGATGCTTCCATCAGAGTCTAAGTTAACCAGCGGTGGCCGACTTAAGAGCACAGAAGCTGCTGTGACTGAAACATTAAGTACAAAGGCCAGATATATGCATAAGACTCCTCTGTGGCAACATGGAGAGGCAAGCACTGCACAATGAAAATCAATACATCATAGAAACTCTCCAATACCCATGGCAAAAGACAATAAATGTCACAGACATTCAAATAAACCAGACACAGACCAAAAGAAGGAAAAAAAATGGAAAAACTATGGTTTCCATAGTAGAAGGAATAATGGAAAAATAAATCCATAAATAGATGTCAATGAACTATTCTGAAGTTCTGAATAATTTTTCCAACATATGAAAACATGCTGAGTTTCAGGATCTTGGACAAAGAGAGTGAGGAGGAATGTTTTTTTTTTTTAATCTTTTTTTTTTTAGCCTAATTCATTCAGTGCCCAATACTCATTTTCAAAATTATATTTAATTTTCAGAAGCAATGCACACCAGCTGGCCCTCAACCCTCATCATCTTTTCAGAAGCATTTGCTGTTGCTCCTGGGTTCACACATCTCTGCACTGTTTCAAAGCATCATTGACTGCACAATGTTTTCATGGCAGGTGGCCATGCATGTGGATGCAGGTTTGCATGGCAGCTGAATGCAGTCACTGAGGATTATGATAAAGATGAATGACTTCGCCTGCTCACATTCTTGGTCCTGGTCATCTGGACTGTTGCATCATAAGCTCAATTTAATCACTCCAAAATACAATGAAAAGATTGAAGTAAGATAAACTTAAGTCTCAAAAGAGTGATTTTTTTTTTTTTATGTACACTTTTCCCTGTTATGTAACAAATGCATACATAATGAAAGATGGGCATCATGAGAACTGGAGGGAATGAAGTGACATCTTTCAGATGAGGGTTTTCCTCACAGGAGACGGCGTTAAGATGCAACAGGGAACCAGCCTCCTCACAGATACTGATATACAGTAAATGTCATTGACAATTAGGCCCTGGTTGCTCTCTGCCTGTCATCTATTCTATATAAAGATGAAAAGTGTTTTCACAGTTTTTTTAGAGATCTGTTGACACATGTCAGGGACTCGAAAATAGGCAGTGTTTCTGGGGACTCAACCATCTATGTGACTCATTGTTGCAGTTTGCCATAACTAAAGTTGATTCACATAAAGAAGAACTGGCATGCTCTGCCTCTTACATTACTTTGTTATTTGTACATTGTTGAAATTCAAACAGTTCTAAACATTGACCATATTGTCACATTAGAGGACAGTTTAACCAGCAGTCTCCTGTTACAGTTTTCTGCAGATGATCAGGCTAATGTTTTTACAGAAGGCAACTTCTGAGTGACATACAGCGTTGGCATGAACGACTGGACGCCTCTCACAATGGACCAGGATAATGAGACTGTCCTGCTGTCAAGCATCTGTGGCCCTGTTCTAGTTTTCTTCTGACTCACTCTTCAGCGCACTCCTACGAACACGTGCTCCTCCAGGCTTTTGTCAGGATAGAAGAGAGAAGATTTGTCAGAAGATTTTATTCACCTGAGGGCACGTAGAAACATGAAAAAGAATACAAAATTAAAACATTCAAGCAATGAAGTCTGTGTGATATTTAACCTGTGTATTTGTGTGTATCTGAATGAGTATGGGGGCTTAAAATGTGAAAGTGTGCCTCAACACCAAGGTGTAGCTTTGGCAACAGAGAGATTAAGTCCATTCATCTTCATTTGCTGGCTGGCGTTGGCTGTGTGTTAACCCGCTGGAACAGCAATGCTCTGTTTATTCCCGAGACTCAGACAACTGATTTGACTCTGAAGAGTAAACCAGATATAACAACTCATTTCATATCTTTCTCTCTCTCTTGCTTACCCTCGCTCTGTATCCTGTCGCCTCTGATTCTGTATTCTGCTCCGTGCTCACCCCTGTTGCCCTGTATGTGCAAATGTCTTCCTCTTTTGTTGCAATCTGGTCTGGTGTCACAGTGACATTTGCCAAACAGCAGAACAAACACAATCCATCTTTTGCACTTTGAATGATGATATTTACACCAGCGATTACTGCTTATAGAGCAGTTTTCAGAATCTGCATACATGCACATGCATTTTCTGTACCCACACTCTGGAAAATACACTTTTTCCAGTCTAACAACATTATCGCCTTCCTATAATGCACTAATTGACTTAAATCGAACCCATAATTTCCCTGTATTATACTATCAGGACAAGGGAAGAATAAAATTGAGCACTCTACTTCATCAACATACCATTTAATGCAAATTAGAGTAGCAGTGATAAACAGAAAGTGCAAGACCAAAACGAAAAAGCTTCAAAGCTCATCCTTCCTGAAGTTTCATCTCATCTCCAGAATGAACCATGTTTGAGACGGCTGTGGGCCAGCAGTGCCATGGGAGAGACTAATAGATAGGAAGTAAAGTGTGTACTCTCGTATGTGTGGCTCTTAGGGTGATGGAAAGCTACATTCTATTACTGCTGTGAGTGAAGACTGAGGGAAACAATATTTGACAGGAGCACTTGTGTATTTCAAATGACACTTTGAGTGAGGTTAGGAAGCTGAAGGGTTACATGGAGAAATTTAGAGTGTCTGCCTCAAAAAAGGTATTTATGAGTGGGTAAAAAAAGAAGAACCTTGACCACTTTTCTTTCTTTCTTTCTTTTTTGGATTAAATAAAATGAAAAATTTCTGAGTAAACCACCCAGTTAATGGCCAACTAGAATTGCAGAATAGGGAATGTTTCTTTTTTTCTACTGTTCATCCATTTTCCAAACCCACTTCATCCTCTTCAAGGTCAAGGTGGTGTACTGGAGCCTATCCCAGCTGCCATGGAGCAAGAGGTGGAGAACACGGTGGCAGATCGCCAGTCTATCACAGGGCCGCGTGACACAAGGTACCTCTTTCCAATCATTGTCAGTGTAGTCTCAAATTTACTTGACATGGGTGTTTTTGGACAGAGGAAGAAAGCTGAAGTACATGGAGAAACCCATCCTAACTCAACACTAAAAGGCCCTACTTGGGATTCAAACTGTGAACGACTTGCTCTGAGGCAACAGTGCCACTTACACTGTGCTGCCCTGCTGCAAGAGTTTGAAAGCATCACTTACTTTATGACTATACCACAGAGTAACTTGAATTGACACCGTCCCTTGATAATAATGAATTTTGTTTATCTTTTGTTTATCTTGTGCAAGATAAACAAAAGCCAATTTCCCCTCGGGGATTATTAAAGTATTTTTCATTCATTCATTTCATTCAAGAAGAAGGTTAAAGAAGGTTAAACTAACATGTCAACATTAATTCACAATTTTGTTAATGTGTAATCTGTTAGAGTTGTGGGGAAGGACCCAAATACAGGTGAGCTGGGTGATAAATAAAAAAGTATTTTATTCCAAACAAAATATGCTGCTAGGGCAGGATATTGAAAAACAAGACACCAAAACCAACAAGGCAACACAAGGAATGACAAAATATAGGTCAGAACAACATGCAGAGAGATGGGCACAGATACAGGCATGAGAGACAAGCAGAGAAGACGACGGACTAGCAGGAAAGGAATGCAGGACAATATATTGGCCAGGAGTGTCCAACTCCAGCACTTCAGATCCTGTGGGTTTTCCTTGCTTCAGCACATTTGGTTCATATGAATGAATCACCATCAGGTTTCCATCATGGTCTGCATAAGTCTGTTAACAACCTATTCATTTGAGTTAGCTGCCTTGAAGCTGGGAAACATCTAAGACATGCCGGATTGCAGCTCTCGAGGACTGGAGCTGAACACTGCTGGTAAAGGCAGTGGCACCCAGGAGACACATGTAGCAGGTAAAGTCAAACTCAAACTCACAGACAAGGCACAACACTTTAAAAATAAAACAGGAGGTCAAGCTAAACACAAACCATTGCAAAAGTGGAGAACAAGACTCAAGGTTAAAACCTCAAAACTATAACAGTTACCAAGATATATTTCTTTTCATAATTTTTCTTTTACCATGATAAACAAGGTACAGCCTTACAGTGGTTCCAGTCCTACCTATCTGGAAGAAACAAGTGTGTCCAAATGGGGCCATGTAATTCTTGGCCACTCCCAGTCATTAGTTATTGTTTGTTTTTATTATTATTATTATTATTTATCCTATTTTATTGTTGTCCTTTTCTCTTTTTTATTGCTATTCTCACTGCTGCTGTAACATTGTAAATTTCCCCATTGTGGGACAAATAAAGGAATATCTTATCTTATCTTATCTTATCTTATCTTATCTTATCTTATCTTATCTTATCTTATCTTATCTTATCTTATCTTATCACGTGTGGAGTCCCACAGGGGTCAGTGCTTGGCCCCACACTAATAACCACATACCTGCTCCTCCTCTGTAATGTCATCAGCAAACATGGGATGTCCTATCACTACTATGCTGATGATACACATCTATACATCCGAACTGTCCCCTGTCCAACTGGGACAACCAGCAGTGATGCTGGCAAGGGTCACTGCATGCCTTGAGGAGATAAAGGCACGGATGAACCTGAACTTTCTCCAACTAAACAGTACTAAAACTGAGGCAATACTTGTTGGAACATCTCACCAGACCCACCCTCCAGCGATACCCTAGCTATCTTTGACAACTAGGTCAAAAACATCACCTGGACTGGACATCATACGAACTAGACGCCAAGTTTTTTTGTAACTGAGGTCAGTTACAAAAAACCCCGGACGTCCAGTTCGGATCCCAGCTACCTTTCTCGAAACACATCAAGCATCTGTGTAAAATTGTCATTTTTCCATCTTCTGAAACAGAGCCAACGTCCGCCCTCTCCTCACCTGTTCCAGATGCAGAAAAACTCATCCATGCCTTTATCTCCGCGAGGTTGGATTATTGTAACGGACTCTTATATGGGATCCACTGCCAAAGAGCTGCAAAGACTATAACATATTCAAAAACAGCGCAGCTCAAATCCTTACAGGTGCAAGAAAACATGACCACATCACACCAACTCTGTTATTATTCCATTGGCTTCCTGTTTCTGCCTGCCGCATCCACTATAAAATTCTACTCCTCACCCATAAATGCATCACTGGACATGCCCCGTCATACCTTCAGGAACTCATCTCATGGCAAACCTCCACCCGCACTTTAAGGTCCTCCAGCAGCCTCCTCCATCATGTCCCCAGCACCAGACTAAGAACAAGGGGGGACAGAGCTTTCTGTTCTGCTCCACCAAGGCTTTGGAACAGCCTCCCTGTGGAGCTGAGAGACATTCAAAACCTGGACACTTTTAAAAAAACTTAAAATCTATTCTATTGAAGAATGTTTATAATTGTTGATGTGTTTCCATAGTATGTATTTTTGTAGCACTTTTCATTCAAAGAATGAAAAGTGCATTATGAATGAATTTTAAATTATTATTATTATTATTATTATTATTATTATTATTATTATTATTATTATTATTAATTAATAATAATAATAATAATAATAATAATAATAATAATAAACAATGGTAATGACTACTTTGTAGTTAGTGTTTTTATTTGGATTTTACTTCAGTAACTCTGATCTGTGTGCCTCCCTACAGCTTTTCGAGTAATTTCCACTCAGTTTTACCGTCATTTTCAACAACTAGAGTCCTTATTATGCAAGACTGAGTTAATTAGAAACATCCACCACTAGTATAGCAGCACTGTAAGACTATATTTAGGCACAGCTCTTGGGGATAAATGCTAATGTGGCCAAGCTAAAATATATGCTAACCATGCTAGGTTGTTCACATTAGCATTGACTTATAATGATGTTGATTTGTTGTTGATGTTTATCATGTTCGTGTCAACACATTGCAGTACAAGCCACAACCTCTCATTGTACTTTGAAAGTAGTCATGGTGTCACACATTTGTGTGAAACCCCTGAAAGTTCCCCTGAAATTAAAGACAAACCAGCATCTCTATGACTCATCTTCATCTTCGTCATTGTTTGTACAAAACTTTATGTTTTGAAAAAGATGAATTGTTGTTGGAATCATATGTTTACAGCATGAAATGTTTACAACATGCAATGTTTACTTATGAAAGAGAACAAAACTGAAACACCTTTGTGAACACAAGAAAAAAATTAACCTGTTAGCAAAGCCACATGAATGCAGCCGACATCTCATTCCAGATGAGGAGGAAGTTTTAACCCTATTGCTGGGAAAACAAAAGGGTTTTGCTTTTGAGTCTTGTCACAGACACATTTTTGAAACACAGATGTAAATTCTCAGAAACTCTTTACATATGTTTACAAGAAAGGGGTCCAGTGATTTTTAGTAAGAAACATCGAACACCAAAGTGAAGTAAGCACCCTTTTTGAATTTCCCAAGCCCAAACACATTTATGTGATGATAATCACTTCTGCACCCACACAGCATCTGTGCTGGATGATCACATTAGAGAGGCAAAGATGATGCCACCTCCATGATCACGTTGGAGTCGGCTCCGTGTCTGTTTGATCAGCTCCCCTCCGACGTTGCTACATGTTAATATTCATGCTAGGTGGGGCATTTGCAGTGATACCATGAAATATAGATACTACACTGAAGGAAAATGGATGATGAGCCTTTTACTGACATATGAGACCAGATAGAAAAAGTAACTAATGATGAGCATTTCACATAGTGACTTAATTATTCCCTGACTTTCTCTCAGCCAGTCCTCATGCATCCTTGCCCATCTTTATCAAGGGATTTTGCAGAAAGAGTGTCATAAGCGTCATGTATAGCAGACCCGAGAAGGGAGGAAGTGAGTAGGAAAGTAGGAAGGTGGAATGAGAGACAGTAAAGAAAGCATCTTAGATATTATTGGTTTCACCTGCACTACAGTGTTCAGATAAATTCCAGCAGCAGGGAGCTGAGGAAATCAGGAGAAAAACAGGATGCTGGTTCAACTCAGCTGCAGGTTCAACTCACGACTTCAAAGAGAACTCCAGAGTTCAAGAAACTCTAGATACACATTGTATAAGTTAGTAAAAGAAGCCATTTCCTGGCTCATGGCACATCCTGCCACATTATACTTTTCATTGGAGAAGAAAAAAGGTCTTGTGAAAAGGAAGTGGGAATAAAGTGAATATTATGAAGGACACCAAGAACTAGTATTTTGCTCATCAGTATTCATTCATATTTTTGACTCTTTGAACTCTTGTCCACAGCACATTTGCTATATGAGACTTACTTGAACTGTAGGTGTGTTACATAAACCCCCCCCCCCCCCTCCTCCATCTGAAAAACGAGCAATTTCTCTGCTTGGAAATGATGATGTTACTTCTGCTGAAAAAGACCATAGTTTTAATGGGGACAGAAGATGGCAAAGTTGAGGACTCAGAGGCAGGACAGAGCCAGGTAAAGATCCAGAAGAGAAAGTTTATTCAAAAACAAAGGTCAAGCACAGGCAGAGATTAGAAAGATAGAATGCAGTGATTAAAATAACTTTGTCAGGGATAAGACAGAGATAAGACAGAAGAGGCTGCGGCCGTGACGGCCTCATATGCAGGAGAGGTGTGCAGCTTGGCAGGAGCAGCGTATATTCTGGGCATATCTTTTTTCTTTATTATTAACCTGAGGAAAACTCACCAGCTAGGAATGTTCCTCTGAAAAGCAGCTCATTATCCAGGAGAAGTCAGAGTCACAGTTTCAGTGTCCCCTTTAGAAAGGCAAGAACTGCCTCCTGGCACTCAAATAAACCCATTGGGTTCACAATGGCCAGATTGTACTGGGATGGGATGACAGGATGCAGGACCACAAGACTTAGCCAAGTAAAATCCAACAGGGAAGATTTATTCAAAAGCAGAGGTCAACCAAAGGGTGATCCGACAATGAAGCAACTCAAAGAAAAAAAAGAAGTGGAAAGGAAAAAGGAGCTGGCAAAAAGGTAGAAGTCAGTTTGGTCAGTTCCATAATGGACATTTTTCCAAATGTGACCCGGTAGGAAATTTCCACATACTTCAGATAGAACAGTAATTTTGCTTAATCTAGCATTTATTGTCATTATTGATTTGTGACTTAGCTCCATGAAGTGATGTGCAGTTATCTAAAGAAACGACCAGGTTGTGAGTCCAAACTTACTTTTGTTGGTTTTTGCTGACAGTAGGGATGAGAGAGAGCACAAGAGCTGGACACTTCCTGAAATCAATCAGATATAGCTTCAGATGAAATTGAAGCTCACATTTGAGCATGAAAATTTGATGCCGTTTTAACTCATGCCTCTAGTAGCGGCGTTTGGTAACCACGCAGGATCTCTGGCATGGCCAAAAGGTCTGGAAGAAATTTGGTCAATACTTCAAAACATCTTTCTTAGTCACATTCTCAGTCACATTTTCAGCATTTTCTAACTCAGGTAATGCTTTTTGAAGTACACCTCAGAAACCTCTTTAACTCTGCTCCTCAAAAACAAGCTAATATGTCACGTTAGCATGCTAACATACAGAGTAGAGATAAATTCATAAATTCAGAGCTGATAACAAATAGGCATTTTAAAAAAGGAATTCAGTAATATCTTCCCGTTAACTATTATTTTCCCACAGCACTGTGTGGTGGCTACTGTGTACTGTACTTTAGTCAGTGAAACAATTGAATCACGGAGTTACAAAAGGGCCCAACTCCACCGAGGTATATTTTTCAGGAGAGCATTTTTTCTCTCCAGGACTAAGGCCTGTTCTTCAACTCAAGGCAAAAAACGTCACCTTAGTTAATAGCTTTATGAACTGGAGTTGGGCCTTTCTTGATAGCTCTTAACCTAATGTACAAGATAGGGAGATAACCTGGATTTCACAAAAACATGGAGTTGGGCCCTTTTGTAATTCCATGATTCAATTAGTAGGCAGGATTTTCTTTTTATTTCATAATTTTCATTCATGGTCAAAACAACACACATCGTGATCAAGGAAGTTTTAAATTCAGCACAGTGTCGTGTTCTTATTAAGGCAAAAGGCCACAGATTTAAATGTCTCAGGATTTGTACTCATCCATGCTGATCAGAGTAATCCAGTTGTTCCAGTTGTTCAGCTGCAACTTCCATTCTGCCCCATACAGAGTCAGGCAGAGCAGGTTATTAACAATCCATTGTGTCTTTATAACGCTGAGTCACTTTTTCTCAGCTTTTCATGGTATTCAATAAATTTTTTATCCTTTCCCTTGCAGTTTATTAGACTATGACACAGTACATGCTGAAAATAGAAATCTGAAGCTTTGAAAGGTGTGTTAATTATCCAGATCATGCAGTGATGTATCCTAAGATTATTATTTTTTATTTTTTTATTTATTTTTCTGGGCGGCAAGGGGCAAATGATGACCAAAAAAAAAAAAGGAAGGTGAACCACACTATCATGTGCTGATGGTGGGTACACCTCCTCTGCTTTGAGAATATTCTGGACACGTGGGTGAGTGATTCAACTCTATTTCCATCACGGAGTGACTCATAAGGCTGTGCCGTTGTGTTTGCGTGGAGCACCTGTGGCTCACATTCTCTGGGTTTAAAGAACAGTGTAGTACAGGAAAAGCAGAGACGGAAACCACATCTGAAATTAAGGATAACAACCGTTTTTGTACAAAGCCGGTCACATGCAAGGGTTTATAAAGGTAGCTATAGTCAAAGAGAAACAAACCACAACAACAATAAAAGAAAGGCCAATACAAGCAGCAAGGATTATAGAGTGTGTGTGTATGTACACATGTTGCATGCTGTGCATGTTAACATATGTAAACTGGGACATTTTACCCATCTTATATTCTTCCTGTGTCAAAAAGTGTTTGGTCTTCTTTTACTTTTAGAGGATGTCCTGCCAGAACTTACAACTCAAACCACAAATACCCCTTTTGCATTTCAACCTTTCATCAATAAAGATTCCTCTTTGCAGATTAAACAAGCATACCTTTTAAAAGGCAGTACAGCTGGTTTCATATATCTGTTGAATCCCCCTTCACGTGTGTCTGCTTAGTTCTGTTGGGAAATTCAGTGTCTCTCAAACTCCCAAAGCAGGTTTGGGCAGTTCTATTATTTACCATTTCAAACTCCGCCCCTCTGCTCTTTCACTTCCTGATCACCTTAGCATGGTAGAGGTGAGCCTGTTTTTGAGCTCCACACAGGAGCACTGCTCCTGGTATTGGGTTGGAGTTGGAGAATTCCCTAAAGACCGGCGGCATGATAAAATTTCTCCACTTGAAAACCGATAAGCCATTGAGCAGGCTCCCTGACTGGGACAAAGTCCTGTTTCGTGAGTCATTTAACTCACCTTCTTCTCCACCTCCTTTCTGAAGGGTTTAATGTTACACCCACTAAAAAAAAACTCTACCTGCTCAGGTGATCTGCAGTGCTGAAAGTGAACGTCGTCGATTAAGTTACGTAAGTGTACTTTCCCATTCCAAGTTCTTTTCAGAAATGTTGATTATTTATCTTAAATGCTTCACAAGTTAGTCTAACTGATATTATGTGTCATATAACTCATGAACACGTTACTCATCTGTGTGTTCTTTTGTTTTTTTCTTGCACGAGAGTCATTTGCATTGAATATCTGGCTGAGTGTGTGATCACTTTCCCTTTGGATGTGAGCAGGAGGGGGCAACAATGTTTCTGTTGTAGGCGTACGTTTTCTTTTACCTGTCTATGTGCAGTCCTTTCTAACCCTCGTCTGATGACAAAGTCCTTTCATAGAACTTCACAGCTGTTCGCTCAGACTGAGGGTCTGGCTTTAACTAACTGAGGAGATTGCTAAAACCTCAGAGACAGGCACATGCACAAACATAAACAAGAGCTTTATGTAGAGATTAGAGAGTCGGCAGGAATTACGTTACTTTACTGGTTCTGTTGCTCCACGTCCCATATGTTCACTCCACATAGAACAACATGTGCTCGGGTTTGTAACAATGAAGTTATTGTGTCCTTTAATGTTATGTCATGTTATATATGTGTAGAAATTACTGAGTGAGACAGTGACCTTTCCTTGAAAATAAAGATTTCCTAATTCAGTATTTTCTAAAAACCATATAAAGTCTGTGTGTGGGTATCAATAAATGACTCATCATGAGTTTCTTGAAGCGCTGTCAAGAAAAGAGAGGAATTTACTTTCTAGTTTCTGTATTAATCCAAAAGGTTTCTCTCAATAATTTGTCCTACTGCATATAAATACAGCTTGGTGTCTTGTTTTCCTATTGTTTTGTTCGTGTGATTACGAAGCGCATGCTGGCGTGACAGGAGGAGTGAATGCCATCATGGAACTTGTCTGTGTTTTGGGGCATGTCTGAACACAACGGGCTATGGAGTTTGCGTGTGTTGGGTCTGACATACACCTTTGAAGCCTTCAGCTATTTGCCAGCTGTTGCATGATCAGTTGTTCATGAGATCCATGTTTATGGGGCTGTTTCAAACAGTGATAGCTGTTGCTTTTTAAATTTTTTTTTTCTGTGATCATAAACCACTTCTTGTTCCCGCTGTCTGACTCTGGGCTCTGTCACTGTGTCAGCCTTTGACAGGCTTTTCTCTGAGCACGGCTCACAGAGCAGTTTATGGTCTTGACAATGATATACCACACCTGCTACAAGTGTACTCCTTGTCAGTTAAAGTACAACGGTGAGATGGTTTTACAAAGGATTCATTGTGGGAAGTCATCACAGATTACCACACTGATTCACTCTTGATCAATCTGTCTGATTTGGTCAAGTAGATCTTTGCTCTTTGAGCATGTGTATTGTCTGATTGATTCAGATGTGATTTGAAGCTCTTTGATTGAACGTGAGGAGAGGATATGTACGTAGCAACATGCTCGGTCAGCCTGGATGGGGGACATGCTGATGCAGGAACAGTAACCTTGTCAGAGATCTGTTTTTCCCCACACACAGTCATTCAGAAAAAGAGCTGACCTGGCTCAGTCTTGTGCCACTATTAACTTGTCATCATCTCAGATCATAGGCAACGAAACCTGACACCGAATCATTTACATGGAATTTTTGATGTGTCAGAAAGAAAGTGTAATCTATATTTGACAAACAATTTCCATGAAGGACAGCATATGAAGGCAAGGCTTGATGTCGTCACGGTTCAAAGACAAAGGAAGGGGTAAAATTTACTGTCTAAACAATGCTTCTCCGTTCACTTTAAGATCAAAGCTGAAATGTAAATATAGAGAGAAAAAGAATTATGGAGCCCGAAAGCCTCGCCTTTCTCCTCACTTGTTTGGATACTAAATTCCCAGTTTAGTCATTAATAAAACAGCAGCAGTAAAGAATGTCAAGGTTCAGGCAATCGGCTCTCCTGCATTGTCTCTAATAAAACCAGTGGCACAACAGGACTGATGGGGCACGATCATCCTTTCCCTTCGGGGACTAGGAATGAGCCTGGAGAGCTCCTCAGAAATGGGTGTGCCCTTTAAATATGCCTGTCAGTAGAAGTGGGTGTGCAGAGTCATACATGTGAATACGTATGCGCCTGCGTGTGTGCCTGTAAATACACGTCTTTGTTCGCTGGAAAGCATTGTTATTCCTGTGATCTTCATTCCAAATTCTGATTATTATGAGTAATGGGTTCCAGGCAAGCTGTCACAGAGCTGCAGATGTCATCTTCGCTGTCTCAGGCAAAATATGTAAATTTGGATTACTTTCATGGCAATGTGATGCCATCTTTTCACTTTTGACACAGAAAATCTGACTTTAGTCATTTTTAGTCCTTTTTTTCAAACATGTTCCTGTAGTTAGGAGAATATGGAGCATATATCCTACTACTATTATTTAGTTTTACAGGCGTGACGCCTTCCACTCAATCAATGATTGTCATGGCCTGGTTGGCCATGGCAGCCCTGTGTGTGTTTGTGTGTGTTAAGTTGGCATCTCTCCCTGTCTTTAGTGGTTCCTGTTTTACTTTGAAAGGTCTGTCTCGTCTCTGTTAGTGTTCTGCTTTGCGTCCTCCCTCTTGTCACCTTGATTCCCTGCACCTGCCTCTCATTTGTTCCTCTGTGTATTTAAGTCTTGTCATTTTCCCCTGTTCTCTGTGGGTCCATTAGTCGTTCTACATGTTGCAGTCTCACCTGTCTGCCCTCTCATCATCTTCCTTGGATTTCAGTTAAGTTGGTATTTTTGCATTTGGATTTTGGACTTTTGTGTTTTTGTTAATACACCCTTTTTTTCATTTTGAGAACTATTGCTGAACTCCTTGGGTCCTCCTTCATCCACTGCAAACATGACAATGATATTGTAGATGTAACATATCAACACAAATAATCCTAAATTACCTCATCATCCATTCACAGTGTGCTGTAAATAAAATAGAGATTTTCACTAAAAACATGATCTGCATACTACCCAGATGCCCCTATACTTCCGTTTCCAGTTGTGAGAGCACAACTCCAGTAATGAATCCCCCACTGTGAAATGCCTGTCCAAATATCAACAAAGAGACCAAATAGTGGGCACATTCTCCAGAAAATCCTCAGAGTTTATGTGTGAAAGGGGCTTTAAAAGACTTTATTTCAAAGAGAGTATCAAACTACTTTTTTTCATTTCCTTAAATCACTTTCTTTCCCTCTTTTTTAAATCCAACTGGCATTTGCTCTCTTTTTCCCTCTCTCTCCCCCTGTCTGTGATGAAAGTGCTCAGCTCCATAGATCACACCAGACCTCAGACGCAGCAGGTGTCACAGAGAGTGATGAATCAGCATGTCACTGGAAGTTCTCCTGAGGGAAAGTTCCTCCTTTTTTTTTAATGACTGCTGAACATCTTATTAGCTTGCCCCTCTTAGAGATGGCATAGTTCTTTTCTTTGTTTTTGTTTGTTTTGTTTTTTTTAATGGCTGTCACAATATGTTAAAGGAAAAAAAAAGTTCTTTCAACTTGGAGGTTATATGACTGGCTGTTTATACATGCAGTGATGCAAAATTATACACATAAGCATATTTGGTCATGCATCAAAGTCTCATGTTTGTTGTGCCTTTTTGAAAGAATTAAGAGCAGATCTAGCGACTAGAAACAGAACTAGCACTTGAATTATATTTGTATTGTGTTTGACTTCACAAGTTTCTTTGTCACTGGGATTTTTTAGCGAGATCTGGTGTCTCATCAAGCAGCCAAGACCCAGTAATAAGTCCCATAACAAAGCAAGCACAGCGCCAATAAGATTGCTGTTGCCAAGGTGACGTGTGCCTGACTGAGCCCATCTGTTTGTGTCCATGTGCTCGAGGAGCCTGCCCATTCTACATATGACGTTGTACACTGGCACACTTGCAATGTAGAGCACAATGCAAACCTACGTAGCAATAAATAAGGATTTGATGCGACTGAAATCATGTTATTTCTCTCTATGGATTAACGGTGATGAGTGATTGTCATGCAGCCCACCGAGCAGAGAGCTCAGTGGGCTGCATGACAATCTGCCTCTGTAGTTGCTGCTGAGATGAGTACTATTGATGTTCCCGCATCCCGAGAAGAAATCTCACCAGTTCAATATCTCTTCTCAGTGCCAGTGGTGAAAATCAAACAAACTGAAAACGAAAGTTTGGAGACTGCTCAGTTCATGAAGTGACGCTGCCGTTGTGTGAAAAAAGACATCCCAACTTCCCTGCTCCCTTACTACAAGAAAGCTAATGAATGTTTTCCACACCATAAAAACCACGGCCCCTGTCTATCTTTCCTCAGTAGCAGAAATTTCAATACAGTGCTGCTCTTAAGTTCAGTTTTTTTGACTTCATATCTCTTTGATGCTTCTTTACATCTCTCCCACATCTCCCTCTACACCTCCTTTTATTTATACCTTTGAGCAATGAGACCCACAACAAAGAAATATTAGTTTTATGACTATCTGCTGATTTGAGAAATGTCAAATTCTTTTTACTCTGGTAACTGGAATGGGAATAAACTAGCAAAATATAAACTTTTCTCATTCAAAGCCTCCACTTTGAATGAGAAAAGTGAAATATTGTTTACTTGTTAAGGAGTATTTATGCCTTGTTTCACTCACACTCTGTTTCTATTTCTTACAGGCCTTCCCTGCTAATGACTTTCTTGGCTGACCCAAGATGACAAACCCAGTTCTGCCCTTTGAATGAGTGCACAGGAAGAGCCTTCACAGGTGGAAGTCGCCACGGCGATGGCTGAAGCATCAGCTCCACCTCTGTCCCCGACAGACTATGGAGTGTTGTCACCGCCTCCTGACCTCTGCGCATCATGCGCTCACAGTCACAAGCTGGAGGAGAACCATGAGTACCTCTACCAGGACGAGGTGGACGACGACCTCGTCTGCCACATCTGTCTGCAGCCGCTCATCAGGCCTCTGGACACGCCCTGTGGGCACACCTACTGCCAGGAGTGTCTCACCAGCTTCCTGCTGGAGAGCGACTTCTGCCCCGTGTGCCGCACGCCCCTCATGCTGCAGAACTGCAGGAAGCCCAGCCTGCTGGTGCACAAGCTGCTGGACAAGCTTGACTGTAGCGTGCCCTTTCACTGACCACTGCACTGAAAAGCTGCCTCGTGGTGAACTGGAAGACCACATAAAAAACAGGTAGGCCTGACAGAAACAGTTCACCCACCAGTCAAGGAAACAAAAACATAATCAGCAATCTTATCATTAAACATATCGGAAAGTACTTTAATCCTGTTTTTAGTTTCCGGACTCTATTATTTGTCCTTGCTGTCCTGCTAAAAGCTGCAGTGACCTGCAGTAAACACTCACTCTAAGTTTCCCGCCCTCTTTTGCTCGTTATCATTAACCCACAGCTCCAGTCTCAAAGGGGAGAGTTCCTCCTTCAGCCGGGCTTTCATCTAACCAGGCCCAGCTTTTCTGCATGTGTATCATTAAAAGGCAGCACTGTGGTTTGTCTCAGTGTGGGTCTATTTTCATTAATGATCATCAGCGCTCCCACAAATGCTACAGGGATAATTGAAGCATTTCACCAAACATCATACACAGTATTTTCTCTTCATTTGCATTTAAAACTTAGAAACACAATTTGCCTAAAACTAAGAGTCATCATTTTTTTGTCCATTTCCACATTCTTATGTCTCATCAGTGGCGCGACTCTTCTACTCCATCTTACCCTCTGTCCAGTTTTTTTCCCTTCATTCCATCATGTAGCATGAACATTATAATGAGGTGTGGATCTCCGAGGCCATCTCCCAGTCTGATTCTGATGCTCTCCCGTAATTAGAGAGGGGGGTGAGGGGCTGCGTCCACAGAGATGACTCTGCATGGTCTGTGGAAGGATGTGTGAAAGGTTTCTACCATGTTCCAGTGGTTATGGCTGGGAATTTAGATGTGGATATTGACTGGGTAAATTCTGGGAAGGAAGCACCTTGATAAAATTGTGTTACATCAATGTGGTCTGCAAACAGGGAGAGATCGAAGTGACTAAATAGGATCAAGCAAATGTCAAATTTAAACCCAAGAGAAATTGCAATTTCATCTGAAGTCCATATCCGTGATTTCTTTTTAACCATGGACACAAACACCTTTTTACTTTGACCGAGACGTTATTAATTCAACTTGTACAACCTGTAACATAAAACAAGCTTCACTCATAGTTTGTTTTTTTTGCTAAGGGTGTCTAAGGTCAGTTACAGGTGTTACTTTTGCAACAATGAACTGCAAAAGTTACATTTTGATAGGGTATGTTTTACTGCACCTCAAACAGCGGGGATCCCTTGTGTCCTACAGAATATGGAGCAAAACTGCATTAATTACCTTTCCAGACGCCTCTCGCAGGAAAACCTGTCAGGGGTACATGTGGGTTACAAAATCCTAGATGCTGTTGTATTTGTAGACTGTTGTTTTGTGAAGGACTGTGTTCATGGGAGATCACAGCAGCCACAATCCAGTCACATTAAAATGTGCAAGCCCTAATCGTGTATGTATCGTTCAGTACTTCTAAACCCTAATCATTCACAAGTGACAGGATAAAAGGCCAAGCAATTTTGAATGAAATAGTAAAGTAGAAGGACTGAGGAAAAGCTTGTGTCAGAAGGTTCTCAATCCAGTGGCCCCTGGCTAAAGGTCAGTCAGTTTTAAAACCAAGACACACCTCCTTCACCTTGTTAGAGATTAAAAAAGAAATTTAAAAAAAAGTCAAATGTGTGTATTGTCATTTGGAACAACATTACCAGTGAACATCATCATCTCAAACATCTGCATCATCCCTGAGCCGATGGCATCACTGTCAGACAGTGATGGGAAAGACGTGACAATGATACAAAACTCTCAAATTCTTATGGCAGAATTTGCAACAGGATATAATCTGTGATTCTTTAAATGTATGTAAGGCACATCAGTCAGGCAGAACTTGGCTCTGCTGTTTGGTAAGATAGATTTTTCCATTTCAGTGATGATGGACAGTCAGAATGGGTATCATGACAGTAAAGTTAATCTAGATGGAGAGAAGCAAAGAGGTTTCATGATGTAGGTGTGTGCCTCATTTTGGTGGAAGTGGTAATAACAGTCTCTGACTGTTGCAACCCCAAAATCTGTCATTAGGTCTGAAATGTCAATGGCTGAGACAGACACACCATGTAGTCAGAAACTGATTTTATACTCGTCTAATAATCTATGACTTCTTTTGGTCTTCGGATTGAACTGCTGCGTTAAACTGTGTTGCAAGGGCTTGCCCAAAATATTTCTTCTTCTTTTTTTTTTTTACTTTTTGAAGGCAGCTACTTGTGAGTACATGTTGTCTGTGTGTCATGAATTCTTCACTACCCTTTCTTTTCAGTTCAAGTTACTCTGAGCTTGGTGCTTTTTATCTTTAACAATACATTAATGTCCTGTTCAAGCCCGCTAACAAACGTGACAGAGACCTCATGGTAGCATGTGAAATCACCACTTATTTATTTTACTGATTGAGCTGCAAGAGTAGCAATGTTTTGCTGATGTGTTCCTTTTCTTTGGTATTTCAGTGCGGTTTCTGTTTGTTTCTCTGCCAGTAAGAAAATACAAAAGCTACTAGGATGAAGGTAAGGAGGCACAGTGGAGAGAGTCAAGAGGGAGACGCTGTTAGATTGTGCTAAGGATCAGAGCACTTTTATAAACCTCAAAACAGGGCATTGCCACACTCTCAGAGTGGACCTCTTGTTTTCAAACCTTTTAGAAAGGAAAAACCAAAGTAAAGTAGTAGATGACAGAAATACCCTACAGTATTTATTTATAAAAACACTATAGGACGGGGGAGTGGACACTTGTGGCTTACTACTAACTCTTGCAGATCAATTATTCATGAAATGACATTGTCATAGTGCTGGAAACTGTTTCTGAAGCCACTTGTCACTTCTACCACTTCCAAGTTAATGCCTCCTATTCTTTCCTGCTATTCTTTCTATTCCCTAACTTTATAGTACCTCTGCTTCATTTTAGATTGTCTTTGTGAATTTTAACTTGCGTATATCCTAAACATTTCCACTTTGCTTTAAGGATTTGCTTGCTGTGAGTGGATGCAAAGGGAAATTAACAACTGGATGAGAGAATGTTTGCATACTTTATACACTGTGAATGCCACCGTACCATTTTTTTGGGGGAGTGGGGGGTGAATGGGGGACTGCATGAAATGATTCCTGTGGGGCAGACTGGCTTCTGTTCACAAAACTGCATCCTGTCACAATCCAATTACTTTTCCATTTCCTACGTGCCCCGTGGTCTGGTTGCTGTGCGTACTGTAGGAATACCGCGGGACAACTTACTCAGTATGCATGCATGCATTAATGCACAGATGCACACACACACACTGACAAAGCTGGCTTGTTTCCACACTACTTCCAACCATGAAATATTCATTCGGACAGGGTATTTACACCAGTTACATTTTACAGCAGTTAAGTGGTTTTCTCAAGGATAGTAGACATAGTGAAAATTAAAAAAAAAAAAAGTGGAGAATAAAGTAGGAGGAACAAGGGGATAGAGATTTGTGTTTAATTTATGGATAAAAACTGATTCCATATGACTGCAAAGATAAAATTGCGTGGTGTTGAAAAAAGATTTAAGGATTAGATTTTGATAGTGTGGAAGGAAATTTAGAAGCTATTCTATGTTTCCCGCTCAAATTAGTTTTTTATATTTCCCTCATCTTCTGTGAACTTTTTACTGAAGTTTGGAAAACGAGACAGAAAGAGATGAAAATGATCTGGCAGATGCTTCAAAGAACTACAATTAAATTGTATTAATATTGTTATTATTTTTAATAATGATTTCTTTAAGTTGATGCTATTTGATGCCATAAACCTCTGATGCAACCTGTCAACTTTTTACCTCTCCCTCAGTCACTTCTCCCTTATTTGTAGTACAATCAAAATCAACAGCTTGTGATGATAAATGGCTTCAACCTTCGATATGCTGGATCTCATATCCCCCTTTAGTTCTCACTGTCTCCTTGTGTCCTGTAAAACCTGAATGAATGTGTAGGTGAATGACTGGCTGAGTGAATAAGCTGCTCTCTCGGTTCCATGAAGACATATGCCGAATGATTTTCCTTTTTATCTCCATCATTCTCATTCATGTCACTCTGAATAACAAGCTAACAGTCCTGCAAAGAAAATTGATTTGCTGGTGTGTTTTGGTCATGCTCTGCCTTTTTTTTCAAACACCCCACCACCACCACCACCACACACACACACACACACACACACATGTAGGCAGATTCTTTTGAGCGATCAGACCAATCTGCTGCACTGGGAACAGTCCATATTTGAAGTGAGGGGTGAGGGGGAGGAAGGCAGTGTATTCTCTATGTCCCTTCTACCCTCCCCTTCATGAGCCAGTGTATGTGTATGCAGGAGGTGGTTGCAGAGGTGATGTGTGTGTTTATGTATGTACTAAGGGTATATGTGTGCGTAAGCATGCGAAAAAGCCAGAGCCAATCAGAGCAGCACCAGGTCCCTCCCACCCTGTTGATTTTTTTGGTACGCTCCATCCCCCCCTTCAGTGGTTTCTGCTGCAGTATAAGTCACAGCCTGCGCTGTACTCGCTGACATACACACACACACATGCACACACACTCATACAGGCAGACAGGCATGCACACTCTCGCATACGAGCACAAATCCTCTTACAACTCGCCAGTGCCCAGAGCAGATTAAGGGACTGCACATCTCAAATTGTATTCCAAATGTGCCACCTTTGCATGGGTTTCCTTCCTCTTCTTCCTGAACTTTCTCATCTTCCTGCTGTGCCACCACGGGACTTCTCCTCTGCACCTGCCTCTTCTGCTTCTTCCTCCTCCGCTCCGTCTTCAACCTCTGGCAACTGGCCCGTGTGCCTCTGCAGCTGAGATGACCAGGCAGGCAGTCTGAGGCAGAGGGAGTAACTTGCACAGGCAGAAGCAGAGAAAGGGGTTTGGGGGGGGGGGAGAGAGAGAGAGAGAGACTGAAAAGGTAGGAAGTGAAGGATTAAATCACATCTGAGATCTCGTGTGTGGAAGTAGGCAGGAGGCGAGGAGGTGGTGGGGGTGGGGGTCAGCACGGCCAGGGTCGGAGAATTGGAGGTGGAGGAGGGGGACGGGGAGGAGGGGGGGCACAATAGCAGAAGAGACAGCTACAGTTCAGGGAGAAGAGGGGAGAAGAGAGTGGGGGGGGAAGGGAGGAGGAAGAGCTGAGCATTGACCATGAAGGCTCTGTTGCTGCTGGTTCTGCCCTGGCTCAGCCCGGCCAACTACACAGACAATTTGGGCAACCTGCACATCCTCTATTCTGAACTGTGAGTACGACTCCCAGCCTCCTCCTGCATCCTGTTCACCAGCATCACCCCATCTCTCCCTATCCATCAACCCACCGTGCAGCTCTTCATGTGTTCTGTGCATTGATTTCACTTTTATCAACCATCTGCTCGTGGTGTTCATTCACGTCGCACACTCGTGCAACTTCCAGTGTTTATGTCTGGATCTGGTCTGCTGCTTCTCTGGGTTGTAGACATGACCGGTCGATAGCTTCCTGATGCCTTGGTCACTGGTTGCTGTGACACTGGGATGCAGCAGAGCTAGCAGGTAGCTCTTTGTGCTGTCCAGCACAGTTTGGATGCTACAGAGCGTCACTGCAGCATGGCATCTCTTCCTTACTCTACCTCTCTTTATTAGCATGTGAGTGAGTGTATAATTACTGCAATGATTAGAGCATCCTATCAGCACACGTTTGTCCACGGCTGTAGTGTCTCACCAGCCATAGGGATGGTTGTAACTACGCTATGTTTGTTTGTAGGATTGCATCATTGTACATCAGTCAATCCTTTATGCACACAGAAAAATTAAATTGATCGTATAATGAAAACCCTTGTAAAGTTGCATGCAGTGTGACAAATGAACCGCAGGTAAACATTTACTGATGTAAAGATTATTTCTATTTCTTACTGGAACATCGTTATCAGTTCCTTTTGATATTATTGACTGATCTGTGTCTGTGCTTTTGCAGTTAACGTTGAAAGTTGATTCTAAAATGGTCACAGTGATATCTGTTGTTTTGTTTAGCCAAATACAGAAACCAGAGTAAAGAGGCAAATCTTCATTTAGATTACATGCAAACAGGCTTAAAAGGATACCAATCATCAATACTGTGATCAACCCAAATAACTGACAAGCCATTTAAGTGATCCTTTCACACGACACTACACATCTCGCACACTGCTTCTCTTTCTCTGAACAGTGTTTTGAGCGGCTCCCAGACTCATTGTGCAAGCGTTAGTGTTGACTACGTTCTCTGTTCTCTGATCCCGGAGCTGGTCTATCGCTACTCTCTCCAGTCTGATGGAAATGTCCCATTATACAGCATGAATAGATGGAACAATGGAGCTCCAAGCAAATCCCCTCATTTCATTGTACACACTCTTTTCACTGAAAAAGGTTTTAGCGGCTGCAGACTCCAAGAGCCTGTGTCAGACAGCAGTACATGCCAAAGAGAAGAGGAGAGAACTGGAGGGAAGAGTGATATAGAGAAATGGACCGAGTAGGTCAGAAGATGAGAAATCGAAGAGATAAAAACCTCATGTTTGATTATATGGAGAGAGAATGGCAGAAGGATGGAGGAGAGAGAATAGAAATTAAGTGGATGAGCAGGGCAGCAGATGAGAGAGGAGAGGTTAGATGAGAAGAGACAGGGGGGTATAAGGTCGCTTCCTGTGCCTGCCTTCCATCTGGCCATACATACGGCTGCCATGGTGATTGCACCCAGCATGCCTAGCATGTGGGTGCCTTCAGAGAGAGCTTGTTTGGTAAATAAAATCATCAGATTCCTCTCTGGCATTTGCCGAACCCTCAAAGTGAGGAATAATGACAGCAGTTGGGAGAGACTGCTTTCCTGGCCGGTGACACGGAGGTTTTTGCTGATTATGACATGACAGAGAGAGAAACCAGGAGCAGACAAACGCGGATGTGGTGTTTTTCTGCCTGGCTAGAGAGCAGTGGCACGCCATTTGTCTTTATCCATGCTGTTGACAGCAGCCGCCTCCAGCTCCGCTTGTGTGACCATCGCCTCTGCCTACCTCCGTTTCCCCCTTCTCCCTCTTTCAATCACCTTTCTCCATCATCTCATTCTTTTTATAATGTGATTGGTGCAGTTTACTTATATAGTGTGGGAAAAAAATGGGAGTGGCTGTAATCTGGTTCACCGTTACATTAGTATGCCTGTTCAGGCATGTATGCAGACTTTACTTGATGTGTGCGAGTAGCACTAACATCACAATAAATATTTCACCGTGATGATAAAAGTAATGTAATTATTGTACTTTGTTAGAACAAGCTAAGGTGATCACTGACACAAACAGGTGAGCAACGGGGCTATCATATTGTTCTTCCACTTTACACAGCACAAGACTTTCCTCATTCCCTCCCCGTGAAGGCATGATCTCCTCTGATAATAACAGTCCGGTGCTCTAGAGCATTCATAATTCATCTATGTTCATTTCTGAGTCTGGGCTGAGATGTCTTAAGCACAATGATTAGCTTAGCTTCCGTCCTTTCAGGCCCTATCTAAGCAGTGTTTGATCACAATGAGCCGCTCGCACTCCCAGTGCTCCGGACATCTTCAGCATGGACGCATCCTAAAAGGATTAGCCACCCGGCTGCCGCACACTCATTGAATCTGAACAATGTGATTCGTTTGTTTTTGTCGGGTCCACCCCTGAGTCGAAGCCAGAGAGCATCATGTCATGCCCTCCTCGGCCTCCTATCCACTCCAAGTGTGGGGCAGGCTTCACTAATTAGACTTTTGTCTGGATTAAATATTAATCCCCGCTGAGTAGTCAGGCAGCCCTCCTTGTCTTATTGTATCGAGCAAGACCAAAATATATAAAGGCCAGTAGGACAGGCTGCCAACTTCTTTAACTACTTGCACAGTTACTGAAAAAATATGTCACAATCATTTTTACACTGCATAAAGCACATTAAGTGAATCTGTCATGGGAGTACTACACACCAAGTATGTAACCAGCAATGCAGTCAAAGACGAAAGGAAACATACGGGCAAGGACACATAGAGAACACACTGAAAATGTTTATATATATATCATCAGAGTAAAGCTTAACATAGAAAAAAAAACTCATTAAAAAGAGCAGAGAAACTTGACAGTGTGCATGATTCATGAGTGAATAGTGTATACAGTGACAGTGAACTGAGCTGAAACACAGTGTTCAAAATTCATGAAGAAGAAGTCAGCGTGGGGTCAGTGTTAACTTCAGCAGAGCCCTCCCCTCAGATGTGTCCCTGCTCAAGCAGAAAGACAACACACTTGCAAGGCGAACAGGTATTAATGCTGACACACACAGAGGGCTTAAGGAATGTCATAAGAAAAGTCTTTTTTTAGTTTACTTAAATATGTATTGAATCCCGCAATGCAGAGCGTATTTAATCAGGTTTACATCAGGTGCCCTAGTCTCGGATGCTACTGACAGCAGTGTGAAAATAGGTCCCTTCAAACCTTTGCTTCTTTCGGGCTGAAAGTCTGGTTGCTGTTTATGGGTTTTGAGGCTTCACGTGTTTAACATGGAATAACTTTCTCAGCCTCCTGTTTGCAGCGGCCTGATCTGTAGGAAGGGCTCCATATGATCGGCCTGGCAACCAGCAGCGAGTAACTGACAGCAGAGAGAAGAGCAATGCAGAGATAATCTCTCACGTGAACGGTGTCCCACTGAATGCCAGGACTTCGGGTTGGACAGTCCATCGCTGGCTGTGGTCCAAGCAGTTGTGCTGTGGCACGTGGACGGAGGGAAACCAGGACGCTGCCAAGGGCCACTGTGGCACAGAGAGAGAAGTATAGGCTAAAAGGTGCCAGGAGCAATGTGGGGCAGCAGCCTACTGGGAATTCTCCGTGATCACGTACTGTACTGTGTATGGGGGATAGAGGGAACTTTTGGCACTTCAGCATGAGAAATGAATACTTACCACAAGACTGCACGACTGGAGCTCAGCTACTGCTGAGGTGGACGTGTGTAAGGAATTTTAGTTAACTTAGATCCAGCTCAGCCAGGCAGCAGAGAATAAATCAGTTCTAGTACTTCCTCTGCTCCTCCTCTGTGTTAACAAAAAGGAGGGAGAGATTGCCCTCTTGGTAGAAACCAGACACTGACACCGTAACTGCTACATAAATATTCTTGAAGCCTGATCATGAGTTCAGTCTTAACTGATGATCGCACATATTGATTGACCAGAAAGTCATGACTCAGAGTTTGGGCTGCTTCTAACTGGCTGACTCGTCGAGCATTATTCTGCTGGCTGGGAGTCTCCTGCTTCCTCTGCTCTCACAAATGTTCGGATCCATTAAGCATTCAGAAACCTCCAGCAGAGTTTATCTGCTGCTCCGCTCCTTCCCTCATGTTTGCAGAACGCATTCGTCTTCAAAGGCGCTGAGGAGTAACCTCCAGCAGACGCATGACATCCGATGAGAATTTAGTGATCCTTTCTTTGGAAAGCCAAATTTTCCTCCCACATCAGAGGCTATACCCTCTCACTGTGGCCTCACCCCCCCTCCCCACGCAGCAGATGGGATTACCCCTAACAACAGGCGGATCCAATCATCACACCGGCGCATCCTCTGATTAACACTCCTCTAGTTCATCATTAACTGGATTACTCTGTCTTTCTGTCGCTCTCTCCCCTCTCCTTCCATGTATCCATCATTCTGGCTTTTCCCCTTCTATTTAAACTCAAATTTATGGTTGCTGGTATGAGACCCTTGTGTTTGAAAGAGAGTAGGCGATAAAGGAATCTAATTAAGGAAAGATATTTGATTCAAACCAGCATTCTTTCGGCTACTTTGCATCGTGTGTCTGAATATGTGTGTTATGACCCTGAGAGCTTCCCCGGAGCCGTGTATTGTCTGTCTATTCTAAAACAAGTTCTGCTTAAAGCTGTTATAGACAGATAATGTTCTCTCTGTGACAAAGATTAGACATTCAGCAAAGCCAGGAGAATTTCTGGATTTAAAAGTTTTTTTGTTTTGTTTTTATCTTGTAGAACGAGAACAATGTCTCAGGACACGTACGTTTCTTTCCAGTTATAAGAAAAGCTGCAGACACAAGCACGACCGAGCTCAAAACTGACTAAGAAGTAGATGCATCACCAGCTGTGTCTGTGCGTCCCTACGTTCATTAGTGTTCTAAGAATATACTCGGCACATGTTGCGGCATTAAAATCTTCCACACACACACACACACACACACACAGACAGGCTTGCAGTACTCAAGTCCAGGACTCAAGTCCAAACTTTAAGGAATTGACTCAGACTTGAGTGCCATTGACTTGGATTCAAACATTAACTAAACTGAACTGCAAACTGATTTACTAACTTGTAAATCAGAGATTAGTCTTCAGGTTTTTATTTGATTTTATGTAATATGTCACAATGATTAGATATAAGTTAATATCTACGTTAAGTTCACGACAGATTTTGTTTAAGATGCACATTCACTATCAGTTCACGTCACATATACTCCTTATCTAGGAAAAAACTAACAGTTTAAAATCCAATTCAATTCAACTTTATTTATATAGCATCTATTACAATACAAATTGTCTCGAGACACTTTACAGAGACCCAGAGCATGACGACCAATATTAAGTAAAGAAGCAGTGGCAAGGAAAAACTCCACTATAAGAGGGAAGAAACCTTGAGTGGGCAGGATCTGGCTCATAGGGTGGACCTTCCTGCTGAAGGCCAGCCAGGTAAAGGAAGCAAAGAGGAGGGAGATAGGACAGAGAGAGGAGATACACATATATAAAGCAAATATTTCAAAGGACAAAATATGGTAGTAATAAGATTCAGTTAGCAGGAGTTATATACAGTATATTAAATAGTGACTGATATATCATTAGCTACTCCAGGGAAGACTGCACAGACAGGTAGGCAGCAAACACTGGGATGGTCAGAGGATCGGACTGCAGGTCAGCATGTTAGCTGATGTCCTCCAGAGATCGCTATACTGACAGGTGTAGGTAGTAAATACTGGAGTGGTCAGACGGTGGAATACCAGGAGAAAATGTCCCGATGAGCGTCCCCTTTGCTTTACTGATTTCTCGTGCAGTGGTTACCCGAAGGCACTGTTACGTGTTCCATCTGTAAGAAACTATTCAGATGATGATGGGAACAAGTTCCAACTTAAATTGTTATCTGGCAAGCATCGACCCAGGAGAGAAAGTGTTCCAGTAATGTTTTGCTCAGTTTATAGTGTGGACAGAGCGCTAGGGAAAACTCTCTCTATGGCTGTTAGCATATTAACTCTGTGAGAGCTAAAACTCACTTTCAGTGTGTTTAACAAGTTGCTAGTCTGCTGCTTCCATGCAGCGATGCAGCTGCAGCCTATTGATGTTAAAATGAAGCTAACGCCGTTAAGTTAGCACACAGTTTGTCAGGAGGCAGTAGCAGTGGTAAACTGGTACAGTTGGCTTTTCGGTTAAAATGTTTATTTGTAAGTTAATTAAATTTTCATCCGTTACTTAACTGTAAGTCGCGTTGGACAAAAGCAATAGCTATTCATTATAAAAGAACATGTGTGCTAAGTGATAATTAAAATATGTTTTAAATACTGTGCATGTGTCTAAAAAGATTATGTCATTTGTATTTGACTCAACATGGACCTGACTCAGATCAGTAGTGGACTAGACTTGTATTAAACTGAGTCAGACTGGACTCAGTTTGTTTGGTGGATAGATTACGATACTGCACACACACACACACACATACACAACTTGTATTCCTCACACACAAAATCTGTTTATGCCTGTGCATAAACAATGCCAAACAGTTTTCCTGATATTCCCCTCTGTTTTCACACACGAGCAGACATGTGTCAAGTAGGGGCCCGGTCTCTGTCTCTGACTGCCTGACCTCCAGCTCTCATCTCATTTGACAGAATCTACACTGAATGGGGAGTGTAGCCCAACACAAATGACTGTAGCAGTTAGGGAGCAGAGTATTTAGGTTAGGAAGGATAATCCACTCACCCCTAAAGAGGATTGGAGAATCTCATGGGCTTTGATGAGTTGTGATCTGGTGTTTATATCACATCACAAGAACAGACTGTTTGTGTCGCAGCCAGGGTGCCTCAGCAAGACCACCATGTCCCTGAAAGCATTACGGGTAATTATTATTGTACAGCAAAAAGTGGAGGGAAAGCCAGAAGGAGGTTGGGGAGCATAAAGGAGAAAGGGAGGATGAGCGCATGTCTGCACTCTTTATCTCATCACAGATCCTTGGCTTTAGAGAGATGATGTGATAACTGAGGCTGACGAAGACAAGGCTGCAGCAGTGCTAATGAGCCTCCTCTAAGCTTACAGATCATCCCCTGGAAAAAAAAAAAAAAAAAACAGGAGGCATAGTAGAATAGCTTTGCCAAAGCACTCAAAGCTCCATCATTAGACATAAAACTGTGTTTGTTCATAAGAGAAAGAAACCTGGACTGGTTGTAAAGAGGGAAACATGTATGCATGCACATTTTTGTGTATGTGAAAGCACTTCTCCTCTCTGGTGTGCAGATTTAATTGGCTTCCTTACCTTTGCTCTCAGGCTCCAGGACCACCCTGGCTGGAGAAACAAGGGCTTTCTGTCATGCTTTCCTGCCTTTAACCTCTCACAGCGGTTCAGACATAGCAGCCCCAGACATTTATGCAGCTAAGCAGTGGATGCAGCTTTAAGGCATCACTTACATTATCCCAGAGAGGAACAAGTTTTCATTAATTTGAGACAAAGTCTTAATTAATAAAGACGCACACCAAACAATAGCCTCTGTGTGTCTTGGACTTATCGAAAACTACAACTTGTGCCTTTTTTTCCCTCAAGTGTAACATCAGCTTCTTCTAAGCACAAGAAATAAACCCCCTTAAGATCCTCCTCTCACACGTACACGCTCCCCCGTGTTGTGTGCATTCATTAAAATGTGTTTTTAAGATTTGGGTGGTCTTTGAAATATGCATGTAACTGAATAAACCTGTATTTAAAGGTGTTTACTCATCGCCACTGACTGTGGTTCTCATTTTCCTTTACACGTTGTAATACAGGGGAATGCGGTCCAAGTTTTTAGTTTCATATAGTCAGTTTGATTAGAGGATTCATTCAAAATCCAAATTGTATGTTTTTACCATGAAAAGCAAATGTGTGAGTCAGAAAGCACAGTACATTCAGTGCGGGTACAAGGCATTTTAGTAAAGACTGACTCTATATGTAAATGAAGATATTAACTCCAGCTGGGAGGAATTAAAGTTACAGACAAATCTGTTACAGTGGAAGGTAAGTTGTGTAACAGCAACTGAATCAAAGCTGGAATCTGTTGTGCTTTTAGATTTTTATCCCAACAATCTACATGTTGAACTAGTTTGATCAAGAGTCCATAACTTCCTGACATCAAAGTAACCTTTTTTCTTTCTTTTTTTGGGGGGGTGGGGTGCAATGGCAGGTTTTTCTATGATAAGGACCAAAGAGTTGCAGCCAACACATGCTGGACAGTCCTGTAAAAGTCAGTAGTGTTTCCAGGCTGCATTCAACTCTAATTCCTCTAACTGACAGTGAGTGACATGAGGAAAGGCTCTGCCCTCTCAGGAATGTAATGCTGCCCTCTCCTCTGCTGCTGATTGAAATATTGCCCTTTTCAACCACTTCACTCAGTTAAGTGGTGTGTTGCTGTATGGACTTGCTTGCTTGAATTTAATTTACTTACTGGGTGACTGTGAATAACTCACAATGGCACTGCCCACACAGGTACGCACACACAATGCATCACTGTGTCGTCATGAGTAAGATCAATGGGCACTTCAGCATTATGTAGGATTATATTTGATTGGGAGTCTGAATTGTGGTACAAGGGAGATGTAGAACCCTCTTCTGGATTAAATTATTTTCTTTGTAAGATATGGATGGGGTGCACGACCCACTCAGACAGTCTGGTAATTGAGACAAAATGCTTCTGGTGGCGCTGATGGCTTCCCTGAGCTCACACAGCTCACTGGCGTGCAATCCCTTTGCTTTTGTAACTCTGCAATGATGTCAGCCACGCTAGATTGTTTTTACTCCACCTGTCATTTTCAGTTTTATATCCTACAACCTCACCGCATGGGAGAACAGATCCTGCTCGTCCCATGCTTTTCTGAGCTACTGTTGGAGAAGCTGAGCCTGGGTCTGATCCAGCTCATTAAAACCCTGTTAATGTTTGTGCTGATGGCTCCACAGAGACAGCCAGAGAGACAGGCCAGAGTTATTCCTGCCTCTGATGAAGCCTTTATGGCACACAAATGGAAGAAATCTCTCCCACAATACAACACTCTGCTCTGTGAGGATAGCGTTTATTCACATACAAACATTCCAAGTGTAATTTTGTTATTGTGAAAAGCCTTCTACTGTATGTAGCATAACATGTGCACAAGTTATCTGAGTGTGCATTAGAGATGGAGAGAGGAAGAGTGGCTACATTACTGTTGACAGCCAGAAAACATCTGGAACTCAGGAATTAGATTTGTTTTTGAGAAAAACACCAATCAAACAATTTCTGTTTCATACTCAGATGTTGTGTCAGCTCTCCACCCTCCCGCCCCACTAGCTGCTTTTTCTTTTTTTTTTCTCCGTATTTGCATTCAGTCATCTGTCAGTGATGCTCACAGTCAGTGCTGTGGAGGAAACTCATCCGAACATGTGATTTCTGATATAAGAAGATAAGAACAACAGAAAACTATTTTCGTTTTATTTCATAAGAACAAAAATGGTTGTTTTATGGTAGATTCTCACAAATGTGCTGTGTGAATTTGAAGCAAGAATGCCAGTAAACATGTTATGATGCAGCATTTGATAGAGCCTGTGTTCTTTGAGCATTAAGGTGGTCTTTGTGCGAGGCTGTCCCACAACTGGACGAGATGCTGAAATCTGCTCATATTAGTTTTCAGAATCCAACCTTTTCATTTGATGTCAACATAATTTATAGTTTATGCCCACTCTGCTTCACTAAATAATTACTTTAGCATGTTATAACACATTAATAGTTTCATCATTGACACATCCATTTTTAATTGCAGCTGCTCTTTAATGTGACTTTGGGACCTTTTTTGTCCATGTCTGCAGGTGTAAAGGGGCCTCCCACTATGGGCTCTCATCAGACAGGAAGCGACGCTCACAGGAGGGGGAGTGCACCGACAGCACATCAGAGCTCACCATCGCCACGCTGCCCAATGACAGTCCCACCTCTGCGGCCGTGGCCCTCCTCTCTGACGAACCTGGTCTGGTCAATCCCGCCTTCGACCCAAGCATGGAGGACAACAGTCAGTCAGGCAGCATGACCAGCCTGGCAGCTCGCAGCAGCACCAAGAAGAGTGAGTGTGAGTGGTTTGTGTGTGGCTGTTTTCAGTCCCATGTGACATTACCCTGATGTCATCTGACAGCAGAGAGAGCGAGAATGGCAGCCTGAAATCCCCTGTTACAGTAATGTGGTCGAAAGTATGTGTCAGTGACCGATGTTCAAATCCAGTTTACCCAGCTGCTCATTCAATCTCACATACAGCCCTTGCTCTCCTTAATGGTCTCTGATAGAAATCCTATTAACTAATTAGCTCTACTACGATTTTTTTCCACTCTAATCTTTAAAATCTCTCTTTGTAGGAAACAGTGAAAAACAAAGAGAGAAAGTCGCACAGTCAGGCAGAACTGGAGTAAAATACAGGTTAAATATAGCTGGTGCAAGTCTAATAATAGTTTGATCGAAGACCTCCCTCCATTTCTCCTATATGTGAAACCAGGAATCAGGAGAGTTTCTCTCTTCCTCCCCTGCTAGAGTAAGTGTTCTGGACACCAAATGACGCTGCACCAGCACTTTAGGCTCAGCCGGCTGAGTACCTACCACCTCCACCACCATGAGCGCTACTACTGCTGAACAAGCTGTCAGCTCCAGTGGTTGCTGGCGCTTTTTAAAGAATAATGTGGCTGTCAGAAGCCCTCGCATCTCCCTGGGCCCGCAGAGGGAGGGTTATACTCTGCAGAGGCTCGCTGCCCCATGCTCAGAGCAGCCAGGATGCAGCAGCTGCTTTGCTTCGATATCTGCCTGTAGCTTTGAAAGCAAAGTACCAGGCAAGAGTCTCTCTGCGCAGGACTGCTCAGGATATGGTCACCAGAGTCTACAGTATGTTACATCACTGCTGTCGTTGCGCAACCATGCATTGATAATCAGCACTCAGTTAGGGGTTCTTAATTAAAGAGTCACTTGTTGAACAACTCCATGTACAAAGAAAACCACTTTTAGATCTTGCTGAAGGTTGCTCACCAAATAAAATTTAAAATGTAGAAATAATCTTAAACCTTATTTAGTTCAGTGAGATTACTATAATTATATAGGAGGTTTTCCAGTGTACTTGATTGGCTTAAAAAAACTCAACCCGGGTCAGCTTATTCATTAAAAGTGCATGTGTTTTCTTGAAAATAATGAATTGATATGTACTTCAAAGCATGAAAAATAAATCCAGATGCAGTATGCTATATTGAGAAAGTAAAATACAGCTTGTAGCATGCTTAACTTTTACTTACTAATAGGTGCATTGTTGTGCTATTTGCAGAGTTGCCAAAAGTGTGAACATGACAACAGGAATGAGTAATGCTTGTGCATGCAAGCCCTGGTACTTGCACAATGCACAGAATATGCAAACAAAAAATGAAAAGAAAAAACATGGTTCCGTAATCTGATTTTTGTCTTTGACATGTCCATACAAATTTAATATTCTCAACCATCTTCCACATTCATACAAGATGGTTTTACTGATACTCTGCTGCAGAACCAAATCAATGTCATCAGTGTTTGGCAAGCGTTTAAAGGCTTCTGAGCTAATCAAAGCTGTCTGTAAGTTTCCCATCCACAATTCTTCTGTTTAACACAATGCAGCACATTTGCTTGCTTGATAAGATTTTTTTTAAGGCAAAACTGCTTTATTATGACAGAACTTTAATTCTAAGAGGAGTTGCAAAGTTTTGTGTATCACTTCAGCCTTTCACATACAGAGCAGTGATGTTTGAGAAGTACTCAGAGGAAGGGGGACATTTTTCTTGAGTTGATAAAAAATATGCTGTTGTTGTTATGCTGTTACATCCTCAGGAAGGAGTGTAAGGAGCCTGTCTCATAATTAGTCAAATACTCTATGGGGTATTGTTGATACAATGCAGCAGTGATTAATTCCGGCCACTCAAGTATGAGCGGGAAGTTGCTGAAGAAACCAAGAAAAACCTCTCAAACTTCATCATGTGACATATTATCATTAAGCACTGTTTAGGCATATAGGTTTAAAACTAACACCCACTTTCCAGATGGAGTTCCTGCATTATACACATACAGCTTTTCACCAGTATCTGCTGAAACATGTGAACACAGGTCTTTCCTGAGGAGTTGAGGAGTGGCTGTGAGGAATCAGACTCAGGCATGTCTGGGCATGTTGAGAATGAGGTTATTTATAAAGGGCCTCTCTTCCTTCCCTTTCTTCTTTGCAGTCAGAAATTTTGATCGCTCTTCAGTAAGGAGCCGCTCCTTCAGGAGGTTAAACCGGGCCTTTAGCGTTCTGCGGAGGACCAAAAGTGGCAACACAGTCAGCAATGAGACATCTGAGGAGAGAGACAATGCCAGAAACTCCAGTGTGCCACAAGAAGGTATGAATGAAAGATTTTTTTTTAACCAATCTGCTGGATCCTTTCTGGTCTCTGAAGAGGGTTCCAGAGAGGGCTTGATGTATATGTTTCCAAAAGTGTCTATTTGCAATGTTCCCTCAGATGTGCAGGGAACGTGCTGTGGCTTGGGGGCCACATCTTAACAGCAGCATATGTTTCTTTAATAATTCAGCTACAGATTGCACATTGCATAACTCTACTGGTGCATCACTACAGACAGATCAGGAGCTAGAGTGGCAGCTTGAGGCACTTTGGATAGTGATGGGATACCAGAGGTCACAGGAGCTGAGGCTGAGGATGTTCCCTCTCCTTTCTCTGGTTCATGTTGTTCTTTTCTTTTCAATTTCTGTTCTCTCAGAGTTCTCCCTCTTTAACTCCAACTTAAACAACCCTATATCTAATGCAACCTGACCTTCACATCTACAACCCAGCATCAGCTTGATGAAACAGTCCTCAGGGAGAGCATTGTTCTTGACATGCAGATCTATTTGATCCTCTGTCGTAAATCCTTTGAGTCTTGCATGAGCAAACTGGAAGAAAAAGAGCCAACCCGAACAGAATTTGTTGAGTTAGAGCTGTGCTTTGATGGGAAAAGGAGAATGAATGTGGTAATGTGTAAGAATGAAGACTTGTGAATGATTGGGGAGTAAATTATTCTCACAGGCCATTGCTAAGGAGGCTGAGAGAATGGATTAAATATTCACTGGTTACCACCAATGACATTCTCTATCTTGGTTAAAGATAGAGAGGAATGGTGAAAGTGAGGTAGAGAAGTATTTCAAAACAAATGGTTTAAAAAAAAGTAAAGCAAATCGAGCCATAAATCTAAGCCTTATTATGTCCCCATGAATGGAAAAGTGAATGAAAAAGTAGAGGAAAGATAGAAGGTTTACATAAGAGTTGTAGGTTTCATTTAGGGTGATTTCCTTCCTTGAAGCAATCTGCTGCAATAAAACAAAATATTGACTTTGGAATGGAGAAAGTGCAGCGCCAAGTAGAATGAACAGCCAAGGGTACACCGTTAAGAGAGAAAGAGAGAGATGGTCCATCGAGGAAAAAGATGAGAGAGAGAACTTTCTTCACAAACAAAGACAAAGAAATACATCTTCTCTCTGTCAGTGACTGGACAAAGCTGTTGGTTTAATAGTTTGACTGGTGAAGTGAAAACAAGTGATCCAATCTGGTGCAAACTTGAAATCATAACTAAGCATGATTTGATGGCACGTCTTGTAATACCATTGATGCACCCAGGTCCATCAAAATCCATCCGACAATGGAAAAATATCTTTTCATTTAACATTTTCACAGTGCATTGGTTGAACTAGATGTGTAAAGCTTTTCACTGTGTCAAAGCTTTTCAAATATCTCCACCCAAGTCACAGTATTTGGGGGAAATTTTGAATCCGGTTTTTTCCCAAGCATATTTGCTACAGATGTACGGTATATGACTAATCACATAGAATCATCAGCCAAGAAACGTTTCCCTCTTGGCTTGTATAAGTATGTTTTGGTAACCTGAGGGAGTAGAGACAGCTGGTTCCACTGTTGAACCCCTTCACTATAATATATCAGTCTTCCTCTCTTGATACCTCCCTCTTTTCTTTCACAATGTTGTCTCTTTCCCCTCACTTCCTCTCCTGTTTTGTCTGGCAGTTTCTCAAATTTGCCTTTTCTTGTTGTTGAGCAGTAGAAATAAAGTCAGCGGTTTTCTCCCCATTTTCTCCCTCAGTGCTGGCTCTCCCTCAGCTGCACCACCTGATCCCTGACGGCGAACTTACCACTATTAAAATCACACGGGTGGATCCTTCAGATCCACTGGCCATCAGCATCGTTGGTGGCAATGAGACCCCTCTGGTTCGCATTCTCATTCAAGACATCTACAGAGAAGGTGTCATCGCTCGGGATGGGCGCTTGCTGCCTGGGGACATGATCCTGAAGGTAAAAAATGTTTCACCAAGGAACAAGAAGCAATTCCAACTGTAACTCCACTTTTAAACAACTTTGTTTTTCTCCCTCAGGTAAATGGAATTGACATAAGCAATGTACCTCACTGCTTTGCAGTAGCAACCCTAAAACAGCCCTGCCAACTCCTCCGGCTAACCATCCTCAGAGAACAGCGCCATCATTACCGCTCCCATTCACATGGCCACCCACATAGCCATGGGCACAGTCATGATGTCGCCAGTGGTCACCAGTCTCATGGCCTAGCCCACCATCCCTTGAGAGATGACAGCATCCATGTGGTCCTGAATAAGACTACTCCACAGGAACAACTGGGCATTAAGCTAGTCAGGCGGCCAGAGGGGCATGGCGTCTATATCTTTCATCTGCTGGAAGGCGGCCTGGCAGCACGCGACGGACAGTTGTGTGTCGGCGATCGCTTACTGGCCATCAATGGGCATGATCTTCGTTATGGAGCACCGGAACACGCTGCTCTGCTTATTCAGGTTAGTCAGCAGGGGCTACAGGAAAGACAGCAGGCATTAGCATTTTACAGAAAGTTCACAGTTGTGACAAATTTGACCAAATGGGGCTACAGACCACCAACAACTGTGCTCTGCTCTGCTGTACTCTGTGCCTCTGAGGTATTAAAGATAATTGTGGTGATTCAAGCTAATTGTGTTGTGCTGTGCTGTTGGGTCTGCACTCACTGCAGTTAATAGTGTTTAATTGTGGAGGCTCCCTTATGGAGCAGCCATGTGGCTGCCTCTGGTTCCTGGTTGATGCCAGTCACTGATGGCGTGTGCTTGGTTAATGGTTGTTAATTGCCATTTGTTTGCAACTGAGTGTGCAGGCTCTCTGGGCTCAGAGTTCCTGTCTGAGCAGTCTGACTGGCTCTTCTGAGTCTCTGTGGAGCCAAAATGACCACTCAAGCCATCCACTTTCTGTTTGAGATAAATAACTGGCAGGGAAGAAATTAAATTAGCTCAACTAGGGTAATAATGGGCTGGACTGACTAATTCAGGACTCAGTGCTGTGTTAGAAGTGAGAGAGCAGGGAGACAGATGCAGCCATCCAGTCCATGTGGCAGTGAGACAACTTGCATATGAATGAGTGAAGCTGAACCAGCAGCACAATGCTTGAAGTCTCAGTCACAGAGAGAGGAAAATAGGTTTTTATATTGTAGCCTACACTGCCCCTCCACAAAGAAAATAGCTCAAAACAAGAAAGGAAGTTTCACCATTGACAACTCGCACTCATTTGCCTATTCCCTAATGTTAAAACTTCCCTGTTGCATTTTGTTTTCTTTAGGCCAGTGAGCAGTGCGTCCACTTCATAGTGTCTCGCCAAATCTGTGTGCCCACACCTGACATCCTCCAAGAAGCTCCATGGGGCATGGATGGTCCCCCACCATATTCCCCTGTGGATATTGAGCAAACACTTCTTGTGAGTAGTGCGCACTGAAACATATACACAAGAGACGTGAACAAAACTAAGAAGGAGAGAGCTGCTTTGCTCCCTCATCTCCCTTTTCCATGACAAATATTTATTTTCAGGCGCAAATGATAGAGGTAATTTTCTCCCTTCAAAGCCGGACATGTCATTCAACCAATACAGCAGGAGAGTCATCTCCTCTCGCAGAATAACCACCTTTTTTTTCCCCCCTCCACATAGAGAGAATTTACATTTCTTCCACCACCTTACCAAAAAATTGACTTGGTTATTTTGTTTGCTTAATAGAAATTTAAAGTGATATAATAACAATTTATTTAAATAATCATTTTGTTTTCTACTACTCAGTTTGTAGTACTGAATTAATATGACATTTCCTTAATTTGTAGTGGGGCTGCATGTTACAGCATTGTGTTCCATAATGGACTGTGTTAGATGTGACATGCAGCTGGACAGGAGTCCAAAGTACTTTAGTTATTTTTTGCTGATACCAGGAATGAAAGACTGCATCACCAAGATGATACTTCCTAAAAGCAAGCAAATATTAATTCAAATGAAAAAATTAAAACTTATTTTAAAGGAAGAAATCTGCTACTTTAAACAATCACACACACATACACAATCAGTCATTTTAAATGAGCAGGTGTGCTCAAACTTGTGACTGGTAGGTTTCTATGTAACATTAGTTTTCTGTCTATATAAAGTGCTATGGCCCAGTATTAACTATGGCAGGGACCTGTCCCGTGTGCCCCCCATAAATTACTCTCTGGCTGGATATTGAATATGACCCAAAAAAAAAAAAAAAAACCTACATTGTCCCTTAGGGAAATGAGATAAGCTCTAAAGCTCACAAAATAACTTTAACATTCATTAAAAAGTCACTAAGCAGGCGAGTAGAACACATGACTTACACAGCGTGGTGTGTAGGAAGGTACTGGATGTTGACAGTTTTGGCACAGCGCTGTGCCCTCGGGTCAGTAACGTGACTACAAGTGATCTGCTGTGGGAGCAGCAGAAATGTGTGAATGCAGCACATTAGTGAAGCAGTGCATGCTCCATCCAATCAACCTCAACGTGTCCATGTGTTATTCATTATCACTCAGTTCCCTCTCATATGACTCACAATCACACTCGTCATAAATGAGCTCTCCTTCACTTTATCCTACACACAGCCTCAACTACCACACCAAATGGTGCATCATAGCGACGATGAATAAATCACTTTCTCTGTACTGAACATGAATGAGGAGGCACTTGAGCGGCCTGATGCCCTACACTGCTTATCACTATATATTGTACCTCACCAGTTATGCTAATGAGGTCATTCATCAATTAGCTATCAACAGTGACTTTGTTATTAGAGTCGTGCTCCTGCCGCACAGCAGGGATGGCACTCATGTGACTTCCATTATCGCAAATTTCAGAGAAAACAGTCATTATTATTATGCAAATGTGGTTCTCCAAAATGTAATTAGATCATTTAGTCTACAGAAGGTGCCCTTGGTGAAGAATCATAGTATGTTTTGAATGATTGTGTTCAAAAGAATGTTTGACTGTGCTTCAACGGTTCTCTTTCTGTGCCTTTCTATTCCCTGTGAAGGACTCTTGTCAGAAGCCTGCGTGCTATGAGAAGACCGTCACATTAACGAAAGAGCCGTACGACTCCCTGGGCATGACAGTGGCAGGTGGCATGTCCAGTCGAGGGTGGGACCTCCCTATCTATGTCACAAACGTGGACCCTGATGGAGTGGTGGGACAGGAAGGCTCCATCCGCAAAGGTAGCATGAATGTCTAATCACTTAGCCGTGTAATTATCTAAATATTCTTCATTATTTATTACCAGGAATGTTTTGTTCACCACCTTTGTGCAAATAATTACTCATTAGCATTAATATTATTTTGTTTTATCGCCGTGCCAGTCAGTGGAACATTATGGCAGACAGCCTTTTGTGATGAACAAAGACACAGTGATGGATATGCACTTTATAATTGTGTTTCATTATGAAGGTTATTCATCCATCCTGTTGCTGATCTGATTCAGTGCGCCGCAGATTGATTTGTTGTAATCTGTATTCTACAGTCTATGGTTGAAACTCGCTTTAACAAAAACACCATGAAACATTAGCATTGCAGAGTTAAGGACATATGTTCTAGTTAATTATTTTGTTATATGATATCAGTCTTGTGTAAACTAGCAAGACATGGATGGGCACAGTGTCATTGCAGCAGCCCAAAATCCTGTTGTATAATGCATCTGAATGCAGGGGAGGTGGGAGATTTTCACCCCAACTGCTGATTCTAGAAATCCCTCTTAACACATAACGATATTAAGTTATATTAAGCAACCTCCCACCCTCACCCCACTGCTCCTCCATCCAATCCCTGCTTTGCAGTTAGTGTTTATGAGAAGAGTGAGAATAATGTTATGCTGGGAGCTTAACAGTTGCATAAAGACTTCATGAATTAATTTGAGTCTTTTGTCTTGTGTGTGGTTCCAGGTGCACATTACTGTATTCAAATGAGACACAGCAGCAGCTGTCTCTGTTTGCTTACGAAACATGTTTGTGTATTGTAATGGAGCATTAATTTACATTTGCATATCCTCGCAGGCAAATGTATCCTTTCAGTTGCTTTATAGCAAGCTGGACTGTGCCGTCTATCCGTCCACCACTTTCATCACTGAGAGGCTTTTTAATACACAAGATGCCAATTGGTTTGCATCCCTTTGTGCTCAAGCAGGGAGGTTGATGAATATTAAATAGGCAGATGATGAGTCGGTGTCCTGTGATGTCTTTTTAAAAGGTATTATCAAGGCATCAACCCCAAACAGACTATGAACTATGCTTTCCACTTACTTGCCCACAGGTGACATTTTGCTGAACGTGAACGGAGTGGATTTGACGGGGGTGACTCGAAGCGAGGCTGTGGCCAATTTGAAGAACACCTCCTCTCCTGTTGTGCTCAAGGTCTTGGAGATGCGTCCTCCCGAGGACAACCTGCAAGACTGCACATTGCCACCTTGTCTTACACCCTCACCCACAGATAGCATCAAGAGCCCAGTGCCAAATGATGATTACTCACCAGTTTGGGTGTCATGGCTACAGCTACCCAGGTGAGCACCCACTTCTAATCCACTCTGTATAAATGTTTTTTTTTTCTATTTTTGAGCCCAGATTAAAAAAATAAAAACACAAACCTCTTCAAACTGGTGCCAGCTGAAGTTTTGACAGAGCTTGCAAGGAAGGGAAGGATACTTTTAAAATGAGCTTTTCGAAATATTCACCAATATCAAATCAGTAAAACCTCTGAGCTCGTTCTCAGCTTATAAGACTATTAATTTATTTTGAGTGGTGAACAGTGGCACACAACCCCCAATAAACAGCTTGCTTCTGCTTTTGTTTGATCAGTTAATACTCAAAAATGTCTCTTTTACACAGATTGAATGCAGTTTTCATTCAGCCTAAGCTATTGCAATGAGAGACCTTGTTTCAGTAGTCAAGTTGCTCTCTAAATGTTCAGTATCGATACATAGTATATATAGTAATTAAAACTGCAGTTCAGAAACGAGTGCGTTTAATCCTTGTTTTGGCTTATCCAGACATCTTTACTGCTGCAAAGACATCGTCCTGCGGCGGAGCAATTCGGGTAGCCTGGGCTTCAGTATTGTGGGAGGTCAGGAGGAGGTGAACTGCAATCAATCCTTTTTTATCCGCTCCATAGTGGAAGGGACGCCAGCCTACAATGATGGAAGGATAAGGTATTAATCCCTTATGTATTACTTGGTCTTTCCCTTGAACAATATGCTTTACACCAGCTTGACAACAACAAGTGCATGCAAAGAGTCACGTACAGATTTATTGGTACTAAACTCTTCCAGGTGCAACGTTTTCAACCGTCATGTCTTTCTCATGTGTAGATGTGGTGACATCCTGCTCGAGGTAAATGGGACAAGTACATGGGGGATGACACACACAGCACTGGTTCGCCTTCTGAAGGAGCTTCGGGGTAAAATCACCCTAACCATCGTCTCTTGGCCAGGCAGCATGCTGTAGCAGAGCTGCAAGTCATCCACCACTGTGTCAGTGGCACTGGCCGTGGAATGTGGAAGGCAGAGCTTCAGACTGGCTGACCACCCTAAGCTTGCCGCAAGGGAGAAGCTTAGAATAGTCCTGTTGCTGTTTGGATGCCTCGCTTCTGATGGACTGCCAGGAGTTTGGAGGGGAACTGACATGAGACTAGATTGTTACCAGAAGGTTAACTTGCCCCTCCAGGAATGCTGTACTGGGAAGATCGTTGCCTGAGACACGTCTTACTAGGATTTTGGACTTTATCTGTTTAGGGGATATTGTCATTGTCTGGAACAGCATCCAGTGAGTCGGGTGGGCAGATCAAGAGGACACACATGTTGCCAATTCTAATAAATATATTACTATGTGCGTTAAGCTGGACTCACATTTCTTTACATAAACGTTGGTTGTCTATAAAAGTACTGATCAAAGCACTTATAAAATGTTTCTTTTGTTTGTTGTATGGCCTTTAAATGTAGGCTTTATTCTGTTTGTACTGACAGTGGTTGTCATCTTCATCCGTTGACCTGAAGACACGTTGCCAAGTAGTCGTCTGTGAGGTTTATTTCTGTTGTCTCAGAAGCTATGGCTAACTTATCACAACCACTGGAAAGGAAGATATATGAAAAAAAAAAAGGATCAATGTGTTCATAACATGTTAAAAAGTAACATTTAATTAGGTGACTTTGTGGAGGCCTTACTCATTTTCTTACTTTTAAGAAAAAAAAAACTGACTTGGTTTTTGTGTATCACTGGATGGCTTGAGGCCATCTACTGTGGTTATGTCTGTCACGCTTCGGCCTGTGTAGTATATCCGATGGTACATTTGGTTAAATGATCAATAAAGTCATTTGAAAAAGAGTTCAATATGAGGAACTCTTGATTAAAAGCACAGTTTATCAGGTGTCACAGAGCTAAAACACAAAAAAACAATACAACAGTATTTTGTATAAAACGCATAAGAAATAATCTTTTGGTTTTTCACAAAAACTAATCTCAAACTTTGAAAATATGTCAAGGACCATTTCATTTTCTGATGCAAAAGAGATGTCAGTGCAATTTTTACTTTTAACAGACTATAACTTCCTCTCTTAGTCAGCAGAGACCATCTTGTTGTCCTCCTTAACTGCTCTATTTTCTCTTGACCTTATTGTGTTTGTGTCTTCTGTCCCTGGACCCATCATCATCATCATCCTTCCTGCTGCTGCTGCTGCAAATATACATGAAAAAAAGATAATGCTGCTGTCATTTTATCTTCTAGCGTATATGAATGTGTGTCTTTGTTGGACCTTTGTGAGTTTTTTTGACATCTCTCGCTTTTATTCCTCTTCTTCTTTTCTCCTCTGTCTCTTTCGAATCGGTGATGTTTGTGCCCACGCTTCGCATGTTTCATATGCGTCATTTGTTCTTTTCTTCTAAAAGAAAAAGCCATACCACAGAAACATGCAGATTACTCTATGTGCCATTCATAAAACTGTAGTTTTTCATTGGAAAATAACACAAAAGGTGAAAGAGGTTATGGCCTACAGGGAGGAGACTGACACTTTCTACCCCATCAACCATTAAGAAAGATAGAATAGGACTCAAGTGACAAAAAAAATGTCACCACAATATCTTCTGTCACTTTTTACAGCCTCTTTTACAACCTCCTCATGGCTTCCACTTACACAAAAAAATCTAATATTCTCTGTAGGTTGAGCAGTCCCATGATACTGTCTTTACTACTGTCTTTTCTTAAATGACCTCTGCAAACACAAATGAAAGCATGCCCTGGTATCTGGAGATATGTTGTTTAGAATTAACACATGCCAGCACAAATAGTTTAAATTAATTGTTACTTTGCAGTTTTGATCATACAATACTTAAAAAACTGAGATTCTGTAACTCTTATATGCCATTTTTGACATCTGCAAAGGGGTTTGCATAAAAAGTATTTAGAAGAAGACAGAGATGTACAATCCTGTCTATGATTGTTAATATGCTGAGTGGGCCACCTTTGTGTCACACAATCACAAAGCCTGCATGGCACTGACCATGTTAGATGAAGTGAACCACAGTGTCACAGAAAGTAATTCTGATGTGCAAAAGTCACATGGTGCTAATATCGCTCATGAAATCATCAAATTTCCCATCAGAATTTCTCCCTGATTCTCCAAACTGAGAGCACTCTGACAGCTGTCAGATACGCTGCTAAATAAATATTCTATTTATTATACAAACAATTTTCTATAGCTCGATAAATCAACAGGTGCAGCTTTTGCAGGTCGACTCACACACAGACCTAGATTTCAGTGAAAAAAAGCTGTCACTCTAAATGTGATGAGAACACCATCTAAACCTATGGAGCTAGACTTTTATTCCACTGATGTCAGCTCACTCAAAAACAGAAACCATGTTGTAAATATAAAAAAATTACATCTCACTAATATCAGGTAAAGTTCTGTTGTTCCAACAAGAAAAGGTTACCCTCAATTTATAGTTTCAGTTAATAGGTTAAGCAAACATTTCCAAAGTTAATTTATAAGAGAGAAAACCAAAAGAAAAAAAGCTTTGTGAGCATTTTATTACTACATCAACAGTAGGTAGTTTCCAGAAAGTAAATGGTTTCCAGAAAAGCAGAAAAATAACCTAGTTCATGATAATTGTGAAAGTATTTCATGTTTGCTTTTCCACAGAAAAATGTTGCTCCTTTTTCAAGCAAAACAACAGTCTTCCTGTTCCTGATCTTGTGCAACTGAATACAATTTTAGTAGTTTGTGACCCTGCCTCTGCTGCACATTTCTCTGGAAATTCCTGTTCCTGAATGGAGAGTCATAATGAATGAGCAGAAAGTAGGCATCATTATACCTAATAGAAAAATATTGAACAAATCATACTGGTGTTATCTGATTAGATTAAGAAAAACTATATCCATACCTGCAGGAGAATCTGTAGTCTATAAAAAAAACTGCTAATTTCCCCTCAAACAATAATATGCTCATGTCTGCATTGCATAAAGTTTGGTGCTAAATAATCAACCTGACCTTTAAGACACTAAAAGCCTTTCTCAGAACCTTTAGTAACATCTTGTTCCATACAATCTGTGGGAAAATTACAAATACTTTACAATTAACACAGGCACTCAGTAAGGCTTATTACCATTCACTCGATCAAAAAGCACAAAGGGGGGCTTAAAGAGTAATGCTGTTGCAAGTACAAAGCTAGATACATTCAATATTTAGAGGCTCCTCTCCTATTAGAATCAGAAATTAGGACCCAAAGGCCACATTTGTTCCTGCTTGCAGCCATTATTTTTGAATTACAAACAAAAAAAATTGGATATGTAAAACCTGAAACTCAAGCTCGTAGCTCCAAAGCAACTATTGATAAAATACAGCATTGCTTAATAACAAAGCATTGATTTGACATCTAAGCTTAAAGTACTAAAGCTTACAGGTTTGTTGATTATCCACCCACCATCTGTACCCGCTTATTCATGGGCAAGTTCCCAGGGATATGATGCTCCACGGTACACCCTGGACAGGTCACCAGTCCATTGCGGGGCCACATATAAACGAACAACCACACACTCTCATGGGCAATTTAGAATTACCAGCTAATCTGGCTCATGTCTCTTTAGGAAGCCGGAGTACCCAGAGAAAATCTACACAAGCACAAGGAGAACATGCTAACTCCACACAGAAAGGTCCCTACCAGGACTCAAACCAGGAACCTTTTTGCTGTGAGGCAACAGTGCTAAGCACTAAGCCATCAATGTAAAATTGCCCAAGCTGCGCTCATGTTAATTCATCTGATAAACTGAAGAGGCTGTTTCAGTAAATGATTTGGTTGATTTTATTTAATTTTTATTTTTTTGATTATTTGTTACCCACACCAAGAATATTCCAGCCAGTTAAAGAAATGAGTGGTGTTACATTTCCACCACGACACAGTGTTGCGGGTGGGTCAGAGGGGTACCACAGTAGAGCTATCAGCCCGACAGTGGGAATAGGAAAGATTGTTCTGCGCACCAATTGAGGCCATGGATGATCGGTGCTTTTGAGCCTGGGCCCAGCTTGGCTTAATCATGGTACTAATTTATTTTTATTTAATTCTCTACTAGCATTGAATGCTCTGATGTTGAATGTTTCTACTTGTAATCAGCCTTTCTCACACTTGAATTATTGACTTGTTTGGAAATGGTCTTGAACCCCATCCCAAATTGATGATTAACACCAACTGTTTCTCTAAGACCATTGCTGATGTATTTCTTTTTTGGAATTGCGTTAACATACACCTAAATGCTCCACACCGTGAAATTCCCCAAACTTCTGCTTTTAAAGCAGTGGTCACACTTGCTGAACATCAGTTAATCAAATCCATTTAATAGTAGCACCTGGCTGCTATACATTCTCTAAATTCCTATGAGAGCATTAAAGGTGTGCTTGATTTTTCACATATTTCCTTTCATAGCCATGGCAATTTATAGTCAACATTTTGCCTAACATGCATGTGGGCTGTGGGAGAAAGCTGGAATAGGGTGAAAGGATGGAGGATGGAGCAGAATGACTACTATACAAAAGAATGTATGGCTGGGAAAGATGATGTTGTGCTGTATGTTCAAGAATAACAGAAAGCAATACTAACTGTGTGATTAAAGAAGAATCACTATATGAATTGACTATAGACTGTAATTTAAACCTCTTAAAAGAAATAGACTTCTTGCATGACATTGAGGCAGATGGGAAAAGTGTTCCACATTAAGGGCTAAAACAAGATGGGTGGAGGAAAAATAAAAATAAAAACAGATGTAGCTGGAGGACTGTAAAGGGCCTGAAGCCAAGATAAAAGTAAAAAGAAACCCAAAAGCAATTGAGGAAAATCTACAAAAGATTTTACTTTGGCCTTCTCTGCTTATAGTTGAAGAAAGCATATTTTGTTTTGGATCAAGCAATGCGTGCTAAATCTAAAACCAAATCTTAAAGGGAGGCATTAATGTTCTACCATTTTGTAAAACCATTAGTAAACTTGAACCAAGCATTATTTTCTCCAAGAACCAAGCAAAAATTGTGAAAGTTGTAACTCATAATATATTTTAAGATACGGAAAGGGCCAGCTCTGTGGTAGTGTGCCTAGACAAAAGCAGAATGAGACAGGCACTACTGACTGGTGCAAAAATGTTTAAAAGTGTCAAATATGATTACCACACTTATCCTGTTTAGAGTTAGCTAAGCCATAGTTTGGCTTTAGTTCATTGTATTACAGAGGCCTTTGTTCAGTTATCAGTTCCTATTTGAATTTGGCACCAGCTGTTCTCTTTGTTATACGTAGCACTTCTTGTAGGTAGCAACTCTTACTGAATAGTCTTGTTCCTTTTTTTTAAATTGTTAACAAATAATCAAACTAGCTGGGGGGGAATGTGAGATAGATTTATTTCTCTTTGTGTGAATTAATGCCACATGTCTGAATCATCTAAGACTTAATGTGAATATCTATGTGTGCTTGAAAGACATGATAGAAGAATTGTATGCCGTGGCATCTGGAAAGAACTTTTATTTAACAAGTGGTGACCAAATAGCCTTCTAGCTGCTCCATACCAGTACCCAGGAGGAAGGTAAAAGGTGTCAGAAATGTAAAATATATCACTGTCATAATGAGGGCATACGTTTAGATGCAAACTTTAACTTCATTAAATCTATTAGTCATGGTTAATCAAAAGCATGTCCCCACAACAACAGCTGAAAACCAATAGCTGATGCCAGGCGCTGACTACGAATCAGCCTTTAGCCAGTGGCTGACTGTGTGTGCTTGACTCAGCACACATGAGGGCCAGGAGCAGCACAAATCTGTAACACTCAAACCAACCTTGTTAATGACCACTAAAGGTAGCTAGAACATGCTATGTAAAAATGTATTTCTCTTGACACACACACATTCTTGTTCTAAAAATAGTCTGCAGCACAGTCATAAATCAATGTAACGTAAAACATAACCTTTACATATACGTGTGTAATAAGCTTGACCATGTGATCAGAATGTAGGCCAAACACATCAGTGGAGTCCAAAGTGTGTGAGCGGCACACAACAGGCCGTAGGAATACTCCTTTGTGACAGTTACATTAGAGCAAACATGAAACATGAAACATGAATAGTTAACTCTCCTGAGCATTCCCTGAGTGCCTGTCGCACACATGCGAATTCTGTTCTTTCGATGTTCTGCAGTTAGCCTACAGCCTCCCAGCTGTCCCCATGTCCCACTTCCCTTGCCTGACCCACAAGAATGTTCTGAACTTTATGTATAATCATGAATTCAGTCATCTAGTGCATAATGCTGCAGGAAAAGCGCAAGACTTAAAGCAGTTAAAGTGCTGAAAAGCAGAACTGTGGACTGTTTAAAGATATTTTAGCAGCACAAAAAGAAATATAGTAGCTCACTTTGTCATTTTTGCTATCTAACACTTATTTGCATGGAAGTATATTAAGTGAATGTCAAGCAGCAGCTGCCATATGAAGTCATCAGTATTACCAGACAGCATAGACAGAAACTGGGATGTTCATCAAATTTCAGTTGTACAGCTTGTATTTTAGATAGAAGAGTTTAGGGGAGGAAAGCAGTTAAAGCCTAAAGACTAAATGTCTTTCTCTCTTTGCTCTCCTCTCTCTCTCTCTCTCACACACACACACGCACGCACAGACACAGACACATCCACACATACACACACACATACATGCAAAATAGAACTACCAAACTTAGGTTTTTATACAATATGCATGAGCTCAGGTCAGCTGTGCAGTGTGCGAGGCGGAGGAAAATAGGCATGCGTTTATCATAGTTGGCAGCTGTCTGAGTAAATAATAATTAAATAGACATCTGGCTAACGGTCAACACACACAGTGCAGAGGAAATGTAGGGCAGACTTTGGCGTGTGCCCACATGTGAGCACGAGTTTGTCTTCACACACAGTGGCACTGTGACTGTCAGTCTGTAGGGTAGTAGGCCACTATGTGAAATTTGGAGTAGAAATCAAGATTGGCTCTTCATCTGTGATCCACAGCGAGGGACAGCCCATTTTTCATCCATAAGTCTATACATGAGACCATATCTGTTCAATAGCCCGTAAATACAGCAAGTGATTCCCTTATCTGATAGTGCCACAGTTCTGCATATGTTGGCAGTAAATTTACCCTGCTGCGCCAATGTCAACTGTTGCTTTATTTAGCACCAAAAAAACAACCTGTTTTAAATTTTTGAGTTTGGCATGATTGTATGTGGAGGAAGCCCAGAATCGTAGAGAGTGTATGAAGGAAGATATTCTCCATTCATACAAGTCAGGAATGGCAAAAGAAGGCATTATCAAAATGATAAGTCTAGTTATTCTTCGCTGACGAGTGATTTCTAACAAAAAGGTTGTTTTGCGGCAATCAAGACACTATAATCTATAATCTATGTAGCTGGGATGTCTTTGGTTTGTTTAAGTTGTTTCTGAGGGCACAGGTACATTAACATTAACAACTGATGAGGATGCAATGGTGCACCACATGCTAATATTCATGTGCCTTGAATCTCTGGAATAGTAGTTCTTTACAGCTACTATTCCTGAAAGGGTCAGATAATGGACTATGGTTATAGTGTCCAGCCCCAGAAAGCAGACCCATTGGAGCCTAATATGGGCTACTTTTGGTACTTATTCCCAGCTATGTCACTGGCCATATGGACCATAGGGGCTTGGGTCATAAGATGGATATAACTTGGGTTATAACGTGTTTCGTGGGCCAGACGTTAGGAACCAGCTTTGACATGTTTTATGGCAAATGTTGCGAAGGCTAGGTGTTTCAAAGACATATAGCAGAAATAAATAATGTCTGGTAGATATGTGGCTGAGTTTTATGTACATATATTTTCTTGTGAATACGTCTTTGTGCTAAAGAGAAGTAAGCAACCTGGAAATACAATCAAACTGAACAAAGCAAAAATAGTGTGAATAATGGGACTAGCAAAAAAAATACTATATGTTGCCTTTTGCAGAAGGCCACAGCTGCTCAGCAGATCTGCATTTATCAAATGCAAAGGCACCCAGCAGTGAAAAGGAGAAATGTGTGCAAATGCGCACTTATGTGTGTCTTGGAATGTGGGTGCATTATGTTTTCTGCTTGATCACCATGACATTGGGGAGGTAATCCTACTTAGGACATACATACTGTACATCAAATAAGCAAACTTATGATCTGATTGTGACTATTTATCACATCAAGTCACAGAGCCCCACCTGTTGTCTGAAGATGCAGGGTCCTGTTTTTCTCTTCTTTTTTTGCGTTCTTTATCATTGCTTTGCTCTCTGGATCTGTCATTGTCCTTGTCATGCTTTTCCTGCCTTATGTAGCATTCACAGGCCTTGACAGCATCAATCTCTGTAGCACTCATTGCCTCGTTCCCTGTGACTAAAGATAATACACCCAGCAGAAAGGACAGAACCGAGACAGATAGATGAATGGGAAGGAGAATAAATGACCACAGCAGGTAACTGCATTACTTTCAGGTCCTCAGCTAATCACACATTTATAAATCGCTCCTTTCAGAAAGGCATGATAATTTGTTAATATTTTGTTTCCCTTTGGAAACATTACTATATGACAACAGTAAAATTTTTGAAGGAGCATATTAAAGATAAAATGAACTTGAAGTTCATACTGTATATGTAAAAAGCAATGAATGTGTATCAAGGTTTCTCAAGAGTCATATGTGTCCAAAATAAAATCATATATTTTCATAAAAATAAGGAAATGTCTCATTTTTCTATTGCAAGCAGAAAAGAACCAGACAAAGTTATTGTATAACAGAAAACGACTAACATAGTGCCTACTCTTGTTAGCAGGAGCACATTCATCATTTCACTAGCTGAAAGGATTACAGAAATATCTTTACCTGAGTAACACTGGTAAAGTGAAGTTGAGGGCCCATCAAAACCCCCAGGATGTTCACTAGAGAGGGAAAAAAAACATGCTGAAAAATATGTCTCTTAAAAGAAGTGATTTTTTTTTCTTGCCGTTTGATTGAGCAGAATTTAAAATAATATTGGAGTTGGAACATGGAAAAAAAATAACAGTTAAAGAAATCTTTATGTAGAAATTTCGAATACTAAACCTTAACTTTTTTTTTTTTTTGGCACACTGTAATACAGGAATTTAGCTCCAAGCAAGATCATTAATTCTAATAAAAGCAAAGGAAATAGTGGTAACAATCAAATTCTCAACTTGAATCAATAAATAAAAAAGTGGACCGGTCTGCAAAATGATCAAAGCACTTTTTCAGATGTGCAGCTGTGTTTTCCAAGTGTTTGAAGTGACTGGATCATTGTCAAGATTCAGTGTGTGCTCACCAGCCCATGAGGAAAGGATGGAGGGCATATTACAGACACTATGTGGATCCCTTGCCCATCCACGTGTCTTGGACACACTCAGGGCTTCCAAACCAACAATTTCCGAGTGTGTTGAAAGTGAACTGAATGCGTATGAAGGTCATCCAATATGTGACTCCAAATGAGTGTACCATAAATCTCATAGCAAAAACTCTCCATCACTCTAGAATTTTATTATTGGTCTAACAGACTCATAGAGTTGGAGTAAGGATTGGTTATGAATGGAGTATGGTGGATGAATGGAGGAGACATGGTCTGGTTTAGTGAGCATCTGGCCAACAGCAAAGACATAATGGCATATATGCTTTATGGTTCAGTAAAGTGCTTAAGCATAAAAAAATATGGTTTCCTTCTTTTATCAGTATAAATATTTGTGAATTTAATGTAATTTAAAACACACTATGAGTGTATTTGATGTCTGTTTGTATATAATGTCTTAAGCTCTTTTCAAAGGGGATACATTTAGGCTTGTTTTTGCAAGACAGCAGAATAAATGTATAGATCTGTCACACAAAGTTAAGGTCAGATTATTTCTTGAGGCATGATTACAGTACAGTATGTGGTTCTGTTGTTCTAGATAAGTAGTCTTCAAAATGATTGGGCAGACCTTAGAGCAATGCATAGAGAAGCAAATGTTATGTATGTGGAAAAAGTAAACCAAATAAAGTTTGAACTCAGATTATATATTGGGGAAAACAACATAACAGTGCTCAAATACTATATGGATTATGGGCACACCCAAAATGGGGATTTTGGGTGTGCCAGCAGCATTTGGCCTTCTACGTGGAAGTCAGGGTTCATGCCAGAGACACCTGCTGTTTCTAATATCCTCAAGGGAAAGCAAGAGGGAGTCAGGACGTTCAGCATAAACTCTGCATGTGTGTCATAAAAAAAGGAAAAGAAAAAAATAAAAGGACAGGAAATGATTCATAAATCGTATGGGAGATGGTTGGCACAGTCTATAGGAATGGTCAGTCCTTGAAGGACGTGGGGGTTTGGTAGATGGACTGAGATGTGAGAAAATGGGAAAACACTTTTTTCAGGACAAAGTTCTGAATTCTGGCACACATCAGATTCAGAAAACTAGGAGGTATTGAAAGAGCAGGATAGAGAAAATGAAGAAAAAAGATAAAGAGACAGGAAGCTGGTGAGACATATAAACAGAGAAGTGGATTGAGACAGCCTGGACACAGACAGCATCCAAGGGAAACAAGCCCACCACCAAACAAAACTGGGGTGGAGCTGCATTACTGTGCAAAAGATGTAGAATCCTGGAGTACAACGTGGTCCTCTCATGATCTTAGTTGTGTAAATTAGTGCTCAGACAAGGGAGTTTCCTGGCAGGTTGTGACATAGATCGGAAGAACGGAGTGGGGGATGTCTTGAACACTGATAAACAGGAGACTGGAGGCGTAAACAGGGTTTTGATCTGGCTTTCTACCTTATTTGTCCATTAAATCAGCTGCAAGATGAGCATCAGTGTACAGCGATAAAACTGACTAAGCTAAGAAAGGAAAGCAACGATAGCCGAAAAACGAAAAACCTTTTTTTGTGTGTTTGTGTCAACGAAGAGACTACTTCAAGAAGAACACAGTAATTATTTTAGCTTTATGCAACTTTTTTTTTTTTTTTAGCCTTTTACAACTTATTTTGATATTTAGATATGCTCTTCTTAATGGTTTCCCTTTCTCTCTTTTCCCATATTTTAATGAATTTGTTTCTTCTTTTTTATTTCACTTAAGTCAAACATTTCTGAGTACAGATCCCTGCAGTTCCACCTTTTTTTTCTACAGTCAGGTCTACAGATGGAATACTCAACTTACCTGTGCAGCATAGGGAAGGAAGGAGGGCACCCTGGTTGGAAAAGGAACACTGAGTGGAAAAGAATAAAGGCTGTGGTTATTTCCATTAGTTTGTTTATACATTGCCTTTCCTGATATAGTCCTGTACATGCATCCAGGCTTGTGTGACCATGGCAAAGGGGGCAATGCAGGGTTCAGTGCCCTTCCTAGGGACACTCTGGTACATGTGCCTTCAAATATACATCGTCCACACACATTATCAGTTGCGCTCCATCTTTCTTGAGGAACAAATGAGGGAAAAATGACCAATCAACTCTACCCATTACACAACACTCCATACTCATATGAATAAAACAGTGTTTAAATAACTAGAGAAAAACTTGGACTATAAGGTGCATACTCTAATATGCAAGATAACATTATGACAGAGCTGACGTGAGGCTGAACAGACATTAAGTTAGTACACAGCCTTTGGCAAAGGTCAGATAATACTGCTCAATACAGACCAAAACTTCAGCTGGATAACAATGTAAAGTGCATACATATAAGTCCATACGATGTGAGTAGATGTGTCAGGAATAATACTTTCAGCAAATTTACAATTTACATTTGTGTTAACTTTATTCTAAGAAATCACAGAGGGTTAGGTCACATTTACAATGGTGTTGCATAAAATAGCAGAAACACCAGCCAAAGAATTCAAAAACACTGGCCATTACTAGCAACATAATTTATGGTGTTAAACCTTTTAGGATGGAAAAATTGGAGCAACCTCAAAATGTCACAACAACAAATGTAGCAAGCCCTACTTGCCCTCTCCTCCATCAATAAAACCAAATGCTTGAGTTCACACTTAATGGTCCCACTTGTAATAATGCTTAGATTTTACATGACCAAGCAATACAATCAGCTCTAATCTCTCTCTCTCTCTTTCTCTTGCTTTCTCTCTCTCACACACACACACACACACACACATGTACACACACACACTCTCACTTACATACACAGTAACCTTTGAAGAGTCAAGGCACAAACACATATTCACATATGGACACCATCCCCTCCTTTTTTTCCTCAATAATGACCCCCAACTTCAGAGTAGCTCAAAGTAGTTTTCAAGATAAGAACACAGAAGTAATTGAACAGAAGGAATAATGACATGACCTGTTATATCCATTCTGTAAGCAGCCCCAAGGATCAAGATCCCCTGCCTAGTGAAATATGGAACATTTTCTATGTGCCATCCACTTGAGAGACATGACCTGCTCTCTGTGGATGACTGAGAATGCAAAACTTTGACACCTCAGACACATGGACTCCCAGGAGACATCACAACTGAAAATGCACATACAAACCTCTATCAGTTTTAGACAACAAAGGCTGAAAGTGCAGTGGTGAGGGCCTTCGGGCAATTGCTTTTAAGGAAGCGAAGCAAAATGAAGTAGTGCAATTCGTCAGTAACATGGACAGTGCTGCATTCAAGCAGCTGTGATGACTCATTACAACATGAGGTCACTGCATGAGATGTCATGAATTACTATGTGCAATGTAGAAAATTGCATGCCTGTATGAGAATGCATACTTTAACATGCATTTACATTAAGCGCAAGCTTGCACACAAACATGTGTCTTGACTGTTAGCGTGAGTAGGTAATTGTTTCTACCTGGAGTCATCTCAAGTGAGTGTTTGATGAGGGCTGGAGTTCCATGCTTGGCAGCATATAAGAGAGCTAATGGCTGAGGTCTAATTACCACCGACTGTGATTGCATGGCTCTCTCTCTCATGCTAGTGTTTCATAGAGGTTCAGGCGGGGTTTTAGATGGAGCTGATTGTTCATGTTGGCCAACTGGCATCTGTTTTGCAAAGCTGAAGAAAGTACATTATTCTTTGGTAGGACAAAGCCCTCCTGCTTCTTCTGTGCTCCTAGACCAGGTAATCGTAGAGGGACTGAAGTGTACAATTCCTCTTACAGCATTGCTTCATTTCCTGTAAACTCATGAGGCTTCAGCACCCTAACCTCAGAATCAGTTTTGGACATATACTTTGTATGTATTAACCATGATCAAAGGGATGCACTCAGTCAAACAACGTTGCCCTGAAAAAGATTGTAAAGCTAGCGCAGTGCTAAATCCTACTGAAGATTGGACCTAGATGTGATATTGCTCCTCCCAGTTCAACAAACCTCACATTAATAAGCATTACAGTTTATTGGACGGTGCATCTCATCATTTGGTCTCATGAAAGCGCATTTGATAAAGATGTGGTTAGTTCAGGAAGAATCTGTCCTCAGGTCTAATCTTCACTGACTAAAGTGACATACTAACCACCTGGAAGATGTAAGTTAAATATGCAGCACACAGCAGCAAGAAGCCTAAGCCTGACCTGGATGTTGCGCTGAACTTAAAAATAACAAGTGAAGTACAAACACGATATAGGATGGTTCTATTTCAAAATCTGCGACAAACTAAAATGCAAGGCATCTAATGTGACCTCACTGAAAAACAAACAAGAAATTAAAACAGTCCTCTCTTTTCCTTTGCCCTATTCCCCACGGTCAGTCTGTTCAGCACATTTCTAGTGCCACAATCTGCAGACCTAGCACTTTTTTTTTCCAGAGGCTATTTTTATCACATTACAAATTTGCATCATAAAAGGAGGCAGAGCCAGAAACTTAAAAAAGGGGAGTTGCTTAGATAAAAGCTATGCACATAGACTTCAAAGCTGGTGTTTGCTGTTCAAAGCTGCAGTCGGCAGGATGTTTGATATTTTGGTTGTTTTAGCAGTCCTGGCATGGATTTGCTGCACATTATGGGGCTCACAGGTTGAGGAGTAAGAGTGAAGCCTAAGCTGGTGTTTCTATTTTAGAACCTTTGAAGAAGACGATATGGTATGAGTTCAGCTGTACATTTGTGCCAGGAAGCCATTCTGGATTTCCTTCTGATTTACAACAAAAACCAAAAGGAAGTCTAACAACTGACAGCCCTGTTGGATTTCTTCCTGAATGGAACTGCAGACACCTGACTGTAAGAAGTCATATTGCCCACTGTATATCTATGCAATGCCTTCAAGTGCCTGCAAACACACACACATGCACAAACTCATTAACGTTCACCTCTGATAATCACCTCTGATATTCAACTCCAACAGATCACATGTTTCAAATTTACAAACACATGGTCACATGACCATTAGTCATTTAAGCAGCTACGTGTCATGTCATGTGGATAATTGAAAACTCTACCTGAAAACTCTGAAATCAATCAAAATATTATTTTTGTGCTTCTTAAATTAAACCTAATTTCATCCAGAATTGTTTCATCATAAGGATTTTTGAAGGACATTGACCACTTTTCTAGATTTTGTGTGGAGATATTTACATAAATAGGCATGCTGCTTTTGCCCAGTGATTGGGTCACTTACGCGGAGGGGGAGCAAATGCAAATGGAGTGTTGAAATTGAATTTAGGTGGCAGATGATGAGTAGTATGGCTATCCTCTTCGCAGGATATCTCAGCAACCACCTGCAATGCAAGCATAAGGATGAGTAACAGATTCAAGGAAAGGCCAACATAAAAGCTCATAGAGAGGTGAACAGACCAGTTTCAGTGCACACTGTTGTTGACTGTGCAAGTTTCTGGAACTCTACAAATTTGAATGGAAATTTTAAGGAAAAATTATGCCACTTAAATAAAAAAGAGGATTACAAACAGAAATTCATGAAAGAATTCCATAAAACTGGTAAGGGTGACTGCATGAGCCGTATCCCACCTCTACCATCTTTACCCCCGAGAAGCCAGCTGCCAAGGTAGGAAAAATGTATCCAATCATGTTGTTGCACTGAAGCAAATGCACATTTGTGTGCATGATTACAACAGTTCCAGCTGTGGGGCAGGGTTTTGATTAACATGAAAGAGGGTGTTATGCACAGGATTACCATGTAAAGTGAACATTTGGTAAACTGCACCTCATTAGCAATGTCCTTATCAGTCAAGCCACAAGTCTCTGAACTAAACTGTAAATTACACATGCGGGGGGTGGGGGGTGTGTGGGGGGGGGAGAAGCCTTTTAAAGCTTATTTTGGGACAATGTCACTACTATCTAAGACAGTTTTTCAGTTTTTGTTTTTTTAACTGTCCAGGTGACCATTAATATTGTTGCTAATGTTCTTCTCGACTCATTTAAGCCTTGTTAACTGTTGGAGGGTGTTTCCAAAATGACTACTGAATGGCCAAACTTTGATAGAATGTTTCTAAATATCAAAGATATTTCTTTATTTGATGTTTTAATGATGGTACTGGAGAGCACCAACTCATGTCTCTCCAAAAACCCACTCAGGTGTTTAACTGTTAACAGCCTTTGCTGTTAACAGTTAAACTGTCAACATAATTTTCACACTCATCAAATTTTGAAATGAGGTGTCTCAGTGTATGGAGATATTGCCAACCTGAAAAAGACTGCTGCCATCAGCACCAATTTGATAAAGGTGGACACTCAGAAGAACTTTACACTGATTTTCTGGGACCCTTCCCTCCAAAGTGATGAGTGGAAAACGATTCCAGCAAACCATTCTGGTCTTTCCTTTAATCTGTTACCCATTTAAAGTTAGTATTTGCCCCAGGACTTGGCAGCTCTCTAACTATCACATATTACCTGAGTATTGTTGGAACATGGGCACTCTTTTTCTCTGCTGCTGCATCCAGCTTGTACACCACTCATGTCAGCGTTAGTATTTGACTGTCTGTAGGTCAGATAGTATGATAAGTATTATTCAAATACAAAATGACCAAAACAAAAACACATCCATGTGGTATTTTGATAATTCCCAAGAAATTCCCAATGAAGCTTTCTTAGGTATAATCTCTTTTTCAGATCTACCGTAAAACATGAACATATGTTGTGCCAATGTGCACTCATAACATTTTAAAAACTGGAAAATCAGTTTAAGATTAATCTAACTCCCCATGTCCCTAGTTCAACCCCCTGCAGGTCCATTAATGCATTAAACATCCTTATCTAGGTCATCTCGTTTTCTTCACAAAACAGCCCTTTACTGTCCTCAGCCCTCCATACCCTCATCCTCACTGAACACACACACAGATGGGACACTAACCCCTTTCTGTCACTGGGACTTATTCAGGAGTAGAGAAAAAAGAAGAAAAAAAAAACACGGAAAAAGGAAATAATAACTACAGCTAACAGCAGCTCATTAAGAAAGTTATTTCCATTTCTTAGTGTCCCTTTAAGCTTTGAAAAGGATGCACGCATTCATTTTAGTCAAAGTGCTGCTCTAATAAAATAAAGTTTATGATGAAATACAAATTTAACATTTGGAGGGGAGAGTATCAAAGGTTAATTTATATTCCAAAAGGATAAATATTTTTCATGGCACACAACAGCAGTTGTGACCGTCATATTCAAATCAACAAACAAAGCATAAACCTCTTTAAACTGCTGGCTCTCTGAGAGCTTAACTGCTGCAGTACCTCAGTTATAACTTCATCCGTTTGATTACACTGTGTAGGTATTTGTCTCTGATATTCTACAGCATGGCTTCCTTTTTTTCCTCCAGTCACATGAGAAGACAGAGACGCATGACGCTATACAACATCCAGATTTACATGACCTTCCCTGAAGGGTAACCTTGCAGATGGAGAGGAACATCATCAAGGAATGATGAATGTGCTTCTTTAATTAAGTGGCACGGTCTGCCAGTCAGCCCAAGCTGACAGTCAGGCCTCCAATGAGCATCTTCATTAACTATTAAGCTGAATGGCAATGAGGAAACGAAAAGGACCTTTCTTCTTTTATGGAGAAAGGTAATAAACATTTTTTCACTGCAGAAGCAAAATATGAACATGGAGGGCCTGGATACTATGTTTTGCCAAGAGGGAACTGTATGCAATAACAACTAAGATATTTTAACCTACATGCCAAAGTTTTTGATGAAAATATAAAATTCTACCTTAGTGCTGATTCTTACTTTTGTTTTGTCTTGGTTTTTGGACGTGACCTCTCATCGCCAGCTCACAAGAGAGAGGAGGTAAATGACTAAAATACATTCTTTCGTTGTCTGTTGTCTTTTGAGTCTATATGTTGTTTTATTATGGAATATTCAACTTTCACTGCCTTTAAGTAAAAACTGCCTAACTTACAATACAAAATCTGCAATACAATATCTAATGAATTAATTTAATAACTTACAACTACAGTACAAGTAGTACGTACAGCTGTCAAATAATGGTCGGCTTAACAGGCACATACTCCAAAAAAAAAAAAAATCACTTGGAAAAAAATGCAACGAGACTTAAACTCTTGATGTATTAATTAATTTGAATCTTAATTTAACAGACACAAGAACAAAGGTAATCACTTTTAGTGTCTTCACTGACCATAAGTAATGTATTTAGAAATTCTAAAAACATTTTAAATTTGATACCAGTAATACATTAAAGGAAAAGAAAAGAAAAGTGAGAAAGAAAAAGAATAAAGCCCGTTTACAAGCAACACCTTTTGTGAAGATTCTTGAAATTAGAGGGTTAATTGTTGACAGCTCAGAGTGTCAGGTCTGAGTATAAAAGACTTAAAAAGAAAAGATGTGGCATGGCACTCTACTTTGTCCCAAAATTCTAATCAGTTCCAAAAGATGTTTTCCAGTTCAAAATATTTCATAAAAACTATGAACTAAAAACTTTGTGGGTGTTGTTCAACATCCACACTGAGAAGCACTGCATGAGAAACCAGCATGCCACTATGATCAATATAGCCACGTGGGCTTGGGAGTACCCTAGAAAACCACTGTCATTCAACAGTGTCTGCTGATGAATCCAAAAATTTAACCTGAAATTGTGCTATATAAGGAATAAACTGAACTGCATAAATGCTTCAGGGTTTTCTGGGTACAAGCTCATCACATCTTGTGTCTTGTGGTCAGATGACTTCATATTTCAGTTTCCTTTTGGGAAAAGATTTGATAATACACATACCAAAAACAAGGATGACCACTCAAGCTGTTATCAGTGAAAGGTGTAAAAGCCAGCATTTGTGGCTTAAATGTGGTACCTATAGTATCCACAGCATCGATATAAGTGTGAACCACTGACATAAAGGTGGATAAAGTAATTGACAGATTAATTAACCATAATTATCTAGTAGGAAAGATGTCACACAGTGTCAAATTATCTCATCTCAACTTTTTAAGTGTGTTGCTGGCATCAAGTTATCGATTTTCTAAATAAAATAGAATTTGAAGCTACTGAAGGAAATTTTGTTTTTACACTTGTCTGTTGAAGAAAAGGGAATGTTGCTTTGTAACAAAGTAGCATAATGTGCCAAAAAAAAAATCACTTTACCATTCCACATTCTAATAACCAAAAAAAGGAAGTCCAGATAGTGTTGGCAGAATAAAGTTCAATGAATAAAATACATAAAACAGAAAAATTGTATCTACAAATCTGTAAACAGGGAAAAAAAGATTTTCCTCTTTAATCGCTTTTGACAGTTGACAGTAAGTCTGTCCTTACCACATGATTTGCAAAAAACATCTTTAATAGTCTGAGCCCATTTTAGGATCACAGAAAACAGATGGCTTCAGCCAGATAACTGTTGCGTCACTCATAAACAGAGAAAGCTTTAAACTGTAGTATGGATGGGTATATACTGAAGGGTGGAGTCTTAAGGACATACATAATGACACTTAGAAGAAAATAATTCTTTTACCTGGATGCTGGATTAGACTGTCTGTCGGAGGAAGAAAGGACATGACAAGACTCTTCTTTTTCATATCCACCACGCTCTGCCTGGGCCTGATAACAATAACAAGAAACTCTCAGTAATTCTCTCCTCTCTAGTATACTCAAAGCTCATTTCCAGTTTAGATTTAAACAAGAATAAAAGCATCTGTTTTTGATGCACGTCTGAAAACTGTTTTCTTCCACTTAAAGTTTATGGCCTCTTATAACATAAGACCATTAACCACATCTGTAAGGTCTGGTCTTACCATGAATTTAACTTTTTTTTTCCTTTTGAATTTTCGAAGTTTTGCTTGTTTTTCACAGTAGGCTCTCCAGCTTTCTTCATCAAAACCATAGTTAAAATATTCTGAGATATCAGCACCTAAAATCAAAACATAAATAGTGATTAACAAGTCTGAATGGACTCAGTGAACTGGAAGTAATGTTCTCACTGACCACAACTCACCAGACTTTCTCCAAGGTCTGTGTTCTACACACTGAACATTTTGGTTCAATGTCTCGACTCTTTGGTTTGTCTCATTCATGTCTAGTCTCTTTGATGTGCCTGCAAAACATTCCCATTTTTATACTTAAAAACATTATTCAACTGAAATGTATAATGAAGACAACATTCTTTGTGTATATGGCAACTACAATAACGATGAATGTTTTAGGACTGAAAAATAGAATAACAAAATAAATCCTTCTCTTTCTGCTTTTGTACCAGTGCTGTTTTATGAGGTATCTCATCTTCTGGGTGATCCTTTAAAGTTTTGTCAGAGCACCTCCTTACCAAATGTTTGTGTCCTCCCTTCAGGTTAGTTCCATGAGCCCATGTAATTCAAGACTGACATTATCATCACCCATCCCTATTGTCTTAACAGCAACTTTGAAAGTGATACAGAATCCAGGATTTCTTCTGGATCACACCCAAAATGAAATCAGTTCTCCCCTTTTCACATTTCTGACAACTCCTAAAAATTTCATCAAAATCCATCCATAACTTTTTGAGTTATCTTGAACACATACAAACAAACAAATAAACACAGACAACAAACAGATAAACGCTGGCAAAAACATAACCTCCTCGGTAAATATCACAAAGCCATGCATTCACAGATGATGGTTCATGACAAATAATGCAGATTTAGATTATCCTCAACAGACAAAAAGCATTATTTTGTCAATAGATCGGTAGTAAACAATTGCATTCTCATGCACATGGCTGCGTAGTTGCAAAAAAATCATTTGTCAGCAGTCTCACTGCACTCATCAAATTGAAAAAAAAAAACTTTAAATTGTCCAATAAAACAGAGTACACATAAAAAATAATAGCATTTCCACACTGATATGTCAAAGTGCATTAAGTTTCCCACACAGTCTTTGAAGGGAGATATTGCATTTTAATGTTAACAATATGAGCTAAAGAATGAAATTAATAAATGAAAAAGCATGCAATCACATACTTTTACACAACATGTCACAATAAAGGCTCAAACATTGTGTTATGTATTCCTGTCCCATCTTCCTTTCTAAATACAGACAAGCGGCTTACATCTCATGGCATGATGACATTCAACATCTTGCAACCTGCTACAAGGTGTTCATTCAAAATCTCAGCATATGGAAGCACAGTACTGGATACTTCACTACACTTTGTCATGTTGATTGCTACACTATGATGTAAGTGTGCAACACTTGTTTAAATGGCAAAAGATACTCATACAGAGGCATGAGGAGGGAGATGGAGGTGTTAATCTCCTGATGTCCATTCAAAAAGCCAAACTTCAAAACCAATCCATCACAATGTTTCACACATTCCTTTTATTTTTCTACTTTACACAAATTGCTAGGTGTTTGAATGAATATAATTTGTTGAGTTTTAAAAGTTACAAAAGACATAATTAGGGGCTGCGCATTTATGGTTTGACATTACTTTCTTTCTTTTATTTTCTATTTCAGTTACTGTTTCACAAATGCAGTTGAAAACATAAATAAATCTATTAAAATCAAGTTGCTGAAGCTATAATATAATTTACTATAATCAGCAGCTCATGCAACATTTATTCCAAAGCACAAAGGCTTGAGAATGCAGACAATAATGAAACATTTGTATGATTGTGTAATCGCTCACATTCATATTTTCCATCTCACACACACTTTTATGTTTAATAATAATAACATAAGTGAACAGATAATCTGTTCTTTTGTACTCTTTTGTAAAGCATGTTTGACTCAACAAAGAGAACTGGTGAAGGACACACTCACTACCACTCATACTTTTGCATTTATTTGAAAAAAAAAAAACTGCCAGAGAGGACTGGTGAAGGGCCTGTTCACTTTTAAAGAAGAAAAGGAGAAGGAAAAACAGAAAAATAAAGACATAAGTGAATGCAGCTGCTCACTGTTCTTTTTTCATCAGGTTTATATAATGAAGAGAGTGCTAATTAGCTTTAAAAAAAAAAAATTGTTTGAGTATAAATCAGAATTTTAAAAAATTGAGAAACAAGTGAATTGGGTAATCTAACCATAATATTTAAAATTGTAGCTAATATGTGCCTTGGGCCATATAAATCTTATATAAATCATGTCATAATTCTATCATGTTTATGGAAACAACTGTGTTAGGCTGGTCCTGTAGAACTCCTGCATAATTACCTGAAGGGGACTAAAATATTGTCTTCTCCTTGTCATCAGTGTGAAGTTCATATATCACTAAAAATGCAAATAAGCCACATTACGGTCGAGATCTGCACAAACATAATAATTTCGTGACACTTTATAAAATTTGCGAAAAGCTGACGGTAAAACGTTTCCTCGAATAACTGACGAAAATTCACTTTCACCGGGAATAGCTAGTTAAGTTAACAAAACATGAACAGTTTAAATTCGTATATTTAACATGAACAGTTTAAATTCGTATATTTTACCTTCAATTTCCATTTTGGCATACCTTGTAAATCAAACACCGATATTAACCTTTGGTATATATAAAAATAGTTTTAGTCAAGTATACACCAGAACTCAGTTTTAATCTCGCTTCGTGACGGACTAACTGTTTATGGTATTTCTGTGGGGGGGGCTAAAAAACGTCTCGTGCTTAGCTGGCCAACTGCAATTACCGTTATAAAATATAAATACATTGATATATTTTTTATTATTAATATATTTTTTTGTACTTTGGTCTGCCATGAAAGATCAAAGTAGCGAACTGTAGACGCTCTTACGAGCTCTGTACAAAAAAAAAAAAAAGGATAAATTCATCGTGAAATGTTGCTATAATCAACTTGTTTCCATAACTATACGGACGGGTTGTTCTCGACAAGCTGCTTATGGTTACCATAGAAACGCTTGCCTGACGTGTTATTACTGCGCCTCACGAATGCCACGTCACCATTCTGGGACTCGTGTGTTTGTTTTGAAGCGGCTTTGACATCTCTCATGTTCTTTCTGTGTAGTTGCATTTAGCCAGCAGTTGTAACTGACAAAGATGTTAACATCTGAGGAGTTTACACACTTCCCGCTCCAAATGTGGCAGAAGGTGCTGTCGAAGGTAAAGAAAGCTGTTGTTTTTATGGATGCCAAGTGCGCAGAGACTCTGCACTGGAGCGGAGGGGCAGCTGCCTTACTGGAGGCTGGAGCAAGAAATGTAAAGCAGTTTTCAAGTTTCGAAGCCTGCGGTGTCAATGAGCCTAAAGCTGTGTTTGTGGTGAGCACTTTGCTGAAAGGGAGGACAGTCGATATAATTAAAGATATCATTTCCCTCAGTCACTTTCAGTACTGTGTTGTCTTCACCACCGTTTCTCACTTCATTCACCTGCTCGCCAACAATGTCACGACAGAAATGGAAGGAAGTCCTGTCTTTGAGCAGTTTGAAGAAAAGCTCTGTGAGTGGATGGGAAACATGAACTACACGGCAGAAGTCATGCATGCTCCCGTGGTCTTCGCTCCAGTGTCTCAGCAGTTGATGATCACGCCAACATTTGCCGACTTGTTTCCTCTGCTCTCACCAGATTTGGAGACAATAAATGCAAAACGACCAGAGAAGAAGAGATTTGTAAGCCTGAATGATGTAGACATTCACTCTCTGCCTGTTGAACTGCAGGTTGAAGTCAAATCCTTGGTTTCGGCATTAAATTCGATGTTTGAGGCCACAGGTACCAGGGAAGAGAGCTTTGCCGTGGGTCCAATGAGCCGGATCATAGCAGGAGAACTGGCCAATCATCCTCAAGCCAAAACCCGAAGGAAGACTGCTCCCAGTAAAGCCTCAATAATTTTTTTGGACAGAACAATGGATCTTACAGGTGAAGCCAACTGTTGATGCAGAACTAGATTCAAATCAGAACCTTAACCCTGGTCAGGCTTTATTTACTTACAAGTAGGTCATCACTAAGATTGTAAGGCTGAGAAGGGATGATTATCTGTCCAGTTTTAAAAGTGCTACTTTGCATACTGAATTCACCCTTTCTTCATTTACAGGGGCTGTTGGTCATCATGGTGACAGCCTGGTTGAGAAGATTCTGACTGTACTAAAACCCTTACCAGGACATGTGACTGACGTGCAGGTGGACATGCTGGAGCTTACAAGTCTACAGAGAACCCCTCATTCCTACAACATTCTGGCCCCTGGCTGTCTTGCACAGACTGAGTAAGTGCATCTCATCTCTTTACAGTTTTGCAGTATTTGTTTTTAGCAATAACCAATCACACAATTACACACACTTATAGTAGTTGGCATTTCAAAATTATTATGCAATTGTTGCAAGGATTTGAACAGACCATGACTATTGACCATAAGAACCACCATAGCAATCACAGTTTCCTTTTGATATTAATGTAAAGGAAGTAGTTGCAAAGCCCCACATCATTCTTTTGAATTAAAAAAAAAAAAAAAACCTCGACCAGTCCACTCAAGCTCGAAAAGGAGTTTGCACACACAGTTGAGTTTGTAAAGGCATGTGCTCAGTGCAATTTTTTTTGTCTTCAAACTTTAAAAGACAAAGGAAAATGTAATTGTATCCCTAAGTATGCTAAAAAAAAAAAAAAGCAAAAATCACACTTATTTACAAGACATCTAATCCTCAGCGAAAGTGATCGTTCTTCCATCTTCCTCCATCTTCTCTCCCATTAATAAAAAGCAAAAGCAAAAAGAACAAAGTTTTTCCAGGATTATATTTGGCTTTTATTTTAGGTCTGAATAGGAACTGCATCTCTAAGTTACAACTAAATGTCTCAGCCAAATGTGCATGAATATGAGTGTATGAAATGTGATTGCTCAGTTCACTATTGTATACCAGAAGTAATTTGAGATTTAACAATAGTTCAGAGTTTTAAAAAAAGAAAATCAAACCTTTAGTTTTTCAGAACTTAACATAATTGAATTAACTTAATTTGATTATAATTTATTTGTCTTGAGGTTGGAAGTTTTTAAAGACATCCTCTAATATCTGAACATTGTTAAGTGACTTTCCTCCAGTCCTCAGCTATAATTAAACTGATGATGTGCATTTGGAGGGGAGGATCTCACATGGTCCCATTAATCACCCTCAGATAAACATTCTACTTAACTGATGCTGATGTTACATGTCCCTGACTTTTGTACTCTACCTGATCAGCAATGGCTCATTTCTTTTTGTAAAATAATGTAACTAGTCATTCTGAGAGACCCACATGAATATACAAAAGAAGTCCAATAAATTTATACCTCATAATTGAATTTTATATTTCATAAAGGTAAAATGAATGGCAAAGTAGATCTGTGTTTATATTTTCTCACCACAGAGGGCCTTTTTATACCTAGTATTATAATCTGTTTGAGTGATCTGATCACAGTTGCCGTAAGTACAGGTGTAAACGCACCCAGGATGCATTTTTCACTCAAACCACATCCAGAGGCGGTCTGGGGCAATTATTGCATCCCGGGCCACTTTTAAGGCCGCCTACGTAACTGACATCCTCTGTCGAGGTTGAATGGCATAACCGTTTGCACAGCAATGGTGCCATATTTAAGTGCAAAGTAGCAAGCAGGGGCCATAACAACAGACTAGAACACCCAAGGACGCGTCTTTGTAGTGTTGATACGCCTGCCTTCATTCTTCTTCTCTTTTACATTATGACACATTGTATTTCTATTTTAATCTTCTGAAGCCCTTTGTTACCTTCCATTAGGGCTGTGCAATTAATAAAATATTTATCACGATTTCAGATTTTGGTCCTAATGGTCAGAAAAAGAATGTCATTGATAAAAGAATAGTTATTTTTGCCACATATTCTGTTTGAATGACATGTGCACTCCTGGCAGAGGCTGTAGTTGATCCAAGGTGAATGATTTCTCTTTCTCTGGAACATCAAGATTTTTATGTAGCATTATTGTGACAATTCTGTGAAAAAAAAAAAGTTTTGGGGGTTATTGGACCAGCTCTACCAGCATTTGCCATGTTGGCCTGGATCATTTAAATTTAGTCTAAACTTGTATTTAGTCCTACATTTAAGTTAGCCATGGAAATGTCAACAATTTTATGTGAAGATCAGTAAATGCAACATGCCTCAAGAGTCAGTGAATAATGATTATATCAGTAATGACCAAAATAATCATGATTGTTATCTTTTACCATAATTACGCAGCTAGGGCTCACTTCGTCTAACGAATAAAACTGGGGGAAAAGAAGGGTGTTCTTTTTTCCTGGTGAGTGCACGTGGCTTTCTGCATTGCTTATTCCCACATGTAAAAAAACAACAACACATTCGGTCTTTACAGGCAGAAATCATGTACCTGTTTATTTGAGCTTTGAGCTTGTGATTTGATCACACAGGACAGATTTTAATACAAGGTCTGAGTGTGAAGTTTTCATTTTGTATGCATTGCTGTTTTCCTGTTGGTGCTCCAGCTGCCTGGTACATTTCAAACATGAAGGTTAGATTTATTTTCAATTTGTATGCATGATTTATTAACCTTCTCTCACTGTTTTCTTGGCTATTTTTAAAATGTGTTTCAGGACGATTTTGGTTCCTGAGAATCATGGCAGATATTGTGTTTAACCACTTCCCCCTAGAAATGTTAATCCAAACTTATTCTGCTAAACACACATTCACAAATATCATTTGACTCCTTCTTTAATCTGTAAGTGAGCTGAGTGGCAAATGACAAGCAATATGCCAATGGTTCAGTGAAGCGCTGTTCCTCTCAGTTGGTATTGGCTTTGCAGGTGCACGTCTTTGGCGCCTGTGGTGAGACTGTTGTTCATGGCAGGAATTAGTCCTACATCATGTGTTCCACTCATGTTCTGTCCCATTATGTGGTTTCTGGAGGAAAAAAAGATCCCTACTGAGGGGAAGAGATTTGTGGCTGAAGCTGTAATGAATTATGTCTGTCCATGTTAATTTCACTTGCACATGTAACTGATGCAGAAGTACAGTCATGTGTGGCAATCTTTTGATCCATGTTTTGTTTTATTTTCATTTATAGGGGCTTTATACAAATACAGCCTCAGATGAACGACAACGTATAGCTTTTTGCTTTTTTTTTTTTCAGTGTCACTATTTATTCAACCAAACGCACCCAAACAAAATCATGTGTGCAATTCAAAATACCCTTCACTGCTTCCATGGCATTTAAAAGTGGAAGGTGTGACCCGGTGGAGCTAATCATCATCCCTCTATGAACTGATCATCAGCAGATGTGCAGATGTCTATTAAAGCAGAATATCTTAAGTGTGTATTAAAATAATGCCAAAGGGGAAAGAGATAAGTAGTGGTCTTAGAGAAGCAATTGTTTCTGCGTGTCAGTCTGGGACAGATAATAAGACCACTTCCAAACAACTTGAACTTCAATGTCCTACAATGAAATGTTTTACATGCAAGTGCAAAGCATTCAGGATGGTTATCAGTATTCTCAGGAGTAATCGTCTCCCCAGTTTACCCCAAGATCCGACCATGCAATGCACAGAGAAATGCTAAAAACAAAAAAACAAAAAAAGGAAAAAAAGCGTTCTATCTGAGACCCTGTATGTTAAATGCTTAAATCCATGACAGCATAATTGTATGTATGTATGGTAAAACAGCATCTGAACAAACCACAAGACTTCTGGAACAATATCTTATGGTCATACGAGATCAAAGAAGAGTTGTTTGGCTTTAATGTTCTAAACTAAACACAACAATGCAGCAGAAACACTCCATACCCACTGTCTAGCACAGCAGTGGAGTGGTGATGATTTGGGGTTGTTTTCCTGCCATTTTGCAGTCATTGAGTCAACCGTGACCTCTTCAATGTATTTGAGTATTCTGGAAGCAAATTTAGAGCAGAAGCTTATCCCAGCTGTCATAAGGACACCTGTCATGCCACTCCATCACAGCACTGATATGCATGCTTTTGGATTGTGGGAGCAGCCAGAGTACCCACAGACAACCTGTGCAGAGCCCAGCTGTGATTTGAACCAGAAAACTTCAACAACAACAACACAACAGTGCTTATCACCTCACAGCCATGTCACACCCACATCAACAAAATGAAATGCATGTCACAAGTCACTGACTGGGGCCATGCTTAATGTGGTTGCACAACAGTGTTTATAATGGATAGACTCAGCAGCAACAACCTCACTCTGTTACATTATATTATGAGAAAGGGTTGTATGATGATCAATTAAAAAGATTGTTACATTTTAAACAATGTTTTCAAGGGAGAGAGAGGTAGCTTTACAGAGGCTCAGGTTGCAGCAGCAAGATTTATCATCGTACCGGATCATTTTGCCAATTATTATTAGAGTCTGCGCCAAGCACCTCATCTCACAACATTTAGATGAACCATTCAGATACTGAAAACAGCTTCTTGGAGTTTTTCAAACACAAACATACAGCGGAAGAGGTGTAGCTGACAGGAATCAGTAAGCAACAGCAGCGACTGTGCTTGTGTGCAGAATGTGTTTGATCAGGGCCAGTCGGATCAGCGGGAGCATTATTGCCTGTGCTATCTCTGAGCAGATGGCCCCGTTGAGCGTTATCACAGATGTTTAGGAGATTGAAGTGCTGCCGAGGCAGAGCAAGAAAGAAGACTAGAGTTCCCACTATATTTAACTGCCTTTAAGTCCACATATCGCTGCAGGCACTGTTCATGTCAATCACTCCAATATCTTCAAGACAAGGCTCTGTTTATGCTTGTTTTTAGAGGTGTGCTGCTGCCTTGTGTTGATTTCTCCTGATTCTCCAAGTTGCAAAATCACTTATTTCTAAAGGCAATGTTGTTGTTGCATGATATGAAACTTTCCAAAGCATGAGACCCTGCTGGCTCTGTGTGGTGCGATTTTCTACTAAAGTTTCCTCCTTGTGGATGTTCAAGTGTGTTTTGATAGGTTTTGTGTTGTCCATCTCAAACTTTTAAATATCAGGTGTGGACTTAATGCCGACCTTTTTGTATGATATTTTCCTCAGTAATTCCGGGATATTTTTGTAGATTACTGTGTCCTAAACATTCTGTGGGTGGTTGTTGATTCTAGCTCAACAGGCGAGACCCCACAGTTACTTTACAATTACTGTTGTATTGTCTTTCATAACCTGTTGAGAATTTTCCATATCCTACAACCTGACTTCTGTGGTTTCAGTGATCACGCCAGGGTGAAAGTATACTTTGTGTGCGTGCATGCGTGTGTGTGTAAGCACGTATATGCTCTTTGCTCATAGAGACTTTTTGTTGTTCCACTCTTGTGCTTCTGGCATTCTTTCATTGAAATTAAACAGTGCCAGGATGCACAGTTTGTGGTATATAAAATAATGTTACACACAAACGATGTTGTGTTTCTCTGTGGTCAGATACCTTCCAGCCCAGTCTGTGTAATTTGCTGTGTTTGGATCCACAGCCCTTTTTGATCCTGAGTAGGACATATGAACCCCACTGGCAGAGGTCACCGAGTTTCCCTTCAGTCTCAAACCAGACCTTGTACTCCCATCATTTTGCCGCCTTGGACCTTGAAGCTGTGGTGGCAGCTTATGCAGTGTGGCCAGAAAGAGTATGGGTGGCCAAGGTGCTCTGGGTCTGCCTCAGGAGCTGCTGAGATGGAGCCAGGCAGAGAAACCAACCACACCCTGCCATGAAAACACTGTAAGGCAGCCATTTCCTCAAATCTGCCCTGCAGATCCCACGCGGGCAAAACCAGGAGGGAGGAAATACACCTATTTCTGTCTCGGCTGGGAAATATGAGCATGAATAAAATGTGATGCACTCTGATTTGAGTTCAGGCTGTGAGGGAAAAAGTAACAAAAGCAGCAGACATAATAGAGTGCGGGGAGAAATTATCAAAAGATAATCAGATGAGTGTAGCTACTGCTGTTCTTACCTCACATAGAATATGATGGTAGAAAAAAAGCATTGAAAAGAAATTATTCTTTCTATGATGGTTCCTGAGAATGCTGAGATTGTTTTGCATATATGTAGACATAGAATGCTGGTCCAAACATCTGAATATAGATGAAGACTCGCAAGTGTTTCATTGTCTAAAAAAGAAAACAACAATACTACTCTGTCATTACCTCCGCCAAGGAGGTTATGTTTTGCCAGCGTTTATCTGTCTGTCTGTGTCTGTGTACAAGATAACTCAAAAAGTTATGGATGGATTTTGATGACATTTTCAGGCAGTTGTCAGAAATGTGAAAAGGAAGAACTGATTTCATTTTGGGTGTGATCCAGAAGAAATCCTGGATTCTGGATCACTTTCAAATTTTCAAAAACATTGCGGCCAATGGGGCCAAAAATGTTGTTTCCCCCATCGACAAAAATGTGAACACAATGAACACAAAAATGTTCAAAAATTATTGCCCAAAACTCATGAAATTTGACTCAGGGATTGACAATGGAAATCTCTATCAAATTTCAAAGGCTGATCCGGATCTGATCCAGAACGCGGATTTTATCGCAATCTGTAAATCGCTATATGGGGGAACTGTTGTGCTTGGCAGAGGTCTGCGCTCTCCGAGTGCTTTTCTAGTTACACTTTGTTTGACTTATTGCATAGCGAATATTATATATAGTGGATTTGTTTGAGTTGAGGACAGGCTCTGTAGGACAGGATACCTACCCTGGCCAAACAAGAGCTTAATTCTACTTGTTTATGAGAGAAAACTTAATTCTTTTTGTTTCTGGTCATGTTTCCACTCCCACCATGGCTGAATTTGCTGTCAAAAATAAATGTTACCTTGTTGGAAATGAATCATTGCCATTTTTTAACAGTCTGTCCTGGTAAAAAGCCTTTTTCACCTTAAAAAAAATGTATCCCTTAGCGATGTGGAGCGATGATCAAATATAAACATAGAAATTTGTGTGTGTTCCTTCATTCTTTTATATAATTAAATAATTACCCAGTCTGCCCAATAAACATTTCTGTACAAGAGCAAGAGAGCTAGGTTGCTTTGATCGAGTAATCTAATCTTTTATCACTGTGGGTTTACCATCAAATGGATGTCAATCAAAATATATGAATTAATAATGTGGATATTCAGCCGCATCTCACAATTCATTTAGTTGACACCTCCTCAGGTCCACCTCTTATGTTCTGTCTTTTTCATTCACCACCCAATTCTGCTCTCTCTTCGATTGTGGAAGGTATCTCGAGCTGAAACCCTCAGTACATAAATCAAGTAGATTACTTTCACCTGAACAGCTTGTACTCTGTGTTCCCATCAAGAGTGAGATAACGTAACCTATTTTGTCTCGCACGCTGTCTTCTGCTCTGTGGTTTGATTTTCGCTTCAGAACACTTTCTATTTTGGAGGGTCATTGAGGATTTATTTAGTGGCTTGATGAAACGCCTCTAAAGATGGCTCTTTAATTCATTCAGCCCCTTCAAAGAAGCCCCGACTGCTGGCTTTCATTTGAAATGGTAACGTAGCCAACACATATGAGAGGAAGAAGATTCCTGCCTTACAGCCCTACATCCAGATCCTTTCATTTTGTCACGTTTTACTCTTCTGTCTGCATTGTAAAAGAGTTTCTAATTATAATCCTGTTTGGAATTCTTGATGTTATTTCATGCATCTGTTTTATAGATGCTGCCTACATTATTTTATTTATGCTTTTTCTTTCATGTGTTTGCTAGAGTTTCTGAAGCAGTCATTCGATATTTTGACAGAACTTTATTTTGTGTATACAAACCAAAATTTGAAAAAAGAAAAAAATATGGGAAGATGTAAGTTTATATGTTGATATAGTCATATCTGTATTTCAGTCCAGACTACAGACAACACATTCCAGTAAATAAATGAATTGGGACATGGACAGTTTGGAGCTAGTAATGTGTTCAGTTAATGATGTCATTTTAAACAAACAGGATTTAGTACAAAAGCAGTGACCACAAAATGTCTCCATTTTGTCAACCAATGCCTTATGAAATCATTGAAATGTTTAAAATGGTCCTCAAAAATGATTGACGATTAGAATATTCCCACTTGACTGTAGAATATCATTAAATGACTGAAGGGTTGATCTGCGTGTAATAGGCAAGGGAGCAAGCCGAACATGAGCACTTAGGATGTCCAATCCCTCAGATAGCAATGTATCAAGAACCATTATTAATCAATAACTGATGTGCCAGGAGTTTTTGTTGGAAACCTTTGAAAATAATTGCATTACAGAGCCACTTAAAATGTTACAGAGAGAAAAGAAAACCCATGTTGAGCTTGTCCAGAGGAAGCAGTGGTGTCTCTGGGCTCAGAGGCATCTAGGGTAGATCACCACACAGTGGAAACATGTGTTTTAGATAGACAAATCGGTATTTCTAGATCTTTAAAAACGAAAAAAAGAAAATGGATGTTGTGTGCGCTCCAGACCAAAAAGAGCCATCCAGGCGGCTTTCAGCAACAAGTCCAAAAGCCAGGCTCTGTGATGATGTTTGGCTTCGTATCAGTGACCTCGTTAAAGGTCGATTGCACTTTAATGTAGAAAGGTCCACTGAGATTTGCTCATTTCCAAGACAGCGTCTTTTCCACTTTTCTTCACAATACAATGCAAATCCACATTTTGTACAAATTACAACAGCAGAAGAAGTGTGTACAGGTACTGGAGTGGCCTCCTTGCAGCCCTGACCAATCTCCAGTAAATTAAATTAATTCATTTTAAAAAATAAAATTGAAAAACCCACACAGTTAGACAGCTAAATCTGTGTCTATGGGCCCCATTGTGTGAATGGGACAAAATAACACCTGGACTGCTTCATAAGCTGGTATCCTCAAAGCAAGAACAGTTTTTTTTTAAGCATTTACAGAAGTTACAGTATTTTTCTTTCATGTTTGCATTTTCCACATCATCGTATTGGCCCTGAATATAGGACGACTCTGACTATGAGACAACCCCTATTTTTCAAATATCATTTTGGGAAAATAAAAGTATGATGAAGACAGTAACGTTATTCATAAAACAAATTTTATTGTACAATTACTGTAGAAAAAATTACACAGAGATAACATTCTGCTATATTATAAATCATTTTAATGATTTAAACTTTTTTTTTTAGGAAATATGGTACCTTACTTACAGTACAGGCATGTTTACATGTTATTTAAGATCAAGGTATAGTACTATTTAATAAACTTTATTCATTAAAATCTGAGACTACGACTCAGTGAATAAGCAACAACCATGTAGTTCAATAACTGCATTAATGATGTCAATAACTGCATAACCAACAAAGTCAAGTTAAATTGACTTTTAAGAACAACATTAATAATTTAGTCTGTAAAAACATAAATTCTGGACTGCAACAAAAATTTCGAACCCCTTTGCTCGAGTCAGTCGCGTGGTTTTCTCTACAATTCATCAGACCCTGCTGCATGCGTTCACAGTGATTCTCTACCTGGTGACTTCGGTGCGGCTCCATCTAGCGGTGCAGATGTGTAGCAATAATAGAAAAGTCTAGACCTCGATTATAAGACGACTCCCATTTTTGAGATAATGATTTCTAGAATAAAATATTGTCCTATATTTGGGCCAATATTTCTTTTTTCTTTATATATATGTAATATTTTCTTTCCCCTAATTTGGGCTTGTACATATGTGCACACATTGAATAAAAGTTCTCAGTCCCAGTCTGAACTGAAACAAGTAAAATAACTTAAGAGCATTTATCTGACTTGTCCCTTTGGAGCCACAAAAGGGTTCATACAGTTATTTTCACATGCATGTACTCCAAAACATCCTGTAAACAGACTTTATTGTGTAAAGTCAGGAGAGTTTCCCTGAATTCAAATATAAAAATCAATATAATGTTTCATTGTCTTTAAAAAAAAAAAAAAGCTTTCTGTCAGGGATAAGGGAGTTTAGAATGCTCTTGTGTACTGTACATAGAACTGAATGATAACTATCCAGTGAGATCTGTCCCTCTTCTATTACTTCCTCACTTCCTGCTGAACTCCTCTCCCCTCTTTCTCTGCATAAATCTGCTGGGTCATTTGTCGCTCTTGCCAGAACACACAGACACTCAAGGCCAGGTCTGATTTTAGTCCAATACCCTCCCTTTTTCCTCTCAAGTTATGTCTTGTGCTACATGAAGGTGTTTACAGGAAGCCAACTGTGTTTTTTGCCCTGTTAAACATGCTCCATAAATTAACTCACCACGGACTGAGGCTGTCTGTGTGCACTTCCACAGTGCTAGGCTGCATTTGTTACACTTAGTGCTTTTACAAAGACCGTAGATAATCAGAATTATACAGTGGACAGTTGTTTAATTTGGACTTGAAGCCTCGTGTCTGCGATCTTTAGTGTAACATGTTATTTTCTTTAATGAAACTTGTTGTACTTGAGTAAACCAAACTGACCCAAATTTATTAAATTATATTATGTAAACTGTTCTGTTTTTGTCTCTGAGAGTTCAGTTAACCAAATTAATGCAATTGAAATTCAAAACCTTATTCTTGATATCATTTGTTTAGTTTATAGACATTTTTAGATATTTGTCTCTGAGACAGTTGCCACCCCAGTACAGCTGTATCTCATTAATTCATATTTGTGGAAAACATTTTAAAAAAATTGCATTCCATTACTGCAATGAATAGTACTTTGGCTAAACTGATCCTTCATTAGCTGGATGCATAACCAATATTACTCACCCTGAGTCATGTCACTGATATTGAAATTGTGGTAAGCGCTTGTGCAAGAGGGACTCATGTTAAAAAGAAACACTTCAATGTGTTTCAAGATACATGCATGTGCATGTTTGACCAAGGGGTGAAGGGGCTACAACATGAGGAGTAAATTTAAGAAATCCTGAGTCAGAACGATTTTAGCAATTTTTGTCTTCTGCGTCATACACTTCCAGGAACACTGCCCCCTTACTCCCCCTCTTACTCACTAATGATCTGGACGTGGTAGAAGGCACATGCGTGCTCATTTGTTAACATAGTCAACACATTGTCATTTAAGCACCAACATTTGATTCCTAACAACCTTTTAATGTTACGATGCTCATTAACCATCTAATGAAATTCAGTTTGTCCACACTCTCCAAACACACCCGCTCAGCCTTTTACAGCAAACCAAGGAAGACGTTCACCGTGGCGTACACAAGTCAAGTCCAAGAGTGCCCCCTTCAGTCTGAGCAGCCTATTCACTAAGGAGAGCCACTCCACACTCGCACACAGTCCCGCAGATGGCCAAGCACACGTATCCCAGTTTCCCACAACGCCCACCCACCCCTGCTCCATAGTAGAGTTGTTACTCAACAAGGTTTCTGGCCGGTTTGGAGCCTGTCTCACACCCTGCCAATATAAACGCAGCTCACTCCCCCACCTTCGTCTGACCAAATGGCCCAGGGAAGGCATCGTAGTAGTAGGCCAGTGGTGTCGTTGGGGGGGCTGGGTGGGCAAAAAGCCAAATGAGAACCATATTTCTTCCACACTCTTCAGAGCCCCTCCAACTTCCAGGAACATACACAGATGCACAAGGTTGTGCGCACGTATATACAGATGCATGTGTACGCGGCCTCAAACACAAACACACTTATGACCAGTCTCATATGGCTCAGTCAAATCACACTATTGGTATTTCAGCAATGACAAGCACGTGGGACTGTATGATTTGTGTTATCATCATTAATGGGAGGTGTTTTTCTAAAGGATAACAATTGTATTCCAGATATGGCCCTCTGTCATAGCCCTTGACCTATAGCTGCAGTACATTCATTCATACTTGAGATTTAATTACAACCTGATTTATTTAGTGTTTTATGTTAATATCTTTTTCCATATCAGTCTTTGATTTAAGCTTGACTAGTCCTGGGTTCAGTTGTGTTCGTAGGTCTTTGTGTCTAGTTCTATTGTGAAGATGGCGGGCGTCCCAGTTTGAGCCCCACTCCTCCCCATCTAGCCCCAGCCCAAGGTCTGGAACAGATTACATCTGATATTAAACACATGGCAGCAGTTAGAAAGGAGAAAAGGCGAGAGAAGAAAAAAAAAACTCTTCCAAAAAAGACAAGAAGGAAAAGAAAAACAGTGGATTTGCCAATGCTGTCCCTCCTGCCTCCCCTCTCTCACTGTCCTTGGTCCATTTTCTTTGTCTCTTTTATGCTTCAGTTTCTGGTCACTTCTGAGAATACAGAGATTCGCTTGTCTGTCTAGCTGTAGACAGAGACGATGTAAACTTTTCATGTGCTTCTAACCAACAAGCACAGTGTCCGTGTCTTTAACGTGGGAAGAAATCTGAAAGGACACTAATTAAGACAGAGAAATAAAATGTGTCTCAAGCTTCCGCTCGTCTCGAGCTCTGGCTCAAGAGGAAATTGCCATTAAGTGTGAGTTTAATGGTGATGAGGCTCCTCTCTGACACTTTTTGATCGCTTGTCGTTGCTCTCCGATTAGAAATGCTCATCAGTGTGTTTCGTAACCTAGTGGATAATGAGATGAGGGACTAAGATGTGCTCTGCAATGGCACAAAGAGACATGTTGGTCTCCAGACTCTTCTGTTTGCCTCTGATGGTGACAGCAGTGATCAATCCTGAGGAATGTTGGCACATGGACATTTTAGGTGGATGGAGCACATTCCTAATGTTCCCTCTACTAATTTCAACTTTTTCCTGTGAGAGGTCCCATTGGGGAGTCTCCACTCTCCGGCCAGTACGCTCTCTGTCAACAAGACGGGCATTTAATCACGTTCGAGTTGTCCTTTTTCTGTTTGTACTCAGAGGTTTGTACACTCAGGGGGAAGGGAAAAAAAATCAAGAAAGAAGTAGCAACAGCTGCTTGTTGCACGATTGCTAAAATTGTTTTTATTTTTTCCCCCATAATAAAACTTATCTGTTTGACTGTCCTATCTCTCAGATCATCTGCAGCGAAGTCAATGTGGGAGGCGATGCTAACCAGTAAACACAAAGAGGCGATGATGGAGGTCCGTCGGCACCTGGTGGAGGCAGCCAGCAAGGAGAAACTGCCAATCAAGATGAGCATGGGTAACAACATAAACGCCACTGATGGAGAACATATTTTCTTTCCCACTAAGCCCTAAACAAATTCATACATTACACAGAAAATAAAAAGCAAACATTTGCTTCACATAAAAACATTACATGCAGAAATGTATATACTTAAGGAGGAGCATGTGTCGGTTTTGTTTCGGAGTGGTGTCATAGCGCCTCCTACAGAGGGGCAACTTCTCTGCCTTGCCGTGTATTTGTCCATATGGCCTCGAAGGAAATCTGAACCACATGTTGGCTGCATGACACACACTCACACAAACGCACATGCTTGCTCGCACACATGCTGCGTTTCTGAAACTTTTGTTGTTCGTTAATGAAGCAAAGGTGGGCTGAAGCGAGGGATAAAAATATGTGAAGGCACGCAAAAATAAAGCCATTACATGCACAAATGTACACTGCCCTGGTGCACGGTCACCTCTACGTTACCCTCGTAGTCACTGAGGTAATGGGTGTAGTACACTCCCACAAACACACACACACACGCCTAATATGCAGGTTAACATCTGGCAGAAGGGGGGGGGGGGTTAAAAGGGAGGGGTGGTGCGGTCCCTTAGCTCCTATAATCTGTGAGGTAAAGAAGGTCTTTTCGTAACAGACAAGTCGTAATATCTTGGAGCGCACACACTCGCATATATATATATATATATTTATATATACACACCCAACCTGTCAAGCTTCTACATTTACTCATTGAGGTGTCTTTTTACACCTTTAGAATAAACAGCACCCCTAACTTAGGATAGCTGCTACTTTGCAGATCTATTTAGACAAATGCACAACAAAGAGTTTCAGAGTGACGGTGAAATAAAGAGTATCAAAGAAGGTATAGCATTAAACTTGTTCACCCTGCAGAGTAACAGACTGTTGACATTATGTCTTTGCTAAGACAGACAAAGTTATGGGTAGTGTAAGACCCCTCACACAGTGAACCTTTATACCCTGTTGGCAGAGGACCAGATTCTTCCAGTCCCCACAGTTTTTAAGCACACCTCCTCACAGTTCCCATCCTGCACACCAGCAGCGCCTGCAGAGTTCTTCGTTATGCTTTGCTCAAATGAGACCAAACTAAACCCAGTAACAACGAGCACTTAATAAAGAGTAAGATCTCCTTGTCAGACCCGAACATATTCTCACTAGTAGGTTTCTTTGGTGAATTTTTATTCAAAAGGCACTGTACAGACCTCTAATTTTTACATGATCAAAGAGCCAAGTTGGTTTATAAAAGGAGCAAGATCATCCAGAGAGAAAGAGAGAGAGAGAAAAAAAATTAGTGTCCTTTGTAAAACCCGTTGGTCACAGTACAATGTGGATGGACGGATGATGAAACTCCTTCTCTCTGTGTGTGAATATGTACACTGTTTGTCTTGTGCAGTTTTGACTCTTAAGGGGTGTTAGTCAGACAGCTATGGTTTCATCGTCAACAAACATGGCATTTATCTTTCTGTGTGCTGTGTGTGCGAATGTGTGCATGCACATGTGTGTGTCACAAGACTGTATAGTTTGTGTACTACAGTGTCTACGGTGTCTTGTTTCCTGTGCTGGCCTTTGAAGACTCACACAGGTGATCAGTTGATGCCATCATGCCAAGAAGTGAAATTCAGGTAGATAGTGGAGAGAGAAGAAGTTGAAATATTGTAGCATATCTGGTTTAAGGGTTTTCCACATTTTATTATGTTTAAGACTCATTAACTCATCAAAAATTAAAAGGAAAATAAATCCCATTTGCTTGAGTTTTAAAACTTACTAAAATGCCTACTATAATGTTAACTGTCTGACTATATAACTATAAAACCTACTATAATGTTATTCTATCTACATCTGCCAGTGGCCTTTTAGACACTTCTGCAATTTAATTGGAGACAAGCCATGTCTTATTGGTTAGTGGAACATAATATAGAAATAAACAGATCTTTTTTTTTTTTTTAGTCTCCCAGTTGCTGGTGTCACATCAAATTGAGATAGTTATTCAGGTCATGATCAATTGGTAGTACCCCCCCCCCCTTTTTTTTTTAATCCAATGTTTTCTTATTATTATTATTCTTATTTTTATTGCTAGTGCGCTTTGGATTATTGACTGTGTGATCTTTGCGTGACCAAATTTCGACCTAGATGGCCTGACGCATGCCTCTCAAATTTTCTGATAAACAGAAGAGTTAGTGGTTGCGAAATGACTGCAAGGTGCCCAGATCTTGTGGCTGCAAAACGAACCCAAATTATCATCCCTCCACCACTCTGTTTGACTGTGGACTTGAGGTGATTCTACTGAAATTTTGGGTTTGGTTTTCGGTGTAGACCAAATATGGTGCTGAACATGAAGGCCAAACATTTTAATCTCTTTTGTCCACTCCAGAGGGTTTATGGTTTGTTCAGATGCAATTTTCCAAACCTTGGTTGTGCTTCCATGTTTTCTTTTTGGTTTTTCTTTGGACAGAAGAAGCTTTCTCCTGGCAACATTTTTTCTTCACTTCATCATCTTCTAATTTTGCTGTCCATCCATTCATCCATTATCTATGCCCGTTTAATCCTATGCAGGGTCACGGGGATCTGCTGGAGTCTATCCCAGCTCTCTTCGGGCAAAAGCCTTGTGTACACCCTGGACAGGTCGCCAGTCCATCACAGGGCCACATGTAGATGAACAACCCTTCACACTCAGAATCACTCCTACGGGCAATTCAGAACCACCAATCAACCTAACATTCATGTCTTTGGACTGTGGGAGGAAGCCAGAACATGCAAACTCCACACAGAAAGGCCCCTGCTGAGGTTCAAACCAGGAACCATCTTGCTGTGAGGCAACAGTGCTAACCACTAAGCCACCGTGCTGCCAGTTTTGCTGTCATGGACGTCAATATTTAACATGTTAAGTGAAGCCTGTTAGGACATTGAATAGTGCACAGATTGACCTTTCGGGGTAAACTTGCTTGGATGTCCACTCCTAGGAGCATTGGTAACAGTCTTGAACACTTTTCTCTTGTAAATAATCTTTCTCACTATAGAACATTTAACTCTAAATTGTTTGGAAATGATTTCATCATCCTTTAAATATTGATGCAACAAAGGTTGCTTCTCAAAGGGCACCAATTCACTGCACGATTTCCGCAGTCGTACAAATCGTAACATCTAACACTGTACAGTTTGTATTTGCTTCATCTTTGGTGCGATGTCAAGAATAGTATGCACAGATGATACGTTGATGAGCCCTCTTAACTCATAGGACTGATGCGGAGATGCAGGTGGATGTAGAAATGTGTAACCCGTAAGCACTGACAGTCAATAAACAACATGTGAAATTAAAACGCTTTGTTGCAGAGTTTACGTGTGCCAAAATGCTTTTTTAAAAAAACCTTTCGCCCGAAGAGAGGGATAGGCTCCAGCGGATCTCCGTGACCCTGCACAGGATTAAGCGGGCATAGATAATGGATGGATATATCAGATAGTCTTTGGTCGCAAGACCACTGTGTTGGCAGTCATGAAACCGCTCATACTGTAGGACGTAGTGTCTACATCCCACAGTATGTAGGATGTAGTGCAGCAGAGTTTGGCCAAAGATTTCCCCACCTTTATTTCACCATGTTGATCTTTCAACTGCGACAGCCCAAAATACTGCACTGTGTAGAAGCCCTGGCACGACTAATTATGTCTTTCTCTCTTGGCATTGTGTTAGCACACACCTTAGGCCTCTGGAAACAGAAAACTATAAAAAACCTCTGCTTTTATTGAAGTCTGCACACCTGTTGATGATCAGTTCTTTAAAGAATTATGATTGGCAGCACCTGGCTGGAACGTTCCCTTTTAAAACATGGAATCACTAAAGGGGTACCTTGTATTGGTTCTTTTTTGTTCAATAAATAGCAGTGGAAAAGAGTATAGGATTGTCTCAAAGCACTAATCTCCAAAAAACATGTACAGAAATGTCTCCAGCCTTGTGCTCAGAGAAAATCTGTATGTCAGACCGTTCCTACAAAAGAGCAAACCTGACTTTTGCGATGCATCATGTAACCAGTAGATAGGAAAAAGGTGTTTCTGTTGCAGTGTTGCAAAATATTCCTTTCTCAAATGACCAGAAAGACCAACCGCAGGTGTAAAAAATATTTATGTGATTGGTTATATGTGGTGACGTGTTTACATTAGGCATGTTTTTTTTATTTGTAATTACAATTTGTGCACTTTCAAGGGTTAATGGAAATGCACATAGTGATGCAAATGCATCCAGGATATAAACCTGTTGAAGGTAGATTCTGGAGAGCTTTCAAGACCTCCTGAGCCATCACTTACCATTTCTGACGGAGGAGTTTTGTAGAACCATTTTGGTCTGAAAGGGTCTTCTGAGGACATATTGTAAGAATTTTGGCCAAGCTGTGTCTCATACTGTACTACCATGAGGAGATTTCATTTACTGAGCTTTTTTATCCTTCAGATCATCAGATTTTATGACAAACAAAACATCAAGTGATTAGAGACGAGGGAGCATTTTTACTTTTTACTCATTCCTCAAATATTTCATCATTATTTTTTTCCCTCCCAGTTACTTTAATCCTTTCATAAGAAACCATCACATTTTTCAGAAGAGGATCAACGTATCAACACAGACACTTAATAAGGTCTGATGTGGCAGCGGAGTTGCTCATGTTAAGTTAAGTTCTTAGAAGGGCCCTAACATGCATTTACAAATAAAAGTTTAAGGATGGCTTCCAGAGGGAGAACTTTTCGGAGTGCATCCATAAGTCACAATACCTTCTTGTGTCCTTCATCCATGTAGAATAACTTATGAGGCTGTCCAGCTGCTGAGGCAGACCACCACTCAGCTCTGCTCTGAAATCAGACATCACTTAGCCTTTGTGTAACCCTGTGCACCTAGAACATAAGTCTCCTTCCAGTAACAGAACTAAATCATTGTTGGCCCCTGCCCCTTTTTGCATTGTTAAAGACTTTGATCACGGTCAGGTTTCAGTTGCCACTCTTGCACATCAGGCTGAAATGGAAGTAGCTCAAGTGGTACCTTGTATGAGAATCAAAATGTGATTTGTTTTATGGCTTTTTCTGCAGTAAATGCACTTTAATAGGCCACGCATTTAAGTCAAAGAGCAGACAAAAATGCCTGCTGTACTCTAGCTACTTAAGACCTTATGGCATGTCGCCGCTATGAACAAGTTTCCTCTGTGTCTGTTGTGTCTGTGTGTATATATATATATAATATGTATATATATGTGTGTGTATATATGTATATGTATGTATGTATGTATATATATATATATATATATATGTATATATATATATATGTATATATATGTGTGTGTGTGTGTGTATATATATGTATATATGTGTCTATATATATATATATATATATATATATATGTATATATGTGTATATGTATGTGTATGTATGTGTGTATCTTAAATGTCTTTCTTACTGCAGAAACACCCTAGGACTGCCCTAGGACTCAGCTAAAAAATCTACTCTCTTATATTAATCTTTCATATGGCAACAATATGCCTGAGGAATCAGAGTACTGTTTTGAGGGAAGTTCATTGACATAGATAAGAGCTAAGGCTCAGCTAGAACTGTTTGATTGTGTAATGGAAAGCAGGCTTTTGTGTGGCTTTCTTGGCTTAGCTGTTTTTTTTCTTTTTTTTTTTTTCCTAAGTGTTTTTTCCCCCAATGTCTTAACATTTTCTCACTCAGGCTCATCTGGTCTCCTTTAGATACAAAGGCTGATTGCATTTGGCCCATATAGTACAACTCTCGGTTGCCTATTCGAGGGAGAAATTTTGCTCACTTTGAACCCAAGAACCCAAGTTCTCACTTTGGTCCTATATTTCTGAGCTCTGTTCCTAAATGTGTTTGGCACATCAAGCTTAGTGAACTTAAACATCGCTGACAGGATTTTTATGCCTGGTTATGTTCACAACAGAGCTTTTCAGTGTTCTGAATATGCTTGAGTTCAAGCTTATTCTTTAAAAATACTTTCATTTCAGAAAGAAAGTTGGCCTCATTTTGCAGATAATTGTTTGTTTTTTGGAAAGTCTATGAAATTATAGGCGTGTCTGTATAAATGTGTTTCATTGTCAGGTTTACTTATAAGGCCTGTGAAGATGAATTGTTGCTTCTTGTTTCTCAGGATCTTAACCTCAAGTTGCTTTATATTTCATGTACAATCACCACATCTTCTCTTCACAATTCCGTAGGTTTCTGCTTCGTTCTTTTCTTCTTCTTCTGTTTTTAAAAAAAAAAATCCTTCCTGTCTGTTTCTCTTCCAGTCATATGTTTGGCCTCGCTAAAGAAAACACTGCCTATGTAGTCCAACAGGAAATACTCCCACATCTGGTGCTGGTTCGGAACATCAACATGAAGAAGTAGGCCTTATGGAGAGTTAATGTGTACCCTCTCTCCATCCAAGCCCCCGACAGCCCGCTTGCTCTGGGCCACCCTGTACACAGCTCCCCCACCAGCCTTTGCACCCTCTTCGCTACCCGTCTCTTTTGGATTCGTGAATCTTCTTGTGGGGGTAGGATGGGGTTTGTTAAGGAAGATTCAGAAGATCCAAAATGTTGTCAGCAGTCTGGCCTTTCTTTTTAGCCTCTATAAATAATCAGAGAAAACCACTGATTTACACCTATTAGTCACACTCGAGACAAGCTCATCTTGAGTGTGACTAATAAGTGGGCTCTCACGATCTCACCTCAGCTATATGTAGACATGCTAAAGCTTAGACAACACACATACACACACGCTCATACCGTTTATACTGAGTGATTCAGTTGTCACTGAGAACTGTGACTGCGACGGTGTACACAGGGCTTGCACAAAAGCAGACAATATTGCTTCCCGACTGGCTCACGGTTACACAGCTGCATGTCTCCTACCTTCTCTCAGCTGTGAAGTTTTTGCTTTTTTTCTCATAAAGATAATATAATGTTCCACTTTATCTTCAGTCATTCTTCTCTGTCCAAGCCTAGTGTAAGATGGTTATTAGAAGGGGTGTTGTCCTTGGGAGTTGGAGGGCAACTTTTTTTTTTTTTTGTTTACCAACGTTGTGTTTTTCTCTTCTAATTATTGTCTCACAAAAGTGAGAAAACCACTTTGTATCCTGTGTTTACTGCATACTGTATATCTGTACTTTGATTGATAAATTGTTGTGATTGCTCCACGTCTCTTCCCTTATGATCCTCCTGTCCCAGGCCGTGTGACCCCTGACCAGCTGTGCTCCTACATCAAGCTATTCCGGAGCAGTTGGGAGGCCCTAGAGAGCCACTGTGGGGTGCTCCAGCTCGGTTTGGCCACGGCCCAGACGCTCCGACACCCCGGCCTTCCCCGCTGGGATGCCTGCCTGGCTTTCGAAAGGCTGCTGCTGCAGGTGCGCGCTCGTCATACGCAAATGTATAATTCACATGTTTTACAGACAGTGAAAAAAGTGGTGTAACAGCTTTGACCAATTCAATAGAAACTCTTCAGAACTCTCACTGTAAAAATCAGATTTCAAGATGCAGGACATTTTCTTTTTGAATGTGTAGAAACATCAGCAGCAGCAGCATATTTGAACTAACTCTGTCATTAGTTGTTTTGTTTTGGTTTTTTTTGCCAGAGCTCATCAGGTAAGTGGGTCGTGGGTGGTTTGTAAGATGATGGCCAGAATGTTGTGTTAAACTAAAAGTGAGGAGGGGGGGGGACAAAAATCCTCTCCTTCATAAACACGGTCAGTTTTGTTTGCAGGCAAAACATTCAGATCCAGTAAACACAGCAACAATCTCAGATTTCCATCATGTTGTTTAGAGTTTTTTTTAGTCTAAAGAAGGAAAAGGTCGATCTCGCAGGGAGGGGCAGAGGCGTTTGTACACGTGTGTTTGACTTCTGGAAGGTCAGAGATCAAGTCTGATGGAGAGATGGAGACAGAGGGGATCAGGGGGATGTGGAGTAATCAGGATAAATCAAAAGCCAGCGTGCACACAATCATCAGCTGTTCACCTCTTATTTCACCTCCTCAGCAGCGGTTAGTATATATTCTGTACTCCCTCACACACAGTACACCAATCTGAAGAGCACCAAAGTAAGAGCAAACTAACACTCAAGCCGTTACCCCTTCTCCTCCTCCTCCTGCTCCTACCTTGCTATTTTTACTCAGTCTCGATATATTCTCAAAACTGTTTAAAAAAAAAAAACTAATAGGACAGCAGAGTATTCAGGAACTTATTAAACTAAATCACGGAAAAATAAATCAAGCTTTAGGCCATGCCCCATGCCAAAGTGGAATTTGAAAACAACCTCTTAAACCTTTGTACTCAACGAGGGCCACTTGGTTATTAAATAAAGGAGGAAAACAGTAGGGCTTATACTTCCAGTATGCATTTACTTCATGACTCCGCTTTGATCTAATTCTCCATGGTTGTTTACCCTACCTGGATGATTTATGAACAACTTTTGGACTGCACCTTTCACAACTTGTGAGAACGAACCTAACTTGGTGGTCAGGTGGGGTGAGGTCTCCGGCTGTGGCTCTGTTGATAATAGTTGCATTTTGAATTGGTGTATAGTAGGATTATGAAAATACTTGGCCTGAGATCAGAAATACATTCTTAGGGAGTCTAATCTTGCATTGTGAGAGTTAGTGCTTGCATTCAAGATGGCCATGAGTTTTATTGAGGTATTAAGTTATTTACTTGTTTCTCTGCCCGCTTTGATTTGTTTGATTTCCATTTCAAGTTTTTTTTTTTGTTTGTTTGTTTTTAAAGTTTGGGCTTAGCATGGAGGGAAAAAAGTTAATTACACTGCAGGATGAAATGCTTTTCAGCCCTGCCTGGCTGTCGAAATTTTGTCCTGCCTGAGATTGTTTGCAGGCTGCTGTGGGGACGACTGGCCGGAGCTGGATACTCGGTTCCTGCTGGACCGTTTGAGTTCATTCAGGTCACCTCTGTGGTGCATGAGGGGGCTCAGAGTGGGCAGTAGCAGCACTTAAGGCGAATGGCTATTGAGTTTAGAGCATAGCCTAGTATGTATTTTTTTCCAAACGTTGCAAGCACTTTTTCAAAAATAAAAAACGTGTACCAACCAAAGTTTAATATTGTACTTGCTATTTTGTGATGTAGACAGTAGGGATGGGAATTGATAAGATTTTTTCGATTCCAATTCCATTATCGATACTGTTTAACGACTCAATTCTTTGTCGATTCTCTTATCGATTCTAATTTGGGGAAAAAGGAGAACAAACTGTTTTATTAGCATCATTTTTTTTACTTAGAAGTCACGACCTTACAAACTCAACAGCGAGGTCAAAAGAGGCCCAAAGATAATGCGTTAACTGTTGTAATATGTAACTGTGCAAATACACAAGAATGTGTAACATTTTACTAACAGATTTTTCCTAATAGAAATTAAAAAAATCTTCCTTTTAAAAGGATATATGAGCTCACTAAGCACTCAAAAATAATAATAAAGAAAGATAAATACTATCCAATACAACAGAACAGTGCATAGTACAAATCTGCAAATACTAGGAAGAATTAACTATTCTTTTGCAGAAAAATAAGCAAGTCTTCCAGCCTCTGAGCCAGCCAGACTCTCTCCCTCATCACGGTCATCTTCTAAATGTAATGCAGAAGGCATTTGTTTAATAGCATAGCATTAATGTTGTAGCGTGTTTTACAAAGAAGCACATAGGCAGAGGCATAGCTACTTACCAGAGTTGCCCTCCGTAGTAACCGCAGAGGTGATCATAGTTGACTACTGCTGCTGCTGCTGGGTTGAGATCCATCAGTCCGAAGCACGTCAAAAACATGACACTCGTTATTGCATGTTTTGCGCACAAATGTTTCTGCATGTTCCCTCCCGACCCTGTTATCTCCACTTTACAATGACTGCAAGTTGCCTTGTTGCCATCTTTCTTTGGTGAAGTGAAGCCAGACTTGGAGTGTGTGAACCTGGTGGGCGCCATTGTTGGTTACAACTGCAATACGCGTACTAAACCGACATAACCTAATCACGTAAGTGCTTTCTGGAATTGACTGTGCGTAACTTGCGTAAATTATGTGAGATTCGTTGCTGGTTGGAATCGATAAGAGAATCGCTAGATAAACTGCCAAACGATTCCATGGAATTAAAACACACCAGAACTGGTCCTCTACAGGAACCGGTTCTCGATTCCCAACCCTAGTAGACAGTGCTTCCTCAGCTGCAGCTTAGTCTTCTGCTCATGAGGTAATTCTGCTACAACAGAATTAAAAAAAAATAGGAAATGATCTCAGCTTTGGCAGATGTGAACATGCAACCCTAACTGGAAAAGCAACAAACCTTTGAAGGTCTCTCAACTGGATGGTTGATAAGAAAGTGGACAGATGTGGTCGTGGCAGGTTGACATGTAAGTTGTGATATAAATGTGGCTTGCATGATACATTGTGTACGTTGTGATTACTGCCACTGGATCAACAACCTCCTAATATAGTCTTTACATTTGTCTAAAATGGCTAGATCTCTTCTCTTTGGCACTAGCACCTTGCCTGCACCTATACCACCCCTGCTGCCCTGGGCTCTGACTGTCTGGCTTGTAACTGTCTTTTAGTCTGAATGGGTCAGATTGAGCAGACTTGGTCAAGCTCCAATCCACAGTTAAAGAATGTGTGTGCTTGACGGGCTCAGCACTAGACAGGGGCGGCGCGGCCAAAGCAAAATCCAACAGACTCACTCTTTCACCGCTTCCCAGAACATCACAAGCGCACAGCATTACCTTCCCATCAACAGCCCGGCCAGGGCCTCTGCGTCACCAAACTAAACACGTCCACATCTAGTGTATATCCCTCCCACAGAGAACAGACATGAGGCATGTTGCAGCTACATCTTCTGGAACGGCAGACTTTCTGAAGGCCAGTTTTGTGTCCACTGTGTGCTCTTGAGAAGTCTGTCACATCACTGAACATTGTTGTGATGACAGCAGTCCAGTAGAGAGGCTGTAACCCCGCTCACCCTGGCCTGTTGCTTTACTCTGCTGGGATTACCAGGGCATGCCTCTGCAAACATTCAAGTTCAGAGTTATTACTAGTCACAGCACTGCTCACGCAGAAAGCTGCGCTCGGCTGTATGTCCCCATCTCCCATGGGTCACTAATACTGCCCGTCTGGTTCTTATCTCTGTCTCTGCTGCATGTTTGTGTTTGAGTCTGAAAAAGTGAAAATGTGACTTAAATTGAGCTATACATTTAAACCCAGCATGCTTGGACATGACTTAACAGTAGTCGAGCTCAATAGAAAGAAAGAGGGAAAAAAAATGTTGTTTTAAAAATGCCAACATATAGTGAAATTGACTTGGACATAAACCATGAACCCAAGTTCACACTAGGGCATTCTTGAGAAGTGGATCTGAGCAACTATGTTTGTGAACTGAAGTAGGTCAAACTAATTTGGTTGGAACGTGGCTCTATGTTTTATTCTGCGTCCTGGACCTGCCATTAGCTTTCATCCCTTATGTTATTTTAAAAAATGTGTTAAGTCAATGTATAATAAAATGGGCAAAGTTAATAATAAAGTGATGTAAAACCCCAGTTCCAAAAAAGTTGGGATGCTGTGTAAAATGTAGATAAACAGAATGCAATGATTCACTAATCTCATAAACCGATATTTTATTCCAGATAAAATATGAAGAACATATCAGATGTTGAAACATATTTTCCTTTTCATATAAGATATTTGCTTATTTTAACTTTGATAGTAGCAGCACATCTCAAAAAAGCTGTAACAGAGACAAAAAAAAGGCTGGAAATGTTCTGTTGGGATTGAATTCAGCTCATTAAAAATAAAAATACTTTATTAATCCCTGAAGGGAAATTAATTGTTTTTGTTGATCTAAGTCTCTTCAAAGATTAATTTTAGACGGTTATCGCTGTGGACAGGAAGGATGTCCTGTATCGGTCTTTGTTGCAGTGGATCTAAAGAATCCTCTGACTGAAGACACAGTTGAATCATTGTGTTGCGAGGAGGATGTTCAGAGTTGTCCATGATGTTCTTCATTTTATGAAGTATCCTCCTTTTCACTTCTTGATTAGTTTTAGTTTCTTTAAGTCACTGGTTCTGATGCTGCTCTCCAACAGATGACTGTAGAAAGGATTGCATTCTCCACAACAGACTTATAGAAGATATGCAACATCCTGCTGAAAACACTGAAGGACTTAAGCTTCTACAAGAAGTAAAGTCTGGTCCGTTGCTTCTTATAAACACATCTCCAGTCCAGCCTGTTGTCCAGGTGAACACTGAGGTATTTATAGTCCTCCTCCTCCTCCACCACCTCCATTTCTTCTTCCATGATGGTAAATGCTGTTCCTGGTCCTCCTAAAGTCCACAATCATGTCCTTTGTCTTGTTGACATTTAAGATGAGATGATTGTTCCCACACCAGGCCACAAAGCAGTCCACCAGTTCCCTCTACTCAGTCTCTTGTCTGACTGATACATACTGACACTGATCCCATAACTGTGGAGTCATCTCAGTATTTCTGCAGATGGCAGGACTCTGACAGGTACTGGAGGTCTGAGGTGTGCAGTAGTGAAGAGGAATTGGTGAGAGTACAGTCCCCTGTGGTGCTCCTGCGCTGCTGACCACCTGGTCAGACATACAACGATTCAGGCTCACAAACTGAGGTCTGTTTGTCAGATTGTCAGAAAATAGGTTTATGAGATTTGCAAATCATTGCATTCAGTCTCTGTTTATTTTTTTTACCCAGCATCCCAACTGTTTTTTTGGAAATAGGGTTGTATAAAGTTACAGATAAATTACATGTAATTGCATCTGCTCTAAAACTGCTGTCTTCTCAGTTCTGGGGTCTTTTTCTTTTAGTGAACTGCGTTCTGATTTAAGGCTTGTCATCAGATCTGTTGACATAAGATCTTATTGTTTTTTGGTCCAGGCTGCTGTAGAAGTAGTATTAACGTTGTTAAAATGTTCTGATTTTAAATTTGGACATTTTTGCCTTTTTTTTTTCTTCTTTTTTTTGTAGTGAATATTGTTTTACAGATTTCTGGAAAAAGTTGAAAATATTGTTTTCGTGAAGGAATCAGTTATTGGCTCTGTGTGTACTGCCATTGTTATGATGGAGCGCAGTCCCTTTCCTCTGCCTGTGCTTTCATCTGCTGTATTTCTCTATTCACTGTTGTGGCAGCTATGCTTGCACAATGGCCATGAGAGATCTTGCTGAGTAGTCCAGAGCGAGCCAAATTCCAGATTTTCATCAACTGAATAAACTGCATTCCTCAGCTAAAAAGTATTTCACAAAGAGACACACAAAACAGACGTTTTGTTCTGTTTTTGCTCATGTCTGTGTTGTAAATTCTCAACCCAACAAGGCTAATTTACAGGATCATCCTCCATTAAGAACCCCGAGGGCAGTGTCTCTGTGTTGTGGCCTCAAGACTCATGACCCCTTACCTCTATCCTTTGACCCCTCCTGGACACACACTGACCTGCAGGGGCTTAAACATGAAGATCTGCATTATGTTCGAATGGTTTGACAATAGAAAAAAACATGTAATCTCTTATTATGTAAAGTTGTAAGTAATCATACCTATCCCAAGATTGCTAATGATTAAGCATCTGTGTATGTGTAACATCTAGACTGCATCATGTCTTATTGAAGGGGGGAAAAAAGTCAATATTTCTCCTTAGTAACATTCATCTTATCTGTGCTGCATGCCACAGACAGACAAGGGGCTTTAAGCCAGTAATTGGCCTTTCCCCAGGGTATGGTGCTTGTCCCCACATCTCAGAGAAGTGCCTTCATGCTGCACCTCTGCTGTGTCGCTGCCGCTTGTCGTGGTTTGCTGGCCATTGTAACAACGAAGTGTGTATGACGTTGTGGCTCTGCGCTGAAATATCCAGCATTGACCTGCTCCAGTTCCCCACTGTTTAACAGCCTCTTTGATGAAATGACCTGGCCTGACCGTCTCCCCATCCATCCACGTTTTGTATACCATTCTCTCTCATCCAGCCCTGCAGCAATGCTGATCTGCTCACAGAATGAACCACAGGAGGTTTGGGACCATCTCCAGCCTTTTTCTTCATAAAGTGGCCTCTTTGTCTGTTGTATTTTTTTTTTAACTAGGCCCTTTTGTTTACTGCTTTTTAAAAATGTGTACCTTGTTTCTCTTTTATGTACTTGTCAAAGTACTCAACATGGACTCCTGTGCTCTATTAAAGTTGTCACCTCTGTATTTTCTAGGATAACACATTTTCTAAAACTAGAGGGAAAGACATAGCTGAGTTTATCAAAAGAGAGAGATATTTACCTATCTCTTCCTTCCTGTGTTTAGTTTGAAAGGATTACAGTGGGAGAGAAAAACAGCATGGAGTTCACTCCCAGGAAGAACCAGGAATAGCACCCCCATTTCAACGTCCCCCTCCTCTCCCCAGTCCCCTCCTCAGCGACAGTACCCTGACGGCTGTGTTTACATTGTTCTGCACAGCTCAGGCATAATGTACTATCTGTTTAATAGGCAGCGATGTCTGTTTACAGAGAGGGACCTTTTTAACAGAGGTGATAGGTTGGCAGGCCAGAGGGCAACACCAACTCATCTCACTTCCTGTTATCATTACCTCTCCTCTGTCAGACATGTAAGTGCTTGAATCACTCTGCTGTCTGCATTACTTATCGTTAATCACCTGGCCGTCCTATCACCTATGATTGCATTCAGTCCGTCTCCTGGAAAATCAAGGAACACAAGAAGGCTCAATAAAGTTGTCTCATATTAAAACTCATTAACTTCACTTCTCAGCTCAATAGTAATTTGCCTGTGCTGCATTTTAAGTGTTCTACTAAGCATCTTTCTACTAAATCTATATCTCAGCTCACTGAACTGAAACTATGTGAGAATTGATTTGATGTTAATAGCTTGGGAATTATAGAGTTGCAGCTCCTTGAATGTTAAAGGTGAAGGAATAAGACGATACTGACATTCTCTTTTCCTTAAAGTGGCAGTTCTTTTTTTGTTTAGGCATTGCTCTGTATCGTTGTATTTGCTGCATAAATACATCTGCAGATATTTTAACTGGTTTCTATTGTTTATTGTGGCTGTTGAGCTGCAGTCAACGCCCCTCACTTGCAAAGAACTTTTATGTGCCACTGGGTTTTTTTTTCCCTTCACAAATGTTTGTATTTTGAGGGTTGTATAAATTAATGTTTTTCACCACCTTTGCCTAAAGACCCTCACTCTAACTTAGCCCAAGAAAGAAAAGTTGACCTTTCTTTAAGATCATCCACATTAGTTGTAGGGTTCCACAAATCTGTTGTATTGATCTGTATTGTCATCTCACAGTGTTTGAGTGAAGCAGCCTAGCATACATGATCAGAGGGGCTTCTTGAAATTCCCACTAACCCTCGCCATACCTGGTGAATCATGTCAGTGTGGTCTGCTGACTTGGTCTCTTGGCGTCATACTTCATTTGAGCATGGTCCAACAAGACACCACAGATGGGGGGGGGGAATACCACAATGCCCAGTATTCACACTTGAATTGTTAACAGGGGAAGGCCATAGAAAGAGCTGACCATGAAGGAAGATGACAGAAATTTGTAAAAGACCCAACACAAACCCACTCTCCCAGATGGAGCTGACCAACAAACCACTTTATACTTTTCTGTTTTTTTGGCTGGCACACAGAGCTTCCATCAGTTCACATATTACCGATCACGTACATGTGCCGTTCTTTCTATAGTGTTCTGCACCTGAAACTACATCCAGATATTTTTGCACGAAGGTGTGTATGAGTGTTTGTGTGTGTGTGTTTATCCATGTGTGCATGCGGTATTCATGCATGTGCATCCTTTAACATGGTCTTTCTGGCTACATTGTTTCAGCTTCCTGTTGTCACAAACAGACTCTCTGTTCCCCATAGCAAAGCTTCACCTCAGGACAGATTAACTATCAGGTCATTTGTCACTACCTGCTGAGCACAGGCCAGTAAGGTCACGGCCCACAGGACAAGTGTCTTTTGTGCTTGTATGTCTGATCTGAACTGGAGACAGAGGAACTTTCCAGGTCCTTTGGTTGTCCTCTTCGGATACATTTACCTTTATTTGAAAGATTTCGCTCCAGATTTTATTGATCAGTTGATCAGTTTGACCATCGCTGAGCAAAAGGTGGTCCTTCCTGAATCAGCTTGGTGTCACCTACACATTTGGGGTCACTGTAGCTTGGTGTTGCCCCTTACAACAAGAGATGAACTGGGGCCTGATTTATGTAAACAGAAACGAATGGGCTAAGGTGAAGAAAGCTGGAGCAGTCCCCCTTAGCGCTTGAAGCAAATGTGGAACAAGGACCCCCCTTTGCTGTAGCGTGTAATTGTACCAATGTGAACTCAAGTCCGCACCCCCTCATCCGCTCTACCCCCACCCCCTTGTTCAGAAATGCCCACCCTGCAGACTACCTTGTCACTCCCAAGGATTCAACCGGTCACCCAGAGGGGAACGAGATTGACCAGTCACCATGGTAACTAAGGAGTGAGGGTCAAATCTGGTCAATCAGAGATGACTTTTAACACCCTTGTTCTGTCATTAATTACCCACACTTCCCTGGGGCTTTGCTCCTCATGTAACCCCATAGATCGACTGGCTGGATCTAAATGTTTGAAATGTTTGATCAGGTGAAGTGTGCCATTCGTTATATATGTGTTTTACAAATGGGTCAGTCTTTTCTTTATTGCCAACTAAATGAGCAGGCCACGTGAGAGAGAGTTTGAAACTACAGTACATCAAACAGATCTGTCAGGTTAGTAATAAGATCCATCCCAAAAAATAACTTCACTTCTGATTTTCAGGGAAGATAGTGTTTGATTAAATGCCTGAATAGTTCATCAAGGAGGATTCTAAGAAAAATCCTGCAGCGTCTCAGAGACCTGGGAGTCTTTTCTTCATACAACAAAATTTAAAGTCAAGGACTCAGACTCCATTCTGCTCTTGGTTGTTTATCGGTTGTGACAACTCTGGCCATATCAGGTGTTGGGCATATCTTTTACCTTAAGTTAAGCCAGTATTTGAATTTTCTGCGCTCTATGTGGATGAAAATAATGAACAAAATACAGCTTGCTTCTAGGTTTTGTATGTGTCTGAGTATTTGGCTTTTTGTTGTTTTTGGAATCTTCTTTAATGAGCTATAAATGAAATTAATCATTTGTGGGATTTTTAGGGAACCAACCATGCCCTGACCCTAGGAGCATGATTAACATCAGGGTAAGAAAATAGGGAGTTGCCCCGAGGCTCTCTGCTGGGGATGGAGTAGTTAAATGGCCTCATTTACTCCTCTCATTTCACAGTATGGGTACTTTTTCACTTGGTTTTATATTTCTTTTTTGTTTTTGTTTTTTTTCCTACATAAGCATCGGGCTCCCTCCTACCCTAATCCTTTCATCTTTAAATATTCATATTATTGCTCTTATGTTTATTTGTACAAATGTGTCTCATGATATATTTGCAGTCTTTGTGCTGCAAAAGAAGTATCTGGTACAGTGTTAAGAATGACTGCAGCCACACACTGAGACATTCCTGCAAGAGCAGCCAGCGTGAGCATGTTCACACTGACAAAATATTTGTAAATAGATTTGGGGAAAATGCTTCAGATCAATTGCCAAAATACTTGATATGTTTAGTGAAGTTATGACAGAGACAATTACCCATATGTTAGCTCAATGAAACTCCCATCAAGATGTATTTCAGTCAGCCGAACATGACTGGAATACATGAACTGTACTGACATAATTGACCATGTGGGCTGTTGGACACTATTGCATTGTTAAAAAGCCTGCAGTCTTGTAGAAAACTTTCCACTGCCTGCCATGGTGTACACCAATCAAAGCCAAAACTAAGCTTCTCAAAACCAGGCCTCTCCACTACAGTTGATCCAGTAGGAAAACTTGATTTGAAAACATGCGAGAGAAAACCTCACAGATTCCTGTGTTTTCCCTCTCCGGCTTTCATCTGGAGCGAACTCACATGCCCCACTTCTCTTCTTCTATTGTTCTAAGTTAGCAGCACTCTGAGACACATGTGGGCCTGTTTGTCCCACTGCTGTTTTGATGAAACTGGGAAAAGAAATAAAAGCAACCCAAAACGAGCAGAGACGCCGAACCGCTAATTATGAGTTGGGGGTTTGGGGGGGGGGGGGGGGGGGGGGGGGGGGGGGGGGCTCTGGGAGAGAGGGCGGGGGAGAGTCGTTGCTCATACGCCTGCCATGTGCCCCACTTGCCTCTTCCTCCTCTTCCTCCCAAATCTTCACCCCCCCCCCACCCAAATCTTTTGTTCTTAGGTATTTAAGATGCTGCGCGTTGTCTCTTTCATGTTAGCAGTTGCGATGCTTCTGTGTTCTAAGCGTCATGGCTTAACAGCACATTTAAGGTCGTTTGTCGCCAACAGGGTTTATGGCTTTTAGCATGCTGCACATTGTCTGCTTGGTGAGGCATAATAAATTCTGTCACATGTGATTTGGGTGGTCATGCTTGTCTTCAAATAGTCAGAAGCTTTTGCATAACTGTCAGTTGTTTATTGTGGTTATCAGGAGTTGGTTGTAGAGAAAGCGAAGCATTTACTCTTATAACACATTGGACACACACTTCACATCTGGCTGTGAAGATCAGAAGTTCAGTTGTCCTCATTCACACTGCACTAACCACTTCTCCACATCCTGTCAAAAACACAACAGTCCAGAAGTGAAACTGCAGAATCAAATTTTTTTTTCTTTTTGCAAGTTTGCATGATTGCAGTTTATAATCAGCTGACACTCCATACTATGTTTCTCTTTCTTTGTAAAGACAAAATTTGGCCCAAGGCTTTTGCTGAAATGCATGTTATAATATTTGACAGTGTAGTAATTTTTTTTTTAATGTGATGGATTAAACAAAAGAAAGCGTAATTCCTTGAGCAACATAGAAATGAGAGTTGTTGAACTTTACTATTACTAATATCGGTCTCTAAAATAAAAGTTTTTGCATAAATCACACATTTATGAAGCTAATTGTATTTTTTTTTGTGAAGAGAATGTGTCAGGAAGGCTTACTCAGCAATTTGGTCTTTTTGGAGTCTCTATTGTTGATAGCAGAAGGTTTTTTTTTTGTTTGTTTGTTTTTTTATTCTCATATTTAGTGCTGGGCAATATGACAATATATATCGTGGGGACGATATAAAAGTGTGTATCGTGCCATTTCTCTTCTATCGTTTCTATCGTTTCTAACCTAATTTTATCAATTTTCAGCAAATATGTTTAAAACCTGCAATGATTAAATTTGATAGAATATATCTATACAAAGTAGCCTTTTATGTTTGCACTTTTATTTAATGCCTTAAACAGAGTTCTCTTCAACTCTGTTTACTTTAGACCTTTATATTGGTTTGCAAACTTTGCACTACAAGGTTACAGATTTCAAAAAGTTGAAAAGTAATTTGTGTTAATTTTTTATAGCTGAACTTCGGTGCAAAAATGTGTTTTCCTCTCAGAAACTGTTGTGCACTTAAAAAAAATGTGAAAGCACTGTTTGTACCTACCTGTTTTTGCTCTAAAATGTTTTTGTTTAGCTAAGTCCTTTCAAAATAAAGTTGAAAAGTAAGCAATGAAATTTTTGTCAAACTTTTCAGAGAAAGAAAACATACTTTATTATGGATATCGTGATATATATCGTTATTGATATAAAATAGTCCATATCGTGATATATGATTTTTTTCATATTGCCCAGCACTACTCATATTAATGTCCAAAAATTGCAACCTTGTAAACCTTGTAAAATTTAGAACTTTTCCTTATCATTTTTAGTTGACTTTGATAAATGTCGATAAAATGCATATATTAAGACCCAGCTTTTTGAAATGAAGATCTACGCATATCTTGTTAAATGTTTGCTTCTTTTACTGGCACAAACTTCATCATAGCTTGCAAAACTTTGCCATCCAAATTGAGAAATCATGTTGAGGTTTGTTGCTAAACATTTTTCATTCCAGATGAACATTTTCAACTAAATTGTCCGTGCTTGCTGTAATGTAATGCTGATGATATATTCTATGGTGGTTGGTCAAATTATGTTTTGTGGATTTGCTTGCTGGCAAAGAGATTTTTTCCTACTCTTGTGTTTTCTCTATCTGTAGTTTCACCATGAAGCACTGGCCAGGTCCAAGGTGGTGGTGGGGAGGGATTAAATTGGCCTTGCAGTAAACATTATCACTTGTTTATCAACACCTATATTAGCTAACCTCAAATTTCTTTTTCACTGCTATTTGCAGAGAAATCATGAATGTTATCTGAGGAAATATAGTAAACTGCCTACATTTTGTTTTAAGAAAAGAAGGTCAATTTGCTCCTGACAGAACTGGGTTTACTCACACAAACCTCTTCAGCTCTGCCCACAAGTTTTCTATAGTTTTGAGATCAGGGCTTTGTGACTCCAAAATACTCCAACACTCCTTAGTGACTCCAAAACAGTCATTTTGTAACTAAACACACCCCAACAACATGATGCTGCCATTCTCGTGCTTCACAGTTTGGATGGCATTCCCAGACTTTAAAGCGTCCTCCTTTTTCCACCAAATGATGGTCATTATGGGCAAACAGTTCAATTTTAGTTTCATCAGACTAAAGGACATGTCTTCAAAAATTAAGGTCACTAGCCCTGTGTGCATTTGTAAAATTTAATCTGGCTTTTTTATGATGCGTTTGGAGTAATGGCTTCTTCCTGTCTGACTGGCCTTTCAGTCCATGTCAGTACAGGACTCATTTCACTGTGGATAATAACCGTCTCTTACCAGCTTCAGTCAGCATCTTCACGAGGTAATTTGCTTTTTTTCTGGGGTTGATACACACATTTCGCACTAAAGCACATTCATGTCTGGGACGCAGGACACATCTCTTTCCTGAGTACTATGATGGCTGGACGTTCTCATGGTGATTATACTTGTGCAAAATTGAACAAATGAATGTGGCACCTTCAGAAATCTGGACATTGTACCCAAAGATGAAGCAGACTTGTGGAGGTCCACAATTCTCTTCCTGAGATCTAGGCTGATTTCTTTTGAAATTTCTTATGATGTCACATGAGGCAGCAGTATGTTTGAGGTGTGCTTTAAAATACATCCACAGGTGTGCCTCCAATTGTCAATTAACCTATCAGTAGTTTTCAAAGCAATGACATCATTGTCTGAATTTAATGGCATCGTAATCATAGTGGTTAGTTTAGTTTGATTTAATGTCAGACAGTAAGAAAAAAGGTTATGTCTTTTTATACAGGATGTGTATTTTCTTTTTCAACTGTATATGATCTGTAGTATTTGAGATAAAAGGTGTATATGTTTTCTAAATGTATATTTATAACTGAACGTACACCCATCTATTTCTGTAAGCACTCATGCATTGTGCAAATATGTTTTAAGATTTAGACATGTACTTTTGATATCTACTAAGTAATGCAGCTGGAATCATTCTGAAAACAAAAAAAAAAAAAAATAAATAATGCACATGTATATTTTTGTGTATTGTCAAAGTCACCCCCATTTACCTTGTCAAATTTCCTGACATGGATTGGCTGAGCTGTAAGACGTGACCAAACTTTCTATGAAAGTAACAAGGTTCAGGAAAAAAAAAAAAAAACCTTTGCATTTGTGGTGCTTCAAAGAGCTGAAGTGATATGTGCTTCATATATAAAAACAGAGTCTTCACAACCAAACATGGGTCTTAAATGTTTTTAGATGCCTAGCTGCGGCAGTGAACAAGAAGGGCCATCACGGACTGTACTTTTTGAGGAAGTTGCATGTTTTTGATGTCGATAAGAGAATTAACACTTTTATGTAATCAGTTTTTACCATTTTCCATTATTGCCTGGTTTGAAAATGTGACAACTAAGAATAGTTGCATAACCCTAAACAAGGTCGTGAAGGTGGCCAGTAAAATAATCGGCCAACCACGGACCTTGGTATCCTGTATATGAGCAGCAGGGACTGAGAAAGGCCAGAGTTATTGTGAAGAGCCAGATTCACTCTGCAGAAAAGAATTTGAACTGCTTCCCTCAGGCATTTGACTAAAGACATGAATTTATCATATTCATTATGTTTTGCATCTTATGCAGGATTTTCCTTTGCACAATCAGCCCAGGTCCTCAAAAACACAGAGCCAGCATTCTTTCAGTTTGCTTGGTTTCTTTGAGTCGCCGATCCTGATGCTAATGTCTCAACAGATGACTACAGATAAAACTGTGCTTTCTCTCAAAGACTTACAGAAGAGATGCAGCTTATTGCTCCAAACACTGGATCTGAGTTTCATCAACTAGTACAGTCAACTCAGTCTCTTCTTGTTATCAGCATCTCCAATCAAGTTGTTAAATGATCCTGCGTTAGTTTTGATTATGTTTTCTGGCTAGATGTCAAAAAAGTAACTTTTTTTAAGAAAAGTGAAAAGATGAATTATAATAATAAAATAATATGAGCAGTGTCTCTTCTCTTTAAAAGGAAAAGGACCTGAAGTAAAAGATTTAGTGCCACCCCATTAACAACTATCATAGCTTGTTAATACTTTATTTTATTGTTATTATTACTGGCTAAGAGCATTGAAGGTCTTATTTGGAGAATTTTCATCCATCCGTCCTGCAGAAGGCTTCTAGCTCAATGAGATTCTTGGACTGCCATGCATGTTTTGTTCTGAAGACTGTCAACAGATCAGGGTCACAGGACTGAGAGCGATGCCAAAACCTTCAACTTGCATCTCCTGAGATAGCTCCATTCTTGATTTCCAGAGGTGTTTTTAGGATTATTATCTTTCTGTCAATACTGTTTTCATTTGATCTTCACCATTTGTGATATTAACTTACATAAATTGTTGGCATTGCATGCAGTCAGTTCTTCACTTTAACAGTGACATATTTTGAGCTCTACTAACTGCAACACAACCCCAAAGTATAATCAAACTAACTCTGTTTTTAACAAACTAAAATTCTGCAAGCACGTCTTTTCTTATTATGTCTAGCCAGTTCTTCTTCTTCTTCTTCTTCTTCTTCGTTTCTTTTTCTTCTTCTTCTTTTTCTTTTCTTCTTCTTCTTTTTCTACTTATTCTTCTTCTTTCTACTTCTACTTCTACTTCTACTTCTACTTCTACTACTACTACTACTACTACTACTACTATTACTACTTCTACACTAAAAATAAAAACACCCATTACACATGCAACTATTTCCAAGCATTTCCTCTGGCTTTGTCTCAATGTCAAGAAAACTGATTAATGAGGTTTTTTGAAATATATATAATGAACGGCCTGATTTATCCTATTAAACATTTCAAACCTCAGATTAATTTAGTTCACTGTAATGCCAGTCAATAAAAAGCAACCAGTCAGTTTGTTAGCTACTAATGTTTAACTTCTCACTAATGCATGAACTTCTTGACACATTTTATTGACTAATTTTATAAAATATTTTGAACTAAGGTACATTTTTTTGGGAACTTTTAAAAGTACAACTACAGCAAAACTGCACGGTCAAAAGGGACACTGTGTTAATAGAAATTTCTGTATACCACATGTATAACAGAAATAAATGCTGGTAGTTAAATGATAAGTGGGGCACTCTGGTACTCAGGTCAAAAAGCCCACAGTTGCATTTTAATTCTCACAGTCATAGTGGTGTCTGGAGATGCTGCCTCTCTTTACCAGTGCGACGTGTCTCATTGTCATTTAATGGTGAATCTCTGTACTGTATCACAATACAGACAGATGGGGCATTAGTGATGTGTTTCCCATCTGTCCAGGAAGGACAGGCATGATGGGAGAGGATGTGGGAGAGAGACAGTTTTATAGTGTCTGAAAAAACTTTTTTTTTTTGCTTTGCTTTGCTTTTCTGGTGGTGGTGCGAAGCCCATGATCTACTGCCAAACATCAGCTATTTCTAATCAGAGGGGTCAGTCAAACATTGTTCTACCCTCTGTGGCACTTTGTTGTGTTGTGTTGGAATAAAGGGCCGTGTCAGGGTTCCTATGTGGCAGCACTTTGCTATCCGTCCTCGCTGAGAACTAATAATGCATTGCTTTTGGGTATGACGCTATGCACAGGTTACCTCTGATTGGTTCATAGTAGTGGGGTTGGAATCAGTCAGTTTCATCACAAAGGGGCTAAAATACTAAAAGGAGATATTTTAAACAAAAAAAAAAAAAGGAAGAAGCACACACTGCATCTGCACTGGAAAATCGACATTATTATTAGGGCCAGGTAAGATAACACTTTATTATTGCATTAATGCAATTTATTAACACCGACATTTATTTTATCCCGCATTAACGCATGTAGCTCACATGCTTTTGTTCTGAAAAGTCTGTTTCTGGCTGCTGCGGAACCGGAAGAGAGTTGATGAATAAACATTCAGAAAAGCTAAAACAAACATGGAGAGCGGTAAAGTTAAGGAACTTTACATGGACATGTTCATTTTAAAGTTCTCTCAGTTGCAGGATTTGACAGAAACAAAGTTTTTTGTAACCACTGCCAAGTTGAACTCCCCGTTAAAAGTTTCTACTGTTACCTCAGAAATTGTCTACTTTTGAATTTATTATTTGATTTTGCGTACACAGTGTGATTAATCGTGATTAATCAGGGAAATCATGCGATTAATCACGATTAAAAATTGTAATCGTTGCCCAGCCCTATTTATTATGACACTTAATTTCACTCCACTGAGAATCTATTTTGATTTGTCTTTTCTACAGCAAACTAGAGCTAATGGACTAACAACAGCACACCAAGAATAGCTCAGATTGTTCTGTGTATTAACTGAGATTGCAGTAACAGTGGCAGCAACACTGTTTGTGTTACAGAGTCATAGTCTCGCCTTTAGGCTACATAGCTAAAATGTAACACAGAAACGGATCAACTTTGAAACTAGCTGCTAAAATTAGCAGGTGATCCACTGTTTGAAAAGTACATCAAGAATCTTTGCTCATACACATGAAGTGGACTTGTATTAAAAAGACATGTACAGTACGTCAGATGTCTTCAGCTGTAAAAGACAGCATGGTCAGTTTGAGACCAACGTAGTTTCATTAGGTGGTGTAAACTAAGGCCTGACGTCGATAAAAGTGCATACAGAGAATATAATCCAACCAGAGTGTGGTCAACGGTTCATTCATGGCTCCACTCTTTGTTCGGCACCACCTTGGCAAGATTGCAAGTTTTTCTCACAAAATCTGATTGCAGCTGTAATTCAGTCTGTGTTATTTCTGCCTGTGAGTTCTGGTGGTTGTAATTATGTCAGAGATATAAGTCATGATTTTGCAAAGTTATATTAGTCTTGGAGATTTTTTTTTTTATCATGACAGATAAGAGTCTGTGGGATTTGGCATGAATGTAAGTTCTGTCTTTACAAGTAGAGTAGTGAGAGTAAGAGAATGGGATGCACTGGGGAATGAGTTGAGAAATCTGGGAAAGAGGAGACAATAAGGGAGAGGATGACGTATTGTATCCAAGACAAATAGAAAAAAAATAAAAATAATATTAATGTTATAGTGTGAGCCTGTAATATTGGATTCAGCTTGTCTCAGTGCCCCTCCTCATTGTGTTTTTTTTAGCTGAGCTGTGGCCTAAAGCGGTGGGAAAGTTTGTGCAGAAGAAACCCTGGGTGATGTTATTTGTATTGTTCTATTTCAGCTTGTGTGCTGAACCAGTGTCAGCAGATTAGGACTACTTTTCATTTTCACACACACAAACACACATATATAAAGGGAAACCAACCGCGCTCTCCTCCCTCTGTTTCCGTCCAGACCCCAACTTTCAGCTCTTCTTCTGCCCCATCTTGTTTGTGGCCAGTCAGTCTTTGCCTCTTTTCATGAAATGTGGGTCAGTGCTTAATTGAGTTGTCGGGGGGGAAAAAAGAAAAAAAAAGTCCCACTAACACCCTCTGATACAGATTCTTATAAAAGATGGAATTCAAGCAGAGTGATGTGTGTTAGTGTGCAGACATGTAGATGTGTAGTCTGCAGACAGATCTCGGTTTGTCTGTACTCTCTTTCACTCAGACCTGTACGTTGTGTGCAGCCCTCCCTGTGACGCTTCAGTACACACAAGCATAACACACCGCTTCTGTTGTGTGTCTCCACGTGTGACTGAGGGGGAGAGAGAGAGAGAGAGATGGCGTCAGATTGAGTTTGTGGGGTGTACTGTGATTCCATGCAACCTGTATTTGACGTGACACAGGGCTGTTTGTGTGTGCGTGCAAAATGCCACCTTGTTTTGAGTTTAAGATTGCTTACAGAAACGGCGTTCTCTTCACAAGTCCCGATTCTTATGAACGTAAAAGACAAGTCACTGTGTTAAGCTTGACTGTTAGCTGCACAGCCGGGATATGTTTATTTTTAGATAATACTTTTAACTTAATGATTTAGTTCCACATACTTAAATATGGAACTTGCATCACACTTAAACACAGGTCTTGCCTTTCTGGCATCCGTCTGTCCAGACAGCAAAATAATCTCGTTGGTCATAGTTGAATGATAAAAAAAAGAATTAGTCTGAGTCACGTAATAAGTGTCGCCATTACGGAGCATCATATGACCCAGCCAGCACACTCACTCCACCATCGCGCCACTGATAACATCTCACAGAGGAGGTTGTTTATTTCCCATCATCCTGAACCGTCTCTTCTCTCTTTTTTAATTTTTTGTTGTTTGTCCTCCATGACTTGTATTTTTTTTTTTTTTTTTTTTTGTAATTAAGATGATAAACAAGGTTCCATTGCATCTGAGCATCCGCCCAGGTGTGTGTATGTGTTGGGAAATGGAGAGAGATTAGTTGTTTTCCATTTCCCCTCTCCATAATGAGTGTTCTGTAAATGTTTAGGGAAGACCAGGCATGCGTTGGCGTGTTTGTCAGTGTCTATCATAGAGAGATTCTCAGGTTGGTGGGATAGTGTTGATTATGATGTACACCTTATTTACAAAACATTTAAATCTGGAGGGGGAAAAAACTGAAAAGTATGGAGGCTCCGTTACACAGGCTAAGGTTCCTTTACTCTAAAACAGATGTGCACATCACCACTTTTTTTATTAGGAGTTGCTCTGCCTAAATACCATGTTACCTCTGTGACCTGTGTGTTAATGTGAGGTCAGAAATAAAGGCGTGCCTCCTGCCGCATGTGGCACAAGTATAGATGTCCACAACACACACAGCCATCCTCCTTTGCGAGACGCACCAGATGTATAGTTGTACCTCAAAGCAATGACGAGCACTAGTTAGCCCTGCAGCTCTGACTGAAGATGATGTATTTCATGTTTTATTCAAACTTCACCACTGAAACTCACCCATCACGGAGCTGTGCATCAGCCCATGATGACACACTGCTCAGTCAGGAATGACTGCGTGGACTGAGCCGAGATCAGACGTGCAGAATCCAAACTCACACAGCTGTGGTCCCCCTAGCATGCAGCTAATAGTTTAAAAATATCCATCATTTCAACTACAGCCTGTTTCCTGTCTATTGAAGCCTTTTCCAGATCAAAGTTTTTGAAGGGAAGAAACAGAGATGCAGTTTACTCCATACTGGGCTCGAGCCTTTGTGGACCTGAAGTGGTGCAACAGTGCCCTCTCATGTTCTTGTCACCTCAGTCCTCCAAAAACCCTCTAAATAAATAGAATAGCAGGATCTTTCTATAAAACCTTTGTGCCTCTGTGATGTAAACATGCTAACATTCAATCGAAAAAGTGTTTTCTGAGACATAAATTGTGCCACTAACAACATTGCAGGGTCACAGCCACTACTAGTACTGTAAAGTGGAATCTTATTTAAAATAGCATCATCTTTGCTGGTTTTAATGTGGTCATCCGCTATGACCATGTGTTCGGCTCCCTTTCGTCTATGTGTGAGACAGCACTGGCATTACTGACAACCTTGTGATGGAGCCACATTGTCAGTCAGCATGTTGACCTTTAGACCCATGAGAACATAAACAGTCATCTGATTATAACATAAATCCGTGTTGCTCGTGGGCCACGCCAAGCCTCTGCCATCATTTAGATCTCAGCTGCACAGTTGTGACTGTCATGACTGCACAGTCGTGACGCTGTATTGTTGATGAAATCTGTTCACAGTCAGGCATAAAGCATAAACCTGTCAAAACACTCAAAACTTCCTTTCTGGCGGTTCCCACTAAGTAAGTGTCTGACCATGTGCTGCCATGATCGCGAACACATGCACACTCACACATAAACACAGGTGGAAAAACAATACCAGCTTCAGTATTGTGGCTGGCAAAATACAAGGTGAGCTCTGGTATCAAACCATTTCTGAGTGGCCACGCTGCGAAGTGAAAATAACCAGCTGCAAAATAAGAAAGCCAGTTGCTTTGAGTTCCATCAGTACAAATAGTGCTTGTTTGATTCTTCTTTGTCTAGAAACAGTCTCTTTCCCTCTGGGTGTTTTCTCCCTGCTGGAGCCTCCTTAGTCAATTAGCAATGGATGTAATGTACTATCCTTGGCAGGAATTAGAGGGATGTGTGTGTTTCTGTGCACCTTCCTGCATCTGTCTGTCTGTTAATGGTTATGAATCAGACTGTTTTGGTGTGAGAAAAGTGCAGGAGGTTTTTTTGTGAAAACCTCCTGCACTTGTGGCTGAAGACCATGTAGCCGATGACATCATCATCGGTTACACAGAAAAAAGAAAAAGCCTAGTTAATTCCTTCATGTTTCCAGTCACTTTCAGTGTTTTACCTTTATCTAAAATTTCACATTAAAATCTCAGCATTTTTAATGCAGAAGCCTATAGAAGGAGACCCTATGGTGCAGATCCCAGCCTGAGGTAGGTAAGCAGGCAGAGTGTCGTGTGCCGGGCAGACAGAGTCCAGCCGCAGTGACCAGCATGTGGCTGGCTGGCGGTGACGGGGCGGAGTGCGTGGACTGTTTGTTTCTGTGACTGGGACCCATGTCTCTTCCAAATTGTAGCCCTCAAGGTCTGAGCAAAACCAACTTGCGACACGCAGTGAGAGAAGAGACAGATGTAGATAAAAGAAAGAGAGATGCACGAGGAGGCAGTGAATTAAAGAGGATGAAAGGTTTAAGACAGGAGGGCTGATGTAAAAGCTATTGAGAGCTTTTTCATGTACTGACAGAGGGGCAGCTCTCTGTGAAACCCACTTCTGGCAAGCTGACCATCTACTGTGCCTCTGCGTACAGCTCTCTATTGATCCCCTCCTCACAAACAACCCAGCATGCAGTTCAGTTACCACTCAGCTGTAGATGTACAAAACCCACTCACTTTACTCCCTATGAGGTAATCCAAGTCTTGTTTAATCACACATTTATGCCTCTTTGTTCCCACCAGACTGATGTGTGCAGACCACAAAGAGCCTCTGAATCCATTGCACCTTCAGAAAATGCGTGCAAATTAAAATTGGATAACAGCACAATCAAACACCACTAAGAACACTTGTTTTGCTGGGTTTTCAGTGTTTGCAGCCTGTCTGTGTTGTTAGATTGTTGTCAAAGATTGCTTGATTTGTTTATATTTGATCTGTTTTCATGTGTTTTTCTTTTCTTTTGTTACACGAAGTTCTCCAGGCCACCACAAAATGTGGACCTTACAACAATCTGTCCAGTCAGCCAATCAGTCAAACAGTCTTATCCTTCTTTTCTGTTCCTTTGCTGTATGTTGGTTACAACTTGGCTTCTCAATCAATTACACTCTGCTTTTTCTTCTGTGTAAGGCATGGATGAGTTACCCACTGATGGAGAAAGCAGAAATTGTTGTAGATTCTGGGTTTCACATTGCACTAATATATGCTCTTTAAAAAAAAAGTCCTGGCACATTTTCCATCTGCTTTCAAGCATACTTTGCTTTGTCATCAAGTCACCTGAGTGATGAAAAGTTTGGAGGAAAGTAGCCATTGACATCAAAATTGTAACTCTTGAGATTTCAGGCCAAGTCCATTGGGCAATACCTGTGGTCGCTCGTGGTAACAATACATGTGATGTAATACTAAGCAAATGCTCCTCAAACAGCAGCTCTCGGTCAATGCTCAGTGAAAACATGATCTGAATACAGTCTAAGCTCAGTGAAAGGAGGATTCTTCACTACAAGACGTAGTTGGCTTGGCTGCCTTCTGCTGCTTTTTTATACGACTGCTTCACAATGAAAGCCTTCTGTTTTCCCTGGGTCTATTATTAGATGGTAGGGAGTGTAAACTGTCGTTGGGGACCAAAACAACATGAATAGAAGCAGTTTTGAGTTAGAACAGAATATGTATTTGTAGCAAAATGGCAATTAATGGTAGCACAGGGGACAATATAGCTACATGAAAATAAACAGCTGTTTTAAGCCTCTGACAAGACTCGAAAAATGTCACTATGTGGAACGGGGTCTACTCACACAATCAAGGCTTATTTCAACTTTTAAGTGTACAAAAAGTATATGAAAAGGACCGTGTCTGCAGACATCCCCATCTGGTCGCTACCACCTCGCCATCAGTCCGTACAAGTCGACTATCGATGTCATGGAAACTACCATCAATGGATGCAAAAGGAGGAGAGTTCATGACCTCTGCTTTAACAGTTGCCAGTTGAATAAATATAAGGCTACTGATCCAGTTCTGTGGAAGCAAAGACTATGAACTCTCACTCTTTCGCATCTACTGACAATAGTTTGCACGACATCAGTCGTTGACTGGTACGGAGTTATGACAAGGTGGCGGTGACCATAAACCGAGGGTCATTTTAACTCTAGAAAACTCTTTAAACTGTCAGAATGTGACTGGTAAAAGACCAAATGCAAAGATGTTCTGCAAATGTTACCTGACAAGGATCTTGTGACGGTGCTGCAAAGTTTTAAAAGCACAAAGGCCACGAGTCCTGATTCTGTTGATTCATTCCATATCTTTGAAAAAACAAAATAAAAATAAGTTTTAAAAAAGAGAGAGCAAATGGCAGAAAGATCGGGGAGACATGGAGAAGGAACAAAATTTGAGTGCATTGATGGATTTGATAAATCAGCAAATCTCCGCTGTTTGCTCTGCGTATGAGCACGTGCGCACAATATATCTTGTCTTTGTGTTGAGACTCACATTTCCGTTACCCGTGATAAAGACCTGCGACGTTGTCCACACCTTTCACACAAGACAGAATAATGGCTGCTAAAAGAAATCCAGAGATAAACTTTAATTTTCCACTTCAGCTCGACTTCGGGCAAATTTCCGTCTTTTGATAAACAGAACTTTCCGATGGGCCCGCTGTCAGATTTGTCATTGTCATCGCTGGTTCCAGGTTGTAAAGAGCATGTGGCTTTGCAGAGATGCTGTACATGTGCGACTGTGCTCAGGGAGAGACGAGGCGAGGCGCACTCATTAACAGAATTTCTGCAAAAGCATTTGTAAATTTATTTTGAAGTTCTGGTGTTGTTTACATGTTCAAAATCCTGCCAGCCTCTCTGAGCGTGAAGACGAACTTGTTTTTTCTTCCAGTTGTTTTACTCAAAATCAAAAGTGAGCTTGCTGTACATGATTTAGAGTCAAAGTTTCGTTGCTGTCTGCTGGTTTGAGGATTTATGCATTTTGTTTTTGAAGTTTGCTTGTATCCCTTCCAGCTCAGTGTGTTGTTGTTCGTTAATGCAAATTGGATGTGAATATGTATTTGCAAATGAAGCGCATGTGTGCATTTCTAAAAGAATGCAAATTAGGTTTTTGTGGTTGCTATGGTAATAACTATGTTCCCGCTGTCTCTCTGAGTTGAGTTCTGGTTCGCCAGAGACTTTAGTCAACAAGATGAACTGACCTGTGGCCAACTTTGTTTTTGTTCCCTCAAAGACCTACACCTCCAATAGTCACCCCTCCCCCTGTCTCCAGGCCCAGAAAAAGGCTCATTGTGCAGCCTGTGAGCAATGCAAGTAGGGCCTGGTTCTGGTTAGCACACTGCAATGCATCTGAAACACTCACCTACCTCCAGGGGTTGCATCTGGAGCTGGTTTCCTGTGCAGGCTGTGCTGGGCAGGGGCGGAGTTTGGCCCAGCTCTGTGACTGGCTGAGATTTAGCCTTTATGGACCCCAGGATGGTAGGAATTGCCAAACAGTGATCTGTCAATCACTGGCAAACAGATTCAAATCAGATTATAATGCAAGAGAAACTTTATGATTGGTGCAAAAGTCTGAGTGCACCCTTCTACCAAGGTTCTACTGCTAAACTCAGAGCCATGCGATCTGTTGGGCCTGTTCAGAGAACAAAGAAAGATTCTGTGTTCGATACAAAGTCAGTTTTCTTTGAGAAAAATTGTGCCGTGACAAGAAACTCTGAAGTTATTTAAAGCAATGACTTTCTGAGTAATTGCGAGCCCTAAAATTAGCATTATTTTCACAGAGTAATGCCATTGTTCTAATGTAATTGCGTGTAATAGCTGCATTAGTGCATGGCAGCAGGTCCCGTGAATTCAGTAATTGTAATAATAATAATAATAGTAATGTTAGCTTCCTGTACTTACGGCAGGAATGAAGCAGCTCATGGAGGGAGCACTGGCCCTGAATCCACACGCTCTTTACGCATCGTCCCTTCTGTCTTCGAGAGTATTTCTCACAGTGTCCTTTGGGAAACTGCTAAATGAGTTTTTCTAAAGTTCAACGAGTGCTCTTTTTGAGCATGTCGAGAAAAAGTTTTACCGGTTAAAACTTGTGTCAACAGATTAGGCACTTGAATTTTTTGGGACCCTAAATGTTTGCTGCAAGCTGCAACCCCCCCCCCCCCCCCCCACCAAAAAAAAAAATAAATAAATATTGGTCAGACAACACTTGATTTTTCTTGTTTTAAAGTGAAATAGTGTGGAACTAAAAATGATATGCTGTCGTTTGTGAATGCCCATATTTCATATTGGAGCATCATAGTTGCCGTCAAATTAATTGAACAAAAAAAACACATGAAAAAAAACTTTCTGACTGATTTAGATGTCATTAGAAGGTGTCTTGTATTCGCCTCCATTCTAATCACAGAGGGGTGTACAGTGCTCAAACTGTCTCTTCAGTGAGCCTGAGTACCAGCACTGTGAGTCAAACATTGTTGGGTTTAGCTTCAGTGTTGGAAAGGGCTTTAGTCAGTCTTCCCACTCAGCCCGGCTCTGTCAGCTCAGTCTCAATTCTGAAGACTTGCAAAGGCCTCCATTTCCTGCTCTGGCGCCATGGCATGCAGCTGACAGCAGCTTTTACAGATCTCCTGAAGAGACCCAGTTACTCTCCATGCTTCCTCGAGCACGTGAAAAAATATGCACATACCAAACTGTACACAGATTGTTCAGTGCACGCTGTTAGTAAGAGCATACTGTGGCGTATTTGTCAAAAGCAAATATGAGAGCAAGGGTTAGGGGATTAAAAAAAAGCTCAAAAACTAAGAAGAAAAAAAATGGAAAAGGGTTTTTATTATTTTAAATTCCGTCTCAATTTGGATCATTGTTCTCAGTTAATGAGTGACGCTAGAATTGGGCTAGAGTCAGCTAAATAGATCTATGGTCAGTGAGTGAATAATGCAATAGATGCTTTATTTTTTTCCCTCCTGAATAATTGAACACATAAATTTTCATATAAAAACAAGGCCCATTTTTCACTAAAAGCTTGCACATCCAGATTAAACTCTGGCTGTCGATTCACAAGCGGACATCATATAAAGATGCTTATTTTATGGGATGCAAGCCAAAATAAAAAAAAGTTGGGAGCCACAAACTTTTAAAAGAACAAGAGCAAAAGCTGGAAAAACACTGGATTCTCACAATGGAAAACATGTACTGTTTGTGTGTTCAGAGGACTGGGAGGTAACACAAGCTCACAGTTTGAGTGAGGTAGTTCCTGACAAATGATGTGGAGGCCCAGCGTCCCTCCAGATCTCCTTTTTCAGCTCCTTTTCTTTGTGTTGCCTCAAGCTGAGAGCGTCCGCTGCCAGAGTTGCATAGCAACATGTAGTTTTCAAATGAAAAATGTTTGTTTTTTTGCTGACCATGCCATGCTTCTTTAAGAACCTGGAGGATCAAATTCAGTTTTGTTTTGTTTTTTTCTTTTTTGGAGGTGTTACAGATCGATAAGTGCATGTGAGAAATGAAAGAGAAAGTGCCCAGAACTTTGCATTTCAACAGCCCTTAATGCTCTTTGTCTTTCTCTCCTCACTCTCATCCACCAGCAGAATGAGCAAAGGGAAAGATCCCAAACATTGTTTGGCAGTTCAAATGAGCGCAACTTGGGGAGGTATTTGATTTCACAATGTTTCAGAAGAAAAATGTGCAGTGAGATTATGTTTGAGCGATCCCCAGGGGTTGGCAGGGGCCTGAGGCGGGAAAGAGGCCTCCTTGGAGCAAATAGATGAGAGTGTGTGCTGCGATACCTTGAACACTGGATGCTGAAGATGTGACGGAGGAAGATGTGAGTTTCCACCGTGTTGCCCTGTCATCACTTTATTTATGTTGCAGGAAATCGCACGGCATCAATAAAGTCACTAAAGTTGACCTTTTATTCCGTTTACTCTATAGACAGACTGCCATTTCAAAACAACAGCAAAAATTACGATAAACCCCTGTCAGTGAGTTCTGTGGCTTTGGCTCCATTTCCAGACTGCATTTTGTTTTTGGCTCAGTGATGAGTTCCTCTGGATCAGACACAGCATCCCCCGGTAGGCCCACCACAACGTCTAAAGCCCCTCATTCTTAGAGCCTGTTTGTCTTGATGAGAGCAACACAAAGCTCTTCACAAAGGAATCCAACGTTAAAATGAAATATATCCACACCGGCATTTGTAGCTTCATCTGACACAAATGTACTTTCCTCTGTCAACATTCATTTCCTGCATTATATCAGCCGAAGCTTAATTCCCAATGTAATATCCCAGCATCTTTCTCACCCTGCTTTATTTCTCCCTGTTCCCATCACTCTGACCCTGTTGCCTGTTTTCCCCCTTCTCAGAACAGTTTTTTTTCTTTTTTTCTTTTTTTTTTGAATTTCATGCTTTTCATCGGACAGATTATCTCCACACCCTTGTTGTTTGTGAGCTCACTGTTGTGGTAAGAGTGGCCAGTGCTGTGTGAAGGAGTCCTGTGATCTACAGCTTGTTACCAGAGCACCATTCAACTGTCGTGAGGGACTGACTACTCAGACAGCATCACAAAAACAGGTCACTGCACCAAAGCACTGTGTGTGCGCGCACTATTGATAGAGAGGAGGAAAAAACCAGTTCGGCACCCAGGCAAATCCAACAAAACAATGAACAAAATGACCTCAGCTTCTTACTGGGTTGTAAAATTAGCAAATGGAACAATGAGGTCACTCACACTTGAAACGTTTATACTACTTCTACACTCACAAAAAGAAAAGAAAAAAAAATCACCAAAGAATAAGAATATTTACTGATGCCTCAGTAATATCATTATATTAATCATATCAGCTGATATGGAAAAAAAACACACATGCTATCAATAGAGTGCTGAAAGCTACAAGAAGATACTGTATTCAGACGGACTCTGTTCAAGTCTATATTACACTGTTTCCATGTTAACATTTAAATAAACAGTCAAACCTAGAATGCATAATAGTTAAAGATTGGACATTTATTTTAACTTTAAATGTTGAAAACCAGGTTTTCCGACTCAAATGTCTACCATAAAGAGATAGATGGCACTACTGAAGTTTTTTTTTCCACAGATGTAAAGGTCTAAAACCTGCTGGAAGGGCTCCAAGTAAGGCTTCAGCTGAAGCCTTACTTGGAGCCCTTCCAGCAGGTTGTGGCTCTGTTGGTATTGGACTGATATTCTGCCGTTATATGTGACATTTCTGGACTTATATATGAGGTATTCAACTAGATTAGTGTATTATTCTTGCTTTATACTCTTTAAAGTAAAAACAAGAGGAGCACAATTTAAATGTGTGGACACATTAAGAGGTTTGAGATAATTTTTAAGACCTCGATGAGCCTGTTAGGGCCGTGTGTTCACAGTTGTTACAAAATACCAGTTGATACAAAACCTTAAAGCTCTGTGAATATTCTGACTCATCAAACATTGTCCCAACGGCCAGCAGTAATGGGATCTTCTAAGCAGACGGCTACTACACTGTAGCGAGAGGGTCCGGTGGAAGGGTTCGCATGACGCAAGCGTCATCCACTTACGTCATGCGAACCCTTCCACCAGAATGACAGCCTTGTGCTTAGAAAAGCTTGTTGTGACCCTGCAGACTTTTACCGCAGACAAACATATGTGGATGTTGATCTCCTGAAACATATACGAGATTTATCAACCCATAACTCTTTCAAGATTAAAATAAAAAAGCAGGAAAACACTACTGAAGAGATGGCTTTAAAGAGAACTGTTTTAAGGTCTTGGTAGTTCATTGCGTACTGTGGAGGGTCATCTCAGGTGTGACAGACCAAGAAAGCTTTTGTTAGAGGGCAGTTCTTGTGGGATTGCTGTTGAAGCCTTTAAAGTCTCTGCTGGACTGCAAAAGATCTTCTAGAGAATTTAGCAGACTATAGACTTGTGTTTCTTTGTTCTGCTAAACTCAACACTTGTCCAAAAAAAAAAAAAAAAAAAAGAAAATCCTTATGGACAAGCCTGTCCTGAATCCTCGCAACACAATCCAATAAAAAGAAATTTGCAAGTGAAAATCTATACAAGCCAGATGCATTTTGGAAACAAGTTTTTTAGGCTGATTCAGTTACAACAAAACTTTATGGACAAACCGAGTTAAGATAAGATTGGAGAATTAATAATATAGCATAATGTGATTAAAAGCACAACTTTCCAGCTGTCAAACAAGGGACTGAACTCATCATGTGCTGACCTTCAGTTGCAGCCAGTGACACAAGCAATATTTCAGACAGAAGAAAGAATAAATTCAGTGAAACACCAACAAATCCTGGGACGAGCAGTCTGAACCACAGGCATGAAAGAAATTGAAGCGTGGCTTCTTCACCATCCATCCATCCATCCATCCATCCATACTGTTTTTATACCTGAGTGAGAGGTGGGACACAGACTGGACAGTTACCAGCCCACCACAGACCTCCACAACACAGTGATCTTAAACATACCTCATACTGGTAATTTGTTTATGAAGCAGACAATTAAATGAGCAATAAGTAATGGGTTTATGTTCAGCATACAGACGTAAGAGCGTTTTTATGTTTCTTAAACTCCAATATCTGTGTTAAGGCTCTGTTCGTTGTTTGCTTTAGTGAGTAGAATAAAAAAGGCACAAAAACTTGCAGTCTGCTGGTTAACCACTTGATTTTTCATGTATTTTTTTTTTGTTTGTTGTGTCGATGTGTCACAGGCTCTCGGGGACTCTGATTTTCCTGCTGTGCTGAGGCAGCTGCTGCCTTTGATGAAGCCCCGTGGGAGCAAGGACAGCTCATCCTCAGGGTCAAGGTTCGGGGAGGAGGAGTGTGGGCCCGATGAGCTGATCCTCCTGCTGATCTATCTGTACTCCCTTGCTAATGAGGCAAATCGCACAGACCCGGATACTGAGGAGGAGGAGCTGGACAAAGCTGGAGAGGGAGCTGATAGGAGCACTCACCCTGGTCATAACACAGGAGACGGAGCTCAGCCCGTTGCTCCGGAAACTCACCGGTGAGAGTGAATGTAATCCCAGTATTAACGTGGTGATTTGAGGAGCATGCTCACTTTAGCAGGCTTGATTTAAGAAGGTGTGAGCAGCTGATTGTTTATTTCCCCTTTCTCCGGCTTCCGTGCTATTAATGGGAGGATTTTTTTTTATCAAAATCTTCACACACCTTCCTTCCCCTGCACTTCTTCTGTCACACACAATCCTACACACACTCTCTTATCAGTTGATAACCCTAACCCTAACCCTAACCCTTTTTTCCATAAGTGTGAGAGAGAAATAACATTTTACTTTATCATTTGCTATGACTGTAAAATTTACTACTGTAAGGATTATTTTTTTTTCCCCTGTAGCTCATAAGCAACAATGGTTGTATGTGGAGTGGACGTACTGATTCTTGGGTTTCTCACTACAATCCTTTTAGCTGTTGAGCTGACCTGGTTGCTGTGTGGTAAACCAGATCAAGGCTAACACGTAAGATGAATGAACCATCTACCTTCACACCACAGCTGACGGTGCCTCCCTGAGTAATAGCATCTTTAACCTTGAGCCTCTGCACACATGGTCTCGTCCTCTGCCACAAAGTTCATAATTAGTCCTGCTTTTAGTTTTGGCCTGCTGGTTTCTTCAGCACACGCCCTGAAATAATAGACTGACGTTTCATCCAACATCGCATATGGGGCTATATTGTATTGCATAGAGTTTATGAATCCATGTAAAGTACTGTTGAAGACTGCTGAGCTCTCTTCTTCTTTTTCTCCTCTCATATCCAATCTCTCCGTCTTCCTGTTCTACTTGGCTAAATGCACTTTGGAACCGAGGGGCCTCCCTGCAGGTCCAGGACAAGAGATGTGGCTCATGTTGAGAGAAAAAAAAAACTGACTGTGTTATAAACACTTCATTAGAAATTAGCCTGTTGTTGGCTGCCAGGTGTGTTTCAGACAGAAAAAAAGGAAAAGAATTTGCTCATGTCTTGCCCATTCAGAGAAATCTGGCAGTACATGCCCTCTTTTGAGCATGTGTATGTGCATGTACAAGTGTCTGCAAGAGAGGTTTTATTGCAGCCAATGAAGTGGTTGGTTGGGGTAACATGAGGAGGTCGTCTTTCTCAGCATCCAGAGCAAAACATTGATTGTGACATTCTGCCCAATTAAAGGACTCAAATGGAAACCAGACGTTAAATGAAACCTGGTCGCCTTGAGAACTTTTTTTTTTTTTTAAACTAATTCTTCTATTTTGCTCCCCTTGGCTACAGTCTGCAGTTCAAGCTTAGCTAACACACTGCAGACGCATAGATACACACAGCGCAAGCACAAACAGGGTGAGGAGACACAAGAACAATATACACAGGCAAGTACGCCAGAGAAAAAAAAAGAAATTCCAATAAGAACATGTGATTTTAGGAAAGTAAGCAGGACAGACTAGTGCAACACACCCAGAGCTGGTTAATTACCTCCTTCTGGGAACTTAATTAAAGAGCATCTTCAGGAAATGGTGTTCCTCAGACTACCCCGCACTGTAGTTTTGTTTTCTGGTACACGTTTCCTGTCTGCCTTTGTGAAATTTCCTTCAGTTTATGAAATCAAATGTCTGATAACTTCCTGAACTTAGAAAGAAAAAAAAAAACGTGCAAAAAACAACTTTATGCTTCAGGAGTTAAAGAGGCAGTGTTCCAGTAACATGCTTCGTTTAGCAGCAAGAGAGCTCAGTCACCCACTGTGGAGGAAGCAGGTGTAAAGGCTGTGTAGGTCCTAAAAAAAAAGAAAAAGCTGTTGAAGGGGTTTCCAAAGCTACAGACAGAATAAATGTGTGCAGTTTTCAAAGTACCATCCTGCTTACTGGGCATAGTATGTAGTATATTTTGGTATATTTTGCCACTATAAAAGTGATGATGCTACAGCATAACTGTAAGCCAGTCATGTGACCACTTTCACCAGCTTTCACAGTAGTAGCCCATTGCATTATGGGTCGCAGTATGCATGCTGGTCAGCTGCACATTGAGGAATTTATTAGGACGCAGCACACCTTATAGGCTTTTTACTTCTTTTTTCTTTTTTGTATACTGCAGGGACTCAAACTTGCTGGTTAACCCTGATCAAGCTTGTTATATGTATCAGTTTTTTGTTTTTTTTTTAATCAAAAACATTTGTAGTAACACAGCAGTCACTGTTGGCTTTCATATGAGCAGCTGGCGCAGCAGCTATAGCAGTCCAGTCAGCCCTGTGGAGGCTCTGGGTCTGTAAAAACAAAATATTTAACAATAATCATTTAAATACCCAATTCTGATGGGTCCAGTCCCTCAGGCTGGAAGTCTTCTACTTATGATATTGTACATTAAGCCATAGGAAATCTCTTCCATCAACAATTTGTTAGCATAACTTCTTGACCTCTCCAACTTGTCGGTGATTCTCAAGCTCAATACTTTTATTCAGTCCCAGGCCCAAAATAGGACAACGCAGAATCATTTTCTAAAACACCTGGGGAGTTTTTAGCAGGACCGGGGGGGTCAGTAGAAGATATTGTGCAGTGGACCAGTGTCCATGTTTGGAGAGATAAGGGAGCATGTTAGCCAGTGAAACAGTGTGGCTTTTTAATGAGCCATATTTTAAAGGTACGTTTTTGAGACAACGCATGAATGCAAACTTTGAACAACTTACCTATTTAAAATAAACTACATGTGCATAGGACTTTATTTACCTTTTACTTTCATTTTCACACCAAGCAAAGAAGAAAGCAGGACTTCAAAAAAAGAGACTCCTCAAAATATACAATGCAAAACGAGTTTTGTGAGCCTGCAGGGTGACCTTTTTTAATCACCGAGTGTGTGCATGCTAAATGAAAAACAATTTTATCCACTCCAGAATCTCTTTGTATTGTTGTCTTAGGGTATGCTTTTTATTAAAGGGCTGAACCATATTTATCCGAGAAAATGGTTCAGCTTATTGCAGACTGGGAAATGAGCTCTTAAACCAAATGCCCCACAGCCAACACCACATGTGGGTGAAGTTGGATTGGCTGCAGGCAACACTGCTCAGCCAGAGCAAAAGACTGGATTGGATAAGAAGGCCAGATTCCTTTAAAAGCTTGAGTCGGATTGGCTGCTGCCAGACAGTCGAGAGTTTACATGAGCATGGTGTGTGATGTGTGCAGGTTGTAAATAGCTCTGAGCAGTTACTGTTAATCTCTCGTTCAGTTGTGGGAAAAACTACATTTACGATAGTTAGAGGGGGGAAAAATGGTGGTCTTCAGACTGCTGCATGGATTTGTTTCCTGTCAGCCCTGGTGAATCTGGGTTTTCTATGGCGGCAAGAGAAGTGTTTTCCCTCTTTTAATCATGTTCTTCTTTCTGTGTTGGGGTAAAGGAGACCAAGAAATCTTCATCTTGCAAGCTCAGCATGATGGATCATAGTTTGTGTCCTGGCATCAGCGAGTGGGTGTAAAGCTCAAGTATTGAGAATGCGAAGTTCCAATCTCTATTTGGTCCGGATGCCAGTGATTTACTCATTGCAATGACAAGAAGAGGAAAAAGAGTCCGAAAATGATAGAGGAAAAACTGGAGTTTTAACCGGAATTTAGCTGTTTTTTTTGTGTTTTTGTTTTTTTCTTTTGTTTTTTGCTTTTTTTAAAATCTTCTACTCTCTCTGATTCAGTCTCTCATTGGGTTTGTTATTCATTCTGTCAGTGGGGTGTGCATAGGGCAAGGAAGAGGGGAGCAGGAGGAGAGCAGGACCTCCCCAGTGCTGCTGTTTGGGTTGGCACGGCAACATGGGCCAGTAAAGGGACATGAAAGGGATCACACATAACTCTGCCCACCAACTCTCTGTCTGCCTTCTTTTTAAAATGTTCTTCTCTTTGTTTTTTTTCATGTTTCCATGACTATTTTCCTTTTTTTTAACTTTTCTTCTCCCCTCTGTTTCTCTTTCTTCGTCTCTCTCAAAAGCCCCGAAGCATCAAGCTGGTAGCAAAGGAAGTAGAGCACAAGTTCGTCTAATGATTGTACATGATTAAGTATATTTCCCCTTGTTGCACTGTGTTTATGAAATTACTCCCAATTATTTTTAATTGGTGGTCTTTCCTTACTTCCTCCTCTGTTACGCAAACAAACACAGACATATGCACACATATGATGAGAGAACAGTAAACCCTGGGGTGAGCAAAGCAGCCAGTGGCATCGTTCTCCCTGGCTGACTTCATCAGATAAGCTGATGACATGGAGTTCAGGCTTTAATTAAGAGAGTGTCATCAGCCCTCAGTGCTGAACCAGGCAGGCCTGGTTAACAGGCAGGGCCACACGCAGTCCCTGTTGGTTTTTTATGTTATGGCTGATCTACATTAAGAAACAGGCTGTCGTTTGGCATTGTACAGTGTCCAGTGGAGTTTCTAATAACATTTCTGATGCTTTACTCCATATCAAAGGAAGAGAAAGTATTTTGCCAGGTGTTGTAGGAGTTAAGTAGAATTAACGCGAAAGGGCTAAATGTGATCGCACTATTGAACAGGAAGACAGGAGGATTACAGAAAACTACGAGTTAGGTGAAGTCATTGGATAAGTAGTCATTTTAGTTGTCTTAGGATCAGTCTGAAGGTTGTAACCTGATACGGTGAATGGATACATGGATCGATACGTAACACATGTTACAAAACACAGTTTTTTTATGTTGAACAGGGTTGGATGCAATGTAATGCTTCAATAATCACTGAATATTTTTTACTTTAAAACCAGGTCAAAGTCGAACTAAAAATCTTTAAAAGAGCAGACTACCGCGGGGTAGAAGGGGCAGAACTCACACTCATCCGGGGCTTTGCAGACACATCTCTGTCTGCTTTGGGTTCCTCCAGTTATTCCCGTAGAAGTAGACAGGATCTACCCAGTGGATCCATTTTCACAGAACTCTGGTTTTCCCAATTGGAAAAATTATGATTCTTTCAGGACAAGAGTTGAATATACTGCTCATCCAAAAGAAAAACAAAATCCGCCTTTGACTTTGATTATGGTGCGCTCCTACTGTGGCATCATTTCAGTAAGCTTCTGCAATGTCACAACATTTATTTCCATCCAGTGTTGCATTAATTTTTCACCAATTGTCATGTTTTGCAGTGTAGAGTTTAAGGGAGGACCCAGGAGCAGGAGTACAAAAAGGGTTTATTCACAAAAAACACAAAATCCAAAAATCCAAAGCACAAAAATCCAACGACAACCAGAAATCCAAAATCCAAAAACACTGACATGCAAAAATACAAACTTAACTGAAACTTCCGGAGACAGGGTGAGGAGAGGGGAACAGGCAGGACTGCAAAACACATAACATTCCACAAAGACTAATGGACCCACGCAGACAAGGGAAAAGACAACACAGAGGAACAAACAAGAGGCAGGTGCAGGGAATCAAGGTGACAAGAGGGAGGAAGCAAAGCAGAAAACTAAGACCAGACAGACCTTTCTAAGTAAAACAGGAACCACTAAAGACAGGGAGAGACACCAACTTGACACACACATGCACACACAGGGCTGCCATGGCCGACCAGTCCAGGACACCAAGATCTTGCATTGATGATGGTAGAGTCTGACCGCTGCGCAAAGCCTTCTCCAACACATCCCAAAGATTCTCAATGGGGTTCAGGTCTGGACTCTGTGGTGGCCAATCCATGTGTGAAAATGATGTCTCATGCTCCCTGAAACAGTCTTTCACAATATGAGCCTGATGAATCCTGGTATTGTCATCTTGGAATATGCCCGTACCATCAGGGAAGAAAAAATCCATTGATGGAATAACCTGATCATTCAGTATATTCAGGTAGTCAGCTGACCTCATTCTTTGAGCTCATACTGTTGCTGAACCTGGACCTGACCAACTGCAGCAACCCAGATCATAACACTGCCCCCACAGGCTGGTACAGTAGGAACTAGGCATGATGGGAGCATCACTTCATCTGCCTCTCTTCTTACCCTGATGTTCCCATCACTCTGGAACAGAGTAAATCTGGACTCATCAGATCACATGACCTTCTTCCATTGATCCAGAGTCCAAGCTTTATGCTCCCTAGAAAACTAAAGCCTTTTTTTCCGACTCGCCTCAATGATAAGTGGTTTTCTTCAGGCTCCACAGCTGATTAGTCCCAATCCCCTGAGTTCCCTTCACATTGTGCATTTAGAAATGCTCTCTCTTTCACAATTAAGTCTCTTCTGCCTCCCATTTCTACTTTTGTTTTTATGCGATTTGATTTCACCAAATGTTTATGTGATTGCCGATCACCATCATTCCAGTTTTTTTTTTCCCGACCACATTTCTTCCTCAGAGATGATGTTTCCCCACTATCCTTCCAGTTTTTAATGATGCATTGGACAGTTCTTAACCCAGTTTTAGTAGTTTCTGCAATCTCCTTAGATGTTTTCTTTGCTTGATGCATGCCAAGAACTTGACCCTTCTGAAACAGACTAACATCTATTCCACGACCACAAGATGTGTCTTCCGACATGGTTGTTTAGGAAATGAAAAGTTTCTCACTGCATCAGTTAGGGTTAAATACCTTGTTGCAGCTGAAACATAATCATCCATTCAGTAATTATCTCATGGGAGGCTCTTACCTGTTTATGTAATGAAATCCAGGTGGTGACTTTTGTTTTTTGGATGGCCAGTGTATATAAGACAAAGAAGTTTTCTGTTCTTTGAGAGAGATTTGTTTGTATCATAGACATTTTTTTTTGTAATGTTTTGCTTTTTTTTTTTTTTTTTTTTTTTTTTGCTTTGTCACCTGGAAGTGTCATCTGTGAAACAACTTCAACCAACAGTAGCTACGGTCTGTCGGGTGGATTTCAGAGCAGATTCAGTGTACGTCTACTCTGCTGTTTTCTTTATGTAGTGTGGTAGCACTCAGAAGAGAATTCCTCTGCTTCTTCTTTATAGCAGGAAATGCACATTGTAAAGGTTCCTATGCACTTATATCTCTGCTGGGAATTGGGCTCATACAATAAAAAAGGACACTATCATGGTCCCACACACACTTGCAAATACATCCACATGCCGTTGCTTAACAAAGCAGTGGCAGAAATGCATACCAGACACACATACAGGCCGGCTCCAGTGGGACTCTAACAGAGACGGCGGCCCCTGGCCCCTGCACACGCGTCAGTGCAGGCTGAGGTCGGATGGTGACCCTGGGATAGAGGGTCAGAGAAGGAGTCTGGCCAGCACACTCTTCCCACTCATCCTTCACATCTTCTTCCCTCTGGGAAAACATTCTCCTTCATTTGGACCCTACATAAAAGTAAGGGGGAAAAAGTCACAAGTAAATCTATGTACACTAACTGTCTGAATGAATGCACCCCTGACACGCAAACAAAAAAATCTAGAATATCTTCAGAAGGCCCACTTTTGTATAATCACAGTTTTTTCAATAAAATGTTAAGCTAATGAACAACAACTACAAAGAAAGGTCTGGTGTATTGTGAATTAAAAAAAAAAAAAACATAAATAACACCACATAATTAGCCCTGAACAGACTCCTTCTGAGCAGGACTGTAGTTCAGTGTGTGTTTGCATGAGAGTCTGCTTCGGAGCAGACCTACTTGTTTTACGTTATATCTGTGTTTTATCTGTTGCTGCGGAAGAACTTGTTTACATTCAGGATTCCAGTCAGCAATGAAAGATGACCTGTCCTAATGTACCCGCTTTCCTCCCCAAACTGTCCCCTTCTTGTCCCCCCCCCCCCCCAACAACATGCAGCTTCCTGTATTTTTTTTATTTTGTGTAATCAGAGGATCTGTCAGATTCAGACCTCATTCTCATCACCGTATGTTTAATTCAAACCTTTTCTTCTGTCAAGTGTTAATGAAATCTGTTGTGTTGATCTTGTTTTAGTCTCTGAGGTTTGGAGAGAAAGGCTGGACCGGAGCAGATATTTATTTGTCTACACCCTCAAGTCAACAGGAACAGATTCATGGTTTCTCTGATGCGGTGCTGCACACGCAGCGGGGACTTATTTAAGTCCTACAAATGAAGCGTGTTTGCGTAGTTCTGCTCGGTTCTGAGTCCTCCAGGGTGGAGAGCTCCTCCATGGCCTCAACACCAGATGGAAGCTCTCCTGGCGCTATGAACTGGCCCGGTCATTTCCTGTCAGGAGGCCTGGTGTTAATCAAGGCCTGAGCCAACAGGAACGCCCCTAACTCCCCTACCACCACCACCTCCTTTTTTTATGGCCCCTCTCCTCTCACAATCCGTCATCTAGCAGAGAGGCAAAGAAATACACACTTTATTCTCTCCACCCCTATTTTCCCCCGTTGGTTTATGTTCCCGTACTGTACCTATTCATGCTTTGTTTAGCACATGACATCCTCCACTCTGGGTGTATCTGGTTGTAAATCCTGATCCATGTTATCAAAGTGTCTTTGCTGAGAACTGCAGGTCCAGCACATAGATAATGAAAGATAATAAGGAACAAGTTAAAAAAAAAAAAAAATAGTCTTTCTTTACTTGTAATCTGGTGTCTGGTCACTTTCTGTCATGTCTGTTTGTGTCTTGAGGAATTTGATGGACACAGTCATAGATAGGCTTATCGCCATGCTCCACCTCCTCAGCTGGCCTCCTCACTGACGTGGACCCTAAATGTGAGGGGGGGGCTGTCAAAGGGATTCTTTGGACTCTCTGTCTGCTACAACTTTCCCAATCACTAAATGGCGTACGTGCCTCATCTACAGTGTTTGGTGGTGACACATTGCCTAAGATTTCTTTACAGATGAAGTTATAGTGCACACCAAGAGGATCTAGGCTTGCGCAAGTAAAAAGTTACTTAAGATTAGTACGACAAGACTCTACGAACTACTTCGTTGTCACACAGCATTCCATTATTTGTACTTTTTTTTCCCTGTCATCATTGCATTCTCATGGGGAGCAAATGATTTAATTATTTTTTTGTATGCCAAAAAGTTTCAACAAACTGCTCAGAAAAATAAAAGAGCCAGTGAGTTTCCAGGAAAGCATTTCCTAATTACTAAAGTCATTATTTAGGAGGAAGAAATGTCAGAAATACGAGCTAGCATAACATTCATACTTAATGGTGAACTAAAGTCTCTGCAGAGTAACATTTATCCTGAATTTTTGTTTAGACCTACACAGGTTTTATGTTACTTTAGATTTAAAGGAAACGTTCACCACCTTATTAAATATTGATTCATTTTTTTCTGGTGCTATTTATCCTTTTAGACTGTTTTAATGTGAGTTACCCCTTTGCCTTTTCTCAAAAGTAATCAGGCTTTTTATGCGCGGTGCTGTCAGCTCCAAAAAGATATATAATAATTAGAGCTGGGCAAGTCAGAAATTATCTGTTTTAATGTTATGATTGTGGCCTCTAGATTGTTAGGATTTTGTTGGTAGACTTTTTTTATTTTTCAGAAAAAAGCAGGATTACATTAATGCACTGGCAGTGCCAATAAACTTTACTTTATTTGACTTTTTTAAAGATGAGATTTACACTAAATATGTGTTACTGGCAAGTGCTAATGTTAAAAAGTGTTTGAACAACAAATGTTATGGCACTTTAGTTCATATGGCAGCAGAACATTTGAATAAAAGGGACCTTTACACTACTTTTGAATTCATTATTTGATTTTCCGTACACAATGCGATTAATCGTGATTAATCAGGGAAATCATGCGATTAATCACGATTAAAAATTTTAATCGTTGCCCAGCCCTAATAATAATAAAGTACTTCGTAACTAAGTGGTAATTAACCATCTGCTCCTGTAGGTCATACTTACTTTTTCCAGTTCATTTTTAGTGTGTTAAAAAAAAAAAAAAAAGATTCTGAACTCAAGAGAGCAGAGGATTCTTGAAACAGTCACGTCACCTGAGAGATCCAGATGGCATTATAACATCTATTCTTTGTTAGAAAGATACTTGCTTTCATGTGGCTTATCGTAACATTGTTGGCATTTTACGGCCAAAGATGCTGGTCCAGGAACAAGAGCAGTTCCTGTCCTCTCTGAATCATGGGTGCAGGTGCATCTACTGCAGCTGACAGTCCAGGCTTAGACCACCACTGTAGCTTTCACTTCTTTGTCTGCACCCTGGTTTGAATACAGATGGTTGAGGAAAATAGATTTAAGTGTTTGTTTGTAGTTCAAAATGACTTTTTAGTGGAGGTAAACTCACCACTGAAGTTGCACCTCAGCCAGGGGATGCTGACACAAGAGCGATCCCTGTGTCCGTCTTCTGTCTCTGCTGTGATGGAGTTCATGCTTTTGATTCGGTTGTATAAAAAATAAAAATTGGTTCCCACAGTAAACTGTGAACAAAGTTTGTAGATATTTTTTTTCTTCTTTTCAATAAACAAGTCATGATTTCCGGACAGATATTGCTAATGAGATTTTGAAATGTTTTTGTTCTCGTCACCGTAAATTTTCTCTAGATTCTCAAAAACCTTGCAACTCTCACAGAGAAACAATCTTGATTGCTAAATAGCACCGCTGGCCAAAGAGAGACTGTGTGTTATTGATTTAAGGGTGAATTTTCTGATTGCATCATTGTGGAATTTCACATTAACATAAAGCAGCTGTGCAAGAACTTATCCTAAATAAAGTACAGTCTAAGATTACCAAAATGATGATTTAAATCTGGAAATAACTGATCCAAGTATAAATTACATAGGCTTATTAGCCTTCAGTATTAACTTTGAACACTTATAGTTTCATTCTGCCTGTCCAGCCTATGGCTGCAAGGTTTTCCAGTTACTTTTTCTGCGTTTGTTGGAAAAGTGGCCCTACTGTTGCAGAAAATGCTTTCTATCATTTACGTCCTACGGTCAATAGAGTTTCTTTCTTCACCCCATTTTCTTTTCCTCACACACACTCACACATCACATGGCCATCAGGCCCTCTGTTCTTTGTTGCTGAGAGCCGCCTGGCGTCTGCGCCGCTTTCGTTTGCCCGGCGCTATCACATGCGACTCAACCCACTCTGGGGCCAGGTAAACATCTCACCCTGATGGGTGGAGATTGAAGGATGGATGAATGGGTTTCCTCTCTCAGCTCTCACACGGGCATGAGCCGTGATAGAGAGGAGCACTATCCCTGCTGTTATCAGCATCATTCTCCTCGTGTGGGCTGTTAGAGAAGATGGCCATCTACATCGTGGTCTGCTGCATCGAGCCCAGTGTAAACTTATTTAGTCAGATAATAAACACATTAGAAATTTTGCATACAAACACACGCCTCCTTTGTAGCAGTCTCCCTGTTGCCTTAAGGCCAAAGCAGCCCCTCTATCACAATTGCACACTCCCCAGCTCCTTCTTTAGGGTCCCTGACCCAAAACACACAAACACTCACTCTTTTTGGCACTGCCCTCATTTTTTTCTCCATACTGGAGCTACAGATAATCCTAAGAAAATCTGCCATGGCGAGTGTTATTTCCAGTATGGGATGTATGCTTTTAATTTTCTCCTTTTCCTGTTTTTTTTTTTTAAACAGCACCTCCCTTTCGTCTTAAGGCGTTCTCTCTGCATGTTGCTGTTGGAAGAATTTACAGTTCCTCACTCACACGACTACAGTGTTTCACATTTATGCACAACATCTTGCCCTTAACTCTCGCTTAGCCTACTTACATCCAAGTGTTGACAGCGTGGCATTAGAACAAGGACGGCCGGTCCAAATACTGCACGTGCATCATTCAACATGCTGAATCTTGTAAGAAAATGATAAGTTAGAAAGCTCACGATTTTAAATTTAAATCTGAGGTGGTATTTTCAGTAGTGATCTATCTGCTTGTGAACAGACGTGGATGCACACACAAACATCTGTCTCTCAGGTGGGCCAGACCCCTGCTAGAGCTCCATGCATCATTACGCCAGTCCAGAGGCTAAGCAGACACACATGCTAGCAAATAGCTGTTACACTCTCTTGCCTGAACTTGATCTGAATTGTTCTCAAATTAGCTGGCCCTGCAGTCCACATGTTTTTTGTTGTGTTACAGTGTTTCCATCCATTCGTGACAGCTCTGTTTTGGGACACACTGTGAGTGTGGATTAGCGGCGTGCATCTTGAATGACAGGATTATGATGTTTTAGTGATTCTCCAGTGCTGGTGTACATTATGAGAGTGTGTGGTCTGCATTTGTGTCATGGATGCAGACTTAGCTTTGTTAGGGGTGCACTGCTTCTCATGAGCAAAGGTTAATGTGCAGGTTATGGCTTGATTGTGCAAAAACCCCCACTAAGCACGTTGCATATTTGGGTGCACAGTTCCTTACAAACGTTGGCACCCCCCCCCCCCCCCCCCACCCCACCCCACCCCCCCCCCATTTAAGTCTATTTGTTTGCGTTATTTAAAAAAAATTCTGGCTGTATCAGTTTTAGCAGTTTACTGGCCTGGAATATTCAGAAGTGTGTTAGTATAATGCAAAAGAGAAAAAGACACGAGCAATGAACATAGATACAGTTATTGCTGCACATCAATACATCCGTTTCCAGACAATTTAGAGTTCAGTGTTCTACGGTGAGAAAGATTATTCACAATGTGAAAGCATTGAGGACACCTGCCAATCTTCCCAGGACTGAAAGTCCACGCAAATTTAACCAAGATCAGATGGTGAAATGCAAAATGCAAAGTCCAAAACAACCCAGGAGCTACAGATCAGACTCTGCAGGCCTTGTTTCGTAGGTTTGCCAAGAAAAGGGCTCTTTTGTCTAAAAAGAACATGGAGGCACAAACGGGGTTTGTAAAGCCTGCATCTGAGCAAACCACATGACTTTGGGAACAATGTCCTGTGGACAGATGAGACCAAAGTGGAGCTGTTTGTCCTTAATGCCCAGCACCATGTTTGGAGAAAACCAACACACAGCATTTCAGCAGAAACACCACTGTCAAGCAAGGCAACAGGGGGTGATGATTTGGGGGTGTTTTGTAACCACAGGGCGTGCTGTCGGAATTGCATCATTCAACAGGACAATGATCCAAACGCACCTGCAAATCTACAACAGAATGACAGGAAAATAAAGAATCAGGGTTTTGGAAAGGTCCAGACCTCTTTGGGAGGTCCTTAAGAAAGCTATGAATAAGAGAATACCTTAAAATTTGAATTTCATACACTGAGACATCCTTAAAACCTTCAGAATCCCAAGGTCGGAAATGATAAATGGTATGTCTGCTAGCAGTCACTGCAGCTCCAGCCTCATCCACCTCATGTGGGCCTAGACTCCACCAGGATGTGATTTCTGTAGGTAGAATCCCTGCCTGGGCATATGGGCATATGATGCTGTCCAGCAAAGAGGACTGAATCAGGAAGTAGAGCTGTGATTAAGCGGATCTGACATCTTCAAGGAGAACTTCCTGTGATAGGAGGCTTCCTCTGTGTCCGTGGGACTCACCTTCTTATCTTTCCCCCTCCCGAGCTCACTATCTCATATTTCCTCATACTCCTCTCTATCTCACTGCCCAAACAGATCAGCTGTTTACATCAAATAGGAAAGAAAAAAAATTATCACTTTATCTCACTTAGGAAAAATTCTCACTGATGGCAAATGTGAGACTCAGGCATTGCACAAAGGCCCACAGATGATGCATATTTTGACCACGTCTGGTGGATATGTGACTTCATCATTTATGTTCACACTGCTTTTCTTTTGTTAATGCAAATTCAGATCGTATCTAAATGGATATGTTGACAGTCAAAAACCACACAGAAATGCGATTTTTCTTCTTTTTTTAATGCATTTCCAGATTGTATCTAAATAGATTTGTTGACAGTCAAAAACCACATTGAAATGTGTTTTTTTTCCACTTTTTTTTTTCTTTTCTCCCCAAAACTAATTCAAACCACATACACAGGCAGTTGCAAATGTGGTCCCAATTAGTTTTTCCACATATGTGTCTCAGTCTGAATGGTCCAGTCGCTTAAATATGATTTCATATAATGTTTTGCATTATTCCAAATGCGACACAAGCATCAGCTGGTCTACCAGAGGGACAGAGGTGACAGCTTCAGAGCCTGGAAACAACTGAGTTACTCATTTTGACCCGTGGATTTGATGTGACAAACAGTTTATATGACAATAATAACAGCAGCAGCTACCATTTTTTTTCTCCTTCTTGACTTTATGCTGCCCTGTTCAAAATTTAAGCCCCCTTTTTAATTTTTTTTCTTTTCAATAGGGTTTCCAATAGACGGCTAGACTGGCTAAAAGCCTGCTTCTTCAGGATGGTATTGAAGCCACAAAAAAAAAAAAAAAAAAAAAAAGTTTGTAGAAAGAAGAAGCTGATAACTCATTGTTGGAATTTAAAAAGGAGCGCAGTAACCATTTATATCTTTATAGTTTACCACATATTGTCATTTCCCACTGGCGGGGCCGGTGACATCATGATGCAGAGCTGAAGCCTAAGCCTTCTCGTGTGTTGTGTGTTCAACCACCACATTTACTCAGTGCGCACACTTTATGATCATTACAGCAGCACATCAACATGACGCCTCCCTGTCCATGTTACTGTCTTCTAAAGAAAGTGATTATGGTTTGTTGAAGGCTGCGACTTCTATCATTTCAGATGACCTCAGTGCGTATCCCCCAAGTACTTTAAGTTGGGTATACCAGTATGTGGTAAGCTTTGAAAAAGCAAAAATGTTATCATAGCTGACCCCCCATACAGACATCTTGCATATGTTTTCTTTTATTTGTTTTCTCTTATTTGGCAGGATTTCTATTGATTTGAGTTTGCAAAAGGAGTTCACTTTGTACTGTAAGTGCAGTATGAGATAGTGGTAGCTAGAGGCATCTGAGCTTTCAGGTTGAGTAGCAGGTTATCACACAATGGATACGAAGCAGCCGTGTCTTCCGCGCGTTTATTCTATAGAGATCAATCCACTATTAGAATAATTAGAACCTGCCAAATTTTTAATCCCACTGTGTTAACACACACCTGAAACTGCAACCTGCCAAAAACATCTGCATTTATAGCAGCCCTCTCACTTCCTGGTGCTGAGTAAACCAAGTGTATTTGATAAGCAGAGCTGACTGTAGGTGCTAGTAAGTCTACGTAGTTTTCTCACCTACTGCTCCTGCATTTTCTCCTTGTTTTTGGTACATAAATAAAGACATGATGTAATATTCCAGTTCATTAAGAGTGTGTACTCACTCTTTCCCATGACTATGCAGTAGATGCGAAAATACTTTTAGTGGGGGGGTCGGAAAAAAATAAACCATCTGTAGATCCACACATGCACTGCAATCAGGCCAGTGATCACACATTTCCTCTATGCAGACCTGAGTTTGGAAGCAGTAGTATTACGTAGCAGTAGCAACAGTACCAGGTGCCCGTGAAGGAAGGTGAAACTTATGGAAGCTACTTTTGTGTTAATTTGACTCTTAAAGTGTTAATTAGTCTAAAAGTTTGCAAGCTTGGCGATTTTGAAAAGTTTTTATAAATACAACTATAAATCAGAAGTCAGGATTGTAAGAAAAAATTCAAAGAAACGCAATAATTCTTACATTTACTTTGATAGTGTGAACCCAAAATATTTATTGTTTCACATCAGCTAAATTAATTTTGTCATTATACATTCATTTTTGCATTTAGGACAAACTAGACTTAAAAAAAACTCATACTTGTGCAGTTTAGTTAGTAATAAAGAAAAATAATGATTGTTTTTTTCCCTTCATGATACAAAAGCTGTATTTATTAAAAGTCAAGTCTTTGAGGAGCATTAATGGAACCAAAGGCATGAAAAAAAATGTATTCAGTTTTTTAATTCAGTTGATCGAGAGGAATTTCATTGTGTAAATAGCAAGGGCATAAGCATAAACCCCATGATCTCCATCCCACCAGAAGCCACTGCATCATGAACTATTATTCATCAATAGCTGATACAACCACGTGTCTCTGTGGAAAACGCTTATCAAGGAAGGCACGATGGATTTAAATTTAAAAATTTAAACGCCACAATTTCTAGAATATTTACAAAACCCTTGTTCAGAGGTGTCATTGTCGTCACTGGCCTCGGCGGCATCTGGGGTAGACCATCACACAGTGGATATGTGTATTGTTGTCAGATAAATCGGTATTACAGATATTTAGAGAAAAAAAACTGGGTGCCTTGCACTCAGAAAGAAAACAAGTCCAGAGCCGAGGCTCTGTGGTGATAGGTGGTTGTACCAGGGCCATTGGCAGAGTTAATTTTCTTTGATAGCAGCCTTAATGCAGAAATGTATGCTGGGATCTTGGATGATTAATGCTGCCTTGACGACAACATCTTTTCAATTTTTCTGCTAGATGATCCAAAATCACATTCTGCATCCACACTACAGAGGCAAACTGACAGTTAAAACGCTTCATCACTGGGAATCCTCAACATCATAACATTTTTTAAGATTTTTTTTCATGCTGTGGGGGCAAAATAGAATTTTGTGGTATGGTGTTTTTTTTTTGTTTTTTTTTTTTCTATTTATTTTTTATTTCCCTCTGGGGGTTCAAAAATTTTTTATTTATTTTTTTAGTCCTCTTTGAGCCACTAACTATGGATAGCAGTAAATCCTAACTGACAAAGGTTACATCATGGTTTGGAGCACTTTTCTTTTTTTTTTTTAGTCAATAACCACAAGTTCCATACTAAAGGTAAACGTGGCAAGTGCTGTGCCATCTCACCCTTGGTGCCATAGCATTTAACTCAAATTGTTGCTGAGGATGCAAATAAGTAGTTTTGTTGAAAACAAAAACACATAGATTTAAACCATAACTTTTATAATGATAAATGACATACTACCAATGACAGTAAAATGCATAGTGTGCAGTATGCGGTGTCTACAAAACAGTCTGTGGGGATCTCAGGCTTTGTTTAGCTTCTGGTAATTTTTCTGATAACGTCCTTGTTCTCTCAGAGGCAGACAGTTATTTTTGTGCTGGTTGGTTGAGGTCCTGGACAGATTTTACATCACATGACCCTTCCGGGCAACCATGAGCACACTGGCTTGTGGTCCCATTGACTGGAGTTTCTACACTGGGCAATGTGCATTCAAAAATCCATATTATAGGAAAAACATTATGTTTTGGAAGCCTGGATGTATATTAGTAAATGAAATAAAGTTCTGAAGAAAAATCGTGGCATTGAGTTCACACTGTCAAAATAAATACAAGAAACCCCATCTGTAAGTGAGACTACGGGGTGGGGGATAATCAGAATATCAGATTTTACAAATCAGAACATACTCTGTATGCATGCTGATTAATAACCAGTCATTTCCCCTATCTAGGACTGATTTTAGAGGTATCTACTAATAGGTTGTTGTAAGAACAACACCAGGTGTATGTGTGTGTTGTGGAACTAACTTATGCATTAGTTTCAGTTTAGGTCTAATTGTAGCATTAGTTAAAATTAAATGTGTTCCTTTTTCGTAGCTATTACAAATTGATATCCCTTATTGATCTTATTGTCCTCATTCACCTCCTTCACTGTGAGATTATAGTGATGTGTTCAGTGATACCCCTGAGTGAGCAGCATCATAACCTGTTCCACCCTCAAACCAGTGGTCACTGGGAATGACAAGGAACTGTTTTTATGTGTTGCTACAGCTCTGTTGTGCACCTGAGAGTTAAAAATAAAGACTTTGCCTAATTCTCAAGTGTTCTCTAGAGTTTCACATCATTGTCCCTTGTGCAGACGAGAGTCATCCCTCAACACAACAGTTCTGTGTCTAAATGAACAAATCAAGGAGAAGAGTGTGAGTCATAGAAAAGAGTGACTGTACACAAAAGTAAGAGATAAAGGTGACCAAATAAATCTCTTTAAATATGGAACAGAGTATGAGCAGCACATTCTTGTCTGTCTTGGTGGGGACTTTTCAGAGAGAAAATGGAGGGAGACTAAACGTGTCCAGATTAATCAATCAATCCCTGTGTGTTTGCGTGTGAAGTGCACTGCGCCTCCACATGTGGCTTTAATCCTCCTCTCTGTTGAGTCCCACCCCTCTTTTACCCTTCAGAGGGACTTGTGACCACCGAAGACGTCTTCGTGGTTCAAAACAAGTCATTTCTCACTGGATTCTGCGTTGAGTTTGTCCTCTCCTTTTTTTTTTCTCCCCCCCTCTTTTTCCTAAGCAGCATGGCTCTGAATATCTCGTGACAGATGAGCATGATTTTATCCTGCAGTGTTCTTTTGGAACACCTCAACATTGGTCCATGTGTGTATGGCTTTCTGCTGTGTTGACTGATCAGTCAGTAAACAGATTCAGCGTCTCAAATATCAGTGGGGTTTCTTGTTTTGGGTTCAGATCTACCAGGTCTGGGTTGTTTATTTGTCTTTCAGGTATCAAATTAAACCCGCAACTCTCTCTCTCAAAATCATGTGTATTCCCTCGGTCTGACCATGTAGTAATAGCTTTGTAGAACCAATAAACTGTCAGGGATGAACTTCTTCACACAAATACACAGCTCACTGTCCAGCACTTATAGAAACTAATCTCTCTCTTCTGCTTTCCCACAGACGCTTGTGTTTTTCTCTCCTCCGTTTCTTCTTTGTTGTTCACTTTTTACATACAGACTGCATAACGTAGCGCATAAATATTCCCATGCTTTGTCTTGGATCTGCTTCTATCCATCCATCCATCCATCTGCAATGTCTTAACTCATACCAGCATCACCCAGGGACCACAACAGCCTAAAGGCTGCACAACCACGCTGACCAACATGTCACACACACTCACACTCACATCCATCCAACACACACATTTACACAAACATTCGCAGCCACCTCCACCATAACCTCCTCCCTGCTCCATCGCTGGTGCCATTATCAAAGGATCTGAGCAACGTCAACGTTATCTATCACTGTCTCCCATGGGAGCAGCAGAGCGCATAGCGCAGTTATCATTCAGCACACACACACTCTCTCTTCTCTTTCTCCCTGTCCTCACACACACTCGTTCTCACTCTGACACATGCATGAGCAGAGGGAAGATCAAAGGTTAATCATGTCTTTTCATCAGTTGCACCACCCTCTCCTCTATCTGTCCTCCTCCTGTCTGGCGGTTGTGTTTATGTCCGTATGCGAGGTTGCGTGTGCGTACGAGCAGACGTCTCTCCGCGGTTCGTCCTCAGTAGTGGACATTTTGCTCTGGCCTCCTCCTCCGTTGTTTTCTTCTCCGTCTCCTGGATATTTGTCCTCCAATTCTCTATTTACACTAGGTGATTTAATGGGAACCAAGTGTTTCTGTTGCTCTTGTAACATCGGCTATTAATTTGATGTATGCTCCGAAAACATTTGCGTAACAGAGCCTTTCTATAATTTGATAAGTATGTGAGATTTTCGCTGCATGTTTAACAGTCTGCACGTCGACTGAAAGTCCTGCTCTTGAGTATCTGGGTATTTTTTAAGGAGTTCGTTAAGATAGAGAGGGAAAGAGAAAGTGAGTGGTGAAATTTCATTTTAATATCCCAGACTGAACCCCACGCCTGGCTGAGGCAGGAAGTGCTTACTCATTCAAAAGGTGTACATTTACTGAAAACCCTGTGAACCCTGAAATGGAGACTGGTGAAATGAGGCAGGGGCACAAAATGGCAGTGAACGTTCAGGACAGAAGCTATTAAGGCTTCATGTGCTATCCATAAGTATGAACCTATATTCACTTGTTGACTGGGCAGCAAAGCTTGAAAATATCAGCTTTATTTTTATGTGCCTGCTTTTCAAATCTTCTCTCATGGCCGTTTAAAACACAGTTATCTCAATTCATCGTTGGTGTTTAGAAATATTCTTTTGTGAGCAAGTTTTCATGTCAACACTTCAGGCAGTGTGTTGGTATAATGAATAGAAAATAAATGATGGGTTGTTTGGAAATGAGATGAGAATATGAAACCTACTGCCTTAACGTTTTCCTTCTGGCAGTGAGTGAATTTGTGAGGAGTGTTATTTATTTATTTTTGTTGGGGGGGGGGGGTGTTAATAAATGATTTATTTCTCACTTTAGTAATTATAAGGGGATCTATTCAGATTATAGACTTTAACTGTCTCTTTAAAGTATCATATTCAAGCTTCACAAGCAATCCATCTGCTATCTTTTGGTGTACAGTGGGTCCTTAGAGCAACTGATTTCAATCAAACAGGCATGGCAGAACAAATTGTATTTTGCCATGAATTACGACAGCCTTGCTCCATAGTTCATTGATGATGACCCCAGCGGTGAGGCTGGCCCAGAGCCACGCTGCTCCTCGGCTCTTCATTAGCATGGTGTTGTGAGACTGGGCCGGGGAGCGGCCAGGCAGCTCTCTGGGCAGTCCGGGCTGCCATGCACGCTATCACATTATCATGCTTCCTAGTGTGTGGGATTGGACATTTGCCATCAGGCTTCGAAGCACTTTTGCCAGCTGATCTGGCACATACTTAAGTGTTTGATGTTTTTGGGACTTCCATGTAAATGTTAAAATCCAGAGTAATCTCAGCGTGTCCGTGGGAATGTTAATCATACTAAAATTAACTGATTTGATTTGTTGAAGTGGCGACAGTAAAAGCAGAGTGGTTGTTTTTTCTTTCGGTTTATTTCGTTACCACAATTTTCTCACAACCAAGTAATAAAACCATTATGCAGAATATGATAAGGGACCTGTCCTGGGGCCTCTAGAGCTGATTGTGCAAAGAAGGGTGCATCATAAAATGAGAAGCATAATGAACACCCCTGAACAGTGTTTCTTCAGTCAGAGTCTTCATCAGATCTGCAGCAGCACAGACCGCTGCAAGAGGTCCTTCCTGCCCACAGCTTGAACCATCTACAAAGATTATTGCTGCATCATATCATTTCCCTTCAGGGATTAATTTAGTATTATTAAATTTTATTAAGCTGAATGATAATTAGGTTTCTCCCACTGCCTCTTCCCAGACTGTTCCACCAGTCATGGGGATGGCTCTGCCTCTAGATAACACAGGTGGGGGTCAGATAAAGTGGAGTTGTGGGGAATGTTTGAAAAACAGTCACTTGAAGTTTCAGTGGATGGTTATAATAGTTCCTCCCTGCAAAAATACCAATAAGACATTCAATCTAAATTAAATTTCATGTTAAATCTCTCAAAATTTCTTCTAAGACCCTTAGTTTTTGAAATATCACTCATTTTATCACTTGTTGAAGTCAGAGAGCCTGGGTCTGCATAAGTCCTCAATTCATCCGAGAGTTCCTCGGTTCCTTCTGTCCACCATGAGTCTGCTCGCTGATAACTTTGTGTTGGCATCGTTTTCATGTGACGGCGTTGTGTAATTTTCAAGGCATTGCGTACCAATGCCATGTAATGCATTGTCAGAAGGGTTGTCCGAAAATGATTTGTATCAAGCTACTCGTGCTCAATGACTTCCTGGGATATTTTTAAGGTAAGAGGTGCAATTTCTTGCCTGGACAAAACATCTTGATCTGGCTGAGTGCAGCATAATTTAGCACAAGCTAGAAAAGCCAGGAACTTGTTAACACTTGTGTTCACAAGCTTCTCGGTGACCGGAGCTGTCTGCTTCATTGCACACCTCATTTTCCTTATCAAGGAGACAGAATGCAGACTTTATTACAGAAATCCTCTCTTCAAGTTAATACCAGACATTTGTATAGCCAGCCTGGCACTTGGTTTGATTGGCTTTATAACAACTCATTCACTTCGGCTGGCTTCTTTTGTTACACCCCAGTGGTTCTCAAATGCTAACCTGTGTCCAGTGTGACAGCCTATTACTGCCAAATATGCTCTTTCAAAGCAAGTCAAGTCTGTATTTTAACCATCGTTGGCATTTTACAGGTCACAATTTCTGTGTGAGGCTTTGCAGCCCCTCAGATGTGGTGGGAGAAGTGTTCAACCTACTTGTCTCGCCCAAGTACTGGAGCCATGTAAACTGTCCTCTTGTGATTTTTGGAAGAAAAGGCAGGTATAATAAAAGAGAAGATATGTTTATAGCTGTATATATTTTAAGGCTGTATCGCTGTAACGAAATGTAAACTGAAGTTTTTGCCGCAAGCTGTTCTCAAACACAGAAAGATGAAGTACTTGCAGAGAAAAATGGTTGTAGTTTCTCAAAAAAACTGCAGCTAAAACTGGAAATCAACTGTTAGCTGGATAGTTTCTTGAAACAGATTCAAATACATTTGCTCCATCTGTACTTATGTCCATTTCCACTGTTGCACCTCAATTTGCAGTGTATATTTTTGAAATGCATATCTGTTCTTTACTCCACAGGAACCTCAAAACAGAAACTATATTTAATGTCTGTTTTTGTGGCTCATAACAATATGGGTTTAGTCTAAAACGACTGCAAAGGGGTACCACCAAATGGTCAAGGGAACCCATAAGATCTAAATTAGATGGAAAAACAGGCAGAGCGCGGGGAAGAAGGGAAAGTGAATGTTTTCGTAGCAGGCTTGGAGTTGCTGCTTCACATCTGGGCCACAACCTTGCTGTATTATCTGAAATGGAGAAGTTAGACACAGAAAAAAACGGGGACTCTAATCTCCCTCAGGAGAACGAGAAAAAACAGCTCATTCGTGGCAGCGGCCTGTTTAGAAGTGGGGGCTGACACGTGTGTGTGTGCGTTTTTGTGTTTCCACTAGTGTGTTAGGTTTTGGAGCTCAGTAAGCAGTGTACCAGTGCCCCCTAGTGACCTTGTGGACAACTGCTCTTAAAAAGATTGTTTCACAAATGAAACTTATTGCATAGCATTGTTTAAAAAACACATTTCCCTCTGTGGTTCACAAAGAGCTCTGTAGGACATCATCAGCTCTGTTTTCCACCAGACGATTGTATTACCCAGAGTAAAACGTGCCTAAAGACTAGACTTTTTATTGAAAACAAAGACCTGTGATAAAGATGTAATTGCCAAGTGAAATAAGTAAGAGCTTACATAATGTTTTCTAAAAGAAAAAAAAACTGTTTTTGAGCCAGTACGTATTAATGCAAAACAAATGTGAGCCAGAGCAGAAGATATTCAAGCTGTCCATCAGTTGACTGGAGACGAGCTCGTATGTGCCAAACATGTATGCACGCTGATAGTGGTCAGACTGCCCCAACAGACAAGACGCTCAGATGACATTCCTCAGACTCCCTTTGAAGTTTTGTGGTATTTCCATGTCTTCTGATTAAAAACATGCAGATTTCACATTACTTCACTGTGGGAGCTGTTATATGTTACAACAGAGATGCAGTACATCATCTTCAGCTTGTTCTTATGTGTGTATGTTTACTCCATTATAGATGTGCATGCGTGTGTGCATGCACATCCTAATGTGCACAGCAGCGCACGTGTTTATACGGTCTTGTCCAGTGGTGCAGCTTGTAACTCTCACCCAGCATGTTGCTCAGAGGAACAGCGCAGATGTTCAGATGTTTCTCCTTGAAAAAGCAAACAGAAAAGAGGTCATTTTCTCCCTGGACACTGCGACTGTCAAAATAAGAGCTTGTCCCCTTTAGACCTCACCCTCTAACACCGACTCTCTCCTTCCCGGGCTGCTCACTGCTTGCTTTGTCTCACCTGCATGTGGACATGTTAGGGTAGGTTGTTCTGCATTCTGTTTTTGCACATTTGTTTGTACATGTGTCTGGACCAAGGCAGGGTCTTGGCAGGAAATGATTCCTCAGGCTGTGAGAGATTTAAAGTCAGAGAAAAAGGATGGAGCGATTGGAAAAAAGAAAAAAAAAAACATGGTGGGAGAGCAGGACACCCCTGCCACCCTCTACTCCTCCTGCCCTCTTTTTTTCTGCTCCACCTTTGATTGATGTTGCTCCCCACAGTATGGAAAACATGCACTGGGGCCTTGAAGGACCCCAGGTGAGGACCTTGGGGAGACAAAAAGGGAAAAGTAGAGGAGGAAAAAGTGCAGCAATTTTTTCGCTCTATTCGAACAGGTCATAATTATTCTTTGGGCTTTATTGCGATGATTGTGATCACAGTGGTTGTTTTAACCCGGCGTCTGCATAATTCTTGAACATAAAGGTTCAACAGAGCAGAGGTTAATTCATTCAAGACGTGATTAAAAAAAGATAATAGTCGGAAAAAAGACAAGTGCTGTTGGTTGGTGCTGATAGTAGGAGATGGATGTGACTGAGAGGGCGCACACAGGCTGCTTGAGCTGTGAAACAGAAGAAGATCAAAGTGTCAGTGGGTCATAAATAAGTGCTGGGTCCTCCCTGTGCATAGATGGTTGTGCTTGTTGTATTAAACTGATTCTCAATGCACCGTGAGACAGCTCTACGAGCATCAGAAACTCACATCCAGCCTCTCTCATCATATCTCGACTTTCTCTGTCACTTTTGTTACTTTAACAAAAGGTTATTCAACTATGGTTACTCATTCAAAACTGGCAGGGAAGTCCATTTACTGGCAGCTGTGCTTCCCCAGAACTCAGTCTTTGTTTGAGTGTGTGTTTGACGCAGTATTGGAGACTTGCATTGCTGTGAGCTTGTTTCCTCTGGGCCGCGTGTGCTCACTGGTGCTGAGCAACTCCGAGCCCAGCACTAATGAGAAGACCAGGTGCAGGTTTTTACCCTCGGGGAGGAAGTCCTTGTTTACTCATATTTAACCCTGTCTCTGACCTCCCATTTCTTCAGGGGCTCTAACCCCACAGACGCTGTGCCACTGAAGTCAGGCTGCCAGAGAATACGTTGGGACACTCAACAAGTTTACCGCCAAGTTAACTCCAGTATTGTAGACTAAGTGATTCTGAATGAAACACCTAAATAGTCATTTGCACCAGAACGAGGGTTGGAAGTAAGAATGAAGAACGGCAGCGTCGCTGTGATAGCAGGCCGACAACGAAACCCACAATTATGACATCAGTGCAGATGTTCAAGTTAATCTTTTAGTGATTTCATAACATGCATTTTATGTGCTAGGATGACAAGAAACAAACATGACATGCTTCAAATATGAACAAACAGTAATCTGTAGGTGCTATCATTTAATCTAAAACTATATGACTGTTTTACAAATGCACTAAATTATAGGAAGATATCAAGCACACCAGAGATTCATCACTTTTTCTCTCAAACTTTTTTTTTCTCTTTCAGTGTGCAACAAGTTGTTCAAACAATATTGCTGCTGCAGTTTCAGACCCATGAAAACTAAAAGTGATCCCTCAAATGTGTCAGTGCTTGTGCACTGCTTTTTTTTTTTTTTTTTTTTTTTGCAGCATTGTTTTTGTTTACTGGATCCTGTCTATACTGAACCCTCGTCATCATTGACACAGCATCTCCAGATTTTGACAGGTTTGCTGCCTGCTAGTTTCTGTGTAGAGAAAGTATGTAAATCTCTTGGAATTAGCTGGTTTTTGGCATTCATTTGCCATAAAAATCTGATCTGTTCTTCATCTAATTCACCAAAACAGACAAACACAAGGTGCTTAAGCTGTTAACACACATTTTGTTAGTGTATAAAGACTTTAGTCTTTATTAAACTCACCCAGTAAACATTCACAGTGCTGGAGGAAAAGGTAAATTAATATTTACTTTTAATTAATTCAGTGAAAGCCAGTTGGAGTCAGTAGTTTGCACAAGGATCCAAATAATTAAATTACTTTTGGAGGTGTGGTTTAGAGCCGCTTAGTTTGATGAAGACTTTTCATTTTAAATTTGATGCTCTGAAGAATCATTTGCTGATGTGAACCATGCCTTGCAAAACTCTGAAGACACAGGATCAAGAGCAGCTGATCTGCACGAAGCTGGAAAGGAATAAATATTCTGTAGTTTTGTGGTTTCTCTTCTGAGAAAAAAGAACTCATGAGTAACAGCTTAAGGCTTGGAAGAAGTCACTGTCACTGCTAAATGTCATTCATGAGTCTAAGTCATTATACATTAAAATGTTTATGGCAAAAAAATAGAAAAGATTTTGCTTTCACACCAGAAATCCTACAAATGTGTCAAAAAAAATTGTCAAAAATTCCTCCTGTTCCTTATGAGCTGGAGCTACCTGGACCATTTTCTTGTAGTCTGTCAAAGAACCTGCTATTAACCCAAGTTTCATTCATTTTTTTCCCCCCTCCAGTACTCTAGATGTTTAATTGGTGTGTTCAAAACAGAGAGAAGAAATCCTAATGGCCTTTTTCAGCATATTATTTAATAGTTAGTAGCTTAAAATCCAAATATTTTTCTCAGGAGTGTATTTGAAGACCACTAATAGATAGACGACGATACATTCACCTCATGGACACATGCAGAACAGCAGGTTGACAATATAAGCCTATTGCCGACTGAATATTTGTTGAAAATGTTTGTTTGTGACTTCAAAAGGCCTTGTGTCTGTGTTGTGCTCTCAGCTTGTGTCTTGTGTGTTTATTTCGTAGTTGCTGGTTTTTAGAGCATGTTTCCTTCCGTGCAGTTTACCCACATGGTTGATGAATGTGCAGTATAAACTACAATTGCTTGACATTCAGTCAGTGGCAGGTGGTCTCTGCTTTTCTGCATTAAAGCCAAGTGTGTTCACTATCAGTAAAAAAAAAAAAAAAAGAAAAATAAAGAAAAGAAAAAAGAAACTGCACTTTGGAAGGTATTTCCATTCCAGATATATGTGTGTAGTTGTTTACTTTTTTCTACACTGTAGCTGTAAATTACACTATTTATAGATTCTTATTTTACGCAGGCTGCCAGTTCTTATACCCTTCTATAATTCACTTTCTACACAGTCTCTGTTGTCCTCTAGATGGCAGAATAGTGCTACATTTAGTATGTCTGTGCTTCAGGTCTCCAGAGGCACAGATTGACAACAGACAGTTCTTCCATAGTACAGGAAGCATTGTTTCATGGTGTGTCGCTACATGGTAGGTAATTTGTTTCAATGAGATGTGTAATCTCCCAGTCCATCCCACTGTCAAGGTCATTATCAGCAGTTGGAGGTGCTCAGATATGGTCAGTTTCTGCTGAGAGATTTAAAAAAAAAAAAAAAAAGAAAGAAAGAAACACTGTGAGCATTTTTTTGTGTGGAATGGCCTGATGTCTGCAGTTGCTGACGCCCAGTCTCAGGAATGATCTTGAATTGAGGAGTGATGAAAAGTGTCCCTTACTGGCTCGAGCCAACACACACATTCACACTTCAGTTAGAGTGCTCATACAAACGCACGCACAAAGCCACGGCATATTTCACCAAATTAAAAAAAAAAAAAAGAAGGAAAATCTCTCCCCCTGCTGATCTGGCACATGCACATACTCAGTCATCACAGTGCTAATGACATTCTTTCACAAACATGCAGGTATGAATGCACAGCAGTGGTCTGCAGGTTCAGTTGGGTTCAGTGCCCACCCTGCAGGAGCGAAATATCACTGAGATGCTGCACTCGAGAAAGCATGTCTTTATAACGTGCTACTGAGCTGTGACTTAAAATTTTCAGGTTTGATGATCTGATTTTTTTTTTTTTTTTTTGCTTCTTTGTGTAACATTTTCATGGTTCACCTGTTGCTTGATGAATCACCGCGGTAATCAAATCTCCTTGAATGTTTGCAGTTAATTAAAGAGCTCTGATTTCACGTAGCAGGAGAAGCAGCTAACTGCTCAGACGCGTGTAGTCTGCCTGTGCACAAACATACTCCGTACATTTCAGTGCACACAAGAGCACAGCGAGGCTGTCCTGGGTTTTTCTGAGGTAAACAGGGTCCTTTCAGTGTTAGCAGGCTTTTCTAGCTCTCTGAGGGGATTTATTTTTCTTTTTGTCTACTATCCTTTCACATACAGAAACATAAATCCCACAAACCAACTGATGAGCTCCTTGTGACATAGTTTTATGAACTCAGACAACCCAGGTATCTAGGAAGCACACGCATTTACCCACAGCTTGACTCTGCAGACAGAGCTTTTCCAAGTTTTACGTCATCAGTTACAAAACATGTTTTCTTCACAGTTTGATCTGTGAGTTATCGAGATTCTGCAGAATTCTTTGATGTCAAATCTTATACAAAGCTAATTTTATATTGGCAAAGATTTTAAATATTGTTATAGGATATTTATGTATTTGTAGTATTGTGTTAATATTAAGGGCTTTATTGGTTTTTGTGTGTTTGTTTGTTGGTGCAAGTAAAGGAAGGCAAAAAAGAGTGCCTTTCAGGAATGTTCATTAAGACATTAACTCGTGTAAAAACATGTTTTAGTGGACTCCCTTGAATAAAATAGGATGCAATTGGCTTCTTAGCTGAAACCAATTGTATGTCAAGATTGGAAAAGTTAACAAATCTAAGATACGATTGCATTGTTAACCAAAACGGTTACATGTCATTGATGATGTAATTTGTGAAACTGATCATTCACACTGACAAACCCTCAGGGAATCCTGCCCAGCCTTCACTCTCCTTTGCAGAGCTTTGAGTAAACCTCGTCTGATTATTTTCATCTGGCAGGCTCCACTGTTATGGTTCACTGTCTCGTAGCTCTTGAGTGACAAAGCAGCGAAGCCAAAACTGAAGCCAAGAGCCCCAAAATGGGACTTCTGCTGAATACCCAAAATTAATCAAACAGAAGAATAGAAAAGTCCCAATTTGGTGATAAAATTCCACATTTATGTTTATGCCTTTTTTCCATTCTCTAAAGCAGTGGTCCAACCCCTGGTCCCCAGCCCGGTACCAGTCCGTGGGTCATTTGGAACCATTATCACTGTTTGATTTATTATCTGAGTCTAATTGAAAAATGACCAGATTCTCTCCCTTACGACTTACTCTTGACACATGACAAGACTTCAAGACCCGTGTCTCGGTCACATGGCAAAATGAGTAAGAAACAAACATCTTCAGAAAGTGTCTTTGTGAAGAATGTCACTGATGTTCTGTTGTTGGTGCGATGTTACGAGGAGCCTACCAATAAAGTTGCACATGAATACACAGCAGATTTACGTTTATTATAATATCCAGAAAATACCACAGTTTTTATGCCGGTCCGATCATTTTATTTTGTTGTATTTATCTGCGACACATTTTACAAACCGGTCCGTAAAAATATTGCCTGACATTAAACCAGTCCGTGGAGCAAAAGCAGTTGGGGGCCACTGCTCTAAAGTTTCCAAGAATCTTTCTTTTAACTACATTTGTTCAACCTGTTTTAGCCCCTGTCAAACATGTGCTCCTTTTCATAAACCTGAAAGCAACCCAACTTGTCAGTGTTGTGTCTTAATGACCCGATTGTTGCTTCTTCCGTTTTGCATCAGCAGTCTAACCATTGACAGAGAGATAAACCGCACAATTTGATGATCATTTAATAAGTGAACAACAGTGCTGTCAAAACCTTTAAATTTAATAATATCAGTATTTAAACAGTTTCAGTTCACTGGGGCGTTGTTGTTCATGAGGAATATTTTGTATTATGTCTCATTCTCTCTCTTTTAGGGGAATATGTTATGGGGACTGAAATCACCATTAACTCAAAAACTCAGAAAAAGCACAACTCTGATAGTTGTTTGAAGGCCACTTAGTTTTGGAAATATGTCATTCAGTGAAGCATTCAGACTTGCAGAGTACTGTTACATCACATTTAGACCTCATAATAGAATTGTCAAGTCTCCCCATTAACACCCAACTTCAGCTTTGAATTGCGCTGCATTTCCTAAACTGTAGAAGTCAAAGCTCTTTGCTTCTTATGTTTTTTTGCTTTTTTAAAAAAAAAAAAAACTCCAAAGCAACAATAATTCTACCGTCAAACAGTGATGGAAAGTAATCAGTGTAAGCAACATGTCCTAACATAAGCCAGTAAAAACTATTAAGCCGTTTTATGTGATGGAGGTCAGTTTAGGACACGGCATGTGAGCTTTCTTTTGGTTTAAGCTCCGAGGCCACATTCTGTTTCATATGATAATAAGGAGCTTCAAAGTCCATTTAGAAACTAAAAACTGGTAGCTTGGCAGCATGGAAGCGAAGGCATAGTTAAAAAGCTAGAAGCTGGACTCTCCCTCTCTCGCTTACTTTCTTAACCAAAGCAAGCCAGACATATTTCATTAAGAAATATGAAACTTGTTGGGGAAAAAACATATGTATAATATGTTTTCTTTAACGTGATGTAGGATGGGCAGCAAATTTATATCATATGGGGGCAGCATGGTGGTTTGGTGGTCAGCACTGTTGCCTCACAGCTAGAAGGTTCCTGATTTGAACCTCAGCAGGGGTCTTTCTGTGTGGAGTTTGCATGTTCTCCCCGTGCTTGCGTGGGTTTCCTCCAGGTACTCCGGCTTCCTCCCAACAGTCCAAAGACATGTATGTCAGGTTAATTGTGTGGTTCTAAATTGTCCGTAGGAGTGATTGATAGTGTGCATGATTGTTTGTCTATGTGTGTGGCTCTGTGATGGCCTGGTGACCTGTCCAGGGTGGACCCCTGCCTTTCACCCAAAGAGAGCTGGGATAGGACTCCAGCAGATCCCTGTGACCCGACATAGGATTAAACAGGCATAGATAATGGATGGATGGATGGATGGATTATGTAGAATGTTTGTTACTGTTATACAAATTTTAATGAAAAAACACACGTGTAGCTGTGAGAGAGTGTAAATTTTGTGTGGTACTGGCTTTGTCATTCGACGTTGTCTTCAGGTGACAAGTGGAAGATCATATTTTTTCTGCTTGTTGCTAACAAATTCCTATAAAAGTATAGTTAAATCCTCACAAGTACGGTGTAGCACTGTTCAATAAACTTTAACACACTGAAATGCTTTAATATTCTGCTGTGTTTTATGCAACTGCAGGCTTGGCATGGTAATATCAATTGTTATGGTGGGAAAAAATACTGTCTCTGATGATGACTTTATTAATATTCCTGACTTGATTTAACTGTCAAATATTGTGTTTGCACCGTAGCTCCCTCCATCTTTCATGTAGATGTGTAAATGAGGCGGACAAGAGCATTAATGAAAAAGGGACTAGTATCTGAATGAGTGAATGCTGTTGCTTTTTGATTAAGTAATTAACGTTACATTTTTACAGTACATATATCTCAAAGTGTGCGATGTCAAGCTGTACACTTTTAGACTTTTGCTCTACTTGTTATAAATCAAACATTTCTGGAATACATTTTAGTTCTTCTGAAACACAAAGCTGGGAATATATTAAAGTACCAAACCATAAATTTGACCAAAATTAATGCATTCTTGATGGTTACCATGGTGATTACATAACTCATGCAATATTCAACAACTGTAATCAACATTTTTTCATTGACAGCACCATACCCAGGTGCAGATTGTCATGTAATTGTATTTGTGTTGCTTGAGTGCTTGATTTCTTTCAGTTCAGAGAGACATTTTTCCTGTAGACATCCACTATGGGGATATAGTTATGTAACTTCTCGGAAATTAATGAAACGCAAGACTTAACATGTCGTACATCATGTGCACTGATCCAAACAGCCATGTGGAGTAGGATTTTGTTTAATTTGCTTGTCTTTATTCAATATGAAGAACAGGACTCATTTTTGATTGTCTGCAGGGTTGTAGTATTATCTCAGTCTGGACTTGGTCTTTGTAACAGACATGATTATAATCCTGCTCGACTTTTAACATCCAAAATTACACACTCGTACACACAGTGCGAAATTATTACTGAAAATCAAAGTCAAATTCAGTGGGTCTGATAACACAAATCATAGTTTATATCATATATATGTTTATATTTAGCACATCATGTGTTAAATACTGTGTTCATGAGATATCAATGGCACTGAAAATAACAAGTTTTGATTGGCGAAATTATGTGTGAAATTATTATTAATTGTTTTGCAGGTTGAGATATGTTGCAGATTGCTGCATGTATGCATGAGTTTACCGCTTAATCTTGCTTTATAAGTCAGTCGGTCAAATGTTGAAATTAGGGGCTGCCATTCCTTAAACTAAGCATTTCAGTGCACTAACCTATGATTTAATATGCTTTCTCCTCTTTCATCACTCTAACGTGATGATCTCTGACCCACTTTTTCAAAGGAAGAAACAAGTACCTTCATTCTTCTTAGTCATTTATTTGTAGCAACAAATAAAACACAAATTCCATTTGGCGGCAGCGAGGTGATTTCTCCTCATGTCTGCTGTTTGATCTGCTCACCATCAGCAGACAACAGAACATTCAAGGTTCTCACTTCCAAGCTCCTGTTTAGCTCAGATTTCCATCTAACACAGCCAGCCTGTGATATGAGAACACTCTATACATTCATTGCTATACATCCATTCATTTTCTATACCAGCTTTTTCCTGTTCAGTTAGCAGGTGATGCTGAGCGTTATCCCATTTAGAAGTTGGGTACCCAGAAGTAATGAGGTGGGGTAGGTTCCTCCCTGGACCTCTTACCTGTCCATCGTAGGGCCTCACTCAGACAAACAACCATGCCTGCTCACACTAAAGAAAATTCAGAATCACCAGTCAGCCTAACATATGTTATTGGTTTGTTAGAAGAAGCATACCAAGAGAAGAACCTGTGTGGGCATATGGAGAATATGCAAAATCTAAAAGAAAAAAAAACAGAAAACCCCAATAGAGATCAGAACCAGTAGCTTTCTGCTGTGTAGCAGATGTGCTAAACATCTCACCACAGTGCAGACCTCAGTGTTACAAAGTTGTACACGACTGGACAACAACAATGGCAAGGAGTAAAGATGTAAGTACCAATTTTAGAGAAGCAATCATTGAGTCACAGACACCTCTGTATACCAAAGTATTCTGGAGTTAAATGTGAGGGCCGTCATTTCGACAGCTAGAGCTCAGTTGAAATAAGGGTCCTGCAGCAGGACAATGATTCCCAAGCAGAATGGCTGAAAAAGGAAATAATCTAGTTGTTGTTGAAGAAGCAGTTGAAATGCTGAGGCAGGACCTTAGAGGAGCTTTTGTTGGATACATGCATGAATGCTAACATCAATGAACTGAAACAAGAAAGCGAGAGACTGTTTAAGTCACTCAGATGATTAACTTAAAGTCATTCAGGAAGTGATTATTTCTAGTTATTTCTGCTAAATGGCTCTACAGTCTGTCAAGTCGTAGGCTGTACTTAGTTTTTCACACACTGCCTCTATATTTTTCTCTTAGTTTTAGTTCAATAAATAAGAACACTGTGATAATATGTAATGCATTGTTGTTCAGCTGATGGTGTAAATTTTAAATTGTAAAATCTGGTAAAAAAAAAAAAAAAAATTAAACTAGGCTTTTTTAAATGCCATGTCCCATTACATAAAACCTTGACATTGAAGGATGATGTACTTTTTTATTCATATGACTGTGCATGGACGACCTTTTGCTTTTCCGCAGTTATTCATCTTAAGGGATTCCCTAACCATGATAGTTTTCGACACGTGGCAGAGCAATGACCACACCAAGCTCAGCATGTGATTAATCACTGTGAGCGCACAGGCTCCTGAAGCATTGGCCTGAAACTTACTGCTGGCACACTGTGGCCTCTCCGAGTGTATGTGGGTGCTCCTCTCCACCCAAAAAAAAAAAAAAAAAAAAAACTGTAGTATGAGAGGAATTGTTCTGTACTTCCTAAACAGTCTGTGAAGCAGTCCAGATTAGCAGGTCTTGTGTTTTCTCTTAAGTGGATCACTCCAGGAAGGATTAAGCCATAACCCTGGAATTCTAACAATTATGCCCAACGTCTTTCAGTGTTGCCACAGCAAGCTAGCTGTCTGCTGATACCTGTTTGTCACTGAATATGAAAGAGCACATGCAAACATCCTCAAATTTGAAAAATGTTCTTTTGTTCATAAATTTTTTCTGTTCAACTGAGATGGAGACGTTAGCCTTTGGGTAAAAAGAAATGCATCACAGCTCAGTGGAAGCTGAGATCAAATAATTCATTATCAGAAACAGAATCAGAAAACATTTGTGCCTGTCGTGAGAAGAAATTGAGTTGTGCCTGCAAACGTTCTCAGAGAGTACAGTGTAATAGGATAAACTAGTCCATGCCAGGAAATGTAAGAGCCACTTCAAAAAGTTTTTAACCGTCACAAAAGTGAAAATTGCCAAGTCAAACCACAATATTCTGATCAGGCACATTTAAACGCCATCTTAAAACAACACTTGCATTTTTGTATATGGAACAAAATTTAACAGATTACCAAGGCTTAAGTTCAGAGAGGAGTTGAGACAGACTCTGGGCGGTCAGGAGGTGCTTCCAGATGACTAGACGACTACAGTGAATGTGATCAGGGAGACAAATAAAAGAGTACTTGGTGTAACATCTGGTAGCAAAGCAGACAAGCAGACTTGGTGGTAGAATGAGGAGGTGCAGGAGTATGTACAGAGAAAGAGCTAAGAAGAAGTGGGACACTGAAAGTAGACAGGAGTACAGGGAGATGCAGCAGAAAGGTGATGGTAGCGGTGGCAAAGAACAAACAAAGGGCATACGATGAGTTGTATGCTAAGTTGGATGGTAAGAGAGACTGACCTATACAGGTTGGCGGGGCAGAGAAATAGAGATGGGAAGAATGAGCAGCAAGCTAGGATGATTAAGGTTAGAGATGGAAATGTTTTGAGAAAGTGCCATAAGTGTCATGAGAAGATGAAAAGAGTACTTTGAAGAGTTGATGATTGAGGAAAATTAGAAAGAACAGAGAGTACAAGAGGTGACAAGAGGACCAGGAGTCAGCAAAATTAATAAGGCTGAAGTGAGGAGGACATTAAAGAGGATGAAGAGTGGCAAGGCAGCTGGTCCTGACGATATACCTGTGGAGGTGTCTGGAAGAGGTGGCAGCATAGTTTTTGACGAGGCATTCCAACAAGATCTCAGAGGGTGAGAGGATTCCTGATGAATGGAGGAGAACGTGTGCTGGCTGCCTATCTTTTAAAAACAAGGCAGATGTGCAGAAATGTGGCAGCCACAGAGGAATAAAGTTGATGAGCCACACAATAAAGTTATGGGAACGAGTAGTAGAAGCTAGACTAAGGACAGAAGGGAGACGGTCAAAGGGAGCTGCATTATGTCTGTGTAGACCTTGAGAAAGCATATGACAGGGTGCCAAGAGAGGAGCTATGGTATCGTATGAGGAAGTCTGAAGCAACAAAGACGTATATTGGAGTGGTGCAAGGACAATGGTGAGGTGTGCAGTAGGTGTGACAGAGGAGTTTAAGGTGGAGGTTTGACTGCATCAAGGATTGGCTCTGAGCCCCTTCTTGTTTGCTGTACTGATGGTCAGACTGACAGATGAGGTTAGACAGGAATCTCCATGGACTATGATGACATTGTGATCTGTACTGAGAGCAGGGAACAGGTGGAAGATAAACTAGAGAAGTGGAGCCCTGGAAGGGAGAGGAATGAAGGTCAGGTGCAGCAAGATAGAATATGTGTGTGAAGGAGGGATAGTGAATATATCATCAGAATGATTATGAGGCTGGAACTGTCAGACAGGAGGTCTAGAGAAGGACCAAAGAGGAGATTTATGGATGCTGTGAAAGAATACATGAAGTTAGTTGGTGTGAGAGAAGAGGATGGAGAGGATAGAGTTAGATGGAGGTGGATGATTCACTGTATTGACCCCTGAAGGGTACAGCCCTCCAAAGAAGGGCAAATTTCAAAGAAATATGAAATTAATTTTATCTATAGAGGATGTAGAGGGGCACAATTGCCTAAGATTTCAAGCAATTTTATGAACGGTAACCTTAAATAATGAGATGACAAAAACTATTTCAGGTCAAAAAGGACCTGAAGACTTCACAGGGGTTGCATACTATATTTGACACTGCTAATCAACTGCCTTCAATTTCAACTTGATAACTCTGATGATTCCATTGCTCTCTGCATGCTTTTTTAGCAATATTTTAGCAATATTCATACCAGGCATGGAAGTGATTTTATTACTTGAAGAAAAGTGTCACTACACCTATGACAACTGATCTTTCAATTAGAAGGTTACTGCACAAAAAAATAAATAAAACAACTTAAGGTGTTTATTTCCTCAGGTGTATGTAAATTGAAACATTTAACTTTAAAAAAAGTTTAGAAGTCTTGAAATTCATAAATGAAAAATAAAAGCATTGAGCATGAATAAGTACAGGAAGTAACATGAAAATTAATGATGAAGATGATATATTTTGATGTTAGTTGTTTTATTGCATTTATAACAATGCTTAACCATAAATGTTTGACATTCTTTGCCTTTAAAGTACAATTGAAACAACTTGAGGTAAATGTGCTAAAGCTTCTTACAGTCCTTCATGTGTACACCACCTCAGTCTAGCGAGACTTGTGTCAGTCTCACGGTGCCACTGTGTGCAAGTGACCACTCCATGACCTTGACAATGATGTGGTTTCCATGGTGACATCCAGCCTCATGTAGGCCAAAGGGGGCATGTCAATCATGTTCTATAGCTAGAAAAAAAAACTGCCTTCATATTTTCCATTCCATCTCAAGATTCAGTAGGTGAGAATTTTTCTCTCATTCTGCACAGGATCCCTTTGTCTCCTATAATCTGCTTTTTAAAATTGGTAATTTTCTGCACATCATCTTCTCCCTCTCCTTCTGTTTGTCTTCCTCTGAAAAGCACATACTCTCATTCTTTTCTCAGACCAGAATAGAATTTTTCGTTCAGGTTTCCAAATAAGCTGGGATATTTATAAGTAGCCTCATTGTCTACATTCCACTGATAAGTACAGAGTGATTAGTTTTGATTGTGGGTTCAGGCATAGATGGTGAGCTGTTGCAGTGTTTTGAGGGTTGTTGAGGAAACACACTCTGTCCTAATTTATGTTCCTCGTGTTCTTTAGTGGAGACCTTATTTCCTATGAACAGAACAGTGTGGCAGTGATAACAGGCACAAATGCTTCTACTTAGCTTTGATTTTTTTTTTTTTTTTTTACTTAGGTTTTTCTTTTACATACTGCTTCTTTATTCATTTGACTTATTCCTGTTTGAGCAGGTTTTGCTAAACAAAAATTATAGTACCCAGCTGAAAAGAGAAATATTAGACTTAAAAAAAAAAAAGCAGCCTTATGTTTTTTATTATTAGATTGTTCTGACCTTCTATAGCTTTTACAGAAACTCCTGTAAATCAAGGGGCATGAATTGAAATTCGCTGAGATGGTGAGAGATGGTGTTTTTCAGTAGGAATTAGTTTAGAAAATAGGCATGATATCAATTTATATATGTGTGCGTGTATATATCTATATATATGTGTGTACATATGTATGTATATAAAAACATACATACATATATATATATATATATATATATATATATATATATATATATATATATATATATATATATATATATATATATATATATATATATATATATATATATATATATATATATATACCAGTCATGGAAAAAATTATTAGACCCACCATTTTTTCTTCACTTTCTTGTTCATTTTAATACCTGGTACCACTAAACATCATCATGTGACTAAAACAGACAGAAAAAAAACAAAAACACTGAATGCATAAAAGCAGTGTTTTTTGGCAGTACAACGCCATAGCTATTGATGTAAAAACTAAGTGATTTAGGTTATAATCAAGAAAACCATGGAAAATGGTAAGATATCAGTTCTTAAATAAAACTCTTATGAGCAATCTTTGTGGTTATCGTTATGTTTGTCCAAACAAATGTACCTTTAGTTGTACCAGGCATTAAAATGAACAAGAAACTGAAGAAAACAAGGGTGGTCTAATAATTTTTTCCATGACTGTATATAAATGTATACATCATAACACGTCTACTTTAAGGATAATATGTGCATTATACTTTCACAATTACATTATGCAATCAATAGTATCAGCCCTGACATAGATGGGTGATATGTCATGTTGACTTGAAAGTAATAGCACTGTTTTATTCTCAGCGGTCTTGAAATCTCAACAGTAAGTTAACACCATCACATTTGATTTCATTGTTTCTCTTTATGTAATGTTGTCTATTCTTGGCTCCCTCTCCAGCTCCATTCATGGGTCACACAGACCTCTGTGCTCCTGTGGTTGGTTGCTTCCACTTTAAGAGCATGACAGGTTATGCCGACACTTTGCTGAGTAACTATTACTCACCTCCTGCTCTATTAGATCCAATTTAGAGAAGACTCTTCCGTTTACTCATGTTGGTCTTTCCATAAGGTCTGAACTGCATTCACTCTGTCCTATAGCAGCAGAGTGTAGTGCTGAATCAACCAGTAGATGTTACTTTCTCCATATAAGAAGGTGACTGATGAACTTAGATGCTTTGGGGCAGAATAAAGAAACAAAACATTTGCACTCGAGTGTATGCAGAGCTGTTCAAATGACTGTACATTGACCTTGTTACCTTGTTTTCTCCAATATTGCAAAAGCTGTAATCATATAGAGAAAAGGAATTATACTGAGCATTTAAACAACCCAGATAACATATTTTCTGTATTTTCTATATTTAGATATTATGATGGGAGACGTCAGATGACGTCTCCCACCTCAGATGTGGTGTGATTCCAGTGTGGTAGGTAGCATGGCAGCGCCGCGTGACTTGAATTCAGACGCAGGTGTTCAGTCTCACAGCCAGGCTGAACGTTCATATATCAACACCTGGTCCTGCTCCTCCCCAAGATTTCTAGCGCCATGATCAACATTCCAAACCGCAGACTGCCTCAGGGGAGGCTGCATCCACCAGCCTGTCGTAGGCCCACACCCAGCCCTGGACCTGCACTGTGTGCTTTGGCAGCAAATCAACCGGCACTCCTGCAGCAGACACACAAGATTTAAACATCACTTCCTATCTCACCTTCAAATGCTGTGCACTCCCAGTCCAATCCACTCATTACCTCTGCACACAATCCATTTGAGCAAACTGAATTGGACATGAATGTTTTGTTTTCCCTTTTTTTTTGTTCTTCATCTTTTTTTTCAGTTGTTTTCTTGGATCCTTTTCTCATCTGTGGGCATATGGGAAGATAAGACCCACATTTCAGAGTAAACGCATTCACCCGCGCTTGCATTTCCCAAAAGTTTGCCTCCCAGCCTGGCCAGCAGAGGAGGGCAAGCCAGCGAGCCAGACACTTTACATTCCTGAAGACAGCAACTCAAAACAAAGACTCGCTGTGCTAAATTTGATATCATCTATATGAGAAGGGGCAAGAGCTAACAGAGAAGAAGAAAAAAAACAATGTCCTGAAAATGTTGAGCTGCTCGACGTTACCTAACTTAGCCGACACTGACGTATTCCTCATCATATACTGTAGCATCTGCCAAATAAAATAGAAGTGTGTATTTTTGCAGGTTAGTTTTCAGTCTTGTGGAAGCTATCTTGTGGAGATAAGTTGTGTAAGCTCAGTAATGTCATACTCTCCATAGACTTGCTGTACGGTAGATAAGTCACGATAATCAGTGTGCATAATGAGACATTTTTAACCATATGTTCTGCGTTAGATCTTATCTTCAAAACTCGCATATTACTCGCATGTAGTATCTGCCTCTGCTTTACCTTTCATTCACACAGAAGGGCTGTTCAATGTGTGAGCTCATTTGTTGTTATGTAAGCCTGAAGTCAGAGCTTTAGTTTCCAGAGTTTGATTCTGCATTGCGACAGAAGTCATTCATAGACAATGAGTCCAGCTAACCGAGGACAGAGAGCCTGGTAACTCTGGTATCCTTGAGTATATTCAGTCTTCCCATCAGTGTAGTGACAGTGTATCTGATGTTGATGTCAGAGCACTGGAACAAGTGATGAACCTTGAGGGTTATCACATGAATCTTCAGCTTCTTTCTTGAAAGACCCTTATAGTTTCAGCTCAGTGGTTAGGTGCCCACCACATAGCTTTGTTGTTTTGATCCGCACTTTCTCTCTTTTGAAAACAGCATGCACCTGGTTTCATTAAAGAAAGAGAGAAAAAAAAAAGCCAAGCCACCTTGGCGTGAATGTAGTAGCGAAAAAGTCATTTTGGTGCTTATCGCCCCTTTTCTTTCCCCATTTTCCCTGCCTCCACCTGATCAGATAAAGGCGTGAAATTTCTCCCCTCATTCTATTAAAAAAAAAAAAAAAAAAAAAGGGCGAGAGAGACTCGGAAACAGGCACACCCAGTTATCACCTTACTGAAAAAGACTGAACACATTTTTCTAAATGATTAGATGCAGAATACCATAATAAAAAAAAACACTTATATTAAACGCTTGTTAAAACAAGTGTTCACTTTACACTAGTAGCACATGCACAGACATGTTCAGAACGTTTATCAGGAGACTTTTTCCTCTCAAAACAAATTCACAGCTGCTGACACCGCAGAGGAGTCTGTCAGTTCTGTTGAGAGATTTAGCCATTTTTCAAACTCTGCTCCTCTGTCAAAGACAGCAGCGTCTGTGAACTGTTGCATTGTTGTTCGTGTGTCACAACATGAGCCTGCGGAGATATTCTGTCCTTTATTAATTATAGGAGACTATTGTGGATGTAAAAGAAAAAAAAAGACAAGATCATTCAAAGATTTTGCCTTTCATTTTTGTGCATGGTGATCTTATCAGATTTCAAAGTTGTTATAAAGTAAGGATTTTACCAGAGCAGAGAAACAGTCTGGAAATGCTTTAATAGCAACTGTGGATTGACACAAAGTCTTAATGAACCACTACGCAGTCTCAATTTCTGATTTGTTTCTGTCTGACAAAAAAAGAATTAAAATTATGAAAATGAGAGCAGCTATTGGGGATTTGAATTACTAAAATACATTAAATGTCAGCACAGACAGTTTGAGACAAGGAAACGGATTAGACCGCAAAAGCAGCATGACAGGGATCCAGGCATGCTTTGGTAGATAACAAGATTTACATGAAACAAATTTTGACAGTTTAGGGAATTTGGAAGTTGTTTTGTAACCATGCCTGAGTTCAGTCTATTTTTATGTCTTGGTTTATTTTTTTCCTCCTGGTAATGTTTCTGTAGCATACTGTGAGTTGTTTTTGATAATACCACAGACTGGGCCAACGTAATCTTCACACGGGACCTCCTATTCAGCTTGTGACTCGGAGGAAGTGAAAGCTTAAGTTCCAGTCGTTTTAAATCAGTCACAATGTGTTAAATTGTCTGTGATTGCAAAGCACCTTTTGATCTTGGATGGCTTTTTACAACGTGTACTGCAGCGCTTAATCATCCATTAAAACACGCTCTTACAGAGCACTGAAGGCAAAGTTGCTGTGCACGGTGGTTGCCTGCTATCAGGAACAACTTCACTTTCATCATTTTGCCCAAGAACCCTTTAACATGTGAGAGGTTTAAGTGGAACCATGCGATTCAACCCAGTCTATCACCCAAGCCCTTTTAAACTCTTTCTCTTGCATTATGCTGCAGTGCTGTAGCAAGTTTGATTCTGGTTTGTATGGACTGTGGGGTCCCATGTTTTTTAAGGGGTCCGTTCAAATAAAAGGGCTCTTGTTTTCCAGTGCATCTACTTTATTATTCAGTTTAAGTGCACACGCAGGAGAAAAAAGGACCTAAAAAATGTATCATACCTCATCTTGCAGCCATTTGTTTTTGATAGTCCAAATGTTTGATTATTTTTTCAACATTTGCTCAGAAGAAGCACAATTTGGACAAATTTGGGGTTCACCTGTTGTATCACGACAGTGATTCAGACTAATGCTACCAGTTTTGAACTGTTTTGCCAAAATCTTTACCGTGTACGGATTGAAAACTAAAGTGTCTACATTTGTATTGTCTTCTTTACTAGGTTGTGCAAACTCAGACGAGACGACCATGGAGCGGGTCCATTCTGCACTAGAGGGGATGTTCAAGACCCTCAGAGGTCTGAGCCACACCAGAGACCACCTTAAGCAGCTGCGCTCCGTCTACACTGCCAGTGATGGAGTCCACCAGGTCAAACACACAGTGCCCACACGTTGTTTTCAGAAACCCCTTACATATCAGGCATGAACCACCACCACCACAGCTCCAGTAGCAATAGTTATAATGTTTATCACACACATTAACAAAACTGAAACATTCAGTCAACAAGACACCTCATACCTTTTAGCACAGTTAACAGTTTAATCTGATTATGTGGCTGTTTTTAGAGTTACAGACAAGGGGCCTAAAAGTTATTAAGTTAAAGGGTTTTTTTGTTTTGTTTTGTTTTGTTTTGTTTTGTTTTGTTTTGTTTTAAAGAGTAATGTTGGCAAAATTCATGAAAATAAACAAAAGACAGCTAAGTGGAAGAAGTATCTTTGGAATTTGAATAGAAGCTTGAGTAAAAGGATTTGCAGCAGCAGGGGATTCTATTGCCTTTTTATCTTGGTTTTGCATTTCTCATTTTGTCTTTTATTGTTTGCATATCTTAAATCCACTCCTAAGATGAGTTGATGGATTCATTTTTTTCCACCCGGTACTTATATAAGTCCTTTATTCACTGGTAAGGAGATGACATACAAAGCCTCATTCTTACTGGATCAATTAGAGCTAAAGTTTTCTAAATTTAGAGGCAAAATGTTTTGAATGGATTAAACACTCATGCTATTTTAAACATTCTAATCATTTCAATTGCATGATTTTATATATGCTACAGCATATGTAGTTATATTTCAACCACAGGACTTGTTCTTTAATGCTCCAGATGTTCTCTGTGGCTGGCAGGTCTGAACTTAAAGCAGGCCTGTTTTAGAAAGCAGACTCTTTCCCTCCACAGCCACGTTGTAGCAATACAGAATGTGATTTGGCATCATTTTCTTGAAGCAGTCTTGAGTACAAATTAGTTTGTCTGGATGTGGTATGATTTTGTTTTAAAACCTGCATAAATCATTGAGAATTATTGGGGCATTTACAAAGTCATTCAAGCTGTGTGCTCTAATGCACCCCCCATACCATCATGCATGATGGGTTTTTTTTTTTTTTAGCTATGCCAGAATTTTACTGTGGATTTATAAGAGACAGGCATCACCCGTGGCTTGGTGGTTAGCACTGATCACAGCTGGGGACTTTTTCTGCGTGTTCAGTTCGGGGTTTGTTCTCCCAATGCTTGCTCAGTTTTTTTTTTTTCTTCTGCATACACAGCATGATGATTCTCAGCTGATGATTGGCTTGAGTGTGAGCTTGTGTACATCCGATTTGCCTCTGTACTGTCCTGTGATGGACTGCTGGCTCCTCCAAGGTGCACCTCATGTCTCTCCCGTTCACAGCTGGGATCACCTCCAGCAGAGTCCCTTGACCCTGAAAAGGACTGATGCAAGTGTAGTGACAGATCCGACATTGAACATGGAGGTGCCAAAGTTGAATCTTTAAACTTAGAGTTTAAATGTTAATGGCAAAGATTACACAAGCATGGTTTGGCTGAAAGGGTTACCAGGAGAAAACCCATAGCATCTGAACAATGTGCATCAGTATATAAACAGCATTATATTTCTGTTCAGACCAGTATGTCTGTCCTTGTTTCAGTGCAATTATGAAAATGTCATAACGTGAATGAGGAACAGTGATTTCTTGCAGCTACTGCATGTTCTTTTTTTTTTTTTAATCCATTAGCCTTTCTCAGCATGTGTTCTCTGCACCAGTAAAACAGATGTCTGTTGACAAAGATGTTTTTCTTATAATGCAGCCTCTCTGGGTTCATCGGTAAGAAAATGTTTTTAGGGAAGTCAAGATGTTCTGTCTTTTTCCTTTTTTTTTTTTTTTTTGCTCCTGACCTTTTCTGTCTTTGTGCTTTTTTTTCATTATTGTTTGAGTGAAAGAGCATCTACAAGGAGGCAGATGTCACTCACTCTAGTGTCATGATCTTCCATATGGTCTTTTTTATTCTCAATATAGTATTCCTATTGAGACACCCGTGAGGGTGCATTTGGGTCACAACCTCTAATTCGTATCTCCTTTCTTCACTTGGTTATGTAAGCATTTAATTTTGTTTCTCACAAAGCCTGAAATACAATCCGGTCAGATGCTGCAGTTGGTGAGTGCGGTCATATGTTTTCAACCCAGCATGTTAAGCATGAGTAGCTCTGAGCTGAGCACCAACTATTTATTGATATTTTTTCTCAAGCTTTCCCTGTGTGTTGGGGTTGGATATTTATTTAATCTATGTTCCGTATACTGTGGTTTTTGTCTCATTGTATTTTTTTTCTGTCAAAAACACAACAAAAAAGATTCAAAAATAATCTGATTAATAATTAGGACAATACAGTTTATCTGTTGGCTCCTATAATGCTTTGTTTATTCAAGTTATAATCAATTATAATATCAGACTACCCACTCATCTTTCAACATAGGTTAAGGTGTGAAAAACTGAACATTGTTCCTAGAAAATCTAAAATTCCTAGAAAAATGACATAATTGAGGTATGAATGATCTGAACTGTAACAACAGGAGTCTGATCCAATATATTGAACTCTACAAAGGGGAAGAGATTGATCTCTTGCTTGTCTGGGAACAACAAATTGTCAAGATTAGCGCCAAGACAAGTTGGAAGAGTTACATAATCAATCAAAACAAGCATACTCACTCTCGTGGCTACAAGCTGTAAATAAGAAAAGGTCAGATCATTATGGTAAATGCATATTTAAAAAGACATAGTTACTCTTACATTTACTTTGTAAGCACCCCAGATATTTTATAGATTTTCTCTTGAATATGATTTGATTCGTTTATATGGTCATTATTGCATCTCTGGTCTCTATCTGCAACTAGAAATTCCAAAACAAGTCCGACAGCAAAGCTTTTAATACTTTGTACACTGTAAAAACTGTTGCTTAGATCCAACTTTTAAAAAATGAGACAACATTTTCCAACCATTTTTTTAGTAGTTTAGTGAACTTCTTGTTTTTTTTTATTTTAGAAAACTCAAAAAAATTATATTTTACTGTGGTAATTTTTTAGCACTGCCTTATAGAAAAAGCCAATTTTTTTTTTTAAGTTTAACTGACTTAAAAAAAATGATCAGTTGTTGACTATATTATACTTATTTAAATAGAGTAAAATCTGTATGTTTATATGGAAAAATTGATTTGGACAAATTCAATTAGTTGATTTAAAAATTTTTTTTTTTTTAATTGCATTTTTTTAATTCTAAATTACTTCATAAAAATTGTAAGAAATAACTAATAAAATCTTTAACATTTCAGAAAGACAGGTATTTGTGTCAAACATTTTTATTTATCAAAAGCATTTTCTGTAACTTTACTGTTCTAAACTGTTTAAATACGATTGGGTTTTTAAAACCAAAATATATAAAAATAGATCAAAGTAATCTCTGACCTGATCTTAGTGCTCAACACAACACAAAAACAAATTAACTTGTTTTTAGAATGTGCAAATATACCCAAGAGCATGGTAACAAAACGTTTTTGATTTTAACATGTATATTAGAACATTTCAACAGAACACAAATTCTGACCTGCAGCTGATAAAACCGTCAGAGAAAACATTTATCAGAAACTACAGTCAATAAAAGAACAATTAGTAGGTGCTGTCCATTGAGCTTCACAGATCTTTGACACGTCAAAGTCTGAAAATCCAACAGGAGCTGAAACTGTACAAGGGTGGACCAGCTTAGGAGAGAAGCTGGTTTTGGAGTGTCATGAAGTTGGCTGTTTTGGGCGCAGCGAGTCTAGTCCAACAAAAAGTCTTTGGAAGACCTCAAATGTCTGAGACAGATTAGGTGGATATTCCAGATTTAGGGCAGATGTTGATCCAGGAGAAGGGAGGATGCTCCTGCTAGAGTTTCAAGACCAGTAAGCACTGGGACACCCTCAATGATGATGATGATACCAGCAGCATCTGGCTCCTGACAAGTGTAGATCTCATACATGGAGTTTTCAGTTCCTCGTGTATGCGTCTCTCTGCTGTTCCCTGTGCAGCATACTAATTGACCTTTTGGTAAGCACCGCCCCCTCCCTAGTTACTGTTGCTAGGTCGGACATTCTCGCTGCTTCTCCATTAAGGACAATGTTAATTTGCTATTTTTCCGATGCCTATCATCAGTATTTATATCAAACTAGAATAACGCCGTGGTAAAATATTGCTACTGGGGGACCTGCAACAGTGAGTCGAGGTGTCCAGAACGTTTGGAGGGGTCATTTTTATTCTCTTTCCGAAGCCCAAGTTTTTTACTAAACGGTGGTTAAATCAATCATCTAATAAACAAAGTAAACTTACCTTGGAGCAAATGTAGGTGTCGAATTACCCAGTGCCTTCTGGGTAGCCCTTACTTCCAAGGGTGGTGTCGGAAAATCTCAATTTTGAGGGCAATACAGCCTTCAAACTTGTCCCTCAATTCTTCGTTCTTAGAATCGTGACAGCACTTGCCCTTAGCGGGAGCGCACATTTTTGAGATTGAGGGATGAGATTGAGGGTTAAGGGAGGAATTGGAATTCACCCTTAGTTTTGGTAAACTTTCTAAAAGTGAGTTTGATATATCAGTTTCGTGGGAATTTGACGCAAATCATTTTTATGATTTAAAAAAATGTAAGTTAAATACTTAGACTTATTACTTGTCTGTAACTTTCACAAACACAAAAAGAAATTGAAACAGATTTTATCAAGTAGATATGCCTAATAAAACAGAAATTCTATTTACAGTGTACTTTTAATTTTACTGCATGCAAAATGTGAACTTTATCTGACACGATGTATATTTTCACTATGTGATATCCATACAAGATGCCTCCGAGCACTAAGATGTCTACACCACCTCTAGACAGGATTAAAGGGATTCCTTTTTACACGTTTGAAGTGGCTTTGGAGATTATTTTTAGTGGCAGAGGAACAGGACCATCTCTTACCATCCACATGAGAGACTGATGTCATCACAACACATAATACTCATCCTTTTTATCTGCAGCTAGTTTGTAGCTTTCTGGATGCCCCTATGTTATGCCGTTCTGCTTTGTCAGTTCACACAGCACTCATTTTGCAGCTGTTGCAACCTCCCCCGGTAGTGCCATACCAGCGGTGGTTTACCGTGTTCCACCTTTACACAGCACAGCAGGCTGGAATAAAGACACCACCAAGGTCTTAAAGAGACAATAGCTAAAATGATGCATTTCTAACACAATAGCAGTATCAGTTTTGTAAACCATCATCATTCGCAGCAAATGTGGCACTTATCAGAGCCACATTTTCTCCAACATTTTCATTTTTTTTTCTTTTATCTCCACCAGACTTTATAACAGAAAAGCATAAAACCTATTCATTATAAACTCTTTTGCCACAGGAGTCCTTGGTCATATTAATTTAGTTCAATTCAAATTCAATTTTGTTTGTATAGCGTCTGTTTCAATGCAAGTTGTCTCTAGGCGCTTTACAAAGACCTAGAGCATGACCCCCAAGCAAATATCATTAACTAAAATGATAACATGATAATATATTATATATGATAATATAATAAATCCTATTCAAAGAAAAATGGCAAGTAAAAACCCCCGCACCGGGAGAAAAAAAAACCTTTAAGCCAAACAGTGGCAAGGAAAAACTCTGCTTATGAAGGAAGAAACCTTGAGCAGGACCTGGCTCATAAGAGGGGACCTTGCTGCTGAAGGCCAGCCGGGTAAAGAAAGAAAAGAGGAGGAAGATAAGAGAGAGGATGGATGACAGAGAGAGGAGAGGCACATATATCTTGGCAATATTATATAGGACAAAATACACTCACTGGCCACTTTATTAGGTCCACCTTGCTAGTACTGGGTTGGACTCCCTTTTGCCTTCAGAACTGCCTTAATCCTTCATGGGATAGATTCAACAAGGTACTCAAAATATTCCTCAGAGAGTTTGGTCCATGTTGACATGATTGCATCACGCAGTTGCTGCAGATTTGTTGGCTGCACATCTCCCGTTCCAGCACATCCCAAAGGTGCTCTATTGGATTGAGGTCTGGGGATTGTAGAGGCCATTTGAGTACAGTGAACTTATTGTCATGTTCAAGAAACCAGTCTGAGATGATGTGTGCTTTATGACATGGCGCATTATCCTGCTGGAAGTAGCCATCTGAAGATGGGTACACTGTGTTCATAAAGACATGGACATGGTCAGCAACAATACTCAGGTAGGCTGTGGCATTGACACGATGCTCAATTGGTACTAATGGGCTCAAAGTGTGCCAGGAAAATATCCCCCACACCATTACACCACCAGCAGCAGCTTGAACCGCTGATACAGGGCAGGATGGATCCATGCTTTCATGTTGTTGACGCCAAATTCTGACCATACCATTCGAAAGTTGCAGCAGTAATCCAGACTCATCAGACCAGACAACGTTTTTCCAGTCTTCTGTTGTCCAATTTTGGTGAGCCTGTGTGAATTGTAGCCTCAGTTTCCTGTTCTTAGCTGACAGGAGTGGCACCCGGTGTGGTCTTCTGCTGCTGCTGTGGCCCATCCGCCTCAAGGTTCAACGTGTTGTGTGTTCAGAGATACTCTTTTGCATACCTCGGTTGTAACCAGTGGTTATTTGAGTTACAGTTACCTTTCTATCAGCTCAAAGCAGTCTGGCTAATCTCCTCTGACCTCTGGCATCAACAAGGCATTTGCGCCCACAGAACTGCAGCTCACTGGATATTTTCTCTTTTTCGGACCATTCCCTGTAAACCCTAGAGATGGTTGTGCTTGAAAATCCCAATACATCAGCAGTTTCTGAAATACTCAGACCAGCCTGTCTGGTACCAACAACCATGCCACGTTTAAAGTCACTTTAATCATCTTTCTTTAACATTCTGATGCTGGTTTGAACTGCAGCAGATCCCCTTTACCATGTCTACATGAATAAATGCACTGAGTTGGTGCCATGTAGTGTCTTACCGATTATCGTTCGCCGATATATCGGGGCCCGATAGAACGGCTCCCGTTCTATCGGAGGTTTTATCATATCTGTGAAATGTCTCGCCGATAGAAAAAAAATGTGTGACAAATAATAAAGTGCTGGTGTAATGATTTATTTTGTCCAGCAGAGCGGGCTGAGCTCAGCTCACATTTCAGTCCCTCCCCCACTTTACTCTTCAACACATCACCTCACCTTATCGCCAAAACTCTGACCGGACCAGCAGCATCGCAAGAGTTTTTCCCTCTTGCCACAAGCAACGTTAAGTTAGTTAATGAAATAGGCTAAGTAACTGATAACATGATCATTAGAGGCCACATTTCATTGCCCCTTTCAACATGAAAGTGTCCCCAGCCAAGACCCCCGTGTGTAGGCTAATTATTAATTAGTAGCCTAACTACGAGGTAACTTTACCATCCGCCTCGTAGCATTAGCTGGTGTCTCTTAGCATTAACTACATGAATGACGTTAGCAGAGTTAAGGGATCAGTTCATGTTTAAGTAGAAAAAAACTAAAACAGCCCAACACATGACATGCCATAGGTATAATTGTGGATTCATTGTCCTGTGGTAATTTCCCCGTGTTTGTGAACGCGGTTTGTACAAAAGCACAGAAGGGTACAGTTTAATACAAATGCGTGGTTAAAAGGATTGATGAATCCAAGCAAGCACTAGTCACTCAGCTGCGCCGTACAATGCATTTACAGTCAAACATAATAAAAGATATCGAGAAAGTTAACGTCTAGATAAGAGATAGGAGGAGACATACAAAGCACAGGAGAGAGGAAGACAAGGAGGAGACCACTATTGTATTTCTATGGATATAAAAAAAAATAAATTTATCGCACAAATTATTATGAAGTAACGTGACGATGAGGAAGATTACGGACTTGGGAATAATAACACCTGTGGATTATAACGTTTCAAATCTGAGATTTGAGCCTGACTGAACGCTGTGAAAAACTTGGGGTAAGGTAAGAAATATTTCTGTGGATATTTCAGCTGTGACTAGCTCTGACTGAGCAGTCAGACGGTGTCTGCTGCTGTGGACTGATGGGAGCTTTAGGTGAATAGGTCCGTGTGATAATAGTGGTTGTGCTTCATTTTGAATTTCTGACAGTTATATGGCTGCTATATTGTTTAAGAAAGCTCACATCAGATCACATCATCCCCCCCCCACCACCACCACCACCTCTAAAATCGGTTATCGTTATCGGGCCAAAAAATCCCTATCAGTCGGTCGGAGACTAGTGCCATGTGATTGGCTGATTAGAAATTTGCGTTAACGAGCAGTTGGACAGGTGTTCCTAATAAAGTGGCTGGTGAGTGTATATTAATAGTTTTTATCCATTAGTTGGAGAACTAAGAATTCCAGGCACTTATATTCAGACTGATACATTGTTAGTACTTGAACTACAGAGATAATCATATAGCCACATGTGGGCAGCAACACTGAGGTGGTCAGAGGGTCGGACTGCAGGTCAGCATGTTAGTTGATATCCCAGAGACATCTACATATCCAGGTGGAAGTGGACGCTGGGATGGTCAGAGGATGGAACTGCAGGTTAGGATGTAGCTCTGGAAACTCTGGCCTACAAACATATACAAAAAGAAAAAAGAAAGAAAAAAGGGGTGGGGGTGCAGGACAGCGCAAAACCTACAGGAACAGGGAAATGCAGATACATTAATGAGATGTTTCTAATTAACTAGAAATATAGATAAATGGAAATATTTTTATTGCCACTATACAGGAGTACAATGAGATTAAGTATAGATATAGCTGAAGAGAAGTAAAGGTGGGAAGAAAAGAGAGGCGGAGACATTACTGAGTGGATTATGCTGGTGTCTCCCTGCAGCGTAGACCTATAGCAGCATAGTTATGACGAGGACTATGTTTCAGAACAGCCTGCTGTAGTCTTGTCTTCAGCCATTCCTATAACTGTAGCTATGACTATTGGCCCTAACACACTATTGTTTTGACTAACTATAGGCTTTACTAAACATAAATGTTTTCAGTTTAGTTTTAAAGATGGAGATGGTGTCAAGCTCCTTAACATTAATGTTCAGAGAGTGTTTATTTTATGCTTAATCAAATTAAGGAGCTTTTTAAATGAGTGTTAGCCTGCGAGTTGGCAGAACTGAGCTGCGTCCTCCCATCCTCCAAGTACATTCTCACGAGTCGTTATTGCAAAGTATGAACTTCCAAGTGCATAAGTCAAATTTTGACATAACTTGGAACTGAATTTCCCTCGTCGCATAAGCAACAGATCGCTGTGGGCCAATTTTACAGCACTTTTGCTCCAACCTCATAGAGCAGAGCTCAACTCGAGTTTACCTAAAGGTTATGAGATTACGAGTTTACCTAAAGGTTTAGGGGTCAGGTGGGAGTATTGCAATAGTTTAGACTCTGCTAATTTAGACATATATCTCAGCGTATCTTGTTCTCTCTAGAGTTATGCCTTTAAAAAGGGATGACTGGGCCAAAATCGACTCGGTGCGTATTTTAAGCGAAACAGAGCAGACAGTCGCTTCTGGTATGCTTCTAAACCGCTGCACTTCACCCCCTGGTGCAGCTGCTTTCTCTTTACTCAGATGGCTGTGATTCACAGCGGCTGGCACAATACTGTTATTTCCTCGTACTGGGGGACTTCTATTTAATGGGACGAGGTGCTCTAGCATTGTACAAGTTTGTGTTTTGGGGTTTTTTTTGTTGTTTGTTTGTTTGCTTGTTTTAATTAAACCATTTAAACCTATTTTAGAAGACCCCAAAAATAAAATGATGAACTAGTAAATAGGCATAATATGGACCCTTTAGATTATCATCATTTCTACAGTAGTCCACAATATTTCCAGTGAATATTTATATGGAAATACATCGGCAAAATCAAAATTTTTAACTTTCTAATATTTAATTTGTTTGTTTTTACAGTTTTTAATTAGATTCACAGTCCAAATTGAAATAAATTCCTGTTGTTTTCTCTGTTACTTTTGTGTTTTTAAGTCTGCCACTATGTTGGTTTGAAAAATTAATTGGCTTATCCACCGCAATAAAAACAGTGTAGGGAACCTGACACTCACATTTATCAGAGTTTGTGTACGTGCACATTCGTGCATGCTGAGGAATATTTAATCCCTGGCATTATCAGATGACTAATCATAATATTGTTTTTATCATGTAGGCGTTTGAGGTAATGATTTAATGAGAATGCTTTTAGCCTTTTAGAAATCAGGTGAAAATGGGTGGTTGCGTGACCGCAGGTTATATTTGTTGTTTACACCTGCATCGCTATTGTGTATGAAGTTAATCACTACTGCGTTTAGTCCAACTGACCCATAAAGCAAAGTGGTGGTGGTCTAGGGATAAATTATTTTATGTAACTTAAAGTGCAGGTCTTTCCTTGCCTTATTTGGCTGTTCTGCCATTAGAGAGAAGTAGGAAGCTGTGAGGTGTCAGAAGGATGTGGGCAGAAACACCTGTGTGCATTAACATTTGGACAGTATTGTGTTGTGGAGGTGTGTGTTTTTAATGACTGAAGGAACAAATTTATACATATATGCATATGCTGTCACAGCTGAGTGCTCAGATGATTCTTTGACAACATAAATATGAAGACGTTTTGTTACGTCACCCCTGTTATGGTTCAGAGCCTTGACGTGTCACTAACTTTAGCCTCATCAAGATTGGGGCTGTTATCCAATATTCCAGGACTGGAACATATTCAGTATGTTTATATAAAGATCTCTGCTATTCGGACTACTCAAGCAATGCTCTGCAAAGTCTTAGCTGGGTCTTTATTGATCTCTGAGGCAGCAAACGTAACTCCAATGGGGAAAAAAAAACATCTGTCTTAAATTCTTTAGCTTTGAAAACTATAAAAGGTACATTTTGTCCTGAGTATCTGGGCAAAGAAAGCTGAAACCTTGTGACAGCCAGAAAGGTGGGGGGGAGATTGAGTCTTTTTTTTTTTTTTTTTTTTTTTTTTTTAACATGGATAACCTTCTCAGAATGTTAGAAGGAATTTATAAGATTTTAGTCAATGCTCTGTGGTTCAGCTGCTTCAAGGACATATTTGATTCAAACTATTTTCTCTGACAGACTGAATGGGAAAAAAAAATGATTTGTTGTATGAAAGCAAGGTAGCTCAAAACTGCTGAAAAATAGGGCAGATGTCTGTTTCTGTGGAGTAGGTTATGTCATATGTTGATCTGAATTAATTTGTGTTCAAATACCTAGAAGTCCTGAGTGGTGAATTCATGTGTGCGCTAAATTTCCAGTTGATGTTGAAAGATTTCACAGCTGTTTTTATGTTTTGTTTTTTTGTTTTTTTTTGTTTACTGTATTGCTAGCATGGCTTAAAAAAACAAGGTGGATATGTAAATATGGAAAAATCAAGACAATTTCTACGCAACAGAATTATATAATGATAGTTTGAATTGTGTTGACAGCTGTTGATCCTAAAGTTGTTTTATCGCCTTTACGCCTGATTAGCCAAAGTGCCGTTTTTAGCCCCTTTTAATGGAGCGTGATTCTTCTGTCCTGGTTGCAGAGGTGCTTAAGCTCCTCTTCCTGAAGTGACTCATAGTCAGCGGGCCGTTGGCTTGAACAGAGTTGTTTATAACTACTGTCTCACCCACCCAGAGTCAATCATGCGACCACAGAAAGGCCAAAAGCAGAAAATAGAAATATAGAAAAACAGAACCCATATTCATCACAAATTTTTAAACATACATTCTCATATCCATGCAGATAGTGTAGAATTTCATCCTAGAGCTCTACACATGCAAATAAAAGTTTGTTGTCACCACAGGTGTGTTGTTTAACAGTCTTTTGTGTGATACGTACATTTTGCAGGCCACCTATCGTCCATTTCTACGGCAGATCCTGGAGGAAGTCTTTCAACCCAGACCGACGTGAATGTCCTGACATTGAGCATATGTCTGGAGGCCTCACAGACCTGTTGAAGACTGGCTTCAGCATGTTCATGAAGGTTAGTCAGCCATTTGTAAATGCTTAAATATTTTTTTGTAGTGGTATAATTTCCGCTATGTCTTCCTACTTCCTGCTGCAGACTGAGCTGGGTCCATATTGCTGGAACTCAATAAGTCTGTGGTATACTTAGAGAATCATCTGAGTACTTTTGGAGATGACACATAAGCCTTTAGTCACACAAATGAGGTCTGTTTGCCAGGTAGTCAGCAATCCAAGCCATAGAGACTACCTGAGTGCCACGAAAATGGTGTCCTCTAAGTGGCAGCACCAGTCAAAACCGGATGTTATCACTGCATTTGGTCGATACAAAAAAACTTCCAGTTTTGAAAAAAGAATAATACAAAACTTCCACTGATTTCGGAGGCACTGATTTAGCGGGAAGGTAAGGACAAAAGGTGGACGAATGTCAACATGCTGAACCTCACTAGAAATTCCAGGCTACAGTGCCTTGTGAAAGTATTTGAACTTTTTAACCTTTTGCCACATTTCAGGCTTCAAACATAAAGATATAAAATTTTATTTTTTTGTCAAGAATCAACAACAAGTAGGACACAATCATGAAGTGGAACAAAATTTATTGGATATTTTAAACGTTTTTAACAAATAAAAAACTGAAAAGTGGGGGGTGCAATATCATTCTGCCCCCTTGAATTAATACTTTGTAGCGCCACCTTTTGTTGCAGTTCCAGCTGCAGTCTCTTGGGGTTTGTCTCTATCAGTTTTGCACCTAAAGAGACTGAAATTCTTGTCCATTCTTCCTATTAAACAGCTGGAGCTCAGTGGGGTTGGATGGTGAGCGTTTGTGAACAGCAGTCTTCAGCTCTTTCCACAGATTCTGGACTGGATTCAGGTCTGGACTTTGACTTGGCCGTTCTAACACCTGGATACGTTTATTTGTGAACCGTTCCATTGTAGATTTGGATCATTGTCCTGTTGGAAGATAAATCTCCGTCCCAGTCTCAGGTCTTCTGCAGACTCCAACAGGTTTTCTTCCAGAATGCTCCTGTATTTAGCTCCATCCATCTTCCCATCAAGTTTTAACCATCTTCCCTGTCCCTGATGAAGAAAAGCAGGCCCAGACCATGATGTTGCCACAGTGTGTGTATACATATATGGCTAAGGTACGGTCCGTACCGCGGTTTGTGTGTCACGGTTTCGGTACAGATTCGGTAAAGTTTCAGACCACCCGCTACCCTAAACAAGCGATCGCAAGATACCGAGTTTGTGGAAAGTGCAACTCGCATGTCGACGCATAAAAGAGCGCATCCAATCCAGATGTCTGCTGTGGAGGGAAACCAAGGAGATCTCTGTGTCTGGTGTCAAGCTGTAAAAGGTTGGATGCGGGAATTTATTTCCGATATGTCTGAAACTGTTGATGATCGAGGAGGGACAGGAACATTAATTGTTCGTGATCTTTAAATGCTCATCCAATGATTCGTTCTGCAGTATTTTAAAAAGCCACATCAGCTGCACCAAGACACACAGCTGGTAACAACTGGATCTTACGCAGGTAGGATCGTGGGTTTAGGGAGGTGGCACTCCCTCGCCAGTGTATTCAACAGCAAAACCAAAATGCTCCCACGCCGGTGATTAAAAAAAGTTTTTCCCAATTTCTCCGCTACTGCTGGCCATGCCTGCTTGTTCTTTTCTTTTTCTGCGTCTATGAGCTGCAGCCATCCTGTTGTCTAAAAGGCACGCACGCTCACGTGCAAGTTCAATGCAAAGTTATTGGAACATTAATACCGCGGGACATAAAAGCGTCCCGTGTCCCGTGCAGGTCGTACCAAACCGTACCGTATTTTACCGAGTACCGTTGCATCCCTAACATTATATATATACATATATATATATATATATATATATATATGTATACATATGGGCTGGGCAAGTTAACGCGTTATTATCGTGTTAACACATTAATTTATTAACACCGACATTTATTTTATCGCGCGTTAACGCATGTTGCTCACATGCTTTTGTTTTGAAAAGTCTGTTACTGGCTGCTGTGGAGAGAAGAGAATTGGCAGGTAAACATGTGGAAAAGCTAAAAAAGACATGGAGAACGGTAAAAATCTGTGAACTTTACAGTTCGGGTAGCAACTCAGGTAGCAATATTAACAATTCTGTCTGAAATAAAATCTGGACAACAACAAAACTTTTAAATCCCTTTGTTCAAGACGATCGCGTCATTCCTCCATTTTTCCATCAGATCTGCTCCATGTGTTCACTGTCGTGCTATTCTCTAGCTGGTTACTTCAGTTTAGCTCCACCTAGTGGCACAGATGTGTAATGACAACAGAAAGTCTCATCATCGATTATAAAACGACCCCCATTTTTAAGAATATTACTTTTAGATTAAAATATCGTCCTGGGTGTCCTGCAATGCTGGAAATGAGCATCAGAAGATTCTGTATTCGTCATGATCTGAGGAGAAGACGCAGAGCTGGAAAGCGCTTTGGTTCTAACTATTTACGAGCTGAGTTTTCATTCAGATTTTCACAATATTTCAAATTATTATTTTTACTGCAAAAACTGTCATGTGGTACATTTAACTGCATTTGTAAATCACCTTTTGAAGATCAGCATTACACGTGGACCGTTCTCACAAAGATCAGTAGGACAAACTGACACGTGTCTTCACATGAATTCCCCAGCTGGTACTTTTTTAGATGGGCAGAGCATGTTTCCATACTGAGAAAAAAAATGGTCCTGCATCATTTTCCTTTTCATGCCAACCAGCTACTCATGGCCAAAGGCTCTTTTTCCATGCCACCTACTTGTCTCCAAGAATGGGCAGGTGTTCATCGTACCCTAGGATCTTGATAGAAAAGCTATTCTGATCTTCTTTTTATTCCTGGTTTTTCAAAATGGTTTCTGGTGTGCAGGCAACTTGTGTGAAGCTTTTGTGTTTGACAGTCCTTGAGGTGATCAACAGATGGATTCTTTTTTTTAGTCATCTGTTTATTCAGTATTTTTGATCAAGATTTTTTTTTTTTTAATGCTTAAAAACATGAGACATAGAGGCTTGAATGTCTTAACTATTGTAATATTTGCCCAAATGTTCTGTCTCCAGCATATACATATTTTTACTCCTGTCGGTAATCTGCTTCCAGCACCACCAGCACAGGCAGCTCACAATCCACAGCCTGAATACGCCACATCTGGGTTTTCTTACACTGATCGTTCCCCAAGGGCAGGCATTGGACTGGTTGTATAACCATGGCCTCCTTTCATTCAAATTAACAAAGTTGGCCCATGAACTGTCAACTCAGACAGACTAAGCCAGTAAACCTGGGGCGCTCTGGGGGGTTCTATCGGTGCACAGTGCACCATTTTAATGCAGTGAGGCCCCTGCAAAAAAAAAAAAAAAAAAAAAACTGTATTTTTAACTACAGCACCTACTGTGAAAAGTTTATGTCATTAAACACACTATACCCTGCTGTCTGAATTGCAGCTCACTGTACAGCGATATAGTAAAGCCATAGTATTGCTTGAGAAACTGCCGTCTCAAACTGTGACTAAATTGTTTGTGTCTGATTTGCTATGTTTAGTCTTTGCTCAAACAGAGCCCTGGTAGTACAAGATATCTGCTCCTCTGGATTATTACAGCTATTGATTTTGTGTATACTGATGCCAGCAAAGTCTAGCTGATTTCTGGTTTACAGTTTGCTTTATACAGCTTTTGAAATGTTGTGAGAAAGGGCTGAAAATCAGGACCAGCTGCCTTTTTAATTTGCAGTCTTCAAGAAAGTGGCATCAGCTATGATCATGTAGATAACAGCTTCCAGCATGTTCGGTCTGCCCTCAGTGAATAACAGTCATGTGTTGCCAGGCCTCAACAAAAGCATTTCCAACTTTGAGAGCAGTTGTCTGAACTGAGCTTTTTGCCTGTGTTTAAGTGTTAACAACAAAAGTGGCACATCATAACCATAAGTGGAACAATTTAAGAAGAAAATATATATACATTATATACTTAATGTTACAAAAAGCCACACATACGTGTGTGTTGCTCAGTGTTTGAACGTAGCAGTTGTGGAGAAGTAATAGTGACTAAATAGTTTAAGACAGAAGAGCTTCAACGTTAGGAGGTTATTTGGTTTCCTCACCTGAGCTGCTCACTTATGGACCTTCAGTGTTTCTGCTGAATTAAAGTAACCCCAAAAACACTTTATCTTATTTAACTTGTCTTTGGTTCACAAAAAATAAAATAACTTGTGTGCGTGGGGTCCTCGTCAGGCTGCCTTGCTTCCTCTTGTGATTCAGGACGACTGTAAGAAGTCCAAACGTGCTCATATAATCCAGAATTCTTTGTTCCATCATTGATGAGAAGCATCCCAGCCCATTCACATCAAAGCAGGACCAAAACATTATATTAACGGATTCGGATTTTCATTCATGTGATATTCTTTATATTCTTTTTTTTAATCAGACAAATCCGCTTGTACAGTCGAAATACTTTGAACTGAGTGAATTCCTATTCAAGGTTAAAAACTGCTGCATTTAACTTATTTTATTATTCTATGTTTCACACAAAATCAAAGATTGCCCCTATCTGTTCACAGCAAAAAGCTGTTTTGAATCCACAGAAAGGCAGAAATGTTGGATGACAGTGACCAGATTTTGTTGTTAACATGTGAAGTGGTAAAAACATAAAAGATTAATCAGGACAGGCATTTTGGGAGCCTGCTATAAAGCAAAAGCAGTCCAGATCTAGCATCTACCAGACATACTGATGATGCATATTAATGAGCAGTGTCCCTGTTTTCTTTTCCTCATTTCCAGACGGTGCAGCACGTTTCACATCATAGTCCTTCCCTCCCTGCGTATCCCATGGCTTTGCACATGGTTCGTACAGTGTACCTATAGATCCTCCCAGGTGGCGACAGGCTCCTCACATGGAGATGGCGTGCATGTAATGTCAACAAGTGCCGACGAGTCGATGTCGAAATTCAACAGAATATCAGGAGATTAGACTTAGTTAACACCTTTTTTTTTCTTTTCCTTTTTCTTTTTACCAGAAACACATGTTGAGTCATCCTTAACATGCATCACACCAGCCCTCTGCTGCCTCACGTGTACAGCCATTCTCCCCTCAGGGTCCACCCCCTGCAGCTCTGATTGCTCAGTTTGCAGTCACAGGCTTGTCCTGACTGCTGTTCTTCAACCAATAGCAGCATCCCATGATCTACCTGCAGCCAATCACCGATCTGCAGAAACATTTGGCTTTATCTTGTTGTTGAAGGTCACTATTAAGTGACACTTAAGCAAATGCCCGTGTCTGGCTCTTCACACAGGAGATGTGGGACATTTGTTAGTCTGCATGTGTTGTGCACGCAGGTGTTTACACCTGCTTTCGTGGTCACGTGTCAGCCATGATGACACCAGTGTGAGGAGTCTTCACCATCTGAGCTTTGTCTGCAGTCACGGCGACTGCTGAGTCGATTGCCATCGGTACCGCAACATCACAGGTGTCCAGCTGAGTAGTGACTCGGCAATAAGAAACTCACAGAAGCACACATGATAAGATGGAAAGGAAATGATGTGAAGTACTTCATGGATAAAATGGGTTACTTTTAGAGAGTGGTCTGTAAAATGAAGTGGTATCAACAACACAGGATGATCTGAAAATAAAATGATTTTTAATGTCCCATCTTAATTCCAGGTGAGCCGCCCACATCCCAGTGACAACAATCTGCTTTTCCTCTTCTTGGTTGGTGGAGTTACCCCCTCAGAGCTTCGTCTCATCAAAGATACTGTTACCACACACAAACCAGGAACTCAGGTGAGAAGCACAGTGAGCTGGTGTGCTTTTCTTCATAAATGTACTGCTGTTGAAAGGTTGATGGCATGAAATTGTTTGACATTCAAAGTAGTATCCTATAATTCATTAAAAATTATACAGTCCAAAGGCAATAAAATACCATTGTATAAAACTCAGTAAAACTCAGTCAAAATCAACTGCAAAAGAAAGTATATTATCCAAAAGTGGTAAAAGGGTATTCTAATTAAAGCCCAGTGAAACACAGTGGATGAAATCAGAGTATCAAGTTCTGCTTGAATCAAATATCAATGAGAAGTCTTAAATACTGTCTTGAAACATCTAGAAACAACTAGTTGCTTAACAACCTAGTTAACAATTTAGTTGGAGTATCGTGAGGCAAACGTTCCAGTAGACAGATTGGGGCCAAAATATTTAGCGCCTTAAAAACTAGCCAGTTAAAAAAAGACTTCAAATCATTCCATCTACACTCACCGGCCACTTTATTAGGTACACCTGTCCAACTGCTAATTGACACAAATTTCTAATCAGCCAATCACATGGCACCAACTCAATGCATTTAGGCATGTAGACATGGTCAAGATGATCTGCTCCAGTTCAACCAGCATCAGAATGGGGAAGAAAGGTGATTTAAGTGACTTTGACCGTGGCATGGTTGTTGGTGCCAGACGGGCTGGTTTGAGTATTACAGAAACTGCTGATTTATTAGGATTTCAATTTAATTCAATTCAATTTTATTTATATAGCATCTGTTACAATGCCAATTGTCTCTAGGCGCTTTACAGAGACCCAGAGCATGACCCCCGAGCACATATTCATTAACTAAAATAATAATATTAAATCCTAATCAAGGATGATGATGACAAGAAAAAAAAACTCCCACAGTGGAGGAAAAAAACCTTTAAGCCAAAGGCTGGCAAGGAAAAACTCCACTTTGAGTGAGAAACCTTGAGCAGGACCTGGCTCATATGGGGGGACCTTCCTGCTGAAAGGCCAGCCGGGTAAAGAAAGAAAAAGAGAAGGGAGACAGGACAGAGAGAGGAGAGCACACAATGACTGAATTAAATGACTACATAAACGGATGCAGGTAGCAGCACTGAGGTGAGATGGTCAGAGGACTAGATCACCGGTCACCACGCCAGCTAGCATCCCGAACACATCTACACACACAGGTGGAGGTAAACGCTGGGATGGCCAGAGGATGGAACTGCAAGTCAGCATGAAACTCAGGAAACTCTGGCCTGCAAACATACAGAAAGAAGAGAGAAAAAAAAACAGCCACAACAAACTACAGGAAAGAAAATGGAGCACAGCTACAGTAACGAGGTGCTCCTAATTAACTATGAAATGAGCTGGAGGAGGAATAAGGAAGGAGGAAAGGGAAGGAAGGGAGAGAAGAGAGGTGGAGACACCATTCAGCAGATCATGTTGGCATCTCCCTGCAGCGTAGGCCTATAGCAGCATAGCTATGATGAAGCTGTGATTAAGACGAGCCTAATAGTGTAGACTGCAATGGACTGGCGACCTGTCCAGGGTGTACTCCTGCCTTTCGACCAAAGAGAGCTGGGATAGGCGCTTGCAGATCCCCATGACCCTGAATAGGATTAAGCAGGCATAGATATTTGTTGGATAGATGGATAGTACCAATTGAGCATCGTTTCAACACCACAGCCTACCAGAGTATTGTTGCTGACCGTGTCCATCACTTCATGACCACAGTGGACCATCTTCTGATGGCATCTTCCAGCAGGATAACGCAACATGTCATAAAGCACAAATCATCTCAGACTGGTTTCTTGAACATGACAATAAGTTCACTGTACTCAAATGGCCACTACAATCCCCAGATCTTAATCCATTAGAGCACCTTTGGGATGTGGTGGAGCAGGAGATTCGCATCATGGATGTGCAGCCAACAAATCTGCAGCAACTGCGTGATGCTATCATGTCAATATGGACCAAACTCTGAGGAATGTTTCCAGTACCTTGTTGTATCTATACCACAAAGGATTAAGGCAGCTCTGAAGGCAAAAGGGAGTCCAACCCAGTACTAGCAAGGTGTAGCTAATAAAGTAGCTGGTGAGTGTATGTATAGGAAGCCCCATAAAAAGGACAGCAAGGATATGAAATGATCATGCTTTGATTGATTGCAGTTCAATTTTGTTCCAGTTGCAAACTACAAAGAAACGACTCACCTACCGCAACACAGAAGGAATTACTTGAATCTAGCCAAGAGGAAATAGAGGGAATTATTAACTTTTCCTTATGTCTGGTAGAGAAGTTAGGCTTTACCTCAGCAGCTAATCCTAACTGAAAAAAGCTTGCTTTGATAACAGGCTCATCTGTCAACATTTGGTATTGAAGATCCAGTGTAGGAAGCCAGAGGCCCAACAATGTCTGCATGTCCAAAAAAAATTGTTTTCACTGAGGTTAATAAAGTTTAAACTGATTATTGTTTTGTTGTCATGCTGGGAAATTAAGATGTTCTGGTCCATTGGCAAAGACAGTGTGTTTTAAAACAGGCAATTCAGCAGAAAACAAGGTTTATTTGTTTTTTTTAGATGTCCTGTTGTTTTCCCAAAAAAAAACAAAAAAAACAAATGGATTATTACATTTTTTAATAACATTGGAGAGAGAGTAAACATTCAATTTCTTTGAAAATTCAAGAACATTCATTGCCTGAGAGATAATTTGCAGGCCGCAGATGTTTCATTACTTCAGTTAATAAGGAGAGAAGATACGGGCAGGACACGGTCAAAAACAGCTGAGCACATGGCGAGGACAGAAGGATCTACATCAGCGACTGGTTGAAGAGCTGTCAGCAAAGACTTAACTTGGAAAACAGGATTAAAGAAGAGTTAAGAATATCAAATAGAACCAAAAGGCTTTGGAAGTTGATAAATATGAGGATTGGAAGTATGATTAGTTTAAAAAAAAAACTTTTTGAGGCTTTCATACATTTAAACAGTATTTTAAGATTCAGAGAAACATTTCTTTTCTCCATTTTTTCTCAGCTGATCTACACTCATGTGACTGCATGAGTCGTTTAAGTGAAGTATAGAGAAACAAGTCACAGCCATCTGTTCCCAACTGATCATTTTTTTCTGGGAACTTGGTATCAGAGTAGAGTGAGCATCTTCAATGTCTTCTATTATTACTTAAATTATTAGTGAGGTTCAGTGAATGTATTGCAGTGATGACTGGTGTCAGTGTTTTATAGATGAACATCTGGTGTTCACTTTATTGTCATTTCTTATAGTAAGTGAAGCTCTCAACTTTCATCCAAGAGCATTTACAGTATGTTCCCCTTCAGAAATGCAAAACTGTTGAAGTTCAACCCTCCAAAGCCATCATTAACATTCATAATCAGTAGTGTGCAGAATTTAATTGACATTTAACTAAATTGAGTCATCCCTCTTGCCGTGGAAAATAGTGGCAGAGAAAATGAGTGCATGATCTCACATAATCACTGTCCTACATACACAGGTGGCTCAGATCAGGTGAAAAGGTGAGAGCGTCATCTGATCTGATCTGATCTGTGCATGTATTGATGCAATGATTTCAAGCACAGGATTTTGTAAATCCATGCTTGCCTGTGGGTTTGGGTGACCTAAGTGCTTATTACACATGCAGTTCACACCGACAGACAAAACATGCAGATGAATGCGTCTTTGGTTGAGAGGAGTCTGAGGGAAACGGAAAGGGACAGCAGGCTGGGTAATGTGGGTTGTCTTAATAAAAGGCTTGAAGAAGTAGGACAGCGGCAATGAAAGGCTTGGCAACGATCAAAGCTTTCCATGTGTAATCAGGAGAGCTGAATGAAGTCGAGCTTATACAATCACCTGCTGGCCCACACACACTCCAGCCCTACTGTATACATGTGCAACACACTGAGTGGAAGTAAGTGTGTGTGTCTACACAGTGGCTGGTGTCTGCAAACCAGATGTTCAGGAACAGTCAGACTAAAAAGAAACTGCAAGGTTTCAGTCTTGGACTTAGACAAAGTTGCTCCGCTCTGACTCGTACTCCCTGTGCCACAAAAAACAGACCCGCTGCCAATTTTAGGTTCTGACCTGGAGTTAAAGCAACACTGTCACAGAGACACAGCTGCTATCCAGCATAGGAGAACTGTTTACTTCTAATTCAAACTCCAGCACTGAGAGATTTAACTGATGATGTGCAGTTTCAAATTTAATCTGTGCCTTAATTAAAGTTACACTTTTGGATATATTGCTTACAGTTCTAGAAAACAGTTTTGGTGACTGAATCTTTCCAAGTTTGAAATTATAGATGTGGAGCTGTGTAAAGCAAAAAGTTAAAACAAATTAAAATAGATTTCATATTTTTGATTCCTTAAAGTAGCTCTTGCCTCCATTATAATCCACATTGTTGATATCTTTCCAAGTCTGCATTGTGAGATTGTCATTTGGAGTGATTTCCAGTTATCAGCGGCGCTTTAGGAAAATTATTTCTTACCTTGTTACACTCAGACACTTTTTCCATGTTACAAAGATGTGCCCAACTGTGCATAAACATCTGGGAAGTGAGGAGAGCAGTTTCTGGAGTTTCAGGAGAGGAATGTTGTCTCATTCTTGTCTAATGCAGAAACAGTCCTGGACTTTCGTTGCTGGATTTTTTTTTTTATTTATGATACTCCAAATGTTTTCTATAAGTGAAAGTTCTGGACTGCAGGCAGACCAGTTCAGCACACCAGTTCAGGATGGTGGCGTTTCTGGATCCTGTTCACATGTGGCCATAATACGGCTTTAAGTTGCATGTGTGGATCGCACGGTGAGCTGTGTTCACAGCGAGCCCATGCAGTGGTGTCCAGTAGAGAATCATGTCTACTTTTAAAGCAATGCAGCCTTTTTGTTTAACAAAAAAAAAAAATAAATAACAAAAAAAAAAACAAACAATGCAGCCAAGGGCCCGAAGATCACAGACATCCAGTTTTGACCTTCAGCCGTACTCCTCCTGATTCTCTTTTGATGATATTATGTACTGTAGTAGGTGGGATCTTCAAACTATCAATTTTATGTAAAGTCAGAATTTTTTTTTTAATTTTATCGACATCTCAATTTTATGCTGAAGAACATTTTTCTGGAATTGTTCCACAATTTATAGATGCAGTTGGTCACAGATTGGTGACCCTCTGCCTATATTTACATCCAAGAAGTTCTGCCTCTCTGAAATGCTTTTATTCCCAGTTATATCACTGACCTGTTGCCAGTTAACCTAATTAGTTGACAATTGCCCCTACATTTGTTTTTGATCTGAGCCATTTACTTTTCCAGCCTTTTGTTCTGTTCCAACTTTTTTTGAGATGTGTTGCTGTCATCAAAGTCAAACGGAGCTAATGGTAGAGTATCTGTAAGAGCTGTTAGGCCGTTGGAAAACTGGCTGTACGTGGCTGAGGAGAAAACAAGAGGATGGCAACACACTGAAATGGACTGAAGTCATAATTAAATACAAACTGGCCTATTTTTATGTTTACTATTTTTTAAAGTTATTAGGCTGCAGCTATACCTTTTATTTATTTCAAAGAGGGCTACTATTTATTTGATAAATGTTTTATAAATAAGGGAATGACTCAAATAGACCTGCATGGTTCTTTGTTTTATTTCAAAGTAGCTCTACACATACCAGTATTTTTTCTCCTCTTTCAAAAGATTCAAGTTTCAGTATATTTACTTCCATGTCAACAAGTTAACAGGAATCTGTCTCGGTTCTGCTCCCAAACATATACAGTACAGCAGCAGCCAATAATCAGTCTTTATAAGAGTTTAAGGTTTTCCTTAGTTATAACAGGTGAAAACAGCAATAAAATGTCAACAGTTTTCTGTTTGTTGTTCTATAAGTTCATAAATGCAACAAACTTCGTTCATTTACAGTGGATAACAAAAAGAACTTGGAAATGAAAAGTAGAATCTATAAAACTTCGTACACTGTTATCTTCATTTTAAGGGTCAAATAGGTTTTGCGGCTCCAGGTGAATTTTATTAAAGGGAAAGAGGCAAAAAATGTCTCTTTTGATAGTAAAGGCTGCCGACCCCTGGTCTAACCAGTCCTGTTCCAGCGTGATGGGCACATCCAGCTAAGATGAACAGCGGCTGAAGTGAAGCACCCATCATGCCTTTCACCTCCTGTACAAACCTCCGGGGGCAGTGTTATGACCTGGGGCTGCTTCATTTAGTCAGACGTAGGTTCACCAACATTATGTGTCCAAAATGTCAGCTGGCTACCTGAAAAAAATGCATGAGCAGCTTTTTATAGATTTAATTCTTTTCTGGTAGAATGGTGATGATGCTGGTTGATCAGGGAACATCAGACGGGCCACAACAGAGCCCAGACCTTAGCCCCACTGGAAATCCCTACCACAGCTCCCAGTAGCTCCCTGCCACAATCCAAGGTCTTGGCAGGACAACAGATAAAAAAAATGTTGTGCCGTGTAGGTTTATTGTAATGATGCCATGGCAAATGTGTGCCATAATAACATCTAAAGGTAAAACATCAGCATGTGACTCTTTTTAACTTTCATGGGTGTGTTTTGCTCTGCTCCAGGTGCTGGTTCTCTCAACCCGGTTACTCAGACCAACAGATATCCCAGAGCTTCTCTTCACCACCTCAAGACTGACACCCGATATTGGAATCTAAAAGCCCGCCGCGAGGGAGAAACTCAGACGCGAACACATGGACGCGCATGTACATCGAAGATGCTTTAACGGGTGCGAGTCGAGCTGGAAAGAAACTAGATTGCATGTTTAAAAGCGCCGGGAAAATCAAGGAAATGGTACGCAACTGAATCAACATTCCAGCCCTTTGAGTCTACAAAGAAAAGCCACTTATCCACCTGTACGTTTCATTAACGACCTGCATCAAATGTTTACCATAAAGCAATAAAGTTGATTGACAATTCAGACACCCGTGTGATGATTGTTGTTTGCATACACGGTGCATGATGGTTGTCTGCCAGTTTTTGGCCACGTCTGTGAACTCATTACAGGTGGTGGTGTGAAAAGAAGGGCGAGCATGGCTGCGGTGGCTGAGAAAATACACCCCCTCTGTTAATATCAACACCTCACCACATCATGCGGTGACAAATAACAGAATGACTAACTAATTGCACCACAGCACGGTCACACCTGGAGCTCACCTACACCTTTCCACACTTGGAATGATTCTGAATCACAGGGAATCTTCCTCATGTGGTCCAGCATTTGGGATCCAGTGTTTCCTTTCCTTCATGTCTAATGGATTATAACAGGATCTTGGAGATTCACTGGTAAAGTTCTGAAGGATTGATAAAGCAGCTCTACTGTAATTACATACACGGACATTTAATAGAAGAGTGTTTCGTATAGCTTTCACCCCATTATTGGCAGCTGAATCTGCTTTGTCTCTGGTAACCGAAGCTTTATTTTTTCTCGCCGTTAGTCAAACTGATTTGAAGTCGAGCGCTGCAGCGGGATTTTAGCTTCAGTCAGATCACAAGCCTCAAAAAGCAGCTGCATATTCATCGCTCTATTGTCTTCATGCTATTCATTGCTACGTGTATTGTTACTGCGGCCTTTTATCAAAGAGCTGCTTTATTCATGGCCAGACAACCTGTGTGCGTCATCCGCTTCATGTAGGAGTCCGAGATAGTCAAGGACACCACGCTGACTCAAAACAGTTTATGTTTGTGAAGTCACTGAAGATACCACAACACAATACTGCTAATGTTTATGACTGCTGTACCTCCAGAATAATCAAATGTACAAAAACATCATTCAAAAAAAAAAAAGATGCATTTCATTTTAAATCATAATTTTATTGTACACAAAGTGAAGTTGGAACAAATAAATAACAATAGGCCCTTTGGACCTTTTCTTTTCATAAAGTGCATCAGTGATCATGACCAGCACTTGCTACATCCTGTGTCTGCTGCCCCCCCAACTCAGATCCCCCACCACCACCACCACCACCCGCCTCATTGTTTTGTCATGTACAGCGATGATTCTGGCACACGTTGACATGCACACACACACACACACACTCAGCTCTGGCCTAAGTGGATGGTATAATACCAGCGGTTAGCAGTGCCAAGCAGGAGCAGTCTGAAAAAAGAGCTGCCTCAATGGGCTGAAAATAAGAAGTCCTCCGCGCTGCTGTTGCCAGGAGAGCTTGATTTACACGATTCTTTTTTTGTTTTTGTTTTGTTTTTTTTTTTTTTTTTTAGCAGAGTTTTTGTGTCAGTCAGCCACAGTCGGCTGTCTCCATTTCCTCCGGTGTCTTTTCTTCCCCTGAACAGCATCTCTTTACACATCATCTGTCAGGACAAACTCCTGCTCACCATGAGGGCTTCACCTCTCTACAGATTCACCTGCACCCTGCCAGGTAGATGCAACAGCTGTCCATCTCACACCTGCCTTCCTCAGTCAGAACGCTACAAGTGGAGAACCATGAATCTTCTTTGTCCTCTGTTCTTTGTGGTCAGTCTGCACCACTTTCAAACTTCCGCTTCAGCTCACACCGAGGTGACAGTCCTGACCTTTGCCGACAGAGCCTGCTTGAAGCGCCTCTTCAGATCTTGCATGTTGGGAGACTTCGGCCGTGGGATGAGAGGCGAGCGCCTCTTCTCCGTGGCGGCGCCTGCAGAGGCGTGCGGGGAGCTGGACGGAGGCGGCGGCTGCTTGGCCAGCTGGCAGCAGAGCCGGTGGAAAGCCCCGTGCACCTGGTTGTAGTCCTCGCTGGCGGAGACTTCATAGAAGGAGCAGCCCAGCGTACCTGCCAGCACAGGGCCCTGCTGGGAGTCCACGTGCCTCAGGTGCAGGAGGTCGGCCTTGTTGGCCAGCAGGATCACCGGGGGCATGCTGGCGCCGCCGGTGCGAACGACCAGCTGATGCAGGTGTTCGATCAGGTCGAAGCTGCGACTGTCCGTCACAGAGTACACCAGCACCACGGCATCGGCCCACTGGATGGAGCAGGTCACATGGTCAGGTAGGCTGATACTGTTATCAGTCATCTGTGAAGGAAAGAAAGAGGTTGATTAAATCAGACCTTCCTCCGGGGGGCTCCTACAGTGCTTTTGTGCAAAACTAAAAAAAAAAAAAAAAGAAAATGACCCAATTCAGAGCAGATTAAATGTTCTGACTTTATGTGTCTGAACTTTTGTAAAGACTGGAATGCTGACTGAGTCAGACAAGAGCGATAGGATTACTCCTGCAGAGCAGAGAGATGTGGGTGAATGAGAAGTCTGGGTCGGGGTATCATTTACTCTGGCCCCAGACAGCCATTAGCTTAAATGGAAGATTAGACAGCCAGAATGAAAGGTTCTGGAGGGGGAAAAAAAAGAAGGAGAGAAAGTCTCTACTCTCATGTTTGGCTTTGGAAAAATGTCCGGTCAAGAGAAACTTAAATGATCCTAACAGCCAGACGGTGCATAAGAGTGTATTATTTCTTTTTCCGTGAGGTGAACCCTGTGGGATCCAGTCAGCCCAGACCAAATAAACCGGCTGTTCCTGGTTTGTGTCTGTCTCACCTCTGCGCCAGGAGTGTCCTGGACCTGGATGGTCACTTGTTCTCCTTCCACCTGGACCTCTCTGGAGTACAGATTACCTGCACACACACAAAATAACAAAAAAAAGAACAGGTTAATACCAGTCAGTTTGACAGCTCTCTCATTAACTGTCTTCCTCTTTAACCTACCTGCATTTCGCTCGTAGTCTCCGATGAAACGTCTCGTGAGGAATCTCACCACGAGCGCTAAAATAAACAAAGGCGGCACAATATTAGTCACTTAAATCCGATAATACCGGACAAAACATCCGACTCCACTGTCAGTCTACACGTCCTACCTGTTTTCCCCACTCCGCCGCCTCCGATAACAGCTATTTTAATGACCCGGTTCGGTCCGGAGTACTCGGGCGTCGTATACTCCGCGATGGTCGTCATGTTCTGGATGAGACGCATGGTTTTCAAATATCACCTCCGTTGAGAAGAAGAAAGAGAAAATGGGGACAAAAATCTCCCCCTGTCCCTGTTTCAGGTGAGGTCGGTGAGGTTTACGCCGTCTTCAGAAGCGGGTACCGGTTCGGGGCAGCTCTGCCAGAAGACTGCTGCAGATGAGGAGCGCGCGAGGACTTTATAGCGCTCCAGCGGTGCTCGCATCTGATTGGATGGTGGTGAACCCCCCTCCTCCCCGCGCTCGTGCGCTCCCGCCCACACGTGGATGATGCATGCAGGCAACATCCTGAAGGGGAAGTGCTGCTGCAACAGGTGGGACCTGGACCTGCGTCTCCTGACAAAACGGGCTTTCACTGGAGAGACTGGAGACGGAGCAGCCAGTTTCATGTTTTCAGTGACCGAAAATTGAACATAAATGTTTCAAAAGACCAAATAATGTTTAACACAGTTTTCCCCAAAAATCAGAAAACATCCCATTTGTAAGTATTCAAATGTGGTCATCAGTAGGGCTGTAGCGATACACTAATCTTGCGATATGCGATATTTGGCTCACGATATGATATATATCGATATTCATCTTACAATACATTTACATCATTTTCCGAAAGATTTTAAAGGGACAAAGTGATTTTGGTGACATCTTGTGAGTGTTCCAATGACTTTGTTTGAATTAATTGAACTGAAAGCATCAATTACACATTATATGGCTGACAGGCAGCTTGTAAATGCTGGACAAAATGAATAAAAGATTTGTTGAGAAAAATAGTTTCATTTATTTAAACAGTGCAAATTGTTGCTCGCAAGCTTTTGAAGGTGGAACACGGGGGTCTTGAAAGAAGCTTAGAATATCGATACCCACGGCTGAAAAATCGATACTCGATACTCAGTAAAATATCGATATACAATCATGGAAAAAATTATTAGACCACCCTTGTTTTCTTCAGTTTCTTGTTCATTTTAATGCCTGGTACAACTAAAGGTACATTTGTTTGGACAAACATAACGATAACCACAAAGATTGCTCATAAGAGTTTTATTTAAGAGCTGATATCTTACCATTTTCCATGGTTTCCTTGATTATAACCTAAATCACTTAAGTTTTTACATCAATAGCTATGGCGTTGTACTGCCAAAAACACTGCTTTTATGCATTCAGTGTTTTCTTTTCCGTCTGTTTTAGTCACATGATGACGTTTAGTGGTACCAGGTATTAAAATGAACAAGAAAGTGAAGAAAAAATGGTGGTCTAATAATTTTTTCCATGACTGTATATCACAGAATCGATAAAATTGCTTGTAAACTTCCTTCCTTTGTCGTCCTTGAATTCCTATGTTGCATGTTGTTAGCGTGTCCCAGGTGCTGGGATTCAGACGGGTCCCGTTCATGGTCCCAGTGTTGCGTAGCCGCTGGTGACCTGTTCAGACATGCCCCTTGACTTGTAATTCATCCATGCTGGAGGTTAAAGGCTGCTGATCTGGCAATACATTTCCCCACATTATCTCACACACACACACACACACACACCCACACACACACACACACACACTTGATTGCGAGCGCTCATGCAGGCATTCATTCTGTATGAAACTGCACAGTGAGTTTCAACTCTTTCATTAACAACGGCAAGATGAAGAAGTATTTCTGAATCTAGCTCAAATCAAAATTATTATACATTTGTTTTACCTGACAAATCTGATCAGCGGCTCCTCTCTGCTCTGCCTTAACAAGTATTACATTTTTGTCCCACTTTCTTTTGCCTTCTCCGTCACATTGCCCACATGCCCCCCCCCTCCCTCCCCCCATCTTTCATTTGTGCTCATGTGCTCTGAGGTATTTTGGCATCCAGTCCTCCCATCATTATGGTCTGGTATGTATTTTTGATAAGAGTGCTGATGACAGGCGGCCGCGCTGAAATATGAAATTAGTGCCCTGGATTCACGAGCAGACACGGTTGCTGGGTGTGCTCTCTTCTCGCACACGCACACACAGATGTTCTTCTAACCACATCACAGCTGACTCAGTGAGCTCCACCCTGGTGGTGTTGCCCATGAAGCCTGTTGTTTTTTTGTTGTTGTTAATTGTCTGTAAATATGCCACATTCTCGCATTTGAGGATGTGTTAACTAGATTCACTGCGGTTAAGCTTTAGAATTCAACCCCGTTTTTCTAACAAGGAAAGATAAAAGGCATCACGACTGTTCCCTCTTCTTGCAACCAGGCGAGAAGGCTAATGATGACAGATAATAAAGGGTAGGCATCCTAATGGAGGGCAACAACACATCAAGGACTGGTGAGTAACTTTTACGGCTCACATCTTGTCAACCTGGTGGCTTTAAACCGATGTTTGATACAGACACACATCATGGAGTGACACATTCTTAAATATCTGCAAATCAGCACAGCATCTCCAATAAACTTCCCCTTTTCTGTGTAATCATGCCCTCGGGCTGGCATTGTCCTCCCTGGAAGTGAGCAGCGGCTGCAGGTAAATAACTTGAGCTAAGACAATGACAGCTGCAGCGGGCCTGAATGGGAGATCAGGGCGTCACTCACACAGAGGTGGCAATAGATGGTGAGAGAGGGTAAAATGCGCGGAGTAATCCTTTAGGTAATTCAGTGCAAAAGAGTCATGTTGGGTTAATTAAGGAGGGGCAGGTGAAATCTGTAAGAGGACGACAAGGAGGGTGATCTCAGATGTACCCTTTTTGACACAGAAGTGAGAACTTATTTCCTGACCTGGCCCCCTTCTCTTTTTTTAATGGACCTGGAGAAGAATGCATGCAGCCATCACTTGCCCCGAGGCCGGGGGCCACAAGGTGGGTCATCTGGGATATCAGAGCAACTCAGGGCAGTTCAGAGGCTTCCCTCGGGGGCGAGCCTTACGAGCCGTGGTCATGTGTTTATCAGCATCATGACAGATGCTTATCATTCTCAATGCCTTTAATCATTGTCTGCAAAGGTGATTATTAGGATCCAATTATTTTTGCACAAAGTTTTACTTTTAGAATTTGATAACTTCAAAGTTGTGTGCAGCAAAATACTTCACTTACTTCTCCAAACTCGAGACTTGACAAATTTGCACTTTCAAATTGGTAGGAATTCCATGTTTTTATCCACGATATAAGTACAGTTTTCTTTCTTTTAAGAATTTAACAACAGGTAATACTGAAATGCAGATCCATTCACACAACCTCTGATAGAACTCCTCACTTACTTGTTTACATCTACAGCACATTTGCATTTCCACTGACCGGTGGAAATCGTATTTGCCTGCCGGCACAAGCAGCTCTGATCCCCACAAAGGAAGAGAGGTAGTTTTTTTTCTTATTGAAATGCAAAACTACCACCATGTTTGACCATTTGCATACCTCTGAATGGTAACAGTGGTAGGGGGGGGGGGACTGCAGTGGTGGGTTTAGCTGGTTGTGTGCGCTCTGGCACTGGTTTTTGAATGACAATAGTCCCCCACCACCTCCAGAAGTACCACACACACATACCCACCACCTCTTCCATTTGAAGGAATGCCACCGCCGAGCTTTTACACCGAAGTTACCCATTTAGACCTCTCAAAAAGCATGATGGAAAACATTTATTCTCCATCTCTTTCACGCCGGAGCTGTTGACATTCCATAGAGGATCTCTGGCGTTACCTTGGTATAATTGTTTTCCTACCTGAGGTCTGATGCTTAAACGCAAGTCCCAAGCAATATTGTGTGTGTGTGTGTGCGCCAACATGTTTGGCTGTCTGAATGCTGCATGTAGAAGAGACAGAAAAGTGCATCTGGTGTTGCATAATTACAGAGGATCGGGGTGTTTCTGTCTGGCACTCACATGACCGTAGACATGTATATTTAATGTAAGACTTTAAACTCTGGGATCATCCTGCTTTGGCTAATTGAAAAAATTTTTTTTTGGTTGAGGAAACCGCCAGTTACCTGTTTCCTTTTCATTATGTCTGAACTAAGTATGGGTGTAAATTACTCCCAACAGGTTCTGGGGGTCTTATGGAGGATAAAATGGCAAAATGCAAGCGATTTCATCTTCTATATGTGTGCGGGTGAAAGGATATTCCTTTACATTACTTTCATTTATTTACTCTAGGTCTATTATCAGATGGTATTGACAGCAACATTTTGTTAGGGACCAAAACAATGTGATACAAAGCGGTTTTGAGTTAGAACAGAATATGTGTCGGCAGTAAAGTTTCAGTTGACGTTAGCACAGAGCTACGTCAAAATCACTTGCTTTTTTTAGGCACGTGAGAAGAATCAAAAATGTAATTCCACTGAAATGAAAAGTAAACTGTCCTAGGAGACAAACTGTGGTATTTTTAATAAATTATATTCCACAAATATCAGTTAGATGGAAAATTAGTTCATGGTCTCTGCTTCCACAGAACGGGATCATTGCTTAGATATTTAGAGTAATTAATGCGTCATCTGTCAACCTACATGGACTTGTGACGCCGTGGCAGGAAACATGGAGATTTACAAACAGTCCTTTTTATACACTTGCTGTACATTCACAAAGTTTAAATCAGTAACCATGGTTTGTCTGTAGGGATCACACACTTGAGTGAAATTACATTTTAGGGACTTTTTTCAGAAGCTTAAAATAGCTATTTATTTTGGCATAGCTCCATTGCCCTCCTGAGCTAACATTATTAGCATGTATCATGTTGCAAAGGGATGTTTTTGTTCTAAACTCAAAATTCCTTGGATTCATGTCTTTTTAGTCTCGAAAGAAAGTTTACACTTTTTAGGATCTAATAATAGACTTAAGGTTGTTTAAACTCCGGAATCTTCCTTTAATAGCACTTTCAACAGACCACATTTGTAGATAAACGGAGGTGAGATGACGAGAGAAGATGGGCCTTTAAATATCTTTGACTCAAACCAAGTCACCTTCAGCCTTTTTTTTTTTCTGAGTCATTACCACTCGTAGGAGCAAACAATCACATTAAAGTGTTTGTCATGTGATTTCTAAATGCAACTTCTCGTGAGCGAGGCTGTGTTGAAATGAAATCAGCATCATCAGAGCTGCACAGACGGAGAGGGACACTCTGCTCTGGACTCATCATGTTGGGACATAGTGTTCACTCGGGGGAGATTTATGGTTTGGGGTCTCTGTCTGTAATTCAGAATTTCCCTCGAGGGAGCCCTGTCTGTGCGTCTAGCCTGGTTTACTGCCCGGGCCCCGGCTGAGCCGCAGCAGCTCATCCTGGAGGCGCAGAAAGGTCCAAAATACGTCGTCTTGAGTGGTGTGATGAAGACAAAACATCCTCCTTGGGGGCTGATTTGGAGCCAGACCTGGAACTCTGATCTGTTTGATTGCCAGGACTGGCTTCACATGGTCATTACTTAAATGGTACCTGCAGAGGTCCGTGCATAGTTGAACCCTGTGATATTGTGTCAGCCATGGAGTCAAAGTTTTTGGGGGGGATTTGCTTCTCCTGCCTCTGATGTGACTGTTAGCATTATCCTCAGCAGGACATGGTGACCTGTTATTTCACTCACAAGAAACAAGAGCTCAGTAATAAATAGGAACGAGCAGAAAAACGGCACGCTGCATGTGTAACCTGATTCAGGTACAGATCACATGAATGTGAACATGCAAAAGTGAAAATAATCCTGTAAATATTTATTCTGGCCATGTTTTCAGTCACACGGGCCTTTTCTTGTCTAACAGCTGTCAGCATCTCTATCCTTCCATCAACACAATTTACCTAAATCAATACCAGGCTATTTGAACTCTTTCCCTGCTTACCTGTCGTCTTTTGTCTTTGTATGCCGTGACTGGATCAAATTTTGTGTGCAAACTGACAGACAGGCTCAGCGCTGTCACTCTCTCCTGCAGGAAGAATGGACTTAAATGCAGGTGGATTAGACACCTGTGAAGATGAAGTTTGCACCCAAAAGAAAAGACTGAAAGACACGAGGATGTCAGTCACAGACAGGCAGATGTCAGGAGTTAAAAGGCAACAGCACAGAGGAGACAGTGATTTGATGCTAAGTTAGGTCAAATGATAGCACCTCCTGCTGAATCCGCTAACAAAAGAAGCTTTTCACTGGTGAGCAGGATGTCTGGAAATTCATCAGTATTTATCTCCATTTGTCCATTTTTAGAAAGCGGACACATGAAACGTGGAAGTGTTTTGATGAGACTAAGCCAGAGGTGCTTCTTCAGGGGGCTCATAATTCTTGGATTAAATGCTTCCTGTCTCCTTCCTGTCTGCAGAGGCAGAGAGACAAATGAAAATCTTGCCTGAGCATTGAGGCTGGCCGTCTTTATCTTGTTTCTGTCAGCCCTTTTCAACAAACTTGAAGTACTGGACTGGTACTAGTGCTGGAACCACTGGTTCAACCTGGAAAGTTTGCTTTTCTATAGAACCACTATAGAGCTCCATCATTATATATCTGCATCTCTTCCAATGCTGAACCTCCCTTTAGTGTTCTATGAATTTCTGTAGAGGACCGCGGTTCTCAAGGGACACATATCACTGTGGTTTCTCTTTAAAACGAACATCTCACTATTTCCAGGGTGCTTTTCTAAATGCCATAAACAACAGTTGGTGTTTGTGAATGCTCATAGCTATGCTGACCAGCATTTCCATGTTAACTGGTATTTATGAAAGCCGGAACAAACAGTAATTATCCTCGCTGGGATCCATAAATGCCAGCGGGTGAAATACCCCAGATGTTTATCAATGAAGATGTAAGCACTGTTCTTAAAAATCAGTTTAAAATAGCTGTTGTGAGTGCCTCATTCTGCAGAACATCAGGCCTCGTACACAAACACTGGCTCTCCCTGTGCTTTTCCCCATTTAGTTTGTTTGCTCTGGTCAGAACCACTTCTTAAGTTTGTAAACTTGCAGCATTTTCAGCTCAGTTTGGTTTCTTTTAACATAGATGCAAATCCAAAATGTGCCAAAATACGAAGCTTCAAACCACACAGGAATGCTGTTGGCTCATATTGATCAATTGTCTCTGCCACAGGAACAAAACGTGTCCATAGAGGAAGACGAGTCTGTCTTGTGTCGTATACTGTCGTATACTACGTGTAAGAGCTGTTGCCGTAGTGATTCTTTATGTGGTTTGTATTACCACGCTCACTAAATCGTTCATCTTAAAAAACAGAGTAGCTGAGGCTGGAAAAAAAAAATTAAATTTCTTTTTGTTAGTTTCTTCCCTCCGACCTCGAGACAGACGTCGCTTGACAATAGCGGTCACAATGCTATGGTTGGTCTTAATAATCTCCTCCCTAACCCCTGACATAACTGCTTTTTCAACCATGTTTATGGGGTCAGAGTGGCACAGTTTTTCCTGGCTGTGAACTGATGCTATCTTCACGGTTGGCCTTCAAAAAACATAGAACTGGTTCAAAGTTACGCACTGGCACTGAACAAGTACTGGAACCATTTTAATGGAAAAGGCCTGCAGGACTCTTGATCACAATGTACACCGTCTCCCATAAAGGATCTGCATTATTCACGCCTAAGATGCCCTCTTACTTTTTTATTTGTTTTATTTGCTTCCTTTGTGTAGTTAGAGCATGTTATTTGTCCATAGTTTACTGGATTACTTCTGCTCATGCCTCCAGCCTGAACACATGCTCACGGTCTGATACGCACTCTGTCGATGGAAACCCCGTAGCCATTCATATGCACACCCTCGCAGGTGCCCATGTTTGGCCGTATCCTCCGTAATTATGCTGCCAGCTCACAGTTGCAGCACAAAGAAAAAGAAGGAAAAAAAATCATTTCCACATGAGTGTGTGATTCAGAGACAGATTGCAGTGAATCTTCTTGGATTCTCAGGGTCACTGTCTGAATGAGGACAATCGATGAAAAGAGAGGGCGTGAGAAAACACACGCTGCCATTTGAACCTCTGTTTGCGTTAGCGGAAGCACGGCGGTCCGTAGAAGCAGACCAAGAGTTGACTCACGTCTGCAGTGAGTGGATGTACGAGACAGAGCTAAAGGCATTTGTTACTGTTAATGTCTGTTTTTCAGTGAAACATTTTCATCAGCGGTAACATAGCGTGGGTGTCCTTCGTACGATCACCCCTCCTCCTCTTTTGACTGCACTGATATCTCTGCTTCTGCTTAACTCGTAGTAAACTAATGCCTGTCCAGTATACGCAGTGTCTCCCAAAGCATCCTTTCAGAAACACACCGTGGTATGGCGTGGCCATTAGGATGCCGCAGACTGAAAAGAGGAATGGATACGAGCCAAACTGCCGCGGGCTATAATGGAGGATACGTGTCTGTGTCCTTGAAGGGTACATACTGTTCTGTATGTGAAAAGTGCTCCCATGTACGAGAAGAAAAGACGTCATAAGTTCTCAAGGAGGCAGCACTACAGCATCATGTGCTGCTAGCCCCCCGTAATTAAACCGCTGAATTCATCCAGAGAGAGCCGCGTCTTACCAGTGCTTTACAGAGCACACCGGGTGGGCGTTGCTCCAACTGAAAATTACTCCATTCACTCAATGTGCTAAGGCCACCGACGATAAGCTTCTGAACGAATTCACTTGCAGTGTCACAGAGTGCTGGATAGCGTAGTGACAGCCTCTCTCCTCCATGGCACATATTCTCGTTTGATGCAGGAAAAAGAATCGCAGTGATTTTTCTCTTAAGAATGCTTTTCTACCAACAGGAAAAAAAAAATCTTTATATTTTTCTGACGCAGCTGCACCAGAGAGAAACTCGGCCCCCTACACAAAAAGAGTTTTCTGTCTGCTGAAGTTGAATCTTTGCAATAAACCAAAAGTTTACACCAAAGACCCGTTCAAAACCATGTGCATGGGTTTTTGCCTGAAGAGATCACAGTTGAATGTGCCTTTTTTTTAAAGCTGCTGTTAAAACTTTGTGCTAGCCACGTCCAAGCTGCAGCAAATGAAGCATGATGAGAAGTTATGTGGCGATAACCGTAAGCCCTATGCACACAGCCAGTTCAGTCCGCCTCCGTAGCACCCATTTCAACTGTCAATGCTTTGTGAAACTCACTGAGGCGGAGCAGCGTAATATTTCGTTTTGCCTCTGTTGCACCTCTGTTCTTAGAAGGCAGATGTCAAATCAGTCAGCACACCACCTCCCTCCAACTGCAGGATAAACATCCCAGTCCTGAATGCTGACACACTGAGAATATTGAGCATTTGTGTGATCAGTGTGAATGCACAGCTGGAGCGTAGAGGCAGAATAAGGTGGATCGTTAAGCTCTAATCTCTGTGCGAAAGCAACTAGAGGGAATCAGGGTCATTCTATTTCGATCTGGATCTGTGATGTCACAGTACCTTGCTTTATTTTAGTGACTGAGAACTTTCGTACTTATGCAGACCGTTAAACTGTTGTGTCATGTTATTTCAGAATTCTCTTTTTTTTCTGCTCTGTTTTCTGTAAATTCAAACATTCCAATAAATGGTCTCAAGCACAGAAAACGTCTGGGCATCTGATATAAACATGATGAGTGAATCATCTCATCATTAGTGGATGATGATGTCAGTGACACATGGCGATGCAAATGCAAATAACCGACCCCGTAAATGCATTAGGAATTAATCTCCTGTAGACATGGTACAGGAAATACATTATTATCTCCTGGCAATAATCAACTATGTGCATTAGGAATTAGGAATTCCTTTCTGCAAGGGTTGTAAACATGTTCTGAGGTAGAGGTATTGTGCTTAGAGATGTCCACTGCTGACTGGGTCAACCAGGACAAATCAAAGCCAAGCATGAACAGGATCATTTTAACTTGGTATACACAAGCGATGTATTATTATTATTTTGTTTAATTAATATTATTTTGTTCATTAAAACAATCTACAGATTGTGACCGATTAAAGGAAAAACCTAAAATCAATGTCAAACTGCTGTAGCGCCTTAATTCCACCTTTACTGAAGCTGCTCCAGTACCATGTGGTGGTCCAAAAAGACACTTTATATAATTTTTTTATTTCTATATCATTTATGTTCATTGTGTATAGATCTTAGTAAAGCCCAGGTGCTAGCTTTATGATCTTGAACAAGGGTCCTGGTGGCTTGACTCAAATGTAGTAGCCTCTAACAAAACAAAAAAAGAAGAAACTCAGCCGCTGGTTTCTCCAAAGTTACCCACATTACATCTGTGATCTTTTCTGGCCTGGATTGCACCAGGCGATGTACTTTCAATAATGTACTATATAAAAGAGCTTGTGTTCAGTGGCTAAATTTGAAATGAAAACATGGAATGAATCCTGGCTACTCAAATGTAGCTACAGGGGATGCTCAAGCCCTGCACTTAAGTGGAATTCTCTGAGGAATTTTCTTTTCCTTTTGAATTTTACCTGGTTTCACTGAACCTCAATTCTGCATCGGAGTTGTGTAAAGACAAATAAAAGACCAGAGTTTGTACACTTCTGCCAGACCTTGAGTCTCCTGAGCACCTGGCAGAACAAATCTACACGGCTCACAGCACCGCAAACTGGGTCAAGCTCTGGAGCTTTCCAAAGCCATCTCTTCTCACTGCAGACCTTGTACAAACATATCTTTTATTATTGACCGTGATCAGGCCAAGATGATCCTGACTGTCCAGAGTGGCAGCTAAAGAGATGAGGACGGTAAATAGGGCATATACGGTACATGTGCATGCATAACATTGCTCAGAAAGAGTTAAGCTGATTCTTAATATACCATCTATTTGAGGCCATTAAACGGTCAGGCATGTGCTGATGTGCCTGTAGCACGAGTTCTGTCTTTACGGTCTTTCAATCTCTGAGCTCAGACTTAGTATTTAAAAGCACTGCAGGGTCACACATATTCACTGCTCGCTAAGAATCATCCATGACCTTATCGCCAACATGTCTGTGAATGGGTTGTGACACGTTCAAGAAAACTAGGCCAGTTTAATGAACTGTTGAGTGAACTTTATATAAACATCACGTGTGACCCTGTTCACCTGGGCGCTATACATTAGTTCACTTTCATTATGAGTCACTCACATGTAAATGCGTACTCACTGGAAAGCACACACGTATGGAAGAGCACTTTATCTACGGCTGCCTGTATTAGATGGCCTTTGACTCTGTGGTTTGAACAACAGATTGCAAAGAGGGTTTTTTTTTTTTTAAGAGAAGAGCAAAAAAAAAAAAAGCTGTGAGCCATAAATTTTTGCTCAGGGGTCATGATCTGGGTCTTTGAAAAGCACATATAGACCGTTTGTATTTTGACAGATGCTATACAGATATGCTTGCTATGCTTTGCATATTTTATTCACATTTTCCTTTAATTTAGGATGTTTCCTAAGAACGGAAATGATCGGAATGTTTGCCGGACTAAAGACGGTGAAAATATGATCATTTTTAAAAAAGTGGTCAAGTGTCTCATTTTACATCAGCTACGAGGTAAAATGAGACAAAGCCCCGATTTCAAGGGGGTAAAGCGACCCTGCTTGGGGTAAAATTTTTTCCACCACTCTGGAGGGGACTGAACAAACACAAATACAGCAAATTCTCATTCAAAAAATGTTTTATTCACCATTCAACTTAGAGAATAGAACCACTTCCACAGTAGGGAAACTCAGATTATGACCCCCATCACTCCATAGCGAGTCCTCTGGATTGGCTCCTGTTTTTGTTTCCTTTTTCCCATTTTCTCTCCAGTCTCTTTTGTCTTTCTTCAAAAGCCCTTTCAAGTGCCTGCATCTCAGGAGTGTCGGTGAGGATAGCGGTCTTCAGGTCTGGTTTGTTTTCTGGGGATGAACTTTGAAAGTGCGATGATTTCCTGCAGAGGGACATATCCAGGTCGGCTAGTTATTTGTCCCGCATCTGTGTCAGCTGGTGCGGTACTGGGCAAATTCGTATGGGAGGCTGCGTTATCTGCAGTGGGAGGTTCATCTTCAGGCAGATCATCTGCAGGGTGCAGGCCTTCCATACCTTCTCCCGGAGGTGGAGCATCACCGGTGGCGGGCTGTAGCTCAGGATTTGGCCGGTCTGACGGAACGGATGGTGCAAACGCTTCATCGGGGAAAACATCACCATTGTATGGGAAAATCCCAGTGGACCTAAACCCAGAAGTGATGTTGCGTGGTGTCACAGTTGTCTTGAAGGCTTGACTCACAACTCCTGCAACCTGGTAGATGGTGACTGTTTTGCTAGGATTTGATCTCATCCACCCATCGAGAGCTCGGCTCTATTGGGCTTTGAATGGACCGTTCACAGCCACATCCAGAGGCTGCATGCGATGGGATGTGTGAGGTGGGAGAGTGAGCATAACGATACCATTGCTCTTGGTGATTTCTACTGCCCTGAATGATACGTGCGCTTTAAGATTATCTATGATTATCAGCATGGGGAGGTCAGGGGCGCAGTAAGTGCTTTATCAGGTGACCAAGGAACTCAGCCCAGGTATCTTCATTCATCCATCCTGTTCTGGTGGAGGTACCCTTCGCTCATAAGGAGGGGGGTTGATCATGAAGCAGTCTTTAAACTTTACTCTGGGAAAGACAAACATGGGAGGTGCAGCGTCCCCAGCAGCATTAACAACACACACCAGAGTTACCAGTTCCCCTCTCTCAGCCGATGTGATGGAACCAACTTGCCTTTTCCCTCTTTGGGTCACAACCTGAATCCGACAGAAAGTTCAGAATCAATGGCATGTTCAATCTGTAAGCTAGAGTGCAGCTTCTGCTGCAGCCAGCAGATGCTCTCAATGATTAGCTGGTTATTATGTTTTTACAAGGCCTCTGTCAAAGTACTGCCTCCAGGGCGGGAACCCCGGTTCCCCGAGCGAGCCTATCCGATTTCAGACCGCTATTCTCGCCCTCGCTCACTCAGAGGTCCCGCCGGCCACCGGAGAACCAGTCTGGAGCCTGTCTGAGAACCAGATCAAGGAGGAGAGCCAGGCCTGAGCCTTTCAGAGGACCGGACCGGAGAGGAGAACCAGGCCTGAGGCTAGCTGGGGGACCGGACCAGGGACGACAGCCAGGCTGGAGGCTGCATGAGGACCAGACCAGGGAGGAGAACCAGAGCCTATCCGATTTTGGAGCGCCATTCTCAGCCTTGCTCACTCAGAAGTCCCACCAGCCTGTTTATTACATTATTACAAGCTACACATGTCAGCCTTGTGTGTGCATCGTGTATCTCACCTGGTGAGGCCTTTGTACTGTATAGACACCTGTTTCATCCACATTAAAAATCGTGTGTGGGGGGAATTTATGCCTGTTAAAGATAAGGAGAAAGGGAATACAAACTACTTAATTTTAGAGAATAAAACCAGAATAAAATGCATGCATTGGAAGAATCAATTCACCCACCTGTCCATGACTACTGCCAGATAGGAGTTCGGACAGAAAGTCGGCAACATGCTAGGAAGCTGCCGAACTATTCTTGACCTATAGACAATCCATTATTTTAAGATTTAGTCTTGTGGAAAGATCAGCCTTAGTTACCGTAGGAAATTACATGCTGTCTTGCACACCCTGGCTTACCTGCACACTGCGTTTCCAATTGGCAGGCATGAGAACATGGTTCTTGTCTGCATATTCCAATGCCAGTGCGGCTCTTAGCTGGAGAGAGGCCACAGGACTGTTCAGCGAGTTCTTTCAGGTGTTTGGAAAGTTCTTCCTCCATCTCATCTGTGAAAATTCTCTTTGCCTGTGCTACCGAGCCCCAGCCCACAGTGAGAAGGTCCCCCCGCTGCATTTTTCTTATAAATCTTAGGAGGCTTGACTTGTCAATATTTTGGTCCCTTGAAGCACCTCTTAAGGGCCTCTTTTTCTCCATGACCTCAGTGGCTGCACTTTCCATCTGTTCAAGGGAGGTTTGGCCCCAGGATTTTTCATACTGTTTAAGACACAAATAACAAAGCTTTTTTTTTTTTTGTCTTACTTTGCCTCCAGGGGGAAAATGAAGCAGCGTCTTACTTTTCCCCATTGCATTTGTCTCACTTTAACCCTCCACTACTTTTTTATTAAAACAACCTCTCTGCAGAATTCAGGCCAATCTTTAGCTAGCATAGTCACATCATTATAAAAGGCGATAGTTTGACAATATACGGGATATGAGTTTGTCCACTTGAATCAGTTACTTTTAGCACCAGAATTGATTATGGTGAAAACCGAAATATTTACTTTTACATCCCAAAAATGTATTTTTGTACAAAACACATGCTTACCACAGCACAACGGAGTCACGCTCTTTGTGGTCAAGGTGAAATGGATGGGAGTTGACAATCAGCCACTCCAATGACTACAGGTGTGTCCTGTTGTTTAGATACAAGGGGTGTCTCACATTATCCAATGTCTCACAATACATCATTCACCCCTATTATTATTATTATTATTATTATTAAATAAAGCTGAATTGAAAATGAATTGAATGTTAGTTTAATGATACATAGTACAAAAAACTGAAATAACTCTACTCCAGTGGGGGAACTAAATAATTTATTTAAGAACTTGACACAACTACAAACTCAAGGTGCTTTTATTTTACTCCATTGCTCTCTCTCTGATCTAGCAGTAATAGTAGTTTCAATGAATTCATCTATATGTATCATAGACCCCATCCACTGCTCAAGGTGTTGGGTTTTTTCTGTTTTTTTTTTTTAATTAACATTTCCATGTCAGAAATCAACTGTTCGATCTAACTTTTTTTAAAAGGGTATGTAACCTAGAGTTTTAATGTTGCTCAAATCAGTCATCTAAAAGCCTAATGTTGTCCAGGAATGCTGGCTAATTATCGATCTATATCTAATCCCCCATCTGTTTCGAAAGTTCTTTAAAAACTGTTGAAATTCAACTAATGGACCATTTGCAGAGAAACCACCTGTTTTAAAACATCACTGTACAGAAAAAGCACTAATGAAAGTTAACAATCACCTCATGGCCTCAGAGAGAGGAGTTGGGTCTATACTTGTCCTACTAGACTTCAATTTCACAACATTACTTTATAGAGGCTTAAACATGTTATTGGTATCATTTTAACATGGTTTCAGCACATTTATCTGATAGATTCCAGTTTGTTCATTGGAACGAGGAGTCTTCAGAAACTAACGTTGGTGTGTTTGGACCAATACTTTTCACCCTAGATATTCTTCCATTAGCTACTATTATCAGCACGGGACAAACTTTCATTGCTATGCAGATGATCCTTGGCTATACCCATCTATGAAGGCAGAAGAGACCAGTAAGACTACAAACATGTCTTAAAACATGTCTTATGACATGAAGGCCTAGATGGCTGCCAGTTTCCCTGCTTCTAAATCAGATAAGGCAAAGAATGTTGTCTTTGGACTTGAGAGCTTCAGAAATAGATTGCCTAGTCATTTAGTTTCTTTAAATGGCATCGCTCTGGCATCAATTACTACTGTAGTGTCCAGTCCTTCTCCTCTATTTGTAAGGGTACGGTACAAGCAAATTGGAGACTGTATGGAACAGTGTGTATCAAAACTTAATAATGTGATAAAGCTCAAGTGCTCAGCCACAAATTCACTCCCCTCTTGTGTTTGCTGTTCTCCCTTCCCAGGCCAAGCTCTCATTGTTTTTCTTCCTGCCTGCCTTAATATAACCCACATAGTTGATGCAGTGTTCAGAGTGCAGCACAGGTCATGTAACCAACCCTGTTACACAGCTCTCCGCATTGATTAAGGTGTGTTGTGAGTCCAAGTTCCAGTAGGTGTTTTTTCCTCATGTTACATGTTTTTGTTCATTGCTGAAAAATAAGTATTGTTCTTTCATTACCCCAGAGTGAGCAATTGACTGTATGTCCAAAGATGAGACGGGTTACCCTCAGCTATGTTTCTGCGGTAGCCAGAGAGAATAAAATAAACACTGGCTTTAGGGCAGCTCTTTCATACTTGTACTACTGGTCTTGTAGGTTGGGAGTCGATGGGAGATTTAGTTCATTGTCATTTGCTGTTTGCTCAACAAGCTGAACCAATACATCGGACCTTGAAAATAAAATGTTCTACAGCCAACAAATGTATTAGAAAAAAATATTTTTTGAAAGCAGGGTGATGGATGGTCAATGATATCATACAAACTGACCTTTTGCAAATGCATGATAAATTAGCAGAAAAATCCAAAAATTCCAGCGTATAAGTTCAAGTAAAGCTAATGCTTTTATGCAAATGTACTGACAGTACAAACTCCATATCCTGAAAAGTTGGAACATTTTCAAAAATGCAACAGAAACCTAAATCTGCAATTTTTTTATTTGTTTTAACCTTGATTTAACTGACCTATTTAATTTGTTCAGAGAAATCTAAACACATCTAGAATTTAATGCCAGCAATGTACTTTTTTCTGAACAACTGTCTCCATGTACAGTCATGGAAAAAATTATTAGACCACCATTTTTTCTTCACTTTCTTGTTCATTTTAATACCTGGTACCGCTAAATGTCATCATGTGACTAAAACAGACAGAAAAGAAAACACTGAATGCATAAAAGCAGTGTTTTTGGCAGTACAACGCCATAGCTATTGATGTAAAAACTTAAGTGATTTAGGTTATAATCAAGAAAACCATGGAAAATGGTAAGATATCAGCTCTTAAATAAAACTCTTATGAGCAATCTTTGTGGTTATCATTATGTTTGTCCAAACAAATGTACCTTTAGTTGTACCAGGAATTAAAATGAACAAGAAACTGAAGAAAACAAGGGTGGTCTAATAATTTTTTCCATGACTGTATATTGATGGTTAATGCTAGAATCTGGCAAAACCTGGATATATACGCAATTTAATCTTGCAGCAGGTGTTAGTTTTCTTGTGCAAAAGTGTGAGTGATAGTGAGTGAGTCCTTCACCAGTTCTCTTTGACAGTCAAATCTAACATGCTTTATTAACGCCTAAAATCTTGATTCTGACAGAGAGGACAGAAATCACCACCAGTAGAGTACTGAAGGACAATTAAAGACAGATAAAGACACAAAACAAGAAGACATAAGACAGACAGTGATGGTGTGGTGTGTGTAATATGTGTGGTGTAGTATGTGTGAGTTGTGTGGTGTGGTGCATATAGATGAATGTGTGGTGGTTTGAGTTATGATAGTGTTTGTGATAGTGTTTGACTCCAGCATCCTCCCCAAAGATAAAGCAGTCCAGCAGCCAGACACAGAGCAGTTAGCAGGGATGTTGGCCTCTCACGCCTCTTCAGCACCAACCAGTAACCACAACCACAAATACAGGCTGGACCACAGTTGGTGCTGGTGTGTTGGACCAGTATCATGCAGCAGACCTCCACCAGTGCACTGGATTTCCCTCCAGGACTAACAGGAGCCGTTGGAAGGGAACGGGGAGATGGGACAAAACCAGAGGCAACGCACCCATCCCCAGATCCTCCCCAAACAGACCCTCCAGACCCCGACCTAAAGTCTATTCTCTGAGTGACAGGAAGCCAAAAAAAAAAAAAAACAACAACAACAAAAAAAAAAACACTTCAACCACATCTCGTCCAAAAACAACAAGTTCTACAGATCAAATTATTATATGGCAAGAGGACAGCTGAATGTTGCAACTATGGAAATAAAAGCAGTTTAGGAAATTATTTGAGATATTTACAGGAAATGTTGAACACATGGAATTGATTATTTGTTGACATGTAGACATGGGGTGGCTGTAACTCAGCTGGTAGAGCGGGTCGTCCAGTCACGACTCTGGCTCCAACTGACCAAATGTCAAAGTGGTCTTAGGAAAGACACTGAACCCCCAGTGGGGTGGCATGGCAGCAGCCGCCCACTGGTATGTGAATGTGTGTGTGACTGGGTGAACGAGAGGCCAATGGAAAGTGCTTTGAGGGCACCATGATGGTGTCTAGAAAGGGCTATATAAGTGCAGTCCATTTACCATGTAGAAATGTGTACATCTAACCAGCAACAGCACTTCTTAGCTCTGCCCACTGCTAAACCTCCAGGGATTAAAGCAATCAGAAAATATTTGACTGGGGTCAAGTATTTTCTGATTAGCTGATTTCACAAAGAGCCTTTTCTTGTGATTTTTTTATTTTTTTTTATCTTTGTTGTTCAAAAATAATTTCTTATAGTTGTGGTTGGTGCAAAGCTACTCAAGGTGCCACTGATTGAAATTAAAATTATTTTACTGGCAAGTAGGATAATATGGCAACATTAATCAAAAATAAAATACAGTTTAAGTTTTTGTTTAAAAAAAGAAACAATTAAAAGCATTAAAAGATTTGTCTTCCAAAAGACAAATGTAATCATTATTCATCTAGAGTAATATTAAACAAATTAGGTCGACCTACCGGGATCTACAGTGCATATTTGAAAGCCATACAGAATGTCTGTGAGCTTTATTAGATTTTGTGCCCATATGTTTTAAAAAGCCACTTTGTGAATGTCTATTACATATACTATACATTAATGAAGAAAAAGGACAAATTTGTCCTGAATATGTAACAGAATGGACTGTACAAAACCTTTCCACGGATCTCATCATTAACTGTCAGCAATGCTGAAAATTTCCCAAAACAAGGAAGCTTTCTCTGAAAGACGGTAAAACGTGAGGTCTGGATGATTTGCATGCCAGTGTTTTCCTGGCTCTGCTTTGCTAACGCACGGCTGTGCTGGATATCAGTCATCTCACGCAGATTTACTGTGCAGCCTGACGAGACCAACAGGGATGTAGCATCACTGCAATCCCTTTTAAAAACAGACTCCTGGTGAAAGGATTGCTCAGTGCTCACTCTTGGGTTGTATTGACTTTCTTTGAAAACTGTGGAAAACATTAAAAAGCCATACACCTGTACATCAGACGGGCTTCATAATGACTGAGGACAAGGTTTTCTCGTAACTTGAATGTATCAGTTACTACCGTCTAAAATTCCAGATGACTTTGACTCTAATTAATCCCATAGCAGTGTCTTTGATGAAACTGGGCCACCATGTCCAGCTGGCACATTGTATCAAGAAAATGTCATGACTGAGATCCAGTTAAGCCTTTGAAAGTGATCTATTAAATGACACACAATCAAAGATTTCTTGTCTGATAGCAGTGCTCTCAGTCACATGACACACAGGGTCATTGAACAGTTGATGAGAATAGAAATGACATGAGAGTAAATGATAAACGTACAACTGTATCATTAAGTGACTCTTCAGGCACCAGGAACATGTAAAATGCAGGTAAAGATTTATGCTGTGACTCATCTGGTATTTTCAGATGTTAAGTTACACCTACAGCCAGATACTTACAGCAGCTCTGACTCCACAGTGTGAAGGAACTGCCTCTCTGTAAATATACTCCTATATAGTTATATAAAAATAAGCTAGTCTAAAACTGATGTTTGTTCCCAATTTCACAACACTGCTCTGAATCGCAGAGTCAAGTCTGATGTATTATTTTTTTTTCGACAGCGCAGAAATTATGCATAATTCATTTGCTTCTCTTTGTGGGAGCTGAATGACGGGAAGGCTGTCATTGCTGTGCAGCAAGCCTCATTTACTGGAAACATTTTAAGAATTCAAGACTTTTGTTTCACTTTTATGTTTCTTCCGTTGTATCCTTGTAGCGCATATGCATCCACATGAAATAGATCACCAAACAGGAGATGTTTTGTGTCAGCGTCTTATTGTTGTTGTTCTTTTTCCCTTGTATTTAGCTTTACTGTGATTGTTTTTACAGAGAGCACATCATTTATATACTCCCACACATCACTGATCACTCAAAGGGCATCTGCGGTAATAAAACCAACATGACTCAAAAAAAAAGGCCATTTGCATCTACTGTGCCTCTCCATCCTGTTTTTACTGTGTGGACTGAAATAGAAAGTAAGTCTGGGAAGTTTTGTTTTTGTTTTTGTTTTTTTAAATCAAGAGCCCTCCAGCTTTCACCAGAAGTAATTGTTTCCCTTCCTAATAAAGCATTCATAAATAAACATGACATCGCATCATCAAGCAACTTTCTCAATACCAGCATGGTCTTCAGATCAACAATGAGGCTCACCCATCCTCCACAGCTCAAACCGATGTCCCTTTTACTCTTTACTTTAGCGATTTGTTTTTCATGAATACTTTTATCCCTCTCCCTTTTCCCATTACCTTTTGAAGATTGTCAGTCATAATTATTTGTTGTTTTCCTACCTTTTTGTTCACATTCAAATGCTAAGAAGATAATTGGAATGCTGTCAAAGCACAAACATGGTGAATGGGAGTGTCCTGAGGGCCCAGAACACCTGCAGAGGCCTGCAGAGAGGACGCTTACCTAACAATACTCTCTCTCTTCCTACTGGTGGGCTAATTGGTGGTTGGAGTGCAGAAGATCTGCAAATTAAATGGTTAGCAAATAAGTCTGCAGAGAGTCATCAAACAGAAGAATGATGATGTGTCCAGAACATGCTACAGAGTGAAAGAGATTATGCTGCAGATTTGTTGGGATTTTTTTTTTTTTTCAAATCCTGACTTAGTTGCAGAGTTGGAAAAAAAAAACACTTGTCAGCAGGAATAGCTTTTTTTAATGCAAAAACATGCATTAAAGTTTAAAGATGTGGGCTGTTTGCAGGCAGAGAGGTTCCAGATGGCGCAAAACTGCTTTGTGGGAAGAGTAGGAACCAGCTTTTGATCGATCTTATATGCACATGTTTATTTTGTGAATCTTACTGTGTTTATGTGAAATGGGTACTGGTACATGTTGTTTATGTTCAACACTGAATTGTTGATCAAGTGTATGTATGAACAAAAAGGCAAATTAATTGTTCATCAAATCAAATTTTATTTATATAGCACTTTTCATACATTAAAAATACAACACAAAGAGCTTCACAATTAAAAAAAAAAATATATAATATATATATATATAAACAGGATCACAACAGAGAATAAAAACCCATCCCTCTCACCCCCACATATAGACCCACGTACTCACCCACAAAGCACACACACTCACAGTACAAGGTAATTAGTTTCGTAACATGGCAGGGCACTGAGGATCCAGGTGAGGAAGAACTGTTAGTTGTTGGTTGTTTATTAGGTGCACTGTTACATTTGTAATTTCAAAACAGAGAAAAAAATGGAATCAACTATACTATCAAAGATACTTCCAAGTTTTAGCTAAAGCCAGCATTGTATTTCATAGAAATATGATACGGCTAATAACATCACTGTATAGACTAAATGAATAGGTTAAATCATATAGAAAAAAATCAGTTATCACTTGACAATGTTTCAGTTAAGGCTTGCCTCAAGACCTACCGCATCCCTTTAAATTCATCCGAAAACTGGACCACATCCCCCTAAATCCATTGCTTCACGTACTTGTTGGCGATTTGTTGCAGCTCACTTAAACTTCACTAGGGAGCCATGCGAGTGGCCGCATAGTCCTGTCAATCAAATGTGTAAGTCTGAACCAATAAGCTCCGGAGGTTTGCTCTGGTGGGCGGGACTACGGCACCTCTTCACTCAGCAGGACTGTTTCCTGGTCGTCGCTAGCAACCTGCTGCAAGCAGCTTGTGTGCGTGTTCCCGTTCCCTCGTGCGCTGGCGGCTTCCAGCTGTGGTGGGGTTCAGACATGTGTGCGAGGATGAAGCTGTGTCGACGCTGAGTGCGGCGTGACCCTTTGCCTCCATGGTGCTGCTGTTTCCGACGCCTGGGGTTGCAGTCTGGCCTCCAGCCGCGGCTGCGGATCAACTTCATCTCTCAGCGTCGCCTTGCACTGTTTATTTTATAAAGATGGCGGTGAGGGGGACACTGTAAACTAAATGACTGTCAGAAACATCGCCTCCATTTGTAATATGGTGAGTAACTGTCTCTATCCGCGTCACTATTGATTATCCTGCAGCGTGCGTGCTGGGCTGGTGTGTGTGTGTGATGAGGATGATGACGATCGCCTCGCACCTGCACCAAAACACAACGAGGATGCAGTTGTAATCTCAGGAGTGAGCTCTGTCATTAAAGGGTGCACCCTGGTAGTAGGTCTCTGAGCTTGGACAAAGCGAGACCGTGAGATCCTTGTGTTTCCCAGCCGAGCACGCTGTCCGCCGTGCGTGAAAGCGCACAATGAGCAGTTAGTGGAGCTGACAGCTGTGATTGACAGGAGGATGGAGCAGTTGCCCCTGATAGCTGGTCGTGGTTGCATAATGTGGTGCTGCTGCAGAGAGCAGGAATCTGCACTAATCTGTGTTTACGTTGTTCATGGCCAGTGAAGAGTGCGAAAGAAGAGCCTTAATGCCTGTGTTAATGCCACTGGCCTTAGCTTTATTTAGACAGGAGACTAATGTCAAAAGCCTGCAGTGCTGGTCCTCGGAGGGCTGCTAAAGTGCTCTGTTGTATTACACTGTATCCCTGCTTGACTTTGAGCTTGACTTTCCACTCACCTTTAACTGAAAAGACATTTATGGTGTTGAAAATATTTGTAGTTTGCAGCAGGGCCTGATATGTTATTTTCGATATTCAAAGTAATAATAAGCCCCTTCATCCACATGGGATTTCTGTACACTGAAAGAAACCAGCCATACTTTGTCATGCAAATCTTTTTTTTTTTTTTTTTTTTTTTAACATTGTTCAGTATAGTGCTGGGCAATATGACGATACATATCGTGAGGACGATAGAAAAGTGTGTATCGTGCCATTTCTCTTCTATCGTTTCTATCGTTTCTAACCTAATTTTATCAATTATTACAGCAAATATGTAATTAAATAACCTGCAATGATAAATTTGATAGAATCATATCTACTTCTACAAAGTAGCCTTTTATGTTTGCACTTTTATTCATGGTTAATGCCTTAAACAGAGTTCTCTCTTCTCTTCAACCCTGATGTTTACTTCAGACACTTTATATTGGTTTGCAAACTTTGCACTACAAGGTTACAGATTTCAGAAAGTTGAAAAATAATTTTGTGTTTATTTTTTATAGCTGAACTTCAGTGCAAAAATGTGTTTTTTTTTTCCTCTCAGAAACTGTTGTGCACTTTAAAAAAAATGTGAAAGCTACTGTACCTCTGTACCTACCTGTTTTTGCTGCACTAAAATGTATGTTTGTGACAGTTCAGCTAAATGTCCTTTCAAAATAAAGTTGAAAAGTAAGCAATGAAATTTTTGTCAAACTTTTCAGCGAATAACTGAAAACATACTTTATTATGGTATATCGTGATATATATCGTTATCGTGATATATATATATATATATACAGCACTAGTTCAGAAATTGTTGATGTACTATAGTTTTGATTATTATGTCAAATCAAAAGTAAAAGAAAAAAACATGGTAGAAAAAAAATAACTCAAAGGCTTAAATAATATAATAGATGTGCTCTTTATAAAAGGCTGTCAGTTAATCTGCTGTCAGATGGTTGTAGGCAAATCATTGCAACACCACTCCTTTATAGTACGTACACACTCACAGTTGCAATGACCTCTCTTTATTTGAAATGCCTTGCATCTTCATTAATTCATTCTGCCACCTCAGATGCCCTGTAGCATTGCATCTGTAGCAGCCGTTGACCGCCCACTCAACTGACGGTCCTCCTAGCAGTGGGAAACAACGCTACGTCTGGAAATTGTAGGTGATGGGTTGGTATCAAGCAGGGGGATAAAGGTTTTCAAAACTGAAACTGTGCAGGATTTTGGTCTTTGCAAACAGAAAAAAGTGTTTGCTTCTATGACCCAAATTCTGGAAAAGTTGTTTTTTTTTTTGTTTTTTTTTTTTGAATAAAATGAAAACTAAAAGACTTTCAAATCACATGAGCCATTGTTTTATTTGCAACAGTACATAGATAACATAACAAATGTTTAAACTGGGAAATTTTACACTTTTATCTACTAAATGAGCTCATTTCAAATTTTATGCTTGTTACAGGTCTGAAAAAAGCATGATATTTTAAAAAGAGAGACATCTATCAACTAATGAAGTTAATAGATATCAGGTCTGTAACAGATCAGCTATAAGTTGGATGTGTTAGAGAGGCAGAGTCTCAGAAATAAAGATGGGCAGAGGATCTTCAATCTGTGAAAGACTGTAGAATACTTTAAAAACAATGTTTCTCAATGTGAAATTGCAAAGGCTTTGGAAATCTTATCATCTACAGTGCAGAAGATCATCTACAGACTCAGAGAAACTGGAGACATCTCTGTGTGTCCCAACCTTTCCAGAATTTGGGTTGTGTTTACATGTGTCCCGTAGGACACATGTGGAGATCCATTCTTAATCCAGGGACTTGTTTTCTCGTGCGTGCCAATGCGGGGTTTAAGCAGTGTTGTATGTGTGAACTTAAAGGTGCTTAACCTTAATTGCTCTTTTTTTCCTGCCATTTATTATATATAATTAACTGGTTATGGTGAATCTGCAATAAAATCAAAATATGAATTTGCAGCAAAAAGCAATCAGAATCTTTCCAGCTGAAGGTAATAATCATTATAATACAAAGAACAACATTGTCGCTGCTTGTATCAAGGAGCACAAATGCCAAAATGTGGCATCAGGAGTAATTTGGAGTTCGCATTGGACTTCCATGTACCTCTCATGAATGATAAGTCTAATAACATTTGATGGAATTTCAGGTCCATTTGGGTTACATTCTCACTGAGTTCACCACAATTATGTGTTCTTACAGTGCACGGACCTGTGTATGTACTGTATTATCTCGGACTGGAAAAGGGTAATGGGACAAAGGGGTATTCACTGTCTGCTTTGACAGAAAGAAATGGCAGCCATTAAAAGTCAAAGCCTTTCCCTGACTAAATTGCCTGCTGTGTTGGCTCAACAAAGCTGTGGTTCATTTGGAAAAGCTTTGAGCTCTGACAAGTGAAAGACTCTCACAAAAGATAAGTGCTCCGTCTAAGCAATCAGTCCCTAAATACTCCAGACTTTTGACATGGCTCTACCTCTTTAAACCCCATCTGTTTCCTCCTTTGACTGAATGCATTTTATTCATTCTGTGGGAAACGAAAATCTTGAAATTAAGCAGAAAGGATACATTTTTACCAACTCTGCTGCATTAGAGGTGTATCTCCTCGCTGCAGCTTTAAAGCTTCAGCAGGTGCTCTTTGTTCATTTCCATATTCATTTGGGTACATATGCATAGATGGGACTAAATGAAATAGGCTTTAATCCAACTCTGCATAAACACAAATGTGTAAACGTCTCCATGAGATGATGGTGATGATTGTGACAGCATGTCTCATGTTTTGTTCTCACAGGGCACCAATGCCTCTGCCCTGGAGAAAGACATCGGGCCGGAGCAATTCCCAATCAATGAACACTACTTTGGATTGGTCAATGTGAGTAGCACTAAATCCTCTCATGCATTAACAACACTCATCGCCAAACAACACTGGTGTCATTTTTCAAAACAAAGTGCCATGGGACAGCAGTGAGTCATGTTCGCCTTCTGAGCAGCTGTTGAAGGCAGCAGCGATGTTTGTGAGTCAAGGGATGTTCAGCCTCTTCAGTGTTGCGTAAACACACAAGTTTCTTAACACCTTAAACAATCTCGTTTCCCAGATGATCAAAACAACAGAGCAGAGTGGGGGTTTTATTTCCCTTTCCGATTTAGCAGATTTACTTCAAGAAAATGTGATTTGCCTGTGTCTCAACCTTTGTTATTGTGCCATTTCCTTCCTCAGTTTGGAAACACGTGTTACTGTAACTCGGTGCTGCAGGCTCTCTACTTCTGCCGGCCTTTCCGGGAGAACGTGCTCGCCTACAAGGCCCAGCAGAAGAAGAAGGAGAACTTGCTCACATGCCTGGCTGACCTCTTCCACTCCATCGCCACGCAGAAGAAGAAAGTGGGCGTCATCCCACCCAAGAAGTTCATCTCCCGTTTACGGAAGGAGAACGGTGAGGCGGCGCGGTCCGATTTAAAGTCTGTTGAAACTGCGTGAACACATCAGACGCATTTAATTACACTGACTGCCTCTGCACTTCATTTTGGTTTACCACTTCCGGGATTAGAGAATTTCGTACTTTCCCCGCTATAAAGCCCGTAAAACGGTTTGAAAACTGTCATCTGTGTGTGATTTGGAGTGTGAGTATGTTGAACTTGGGCACTTTTGTTTTCATCAAACATCGGTAGGAGTATTGGCAGTCTGAGTGCTCGATATAAAGGCCAGATAAGGTCATTCAGAGTTGCACTTAGAGACGGGTCAACTGCTCTGTGGTGTCCATAAGCAGCAAAGTCTGCTGAGGTTAATCTGCAGTCAATCAGAGGCATGGAAAGTGATATAATGATGAGGAATGCTCTTTAGCATCAATCCTCTGTGCACTCTAACTCGATATAACTGTATGACAGACAGTGTAAATGGAATATAAGCCCTTTAGTTCCCAGTCAAACACATGCAAATCATGGAGAATCCTGCTATTGACACCCTGGATGAAGCTATTCTGTTCCCAAAAAGAACACTGGCATTGCTCAACACTCCTGGAGAAATAACTTTTGGATCCATGAGACTTGGGTTTGAATTGTGTTTCATGTGACTCTAAAAGGGGCACGATTTACCATGATGGGGGAGAACTCTCACCAACTGTGAAGGATTTATTTTGGGCTGCTCTGCTGTCTCCTGTGTGGGACAACTTATCATTGAAGGGTGAATCAATTAGCAGGTTTGTTAGTTGGTCTTAAAGGGTGATGTCAGGGTGGCTGTCCACCGGCTTTCTTCTTGGGAGCTTGTTGGCGTTTATCTCTCTTTTCCAACCTGTGTGCTAAGTTAACTGGCTGGTGGCTAAAAGCACGATATCATTTGGTCCTTTTGAAAGCGTCTGAAATGTACATAAAGAGAGCCTCAGACAAACAGCTGCGCAGGAGAAACTCTGCTGTACTCGTATTTACTGAACAAAAACTGAGCCCAAAAACAGCCCAACAGCAAAGCAACCACCTTTAACAGCCGTTGCTCTGAGTGATAATCTTCTATATGTTGTTATCACTTTCTCACATCTTTATGAAGGAATTTTGATTCGCTCTTCTTTGCATCTTTGCTTCAGTTCATTGCAGATTTTCACATAGATGCAGTCTGGTTGTGGTCTGTATTTTGATTTTTCTTTCTTTCTCTTCTGCTCTGCTGCTGTAGTTTTTCTGGTTCAAAAAGACCACACTTGTTTGGTGTTTTTCTCATGGCACCATCATGAATTGTCACATATAGAACTGTAGAATCAGTTGCAGCTGTTGCATGTGTTTGTTTCTTGATTTTTTTTTTCTTAATTTCTTTGACCACTGCGTGGCCCGACCTTGGGTTGAACTTGCTGGGATGTCCGCTGAGGAAAAATGACAACTGTTTTAAGTGTTTTACACTTTTGTGAATAATCTGTCTCACTGTATATTGATAGACTCCAAACAGATCACTCTGGCCAACCTGTCCAGGGTGTTACCCCCCTAAGAGAGCTGGGATAGGCTCTGGGAGGTCCCCCTGACCCTGTATAGGAATAAGCTGGTACAGATAATAGATGGATGACCATATAACCCTTCCCAGATGGGTGGGATCATTGCTGATGTCTTTCCTCCCTGGCATCGTGTTTACACACACCTGAATGCTCCAGACTGGCAAACTGCCACAACTTGTGCTTTTAATACAGCTGTTTCGCACTTTCTGATGATCAGTTTAAAAAAATGTCTTTGATTTAACAGCAGCTGGCTCCTTCTTACCCTCTTCACCTCTGTAGTAGCAGAAATGGTGCAGCTACTGTTTCACGCACAGCTTCTGCATGTTGACTTTGTTTTCCTGCAGTAAATAAAGACACGTGGTGGCATGCAGTGTTGTTCGCCTGAGATTACCTGTAAAGAAAAGATGATCATTATTGTTGTTAAATTCTTATGTCCTGATATGTGAAACCTTACAGTGGAAAAGAGATGTCCTTTCTTTTTCAACTGACCGTACATGGGAGGTCCTAATTTGTTCAGCTTCCAGTCATCTTCTGTTTTATTTCTGCATCACCCTTCCAGATCTGTTTGACAACTACATGCAACAGGATGCCCACGAGTTCCTCAACTATCTGCTGAACACGGTAGCTGATATCCTGCAGGAGGAGAAGAAGCAGGAGAAGCAGAATGGACGCCTGAAGAACAACGGCACTGCTGCCACTACTGAGACGGAGATGGAGAACAAGGCCGAGCCCACATGGGTTCATGATATCTTCCAAGGCACGCTGACCAATGAGACGCGCTGCCTCAACTGTGAAACGGTGTGTATGTGGTGCTGGGCTGCTTTGTTCCGTCAGTTATGTGTGTTTATTTTGAGTTGTCTAGAGATGTAGTTTTTTGTCTTTTTTTCCCCTCTCTAATCTGTTCCTGGCTTTGCCAGTCCCTATCTGACCCTGAATAATCATGAATTTTTATAAAATGGATTAGAGGGATAGGGGGGGATTAAAAAAAAAAAAAAAAAAAACATAGCCAATGAGATTTGCTGGCAGACTCTGACCACGTAGTGAACATCAGGGCTGTCAAATAAAATGAGTTACATGGATGTCTGCTGTCTTACAGGTAAGCAGCAAGGATGAAGATTTTCTGGACCTTTCTGTTGATGTGGAGCAGAACACATCAATAACACACTGTCTCAGGTAGTGTTTGTGTACTGTATGTTGAATCACTGGCTGAAATAGTCCATTTATCTCATAATTGAGCCTCTTGTGGCATGTGCTTTCATCCAGGGACTTCAGTAATACAGAGACTTTGTGCAGTGAATACAAATACTACTGTGAAACATGCTGCAGCAAGCAAGAAGCACAGAAACGGTCAGTCATGCGCAGATTAAAATGCCACTCATAAGTATGATTGTATAAAAGAAAAGACAAATATCTAAGAATATATGTTTCTTTGTAGGATGCGTGTGAAAAAGCTTCCTATGATCCTGGCTCTGCACCTCAAGAGGTTTAAGTACATGGAGCAGCTGCACCGCTACACCAAACTGTCCTATAGAGTGGTTTTCCCGCTTGAACTGCGTCTGTTTAACACGTCTGGGGATGCAGTCAACCTGGATCGGATGTACGACCTTGTGGCCGTAGTGGTTCACTGTGGAAGGTACGGTGCACTGATGAGCAGCTCAGAATAAAAGAGAGTCATAGTGCAGTCACCCTTGATTCAGCTGAAGCTAACCCTCTGACACCACATATGACACATTTATTCAGATTCAAACAAAAAAATACTGGTTCGACCTGGTGATGATATGTCTAAAAACGCATCACTCTGCTTTAAGTAGAATTATAACCCCTGACAAAACATATGGAGTCATCACTGTTAGAGGATTTCCACTCAGCTGTTTTATTCCATAGAAATAAAACTCAGACCACAGTTACGTAATAGAGCTATTGATGGAATAAAACTATAACAGCTGGACATTCTGGCTTTGTAATGTATCTGAAAAAATAGATGATGAAAAAAAGATTTTAAAACCCTTTCAAGAATGTAATTAAACACAGTGCGGCAAAAGATATTCGCAGTCAGCGCTGTCTACAATTTGGAGCAAATGCAAACGAAATGGGGAGGATGTGAAAGGGAAACATACGGTTAGGCCAAGAAAGACATCAAAGCATCAGGAACGATGTCTCAAAGCAATGTACTTTCAAAATAGAAAATATAAAACAACGGAAATTAAAAGCAAATGAGAGGATACAAGAATCAGTAACTGAACAGCAGGAAACCAGCGCAAGGAAAAAGGATTTGCATTCAGAAAAGCCAAAAATAAGCCATGACTAATTCCTCAACAGAAGAAAACAGGGTTATAGTGGACTAAAGAGAAGCAGTCGTGGACTGTGGATAATTTGAGGAAAGAGATTATTCAGTGATGAATCATGATTGTCTTTCAGGCAAGGACATGATGGTGGAACTCTTTAAGTGCAGGTCCATTTACACTAAGAGATGATTGTCTGAAGGAACGGTTGTATTTCTCACAGTTGTATGTTTTTATATTTTATACAAACTGTCTGCAGCCCCTAGAGCAAAAAAGAACAATCTTGTTTCCATTAGTCCAACATTGGGACTTTGTGCTTCTTACTGCTAGCTTAGCTTCACATGGATGTTTTCTAATTGTTCCAGTCCTCACAGGTAACTTTAGATCTTCTTTGATCACCCTTGAGCCTTTTGACTGCTCCATCCATTTGGGTCGTAGTTTTCCACTTTTAAAGCATCTGAGAGGATTTTATCATCATTTTCTGCATTTCTTTAAATGGGTTTCCCCTCTCTGATCAACTTCTTAATCAAAGTACGCTGTTCTTCTGAACAATCTCTGGAGCAACTCAGTTAGGGATAAATCCACTATAACCAGCGCGTATAACATTTGTTGCCTTTATCCTTAAATAAGCGTCACCTGTTTCACACCATATTTCTTCACAGAATGAATGGCCTCACTAACTAAACTTCACACTATGTTTTTGAGCAACCTAATATTCCTTTTTCTTCACTTTCTGTGACATAATACAACTGTACACAGAATGAGTGCATTCATGTACAGAGCATCTTTACATAAAAACCTTTTAAAAATGTTCAACCACGATATATAGTGATGAAATTCGCGGCTCTATTTGAAAAGGAAAAGAATAAACATGGCTGGCCAGGTGAGGGGATGCATATTTTGACTACATTTTGCCTCTCCTCTGTTAGTAAGCCAACTGAAGCTACACATTCACTTGCAGACAACTTAACCCACTGCTATCCACTGACCAAAATACAAAGTTTTATCCAAAAAGGGTTTTTCTTTGAAAGCTCTCTGTTTTTGTTTGAGAGCCCCTTGCCATCACTGTGACATATTTAATAACTATTCTCCAACTTTAGCATACTTTCAGTTTAAGTCTGTAAAAATGACATTGATGGCCAAGGCAAAGTGAGACATCGATTAATTAATCAAACCGCAATCAAATTCAGTCTTAAAGCTTTGTGCTACTAACTTGCATGTTTTTTTTGGTTTTGAAGATTTTGTTTTGGTCTAATTTTAACTTTGATTCATTGAATGACATAATTTCAGACTTAGGTTGCCCCAAACAAACTGACATGGATATATCAAGTCATATTTTTTAAGTTGACAGTCATCAGGTTCCAAAATATGCTCTCAAGAAGAAACATCTTTATTTTATTTTTCTCTCATAATGTATCCCCTTTTAAAAAGATATCTTCTGAAAATAAAGTGCAAAATAAAGTAAATCTAGTAGATTTGTCCCCCAGTCGTCTTGGCTCAGACTCAGTTATGAGGTTGGTATAGTTTTTTTCTTTTTACTGCTCTGAATCACAGGAAGCGTGATGTTGCTGAGGCTGAATATACTGTCTTCTATAATGTCTGAAAATGTATTCATGGCAAATTGCATTCTGTACTTCTTTTGTTTGGATGACAGGAAGGGCGGACAGAGAAGGTATAGTGTGGCAACATGTGTACAATCTAGTCATTGTTTCTTGTTTCCCCAGTGGGCCAAATCGAGGTCATTACATCACCATAGTGAAGAGTCACGGTTTCTGGCTGCTGTTTGATGACGACATTGTGGAGGTTGGTCACTCAGCCTGTTGTGGGTTGTTCCTGATCTTTGTTCACCCTTTGGGACACCGCTTGCTGTTGTTGTAGTTATCACTAATCCTCATCGTATTTCTGTTGCGCAGAAAATCGATGCCCAGGCCATTGAGGAGTTTTACGGCCTTACTTCAGACATTTCCAAGAACTCTGAGTCGGGATACATCCTCTTCTATCAGTCCAGGGAGTGACACTGGTACCGTATCAGTGACACGGGAGAGGACTGAAGAGAAGATTTTATTTTTTTTCCCCCCTTTTTTTACTGTAACAGGCCCTGACTCCTGCCATCTCAACCCGGTCCTGCTCCCTCTCTGACGTATGTGCCAATCCTGTTGTTCTGACCTCATCCTCTGGGATACTGTGCTGTTTCTTTTCTCTTTCTGTAGTTTGACTATTGTCTTTCTGTCACCTGCATCTGGACTGCACTTTAAAAACAAAAGCAAAAATGCTCAACAGCATGATAGGGTGGGGGCAGAGGGGGGGATCGAGCAGAAGCTTGGTGTTGCTGCTGGAAGAAGCCTGCAGAGGTGACTCTCTATCAAGAACATGAAGAGCTGAATGGTCTGCTGCACATTCAGACGCTAGTCAGAAACTGTACTATAGAAGTTAGTTGTATATAAAGTGTACTTCCATTATGTGCCACCTAATCATAATTCCTTTCATTAGGGCTATTTTCCTCATCGGTGTCTAGTACCTTCAGTCCTCCTGTCTTTCTTTTTTTTTTTTTTTTCCTTGAGTTCCTTATTTTGAAATGAGAGCAGGTGCACTTGTTTTCACACTTTGAGCCCCAATCGTACACCTCCCGCTAGCCGCTACCTGCTAGCCGCAAATTGCGGGTTTCAGGAACCTCTGCTAACCGCTAATGCAAACTTCCGCTTCCCTAAAGCCGCTATCCGCTATGCCAATTCCCTTACTCACATTGTAGGTGTGGCAGTGGGCGTGTGTCTTGCGCTTTCTGCAAACTCGGTATCTTGTGATCGCGGGTAGTGGGTGGTCTGACCACCCGTTACCCGCGATCGCAAGATACCGAGTTTGCGGAAAGCGCAACCCACATGTCAGCACGTCCCTTAATAGCGGCTTTAGGAGGTTTGATGGAAGACTGGGCCCTTTGAAATTTATTTAAAATCCAACCAAGTACAGAAGCAGTTCTGTCGTGAAACAACATGTTCACAAACAAGCAGAGGCTTTCTGAGTCTGAGGGAGAGCAGTACAAGCATCCGGGTGTGAAAACAAGGACGCCTGTTGTCAGTTCGTATTAAGTTGCTCTCGATAAATGATAGTGAGATCCCCCGTGTTTTATGTTTTTATGTCCCATGTGGATGCATGAGATGTGAATGAAGTTGGAGACAAACACTGTATAGACATTTCTTGTGTTCTAAAGGGGTTTGAAGTAATATCTGAACATTATTCAGAGTTAGCTCAAAGGCTGGAAACCCCTTAAGTGTAAAAAGTCAGTTAAAGCGGATATAAACAGAACTTTGACAGAATCAGACTGAGCCAAATACTCTCAACACTACACAGGAAAAGTCTCTTAAATGGATACCTTGACTTGGCTAAATCTTTATATTTTTTTTCATATGGGAAAAATAGCTATTTATTAAATGCATCATATTTATTGTTATTTTTTAATGTTAACTGGTAGAACGTGTGTAAAGCGTTAAGCTCCTGGTATGAAGGATACAGTGTATGTAATGCACTACTTGATAGGACAGATGAGAAAGTAGAGATGGTATGGAATATGCAATTTGCAAAGTGGTCCTTACATTTTACTGTAACTTTTATTAGATTACAGTGAGGTTGTACAGTTCATTGGATTTTCATCATGATTTCAATTATGGCTCCCATTGTCATCGAAGGGAAAAAAACAGTTATTTTAGCAGATATTCTGTCTTGTGATCTGAATGACACACACCCTTCTGGCATTGACCTGACTTGATTCCTTCTTTTTGTGTGTAGCTTAATGCTGTTTATTTGAGTAATGTCCAGGTCATGCTGGTGCATCTGCCCAAATATATCTAAGGGATTATTTAAGGAGCTCTGCCAGCTCTTCTATGTTGGCCTGAATCATTTTTATGTAGTCTATTTATTTTAGTCCTTAATTTAAGTTTACCGTGGAAATCTCATAGTTTTATAAATGCAGTGTGGATTAAAAGTCAGTGGATAATCATCATTTCACTGTTGATCAAAATATGATTATGATTTTATTTTTCTTCCCCTTTCAAAATGGAGCAGCCTGAGACTGCAGACAGTATGAACCAAAGATGTTTAATGTTTTCTATCATGAACTTCATCTCAATTGATGATATACACTCATCTCTAGACTTAAACACATTCCCAAAAAAAAAGGAAGTCATTGCTCCTGACAGAACTTTAAAAAACCATTCTGGACATCAGCAGAGCAGTCCAGCACCTGTACTGTCTTCTACTTCAACTAAAGCCACGCCTTTGTGAATGTACAGAATGTGGTTTTACATCACCTTGTTGGAAAAAAAAAAAAGACGTGGTCTTGAAGGCAGCAAATGTTACTCTGTGCTCCCTTCACGGACATGTAAAATAACCTTTGCCAAGGGCACAGATACTTCCCCATACCATCACAGACCCTGACCTTTGCTGCTGATAACAGCCTGTGGTGCTTTTTATCTTTGGTCTGAAGCATGCAGCACTTTCTTCTTCCAACAACGACCAGGAATGCTGATTTATCTGACCGCAGTTTACATTTACACTGTGTGGTGGACCATCCCAGATGCCTCTGAGCACAGAGACGTTAACAAGGTTAAGATGAGGCTTGTTGTTTTGTTTGTTTGTTTGCTTTTCTTCCAACAGTTGCATTTGTGAACATAGCTCTATATTGTGATGCTTGAGTTCCCAAAGTAATTACTTGCTTATTGACAAATACCTGGTCTTGATGTGCTTCTTTCTGAGGGATCAGACGTCACTGGTGCTCACCTCATATGGTATTAAGTGTTGTAGAAGGATAAATCTGCAAATACCTTCCAGTCTTTCTTTGAGGAAAACTATTTTTTAAACAGTTCAATGATTTTTACAATTTCTTTGACGAAAGAGATTCGCCGCCCACTTCTGCTCATCATAGATTTGCATTTAGATACTGATTTTGTTCTAATCATCACAACCCCCTGCAGACCTCACTGGTTTCAAATAATATTATCATTTCTGTTTTAGTCCCATAGCTAGCCCTAACTTGACTCCATCTTCTCCGGCATGGTTTTTTAAAATGTGTTGCAGGACTGATATGACATAAAAGGATGTATATTGACAAATTAAATTAAGGTCCAGTTGGAAAAAATAGGTTGTTTTGCCTGTCATGTCTATGAGAACATGAAACTATCTTGGGTTCATACTGCTCTTTCTTTTGTCTTTGCATCTTCCATACCATCTTTATTTGAGGTCTTGAGCCAGTCAAATGTTGTAATAAACAAGCTAAATGAGAGATTAACATGATGCAGGAGAGATACGTCACAAAACTGCCTAATCTTTTGACGTAGAAAAACGTAAAAGTAGTGCAATATGCAATGAAGTTGTCCAGTGTGGAATATTCCTGCAAGGTTATGATTTTTGCATTTAATTGATGTAGTTCATGTGTGGTTTATCTTCCCCCTGTGCTGTGTGTCTGTGGTGGTGGAAAAAAATTCCCTATGAAGTAAGCTGCGACATATCTTTAAACAACTTCTTTTTTTCCATGTGTTTTGTTTTGGTTTTTTGTTTTATTCCCTGTAGTTTTCTTTTGATTTGTCACTGACTTCGCTGATGTAAAATACATATGTTATAGGACGCGCACAGAAACCCTGAAATCCCATAGATTTAAAACTCAAGCATCCTTGTTATATTTACATCCTTTGTGTTGTAGATTTACCCCCTCAAGGGTTTTTAGCTGCTCCAGTTGTAACGACTAGCATCAAACTTCGTGTTTTCATGTCTGTGTCACATTCCTATTTACTGCACATCAGAAGAAATTACCATTTCAAACACGTCTCATTCATAAATAAGAGGTAGGAGTAGGTTTCATTTGTTAGGTTAGTGTGTGAGTCTGTACAGGAGAGACAACTGAAAGTGAATAGTGAAACTCGGGAGCGTGGACTGCCCTTGTTTCTGCCGTCTCTTCCTTGTTTTCTTTAACTGGAAAAAGTTGCGAGGAATACGTGCCAAACTGGATTCACTACTGAACTTGCAACTTTATTAGAACATTATGTTCTTTGTAAAGACACAACTGTACATATATATTATGTAGAAAATTGCTTCTGGAAATAGGAAAATATTTTTTTAAAGTGAAGATCTTAAAATGAGAAAAGAATCCAGCATACGGCTGACCATTAACAAAGAAACTCTGTGCTGTTTTACAATCACATCTACATGATAAGTCAGAACTGTGCAGACGCCACCATCCGTCTCATTATTCCTGACTGAGTTCAGCCGCACCAGAGTAGGACAGTGCGAGACATTGGAGAAGAAAAAAGACACTTAAACACGCTGATCTTCCATTAACACTTATGCACTCACCCTCACTGAGATGCTCATTCGTTGCACTTGCTCCGACATGTCCAACTATGACGCCATTCTACCGAGTAGCGCTCAGGTGCAGGAAGTCCTGCACCTGGTGGCACCTGATTGAGCCTCTGTGAGGGAAAGAGGAGATGACTGAATCTCCATTTGGTGGTTAATTGCAAGTGCACTTTATTAGTGATGAGCTTCGATGCTTTAACATGACAAACCACAGCCTAACACAATCACATTGTGTTTTTCTTCTGTACAATAAAATGACTACCAAATCACTTTCTGTATAGTTTCATTTTTGTTCCTGTTTTGCTCTCTGTTGCTTGAATGAAGGACCCTGAGAAAAGTTCTACATTTGAACCCAGAGAAAAGACTGGATCGATTACCATGAAATAATTTATAAATATTTAGGGAATCTTAAATGTCATACCTGGTAGTCTTAGTGTGCCTCAAACCTGTTCTCACCTTGAAGTTGATTTTTGTGGTTCAGTGAATTTTGTACAAGTATTCTTGCGTTCAGGACCGTGTTCATTGTGCAACATGCTCATGTTAAAATTAGAATTTCTTTAAAACTGGTTTGATGTCAAATCAATTGTACAGACAGTCTGCTGCAGCCAGTTCTGTGTTGGACCTGGAAAGGTAAAGGTCCAGGTGCGACAGTGGCCTGCTCAGAGCAGCCAGCTGAAGGCTAGCACCAGACAGCGGCCTTCGGCTGATGCAGCTGAAGCAGCTACCTTTGCCCATCCTTCCACATGGGCCTGGATCAGCTGTTCTTCTTTTACAGTCCATGTTCTGAACAACCTGCCTGGACAGACTGCAGCTAGCCTTGGCTAGGGCTCAGGCAGTTCATCATTGACGTGACATTTCCGTTGTGACCCCCAAAACAAGGTTGATGGACAGATTCAAAGTTATCTAATGCTACAGAATGAATGGGAGGTGATGTTAGCTAGCATGAGCCTTTTTCAACCATGTCTTCACAGGCTTATTGTTTATGTTTATCCACTTCATTAGTTTCTCTTTTGAAAATGGTCTTACAGGTTTGTACTATTTCCAAAGAAGATGAAACCCACTATGATTTGAAATAAAGCGGAGATAATGAAGACGAAGCTGGATAGTTCTACTCTGATCCGTGTTTGTGATGTCACAGTTCCCTGTAAATCTGAACTGATGACTTTCAGACATACAACTACCGAAGAACATGTTTTCAAGCACAGAATTTAATTTTTGTACTTTTTTTGGGTAGCTCAATAAACACTGACAATGGTAGCATATACTCTTTAATCTTTAATCTTCTGCAACAGCTGATAAAGGCTAAAATCCTCCCTTAAAACAGCAGTGTCTATTTGCAGTTGACAGTTGACAAAGCAACAAGGTTCAGGGTTAGAAGATGCTGTTTTACTCAACCAGGTACTGCTAGAAACTATGTCAACAGGTCAACATTTGGTTTTGACCTGAAAAAAACAGCACAGACAATAGGTCTGTTTTGGAGCACTGCTCAATGCACAGTATCGAGAGTTTTTTTTCCTGTCATGGCTGCAGGCATTGAGAACAGTCACCACAATACTTATAAATGTTGTATCTTTGGTAACAAAAGTGACAGATTTCTCAAAAAAGTATTTGAAAAAATTACGTTTTCTGTATAATTTAGGTGGAATTCATCAGAAGCAGCTCAAATATTTAACTTTGACCCCAGATACTATTGTTCTTTTGTGTTGCATGTGTGTAATCACTTCCTGCTTTGCAAAGCTCCAGGGGATACCGGTGATGCCCCAGGATCTTAATAACACATAATTACAGTATAGCAATATACCGTTCACTCACCACATCATCCGTACACATCCAATTTATGACCGGCAGGACGTAAGTCCAGAAAAGCCTATAAGTCACTTTATCAGATTCGTTATATGAGTTGCTGATAAAAGGTTTAGAAACATGTTGTTTGTAGATCAGTCTTGTGCCAAAATTAAATGTATTTATGTGGACATAAATTAGCATGCTGCAGGGGCTTGTAACGTGAACAGTGGAGACAAAAACAATCTCAGTGATGTGTTCCAGCTTCGCTGTCATTTGTAAAATTCATTATAGGAATGTAAAAACAGAGCTGGTCTGAAAGGTTTAGTACTCCTAAAATACAAACACAGAATCCATTAAATCCATTAAATTAATTACACTTAAAAATTTTAATGAAATATCCTAATTTATTTATAAGTTTTAAGTCTGTATACAAATACCACCTTTGACCACATATGGTCACAATAATGTGCCAATGAGTGGTCACTTCCAGAACATCTGGTCATACCAGGTACACTTCCTTGTGTCGTAGGGTTCGGAGTGAGCCAGTGGCTGCAGATGAACTTTCATCTGATATGCTACCCCCCTGTGGTCAGAGGTGATATTGCTGCACTGGTCTGTTGTGGTGAAGAGAGAGTTGAGTCTTGGTTCACTGGTTGATCTATATTTCCTTGCTGAAACGAGTTTCCTCCACAGGATGGCTGAGCTCTCCCTTAGAGATGGGGTGAGAAGTTCAATCATTCAAGACTCGGAACAGAGCCGCTGCTCCTCCGTGTCGAGAGGAATCAATTGAGGTGGTTCAAGCACCTGGTTAGGATGGTTAGGGTGTTTTGGGCATGTCAAACTGGGGCAGGCCTAGAACACATTGGAGAGAATAAAAGATTTCTCGGCTGGCCTGTGAACACCTTGGTGTCCTTGTTGCAGAGCTGAAAGAAGTGGCTGGAGAGGTGTGGATCTCTCTACTTAGGCTGCTGCCCCTGCCACACAAAGCCAGATAAGCAGGCAGGGATGATGGATAATTGATAATGCAGTGAAATAAAACATACAATATATTATTCTGTAAAGATCCACCAGCAGAAACTATGAGCAGAATGGAAAAGGAAGCTTCGACCTGGCAACAGAAAAAAATCGAGACTGACATTGTTGCTAAGATTCTGCAACTACATAGTAACAAAATGTTTGCAATATTTTGTCCAGAATAAATATGCATTTTATGTCACTACAGTTGTTGAACTGACCATTTCATTAATATATCAATATTATTTAAAATGTGTTTCTTTGTATTTCTTTTTGTAAATATATTTTTTCATTTTGGCACTGTACATATAAGGTAAAAGACTCCACTGTATATTTTTATCAGCCACTGAGAGATCTCACTCACACAAGAGCGTCGTGGCTGCATTGATCTCAAAGATTGCTGCTGTGTTTTTCTGAGGATCACACCACCGGTTATTCAGAATGTTCTGGTGCACAACAGGGGTGACTCAGCTTGTTTGGCTTTTCCTGTAATTTGTTGTAAAATTCAGAAATGAAGCAATTCTGATCCCCGCAGGTGGCCGGGGACATGAAACTGATCTCTCATCGAGTTTCTATGAAAACATCCTGGGCGCTTCTCAGAGAAACTTCACCTCCTACAGGGACTCGTCCAGGAAGGACACACACAAACACACAGAAACTGCAGCAGAAATGACACAGTCTTGCTTATTGGTACACTATGGAGACATTCAGCCCATTCCCAGAATACACTGAATGTGTGTGTGTGATGAGAAATTCTTTGTGAACAACAATGTTATGAAAGTGTATCATTTTTCTAAATGAGATGCATTTTTGTTCAAGGCTAACAAACAGAACAGTGCAAGCTTTTTTTTTTTGTTTTTTGTGCCTCTCTGAAAAACTGTTCTGCTGAATGACAAATAGGATTTCAAATAAAATATCACATTGTTTTTCAGCAGGTTTATTTCAGGAACCTCCAAAACTGGTGTTCTATGGACAGCTCTCTTCCCGTTTCAAATCCCAGTCTGAAAACACGCTTGCATAAATAGTCATGTTAAAAAAAAAAAGAAAGACAGAACATTCTCTTTCAGGTGAAAAGTTTTATGTAACAGAACATACTGTAATGAAAGGATAAAAAGGATCCGGTCCTTATCAGGTCTTAAGATGAGATGTGGACATGGCACATGTCTCATCATTTACATTGTTTGACACAAACTAAGATTTAATGCAGCAGTCATGTGTGTGGGGGTAGTGGTAGTTTTTTTTTCAGTTGAAGACCATTTTTTCCCATGATATTTTAGCAATTATAAGCATCATGCTGCACAATCTTTAGTCTTTAGTCTGTAATGGAAAGCTGTAATGGAAAAGGCTAAAAATAAACCTAATAATTATTGAAACAGTGCTCTAAAAATAGATAAATTCCTTTGCAGAGCGAGGAAAAGTCACAACTTCCAGAAAGTCCTTCTGGACCTCTGTCAGCGAAGTAAACAACCAATGTGTGCTGGTCACTCTGAGCTTTTTTTTTTGTCTACACTCCCTTACAAACACTGAACCAAAGTCAGGAGAGGCTGCAGACACCTCATCAATATTTGCTAACTCAAAACTATACTAATAATTACCTGTCTGCACTGATATTGATAATAAATGTGTAGCATATTGTTCAACATTTGTGAACTGCAACTTCCTGACTTCACAAAGTCCAAACTGGGGCATTTATATAAGCCTGCTTTCAGTGTCTGATGATGTCCTCATCCAAATGCATGCATTCACAAACTCTCTCACCTTTTGTGCCTTGATCCAGTTTTTTTTTTCTTTTTCTTTTTTTGCCAACACCTTGCAGAGCACAAGTGAGTCATGCGCAGCTGGCCAACATCTTTCTCCTTTTCTTTCTTGCAGACACAAAAATCAAATGGTCATGTTCAGAGTGTGAACTGGGTTCAGATAATGAGAAGATGTTACGCAAAGTGCCAGGAAAGAATATATTTTCTTTTTATAGATCATTTTCTTATTGTCTAGTTCACAAAAAATAAAAAATAAAAACAGCATGATGGAAAACCAAGCAGGCTTTTACTCCCGAACTGATACTAGAACAATCTGAATCTCCTTCCAAAAGGCTCCAGGAAACAGAGTAACATCAGTAAATCATTTACTGAGTTAAATTTTAGAATTGTAAAGTAATGACTGTAAGGATAGAGTCTTCCTAAGAACTGTGGCTGGCCGGTTTCTGTTGAATGTGATGAGTCTTGCAACAAATGTGATGGATTGCTTCACCCAGTCCTCCTTTTAGACTCCCGGGTCGGGTCTTGATGGTTTAAGGAGAAATCAAGAGCTTTTGTTCAGCATATAATTTCTAGCAGTTCAAAAACAATCACAAGCAAAGCAGGGGAGAGAACTAATAATCTTGAAAATATTACAAAGAAACAAAGAGAGCTGAGCCAAAAGCTGAGGCTCTCTGATTACTGTCGATCTAAGTTCCTACCCTCAACTCTAATAATGAAATGTGGATAGTTACTGAAAGAATGAGATTGCTGATATGTACAAGCAAATTAGATTAGTTTCCTCCACTCTTCCTTAGAGATAGGATGAGAACCTATCTCATATGGTTAGGATGCCTCCTTGCCTCCTCCGTAGGGAGCTGTTTCAGACATGCCCTCGACAAACCCAGGACACACTAGAGAGATTACATCTCTCAGCTAGTATGGAAATGCCTTGGCTTTTCCCTGGAAGAACTTTATGAGGTGACTGGTTAGAGGGATGGATGGATGGGTGGATGGATGGACTGGTGGACGGACATTACCAAGGACCGTAGGAGCTAAATACTGATGTTTGAAAAAGCCTTTCTTTTATTTTACAACAATGGTATTGTTAGACCTGGTGCATATAGGGTTTCAGCCTGCAATGTTCTTTGAACAGAGAAAGAAAGGGAAAATGAGAATAGGGTGGGGGTTTTCAGCAGACTACTTTCAAGATGATTGCATAGGCTATAATATTGTGTCTATGATCAATACCCACTTGGTGAAACAAAGCAGATCCAATCCAGTCCAGGTCTCTTTAACAGTCAGTGCTGATTAGTCCTACATCCTGCGGTTTCAGCTAACAGGTGACTGACTAGTGATCTGTTACTGCGTTCAGTATTGGTCTTTCCAGTATCCAGTGGTGTTGTAGTGTTGTCTGACTGTCGGCCCACATGGACCAATGACTACAGAAAACTGTTTGGCTCCTGTGGGGTTAAGTATTCCATTAATCATTTACTTCTATTTAAATTGATAATTGTTGTGTTGTAACTGGGTAAAATCACAAATTTGAGCTGGCTGATTGATATACTTCTGCATGGTATTTATGATCAAGGCAGGAGAGAGAAGAGCGGCCATGCAGGAACCAGAGCAGCACAGGAGCTGATGTGCAGAAGAGCACAAGACAATAATAATCTGGGGAACAAGTTTATTTTATTCTGAGTTCAGCTGCTGATTAATGCCAGCTCTTCTCTTCTCTATTTTCTATCTATCTATCTATCTCTATCTACAACTGTAATTGTTTCATAATTCCCTCATCCAGTGAACATTATAAAGACATTTATCATCTCCGGGAGACACCTATTACTTGCTAAGGTGTGCAGTTGCAAACACGTCCAACGTGCTGAAGGGCTAGTGAGTGGTTAAGATATGGGAAGAGTCATCTGTCAGTTATGTGTAAAGTGGATGTTGAGCAGAGAAAGTTGAACGAATGAGGGTCTGGAAACACTTGAATCAAGCATCAACGTTGACATTTTATGACATGACTTTTATTGACAAGAATAAGTGGAAATGTCTTTTTCATCACATCTCGAGTCATTCAGTCCTGTTAATGGCGCGTTGTATTTTCTCTGACAGTGTAAAACCTTCACGCTGGAGGTTCAAGTGGCAAAAAGTCCTTTATGACTGGAATGATTTTAATGCAGACATTTTCATATCAGTGAGCCGTGAACCATGAGCGTATATATTCTGAAATTCTGCTATGAGGTAGCACATACTTCCCCAGATAATCTGACAGAAATCAGAGCACACGCTTAAATTAAATGAGAGCATATAAAACACGTTCAGCATGTTTTACAGTTTCAAACTAAGTTGAGCAACTGTTGACAAATGCTGGCCGCCAGCTGGTATGCATGTATGATTACTTCTGAGAAGCAAGCAAATAAACAACATTTTCTCAGATTAAAATATTCTCCCTTCTTTCCTTTCTTTATAACCTAGAGGAGGATTATCTAACTTTTTATTGCCACCATTTATGTTTTACTTCTTCAGTGCAGACCAGAAGTCTGCCGACCAGTCAAGTCAGTCTTTTTTCAGTCACGAGGAGCTCTCTTAATCATCCTACCACATGTACACGTGTTTCTTCTGTCATATTAATCTCTGTTCTGGACAAGAATATTGAATTTCTGATCCTTCTCTGTGATGGACACAGAGAAATAATGAGACTAATGGCATGGAGCTACTGGACCTCACACTGACCTGAGCACAAGTGCATGCATATATCACAGGAGATCAGGAATATGTTTGTCTCACTGGTCAAATCAGTCTTGTGTAAGTGTCTGTGTGTATTATTCATGAGGTGGTGTGGTGAAAGGTTCATCATCTGAAGTGCTGAAGTTCAGTATTTCCATTGTACTCCAAACTTCTGTGCCGCCGCATGCCAGAAACACATCTTGTACTTTTCATCATCCTGCATTTTCAGACAGCAGTTTCTCCAGAAATTAAGGTTGCTATAGTTAACTGCCATAAAGCGATTCATTAGGTTCACCGTAAAGGGGGATCCTTTATGAAAAAAACATATTTTTGTGCTTGATAACATAACATTTGGCTTTCTGAAGTGACCGCCAACTCAAAAAACCCCTCGGTCTGAAAATATGTCATTCAGTGAGCTGATCAGAATTTCAGAGTAAAATTACCCATTTTCTCAATCTCTATCTATGCCCATCTGCACTTCTGAAATGTGTTGTACAACACTGGTTTATAGCTTTGACCACAAACATTTTATTAGGACCACAGGACATTGTGACAGCTTTTAAAAAACAGCCATATCATGTCTTCTTTTCACCCACAACACACCAAAGCTTATTGTGTACAGTATTATTTTTACAATACTGTAATGTGTCATTCTGTGAGGGTTTTTTTTCTTTGTTGTTTCGATGCTTTATACTTCTTACCACTTTCTGAAAGTAAAACTTTGAAATCAAGGCATCTATTCAATTATTTTATTTATTCCTGTATTGCTACATTCAACTTTGAGTTCTGCTTTTGTGAAGGAGCTGGACGCCTGAGTAAACTGTAGTACTCAACTGCCATCTGGTGGTGAAAATTAAAACTTACAGTACTTGCTAGAGACGTTACTGCACATGAGGCAACACATGGGTCTAAATGATCAAACAGAATTATTCATATGATATAATCTCTGCTTTGATCTGCCTAATTGATCTCTCCCATCTGAATTTAAAAACCCTCTGGTCTCATCTGCATGACACAATGTTTGCATTACTGACTGTTTCACTCCCTCACATCCTGTGCATGAGGACAGGAGACAGGCACATCTAGAAATGCTCTTGTATTTTCTGTCTGTACAACTGAAGCTGTAAAAAAAAAAAATCTTTCATTTTCCATGTGCCATTGCAGCGCTCACATCCACTACACCTTTGTTTCTTCCTTTCTTTTCCCTCCTTTTTCCTCGACTGTTTTTCAGGGAGAGGTGTTCAGTCAGACGCAAGACTGGCGCCAGCTTTGATCATATGTTTCCGTGAGAGTATCAAGTCGAAGTGTAAAAAGCCTCAGTGGAGTAGTGACCTTCTAAACTCACACCTGCATCTGACGGCGCTCTGCTCCTCCTCTGCTGCCCTGTAATGGAAGTGGAAGGCTGCTATTCACATGAATCACTGCATCCAGATGTGTTTTTATATGGAGCATGCCAGCATCCAGGCTCATTTTTGAGAACAAGCAGCGGGTTGACTTCACCATACTGTACCTCCTGATAATGCAGACCCAGTAAATCAGCACACATTGACAGCTTTAAATAAGAGAGGTGAGACTTTCCATCTGAAGTATAAACAGATCTTTCATTCATTCTTCCCCCAGCTGTTGACATCTAGTTGATTTCCTCCATCCTCTAGAAAGAGGAAAGGTCATTGCGGCCTCCAAGGCTTTAATGATGTGTTAAAAAAAAAAAAAAAAAAAAAAAAAACCTGTGGAAAATTTCAGTCTTCCTCACTTTGAATGTCTTGAAAGGCAGAGCACTTGAAAGCAGTTGCTCTGGTTTCATGGGAAGCATGTCATTGATTTAACAAAGGTAACTGTTTTCTGCATTGAAACTCATGATGGGGAAATCTAATGTTCTCCATTTCCTGCCAAGAAATTAAAAGTTCATAAACACAGGTGTCAGCCTTTGTAAAAGACTAATAACCATGTAAATTCCAGATATTTTTTTCAGTCCTTTTTTTCATCAGTCCTTTGGCTACAAGACAAATCACACATATGGCCCCTTCCTGCAGGTGGTGAGGCCACAGGAGGGCAAACCCACCCAGCCAGAGCCACGAGGGGCTCGTTGTCCTCTGGCTTGGCCCCATGCTGGGGCCCTGGTAAACTTTGTTCAGGTGAGGGACATTAGACTCCTTGTAATGTCATTTTCCATGAATCCGCTGAATCGCCCTTCGTCTGATCTGTCCCCCAGGTACAGTTTGCCCTATCAGGGGTAACTGCCCTGAGAAACATAGGTTCTGTGATCGTTTAAGCGTGTAAACCTCTCCACCTCAATGAGGTGGCGATTCGAGGAAGAGAAAACACGCAGCTGAACTGTCTTTCCGCTGCACGGTGCCAAGACTCTCTCTGCTGGACTTGGAATAAAGCCGCTGCTCCTCCACATTGAGAGAGGCCAAGTGAGGTGGTCCAAGTATCTGGCTTAGATGTCTCCTGGGGGAGGTATTTTGGGCACGTTCAATTCAGGAGGAGGTACAAGACAGGCCCGAGTCTCATCAGACAGATTATATTGCTTGAATGACTAGGAAACGCATTTGTACGCTCCGGGGGGTTCAGGTCTGGCCCTCTGTTTAAAATGCTGCCCCTGTGACCTGAACCTTGATAAGTGGAAATTAATGGATGGATGGAAGAATGGATGGATACACTTCTCTGCCTATGATAGCCCAGATGTGCAAAGGACGACAGAGCAGGAAGGAGTCTGGACATGAGTCTGCTTTGGGAAAAACAGAGTCCAAGTCCAAGTTTTTTTTTTTTTGAGCTGATATTTGTCAGAGTCAGGAAGGAAGTATTAATCCATAGTTCCTCTGGTACTGAATTTGATCACTTGAAGTGAAGAACTTGGAGTTCATCGGGCCTAAAAGGAAGAACTCTAGTCACGCCTGTTTACTCCGCAGCATCCATCAGGCCGGCTGCTTGCAGTAAAACCAGTCGTTGTGACCTCACACACAAACTGGTGCCAAGGAATTCGCCCCTGGGTGTTGTAGCGTGGCTGAAAGTGAATAAAAGCAGGGTGGGGTTTGATTGTCTATGCGGTGAACTTACAGTCCGGCACTGTTTTGTCCCTGCTGTCATAAATTCTGAGGTCATCCTCTGAAAAAACTGTCATCCTGCTCTATTCCAGATGTGTTTAATGGCCTTTCTGGGTTCACTGATAGCCAGTTCTCTTAGATTTGCAGAGATCTTATTGACCCTCAGTGCTCAGCAACAGAGTTAAAGAGTAAAAGAATTATGGGGTCACATTTAGAAACTGTAGTTTTGATTTCTTTCATTCTTTCTCCTCTGTCTATTTTGGTATTCCCTTTGATTTACACAAAGTACTTTGGTCGCCTCATGTCATCATGTGCCGTGATGTACAGCCTCATTAATCTTCCCCTGCTGGTCTGGCTGCAGGCGTAGGGTGGGTACTCATCATGCTTAAGCTCCAGAAACTCAAGTCTTGCCAGTACAGAGTATTGCGAAGAGCCAGAGGAAACATCATTCGCTCCAGTGGCGGTGAGTCAGGCCTCAGCCACCAAACTGGAAACTTTAGGTCAGTCTCAGTTTAGTAAAAATGACCTCTAATTACTACCGTGTCTCTAGTTGGACTCATGCATGAAGATTTCACCACTGGCACCTGCTGAAATATCACCATTCTGGTCACAAGAAGTAGTGCTTTGATCATTTTAGCTGAGAAAATACAGACTCGCTGTGCTTTCCCTTAAATAACACACAAGGTCAGTTACAGCTGGGATGGGGCTTTTAGGGTCTGCTGCTGATACAACAGACAGAGCAAAACAGTGTACAATGTTCCCTCTCATCTCCATCCGTCCACAGTCAGCGGTCACTCCATGACCAGCACTTGACCACAGAAACACCTGAGCAAACAACCACCCAGGCTCTGAGAAGGGCAACTGAGTTACTCAGAGTATTATCATGGTGGCAGGACCTGGTCTTGTGTCCCAGGAGTCAGGACCTCTAGAAACTGCTGCAGGTCCAACAAGACTCCTATTGTCTGGAAATGTGATGAGGAGCCACTGCAGTAGATTCCATGATATAGATTTCCACAGATTTTTTTTTTCTTTTTCTCCCAGTCTCCTGCTAGTTGTAATGTAAGGTTTAGGTCAGGTTTCTTTGTATTGTCTGGAGGACACACATGAAATTGAATTTCTTCTTGGCATATATAAAATGGCATATAAGCTAGTGTGGCATTCCTTGTTGGAATGGAATGATACGACAACTAAACATAAATTAGATAGGACATTTCAGCATTTGAGATATTTTATTTGCTCATACAAAAGCAGGATACAAGCCCTCATTTCATCCTTGAGCACTGGAGCATGGCTAACAAGATTTAGGGTACACCATGGGCATGAATCTAATCTCAGTTAAGCCTTTAAATATCTCATCAAAAACTGGATATCCATGCACCCAAATTAACTAGCAAATGAGCACCTCAGAAGATGCAGAAGCTCTGTTCAAATAAGTTCATGGCAGAAACATTGATATAAAGATCTGTTGCTTCTTGGATTCCCTCAAGGAGTTTAGTCAAGCTTGAAGTTTTTGCACTAGAATATTACCATGCTATTAGACAAGATGGTTTCTTGTTATATGCGGACTATGCAAACACATAAGCCATGTCTTTAGATTTTCTCCTCAGACGGCCTTAATATTGTGCTATCTCAATTACCTTCAACAAAATGTAATGTTAGCTAATGAGGTTCATTTTGCTAATTTAACATGAAATTGAACTTTAGATACACAAATCTAACCTGTTTTCTTCTTGTGTAACAGATCAATGCATCACCATCATCATTTTAAAAGCTTTCAACTCCTCCATCATGCTCTAGTTTTACAAAAGAAAAAACTGACATTTGCATACAGCTGCCAAAACACTAGAAACAGCCCTGAATTTATACTCTTCTCACGTTTAAAATGAAATACTTAAATAAGGAAAATGTTGGGGGGGGGGAGTGATGATACTCCAGCATGTGTCCATTTCTAACGTCTGCAACTTGAACTCAGGGTCAGTACAACAGCCTTTCCAAAAAAAAGGTTTCAAGGTATTCATATGTATTCTTACAATGAGGTAAGAATGCAGTAACATGTCAATTAAAAAACAACAACAACAACTTGAAGTTGAAGAAAACCATAGGTTTAATGTTTATTATTTAAAAAAAAGAAAGAAGACAACATCAAAGGCACATTTTAGGGGATATATTCATCCCTCAATACAATCCCAATCATCAAATCAGCATGTATTTCATCCATTATTATTGAGTAAGGGTCAAACTAAGCATATTTCTATACTGACTTGAAGTCAGTGATATTCTGAATTGTAAATGAGAAAAAGTATATTGGTCTATCATCGTGACTGGATCAAATACTGAGAATGAGCACATGAGTAACATGTGGAAAAAAATTATTTAAAAATGTATGTTAATGTACAATAACATATGTTAAAAATACATAAATCCTCCATGAGTCACCACCTTATCGTGGTGGAGGGGTTTGCGTGTCCCAGTGATCCTAGGAGCTATGTTGTCGGGGGCTTTATGCCCCTGGAAGGGTCACCCATGGCAAACAGGTCTCTAGGTGAGGGACCAGACAAAGTGTGGCTCACAAAGGACCTCTATGATGAATAAAAACGATGGACCAAGGTTTCCCTTGCCCGGACGCGGGTCACCGGGGCCCCCCTCTGGAGCCAGGCCTGGAGGTGGGGCTCGGAGGCGAGCGCCTGGTGGCCGGGCCTTTGCCCATGGGGCCCGGTCGGGCTCAGCCCGAAAGGGAGACATGGGCCTCCACTCCCGTGGACTCACCACCTGCAGGAGGGGCCATAGAGGTCGGGTGCGTAGAGAGCTGGGCGGTGGCCGGATTCGGGGACCCTGGCGGTCCGATCCTCGGCTGCAGAAGCTAGCTCTAGGGACGTGGAATGTCACCTCTCTGGCGGGGAAAGAGCCTGAGCTGGTGTGTGAGGTCGAGCGGTTCCAGCTAGATATAGTTGGACTCACCTCGACGCACGGCTTGGGCTCTGGAACCAGTATCCTCGAGAGGGGTTGGACTCTCTTCCACTCTGGAGTTGCTCCGGGTGAGAGGCGCCGAGCTGGTGTGGGCATACTTACTGCCCCCCGACTTGGCGCCTGTACATTGGGGTTTACCCCAGTGGACGAGAGGGTAGCCTCTCTCCGCCTCCGGGTGGGGGGACGGGTCCTGACTGTTGTTTGTGCTTACGCACCAAATAGCAGTTCAGAGTACCCACCCTTTTTGGAGTCCTTGGATGGAGTATTGGAGAATGTTCCATCTGGGGACTCCCTCGTTCTGCTGGGGGACTTCAATGCTCACGTGGGCAACGACAGTGAGACCTGGAGGGGTGTGGTTGGGAGGCAGGGCCCCCCCGATCTGAACCAGAGTGGTGTTTCGTTGTTGGACTTCTGTGCTCGTCATGGACTGTCCATAACGAACACCATGTTCAAGCATAAGAGTGTCCACATGTGCACTTGGCACCAGGACACTCTAGGCCGCAGTTCGATGATCGACTTCATAATCGTATCGTCGGATTTGCGGCCGCATGTCTTGGACACTCGGGTGAAGAGAGGGGCGGAGCTGTCAACTGATCACCACCTGGTGGTGGGTTGGCTCAGATGGTGGGGGAGGATGCCGACCAGACCTGGCAGGCCCAAACGTGTTGTGAGGGTCTGCTGGGAACGTCTGGCAGAGTCTCCTGTCAGAGAGAGCTTTAACTCACACCTCCGGCAGAACTTCGATCATGTTCCGAGGGAGGCAGGGGACATTGAGTCCGAGTGGGCTATGTTCCGGGCCTCTATTGTTGAGGCGGCCGACCGGAGCTGTGGCCGTAGGGTTGTTGGTGCCTGTCGCGGCGGCAATCCCAGAACTCGTTGGTGGACACCAGCAGTGAGGGATGCCGTCAAGCTGAAGAAGGAGTCCTATCAGGCCTTTTTGGCATGTGGGACTCTGGAGGCAGCTGACAGGTATCGGCAGGCTAAGCGGAACGCGGCTTCGGCGGTTGCTGAGGCAAAAACTCGGACATGGGAGGAGTTCGGAGAGGCCATGGAGAACGACTTCCGAACGGCTTCGAAGAGATTCTGGTCCACCATCCGGCGTCTCAGGAGGGGGAAGCAGTGCTCCGTCAACACTGTATACAGTGGGGATGGGGAGCTGTTGACCTCGACTCGGGACGTTGTGGATCGGTGGAGGGAATACTTCGAAGACCTCCTCAATCCCGCCGACACGTCCTCCAATGAGGAGGCAGAGTCTGGGGACTCAGGGGCGGACTCTCCTATCTCTGGGGCTGAGGTTGCCGAGGTGGTTAAAAAGCTCCTCGGTGGCCGGGCCCCGGGTGTGGATGAGATCCGCCCGGAGTTCCTCAAGGCTCTGGATGCTGAGGGGCTGTCTTGGTTGACACGCCTCTGCAGCATCGCGTGGACGTCGGGGACAGTACCGCTGGATTGGCAGACTGGGGTGGTGGTCCCCCTCTTTAAAAAGGGGGACCGGAGGGTGTGTTCCAACTACAGGGGGATCACACTCCTCAGCCTCCCTGGGAAGGTCTATTCAGGGGTCCTGGAGAGGAGGGTCCGTCGGATAGTCGAATCTCGGATTGAGGAGGAGCAGTGTGGTTTTCGTCCCGGCCGTGGAACGGTGGACCAGCTCTACACCCTCTTCAGGGTCTTGGAGGGGGCATGGGAGTTCGCCCAACCAGTCTACATGTGTTTTGTGGACTTGGAGAAGGCGTTCGACCGTGTTCCCTGGGGATTCCTGTGGGGGGTGCTTCGGGAGTATGGGGTGCCGGACTCCCTTGTACGGGCTGTCCGGTCCCTGTATGACCGGTGCCAGAGTTTGGTCCGCATTGCCGGCAGTAAGTCGGATTCGTTTCCAGTGAGAGTTGGACTCCGCCAAGGCTGCCCTTTGTCACCGATTCTGTTCATTACTTTTATGGACAGAATTTCTAGGCGCAGTCGAGGTGTTGAGGGGATCCGGTTCGGTGGCCTCAGGATTGGGTCTCTGCTATTTGCAGATGATGTGGTTCTGTTGGCTTCATCGAGCCGTGATCTACAACTCTCGCTGGAGCAATTCGCAGCCGGTTGTGAAGCGGCTGGGATGAGAATCAGCACCTCCAAATCCGAGACCATGGTCCTCAGCCGGAAAAGGGTGGAGTGCCTTCTCCGGGTTGGGGATGAGGTCCTTCCCCAAGTGGAGGAGTTTAAGTATCTCGGGATCTTGTTCACGAGTGAGGGCAGGATGGAGCGGGAGATCGACAGACGGATCGGTGCGGCATCTGCAGTGATGCGGGTGCTGCGCCGTTCTGTTGTGGTAAAGAAGGAGCTGAGTCGGAAGGCGAAGCTCTCTATTTACTGGTCGATCTACGTTCCTACCCTCACCTATGGTCATGAGCTTTGGGTAGTGACCGAAAGAACAAGATCGCGGATACAAGCGGCTGAAATGAGCTTCCTTCGCAGGGTGGCCGGGCTCTCCCTTAGAGATAGGGTGAGAAGCTCGGTCATCCGGGAGGGGCTCAGAGTAGAACCGCTGCTCCTCCGCATCGAGAGGAGCCAGATGAGGTGGCTCGGGCATCTGGTTAGGATGCCTCCTGGACGCCTCCCTGGTGAGGTGTTCCGGGCACGTCCCACTGGGAGGAGACCCCGGGGAAGACCCAGGACACGCTGGAGGGACTATGTCTCTCGGCTGGCCTGGGAACGCCTCGGGATCCCCCCAGAGGAGCTGGAAGAAGTGGCCGGGGAGAGGGGGGTCTGGGCTTCCTTACTCCGGCTGATGCCCCCGCGACCCGACCTCGGATAAGCGGAAGAAGACGGTACGGTACGGTATACATAAAAGACAACAGTGCACATCCTTTACACAAAACAGTGATTAAACAGTAGTCTTCAGTCAGAGGCCTCTTCAGCTCTGCTGTAACAAAGATCTCTACGGGAGATCATTCCTACCCACAAAAATAACCTCCCTAAATAACTGTTTAAAACCATTTAGTGTCCTTTTCATCTTTTAATGATTCAAGACCCAGTGGAATGTAATTCATATAACTTAATCTGCTATTGTTTTGAACAAAAATGATGGAAAAGTTGCAATTTATATGTTTTCTTTTGTATAAATTGCCTTTTACTGAATTAAATTGTTGCTAAATGAATGAGATTAATTGGCTTGACTGAATTTCACATGTTTTCAATTATAACTTAATAACCTTTACTTCCTAAAATTCACTTTTAAATTGTAGGTCATCTTGTATATTACCAAGCACAATGCCAAAACATTGCCAATAAAGTGTATGCGTTGGATCCACTGCACCCCCGGAAAAAAATTCAGGCTCAGGATTTTTTTTTTTTTTTACTTTAAACCCTGATGTTATCATATATGTGTTGTCTTTAGAGATTTCTAATTTAAACCTCTTTCTTGCTGTTGTGTCCTGCTTCCATAGAAGCATTACAAATGATGAAGGAACTTTATTTTTTTGGGCACTTGCGGCCTTTATTTGCAGTGAAGAAAGACATGCAGGCTGGGAGTTAAACCTTTGACAGCTGCAGGAGGAGTGTAGTTTTTGTGTTGGGGCTGGTTTGCTCCTAGAGTAATTTTGTTCTGGACATTTGGTGTTTTTTTCTTCCTTACATGTTATCTAGAGATTGACAGATATTAGCTTTTACAGTACTTTGGTCAACTGTGGTTGTTTTAAATGTGCTATAGAAATATACGTGATTTTACTTAGGGATGCACGATAATGTTTTTTAAAACCGATACCGATAACCGATAACTTTCAGCTCCTAACGGCCGATAACTGATACTGATAACCGATAACACACACATATACCTAAGATCATTACATCAATACTATGAACAAAACCAAAAATAGTTTAGACTTTTTAAATGAACAGATATTTATTTTTTCCAATGAAAAACTATTGTCAAGCCTCTCTAACATTTTCGTAAAGCTATCAAACAAACCTATTTGATATCTCACATAAACTTAAATAAGGTGCATTACTGATATAAAAAAAAAATAAAGGCTCCTTGAATTGATGGAAATACATGCATCAGAATTACAAACTGAAAAAGATTAACATTTAAAGGATTTTGGCTTGTGGTTCCATTTAAATTAATACCTTTAATTAAAGTAAATGAGGTTCAGTAGTTTTTATTTTTTAATCTCATGGAAGCTTTAGATGAGAGGAATGAGCGAGAGAAGAGGGGAGGGGAGGGGAGAGAGACTCCTGCTGGATTGTGCACGTTAGCTTCCGTTAGCTCACGTTAGCGCGATTTCAAAACTCCATGGAAGTGATTGTTATGTTGTAGGTGGCTGATTTTACGTATTAAAGCTTGTGCTTCCCTCCTCGTAAAATTCGCTCAGAGGATTCATCACAAATAAACACCAAACTATCTTCTTCTGAAACTTTAACGAAGTTCCGCGCTGCCATGTTTGTTGTGATCAGCACAATGCAGGCTGCATTCAAGGTGTAACGTAAGTTCCGACGTTTCCTCGTTTACTAGTCGTTATTTCAGCCTTTTCTATTTTTTTCTTTTTTTATGTGTAACGTGTGGGAGATAACTGCGAATATCGATTCAAGTCCGTAACTACTAAAATTACGAGTTGTTTTCTGGCATGAGGGGGTATTCTTGATTTTCCTTATTGAGTAATCGTTTTTCGGATTATGCCGACGTCACTTGAACATAACAATCACTGCCGGTTATTCAAGGCTCAGAGGGAGCGAGACACTGCCATGTTGACAGAAGCTGTTATCGGGGCTATTCGTCGTGATATCGGACCTATCGGGATGACGTCATAATTTCCTGTTATCGGCCCGATAGTTATCGTGCACCCCTAATTTTACTCATGACTAATGCCACCGTGGCTGACACGGCTCAGACAACTGGAAAAGCCACAACACGACAGCAAAAGCCACAAGGAAGTTGAAAAAGAGAGAAGATGGATGAAAACAGAAGTTGGTGTAACTTTCAAACATCTTTGGTTTTGTTCTCAATAGACAACACAGTAATCATTTCACACAGTAATCAGAAAAGGTTATCTCACGCCTGTGACAAACTGGCGACCTGTCCAGGGTGTACCCCTGCCTTTCGCCCGTCGACGGCTGGGATAGGCTCCAGCAGATCCCCGTGACCCTCCGGAGGATGAAACGGGTCTAGATAATGGGTGGGTGGGTTATCTCGCGCAAATATCACGTAGCTTTCAAGGAGGCGTTTGAAAGTGACGCCAACTTCCATTTTCATCCATTTCCGTTGTGGTTTCCACAACACAATGGCAAAAGCCACAGCATAAGTTGGAAAAAAAAAGGTGCAGAAAAACAGAAGTTGGCAAAAGTATAAATTAATACAATATAGAAAAAGAAATGCTTCAGAAAAAAGATCTTCTCCCCAATCTTTAACCTTCAGCAGAATGCAACTGAACAGGATTCATTTCAAGATGCAAAAAGCAGAACATCACAGTTTCTCAAAGTAACAAAAAGAAAAAAAAATGACGAGGGATAATCTGAAAGTCCCCTTTCTTATGTAAATCTTACAATATAACCATATTTGAACTGACTTTCCACCAATGTTTTTACTCTGAATAAGAACATGTCAAATGATTCAACAACATGTATTCATTTACTTAGGTGTCAGACAGACGTTAGGCACATTTCACTCAAGAGCACTGATCGATCAACTCATGGAATCCCATAGTGGAATCCCACAAGACAAAAGAACTTGTTATAGACATGAGGAGGAAGAAACCTAAAACTGACCCTATTCTGATTAAAGGACAGTCCGTAGAGATTGTACCCTCATATAAATATCTTGGTGTGCATGTGGACTGTAAACTGGACTGGAAGATGAATTCCAATGCTATCTTTAAGAAGGCCCAGTCCAGATTATTTTTCTTACGGAAACTCAGATCATTTGACATCAGCAGATCCCTTTTAAATGTTTTTTATAATGGTATTTTAGCAAGTGTCCTTTTTTATGCGGTTGTTTGTTGGAGTGGCAGCCTGACATTGGAGGACAGGAACAGGATTAACAAATTTATTAAAACGGCTGGATCTGTCATCGGTATGAGCCCTTCTTCTCTGGAGGTCATAACAGATCAGAGGACTAGGAGGAAGCTCAGAGCTGTCCTGTCCCAAGATCATCATCCACTGTACAGCTTTTTTGTAAGAAGTGGCAGAAGTAGAACGGCTTCTTTTGCCCAGATGCTCCACAGAGAGACTTAGGAAGTCCTTTGTTCCTGCAGCAACCAGACTTTTTAATTTGGACTGCTGATGTCATGTCTTGTTGCTACACTAGTTCTTGTACTGCACATTTCACTTTAAACTGCAGCAACTCTTTTAGGCTGTCATAACCTGCTGCCATATTTGCTTGTACAGTGCACTTTAAATTGCAGCTATATTCTTTTGCTGTTAACTTGCTGCTATACTTGTCTTACACATTGCACTTTTAAATGGATTTGTATTTTCTGTAATGCATTTTTTATTTTATTTATTTATTTATTGGGGGGGGGGGGTCATTTCTGGTTATTTTGCTGTTGTATTGATCCACTGCTGTCTCTAGTTGGAGATATTATTGATGTGTATTGTTGTTTGTTTTATGTTGTATTGTTGTGGCCATGGTGGCAATGAAGTTTCCCCTTTGGGGATTATTAAAGTTGAATCAATCAATCAATCAATCAATATAGCCAAAGAATTCAAGGAAATTAACATCATTTATTCAAAGTGTATACATTTAGTCTGGTTTTAAGCAATTGACAGAATCCATGAGTTTGTAAAAAAGAAAGAAAAAAGAATCAAATGAAATATTGGGAAAGAACTTTAGCACCCATAAAAGATGTTTATTGTTGGTTTTGTTGAAACCGGAGCGCCCGGAGAAAACCCAAATCTTTTGGTTATTTCCCTATTTTTAGTTGTGAATCATTCTTCTCTTTTCCTTGGAGGTCAGCTTATTTGATGTACAGTGATCCCTTGTCACTTCTTTTTGGGAGTTTTAAAAGATATTTTAAACCCTTTATTTAGGTTCGGGGGTCTTTGCCTCCAGTTCGCGGATTTTGAGTGTCGCTGTGGGGCGCTGGGCCTGAATAACCCCGAAAAATAAGGGACCTTTGTAGTCCGTTTAGTAGTAGTCCGTGTAGTACGTTTGTTGTAGCCTACCCACCACCAAGACGACTGATGGACTGGATCTGTTATCTCAGCCTCAGAGGTGGCTTGATGACCAGGAGTGACAAATTTCTTTAACCTTTTCCACACAGATGGCTTCTCTGACTTTTGGACATTTGAGATGGAGGCACGCTTTTTTGCGAGGATCTTCTTTACAGTAGAAAAGATGTTCTCTGGTAGAGATGTATCCTGTTCAGGTCTATCATTGAGTAGAAAAGTCACCTTTTTCCGTGTTTTGGGGGCTTTTTGGGCCTCATCTTTTGACACAGAGACCTCTTTGTCTGCAGAAATTCCTTTCCGTGTGCCATCCAGGTTTCCATCCAGACAGTCTTCATCGTCCTCTTTAAAAGCGGCCCACACTCGTCTAAAAAAATTGTCTAATAAAGCCTGTTGCTTCTGTTCATCGTCAGATGTTTGTGACAGGCGGTCTTCACTGCCAGAACTGTCTTCCTCTGTCTTCATTGCCAGTTCTTCACAGCACTGTGTCGGTGACGAATCATCCTCCAGTTGAGAGACAACCTTCGCTGTGGAGACCTGTGTTTCCACTAAAATGTCTTCTCGTACAGAGTCATCAAGTGAAGAATCTTCACTCTTTTCCTCTGTGGAGAAGTCTATTTCAGTGGAGGTGTCTTTTTGTGTGAAGACTTCAATATCTGGAGTAGATACAACAGTCGTGACCTCTTGCTTGTCAGTATTGTCAACTAAGGCAAGCACCAGTTCAGTCAGTTCTGTCACCCTCCGCTCCAGATACTGTATCAGTTCCACTTGTCCAAGATCCTCTTTTCTAACACCAGGATAGATGGCGTTAGATTGTCTGGAGGATTGATTCTCCGTAGTGAAGGGTAGATTTTGCTTACAGAAGCTGCAGACATTTGTTGCTGCTGCTGGATGCTGATCCTTCATTTCTCTCGTATTTCTTTCAAATGACCAATCACAAAAGTTTTTTTTTTTTGCTCTAGTGGCCTTTACTGATAGTAGAGAGACAATCAATTCTTACTGGTCCGTCTCTAACTGGTTGACAAATCTCAACTAAGCTCTGTACCGAATGAAGTTCACAAGATCTTTGAAGAAAATGATTTCTCTGTGCTTATATAGCTGATGGTTTGTCCTTTGATGCATCACATTCTAGAATTCTGCTCCGCCCGATGTGATGACATCACACCCCTTATGCCACACATTGTAAATGTTGCTCATGTTGCTAAGCAACAAGGGTTGCAAAATTTACAGTAAATTTGCAGAAACTTCCCATAGAATGTTTAGCTTTGGAATTTTGGAAATAAACTAAACTGGAAACTTCTATTTTGGTCCACTTTCCCTTTTTTTTTTTCAACTTCCGTTGTGGCTTTTGCAGTTGAATGAGAAGTGTCGGTGACCGTACAATGCTGATTATTTAAAAAAAAATTGCCAACAATCAGCCGAACTGTTTAATCAGTTAATGTCTAATATTATCACAGTATCTTCTCGTTGTTTCTTAAAGAGACAAAAAAAAACAAATGTGGAGCAGCTGCGTTAAAGCGTAACTTCCCTGTAACCAGACACACCACATGATTTTACAGTGCAAACCTGAGTGGCTGTGACTGATCCACTTTATATGACTGGTTTCACAGCATGAGCTTTAGCTTGAAAAAGTTTATGAACCTCTTAATAGAAAAGACATCAATTGGTTTTAATTAAAAAATAAAATGTGATCTGACCCTCACCTAAGTCATAATGACAGACAAAGTGCTTGAACTAATTACACACAAATGAATAATTAATTTCTTTTCAACCCCAATCCACATTCTAGATAAATAAATAAATAAATACAGTATTATCTGGACTATAAAGCGCACCTGAATATAAGCCGCACCCATTAAAATATAAACAAAATATATATTTTGTCACATATAAGCTGCACCGGACTATAAGCCGCCAGTATCCAGGCTAAGAAATAAGATATTTACATCAAAAGATTTTGTACCATAAGTGTTTATTCACATACCTGAACTGATTGTTTCTGAACAGTGCTTGTAACACAGCAGTAAAAGTGCTGATCAAACAAAACAGAAAAGTCATTGATGGTTTTATTCATTTTCCTCCTGTACACTAAAACCAAGTTGCTTTATTTTTCCTCCTCCTGTGTACTGAAACCCCCCCACACAGCAAAGACATCCGCAACAGACCCGCGAAACGGACCTGTATCGGGGTCCACTTGCACTCAGTGCCGGATCCGCTTTGGAGCCGGATTGCAGACCTGGCAGCTCTGTGCTGTGTCCGGTCCGCATCTGCGATTAAAACCTTACCTCTGCGGCAGATCCACTCAGAACCCTGAAATCCACTGGGGAACCAACAAACTGACTGGTCAAACTGATAAATCCAGGTGTGTCCGAGTAGCTACAGTGGTCAGACACACCTGGATTAATCAGTTTGTCCAATAATAATAGGTATTGATGCTCACAAAATGAATGTAGTGTAGCATATCCAACAAAGGCTACTTAACAAAAACAGAATAGCCTTTAACTACTTGGTTTGTTTTTGGTTTTTGCACTTCCTGCTCGAGCGCCCCCTGAGGGCTGAAGAAAAATTAATAGAAAAGCTGCATCTCAGTATAAGCCTCATGGTTTAAAGCGTGGGACAAAAGTAGTGGTTTAAAGTCCGGAAAATACAGTACATTATTTATCTTTTTTTCTCCAGTCACATTGATGGTGTGACTGTAATTTTGACTCCTGGAGTCCAATTACTGAAATTGATTTAAGGGTGTAGGTTAAAGTTAATTTAATAAAAGACACTTGCGCATTTTAAGTTTGCTGTGTGTAAAAAGCATCTGCTGATGTAAACTATGGGCCCAATCTTCCGCCAGATCTCCTAAAGCCGCTATTTAGGGATAGCGGGTAGCGTTAGGGGCGTTCCCCCACAACGAACGAGTGGTTAGGGCGTTGCACCTGTTAAACCAAACAGTGCGTCAGTAGCCATTGCCTTTAAGAGCAGGTTTGCGCTACCCGCAAACCGTTACCTGCAAACCACTATGGAGCGCGTCTTTTCATCCAGATCGGAGCAGCTCTCATGTGCAGCTCGTCTGGGACTCTGCTGTAGAGCTTCTTCTCTTCTCTTCCTTCCTCCTCCTCCTCTGCACTGATATATACATAAAAATATTTTTACACAGACAATTCCTATCGGCTACCTAAAAGTCCCAGATAGTTGGTGCGCTCCCAGTAAACACACTCTGGTTGTCTATGGTTTAACTGGCGAGCACGCCGTTTACGACAATCTCTGCTGTTTTCTCAGGGGTTCAACTGAGGCCAGGTCACGCTTTTTATACAAGAGTTGATTCGAGGAGTAGAGCCGTTTGTGCATGTCCACATGTGACCAGGTGGACGCACATTGATGCCATTTGGATGCGCTCTTGTACGCGGCGACATGTGGATTGTGGGTCAGACCACCCACTACCTGCAAACCGCGATCGCAAGATACCGAGTTTGCGGAAAGAGCAAAAGACACACCTACAATGTGAGTAAGGGAGTTGGCATAACGGGTAGCGGCTTTAGCGAGCGGAAAATTGCATTAGCGGTTAGCGGAGGTTCCTAAACCTGCAATTTGCAGGTAGCGGCTAGTGGGTAGCGGCTAGCGGGACGTGTACGATCGGGGCCTATGTCTTTAAACAGGGAGAAAACTGAAAACACCTGAAATGACATCATTCTGGGTGGTGATTTCACATAAAGGGATACTAAGTCATTTCAAGGCGTTTATTCATTCGTTGGGCCACAGACAAGTGAAAAGTGAACAAACATACATAATGCTCTGCATGGGTTGTTTAACAGTGCTTATTATAAAATACCCATATCCCAGTTAAGTGCACACAAGCTTCAGAGGCTTCACAGTCTCCAACTTAAGACTGGTTCATGTTCAGTATCAGTATGAAGTGAACACAAAAATAAAAGTAGTGGCTTTTGTCATCCAGTCACAAAAGTAAAACAGTTCTCTCATTTATGGAAACTTTCGATCTTTACATTTCAACTCAGTAAATGATTAGTTCCGCCATTGATCTTGGATAGCAGTGTAAGAAGATACAAGGGCAGTCTTGCTGGAGCCTCATGCTTTGAGCCCAGTTTCCTGTGTAGCGGTGTAACATTTCTGTTTAACTTTATAATTAGGGCTTCATCAATGCATTGCTTTTCTTCCGCTTAATATTGTAACAACACAAATAAAATAAATTGTGATCAATGGAGGCAAGCAAAGACAGATGAGGAGTGTGTCACACTGAGGATGATACCAATTTATCTCTTTAATGCATCTCCATGGGGTTCTCTCACTAAAGGATACAGATAACTGAACCTCTTGTCTCAGAGGGAAATGCGTGAGAAGAATCCACTCAGCGTACAGAGATGAAAAGACTTTCTTTCATCTTGCATCGTTCATGCATCGTGGTCACTCTCTAGATCAAATGCAAGAATCCTGGCAGCATGAGTGCAACTATTCAGAGGAAAGAAGATATGTGCAGATTCTTTATCAAATTATCATGTCACAATACTGAGGGCAGCTTGGGAAATAAATTACATTTTTCTGTTTTTCTTTGACTTTATTTACAAATATGTCTTTTATCTCAGTGTTGATAGTTCGGTTCATTTTATTTTTGTGTTTTTGTATTGTGTTTTATTTAATTTGTGTCTTTGTACTTGCGCACCGTGCACAGGACGTTTTATAAAAAAAAAAAAAAAAACAAACAAAGAAAACACAACAAAACCACTGAGAAGTGGTCAAATCTGAAAAATCTTGAATGACCAAATGATCAGCTGGGGGTTTTTCCTCCACTTTCGAGAAAGGATGATCCATAAAAGCCGAAGCTATAAACAACCAAGCGTCTGCAGCAGAGAACTGTCAGAAAACGAACACGTCTGGTAAATGAAGACAAGCCAAGACACCCATGCCGTAAATAAGAGATTCCCCGTAGCCTTGCTCACAATCTGGAAGGCAAAATCACCCAAGTGGCTGTGTTGTTTCAGAAAACAATGAGAACAAAAGCAAAAAAAACCAAACAAACAAACAGAGAAAAGTCAAGCCTAGGCTCACTAAAATAAAATAAAATGAAATAAAATAAAACAGGTTCATTAGTCCACATGTATAAAATGTAGACTCACAATGTCTGGGGGGAAGACGTGTGATGGCAACATAGCTCTAGGCTGCTGTTTAACATCCAACCCCATCCATCCATCCATCCATTCATTAGTCTGTCCATCCATCCATCCATCCATTCATTCATTAGTCTGTCCGTCCATCCATCCATCCATTCATTAGTCCATCCATCCGTCCATCCATCCATCCATCCATCCATCCATCCATCCATCCATGGAATCGGAACCATGTGTTTTTAACCATGTAAGAATGAGAAAATGGAATTGTGGAAAACGTTTTGTCAGATGGGTGTCAATCCAATAAAACTCAGGTGAGTAACAACCATCCCATCATGCCCCTCCTTCTAAAAGGAAAATCAACATTTCCATTGTCATGTAGGGCTTTATTGTGAAATTGTGATGTTATGTGCTGTGGACAAACATGACTGTGATTTGTTTACCTCTGTTGTGACTACAACTGGGAAAGATAAATAGGCTGTTCTGGTATCACTGTATGTAGTAATACTACCTCTGGCAACATGAGGGAAATAGAAATCTCCATTGTTGATAAGAGCTGCTGACAATGCTTTGCTAATGAATGAGGACAGTCTGGCATGTAGAGTAAAGTCACTTTGCCCCACTTGAGGCGCACTTTATCATGGCTTATGCCAGGGACTGACACGTGGACTTTTTTGTGATACGCTGCTCTTATGTGGTCAGACATGGTACTGCTACATAGAGTGGCTTTAACAAAAAACAAAAAAAATTGTACAAGAAAAAGAAACAAAACAACTATCCAAACTCTAACACTAAAAATATCAACCGATAGTATCAGCCTCTCAAGCACTGGAGGATGTGAGGTTATACTGATTATATTAGCACCATACAATATATCCTAAGCACCAGCCTGTAATAGAATCTGCTTTATAAATGTTGATGCTTGATGAAAAATTGAGGGAGGCTTGGCTTTAGCTGTCTCATCAAGTTGGAAAGTGCTAGCGTGCAGAGCTACATTTCCATTGAATAGTATACTTGAAGTTCATAATATAATATTTATATAATATAATAATAAAGTTGTGAGTAGATACAGTAAGATGAAATATCAATTCAGGTAGAAGCTGCCAGCCTATTTATGATCCATACAGAATGTCCTGTATTGCCTGTAGCACTGCTCCCCAGAAACGTAAAATACAGTTGAAATTAGATCAGGGAATATATCTCAAAGTTTATTCATGTACATGAAGCACCAGTGGGCATTGCTGCTGTATTAACAGGTTTACAGGTGACTGGCCTTGAGATATTCAGGAGACAGGCTTCTTCTGCTTTTAAATCCCTAAAAAAAAAAAAAAAAAAAAAATTTAATTAATTCAAAAAAAAAAAAAACATGACATTGTTGATTACACTGAGAAAAATTTGAGTTCATAAAAATCATACAAATTCTGTTAAATAAAACTAGGATCTTAGAGTACATACCCTTAGGGCCATGTGTGTGCATGCATGTCCGTGATTGGAAAGAGTAAATATTCTGAGTTTTACCAAAATGGGTGGCATGCAAATCACGCTGTCACCAAAACTACAAATTGTGCCCACACTCATGTGTGTCTGGATGGATCCTTAAACATTGGAAGGACTTACAAGGTTACGACTTGGGCTGAGAGACCGCGAGCGCACGGGGCTGGCACTCCTGCTCCTGCTGCGGCTCCGGCTCCACTGAGAAAACAGAAGTGTCACATGATCCTTTATTTGACAAAAGTGCAAAAATTTTGATTTTCGGGTAAAATAAAAATAAAGTACCAGGCTGGTCACAGCTTCGCCTTTGACAATCACGATGCTTCCTTCCATCAAGGCTGGCCACACGTGGTACAGGATCAGAGGAGCAGTGAACTCAGAGTCATAGCTGCGACGGTACCTGTTAAAGGGAGACCTGTCAGCATGCCTCTGTCATCTGAATGTTGATGGTGACATCTACTGGTAGAAGCATCACATGACCGCGATGGGCTGCAGCTCAGGGAATGAACATATACATATACTTTAATCCAGGGATGTCAAGATCCAGTCCTGGAGGGCCACTGTCCTGCATTTTTTAGATGTTTCCCCGCTTCAGCACACCTGATTCAAATGACTGGGCCATTAACAGACTTGTGCAGACCTGGATGACAAGGTGGTGATAATCCATTCATTTGATCAGGTGTGCTGAGCAGGGAAACATCTAAGGTATGCAGGACAGCGGCCCTCGAGGACTGGAGTTTGACACCCCTGCTTTAATCTGTCTATAGTTACAAATGCTTCAAAACAAACATCAGAACTTTGAAGACAAACTACTGGAAGCCCTGACAGAATTTTCATGCAGCAGTCTGTGAAGCACTGACTTGCTCTCATTGTAAAGTTCCCCATCACTTGCAAAGGCCAAGTCAAGCTGTGGATCCAGCGTCTGCATGGCAAAGGCCAGCCTGCACGTCTCCCTGATCAAGGTACTGACGAGGGAAAAGTCCACTTGTGGCGGGAAGGAGATCTGAGGGTTAATGTTCATAGCATTGATCACATCCTGGAGAGAAAAAGTACACAATGAGATATGTTTATCTTATTGATCCAGAAGTGTTCAAATACAGCAGCATTTTTTTTTCAGTGTTGTACAAGTCAAAGAATACATGTGTTTTGTCCCACATTGACGCTGGCTTGAACATCATAGAGGTCCAGGTTTCTGACAATGTAGTCAACAGCTGCGTCTTCTAAAGTCTCCGGACCAAAGTGGGATGAGGACAACGTCTTTCTCACTCGCAGTTTGAACTGGCGGTAAGCCAGTTTTGCTGTTTTGAATGATTCCTGAAACAGCAAAACTCTGAATTTTATACAAGTAAGGTACAACAGCACAAAACACAAACATGACAAAATTTTAAAGATTACATTTACAAAACTGAAAAAAAAATAGATCAATAAAAAAAAAGAGAACACAATATTACAGAAACAAACAAATACTGAATTACTTAAATGTAACTGTGTCATGTGAAAAGTTTGTTTCCCTGTTTGATCCATCCATCCATTATCTATACCCGCTTAATCCTCTGCAGGGTCATGGGGATCTGCTAGAATCTATCCCAGCTCTCTGGGCAAAAGGTAGGGGTACACCCTGGACAGGTCACCAGTCCATCACAGGGCCACATATAGACAAACAACCACACACACTCACAATCACTTCTACGGGCGATAAGAACCACCAATCAAGCTTGCAACCTTACAACCGAATTTATCAAAATGTCAGTGTTATTTAACACGTTTTTTTTTTTTTTTTTCACACACTTCTGTTCTGCTCATAATCACATGCAACATTACTATATTGTAATTACATACCATCACAGCGATGAAGATAATTCTCTGGACCATCTCCAAGTCAGTAATGTAGCGTCGAAGCAGGGACTGGGCCTCCAGACGCTCCATGGCATACAGGTCACTAAAGCGTGACACAAGGCGTGCATGGCGGGAGGAGTTAGTGAGCTGGGCTCTTGTAGGCGACTCGCTCCTTACTGGGCTGGATGAGTGGCTGAATCTGGGCAAAGGGCTCGGAGAGCGACTCCTCACTAACCTGAGAGGTAGAAACAAAAACACCTTGTTCATCTCACTTGTCTAATTTATTTCATAAGGGGTTTATTATATAGTCCATGTGAGAGTAATAAAATACAAGATAAAATATTATTTCATAGTGAAGGTTAGTAGTAAAGAAAAAAAACAAAGATGTAAAAGATGTCAGAGGATGCCGACCTATGCTGCTCACACTGCTGCCTCTATATCACAGTTAGTACAGGTGAAAAAATGTAATCAAAGCCTTGCTTTGACAGATTGTAGCAATCAAGAATTGTGGGACTTAATTACCTCCTTTCCTAAAGAATGGTTCAGAATAGACAGAAGCAAAAATATAACACTTTATCTTAAGTGGAAGTCTTTTTGGCGTCAACATCTAAAGGGGGAATGACAAACTAATTATAAATCAAATTAGTAATAAAAACGTTGCCACAAACATCTTTATTGCCCATCTGACAGAAATACAGCAGTAAAATGCAACTGCATGGTCCAAAACAATGATGTGCCACTTTCTTATTTAACTGACACTGGTTTAAAAAGATGACTCAGTCAAGGATGTGTTTTTGTTAAACACCTCACCTCCTCAACTCTTCAGTTTACATATGGTAGGAGGGACTAATACATAAGGAAGGGAGCTAAGGAGAGGAGTGAAGGATGTGCACATTTGGAAATGAGATGGAAGGAGTTTAGGGTGTCAGGATGAGAGCACACAGTGCATGTTTATCTGTGGGTTCTGCGCACCTCTCCTGCAGCATGGCCTTCTCCGTGTTCAAGTAAGACACTTCATCTCTCAACAAGCGAATCTGCCGCTCATAGTCATCAAGAGCATCCAGCTTCCTCTTATAAATCTCCACCTGTTCATGTGCGGAACGCAAACTAAAACACAGGTTCACATCAACAATAAGTGCCACATTTGAAAACAGATGTGATCTGAAATTATACAAATATAACACCCACTCTGCCTTTAGCTGCAGAATTTCCTCTTCTGTGGCTAACAGGGTGGTCACTGATTTGCTCTTTGTCTCATCCACCTGCTTCTCTGCATCCATCAGTCTGTTAAAACAAATGAACACCTCTGCTCATACTTCAAAAATTTACTACACTTCAGTGGAATCCATGAATGCTGTAATATGTGACCTACTCTGCTCTGACTGACTCCAGCTGCAGGCGAGCAGAGCACAGCTGGGTCTCCATCCTCTGCATGTCACTCTCATGACAGGCAGAGAGCTCCCTGATCTTTCGATCCTTCTCTGCTGAATCCTGACGGTGACCAAAGATGGCACAGAAGCACAGTAAGCACTTTCCCATATTTACAGTGGAACAATACTCTTGATGGAATTAATGCAGATACATATGACAGAAAGAGGCACCTCAATAAGCTGTAGACTGGTATTATCAATTGAAGGTCTTGTAACAGAGAAGCATGTACCGAGCCATGGTAACAGTCGTGTTTTGAGAGTGTCCACTCCAGCATAGTGACCACCTAATTCATGACAAAAGATTTTAAGATTTTATTATTTTAAAAAAGTCCTAAATTGCAAATGTGAAGCTTACCTTCCGCAGCTGTGAGGTTAAGGATGGTGAACAGTTGGCCCTGAATCTTAGCGGTGAGCTCAATCAACTCACAACACCTGTTCAGATTCTGGTCACAGGAAATCACCTTGGAAAGAAAACACACTATTAATATTTTAAAATATTTAAAAAAATGTTTCACGTTTCTCTAAGACTTGTTTTTACTGATACTGTGGTGTGTAAGCAGCTAATTTAGGCTTCTGAACCATATCTGAGCAATAAGAAAAGTGGGTATAATTGTGAACCAATGAGCAGAAACCCTTAAATGAACATGTATAGGCTACCAATAACAACGTGCATATGAGAAATTAGGTTTCTCACATTCTACGTAAGCACCACAATTGCATTATGACCAAAACATGTCAAAACACTTAGAAAGGAAATGCAGTTCTAATGTGCACATAAACCAGCTCAGTATTTCATATCATAAATGAGTAGCGTGTTAACTTATACATCTAATTCATTCATATTCTTCTTTTAATCGTATACACTATATTGGCAAAAGTATTTGCTCAACCATCCAAATTATCGGAACCAAGCTCATATGTGAGTCAAGGCAGGGGAGCTTTTGGCAATATAGTGTATTTCCTGCATGTTAGATGTCTTGTAGAGCATAGCTGACTCTTGCAGGTCATCAGTTTGCAGTGTTTCCCATTTCCAAAACTACAATCCCTGTTCATCAATCAATTCAAGGACTGTTACACTCATGAAAGCTCTTCGTTGTTACTGTCTGTACACATATGGATTATGTGTCATATAAGTTTACTTTCTGCACTTCACATAGGCTACACTCAATAAGCAGGTGTTCAACTGGAGATGTGACTGATTTTTAGCAGATGCCTCTTATCTTTTATAGGTTCCACACTGTTTATTCTCCTGCTTAGTGATCTTAACGAGATTCCTTGCAGATTCAGTGACCTGCTCTTCCACTGCCAGAGAACACTGCCAGACTTCCTTCTGGCAGTGTTTTCCACCCTGCTCTGGCTTTAAACTCTCACATGTTAAGAAATGGTGACAATGCTTCTTTTCAATTCCCCACTGTTTATTCCACACACTCTTCTGTCTTCCTTAAGGACTGAACTGCATTCAGTTTTCTACCTACACCAGCAGTTCACGTCAGGTCCCTCTTGTTCATCATAGCCAAATTATAACTGAGGCTGAGGCTGAGCATGTTACTACCCTCCTCAACCTGACCTTCTCTATCCCCAGTGGTACCCATATTACTGTATGATTATCAGCTCTGTTGCATATTCTGAACCCCCTCACACAGTCCATTGTTCTTCATGGTGTGAAGGCCTAGGCTTAATATACAGAAACACCTAAATATGGAGAAAATGTTCCCAGTTGTGTTTTTATCCTCTCATTTACTTAGATATATAGGCTAGTACTGCATACAAGTTTGTTTTTTTTTCTCTCTACCATATGGAAATATGCACTTTTTCCACCCTTTACTTGCGCCACTCACAAGCATTTCTTAGCACTGCTTATAATCTACTGAATCATCTCTTTAATGTCCACCCTGTTAAACTATTTCATTACCATTTCCAGCCAAACATATTTTCTGTGTTTTAGCGTGGATTACTTCCAACCTTTTCAGATTTGATGCGAGTGCCATACCATAGCATGAACAGTTATAATCTAGTCTTGGTCTTACCACCACGCTGCAATTTATTAATTCAGCATCCCACAACCAGCACCAGACAACCTTCCCCAGAAGCAAAGCATCAATTTTATCTTTTCACACTGGATCAAAAATCTTTTTGCATTGATTTATTTTAATCTTCATGGAGATGAAGTTCAATTCAGTTCAATTCAACTTTATTTGTATAGCGTCCATAATACAAACTGTCTTGAGGTGCTTTTCAGAGACCCTCGAGCAAATATTATTAACGATAGCTAACATTAAGAAATCTTAATTACAGAAACAATGGCAAGTAAGAAAACATTCTTGGGAGAAATGCCTTTAAACCAAACAGTGGCAAGGAAAAACTCTCCTTGTACTGGTTTCCATTCCTTCAGTGTCTTGATTGCTTGTCTTTAAATTGCATAGGATAATAAACCCTGGCACTAAATTTTCAAAGTTAACACCAAAAATTTTTTACCAAATGTCACTCACAATCACTGTTTTATACCCCCAGTACTTTGTAACATAAAAGTTCACACAAACACAAACTATTTCCGGTGTCTATGATGTGATTCCCCTTAGCAAAAAGTAGTATACTTAAGTACATGTTTTAAAAGTATACTTGAGTATAAGTACAAATATAGCAAGTATACTTCAGACCATATACTTTTAGTAGACTTTTAGTGTACTTGAAAGTATACTGATCTTATACTTTTTCGGACTAAATTGGAACATTTTAAGTTTATAAAAGTATACTTGAAAGTTTACTTTAAGTTTGCAACAGTCTACAACAAGTACATTCGTCTATATACTATCAATGATCGGCGGTGAAGTATTTGTGAAGCAAAAGGTCTTTGGAATAGTTCAACGTTGCCAAGACGACTGTCGCCCACAGCAACCAAACTTGACTGGGAAATCAGTGTAATATAAGCAAGTGCATTCCTTTGCTGCAATGTTTTAAATTATTTTAGCATTCTGAAAACACTGGGCTTCAGTTGTTTTAATAATAATTGAAATCCAAAAATGGTCAACGTAAAAAAAAGAAATAAAATCTCACGTTCATAGAAGATAAGCAGTTAGACAGTCGTTCAGAGAAAACAAAGCAATTTATCATTTTCAGAGAAGGACAGTGATAATATCTTAAACAGTATTCAAGTAAATGCGCGTGTCTTAACAGAGAAAGCTCGGAGCTCTAAGTGCACGTGAAGTGTTTCGGTCACATTTGGGTCGAACATGACTTATTGATGAACTTACGTGGTAGTCTTTGTGCCAGCTCTCGAGCTTCTCCTGCAAGACACTGAAGGAAGATGTGTTGGTCAATCTCCTTAAAGAGTCGGCCATGTCCGTCCAAAATAACTAATCCTCCGAGGTTTACAATACCGCAGCAGCCCAGGGTTGGAGTAAAATTAACTCTTATCCTAGTAGCGTCTGCACCTTGCGACACAGAAGCCAAGCACCGCCTCACTAGTGGTAACCAAGGAGGAGACGGAGACGAGCCGACAGCCAACACAAGGTGTTTTAAATAAATTACACGTGTTGGAGCGATCCCCTCACACAGTCCTGCAGTACAGGCTCTCCTCTACCTGTAAACAGCCCCCGGTCGTACTGCAACCCCGACACACAGGTGCTGATGTTTCTGCCTGTGCTGTGGAGTTGTGTTGGATCAAATCCGATTATATCAGCTGCTGTGACAACCTAAAGTGAATTAAAACATGCGTAGGACGTTGTTAGGTCGTCAAAGCTTTCAAAAAACGTAAGCACGTGATCACAACAAGAAGCTCTAAAGACCAAAATTATTTCTAGAAATTATTATTGAAGTTTCTGCTAACTGAAACACACTCAGAACTGTTAATTAGGGAGCAATTATACTGACTAGTGCGCGCGCACACACGTATACAAACACAATATTAAAAAAGTGTAAAAAAAAATATTGATGTTTATTTTTTTTTAATCTAACATGAGGTGGTTTCTGTTAAGATTTATATTACGCTATTTTACATTTGTGTGCTTTTGTGAATGTTACACAAAATTCTGTATCTTTCTTAAACAAAAAAAATACATCAAAAACATTGTGTTTGGTTTGATTCGAGCGGGTGCAGGTGTTGAAAAGATTTAATGAAATTCAATGTTGCTTCATTGAGTATTTTGTTCCCATAAAACCATAGAAACATATGAATGAACTTTTTTTTTTTTCTAAGGACCTCTGTCATTGGCTGGTTGGATATGGAACGGACCATTATTGAGGCTACAGACAACGGTATTTGTACTTGTTAGATATGCATAAAATACCAGCGGATATAGTTCTCTTTGGGCTGTGGGCTTAATGTAGCTTTTTATTGACGATAAGGCTGAGTGTTTTGTCATCAGCACAGCACAAGCAGCTTTTCTTTTTTTTTTTCTCCTTCCTTTGACTAGACAGAGTGGTATCTTCCTCATTGCTCCGCTAGCAGAAGAGGGAGGGTCAACATGGCGTCTGAGCAGGTCCGTTATATTTTGCATTCAGTGTTTTTCTTACATTTTACCAAGTTCTTTTAGCACTCCATTCTAAGAAAAGAACGGTGTATAGTTCTTAGCATTACAAACGTTTAAGTTGGAGTGGGTCACCTAAATGTACAGTTTTGTTCTCGTGGTTTGTGGAAAATCAGTGTACCCTTATAAATAGTGGCCTCAGTGTCTTTATTATTGGTTAGCGTTATATGGAAAATAAAACGTGATTATTTGTACAGACTTGCGGAAAGACGTGCTCAACAAATGACGTTCACTAATATAAATAGACTACAAACTATATATCAATGAGCCAACCGAGCTTATGTCCATTTTGCTACTAAAACGAGTGGAGTTTATTTTTAGTTACGGTAACAGACAGACAGACTGTCCCTGAGCATTTAGCAGATGCATCTCGTAACAGAGCACTATCAAATTGTTACAGCCACAGATTCTAAATTGAGATGGGTTAAAAAAAATCCCGTCAAAAAGACAAATGGCATTATATCCTATTAACCTGAGAAATGAAAATATAACAATGGTGCCCCGGTGTTTAAATACGAACAAATATAACATACCAGAGCTGAGATAACTGTTTATTAATAGTAGGCAACTATGTCTATTAAGTTTAATAGGAAAAGTTATCCTCAATATATAAATAAATTAAACACCAAATAAAACACAAAAAAGTAAGGAAATTTGTGTTGTGTAGATTATTTCTTTGTTGCAGCAATGCTAAAATCTTAGATTGTTGGAAAGCCTATGTATTTCCCTTTTAAATGGTGCCATGTTTGTAAGGAACATATATTGGTAAGTAAGGTTTGGCAAATGTCCTTATTGTTGTCACCAGTCTGGTGACACACTGCTGTGGGATGGCATCCCATTCTTCAACCAGCATTGAGGTCAAGAATGCTGGCAGGCCATTTCTATCCTCTCCACTCCCAAACTCTGGAGGGAGTCTCTGATTTAAAAACAAATAAATAAAAAACGCTCTGCATTGTTATCTTGAAAGATAGAATTTGGTCCCAGACTGTGGAGATATGGGATTACTGCTGGTTGCAGAATTGATGATGACAAGCCTCGTTTTTCCTGTGTCCAAGGTGCCATCCCACACAATCACCTCCACCAAAGGATATTACTCTTTTGGTGCAGGAATCACCAAAGCGTTCTTCGCATCTTCTCCACACTTTCACCCTGCAATACAAGTGCTGTAGGGGGCCTTATCCAGATAAGTCAAACATTTAGACCTGATTGTCAGCACTTGGGGGTACCAGAGGTTCAGAACAAGAGTCAATAGAAACAGCAAAAAAAAAAAAAAAAATAATCATTGGCAGAGAAGATATGGCAAATCTTTTATGGCCGCATACCCACATAATCATTGTTACATCAAATAAATAATCTACTGAACAGAATCTCCCTTATTTTTGTGCTTAGTTTAGATTGAATTGATGTTTTTGCCTGCAGGAGAGTTCCAATGGACCAGTGAAGAAGTCCATGCGAGAGAAAGCCGTAGAAAGACGCAACATCAACAAAGAACACAACAGTAACTTCAAAGCAGGATATGTACCCATCGAAGAAGAGCGTCTTCATAAGACAGGGCTGAGAGGACGCAAGGGAAACATGGCTGTTTGCATCATTGTTCTCCTCTTCCTCCTTGCCTTAATTAACCTCATTGTGAGTGGTTCAAACTTAAATGTAGTTCTCTTGAAATTAAGTAATATTTGTGACTTCTGGCGGTTTAAAGTCGGCAACAACTCTACCTTCCCTCAGATCACACTGGTAATCTGGACAGTGATCCGCATCGGTCCGAATGGCTGTGACAGTATGGAGTTCCATGAAAGCGGCCTGCTGCGCTTCAAACAGAAAGCAGATATGGGGGTTGTTCACCCTCTGCACAAGAGCACAGTTGGTGGTCGAAAGGACCAGGACCTGGTTATTGTTGGTAACAACAACCCGGTGAGAAAAGCACCAAAGAGTACAGTGAATTCTGAAGCAGTATACGGTAACACACATTTAGAGCTGCTCACTTTTATTTCATTTGTATCCTTGCAGGTTGTGTTCCAGCAAGGCACTACAAAGCTGAGCGTAGAAAAGGACAAAACTTCTGTCGTCAGTGATGTTGGGATATCCTTCACAGACCCTCGGACCCAGACCACGTTCTTCAGTACAGACTTTGAAAACCACGAGTTCCATCTTCCCAAAGGAGTCAAAGTCCTCAGTGTTAAAAAGGCTTCGACTGAAAGGGTGTGTATAATCCTTATATCTGAGTCATGGCTGTAAGAAAAAGTGATTAGTTAGCTATGTGTGTATTTTACAATCTTGGCAGAAGATGATACTGATTGATTGATTATTTAAGCATTAGAAATACTCTATTAACACAATCAACCATGTCAGAGTAAAGAAGAGAATGCTTGAATGTAGGAAGAAATTTTGTTTTTGAATACTGCTCAAACAAAGCATATAAACTCCAGCTAGTAAGGAGCCACAAGTCATTGTTCTAATGAATGATGACTTGTGAAGAAATAGAAGCAGTTGAGGAAAGCAGTGAAGATTTGTGAGCAACAGTTAGGTTTCATGCCAAGAAAGAGCACTACAGATGCAGCGTTAGCTTTGAGAATGCTGATGGAGAAGTACAGGGAGGACCAGAGGATCAAATCTGTGTCTCTGTGATTTAGAGAAAGTGGATGACAGAGTACTGAGGGAGGAACTGTGGTATTGCATGAGGAAGTCTGGAGTGGGAGTTAAGTATATTAGTGAGAGGGCATGTATGAGGGCAGCATGGCAGTGGTGAGGTGTTCATTTGAAATAACAGATGGATTGGAGGTGACAGTGGGACTCCATCAAGGTTTCAGCCTGGTCAACTTGTTTGCCATGGTGATAGATAGGTTGGCAGATACGGTCAGATTTGAGTCTCCGTGGACTATGATGTTTGCAGGTGACATTGTGAACTGGATATGGAACTGGAAGTTGACATATGCGCTAGAGAGAGGAGGCAAAATATAAGTGTAAATGAAAGGGAAACAGTGGTAAGGATTAAAGGAGTCTTGGAAGGTGCAAGACTTTATATACTTGGGTTCAGTTGTTCAGAGCAATGGCAAATGTTCAAAAGAAGTAAGTAAAAGAGTGCAAGCAGGGTGGTGTGAGTGGAGGACTGTCTAGATATATCTGTTACCTCATTAAAACGTAACAGTGAGATGTTTACAAGACGGCAGTGAGACTAGCTCTTCTCTACGTATTGGAAACAGCATTACTGACCAAAAGAAAAGAAACAGAGCTGGTGGAGCAGTTGGAGATGTTATGATTTCCTTTGGAAGTGAGAAGGATGGTGAAGATTAAGAACAAGAACATTAGAGGAACAGCCAAGGTTGGACATCTTGGAGAAAAAGTGAGAGAAGCTAGATTTAGATGGTTTGGACACCATTAAGAGGAAGGATGTGAGTGCAGTGGTAGAAGGATGCTGGAGACGGAGCCACAACGCAGGGAAAAAAAGGGGAAGACCAAAGAGGAGATTTCTGGAAGTGAGGAAAGAGGACATACAGTTAGTTGGTATGACAGAGGAAGATGAAGAAGACTGGATAAGATGGATATGGATAATCATTTTAGATATTTAATAAGTGAAAACAACTAGACTCCAGAGAATTTGAGTCTAGTCTTTAATTTCATCATAATGAGGTACAGTTCAATTCAATTCAACTCTGTTCCCTGAAGGCAAAATTGTTGCAGTAATTGTCAGTGTTGTGGTTTTGAATGACTATGAAATGTACAGATTTAAAAATGCACTGGCTATATTTCAAATAAATAATAGCAGCGTAAACTATGAACTGTGCAAACTAAAGGATATGAAATGTACAGGCTATGTTACATAAGTAATGAGGTAGAAATCAAACAATTGAATGTTAGTTCAAATCATATGCTCCATTAAGCTTTTGCAAAGTTTCATATTTTGTTTTACTTTTTTTGTTTTGTTTGTAATGTTCTTGATTTTTAGATCACCAGTAGTGCAGCATCTGACCTCAACATTAAAGGAGACAGCGAAGCTATCATTCGTGGTAATGAAGGGGTGAACATCATGGGCCGGACTGTAGAGTTCAAAATGGGTGGAAACATTGAGCTCAGGGCTGTAAGTATGCACATCAACTATCATGTAACATTGTGTGTTTACGAAGCTGACTGAGACAAGGGCTGAAAAAATGGATGACTCGTGAGTTTTCCTCTCTGCAGGAGAACAGCATTGTTCTCAATGGATCGGTCATGTTCAACGCCACACGCATCCCGAACGCTGCAGGAGACCTGTATTTCAATGATGGTCTGGAGAGATACAAGCTCTGCATGTGTGAAGATGGGACACTGTTCCGTGTACTGGTGAAATTTACCAACATGGGCTGCCAGACATCTGACAACCCATGTAGAAAGGCCCACTAGGACTGATCCACAGTAACATCCTTAAGCACTCTGACACCACTGACATCAGACAAACCACTTTCAAATTTTTATACAAAATAATGGATACAGATAAGATGCAAGGTTTTGGTTATCTTCATTGTTCTGCACATGGTGATCGTGTGACACTTCACTTGATAAATTCAGGTGAACTGTTTGAGTGCCAAACTCAGTCTGTGCTATAGTACTTGGCTGAATATCAACTCAAATTGCTGAAATACTTTGGTCTTTCTGCAGATTTGTATTGATGCTTTATCAGTGCACATTATCTTCCTGCTTAAGAATGAAGCAGTGGTTTACATTAACTGTTTTTAGCAATCAGAAGCTACAGTATTTATTTTTTTGCCTTACCATTGAATATCACTTATATAACTGTATAAGATTTGATTTGCCATTGAATGTTGAGGCAGCTGTATATTTTCCTCTGTCATATCAACGGACATGTTAAAGCTACGTGATTATCATGACGTATGTAGTACTTCCAAAATTTTGGATAATCAGTCATTTCAACATTGCTTTTTTGGCCATCCAGTAATGTAAAATTGATCCAAGTGAAATGAAAGGGAAGGGTCTTAAGTGGCAGCCATGATAAGAGATGGTTATATTCACTTAATTTTAAGGAATGGAGAAACAATGTTTCCTTTATTATCTATTTTAGCATAGAAGCCTCTGGAGCATCCTTTATTAAAATAAAAGCGATAATTCCGTCCCACAAGTCCTTGTAGCCACCACAACCAATTTGATGCTTGATTACTTTTCATCTAGCAATCAAGACAGGAAATTATTAGTACAGGAGTGTGAGTACGAGCAGCATAGGACAGCAGTCTGATATATTTCACATATTTAAGTGAAACAGGCTACTTAATGCACATGTTTTTAGAAGACATTTTATAGCTGCAATTTTACTACTGCATAGCTTACTGTAAGTGTGGTCAGGATTTAATTGCAGTCATCTTTTTTTTCCTGTGAATTGATTAACTTCTGCTGTCTTTCCTTCACCTCGTGTTATAATCCAACAAGCTCAAATAAAAAAGCTTCAGAAAAGGGGAGGGAATTCATTTCTGAAACTATTTGCTGCACCCTATGTCTCTGCATATGTTGGACTGTATATCGTGCATGTTCCGATGGATTTAAAGGGATGGCGTGTTATTTAATTGTAAAACAAAGTGAGTGTGTATTAACTTCCGCTACACATAAATGTAAATCTTTTCAAACGCTAAGAGGTTTGAAAACTTCACTAACCTGAGTTGAATCCAATCCTCTAAACTGCTTAAAATTGTGTGCAATATAACAGAGATTTGACTTTGCTTTGGGTTGTCTTGTCTATCGTACAACAGTGAGTTGAAAATGTATCCAACATTTCATTGGGTTGTTTGTTTCAATAAAGAAACTTGTTGCTATGCGAAACTTCTTCTCATTGCTTCAGTGAGTCTCTCATGCATTTGCGTGGTTTAAAATAATAAAATAATATTGCAATTTATTGTGTAATTTTATCATCAATATAGCTGGAGTATGGCTCTCTTCCTCATAAAGTTTCATGATCACTCTGTCACATACCAACAGGAAAACAATACTGTAAGTCATTAACTAGACATGTAAATGATTGATTGAATTACAGAATAGGATTTTTGGGCAGGTGCTTGTAAGACTAGACACAGCAAAATCTACTTCAGACTTTGATCAGAACATGGTCAAGTGTTTACGCTGGGTGTGAAAGGAGTCACAAGTTTTCCTGACAGTTCATGGAAGAGCGAACACACAGGTGAGTATCCTTTATGTTAGAATTTACTGTCAGTTTTTGATCCTTTAGGAATGGGTTTAAATGATTTAAAGGTTTAGAATGTGTCAGTTGTAAAAGATGATCTTGTTAATATGTTAAGTAATCTGTTAATGATATTTTGTGTTATGTGTGTGCTTTGCGTGCAGATTGTGATGGCAGTATCCCAGGCACCATTGTTCATTGCTGCGCTGCTCCTCGTGTGTTTTGGTCTGCACCACTCCTCTTCCTCACCAGCCTGTCCACAGTCCTGCAGCTGTCAGAGAGTTCAGCTGCTGAACTGCTCCTCATCGGGCCTGTCCTCAGTGCCACAACCCATCCAGGACTCTTTCAGTGAGCTGGACTTGTCTCACAATCTCCTGAGCTTTGTTACACTCCACCGGCCGCATCATAACCTCAGGAACCTACGGCTGGGGAACAACAGCATCGCACACTTGTCTCTCTGCTTGGACAGAAACCTTGAAGGTCGATATTTCAGACATCGCTCGAGAGCTTGGAGCAGGCAAGGATGCCTACTGTGGGCCCCCGCCCTACAAACTGTTATCTGTTGAGAGGAATCTGCTGGGGCAGCTCCCAGAGGGTGAGTCAGTGTAATATAGCCATATACCCGTATGTCAAACATTGTCCAAGCACATGAATAACAATTGCTTCTAGTCAGCACAACTTCAAACTCTGGAAAGATAGTTACACTTTTGCCTCCATATAAGGTGCTTTTGCATCAAAACTGTCCGGTGCTTATGTTAATTAATGTATTTTATTAAGCTTTTGTGTGATTTTTTTTCCTCAAATTTATTCTCAATCAGCAATGGACATACTCAGACAATACTTTTGGTGAAAGAATATTACATTTAAAAAATTAAGTTAGTAACAGTACATATGAGACAGAGTAGACCTCATCAGAGTCCTATCAATATTCAATATAGTCCAGTTATGATCAATCCACATTTATTAGATTTATTTTAAATTATCATTAGGAAAATTGGAAATGTACCATAATTATTAACTACTTTTAGTAGTTAATAATTTTTTTGTGTTTTCAGTGTTTAGTACTGTTTCAGCACTATCGCCAAAATATATAACATACACTAAAGTGAAGAAGTGAACAGCCCTATATGTGACCATGAATTCATACACTTTAGCCATTAACAGAGATAAAAAATCAAAAACATTGAAGCTATGTCTGGCACAGAGTTCCTGTTATATTGCATCTTATAACTTTTTAAACAAAACCAAATGAGATTTAAAGTTAATAGTTTGAATAGATGTGTGTTATGATCTGGTTAAACATCAATCAAGTACCTGTTTGGTATATAAACAAGTCAAACTAGCATACGAATGAAAACATCTGTACCAAAATAGTCGAGAACAGAAATGGGCCCATATTTTAACAGAAAAGCAAAGTTGAAGCAAATCCTGTGTATTTTAATTTATGGTAAGTAAGTAAGTAAGTAAGTAAACTTTATTTATACAGCGCCCTTCACAGACCATGGTCACAGAGCGCTTCACAATTAATAAAAATAAAAACACAGTTAAAAATAAAACACAGTTAAAAAATAAGAACACAGTTAAAAAAATAAAAATAAAACACAGTTAAAAAATAAGAACACAGTTAAAAAATAAAAACACAGTTAGAGATGCATACAAATTTAAGATTAAAAGGTCAAGACAACACATTGGGGAGTCATAAAAATCATTCTGATCCTATTAAAATTCTTTGAGCCTCACATTGATGGCCGGTGATTTGATTTCTTTTTTTTTTTTTTTTTTTTCATTTTGACTTACTCATACAAACAAACCCTTGCACTGATATCCTTTATCTTCAGCACTTTGCTCCATACAGAAATCACTGTATATCCCGACACCATCCGTGACACTCCCTGCTAGTTTTTATTGACATTCCAGTGGCTCAAAGGAAGGTGTAAACGTGCAGTTTATAGATTAAGATTTCTTCTTGCCTCCTGTTTTACACAACTCCTCCTGCTTGACTGAGCATATGTTTTCCAGAGAAAAGTGTTCTCTGTGCCTTTTCCATGCTTCTTCTCCAACCCGTCTTTTTGTTTTTTATGTCAAAACAATAAAAATCAGCTGATTGTAGAGGGTCTTAGTGTTTGGTAAATACATTTACAGATGAACAACAACTTATAACTTTTTTCCATTGTGCCATTATTTAATAAAAATACACAGTACCTCCTTCAGAAGCTTGTAGATCCTCTCTCAGCAACAAAAATACTAATTTCGCCTTTGTCTATCACATAGCCTCAACCACAGCATTTCAGCTGGGTTGAGGTCTGGACTTTGACCAGGCCACTCCAAAACCTTGACTCCTTTATTTTTCAGCCATTCGGATGTAGATTTGCTGATGTGCTTCGGATCATTATCCTGTTGCGTTATTGTTTTTGATCAAGCTTTAACTGTCGGATAGATGGCCTCACATTTGCCTTTAGAATATTCTGGTAAACAGAGGACTTCATGGTCCACTCAGTGACTGCAAGGTGCCCGGGTCCTGTAGCTGCAAAACACCCAAAGACCATTACCTTCCCACTGTTGTGCTTGACAGTGGGAAGGAGGTGTTTCTGTAGAAATGTTTAGTTTGGTTTTTCCCAAACATGATGCTGTGCACTCAGGCCAAACAAATGTTCCTAACACATCCACTGTCCCTGCCCCTCTTAAGGTGGAAACAAGCTGTACAATTTGAGTGGTATTCAATTCAATTTTTGAGGCATTTGCTAATATAAAGATATAGAATAAGACAACAGACTTTGTAGATTTCTGGTTCCCAAACCATGGTGCTTGTCAGGTAAACAAATACATGATGCTATTGTCAAGCCATTATCATCAGTGTTGCATAGAAACCTTTTTTATTTATTGTGCTGGAGGAAAGTGCAGTCAGTCTGACTCCTTCAAAGTATATGAACAATGCCACCAAGTGGCCAGGAGGAGGCATAGAACTGTTGACATAGAACTGTTACTCATCTATGGGACAAAAACCTATGCTTTGTTCAGTTGCAGTTTTGCAAATAATGTTCTTCTATGTTCTTTTTAGACAGAAGAAGCTTTCTCTAAGCCACTCCTCAAAATATATTGCATTTGGTCATTCTTCTTGTAATTGTTCTGTTAAGTTAAAACAACCTGGATTATTAAATAGTTAGGAGTGTAAACCTTTGTTAGGAACCAAAACAGTTTGAATCAAAGCAGTTCTGAGTGAGAAGAGAATGTGTGTTTGCAGTAAAATGGCAATCAGCATTGACCTAAATCAAACTAAATGGTTATTTTAGGCTGCTGCATTCAGAAAAGGGGCTACCTGAGTACTGTTAAAATGGTATCCTCTAGGTGGCAGCACCAGTCACAGTACTAGGTACTAGGATATTCCAAGAAAAACGTAATTCAACTTGAGTGATAGTGTGGATAGTGTCCCCACAAACACACCAAAGTGAATTTCACTTTCTAAGTGTCTACAAAGTATATAAGAGGACTGTTACTGCTGGGTTTTCCTCCAAGGCTGTCTGACGCTTAAAATAACAATTTATGTTGACGTAGATTGATTCCTCAAAGTGTTAACATTAGTTGCCATTTTGTTATAAATTGCATATTTGGTTCTCATTCAAAGCTTCTTTGTTTCACATTGTTTTGGTCCCTAAAACAAAATGTCATTTTAGGATCTGTCATCTTCAGACCTACAGTTATTTTAACTCCAAATTGTTGATGATGCAGCATGGTGATGATGAGCAGCATCTGGCTGCAACTTAGCCTCTTAAACCCTGAGGGAGCAGTAAGGAGATACTTAGTATTACCCACATGTTTTTGGTTTTGTTTTGTTTTTCTGGCTTAATTTTTGTTAAATAAATAATGACATAGTTAAACAAAAAAATTATGTAGATGTTTGTCTGAGGTTGTATTCTCCTAATGCCAAGACCCACTATAATCAGATCATTTTATTATGTTTTTTACAACGAAAAACAAAATCTTGGGGACATTGTTTCTGGTAACTGCAAAGAAGAGACAGTGAAGCTGATGAGAGTCCTGTTGTAAAGATGTTTGAAAATAGGACAAGAATAGGGGGGTTAATGTTCCAAAGATGAGTTGCACATTGGTTTTGACATTATAAATCAGGGGTGTCCAACTCCAGTCCTAGAGGGCCCCTAGAGGGCCCCTAGAAGGCCCCTGTCCTGCATCTCTTAGATCAGGGGTGACCAAAGTCGGTCCTCGAGGGCCAGTGTCCTGCAGGTTTTGCATATTTCCCTGCTTTAACACACCTGATCCTAATTAATGGCTGTCATCATCTTGTCATCAAGAGCAGTACATGTCTGTTAATGTCACTTGTATAAGGGTGTGTAGAAGGAGGGAAACATCTAAAACCTGCACGACACCAGCCCTCAAGGACCGACTTTGGCCACCCCTCTCTCAGATGTTTCCCTGCTTCAGCGCACCTGATTCAAATGAATAAATCACCATCAGCTTGTCATCAATTTCTGTACAAGTCTGTTAACCATCCATTCATTCTAATCAGGTGTGCTGAAGCAGGGAAACATCTAAGACATGCAGGACAGGGGCCCTCAAGGACTGGAGTTGGACACCCCTGTTATTAACTGTTCGCTTGAACAGAGAAAAGTACAGTTAATTTATAATCCAATTAAAGAAAACATTGCAAAGTGACACTGTAGATAAACATAAGTAGTGGTGAATCAATTTGAATACAACCAGCAGTATAGGATGGGAGGACAAGAAACAGGTCAACATGTGAATTCCCACCACACACAGTTTATATCTTGCTTCCTTTAAGTATCAACTCTTCATAGTGTTGAGTTCTGATTTCAACTCTAATTTTCTGTCCTTAAGGGCTGGATGGGATTGAGTCCTTGCAAGTCCTTCAGCTCTCTTTCAACAAGATCTCAACTCTACGACCCGGAGAACTCAGTCACCTTCGACAGCTGAAAGAGCTGCACTTAAAACATAACCTCATCACGCATCTCCATCCACAGATGTTCCAGGACTTAGTCCAGCTCAGGGTAATGCTGCCATTTGTTGCTTAGAGGTGTATAGAGGAAACGAATAGTAAAAATAAAAAGTATAATATTATACTTTTATAAATAAAAGTTGACCCTTTATCATCTTTGTTTTTAATATCAGTATTCCAACAATAGACATAGTGATGTCATACACCATTTCTTCATGTGTCACTTTTAGTAATTTTATATATGTAAACCTGTGTTCTTCTAAAAGGTCCTTGATCTGAGTTTCAACATGATGACCAGCCTCCATCCTTCAATGTACCTCACACCTCACACTGCGCAACATTGGAACGGATATTTGGCTGAATGGAAACAAGTGGAAGTGTGGCTGCAACATGCGCAGTCTGAGAAGGCGGATGATCTATGACCACAGCAGAGGCCTGCAGGCTTGGAGCATGGTGTGTGCTTCACCCTCCATTCACTATGGCAGAGACCTTCTACAGCTGGATGAAGAAGACCTAAAATGTTTAACTGCTGAAAAGAGCCCAGATCCCCACCAAGATGTGACTGTCTACAGCGGCACTGAGATACTACTGTCTTGCTCTGCAGAAGGTTAAAAAAAAAAGAAAAAAGTCAAAAAATGATTGATGAGAGCATAAAACGTAAAATATGTAACAATACACTTCTAACAACAATTATTTTAATCTGCTTTTTTTTGTGTAGATTCACTGTGGTGGACACCCAATGGTCAAGCATCTGTGACCCAGCATAACACTGATCTGCTCATCAGTGACATCTCAGAGAGAGACACGGGACTGTATGTGTGTGTATCTGAAGAACAACAAATAGTCTCTGTTTTTAACCTCCAAATCAGTAAAATAGGAAGTGCAAGAAAAGGAAGGAGTTTACCCAGAAGCCGTCGACAAATAACCCCACAAGACACCCCAAACGGGATGGTTGAAGAGAGAAACGTGAGAGCTACATCATCTGACTTGGCTCTGGCTGTGTGCCTGTCTATATTATTCACATTTCTGATAGCTTTTATCCTTGGAGTCCTGGCAAGACCTTGTGTTGATGTGCTTTGGAAAAGGGTCACCAGGAAGAAAACGTCTTCTACAACCAACTCTGCTACTTTGCATGAACAAAGACAATATGACAATGAGGCCTTCTCCAGTGCTGAGGAACCAGTGGAGGTAGGACCCCACAGGGAAAGAAGAGTCACGTTTAGCACTGTAGACTTTATAGAAAACAGAGGCATCCATTATTATGATACTGTAGCTCGCGGTGAACAGAACAGCATCAAAAGCGATGCAGAGATTGAATGCGAAGCAGCCGCACCTAAGAGGGATAACCATTCTACTAGCTGTTCAGGAAGTGCTAACACCTTACGACAAAGCAGCCCAGACGATGAGGAGAGTGATGACAGTGATTCACGTGGCAGTGCTGCTCAACACACCAGAGACATGAGGTTTGAACCCATTCCAGACGCTGCTGAGCTGAAGGAGAGACACCTGTCATCATGTTCAGATTCTTCTTTATCTGAAAAAGAATTAAAAGATGATAAAATAACCCAGGGATACCAATTAACACCCAGGTTTCCTCAGCTGGCAGAAGTTCAACAGAGCTCTGAGTTACCACAAATTCCCAAAGAAGGCAAAAGTGAAATTTATTCTGAGCCTCTTGAGTGGTCACCACATACAAAGAACAGAGACCCAACAGACATGAATATTTCACAAGATAATGAGGAACTCTTTGAATTTAGTGACTCTGCTCAAAGCATATCTCCAAGGCCCAACAGTGTGATTAGTCCTTTTGATAACCGAGTACCCACTTCAGACAACCAGAAAAGGGGTGATATGTCCAGCTCCAGCTCATACATTAGTGATGATGAGCCCACACAATACACTGTGAACTCTGACCCGGAGACTGAAGAGTGTGAAAGTTTTGGACTACAACTCCAGAATGTTGATCTTGTGAAACCTGCAGTGGCAATTAATCAAGGCGATTATAGATGTAATTCACAAATGGCAACAGTGAGACCAGATTACTCCTTTTCCTCTGATTCCAGTGACACTGACAAGGGACCAAGGAAAAGCAAAAGAAGGCAACAAAAAAAGTTAAGCAGCAGAGTGGGTAAAGAAGAGCTGTATAACAGAGAGGAAAATAAAACCATAATAAAACCAACTCAACTACTACAATCTCAATCACTGAGTTATAATTCAAGCACACAGTGGCCTTCCATTGACCTTGCACATATAACACGCATCAAGAGACGTTTAGATATTAAAGCCCCCTCACCGGCTTCGGATTCATCTTCTTGTAGTGCCACTGATGATGAGTTATATGTGTCACAGCCTCCTGTTAAAGTATCTCAAGCAGTAAGTCAGGATTCAGAAAAGCAGTGGCCTGCTGTTGATCTTCGGCGAAAAAAACTTGTCAAGAGGAGTCTAGATATCAAAGCACCATCACTAGCTACTGATTCATCTTCTGCTAGTCAGAGTGAGAAAGAAATGGAAGACAAAACAAGGATTCGGAGGCCAGAAGGGTTGGATATAGGACTTTCCCATTTTCAAAAACCTAATAGAGAAAGCAAGGATCCAAATGAAAGGTGGCCTGTTGTAGATCTTCAGCGCATTCCCCACATCAAGAGGCGTCTCGATATGAAAGGACCTTCTGCAAGTTCTGATTCATCTTCAAGCAGTGACAATGAAACAACAGGCTACATAAAGAAACAGGAACACAAGGAGTCACACATGTCAAGACTTCCAACTGAAGTATCTCAATCAGTAAATCGTGATTCAGAAAACCAGTGGCCTGCTGTCGATCTTTGGCAAACAATAAAAATCAAGAGGCGTCTGGATATCAAAGCAACCTCACCAACTTCTGATTCATCTTCCAGCAGTGACAGTGCAGATGAAATGACAGGCCACATAGGTCATCAACGGCCAGGAAGGTTGGATATTGGACAACCTCGTATTCAAGAATCAAAATCAAAAGTCGATGATACCAGTGGAAGGTGGCCTGTTGTAGATCTTCAGCGCATTCCCCACATCAAGAGGCGGCGTCTTGATATGAAAGCACCCTCAGCAAGTTCTGATTCATCTTCAAAGCAGTGACAGTGACAGTGAAACAACAGGCTACATAAAGAAACAGGAACACAAGGAGTCACACATGTCAAGACTTCCAATTGAAGTATCTCAATCAGTAAATCGTGATTCAGAAAACCAGTGGCCTGCTGTCGATCTCTGGCAAACAATGCAAATCAAGAGGCGTCTGGATATCAAAGCACCCTCACCAACTTCTGATTCATCTTCCAGCAGTGACAGTGCAGATGAAATGACAGGACCACATAGATCATCAACGGCCAGGAATGTTGGATATTGGACAGCCCCCTATTCAAGAATCAAAATCAAAAGTAGATGATACCAGTGGAAGATGGCCTGTTGTAGATCTTCAGCGCATTCCTCACATCAAGAGGCGTCTTGATATGAAAGCACCCTCAGCAAGTTCTGATTCATCTTCCAGCAGTGACAGTGACAGTGAAACAACAGGCTACATAAAGAAACAGGAACACAAGGAGTCAGACATGTCAAGACTTCCAACTGAAGTATCTCAATCAGTAAATCGTGATTCAGAAAACCAGTGGCCTGCTGTTGATCTTTGGCAAACAATGCAAATCAAGAGGCGTCTGGATATCAAAGCACCCTCACCAACTTTTCATTCATCTTCCAGCAGTGACAGTGCAGATGAAATGACAGGCCACATAGGTCATCAACAGCCAGGAAGGTTGGATATTGGACAACCTCGTGTTCAAGAATCAAAATCAAAAGTCGATGATACCAGTGGAAGGTGGCCTGTTGTAGATCTTCAGCGCATTCCCCACATCAAGAGGCGTCTCGATATGAAAGGACCCTCGGCAAGTTCTGAATCATCTTCAAACAGTGACAGTGACAGTGAAACAACCGGCTACGCAAAGAAACAGGAACACAAGGAGTCACACATGTCAAGACTTCCAATTGAAGTATCTCAATCAGTAAATCGTGATCCAGAAAACCAGTGGCCTGCTGTCGATCTTCGGCAAACAATGCAAATCAAGAGGCGTCTGGATATCAAAGCACCCTCACCAACTTCTGATTCATCTTCCAGCAGTGACAGTGCAGATGAAATGACAGGCCACATAGGTCATCAACGGCCAGGAAGGTTGGATATTGGACAACCTCGTGTTCAAGAATCAAAATCAAAAGTCGATGATACCAGTGGAAGGTGGCCTGTTGTAGATCTTCAGCGCATTCCCCACATCAAGAGGCGTCTTGATATAAAACCACCCGCAGCAAGTTTTGATTCATCTTCAAGCAGTGACAGTGACAATGAAACAACAGGCTACATAAAGAAACAGGAACACAAGGAGTCACACATGTCAAGACTTCCAACTGAAGTATCTCAATCAGTAAATCGTGATTCAGAAAACCAGTGGCCTGCTGTCGATCTTTGGCAAACAATAAAAATCAAGAGGCGTCTGGATATCAAAGCACCCTCACCAACTTCTCATTTATCTTCCAGCAGTGATAGTGCAGATGAAATAACAGGCCACATAGGTCATCAACGGCCAGGAAGGTTGGATATTGGACAACCCCGTATTCAAGAATCAAAATCAAAAGTAGATGATACCAGTGGAAGGTGGCCTGTTGTAGATCTTCAGCGCATTCCCCACATCAAGAGGCGTCTTGATATGAAAGGACCCTCGGCAAGTTCTGATTCATCTTCAAGCAGTGATAGTGACAATGAAACAACAGGCTACATAAAGAAACAGGAACACAGGGAGTCACACATGTCAAGACTTCCAATTGAAGTATCTCAATCAGTAAATCGTGATTCAGAAAACCAGTGGCCTGCTGTCGATCTTCGGCAAACAATGCAAATCAAGAGGCGTCTGGATATCAAAGCACCCTCACCAACTTCTGATTCATCTTCCAGCAGTGACAGTGCAGATGAAATGACAGGCCACATAGATCATCAACGGCCAGGAAGGTTGGATATTGGACAGCCCCCTATTCAAGAATCAAAATCAAAAGTTGATGATACCAGCGGAAGGTGGCCTGTTGTAGATCTTCAGCGCATTCCCCACATCAAGAGGCGTCTTGATATGAAAGCACCCTCAGCAAGTTCTGATTCATCTTCCAGCAGTGACAGTGACAGTGAAACAACAGGCTACATAAAGAAACAGGAACACAAGGAGTCACACATGTCAAGACTTCCAACTGAAGTATCTCAATCAGTAAATCGTGATTCAGAAAACCAGTGGCCTGCTGTCGATCTTTGGCAAACAATGCAAATCAAGAGGCGTCTGGATATCAAAGCACCCTCACCAACTTCTCATTCATCTTCTAGCAGTGAAGATGAACTGGCAGCACACATAAAGCAAACTCAGAAAGAGGAGTTATACGCATCAGGGCTTCCAATTAAAGTCTCCAAAACAAACATTAATGAGACAGAAGACCAGTGGCCTGCTGTTAATCTTGGAAATGTTACCAAAATAAAGAGACGGTTGGACATCAAAACACCAACACCACCCTGTGAGTCAGTATCAAGTGGTTGGAATACAAACTATATATTTGAAGAGAAGAATGCGAAACCACACAAATCCACTCACAGTTACTCATCAAGCAGTTCAAATGAGCAAGAGGATGAAAGCAACCACCATCTAACAACTGAACCAGATCCAAATCCAAGGCCTGAACTGGGCTTTAACAGCAACTTACATATAAAAAGGCGCCTGGATATCAAAACATGTTCACCTTCTTCTAAGTCATCCTCCAGCAGTGATGAGAGATAGAAGGACAACAGACATCACTGAGACAGTGAAGGGAGACATAGTTCATAGGGGGATGATACCCCACATTAATAAGCATCTAGATATAAAAGTTTCCTCACAGCAACCAGAAAAGGATCGTGGCAAGCTGCTTTTGGGTTCTCATCAGTCTGAATCACACTCTTCCACAAGTGAGGGTGAGGATGAGAATAGAGACTACAAAGAAAAAGTAGGGATAGGAATATCTACTACATCAGCTGTCTCAGAAAATAAATTCATAAAGTCTCCAGGAGGTCCTTTGATAAACATTTCTCACAGTCCAAAGAAAGACCCCAACATTACATTAGAAAAATATGAAATTATTTCTGATGACTTGGGTAACAAACCTACAGATGGTGCCAGCTACGCAACAGAGATAAATCCAGAGCTTCAGTCACGGTGGGCCACAATGAATCTAGGCATCTCTCGCTTCCGAAAGCACCTGGAAATCACATCACATACGAATGAAACAACCAATATGCCACAACCATCCTCACCTGACTCCTCACATCTTCCCAGCCCTGAAAGTAGATCAGGAAAGAGAACAAGACTAAGAAGAAGAGTTTTTGAGATGCAAGACATGATTCACACAGACTCTTCTCCAGTCCTGGAAAACAAACCAGTGAATGTTTCTCCCACTGTCAAGAATTCTGATTATAAGTCCAGGATCTCATCAGAATTTACACAAAGAGAAACAGAAAACTACAGCCTCCTTACAAATGAAGAAAAGCCAAAGCCAGACACCGTGTTGGTTGATTTTGATGCTCCACAAGTGGGGAGGGACCTGGATATTCGTGAAAAGGTTCACTCTGTGCAGTCACAGCAACTCTCCCATTCCTCCTCAAGCAGCAGCAGTGAGGATGAGATGATAAATGATTACGTTCCTGACCTGAGACTTGGTGTCCCACACATTAAACACCGTTTGAATATCAAGGCACCATCACCAGAGCTAAGTAGTTCATCATCTTCTAACAGCGAGAATGAAAATGATGTCACAGGATACAAGGCAAAACAAAATACAAATAGATCAAATTTCTTAGGAGTAGCGGACGACTCTCCAATCCTTTATAAGCGTTCTATTATCAAGACATCATCAACATCTAGTTACTCTTTCACTCCCAGTGGCAGGAGTCAAACTGTGGACACGACAAAACTGGAAGGTTCAGGAAACACAAATGCACCTCTTTCAAGCGTTAACTTTGATGATATAGTGAAAAGAAGAGTCGAACAGTCAAAATCTGACTCAGGTGTGGACCTGCCACATGAGATAAAGTGGACAGGTGTTGGTCATCATCTCTCTGATCTTCCAATCTCCAAGACAACAAGTATAAACACGTTAACATCTCCGCAGCAGTCTCCACATGTAGAGCCGAGATCTGCCCTGCTCAACTCTTCCAGCAGTGTAAGTGCTAATATAACGCAAGTCAGTGAGAAATCTGTGACACCAGCGCATAAATACTCATCACTTGCTCCTGAGAGTGTTTCTCCCTCAGCCAATGATAACCTTGACAAGCTTGGCAGCTTACCGGGTAGAACGTATGAGACGTCGGGGGTTGTATCTGAGAGCAGGCAGGAAAAGAGAGGCCTCAGTGCACTAAAAGCCATGTCGATTCGAGATGAGAAAGTGGGACACAGACTTGGATCAGAATGCATCTCCTTCATTTGATGACCATAGTCCACAAGGTGGTGCCCATATACATCATAGCACCCATGCAGCAGACACCACAGTCCTGTCTGAACAGCCATTACCACAGCCACATCTTACCACTGCTTCAGCAAGTGAGAGAAGAATTTTAGATTTATTGTATGGAACTCCTCGCTACAGGAAGCATGACATTCGACATACTGAGCCACCACAAGAGGCTTCACCTCCTGTTCAAGCAACACCCCCACCTGATTACTGAAAAGGACTTAGTGATCTCCACAGATCACCATGAAAAAAGGATGGGGAAGGAACAGTTACCTTCAGAAGAAAAGAGACATCACAAATGAATGTGACTCTTCGCTTCAGTCAGAAACAGTCTTATTTTGACTCCTTAAACACGTTCACGGATACAAAACAAGCAAATGTGTATTTTAGTTCAAAGTTAAAACTGTATTGTAAAAAAAATATGTTCTGAATACATTTTTTTGTAGTAAGTTGGAAAGTAAATTAATGTTTGTGGGGAACTATTCTAGAGCACAGTTGACACCACATTTATTGTTCATTTTTGTCTGTTTAGTCACTTAAAAAAAAATCAAAATGTCTTTCAGTAGATGAGTTGATAATGGCAATACTTTATGGTAAAAAAATAATTAATGCACTTTTTAAGAAGCTTTAATAAAACCATGTCTTGTGACTTACAGAATCATTTGTTTAAAAAAAAAAAAGGTAAAACAGTGATCATGAGATTTAACCATTTCTGTAAAGAACACGCTACTCGTTAAGTTAATAAACCTTTTTATTTATGTATATAGACATAGGTTATAGTGAAAACAGACAGACATTTAGATAATTTACATACATATATACAGTTGGGACAAGGCTGTTCATCCTCCTGCATTTTCATGCGAGAATGCTAAATCATTGATCTCAACACAGTATTTGGTAAGCAATCAAATAAATACAAAATTATTTTACTTTATGCTGATGGTTATTGCATCTCAATGACAGGTTGTCCTGGGCTTTTCAGCTACTGTGGATTTTAATGAAGCTTCATGTACATAAGCTTCCCAGACGTTATTGATGTGTATCATCTGTTTGCCATCACAGATATTATGACTGCAATAGCTGCGAAACCAAGTTTGTATGCACTTTAAATTAATAAAATGATTTCTCCACAAACCGGCTGCAGCTTGATGGGGTTTACTTTATGTATAAAGGTGCAGAAAATGGGATAAATGCAGGAGGGAACTCCTGTTCCACCATGAGGTTACTGGTGTGTTCCAGGTCTAGGTAGATGCAATCGTGTTTTTTCATCAGAAAAATAAAACAACATGATTGCGTGTGCCAAATTAAGCACAAAACACGTGCACAAATTCCTGTACAAAACAAAAGCATGTCTGAAAATGTTTTCAAAAAATCTCATCCATTCACAAAAGGCTCTGTTGGAGCATGCATGCAAATAGTAAATCTTCTGACAGTTCAGCATCACATCACAGCCAAAGACAAAAATTTATACATGTGTTACAAGAACATTACACTAGGCGAACAGAACAGCATAGCATCATCAAACAGTTCCAAACTGTCAATGTCCACTTTTTTGATTTTGGGAGTTACAACGAAATGCTTTCAGCAAAACCTACTTTACTAACCTAAAGGATGTTGTTTCCAGAAGGTCTCTGGTGTCCCACTGCAGTTGTATTAACACTGTCAGTGCTGGGAGAGATGCTACTGGTAAGAGGAGACCGGAAACTATCAGTGGGCTAAGGAAGACAAACAGATTCCACATACCAAGACAAAAATAGACACTATCTAGCTCTATCGGCTTTGTTATAAGTGAACAAACAGTCAAGAATTCATCTTGAAATAATCCCTGACCACTTGTGTGTCTGTATGTATCTGTTGTGTGTATTCTTGCATGTGTATATACATTTGGATAATTTGGTGTGTGTGCAGGACACACAAAGTGACTTCCATGTTTTTGAGGCACAATAATACTCTTATCTACACAATGTAGATACATAAATTGGTCCTGAGACCAATAAATGCTGATCAGAGCACTAGTGGCTCACTGCTGTACTATAATAAGACTTAGTAAGCAGCGATGCTGATTTGTTTGGTGTTATGAGGTCTGAAGCCTTTGCACGGGGATAGCAAATGATTAGCATTAGCGAAACAGCAGAAGGGAACAAAAAATTGGATGGAAAGGAATAACTGGCACATATTGAAAGTAAACAGCACAGGCATCAGAATCCTGCAACCAACACTTTGACACAGTGTGCTTCTCGAAATACTACCAAACTCAAAAAAAATGACAAACTAGTTAGTGCTATCTGTCCAGAGAAGCTCAAGTTCAACTTCATTGCACAGGCATATAATACTTAAGTGTGCCTAGGTCCAAGGGGAACCTGTTTAAGACTCAAACACAACGCATGAATGGTCACTTCTCTTGGTTTCTCTGTGCTGAAAACAACAGGTGAGGAGTGGTTCTCCCACACGATACGATAGCAACATGACATGTCACGGTGACAGAGAGTGCACCACTGGGGATTGCTGCAGGCCTACCCACTATGCAACTTCGGTAGGGGAGTGTAACTCCACAATGACAGCCCTCTGTCCTGACAGTTTGGGCAGCACACACCCAAACTGCAAACCCAACCCCCCCCCCCCAACCCGCCCCAATCCCTCCCCACCCCCTCCCCATCCTCACCCACCCACTGCCCGAACCAGAACACACTCACTATCACTGCTTTACCGTTTTTGTGTTGTTTACATATTGGTTTTTGATACTCAAGAGTCATAATGGTCACAGTTGTAGCTCTTCTCCTGTTTCCATCTCCAGCTATGACATCTGTCTTTCCTTGTACCATTCCACAAATTCGTCCAACAAAACCGGCCCTGACAAAAGGACAAGACAACCATCAACCGTCATTGGTTTGACACTATGCTTAAGTTGTTATTTGTGTGTAAATAAATCTCGACTCACAGGCACCGTCTTCATCATAGTTACTGAGGTCCAGGTTGATTGTCCTGCTGAACTCTAACACATTGCACCATTGGTCTTTGTTGATGACTTTGTACTTGGATTGCTGAGGGACAACACGAGAAGCCAAAGATTAGTAGTGCCCCGTGTGCTTGTAGCTGCTGAATGGGACATCTGTGGTTTGTTTAAATGCTGCCACATGCTTACCTCTAAAAACTGATTAAACACAGGAAACAGAGGCCACGTCTTTCCCAGAAGAAGCCCCAGCATACACTTGGCTGTGTTCAAGTCCAAACTTCTCTGATCTTTTTCCTGACATATCAAAACGTCCCACAATTCATGAGTGGTGCAAAATGTCAACGAAACAACTTTGTTACATTAATTCAAGTAACACCAGCCCAATCCACAAAACCAGGAAGTTTCAATATCTCTGCTTTCACTATTAATAAAAATATATTACTGCTAACTTAGCCCCTAAATGACTATTAAGTAATCTTTATGCATTTGAATTCTTTCGATCAAAGTGAATTGCATGATTTACTTATAGCTCAATGTCTATAACAAACCAAACAGCCCTTCATAAGTGCTTTCCTACTCCAAGTCCAACTACAATAGCGATTTTAACGCAGTTGAAACATCAAATTTTGTAATCAGATAACAAGAGCTTCCATCTTGTGAAACTGATTTTTTTCCCCCTCAGGGACTTTTTCTGTTCAGTTGAAATTAATTAAAATGGAATGTAGCGCATGCTAGTTTGCTTCCAGAAAAGACTTTACAAACTTACCCGAGCAAAATCAAAGGCATATCGATAAATGAGCTTAAAGCTGGTGCTGTCGTTTAAGACGGATCTCAGGTAGTCAAGGGAGTTCCTCAGCCTCTCTGTGGAATCACACCTAGCGAGGGAAGAAAAATAAAGTCAGGTGCATTCTACACTCCACCAGGAATTCATTGTACTGAGAATCACAGCTACAGAGAATAAATGGTCTTAAAAAAAAACAGGCTTGAACATAAGAAAAAGAAGGGGACAGACATACTGAAGAGAGCCCATGCCCCTCAGCCACTCCTGAAGAGTGAAATATCCCATACTCTGGGCATCCAGCTTCCAAGCAAGAACCAGCATCACCACCTGCACAGAAACATAAAATGATTTCTGAGGAAATATCCATCTAAGGTTACCATCTCACCTCTATGACTGCTGGGACAAAGATTGACAAAGTGGCGGTTAAAAGTCTTTAAATTCAGCATTTTCTATGTTTTAGCAAAGTCATGACCTGAACATTGTTCAGTAATAGAAGTACAAAAAGAGAATAAGATAAAACAAAAAAAAAAAAAAAAAAGAAAAGAAAACATTCAGAACTACTGTTTACTGCCCCAGTGGAGGTTGTCTAACAAGGATTAGTTTGACACATGCTTCTCTCACTTACATAAATGATAATTAATGAACCATCAATGTCCATGGCTGCTCTCCTATAAGAACCTATCATTTCAAAAAGAACATTGGTGCCCATTTTATTTTTTCCCACAGACTGATATAAAATCATTTACCGCTATAAAAATAGAATTGATCATCATAGGTATCTTCCATTTATATTCAGTTATTTAGATGGTTATTTTCTTCAAATACAGAATAACATTAACCTTTGATTACAGTAAGCAATAACTACAATATATTTTAACAGCTTAAAGGTGGAGTAGGTGTTGTTTGAAAAACGGTTCCAACAATCCAACTCAAGTGAGATTTTGAAAATATACACTCCCTCCCTCCTCCCAAAGGCTCCGCCTCCTCCTCTTCAGCTCACCCCTCGAAACCACACCTTCACATGATTCACGACTGCATGAACCATAGGGAGGGAGGGAGGGAGGGGTGATATTTGATGGACGTATTAGGCAGCCAATCAAAATAGTGATGATCACTTTTTTGATTGGTCAGAGTTTTTCTCTGATTATACCTTCTAGACTGGACCAAAATGTTTAGTTTTTTTTGCAAACATTTTATTTCAGTGGGTGCAATGGAAATGTGAAAAGGTTTTTAGGCAATATTGTAAAAAGTGTTGCAAAAAAACAACACCCACCCCACCTTTAAGCATGTTGACTGAAGAGAGGAATCTTCAAGAAATTCTTGCCAAGTAGAGAGAGAATTCCCTGTTTGATAACAGTTTGGTAGCTCAGTAGAGCTCACTGAGTGATGGAGTGGTGTGCCCTTTATTTTTGGTTAATGCTATATCAGATCTGCTACCTTGTTGTGCATCATCTGTAGGAGTTTCATTGTGCATGCCAGCAGACCTGCTAGAAAAGCACTGCAGTCATCACAGAGATAATCACGGTCCGTACCGTGAGTTAGTTGGCATATTGAGGCAGCCTGATAATGTTTTCAGCTATGTGTTTAATTGGTTTCTTTTTATCTGATTTCAGGAGCTTTGCGAAAAGCTGATGATGTCTCAAGGTCAAATGTATGCAGAAATAAGGAAAACTAATCTTGCCACAGATATTTAAAACGTATGTAAAACCGTGACTTTGAAAGTGGCATGAAGACTACACGATGGTTGATCATGATTTTCTTTTTCTGAAAATTAAATGTGTATTTATATATTTTATTGGTGGTACTTACAATGTGTGACTGGCACCCACACAGAGAAACACTGCGAGAAGTGAACGAAACCGAGACAATACAAAGAGCGCCAAACTAACTTATCTTAATGTGTTAAGAGAAAAAATGAAAGGCTTACATTCTCTGGCTCCACTCCAATGTCCTCACAGAACTTCTCCATGCCTTCTGGCCCCACAACATCATCACAACCTAGTTTAGATGAGTGTACAGCATCAATTATATAATATGAAGCTAAAAACATGCTACTGATCATTCATAAAAGTTACAGAACCAAGAATGCAAGATGAATACTAACCTGCATATTCGTAAGAACCACTCCAAGCATCTTTTACTAGAAAATGTCTCCTCCTCTCTAATTTGTGTCGCTTCATGTTTTCTGAAAACACTGTAGGTGAAAAGACATGCATTTGCTTATTAGGCAGTAATAACGCACGCAGAACAGACACGCAAATGTAGAGGGTTTTCTTATCATGAGTTTCCTAAACACAGATTTATTTCAACAAAAATTAACTCCACAGGAATTAATAAAACTAAATTTTCTGAATCTTCAACAAAAGGATCTCGCACCTGTCCTGGCGACTTTTCTTGGCTGACATGTCGTCCCCAGCAGAGGGTCTCCTCTTTTTCCTAGGCGGCATGGCTCGAGAGCAGCAAGCTGGAAGGGCGAGAAAAAATGTAGCAGAGGCATATTAGAAATACAAAGATCATGCCGATAAGCCATCCAGAAGCAGAGAGTCCAGTTTGGGTAGCTGTACAGCTATGTATGACTCCTCTCATAATGACAGCAATGATACCCTGTTGAAAAAGACCAGCAACCATTTTTACCTGACTGGTGGCTATCCTGTCCAACGTCTTCTGTCAGGTTCTATCAAAACAAATGTTTGTTCTTATCTTGTGATCAATCTGTGCACACCAATGCAAACTAAGATAAAACACATAAAGCAATAATATATGAATATATTTACCAGTCTGTGCAATGTGTGGTGAATCTTGTGGATGCCAGCCAGTGTAGTCAAATGAGAATTCAGCTGAAAATCTATTTCCACGAAAAATTAAAAACAACAGAAATCATACAGATTAAGCCATGATTCACAACCTTAAACTCCTAATCGACCAAGTATATAAGAAGTTTACATCATCGTAACACCAAAGAAAACCTGGAAGATGCAGTTTTTTGTTTTGTTTTTTTAAATATTCACTAAAACTATACCGTGCACGTATCAGGCGTTTGGAAAACAACTGAACACGTCTCACACGAAAGAGGGAGTGATACCCTGCACTCTTGGAAAGACATGCAAACTCTAAAATGTTCGATCAGGCGAACTACCTTGTCACTAAATGTCATCTGTGCATTCTGCTTTAGCGCCGTCATCAAATATTGATGCTTTTAATGTTTTTTTTCCAAGAGGCCAAGTCCAGACAGACTGCACAACACACTAACGAGCAGATAGCACTAGCTGCATACCTAAAATAGCAGTGCAGATGCGCAACTTGCATAGAGTTTACAAAGTATCCAAACGTTTAGGCGCGTGGGTGTTGTAGTCCTTCTCACTTAAAAAACCCTTTAGAAGCTGTGCGTTGCTCTAGATACGAAACTACAATTCCCAGTCCTGTACAAACAACTATTTCTTTGAGACCCTTCTACCCCCCCAACATTTTAGCTTAACTGATTGAATGTATTTTACATTGATTAATAAGTGTAATGTTGTACGGCTTCATGCACCAAAGCATTGTGAAGATGTTTTTCGGAAGCTTAATAAGGTGACGTACAACCCGACAGCACTGCTGCAGCAGGCAGTGAAAGATGTTTTACACAACTGCGTCACAATTTTCATTCTCTGTTACAGTCCGCAGTTGACCAGAAAATTGGCTGATTAACACTGACATTATGTCGACCTCGAGTATAAACTGAACTCTCGGTAAAATGTCAGTAATGATGAACACAAACACCACAACGTACCGATTACCACCGAAAACCTTCTAATTTTAAGTAACGTCGGCAGCATTAAACCGACTGCTGCCAACACAACGTGAAAAAATAACTTCAGATTACAAACGGTGTCTGAAATAGTGCCCTACATAGCCAAAACAATTGAAATTTTACAAGCTACACTTCCTTTGTTGTCGCCCAAGAAAGCACTGGCAAATACAAAGAAACCACCACATAACACGGGATTCATGCGTTCTCGTCAGACCCCAGAGAGCCATGGGACAAAAGCGGATGCAGATACACAACGCATCTGTCGGCTCGTATCTCTCTGACATACGGTGGAGTAGCCAACAAAGGTTGCGATCTGAAGCAAAAAAAGCATATGGAATTTTACTACTTACTTGCCGCATCAGAGTGCATTTTTATGAAACATACAACTGTCTGTGGGAAGTCCGCAAACCGGCCAATGGGCGGGCCTTGTCGGCTCAAAACACGCCCACAGACGATGATTGGAAGTTAGTCCTCTTTGTCTCCGCCTTCACTCACCTTTCATTGGTCATTTAGCTTGTCTTGCAAGAAAAGGAGGAAAATAAAATAGACTCCTCCCCTCCACAGCTGTGATTGGTCATAGTTTCCAAATAGGCCACACTACAAGCACGTCAATCACCGGAGTTTCCTCGTGCAAGGCTTAAACCAGCCCACGATTAAATTTGATTGGCTGCTGACCTTGCGTATTATTATTGCTGAATGGGTTCGTTCAATAACCACACGGGTTGTTGGAAGCGAGTGGTGTTACGTTTAGAATTTTAGTTATTTTCTTTTCGCTTTACTTTACAAGCCAACCAGGTCGATCCCAACTCTCTGTTCGCATTTCTGTAGCAGTCTATTGTCAGTTGAGGTCGGTAGAAGTCCCCTATGTTCATGAATATTCTCCCCCCAAATGATGCTTCAGCTCCTTTATGTTTAAAATCGGTGGGTCACTGTCAGGTGACTGGAGACCCCAAGTGTAAAACAAAACGAACGGACACAAATGCATCTCTGTCACCGATCCCAAAGTTGTTTATTTTTTATGGTGTCAACAGTGAGTATACTTAACTGAGTGGACATATTTATTTATTAATAAAGTATTTTGAATTGAATTGAATTGAATATTTTTTTAAACAAAATTCATAGTACATGAAGACGAAGAAGGGTGAATTGCCTGATGGCACGAGCATTTCATTAATAATAAAAATAAAAATAGCTGACAGAAAATCTCACAAGAATTTAGGTCAAGTGTAAGTTAGTAAAATACTAGCCAATATTATTCGTGGACAACATACCATCCTGGCTTTTTGTTTGCTTGTGAAGTGACAGAACGAGCCTCCAGCAGGTTGATCCCTGAATCCCTCCGTCACATATGAGCTGGTAAACACCGGGCTTCACTGTGGCTCTACTCATATGTGTTTCTTTTAGGTTTTTACCTTCGAAAGTTTTCATCAAAGAGCAATCCATTTTCTCACTTTCAATATTTTCCATTTGTACCGTTTTTTTTTTTAGATAAATCAATGGTTTACAAAATTTCCATTTTTTTTTTTTTTTTGTCATTTACATATAAGGAAAAGGTTACTGTACTGTTACATAGGAGCGATTTTGAGGTATTTCACTTGAATTGTGATGATAATTTCAAATTTCAAGTGATCATTTTTTTAACTTTTTTTTTTTTTTTTTTTTAAACATTTTCTTTATGGACAGGGGAGCTGTCCAGGCTGTCCCATAAGCTCCACCCCCTGCAATCCTGAACATGATGAAAGAGGTAGAGAAAAGGGATGGATGATATAATTATATTGCATTTATACATTCATGTAAAAAAGAAGGAACACCAACTTTTAATGTTAAGGTTTCATGCTTCAGGATGTAATTACAAAATAATCTTGTCTATATCAGTTCTTAGATGCTGAATGCCTGTGTGTTCACAAAGACAATAGACAAGATAGGAGATGTAAAACTGAGGCTGCCCACAAGAAGCAACTTAGCTCAGATACTTTAGTGTTTGCAGCAAGATATCCCATAAGACTGTGGTGGAGAGTGGAATTTTATCTGAAGTTATTTGTTGGGGCAGCAGTGTCAGAGTCAGTGACTCAAGGAAACGGAGCAAACAGATAAAGAAGGGAGACTCGGGGCACTGCTCCGAAACTCCTCGACCTAACTCTGCAAAGAGGAACGTTACATAAGTTGCAAACCAATAGACAACACAAAGACATAAGAGAGAAAAAGCTAAATGTTTTCAGTCACAGGCTTCTTCGGGGTCACTGCAACATTGACGAGCAGAGAATCATATTCATGCTTAAAGCTATAACTTTCTTCAGTGACCTTCCTAAAGTGATAAAATGGGCATCTGATGGGGCAGATTTCCTGAAGGGAGCCATCATTTCCTTTCTGGGAAATTTTGTTTTTTTTTAAATGACTGAACTGAAAATGAGGTGAACACAACTTCACAACACTACTTTTAGCACCAATCACATTAAATAAAAATAGTTTTTTTTTGCATGCTGTTATCACATCTTTTCACATCATTGTTAAGAACTGAAAAATTCTTATTTTATTTCATTTATTTATTTTTGGGTGGTGGGGGGGTACACTGGTGGGCTTTAATATTAAAAGACAGACAGAAAACAGGGCGGCAAGAAGGTGGTGTGACATGGAGCAACACTCGTACCTGGACTGGCTGCAACAAGGACATATGACATTGTTTATGCATAGTTTTCTTGCGTTTGTGCCATAGAATATCAATTGAGGTGAGGTGTTAACTCCAACTGGATCTCCTCTTTTTTAGCCACTCTGTTGCATCATTCTAACCCTTACTAGAGGAAAGGTCAGCAATAACTGCTTTGTCACATGACTGTGCAAGTCCGCGTAAGCAAATTCAGTTATTTTTCTTATTATTATTATTGATATTGTTATTATTATTATTATCATTATTATTATTATTATTACAAGTTATTATACATAAAATCGTTTGCCAATTGGGTTCTTTTTTGCATCTTTTTAAAGGTGAGGAAAATCTATTTCATTCAAGTTCTTATAATCAGGTAAGTTATCAAGAAAACCAGTCCTTGACCTTTGACTGTTAGGAGTGGGCTCCTAATGAAGTAATATATTTACCAACCATGATAGCATAGCTGCTATTCTTTTCATCGTATGTGTATTTTATTAGTCCTGATTGGGACTTTTACCCTGACTGCACACTCACCTCTACAGACTCGTGTTACTCAAGGACAAAAACTGATTGAAATGTCTTTGGATAAAAGTGGTTTTATTAAGTTAAGAATAGGTTTTAAACTTAGGTGAAGTTGAGATGGTTAAGGTCATGGTAAGGAGCTAGTGTTCAAAGATAGGTGCGGCCCATCTTGTGAGAAGCCAGAGTCCTCGTGGGTCACAATGGCAGCGTGTGCTGGCTGGTGTAATCCCAAGGCAAGCTGGTCTCTGGTCTCATAAAACTAGTTATTCATGTACTACAACTTGCTTTCAGTAAAGTTTGACTCATGCTAAGATCAGAGAATGTTATTATAGTAATAATAATAATAATAAAACAATCAGATTTGAGGAAAATGTGGTAAACTGGGTTCACAAAGGATAATGCCAATGCCAATGATTTTTTTTTTAGGACGATCTTCAACTCCCTGTGTATATTGAATGACATATTTCATATCCAGTTTAGAGTACCAAATTTAGTTTAACATCATTAATGTAATGTGTCAATGCTGAACAATTATATGTCAGTTTCCACGCTGTGGCCTGTTGATGTTACATTGCAACAGTCCTGAATGAACATGTTAGGCATGTAGTGTTTCTCTTTAAATCAGGGTGGAGTTTAAAACCTCGTCCAGGGAGGAGCCACTGCACGAAATCAAATTTGAGGCACAGTGAGAGAGGAAGTACAGCAGTTGAGCACAGGCCCAAAAACCGACCACTGAACCTTCATCATGAGTTCTGAAACAACTGGACAAACTCCAGCAGCGGTGACGGAGGAAGCCGCAGCAGGTGCTCATGGTTCAGCTGCAGGGAAAGGGCACCACAAGGTGAGCAGAGACAGCTGATTTACCCTCACATACAGCAGTATCACAGAAATGATACCTAACTCTTGTGTGCTTAACAGTGTCCTGTGAGCAATTCTCACATTCACAGAGAAGATGTGAGAAAGATTTGGAAAGAGTGTCAAGAGGAGAGCTTCTGGTACAGAGGTAATATCTTTAAGACATATGATTGTGTGTGTGTATATATATATTTATATATATATATATATATATATATATATATATATATATATATATAGTGATTTGTTGCGCAGTTATGTGGTAGTGAAAGCAGAGAGGTTGGCTCATCAATCAGCCCCCTTCACTTAAATGTGTGTTTACATTCCTTGTGGGGCTCAGTGAGGGACCCTGTAAAAAGCTTCCACATGTGGCCACATTTATATGTCTGCTCTAATTCTCAGCAAATTGGCTACATTTTGTAAATTATGTGAAACGTTGTAAAGACACAGCATTCGCTGGATAGATCTTGTTTCAGGTTGAGGTTGGGCGGCGTGTGGCTGGGAATCTCCTGAGATGTCTCAAACCCAATAGTCCTGACTCACTATAACTCATGACAAAACCAACAAGCGGCTGAGGGACATGTCAGGTGTGCACACCCATTCAGCTCTCAAGCCCCTGCAGGAAAAGAATCAACATGGCACCGAGTTAAGTTACTCTCCAGCCAGATAGGGGGAAACACTGGGACCAGGGCTGTGAGCACAACCTGCCGTACTCAGCTTGGTTCACCAAAAGCGAGAACTGCACAAGACTGAGAAGATTCCACGCGAGAGGATAAATATCCACCGTCTTTGTGGTCTTCATGGGTTTTTTTTCCACTGAATACCAGTCCTGCAGCTGTTCCACATGCACTCTCGTCACGCACTTGTGTAAACATTAAACAGGAACAATCAGTGCTTCCTGGATTTGCCCTTCCCCACAGAGATAGAAACAATAAATGTTCCTACTTAACAGGTAAAAGGTGAATGACGCTGCGCTTGAGACACGCAACAAGTGATCGATGAGCACTTGTGACAGGAAATGAAACAAATTCTCCAAAAGAATGAGTTTCGTTTCATTAAATAGAATCGGCAAACACTTTGTTGAACCCACCGTTAGTTCTGGGTCAAGTGTAAAAGAATAAAGAGATCATCAGTTTTTTTTTCCTGCTTTGTTGTGGTTAGTTTGAGGTGGTGCTGCTTTTCTCATTTAACTGAAGGTTAAGCAGAGAATGTAACTCTATTTTCACTCCTTTGCTGTATGTCGCAGTGGATTTGTCACCATACAACGTCATTTTTAACAGCTCCTGACCATCATTTGTCTGATTTCTACATTTAGCTCTCCCCCTCTCTGTGGGTAGCATGGCTGTCACTGGGGGCCTCATCTACAATGGTAAAGACAATCAGCCCCCATTCTTCTATTGTATCATAATGACCACATTTAATTTAAATAAATCTTCTTCACCATGCAGGTGTTTGGAAATCATCAAAGAGATTTGGTCCCTTTCCAAAACTGGCAGGTTTGTGTCTACGGTATTTTGGGTGTCTTGTCAGAAGCAGTGCATAATGGTGTGACCCCTGACTAAGATTCTTTTAATCTTTTTTTTTTTTTTTTAATTTACAGTTGCAGGGATCCTGGGATTTGCAGTAGGAAAAGCTTCCTATGCTGGAACGTGCCGAAGCAAGTTCAAGGAGCTTGGCATTAAGGATGGACCAGGATTTGGACCCTGGTCTAGGAAAGGTCACCCTGGTCCTGGACACAGGTGGAGATAACACTGAATTTTATATATTTATAGTTTTGGTATCATCATATTGTAAAAAATCATGTGCACAGATTCTGGGAAAAGTATGATCACTCAAACAGGAAAACAGAGAATATATCATATAACTTACACAACATCCTTAGTTTTTTTTTTTTTTTTATTGATATTCAACAAGGATAAATAATTATTCATCAAGGAACAAATACGATCCTTGACTTTGCTACATTCATTGATCACTAGTGCTACTCTCCATCCCAACAGTCAAAACTCTTAATCCTATATGATTACAATAGTGTAAGCAGTCCATTAAAGTCACCACTTGCAGACTTGCAGTCTTTCATAGTTTCTACAAACCACTTTTCTTTTTTTTTTTTTTTTTAATGTTGTTTGGGTGATGAATATCCCTAATCCCCTGCATGACACTTAAGACTTTGTTGTCCTGACAGAGGCTGCCATCATGTATGTGAAGACTGTAAGAAAAAAGCTGAAGTTGCTCCTACAGAAAAAGCTTAAAGACGAGGGTAAGTAGGCTAGATCGAATACACTGTCCACATGACCATTTTGGTTGCAGTTCATTGCAATATATACATTTATATTTGACAACATGCAAAACAGGATATGCCTATCGTGACTAAATTGCAAATTTGCTATATCTATGTAAAAATAACCTGAATGCACACTTTATGTGTTGTCTTTCCTTTTTCAGCTTTGTCATGAACACACAAGAGGCCACTGTCATCACGGTTGTATCTGTTTACATGTTTCCATTTATTAAATGAAATAAACACAGCTTGGGAGTTTCTTTGTTTATCTGTTGCTTATCACTAAGTGTCCACTAGGGGGAGCAACAACCCTTTCAATGATGGGAAAGACAGCCTTCTCCACTTTTGTCTGAATGAAAACCACTCTGTGCAAGACGCCAACGTTTCTTTTGGGAGTGTAGCAAAAATGATGATGATGATTAAGTTATTTGGTTTGATTATCAAGAAACAGAAGTATTTTAAATAAAAAGCAAGGAGGCTAAGAAATATCTTTTTTTTCTCTCGACTTTCAGCTGTGTGAACCATGCAGTTTTTATGTTTAATGTGCAAGGCAGTCTTCCTTTTCAGATCTCTATTTATCCCTAGCCCTAAAAGAGTATACAACATGGCATTAAGTAAACACGTGGATCTTTTTATAAGAGGTGTATGTGATAATAATATGAACAAGTTACATCAGCTACCACACATCCAGAAGAAACTCAAAGATTCAGTAGCTCCAGACACAAAAATGTAGTCCATCATTTTATGTTTTCATAGTTGTCAACAAAAGAATTTGTTTTCCATCATGTGATAGTCATTCAAATAAAAGTCCTGCATGATGCTGTCCAACTTTTCTTTCTTGCCACGGGACAATAATTATTGAACAGTGTGAATCTGAGTGTGAGTGAGAGTGCTCAGGTTGTTGAGTCTTGGAGATCTTTTCATATCCATAGAGCTCGCATAAATTCAGTACTTCATTAGGAAATCTGCAACCTGAATTCCAGAAAAGTAGGGGCGTTTTTAAATTTGAATAAAATGAAAAGTAAAAGACTTTGAACTCACACGAGCCAGTATTTTACTCACAATCGAACATAGATAACATAATTTGGTCCCATTCTTGTGGCTGATGAAGAGTTCATGGTTGTCTTTGACATATGGTTCAGTTAATGATGCACCAAAGCTGAAAGATCTGGACTGCAGGCAGGACATTTCAGCACCTGGACTCTGTTGTAACAGCTGCAGTATGTGGTTTAGCTTTGTCCTGCTGAAATACACAAGGCCTTGCCTGAAATAGACGTCATCTGGAGGGAGAATATGTTGCTCTAAAACCTTTATATACCTTTCAGCATTCATAGTTCCTTCCAAAACATGCAAGCTGTCCATACAGTATGTACTGATGCTCCCCCATACCATCAGAGATGCTGACTTTAGAACTGAATGCTGATGGACATGCTGGAAGGTCTCCCTCCTCTTTAGCCTGGAGGACACGGAGTCCATGATCACCAACAAGATTGTCAGATTTGGACTCGTCTGACCACAGAACACTTTTCCACTTTAAACAGCCCATTTTTAATGAGTCTTGGTCACCAGGACACGACGGTGCTTCTGGACCATGTTCAAATATGGCTTCCTTTTTGATGCTAGAGCTTTAGTTGGTATCTGCAGATGGGATGATGGATTGTGTTTACTGACAGTGGTTTCTGGAAGTATTCCTGGGTCCATTTAGTGATGTCATTGACCCAATCATGCTGGTGAGTGATGCAGTGTCATCTGAGCGTATGAGCACGAATCCGATAAAGGTCTTCAGACTTGTCCCTTTACACTCAGAGATGTCTCCAGTTTCTCTGAATCTGTAGGTGATCTTCTGCACTGATGATGGGATTTCCAAAGCCTTTGCAATTTTACATTGAGGAACATTGTTTTTAAAGTATTCCACAATCTTTTCTCACATTCTTTCACAGATTGGAGATCCTCTGCTCGTCTTTACCTCTCTAAGATATCCCTTTTATAGCTGATCATGATACAGACCTGATATCTATTAACTTCATTAGTTTGTAGATGTTCTCCCAGCTGGATCCTTTTGAAGTTTCTTGCTTTTTCAGCCATCGTTGCCCGCGTACCGCGTGTCATGTGATTTGAAAGTCTTTTAGTTTTCATTTTATTCAATTTTTTTTTTTTTAAATGTCCCAACTTTTTCAGAGTTTGGGTTGTATGATAAAGTGTAGCAACTTGATACAAGACAAACAGCTATTTCTAGTATGCTAGATCTGCCAGATCCCTCCACAAGAACCGCCTCAGTGGTGTGATCAGGTTGAATGACATCATAAAACCTATTACAGGTCTTTATAAAACAGAACAGACTCAAAATGATTTTGATTTCTCTTAATTAAGTGCGGGTTTCTAAAGTTAAAGTGTTATCTCCCGTAGATCTAATGGCAAAGGCCAAACAAAGTGAGAAAATGGATGTGCGATAACAGTAGCACAGTTCTGCTCACATTTTCCAGTTCACATAATCACAGGATGCCAATGTTTTGTGTTAAACTGAAAAACTGAAGGAAGTGAACATTTAAAGGACAGTTTATCACTTGCCCACAGAGGTAAAAAATGCAGAAGCATTGTGTCATTAATGGATGTATGTATGAGTTTGTCGAATTTAACAAGAGTTACTTCAAAGTTTTAAACAAACCATAACCAATGTAGAACAGTAACAGATTATGTAGAATCAGTATTCACATTATAGATATATATCATTTACCAGAACAGATGACTTTTGGAAAAAATATTTCAAAACTTAATTACATTTTGATTGCATCTTTACACAGTATTTAGCAACAAAATCTTAAACAAGAGACCGTACAGCACACCTGCACATTTCTATGCCAGCTTGTTTTTTTCTATGGGTCGATTTATTTGTCCACTTCAAAATGCTGAACATGCTCTATTACACATAAAATTAAACTTGTCCTGTCAGGTTTGCGTAATAGTGACTCCACTAGTTTGTTTGTTTTGTTTTTGGTACAAGAATTCGTGGATGATAGAGTTTTGCTCATGTTTGTCTTTCGAGAGCAAATTCTTCCACCTCTTTCGATTAAAAACAGAAACAACAAAAACAAGGACAGACAAACCAATCCTAGAGAACATATAGCTTTGTGATTGCACCGTTCTTGAAAGAGTAAATTGTAATCTGATCCAACACTGATTAAATATGTAATTACATGTAGATATACTGTAGTGTAATCATCACCAGTGAATATTCAGGGAGCGGACACTGAGATAGCGGACACTTGCAAGTACCTGGGTGTTCATCTGAACAATAAAGTGGACTGGACTCATAACACAGATGCACTGTACAGGGAAGACCAGAGCAGGCTCCTGAGGAGACAGCAGTGTTTTGGAGTGAAGGAGGCATTCCTGAGGACCTTCTACGACTCCGTGGTACCATCAGCCACATTGTGGGCTGCCAGGGCAGTATCATCGAGAGAAAGGAGATATACAAAGTCATCAGGAAATCCAGTTCTGTCCTGGGCTGTCCTTTGGACACTCTGAGGGAGGCTGGGGGACAGAAGGATGCTAGCAAAGCTGGAATCCATCCTGGACAATGAGTCCCACTCCCTCCAGGACACCCTATCTTCACTGGAGAGCAGCCTCAGTGACAGACTCTTCCATCCTCTGTGAGAGAGAGAGATTTCATAGATCAACCTGCTGCTGTTAGACTGTACAATCAGCACAGTTAACTAGGCTGATTAGTCATCCACTCATTCTCTCTATGTATGATGTAAATAATTCTTTGAGTTGAGATTATTATACTTATTGTTTATTTTCTTCTCTCTTTTTTTGCTATCTTTCTTTTTAATTTATCATTTACCATGAGACCACTTTCTTCTGCTCTGTACTCTCTTGCTGTTGGAACAGTGCAGATTTCCTTATTGTGAATTGGACAATAAAGAGATTATCTTATCTTATTGTATCTTATCTTATCTTATCTTATCTTAACAGATGTCGAATTGTTTTTTTGTATTGCATAACTGCTGCAATGATAGTTCATAATATATGATAATGTTCTTAATAGAAGTAACAGCATTTTTTAATAATAAGCCTTGAAATACAAAATAATATATTTTTTACTGTTACATTGTTGCACTCAATGAAAAATGTTTGATTCTCTATTCATAAATAAAGGGCGTATACATAACTAAGTGTAAAATTGTAGACAGGCCTATAAATTAAACAACCAAGTCTTCACCCACTTTTAAACACTTACTTATATGCGATTCTCAAATATCTCAGTTTTTCTTGTTACCAAATTAATTGTCAGTCCCTGCTTGCTCTATTACACATACAGTTGAAACCAGAAGTTTACATACACCATATAAATAAAGACGGAACCTTTTTTTTTTCTCACTGTCTGACATTAAATCAGACTAAACTTTTCCTGTTTTAGGTCAGCTAGGACTACCAAAATTATTTCTGATTGCTAAATGCCAGAATAATGAGAGAGAGAGAAATTTTATTTAAATTATTTTCTTCAAAGTCAGAAATTGACATACATTTCCTTCAAACGTTTTCAATTTCCTTCCACAAGTTTCTCACAATAGTTTGCTGGAATTTTGGTCCATTCCAGGTTAGTAAGCTGCTTTGTTTGCATACACCTTTTCAGCTCTGCCTACAAATTTTCTATAGAATTGAGATCAGAGCTTTATGATGGCCACTTCAAAATATTAACTTTGTTGTCCTTAAGCTACTTTGCAACTAATTTGGCGGTGTGCTTCGGGCCGTTGTCCAGTTGGAAGACAGATTTATGCCTGAGCTTTAAGTTACTGGTGTTCTTAGGCTTTTCAAGCTTCCTGTTCATCTCTGGGACAGACAATCCATCTTCTTCCTGAGTGGTATGATGGCTGGACATTCCCATGGTATTTACCCTTATAATTGTTTGAACAAATGAATGTGGTACCTTCAGACATCTGGAAATTGAAGAAACTGAAATCATTTTGGCAATTCTATCTGACCTAAAACAGGAAATGCTTAGTCTTATTTAATAACAGACAGTGGGAAAAAAAAAAGGTTTCATATCTTTTTATACAGTGTATGTAAACTTTTGGTTACAACTATGTGCACGCCGGTTACGATAAAAATATACTAACATTAATGACGTCCTCAAAAAAAAAAAAAAAAAGTAATCCAATCAACAGGCCATTTTCTGAAGACTGTCAGATATTTCATCAAATAGAAAATTGAAGTTTATGTAGGCGTATACCATCATAGCCAATCCCGATGGAGGGGGCGGGACAAACTGACTGCCGTGTGTTCTGACAGTGAACCTTTTCGAACGCCGACACACACTGGGAGAAAAAAAAAAAAAATCACACCACCACGCAAATCCTTCCAATGGAGGAGGACCAGGACGTTGAAGCTTGTTCGGCAAATGAAAAGAACGCCTGCGAACTAGCGCCGTTGCTCCACTAAAGGGAGAGAGAAACAAAAGTTGTGAGTATCGTCAGCATTACGAAATCTGGAGTAAAGGGGGACACAATGTTTGCTATCAAATATAGCCAGCATTTTCTAAAGCCGAGTTCAGATTTTAACTTTGCCGTTGAGGCTCTCTAACTGCGATACCAACGGTGGCTGCCGCAGCATGCTAAAGTAGTAGTTTGGTTTTTACTGCTAACGTGAGTTAATCGCTTTGCTACTTGCAAGTTAAAGGGCAAATACGGTTCACATCGCTGTTGTCATTAGTTTTTTTCGCTGCCAGGGCTGCCGGGCGGGTCGTTAATATTAATATATTGTTATTGGGTTGAACCTTAACTAACTAAACGTTCACAACTGCCAGCTAAAGCAAGTTGCTGCTGCTACCTAGCCTTCTTCTCAACATTAGCAGTTTCCTCATTACAGTGTTAACACAAGGCTAGCTGCTAGCTGAAGGCTACCAGCAACGTTATTCTTTGAAACATCGGACATTTTTAACACGGATAGTTGTCTTTTATGCCGTGTTTTTGTCGTGATTGTTAAAAAAAATCAACTTGGTTTCAAGGACTAGAATTATTTACAAAGTTATTTCGTATATGTGCAGTTAAAATGACCACGCACACAGATTTAAGCCAGTGTTTTTCAAGGTGCTGCATTGATATTGTAGTTTGAACAGTTTATTTTGCTTATAACTACTACAACTTTTGGAGAGGATTAGTTTTTAAATGATGCTAGTTTGCGACTGTTCGGGCTTGGTGGCTGTTATGCTCCAGCAACACAGTAAGTGAACTGTCAGCTTTTGCATCTAACGTTGCACCGAGGACATCAGACATAAAACAAAGCATTTGTTCAGTGTCACTTGGATACAGGCAGAGAGGAATCTGGCCAGCCTGCTGTGGCTGGAGGGGGGAGATGGGGAAGTATTTGAGAAGAAGCACAGTGGCAGATTTTGAAAAGTTGGTTTGTGTGTTACGCCTTATCTAATGAAGACGTTTCCTCTGAGTTACAGGAACCTTGTCACAGATGGAGCACAGCCGGCAAATCTATATAATTTTCCAAGTTAATGTAATATCTGGCTTGCTTTTTGTCACAATTTCTGTCACTTACTTACTGTTAACTTGAGGTTGAACTTGGAAAACACATGTCAATTGACATCCAAGTTTAAGTATTTTATTCAAGTGTTTTGCAATGTTGTTCTAATTCTGTCTGGCCTGAACCAACCCCCCCAACCCCCCCCCGCCCCCCCCCCCCCCCGTCCCCCGTCCCCCATCCACCCATCCACCCATTCACCCATCCACCACCACCCATCCACCACAGACACCATAAGCCTTTGATGGTAGTGCAGATGTGTAGTTTATTCTTCTGTACATGCATAGCTACTGGGAAAACCCCTAAATTGGAGATGGCCATCTATCTGTGATTATCTCGGACATAATTCATGTGAATTAGTGTGCTTTCCTTAATCTTGTAAGACATTAATAGCATTGAAGAGGAAGGCGAAGCTATGCTCTAAAATCCATCCACAGTGGCCTCTCACTAAGATGCTCCCTTCAGTGATTAAATGTTCACTGAGCATTTCAGTAATGGCTACACAAGTAATGTGCAACAAACTCTCAGTCAGTTAAACTTTTTATGTAACAATCTTATTGATTTAAAAGCTGTTTGTTTAGGGCACTCGGTGAATGAACCCCTCAGCAGTTATCAGGTGCTATAAAATTTCCTCTCCTCAGTTTTACTTAATCATTTGAAATATCTTTTTCCCATATCTGCAACTTTGTATAGTAATGACTGCTATTTGGAAATGAGATTGAAACTGCAAATATAATGGCTAGTTGGTTTCTTTAATCACCAGCTTCCATGGCCTCTGACTTCTCAGCAGGTCACTTGGTCCAATATTTGAAGCTCCCATACAAAATCCTGATTTAACTTCCCTAAAGGTTCTCCAAAGGTGCCAGATGACATTTATTTTGCCTCATTGCTGCTGCTGACCTCTTAGCCATACCGAGAATGATCAGTTGGATTCATGCATATGTGTCTCTGTATGTGTTTGCAGTTTCTATGTACATAGAATATAACTAACTCTGAGTTAGGCATTCTTTTCATTTATTGCATTGGTCTTGGCATATTGCAGTTCACAATGAGCTCTGAGTCTAACTAGAAATAACCTATAATTGAACCCTGCTAAGTGAGTTTATCCTTGGCTTTGGGAAAGAAGGTTTGGAGCATAATTGATGTTTGGGTCTGCTTTTGCCAAAGAAACCACCCCGTCTTTGCCCTCATGATGGCCTGAGTGCCTGAGTGTTCTGTCTTTGTAACAGCACACAAACGCCACATATTTTCTGTCTTTATATAACCATCACATGGATGTAAAAAACAAGAGGATTGTCTGAAAGAAGTTATTTTAAAAAAGAAAAGCAAAAAAAAAAAAAAGTTTGCTCTCGTCCCCTCCCGCTTCGAAAAAGCCAGCAATCTTTGAGTTTAAGAGGTAGTCGTTACAGTGGCCAGGCCTGTCATTTAGTGTTGGAGGTTGCCAGATATAGGTTTTCTCCTGTTTGTCCAATTCATGGAATTCACACTGCTTGTTTTTTTTTTGTTTTTATTTCTTACTACAATCTGGTCCTGATTGTAGTATTTTTTAAAATATCATTATAAAATATGTAATATCTTTAGATATTTCAGAGCTTTTTTTAGACTTATTGTTTGACTGTTATTTGTTTAAATTGGTGAAAAAACTGTTGGAGTCAATTGGAAGATGTTGAGCGAGAGAATATAGAGGAGAGCAGAAAAAATTAAGATGGGGCAGTGTTATGTTTGTTAAAAACTACTTCCTGGATTAACTATCAGCTTCACATGCACATCATCCATGTTTACTGGACTAAAAACCTGCAGGGCAATGTCAATAAATAAAGTTGAAATTGATTTGATCAGTTCAGCTCTATTTACCCTTAGCATAGTGAGAATCTACCTTTTAAATTTCTTTTAACTTGCACAGATTGTGTTGAGAAAAGTGGTATATTTTATCAATGCCAGAAAGCATAGTAGCTTAAATATAGAGCATGAGCTTAGTTTGTGACTTGAGTTTTGCTACAGCATTGAGGACTTGTGCAGGGTTGGCTTACCCTTTTTCTGTGGTCACATTTTTTGTGTTTTGGAGTCGCTGAGTCGGAACAGGAAGTCAAACGTATTATTCACAGGTTTTTCGGTGTGAAAGAAAAGAATGGTGCCTGAGAATTCTTTTCAGCTTTGTTTGTGGTGAGTGGGATTTACGTATGTGTGGTGGTATGTCAATCTGAATTGACTTTTTGGTTGTCAAGAGTTAAGTTATGTTTTGACTGACTACCTTTGCTGATCTGGTCTCACCATCTGTCCACAGTTTGAATGCTGTGGAAGTTCTCACACATCAACTTCTCTGTCTGGGTGCTGTGTGACTAAGGGCTTGTTTCTTCCTTCCTTAGCTTTACTGTGGTTTGATAACAGTCAGAAGTTTCCAGCACTCTCTTTGTTCTTTCTTTATGTCTAACATAAATTGATTATGTTTACCAAGCCTATTTTCTTTAATTTAAGACATGTTATAATTTACTCTGCATAAGACACCGCCAGTCAATGTATGACTAGATATGACATTGCTCGACTATAAAATAACTCTTTTTGCCATTAAAACAACAGAGAAAGAAGAGTAATTGAGGCTGTGAATGCTTACGTAACTGCCTGTTGGATGTAACGGTAATCTTCAGATTATTACTCTGCTCAGGAGGAGGTTTAATCCTGTCTCAAAACAGAGCAAACCAAACTGATGCCAACAGTAGGCTGACATATTGCTTGCTGTCACCAAGACTAAACTGTTCAATAGCACTCTGCCCATACAGCCCCAGAGGTTGTACCACAAATGTTATTTTATTTTATTTTTTGGTCTACATTTACATTCATGGTTAGTGCCATCATCTGGCAAAACTATTTTATGTATATATGCAATTACATTTTGTAGCAGATTTTTTATTTTCTTTTACCAGTATACCAGAAATGTTTGTGCTACTTTTATGTGTAATAGCATTTTTTTCCTGGCTATATTGTCAAATCTTAAAATTAAAGATGTGCCATTGCAATCATTTTTGCCCGAATAGAATCTAACCTGCTGATTAAGATTTTGTTTCTAAGAACTATATTCAGCACAAAATCCTTTTTAAAGCCCTCCAGGGGACTTTTGCTATTTTAAGCACTTTAGCTCCCCCTATAGACGATGGAGATAACATCACTTTTATAACCCACTCTAAAATTTACTTGCTCGGTCTCTTAGTTACTCTCTCAATTTCTTTCTCGCAATTATTTTCCTGAGCATCTTAGTTGCCTCTGTTGTAATGTTCACTGTATTTCTGTGAGCTAGTTTCAACATTGCTCATATGTAACATAGAACTTTAAGCGATATGTACTTGTCCAACCGTGACGGGATCAGGGAGTTACTCTGTTTGGTCACTGGAAATCCAACAATTAAAGTAATCCGGAAGTATTTGATAAAAGTCAAACAGAAAAAGTATTCCAGCTTTATTCCCTTTGTTTATCAGAGTACATCACCTTAAGCCTCCCTCCCCCATCTCAATCTTTATCTAGTATGGTAAAGTCTCATCTGTCATGGGTATTACTCTCTGGTAATACCAGTCAAAGATAGAGCTGTTGGCTATGTGCTTTTCCGCCTCTGTTTTCAGAGTCTTTGCTAGTTTTGTTACCTTCATAGCAAACTGTGCTGTTCATATGATGCATCTAGGGTTCCTTCACCCTAGGTGAAGGTTCATCAGTAATGATCAAAATCCATCAATTTCAATTGTATTGCTTAAAATTGTACTCTTTTGAAATGCATTCTAATTTTACTAATGTTAATGTGCTAAAGTTCTCCTAACCAGTAAAGATGTTGTATTGAGCACTGTTGAAAAACAATGGTGGTTTGTGTCTCTGCTGTCATGACGGTATTCAAACATAATTGTTAAAGATGCTGTTTTAATGTGGTTTGTTTCAGATTTCTGTGAGTGAGTGACTGTGGCTCTCCTTACGCTTCCTTATCCAGCCCCTACTCTATGGCCTTAAGGTATGTTGCAAGCATTCCACTGTGTGCTGCTGGTGTTTGGGTTTTACTGCAGCTCTTAATTAATTACTGTGAGAAGGTGCAGGGTATTTAATTAATTATTGTTTTTAGGCTTTTTTTTGGCTGGTGTTTTTTTTTTTTGCTCAATTTATATTCTGTTAAATGGCCATGCTGCAGTCTTAAACTGTAAAATACAACTCTCTCTAACAGTAAAACATGAATTCGTCAAGAAAACAAAAACATATCTGTTGATTTTTGTGCATGGAAATGATTTTGTAATATTTTTATGAAAATGACTACACACTGCCTTGTCACTTCCTGTTTTATGTCCCCACTGGTATTTGTTGGATGGCGCTAGCTAGCTAGTATTAGCATTAAGTTAGTGATATGGGTATTTTAGGATGAAAATTAAAAAAAAAAATTTCACCATGAATACTGTGACATGCTCATTATACAAGGCTATGGTATTTTGAGGGGGTGCAAATTTTGACAAAAATAACAAAAGCAGAAGTTTATCAAGTCAAAGGGAAAGAGGGACATACTGCAGCAGCAAATTCTGGAGTTTTCTTTTCAGAAATGAAATTCCCCAAAGAAAGCCATAAACCTGGGATAATGATAAACAAAACAGTAAGGTGACCAGCCCCTGGTGGTCGGTGAAAATGTTGTATTCGGCTGCGTCATTTCCCAGGTCAGAAATACATCTGAGGTTGTTTTCACACATGGTGGTGCTCATCCTGGTGCAGCCTCGGTGGGCACCAAATTGCATTGTATCATTTTTTTTATAAGTTAGTACGGTGTGTGTTCATATAAAGTTGTTGTCACTCTAGCCCAAATGTCACATGGGATGTGACGGTGGTCAATGCTGTCATTGGTCAACCAGCTTGTGTTGTTGACCCAGAGTTAGTCATTTTCCTCTAAATCATTTGTTTGTACCGCTCTAGATGAGCTAAACAGCTTTTTAATGAAGTAGCTGGAAGTCATTTTTCCACAACTGCTAGCATTACTCTATTTTCTCATGTTTACGTTCTCCTTCACAACCGTCAATGTGCTGTCCAGTGAACTATGGAAGACTGTCGCTCAAACATTTAAACACTGTAGTTGGGTCGGCCTGGGGTCTGGAGGTTTCACACCACAAAGAAACCGAAAAACTTTGAATTATTGTTCAACGAATTTTCGCTCAGCAAATTTTCGCAGTGAATGTACCACTAAAGTGCGAAGAGATGTAAGGTGAATAAAGCTGTAACTGACTGTTAAGTCTTAAGACATTATAAAATGACTAAAAAGAAAATCTACTTTAGTTCATTTGCATTTTGCAATACTGTTTTATACTGTTCTATATGGAATTAAATATAGACATAAATGGCTTGGATTTGCTGTATTTATTCATGTTTTACAACAATGATAATTATATTACAGTCAGGCATGATGCAATTTTTTTTTGATATACTCGGATCGGTAGTCGGTATTGGCTGATACCTACAGCTCAAGAATTGGAATCGGCATTGGGAGGGAAACATCTCTAGTTCAGACTGACCCAAGTGAACCGCACTCATGACCAAAACCCTTGTGGGTCGACCTAAATAGGTGCAGTGTGAAAACGACCGTAGAAACTGGCCTCTCCAAACAGTATGAGACTGATATTTCATGTCAGCCTGAAGAAGTGCAGGCAATCAGCTTTACAGCGGACATTTGGACCCCCTGTGTGTTCAGATGTCAAACGATAAGTACCTTTTCAGTATTTGGAACATTTTTGCTCTTGTTGCAGTATGACATATCTTTTTTTTCTTTTTCAGTTGCTATGTTGTAATTTTATACATTAAAAATGACTGGTCAAGCAAGTTATTACCTCAATTAAACATTACAACTATATCTTGTTTTTAAAAAGAGTTGCCCATATGTTGTGGTGTTCTTCTGGAAGTTAAGAGTGATCTCACAGTGCAAGAACAAGAAAATCAGATCATTTTGATAAAGGGTCTGGTTAGGTCACATTCTGACATTCTTCAGCAGTGACAACCCAACTGTGGGTGGGTTGTTATACAACTGTCATTCAAGACTGGACAGATCCAGTGAATTCCATGGTGTTAAACTTTTCTTGATCTTATTAGATTAAGAAACTGTTGTTTTCGGCTAAACTTCCAGGTCCCAGACTGTGATCTCAAAGCTCAAAAGTAATTGGACGTAGTGGATGGAAAGTGAGCCATGTTCTGCCTTGGAACTGAGGTTCTTGAGCTTGAGCCATAGACTCTGGTGTCATTCAACTACGGGCAACGATTCATATCCTTGAGCAATAGTTTTAGTATTGTTTCCATGTTTTCACTGTTCACATGTGTGTGCATTCCTATAAGGTGGCATTTTTGCTTTGGCAGGCTTTGCCACTTCATTTTGTTAAAACGGTGAAAGTTGGGATATTCTAAATCCTTTTAAGGAAAACATTAAAATAAATGTTTTATTTAAACATTTAGTATTTTGTGAACATGTGGTGTGAGTTCCAAGGGCTCTATATCACTTTTTTTCACCAAAACAGTAATAAGCATAAAGAACACAGTAAAAACTATTTGCAATTTTTTTTGCTGCAAGTATGCTGCATAATTCCAGAAAAAAAAAAGGACACTTTTATATTTTGTTGAACTGTGTTAGCTTTGATTACAGAACACGTTTGCTGTGGAATTATTTCTATAAGCTTATGCAAACATCATCTATTTCTTGCACTAATTGAGGTTTTACTTCAACACATCCTGAATACTGTCAGTGGGGTTAGGTTAGGGTCTGTGATGGTCAATCCATGTATGAAAATCGTGTTTCCTGAACCACTCTTTCTTTGAGCCTGATGAACTCTGGCATTGTCATCTTGGGATATACCAATGCCATCATGGTAGTACCAAAAAAAAAGTCTGTTTATGAAAATTGCCTGATCATGCAGTAAGCTGAGCCCTATTTTTCTTTTTATTTCACATTGCTGAACCTAAACCTGGCTAGTTTAAGTAACCCCAGATTACAATACTGCCACCACAGGTTTGCACGGTTGGCACTTGGCATGATGCCTTATTATCCTGATGTGCCCATCACTCTGGAACAGGATAAATATAGTCTTGTTTATCAATCCCCAAAGGGAAATTACATTGGTGTATGATTGGTAAACAAAGGGCTACTGAGTGCATACATACGTTAAGAAGTGCAGTGCGTGTGTTTGAATGTCATTCACGTTGTAAAATGTTTTTATAGAACATATCCAAGGTTAAAAAGAATATATTCAAGCAGAAACCATTTGATACACAGCTGTTTAGTCCCAATATGATGAGTTCTCTTCGCATTGCTTTGTTTGGAAATCATATTTGTAATTTTTCTCGGGGAGATAAAATATTATTAAACTGAACTGAGATTGGCAAGAGTTGTGCTGTTGGTTTTCAATTGGTTTTCAAACTTTTAAGTGATATCCTGTCACAAAAATGCAGTTTTTGCACCCCATTATTTCTGGTAAATAAAGTTTCATTACTATCCTTCCAGGTTTTATTAATGTTTTGGACAGTTATTAACCCAATTGTAGGAGTTTCAGCAACAATCTTGTTTTTTGCCTGTTAATTTGTATTACTCTACTATTTTTTTCTCATGTTGCATCTTTTCTTAATTTATTGCTGGCATCAAAATCAAATTCAGCATAAAATAAATAAATAAATATATTAGGCACACATGGTAATACAAAAGACATCATTCATATTCTGTAAAATTTTTGGCTGTTGTAGCTTGATGGTGCAGTGGCTGTTTGCACCATTAGAGGGCAGTACACTATTGTTTTGATGTTCAGCATGCCTGACATAAACTGTTAACATGCTGCCGAAGGTGGAGTTAACATTCGTTCATACTCGGAGTGATCACAATGACTATAGTAGATTTAGTGCTGACAATGTACAAAGTAGGCCTTTCAGCTGACTGTAGAACAGGCCCTTTCTCCTGGGCCTTAGCCCACAAGTTTTCCTGTTTTCTCCTGCTTGAAAGCAGAACAAGGCAGAAATGGGTGGGACCCAGAACAGCCTAGGAACGTTGCACATTGTTTCCAGAACTTCCTCTTCCACATTCCTGGGCTGATTGGGACATGGGCCTCCTGTGCAGGGGTATTGTTCTAACTCAACAGCACCAGAGACCTGGCCTCAGCAAACCGCAGCTGCCTCCACTGACCATTGTAGTGGTCAGGCAAAGAGATCCCTATCTTTGCCTCTTCAGTCTCTGTCTCTGACTCATTTTGTGATTCTTATTTAGAGCTGCTGCCTTAGCCTCTAGGCCATAGTCTTGCATTATCCCAAAAAGATGGCCCTTCTCGCAACTTAAATCAATTTTTAAGCTGCTAGATTATCTCTTTGTCATTTTGATTGACATGATTGTAAAGAAAAATATTTTTATATTACTGGTAATTTTATTTTGAGTTCACTCATGCTAAGCAGGCAGAAGGTAGTACTATGTCATTTTCATAAATTTCATATTTAACTAAATTTACGTAGTATGTATCAGCCGTCATAAGTCCAACAAAGAAAATACAAACAGATACACTGACAGTGCGCTCTGGTGTGGAGGATGTAGGTGTGTGTTTAGAAAAGTGACTGCTGCCTAAAAATTTTGGAAGGGCTATTGTTCAGGAAGTCAATTTCCATACAAGTCCGTAATTCTGCAGTGGGTTGCCAGTTTCCCCGGAGTGTTTGTCCCAGCACCAAAAAAAGTCAGTGTGCTGTGGACAGAGATATTGCTAAAATTTCAAAAGTTAATTCTTACACTTGACAGGCTTTTGATGGCACATTTGAATGTTAAAGGTAATTTTGAATAATTATGAAAAGACTGCACACTCTGGTATTTTTGGAAGGGATGCCAGGAGAACAGTATCCTTCAGATAGATGAGACAAAAGTGAAGATTTTTATCCATAAAGCCCAGCACTACACTTGGTGTAGAGCAACAGAATGTATCAGCACAAAGATGTCATATCAGCTTTCAAGCATAGTGGTGGAGGGGTGATGATTGGGACTCATTTTGCAGCCACAGGAGCCGGACACATTGCAGTCATTGCGTTGACCTTGAAGTACTTTATATATCAAAGTGCTGTAGACTTGCATCTGAGGCCATCTGTCCTACAACTGAAGCATGTTTTAAATTTGGTCATGCAGCAGTGAAATGATCCAAAACACTCCTGAAAATCTACAACAGAAGAGCTGGAAAAATGAAGAAAAATGTATTGCTATAATCCAGTGAAAGTCCAGACCAGTGCACCGAATCCAGTGGTCAGTACAGCATGTCTTATTTGATCTTAGAAGGCAAACAGGCTGTAAGCTTTTGTCTGTGTGCTCTAGATAAACTTGTGCTGAATGGACACTGCATCATTCTACCATTGATTTGTGAAATGAGACAAGCTTTTCTGCACATCACTGGTTAACTTAACTGCAAATATTTCTGTAGTTCTTTTATTACAATGCAAAGATGAAAGGTTGTGTTCATCACTCATGATGTTGTACATCTTTTCTGCAAGAACCATCCATCCATTCACTGAAAACTTATTTGTTTAAAACTGTACTTCTCCCTTTTTAACTTCACCTTTTAAACATAACATATAGTTTGAGTGTAACTATTATATGTCCTTGCTAACATTTTAAAAACACTGCAGTAGAGAGTGGTTTAAGGGCTTTAGCATGTTTCTGATTGCATTTAGTGGTCTTGCACACAATGTATTTTTGTTCCTAGGATACTAACCTACTGGTTCTTCTGCATTATTGAGAAGTTTAAATCTACTTATCCACTTTTTGACATCTGTCATATTAAAAGGTATGCACTTGAATTAAGCTTAAGGTGTGTTGATCATATATTTTAAGGTTTTTCAGTTTTTGTGGCTAGTCAACAGTTTTTGGAAGTATGATATGCTAATGCCAGTTTTATGATGCATTTGAAACCTTTTTGTTCTCATTGAACAATATTTACAAATGTATTCTTTTTAACAACATTGTATTATAGTTGGGCAGTACAGTGGTGTGGTTTTTCAGCTCTGTAATTTCATAACATAAGCAGTCCGAGTTCTAGTTCCTAGAACGCTTCTATGGGTTCAAAAAAATTTTTTTTTATTTTTTTTATTTTAACCCCTGAGTAAGAACAACAGTCCAGAAACATGCATATTAGATGCAGTGAAGACTCTTGGTAACAGTCAACAGCAAGTTGATGAATTCTTAAGGCAGCATGCTTTTATGAGAGTCGGCACAGTGATTCTCTCTCCTAGTCTGCAGCAAGGGAGTTTTGGAAAGGTTTGACTATGCTGCAGGTACAAGCTGTGCAGCCAAGCAGAGCACAGCAGTCTGTCATCACCCTATTTCACAGACACCATCACTTTGCTCATTCTGTTTCTTTTCATAATGGGTCAGCACAGTCAAGTAGAAGTGAGAGCGGCGGGAGAGATGCCACAGTGTACCAGTAAACCAGACAAGTCGTTTTTTTGTGTATGAATGTTAACTAGTGACAGCATTTTGACTTTGCCTGTGTTTACTGATAACTCTTATCAATCAAGCACCATGAAGATTTCCTATTTCTAGTGTCTGTCAATCTTCTTTTCACTCTAAGTCTCTTTGACTCATGAGCTCCAAGGGCCAACAGGGTGTGGCCGGTATCATCGCTGTTATGATTGGCTGCTGGCCGAGTTTACGCTATCTCCTGTGGAACATGTTCTAGTTCCACCCCAGATAGTGTCTGGCACTGAACATGGCTCTGCCTACTCATAGATGCGTCACAGCCCACGAAAAGACACTCTTTTTTTTTTTTTTTTTTGCTGTTCTTGCTTTCTCTTTACACAGTGAACAGACGAGGAATGTTGCAGCATAGAGAAGTGTCTTAGTCTATTATTTTGGTTTGATACAGTTAGTACCTCTCTGAAGAACTTTAAAGAACCTTAGAGGCAGTGTCTGTTTTTGTCTGTGACATTTGACATGACATTATGTAAATGTGGAACTGCTGTTTGTAGGTAGCATCTCTGCACAGGCGCTATATCCTACTGTATACTAGTTTGTGTAGCAGAATGGCATGGCTCTGGCTTTTGGACTTTTCACTAGGGCATAAGACTTAAAAAGTCTTTTTCAAAATGGAATTTCTAAAGAGCCTGGTTCCAGCAGCCATCTCAGGTGAAGGACCTGTTGAACATGGTGGAAGCTCACCCAAAGAGCCAGGTCCACGGCTCCTTCGGATGAAGAGACTGGGCCTGCTTGCCATGGGACAGACTATTGAAGAAGATCCGGTAGATCCAGTAATAAACTCGAATGCAGGAATGGGCTCCTCCAGACTTGCTCAAAGTAACCAAACCCGCTTCAAAGGTACTTAAATACATATTAATCCAGAAGTTATTTGTAAAGATTAAGTTGACCTCAGCTAAAATGCTAAGTCACTTCATAGATACTTTTTGTAATTAAAAACTTTTTAGTGTAGGTTTAGCATTATTGACATGTAAGTAGCTTTACATTCTTTTAATCTCCTCATGCTCAGATGCTGATACATATGTACATACATACATATATACAGATGTTTTTTTTTTTTTTGTTTGTTTTTTTTGATCATTGAGGATGCCTGCTTTACCAAAGCTCAAATATGTATTTAGCAGAGGTGGATGTGCTGCGCTGTGCTTGTTTGTTAACATGGAAACAGAAAAGTTGCAATAATAGGGAGAGTGGCCTGTACTTGACTCCTCAGACTTGAATTAAATAACGTCTTTGTAAAATGTGCATCTATAATATATAATTACAAAAAATTTATGCAGTAAATGTAACGCTGCAATTTTTATTGATTTATTTATTTTTTTGTAATTTGAGTAATTCTGAAACAAAACATTTCTCCCAAGGTGTCTATTTTGATCTGATCTGATGATTAGACAGAATCTACAAGATTAGCAGTTTACAATGACACATAAGTTCTTCTTTCTACATTTGTGCTGGTAGCTAATCCACTACTCAAACTGTATTAAATTGGAAAAAAGCCAGACATATCTGAAGGGCATACCTCTAAAGTTAGTGTGACAATACCGAAGCATTACATTGCCTAATGAGTGCTGTAGTGTTGATGCTAGACTGAAGCCCCATCATTTTTGTCCTGAATAGATGACATTACCCATCAGTGTGATGGTACTCTACAGGTAACTGACAGAAGGCTTGAATTTTAACACACATACAAGCTGTTAATGCCTGATGCTTTAGTCTGTTTTCGAACATTGGTTTAGTTTTCTTTTCCCACCATTTTATAAGAAAAATTAATATTCACAACTCCTCCATTACCCCAATTGAATACAACAAGGAACTGATGTTTCTTGCCAACATGATAAAAACAATTTCTTGCAACTTTTTCTACATCAAACTACCACTTCTTGTACAAGTGATTCATGTCATGTTTTTAAAAGCAAAATGGCACCCTTTTTACATTAAGAATGAATCCTATACATCTCAAAATGATATGTAAGACAGGTGTTTACATGTGGTGGAAAAGTCACCAAAACTTTACAGGTTGTTGGATGCTATGGTATTCCAAAACTCAATCTGGCAAATGCACAGTTCAGACATAAACATATTTTGTTTACGCGTTATGTTCTGGTATTAGGTATGTGGACACAGAGCAGTTCTACTATTCTTTAAGTCGTCTCATAACATGAACACTTTTAAACAGTTCAAGTTTTTGAAGCATGCTCTGCACTGGCACATGTAATTTGTACTTGATGAAGGCACACTTGTTGCGTCTGTTTATTATGCTTTTTTTTCTTTTAACCTAAAGAATGTTTGAATACCTTCAGAAGAAAGTAGTTCTATGCTGTCTCGAACAAAAGTTCAGAGTTGTCAAAAAGCATAAACTGTGCAAAGATGTTGATATCTGAAAAGCTTGCAGTGTAAATGGATACGGCGGTTAAAAGTTTAGTAGGTGTATGTGAACAGGTCCACTGAGTTTTCATCAGTATCTCTGTACGACTGTTTTGCAGTGTTACCTGTCAGAGCACGTTGGCCTCCCTGTTTGCTCATGGCTAAAGCATGACTCAGCTGTCTTCCTGCTAAACGTACCTTACCTGTTGACGTCTGAAGCATAAGACTAATCATCCAGTCAAACTAATCTACAATAACAACAACAGGCATTACTTTGTTTTGGCGTCTTTTAGCTATGCAGTTGGGTGTTGCTAGCTTGACTGTTTTGTGTGTGATTGTGTTTGCTGTGGTCACTGGCAAGAGGTTGTTAGTTGTCTTAAAAGATTTATTCTTTTAATAACTTGATTGAGCAAATTATTTTCAAATATTTCCTCTTTTCCCCTTTTCAATTAGGCAACATCCGTCATATTAGGAAAGTCTCCTTTTTACATCATGCTGGTGGTGGCAGGGGTCACAATGGTGAGTTCATCAAAGAAAGATGTGGTGTGATTACTGCAATAGTTTGGAATTAAGAGAAAATGTTTTTAAATCAGAGCTGGCTGCCACTCCCTTGTTGCAGAGCTGGCATAGCCTGAGATAGCTTTTAAGGTGGAGTATCTCTTTCTTTTCATTCTGTCATTCATCCTTCTTTGTACAGGGACATTGCTTGAGATGGAGCTAACTTTTTGGGATGGGTTTGATTGGGACAGTATTTGGCTTATGGGTGCAGCAAGTTTCCTGTGTCTGAGTAATGGGTGTTGGATATATATGACTGAACATGAGTGTGCCCTTCTGGGTTTTTTCCGTTTAAATAAACCACAAGCTATCTATCCAGACAGACTGGCAAAACATATTTATGAATTGTTTTCAACAAATTATTTGTCAGCTGTACGGAAGAGAACGCCTCAGTGACATAACTCTGTTCAAACTTTGCTTTTAATGGAAATAGTGTCAAAGGAAGACAAATGCCTTAAACTTTTAAAGGTGTTCTTTCTCCATCTGCTTTTCCCAATACATTATATGTTAAACTGACCTTTTGTTCCTGGTCTTAAAAGGTTTTCATTTTTTAATTCAAATTTGTCTGGTGTTTTGCTATGTCATTTCATAGAGATGTTATGCCTCTGACCCCAGAATGACCCTTTAATGAAATTAATTGAGGCAAACCAAAGGAATGAGCTTTGTCATTCTCAGGAGAAAAGTTGGGGTTCAATATGAATGATTTCATGCATGTATTTATTAGGGGTTTAATGATCCATCAATCTACATTGATTTAATGATGAATGATCCAAATCTGTATTGACTGTATTTTCATTATGTATCTACTGTATTGATACAAAATGAGGAATATTAATCAGATATAAATGCATGTAATCCTCATCATTCTGTTATCAAGTGACCTTTTGTAGTTTTCTTTTTTTAAAGGAACAGATAATCTTTCATTCAACCGGACGATTGAATGAAACCATACATTTTTTTTAATATTTTAGTTTCTAAATGTGATTTGATGTGAATGGAAGTGATTGAACATGATCAACTCCTATTGATCATTAGCTCCTGAATTGAATTTAATCCAGTCATTCAAACTCATATCATAGACTTTGTAATATTGGCAAATTTTGAATTGTCATCTAGTTAATTGATGTAATATTGCCTTTGTGATAAACTTGTGATTTACACCCCCTAATATTAATAAATAAAAATGTTAGATTATTTAGTCCTATAGAGAATGATGATGCAGAACTTAATGTGGCCAGTTTATTATTATTATTATTATTGCAGGGCATAAAATTAGAATTTTTACCAAGTAGTTTGTGAGGTGCGGGCGGCTGAACGGAGCAAGTGAAGCAGCGTTGTCAGGTGTATTTGTACAATAATTCGGCCCGCTGTACGATGTACGATCAATAATCCAAAAAAAGGCCAAATGTACGATAATTTGACCGTTTAAAAATTATTGCCTGGCATCTGCTCCCATGTGACATGTTTCCAGCCAATCGTGCTTTGCTGAGCGTGAGATACGAATGTTTGTCTCAGAACAACGAGCATGATAGGCTGAATGGTCAGCTGCGCCCGCCCACAAGACGCTCACAGTCAGAACCATATCAGGAAGTCAAGCGAGCGTGATTTAAACTGTTTAAGCAGAAGAGAAAAAGCAAGGGAAAAAATAGTCTGCAAAATTACCCCCAGGCCTCATAATTTGGCTCCTAGTTCCTACCTCTAATTTGTTTTTGGGGGACACATTAGTCTAACGCAACTGTAAATTGGGGCTGATGTGGTACCGTTAACCCATTCCGTACTAACGCCACGAAGCTGTGAGTGCCTGTGGGATGCTATTTATCACTAGAGTGATTATATTTGACTATAGCGCATCATTGGGCTTATTATTTTGGTTATGACAGATGTACGATAATTTCCCTCAAAATACGATAATTTTGAGTCTCTGGTACGATAATCCTACATTTCCCACCTGACAACGCTGAAGTGAAGTGAGCATGAGCAGCGGCGGAGTGTTATGGATTTACATCCTCTGTTGACTGACAGGAACTGAAAAATAAAGACTGTGTAACGTTGTCAGTTCCGTGCAGTGCCTGAATAAAATGCCGTTCCAAGCAGAGAAAACCGGACTTTTTCTATCGTTTTCACTGGCGTGTTACCTGCTTGTCATGAGCCTGGAATAGCACAGTACGGCGGTTTCCCTACCACGGTTCAGAGACCAGAGGCCGTACGGTAACACATGTAAGCGCATTTTGATGTGATGCGACGTGCACCCAAAACATGGCCACTTTTCGCCAAATAATTATTTTTTTTCTAAATTATTTAGATATGTTTGCCTTGGTGACACATGGCAAATGTTCAGAAATCATAGGAAAAAAAAATCATTTTTTTTTCCCTAAGTTGATGGTGGATTTTGTAGCCCTCGCCACTGGCGACAAGGCAGAAAATAACGGTCGAAATGATCAAATTTTGATCGCATTTGGCGACCAGTTAGTCGCGATTTTATGCCCCGTATTGTTATTATTACTACTTCCACTAATGTGTTTCAAAGTCTTAATGTGCAGAGATTGTGTCTTTATAAATATTTGAAGTCAATTGATGTGCGAAATGGGTTGTTCTTGACTCTGGTGGTTGAGTTGTGCTGCATGCTCAAACTACTGTGATGGATCTAAATGCTGTGTCCTCTGCAGCCGGCATCACTGGGGAGGTCAGGGATTGAATTACAGCTCCTATCGATTATTGTTCCAACCACTGCCCTTCAAAAAGGCCAGGACGGGAAATGCATCCTCCACCCTTTGGGCTCCTGGGAGTAGGTGAAGTTCCTCTTTACTGTCTGCAGTCAGGAAGTCTAGTTGTCAGTCACTGGCCCCAATTTGTGAATGGAACTACAGTAACCTGCCTAAATGTACATTTGATTGGGATTATTTGATTAGCAAGCTCCTCTTTCCAGAAATTCCTTTATAATGTTGTTTATTTAAAAACCTCAACTTGCGTCAGCTGCCTTAGCTCTAATGTTCTACCTCTTAGCTATAATATTCCTGGGGAAATCACATCAGTTCTACATTCCTTAAACAATAAAGCAGAAAACAATACCTAGAAAGATGTCTGTTGCTGATAATGGCCATATTATAAGCTTAATTTTTGTTTTTAAATATTTTTCAAAAACATTGGGCTTATACTAAATATGTCTGCTTTCCTCTTGCAGCCCATCTCTTAAAGAGGTTCTATATTTAGTTGGGAATGCATGTCACCCAATCTGTTATTGTCTAGAATAACACAAACTGTTGGTTTTTGAGGCTTTTGGTGTTTTGCGGATCTTTGAGTTAGCTTCCACCAATAACAGCAAAAACACCAGTAGGACACACAACCAGTCTTGTCTTAGATGAGGGCAAGCATTTTAGAGAAGAAGAAGAATGTGACTTATTTGATGTGAGTTATGTCAGGAATGCAAGAAAGGGTTCGGCTCATATCCTCTTTCATCACCCATGATATCATCACCTGAACTTTGAAAGAAACTAATCAAGATGAACATCCATTTGCTAACCAGCACAAATTACACCAGTTTACCAAGTGTCTAGCCATGTCTGAGTTTGTTGCACTACAGGCCTGTTGCACTTGTTGCACTTTTTTTTTTTTTTTGGTAATCTTACATTGGGTCCCAGAACTGGATACAGTGTAAGAAATACCATGTTTTTCCCCTCCTCTGTCTTCTTGGTAACCCTTTTTTTTTCCTAATCTGTGAAAAGCAACGCTGGGACGCTGGCAGCTCCGCTAGTACACCATTGACCTTTGTCTTATGTTGGTTTGTTTGTTTGAATTATTGTATGTATTCTGTGGACGGATGTACTGAAATCTGAATTTCCCTCTTGGGGGATCAAGAAAGTGTATCTTATCTTATCTTAATTCTAAACCAGCAATGGCCCACAAAACAGGGCAAAACAAAAAAAACCTCACAAATAGCATCTATTGCTGAGTGTGTCTGATGACCTACTTCCATCAAGTGTAATTGTCAAAAAAGGCTTGCATTTTATTTTTTATTTAGATAATAGTGTCAAGGTATGTCATCTTAATATTGTTTTAAAACAACACAAAGGAGCTTTTGCAAGTTTTAGCTTAGCGGGCCCCCTCAAAAGATGTGTTTTGAAAAAGGGGGAGTACCTATAAAATGGGAGTGTCTTATATTCAGGTCAGTATGGTATATTCTAGAAGGCAGTGCTCACTGTAATGTGTAATTAAAAGAAGTGGTAAAGCTTACTTGGTGACTTTCGGTTAAATAGGAAAAAATGGCTCTTCCTATGCTACTTCAAGATTTCGTTAGGTGTTGAATTGTGCAACTGCAAGGCTCTTCGTCTTCCCATTCTGGATCAGCCTGTGGTTCATTAATTATTATACCTCTGCATCTACATGTGTGATTGGAGCTATTACTTGCAGTAAATCTGTAGCATGACAATATTATTTGGGCTGCCAAAGAGCCAAAATAGTGTCTTTAAATTTGTCCTTTTTTAAATTAGTGACATTTTTGGAAATGCTCTTATTTTTTGGACAGATGTGAAACTGACAACAGCCTTTCTTTTTTCTTTTTTTTTTTTAACCATTAGAAAATATCCAAAAACCACAGCCTCAAGAACAATGTCACTTGAATCTGTGCTTATGTATCACAAGGCAGTGTTTCACAGTGAAAGACTGCATCAGATTAGCACCAGCCAGGGCATGACAAAGCATCTGTTTGTGTTGTCTGCAATGAGCTCTGTCTCATTTTGCATAACTTGTGTAGTGGAGGGCATGTGACAGAGTGAGAGAGTGAAGGCGAAGGAGAAATGAAGATGAAACTGGAAAAAAAGACAAAGAGTGTCTGTCTTTCACAACTTTCCCTCTACCATTTGCATCTGAATATTTTATTAACAAATAACTTTGTGTATGACTTAAAGTCTGTTGATGTCATGTCAGACTGTTTTGATGTCTTGGTGCAGGTAGAAATTAGTACCTGCAAGACGAGATTAAAACATTGTGATAATCAGGCCGCTGCGTAGCTTAGTGGTTTAAGCAGGCAGCCCATGTATGGAGGCTGCAGTCTTCCTGCAGTGGTTGCAGGTTCGACTCTCAGCCTTCAACCGTTTGTTGCCCATCTTCCTCACTCTCTCTGCTCCAGTTCCCTTTATCCTGTTTGCTGTAAATAAAGGCCACTAGTGCCCTAAAATTAAAAAAATACCAGAATTATCAGGTTTCTGTGCATCAGTGTGTGCTTCCTTAGAGCATAGAGAGTTTCTGTATCACTTGGTGTTTACTATGTTTGGTAGCTTTTAGACAGAGCAGTGATGTAATGCCTATGACACCACCAGTTAAACAGTTTAGCAGAGATGAGTTGTGATCATTTTGATATTAGGATAGAAACTAGCTGGTAGTACCGTTAAGACCGGGTATTCATGTCATGTGGTTGGTTCAGTAGATTGTCCAAATATGTTATTACCTTTTTTTTTTTTTTTTCTGGCTGCAGTTGGAATGTAGTTCATTTTGTTCCAGTCTGAAATCATTATGTGGGAAGTGCAGCACCTTTGCAGGATATCAAGTTGCTGCAACCTGTGGTTTTTGACATAATTTCTCAAATAGGGATCTCCTTTCTGTGCTTCAAAACAGTTTTTTTTTCTTTCCCCATGCTAGTATGAGTTCACCACACTTGCAGGACAATATTACCCAGCTGAGCACACACATACAGATATAGGATGGTTGAGAGGATGGTACTAAATCATCATGTACAATATTTGAACTTGAGACAAAGGCTTTAACTGTATCTTTTTAAGAGTTGAAACTTAATAATCATGACTGTTTTTACAGTTTGGGCTCTCCTCAGTCAGTACAATCATCTACATTGAAATTATGTGTATATATATTTTTGCAAGTGCAAGAGTGAGGGCCTGAGTTTCAAATCACATGACTTAGAGGAACGAAGTTATTTAATTGCTTTCTCTTCCGGTCGCCGGTTACTTGAGCTGAAAATCAAGCAATCTGCATTGCTGGTTACTGCATTAGGTTGTAAATCCACACTTAACACTTCCTGCACCATATCAATTAAAATCTCTAACAAGCTTAATTGGATGGAAACCCCCACTTTTCTTAAGTCTTTTGCTATGAAAGATGTGCATACAAAAATTGTCTTTGGTATGCACATTATATGGATATATCGTTCTTAATGATTGTTTTACCGATCACTCCCTACTATCGAGAGTTTGGACTCCTGTCCCGGTTGTCACTTACTACTACTGCTCATGGCATTATGTCACACATCAGTAACGATAAAACTAGCTCACAAAGCTACGGTGGACATCATGCCAGAAGGAACTAAGAGACTCATGAAAGGAATGATGGAAGAAAAAGCAAGATGGCGACAACTCTAATAAATCTTGGTGTGTTGTTTATTGCTGCTGTTGGCATCAGTAATGGCTTGTAGTCTTATGTAAGGGAACACTCGCACTAAGTTGTAATGTGCCACGCCCAGGCACGACTGACCCCCCCTCCCCTTATTCTCTTGTTGACCGGAACATTTTACACACACCATCACTTTATTTCACAACACACCTGGATGACCCTACTTTGTGGCTCGTCTTGCATTGGTTTGGTCGAATACAGCCCTGTTGATTTCTAGATTAGGATGCTGTATTGTTAAAGGATTGTTTAAAGAAACTTGTGTGTGTGTGTATGGAACTGAGCATTCACACTAGCCAAATGAGCAAATCTTTATGGGTCAATTGTGTGAGGACACAGTATGGCTTGCCCTGTGTGAGTGGATCGTAATAGTTGTGGATGAACACGTTCTTTCTCTTGAGATGGTAGAGCTGCTCATTCTTCAATTTCTTGGGTTGTCTTGCATTAATTGCATGATTTCCCTAAAATAGCTCAGTTGTATTGAGGCCAGGTGACTGTGATGGCTACCTCTCTTTTTTTTATTCTTCTGTCCACTGAAGGACTGGTTTGGCCTTGTGCTTAAGGTCATTGTCATGTGAGAAACTTGATGTCTCCTATATGCAGCTTTTAGACTGATGAATCCTCCAGTGTTTTCTAATTAGAAAGCTGCATTTAATTTTGCCAGTATTGTTGAACCCTAACTTAAAACCCCCACTTCAAGTGTGTCACACACCTCCAAAACATGAAAGATTTACTTCCATGCTTTACAATTGGGCTGAGGCACTTTTTGTCATAGACCTTGACGACTTCTTTCCAAAATTTCTTTTAGTTAAATTTTTCTCTACACTTTTCTAAATGTTTATTCCAGATGTACATAAAGAGATTTGTTTGAGACTTGTTTGGTAGATGGCCAGCATGTTGTTTGTGGTATAGCTATACTAATGTCTTTTTTTTTGCAACCTGACTGGATTGTATTTTTGTAGAAGTGCCTATACATCATGGATCCTAAAATGGTCACACTATCTCAGAAATGTTTGTCTGCTTTGGTACAATATAATATATATAGAGTATTATATTTTTTTGTTTACTATTTTGGGACAGGAATCTGAAAAGCAGTTGGAATACTAGTAGTAGTATTTGCATCCTCATGTTTAGTCTGTATTCCTCTTTTTCTCTTCAACCTCCTATTCTTTCCTTTTTCTTCCCACTGCAGTGAGGAATGACGCATTAGTATTACTGTTGAGCTTACAGGAAGTGCTGCTTTGATAGGCCAGTGGGGAGGCAGCACAGTAGCAGCTCTGAAATGTGTATGCGTTGCTAATCCACAGCAAGGGAACACTCGCAGCATTTTGATGACATCACCCACCCCCATACTCTGCTCCCGCCTTCTTGTGTTTGCTATTGAATCAGGCTCTCTGAGAGAAGAGAGCAGGCATCAGTAAAAGAACAAGAGCTAGTCTGGAGGAGGAGCTGCTCATGAACGAATAGAGAGGGAAAGAGCTTTGAGGGAGGAGGAGAGGGAGGGTTTCTGTCAGCACTTGCAGGCTAGGACTGCCACACACATACACACAGGAAGAGAAGGAATATTACCGAACATCAAGACTTCTATTGTATTCCTCTCAACTGCTGTTTGTTCTTTTAAAGAGAAGAAGCAAAAGTTTTTTTTGCACTTTTGTTCTCTTGCCATTCAGGATTTTTTCTATGCTCAAATGGGAATGGGGGACTCTGTGGACTGACAAGTAGGCAGGAGGTGCTGAGGTGGAATACTTCTCTAGCTATACTCCTCTTCTCCCACTGCAGTTCTACTCTGTAGTGAACTGGTGAAAAAGGTAGATAACTGGTAGTACCTCTTGCATCTCTTGCTTCAGCAACCATTTAAACTGTTGTTTTAAGATGCTTAATACCAGAACTTGTGGAAGGTAGTATTGGGGGATAGGAGCTGAAGGTTTGATAGCTAGATTTATATATTTTTATTATTATTATTTTTGGTAAGTTTGTAAGAGAGGTGAAGAGCGAAATGCTAGAATTTTGTGGAATGAAAAGGATCACAACCCTATAAACATTGTGCCCCTCATCTTGTGAGAGCCATCATGCTGAGCCTGCAAGATTCAGTCTTCTTTGAGATCAGCATCAAATCTCTCCTCAAGTCTTGGAGTAGCAGCTGTGAGTACCCTCCTGAACTTCCACACATGTTTACATACCACACTTATGCACCCAGACTTATCTACAACAGAGCCAGCAGACCCTCTGCAGCACATACAGGCTTGCGTGCAATTCATGGTTGGAGTTTTCACATCTCTTCCGTGTTTCAGACAAGTGACTATTAATTGAATTGTCAAAGTAAACTGATGTTATTTAGTCCAGATTTAGGCGGTCTTGCTTTAGGTGTTTGCAGGTGTCTCCAGCAGTGTGCCCTCCTCCCTTTGTTTATCACTATTCCTCTGGCTCCTGGTTGTCCCTAAGATAATGCTTATTGATGAAGATGTACTGATGGATAATGCATGTTGATCCTAAGTACTCTTTGTTCTTCTGAAGATCTTGGCTATTTCCAACTCCAGAAACTTTTTTTTATTTCATTTTAATTTCCAAATCACACTCAGTTCTGTTTTAGCAGCACTCGAAGATATCTATCTCCCCCTTTCTCCATCCTCCTACTTTATTACCCTTCTTACCCTCCGGGGCAGCTAATGTGTCCCTACTATTGATCTGTCTTTTGGCTCCCTCCTATTATTAGCTTTCGAAGGAGCTGGTATACATCCGGAATCAAAAAGCGCTGCCTCTTCAGTTTCGTTAAAATATAGTCATGGTCAAAGGTGGATTTTAGACAGCAGTCCGATGCTGATGCTGTGGATGATTTCTCTTCGTATAAGCGTAACCATATTTTTGCAGTTTAATGATGATTAAGGTTTTTGTGAGGATAGGTCCAATTTGACAAACAATCACGAGTGTGGAAGAAACCACAAAACCTGCAGTATATATCTTTCAATACCAGGTCCATACATTTCGTTGCAACATTTGCCACAAATAATGCTGTTAATATTTGTTTACAATGGCTTGGTACATCTGAGTAAATATTATCATAATGGATCAACATGTTGGAGACTTCTTCTGTATTACATATGCTGTTGAAAACCCTGCATTACCTGCCCCTGTATTTCTCTCTGTCTCTTTAATTCTTTAGGCATAATCAGAGACAACATGCATAACATTCGCTTAATCAATTTGTTAAAGTAATATTTAGTCTTTCAGATATTGGCCACTTTTCCTTTAAGGTTCCTTAGAGCTTCATTCAGACACCCCTGTAAAGTGAGGGACACAGCCAAAGTGTACACACAATATTTCTCATTCATAAGAGATAAGATTGTTAATCAAGTAATAATAAAAAGGTTCAGGTTCTCAAAAAAAAAAAAAAGTCTGCATCTGTGTTTGTATCTATATATGTATATTTGTATATATGTATATGTCTGTGTGTACACATACACATCATGTGTATACATGATGTGTATTAATGTGTATGTTTATACATAAAAAAAAACACTGAGGACAGTGTCTGTTACAGACTTTTGTAAGACTTATTTTTCATATAAACACATACCAGCTATTGTTGAAACTTGCTAGATGTTGTCATTCCTAAAACATGGAGAAGTGTGGGAAGCGTTGCTTCCTTAAGACTGGAAATGGTTGAGAAACAAATCTAATATAAATAATTTATATTTGACTGGTTTAAATGGGAGTATGCACTGTATCACATTGTTTCATTTTGCTCCCTACATGTAATTTCAAGTTGAGGAGTTTTAGCTTTTTTTTTTTTTTTGGATCTTATACCCCCTGATAATGATGATGATGATGATTATGATAATTATGGCAATAATGATGATAATACTAATCGTAACATTCATCATAATAATAAATAAATAAATAAAAATGTTATGTTTATTAGTTTATTATTTGGGAGTAGTGAAGGTGATGAGTAAGCCAGCACTATCTTGCCAGAAACTTCGCATGTTGAGTCATAATGGTAGGATTGCCATTGCCATATTAAATTGTGGGTAGGGGGAGTAATTCTTTTGTTCCTGAAAAATAGGTGCACTTCTGGTCCTACATTCTGCTGGTGTGTTCTGCTTGCCCCATCAGGGGAAGTGAGAAGGCATTTGGGAAGGTTTTGCTTTAACTACGACAAGGTGGAGTCACTGCTGTAATAGTTGTGTAATCTTGTGGGTTGCTCTATTTCTAAAGGATAACTGTAGTGCTGTGACGGAAAGTGGCTAATAAGCCTCTCACTTCAACATGCAATAAACAAGTTCTAATGCAGCGTTTTAGTACAGGCTTGTCAGTTTATTTCTGTCCAAAGTGTTGCTGCAAGACCATTCATCATGTAGGTCAAGGTGTTCTGAAAGTCTTAGATACTGCTATACTCAAGGGCAGCAGGTGGGAGATAACTTAGAGGGACACTCTTAACTTTAACCAGTGAAATTGGTGTAGATCTTAGTATAGCCTTGTTACTTTCCTTTTTTTCAGTTTTTCATATTGTCGCCCTGACAACTTCTCACTGTAGATCCAGCAACATTGTTTAACTTTGCATTTATGGTTAAATTTTGAAACAGGAATATGTTACAATCACCTGACATCAATTGGCAGTCCTTAGAGCACTCTTTTAAACAACACATATTAGCAAGGTCCTCTTTACTGTTGCTTTTACTGTATATTTAAATCAAAACTGGAGCAGGACTTCTGGTCAAAGGTCCTTTTCCTGACTGCTTTGATACCTGGAGGAATTTGTAAGCAAAATATTTTTTTCCTTTAATTATTTATGAATTGTGTAGTGTGGTTGTTTTTATGAGGGGGTTTTGTTTTTGGCATTTAGCAAATAACGGGCACATCCCAGGGAGCAAAAAAGACGGGTGGAGGGGTATTGCACACACTTGGCCCAGAAAAGGGTGCTTTGCTTTGGTTTTCTCTCTTTCGCTATTGATTTGAAAAGTAGTGTTGGGTTACTTACAAATGTGAACCAGTCAACAATCCAGTTTTACCCGTAGTGGAAGAGAAGAGAAGGATGGAGGGGGTGAAGAACACAACAGTGATTGGATATTAGGAGCTGGCTATATGACATCATTGGGCTGTTGGTAAAACACAGTAAACAAAGAGGGAAAGGCTTGAAAGGCTCTCTGTGCTCCTAGACAACATTACCACAACACAAACGGCATTGCTACTAATCCTGCCACCTCCCCACTTTCATTTACTTGATTAAATAGAAAAAATTGCTCATTTGTTATGCTAGAACAATAAAATGGCAGCACTTTTTGAAGGTTTGTGAGATGGAAGATATTTTACTTGAGCTGTTGGAACAACAAATCAAGGCAAACTTGGGACAAAGTTGGTTAGGCAGATATTCTTTATGATTATAAGAGCAGAGTGTCAGAAATGTCTAGCAGATGCATTTTTTGTTCCATTTCTAGCATTAACTGATGGACATCCCATCTCCGACATGGCTTCACTATACAAGTAGCAAATGGCAGATCAGGCCTTAGCCTGATTTCTGCCACCCTTCTCTAGTCAGAATCTCTATCCTTATGGGCTGGCTATGTCGTCCTTTTGGGAAGGCTATGCATATATTATAAAAAAGAAAACATCTTAACAGGTCTAATGATAAATCTTTTCCCACATCTTATATTGGAAATTACTGTTTTTTATTTTTGAGTTGAGCATTTCCACATACACAGTGTGAAGAAAGCCACAACTGGGAGCTAAACATTGTGGAGCATAAAAAAATTGATCAGTGGGTCTGACTCGAAAAGGGGAAAGGGCTTTAGTTTGATAGGGAGCAAAAAGAATGAATTCTGGAGCAATGGAAAAAGGCAGTGTGATCTGAGTTTAGATTTATCCTGTTCCAGAGTGATGGGACCATCATGGGAAGAAGAGCAGTGGATGAAATGATGCACCCATCATGCCTAGTCTCTACCCTGAAGCCTGTGGGGGCAGTGTAATGATCTGGGGTTGCTTCAGCTGGTCAGATCTAGCAATGTTTTGTGCCCAAATATAGATCAACTGAATACCTGCCTTGACTGAGTGAGTAGTTTTTTCAGCAATAGATTTTTAATTCCCTGATAACATGATCATATTCCAAGATTACAATTCCAGGATTCATTTGACCAAAACTGTGAAAGACTGGTTCAGTTTTTCTTCATATTTAAGTTTTTATTGCTCTACAGTAAGGGGTTATAGGTGTTATCAACTCACTTGATGATTTTTCATTTCACCTGGGTACACTGTCTCCACTATTTGAGAGAACAAGCTGCAGCATGACACAAAACTTTACAAGCCCCCTTAGTTACGTTCCTCATAACAATTTTGCCATAACAAATCGTATCAGCCCAACAGGCATGGTTGTGTTAAGCATAATGGCAGTGAATTACCTTTTCTGCATGCCTTGACATGTCAGTTGTTGAACAAATGTAAAATTGGCTTCTTATCCATGTGGGTTTTATTTCACACATAAGGCCAGTTACAGTTATAAAAGGTGTTCTTTTTCACTTCATGGGGGTTCATACCGTCCACCACAACTGTCTCCTGTATGACACCTCTGTCTGAGTGCTGGAGCTGCAGCAATGTAGCAACAGTAGGTTTTTTCCTGCTAATTTGGCTCAACTGCTGTGAAAAATTTGCGAGCTGCTGCACCAGATGATGGTAATGAAAATAATCAAGCACATCCTTTGTCAAATTAAACTTCTGTTGAGTTGCTGCCTGTAGATCACCCTGAATGTTTAACACTGAAACTTGAGTTCAGAAGTGCCGCATATAGTAACATGATTAAATAACCCTCTGTTTGTCTCCAGTATCCAAGTTGGTTTAGAATAAATCACTAATCATTATGAATCATCATAACAGGCTTTGCTTCTCAATACTTCAACACTTGAATTTATTTTCCATAAGATCTTCTTATCTTTTGTATATTGTTGTTCTTTTTTTTCTTTTTGGGGGGAGGGGGGGGGGGGGGGGGGGGGGGGGGGGGGGGGCTGCAGTTTTTCAGTGGTATTTGGACAATTCACAATGTAATGTTCAGTGTTTCTGTGACAACCAGGAAGAAACAGAACAAGGCATTTCCTTGAAAGGAAAGAGGTGAAGGGTCGCTTTACTATTGGTTGTTCACTTGGCAGGAATGAGACCATTGAGAACTAGACCGGAAGTCGTCCCCAATTTGAACATAAATCTCAAGAACTCTGTTGAATATTCTGAAACAATGCGTCACTTAGTCAGCAACATAACCGTCTGAATCTGTACCCAGACAAGTTAATATGTGCAGTTTTAGAAGGATAACCATATATTAATTTAAGTACATTAGTGGATGGCTGTTTCAAATGAAGTTAGATGTCAGTGAGCATAAGAGAATAAAGATGAATAAATTTGGTCTTTGTCACCTATTACAACACCTGTTAAGATGTTCCATATATTACAGTTAAAGTAAACTTGTTCTTATGTGAAATTCATTATTGTGGTGTTAAACGTTTATCTGAATTAATTTAAATAGACCTGTTGTACAAGATTACAATTTAGTATTTAGTCTTCTTCCAAAGGTGTAGGGCCACCTCGGTCTTGGTTTCTCAGCCATTTCTGTATGCACCCTAACCAAATCTATGATTTGCTTAGACGATTTGAATAGAAGAAGCACACGATCTGCGCCACATGCAAATGTCAGAAGAGCTCCAGGATGTGATCCCTCTTAAATTTGTTGCAGGAAGTTTAATCTATGTATTGTGGTGAAAAGCCTTGTAACATTCAGCTTTTCATCTTTACCATTCATCATTTTAACTGTCCTTTTTTTTTTTTTTTTTTTTTTTTTTTTTTGGATTGTAGCCGCTCCAAAAAAAAAATTATAAAAAAAAATTTCTCCATCTGATAATTTTTTTTTTATTAGGATTAAGGAAATGTGATTCAATAGGATATTTTTATCATCATAACATCAAGTGATATAACTCAAGTGATATAAACCTGCATACAGTTTATACTTTGAACACAATGCTTATTACACTGCAAAAACTCAAAATCTTACCAAGTGTATATTTCTCATTTCTAGTCAAAAATATCTCATCACACTTAATATAAGACAAAATCACCTAAAGAGTAACATTTCAGTGAGATATAGGAGCTTGTTTTTAGACTTTTTAGACTGAATTAAGCAAATTTTCACTTGTTCCATTGGCAGATTTTTTTTTGCTTATTACAAGCAAAAAATATCTTGTATTAAGTCTGTTTTAACTGCCAATGGAACAAGTGAAAATTTGCTTAATTCAGTCTAAAAAAAAGTCTAAAAACAAGCTCCTATATCTCACTGAAATGTTACTCTTTAGGTGATTTTGTCTTATATTAAGTGTGATGAGATATTTTTGACTAGAAATGAGAAAAATACACTTGGTAAGATTTTGAGTTTTTGCAGTGTACAGGTTCTCCTTGACAAAAAGAAAAGTGACAATTACAAAGCCATCCTAAAAACAGAAAAACCTGGTTGGCCATGTCGAACCTTGTTTTGTTTTGCATATAAGCAAACTACTGACATTTATACAGTACTTGAAGAAGCAAATCCCACTGATCTTTCAGCGTGTACTTTAAATGTTTCAATCTCAGTACAGTGAACTTAAACATTTTCTCATTGCTAAAAGGTCTGCATAGCCTTTAAATTTTGAAAAAAAAAATGGCACAAGGGATGATGATGAAACTCGCCAAGCCTTTCCTATGTCCAAGATCATGTTTCTGTATGGTCTATGGTGTGTCTGTGAAATTCGAGGAGAGAGGCCAATTACAAATATTAGAGTGGTTGGAATAGAGAGGTTGCATAGATGAGCTACACAGCTCTACACACAAAAGAAAATGTATTAACATTGTTGGGAAAGACTAATGACCTCAGAATGATGATAGTTGTTTACTCCATACTGTGATACATCTCCTTCAGTCACATCATTTCGCATCATCACTTCCTCTTTTGGAAATAGCTTCTCTCATGTTGGGATTGGAACGAGCAAATAACCTTGGATCCTTCACAAGAATGTTCTTTGTCTGAACTTACTGCTTTGATTCCCTCCGTGTCCTTTCCTAACCTCTGCCCTCTGGCTTTTCTGCAGCTTCTACACCAGTCAGCAGCAGCGTGATTAGACGCCGTGCACCCTCCTCAGTGACTCCCGTCTCGTGGGAGAAACAGCATAGTGTCGCCATGTCGAGCATCACCATTGACCCTGAGCTCAAGCCTGGGGAGTTTGTCATCAAGAGTCTGTTTGCTGAGTTTGCTGTGCTGGCTGAGAAGAAGATCGAGATGGTGATGGCTGAACCGCTGGTGAGTCCACATGGGGATGAGACCTTATGTCAGGAAACACAGGAAATGAACTTCAATACACAAGAGGAGCATCTAACACACTGTAGAGATAACCCCGGGCTGCCTCTCCTTTTCCTAATCAAATTTGCTGATACATTAATACTATTTAGGTGCGTTTTCACTCTTGATGCGGATCTCCATTACCAGGAATGGCCCAGCAAAAAGAAAATTTTGGGAATGTCTGAGGCCAAAACGCGTGCCTGTGTTAGGTTAGGGACTTGAAGCGACTCCCAAAAACTTCCGGATTGGGGAAAGCTGGTGTTGATTCACTGACTGGATATGCTGTGGGCAGGAGATGACATCACTCGGCTGCCTAATGTCCCCTTTCTGTACGAGTTGTCTCTTTTCATCCAGTACCACGATTATTCATTATTCAAATGGCAAACAGAAATGCAACAGTCATCATGGCTCTGCCAGTGTTTATCTCGTCATTTTAGTTTGTTCTTCTTTTATTTCTTCATCTTTTCCAAGCTCTTCTGCTTTTGTTTACTGGTGGTTGACAAACAGTGAAAGCGGTGCACTACCATCACCAAGTGGTTTTGAATGGTGGTTTATGTGCAACTGCATAGGTTACTGTAAGGCCTGATTTATACTTCTGTGTCAAAGCTATGCCGTAGCTACACTATAGCTGTGAACCCTACACCTGATGTGCACCTCTCTCCAAATGTAACTGTATTGCATAAGTTTCTTTTCTTCTTGCTTCACCTGTCATCAGAATTTTGAATGACAGCACTGTTACTGTAAATTTACTGAGTATTGCTTCTGGCTTAGTAGCACACTTAATTTTGATCTCTCTTTTTTCTCTCCAAATCCTATAACAGGAGAAACCCCTTTCCCGATCACTCCAGAGAGGGGAAGATGCACAATTTGACCAGGTCAGTCAAACGCTGCATTTTGACCAAAATGCCCTTTACCTTTAGCTTGAGCAACTTTTGCCAATGAACTAAATAACTGCTTCAGGGCTCTGGCTGCTTTTCAAATTCAGCAAAGTTATGTTTAATCTTTCTCCTTCTTGCTCTCCATTTACTCGTGCGCTACATTCTCAATGTCTCCTCTTCAACCTGTTTGGATTTGAAATCTTCTTCTGAGCATTACTTGAGTTTTCCAAAGCCCCGTTAGCTGGGCTTATGTGTTAACAACTTTCACATTGCCATGGTTACTCAGAACAGATGTTGAAAAATGACAGTTTTTAAAAAAAAAAAAAAAAAAAAAAAAAAATATATATATATATATATATATATATATATATATATATATATATATATATATATATAGTGTCATGGAAAAAAATTTTAGGTCACCATTTTTTCTTCACTTTCATTTTAATACCTGGTACCACTAAACGTCATCATGTGACTAAAACAGACAGAAAAGAAAACACTGAATGCATAAAAGCAGTGTTTTTGGCAGTACAACGCCATAGCTATTGATGTAAAAACTTAAGTGATTTAGGTTATAATCAAGAAAACCATGGAAAATAGTAAGATATCAGCTCTTAAATAAAACTCTTATGAGCAATCTTTCTGGTTATCGTTATGTTTGTCCAAACAAATGTACCTTTAGTTGTACCAGGCATTAAAATGAACAAGAAACTGAAGAAAACAAGGGTGGTCTAATAATTTTTTCCATGACTGTACATAATACATACATATATATATATATATATATATATATATATATATATATATATATATATATATATATATATACCACACATACATACACACATACACACACACATATTTAGTATAAATCTCATCTTAAAAAATGTGAATTAAATAAAACTTATTGCCACTGCCAGGGCATTAATGTCATCCTGTTTTTTATGAAATCAAAAAAAAGTTTATACACAAAATCCTGAGCCACAATCCTAACATTAAAACATGCAATTTCCGAGGTAATAGCAGAAACTTTTAACGGGGAGTTCAACTTGGCAGTGCTTACAAATAACCTTGTTTCTGTCAATTCCTCCGTCTGGGAGAACTTTAAAATGAAAATGTCCATGTTAAAGTTCAGTAACTTCACTGCTCTCCATGTCTGTTTTAGCTTTCCCGCATGTTTTTCTGCAAATTCTCTTCCGGTTCTGCAGCAGCCAGTAAAATTTCAAAACAAAAGCATGTGAGCAACATGCGTTAATGAGCGATAAAATAAATGTCGGCCTCAATAAATTAATGAGTTAATGCGATAATAGTGTTAACTTGCCCAGACCTTATATATTTCTCGTCCCCGGAGAAAGTTTCTGCAGTAGAAAGCTATAAGAATGACAAGAATGACAAGGTGTAAGAATCAACATCTCATATGATTGTACAAATGTGATACTAAAAACAGTACTCCCTCACTTCTGTTTGTGTATGCTATATTTAAGCCCCCCCCCCCTGCTAAATAAATACCCCACTCAGTAAGCTGTCTGTCCCTCATCTGTAGATGATGCAGATTTCTGTACAATGGGCTGGCCTGCTGCAGAATGCTATGTTCAGCAAAACACAAAGCCAATGAGGATATGGTGGTATAGATCCAGCTGTCCCTATTGTGAGTGAGGAAGAGAAAATGGGTATATAGAGTGCAAAAGTGAGGGTGCAGAATCGCTGTGTCATCCTCAGCAGTAAATCAGGATCGGGCAGTGGAGTGCATCTGCCCAGCACCATAAGGGCAGAGGGAGCAATTACATAACTCTTCTGCCTATCATCCATCATCCACTTACCTCATCACACTGCCCTGGCCCTTAAACACATAAACGCATGCATATACTTAAATAGTTAATGCATAATGACCACCCTATCTCATGTTATATGTATGTGCTACAAGCAACCCCCTCCAATCTTGATTTAAGCTGTGAAGCTTGTTAATAAAGAGAATAAAGACACCAGCTTTCCATTTTTACTGACATGATAAAATTACTGAGAGGGCATTTAGATGATGCCCTGTTAACAGAACAGCCATTCCCAAACTTCAGAATACCAAGGCCCAATTTTGAAATGTGAAAAATGTCTGCGACCCATGGAAACCTTTAAATGCCACTTTGATCAACATGCAAGACTATAAACTACATTCCAGTATATATTCCAATATAATCCAATTTTTTTAAATTTCTAATTATTTTTTTAAATCATGTAATAAATATTTAACAGTAATTAAAAACATATTTTAGAAAATTGAGGATTTAAAACTAATTAGTTTAATTTTAATGACCTCTCACGGCCCACCTGCAGTACCTCGACGGCCCACACTTTGGGAATCACTGCTTTAGAACACACACAAATGCTGTTGAGGCAAGCATCTTGAATAACCTATGTAAAATATTTCTCTGTACTTTCTCTATATGTTACGCATTAGTCGAATAGCTTTTTTTTGTCTTGAGTAAATTTATTTCCCAAATTGAAGTTATTTTTTTTTCTTGTCACTGTCTGACTGCATTAATATCAAATTACATGAGAAACATTCTTTGCTGTTTTGTTTTTGTTTTCTTTAGTTAATAAGCTCTATGAGCTCAATAGCAGAACACTGTTTGCCTTCCCTGCTGCGAACGCTATTTGATTGGTACCGGCGGCAGAGTGGCACTGAAGATGAGTCTTATGAGTACAGGCCTCGCTCCAGCACAAAGTCTAAAGGGTGAGATAGGCATTTTGCCTTCTCATATCGTCACCTGTTTCTTCTTTCTCTTGAACAAATTGATTTTTATGCTGTTACCATTCTTCTCAGGATGTTGTTTATTTATTTATCTACTTGCCTGTCTATCTATCTATCATTCATCCTTCCTTCCTGCTTTGCAGAGATGAACAGCACCGCGATAAAGATTACCTTCTGGAACGACGGGACTTAGCCATAGATTTCATTTTTTGTTTAGTTTCAGTGGAAGTTCTAAAACAGGTGAGTTATCCATGACCCTTTGCTCTTATTACCTCTGTGTATTTTACACTGCCAGCAATAAGTATTTCCAGTTGAGCTCCTGCTTGTTTATATATGGAAAGGAAAATGCAGTCAGAATATTTGACCTAATATAGATGTATCCTATCCAAGTAAACTGATAAGTGTGATTTGTACTGATGGAACAATTGACGGAGTCTTGCTTACCAGTGATTTGCAAAATGACTTGTTCTTTCTATCTTCTGTGGTACATAAATTCACTGCAGTGTTGATAATACAATTATTTATTCTACAGGCGAACAGAGAACTTAAATGCATTAGCAACACAACAACTTCCATCCAAATTTTCTTGTGTAGAATGTCTTAATCCAAGTCCTTGGCGTATCTTCTGTAGAGAGTTGATGTATGGTTGCAGAATGAAAAAGTCCCAGTGCTTCTAATAAAACTAATCATTCTATCTTTACGCCACAGATTCCTCTTCACCCAGTGCCAGATGTTTTAGTACATGAAGTTCTAAACCTGGCTTTCAAGCACTTTAAACATAGAGAGGGGTAAGGAGTACATACACAGGAATAAACAGTTAACAAATGAATAGTGCACACTAAGATTGCTAGATAACTTGGTGTAACCTCTACCGTATTATTCTTACTTTTGTTTTTGACTTTGCAGTGGGTAGTTTGTTGTTTACTTAAATGTTTAAGCAGATTGGCTCTATGATGATCATTGTGTCATGTAATTATTTACCTTTAGGGCATTTGTAGCTTTGTGTTGTATGCAGCTGAAAGAGGGGCAGTGTTGAGCAACTCTAGTTGGCTCCACATGACCACACATCTTTTTTTGAGTGCATTCATTAGAATAATATTTCCTAAAAACCTGATGACATATCCTAATAATTTACAGATACTGTGGCCCCAACACTGGCAATGTACACATCATCGCAGACCTCTATGCTGAGGTCATTGGAGTTCTTACACAGTCAAAGTGAGTAAGATTAAGTGTACCTCTTGGGATAACACTGACTATATTGTTTGCAGCTACACAAATTTATGCTCAAAAAACTCTTTTAATGTTTGTATGCTTTTGTGCTCAGGTTTCAGGCAGTGAGGAAGAAGTTCATCACAGAACTCAAGGAGCTCAGGCAAAAGGAGCAGAGTCCTTATGTAGTGCAGAGCATTATTAGTCTCATCATGGGCATGAAGTTCTTTCGTGTCAAAATGTATCCTGTGGAGGATTTTGAAGCTTCTTTTCAGTTCATGCAGGTAAAATCTTGATCAATACCTCTGTCACTATTAGTGCTCTGTCTGTGATCTCTCTCTCTGTCCATCTGGGTGTGTCATCTGCATAAAGAAGTATTATATTCCTGATGTAATTTTTCACTAAAGTACCAGCGCTTCAAGCTTACCCAATGTATTTGCTAGTGATGCTGCATTCCTCATGACAATCAAGGGAAGAAATTGTTTAAACTTCCCTCTCTATCCAGGGAGTTGGTGTTTACATTTCACTTTGAGAAAACTGGTTTGCTTATCAATCAGAAAAACTTGGAGAAAATGGAGAGACAAATAATAGGCACATTGTTAACTTATAGGCCCGTTTTTCAAACAAGCAACAATTGTGTCCCTGTCCTCTCAGCTACATTTGACAAAAGTGTTAAATGGATCAAGGTAGACATGTCAAGAATATTACTGCTGACCTTGAGGCAGCAGTCTGTTATTTAAGAAAGCTGTGAAGACTTAATTTATTTCCCATCGTGCTTTTCAACCAAAACTAAAACAAAAATCTTCATGTGGCTCTAAATCGATGTGTTTACTGCTGTCAAAACGGTAACTGTAAATCATGGCAATAGTGTGTCCTCGTCAACCTAGGATGCATTGCAAATTTGTTGTAAGTGAAAAGGGCAAGGGTCAGCAATGTCAGTCTACAAACTATGTTTTAATCTCTGGCCATACAGGTTAATTTTATATATGTATCCTTCATATTTGTCTCTACATCCATGTCTTTTGGTATCCTTTCTTAGGAGTGTGCCCAGTATTTCCTTGAAGTCAAGGATAAAGACATAAAGCATGCTTTAGCTGGTCTTTTTGTTGAGATCCTCATTCCTGTTGCAGCTGTGAGTAACCATCAAATCAGCATCCAGTCAATTTAAAATAGTTCTGTGTCATATGTATCATTTATCATTTTTATCACTTTTCATTTTTAGGCGGTGAAAAATGAAGTCAATGTGCCATGTCTAAAAACGTTTGTTGAGATGCTCTACCAAACAACATTTGACCTTAGCTCCAGAAAGAAACACTCTTTGGTAATAATAATCTTGACTTGTTCATAGAAGGATTTTGTTTTCATAAGTCACAAGAATTGCACGAAGGAAAATTAATACATGCAGAACAAACCATTTACTGTTTATTTCCCAGGCTCTGTATCCCCTGGTAACATGCTTGCTGTGTGTCAGTCAGAAGCAGTTCTTCCTCAATAACTGGCACATCTTCCTCCAGAACTGCCTCTCACACCTAAAGGTACTGCCAGACACAACTTTAACACTAATATATTTAAGAAAATCAACCTTTAGTATAGAACAGTGAACTGTATTCTTCAGTTTAAGATATTTCAAGGACATCCTCTTAGATTTCATGCCTAATTCAGTTTGTATTATGAGTAATAGTGATAAATATAAAATGAATTTCCTATGGTTTTGAGAGATATAAAAAAGTAACCTTGTATTTTTTCCCAAGAAATTGTGTTTATATCCATCAAAAACAGTAGATGATTGATTTTGTGAAAGTTCATGGTTGGTACATGCTTTAGTACCACTGACTGGAAAAGTCAATAGTCAATTTTTAAGGTTGTGCTCTGTGGTTCTGTCTGAATATCAATATGTCTTTTCCCTTCATTATCAATCATTATCCAGATCTGGACAAGAATAGCACTTGGTTTGTTATCACAATATTTTTTTTCCCCCCTAATATATAATTTTTGCTCAAAATGTGTGAAATGCAAACCATGTTCTAAAATTATTAGGACTATTAGGTGCCACAAATATATCCTAGGTGCACACCTATAAATAACGTACACCTTAACGAAACCAAACATTATCACACCATTCATATGACATCTCAAGTGCTGTTTGACCTCAGGTCTTTTGTTGATGCCATATAAAACCAGTTCTAAGCAGATCAAGCCTACTTTCTGCCTTTTTCTGACTGTTGAACCCAGAAGCTGATTGATTAAATCCCTGATTGACTGATCGACTCAATGAACATCTTTCCCATTCTCCTCGTGTGTTGCTGTTTTATCCTCTGGTGAATCAGATTGAGCTCGCTTCTTTGTGATGGGGATTTCCAGTGATTTTTGGCCATTTGTGTTTTCATTGATCTCATTTCAGCATCCTCTTTTTACCATATATTTTTTCCCATTGGAATCAGTCAATTTCCTGATTGTTGATTGTTTGATTGAACTAATTCTGTAACCTTGTGTGAAGATATTGAGCTGTTTTTTAGATATTTTCAGCCTCCTTTTCAACCTTTGATATGAACCTTGTCGGTGCTCTTGAAAGTTGTTGGTTTAGGGGTTCTGCTTCGTTACGTTCAACAAATTGTATCAATTGAATATACAGTGCCATGCAAATGGAATAATTGACAGATTGACTGTTTAGTCAGCAGTTCATATAAACCCCTTTGTTCTTTATATAATTGATTTACTTGCCTTAATTGTGTGTAATTAAGGCACGTTACAGGTAATTGTTTAACTGCCAATTAAAGGAAAGAAAGATTACCTCTGTCTGCTCCCTTCTTGAAGCCTGATCATTATTTAATGTAATTCATTCAATAATTGTGATCCTTATTGTCCCCACTGGGTTAAAATTATGGCTATGGATTTTGTGGCTGCTTCTCGGAAAAGTCTGTGAGACGGGCAATCTTGTGTTTGGCTTTTGTTTCATCCTTCCATCCTTCTTTCATCCCATCCTTCTGTTCCTCTTAAAGCCATTCCTCTTTGTATCTTCTTGTCCCACTGTCTGATTTCCATACAACAGCGCACCTTATTTTACTTTGCTTTTACAAATTTAAATTATTATTTATTTCTCTATGTAGAAATAACTAATATTTGTTGTTAAAATGGACTGTTTTTTTTGTATTATCAGCATGCAACTTGGTCCACAAGTGGCAAGTTGAACAGTTCATAATGTTTAATTTCAGATAGTGTTTGTTCATATACTGTTCCTCTGACAAGATTAACAGTATTTTTGGACTCCTCTTGTCATATCTTTGCTCTTTTTGTTTATATCGTGCATGTGTCCCCCCAACTCCTACATTCTTTGTCTCCTGTCATTTGATCCTTCTCTCACGTTGACTCACTCCAGATGCCGTCTAACAACAGCATCCGAAAGCAGATTGAGACATTGCAGGTGAGTTATGTTGAACCAGTGACTCGCCTGCTGCTCCCCTTCTTGTAATGGTCCAGGTCTTAATCAGGATGTAGTAGTAGTACAGTTCTACTTGCTTGGCTACAGTGGTGAGTAGATAGTCCTCACATGACGTCACAATAAGCCTTCTGCCATTTTGTTGGTCAAGCGATTCATTTAAAAACACTGTGGCGCACAGTGAGAGGGTTACCGTATTTTCCGCATCAGAAGGCGCACCGGATTATAAGGCGCAGTCTCAATTACGGGGTCTATTTCTGTACTTAAGCCATACATAAGGCGCACCATATGATTAGGCACATGCTAAAACAAGGCAACAGAAGCACAACAGTGAGTTAAGGTCAATTTTATTCTACTATGATACCCAGATTGATGGCAAGCTCCGAATTCAGTTGCTGGTTTTTCACAGTAGTGGTGATATGCGCGCGAATAGAGTTGCAGATCAACAGAGACGGTGACGCGTGGAAAAAAACATCCGGTCTCTTTACATACACCTCTCGCAGCCACTCTCTCATTTTCTCCTTGTCCTTCCAGCCCTTTTAATTCACCTTAACAATGACTCTGGCTGGAAACTTTTCTTTTGGCAGCGTGTTCCTCTTAAATGGCCATATGGGGTACTTTTCTGTTCGTTACTGTGGCAACTAAGAACAACAGTGAAAGCGGACTTCTCATGCCCCGCGGTGCGTATGGATACCGTGCTGGACCCCTTTTTCTCCACAGTATGGCTCATGGGGATGTCAAAAGTGAGAGGGATCTCGTCCATGTTGGTGATGTGGTTGGGATGGATCTTTCTGCTGGTAATCTTGTTGCTGCAGTAGATGCAGAAGATGGTCAGCTTTTCTTTGTAATCTGGTGGCAGATGTTGCGCCACGGTAGTCCATTTCATAAGATGAAAGCACCAAGACTTGAAAGTGTTCGATCTCCGTGTCTTGAGCTATCCTTATTGCCTTCTGCCGAATGGTGACTGTGGAGACGCAACCAGCTGTTGTTTGTTTGCCACCTCACTTTCTTCCCGCAGAAACTCAGTTTTGTCTTATTAACGTGGCGCAATTACTAAAATCGCACAACATTTTTACAGATTTTGGAACTCAGCGCATACATAAGGCACACTGAGTTAAAAGGCACACCGTTGATTTTTGAGAAAATTAAAGACTTTTAAGTGCGCCTTATAGTGCGGAAAATACAGTACTTCCATTCTGCACTAAACTGACCTTTTTTTAGGATGAAATTCCCATCAAAGTCCTTAAAATGCCACCTGCGTTGTTCATGGCTAGAAGACCAGATTGGATCCATCAGTGAAACAAGCTTTCTACAGATTCAGTAAAATTGGAGGACATGAAGCATCGGAGAAAAGACATTGGCGAGAAACATGAATGGTGGAAATAAACCACCAAGACTTTGTTCCCACAGATTCTAAAATGCAATCTGAACATTTTGTCGAAGCTAGGACTAATTTCTGTGCCCATAATTTTGGTTCTTGATTTAATGTTTCTCAAATCAAATCGGGAAAGATTACCATGAATGGACATCACCGCCTAGCCTACTTGATATTATTTAATTCAGTAAACATTGAGAACTGATCTGAGTTGTTTTTAATTTAAATGAAGTGGCCAATATTTCAAAGTAAAAGGATCCCATTCAAAATGGCGATTGATAGGATTACCATGACTACCATAGATGGAAATCACTTATTTCTTCTGATGCTTTGGATGATAGTGACTCAAGACTTAATAAAATATGTTGGTCTAGGTCAGTGATTCCCAAAGTATGGGCCGCAACTCCCTAGTGGGCCATCGTGGTACTGCATGTGGGCAGCGATAGGTCATTAGAAATAAACAAATGTTTTAAATCCTTGATTTTTTTTTTTAAATATGTTTTTAATTACTGTAAAATATTTATTACATGATTTGAAAAATATTTTTGAAATAATAAAACAAACCAATTGAGTGCTTTTCTACTTTCATCTTAACTTAATATGACAAGTGTCACCTTATTTGTTGACCCTTTATATTAATATTGGAATGTAGCTTTTAGTAATCTATGTTGATCAAAGTGGTGTTTAAAGTTTTGCATGGGCCGCAGAGATTTTTCACATTTCAAATTGGGCCTTGGTATTCTGAAGTTTGGGAATGGCTGGTCTAGGCTAAATGCATTGATGAAACGTTTTGGGGAAATTTAGAAACAGTCAGCATGCGCAATTCATGAAATGAAGTTCAACAAACCTTTCCTGCAACCACGATGTGTCCTGTTGACCAAATGTAGCCCACATCCTTCATCCAGTCAGACACAAACTGATTGTAAGCCTCCAGAGAGTTGTAGGTCTTCAGGGCCGTTAAAGTATAGGTATCTTTGTCTTGAAAGTAATTGGAGATCTCGGGGTGTAACATATCGTGCAAGTCCTTTAGATTGTGTAACCGATACTTTATAGCTGTATGTACTGATCGATTCCACCGATTTCCACATACTGACGCTTTTTTTCTTTTGCCTTCTAATGTGGTTTGGGTGTCATTCTCTGATTGATTTTCATCTGTTTCTAATGGTTAATGTTAGTTACTTGTGAACACATGACTTCACTAGAATGAATGAATAACGGGCACTGTACTGTGAAGCTTGACGCACAAAATGACAACGCTGGGTGAAAGTACCCGGATGTGTGATGTCTGTGAATACTATTGTTGTGATTTGAAGTTCAAGTGTTGCTGATCAAAAGAGGTAAAGAGCACCACATGAAATACTTGGAGCTTGTGATGTTGCTGAAGCCTTTGTGGTTAAACTGGTTTTGTTTATGAACAGTGGTGTTTATTATTATCTGATGTCTAGTTATGAATTTACAACCTTACTGTAGTTAGTTATAGTTGTGTTATTTGCTTTTAAGTCCCTCAACAGTTTAGCCCCACCCTACCTTTCTGAGCTGCTACATCCTTGCACGCCCTTCTGCTCTCTCAGGTCAGCTGATCAGCTGCTCCTGAGTGTGGCTAAAACCAAGAGTGAGCTCAGAGGGGGATTGTGCTTTTGCAGCTGTAGAATGATCTGGCCTTGCTGGTTAGACAGGCCTCTTCCCTATCTGTTTTTAAGAGCTATCCTAAAGCCCACCTCTTCTCCTTGGCCTTTAGCTCAATGTAAGATGTTGACTTTTAGCTGTCATTATTTCATTTCCATTTATATAATTCATTCAATCAAATAACATACAATCTGAACTTCAACTTAAAGCCCTTGTTACATTGAATGAGTTTAAAGCTCTAGTGAGATCATTGCAGTCTACCTTATCTGTGTGCAAATGCTTTATGTGAGCAAGTTTTAATGTTGTAGATTTTATGTGTTGTTTGTTGTTTTAATGTAACTATGCTGCTGCCCTCTTGGCCAGGTCTCCCTTGGAAAAGAGATCTTTGATCTCAATGGGACTAACCTGGTAAAATAAAGGCTAATAATAATAATAATTACTAGGTTTCATTATTTTATTTTCATTAATATTTTTACTTATTTCATTTTAATGTTTAATGAAAGTTCTGTTTTTTATATTTTATTTCTTTTATTTATTCTCTGCTGATCACTGTGTTCTACTGTAGCAGTTTTAAAGCACTTTATTAATAAAGTGGATATGGTACAGTGTTGTATGTGCAGTAATGGAAACAGTACTCAAATCCTTTAACCTAAAAAAATGGGTTGTTAGAGTATAGACCTCTTAACTCTGGAAGAGTTGCATATAGCCAGTGATCTGTATTTTGTTATTGGTTTCTAATTATTAGCCATTTATGTTTGCATCAACAGAACCCTGATAGATGGATGGCTGTTTTCATAGTTTATGTGAATCTGCAAAGTAACTGGTATCTAAGCCAATTAAAAATGTACTTTGTATTTCTTTTTCTTTTTTTTGTTCTTGGACATCATATAAAATGAAAGTATTCACATGTATTGCAGTCCTAAATCTTAATCCAGTGTAATGTTTATGCGTGATACAATTAATATCAAAATCATCTTCATGGTATCAGGCATATTTTACATTGTCATTACTACCTTGGTACAGCACACCTCAATCTTTCATCAAATGCCGCATCACTCACTTTGCTGTATTTTATATCCTATTACGATTGTACCCTTCATTATAAGGGGGATTCATAGTTGATTGTCACTGTTGTGACAATCAGTTTATCTAGAACTGTCAAGTCACTGTGGAAGTTGGACTCCCTCCGTTTTGTTTTTTTGTTGCATCTTGCTAACTCCAATAACCCATTGCCTTCTGCCGGAAAGTTATGGTGTTTTTATCAAAAATGCTAAAGGCTTTTAATAAGCAAGATAATGGGCAAACAAAATTAACCAGGCAAATCAAAAGATAATTTTGTCACTGTGCTTCAGTTTTCATCTTTGTTGTCAGTCTTTAATCATGTCATTAATAGGAAAATAAAGCTAATTAGTGATGGTGGTCACACACGAGCTTTTATTTTTAAGAGACAAACATTAATGCTAGATAAGCCAAGCTTAAACTGGAATGTGTTTTTTTCCAATAATTCTTTATTAATCAGCTTATTTATCATAATTATTAATTTATTCAAAATAATATATGTAATAAGTTAACAATAAATAACATACATTGAGCATCTTCATTAAACACACCACAATACTTTGTGTTTTCAGTGATTCACTGTGATTTATTGAATTTCTCACAGATTACAAACCAGTATGTTGAGCACAAAAAGAAATTGAATTGTTTAACAAATAACATTTTACTGAATGTCAGTTTTTTTTTTTTCACCGATCACAGAAATATTGTCATGTTTACCTGCAGATATGGCATATCTGTTGCCTCTTCCTTCTGTGATCAAGTCACGATGCACCAAACTCACGATTAGGAGCTTTTTAAAAACTCTGCATTGATTGAACTTTGACATTTCTTTAGTATTTACGGTAAAATGACAAAAATTGATGTGACTTCAGATTGGTTTTTACCCAACAGTGTAACTAAAATGCACCCATAAGTGCATTTTATTAAGCTTGTTTGATTTCCTTTGCTTCTAAAATGACTATATCCTGTGTTTAACTGGTGACTACATTAAAAAAAAACATGAATTGAATAATACTTGAACAATTATATTGTTGCAGGAATTATATTGATTTTTCTATGTACTGTTTTGTGTGTGTGGTTGATTGGCTTCTCCTGACTCCAACAATCTAATCAAGCTCACTGGTAAGGAATGAAATAATAATTATTATTAAACTAATGGGTGGCTTTTTTTTCTTTTGTTTTTAACATCCACAGAATAAAGACCCTAAAATGTCCCGTGTAGCATTGGAGTCACTCTACAGGCTGCTCTGGGTCTATATTATCAGGATCAAGTGTGAGAGCAACACTGTCACGCAGAGGTTAGTCAGCTTAATTTAACCCTAAAACTTCTCCCTCACAGTCAATCCTTTTCACAACTTGCGCTGATCAAGCATAAGTCTCTTTCAAATTACCTTTGTCATTCAGAGCCACTTATGCAAGTAAAATGTCAATGTTTTTGCTTCCTAGTCGACTACTCAGCATTGTGTCAGCACTTTTTCCAAAAGGCTCCCGTAGTGTGGTGCCCAGAGACACACCCCTCAACATCTTCGTCAAGATCATCCAGTTCATAGCTCAGGTAAGCCTGGAGCTCAAATTGTGATGCATCTAGATGGTTCACTGGTGAGCTGTTACTGGGGGAAGACCTTTGAGACATATCTGTGGGTCAGTAATTGCTGGTTTGTTGGTTATTATAGGAACGATTGGACTTTGCTATGAAGGAGATTATCTATGACCTCCTGTGTGTGGGCAAGTCTCACAAAACCTTTACGATCAATCCAGAGGTAAAGTATAGATGAGTTAACCTTGTCATATTGTGGCAGTGTTGGTGTATCTTTTTCTTATCCCCTCTCTTCTCTCACCCTGCCAGAGGATGAATATTGGTTTGCGAGCCTTTCCTGGTGATTGCTGACAGCTTACAGCAAAAAGATGGAGAGCCACCGATGCCTACTACAGGGATCATCATGCCCTCTGGGAACACTCTGCGTGTCAAAAAGATCTTTCTAAATACCACCCTCACTGATGAAGAGGCAAAAGTCATAGGTAGAGTTGCAATTTGTAGATGTAACATTTTCTAACAAAGGGGCATTTGAAAGGGGAAATATTATGAGGGAAAAGAATCTGTGCATGAGAACATGTTTGGTTGTTTGTGTTAACCTCCACTTAAAAACTTGAGTCAGCCTAGAACTGAAAATGTGTTATTCATTGCACTGTTCAGATTTGCAGGATTCTTTGGATATCAAACTCATACTAGGAGTAGTATAATCCTACTTCTCCATCTTTATCTCCACCCAGCTTTACATCATGCTCCACTAACTGTACCTTGTAAGTAGGTAATGCAAAGCTGCATGACAGATCCCAAAATAGGCACCCTCCTGAATCAAATGGCTCACTCCACGCCCTGTAACCAGCTGCTAGGAACAGAGCTGTAAAAGAAATGGCTGAAAAGCAAGCTGATGTACTGTATTAGTATTATTTTGAGCAGAGCATGCAACAGACATTTTATTAAAACTTGAGGCAATTGTGTTGATTTGTAAAAAAACAGTCATATAGTAACTTTTCCGGGTGTTTCCAGGCATGTCATTGTACTATCCACAAGTAAGAAAAGCCTTGGATAACATCCTGCGCCACTTGGACAAAGAAGTAGGACGCCCCATGAGCATGACCAGTGTACAGATGTCCAACAAGGAGCCTGAAGATATGATCACGTGTGTAAACACAGCCTTGGATCATACTGTTACTTTTACTTCCTATGTTCTCATGCTTGACCTGTAGCTGGTTTTCATTCATTCTGGCTACAGAGGAGAAAGGAAGCCAAAGATAGATCTGTTCCGAACTTGCGTGGCTGCCATCCCAAGGACTGATACCAGACGGCATGAGCAGACAAGACCTTATAGAACTTCTAGCCAAGTAATTTACCCTTTATAACCTCATATCTGATACATCACTACACAAGCTCTGCCAGTGCATCTCATGCTTGCCTGTTGGCTTCTTCTCCTAGATTAACCATTCACATGGATGAGGAACTGCGTGGTCTTGCTTTTACGACTCTTCAAGCCCTGATGGTAGATTTCCCAGAGTGGCGGGAAGACGTCCTCTCAGGTTTTGTGTACTTCATAGTCAGAGAGGTTACTGACGTCCACCCGACACTCCTGGACAATGCTGTCAAGATGCTTCTGCAGCTCATCAGCCAGTGGAGACAGGCAGTTCAGAGCAGCAACAAGAGTCATGATACACAGGTTGGTGAACCATGTCTTTGAATACCACTGTAGTTTGTGTCACAAATTTGTATCAATTAAGAGAATTTAATAACATTGTAATTTTGACAGGGCTCAAGCAGCAGCCGTTCTCTGTCCTTGGAGCGTACTCTTCCTTTGGGTGTGCTTCATGTGGTGGAGGGTTTAGCAATGGTTGTTCTCTGTAGCTGCCGCCCTAACACACGCCGGTTGGCTGTTAATGTTCTCAAGGAAGTCCGTGCACTGCACACTGCTTTGGGCATTGGCAAGGTAGTTACTTTAGACTTATCTTGCATATAATCATAAATGTGAAATTGCAGTTGAATATCTCAGTCTGCAAAAGAGCTCTAGTTGAAGTAGTGTTCACTGATGTTTGTTCTTCAATCTTTCAGGGAGATGAGGAATTAGCTATTGACGTAATGGATAGATTAAGTGCTTCAGTGTTGGAGAGCTTCATTCATCTCACTGGAGCTGACCAGGTAAGAATATGTTTTTTAACTCTCACAGTCAAAGTTTTAACACGGTGTGATGCTCAACTTATCTTCTTCTGACCTTCCCTGTAGACCAACCTCTTGTACTGTCCCAGTGGGATTGACCTTCAGACACTAGCAGAGTGGAGTTCATCTCCCATCAGCCACCAATTTGATGTAATAAGCCCCTCGCACATCTGGGTGTTTGCCCATGTCACTCAAGGTCAGGACCCCTGGGTCATCAGCTTCTCCAGCTACTTGCGGCAGGAGAACCTTCCCAAACATTGCCCAACTGCTCTCAACTATGCCTGGATGTTTGCCTACACCCGCCTGCAACTACTTTCTCCACAAGTGGATATTAAGTATGTCTTTTAAACCTTTGTTATGGTTGTGTGTGTGTGTGTGTTTTTTTTTAATTGTTGTTGTTTTAATTAGACACTGATTGTGAAGGCCAGATGTCATCATATGTTGCATTTGTAGACTCAAGACCATTTAATTCATGTTCATGGCCATGGCACAAGATATATGGAGTGATGGAAAGATAAAAAATGTGTTGCTGTCAGAATCTGAATCCAGAAGCTGTCTGGGCCTATTGTTCAGTGCTTTTCTGAACTTAATTCATTCATCTGACATTTACTGTATGTCTGCCTACAGTAGTCCCATCAATGCCAAAAAAGTGAACAGCCTAAACAGCAGTGACTCCTACATTGGCCTTTGGAGGAATTACCTGATCCTCTGCTGCAGCGCTGCCTCTTCCTCCTCCTCCATGTATTCCTCATCCTCCACCTCTGGCTCCGTCCGTTGTTCCCCACCTGAGACGCTGGCGTCTACGCCGGACAGCGGCTACAGCTATGATTCAAAGGTCAGAAACTACTGCGCAAACAACAACCAAACACACATGTTCACACATGAAATCATGACAACGAATTGTGTGACTTTGCAGTGATGTCATTGTTAGAAAAATTAATGTGTGTGTGTGTGTGTGTTGTTTTCATAGATTGTTGGCACTCCGTCCCCCTCCTCCTTGTTCAAACACATTGTTCCAATGATGCGCTCCGAGAGCATGGACATCACGGAGTCTCTAGTGTTGGGGCTTGGCAGGACCAACCCCGTGGTCTTCAGGTTAAAAACATATTATTTGCCATTGATAACATTTTGATATTTCTATACACTAGTTTAAGAAATCACTTACATGTACCTATCTTGCACTTCAGAGAGTTGATGGAGGAGCTAAATCCGATCATAAAGGAAGCTCTAGAAAGAAGACCTGAAGTAAGTCCAAATCACTGGAACTTAAAACTTTTTCTGTCATTTTTTAAAAATTTATATAAAAAAAAAAAAACCATTTGTGATTGTTTGAAAATGCCTTTCTCTTTACAGAACATGAAACGACGCAGGCGTCGGGATATCCTCAGGGTCCAGCTGGTCCGGATATTTGAGCTACTTGCTGATGCTGGTGTCATCAGTCAAATGTATGTAATCCATCGGCATTAAGACAAAAGAATGTGATTGAAAATTTGTCATTTCATATAACTGATTTAAAACATTTGTCTCTTTTCTCTGTACAGAGCCAGCGGAGGTTTAGATGGGGAGAGCCACTCACTGAACAGTACACTGCTTGAGTATGTTGATCTGACCAGGCAGTTGCTTGAGGCCGAAAATGACAAGGACTCTGACACATTAAAGGACATTCGCTGTCACTTCAGTGCACTTGTGGCCAATATCATTCAGAATGTTCCAGGTATAAATCTTATACTACTTTCAAACAAAACGCTCATTTTTTGCAACACAGTGGGAGAGAGAGGAAATGTCATTCACTCAGACCTTGAAATCCTTTTGAAATAACTTTAGATAACATTTAGTCTTATTTGTACTAAAGAGCATTATTTAGCTCTGGGCTCTTCATTCTGAAGCCGGCTGTCTGCTCCTGTCATCTGTCTCTTTATTCCTGATTTCATATCCAAACTTCTGACAGAGCTGTTGGATTTGCCCGCTGTTGCCCCATATCAAACTGCTCATGTTAAAATATGTCTCGCTCTCTCGCCAATTGCTTTCCTGCCTCCAAATCAAAAGAAGCTGAGACAGAATCCACCCGGTGCTTTCCTCCTATGATAACCAGAATAACCTCCTGTAAGAATCAGCAGTGTTGACAACCCACTCCCATGGTGCAGGTTTTGCAGATCAGCATCATGGTGATGGGTGAAGTTCTGGGCCCTCAGTGGTAATCACTAATGTCATGACTTTTTTTGTCCAACTGATTTTAATTTATTAATCCCTTCCATTTTGCTTTTGCAGACACTTTTTTCAAGGAGGATTTCAGCGTTTTTGTCGTAGATGGTTGCATCAGTGTCACTAATCTCTATCGGACAACATACTCCCAAACATACTTGGGAGTCTACCATGTTGTGACCCATGCCCACTGCAGCATTTTAGATGTATTTATGTATACCACCTTAGTGCTAAACTAGTGGTTTCCACCCTCTGTCTGAAAGGGATTTATGTTACACTTGTACACAACTGAAAGTCCAACTGAATTTATAACAAGACAATGTGTGGTTTGTTGTTTTCAGTACACCAGAGGAGGACCATCTTCCCTCAGCAGTCACTGCGACACAGTCTCTTCATGCTGTTTAGTCACTGGGCAGGGCCCTTCAGCATAATGTTCACTCCTCTGGATCGCTATAGTGACAGAAATGTACAGATCAACCGCCATCAGTACTGTGCACTAAAGGTTAGACCCACAGCCATATGTAGTGTTGCAAATGTCACAATCTGTTTTATTCAAAACAAAAAAGCCAAAAAGAAGGATCTCACAACTTTATCTGTATTTTCCAGGCCATGTCTGCTGTGTTGTGTTGTGGGCCTGTAGCTGACAATGTTGGCCTTTCCTCTGATGGCTACCTCTATAAATGGCTGGACAACATCCTGGATTCACAGGACAAAAAGGCAAGGAAAATGTTATTAAAATGTTTTTTGTAACTTGAGCACAATCCTTTCTCTGCCATTTTATTTTTCACCTTGTACTTGAGTGACTGTAGTTAGGGTATGATTAATAGCTGGCGTTTGCAAGACATTTTTGAACGTTGTAGCAGTTATCCTGTTTTGTTTTTTTTTTTGAAGTTAGACGATATGAATTGGTTAAAATTGATATGCTTATTATATTTTGAATAATACTCAAACTTTGCATGACTATTAGATATCTAGATCAATTCATATTGTTAAGAAATTTCTGTATTTTGTCAAATTACTGAAGATCTGGTAGCATAGATGTAATATTGTGTGGTTTCAATAGGTTCAGCAGCTGGGTTGTGAGGCGGTGATGCTGCTGCTGGAGCTGAATCCAGACCAGAGCAACCTCATGTTTTGGGCTGTGGACCGTTGTTACACCGGTTCACGTCGTGTGGCTGCCGGCTGCTTCAGGGCCATTGCTAATGTCTTTCACAACAGGTGCTACACATTGCCAACTTCATATTGAAATCACTTTTGGGAAGATGTTGGTCCCTGTGAAACTTGAGTATGATTTAAATATTGGTTGTGTGTTACTTGTTTCTTGTAGGGATTATCAGTTTGACACTGTGGTGCTGCTAAACCTGATACTGTTTAAGGCAGCAGATTCTTCCAGGGATATATATGAGGTGGCCATGCAGCTGTTACAGGTAAGCCCGTTTGACATGGAAAGACCTTTTACATATGTACTATGCAACATTGCCATGGAGTTTTCCATCATAAATTTAATGCATTACAATGTATTTGTGAAACAGATCCTGGAACCAAAGCTTTTCCGTTATGCCCACAAACTGGAGATCCATCGAACAGATGGCATCCTTACTCCTCCATCACTGCTACCACACCTCTACTCTGTGTCCTACTACCAGCTGTCTGAGGAGCTTGCAAGGACTTACCCAGAGCTCACTCTGCCCATCTTCTCAGGTTTGCTGTGTTACAATCTGGAGCTGCTGGCTGAGTAGCAATATAAAATGTGAAACCATTCCTTTAAACCATAACGTTCTGATTGGATATGTGGGTTTGAATGGCCTTGTAATTGGTTTGAATAGGTTTGAATGGATTTTTCATGTTGCATTTTAATTTGCCTGTGAGAGTAGTTAGTGTGTCTGTGAGGAAGTAGAACATCACTACAACCACTTAGGCTGGCTATGTTCTGAAACCATTGGGGCTTTTCATTTTTTTATTTTTTAAATGGGCTCATCCGTCATCTATCCATCTCCTTTCCACAATGCAGAGGTGAGCCAGCGTATCCAGACAGCACATCCTGGTGGTCGTCAAGTAATGTTACACTATCTACTTCCTTGGATGAACAACGTGGAGCTGGTTGACTTCAAACCAACCACACGGCGACCAGAGGATTGTGGTAGTGGTGAAGAGGAAGAGGATATCCACGACCGTGAAATTATGATGGTTAACAGTCGCCGTTGGCTCCGGGGAGAGGGCTGGGGATCCCCTCGTGCCACAACCATGGTGCTAAACAATCTCATGTTTATGACTGCCAAGGTGAGTCAATTAAAGGATCATCAGCACTCCAACATTTGTAGATGTACATTTGGGAATGCTGATTCATCTCAAAATTCTGTTGTTTTTATAGTATGGGGATGAGTTTGCTTGGTCAGAAATTGAGAATGTATGGACGACATTAGCAGACAGTTGGCCAAAGAACCTCAGAATCATTCTGCACTTCCTCATCAGTATGTCCGGAGTCAACAGTGACCCCAGCCTCTTGCCCTTTGTAAGTTTCAACATGTTTATCTCATTGTAGTTTATCTGCCATGTCCCCATGTGCAGTGTGTGTCAGAGTGTCCTTATTTGTGTCCTCAGGTGAAACGAGTGGTGGTTTATTTGGGCAGAGATAAGACTATGCAGCTTCTGGAGGAGTTAATGTGTGAACTTGAGTTGACTGATCCTGTCAGCTCAGCTGTCACTCACATGGATAACCCCCCTTATTACCGCATCACCTCCAGTTACAAGATCCCATCAGTCACCTCAGGTTATTGAGCAGTTGGAGTTGTTTAGGCTATTGTTGCAGTTCTAAATTCCAGATATAAATGACGTGTTTCCAGTACCCAGATGGTATCTTTCATGTCCATTGTTTTAGGAACAACATCCAGCAGCAATACCATGGTGCCAGGAAGCGATGGTCATCATGACAGCAAGATCAAAGACTCAAACATGGAAGACAGGTATAACATTTAAGTGTTGCAAAGTTTCTAGTTAATTTGAACTAACTTTTGAAAATTCTTTAAATAGGAATGGCATATCATATACAGTATCTGTTCATCAACTGATTTGAAACGAATAAACTAGGTTGTAAAATGTCTTCAAAAAGTGAAAATATAATTCATATTGCATATAACTTTAATCCTTTAATCCTAATGAGCGCCCTCAGTACTGTGATCATTCAAGCCATTTAACACTGCAGAACATGATACAATGTACACATGCAGCATCTCAAACAAATGGGGAAAAAGTTCAGTTTTATACCTATAAAGACTATTTCCACTTTAAACAATTCCAAAACGAAGGGACTAAGTGAACAGATTGTTTTTTTAAAAAAAGAATCTGGTATTAATTCATTTAAAAACACAGATGTAAACAACTTTTGATGCCTGCTTTGGTTTTGCATCACAAAACTTCATTAAAAGAGAAATGGATCTAAAATGTTTATATGTTGTATTTCCTAATGTTAGGGAAATTAAAATGGATCCTTGAATTTTGTGTTTTGGTTGAGAATAAAAATTGAGTTCCTTAAATTTATTTTAAAGACAGTTTAAAAGCACTGAGAACTGAAAGATTCTTTTGGTTCTTTATACTGGTGTTGTTGGGTGGTAGCAAGGGGGGAAAAACAAGCAAAAAAAAAACTGGTACCATCTCTGTAAACCAAGCATGTCTGTTTCAGTTACACACACTTGGATTTCCACTGTGGACTGAACAGCAACCTGAACCGACAGCACCACCGTCTGGAATCTCGCTACAGCAGCAGCTCTGGAGGCTCTTATGAAGATGAGAAGAGTAGGCAAAAGAAGTCAATGCTCTTCCTTACTCAACACAACATGAAATTCTTTAGCACCATCTAAGATTCCCCTCTTTTCAGGTGACTCCATGCCACTTTATGCAAATTGGCGTTTGAAGGTAATGGATCAGAACCAGCCAGAGCCTCTCCCCTTCCCTCCAACAGGAGGCTGCTGGTCGCCACTAGTGGACTATTTGCCAGAGACAAACACCCCTGCAGTACCGCTCCACAGGTACACTAAATATTACTTTTCTTCTTGACAGAACAAAACAAAACTGTTGTTCTACTAAGTAATACTACATATGTTCTGTTTCTCAGATGTAACATTGCAGTTATCCTCCTCACTGATCTCATTGTGGACCATGGGGTCAAAGTAGAGTGGGGTGCCTATCTTCACCTCTTGCTGCATGCTGTGTTTATAGGTAACTTTCTGTTTCTTTCTGAAAATACATGTTTTATTTGTTTGTTTTTTTTCTCCCCTACTGACTCTCAACATTCAGAAGTGCTCACATATTTTAGCGAAAGTATACAAGTTTCTTTACACCTTCAAAATGTTGTGTTTTTCTCCAGGACTTGATCACCAGCACCCAGAGGTCTATGAGCACTGCAAACGCCTCCTTCTTCACCTGCTTGTTGTCCAGGGTGCAAATAGCAGCGTTCAGTCTGTGGCTATGGTGCTGCTACGCAACAGAGACTACAATGATCCGAGGGTCCTGACCGTGAAGCCGGCAGCTCGAGAGTTCAACCTCACTGGTGAGTTTCTCTGTAAAATAAATATAGACAGTAAAGAGTGAGACGTTCACTGTTGAACTACCACCTTTGGAATTACTTTGCACATCATGCATGTTTTTCTTCTAATAGTGGAGTCCCCCTGGGTTTTTTTTTCCCAGGAAAGCCCATTGTTGTTTAAAAAGCAGAAAGTATGATCAGACAGTGACATACCTTGTCCCTGTTTCCACAGGAGCATGAAACTGTGTGGAGATGGTTTTATAGCCTTTACCTTGAATGTTTATGTATAATTTTCTTCCTGGGATCCTCAGCTCTCTGCTTTGCTAACTCTTTGCTCAGTGTTACATACACTGATACACAAAATTATACCAAACCCCACAGTGGCAGGTTTATTCCCTTTCGTTGGATTGATTGTCCAAAAAAAAAAATATTGAGGACAGATGGATATTAATTACATTTAAAAATTATTTTTGAAACATGACTGTAATGCGATGATCTATGATCATTCCATGAGGTACAAACACATTTTTTCAGGCCATTTTAGAATATTGTTGTAAGAGAAACCTTACTCAACCGGTTTAATGAATTGCATGCTAAAGGCATTTAAGTATACATATCAATTTCTTTCTGTTTAAACACTTTTCACAAAAACTGAAAAAAAAGATACACTAAACTATTTTACTTTTAGGATATTATAAAGAAATCCTCATGTGATTTGCATCTCAGTGTCTACAATGTGTGTCAACTGTTCCCACAGGAGCTCAAGAGATGTTGCCAGAATTTCAGACGTCACCTATGACAGACTCCGGCCTGAGCTCAAGCTCCACATCCTCCAGTATAAGTATTGGCACTGGGGGTATTGCTCTGTCCCACCTCTCACCTACACTTCTCAGTGAGGTAGATGTCACTGCTGAACAGGATGAGAAGACCAAAGCTCTCATTGAGTTTATTACATCAAGGTGAGAAGAAAAAATGTATGCTTGTTGCTACTTGTTCAACTGCTTCTTGAAACTCATTTATAAATGTGCAGTCTGTTCTGCACTTTAAAAAAAAGAACCAATAAGTACACCACATTTGTACAATTTTACTCATTCTGTACAATTATTTGCTTTCATGCTTCCAGCAGTGTCTGAAAGGACTGGGTATTTTTTATTTTGCATGGGTTTGATTTTGGGATTTGGTATTATATTGGCCTGCTTCTCTTGTTTGATGACATTAGTTGTTTTTTAGGTTGTTTAGTGCTAAAATTTCACACACTCGTCGATGTTTACTTGTGCCTTATAGAAAACGCGGCCCACTCTGGAATCACGAGGATGTGTCGCCCAAGAATCCTAACATTAAGAGTGCTGACCACCTCAGTGTTTTTGTCAGGCATGTGGTGACTGTCTTCAAGTATTCCCAGACAGGTCTGAGGCTTATCCAATTCTATTCTGCTTTAGTTACAGGAATCATTTTCCTAGAATTGTTGTTTTTGTATTGTATTTACCTGCATGTTCATGTGTATCCCCTCAGGTTTTCAACTGGATTCCTTGCTGAGTGAAATAGCTCTACGAACCGCTCTCTCTTGCTCTTCTCGCCACTACGCTGGTCGCTCATTCCAGATTTTTAGGGCACTTAAACAACCTCTGACTTCAGCCACACTGTCTGACATTTTGTCTCGGCTAGTTGAGACTGTAGGAGATCCAGGAGAGGATGCTCAGGTCAGAAAAAGTGTCTCACTCGTGGCATAGTGTACGAGGTCTTAATTTTTTAAGACGAGCAGCTTAAACAAGTTTTCTGTAATCATTATGGGAAATCTTTTTCTGTTTTTAAAAAAACTAAGTAATTCTAATCAATTTAAATTGGATTTGCAGGTTATAGTCAATTATAGATTTGACACATTTACAAACACAAAATTTGGTGTGTGTATTTATATATATATATATACAGTCATGGAAAAAATGATTAGACCACCATTTTTTCTTCACTTTCTTGTTCATTTTAATACCTGGTACCACTAAACGTCATCATGTGACTAAAACAGACAGAAAAGAAAACACTGAATGCATAAAAGCAGTGTTTTTGGCAGTACAACGCCATAGCTATTGATGTAAAAACTTAAGTGATTTAGGTTATAATCAAGAAAACAGCTCTTATCATCATATCAGCTCTTAAATAAAACTCTTATGAGCAATCTTTGTGGTTATCGTTATGTTTGTCCAAACAAATGTACCTTTAGTTGTACCAGGCATTAAAATGAACAAGAAACTGAAGAAAACAAGGGTGGTCTAATAATTTTTTCCATGACTGTGTGTGTGTGTGTGTGTGTATATATATGTGTGTATATATATATATATATATATATATATATATATATATATATATATATATATATATATATATATATATATATATATATATGTATGTATATATATATGTATGTATGTATGTGTGTGTGTGTGTGTGTGTGTGTGTGTGTGTGTGTGTGTGTGTGTGTGCATGCATGTAAATAACTAGATTTGAGTCTGCACTTGGAGCATATTTATATTGGACTGAACATTTTTTTTTTTCTTCTGAGGAAGTAAACTTGCTTTTTGTATGTGATCTGACTTCTTTTTTTTCTTTTTCCCCCATAGGGCTTTGTCATCGAGCTGCTCCTGACATTAGAGTCAGGCATTGACACATTAGCAGACACAGTCAAAAACTATGACCTCCTCACAGCTCTGGCACAGTAAGTCTTATCATTTGTAGCCTTATTTTGCTTTCTCTATTTTGCTTACTTTGAACTTGTGAGATAATAATTTATGCATTACAAAGTTTATAAGAAATTATTGTCCTTTTACTCACAGATCTTCATCCCGTGAGCACTTGTTGGGAGCAAAGTTTGCTGCAAATAGGAAAAGCACAGGCCAGCTCAATCTCAGCAGTGGGGGCCTCTTCCAGTATGTCCATACTCGCAGCAACTCTCTTCGTGCCAGTCTGATTGGTGAACGGAAAGTTGACAGACGTAGGAGTAACACCCTAGACATAGCAGACAGACTAGGTGGTAGCCATGGGAACCTGGCACGTACACGGAGCTTATCATCACTAGGCGGGGGAGGAAGTCCAGGGGGGGATGCAGCGCTACCTGTGGATCCCTCAAACCTCATGGCCACTGTCTTCTGGATCGCCACCTCTTTGCTTGAGTCGGACTACGAATTTGAGTACCTGCTGGCTCTGCGGTTACTTAACAAGCTGCTGGGCCAGCTGCCTCTGGATCGTGCAGACAGCAGAGAACGTCTGGAGACGGTCCAGGCCAAGCTGAAGTGGTATAACTTCCCTGGTCTGCTGCAGCTCTTCCTTAAAGGCTTCACTTCTGCCTCTACACAAGAGCTCACCATCCACCTGCTCAGCAAGCTGATCAGTGTCTCCAGACACACTCTTATAGACCCTTCGCAAGTGGCAGGTAAATACTGCTGACATCAATAATATGAAATAAAAAAAAAAAAGTTAAACGTAATAACCCTGTCACCAGTGCATTTATGCCATAGCTCTGCTTATCTTCATTATAGATAATGCATTTATTATGAGTCGTACTGAACTTCTAAGATTTGTCTGTAGATCATGTGACCTCACCATGATGTTCATTTTCTTCCTCTGACATTTCTGCAGGTTTTCCTTTAAATATCCTGTGCCTCCTGCCACACCTCATCCAGCACTTTGATAACCCGACTCCTTTCTGTAAGGAGACAGCTGATAAGATAGCCAAGGTGTGTGCAGATGAAAAGACAGCCACACTCTCCAACCTGGCCCACATGATGAGCCTTTACAGCACTCACAGCTATTCCCGTGACTGCACCAACTGGATTAATGTGGTCTGTCGTTACCTCCATGACGCCTTTGCTGAGAGAACCTTGAACCTGGTCACTTACTTGGCTGAGGTGTGCAAGATAAAGATCAAACTTCTTTAAATAGGTCACAGATTGTAACAAATCAGTATTGACAATATGTGTGTGTCTTTTTGTCACTCAGCTGCTGGAGAAGGGCCTTCCCGGTATGCAGCAATCACTGTTGCAAATCATGTACAGCCTTCTGAGTCATATTGACCTCTCAGCAACTCCAGTCAAACAGTTCAACCTTGAGATAATGAAGATCATTGGGAAATATGTTCAGGTGGAGCCTTCACCACACTTTTTTCTGTTGACCTACTTAACAAATGTATAGGTGAACTAAACTATTTATTAGGGCTGTCAAAGTTAATGCGTTAATAACGCGTTAATGCAAATTCTGTTTAACGCCACTATTTTTTTAGCGTGCAATTAACGCACACACGTTTCTGTAAATATGACCCTCGGCCAATAAGTGTATTTACAGTGTGGGACAGACATGGTGACAGAAAAGGGTTTTATGAACAGCAAGTTTAGCTTTAAGGTGCTGCCAGATGGGTCTGTTGAAAAGAAAAAGGTTTTGTGTTTACCATCGCTGTGAATTGAGTTACCACCGCAGGACACGGTAAAGTTAGTTTCACATCCGACATTCGCTTGTTTTTTTTTTCTTTAAACTTTAATAGCATCATGAAAACGGCACCGATTTCATCCAGGTTGGTATCACTTTGTTGATATAAGTACGCCAGATATTTCACAAGTGTCATCAACCCTCCAAGCTCAGTGATTGTGGCAAAAAAAAAAATGTCCTGAGTACCTCGCTGCTGCCGTGGAGTTTAGAAACAGACAGCAAATTACTGCAGTCAAGCATCAGCCCTGACAAAATACCCAAAGAAGCTGATGAATTAAGCCCCCAAAAAGGACGGCAGCATTGGTGGACTTCCGGTTTTCAAACTAAAGGCTTAAAAAAAATCAAATAAAGCAGATCCCGGTGACCCTGTATAGGACAAAACGCCGTTTTGTCCTATACATCCATCCATCATCCATCCATCATCTATACCCGTTTTGAAAACGGGTATAGATGATGGATGGATGGATCAGAACATTAAAAAGATGTGATTAATATGTGATTAATCGCGAGTTAACTAAGAAAATCTTTAATCGCAATTAAAAAATGTAATCGACTGACAGAACTACTATTTATTCATATGGTTTCTAATTTTTAATTGGTAACATTGATATTTTGCAGATTTTCTGCTTGAACCAGGGGCAAATCTGGTCTCTGCAGTTGTTGATAAAAATATTAGCTATAATTCACCTATGTGCAGGTGTGTGTTTGAATATTGTGTGACTTTCAACTCGACAAAGCTTATTTTTATGTGCAATGGGTGTGCATGAATACCGGGATCTTTTCTATAGATAGCAGCACAATTGACAAGAGAGAATAACATGCCTTTCTGGGTCAGTGTATAGACCTCTTTGCTGCGGCTCTGGACTTTCATGAAAGCCTTTTATCAAGCCTGACCTAAAGCTCCCACTCACTTATGGTTGTCACGCACATTTACATGTGACCACTACTGTTACTGCATTCAGCTAATTCTGCACTGGCTTAAGATGGCTTACTACTGTCAGTGTTGCCTCTTCAGACTCTTCAGTTGCTGTCTGTGTGTGTATGTATGTATGTGTGTGTGCGTGTGTGTGTATATATCATATTATATTATATTATATTATATTATATTATAATATAAGCGTCATCCCGACAGGCGGCCAAGAGAACAAGCATGCGCAGAAAGACGGGAATTAATTTAAAGAGGAATGAGTGTATACATGAACGCGGAATTACTTAATGCGGAATTAAAATGGGAATAAACCAGCCACTTACTTCGGAATTAAGTTTAATTCGGAATTGACATTTTCATATGGAATTAAGTGTTTACATGGTAACTTTTATTTGGCTTTAACTTTAATTTTAATTCTGAATTAAAGAGGAATTAAACTTCCCATGTAAACGCACCCACTGACAGGTTGGAGGCAAACAGGTGAGCTGTTGTTGGTTGCCTGTTATCAACTGTAGCCTGTTGTTTACACCTAGTATTAAAATCTGTCCTAAGTAATCCCGGATGCTTTTGGGGACGCAGTGGTATAGGGATGCACCAATCTGACTTTTTCAGACTCGATACCGATGCGCATTAGTCAAAACCCAATACCAGTATTTTGCCATTATTGAATTAATAAGCTATATGTCTCAACATATGGAGAGACTTGAGGCAAAAGGCTTGACTTAAACATTTCTTTCCAAACTAAGCAGTATTTCCCAACACAGCGTGCAACAAAATAATACAGATATAAATGTAATGAACTGTTAGTGTATGTTACAAAATATAAATCTAACAAAAACTGAGTAAACGCTGAGGGACAATGTAAAGGTAACTGGAACTGATCTTAAACTGAGCCACATCTGTAAACAAATGTAAAAACAGCAGTTGTAAGCAAAGGAAGCCTGTCATAAACATAGTTCATAAGAAGAGCCATAAAATAAAACCCCTTCTACCTTGACATTGCCTTTAGCCTTGTTAAGCATAGCTTGGCTGCTCAGAAAAGTGAAGGCAGAAATCAGGGGCCAGGGCAGTCTCAAATGGCCCTGTTAAGCAATGGAAGTGACGATGATAAAGCAACTGGTCTGGCTCAGTGTCCGTAGGCTCGGCTTTGGCTGAATGGTGGAAAAGTGGTTATTATGTCAGTGAGTCGTTGACAACAGCTGACGGGTATCTAGCATGCCAAATCTTGGGAAGCATAGGGCAACTTACCATTTGAGCTGCAGCCAGTGAGACAGCAAGGCGAGGAGTGAAGTCACCTTGAAGAAGAGAAACCATGGAAGAAGAAGAAAAAGGGGGGAAACACCAGTACACATTCAGTGAGGTGTAACAGAGATCACGCTGAGTACAAGTAGGATTATACAGTGTGTCTGTTGGAATGGACTTGGCTTTCAGAGAGAGATCACATTTCTTTTCACATTTAGAAGTTCCACAGAAAAATCTACACAGCCAGTTATTTTCCAGTGGAATAATATTTTTCTTTTCTTTTTTTCTCTGCTCAGAGCCCACACTGGAAAGAGGCCCAAAACATCCTGAAGTTGGTTGTGTCTCGTTCAGCCAGTCTCGTTGTGCCAGACGATGTGCAGCGCTCCTATAGTACAGAATCTTGCAGCTCTCCTGAAATTGCCTTCACACGTATATTCAACAACTCTTCTAAGGAGCTGCCGGGCAAGACTCTGGACTTTCATTTTGACATCTCAGAGGTCAGAGTTTCCACACTTTTTCATAAATATTATTGTCTCATGATTGTTACATTAAGGATAAGCTTTGAATATTACATGCTAACTTGCTGCATGACTCTATAGACGCCCATCATAGGCCACAAATATGGTGATCAGCGTACTGCAGCAGGCCGAAATGGAAAGCCACAGGTGATTGCTGTGACACGGAGTACCTCCTCTACATCATCTGGCTCGAACTCCAATGGTCTGGTGCAAGTTAGTTGGAAGAGGCCTCAACTCTCTCAGGTACCCACTCAAAGGATGCAGTTATCTAACATATTACATTTGCTAGTCGGAGGTTCTGAGGCACCATTTATTCAAGTAGAAGCTTACTTATTTGAATCTTCCATGTTTATGGTTTGGATCTAATTTATATTTAGATGCAAATTAGATCACCTATCCTAATGCAGTCTTTCTCAAATAGTGGGGTGCAACTGTAATTGCACATATACTCCAGCAGGCGGCAGTGGCGCTCTTATTGTCATAGTGTGTGCAGGGAGTATTAGCTATATTGTGTTGGGGTTTTTTTTGCACGGACATGTGTGCACACAACACAGAGCAGGAGATACAAATACAACAAACCCTCCAGAGACACCATGGAAAAATATTTAACAGGAATGAAAAGCAAGGGGGAGAGAGACGAAGAAAATGAGACAAACGAAAGTCACCAGAAAGTTAAGAAGAGGAAATATGATGATGCTGATTTAGCGCTTGGCTTCACTGTGACTATGGTGGGATTAATGCACTTTAAATCTTTACAGACTAAAAAACAATTTTAATAAAGTTATTCCTTGTTATAAGTTTATCTATATTTCTTTTTTGTTTCCCTTAATGTTAATAAGGATAAGGCGTTATGCAGAGCTGTACTTATAACAATTTTATAGACAAATGATAATATTTATAGTTACGATGGAGGATGAGGTGTGTGTGTGTGTGTGTGTGTGTGTGGGTGGGGGTGGGGGGGGGGGGGGGGGGGGGGTAGTTAAGCAGACTAACAAAAGCCATGGTCACACCCAGTCAACAGTGATGTGATTACTTGATCAAAGCTATTTAATTCTTAATCTCTCACTGTGTGGTGTGTGGACTGGAGTTCTGTTTGTCGTAGGTTTGTCTGGCTACAAGGTTGTTCATGTTGTCATGTGCTTTTGTTGCAGAGACGAACCAGAGAGAGGCTGATGAATGTCCTGTCTTTATGTGGTCCAGAATCTGGCATTCCCAAAAATCCATCTGTAAGACTCCTCTCCTACTCTAAGGCCTCAGACAAGGTCTCTGTAAATTTACTGTTATGAATACTGCTGCTGTAACTGTTGTCTCTGTGTCGTTTGTTTGTGGGTGAATTTTTCTCTTTTTGATTGTTGGAGAATGCGTGTATATATTTTGTCTGACAGCAAAGGCCTTTTTTGCCTTCCAGGTGGTTTTCTCATCCAATGAGGATCTGGACTCTGCAGACCAGCAGACCAGTCTCATACCCACAGTGGAGGAGGTGGTCAGAGAGGAGGAGGTGCTGGGAGAAGATACTGGCAGTGAGCAGCAGTTTGGTGTCTTTAAGGACTTTGACTTCTTAGATGTGGAGTTGGAGGATGCTGAGGTGAGAATTTACTGTACATTTTTTCAGATTATAAGATAATAAATAAAAGGACATTTTGGGTGGAATATAGTATTTTGAATAATCATCTTACAACAATTTACAATAATTTTCTAATTGTGCAGGGAGGCACATGCTTGTACAGATGTATTCTTTTTTTGTGTTACAAGAACTGCCCTGTTAAGTCACTCTTCTTTCCTCAATCTCCTCTTGATTGTACTTTAATTAGTCGTATATGGATACACAGCGTGTTTTTGTGTCTACTTTTTGTCTTATTTGTTCTCACTGCAGTAGTACAAAAAAAATTATAATTTTGTAACTGTTAAAGGCTTCTAACATTCGTGTTCCTTCTCCTCTCTTGCCACAAGGAGCTGCAGGTAAGTCTGGGGACCTGAAAGCTACTTAGAAATGTCTTTTTTTTTTTTTTTTCTTTTTTTCTTGAAGCACCCTGCTGTCTCCTTGTGTTGTCATCAAATTAAATGCTGTGGTCATTTTTTATTTGAAATTGTTTCTCTTGTGATTGTGAATTTTTTACTTTTATAGTTTTAGACCTTTGCATGATTTACCATCCCAAAATGTGTAGAAAAGACATTTCACCCTCTCAAGCACATGAAGGTTTATTCTACATTTGATTACATTTTATTTCTGTTTATTGATGTTCTGTTTTGGCTTTTTAGTTTTTGGTTTTGTTCAGTTGTGGAATGTTCGTCTTGTGCTATGTTTGCTTATTTATTATCTGGCTCTACTTTAGTGCACACTTTTTGAGTCTCATTGCTGTTGGCTTTGCTGTCCTGCAGGGGGAGAGCATGGACAATTTCAACTGGGGAGTACGGCGTCGCTCCCTGGAGAGCATGGACAAAGGGGACACGCCGTCTTTGCAGGAGTGCCAGTACACAGGCAGCACGCCAAGCCTTAACCTCACCAACCACGAGGACACAGATGAATCATCTGAGGAGGAGGTACTGAGCGCTAGCCAGATTCTCACCTGCTCTGGCCTTGTAAGTCTCACTCTAATCAGGGTCCTCCACCCCCAACCTACCATGCTCCTCACAACCCGCTGGCATGGTGTGCGTGTGTTTGTGTGGCGCATACTGAGCCGGACCTGCTGCCTGCTTTTTTTGCTGGTGGTAGATGGCCCCTGCAATTTCAGCCCAGTCCCTTTAACTACTTATAGATTTAGATGTTTGTGTAGTTTGTAAGTAAGCTAGGAAATGTTTTGTAAATTACAAAACCAAATCAGAGAAAGTTGGGAAGTTATGCAAAATGCAAATAGGATAAATTAAAATGACAAAAAAAATGAATCAAATGGAAAAACTTACTTTATAATGTTGATTCTCTTAAGACCTTTGAGGATACTTTGAAATGTAGCATTTCACTTTTTTTCAATTTTTAATGAAAACACTGTGCAAGCGGGGTTAAAAAAAGTAATCACAATTTTTCCTTTTAAAAAGTGGTCTGCGCATTCACTGTTGCGGACCGGTCAGGACTGCAGACAGGCCAAGCGAGTACCCGTATCCTCTTCATGTTCAGCTATGTCTTTGTAATATGTGTAGTAGGTGGTTTGCCTTTTTTTTCTTTTTACATCTTGACAATGTTGTCCTAAAGGAAGCCTTAAGTTTGCTCTAAAATATCAGTGGCCTATTCTAAATCAATATTGCCATACCAGAAGTGTGAGTAACGTTTTCCAAGGGTACTGATACAAGCCCATGTCACAGAGCCCGGCTTTTGGAGCTGCTGCTGATAAAAGTTTGGATGTGCTCTTTTCTTCCAATAATTATCTGCAATACTGATTTGTCTGACCAACAGTGCACTTTTCTACTGTGCAATCATCCATCCCAGCTGCCTTGCCAGAGGAGGCATTGACATCGTCTCGTGACAATAAAGTTTGCAGCAGCATTTGTGATAGCTCTGTATTGTAGTGGTTGACAAATGTTTCCCAGAGTAACTTGCCTGTGTGGTTGGATCAGCTTTTGATGAACGATTCTTAATGTAGAGAGGTCTGAGGAGTCACAGTCTTTGAGGAATATTTTTTTAAAGTTAACTGGAGATTTTGTGCCTTTCTTACTGAAAGACTGAGCCTTTCATGGATACTCTTTCTGTAGTTAAAAACATTATTAGAATCAAAAGGTGCCTTCACCTGTTTAAAATAACTTCATTACCAGCCAGACATTTTCTCTGTCCTAACTATTTGGAATGTGTTGGAGGCCTGATGTGCAATAGTGTGTATATATATCTATATATATATATATATATATATATATATATATATATATATATATATATATATATTTATTAACAAATACAATTTAAGCCGATGACTCAAAAATTTGATATCTTGGATTCGTACCTTCGACAGTGGGAAAAAAAATCCAGTGTAGAAAGTGTTTTTACATACTGTCCCAACTTTATTCTGATTTTCGAATGAATTAAATTCAAAATAACTCTAGGGGAATAAGTGGTAATATATATTTTATTGGAATACTAAAGAAAAATGTTGAATTCAATTCCTTAAATTAGTTTCATGTTTGGAATAAGTTCAGTGTTCCAATCCAGCATGTTTGCCTTTTTCTAACAGCTTAGCAGCTTTTTTCTAACCCTTCTTTGTTTGTCTTTTTTCTTTTGCAAGCTTTTACCCAAATCAGCTTGTACGATTATTAATAGGGATGCTTGACTCCAGTTTAATGGGGATATTTCTTTCTCTCTTCCTCTGCTTTACTTGATCCTGGTAGTGTTCAGTGAGAGAATGAGCTTCTGCTTTTAGGGACATTTTTACCTCAGCGTTTGTAGGCATCTAGTATTATACTAAATGGAAAAATGAGCATGCAGCTTTCACTGATTTGGCCAGAAAATATATTTTTTGAATTAGAATTAATAATGGGTGTAATAGTATGTTTGTACTATTAGCCGAATGCAGTTTTATGGTATAGGATCAGTAAAATGAATGCTAAACTGACTAAACATGCTGTACTTTATATAGAAACAGGGGCTGTGTTGTTCGTTCAAGTTTTTTTTTTAATGATTTACTATGACAGTATGTTTGATTCTTGCATTTACTTATGACGTAGATGTGGCACCATTACTAAGTTTTTAACTGGATAGGAATATATATCGCAGGATAACAAGACTGAATGGTTAATTGCTTCTAAACTAATTGATTAGCTCTCATATACTCAATAGTAACTGTAAATACTAAAAGCCCAGTGCAGCATGATCAAAGAAAGTTTTAAAGAGGACTCATAATGGTACAGAGTCTTGGAAAAGTTACAGTTGGTATAATTACTCTTAGATTGATGATTTTTTGGTATAAATTGCTTTTTAGAAATGCTTCTAAATGAGCTTCATTGAGTC